>CM042480.1:41984040-44754040 GCA_023621385.1 Quercus gilva
TTGGGCATTGTGAAGCTATATGACCTACTCCCAAACAACGAAAACACTTAATATCACGATTACAAGTTTGGGATTCATTTTTACCTTTATTGACATTGGGAGCTTCATCTTTCCTTTTTGGTGATTCGATTTTAGACTTGAAAACAGCCCCTTAGTCTTTCCTCCCATTTGACCTCCATGAAGTAGAGGAGCCCAGATTTTGAAATGACCGAGTTTCTTTCCTTTTAAGCTATTGTTTCACCTTTATTGCCATGCGCACCATGTCCTCGAACTTCACGTAGTGCTGCAACTCTACCACGTTGGCAATGTCCCGATTCAACCCATTCAGAAACCTTGCCATAGTAGCTTCTCTATCCTCCTCTACATTAGCTCAAATCATGGCAATCTCCATCTCCTTCTGATAGTCATCCACGCTCCTATAGCCTTGAGTAAGACTTTGTAATTTCTAATACAAGTCCCTATAGTAGTGACTAGGGACAAACCGCCTCCTCATGGTGGCCTTCGTTTCCTCCCATGTCTCAATAGGCCTCTCATAGTTTCTCCCTTTGTTCATCACAAGTTGATCCCACCATATAATAACATAGTCAGTAAACTCAATCATAGCTAGTTTTACCTTTTTCTCCTCGAAGTAGTTGTGGCATTCAAAGATGAACTTCATCTTCTTCTCCCACTCTAAGTACACTTATGGATCATTTTTCCCTTGGAACGATGGTATCTTCATTTTAATGTTTCCTAGGCTTCTATCAGTCCCATCTTGCCATCTTGGATCTCTTCGAAAACCTCTACCACGCCTTTCTCCCCTTGGCGCAAACCTGCTCTCATTGTTCAATGAAGCTTAATCCTCTTCATCTTCAAACTCATCCTCATGGTAGTCATCAGAATCATCCATGCGCGCACGCCTTCCTTGCCTTCCAGCATTAGGGGCTTTTTGGGGACGCTCCTCACGCAAAGAAGTAATAACAGTGTCTTGCCTATCCATCTGATCCTGAATATCATTAAACACCACGTTCATACGTTCAAATTGTTGTTGCATAGCCTGCAACATGATGGATGACTCCTCCCCTCCTGTGTTTGATGCTTCACCCCTAGAAGACATAATTTTGAAACTACAAAGTAATGTTAGAAATAATTCCTCACAACACTCCCTCACATGTTTACACTCAAATTATGTCACTCACACTCGTGTTTTACTCTTAAATTGGCTTTTTCCCGATATTAGTCTAACACTCTCTTGCCTTTTTCTCTCATAGCTTCCCCTTTTCAGTTCTACTTAAACTAATAAACTTGATCAAGAAATTCAACTTGTATTATTTAAACTAATACCAATGGCAAGAAAATATAACAGAAACACTAAATCAAAGGAAGAGGACAAAAGAAAATAATATTTTGGTCTGAGAGAATTAAAACTACAAACAATATATATATATATATATATATTTTTTTTTCTGTTTTCTATTTCTTTTCTGAAATCTCTTTTTTTTTTTCTTTTTTTTTTTTGGGAGCTTGGTGCACGATTTTAACCTAGTGCACGTCACAAAATAAGAACAAGGAATAAAGAACACAAAAGGAACAAGACAGGATGATAACAGGAAACAAAAGATAAAGGGAAAGAAAATTGATTTTAGAACCTGTGCTCTGATACCAAATGATGCGAACCTCAATCGACACGATTTGAGACCCAAAAAAAATATTGAAATACTTGCCCAAGAAAACTAAAATTTAGATTTTTTTAGAAACCCTGACCCAATGTTTATAATTGAAACACAAACCAAAGGTATAAGTGTAACACCTTGACCCAATGATTATAATTGAATCACGAACCAAAGGTATAAAGTTTGAACGCCACAAGGAAGAATTCCTGATAAGTTCACAGTTCTTGAAGAACCAAAAGAAGAGTAAAGCCTCACCTTTTCTGATTTTTATTCAATAATTCCCTATTATAATGAGTGTATGCTATTTACAAGGCATGACTGAAAATATAAAAATATAAAAAAATGTACTAAATAGTAAAATCCTAAATAAAAGTTGATTTTGTCTGAAATTAGCATATCCAAAATAGGAAAATAGCTAAAAAACGTTCTAAATAATAAAAGCCTAAAATTAAGGTAGATTTGGTCCGAAATTAAAAACTCCAAAGTAGAAAAAATATCTATTAACTGATATGGAGCTGAAAAATCAATCAGCCATTAATCCATGTCATAAATCACGCCAAATTCAGCCAAATCAACCCTCAATAGCTTGGATTAAATTTATTATGCCTTCATCTTCCTTTGAGTCAAGCTTGGAATGTCCTGTGTTAGAGTTAGCCCAGATCTCTTGAATCAGCCTATTAAGTGCTTCTTTGATCTTCTTGAATCTTGCTTTAATGATAGGCCCAACTCGAACATGCAATGGATCCTTGAATGCTTGTTGATTCTTATCAGTTTTACTCCCTTTATACTATTACAATTGCACCCTCTTAACTAACTTGACTCCATATAACAACTAATTAACTACCAGCTAAGCTAACTAAATGCCATGACATCAGCCCAATAGCAATGTTAGGAACCTAGAGGTACCTAAAGGGGATAGGTATAAATTGTAGGAAAATTGATTTAATTCGAGATAGTCACCATCCACAGAGAAATAGAGAGATTAAGAGAGAGAGAGAAAGAGATGCACTAATGTACTAAGAAATTGGTTTATTCTTCCATTGATATCTAATGTTGAATTACAATTATGTATTTATAGGAGACTAGCTCTAATGTCATCGGCCCACATGGCTCAAGATAATTTGCTAATTAATTCAATATTTGCTCTATGAATTAAGCCATGTGTTAAATGAGCTACATGTGCTCAAACCCTAACTAACTCATCATAATCTCAACCAACTACCTAACTACCTAACTAAAAGGATTACAATAATTATTTCATATTCCTAACATTTCCCTCATCTTGAAAACACCTTACCCTCAAGGTGTTGTTGTGAAATGACACCTTCATTAAAGGAGACCTTCCCATGGACCAATACTTTAGTGACATTTTGATCACCATATTCATGGATTTCTCTTTGACAAGCGATCTCATGCTCATGAACGTTTCTTCTTCGTAGATCTTCAAACTTTGCTCAAATTCTTGAGCCTTCAATGGTTCTTCAATCTTCAAGATCTCATTGGGTTTTTGAATCTTGGAATGTTCTTGTATCCTCAAGACCTCATTTGATTCTAGAACCACTAAAATTGTTGGCACTTGCATCTTGGATTCTTGGATCACCGACACTTGGATTGCCAATTCTTGAATCATAGACTTTTGAATGGAAGCCTCCATTGGTGCATCAAGAATTGGTTCTTGGAAGATCATCATTACCTTTTTCGTTGGTTCTTTGGACTGAACTTCAAGGGTAGCGTGTACATGGATATCATTATCCACTTTGACATAAAAATTAACGTCCTAGCTTGCAACAACAGAGTAGATTCTTGGAACTTAATTTGTTTTTCAAGTTCCATTGAATCAAGAGATTGTAACTCATCTTCTGTCATATTTTCAAGATCCTCTTCAATCTTGAGAGCTCTTCTTTCATGGCCTTTTTAGATTCAGCCAAGGCATTGACTTTCTCTAAAACATCCTTGACATCCTTTAAAACTTTGTACAGCATTTGTTGTATTTCTTTCCAAAGTTCTCTTCGGTCACATTCGCTGATTTCAAGATCGATGGCTCTAATACCAAATGTAAGGAACCTAAAGGTTCTTAATGGGGATGGGTATGAATTGTAGGAGGGTTGATGGGAATTGTAGGGAAACTGACTTAATTCGAGGTAATAACCCTCCATAGAGAAATAGAGAGATTAAGAGAGAGAGATGCACAAAAATACTAAGAAATTGGATTATTCTTCAATTCATCTCTAATGTTGAATTACAATCATGTATTTATAAAAGACTAGCTCTAATGTCATTGGCCCACATGGCTCAAGATAATTTGCTAGTTAATTCAACATGTGCTCTATGAATTAAGTCATGTGTTAAATGAGCTACATGTGCTCAAATCCTAACTAACTCATCCTAATCGTATTCTCAACCAACTAGCTAACTACCTAACTAAAGGGATTACAACAATTATTTCATATTCCCAACATTTCCCTCCCCTTGAAAACACCTTGCCCACAAGGTGTTGTTGTGAAATGACACATTCATTAAAGGAGATCTTTCAATGGACCAAAACCTTAGTGATATTTTGATCACCATATTATTGCATTTCACTTTGACAAGCAGTCTCGTGCACATGAAGGTTTCTTCTTCGTAGATCTTCAAATTTTTCTTGAATTCTTGAACCTTCAATGGTTCTTCAATCTTCAACGTCTCATTGGTTCTTTAAACCTTAGAATGTTCTTGTATCCTCAAGTCCTCATTTGATTCTAGAACTACTAAAATTGTTGGCACTTACATCTTGGATTCTTGAATCATAGTCTCTTGAATGGAAGCCTCCATTGGTGCATCAAGAATTGGTTCTGGGAAGATCATCATCACCTTCTTCAGTGGTTCTTTAGACTGAACTTCAAGGGCAGCGTGTACATGGACATTATCATCCACTTTGACACAAAAATCAACATCCCGACTTGCAATAATAGCAATTCTTGGAACTTAATTTTTTCTTCGAGTTCCATTGAATCAAGATATTGTAACTCCTCTTCTGTCATATTTTCAAGATCCTTTTGCAATCTTGAGAGCTCTTCTTTCATGGCCTTTTTAGATTCAGCTAAGGCCTTAACTTTCTTTGAAACATCCTTGACATCTTCTAAAACTTTGTTCACCATTTGCCGTATTTCTTTCCAAAGTTCTCTTCAGTCACATTCGCTCGTCTTAAGATCGACGACTTTGATACCAAATGTTAGGAACCTAGAGGGTCCTAATGGGGATGGGTATGAATTGTAGGGGAGTTGATGAGAATTGTAGGAAAATTGACTTAATTCGAGGTAGTCACCATCCATAGAGAAATAGAGAGATTAAGAGAGAGAGAGAGAGAGAGAGAGAGAGATGCGGCTTAAACTACTAACCTATAGCCACATTTTTTAAGCGCTACAGTAGGTTAAGTCTATAGCCACGTTTCTAAGCGTTTTTAGCCGCATTTTTGTAGAAATGACCTATTGCAGTGTTTGAGAAGTGCAACTATAGGTACATTTGTAAAAAAAAAAAAAAAAAAAAAAAAAAAAAAAAAAAACAAAACAGACGGCCTATATATTGCGGCACTTTTGAAGGGCCGCAATAGATCCTATGATAAATTTAGAAACACGACTGTGGACCTGTTTTTTTGTAGTGTATTGCCAAAATTTCAGAAATTTAAGGTATTATCTCTATTAAATTCTATTACAAAGTTTCAGTAAAATTAAAATAATATTAATTATTTATTTAAACTATTACAAGCATTTATCATAATTTATGATTTTAATAATAAATAAAAAAAAATTGGTCTTACAATGTGTGCTTACATCATGTAACTTAAGTTTTTTTTTTTTTCTTTAAAAAAATATTATCTATTTTTTTTTTTGTTAAGTTTTAATGATATTATAGGGAAAAAATTATATCATATTATAATAAAACTCATGCATCGCACAAGTATTTTACTAATAATATACCATAAATGTTATAATATACTTTGATTTAAACTCAACTATTAAGAGTTTATAAAAGTTTTGAAAAATAATTGTTTGTTCTAAGTTATTTTTATAATAAAATTTGGGAATTATTTAAACTCAATATAGTATTAAATGTTGTATATATGATCATATTTTCACCACTTGGCGTACTCTAAGTATATTAACTTTATTAACACAATTTTACTAATTATATTATGATGTTTATGAAAGAATGGAATAAAATATGATATATTTTTCTAATGTTTTTGGGAGTTTATAAAAGAAAAAATATATACTTTCACTACTATACCTTTTACCTTCTACATTTTTTTTTTAATGACAAAGTTTGGCAGTAAATTTGGTTGTAACCCAAGACTACAACTTCACACAATATCTATTTATTGGATGTGAATTTTGACAAATTCACCGTTAAGTTACATTTTTTTTTTTCTTATATCTTCAATGTTTGCAAAATTTTCAGAAGATAAAAAATCAATAGCTATATCATTAATCAAATGTTAAAATCTCAAGTTTTTGTAATTCAAAATTATGCATAAAAAATAACTTTATAGATCAAATAGTAAATAAAATCCGATTGACACAAAATTTTACACGTGTGTTAAGAACATAAAGAACATGCAATCTTACGATTAGATTTTCAAAATATGTAAGCATGTTAATTTTTTATGTGAAAGTTGTAACCATAAGATACAACTAGGTATGTAGCCAAACTTTGTCATTTTTTTTTTAATAGAAATAAAATAGATATTTCACCTGGATTTAAAAAAAGAATGAGTTTTTTTTCCATTTGCGAGGAATAATTAGGTAAGAATGTACATTCACTCATTTTTATTTAATTCTTTTCTACTAAATTTCAAAACAAGAAAATAAATGAAATATCATTTTTATTCCATTCCAATTTACTCATTTAAAACAAAATCATATTACTAAAGTTTCAAGAAATTATAGCTAAACTAAAAATGAATTTTAAAGAAATTTAAAATACTATTAAGACCAAAACTTAATTAAAGAAAATTTAATTAAATTTAAATAGAATTTCTTCATTATTAATTATTTCAAAAATTTGTTATAATTTTTTATTTTGATAAAAAAACCAATCCTACCTAACGTAGGTTTGATACCTAACTTAAGTTATTTTTACTATATATTATATTATTGAAATAATTTTAATATTACTTATTGTAGGGTCCAAATTTGGTAGGCCAAGCCCAAATTTTGCAGATTGTGAGACAAATGAACCCAAAACAATAAATTTGTAGAGAGTGGGTGAAAAAGCTGGGCTGGTTATGGATTTAGCAACGATTCACTTATGCCGGTAAGAATAAAATGATGTAAAAACAATTGTAGAGTGGATCATACTCAAATCCGAAGAGACTTAATATTTATGGAAAGGTGAATACAATTCTCTCTCTTTCTCCTTCTCCTTTTCTCTCAATTTTTCCCGTCCCCTATATCTGGAGGCCTATTCCATTTATATATCCTCCTTCTTCTTCATCTTCATCGTACATTTGTTCTTCATCCAAGCATTCATTTGAGTACATGTCACATCAGACGTCTGCTTTAGTCTGCCGTGAGTGGTAGTAGCTGAGATTGCACTGTTTAGGGTTCTTCTCCACATAAATGCGGCTAGGAAAGTTGCTGCAGTGCATTAAATGCGGTGGTAGCAGCTTTTTCTTTTAGATATTTCTCTGTTCTCATCATCTCTAGGCATGCACAGAGCTTGTTCATATCGTGGAGTTAGTTGGGAAGCTCGCTCAGGCCTTCGGTATATTTGCTTGATCAAGTTCCCTTGTGATCTGATGAGGGGAACCTCTTCGAACCAATAGGATTATCTTCGGACACCGCCTCTCATTCATTTCCAGGTGCATTTCCCCCATACGGACTCATTTCTAATCCCTTTTCTCTGTTCGGACACATAGTGATACTCAAATTAGGCCTCAGGCCCAATACGTAACGTTGAGCTTTTACACCCACACTTATTATTTTTTATTAATCTATGTATTACACAGGTGTATAATACTGGTCAAATTGAAAATTCCAAGAAAAAAAAATAATTGCTTATATATATATATATATATATTATAAGTAAGTAAGACTTTATATATGTAGTCTAACATAATGCATATATTTTTTGAGATATGTTATGTAGGGTAAAAATTTGTTGGGCCAGGCACCAAGACTTTTATATGATGAGCCCTCCAAATTTCCCACAATAAATTTGTAGAGAATGGGCCAAACAAATGGGCTAATGGTGGATTTAGCAACGGTCCAGATGAACAAAAACTAATAACAAAGACAGATTGAGTCAAGTTCTTTTACGAGATAAACCCCTGTAGTCCGAAGAGTTTGTTTTTATTTAAATGCTCAGTCAAATACAATTTTTTCCTCTCTCACTCTGCGAGACTTGCTTCCATTATATAGACCCCCTTTTCCCATCTCCACCGCACACTTGTCCTCCATCCAGACACCCACTTGAGTACTAGTCACATCAGCCGTCTGCTTTAACCTGCAGTGAGTGGTGGTGGGTGAAGACGCACTGTTCAGGTGTCTTCTCCACATAAATGCGGCCAGGAAAGTTGCTGTAATGCATTAAATGTGGCGGTGACAGCTTTTTTTTTTTTTTTGGCTAGATATTTTGTGATAGCTACGCAGTCAGACGTGTTCGAAATTCTGTCCTGGGAGGGAGACCTTCAGCTCGGCTACCCGATCAAGCTCTGGGCTGCTCCCTCAAGTAGGATCTCTTCGGCCATATTGGGTTGTCTTCGGACCGAGTTTTTTTTTTATCAACGGGCTGTGCTTCCGCAGGATGGCTGAGCATTGATACATTTGATCTCTTCGGACATTGAGTCGTATTTGAACTGGGCCTCAGGCCCATTTTGTGACGTCGGGCTTTCTCACCCACATGTTACGTTTACAACATTTTTACAACAAATCACAGGTGATTAGTTGTTATTGGTTCAAATTTGAAATTAACACTAAGATTATTTTTTTGCCCCAACAATAACAACCAGTAACAACCTGCCACTTAGAATTTATTGTAAAAATGTTGTGAACATATCATTTTTCATATTTTTCTAAAGGGGAAAAAATATTTAGAAGATAATAAAATCAATAATTAAGGGTATGTTTGGTACACTGAATGTGGATTACAACAAAAATGGTAATCTTTATTACTGGGAATAAAATGTGTTATAATGGAATAACTAAACATATTCATTAGTTTAGTTATGAATTGTTACATTAGAATGAAACTTATGATCTATTTTAGGAAATATTTCGTTCATACAATTATATTTTCTAGAAAATAATATATTTTAAATATTAGAGAGATGAGTTATTTTTTGATGATTTTTTTATTTTCACAATTGTTAGGTGGACATGGAAAATTTATTTATTTGAAAATATATTAATGTTAGAAATTATTATATCTACTAAGGAATAACTATTACAGCATTTTTAGAAGAAATAGTTATTCCTCATTTTAAAGAATAACTATTTATAAGAAATGACTATTCCCTATAATAAAAACATAATCAAACTATTGAATAGCTAAACCAAATGAATACCTGTTACATTACCATGCCTATTAGTCTACCAAACGTACCATAAGAGTTTTTTGTTTCTCAAAAAAAAAAAAAAAAAAATTCATTAAGAGGCTGGCTAGTATATCGAAATGAAAATTCTAGGCTTCATTTGAAAGTTTATAAGAAAATGAAATGGAATGGAATTGAATGATCATAAGCAAATGGAAATGAATGAAATGGAATGTTTATAAGGGAATAGAAAGGAACGGAATGTATTTAAGTAAGAGAAATAAATGGAATTAAGTAACCTTGATTGGATATTTTAAAATAAATGAATGAAAATGAATGGAATGTAAGTAATATTATTTAAGAGTAACATAGAGATAATGTAATAGAATCATTTTATAACAATATTACTATTAGACTTCTATTTTAAAATAAAGAGCTGAATATATAGGAGTATTTTGGAATTTTTAGTAAAAAATTCATTAAATCTAATTTCATATCCTCCCATTCCTCTCAATTTCAAAGAGAATGAAAATTTAAGGTTTTAAGAGAATAGAGATGAATGAGTGTTCCCTCCCACCCATTCAATTCACTCTCACTTACATTCCCAAATAAGAGAATAAATTTTATATTCCCTTTATTAAAACTCTCAAACAAGAGAATAGAAGAATATTATAAAATTAATCTTTTCATTCATTTCCATTCAGTTTCATCCTTCCTCTCAATCGGGGGCTTAACCAAAGCATAATATGGTTTAAATAGGAATTCCTTCTATGGTTGACTCTCTGGAAAGGCATTTCGGCGCCTGAAACTTCTCTATCTAATTGTTACGCACGAATAATGTGGATCATACATTGTTTTTTGACAGATGGATCATAGATTGTTATGCATTAATTGAATAATGTGAATAATGTGGATCATAGATTGTTATGCATTACACTGACTCAAGGAATGTCAATGGATTTGATAATGCTACCCAATACGTATGAGGGTTGACCCCAAAAAAACAAAAAAGCAGTTTCATGTCAATTGTATTTTTTTTAAAAATAATATATTTAATGTGGATCGGTCCTATTGAGTATTGACTTTGAAGAATATAGTCTGTGCACGTATAAAATTCGATGACTCATAAAGCATAGCAGTCCACAATTACACTTAAAAAAAAAAAAATAAAAAAAAAATTCAAGAAGCAAATAAATACTAAACAAAGTGGGACAGAGTTTTATACAAAAGCATACTACAAATTTCATCCAAACTTCATCCAAAAAACATATAGTAATTTTTAAGGGGCGGTGAGATCAGTTATACTACACACAACACAAATACACAAAAAATAGGCAAGACCCCATTCGGTTTATCTATAAAACACGAAATTTTGAATATAATATATAACCTTCATGTGATATTATTTTTATGTGTATACCATCAAATATATCCGCTAAAATTAATAGTTAGACCTACATTATCGCATAAAATAACCACAGATGGGTTTTGTATTACAATTTAAAAAAAAAAAAACCTTGGGTATTAGGTATTACATCATTAATGATGTACACATAAATGATTTTATCCCATCAAAAAAATAAATAAATGATTTTATAGAATATTCAGTGTTATACTCAAAACCTTAACCACACGAGGAAGGTGTATTTTTCTCTTCGCGTTCTTTTCCTTCTCAAATGACTATACCTTTTAAAATTGAATTATCACTCCAAAATAAATGATGGCTATTTTGTGAGTTTGAATATGTTATATATAAAACATTAAAAACAAATTGAAAATGTTGTTTTCGAGAAATTGATTTTTGAATCCTACAATGTGAGAACAAGTAGAAACATCAAAAGTGATTTTCTATCGAATCAAGTAATTTATTATATATTTTTATATTGAGTGTGAAATTTGAAAATTTAATTGTTGGATTGTATATTCTTATTATATCCTTCATGATTGTAAAATTTCAAGAAAATTAAAGATCAATTACTATTTCATCAAATAAATGTTAAAATTTCAAGTTTTTGTAATCTAAAATTGTATATAAAAAATAAGTTTATTGATCACATAATAAATAAAATCTTATTTGAATGAAATTTGATATGCATTTTAAAAATATAAAGAACATGAAATTCAACGATTAGATTTTTGAAATTCACACCTAAAAAAAAAATTATGATAAATTTAAAAAAAATTTCTCTAAACTAATTTCGAAATAAATTTTGACATTTTTTACCGCTACAAATTTGTATCAAGAATCAACATGAAGTACATGTTTTTTGTTTTTTTTTGATAGACATGAAGTACATGTTAATCAATACCAAACTCGCACAAGCAATGCCCAAATTCGCAAATCAACACAAAAGGCCAAAACTTATCTCCGTCGACTGACGAAAACGCATGTGCTGAGGTGATACTTTACAGTACCTACCGACGTCATTGATGCGGTAGAAGTTAGCAAAGTATGAAGTTTTAGCTACGTATAATTTAACCATTGATGTTAGTGTAAATGTTCTCTACTAAAATTTATGTGAACTTTTAAGAGTAGCGCTAGCAATGTTATGAATTTTACCGATTTCACAAAATAATAGTAGCGAATAAGATATTTATTTAAAGAGATGTTATGTCTACAATAATTTTATAATATTTTTATAACAAATCATAGGTGGTTAATTGTTATTGGTTCAAATTTGAAACTAACATTAAAATTACTTTTTTATCCTAACAATAACAATCAATAACAACTTGCTACTTATAATTTATTGTATAAATGTTGTAAAAATGTTGTAAACATATTATTTCTCATTTATTTATTAGGAAAAGTTAATGGATACTTGAAGGTAATAATTTAAGAAATTTTTTTAGATTTTTTTTTTTTGTGAGAAGATTTTTTTTTTTTTTTTAACAATTTTTTACATTTTTCATAAAAGTGGTATCAAAGTTTTGTTAAAATTGTCCATTAACAAATATCATAAGAACACACATTAACATGACAATTTATTTATTATATATTGAAATGATACAAACTACATTCTTTATTACATCAATTTATAAGTTTTAAAAGATAATTTGCATTTTTTTTTCTTCCAAAAATGTATGATCTATAATTATATCATATATAATTTATGATAATTTGATAGTTTTCCTTTAAATAAAACACATTCTTGAGCATTTACAAAGCTAGTGCAAAATTTTGTCTTGTGGGGCCCCAAATATTTGGTAACTCCGGCCCACTCCACATCAGGCTCAAAGTCCACGCCAAAAAGAAAAAAAGAGAGAGAGAGAAAGAGTATAATCCGAGGATAAACGGACGAGACCCAAGTCGTCTAGGGACCTCGCCGAGGAGGCCCATGTCCTCGGCAGACCGACGTCTAGAGAAAGGTGTTGTCACTCACTCATTAAATGCATGCTACCAACATTCTGATCACATCAATGATGAATTGACCAGCCAACAGTGATGCCTTAGTTGCTTCAACTAACAGAAAGCCTGCAAAGGCGGCTGATGGGACAGGTACTCAAGTATAGGCTTGGATGATCAATAAGTGGACGGCAGAGATCAATTAAACAAAAACTATATAATAGATAGCATCCCTGCCAAAAGAGGGGTGGAATCTTCAAAGTGTCTAAGGACAACTCCTGTATATGTCAGTTCTAAATAAACAGATCCTCGGACTAAGCCGAGATCGAAAATTCTTCATAAACGTTTAGCCGAGGTCATTGTTATTACCCTCACAAACACTTAGTCCAATTCCTTGATTATAATTTCTATGGATCTCACGCCGATCATTGTTTGTTTTGCTGATACTTAGTCCTTCTACCCACACTCTACAAATCTTATTGTTTAGGTCCAATACATTTTGAATTCTTACATGTCTCTTTTAGCACAAAAACCTACTTTATTTTATTTTATATATTCAATTTTCAAAACACTCACAACAGGTTATCTATTTTACATTATATTTCATTAAAATATCAATATTTTTATTTTTTTAATTGTTTATTTTTCTTCACACACAAAAAATATCATCCATCCTCTTTATTCATTCTTGAGATACATAAAGAAAAAAAATCAAATGCAAATAAATAATGTCAAGTGTAAATTTTACACAATTACTATAACAAACATGTAAATTAACATAATTTTAAACTAACAAATATATGTCAATATTTGACAAAATTGTATAAATTTTACACATTTTTCAATGTGTCTTGTTAAGTAGTGCTCTTTAGGTAATTATTAATAAACTATTTAAAGAAATTTTTGACACTATTTTTAAAGAAAATATAAAAAAATTAATTTAATTTCTTTTTTCATAATTTTTTTTTCTCTTATTTCTATACTACTATTTAAGTGGCTTTTCTTGATTGGGATTCTCATTTTTTTTGGGTTTGAAAATACCATTACACCCCTATGTTTAAGTAAAGATAAAACTAAAAGACAATTTGGTAAAAATACAACTTTAACTCCCACTAAAACATTGCCTAAAATTTAGGGTTACTCTCCTATTTATTTTCAAATTATTTTATCAACTTATAAACTAGATTCTCAAAATATAAATTATATATAAAAAATAAAGACACAGTTTTTTTTTTTTGCTATAAAATAGAACCACTAAGCTCAACATTTTCATTTTTTTTTTCTTCTCAATTTTTCCCCTTTATCAAGACTTAAACGTTACTCTCTTTTTTTATTTTTTTTGGTTTCCTTTGTTCTAAATTCTAATCTCACTTTTTTTTTTTTAATTTTGGTTTTTGTTTTTGTTTTTTCAAATCTCTTCTTCTTTATTTTTGAATTATTAAAAAAATGTGATTTTTAATGTACTCCCTTTTTTTTTCTTTTTAATAATTTATTTATTTATTTCTGTTAGTGTTTGAATTATTTTCTCTTCACATTTTGAATTATTTTCTCTTTACATTTATTTGTACTGCTTTTATTTTCATTTTTATGAATGTATTTTTTATGTCTAAAATAAAAATTATTATCCGTGTGGTTTAATACTTTAATTGAATAAATAAGTGAAATGTCTCAAATTAAAATGAAAGGAAAATTATGCTAAATCACCTACCCGTGTGTGATGAAGCTAACTATTACCTACTGATGTGAGTGATGTAACTGCCGAGTCAGGCAAGAAGTGAAGTGAAGTGAACCAACGAACCAAGGGGCTCCCAAAACCAAAACCAAAACCGTTCACGGCTCAAAGATTAGACCTTCTAGATTGAATGACCAAATAATGACGTGGCACACAGAGAGGCGTGGCAACGGCTGCGCAGGCATGATAATAGTGGTAATTGATAAAGCCACCGCCCACAACAGTGACAACACACTGACTGGGTTGACCAATCACCAAGCCCACCTTTTTTTTTTTTTTTCCCCTTTATATTAGTATAATTTTTCCCAAAGTGTCTTTTTGTATAATTGACATTCCTCCAATTATCACTAACTCAAGTTAGACTAACAGTTCTGTGTTCATGTATCTCATGGTCAGAATGTCAGATATGTTCTCTGCTGTTTCTATTTTTTTTTTTAAGAATGTACAAAATACATAAAAAAAATTCAATGACTATATAGTCTACATTGTGCATTTTTTTATATAGATTTTAATAATGAATACATGTTAATAAATATGGAATGAAAGTTCTTTGTATGATAATAACAAAAAAACTATGTTAAAAATAGAAATTAAATATATAAATAGGTCAACAATTTATTTATTTATTTTTACTAAAATAGACCAATCTAAGAGTAAAAGCATTCCGACCTGGTAGTGCAATTTTAGAGACTGCATATAAAAGATCTATAACTTACAAGCTAGTTTTTTAATAAATATCTTCTCAAAAAAAAAAAGTTTTTAATATTGATATAAGAATTCTGGATCTAATTTCTTTCTCAAATCACATAACAGTCCTGATAATCATGTTAACTGGGCTATTGATAACCAGCTAAGCTCCAAGCCTTCCTATTAGTTTTTCTTTCTCTTAGATTAAAAAGTTAAAAGTTAGGTTATCAAAATTGAGATTATGCATAAGATCGTATGAGGTAGGTGGAATCGTGGATCGTAAGATCCTATATATTTTCAGATTTAAAGAAAAAACACATTAATAATGAATTTATATGTTGAATAATCATGTAAATTATAAATTCATCCACAAAAAAATAAAGATTTGCATCATATGATGTAATTTATATGTCATATATCACTATGTTTATACTAGCAAAATAAATATGTTTAATTTTTGATCCAATATATTTAAAAAGTTTAATAAATATTTAATTAGCAATCAAATACCAAAATATTTACTAACACATATGGAAAATATTTTCCAAATTCTAAGTTCCAAGTTTAAAATCCAAAGTAAGTTGACAAATGAAAACTAACTAACTACAATATGAAATCAAAAAATAAAATGAATATTAAGATGAAGTAAATATTTAATTATTCACATTCTAAGGTTTCACCGTCCTAATCACCATCATCCCTTTTATTATCTATGTAGACATTGTATGTTTGTATAATAGAGCTGCAAAAGACATCAAGATATAACTTTACACTCAACTATTTAAGTTATACCACTCAATAACAATTACAGAGCATGCTAAAAAAAAATCAATCAATCAATATACAAATACAAACATAATTGATAAAATTATATATAAAAAAAACTTTTCAAAAATATTAGTACACAAATTAGTATATTAGTCAAACAAATTTAACAACATTATAACTTAAAAGATAGCAAACCAACGTCAAATTCTTCATTTAAAAATGATGAAGTATCCTTTATTTTGATTACAAGTGAACTAAAAACTAGAAAACATTTACTTAGGTTAACATAATTTTATAAAAATAAAAGGTTATATCATTACAACATGGAAAAATAAAAACCCTTAAAACTTCATCAAAACCAAAAATTTACCCCATAAAAAAAAAACAAAAAATTTATGTTTTGGTAAGATTAGTAGAATCTCATACGATCATACATGATCCTACATACAATCCTACCATTTTTACAATTCTAGTGCGATCCTAATCATTTTGGTGAGATAGAATTGTAAAATCACGTGGTTGTACAATTCAAATTGTAATTTTGACGATCATGATTTAAAAGAGATCTTAACTCAGTGGCTTATAATCTTGTCAAATGTTCATGTGATGTTTGCTTCACCACTGGTAGTGGTAAAATAGCTTTTACCACATCAAACTCCAATTAGTGCCCAATATTGGTGGAGGCAAAGGATTTTTTTTTTTTTTGTTGCTTTCTTGTTACAGTGAAGACATAAAAAAATTATGTCTGATTAGGTTTTGTGGTAAAATAGCTTTTACCACATCAAACTCCAATTAGTGCCCAATATTGGTGGAGGTAAAGGAATTTTTTTTTTGTTGCTTTCTTGTTACAGTGAAGACATAAAAAAATTATGTCTAATTAGGTTTTGTGCAGAGGGGAAGTGAGAGAAAAATTAATAAAAAATAAATAGTATTTGGCTGATGAAAAAAAATAAAAGCATTAATATAATGTGTTGTGAAATTATATATTAAAATAGACAAAATAACTTTTTAAAATGTTCATTACTAAAATTTTTAACTCCACTAACATAAATTCTCGAAATGCTTTACCTGTATGACTGTTTAATGAAGTTTTTGATTTTAGGAAAAAAAAATACAAGTGATCAGCTAAGCAGAGCTCGTGTGTGTGAGTTTGTGGTTTTTTTTTTTTTTTCCCCAAGATAAATATAGCGAAAGATATAATTGAAATTCAGTTTAATATCTTCTAGAAGAGATATTTTTATTTTGTTTTTAGACTAACAGAGAGAGATTTTCATTTTTGATTTTTGTTCTTTTTGAAGTTGAAATTCTAGAAGAGAAGCAGTAAAGGACAAATAAAGCGGCACAGTGCATTGCTTTTTTCCTCCACTATGTGATGTGACGCTGCAGAGTGCAGAGTACAGAGTGCAGAGTGCTGAATCATTATGCGCTATCTCTATCTGGGGTCACGCTTGTCTAGGCTAAAATAACTTTGACAGTAAGCCTAAAGTGTTTGACAAATTGATCACCATGATGCCCTTCCTTCAACTTGACTGGAAACTTTTTAAACCAACCCCCTTCCATTATAAAAATGTTTAAGCGGTGGAGATGATTGTGTATTATTATTTAAAAGGATGTGAAAGTTATAGTTTAAAAATTGTTGTGAAAATATATATTTGAAGTAAAAAATGTATTTGATATTATATTTTTAATAATATTTTTTTAAAAGTAAAAATACATAATTGTGTTCCATAGCTTAAATATTAAATTCTCTTGCTATTAAATAAAAAATTTGGAATTCAAATTCCTATAATACCAAAAGTTAATTGTTATTTTATTGTGATAACAAAGAATAATAATTATAAATCGAAAGTCATAAGTTAAAATCTTATCCCATTTATAAAAAGTTTATGTTTGTTCATATTATATGCATTATAGTGGATTCCAAACTTTCAGGTAGCTCAAATATTAAATATTAAATTTTCTTGCCATTGAATAAAAAATTGGGGATTCGTGTATGACAATACAAAAACTTAATTGTTATTTTATTCTAATAATAAAGAGCGATCATTATAAACGAAAGTCATAAATTAAAATCTTACCTCATTTATAAAAAATTAATGTTTATCCATATTATATGAATTATAGTGGGTTTAAGATAGCTCAAATATTAATTTCTCTTGCCATTGAATAAAAAATTTGAAATTCCAATTACAACAATATAAAAACTTAATTTTTATCTTATCTTGATTATGAAAGGTAATCATTATAAACAGAAATTCATAAGTTAGAAATCATATCTTATTTCTAAAAAATTATATATATTAAATAAATTATCCCATTTCTGAGTGAAATGTTGCTTTCGAAGCAAATCCAATCATGTCAATATTTATAAATGTTACTTACCATTTAGCTAACAACAAAGGTAGTGGCAGCACAATTGGCGCGTCCTATGAACACAAAGTAAACCCTTGCAAGATTCTCAAAAAAGAAAAGAAAAGTATACCCTTGCACCCACTTAACGTGAAGGACTTAATTAAGTTAATATGGTTATTAGTTAATTTAGTACCACCGAATGTTTCATTTGCTTCCAAGGTCAATGTTGAAGATAACAAAATATTAAAAAAAAGAAAAAGAAAAAAACATACTGGCTGGTTATACTCTCAGGAACTGCAGTTTTCTTTAGAAACCTTTGCAATTTCAAGAGTCTCATAAGTCAAGGGCCAAATGGCAACTAAAGACTAAAGAGAAGAGGAGAAACAGTTCTAATATATATATATATATATATAAATTAACAAAGGATACTGACCTTAATAGCCAAAAATATAGTTTCTTTATAATTTCTTTCAGCATGCTAGTGCAAGTTAGCAACATTTTCGAGTCTTCTAATTTCATTTGAAATATGTAAATTGTTATGTGATTTGCCAAACTGGTATCAGCAGCAATCATTATCGTCCTCTAAATTAAAAGAGTGGGTGTTCTTCTTCTGGGCATGGATCACGCGATAATGTGATATTTAATATTTGGCGAGAATATTATATAGTAGTATGAGAATATTATGTTAATCCTGCACCAAAAGCTTCAAATCTACACTGTAATGAGAAATATTATATCTATAATATTTTTATAATACTTTCTAAAGAGCAAGTTGTTATGGGTGGATAAGAAAATAATTTCAGTGATAAAGTCAGATTAAAAAAAATAACAACATACAATTTAGAATTTGTTATGAATTGCGCGATAAAGGAGTAGGTGTTCTTTTTCTAGGCATGGATCATGCGATGATGTGATATTTAGGGCTCGTTTGGTTTAGAGGTGTCTCAGTTTTCAAAACTCATAATTCAAACCTCACATTCAGTCAAAAATTGCAAAACATCTGTTTGGACTCATAACTCAGTTACATAATTCTACAACTTTTCTCCAAAACCATGGACCCCACCCACTGACACTACCCAGTGCAACACTGTTGCTACCCGCGTCTTATTAAAAAAATCTTCCTCCTTTACTTCTCCCACGCATCCTCTCACCTTTCATTTCTCTGACTCTCCCTCTTATCTATAATTTTTTTTTTTGTTTATCTCTCTTTCTCTGTTTCTTTCTCAGCTATTTTTGGTTGGTTTGAATCGGTGGTTATTGGGTTTAAAGTGGTGGGTTGTTTCAGTGGTTGCTAGGTTCGGATTGGTGATGGTGGGTTTCGATGGTGGTCATTTGGGTGTTGCTGGGTTTCACAGTGGAGATCAGGTTTGAGATTGGGTTTTGGGGCTGGGTTACAATGGAGATTGTGCTATGGGTCACGGCGTGGCTTGAATTGGTTGGGGCTGGGTTATGGCGGAGATCGGGTTATGGGTCACGGTGTGGCTTGAATCTGTGGGGGTTAGGTTACGGTGGAGATCGGGTTATGGGTCACGGTGTGGCTTGAATCGGTTTGTTGTGGATCGGCGCTGGGTTGGTGTTTCGATGGTGTGGATTGGCGCTGGTTTGTTGTGGTGGTGTTGTGGTTGTTTGCAACGGTAATATCAAACAACTCTGAACTGATGGGACAACACAGAAGTGCTGGGTCCCACAAAGTTTGAATATTTACAGCAATGCCACTGAGTTATGTAACTTAGAAACAAAAAAAACCAATTTGGTGTTTTCGGTTTTCATAACTCTCACTCAAAATTTTTGAGTTTGAGTGATGAAAACACGATAAGGAAATCAAACCAAACAAAAAAAACTGTGGGGGTTCCACGTTTTTTCATAACTGAGTTATCAGTTTCCAGTCATATCACTCAAAACAGGCCTAAACCAAACAGACCCTTAATATTTGGTGAAAATATTAATTAGTAGTATGAGAATTAAGTTAATCCTGCACCAAAAGCTTCACTTCTACTATGTAATGAGAAATATTATATCTATAATATTTTTATAATACTTTCTAAATAGTAAGTTGTTACGGGTGGAGAAAAAAATAATTTCAGTAATAGATTTAGATTAAAACTAGTAATAATGTACCACTTAAAATTTGCTGTGAAAATAGAGTATAGGTTACTTCCGGTATTTTTTTAACTGGACATGTCATTTTGTTTTAAATATACAATAGCAAGTGGTAATGAGTTTTAATTTTTACATTTTATTTAGTTAATAGGTGATGTGACAGTCCTTCATTAAAGCAAAAGGAGATTCATTTTTAAAAAGTACTAGAACTAAGCTAAACCTGTGAAAATATGATTAATATTGCACTTCTCTTTGTTGAATAAGGGTTTTTTCACATCCAATCATAGTAATAGATAGCTTTCCAATTTAGTATGAAAATAACTCTCTAATTCATTTGAAGCAAAAAATGGGCACCTTGTCAAGTCGTCATGATCCTGAAAACTAGATAAAAACACAGCCACTTTGAGTTGTAAGTTAGACATTTTAGTGTGATGAAAATATTTAAAAAGAAAGAATGTAAAAAATATTTACTAGTGAAAAGAAAATGCCCTCCAATCCCCATATGTGTGCATGCATTCAAATGCTGGATATAATGAATATGAAAATAAAATTATGACTCTATTTAAATTCTTAATTTTTTTTGAGAAATAAATTTAAGTAGGGGTGAAGAGATTCAAAAGTTGGTCCTGCCCATATAAAGAACTGAATAATGACATTGGGTCACAAGTTTCAGCTTTCCAAAGTTAAATAATTTACATTGCATTGTTGTATCCCTTCTTCTCACGGCAAAAAAAAAAAAAAAGAAAGTATTTTTAAAGTTTACATGACATTCAGTTTTTGTTTTTGTTCTTTTTGTTTTATGCGAAGCAATTGGTTCATTTAGTGATCTACTCCAACACAATGCCTAGGTGACATTATTTAAAGATTATTTCTAACACGGATCATAGGATATTTAAAAAATAAATAAAAAATTAAGAGGCACGATCTGATTGGTTACACACAACAATAAGAAATTAGAATTAAAAAAAAAAAAGTTGTTTTTGTGAGGACTTGTCACAAGAGTCCTATAATACTATAGTATAATATAGGTTATTCTTTCTATCAACTTTTTATTTATTTATTTTTATATATTTAGCTTCACCCTTGAAAAATAATCTGACTGCAACTACATACATATATCATATGGGTCTTTTTATGATACTTCAAATATTTTGTTTTGGGGGAGAGGGGAGGAGCAAAGAAGTATGTTACTTATTGTTGAGTTACTGTTGAATGTGAATTACCATTGAAAGTGACAAAGTTACTGTTATGTCTAATTATGTTATTGTATATTAAAAAAAAAAAAAAAACGTAAGTTATCATGTGATGTGGCAAAACTTATCCATATGGAATGTGGCATTGCTAGGCACGAGGTGTTGGTACGGAGAGGCTACAGTGAGGGTCACTCTCGTGGGGTATCGTACCGCGGTGATTGATTCATGTCATTGTCTTGTGACATTGCAATGGCCAGCCATAGCTAAATTGGGGATTCACATGGAGCTTTTTTAAAAGTGTTGGTGCGTGGACTTGGACTACGAAGTTCTTAGTCAAACTTAAGACAGTCGCCCTGAGATTGAGTATCTAATTGCTTGACCAATTTCACTGAGTTAAGATATGAATCCATTTATTGGTGTCATCGAGGTTCTTCAAGCTGATTGAAGTGTAGTTAGCTAACATTAGGGTATATATAAGTGTTCGTTTAGATAGCTTATTTTTTATCAGTTTATTTAACTATTTAGCTTATATTTACTATTATTTATAAGTCTTATTGTACTTTTTGGTACTATTTATGAATCACACAGTATTATTTTAACTAACTTTTATCTTTATCTATAGTACTTTCAGTAAAAAATTTTCAATTTCAGTAAAATAAACAGATCTCAAACAGACCCTAATGTTAAGTTAAATTGCAAATTGCACCTCTAAAATTTGTGGATGTTTGAATTTTACACTCTAAAGTTTTATTCTGTTTGCATCAATAACTCATTTCATATTTTTCGTTAAGTGCCACATAACCTTGTCACACATGATTAGTTCATCCAATAAAATGATGTAATATTATTTTTTGTAACCTAAAAAAATTTAAGGGCCTGTTTGTGTTCCAATCTCAAACTCACATTTTTACATTTTAAACAACATTATATGTATTTTCACACACTTTTTCACCCACACGTTGCATCATTTTATTACATGAGCTAATCATGTGTGGCAAGTTTACGTGTCACTTAGTAGAAAATATGGATAGAGAGACTACTGATGCAAACGAAATAAAACTTCAAAAGGTAAAATTCTCTAATACTTCAGGATATAAAGTCCAAAATCCCTAAACTTTAAGAGTATAGTTTACAATTTAGCCTTTCATTTTTAAAAATATTTGATGAAAAATTACGAAATTATTCACTCCTACCTGTGGGTCTCCTTCCTTAGAAGTGAAAATTTTTACTTGCAATAAAGGCATCATTATGCTAACCACTATAGAAATTAAAACTAAGTGCACAAATGTGAATATCTTGTTGATTTATTACGGCTCTAGATGGATGTATTATAAAATATTAGTATGTAACCCATGCAAATGCATGAATACATTTAAAATTAAGCACAATTTTATTATAAAAATATAAATAATTAGTCAAATTATTAAAAAAAAAAAAATAGCATGTAACACATGCATACATTTAAAATTAAATACAAATTTTATCATACAAATATAAATAATTAGTCAAATTATTATTTTTAAAAAGTAAACATAATTAGTTATATATTAAAATTTTTACCTAAATTTAATACTACTGATGATCATTTTTTTTCTTCTAATTTTTAATGAGATAGAACGTGTGGTGATTTTTATTGAGTATATGTGATTGGTTTTTTATTTATTTATTAATTTTTTAGTTCATTAATATTAGATTTTCAGTGTTTTGCACTCATTAACTCACTTGACACAAAGATTAAAAAAATTAAGTGGACACATGGCACAAACTTAAGTAGATAATTATGGATCGGTCCCTACATAAATTTAGATACATGACACAAAATTGAATTCTAATTCAAATTCTAATTGAACTTTCTCTGAGCTTTACCTTTTTATATATATATATATATATATTATTCATCCAAAATGCATAAGAGATTTCATTGTGGGTGACTATGTGGTTCTCAGTGCCTAACTAAGTAAATTGATGATGTTTTAGATGACATTAGTGGATGGTTTGGAATGTAAAATTTTGAAAGCTAAGCTAGAGTACGGTAATCTCGTAGTTCCTCCTCCCACATAATAATAAATCTTATTAATGAAATTCATTCTATCCTTGAAATACTATATAATTTTTCTAAAACTAACTTCTAAGAATATCCTTAAATATGAGAATTTTCTTTACTATCTTAAGCAACATGTAAAGTCTGGTTTCGCATCCGTTTTCAAGAATTATCAGAATTTGTGTTTTCGGTCGAGATGATAATGACCCAACTATTGCTAAGAGAAATTTAATGGGTCAAGATCATGAGTTTTATTTAAGAAGGGTTTGCCAATTTATACACCACAAGCCATCTTTAAGCAAAACTCCAACCTGGTCCCACCTCTCCATGGCAAGTGACCCTTTCTTATACGGAGGGAGACAATTTGTATGATCCCATATCTGTGGAAGAGATTAAATCGGCTCTCTGGTCCATAAAGGCTTTCAAAGCCCCTGGGCTGGATAGCCTTGACGCCAGGTTTTTTCAACACTTCTAGATGATAGTTGGAGGATCAGTTGTGAAGGAGATAAAGAAATGCTTTGAGACAAAAAAAAATCCTAAATTCCTCAACAAAACTAATGTGGCCCTTATCCCCAAAATTCAAGGCCCTAAAGCTAAAACCATTGGGAACTACCACCCCATCAGTCTCTGTAATACAATATACAAAATGATAACAAAAATCATAGTAGCTAGACTTAGACCAATGTTGGACAAGCTAGTGTCTCCTGTTCAATTGGCTTTTGTGCCAGGGAGGAAAGGAGTTGACAATGCAATCATAATGCAGGAGATCATCCACACAATAAATAAAAAGAAAGGAAGCATGGGCTACATGGCAATTAAAGTGGATCTTGAAAAGGCCTACGATAAGCTTGAATGGAGCTTTATCCAGGAAACTCTCTTGAAAGCAAACTTGCACAGGGGTTTGGTAGATCTCATAATGAATTGTGTGTCTTCCACCACCACTTCTATGCTATTTAATAGGGGCAATCTTGAATCGTTTTGGCCATCTCGAGGCATTTGGCAAGAGGACTCACTGTCCCTCTATATCTTTATTCTCTCCATGGAAGTGCTGGGCCACTTGATTGAAGAAAAGTGCAAAGATAAGAAATGGATCCCTGTCAAAGCTTCTAGAAGCGGTATAGCTTTTTCCCACCTATTTTTTTGCGGATGACCTTGTGCTCTCTGCAAGGGCAGATGGCAGCAATTGTTTAGCTATTAGGGACGCTTTGGATGAATTATGCACCAGGTCTGGCCAATCAGTTAGTGAAGGCAAATCCATAGTCTTCTTCTCTCTTAATGTTGATAGAGATACTTGGGAATCTCTTTGTGACATCTTGGGGTTTTCTTCAACTCCTAATCTAGTCAAATATTTGGGATTCCCTATTAGGCATCGTGGATCCAGTAGCCAAGCCTTTAATTTTGTTATAGAGAGAGTTAAGCAAAAACTAGCAGGTTGGAAGGCCAATCTCCTATGCTTTGCAGGTAGAACAATTCTTGTCCAGGCTTCTTCTTCTACCATTCCAGCATATATCATGCAATGCAACGCCCTTCTGGGTAAGCTCCTAGAAAACATTGATGGAGTTAATAGGTGTTTCCTATGGGGATCCTCGGAATCGGTGAAGAAGATGCACTAGGTGGGTTGGCAGAAAGTCACACAACCTAAAGTGAAGGTGGGCTAGGCTTACACACAGCTAAGGGCAGGAACCTCTCTCTTCTTGCTAAGCTTAATTGGAGATTTCATTCGGAAAATGATTCGCTATGGAGTAAGGTCCTAAGAAGTAAATGTTGCACTAGGTAGAGACTGAATGCCATAAATCTGTGGTGGGCCTTTTTACAATGTTAGGCTGGGCTGCCTTCTGCGGTACTAGGCCCAAGTGTTCTGAGTAAGGGAGTTGAGATCGGTCCAAATGTAACTCACTTTGGTTCGGCTTGTGCGCAAACTATACCTCGTTTGTCAGGAACATGCTTATGGCACACAACTTAAAAGTGAAGGTGGGCTAAGCCTACACACAGCTAAGGGCAGGAACCTCTTTCTTCTTGCTAAGCTTAATTGGAGATTTCATTCGGAAAATGATTCGCTATGGAGTAAAGTCCTAAGAAGTAAATATTGCACTAGGTAGAGACTGAATGCCATAAATCTGTGGTGGGCCTTTTTACAATGTTGGGCTGGGCTGCCTCCTGCGGTACTAGGCCCAAGTGTTCTGAGTAAGGGAGTTGAGACCGGTTCAAATGCAACTCACTTTGGTCCGGCTTGTGTGCAAACTATACCTCGTTTGCCAGGAACATGCTTATGGTGGGCAAAGCTACTTTGGATGAATTATGGCAAGCAGACATGATAATAATAATAAAAGAAAGTACTTTGGCTTTTAGTTGAAGTGAATAAACAATCCTCAATTAAAATGATAATTACAATAGTAACAAGCACTTTTGTAAAGAAAATAGTGGAAATAAACAGGTAAGACACGAGTTAACAAAAGAAAGAGATAAGATCAATCTGATGTGCCAAGCTATGTCACGAGACTAAGCCTAAAGAGGGAAGAACGTTTTTTCTCAATGCGAATAATCTCCCGGGAAAATCCTGCTGTGGAAATTAGTCACTTTGAGGGAAACGGACCTGAATGGTTTGTGCCCAAAAGAACCCTTTGCTTTTGGCAGAGAGCAGGACTTTGAGAGGGAGAGAGGGAATCAACCTATTGGTACATGCCTGCCTTTCTATCTCTCTATTTTCTTTCCTTCTTTCTAATTTTCTTTTTCGTTCTTTTTGTTTTCTTTCTCTGTGTTTGCTTATCTATGGTGATTTTCTCCTCGAGATTACTGTTCCCCCCCTTCCTGTGCACGGCAAGGGTCCATTATATAATACTTGCCATGACCGAATTTTACTATTTTAGCCTTTAACCACATTTGTCTGGTCTAGGTGTACTTGCCGACTACCACTGGCTCGTCTGTGTTGGCTGTGTCACTCCCTATCACCAGACAAAGAAAACTATTTTGTTTGTTTGTCTGCCGTGGCATCCTTACTTGTTACGGTGTGGATACTCTCTCTCTCTCTATCTCTTATGGCATGCACCTAGTGGTTCTAACTTATCCTTGCTTCTTTTGGGCGGTATTTCATCCTAGCAGGACATTTCCCCCAAAAAGGCCTGAGCAGGAACCTTAGAATAGGTTTTTCCCCTTTCCTTACCGCTAGACCATGCCCTCATACCTCTGACCCATGACCTTACCACGTCCTATATTGGCTGGGTACAGGCTAGTGATGTCTGGGCCTTGCGTATGCTTCATTCTTATGTATGTCCAAAATCTGCCTGTTGCTTATGCGTTCGCCGTGATCTGGTGGCTCGTTTGCACAGTTTGCCGTCCATCTTTGACTTCTTATGGCGTGGGCTATTTTTTTGATTTCCCATTCTTTTATGGCTTGCTCCCTTTAGGGGTTGGGATTTATTTGATGATGGGCTTTTTCCTTCTTTCATTCTACCATTTTAATCCTTTCTGTCATTTTGCTATTATTTCTTGCTGTTCCATACTGCCATTCCTGTTGTGATGTTATTTGACCCTAGCAGACTGGGCCTCTTTGGGTCTGCTGCTTATTCTTCCCTCAATGACTCAATATGGTCATTTGGGTTTTGCATTACATTGCTCGTAGGCTCTTTTGTCCCATTTATTTCCTCCTGGGCATCCTTGGCCCATTTGCTTTCCTTAGGCTTCCTTGGCCATTTTCTTAACTCTGTGTTCCCATGAGCTTTTACTAACTCCTTTGGGCTTCCTTGGCCCAATTACTTCATCCTTCATCCTTGGGGCGCATGAACGTGCCATCAACCCCTTAATTTCTTTGCTTGCATTACTTCGGGCTTGCTATGGCCCATTCTCACTTTTCTACATCATATACTGCTTATAGGTTTGCTACTTCTCTCTCTCCGGACTCCTTGAGGCCCATTTGCTTCATCAAGGCCGATTTGTTTATTTCATGGGCCTGTGATCCATTATTCCTGCCGCTTGGGTTTAATGGTTTTTCTTTCCACTTACTAAATCTTTTCTGCCCACGTTGTTGAGATTCTTCTTTCTACTGGGCTTCCCAAAATGAGCATCAACAAAATCCTACAAAGCTGCCTTGTTCCAGAATGTGGTCAGTAATGAAAAAAGATGGAAGATATATTTCGTAAAGGAACAAGATGGATATTAGGCAAGGATAGTGATTTGAGCTTCTAGTTTGATAATTGGTGTAGTGTTGGGCCGCTAAGGAGGCTGGTGCAAGGACCTTTGGCTATGGAAGAAGAGAACCTTAGAGTTAAGGAGGTGGTATCAGCTAATGGATGGGATTGGTCTAAAATCTCCATTCCTATCCTTGATAGTGTCAGCATTAAGTTATAAGCCACCCCAGTTTCCTTTGTAGCCAAAGGTCAGGACAGACTAGCTTGGGGTATGTCCACTCATGGAGGCTTTTAGCTTAAAAGTGCATTTCAAATTGCCATTGGGGGTGAGGAAGTGGTCACTCCTTTTCTGGGCCAATGGGTGTGGAAAGCTAACATCCTCCCTCGTATTCAAACCTTTGTGTGGATGTGTTTGCACAATAGCATCGGCGTTAAGGAGTGCATTACAAAGAGGGGGTTACAAGTGGATCCCACATGCCCTTTATGTCTTTCTGAACCTGAATCTATAATCCATGTGCTAAGGGATTGTAGAATGGTAAGAAATTTCTGGGCTCAGCTGGGAGCCGAGGAGGTCAACACCTCATTCTTCAGTGGTAATTTGCAAGACTGGGTTACTACTAATAGAAAGGCAAATGGGAAGAAGCACAAAGATCATCCCCCATGGAAAACCTCCTTCCTCTTTGCAATCTGGGAAGCAGAAGAACTATGTTGTGTTTCACAATAAGCCCATCCAACAAAACTAGGGTCAAGAGATTTTCTGAGAAGCCATAGAGTACGAGCATCGTGTAAAACTCCCTAGAACAAATGCAAATAAGGTGGTTAAGAGAATCAGGTGGGAAAAGCTAGAGGCGGGGTGGTTTAGACTTAACTCGAATGGCTCCTTAACAGGTAACCCAGGTCCAGCTGGAAGTGGAGGACTCATTAGGAATGGTGAAGGCGAATGGGTCTGTGGGTATGCTAGGAAGATTGGGATCACAACGAGCTTTGCAGCAGAACTGTGGGGCCTTAGAGATGGACTCCTCCAATGTTTAAATCTCCATTTACCTGCTATTGAGATTGAAATTGACTCCAAATCCATAGTTGATCTACTAAATAATTCCAGGAATGCTAACAATGTTATTTCTCCTTTGGTGGATGACTGCAAATACCTAATCACTTAACTCCCCCGGGTTTGAATCAAGCACTGCTTCCGAGAAGCTAATAGATGTGTAGATGCCTTAGCATAATTGGGCTCCAACCAAGCAAATGATTTTTGAGTTTTTTGTAGTTTGCCTGTGGACATTATTGATTTTCTAAATGTTGACACTAATGGATTGTACTTAAACAGACTATGTATTTAGCCTATTTTGGCTATTTAGCTTTCGTAATATATCCTTCGTTTACCAAAAAAAAAAAAAAATTAAATGGGTGGGTTTTGGGCCTTCTAGGTCCAGGAAGAAGAGAGAGACAATGGGGACAAAAGAAAAACAAGTTGACTAAAAAAATAAATTATATATATGTTTGAAAATAAAAAGGATTTCATTTTCATATACAATATTAGTCAGTAACTTGAATATTTAATAAAATTTGATCTATTTTCAATATTGTTTTTGTAATTATGAAATTAGATAATTATGGTAGTTATTAATAGGCATTTTATTATGATTTTTTTTGTATATTGAAATATCTATTCTACCATTTAAGAAAAATACAATGTGGTAGGATTCATGAAGTGTGTGTATGGTTTTTGCTTATTTTTGGTAGTTTATTTGCACAGTATTTATATATATATATATATATATATAAATCTTTGGTAACTTTTATGTTAAATGTGTTACAAAAAGCTAAAAGTTAATTTATTTTGAAAAGCTAAAAAATAGAATATTTGTGCCCAAAAAAAAAAAAAAAAGTTAAAAATCATATAATAGGGTCCCTTAAAGGGATTATATTGTGAGTTTGGAAAAGAAATGAGTTTCTTTAAAATATATTAAGTTGATTAAAGATATGTACGGCAGAGTTATAGATAATTAAATAGTGTGAGAACAAGTGAAGGCTTCAAAAGTTAAAGTTTCCTATCACTACAGGTTTGCATTAAAGATCAACATTAAATCTTTATCTCTTTTGCAAATGATATAATTTTAGTGGATTAAACTACATGTGGAGTTGTTGCTGAGTTAGAATTTTGGCAAGACGATTTGGAATTCTTTTTATTAAGTAGGACAAAAATACAGTACATGGAATGCAAGTTTAGTAAAAATAGAAATAAAAATGAAGAGGTGGTAAGACTTAATGCTCAAGAGATACAAAAAAAGCCAAATCTTTCGATATCTTGGATTAATAATTCATAAAAAATGAGAGATTGAAGAGGACAAATGATAAAGCAGGGTGGATGAAGTAAAGAAGCGTATTAGGAATCTTGTTTGATAATAAAATAACTATTAAGTTAAACGAAGAATGTAATCAAGATCAACTATGCTTTATGGACCTAAAGTGTTAAGAAGAAACATATTCATAAAATGAGTGTAATTGATATGAAAATTTTAAGATGGATAAGTAGAAATACATGAAAAGATAAATTCAAAGTGAGAAAATCCACTTAATAATATGAGTGGCTCATATTGATGAAAATGTGAGGAAAAATTGCTTGAGGTAGTTTTTTTAAAAAAAAAGAGTTTTAACTTACGGCGTCTGCTCCTGATGATATCATCAGATCAAGATACCAATCGGTTTTTAGTGTAGTTGGGAATTGAACTTCAGACCTCTTATTCAACCAATAAAGACTTTACCGGTTAAGTTGACTGGAACCTACTGCTTGAGGTAGTTTGGTTATATACAGAGTAGATCAATTAATTCACCAATAAGAAAAAGTGAGTTTATTTAAGTTAAGAGAACCAAAAAAGAAAGGCATTGGAAGATAAAAATAGCATTAGTAGGAGTAATTAAAAATACTATGTCAATTTAGGAAGTAACAGATATTGAATTTTGGACAATATAGAATGTTGGAAAAGATTCAAAAGAATACACATAATTGGCCTTAATTAATCATGTTGAAGATCCATTGCTAACTTAAAAAATTTGAGACCAGGGCACTGTTGTTACTATTATCGTTAATTCAGATACTATCATCATCTTACTCAAAAAAGAAAATCATAATAATAAAAATAAAAATAAACAAATGCTACCAGCACTTCAGTTCATGTGTTTTTCGAGAATTTTGTTAGAAAAATTTCGTTTTAGTTTGTCTTTCTCTAATCTCTATTTACTTTCCTTATTCTTTCCCCTGGCCTCAAAATTCTCCAAAGATGAGTAAAACAAGCAGAGCATACATAGCTTAAAGTCTTTTTCTTTCGATTGCCGATACGAGTCAAGTCATCAATTCTAGAGAAACGGTAATTTTATCTGCTTTCTTTAACCAAAAAAAAAAAGTAATTTTATATGCTTTCAAGTTGAGTCCATCAACATCATGAAAAGAAAGTGGTTGGTAAAAGAATAGGACTAAGATCGTCCGAATTCAAAGCTACGTATTCCTGCCTTGTACTCTATCTTCAACCCAGCAATTGAAAAAGAACGATCAGTCACCATTTTTTTCAGCCCAATTCCCCAAGTTCATCATACGACTTTAATCAAATCCATGTGAAGAACCAGTCAATTCAAAACTTCTAGATTTAATTAAAAGTCATGAAAGCATGTTTTTGTATAGATTGAGAAGACTGAACCAGGGTCTAAGGTTGAAATGCAATTTTCAAGTCATCACATTGACAAAAATTGCAGAAAACTTCCCTCTAAATCTTTCACAACATTTTCATTGGGTGCAATTTTCAGCACGGCTAACATTTATATTGGAGAAGTTGAAACGTTTAACATGCAAAAGACGAATAATCATTGTCTAAAGAAAGCCTGATACATGAAACTTCCAAAATTATACAAAAGGTCAAAAAGACTTTCAACCTCATCATGAAAAACTTTCAAAAATATAACGCGGTTTTGTGAAAGAAATATACACTACAAGAATTTCTCAATGCTAGCAGTTATGTGGTTTTGGGTAGGGTTGTCAAATGGATGGGTTTGGGATGAGTATAATTGGGTTAGGTATATAAAACTCATTTACCCATTAAAACCCATTTAACTAATTGCTTCTAACCCAAATCTAACTTAACCCAAATCTAAACTAACCCAGTTATTATGGGCAAACCTCAACTCACCCAATTACCCAATTATCAAAATTACCAAAATGCCATTAAAGTGAAAACCCCAACACTTTCTTGGATTCCCTTTTCCACTCTCTCTAGTCTCCACTCTACTTTCCCGGGAAAAAGAAAAAACAAAGAAAACACTTTTTCTCAAATCGGCGGCGGCGTGTTAAACGGTTTGGCCCAATCCCGAATTCACTTATCAGCTGAGCCAGTGACTGTTCCGTCTTCAGAAACCGTTATAGCGTTAACGGAGTCCTTGTGAGCTTTAACGGACTCAATGCAACAGAGATTGAAAGACGAAACCGAATAGATCGAACTCAACGTTAACAGCGAGGCCAGTGATGGCATCGGAATGCTCAATCCAGACTTGAGGAGGAATCCTGGCCGTTGAATGAGCTGACAGATGAATGGACCTTGATCTCATGGAGCAATTGTAGATGTTGATCTCCTGGGATAAGGCAGCGTAGAGATGTGATTGGGTGGGTTTAATGGTGGTGAGAGACAATGGGTCAACGTTGCTAGCGGAAGTATTGGTTGGTGCCGGTGAGCTCAATCGACGTTGGCGTCGGCATTGATCTCTGAGGGCTTTTTTATTTTTATTTTTAATTTATTGGAAGGGCTGGGTTGAATTTGGGTATATTGTTTTTGGGTTAAATGAGTCTCAATGAGTTAAAACCCAATAATCACTGGGTCTAACTGGGTTAATGCCCATTTAACCCAACTAATAATTGGGTGGGTCTGGGTTCAATTAAAGTGGGTGGATTTGGGTGGGCAAATGGGTTTGGGCTTACTTTGCCACCCCTAGTTTTGGGCTATGAGAAATTTGTTAGAAATGAAAATTGCTCATTCACTTGCTTAATGATACACACCAGTGCTCTTTTATATACAAAACAGAGCCTTAGCAACTAATCTAATAGATATAACAAAACCTGTAATAGCAAAAACAAACTCTCATGTCCTCTCTCATGTGCATCACTAAAGGCTACATACAATGATAACTAAAATACCTACAGTTTATGCTATATACAATGAAATCAACAAAACTATAACTCGTTTACTCCAGAATATGTGTTTTTTGTTCTAACTGTTGCTCTAAATGCTCTGAATCACTTTGCTGCTGTTGCCTTGATCTCTGACACTCCCCTTCAAGATGGGCACTACTGGAATGAATATTGAAGATTCCCATCTTGACAATTAAGGCTGTAAATTGATTCAGGTTCAAGGCTTTTGTCAACAAATCTGCCAATTGAGAATGACTCCTAATATTCATCAGTCTTATAACTCCATCTTGCACCTTATCTCTCACAATGTGACAATCTATTTCAATATGCTTTGTCCTCTCATGAAACACAGGGTTAGACCCAATGTGGATTGCTGCCTTGCTATCATTGAATAACAAAGTAGCCTTATCATGTTTTACATTCAAATCCTTCAACAAGTAGAGAATCCAGGTTACTTCACATACAGCCACAACCATTGACCTATACTCAGCTTCAGCAGTAGATCTAGATATAGTATTTTGTTTCTTAGACTTCCAAGAGACCAATGAGTCACCTAGGAAAACACAAAAACCTATAATGGACCTTCTAGAATCTGGGCAAGCTACCCAATCTGCATTTGCAAAAGCTTTTATGTGCAGTGAGGTATTTGATGGAAACAATAACCCTTGACTTGCTATTCCTTAGATGTACTAAATGACTCTATATGCTACCTTTAAATGAGGCTTTCCAAGTTAGACATAAACTGACTCAATCTGTGTACAAAGTAGGTAATGTCTGGCCTAATAATTGTTAAGAACAACAATCTACCTATCAGCCTTCTGTACATCCTAGCATCATGTAATAACTCACCATCATCTTTGCTCAACTTTAAACTGACCTCCATGGGAGTTTTAGTTGGTTTACAACCAAGCATTCCAGCATCATGAACAATTTCAAGGGCATACTTTCTTTGACACAATGAAATACCCTTTTGTGATCTTGCAACTTCCAAACCCAGAAAATACTTCAAATTGCCTAAATCTTTTAGCTTGAAATGCTTATCCAGATACAACTTAAGGTCTTCCAGCTTAGGATCATTGCTACCAATGAGAATATCATCAACATGAACTAGAAGAGCAATGAAAAGCTTACCATCCTGCTTAATGAACAAGGAGTAGTTTGCTTTGGATTGTACAAAACCATGCTGCAAGGCCAAGGCCATGCTTTGGATTGCATAGCAGCCAAGGCCATGACAAGTTCAACAGTGACCATTTTAGCCATAGGAGAGAATGTCTCAGTGTAGTCCAAGCCCTCTTGCTGGGTATAACCTTCGGCCATAAGCCTAGTCTTATTCCTCTCTATACTACCATCAGCCTTGTATTTGATCTTAAACACCCACTTACAGCCAACAACCCTTTTATTGGGTGGAAAAGGAACCACAGACCAAGTATGATTCTGTTCTAGTGCATTAATTTCTGCTGCCATAGTAGCTTCCCAATTAGGATCACCAACAGCTTGATGATAAAATTGAGGTTCCTTAAGGGCAGGAATATTATTGCAAAAATGAGAATAACTAGGGGACAAATTTTGAGAAGAAACAAAATGAGAAATAGGATACCTAGTAGAAACTGTATTGCACTTATAGGATTGAAGATATGGAGGAGGTTTAGACACTCTGTTAGACCTTCTAAGGGAGGGAGCAGAAGAAGTAGTAGGTAAAGAGGAAGGAGTAGGATCAGGGTGTAAGATAGGATCATCAACAATGTCATTAGGTAAGTAGACAAATAATTCTTTAGAAAGATCAGAAAAATGATCTTCAAGAATGTGAGAAGCAGGATCAGTAGCATGAGAATCAACCCTAGAATGTTTGATGGGATCATCTATAGGTAAAGGTGGACCATTAGGAGTACAAAACTGAGACAAAGGATAAGAGAATGTAAAGTGGAAGATGGAATAGACTGAAAAGGAAAAATTAACTTATGAAAGGTAACATCCCTCGAAACAAAAATCCTTTTAGAATGTAAATCAAGCAATTTGTATCCTTTAACAACAAATGGATAACCCAAGAAAACACATTTGATAGTTCTAGGATCAAACTTAGACCTGTTATGAGCCAACGTAGATGCAAAACACAGACAACCAAACACCCTAAGAGAACTATAATCAGGGACTTTACCATAAAGCAACTCAAAAGGGGTTTTGTCATGAAGAAGAGGGGATGGAAGCCTATTAATGAGATGCACTGCAGTGAGAATGCAGTCACCCCAATAGGCAATAGGAACATTGGATTGAATCCTTAAGGCTCTTGCAACACACAAAATATGTTGATGCTTTCTCTCCACAACAGAATTTTGTTGAAGAGTGGCAACACAACTATGTTGGTGTATGATGCCATGAGTCTTGAAGAAATCAGTCATCTGAAACTCAAGACCATTGTCAGTTCTAAAAACTTTAATAGATTTATTGAATTGAGTTTTGATCATGAGATAAACCCAAGTTGATCTAGTACAATCATCAACAATAGTGAGGAAGTATTTGTGTCCATTAACAGTGGGAACTGAATATGGACCCCAAATATCACAGTGCACAATATCAAAGGGAAATTCAAAAATGTGACTAAGAAATGGAAAATGTAGTCTTTTGTGTTTTGCAAGTGGAAAAACCTCACAATCTTTGTTAAAGGTACAAACATCATAAAAAAATACACATTCTTTAAGGAAGAAAGTTTAGCATCAGAGGGATGACCTAACTTGAGATGCCATAAAGAAGAAGGTACAACAACATTATTGATTACATGAGATTGTGACTTGTTGAAAACAGACTTAAAAACAGAATTAAAAATGGATTGAAAGGATGAACCAGAGTTGATTGGAGAGGTACAAGCATCCGAGGGGCTGTGTTGTAGCAAATACAACCCATCATGAACTTCATCCACACCAATCGTCCTCCAGCAAATAAGGTCTTGTATAAAACAAAGATTTGCCAAGAAAATAAGGCAACAAGAACAAGATTGTGTGAGTTGATTGCTTGACAAAAGGTTAAAAGAGAAAGAAGGAACACAAAGAACATTATAAAGAGTTAAAGTGGTTGAAAGGGAAATAGAACCTATATGAGTTACCATAGCTGTTTCACCATTAGGAAGTTCAACAATACTACTAATGGTAGCAAAATCAGTGAACAAATGAACAAAATGCACAATGTGATCAGTTGCCCTAGTGTCAATAACCTAAGTATCTCCATTAAAGGCTGTCCTATTCACTACATGAGCAGAAAAAATAGAATGCCTCAAATCAATGCCTCCAAAGGAAGTCATACCTGACATGGTGAGAGCATTTTCAGACTTGGAAACACCTGCTTAGGATGCTGCCTGAGAATCTGAATGAGGACTTGCTTGAGATACTTCCTGAGAGTCTGAATGAGGCTTGATCACACTACTAGCCATATGAACTTCCTTAGTTCCCATATTAAGTTAAGCAGCTTGCATCTGATTGCTTAGCATAGCTAAGAACTGCTGACATTGTTCTTTAGTAAAGGGAAATTGGCTAGCATCAGTGATTGAGTGATTGTTCTCTGCAAGGTCTTCTTGAATGCCTACTTGATTCACCATTGAAGTCTTTCCTTTAGGCTTGAATCCAGGTGGGAATCCTTGCAACTTGAAGCACTTCTCTATGGTATGACCAAGTTTCCCACAATGAGTACAAATAGGCCTATCTTTAACTTTGGAATTCTTACCTCCAGAGAAAACAGAAGTGGAATTGGAACCTTTCACAGCAAGAGTAGTGGACTCAATGTGATTATTAGAACTTCCTACACGCCTCTGCCTTTCTTCTTGAATCAACAAAGAATAGACTTTGTTAATGGATGGAAGTGGTTCCATTAACAAAATTTGTCCTTTGATTTGAGAATAGGGATCATTGAGTCCCATTAAGAACTGCATCACTGAATCTTGAAAGTAAAGATTCTCAATTCTTTATGAGACATTACAAGTGCATTTTCCATAAGAACAGGTTGGAGTAGGCCTAAAATTCTTGAGTTGATCCCAATACATCTTTAATTGAGTGAAATAAGCAGTAATTGAAGAATCACCTTTATTGATTGATGCAATATCCTTTTGCAATTCAAAAACCCTAGGTCCATTGCCTTGAGAATGTGTCTCTAAGATCATTCTAGATTTCTAATGCTGTGTCTCTATAAGTGATGCTAGCTCTGATCTGAGGTGACATTGCCTTCATCAATCACGAACCGACCATGTTATCACAGCGAATCCAAGCATTAACTGCTGCTGGAGTTTTTATCAATGGAGAAGATAGAATAATCGTGCCTTCAACAAAACCAACCTTGTTCTTTGCTATTAAGGCCTTCTTCATTGATCGAGCCCAAGCATGATAATTTTCACCAATCAAGACCTCTGATACAAGCATAGCTCCAGGACTTTCAGCATGATGAAGATATAAAGGATAGATATCCTCTACCAATGCTGGATCTTGCTTAGACGAAGTAGAAGAAGAATTTGACGCAGAAGCCGCGGAAGCCATTGAAGCAACTCTAAGCTTTCAAGAACAAAACCCTAGAATTTGGGAACTTTAAAGAACGAAATCGTATAATTTGAGAGAGTTTTGCTCTGATACCATATGAGAAACTTGTTAGAAATGAAATTTCTCATTCACTTGCTTAATGATACACGCCTGTGCTCTTTTATATACAAAATAGAGCCTTAGCAACTAATTTAACAGATACAACAAAACCTGTAACAGCAAAAACAAACTCTCACGTGCTCTCTCATGTGCATCACTAAAGGCTATATACAATGATAACTAAACTACCTACAGTTTATGCTACATACAATGAAATCAACAGAACTACAAGTCGTTTACTCTAGAATATGTGCTTTTTGTTCTAACTGCTGCTCTGAATGCTCTGAATCACTTTGCAGCTGTTGCCTTGATCTTTGACATGGGCACAGCACCAATTACTGCGTCTTTCTTCCAAAGTTGATGAAGATCATGATTGTTGGGATGCTTTGAATTCCATATGTTGGGGGAGATAAACACCTTGGGGAGCTTCCTTGAGTAATTAATATAACATATAAAGACACACTTTAACCCAAAAGGCCTAAGCCCAATGGGTATGTGCTCAATTATGTTATATTAACTACTCATTCTTCTCATCTTTATTCAATATGACACTTCACTCATGCGTGTAATCTAACACCATATTGGGTTGCAATTGAAGGACTACCAATAGTGCTCAATTTGAAGCACTTGAGCTTCCCATCATATTGCTTTGACAATTCACCAATTACTGGATGGATCATACGGCAGGGCCCACACCATGGAGCCCAAAACTCAACCAGTATAGGCTCATCAGCCTTGAGGACAAGTGATTCCCATGTAGCATCAGTCACAAACAATATTACCCAGAAGGAAGAACAATACTTCTTAATCTTGGATCAACTGAAACAATCTACCAAAAATATAAGTTCGCATCTCCAGTCAGACAAAAGGGGGAAAAAGGATATCAGAAGCCAGCAGCTTAAGTAAAATATGGGAAGTAAATTTGAATGATATATTCAACAAGAGAATTCAAATACCGAGCATCACTATCCAGATCACTTTCTGAAAGAGCACTAACAAATGTTGATTTTCCCTCATTACCAAAATAATGTAAAAACATGTCAGATTAAAAAAAGTAAACATATCTTGTTTAGATGACGAGTATAATAATTATGAGGACCAAGTATAATTAGATTTAGACCACCTACTGCATTTGTGTACCCAATTACAGCTACAGTAGCTAAGCCCTGACCATCTGAGCCTCCATGCCTCTTGCGAGCAGCATGTTGCAAAGCTCGCGTACAACGAACCTCTTCAATTTGTGATAACAGATAACTTCTCCGGTCTAGAATTCTGCAATTATAGTGCCATTAAGTGGACTTACGAATAAAGGCAAGTCGATATAATCAGTAAACCAAAGATGGAAAATAAATGAGTCTCATATTTCATTAACCAGATAGACTATAAAGTCAGTAAGGCTCCATCTGAAATGCTAAACATAATGCTGCTGCAGGGTAAGTTTTAGGAATTGATTACTTAACCAAATTCATATATGTACTTGGCAACAAGTTCGAGGTAGATATCACAGGCAACGAAACTCCATAAGGTGGAAATCTAAATAAATCAAAGGCTGCAAATCCTTTCAAATAAACAGTCAAACATTCGGTAAGGTGAAGCAAAGGTCTTTGACCAGCTTATGTTCCCACATGAAGATGCAAGCATCTGCTTTGATGTTACTATGAAATGTCTGAAGTTTCAAGCAGATACCTTCCACAGTTCCCAATAATGAGCACATTCATTTGGATTAGAACTTTCATCAGGCACAGGGTTACAGCCACCACTCAACCAGGAAAAAAAAAGGGTACAATATATAGCATCTAGGAATTGTTATAAATTTAAGAGAATAGTATCATGTGGCAAACCTTCATCTTTGAAGCTGAAGTTCTATTTCTCCTGCACCACTTATAAAGCCACGCCCCCCACTTCCTCTCTTGCAATTGTACCCCATTTAGATCAAAAGTTGTTCCAAGATTCAAAGATAAACCAAATGAAACACATGGAAATGTGCATACAAACGGAATATGGGAGAAAGAGATGTCAAGAGTGATTGTTTATATTTAACACCAACCACATGGCACCTTGTATTCTTTAGGTGAGCCTTTGTGTGCATCCCTTATACTTAAGGTCTCCCCTTTCTTTTCAATAAGATCTACCATACAAAAAAAAACGTAGCACTTTGACCTTCAAAATTGCAAAACTAACACCCCCCACCCTAAAAAAAAAAAAAAAAAACACTCTTGAATGTAATGCATTATGCCCTCAAACTTAAGAGACAAAGGGTTTTGTAAGGTTGAATTTAATCAACCATCTTGTTGGCTTTATTCCGTGACCATTTTGCTTGTAATTTAGCACTTAGTAACCCTGTATTTAGGTGAGAAAATTGTAAAGGTAGTGTGTGAGAAGATGTGAAGAAAAGCTCAAATATGCGCAAAGAAGCAGAGCTTCGTGGCTAGGACTCGCGGGTGGATCGCGACTGGTAAGCCGCCAAATGATGGCACGTGAAATGCACACAAGGAAGCTGAAGGGTCGCGCCAGCTGTCGCACTACAGGACAAAAGTCCCAGGCTGGCCAGGCCGTTACGTCGCGACTTGAACTCGCGACTTGGACAAGCCACGAGACCAAGTCGCCAATTTACCCTGTTTGGTAAAAACTGTCTCTTCGTATTCTTTTCTCACACTATATATAGACCCTTATACCATTATATTGAGAGAGTTTCCAGAGAGAATTTTGTGAGAGAAACCCTAGAGAAAAACAAGATTGCCTCATTCCCAATCTTCACCTTAGAGACTCTACAAATTCCTCTTTTCTCTTCCTCTCCATTATTATACATTTGAGAGGCATTTTACCAAATCCTTATTTCACCGCACCCACGTCTGTGAGAAGGTTCATTTGGTGCTGTTGGGAAGCAGTTAGGAAGGAACCAATCTACATTGGTTGATGCTATGGTCTAGTAGCGGAATCCGGGAAGCTAAGGAAGAAATAGGTTCGGCGTAACCTTGTTGGAGTAAGAAGCTTGGAGGGCTTAGGTACTTGGGTAGATTAGGCTTGAAGGGTCTTCTGCTGCTCATATATCCCAACTATATTCTTTAGTGGATTATTTGACTGCTTGGAGGGCGGCAGAGAGATTTTACGCCGAGGGCTTCGGTTTCCTCTTCGATAACACATTGTGTATTGTCCGTGTGTTTGCATCTTCCTTCCTTTATCTTTGCCTTATATTTACTGCTGTGGATGTGTTTATATTTGGCTTAGAATATTTATCAATTATGATATAAGCTTGTTATCATATTCCGCACATTGATTGTTTGATATAAAGTTTGAATTGGTAATTTTGTAATTGGGGTCTAAACGTTCAAGAGTGTTTCATACCCAAATTAAACTTTCAATTGGTATCAGAGCGGGTACACTTGTTGCGGTTTTAATACCTTAGTGTGATCCCTGACCCCCTTTGAGATGGATAGGTCTCAATCTCTTAATGTACCACCGTTCTTTGACGGTAATAATTATGCATTTTGGAAAGTCCGTATAAGGGCGTTTCTGTGTTCCATTGATGATGCTGTGTGGGATACAGTTGAGATAGGATGGACAAGGCCAGAGGCTGCCAAGTCTACTTGGGATAAGGCTGGCCTTGCTGCAGCCAATGCAAATAGCAAGGCATTGAATGCTATTTTCTACGGTGTCTCTCCAGAAGAATTTCACCGGATTTCACATATCACCATTGCTAAGGAAGCATGGGAAATTCTGGAGACAACTTATGAAGGGACTAAGAAAGTGAAGGACACCAAACTTCAAATGTTGATCACTCGCTTTGAAGAGTTAAAGATGAGTGAGGATGAGTCTTTTGACTCGTTTTACAGTAAATTGAATGAAGTGGTTGTTGGCAAATTTAACTTGGGAGAAAAGACAGAGGACTCGAAAATTGTAAGAAAGATACTTCAGTCACTACCAGAGAGTTTCCGTGCCAAAGTTACAGGCATTGAAGAGAGCAAAGACCTTGAAGACATTAAGGTCTAAGAGCTGGTTGGTTCTCTACAGACTTATGAGTTGTCCTTGCCTACACAGAAAAAGAGCAAGTCTCTAGCTCTTAAGACAGTTGATGAGAGAATGGTATCTCATGACTCTTGAGCAGAGGATGCAGTAGACAAAGATGTAGCATATCTTGTAAAGAACTTCTAGAAATTCTTGAAGTTCAAAAACAGTGGAAAATTTGGTGACAAAGGAAAATTTCAGAGGACCGGAAAAGGGAAGAAAGAGTTCAGGAGAAAAGAAGGTAAAGATTCCCAATCCTCATAAGGAATTACATGTTTTAAATGTAATGGATATGGGCACTTTAAAAAAGAATGCCCCAATTATTTGAAGTCTAAAGGAAAGGCCTATGCCACTACTTTAAGTGATTCTGACTCATCAAATTCTGACTCTGAGGACAGTTGTGATAGAGAAGGAAACTACTCCGCATTTATGGCTATTGAGCATATTGAGTTCTCGGAGGACCTGAATCAACTTGTACAAGATCTTGGAGAACACAGTGATGATGAATCCTTAGGAATTGTTGAGGAATTAGATGTTGAAGAGGATAGAAATACAGTTAATCTCCAAGAGAATTACTCCTTACTTCTTGAGAAGTCAAGAGAGTATGCAAGAATAGCCAAGGCAGCTGTGAGAAAAATGAAGAAAGTAGAGAAAGATTACCGAAGTCTCATGGTCAGACATAAGGAGGCCAAATGCGAAATAGAAAAAATTAATGGTGAGCTGTCAGAAGCTTACCTAAAGATCAGATTCTTGGAGCTTGAGGTGGTTCAAGCCAATGCCAAGGTAGAAAAGGTCTCCACCAAGAAGTTGGATGATGTAATTTCCTCTCAAAAGCAATTTTCAGATAAATCCGGACTAGGATACACTGGAGAAAGCAGTACAGCTACTGTGAATATCTCCAAAAAAGTAAAGTTTGTGAAGGCCAAAGAGCCAATTGTAGTCGTTCCTACTGTGGAGAAGGCAATGGTTGAAAAGAAAAAGATGGTAACAGATCAAAGGGTGGTGAATAAGCCCAAAAATCAACCTGCAGTGAGGACTGAAGCAAGAGGAAGATCAATCCTAAGATATCAACGTGGTCCTAAGACGGATTATGTGTGTCACAGATTGCAAGGACATACAAGACCCAACTGTCAGAAGTTGAGAGCAGATAACAATGCTAGTGCACCTGGTCACGAGGAAGAAGAAATGTCGTGAGGTCTTGGGGTGGTGAGCACCCAAGAAGTCAAAACCGTGATCCAGGAATGATGGACGTAATGAAAATGATCGGTGCCTTCACGAATTGCCTGGAAAGCTTCACACGAAGGTTTGATAGTCCCAATTCTCGTACCCAATCCGTTAAGGATATCACCCCAAACGCACGTGACGTGTGGGTGACGAAGAGTACTCATGCATAAGCATTACAACATGTCTATGCATCAATACTTCCCATGATTGTGAATATGCTTGGTTGTGTGCTTCTTGCTAGGATTTAGGTTGTTGTTTCGTATGTGTGTTTGTCTTTAGTTCAAATGTTTTTACATTTTTTATTATGTTTTTGATCATCTTTTTGCTTTTGTGTCAAAAATCCAAAAACACATAAAAAGTTGAAATTCCTAAAAGATTGATCAGCTTTGTTGAGTTTTGTCTCAAAACATGTTTTGCCTTGTACCTTTGTACTAATGGCTTTGTGCATTTAACGAGCTTAGCTTGTCTCTCATGCACTCATATCATTGTGGAAGAAATTCTGAAATCTATGTGACTGTTGTAAATCGATCTTCAACATTGTCATGAATGACTAGTGAATGGTTTTGTTGATCTTGAGACATGCATAGACTCATGCCTATATATCTTCCCACTCTTTATTTTTATGTTTAAGAGAGCTCTCTAAATGTAAATCTCCAAATGAAAAGAGATATAGAGCTGTAAAAGCCTGTCGCACATACTAGCATTTGACTAGAAAAAAGGGAAAGCGACCAAAATAAAATGTATGATGTCTAAAAAGCCAAAGGCTTACTCATAAATTGAAATATCAAAAATTTCAGGCATCTATCTCTTAATGAGATTTTCTTTGCTCAAAAAAGTGCAAATGTTAAGTTGAATGTGGAGCTAAATGAAAAGTTTCAAAGAATGTAATCAAGTTCTTGTGAGAGGTCATATATGCATGTTTCTATAATTGAGATAGGTCACATGATCTAGTGCTAGTTGTGTATGCCTTGATTAAATTGATCATTGAAGCTTCACATTGGACTAAGGACTATCTCATTTCTGATATCCACACACAACACACAAGTCTATGTTCAATGAATGCCATATTCATTTGTGTGATTGTACTTGATTAAATTTGTCTTCACACGCTTAATCTTTGTTGATCAAACACAAAATTTTTTTTGAGTGTTTTTAATTGTTTTTGGAATGTACTTTGTTTTTACAAAAATGTCAAAATTTTCAAAAACAGTGTTACCCTGTTTTGGCGACTAAGTCGCGGGTTGGCCCAGTCACAAGTACCAGTCGCGAGCCCACTCAGAGATTTTTCTCGGCTCAGTATGGCGACTTGTTCGCGGGTGGAAGGTCCAGTCGCGAGGGGCATTCAGAGATTTTCGCGGCTCAACTCGCAACTCTCTCTCGGGTAGATCTTCCAGTCGCAAAAAATACTTAGAAGATTTTTCAAGAATCTTGATTCATAGTGTTTCGCGGCTTACCTTGGTGACTTAATGGCAACTTGCTCTAGTCGCAAAAAACGCGTGTTTTGCGTTTTAAAAACAGTTTTCAAAATTTTTGTTCAGTTTTTCCCTCGAATATCTGTGACTGTTAATTGTCTTCCTCACTCTCTCACTCAAACACTCCGTGTTTCATTGAAAAAGACTTCATTTTTGCACCATTTCTGCATCAATCCTCTAGAAAAAGGTATGAGTTTTCTTGTTTTCCCTTCACATTTCATGTTTTTACTGTCATATTCTTGAATCTGTGTGTTTTGATGTTGGTTTTGAGTTTTTGAGGTGCTCGAATGTGAGTTTGGGTTTGTTCAGTTGTGGTTGATTTCTTCTGTTGCTAATTTTTTTTTTTTTTTTATCATGTTTTTGTTTCATTACTCTTAGTATTTGTTCTGAACTATGATATTTGATACATTTCGTACTCTTTAAGCCTATGGGTTTATTTTTCTGAATGAGGCATTTCAGTTTGTTTGAAATATTTTGGGGATTATGTGGGTTGTATTGCCTTGAATATTAGTCATCATATCTTGTTTGTGGTGCTGCCTTTGGGTATATCTTACACTTGTCTGGTGCCTTCTTCTGTCTGATATCAGTTTACTCTGTCCATTTTTAATTATCTAGTGCTTGTTCCTGTCTGCATTTATACTGAATGATATTGTCTTACTAGGTATTCAAATCTCTGGTTGTTAAATGCTCTTGGATTGAGGGTTGTCTTATCACTCTGTTATTATAATTGTGACCAAATTGTTACTAATTTGAGTATGCTTCCATATATTGTGTTTTGCCCTTGTTGTGGACTTTTTTGAGTGTTTACAGATGGCTTCCACATCTTCTAAGAAGAAGACTCCTGCTAAGAAGATTGATAAAAGAATGAAAATGGACAACAATCTGTTTAGGTCTGTCAAGCATTTTGAGAGATACAGAGATTCATTCATAAAGGGAACCATTATCCAGGAAAGGTTTGTGGATTTACATGACTTGAAGGATACCTTCATTCCACAATGCTTTGAAGGAAGAGGCTGGGAGAAACTTCTAGGTGACTTACCTTTAGTGTGTGAACCTCTAATTAGAGAATTTTATGCAAATGCTGTGATAAGGGATGATGAGTTGAGTTGTTGGGTGAGAAGAAAGGAGTTTACCTTAGATGCTGATGATATTGATAAGGTTCTAGGGCTGAAAGGTTTAGAAGATTATGAATTCACTAACTACAAGGATAGAATGCTTTCTCTAGAAACTGTCCAGAAAAGGATTGGGAAATTGAACTCGCGACTTGGACAAGCCGTGAGACCAAGTTGCCAATTTACCCTGTTTGGCAAAAACTGTCTCTTCGTATTCTTTTCTCACCACACTATATATAGACCCTTATACCTTTATATTGAGAGAGTTTCTAGAGAAAATTTTGTGAGAGAAACCCTAGAGAAAAACAAGATTGCCTCATCCCCAATCTTCACCTTAGAGACTCTACAAATTCCTCTTCTCTCTTCCTCTCCATTATTATACCTTTGAGAGACATTTTACCAAATCCTTATCTCACCGCACCCACGTCTGTGAGAAGGTTCATTTGGTGCTGTTGGGAAGCAGTTAGGAATTAACCAATCTACATTAGTTGATGCTATGGTCTAGTAGCGGAATCCGGGAAGCTAAAGAAGAAATAGGTTTGGCGTAACCTCGTTGGAGCAAGAAGCTTGGAGGGCTTAGATACTTGGGTAGATTAGGCTTGGAGGGTCTTCTACTGTTCATGTATCCCAACTATATTCTTTAGTAGATTATTTGACTGCTTGGAGGGCGGCGGAGAGGTTTTACGCCGAGGGCTTCGGTTTCCTCTTCGATAACACATCATGTGTTGTCTGTGTGTTTGCATCTTCCTTCCTTTATCTTTGTCTTATATTTACTGCTGTGGATGTGTTTATATTTGGCTTAGAGTATTTATCAATTATGATATAAGCTTGTTATCATATTCCGCACATTGATTGTTTGATATAAAGTTTGAATTGGTAATTTTGTAATTGGGGTCTAAACGTTCAAGGGTGTTTCATACCCAAATTGAACTTTCAGGTTTCGTCAAAAGGGCATGAAGCAACCAAAAATTATGCCAAATAAAATTAAGAGTGAAAAAAGAGGGATAAACTTTACAGCTTAGTTGATGAAACAAAGCTTTAGAGAAGTGCAATTGGAGATCCTCTTGTACCCTATTTGAATTTTTTTTTTTTTGAAATCAATAAATATATTTCAAGTTGCCACAAAGAAACCTAGATTTGTCTGCCAAAAATAATACAATACAATACAACGAAACGAAACAAAACAAAATTAACAAAAATGAAAGAAGGAGAAGACAGGTCGAGGACCATCGAGTGAGGGGTAAGATAATCTAAGCCACACTTTTGAGAGGGGTAACAGATTCTATTTTAGCCCAACTTTTCCAGTTAAGTGAGTGAGAATAGGAAATCAGCATAAAGAACTATAACTAGAAGTCATTCCAAATTCAATCCAAAGTAAAATTTCTAACCTGGTCAGTTTGTCTGAGACCAATATTCACATGTTTATAGGGAAGTTTTTTTTTTTTTTTTTTTTTAATTATTATTGGTAAGTTATACATGCACCCAGTAGGTCCTGAACCCATGACCTCATCCTCCACCGAGCACTTGCAAGGAGAGGAGGTGCCAGTTGAGCATAGGTCATTGGTCCCATGTCATAGGGAAGATTGGGACAAAAACTGCAACTTCTGATTATAGGTTGCAATTTACACAAAGCAGGTGAGTCCAAATAGTACAGTTAGTTTACATTAAACCATAAATGCCAATTACTTCAAATTTTCTTCACATCAAGCAAAATGAGCGTGTCCATTTAGAATGTATAAGACTAACCTTTCCAAATCTAAGAATTTATGCCAACACAAAAGTCAAAACTCTTAATTAGCTTTGCTATGTACATGAAATCATTTTCACATGACACCACAGAATTCATGTTAGAGTATATAGAAACTATAATGGCCAATCACCATAAAACATTTATCAAATAAGCTCGAGTCTGAAGAAGCAAAGAAAATGACTTCACATTGTAATATCATCAAATGTGTGTTGGTTAGGATCAAGTATATGATGAAATCTACAACACATGCATTTTCTGGTCTATCGCCATTTCTAAAGTCTCTCCAAAATAGAGGATAAGGTTGCCTATCAACCACCCTTCCTAAACCCTGCAGAAGCAAGAGCTGTGTGTACTGGGTATTACCTGTTTATTGTCTTGCTGGAGCAACTATAAGTTAACAGGTTCCACAGATTATTCTTAAAATCCAAAATGCTAATTAAAAAATATTTTCAAAAGAAAAAGAAAAGGCTCTTTGAACGGCCATTAAGTAGACAAGAGTGCAAGTAACATCTACTCAGTAGCATCGTGAAATATTTTTTTTATTTAAAATGTATTACTCAGCTTTGTTTCACTACATTTTTCCCAATGAGCTTTAGTTCAAATGGCACCTCTTCCCCTTCTACAAGCAACATGCAGGGTGAGGCTATGGATTCAAGATCTACCAGGTGCAAATGTAATTACCAATTTTGTCACTACAAATTTTGGCAATGTACTAACCCTCAGGCACTCACGACTACAGCTTCACCCGCTGCTCCAAAAGTTAACCGTCCCTCTGCACCACGTTCTCTAACAAGTCTTGTTTTCTAATACATTAGAGCTACTAATTCAGTCTGTACAGATCAGAAGAACACCAAAATTAAAAATTGATCTTTGAAGCAGTTCTTCCCGCACAATCAAATTGAAACCTAACAAAAATATTCAAAACATTAAAGTAAAAGCTACCTAGAATACCTGTAGGTTGCCCTCCTTCGTATGAGCATGAGCATTAAATATCTCTATTATAAAACCCACACGATAGAGTACAGGTTTATCCCATGCTCGCTGCCATTCATATATAAAAAGAAATGTACAATCAAAACCCATCTTTATAGAAACATAAGCAAGGCACTGCTAAAGTTCAATTGTACTTAGACCCAACTTGCCTCCAAATTCTGCTGTAGAATCCCAGACGCTACAGTATCGTATTTACAAAAACAGCATCCACTTCAGCCTGCAACTCATATATATAATGCTTATGTTTACAAGTTGAAAACTTCATCGAATCGTATCACGAATAAAATCAAAATCAAACAATCAAGGTGAAAATTTTAAAGTCTCTTGCCTTTGTTTGATTCAGCATTATAAAGATGGCGTGTCCACTCCACTGTCCCTGGTCCAAAATACGTGTCTGAAACAAAATAAACAAGATAAAACAATGATCATTGCAGGAGCGCTTGAACTGGTATGCAGACTGGAAAATGTGGAGAACTGACATGTGATGAAACAATGATCATTGCAGGAGCGCTTGAACTGGTATGCAGGCTGGAAAAGGTGGAGAACTGACACGTGATGAAACAATGACCATTGCAGGAGCGCTTGAACTTACTAAGAAAACAGCAAGGGACGCAATGACTCCTGTATCTGAAACTTTTGCAATTGACATCAATGCCAAACTTGACAGGTTTGATGAGTCTTTGTGAAGGAAAAATAAGTTACATATATCAGTCTCCTCATGATGATTAAATGTCTTTCTCTATCTTGCGATTATATAGAGATTTGATGATGCTAATTTTAGAGAAAGGGCATAACAGAGTGCCAGTATATTATGAGCAACCCAGAAACATCATCGGACTTATATTGTTTGTTGCTTTACTTGAACAGTTTATCACGAGAATAAAAGTAATTTGTTTTTGATCTTTATGTGATATAATATAATAGCTAATGATTTGACAAATCTGTTAATTATCCTGTATCCTTGTCTCCATCTGCAATACTGCATTTTTGAACCATCCTTTGGTTTTGATTCTGGAATCTGGATACCAAATATTTGTACATGTGTAGTTTCACTAACATCATCATTGTTTACTCCATTTTTCTAATATTTTCCTTATTTAGGCAAAATTTTATGTACTGTTATCTAACAATCTCTATGCAGTTGTTTATTCAGCAATTTATATACTGTTAGGTACTTGCCTCTTGTATTTACTTTATGCATAAAAACAAAATAAGGAGCAATAAATTGCTCACTGTAGATGTCAAGTCTCAATCACTATGTATATTTTTGAATTATAGGTGAAGAACTTATTAACTGTCCGTCCAGCTGATTAAGTACCTGCAAAGAATGTCACTATTTGCAAGATTTTGAGGTATTTTGCCTTTAATGAAGAGTAAGATACTATATGTACAACATATCACATGCATATGCCTATGTACATATTCTGTATCTATTATGTGTGATGCAGCAAAATAACTACTGTAATGCTTTTCGCTAACCGAAAAGTAAGGGATCTCAAACTACACAACAGAGTGAAAAATCTAGCAAATCTTAATGGACTAGCCTATTTAAAATAAATAAATAAACAACAGTGGAGGATGAGGTTGATGATCTTTTTTAAGTATTTAAATATCTTGTTAGGTTACCAAAAAAAAAATCTTGTTAGTCTTAAGAGTGATATAATATTCAAATATATCCCTTGTTCAGATTCTAAAATCTATGAAGTTGATGTATAACGTACAAGGTTTGCTTACCAGGATGTCAGAAAATATGCCTCTGTATGTCTTACTAAATGAGTTTCAAAAAGGTCATAGCCATATGGCTGTTGTTGTTGGAGAGCACAGCAATCACATAGAGCATCCATCAACTGAAAACCCAACAGATGGTAAGCACCAACTTCATGCAATGGTGTGCCATGTTTACGCTGTCCATAGTTCATATTAATTTTCCCACAGGGCTAATTTGCATTACTTGAGTATACAATAAATTTAGTAAGAGAAGTGAGGGTGGACATTCATGTTGAAAGCATCCTCAAGAGAAAAGTCTAAAGAGCAAGAGAGCACTTAAGAAATTGAAGAGTCTATCAATGAATAGAGGATTATCCAAGACCAGGAGCAAGAAGTGGTCAAAGGACTTCCACCCAGAAGTCCTGCATATCAATGATGAGCAACTTCCAAATTTCAGCAGAGAAGGGGAAGCTAGCTATTGGTATCATAACACTAGAAGATGTCATTGAAGAGGTCTTACAGGTATGAGGAACTTTGTTTTATTTAATTCTTCTCTTCTCATACCCTCAGGAAATTAATACCCCTATCCATTTTGTTCTTTTATGAGGGAATCTATGATGAGACAGATCATTGTGATGGGAGTTAATAATTGAAAAGCTTCTTTTTCTACAGAGACATACAGGCATACAACAAGCTTCTTTTACTATAGAGACACATACAGGCATACAACAAGCTTCTTTTACTACAGAGACACGAGCAGGCATACAACAAGATTCTTTAAAAGCTTCTTTTACTAAGAGGCATATAGGCACACAACATTGTTCTAACTATAGGAAGATGATAAAGATTTGTACTATTGAGTCCATTAGACTTTTGAAATGAATGATACATATAATTTAAAGGACAAAGCAAAGAATATCATGACCTTGGAGCAAAATTTGGATTTTTTATTTTTATAATTTCCTTTTCTTTTTTGATACTATTGAAGAACATAACAACTACATGCCAAAACTTAATAAGTTACGAGCCCATATAGTATTTATATAATATCTAAAAGCTAAAGTGTAGTATTTATTATTGCTATGCTCTTGTTGAGCCACATGAGCGTAGCATTTTGGTCCACTTTGGTCAATTTTGGTCCAGTTCAGTCTACTTTGGTCCTTTTAGACATATTGGTCCAATTTGGTTCATTCAGAGCCTGTTTAAGATGTGATGCAAGCTTCAATTTATTTGAGTTTTTAGCTTCTTTTTGGTACTTCGGTGATGCTTTGAGATGAGAAGTTTTTAGCTGTGCCATTGAGAATTAAGTCACATAGCGCAATTTTGATAGATTCTTGATAAAATTACATTTTTCATATGTTATTAAAGTTTTTTTTTTTTCCTTAATATAGGCGAAAATATAAACCCCCCAACCTCTGCCATAACCGCACCATCAATTGAAATCCTCAAGCTTTGAATTCCATGCATTAGACTGAAACTACGACTCCTCCCATTGGTCTTTTATTTCATATTTTCAATTTAGCTGATCTTTGATGTTTCTGTGTTTGGATTGCAAGAAAATAAACAAAAATAAAAGGGAATTAAATTTTCTATTTTGATCTTTAGCAAATCTTTATTTTCTTTTATCTTTGTTGTTAGCTCATGATGTGGCATTTTTATTTATTAAAATGATGAGGTGTCATTTTTATATTATTTTATAAACCGCATAAGTTTTAAGTGCGGAAGCAGTGCACACCATTTGCATTCAATTAGTGAGTTTATGATGGAGAGTAAATTGATTGCAAGTTAAAAATAACTTGGACTAAATTAACTACTGCCAAAATGTAAGGAAGAAATTGATTGTAACTCCAAAATGTAAAAGCTAAAATGTAGTATTTATTATTGCTATGCTCTTGTTGAGCCACATGAGTGTAGCATTTTGGTCCACTTTGGTCAATTTTGGTCCAGTTCAGTCTACTTTGGTCCTTTTAGACATATTGGTCCAATTTGGTCCATTTAGAGTCCGTTTGAGATGTGATGCAAGTTTCAGTTTATTTGAGTTTTTAGCTTCTTTTTGGTACTTCGGTGATGCTTTGAGATGAGAAGTTTTTAGCTGCGTCATTGAGAATTAAGTTACATAGCGTAATTTTGATAGATTCTCGATAAAATTACATTTTTCATATGTTTTGTTTTGTTTTCTTTTTTTTTTTCTTTTTTTTTTTTTTAATATAGGTGAAAATATAAACCCTCCAACCTCTGCCATAACCACACCATCAATTGAAATCCTCAAGCTTTGAATTCCATCCATTAGACTGAAACTACGACTCCTCCCATTGGCCTTTTATTTCATATTTTCAATTTAGCTGATCTTCGATGTTTTTGTGTTTGGATTGCAAGAAAATAAACAAAAATAAAAGGGAATTAAATTTTCTATTTTGGTCTTTAGCAAATCTTTATTTTCTTTTATCTTTGTTGTTAGCTCATGATGTGACATTTTTGTTTATTAAAATGATGAGGTGTCATTTTTATATTATTTTATAAACCGCATAAGTTTTAAGTGCGGAAGCAGTGCACACCATTTGCATTCAATTAGTGAGTTTATGATGGAGACTAAATTGATTGCAAGTTAAAAATAATTTGGACTAAATTAATTACTGCCAAAATGTAAGGAAGAAATTGATTTTAACTCCAAAATGTAGAGACCAAAATGGTATTTTTGCCTTTAACATTAGTGATGAATTTAATTATATTTGTTCTCTCTTTAGGCCATTCAAGACGTATAGAAGATGAACAGTTAGTAAGGAATACTAAAGAAAAAAAAAAATTCTAATCACACATTACATTATTAACAAAAGATCTTGTCATGTATAATAACTGAATGTAAAATGCATTATGTTTCATTGAAAAAAAAGAGACTTATAAAATTTAAAATGCTTTCAAATAACAAATATAAATAGCTTAATTTAGAAAATCCAATATATTGTATCAACTATACTTTATTAGAAAATAATGACATCATTTTAAGAAGGGTTTGTGCCTAACACTTATAAGACTCATCTATTATTTTCATTTGTCACTTAATAAAATAACAAATCATCTGCGACAAGTTTATATAACAATTAGAGCCCAAGGTTATATAACAATTAGAGGCTAATTTGGCTAAGATGCAAGCCTCTACAAAAACTACACTCAGAACCACAAAAAAGCCATCTGCAGCTTCAAACCTCCTAGAAGACAGATGTCCTCCAACACGGATGATGCTTGCCACGGTCAACATTCCCTATTTACAACAAAACTTTTGATCTCTTTAGAAGGTAATAGAAGAATAATTCTTTAAATCCCTACTCTCTTAGCTTGTAGCAGTGCCCACATAAAGCCAACAATCTAGTTATCTTCCTACTGCAAGGTTTGAAACTTATGAAGCCACCAAAAATTTAAGCAACAAAACCTGTATCACTCCACATCCTGCTTCACTTCTAGACACCCTTCGCTATGAATAGGATCTGCCAATCCATCAACCTCCTCTCAAATTTGGCTTTTCCTAGTCACGCTATTCAACAGGTTTTCTGAATACTCTGAGGAGCACTTGAATGGAAGAGAGCTTGAATCATTGCTGTGACTGCAGGGTATTTTTTTTGATAGGTAGATATGTGGGGGGGGGGGGGGGGGGGGGGGGGGGGGGGGGGGGGGCGGGTTGTTGGTTTGGGGGAGAGAGAGAGATTGTTCAAACCACATATATGGAGCACTACAAAGGATGTTGTTACCGCTAGGCTATCACATGAACTCCCATAATCTTTGATAAAGGACCGTTGATAGTCTATCTAGTCCAGGAGCTTTGATTGGGCCTGATTGAAACACAACTGCTTCTATTTCTTCTTGTGAAACTAATCCAAAAAACAAAAAATTTCTTCCTGTGAAACTGGCCTGTCTCGCTCTGCTTTTTCGATTTTCAGTGAATGCTGGTAGATTGAGGCCTTCAGGCTGTTGCAAAATCTCACACTATTGCATGCTCTCCTATTGCCCATAAATTCCTTTGAAATGCTGCAATGCTCCATTTGGCTGGAACCATCATACCATTCTCCATCTTCTCCCTTCAATTGAACAATTCTTTTGACCACTCTTCTTTTCCTTACCATAGCTTGAAAGTGCTTGGTATTTCTGTCCACTGAACGACCCAATTACTCCTGACTTTCTAATCCCACATAATGTCTTCCTTTCGCATCAACTGCTCTAGTTGCTCCCTAATTTGTTATTCACCACATACATCCTCTTTTTTTTTCTTTTCTTTTTAGAGAAGGCATACATCCTCTTCATTGCATATGTTTGCTTGAATAGCTTGCAAATCATCTCTCTTCTGGGCAATGGCTTTGTCAACCTGTCCAAAAACAGCTTTATTCAGTTATTCCACTCTGTTAATCTTTTTCTAACCTCCTTCAGTTTCCCAATAATTGAAAAGCATAAGAACCTGGCCATTGTAAGATCTGATCATCATCCTATGCTTTTGGATACAACAGAGGTTTATCCCCCTTTCAGCCCAATGCCTTTTAGGATTAAAATGATGTGGCTCACACACCCTTACTGTCCAGAGATGGTAAACAAGGCTTGGGGGGGTTAATCTCTGTGTCCAAGACCAAGGCCTTTCAGGTTCGAAATAACGTGGCTCACACACCCTAATTTTCATTCTTTAACTGTTCTTTTTTTTCTTCTAAATCATTCTTTAACTATGCTTGCAGTTAATGGGCAATACATGATATAGTTTTTGGGGTAAATAGGGCAAACATGGATGCATTGCACCTAATAATTAATGACAGCCATCATTCACAAAGTTAACATCCCTTTAGATTTTGAGCAAGATTGAGTGCTTGGGAAAATACAAATAGCTCCTTTCTATGTTTTCAAATAGTAGATTGCGGTTATGCATTGGACAAAAATTCCCATATGCACAGGAAATATACAATAGACTGCATGCACAATTATATAGGTTCTTCTACTCTAAATCCCATACTTAGTGGTGAAATGTGGCCTCCTACATATTTAGAATTACTACTATTCATCATAATGATATGGGAATAACTACAACATCATACAACCATACTCATCCCACAATGGCATACCAACAGTGGACAGAAATCTCCTGTCCGTAAGCACCAAAGACAACCTAAATTATCTTACCATCCAAATATGCTGCATAAAAATCAAAATTGTTAAAGTATTCTTTTTCTGTTCAAATAAAAGCATAATTCAAATACAACTTCAGTTGAAGCAGCATCCAGCTTCCTTTAATGTGGAATGGCATCCAAATGGTGGGCACAGCACAAACAATAGGGTATTTTGGAATATTCTTTCATGAATCACTCTAATTAAATAATAAGTCATACAATATCCCTCTCATGGGAGAATAATTAATCATACACCATAGCCATCACTTTGAACAAGTAAACCCGGTAATGAATGCTGAATTGTTGGAGTTGGACATTCTTTTTTTCTTTTTCCTTTTTTGATAACCAAAAAGGGTAGGAGGGAGCGACCAAAATGGCTTCTCTACCTAGGCATTACCATAGTATTTAAAGTTGGACACAGTCACGAACACCAAAAATTTGGAATTGACATTGAAAGGCCATAATTACTTGGTTTCTGCTGTGTTATCTCCACCTACTCAATTTACAGAAAAGCTCTACGATATGCGGGAAACGTTATATGAATTGACAATGACTACAGAAAAAGAAACAGAGTAATACCACCTTTTAATTTCTTATCAAAAGAATACCAACTTTTTTTTTTTTTGAAGGCTAAGTATTCCACCTTTTAATTGCTGGGAATAGCATAAATGCACCGGCCAATAGTAAGAAAGGAATAATATTCAAATATTCTGCTCCATTTAAGAATGAGAAAGCTATCACAACCTCAGATGCTCAAGTGACAAGTGTAATTCTCTATTTTAAGCATAAATAAAGGAAGCAAAGCCAACTTATAGCGAGCTCTATTGAGTTTATCAACAACATCAAAAGTTCACAGAACTGAATAAGTTTTATCCCATCTCATAGACAGACTGTTTCTAAGACACACATAAAAGTTAGCGTACAACTCAAACAATGAGAGTGAGCAAATGGCTAAATCATTCTATCCATCAAACGTTTGAAAGACTTGGTCAACTAATAGGGGAGATCATATTGGAAGCTTAAGTTCCTTTACAAGCATGTAAAGCAGGGGTTTGATTGTTATTTGATGGGATCTAATCCAAGCCTAAGAATGGCTAGATTTATCAACCCCCAGGACAGGTACCCCAACCTACATCCACATAGTGCCATCTACAATGCAGAATGGTTCAAATGCATAATATTATGGATCATGCAGTATGAGACAATAATATAGCCAAATATAACTATTAAAGAAAGAAAATGACAAAACATACCAGATTTTTATGAAAAGGAGATGCCAATTATGAAACCTGCAATGTAGAACCCAATTAATTAAGGAGGGGATTTAAGAAGATAGAATAGCCACCAATCTTGACACAGAATCAATTCTGAGGCACAAGAAATTAAGACATGCTTATTTACCTTCCTTGTGTAATAATAAGGACAAAAAAAATCTACACTAGGTTGTACACCATATGATATATTTCAGATGCCACTGCCTGCAAGAGTGCAAATAGCCACAACAAATACAAAGTAGATTAATAATATGCAAATAAATCATCAGTGTAACATGTTCACTAGTCACTAGACTAATTTAGCAGTAAATGATACTAGCAGGATAACACGGCAAAGCAAAATTTGTACACTATGATAAATCTCAAGTCTCAACCGTGTCAAGCAATGAAAAATTTATCCAGAATAATTGTTATTAACCTATTATAGTTTGACCCTTATGACCAATTGCCCAGAAACAGTATGTTTCAGGCTTCTTTTAGAATTTGACTCAAGTATGGGATACTATTTGCACTTCATGGTTGCATAAGCAACTGTCCGGCAAAATTGTGATAGCCTTAAGTGTACGTAATGCTCTTGGATCTCCCACTTTTCTCAAGCAGGAGGATATAAGAAGTTGTCTTTCAGTGGCAGTGTGAGTATTTCAATCTAGATACCAGAGTGTCATAGTTTTTTGCCCGAAATCAAAACATCCCTTGTTCTTGAAGAGGGCTGGATTTCCTCTGTAACACATGAATTACATCTAGCCAAGAACAGAACATTATTCTAGTGAATAGGAGAACCCAATGTAATAAATAGCACAATATAACAAAAATGAAACAAATTGGTGGAATATACGGGCAAGAAAGAATGCTAGTGAAAATAAGCTGCTCTTTTCCATGTCCATTAGCAAAGCAACCATTGCAAAAGTTGCATTCCAAACACATCCAAACAAATTTTTTCGTATAAAAAAGGAAAATGAAAAGAAATGGGTCCAGTCCTATAACCATTCATGACCAAGTGGATTACCTAAATACTGGCTGGCAACAAATCACCTGCGCACAATCTGCTAACTAATTGATTTACTTCATAGAACTGCTCTCATTCAAACTACTAAAGTTTAGCTCTATTACGCCCTCCACCCCACTGGCGTCGACGAGCCCTCCTTTTTCTCCCATCTTTTTTCTCCTTGACTTTTTCTTTCAAGTCCCTCTCTCCTCGCCGTTTATACATCTTGAAAGTGATCTGTCTATCTGCAGCCATCTTCCTAACCTTCTCTGTTATCTCAGCTGCAATCTCTCTGTTATAAAGTTTCCTTAAACCACGTACGAGTTTAGCAAAGGTATCTGCCTGTGGCATTACATCTGCATCCATCATTTCCAGACAGTATGAACAAGCCTCCTTCACATGCCCATTCCTAAAGAGCGCATGAATCCAAATTGTCCATGCAAACACATTAAGTTCAGGCCCTTTACTAGTGATGCAACTCCATAAATCTTTAGCCATCTCAAGCTTCTCAGCTCTTAATAAAGAATTCAGGAACTCCTTCAAGGTACCATAATGACGAGCAGATAGAAGACCTCTCCCAACCATTTCTTTGAAGTGCTCAAAAGCTTCAACCAGACAATCTTGCCCAATAAACCCATGAATCATTATGATAAAGGTATCTAGCCCTGGACTAAGTCCACTTCCCTCCATTTCGTTCCAAAGCCGAACGCCTTCCTTAACCTCTCCCAACTTGCAAGCTAACCTAATCACTGTATTGTAAATACTAAGATCAGGAATGCAACCAATCTTCCGCATCTCCTCCATGAGTTCCATACACTCTTCTAGCTGTTCCTTCTTCTCATGAGCCAACATAATGTGCATATAAGTCGACTGATTCGGAGTAAGTCCTTGCTGTATCATAGAATCCAAAAGCTCATAACCCTTATCAATCTTTCCCCACTTGCAAAAACCACTTATCAATGTAGTGTAGGTCACAACATCAGCTTCACAGCCATTTCTCTGCATCTCAATGAAAACCCGCATTGCCTCTTCCATTCTCTTCCTCCCACAAAGTGCCTGAATCAAAATAGTATACGAAGTTGCATTCGGCTCACAGCCCTTCCTCCTCATCTCCTTCAAAAGATCAAAGGCATCGGTCATCTTCCCTAATTGAGCATACCCGCTAAGCAAATTGTTATAAACCACAATGTCGGGCTCAAACCCCGCCTCCCTCATCTGTACCAACACAAACTTGGCTTCTATAAGCTGCCCTTCCTTACACCAACCATACAACAACGATGTAAAATGCTTAAGCGTAGGTGTAAACCGAACCCTCATATCCTCAAATAACAATGCAGCTTCCTTAACACTACCATTCTTACACAAAGCATCTAACAAACACCCAAACACATACTCGTCAGGCTCACAACCATACTTTGGCATCTCATCCAATACTTGAATGGCTTTCTTAACCATTCTATCTGAGGCGAAGCGTCTCATCAGAACAACAAACAGTTGTGGGGATATCAACTGGGGATTATCCCTCCTCATCTCTTCAATCAGTGCCCAAACAGCACCAAATTGCCTCATTTTCCCTAAAATCTTAATCATAGATTTGTAAACCTCATAACTATGCCTATAACCGGGTTGTTTGGAAGCCCAAATGAAAAAACTGTACCCCAAGTTCCCGGCATCGCCGCAGCGATCCAATACACGTTCGGTTAAACCAGAACGCATAATAACACCAGATTGTTGCAAAGCGAGTTCCAATTTGGGAACCCTTGAGTGGAATTTCTTTAAAACTCTGTATACCTTTTCGACATCACCAGCAAACTCGTCGTGGCTGTGATTGTAAAGGGTTTGATCATCATCTGGGGCAGTTTGAAGGTGAACTAGCCCAAACCCAGTTCTTGTATTGTCTGGTAGAAAGTTGTTGTTGTTGTTGATGCTCTGAGTCTGAGACTGAGAGGTATGGGTTTGAGGGATTTTTTCTATATGGGTTTCGACATTTGAAGTTGTGTGAAGGAGGAAATGAGTGTATTGTATGTGTTTGTTGAACAAAGTGGTGTGTTTGCTGAAGAAAGTCGTGGTTTTTGAAAACACTCTCTGCATTTTTTTGAGTCTGTCTGAAACTACACAACAGCTCCTCAACTACTTCGCTTCCGCTTATTCATTAGTCATTACCCAGAGAAGGAGATAAAACAAAATCTCTCAGAATGTCTAAGGGGTCACCTTGGTGTCGTCTTGTCTTGTAGGATCGATTCTGAGGCGTTGAAGTTGAAGGTCAATGTTGTTGTTGTTGTTGTTTTTTTTTTTTTTTTTTTTTGGGAGGGTAGAAGGTCAATGTTGTTTGTATGACAGAGATGACTACTCCTATAATTAATTAAGGATTTGCTTCCTAGATTGGAGAAATGATAAGCTAACCAAGGACAAATGACTTGGTAAATCATTTTACTAAAAAATTCTCACCTGCTTCAAATTATTAAGTTAGAAAATATTTTTAAATAAAAACTAATTACTTACTCAGAAATTTTAAACAAGTAAGAATCTTTTAGTGGAATGGTGAACAAGTGATGTGGTCCACCAGAGAACTGTATAATTTCTCCCTAAATTGACACCAATTTTGAGAAGAGAAGGTCCAAGAGGAGAACTATATTGACCTTTTTGGACCAATTTGATGACCGTGGTATTGAGGTATTTGGTAAGACAGAATGAACACTGCAGTAGAACTGTGTGTGTCGGTGGGGGGCAAAATTTGCGTAACTTTCTAGGAAAACTTTAGGTAAATAGCATACAATTGAAGTTATTTAGTTAAGTAGACTCTTTCTAGAATTCAAGATTATCAAACTCGAGTTTCAACTAAAATCGAGTTTAGCAAACTCGAGTTCCAATTGGATTAGTCGTCTGATATGGATTAAAAAATAAAAAACAAGTGGAACTTGAATTTAGCATACTCGAGTTCCTGGCCATTAAAATTTTTTTATCCAAATGTAACTTGAGTTTACTAAACTTGAGTTCCAATCGGGTAATTTTTTTTAAAATGGATCTTAAGTGTAGTAGACTCGAGTTCCAAGCCAGTAAAACTACATCTTGTAATTTTTTATTTTTCCCAAGTCACATAACAGCGTCCCTCTCTCTCTCTCTCTCTCCCTCCCTTCGGTCTCTCTCACTCACACAGTAATATCGTTTCTCACTTTCACTCTCCTCCCTCACTCTTACTCATCTTCCTTAGTCCCTCGTCTCCCTCAGTTTCTTGTCTCTCTTAGTGCCTTTTCTCTTCGTCTCTTTTATTTGCTTCACCACTGTGTCATCCTTTACCTTTTGCTCAATGGACGACGACCTCTTAACGGTGGTGACAAGCGATAGCACTCTATTAGAATTCAAGGCAAGATGGATTTTTTTTTACCGTACTTATTTGTGAAATTTTGTTAGGGTTTTGTTGTAAATATGTTTTGGGTTCTGAATAATTTGTTTAGGTTTTTTGAGGAATTCCTTTAAGTTTGTTTAGGATATAATTGATTGAATGGGTTATGGACTAAATATTTGGGTACGCTATTTTGTTAGATGAATGTGAAGATTTGTGGTTTTTAAGTGTGGAAAATTAATATCTAGGTACTATAAAATCTTGAGTGTTTGGATGACTTTGATGATTTTGACAACAACAATCAAGCATTTTAGTCCCATTTTTTTTGGGTCGGCTATGGATCCTTAAAGGATTATGCAAGGTTAGCCATATGCATTCTTTTCGATTATTACTTTGATTGTTGAATGTTCTAAATTGAAAGGATCTTTGTCGATATTTTATATTGTATGGTTTAAATTAAATCATTTGTCTTCTCTTTTTCCTCTCATACTTGGCTTATTTATGCATATATCCTGTGTCTCCTCTTTTTCCTCTCTTTTATTTCTTTAATTGGTCTTATATTGCTCCTCTATATGATATGACATAAAAACCTTTTGCAACATGATGGTAGGTCCTGTACCCATTGATCGTAGCGTTTTGATGGAACAAGTGAGTCATCTATCTGAGTTACTTTGGAACCTTGGAGGCCAAGTACAAATTTTCGCATAATGCTAGTAGTCCAATTATTGTTGCATCTCAACAATAAATAAAGCCAATAGTCCAATTATTGTTGGTAAGACTGTAAAAGTATGATTGGGCAAGATTAGGGGATAATTTATTAACTTTTTTGTGAAGTGATAGAAGAAACTTGGCATGGATGACCTATAGGAGATTTAATTTTCTTTTCTTTACGACTGTGAAATTATATTTTAAACTGGTTTGCTATTTTGTTTGGCGCTAGGGATTTTAACATTTTGCTCCATTGTGAATCTATTTGGTTTAAACCTGTGTCCATATCAATGGAAACTAACAAGGAGTAGGATATCATTTTGTGTCTAAAGTAGCACTGTTTACTAGAATACGCCTATCAGTTCACATCAGTCACATGTTTATAATATGTTTCCTCATACATGCTGCATTCTGAAACTGTTGGTCTGTAGATTTACTCCCACCATCTTCCCTTTCCCTCCCAAAATGTTGATGTATCTTAAATTCCTTTTAGACTTGATATGTGATCTTCTCATTTGACTTTTTTTCCTCCCCATGCTATGATAAATCTGAGTAGTTAAGTACTATGGTTGTTTAATTTATCACTACAACATAGTTTTTGTGTGAAAAGCTGCCTAGCTTTAAAGTTCAAGACAAAGAATTCCATCATGAGTTTTGTGCTTTGTAGCCTTTTAAGGAGTAATTTGTTTGGTTAGATTGTATTGAGTAATTTGTTTGTAGCTAGTTTGTGATTAGTAGTTGTTGCTACTCTCCTGCGGTTTTATTGGTAGTATATTCTATATTTTGATAGTTAAAAGTCGCATCTTAGTCTCTATATGTTTGTTCCAATGCTGTTGCTTTTTTTCTTTTTGTTCCAAATTGGAGTCCAATTTTACGCCACATGTGTCCATCTAATTTTTTAATTTTACCTGAGCATATGCACGAGGTTACACACTAGTTTTTATAAATTTAAAGCAATAATAAATAAATCAATCACAACTAAAATTGATTCAAAAATAAACTTACAAATTATACTATTGCTTTTGGATGTTGAGTTGTTCTTTAATGGCATATTACGTACTTGATCGAAGTATAAGATATTTATATATTGTTATAACATTTGTAGGATCCTCCTGGCACATTAGGTTGTCGATGTCGCCATGAAGAGTTGACACGTCGAGATCCAATGGTAGATGATTGTGTGATTGCCATTGTGAGGTTGCTTGGTTTAAAGGGTCTGCACATGGTCCCATCCATAAAGCTTGATCATGCATTGATTACTGCATTTGTAGAGCAATAGTGACTAGAGACCCATACATTCCACATTCCATATGGTGAGATGACGATCACACTGGAAGAAGTGAAAGTTATAATGGAGATGTTGGGTCCACTAAAAACGAATGAAAAGATGTGTGTGTTGAAATGCTTAGAATTCAAATTCTAAATGACCGTCAAATCGTGCTAGACAATTAAAGGATTCAGATCGTTGACCGAATTGGACAACCGTTGCCTTCGGATGCCAATGAGACGTAGGTTCATCAGTATGCTAGCTGTTATGTACTAGCCCTACTAGGGAATATTGTATTTGTTGACAAGTCCGGAGATAGGGTCCATCTCATGTGGTTGGAGTTCATGTAGAATCTTCGTAATACACCCAAGTATAGTTGGGGTAGTGCAGCCCTATCATGGTTATACAGAAATTTGTGCAAGGCAATTGAAAAGAAGGCAAAGCAAATTGGCAGACCATTGATTTTGGTCCAATTGTGGATATATGCCAGGTTCCCACATATGTCCCCACAGAAGGTGTCCCCACCAAAGGGTGTTTATGGTCCACCACCACCACTGATTCTTCTTGCCATGAAGTAAGTATATATTGCATAATTAGTGTGCTATCATTAGATGTATTATGTCACAATCGTTTTATCGTGTGAGTTTTACATAAACGACTAATGACCATACTATGTTACATGCTTGTAGGTGGGTAGGGGCTAAGTGTACAAAGAACACTCCCACACATGTGCTTTTTGCAAATCGCAACCAAATTGCCATGACACGGCCCAACCAAGTATAATACTTGTTTTTATACAACGTTTATAACAGTTTATGTCCTTAAGACGCCTTCCTCCTAGTTTTTGCATCAAGGGAAGTAATGTATGGAGGTCGAAAATTCCACTTATATGTTTTTGGCTTGTAAAGTTTCACCTACCTAATGGTGTCCTCCGATAATTTGGGCTAAAGCAGACACGAATTGCATAAAATAGATGCAAGGGGCAAGGTAGAAAAAAATTGGAAGGTGGAACATGCAGTCCATATTCATAAATGGAACGATCATTCCAAGTACATCTGTCATGCAAACAGGATAAAGGAGGTGACGTCACGTCATCATCCATATATGGTGTGGTATCATAGGATCACTCGATTGTATATTGACCGCGATAGCCATTACAATCAACAACTTTCCTTTTATATTTTCCATAAAGATGAGTTCCATCAATATTAATTACTGACCTACAATGTGTGAATCTAGCAATGGAAGGAGTGAAAGCCCAAAACACATACTTGAATATAGTAGTATTTGGTGTCTCCCTGTTGATCAATTGATAAGACACTTATGTACCCGAATCGCTATCCTTATATGCCGACAACAAATTATGCAACTTTTGGTATGACTCTTCCCAATTCCCATGTATGTTTGCAATGGCCTTTTGTTTCACATCCCATATCTTGTAGTACAATATTTCGTGCTGAAACCTTTCCTTCATTAGGTTTTGGAGATCCTTTATTTTGCAAGTGTGATCTTCAAGTATATATTTATGAAGTTCTTTGGCAAGAAAATTCGAATTCATCATTCTACCATCTTTGTTCACCCTAACTGATGGACAAGTGTGAGAACTGCTGTATACTGTGATGGCCCATAGTCCGTTAAGTTTCTGTTGCGAGAATGCTTGGACTTTCCATGCACATGACTCATTCACGCACTTCACACACAATCTCTGCTGGTTGGACCACTAAGTTATGTAACTCTTTTTGTTCTCCATAGAGTAAACTATTAATGCCTGTCTCACTACCTCTGTATTAGGGAAAATCAACCCTGATAATAGCTTAATTTTGCATATTTATATCATTATTAGAAAACATTATCATACTTATTTTGATTTAATTCATGCATTTTATATTTGGTTTTGGAATAATGTTGAATAATAAATTTTGTGCTTAATTGAATTTTAATGCATGAATTTGTCTTTTGTAGGAGAATAGAATTAAATAAGTGGATTTGTGTAAAGAAGAAGGCTAATGGACTTTACTTTAACAAGGGTCATAATGAAGTTAAAGTAGGCCAACCCAATGAAATTTGACTCCAATTGGAGCAAGGAATCAAAGGAAATTTGCACCAAATCCAAGTCCAATTTGGATTAGGATTCTAGCTTGCGCACCAGTTAGTATTTTGGGCATAACTTTTGGCTCAGATGTTCAATCGAGATGATTCAAGTTGAGCTGGAAATTTAACTTAAAGGACTACAATGTTGTAGTTAACTAAAAGTCATAATTCTGAATTTAAATGGGCCAAAATGTCGGTTAAGTGAAGCCTAAAAATCTGATATTTTCTCCAAACGGGAATTCAACTTGTAATAGGATTCCTTGACCTATTTAAAGACTCTTTAAGGCAAAATTCAGAGGGAAGCTGCTGTAGAAAGTAATTTAGGTTTCCTTAAAGTCTCTTTACAATTTTTAGAGTTTTGTTTGTGTTATGGCTTGCTAAAAGCCTTGCTAAGGCAAGCGTGAAACCCAACCGTTTATTGCTATATTCTTAACAATTATTTTATGGTTTTAATGCTTATATTATTTTATGGTTCATAAAACCTTATATATATATATATATATATAATTTGTTAACCCTTTCAATCGGGAGGCTAACAAATCCAAGGTTAGCTTGAAATTTTCACTACAATCCATGACAATTTCTTGATCTGATTTAATCAAGACATGGTAAGTTGTTAAGCCCACTACATTCAGTTCATTAAGGCTAGAAAGGTGAGAAGCCTGCTGAAGGTTGTTAACATTATTGAAGGCTACATTTCATTTATCAAAAGAAGTCCTATAATACTATATAATTAGTATAGGTAGTGCCTCTTTTTTCTATCTAGTTGCTAAGGCAACTGCTATCTCCTTGAGTTCGGTCAAGGCTTCCTAACATGAGTTTAGGCTCGAGGTCTTTCTGTTCTTTATTCTTCATCTATTGCCATCTCCTTTCATCATCTCTTAGTAGTTTCTCTTCATCTTTTTTATATCTTATCCCAAAACCCCCTTTCTTTTTTCACCTTCTACGTTGACCATCAAAGTTCCCTTAGTGGTAATACTTTCTTGTATATCTTCTAACCATAGTTATTACCTTTACCTAATCGGCAAAACCCTTATCCATCCCTAAATTTATTCCTTTCTTTCTTGCTTAGAGTCAATTGTGCTAGTGGGCAAGGGGCTCCACTCCTTAACCACTTTATTATCTCTATGGAAAACCAATCAATGCTGGCGGAAGCTTTAACAGATAAAACAAAGAAACTCAGATGCACGAGTAAAGCTATGAAGTTAAAAGCTAGTGAAAAGGCTGTTGAAGAATTATTCAATACAGGTTTGGTAGGAAAGCTCCTAGCAGACAGAAACATCAACAAAAATGCAGTGAGGGCTATTATTCTAAAAGTATGGAGGACCTCCAAGGGTGTGCAGATTGTAGATCTAAAGGAATATTTTTCTGTTCAAGTTTGCATCTGAAGGTGATAAAAAGAGGATCCTAGAGCTGGGGCCTTGGAATATTGAAGGGTTTCCTCTTATCCTTAACAATTGGCACCAGAATATGTCAGTTGATGATTTGGATTTCTCAAGTATCCCTTTATGGGTTCAAATACACGGTCTCCCCATTGAGTATATGGCGAAGGAAAATGCAGAGGAGATTGGTGCTCTAATGGGAGAAGTGTTAGAAGTGGATTTTACTGGTAGTAGGGGTGTGTGTATGAGCAAATTTTTAAGGGTGAAGGATGAGCTAAAGGTGGAGGATCCTCTGATGAGTGGTTTTTTTCTGGATAGAAACACATAACTGAATTTGTGGATTCGATTTAAATATGAGAGAATTGCAGAATTTTGTTTCAAATGTGGAAAGTTAGGTCATTTAAAAGCAAGATGCCTTTGGGTAGATGCAGAGGTGCAATCAAATTCCAAGGAACTGTTTGTATTTTGGGCCATGGCTAAAGGCAAAAGCAGCTAGCAATAAAGCTTCACGGTGGGTGGAGTTCATAGCTAGTAGTAATCAAGCTTGTGATGAGGAAGAAGTGGGAAGGAAGGAGTCAGTTACCTAGGAGCAAGAAGAGAGTAGGGTTCACGCGCTGCAAGATGTAGGAACCAAGGAAATTCAGGCAGTAAGTTCGAGGTACAATCTGACAAGAGTTGAAAATATGGCTGATTCTGTCACTTCAAAACACATCTCTCTAAGTAAAGTCCCTACTTTTCCCACCCCATCCCAACCAGATACTCAACCAAATAACTTTCAACACACAAATCTAATCTCACTTATCCCTATGGAAACAGACTGTCCAGTTGCAACAAAACTAGTCCTATCAACTCAATTAGAGTCCAATACAAATACTGAAGGTTCTAGAGTACAACAAGAATCATTCCCATCCAAAGAATACCCACCTTCATTGGCTGATTCGGGTCTTAGTGATCCTTCTTTGCTTATTGGGCTTTCTAAGGCCCAAAATAATGTGCTATCATGGACAGCATATTACAATAAAGGTGAGCAACCAGTTCTTGAGTCATCCAAGGCCCAAAGTAACATGGCGTTAAGTCAAATAGAGGTATTTAATCATGGGAAAAGGAAATTGGAGGAAGAGGAGAGCCCAGCTAATTTGAGAGCTCTTAAACTAACAAAAGTGGGCTCCGGCCTTCTCAAATTAGAGTCACAGTCCAATGATTTTAACCAAATTAGCCAAAATAAAACCATGGGGAGGGCCAAGGTTCACAAAAAGAAGAAGATTAAGGAACTTGCTAGAGAACATGCAGCTCTTATGCCCTGTAATTCTTCCCAAGAGGTAAATTCTGTTGATCCTATTTCTGTGATTGATGATTGTTGAGGTTCAAAAATTAATCGCAGCCCAAGGCCCAAAAAGGCATAACACATTGGGCTAACTTCATGAGAAATAAAGCTAAATAAATAAAAGAGCTAGGCTCCTTTAATAAAGAGAAAAGGAAAAGAAAGAAGAAAATGATAAAGTCCAAAGAATTGGGATCCAAAGACCCATGAAGAAAAAAAGCTTTAAAAACCATGAAGCAAAGGGAAGGCCTAGCCGACCAAAATCAATAAGCCAAAAGAAGCCCAATAGGGAGAACAAGGCCGAGATCCCAGAGACTACCAGAACCCGGGGATCCTTGAGACGCACAACACGGTCTAAATAAGATTGAAACAGCTACGAAGGACAAATGGGTCTCCAGCATCTAGTCGTGCAGTAAGGAATCAGAACGTATAAAGCAAGCATTCATGAACAAAGAAGCTGTACCACAAGGAACCAAGAACGAGAAAAAAAAAAACCATAAGTAGAAGTGGTTGTAAGGGAACTTTCAATCTAGCAGTAAGAGATTCCAACTATTTGGGAAAAATGACAAGGATGGAAGGCAGCCAAAAAAAAGCTAAAAAAGGTGAAGAGGGCCAAATAGCTAAGGTCAGTAGCCTGAGGGGAGCTTGGAATGGAAAGTCAGCTAGGGGCTTTCAGCTTGGTCGCACCAAAAGAAAGAAATTATGAGAAAGAAGAAAAGGACCAGCCTCTGGGCAACTGACATAGCACGAGCTCTGAAGGGCAAAAGAGAGAAATCACTAGTACCTCGGAGCCCTAGAATCACACAATAAAAGGAAGAGAAAACCCATGTTAAAGAGGGGAAGGGGATTTTTCTTGGAGTAGGAAGAATATCATAACAGAGCTATTAGAACTCTGTAAAACTCAAGAAAAAAAACAGAGGGGCGTCTCCCGGTATCCCAAAAATAGCCACTATAGCATATACTCGGATTTAAAAAGATTCAAACTTTACAAGTCTTAGAGGCTTGAATAGCCATCAAAGTCTATAATTTTTAAGCTTGTTTAAACCTTGTATCATGTCTTAGTGAGCACACTGTAAACATGATTAAGGAAAATTAATAAAGTTCCTCTCATTAATCCTGGGATCCCTAACCATTGTTCCATTTATTTCTTAATTATTTTGCATTTCCTTTGCTGTTTTCATTGTCATTCAATACAGATATTCTTGCTTGTTAGTTTATTTGTATTGTAGGAAGCTTGTCCTGTGTACCACTTGGTTTTTAAACAGCCCATTAGCTGCGGTGAACCAAGCCCAATCACCAAAACACAATCAATAGGCCCAGGATCCTTGGGCCTACGTGCTGAAGAAAAAGGCACTCTCACAATGATCAATCCCTTAAATCCAAAATGACTGAGGAGGCGGGCCTACACATGCCCCCAAAGCAGCCATGATTACTCTATCTTGGAATTGTCGTGGCTTGGCTCGAGCCACAGCAAAAAGGACTCTCTGAACCTTAATAAGGGATATTGGGCCTAATGTGATTTTTCTAGTTGAAACAAAAATTCCCATTAGTAAGTGCAGTAGTTTTTTGTTGTCTTTGGGTTTCTATAATATAGATTCTATTGATCCTAGAGGAAAGAAATGTGGGCTTGTGGTGGGTTGGAAAAATGGTGTTGATATAGAAATTACTTACAAATGTTGCAATATGATTAATGGTTTGGTTTTCTCAAACCCTTTGAATGAGCCATGGCTTATTTCCTTTGTGTATGGCCCTCCAAATTAGAATAATAGAGGTCCCTTTTGGGAAGCAGTAGAAAAGGTTGGTGAGGCTTTTGGTGGAGGTTGGTTATGTATTGGAGATTTTAATCATGTTTTCTCCCAAGCTGAGAAAAAAGGGGGCAAACCGGTGGCTAGCTCATCTAGTGGTGGCCCGAATGAGGTAATTGAAAAGAATGGGCTCATTGATATCAATTTCTTGGGCAATCCTTATACATGGTCTAATGGGAGAGAGGGATTAGCAAATATTAAAGAAAGGTTGGATAGAGCTTTTGTGAATGATAGATGGAGGTTGATTTTTCCAAGAGCTACTGTTCTTAATTTACCTTCCTCAACCTCTAATCATTCCCCTATAGTCTTATTTACAGAAGGAGAGCAGCAATCGGTTAAACGGCCTTTTAAATTTGAAGAGGTGTGGACCAAGGATGAGTCTAGTTGGTTTGTAGTTGAAAAAGCTTGGAATGTTATTTTTAAAGGTTCCCCGTTGTTCAAAGTTTGCCAAAAGCTCAAAGAGGCGAAAAAAGAATTCAGAATTTGGAATAGGGAGTGGTTTGGGAATATACATCAAAACATAAAGAAATGGTGGGAGAATCTAAGATGTATTCAAGGTGAAGATTCAACTCAAAAAAATTTAAGTAAAGAACTGGGTATTAATATGGAGCTTCAAGAATGGCTCCAAAGGGAAGAAACTTTGTGGAGGCAAAAGGCTAGAATAAAATGGCTGTCTACTGCTGATCTGAATACCAAATTCTTCCATCTCACCACCATATAATCAGAAGGCGCAAGAATTCAATTGATTTCATAAAAAACCAGCAAGGTTCTTGGGTCTCGGGGAGAGAGGAGATTGGAAGTTGCTTTGAAAGTTTTTTTAGAAATATGTTTGAAACATATAACCCCTCTATCCCTGATAACATGGAAATTTTGATAAGTCCAAGCTTGTCTAAGGAGGATGTTCAGATGCTTACAAAAATCCCGACTCCAGAGGAGATTAAAGATGTTGTTTTCAGCATGAATTCTAATAAGGCGCCAAGCCCTATTGGAATGTCAGCCCACTTCTACAAGTTTTATTGGAATATAATAGAAGGTGAAGTTATTGAAGCTATTTCTACCTTTTTCCAAAGGGGGTACATGTTGAGAGAAATAAACCATTCCTTCATTGTTCTCATCCCTAAAGGGAATAATGTTGTGATGGTTTCCCAATTCAGGCCAATAAGTTTATGTAATGTTTTGTATAAGATCATATCTGTTAGGACATATGTGTTCACATGTTAAGAACATATGTCATAATGTTTATGTAAATTGGCTAATCCTTTGACAAAACGCAATCTACTTGTAATTGGGTAGTTCTAGGTGTTTTTAATACTTCAAGAAACAAGGTTTCAAGATCAAGTGTTGAAATCATCAAGTCTGTCCAAGAAAAAGCAAGCTGAAGTGCACAGTTTCTAAAGCTCGACACCTTCTCGATAGCTACCTCGACACCTGCTATCTGTCGAGATTTAAAAAGTCAGAATTTCAATCTGATTTTCTTGGGATCCGTGAATATGCTTTTGGGCCTTCTTTTCTTCTAACCCTAAACATATAAAAGGATTATTTTAAGAGCCGTCAACATAGACACAAGTTGCAGAAGCATTGAGCAATCCTTGTTCAAGCAAATTGTGATCAAAGACGAAGTTCTTGACCTAGTTCATCTTCTCTGAAGAAGTTGCTGTGTATTTGCACCATAGGGTTTTGTGACCAAGCATCTTCTAGATCTTCATCGCATAGGATGAACTGAAGAACTTTGCAACCAACCTCTCACTCTAAAGTTGGTGTTGGAAGTCGCGTACTGGGATCCGCGCATCTGGTTAGTCACGTACTTGGGAGCCGTGCATCAAAAGGGGGAACTGTCACTACAGATCAAGTCCGATTGGGTATTGGGGTAAGGGTTCAACTGTAGGTTGGTAAGGTAATTGGGATTCCTTATTTGTAACCACTTGATTTGATAATAATAGAGTTTCGGGAGTGGTGACCTGAAAATCACCCGGTGGGGTTTTTGCCGTTAGGGTTTTTTCCCATTCGTGAACAAATCACCGTGTCTTTTATTTTCCGCTGCATATTTAGTTATTCGGTGATTTGTTTGTGCTGCCACACATTTGCATGTTAATTGAACCTAATTAATTCACTTGGCTAATTAATTGGTTAATTAATCACAAGGGGTCATTCAGTTTGTGGCCTATTAATATCTAAGTTGTTGGCCAATAGATTAAAGCCGATTCTCCCTACGCTAATTTCTCCATGGCAAACAACCTTTATTCCAGGAATGAAAATTCAAGAGAATATCTTTTTGGCTCAAGAAATTATCCATGACATGAAGAAGAAAAATGGGAAAAAAGGTTGGATGGGATTAAAAATTGATATGGAGAAAGCGTATAATTGATTGGAGTGGTGTTTCCTTGAGAAAGTTCTTCATGGTTTTGGGTTTCCAAGTATTTGGATTCAATGGGTGATGCAATGTGTTACTACAACATCATTTTCAATTCTTCTTAATGGCAGCCCTTTTAGCTTCTTCAAGCCCAAGAGAGGGTTGAGACAAGGTGATCCTTTCTCTCCTTTTTTATTTATACTTGCAGCTAAAGTTCTTGCTAGACTTATTAAGAGAGAAGCATTAAATAACAAAATTATTGGATATAAATTAGCTCTTGATCTGATGCCAATTTCCCATCTCCAATTTGCAGATGATTTGTTTATCTTCGCTCAAGGAGATATGGAGAACATGGGGAGTATCAAAGCATGTTTAAACACTTATTCTGGTTGGTCTGGTCAAAAGGTGAATTTCTGGAAATCAGTTATAATTTTTAGCAAAAATGTGAACCGAGGAGTAAGATATCAGTTGGCAAACTATATTGGAATTCGGAGGTCCAATAGAAGAGAAAAATACTTGGGCATTCCTATGGCTTCAGGTAGAGATAAGAGAGCTGCTTCTGAGGAGATTATTGATAAAGTGAGGCAAAGGTTGCAAGGTTGGAAGATGAAGACTCTTTCTCAGGCAGGTAGAACTACTTTAATTTCTTCTGTGGCTTCCTCTATTCCATCCTATCAAGCTTTATCTCTCCTCCTTCCAAAACAAGCTTGTCAGAAATTGGATGCCATGATCAAAAATTTTTGGTGGGGTTATAAAGAGGAAAATAAAAAGGCTTGCTGCCTCAAGAGTTGGGATTCTATTTGTACCCCAAAATGTGTTGGGGGGCCTTGGCATCAAGAAAACAAAAGATATGAACAAAGCCTTAGCAGCTAAAATGACTTGGGAGGTTGCAAGTAATGCTAATAAGATGTGGGTTAGAGTGTTCAATAAGAAATATGTGAGAAGTTAAAAGTTTATGAGAATGTTTGTGCCAAAAGCAACGTCATGGTTTTATCAAAGTATTTTTGTTGGTAGAGAAGTGATTAAAAAAGGATTATGCCACAGGATAGGTAATGGTTTGAGCACTTGGATATGGGAAGACCCATGGATTCCAAATGAACCTAGCTTAATCCCTCAAGTTAGAAGTGGAGCTACCCGTGAAACTTATTTCGTGGCTGATTTGATTGATCAAGACTTAAGACAATGGATAAGGGTTTACTTTCAGATCTATTTAAGCCAGCAATAGTCAATAAAATCCTCAACATTCATATCTCTCAACAATCAGCCAATGATCAAGTTTTTTGGTGCTTGAACCCCTCAGGTGAATTTTCTGTGAAATCGGCCTATAATTCTATTAGAACTCCCTCTTCTATCTCTCATCCTATGATGTAAAGTACGGACTGGAAAGTACTATGGAAGATGAAAATTCATGCTAGGCTTAAAAACTTGTTGTGGAAATTGGCTTGGGAAATCCTCCCTACAGCTTCAACTCTAAACAGAAGGTTTACCCTCCCATCAAATGAGTGCCACTTGTGTGGAAAGTCTCTAGAAACTTTGGAGCATTTATTTTTGCATTGTGACTGGGCAGCTTAAGTCTGTCTCCTAAGCCCATGGCCGTTGAGGCTAAATACTTTGGATTCTATATCCATAGTAGATTGGGTGAAGTTGATTATTAACCCAAAATCTTTTCTGGCTCTAGATGATAAAGCTTCTAAAGAATTCCAATTATTTGCAGCAATTATGTGTGATCATATCTGGATGTGTAGGAATAAAGCCTGGGTGGAAGGAATCAAAATGACCCCGGTTGATCTTGTAAGGCAGGTGTGTAAATCCTTTGAGGAACACAAGCAATCTTGGAAGTTAGAGTGTAAAAATTCCTCTAAGGATTATACTTGGTTTCAGCCTTCACCTAGTAGGATAAAATTGAATTTTGATGCTGCAATTAGAGATGGAAAAACTTTAGTGGCAGTAGTGGGTAAAGATCAGGAAGGTATCTGTGTTGCTGTAGGGGCAGAGAAGAGGATTCCAGGCAGCCCGTTATTTGGTAAGGCTAGTGTAGCCTTCTTGGCTATTCAAAGAGCAGCTGATGCAGGCTTTAAGAATGTAGTGATAGAAGGTGATGCTTGGAATGTTATTGAGCCCCTAAGAAATCAAGTGGTAGCGCCTCATTGGAGCATTAAGTTTGTGGTGGAGGATATTTTGTATTTAGCTAAAGGCTTTGATAATGTAAAATTTTCTTTTGTTTGTAGGGAAGGTAATGAAGCAGCTCATCTTTTAGCTGGATGGGCTGCCCTTTTGAATTGGAATGGGAAAGTATCCATCTCTAATCTGTCGCCTTTGATTAGTCAAGCTTTGGATCGAGATGGTCACAGGCCAAATCTGGATTGTATATCTTTGTTTTCAAGAAATAAAGTATTTATTCAGCCAAAAAAAAAAAAAATAATAATATAGGTTATTCTTTGTATTCATTTTTTTTTTTTCGGATATATTTATCTTGTGATTTAAGGGATATATTTAGCTTGACCCTTGAAAGCCACTACCTGGTACCTACACACATATATCAATGATATTATATGAGGAAATTATTGTGTATTCCCAGAGTACCATAAATGCTTATTCCCTCCTCTCACATAAATGGTGGGCCCCACTAATTAAATTCATGGTGGGATCTACCACTTATGTGAGAGGAGAGTACGCATTTATGGCACTCCGAAAGTACCTAATAATTTTCCTATCATATGGGTTTTTTATGTTACCTCAATGTTTTGTTTTTTGGGGGAGCAGGGGAGTATGTTACCCATTGTTGAGTTACTGCTAACTGTAAATTACTATTAAATGTGACAAAATTACTGTTATGTGTGATCATATTATTGTATATTAAAAAAAAAAAAAAGTTGTCATAATCGAATTTGAGTTTAACACTAATTACCAACAAAAATTTATTGTCATATGTAGTCTTGTTACAAATTAGGTACCATAAAAAAAAAAAAAAAAATGGTTATCATAGAATTTCTAATATTATAGGGTATAATATGCATTTTATTTTTTTGAGAAATAATTACAACATGCTGCTAACCCCGCAACTCGAACCATTTCCCCCCTAGACCTCCAAGTACTTTGTACATGGGAAGGTGCCAATTCAGTTCCAAGGCCTTTGGCAGTATGCATATTTTACAAACTATAATAATGTAATAATTCTCAAGTCTTGAAAGGTTTAATATCTCATAGACTACGAGAACTCACATCCGATTTTGAAAATAATATTTTTAGGCAAATTGTTGATTTTTTGTAAAGCTTTTCTTTACCTTATTTGTAGCTAAAAGTCACAAAAATAAAAATCCCCACACTTGCAGGCTCTACAGACTACATTACTATTCAAAATTCTGCCAAAAAAAAAAAAAAAAAATCCTATACTGCTAAGTAGCAATGTTGAGAACTATAGATTTTTTGTAAAGCTTTTCTTTACCATTATCTTCTTCCTCTTCTTTATTTTTATTTATTTATTAATTTAAATTCATATTTCTTTCATTTGTATTAAAAATTGAAGGATCAAAGTTTCTAGTTTGGAGAGAAACTCTTTAAACTTTTTATAATTTTTTTTTTTTTAGTATGAATTTTGAAAATCTAACTGTTGAATTTCATGGTCCTTATGTTCTTAACATGCATATCAGATTTCGTTTAAATCAGATATTATTTACTATTCGATCAATAAACTTATTTTTTATATACAATTTTAGATCATAAAAACTTAAAATTTTAACATTTGTTTGATGGCATAGTAATTAATTTTTTTTTTCTTGAAATTTTATAAGCATGAACGATATAATAGAAACATGCAATCTAATAGTTAGATTTTCAAAATTCACACTCAATATAAAGATATATGAGAATTTGAAGGGTTTTCTCCCCAAGCTAGTTTGAAGAAAAACTTTGTTCAATAAACCTCCCTCTCTCTCGAAAGTATACCATGTTTCGATAATACCAACTTAGCATCTGTTTTGGTATTTTCTATCCAATAAATGAGTGACATTTGTTTCAAAAAATCACATCAAACTACTTCAATAAATGATTTATCTTCCCGATAGTATAGAAGATTGTGATTAATTTATTGGAATAGTTTGATGTGATTTTTTGAAATAAGTATCACTCATTTATTAGATAAAAAATATCGAAACAGATACTGAATTGGTGTTACCGAATTATGGAATAGTTTCTCTTCTCTCTATTCGGCATGTGGCATTGCTACGCATGAGGTGTTGGTACAGTGAGGCGCTACATGGCCGATTTGACAATGGGTGGTCAATTAGAGCATTCTCATCAAGAATGCTAAATATTTTAGCATTTAGCACCTCAAAATCCTACTTTATCAATTTTAACATACCATTTTACAATCCACTATACATCAAACATTCTATTTTTTTTACAACTTTATTTAAATAATATTATTTTTCTTTTACCACTTTCTCTCTTTCCACCACTTCCTTCTCAACGGCTAGCCAATGTCAGCCACCACCACCATAAACCATCAACATTCAATAGCAAACCTAGATCGGCCAACCCACTGCCACCACAATCAGCATCCATTCAAAAATCAATCCTATGGCCAAATAAATAAATAAATAAATAAAAAACAGCAACAACAACAACAACAACAACAACAAAAACTAAACTAAACTTGAGAGAGAGAAGCTCACCGTGAGAGGAAGAAAGGGAGGCGGAGGAACCCACAAACCCAAGACCCACGGCGGCCACGGCAAGCAAAACCCATCAAACCCAAGACCCACGCCTCAGCCACAGTAACCCATCTCAGTCACCACACACCCACCTGGTTCTCAACCCCAACCAAAACCCACCGCCCCGATCTCAACCCCAGTCACGTCGATGACCCACGAACCCAGACCCATGAACTTAGACCCACAAACCCAGACCCACAAAATCGCCAGAGCACATCAGACCACGACTCACGACCCACGACCATCGGCAGAGCACAATCATTAGCAGAGCACACTCATCGGCGAAGCAAAGAGAGAAGAAAGAAGTGGAGAGAGGAAAGAGAAAGATAGAAGAGAGAGAGCCTGAGGGAATAAAAAATAATTTTTGTTTTACAATTGTTGCTACAGTGCGGTCTCAAATATAAGATTGCACTGTAGCGTGAATCTTAAAAATTTAAGATTTAGCCGGCTCAATGGAGTGGTGTTTTTGTCTCAAAAATGCTAAAAAATAGGATTTTTAGCATTTGAGAGGCTCAATGAGAATGCTCTTAGTACCGTAAGGGTCACTCTCACTCCCTTGGTTTTGTCAGGGTCGGTCACTCTCGTGGGTTATCGCAATGGTCAATTCTTATCATTGTCCATAGCTGGTTGATTGGTGTCATCGAGATCCTCAAGCTGATTTAAGTGTCATTAAGCATTGAGGGATCAAGGAGTTAAAAAGAAAAGAAAAATTATGATATTTTAATAGGATGTATTGCAAAATGGAAAGTGAGGTGTAAGGTGTATATAAATGTTAAAAAGCGGAAAAAAATTTAAAAAAAAAAATTTAAACCTGTTCAAAGTGTGCAACAATTGAATTTTAATAATCAAACATTACATGTCTTATTCTAGTAAAAAAAAATATTTTCATGTCTTATAATCAAATTTACTTCAATTAAGTTTAGTACATATCTTTCTCAAAAAAAAAAGTTTAGGACATATCTTTTACCACAATTTGTTGAAATGGTTGATTATAAGTGGTAAAAAAATAGGTTGGGTCCATGTAAAAGATATTGTCTATCACTCACAATCGATCGGGTAATTATTGAATACTCTCAGAGTACTACATCTCTCTATACTTGTGTATCCAAGCATATCAGACAATGATTTGAAACCGTGACACCTGGGTTTTATACCTTGCTCCTTTGTGGTGATCAAGCCATTTTAGTGTGATCAGCTCCCTCCACCTCCCTCTCTAGGCGCTCTCTTACATTTCCTTCATTCAATCTCTAGGTAGAGCCGAGGATGGAAAAAATTTGTGTCCACAATGCATGTTTGATACAAATGATGGAAAAGTGGAACACACACACACACACACACACACATATATATATAGTTGAAAAGTAAAGTGAGAGGATAGTAAAGATATTTTGAACTTACTATTATACTCCTATAAAGTTTTTAATTATTACATAAGAAAAAAAATTATATATATATATATATATATTTGTTTAATTAAGAAGAAAAATGAAAAAATAAATTTTTTATTTTTATTTTTAGATTTACTATTATACTTGTAAGGATACGAAATTCAGGCGGCCCAAACCCACTTAGAATAGTGAAATTAGTACTACCCGGTTAGGCTCAAACCAATAGATATTTGTAAAGAGAGTAGGATAAAACAAGTTGGGCATAGCCCGAGGATTCAGATAGAGAAGGAATAAGCGAAAGTCAAAGATTAAGTATATAAAAGGTTCTTTACAAGCTCGCCCGAGGACGACGTTCTTACGCAAGGAGATACACTGTTCTCTCTCTTTTTCTCTATCACTGTTCTTATTCTAATCTCCTTTTTCTTTGATTTTTTCTGGGATCCCTTCATCTAGAAGTCCTCTTTCTTTATATACTCCTAAACTTATTGCATTCTAGCCCTCCATCTACAATTCTCCAAACTCTCCTTAGGACACTTGTCCCTTTAAACTTCTGTTGAAGGTGGTAGAAGGAGCTGCTTAGCTGTGAATTCTACTGTTTAGGTCACCTCCTCATCAATGTAGCTGATAAAGCTATTACCAGTCATTTAATGCGGAGGCAGTAGATGAGCTTTCACTGGAAACTTCCTTCACCTACCTTGATTCTCTCTTTGAACACCATCCTCTCTATTCGGACTTCTAGGAAGTATTTTGTCCCTTCTCCTCCTATCCTCGGGAAAATCCCTTCCTCTGGCTTAGAATGCTTTTATAATGATAATCACAACTTGTTGTATCCATCCTTGATCATCTGGTCCCTACAATACTCAAATAAATTTTTTATTATTATATAAGAAAAAAATATCTATTAAATTAATAAAGATAATTTAATTATTTTTCGAGTACAACTTAAAAACTAATTTTTGATTAATTATTTGTTTTATGCTTGGTGTAGGGAGATGGCTTATGGAATCTAAATAATAGATTTTCAAAGCCCAAATAACATTGGGCCATGGGCTGAAATAGGCCCAAAACGTATTCCACCAGGATGAAAAGCCTCCCTAAGGGTCCACACCTCGAAATATGGACCGAAGGATGCATTAGCAAGGATCCAGTGAAGGCCTCCCTAAATGGTCTATACCTCGGATCACAGACCAAAGGGCCCGCCATCATGGATCCGATCATAAGTTACCACAAATTCCATTTGAAATGAAATGTTTCTACCAGACTAATAATGATAGCCTAAATCCCGAGCTTTCGAGGAGTAAGTCTGGAACATACGTGGCTATCCAAGGATGCCTTCTAAAGCTTCCTGATAGATCTACAACAACTTGCCTGACACACTTGCATTTAATATTAGATAACTAACCAGAATAAGACAAGAAGCCCCAAAAGACTCTATTCATTATAACATTGAAAAAAGAAGAGTCCAATGGAACAGGAGTCCCTTCAATTGAATAAAGATAGCTCATGCTAGAGAAGAAAATGGAGCATATTAAAGAAATGATAAGGATGAAAAAAGAGGAGGAGGGGGAATATAAAAGAAAGGAAACTGATAGAGAGGGGGGGGGGGGATTCAAATTTTAAGAGAGAAAAGAAAAAAGAGATAAACTGTAAGGAATGTGGTAGAAAAACCTTATGAATAAATCTTTGATGTTATTTTATTCAGAAAAATGTTTGGTTCTTGTTCAAATCTCCCATTATGAATTATTGCAAACCCGTAATATAAATTAATTGTGATCACAAGCCCAGATTAAATCAATTTTAAGCTTGTATTTCCACACTTGAAATGAGATTTCATTTGTGTTTGGAGGGTTAGGTAGTTTCTATTTGATGACGTGGATGAATGCTTTGGTTTAGTTTATGTACTCATGTGGAAACATTTTGTTATCGGTTGGTTAAAAAAAAAAATTGTCAAGAAGGGTACACAAGTCATTTGACTTTTTAAACCTCCGTCTCCTCTTCAATTTCTCTTTGAGGAGATCAAATTTTGGTGGGTCTAGTGGAAAATGCTAGGACTTTAGCTTTTCCTCTTCATTCTCTTTTGCAAACTAAATTGAGAAAAATGAAAATTCTTAGTTTACAATGTACTAGCAATGTAAGATTTACATTGTAAACTAAACAAAATTTACAATACCGTACATTTTTCACAAATAAAACTATAAATTCATATTTTAGTTAATATCTATTAATGTATCAAATCTCAAGCCCAAGATATCTACCCAATAATAATAATAACCATTTAAAAAAATATGTTAAAAGCATTGTTGAGGGTCATTTTTGGAATCCGAATAGAAAGACGGAAGCCCAACCCAGCAATGCGGGTAGCAGAGGAATGGCAAGCGTAGAGTAAAACCATTAAGCCCAAGCGGCAGGAATAATGGATCACAGGCCCATAATATAAACAATTAGAACTTAAGGAAGCAAATGGGCCTAAAAGGCCCGGAAAGAGGGAAATGGCACCCATGGGCAGTATATGGTATGAAAAAAGAGAGAATGGGCCACGACAGGCCCAAAGCGATGTAAACAAAGAAAGTAAGGGATAATGGCAAGCCCATGAACCCCAAGGATGAGAATGAGGAAATTGAGCCGGGGAAGCCCAATTAAGTTAGTAAAAGCTCATGGGATGCAGAGTTAGTAAATGGGCCGATGAAGTCCAAAGGAAGTAGATGGGTCGGAGAGGCCCAAGGGAAAAGAAAGGGACACCGGAGCCCATAAGCAAGAACACCAGTGGCCATATTGGGCCACTGGGGGAAAGAATGGAACGACAGGCTTGAAAAAAGGCCCAGTAGGAATAAATCGTCGCGACAGGAAATGCCGAGTAATGTGGTAGGAGGCCGAGGCAATTAAAGAATTGGGTTGAAAAGAATGCAAAGCCCAGTACTAAGTAAAGCCCAGACTCTAAGGGAGCAGGAAATCAAAGTAGCAGCTCATGAAAAGCTAGAAACAGACGGTAGGCAGTACAGGCAAAGTCTCCATTCCACAGTAGATGCATGAACAGTAGACAGATTTCAGATATATGCAAATAGAAGGTACGCGCAAAGTCCAGGCACCACCAGCCTGTACCCAGCCAATATGGGATATGGTGAGGTCATGGGTCAGAAGTAAGAGCACGTGATTTGGCGGTGGGGAGAGGGGAAGACCTATTTTAGGGTTCCTGCTCAAGCTCTTTTGAGGGATACGTCCTACTGGGATGACATACCTCCCAAAAGAGGCAAGGCTGAGTTGGAACCACTAGGTGCATGCCATGAGGAATAGAGAGAGAGAAACATCACCGCGGCAGGAAAAGGTGCCACAGCAGACTAACAAACAAAATAGCTATCTTTGTCTGTAAAAGGGAGTGACTCGCAGACGAAACAGTGATGGTAGGTAAGTACACCCAGACTAGACAAAGGTGGTTAAGGGGTAGAATAGTAAAGTCCGGTCACGGCAGGCACTATAAAAGGAGGTCTCTGCCGTGTACAGGGGGTAGGGGGGAAAAAAAGGAGGAGGAGGAACAACTCCAAGGCATATACAGGAAAACAGAGGAAACACAATACTGAAAATCATGATTGTAGAACTCACTGAGAAAAGAATAAGGGAGAAAAACAAAAGGGAACCCAGGAAAAAAAAAAAAAAAAAAAAAAAAGAGAAAAGAGAGTAAGATAGAAAGAAAGAGACGAGAGTTAGTGGCATGCACCGATAGGTCCCTTTCCTTCTCTCCCTCTCAAATCCCTGCTCTCTTCCGTAAATAATTGTCCTGGGCATTGTCCATTTAGGTCCGCCTTCCTTAAATCCATTAATTTCTATAAGTAGGATTTCCTTTTTCTCGGAGGTTAATTGTGTTGAAAGAAGGTGTTCTTCCTCTTTGGCATTGCTCCTGCAGACCAGACTAAACTTAATTTCTTTATATTTTGATTAGCCTCTTTTACCATTTTCCCTTCTTAATTCACTTGTGAAAGTTGTCAATATTACTGCGATTATGGGTTATTTGGTCATTCCCTATTAAAAAGCTATCTAGTCATTCCAGAATATACGACACTGTTCTATTTATTGTATCTGTCTGCTACAAGCTTTTCTGAAACAGCTCTACCTGCCGTAAGCACTCTCCTAGTAGACGAAGCATAACTTGCGCACAAACGGGCAAATTAAGTTCCAGTTGGACCGGTCTCGACTCCCGCAACCCAGAACACTTGAGTCTACTACCACAAAGGGGCAACCCAGCCCAACACAACAAAAAAGGCCCCCACATTAAATTGACGACTTCACTTGGGAGTTGAGAAACAGACAGGAGAAAAAAAAAAATGCCTACGCAAGCAAATGCCTCCAAAGTCCAGGACAACGAGAAATATGAGTGTTGTACCATCGCAAGTAGAGTCCAGGCCTACAACGCCTCGCCAATCGCAGCCTAACCAGGTGGAAGGTGCCAACGAAATTGGGGGTGACCCCTAACTGCCACCAAGAATTCCTACTGACAACGCCAACATTTTCATTGAAGTATTGCAGTCCCTACAACACTCTCAGTAGCAAATGATGGAAGAAATCCGTCAGCTAAAAACAGACAAAACCAAAGAAAAAGGGAGCCAACATGACTCGGAGCATGTGACAGACAAAGACGAGACACCGGCAGGAGATGTCCCACACAATGCAAAACAACGTTTCATCACTATGGCTGAGGTGGCCACCCTCTTAGAGCAAGAAAGGGCTAGGGCACCTAAGGAGAGATTCTCTGCACAAAGGCCTCCTTACCCACTGAGGGTGCTCAGCAAACCATACCCTGAGAGGTATGAGCCAAGGGCATTTGCACAGTATGATGGCAGAAAGGGAAGTGTTGTCGAGCACGTAAGCAAATTCATTGATTCTTTTGGTCCTTACGCCGCAGACGAAGACTTATGCCTTCAAGAGTTTTCTAAATCACTCTGCGACCGAGCATACACTTGGTACATCGGCCTAAAACCAGGGTCGATACCAACATGGGATGACATGGTGCACGTATTTTGCACTAAGTATTTTCACGGAGAAGAAACAGTAACGCTTGACACCCTGCAAGCAACAAAGCAGAGAAGTGGTGAGGACTTGATGGAGTACATCAAAAGATTCAGGGATATTGCACTAAATTGCTATGACCACTATGAGGAAAGAACATTGGTAGAAATGTGCATGACAAACATGATCAGGGAGTACAAGGCAGTCCTCGAAAATTTGGAAATTTCTCAATTCGCCCAATTGTTACAGAAAGCCAGAAAGACTGCCCAGTCCATGAAACCAAGCATGGACAAAAGAAACGCCTTACAAGCTATGGCAGTATCCACCGGCGAACGAAGAAGAAAAACTAAGGGGAGGGAATACGATACTCCCCCACCAATACCATGCACCCCGAAAGAACTAGACGTACTGCTAGACAAGTGGATAGCAGATGGAGTTTTCAAACCTAATCAAGTTGCTAGAGAACCCACAAAAGAAGAACAGAGGGACCCGCGCTTCTGTCGTCTCCACAATTACGTGCAACATCCTACCACAGAGTGCTGGGCGCTTCGCAAGCTGGTGCACCACAGGGTTAAGGAAGGGACTCTAGAATTATCCCAGCAAGAAGTTCAAAGAAACCCACTCCCGAATCACAAAGGGAAAGGCGTGGGTGCAGTAGTGATTTATGCGAATCCAGGGAAGGATGAAGAGAACCCAGTTCTGCCTACCGCAGCAATTACCACTCTACAATAGAGCTACAAATTCAAAAACTTGTTTGACCAGTTTGGCCTCACAGCAAAGGAAAGAAAAGTAGCCACGGAGGCTCTGATGAGCATTGCCTCTAGGGCAAGAGTAGAGTGTTTATCAACAGAAGTCCAAGATGACAGGGCTCTCTTACAGGAGTCAACCGAAATCACTTTTAGTGATGAAGATATGAAGGTGGGGTACCCAGACCACAAGAGGCCCTTCTACCTAGCGTCCTCTATAAATCAAATCCCTATAAAGAGGGCCTTAGTGGATATAGGTGCTTCCGTAAACCTCATTTCATTAAGCACTCTACAAGTCGCAAGGATTTCAGAAAGGAAGATCCAAGGGTGCCCAATGGAAGTAACGGGATTTGGCGGAAGAGGAGAATACACCACAGGCCATATCCAGTTGTGGTTAAAAGTGGGACCCATAGCTTCATTAGCTCAGTTCCATGTAGTAAAAACAGAGGTCTCATATCACGTGCTCTTGGGGCGGCCATGGTTACATAAGCACAGGCTAGTTCCATCCACATATCACCAATGTGTGAAAGGAAGGATGAATGGTAGAATAATACGCATAGCAGCGAACCACTCACCATTCGAGCAGGCAGAAGCTCATCTAGTAGAAACCATGTTTTACGATCAATGGGCTCCATCTGGGGAAAGTTCAGTATCAAGACCATAAGGTACCTTTGTGCCTAAATGGAAAGACATCCAAAATGATCCAGAGCCCGATCTGAGGGAGTTGCTGGCCCGAAAAAGAAAAAGGAAAGAAGTGTCTGCCGTAGGATCAGAGGATACACCTCATTGCGTCAGGATCCAAGGTCTTGATGGCAGAATTGTGTATAAATTATGAAGGTGCACGGGGCCCATGAGTAAAATGCAGAAGGGCCTCACCCAGGAATGGCAGCACAAGAGTTTGGCGTGTTGCGTGATTCAGGGAAGTCCAGAGGAAGAAAGTAATGAGAAAGAAAATGAAAGAGTTGTGGCAGAAAAGGAAGTACAGGTTGCGACAGAAGAAGAAATGGAAGATGTTGACTTGGGGTCCATTTCACAGGGACCAAGGCCTATCTTAATTAGTGCAAGCCTGACAGAAAAAGAAAAATCAGAGTTGATACTACTGCTGAAAGAATTCAAAGACGTTTTTGCATGGGAATACCATGAAATGCCAGGGTTAGACCTTGGGCTAGTTGCACACACGCTCGATGTGGACCCAAAGGCCAGGCCGGTAGCCCAGCCTGCCAGAATATTCCACACGAGGATAGAAGGACAAATAATCAAAGAAGTACAGAAATTGCTAGCCGCAAGATTCATCAAGCCTATCCAACACCCGCGCTGGCTGTCCAATATCGTGCCGGTAAAGAAAAAGAACGGCCAGATAAGATGTTGTGTAGATTTCAGAAATCTCAACAAGGCCTGTCCAAAGGACGAGTTTCCCTTGCCAAACATGGACTTATTGATAGATTCTGTGGCAGGAAATGCCATGTTTTCATTTATGGATGGTTTCAGCGGTTACAATCAAATCAGGATGGCGCCAAGGGATGCAGAGAAAACTGCTTTCAGAACACCCATGGGTAAATTCTATTACACTGTAATGCCCTTCGGGTTGAAGAATGCAGGGGCCACTTATCAGCGTGCAATGACGACCATATTTCACGACATGATGCACCGTGAACTGGAAGACTATGTGGATGACATAGTAGTGAAATCAAGAAAGAGAGAAGAACACTTCCAAGTATTGAGGAAGGTATTTGAGAGGTGCAAAACTTTCAAGCTAAGAATGAACCCTCTCAAATGTGCATTTGGGGTATCCTCTGGGAAGTTCCTGGGCTTCTTAGTTCACAGCAGAGGAATAGATGTGAACCCAGTGAAAGCCACCGCCATTGCAACCATGAAACCTTCGAACACAGTAAAGGAGTTAAAAAGCTTTTTAGGGAAAGTCTCATATATTTAGAGATTTATCCCTAGGTTGGCATTGATCACTTCTGCTTTTACCAAGCTGCTCAGGAAATGGCAGAACTTTGAGTGGGGGGAAGCGCAGTAGACAGCCTTCAAAAGGCTACAGTAGATCATGTGAACCTCCCCACAGTGCAGGCCCCGATTCACAAAAAGCCGTTGTTACTTTACTTGGCCACCAATTCGTATGCCATAGGTGCGTTAATCACCCAAGAAGATGGGGGTGACGTTGAGCAACCAGTGTACTACATCAGCCGTGCCTTGAAAGATGCAAAGACTCGTTACCCAAGAGCAGAGAGGGCGTGCTTAGCTATTGTATATGCTTCGCAGAGACTGCGTCATTACTTCCTAGCTTACGAAGTATGGCTGATGACCAAATCCCATGCCATCAAAGCTTTACTGCAGCAACCAATCCTCTCCGGCAGGATATCCTAATGGTTGCTACAATTATCATAATATGATTTGAGAATGGGGACACCCAAAGTGGTGAAAAGCCAAGCTATGGCAGACTTATTGGCACAATTCCCAAGAGAAGAAGAATTCTCGCTAGATGATGAAGTTCCAAGAGAAGTGGCTATAGCAGAAGAGGCCATGGAGCAGTGGGTAATGAAATTTGATGGGTCTTCTACCGCCCAATCTAGAGGGGTGGGAGTAGTTCTGTACCATGAAGATGACAAAGCAATAGCAATGTCATTCAAGCTAAAATTTCCCTGTTCAAACAATACCGTAGAATAGGAAGCCTATCTAACCGGGTTGGCCACAGCTCTCGAAATGGGAGTCAGACACTTAAAGGTATTAGGTGATTCGAATTTGGTGGTCTGCTAGGCCAACGAGAGCTTCTCCTTGAAAGAACCCAGCCTAGCCCCATACAAAGCAATGGCCCAGAAGATGGAGGAAAATTTTTTGACTTTCGAAATAGAACATGCTCCAAGAAATGAAAACCGATTTGCGGACGCATTAGCCGCGCTAGGCTCCCAAATAACGTTCAAAGGTGATAGCACTAGAATAAAGGTCAGCAAGAGAAAAGAATCGATAGTTGAGACGTTGAAGGAGAAGTTTCAAGAGGAACAGTGAGACGAAGATTGGCGGATTCCCTTAAGGGAAGCCTTGATGAAGGAAGGAGACGCCGTAGGACTGAAAGTGCTAAAAGACTACACCCTTGTGAAAGGGGAATTGTACCGCAGGATGCCTGGCGGAGTCTTGTCCAGGTGCGTGAGGCAAGAGGAAACCTAGAAAAAGCTGAAAGAAGTACATGACAAGACTTGCGGATCCTGCGGGGAGGTCAGCCTTTACCGCAGACTTCAAAGGGTAGGCTTCTATTAGTTGAACATGGGTAAAGATGCAGACCAAGTCCAAATCTAGTGTGAGACTTGCCAACTTGTGGCAGACATTAAAGAAAGTTACGCTGTATTCACCAGTGAGGACTGGAGAAGCCCATTCATACAGTACCTAACGGAAGGCATCTTGCCGCAAAAGCACGGCGAAAAGTATAAACTTAAAAGGTTGGCAACACGCTACTTTGTGCATAATATGGTCCTTTTCAGAAAAAGGTATGATAGGGACCCCTTAAGGTGTCTGGGCCCTGAGGAAGCAAGAGAAATGGTGAAGGAAGTGCACTCAGGAGAGTGCGAGGAGCATCAGGGAAAGAAAAGGCTTTACAGGTGCCTGCTGTAAATGGGCTACTACTAGCCTACCATGAAAAAGGATACAGCAAAATTTGTGAAGAAGTGCCACAGTTGCCAAGTACAGGCCAATTTGATTCACACTCATCCACAAAATTTACACAGTATGGTAACCCCATGGCCCTTCCACACTTGGAGGCTTAATTTGGTAGGACTGGTTAATCCGTCATCACGTTGATACATATGGATACTAATGGCTACGGAATATTTTACTAAATGGGCAGAGGCAGTACCACTTTGTAAAGCCACAGGAGAAGCAGCGGCATTTCATCAAAGAGAACATAGTTGTGAGGTTTGGAGTGCCTCACAGGATCATTAGTGACAATGGTACACCTTTTGTCAATAATGAGGTGAGGAAGATGCTAGAATTCTACCAAGTCAAGCACCACCGATCATCGCCTTATTACCCTTAAGGAAATGAGCAAGCAGAGGCAACGAACAAGACTTTCATAAAGATTATCAGTAAAATGAGCCAAGAGTATACCGGAGGATGGATAATGCACCTGGCAGACGCTCTTTAGGCTGATTCAACCACAGGTTTTTCACCTTTTTCCTTGGTCTACGGAACTGAAGTGGTGAGCCCAGTAGAGATAATGACCTCGTCTCTAAGAGTCATGCAGATGCGAGAAAAAGAAGGGAAAGAAGAAGTCTTTGCGGTAGAAAGTTGCGAAGACCTAAAAGAACTTGACGAAAAAAGAGAAAAAGCCCAGGAACACAACCGCAGATATAGGCAAAAGATGACTGAGGCCTACGGCAGGATGACTAAAGAGATAGTGTTTATGGAAGGAAAACTTGTTCTGAAAGTGGCAGACTATGTTAAAAGAGGCCTGGCAGGACCATCCAAGTTTGCATCGAAGTGGGAAGGACCCCTTGTGATAAGGGAGGCGCACTCAAGTGGGTATTACCGTTTAACTCAAATGAACGGTAGAGACTTAATGGATCCCATCAACGGGAAATGGCTGAAGCGTTATTATGCCTAAGGAGAAAACTCATGTAATCGCCCTTTTTCTTTTGTTTTGATGAAAAACCCTTATGTTTCCTTCTACCCTTTCCATCTTTCAAGTGATTATGTCACAAGATAGAATTTCTTTTGTAACTCGCATTCGATGAGGATGTAATGAAAAACATAAAGTATTATCATAATATGCCATAGCAAAAGCCAGAAATAATAGCAAAGTGTAGCATTATGAGTTACAAACCCAAACTATGGCAAACTAGCCAAATAGATGTTATAGGAAACATAATATACTAGATAGAGTAGTAAAGCAAAAGAAACAACAAAACAAAGAAGAAAATGCATCATTATCAATAGAGTCCAGAAATGAGTGGTTGATCCCCAAAACGACCAAATTCGCCGATACTGGAAAGAAGACGCTTGCGATGGCCCTCCAAATCTGCCACTTCCTTTCTCAAAACCTCAAGGCATGAGTCAATAGCATCAACAGTAAGCTGGACTCTCCTCATGAAAATAGCTCGGGCAATCTCTTGAAGGTGATCTAAGATAAACTCCACGGTAAAACCAACGCTAATAAGCTCCTGCACTGCAGCCTTCCACTGTAGGATCCTCTCAGTGGAGACGATATCAACAAAGTTGTGCTCAATGTCATTCAGCACACTCCCCAACATCCTCAGAAAATGCTCTCTAGCGGATCGGCTAAGTCGGAATCCTTGCATGAAGTCCCCGTGGTCGTTATAGATCATCACCAAATGAGAAGCACAGTCCTCGGGGATTCTGAAGCCATGGAAATCTATGTAAGGAGGCTCCGAGCCCCAGAAATCCGCAGGACCAAGATCATTGACTTTAGACTGGTCAAAACGTGCAAAAAAGGCCACAGCCTCAGTCGCAGGATTTGGAATAGTGGCGAAACTGCTACCCACTTGGAAATGAGGAGGGACCGTAGAGAGTGGACTTGTCAAGAAAAGCACAAAGCATGAAATGACAAACCCAAAAAAAAAAAAAAAAAAAAAAAAAAAAAAAAAAAAAAGAATGAATAAAGAGATAGGGGAAAAGATGGCTTACCAGGGCCAGTAATAATAGGGCCTGTAGGAAAAATAGAAACATGCACGGAGGGAATGACAGAAACTGACGCTGTAAATATGGCAGAAGCTGGCACAGAGAATACAACAGGAATGGGTGCCGTGGACGCGGCAGGAATAGCTACTGCAGGCGCCCCTACGCTTACTGCAATGCCTAGCCCCTTAAAGGTCTCTGCAAACAGAGAAAGTAGACAGGTAAATAAAAGGGGAAAAGTGAACTCAGCAAGTAAAAAGGGGAAAAGTGAACTTAGCCAAAAATAAAAAGGAGAGGAGGCATACCCATGAATCCAGCCTCGAGTGGAGCGCCCCCTTCTTCCTCAGACTCAAAAATCCTCCTCGCCAGGATAGGTTCATCGTCGGGATCCTCAAGAATGTCCTCGTACTCCTCGGAGGATAAATCAGCATCAGGCCCGTAGGTGGCAGAACTAGGAATGGAGGAAGGAGTAACTACCAAGAATGGGTGCCGTGGACACGGCAGGAATAGCTGCTATAGGCGCCCCTACGCTTGCTGCAATGCCTAGCCCCTCAAAGGTCTCTACAAATAGAGAAAGTAGACAGGTAAATAAAAGGGGAAAAGTGAACTCAGCAAGTAAAAAGGGGAAAAGTGAACTTAGCCAAAAATAAAAAGGAGAGGAGGCATACCCATGAATCCAACCTCGGGTGGAGCGCCCCCTTCTTCCTCAGACTCATAAATCCTCCTCGCCAGGATGGGTTCATCGTCGGGGTCCTCAAGAATGTCCTCGTACTCCTCGGAGGATAAATCAGCATCGGGCCCGCAGGTGGCAGAACTAGGAATGGAGGAAGGAGTAACTACCAAGAATGGGTGTCGTGGACACGGCAGAAATAGCTGCTACAGGCGCCCCTACGTTTGCTCAATGCCTAGCCCCTCAAAGGTCTCTACAAATAAAGAAAGTAGACAGGTAAATAAAAGGCGAAAAGTGAACTCAGCAAGTAAAAAGGGGAAAAGTGAACTTAGCCAAAAATAAAAAGGAGATGAGGCATACCCATGAATCCAGCCTCGGGTGGAGCGTCCCCTTCTTCCTCAAACTCAGAAATCCTCCTCGCCAGGATAGGTTCATCGTTGGGGTCCTCAAGAATGTCCTTGTACTCCTCGGAGAATAAATCAGCATCGGGCCCGCGGGTGGCAGAACTAGGAATGGAGGAAGGAGTAACTACCAAGGAAGAACCGTCCTTCACGGCTTGAGATAGAGCCATAAAGGGGTCACTAGTGGAAATGATAAGGGGCGTGACAGGTGGAACAGCCTCGGTCTGAGTGAGGGCAGGAGGAACAACTTCCTTTGGAGGAGTAGGCGTTTCGACTAAGATAGGAGTGGTCTCGCTAACCCCCTTAGTATGAGTACCTTCTTCTCTGAGGTATCGGTCCGGTGGGAGGGTTAGGAGCCTCGGTAGGAACTTCATATGCAACAGCGAAAGTGACAGGTGTCTAAAATGCTTCACCAGCCTCATCAGAAGAACCCTTTACGGGTGTACCCATGGAAGCAGAGAGCTCCTCAGATGTAGGATGATAAATGGAAAGGGGCTTGAGCTGATCCTGGAAGGCAAAATAAAGATATATATATACACGTGTGGTAAAGAATAAAGGAATCCACGGTTGATCAAAACAGACAAAGACACGTGGCAGGTGAAATACGTGTAAAAAGAAAGAGAAAGAGGAAAGAAGGAGGGAAATGAGATGTACCTCAAATTCAGGCTCATCAAGCTCAATGGGATGGGTGGTCGACACATCCTCCTTATGCTTAAACTGCAAAGAAAAAGGGGAACAAGAGACAATATTAAAGAAAGAAGTCAGTAGGCATGACATGAGTTAGCCACAGGAAAGTTAAAGTCAAAACACAGAAGACAAGGCAAATTTTTCTAACTTGACATACCCTTCGCTCAACGGCAGACGCAGGATGGGAAGTCGTCTTTCTCTTACTACCCCTTGTCTTGCTGGAAAAGGGAGCATCTGTGGCTGGATGTGGAGCAGCAGGCTTGGGCTTGCTTACGGACTTAAGCTTAGCAGGACCTTTCTTGACCGGCGCAGGAATATTGGTTACCTTAACTTTCTTCTCCCAACCAGGAGGAAAATCACCTGTGAGCCAACACCATCCTTTCTTCTCCTCATCCCACTCGAAAATGGCAAAATGGCTTTGCTTCCTAGCATAGGCTAAAACGGACTTGGAAGGCAGGAGCAACCGAGAGTTAGGTGAGACAAGCATACCAAGCCCATCAGGAGGGATAAGGGAGAAACCGCAACTACCTACCAACTCTTGTCCAAACGAGGTCATCACAGCCTATTAATAGCCATGCATGGCAGGAGTACAAAGACCCTCCCTCAAGGAGCCAGGAACTGTAATTGCACTGAAACGTTGTCTCCAAAATTCGAAGGCAGTGTGCCGCAGGAAAGGACGAACTGAAGTAGGAGATTCCATGAGAAATGAGAGATCATCAGGAATGTCTTAATCCAGCCCAAATTGCCTTCTTACCCAATTGGCAAGGTAGTGCACAAACCTAACACCTTCATTAGCCAAATAAGGCAACCATCTGACATTGGTGGCCGCCAAGTAGGTAATTCCCATCTCATTGAAACCAGCCAAAGGAGTGGTGGTCCTAATGGTATCAGTAAATGAACCCATAGCAGAATCAATGCACATATAACCCTTACCTAAGTTTCTATAAGCTCTCCAAGTAAAATCAGAACTTCCATCAAAAGACTCAACAGCTGAATGACCAATGGGCTTTAAACCGAACCAACGAAAAGCCAGAGGGAAATCGGATTCAAACCTACCGCAGAAGTCAGTGATCACTCGCGGACATGAATGGTACTTCTCCTTCGCGAAACGAACAGGCCTACATTTCGCCAAGTATTGAGCATTGTGCTCAAACAACAATTGCTGCAGGATGGTGTTATGAACAGAGGAAGTGACTATGTGGAAGGAGCCCACCTGACTCTCGTCACTCTGCAGGATATCCAATTAAACATACAAATGCCCCAAAAACATGGGGGCCAGCGGCAGGCTCACCCGGGCAGATATTTTGATAGCCAAATGAAAGTACAGAGGCTTGATGGCATAGTGGGGGTGGGAGCCAAAGACAAACTTGCAGAGCCAAAATGCAACAAAAGCCGCTCGGTGGGCAGCAGCAGAGAATTTAGAGGAAGAACTAACCCAGTATGATAACTTAGCATTTTCGGCCATCCTTTTTCTCAACTCAGCCTCGATGACTTCTTCCTCTGGAGAAAGCTCTATGATGGTAGGATCCACATCGCCAAGGATTGGCAAGAGCAGTTGGTTGGCCACGTCCTTAAGGGTCACGGTTAGTTCGCCGCAAGAGAAGAAGAATATGTGGGTGGTGGCGCACCAGCGGTGGACCAAGTGACGGAGTTTGTAGAGGTCGTGAAAATTGGAAAGGCTTCGGGATAAGACAATGGCCTTCAGAACACCGGCCCGCTGTAGCAAACCCATAAAGGCTGTATCGGACAATTCCCTATTAACCCACTCCTTCCAACCCAAGGCAATGCCTGAGCCAAACTCGAAGTGAATCGGCACTGGAAGTGAAATCCCCTGACGAATAACCAAATCGAAGAAAGAGGAAGACACCGGAGCCCAAGAAATATCGGGGTTTCGCCAGCACAGAGCAAGCCACATACGGCCCGGCGGCGGCGACACGTAATCACCAAGAACTACAGGGAAATGAGGATGGGCATTATACCAAGGGTCAATGAGAGGGGCGCATTCACTGTCTGGATCGCGCGGCGCCTCTTCCTCATTGGAATGGTCCGATTCAGAGTACACAGCCTCCTTGCCCATCTCTTGTCCGGCAGAAAAATTGGACACGGTCTATTTCCCTTTGCAACGGGAAGAACCTTGGCTTTTCACTGGCGCCATTGTGCGAAGGTTCGATCAGAGTAAAATGGGTATGGGTATTCGAAGAGAAGAAGACGGTGAAGGGAGAGAGACGAATACAATGTTTTGGAAAAGAAGGAATTTGTGTTTGGATTTCGAAAAGGCTCTCTTCTTAAATACCTGAGTCATTAATACCGGCCTGAAGGGAGGCGACTGGTCAACCATCAAAAGAAGAACGAAATTAATGAAGCGGCGGTTATGTCTTAAGATAACTGCCATTCTTGGAAATTCGAAGAGTCACTACTGTTCACGGCGGGAAAAGAAATATATATATATATATATATATATGAGAAAGGGTCCACAGTTTCAAAGAAAGAAAAAAAAAAAAAAAAAAAAAAGCCCGTGAAGGAAAAGAAAGAGGGGAAATAGAAAGGACAGGAAGGTCTTTTCATTTACATATGGACCACAGAAACGCTTCATATGTTCAGGGGGCTAAATGTTGAGGTCATTTTTGGAATCTGAATAGAAAGACGGAAGCCCAACCCAGCAATGCAGGCAGTAGAGGAATGGCAAGCGTAGAGTAAAACCATTAAGTCCAAGCGGCAGGAATAATGGATCACAGGCCTATAATATAAACAATTGGGCCTGGAGGAAGCAAATAGGCCTAAAAGGCCCGGAAAGAGGGAAATGGCACCTATGGGCAACATATGGTATGAAAAAAGAGAGAATGGGCCACGGCAGGCCCAAAGCGATGTAAACAAAGAAAGTAAGAGATAATGGCAAGCCCATGAATCCCAAGGATGAGAATGAGAAAATTGAGCTGGAGAAGCCCAATTAAGTTAGTAAAAGCCCATGGGATGCAGAGTTAGTAAATGGGCCGAGGAAGTCCAAAGGAAGTAAATAGGTCGGAGAGGCCCAAAGGAAAAGAAAGGGACACTGGAGCCCATAAGCAAGAACACCAGTGGCCATATTGGGTCACTGGAGGAAAGAATGGAACGGTAGGCCTAAAAAGAGGTCCAACAGGAACAAATCGCTGCGGCAGGAAATGCTAAGTAATGTGGTAGGAGGCCGAGGCAATTAAAGAATTGGGTTGAAAAGAATGCAAAGCCCAGTACTAAGTAAAGCCCAGACTCTAAGGGAGCGGGAAATTAAAGTAGCAGCTCATGAAAAGCCAGAAACAGACGGTAGGCAGTACAGGCAAAGCCTCCAGTCCATGGCAAATGCATGAACAGCAGGCAGATTTCAGATATATGCAAATAGAAGGCACGCGCAAAGCCCAGGCACCACCAGCTTATACCCAGCCAATATGGGACATGGTGAGGTCATGGGTCAAAAGTAAAAGGGTGTGGTTTGGCGATGGGGAGAGGGGAAGACTTGTTTTAAGGTTCTTGCTCAAACTCTTTTGGGGGATACGTCTTGCTGGGATGACATACCTCCCAAAAGAGACAAGACTGAGTTGGAACCACTAGGTGCATGCCATGAGGGATAGAGAGAGAGAAACATCACCGCAATAGGAAGAGGTGCCACGGCAGACTAACAGACAAAATAGCTGTCTTTGTCTGTAAAAGGGAGTGACTCGTAGACGGAACAGTGATGGTCGGCAAGTACACCCAGACTAGACAAAGGTGGTTAAGGGGTAGAATAGTAAACTTCGGTCACGGTAGGCACTATAAAAGGAGGTCTCTGCCGTGTACAGGGAGAAGGGGGGAAAAAAAGAAGGAGGAGGAACAACTCCAAGGCATATACAGGAAAATAGAGGAAACACAATACTGAAAATCACGATTGTAGAACTCATTGAGAAAAGAATAAGGGAGAAAAACAAAAGGGAACCCGGGAAAAAAAAAAAAGAAAGAAAAGAGAAGAGAGAGTAAGATAGAAAGAAAGAGACGAGAGTTAATGACATGCACCAATAGGCTCCTTTCCTTCTCTCCCTCTCAAATCCTTACTCTCTTTCGTAAATAATTGTCCTGGGCATTGTCCATTTAGGTCCGCCTTCCTCAAATCCATTAATTTCCATAAGCAGGATTTCCTTTTCCTCGGAGGTTAATTGTGTTGAGAGAAGGTGTTCTTCCTCTTTGGCATTGCTCCTGTAGACCGAACTGAACTTAATTTCTTTATATTTTGATTAGCCTCTTTTACCATTTGCCCCTCTTAATTCACTTGTGAAAGTTGTCAATATTACTGCGATTATGGGTTATTTGGTCATTCCCTATTAAAGAACTATTTGGTCATTCTAGAATATACGGCTCTGTTCTATTTATTGTATCTGTCTGCTATAAGCTTTTCTGAAATAGCTCTGCCTACCGTAAGCACTCTCCTGACAGACGAAGCATAACTTGCGCACAAGCCGGCCAAATTGAGTTCCAGTTGGACCAATTTTGACTCTCGCAACCCAGAACACTTGGGCCTACTACCACAAAGGGGCAACCCTACCCAACACAACAAAAAAGGCCCCCACAAGCATTAATATGCACAAGTGGGAAAAAAAAAAAAAAAAAAAAAAAAGATGATACGATCATACAAATAAAGAAAAGCTATAAAGATTGTACCAAGCACACGTGCCTAGCTAGCTCACAAAGTCTTAAGACTAGCTAGCTCAGAAGGTAGAGAAATTATTTGGTTCTCTCAGGTGGATGAGCGACGTGGTCCTCCCAAGTGATGTGCACCAATAGAAGGTAGCCACATATTAAAAAAAATGGAGTTGCCTTTGGGCCACACTTTCTGCAATATGTAAATGAGCTCCAGCATTTTAAAAACAAATACACTTCACTTCTAATATTGATTTACATGGCCGCTTCACCAAAATTTCTAAAACCCATCATAATTTCTAAAAATAAAAATTTTCAGTCTTTTAATACTTTCTTATCTTGGACTTTTTATCAAACACGTAGAAGGAACTATATTATAAACTACATAAATACAAAACAGAGCAAGAAAATAATATTTTGAAGAGTGAAATGAGTATTTATAATATACCTTTATTAGTTATGGTTAGTTGCAGTGGTGAGGTTTAGATTCTGGCAACCACTCTAGTTATAGTTTATAGCCATAATTTTTGTAATTATGTTCTCACTACTCATCCATAGGAAAAGAAGGAAACAAGCCAGAACAAGTTAGTTCCAAAAACAAAGTTAGTTCAAAATCTCATAGAGCTTATTCATGCAAAGAAAAATTTCTTCAATGATGTAGGAAAGGAGAGAGAAGAGAGCTGGGCAATTAGGAAAATTTTGGGTTTTAGAAATTTTGGTGAAATGGCTAAGTAAATCAATATTATAAGTGAAGCGTATTTGTTTTTAAAAAGCTGGAGCTCATTTACATATTGTAGCAAGAGGTGTGGTCCCAAAGGCCGAGTCATCTTCTTCTTCTTCTTTTTTCTTTTTTTTATTTATTTATTTTTAATATGTAGCTGCTTTCTATTGGTGCACATCACTTGGGAGGACCACGTCACTCATCCACCCGGGAGGACCAAATAATTTCTTCAAAAGGTGGATTCAAGACTTTGTAAGAGAAATCAAATCTCAGACTTATATTTTCAATAATACACCTAATATCAAATGTTTTATTTTAACATTCAACACATTAAAATAATATAAAGAACACAATAAGATAATATATCTAATACAATAAATAACAACCACAACTATCAACACATTAAAATAAAATTTTTTAACACTCCAAATTAAAAAGTTATTTTTTATTTTGAGTTTAAGCTATAGTGAGCTATTATCTCTAGCAGTTATAACAGCTCACTATAGCTCAAATTCAAATTTTTTAAAAGTTTGTCTTCTTTGCTGTAGAATACATTTTTAGGGCATTGATTGCTAAACCTTATTGAGGATGCTCTAAAGGGCATAAAGAAGAAGTCAGAAATGGCTTTAAAAAGTTGAAAAAAAAAAAAAAAAAAAAAAAAAAGGAAAAAATGAGCAGAAAGAAGAGGAAGAAGCTACTTAAAAGAAACAGATCTAGGGAAATATGAGTATTCATCACAAAAAAGTGGGTTAGTCCTAAAAATGCCACTATAGGTCCTTTTGGGCAATAGTGGAGTTTTCTATAAGAGAAGAAGAAAATTGGAGGTGATAATGTGGCACTTGCTATTTTTTTTTTTTTTTCTTTTTTTTTTTTTTAGTGATTTCTCCTCTCCTTTTTTTATTTTTTTCAAATTCTTTGCTGGCCGATATTTTTTTTCCGTATATCCTAGCACTACGCCGTTTAAGGCTATAGATTTGTTTTAAAAAAGAACACTGTGAAGTGTGAATAGTGAAATATTCCGAGGGTTTCTAGGAAAGCATATTAACCGAGTCTTACAAGGAAATCATATTAACCGACTATAAACTCATATAAAAGTAAACATATTAACTTAAATTTACTATGTTACTACTATGCTGCTTTGCTTTTCGAAACGCTCGTTGTCAAGACCATGGCGATCTCTTGCTCTCACACTGAGAGTAACATAATGGCTCTGATGGATTTTGATGATGACTATGGTGATCTTCCTGGGATTAGGTTTCGACCAAACTATGTTGAGATAGTTGAGCATTATCTCTACAACAAGGTGTATGGCAAGCCCCTGAGTGCAGACGTTTTGATTGAGTGTGATCTCTATGAAGAATTTTGGAAGAAACACTTTGAGAACACGGATGAGACTAGTCTTTACTTCTTCACAAAATTGAAGAGGGTTGGCAATAGTTCAAGAATACAAAGGAACACAACCTATGGCACATGGAAGTCTAATAACGAGAAGCCCATATATCGAGATCAAGCTAAGAAGGATCAAATTGGTTCTGTGAGAAGTCTTACTTTGGTGCCCAAGAAAGGGTCCAAATCCGTTGGTCGGTGGGTTATGCATGAGTTTAAACTCAAAGGGCGCTTATACAATAAAGAGGTAACTATCTTAAAACATTTTAAAAAAAAGAAAGTTTCTTTGTTGCATTCTTGTGCTCTCTTTGATTTCAAGATTTTATCTTTGAATGATATTTTATGGTCTATTGGTTTTTTTTTTTAGGGGGTTAGGGTCTATTGGTAAATTCATGTAATTTCTTGGTTTTGGTAATTTCATGTAATTTTTAGATTTTTAGGATTAGAGTTATTCTTTCTTTAATTAGTATTAAGGTTTTCTAGGAATTTTCCTAATCACCTTAGGTTTTTTTTTTTTTTTTTTTTTTTTTTTTTTTTACAATTATGGTGGATTCCAGAAATTTTTCTTGGATTTGAGGAAATCTCGTGAATTTGAAGTTATTTATCCAAAACAAATGTGCTTTGTTTTTTATTTTCTAGAAGTAGACATGTTTAATTTCTTGTTGCTTCTGCATCGCATCATGTTTTGTAGCCATCAAACCAGGGTAAGGACAAGGTTATGATATCAACTGATATAGAAGTGACAAGAAATAAATTATGTATATTTCTAGAAAATAAAAAATAAAACACATTTGCTTATGAAAAATGAGGGTTTTTGAATCCTAGGGAGACAAGAAAAATGCCAAAAAAACCCCTAATTGTAGGGCTGCTAAGAAAACATACAGAACTCTAATTTAACTAGACAACGTTAAAGACAAAATAAAAACTCTAATTCAAAAAATATGAAAATTATATGAAATTACAAAAAATAACTAAAAAATTACAAAAATTAGTAAATTACATAAATTAATTTGGAGCTGTCTTACATCAATTGGGTTGTGGTTTTTAGATTGATTGGTTGGTTAAAATTATTGGGTTGTAGTTTTTATTATATGGGTTATTAATATCTTTATGAAATTTGCATTGATGTATAATCTTTAATTATTTTGGTTTAATTCATTCTTCTTTAACATTGTCAAACCTGTGTCGTTTATTTGCATTATTCTAGTTTCAAATTGTCATTTCTCCCCCCGATTCCATCTTTTTATCATGCTACATATAATAGTTTTCGGTCTATTGGTTGAATAGATTATTGGGTTTTTCTTTTAATTTTCTCGGATATGAATATCTTACTGCCTTGGTGTTTACATTATAAGGATTGTGCTTTGTTACATTTGTTTGCTTATTAGTAAGTGCATGGAATCCATAAGTACATTGTTGGCTTGCTTTCCAATTCGTTTTTGATGGTATGAGGGCTTGGATGTTATGTTCCGAATCTCTCTGATCTGTATTTTTATCACGTCTGTAAAAAAATTGTTTCTTAGTTATTGCTATATAATGTGTTCAGTTTATTGTTTTTTATTTTCCTTTGTAGCCTTATTGATTTGATCGATAATCTAACATATTTTTCCTTGCAGTACGAGGATTATGTCATTTGTAGGATCGAAAGACTCAAGCAACAAGAAGACAACAACTTGAATGAGGACACTCAAAACATAGAGCAGTTTGTCGAGACATTTGAGCAACAGAAAGATGGCGTGACTAATACTAAGATTGAGACTGAGACTCAGCTTGGACGACATCAACAGGATAGACTTGAGCAAAAAGAAGACAGCTTCACAAATGAGCAATCTTTCGAAACAACTGAGCAACTACAAGATGGCATGACTGAGATTGAGACTGAGCTTGACCCCAATGTCGTCCTCACTGTCGAAGAATTGGAGGCTCTCCTATCAGAACCATCAGAAGGTACATCATTCCCATTAGGTTGGGATAGACTTGAGCAAAAAGAAGACAGCCTCAAAAATGAGGGCATTCAAAACATAGAGCAATCTTTCGAAACAACTGAGCAACTACAAGATGGCATGACTGAGATTGAGACTGATCAGGTTGACACTAATGCCGTCCTCACTGTGGAAGAATTGGATGCTCTCCTATCAGAACCATCAGAAGATACATCATTCCCAGTGGGTTGGGATTGGGCATTGGACACATCATCCCCAACCTTCATGCAGTCAATGCCTTACCAAACATACTTAACTGATACAACTACTGTCTGCATCTAGAATGACACCTCCACTACCACTATTAAGGCTGATGTTCCTCTTTACAACACTAATTACGTACATTTGGTTTGTTTATTTTTTGATTTTGTCCATTGAATACTCTCGGGTTGACAGCTTTTCAAATTTCAAAGTATATGATGTATATTGGTTGGTTTTCCAGGTATATAAGAAAATTAAGACTTGTTCCTCTGCATATGCTCTAGTATTGTTGCAAAAGATTTCTAGTTTATTTTTTGTGAATCCTAAATTGTTCTGTGTTGCTGTCTCACTTGTTTAAACCTGAAGCTGTAATTGACAGAATCAGTATGTAAGTTGGATTCATTGATAATAGCTTGTGCAGAAGGTTTTATGGCATGTTGACCTATATTTCTATTTAGAGAAATGTTAACAAATACCTTATCCGTCTAGTTGGAGAATAGAAACAGTGAGAGATGGAAAAGTAGGAGGATAGAAAAAATTTTATTTTCTCTCATTTTTGTTTTGATTGAGAGTGAAAAAGTAGAAGTATGAAAAAATGAGTTTAAATAAATTTACTCATATACCCTTATTAAAGAATAATGCTCAATTAAAACAAAAAAGTGACAAATAACCACAAAAAAAAAAAAAAAAAAAAAAAGAGCAATCACTCAAATTTATGAAAAAATAAAAATCATGTCAAAAAAAAAAAAAAAAGGAGACAACTTCACTGCCCAGAAAAGAAAAAAAGAAGGAAGGAAAGAAAGAGCCACGTCAAGCCCTAGAAAATCAAAAGAAACAAAAAGAATAGCAAGAAAAACAAAAAAGGGCAGCGGTACTACCCAGTTAAAAAAAAAAAAAAAGAGGCAACATACTGCCCAGTGAAAAAAAAAGGCAACTTGAAGAATGTGTACATAGGCATTTTTGTCAATAAAAAAAAAATTCATTTCCACTCAGTTTTCATTGCATTTTAGAGAAAAAAAATATTTTAGTAGGTCTTGGGAAAAAATACCATAGCCCCACCCTTTATTTTCTTTCCTCTTTATCTAACTAAACACACTCCAAAAAAGTTTTCCTTCTCATTTTCTCTCCAAAATTTTCAGTTCACCCTATTTCACTTGCAAACAAATACACACTTAAAGTATTAGTTTATGAACTATTTTTAGAAACATTTTATTGGAAAATGATAAAATAATTAATTTTTCTGACACATTTTTATATTTCTTATAAAAGTTGTTTTAAAACTTTTCTAATATGGTTTATTAACAATTGTCCTAAATCCATACTTCTGTCTCTCACATAATTGTGGATTCCACTAATTAAATTCATGATAGAACCCACAATTTATGTGAGAAAAAGGTGTGTATATTTATGATAATCTTGGAGTATTCAATAATTTTCCTAATCAACAAGTTCAACAAGTTATGCACAAAATTATGACAACAAATGTGTCATGCATAGACTTATTGAATTTATTATGGCAAAACTAGTTAACTTAGGGCTAGTTAGCATCAAGACGATGATGTAGTCTTTTAACTTAATCAAGAAACCTTAGCTTCTTCTTAAAAAAAAAAAAAAAAAAAAGAAACCAATTAGCTGAAGTTATGGCAATTTTGGCGGCTTAATTGAACTTAATCACAAGGGGGAAAGGGTTTTTTTCCCCCCTTTTTAAAAAGCTTGCTGAAAAGTTATACAAGGATCACAAATCTAAGATATCTAACGCCAAATTTCATCAAGCAATTGGTGAAATTATTTACTCCGATGGGAGGAGTCTCCTTCTGTAGGAGTGAACAATTTTACCAACAGTTCGACATCATAATGCTAACAATTATAGAAATTAAAACAAAGTGCGCAAATGTGAATATCTCGTTGATTTCATTTTGGGCGACTATGTGGTCTCAAGTGTCGGTAAATTGATGATATTTTAGATGACATTGGTGGATTGTTTGGAATGTAAATTTTTGAAAGCTAAGCAGGAGTACAATAATAATAATAAACAAATGCTGCCACCACTTCAATTCATGCGTAGTTCATGTGTTTTTCGAGAATTTTGTTAGAAAAATTTCGTTTTAGCATGTCTTTTCTTTAAACTCTATGTACTTTCCTCATTCTTTCCCCTGGCCTCTAAATTCTCCAAAGATGAGTAAAACAAGCAGAACATATATAGCTTAAAGTCTTTTCTTTCGAATGCTCAAGTCCTTGGGTTGAGACAAAGTCATCGATTCTAGAGAAACGGTAATTTAAACGCTTCAAGTTGAATCCACCAACATCATGACAAGAAAGTGGTTCGTAAAAAAATAGACACAAATCGAGTATCGTCTGAATTCAAGCTACGTATACCTGCCTTGAATTCCATCATCAACCCAGCAATTGAAATTGAAAGATAAAAGTCAACATCTGTTTCAGCCCAATTCCCCAAGTTCATCATACAAATTTCATTAAATCCACGGGAAGAACCAGTCAATTCAAGAGTTCTAGATTTAATTAAAAGTCATGAAAAGCATGTTTCTGGTATAGATTGAGAAGACTGAACCAGGGTCTAAGGTTGAAATGCAATTTTCAAGTCACCACATTGACAAAATTGCAGAATACTTCCCTCTAAATCTTTCACAACTTTTTATTGAGTACAATTTTCAGCATGGCTAACATTTATTATTGGAGAAGTTCAAATGTTTAACGTACAAAAGACGAATAATCAATGTCAAAAGAAAACCTGATACATGAAGCTTCCAAAATTATACAAAAGGTCAAAAGATTTTCAACCTCAACATGAAAAACTTCCAAAAGAAAAACACGGTTTTGAAAAGAAATAGTCTCTACAAGAATTTCTCAATGCTGGCAATTAGTGTGGTTTTGGGCACAGCACCAATTACTGCGTCTTTCTTCTCACCGTTGATGAAGATCATGATTGTTGGGATGCTTCGAATTCCATATTGGGTTGCAATCGAAGGACTATCGTCAGTACTCAATTTGAAGCACTTGAGCTTCCCATCATATTGCTTTGCCAGTTCACCAATTACTGGATGTATCATACGGCAAGGCCCACACCATGGAGCCCAAAACTCAACCAGAACAGGCCCATCAGCCTTGAGGACAAGTGATTCCCATGTAGCATCAGTCACAATGGGAACTGAAATTTGAAAGCCAAGCAAGAGTTAATCCAGTTGGGTGCATTTCATGAAGAGCAACATAGATATCCACTATTCATCATTTTCAATAGTCTTATTCTAGTAATAGACTGATAACACAATTCACAGCCAAGGAGTTAATTTAAACAATAGCACCAAATGAATGGAACCATGGTATGTTCTAGAAAATCCTATATAGAAGTCAATTAAATATGTATAATGTATTCAATTTATTGTGTTGTTCTCATTGTGGCTGTAGTTTTCCTCCTTTTTTACCAGTATATTTTGACCTCCATGCCACTATGCCTTTCATGCGCACTGCTTGCTGAGCTTGCAAGTTCTCTCCTTCTTTGTGTGATGGAAATGTTGAGCTTGTTGAATAGCTCAATAAATCTTTGCATGATCTGCCTGCATCTGTTCTGAACAGAGATGTGAGAGCTAACCTTTTGCTCCAACTTTTCCACTCGCTGGTCCATGCGCAAACTCTAATACCAATTATTGCGTAAACTAATTTTTATAAGTAGCTTCAAGGAAGCCAAGTACCCCCCAGTTTTATTTTATTTTATGTTATTTTATTTTTAAAAAAAAAAAAAAAAAAAAAACCTACTTTGAGTGAATCCTAACCTCATACACTAAAGTGTTTCTTTGAAGAATAAATGATGATACTTTTTATTTATGGTACGTTTGGTACACTGAATATAAATTACATTAGGAATAGTAATCTTTGTTACTAGGAATAAAAAACATTGTAATACATTAACTATTACTATTCATAAGTTTGGTTGTTACACATAGAAAGCTTGTAAAAGATGATGTATAAAGAGATTTTATATTTTTGGAAATATATTAATTTTAAAATCTATTATATGCACTAAGGACTAGCTATTACATCTATTTTAAAGAGGAATAACTATTCTTCAATTTAAAGAATAGTTATTCCAATGTAATAACTAATCCATGTAATAAAGATGTAACCAAATAACCGAATTGCTATTACACATAAATAATTATTCCATTACAAGAGCTATTGCAGCATACCAAACGTACCCTTAGCTTTGTTGCCCTTTTATTTTGATAATAAATAATGGGAATGAGGGTTCAAATCCTAGTGCTCAGGCACCACAAGAGGTGCAAGAACCAGTGGGGTATCCCTTAAACCCTAGCTTTGTTGCCCTTTTCTAAAACTTGAATTACAAGAGCAAAAAAAATGTAGGACATGTAAACTCACACAAGCTAGGAAATATTTACATCTTAAAATCTACATGTAAAAGCCATAACAAATTGGACTCAACAAATAGGTTTCGGTTAGCTCAATCAGTAAAGTCTCTTAACGTCAACTCTTGTGCTCAAGAGTGGACCAGACCCAAGTCCCTTAGAAAGGGGCACCAAAGAGGCTAAGAGCAAAGTTTTGAATTCCGTTCTAAAATGGTTATTGGAACGGAATATTTTCAGCACCAATGTATACCAATGCACTGTCTTGGGTTTACACCCCAGAAGTGTATATACACACACTTATTTCTATTATTAGGCTGAATGATTTAAATTAATTAATCTAATTTAGCCTTTTTTTTAAATAAAAAATGGTATTTTTGTAAATAAAGAAGTATATAGGGGTGTTGTGAAGACTATGATTGGAAGGTTCATTTCTTTCAATTTATAAACATCTCACATGAGATTGACCTTTTTTGTGTCTCGCCTTCCCAGCTTTCCCTATTTCTTTATTCATTTCCTTTCTCATTTAAGTTTGCCTTCAACATTCCTTCACCTTGCCTGTTTAGACTCTGCCTTTTCTGTATCTATCTTCTCATCTTCCATTTTTTTTTTCACCGTGCCCTCTCTAATTTCTAACCTCATCTTCTTCTTTGTCTTTTTGTTTTTGTTTTTTTCTTCACCCCCCTGTGCTTTACCAACCAGATCCACTGATTCACTGCACAACTCTACACTTATGGTTAAAGAATTCATGCGCTTCCCTCTTTCTCTCTTTCAAAATGCATGGAAAAGAAGAAAAATCACAAAGAAGTGAGCCTTCTAAAATCCAGTTCAGAATTCTAGTTTTGCTCAAAATGGCAAAATTCCGCCCAGAACTCTGGTTTAGGCCAGAATAGACAGGAATTTGGGCCAATACAGAATGCGGGGGGTCACCTACAGTAGTTTATCCACCTGAATAAAAAAATCTGACCAGAATGGAATGAGATTTAAAAAATTGCTTGAGAGCCCCATCGTGCCCAAACCTTGTTGCACCACAAGGTACTGCCAAAATTGTCATTGCATTTGGCCTGATCAAGAGTTATGAACAACTTTTCAGAAGGGCCATGAATATTTTTCCCTATAATTAATCACTAATTCATCGCTTTTTACTTTCTAGACAATAGGGGACCATTAAGCAAGCAATTGTGGTAAATATGAGACAAACTTTTTAGGAAGGCTGTTTAATCAAGTTCTAGTCTTTTACTTTCTTTTAAAAAAAAAATAAGTAAGCAAGTTTTATTCATATAAAAATAATGCATCATACAGTACATGGGATATATACTGTAGACACATCAAAGATCATGAGAAAGTACAATTATCAGTGAACTCCAATATACTAGAAGACAAATGACCACATAAAGAGATTCTCCAACTATCCAAAGTATGTAAAAACAGGAGTTTTACATCCTTTATAGATTGTTCCAAGCCTTCAAAAGCCCTTGCATTCCTTTCCTTCCATATGATCTAGTCTTTAACTTTCTTAGGTGAACGATGTAGAGGTATAAAGAAAGGAACTTTTTTACTGTTTCTTGACTATACTTATCCACCTTTTGAGACTTTTTTACCACTCTCTAGTCGCACTGACCTACAATCCTTGGAGGCTGTTTTATGCTTCTGTGACACTCTAGTTTCCCACTATCCCTCCTTTTGTGCTGGTATTTTGTGACTTTCCATAGCCACCATGCCTTTCATGGTTGGCCCTTGCATGAGCTTGCAAGTTCTCTCGTCCCCTATATGATGGAGACTTGCTGAGCTCGTTGGATAGCTCAGTGATTCTTCATGACATGTTGCAAATGTCATTGACTAGAGATGAGGGAACTAGCTTTTTGCTCCAATTGCTCCACTCATATGTTCATGCACCAACTCTAATACCAATTTTTGTACACACTAATTTTTACTGGTTTCTTTGAGGGAATCAAAGCCTCCAAGTTTGATAAAATCAACACCTTTGAGGAAGCCCTAAACTCCAAATTTTGAGGGATGTGAACGATCTATCCTTGAAATTAAAGCCTTTTCTTTCGTACCTTGTTAGATTGGAGTGTTGCCTTTTGTTCTCCTCTTTGTTTTACTTTTCTAGATTTTTTTGAACATTGTAATTTGAGAGATTGATTGGTCTTCTCTCCAGAACACTCTGGTGTACTTGTTTTGTTTCATTTTGATAAAAATTTCCATTACTTATCAACCAAAAATGAGAAGTCCTAACCTCCTATACTTCAGTGTTTCTTTCGAGAATAAACAATGATAATTTTCATCCAGTTATGTTTCCCTTTTATACAACTTGAGTAACAATAAAAGCAAAAAAGGTAAAACATGTTAATTAACACAAAATGTAAGGTTCGCAGTTTGCCTATGTCCTATCTTGGCATGCCTCTAGGGGCTTCTCATAAGTCCATTACCATTTGGAATCCTATTTTGGAGAAAGTTGAGCATCGGTTAGCTAGTTGGAAAAAGTTGTGCCTCTCAAAAGGTGGTAGGTTGACTTAGCTTAGGAGCACGCTCTCGAAACTTCCTACTTGTTACCTATCTCTTTTCGCTAGTGTGGCAAATAGGATTGAAAAGATTAAAAGAGATTTCTCATGGGGTGGCATGGGGGATGAGTCTAAAATACATTTGGTGGGATGGGATAAGATTTGTGTTCCTATGGAGAACGGCAGATTAGGGATAAAGAAGCTTACTACCTTTAATAAAGCACTATTGGGAAAATGATTGTGCCGGTTTGGGATTGAGGAGACAAGGCTTTGGAGGAGGGTGATAGCTATGGAATTTGGGGAAGTGGGGGGGATGAACTTCCAAGTTGGGTAGGGGTTCACATGGTTGTGGTCTTAGGAGGAGCATTAAAATGGGTTGGGAAACCTTTAGTCGTTGTACTCGGTTTGAGATTGGGTTGGGTAATCAAGTACAGTTTTGGCCTGACTATTGGTGTGGTGATCAACCACTTAAACTGGTTTTCCCGGTTTTGTATGTGACTACCACTGATAGGGAGGCTTCTACAAAGTCTTCTTTGGTGAGGTAAGGGGGTGGGGGAAAGGAGTTGAGATGTGAGGTTCCTATGTGATTTTAATGATTGGGAGGTGGAATCAGTGGTAGATTTTCTTCAAATCATGTAGTCTAATATTATTTCTACGGAGAGTGGAGGCCGTGTGAGGTGGAGGTTGAAAAAGAATGGAAACTTCGATATCCGCCCTTATGATAATATGCTTTGAGGTTCATTTTCTGTTGTCTTCCCTTGGAAAGGCATTTGGGAGGTTAAGGCTCCTAGACGAGTCTCCTTCTTTGTTTGGACTGTGGCATGGGAAAAGATACTCATTAGTGATAATTTGAGGAGAAGAGGTTATCCTATGGTAGATTGGTGTTGTATGTGTCAATGTAGTGGGGAGAAATTGGATCATCTTTTGATTCATTGCGAGAATGAGTATCAATTGTGGTGTTTTGTCTGTAGTTCATTTGGGGTTTCTTGGGTTTAACCAAGAAGGGTGATAGATCTACCATTTGATGGAGGAATTGGTTGGGAAAGCATTCCTCCGACATTTAGCATATGGCTCCTTTGTGTTTGATGTGGAGCATTTGGAGGGAGTGCAATAACCGTGTTATAATCCTAATATCCCACATGGATTAAGTATAAGCTTATCCATGTGTTTATAAGCTCTTGAGCACCCTCTCCTTGCAAGTTAGTTTTCAAGGGTGAGTTCTACTTTCATCTTTTTTGTACTTCTTGGCTGCTTCGTGATTTTCTCGCATGAAGTAGTCTTTTCTTCAATGAAACCTATACCCAAAAAAAAAAAAAAAAACTCACTAAAGACAAAAGACTCTGTAACAACTCCCATAAGTCTAGACTCAACTAGATAAGCTCCTTGACATTTTCAAATACTTGGATATATAAACATTTATATATATATTTGAAGAGATGAATATTTTTCTCCCTAAAATGAATCACTCGTTCATAATTTGGATTTTTAGTCAACAGGAGACCATTGAGTAGCACCTATATTAAATATGAGTTCACTTCTTCCACCAAAAAGTACTACTCTTTAGTTTCTTAGGTGTCACCTCGTTGGATGTGATATACTTCTTTTTCCATCCTTCTTTAAGTATTTTATTTGCAATGACATGCATCTAAATTTCCAATGTCAACGACATAGAGGTACAGAGGCTGAAAGTTTTTACATTTTTGTGACCATACTTTGTCCACCCAAATTTGAGACTTTATTACTAGTTCTTAGTCTCACAGATCTGCAATCCTTGGACGCTTTTTTATGCTTATAACTTTTGTGACCCTCCAATTTTCATTATGCCCTTGATTGAGGGCCCCTCTTGCATGAGCTTGCAAGTTCTCTCCTCTATATGATGGATGCAAGCTCTATCTTCCTTCTCTGTATGATGGAGATATGCTGAGATTGTTGAATAGCTTAGTGTATCTTTCCACAACCTGCAGTATCTGCTGCTGACCAGAGATAAGGAAGCTAAATTTTTACTTTAACTACTCCACTCACAGTCACTAGTCCATGCCCAGACTCTGATACCAATTGTTGTGTACACTAATTTGTACCAGTTGCTTTGAGAGAACCAAAGTCTCTAAGTTTGATGAAATTGACTACTTTGAAGGAGTCCTAATCTCCTACACTTGCTTCTTTGCAGAATAAATGACAACACTTTTTATACCAATTGAATAACAACAAAAGAAAAAAGTAGGACATGTTAACTCACACAAGCTAAAAAATAAGAACCAAACACTACATGTAGAAGTCAATAACAAATTGGAACAAACTTGGACTCAACAACTCACAGAGGACTCAGTAACCCCTTCCCTAAGCCTAGGGCCCTAGACTCATAGCATATTGCCCAGTTTCTCATGACAAGAACCTAGGTTCAAATCATCCTCTCCCACTTGTTGTAAAAATAATAATTATGCATCAACCCTGCCTTGATTGAAAAAACCTCGAGACAGTAAGGAGAAACTTTTTGGTTCAAGAAATCCACTGATTAAAATGCCTAGCTGTACATATTTGTTATGGATGCTGAGAATGTAGAAGTGATCGCTATCCAGAGGATTCAGCTTCATCAATTTTTTTTTTATTTAAAAAAGCTTCCAATATGACTAATCTGCCCTTAACTCGCTTCCATCCATGCATCCATTACTCATTCAAATGATGGGACACAGCAAAAGCAACATGCCGCCTTAGGCATATTGATCATATATTATGAATGGTCACCCCAAATTTCAAGCATCTTATTTCTTCTGATTAGTACATTACACATGCATCGAGTAAGTCTTAAACCCACAAACTCATCCCTCTCCCCATTCTTACAAAAGGGGAGTGCCATTTGAGACCGAGCTCATTGGCCGTGTTGTGAAATTGAATCTCATTGTAAAGACTTGTCCTTTGAATTCAACCAATATATCATTAAAAAAAAAACTGCAAATCTTCAATCAAACATACAATTTGACGAATGCATTAATACCAAATCCTTAATTAACCAAAACCCAGAAATCTAAATAATCTCAATGCCCATATGAAAATTAAAGCATAAATAAATAGTGCATGAATAAAATTCAAAATTTTATATAATAAAGGGATATTTTTTTAAGAGAAAAAAACTTACCATCAAGAGCGGTTTCCTGAGCTTCACAAGAAACGCGAGCACATCGGCGAAGAACGCTAGGGTTTCTGGAGCTGAACGACGAAACGGATCGGTGTGAAGGCAATTGGATCCTGAGGCCGGTGAATTGGGGCAAAGCAGTAAGTTTCCGGTGGGCGGAGAGGGAGAGTAACGGCGGCGAGGTCAGAGACGGCGAGAGGGAGGGTCTGAGATTGGAGAGAGAAGAGAGAGCGAGGGATTCGGCTACGGTCGCCATTGAAAAAAAAAAAAAAAACTGAGAATTAGGTATGTGAGATTGGGATCTATATGTGATTATTATGCATACCTATAAATATTAATATAGGTGTAGAGAAGAGAGATGGAATGGGAAGGAAAGGAAAGTTAGATGAGAGAAAGAGAGGAATTGGGGATGAGTGTAGAAGCGAAAGTGTAGGATGATGGATTGAAGAGTAGTTCATGCTGAGTGTGGTATAACAGTATCATTCCTACTTTTTTTTTATTATTATTATTATTTTCCACCAAAACACAAAAATATAGTGTGGTATAGCACTATATTTTTTAGCTTCAGTGTAGCTGAGAGCTAAAAATAATAATAATATTTTATTAAATTTTTCTTTTTTCTTTTATTAAAAAATATTTTCCCTTCCTTTCTTTTTCTCTCTCCCCAGCTTCTCTTCTATCTTCCTTTTTTCTTCTTATTTTTTTTTTCTCTCCCTCACCTATTCTCTGCTTCGTTGATCTTCATCTTCATCACCCACGTCGCTGTCCCATGCCGCCGACCCATCTCGCCTAGTCCTCCATCTCCTCGCTCACCCAATGCCGATAAGCATAGTCCTCCATCTCACTGCCGATCCAAGCTCCATTGTTGACCTAAGCTTCATCGTCAATCCAAGCTCCACCGGCACTGCCTTCATCGAACTAAAGAGCGCCGTGGATTTCGTGGTTGGATTTCGTGGTTGTGGCTGGATTTCATGATGGTGGTTTGGCTGGGTTTCATGGTGGCTGAGTTTCGTGGGTCAATGGTGGTGTGGCTGTGTTGGCGGTGATTTGTGTGATGGTTTTTGGCTAATTTGGATTTTTGGCAGTGGTTGTGATGGTTGTTCTTGGCTTGCTAGTTGTTGTTGGGTGGTTGTGGGCAGTTGTTCTTGGTTGGCAGTGGTTATTGATCGGTTTGTGGGGTTTTTTTTTTTTTTATTGTAGTGTGATATATTATTTTATTATAGTAGATATATTATTTTATTGTGATGTTTATATTATTTTATTGTATTAAAAGTTAAAATAGATCCACTACTGCAACATGTGTAGAGGTAAAATAGATAAAGTAACTTATTGTGGTGCCAAATAGCTAAATTTTTAGCTCCACTGTTGTGAATGCTCTAATGACTATATTTCTCAATTTGCATGTTCCTCTCTCTCTCTCCGCTACTCTTTTTGTTCTTTTTTTTTTTTTTCTTTTTTTTCTTTTTTTTCTAACACTACCTTTTATGTATCCTTCTTAGAAAGGAAGATCATAATAATGAAGTAATAAGGAATGTGGGATGATTAGTAAGCTAGGGCAAGAATGTGATCTTTTTTTTTTTTTTTGACATAGGATAAATAATATTCTCATTAAAACTCAAGGAGTTGATCTAATAGTTCTCAATAAAAAAAGTATCTAATGTTCAAGTTCATGTAATATCAGTATTCACAACATGTGAGCCTCAACCATGAATTTCTATTTTGTATCACAGGGACATACATACACTCAATTCATATAGGGGTTGACCCCACAGGTGTACCCAACCCATTGTGAGTTGGGTGTTTTTATATTCCCATGATACAAAATACCACATTTTCATCCACCTATAAGGCCTATATGGTGTGAGTATAATGTTGCATGTATTTAAAACACAAGATATTTGAATCTATTAACTAACATCTTAGAGTCACTCTTAACATATGAGCTACAAAAGCTTTAAATTGCATATTGTTTTCAAAACTGTGCCAATGTGCCATAATGTAAAACTTTCAAGATTGGAAGGCAAGCAAATTTCATTCCTACTCCACCTTTTTAGAAAAAATTATTTTATGAGACTAGCTCTTACCGTGTGCCCCTCCAATAGCACGTGGGGCCCACCAAATGTGAAAGTAACCACAAGACAATCTCATGGGATACTTTATCCCTCTTAGAGCAAGAAAAGAAAACCTATATAGGTTAAATGAGTAGAATAATACATTTTTTTCCATCCAACTAAAAGCTAAAAACTTTTGTTGTCACCAATAGTCTTGTAACTGAACCACTTGACACCTCCTAGTATTTCTAATAAAGAAATCCATGATTTAAATCTCCCTTCCTTATTTTAACTATCGAATTATAAGGGAAAAAAAAAATTGTGTCTTAAGTAGGCCAACCAGATACCGTGATGGTCAGTAGTGGGTCTCCACCTCTAGAAACCTATTCTAGTCGTTCAATTTACGAGTCTTTACATGAAAACCCGATTCCAATCGACCCAATTGATCTCCACACCAAAACTTGCCATTCTCCAACATTAGATCTGATGAAATCCAGCGACATCTCTCTCTCTCTCTCTCTCTCTCTCAGCTAAATGACGTCTTATACACTAGAATCAATTTGCTCGAGACAATGTTGGATTCAATGGAATTCATTCCAATTTGTGGCAGCAATGGCATTATGACTATGGTATCTTCACTATTTTGACATCTCCCTTATTTCTTTCCTCACAAGTAACAGAACCAAATGATCCATTTTCAGTGTCCTACAATGAAGAATGTCCATCCCCTAGTGGCCAGCAAATTTTCAATCCTTACAAGAATAATGCCTCTATGGTGAAGGCCTCTCCTGAAAGTTTTATCATTTAAGTGGGTGAATCGCAGTGGTGGCTCCAGGAATTTTTCTCAGAGTTTTCCATAAGAAACATAAATTACACAATATAATAAAAAGAGAAATTTATATATTAACAACAACAATAAAAAAACACGCAAATACATAAAATTTACAATTGCCTTCTACAACTTTTCATATTTTGAAATCATTGCATGGTAGTATCATTATCAATGCTATAAGCTACATCTCTTTCAATGTACACAACCAAGCAATCATTCATTCACTAATCTCACATTCGATTGTCAGTTCATTCTTTATATATTTCATTGCTGAAAAACTTTTTTCTACTGTTGCAATAGCGACAGGAAGGGTCAAAACTAACTTCACAAGCAAATAGACTAATGGATAAGTCTTATACTTCCCTATTTTCACTAACTTTTCAGTAAGATCACCAACTCCTTAAAGCTCTAAAAACAAGTCACTGCTGCACATATCAAAAATATAATTCTGAAGTTGAGAGCCAAGTGCCAAGATATTTGTCCTAGGAAAATCAGATGAATAGAACTTTGCTAGACGTATTAACTTTTCCTTATCAAAAGCCACAAATGAATTACTTGGATTCAAGCAAGCTATACAAAGTAGCAAATCGGTATTCGCCTCTGATAAACGGTTGTTAAGCTCTTGAAGTTGCAAATCTATGACTGTGTAGAATAGCTCAACATGATAATAATGTAAATTTGTATATTGTTGGGTGTTGTGTCGCGGCCTCCAATTGACTACGAATATTTCATCCATATTCAAGATAGGAATATCATGTGTGGTACAAAATGAAGACACTTTAGTCAATAAAGATATCCATCATCATCTCTCATCACTTGCAATCGTTACTTAGATACTTTAACAAGATCAATAGCATATACTATATCTTGATTTTTTTTTTTTTTTTTTTTTTGTTTTGGAAATGCTATTGACAACTCATTTGTGATCCCTAAAATGTTTTTTCATCAAGTGTAGAGCAAAGACAAATTCAAAAGATAGAATTAACCTCATAATAAATCGAGCTTCAACTTTTTGGTCGGAGGGGCCATCTTCTTCAATAATCTTAAGTACATCAACAACAGCAGAGAACATTAAAATCAAGTTGAGAATAGTCCCATAATATGATCCCCAACGTGTATCACCAGGACGTTTAAGATTTGTCTCTTAATTCAAACCTTGCCTACTTCTATGTACACCATTCTCTAATTCTTCTTTAATTTTGGCAAATTGTGCATCTCAAAGAGCATCTCATCTCTTACAAAAGCCTTCAATAACAGTTACTAAATTACTAACCACATAAAAAAAATTAGCAATGTTAATGTGATTTTTAGCAACTGCAACAAGAGTCAATTGAAGTTGATGAGTAAAACAATGGGCATAAAATGCTGACTTATTCTCTTTCAAAATTAAAGTTTTGAGACCATTGATATCACCTTGCATATTACTAGCCCCGTCATAACCTTGCCCACGTAATTTCGATAAACCCAAATTATGTTCACAAAGTAAACATTCAATAGCATATTTGAGTGACAAAGCGGTGGTACTTGCTACATATACAATACCAAGGAATCGCTCTATAATAATTCCTTTTTTGTTCACATAACAAAGAACGAGGGCCATTTGCTCTTTCACTGAGATATCACGCGACTCATCAACTAATATTGAAAAGAACCCATTGTCAAGAACATTGATGATGACTTTGGATGTTTCATGTGCAATTTTCACAATGTCTTTTTTTGATAGATTCATTGTGATTCGCCAAAAATTGTAGAAGCTCAAGGAAAATTCATTTATCACTTGAACCTTAAGATTCATTGTGACCACGAAAAGCTAATCCCCGGCATAAAAGGAATCTTATGCAATCAAGTATTGCATTTAATTGAACCCGATATTCAATTTTATCTTGATTTGATTACTTAACTAAAACACTTTGAATGTGTTGCTTTTCCTTCATTAGATCTTCACTCTTCTTGACAGCTTGGTTATGAGCATTATTAACTCCTCCAACATGGGATAATAACTTCTCTTCTGATTCCAAAGTTTGAATCCCTTCGTTACAAAAGTCTCTCCTCCTTCTTACTTACCAACATCTTGCCCAAATAGGTAGCAATATAAACAAAATACTACATCCTTGTCTATACTATATTCCAACCAGTTTCTATTTACATACCATTAGGATCTAAATCGACGGGTCTTTCTAGAAAAATTTGTTAGAAGGTAATCATGGACTTAGAGTATAGGTTGACAAGGGCCTTTTTGTAATTAAAATCTTCTTATTTCATCATGATTAATAGGATGATAAGATGATATCTTTTCTCGTAGCCCAAGATTTGAAGGAAGATTTTTTAAGTTAAAGTCAACAAGAATTAGCTTAGAAGATGAAGATGAATCTTGCATAGGAAATGAATCTTGCGTGGGAGATGAATCTTGGGTACGTGGTTTTTTTATCTAATATTTGTCCATAATTCTAGCAAAAGAATAAACAATAAACTATAAGTTCATTTGAAATATTAATAAAATTATTAATTATTATTGTTTAGTTGTTTCATTATTCTTCTTTACTAACTACTAGTAATCTAGCACACACTCCACTGTGCATTATCCACGGCTCAACCTATTGCCTAACATAATTTAATTTGGTTGTCTTTTATAATGTATTGGTTAATAAAATTATTAATTATTTTTGTTTAGTTGTTTCATTATTTTTCTTTACTAAGTACTAGCATTCTAGCACACACCCCACTGTGCATTAGCAAATACCCTACTATGCATTAGCACATACCCCATGTGCCTTATCCACTGCTCAACTCATTGCCTAACATAATTTAATTTTTTGGCTTTTATAATGTATTGGTCAGCTACTTTTATGACTTTACTGCCTCTGCCTGTCCACTACTCCTGCCTGTCCATTGCTCAACCCCACAACCCTATGGCCCCCATCCACCCCCTGTTTAACAAACAAGAGTCACAAGAGCCAATCAACATTACACAAAACATTAAAGATATAAAACATTCACAGCACACAAAATTCACAATACACAAAACGACAAACTCACAAACTGATAAAGTCAAAATGTCAAATAAAGGCAGATAAAGCTATTCAATTCCAAAGAGAGAATCTCATTTTTTAGTTCAAAGAGAAACAGAGAGAGAGCTCCACTCTCACTCTCAAAGCACAACAAAGATGTAAGATGAGATAGAGAAAAAGAGAGAGAAGTAAAGAACTGAAATACCTTGAAGGGCGGCACCGCAGCAATACGTCGAGGAGTCCGAGGACTCGAGGCCAAGCTAAGGCAATTTCTAATCCGATCTCGCCGTCGCCGATGTCGATGTGCTATGGGACCAGGGGTGGGCGGGGTTTGTTGCTGTTGCTTGAGGACAATTGCCAACACAATCTCTTTCTTTTATCTCCGATTCAATCTTGCCGTTGCCAATGGCCTGATGTGCTCTGTTGCTGTTGCTGTTGCTGTTGCTGAGTTTGAGGCAAAGGTGCCGATGTGCTTAGTCGTTGATGAGGTTCTTTTTCCTTTAGGTTAGGATTTCAGTTTTGCTTTACCATTTGATCAATCGACATACATGTATTGGGTGTATTAGGTTTAGGTTGGGTTTTTATTTTTATTTTTATTTTTATTATTATTATTATTATTTTGAGAATCAGTTTGGTTTGGGTATTTAGTTAATAAAAATTTAATTATTTTTATTTAAAAATATGTTTGGGGTTAGTTTTGTTTAGAATTGATGTTGGGCTTTTTTGCCCTGGGGTAGGCTTGCTATGTTACAATATATATATATATATATATTTCAGATTTTACTTCTTTTTTTTTTTTTTTGGGCTTTTTCTTTTTTGCTTAAAAGTAGAACAAATTATGGAGAAAATTTTAATATTTTATTGGCATAAAATAAAAATTGAGGGTGTTCCCAAATTTTTTTTTTGAAGGGTAGACAAATAAAAAATTTTAAATAAAAATCGAGTTTTAATTTTTAGAAAATCGAGTTTCAAAACAAGGTCATTTCTCTAATTAGTTTGAAAAATGAGGCAAAATGCTAGATTTTTTTTTTTTTTTAAAAGGGCAAAAGCCCATTTTCTCCTTAAAATAATCTTTCTTACATAGTCGGTGGTAGAGCGAGAATTTTTATTTATTTATTTTTTCCAGGGGGTCAAATTATGTGTAACGAAATTTTAAGTAATTTTTTTTTTCATTACTTAAAATTGGCTCAATACAATTGTAACATAGATTCTTTTATGGTACAAAAATTGATCAACAATTAAATTCTATAGAAATCTTTTTCTATATACATTGTTAGACAAGAACTTAAAATCAATTTTCATCTTGTTTTATGCATTTTGTAGTTATTGAAAAAAAAAAAGTTGTAAGGACTAGGTTTGAGCGCTTCTTCTATTGGATGAATGGACTCAAACCCAACTAGACCAATACAATAAATTTATAGAGAATGGGTTTAAGAACTAGGCCTTAGTGAGGGTTACAACAATTAGACATAGTTATGAGTGGATTGAACAACAAGGACGTGGACTAAAGTGTGAAACTCTGTCCTCGGCCCTTATTCGGTGAGCTTGTTGTTCCTATTCTTTCTTCAATGCTTGGTTACAAAGGTTTCAAAGATGATACAAATTGCTATAGTGTTCTCTACTTTTAATTCCCGATCCCTCTTTCTGGAGGATTTCTTACATTATATACCCCCTTTTAGTTGATCTTGGCCCTCCATTTGTTGATCATGCAGGTCACTACTTGATCGCTTGTCCCATCAGCCGCCTTCCCAAACCTTCTGTGAATTGCAGCAACTAAGGCAGCACTGTTTAGGGGTCATTTCCTCATTAACGCGGCCAGAACGTTAGTTGTGAGCATTTAATGCGGAGGTGACAATTTCTCCTTGAATTGCTCCTCTACCATGCTCCCATGGCTGACCCATTGTACTTGTCCTTTTTCTTGGGATGCTCTGGGAGGCTGTCTTTGATGGTGTGTCGCTCTTCCCTTCTATGGTCTCGGTTGGCCGAGAACAGGATCGTCCTCGGCGGTGTTTCTTGGCAATTTGGACCTTTTTCGTTTGTCCTCGGACGTATCTTCCTCCTTGGCGTGGGCCTTGGGCTTAGTATAAAGCGAGCTGGGGTTGCCAAATTCTTTGACCCCACAAGAGTAAACTAATGCGTATTTTTGGACTCTATAGAGTATTCACATCAGTCTTTTTAGAATTTTAGCTAAACTAACTACAAAAACTCCTCTTTTGCTATTTTAACAAATAGATACTGCATCAATCTTAATATTTATTTCTCTACTTTAATTAAATATTTTTTTTTCTAAGTAATTTTTTTTCTCTTCTCCATCCCACGGTAGCACATGGTCACCTTTAAGTCTTCAACACAACAGCAAGAAAATTTTGCTAAATAGCATAATTTTAGGAAAAATTTGCTAAATAGTTCCTGACCAAATTTATTTAGTTATATACCATGTTTTTTGGAACTTGAGTTTCACAACTCAAGTTCCAAAATCCAAAAAACATGCTACATAACTAAATAAGTTTGACTCAGTGTTTTTTTCCTAAATATTTCCAAAAAATAATGTTGTTTGGCAGAAAAGGCCGCCAATCACCACTAAATACGGTACTAAACCACAACAAATACAATCACAAGCCTAAACCACTTATACAACCAATCACTAGCAACCACCAAAGATCAAACCCGTTAAGCACCACCAATTACAAGCAAAACCCACCAAGAACCACCAATCACAAATCAAGCACAAATGAAGCCCGACAAGCTTCAAAGAAACTAAAAATCGGGCACTAAGGCCAAGAGAAAAAAGTCGCCACACAGTCCAAGCCCCAGGCCTGGCTCCCTGCCCCAATGCTCCATGGAGGACCTTTGATGGACAATGCCTTCCTCAGAGACTTCCGAAGGGGTGAAGGCACTCATGTGGCTGATGCGCTGGAGAGGTCCCTGCTACTCTCCGTCGATATGGCCGAGTTGGGGAATTTGAGGAAGCAGGAGGTCTTCCTCAGCCTCAAAAGGTACTTGGGCATGGTAATACTTCTAATGCTTGTGACTCCGTTGATTTTTGTTCTTTGGTTTCCAAATTATTGTGCGCTTGTTTCAATTAGTAGGCTATCTAGGCCACTTATAAGTTGGAAGAGGCAGCCAACAACCAGAGCCAGGCCTTAGAGCTCGAGCGTGACAGGCACCTAGATGCTACGCGGACCCTTAAAAACTCCAAGGCCGATCTTTTGAAAGCAAAGGAGGATCTGAAGGAGATGACAAGGGCCAGAGATAGCGTTAAATCAGGCCTAGCTAGCGCTCAAAAACAGGTCGAAGACCAGATGAGGTGCCTACTCGAAACTGAGGATCAGTTGAAGATTGCTAAGGAGCAAATCACTGATTTGAAGAAGAAGTTGGTCGAGGCAGAAGGGGCCAAAAATGTCATGAAGTGGGCCAGGGATGAAGCCTTGAGGGCCAAGGAAGAGGCAGAGTTCACCAGGACAGAGGCTGAGAGCTCTAAGGAGAAAGCCGAAGAGGAGGCTTTTGCCTTGGGAGTGGCTAAGACCCAGGCCACTCTCAAGGCTCAAGTACCTGGGGTATGCATGCTCTATTGTTCCCAGGTTTGGAATGAAGCCCTCAAACAAGCTGCGGTTAAGGCTTCATCAGATCTATGGAAGGTAGAGAATGTATATTACCCTCCTACCATCCGGGAAATTGCTCCCTCTAGCTCCGAGGTTGAGGTTGCTCCTGAGGAGGCTGAGACTGCTCAACATGAAGCTGCTCTGGTTATAACCGCCCCTGATGAGCTTGCCGAGGAAGCTGAGCCTTCTGGGGTAACTGAAACAGACAAAGGCCCTAACTAGGAAGCACCCCAAGTTGCTGCAAAGCCCTCAGTTGATGCCCAGGCCCTTCATGCCGAGGAGACAACTCTCCTTATGGTGCCTCCGCAGGCTATTCCCCCAGGTGAAAGCTTTGAGGACCTTGAGGCTGCTTTAGACCAGACTTCCAAGGGGGGAATGAAGATCAAGTTGAAAAAATAGGCTGCCTATGTTGTGCTTTTGCCTCATGTTTCTTTCTCTCTTTTTTATTTTTTTTATTTTTTTTTATAGATATTTGAACTATTGTAATGGAGCACTTGGATTGAATGTATGCAATTCCCTTTTCATGTGTTAATTATTGCTATGATGGGTTCTGCTATTTATATAACTTGTGCTTTGATTATTAGCTAAACAGCCTTAACAGTGTGACTTGTTTTCCATTTTTGAAACGGTAGCCAAAAAATGTAAAATCCATAACGATAATTTCCACTTAGACTTTGATTAACAATTGAGCTACCTTAATACTACGACTTGCTTTTGCTAAATAGACTATAAAAGGCAATAACCTTATAATATGAATCCTATACCTCATGAATTGGTTATCATAACGAGTAAAAAATGTTAAGCACGCAGCATTTATAAAGATAAACCTTTAAATCCGAAGATCAAATGCCACAGCACAATGTGCAAAGGTACTCATAGTTATGTTCTAAAAATTTATTGACCTCAAGAAAACAGTTAGCTATTGACTATGCAGAGGAGTTAAGTTCAATGTACCTCAAAGTGCCTTAAGCGATGCTCATGGGCTTGTGTTTATTTACATCTTTATCGAATGAGGACAGGGCAAGTGGTCCGAGATGCCAGACTCCTCTTTGGCTGTATTTTTAACTAAAATGAATGCTCAAGCTCGTTAATTTCCTCAAAGGTTGTGGTCCAAGGAGTCACACAACACCTGGAATCTGTTTAATGCTTAAGCCTTTGTTGAAAGTAGTTAGTTTCCTAATAGGTTTGAGTCTGAGGACCATGCAAGACCTTGCTTCTGTCTAACACTTAGATTTTTCTTGAAGTAGTTAGTTTCCCCACAGGTTTGAGTTTGAGGACCATGCAAGACCTGAGTTCTGTCTAATACTTAGATTTTTCTTAAAGTAGTTAGTTTCTCCACAGTTTTGAGTTCGAGAACCATGCAAAATCTTAGTTCTGTCTAACACTTAGATTTTTCTTGAAGTAGTTAGTTTTCCTATAAGTTTGAGTCCGAAGACCATGCAAGACCTTGGTTCTGTCTAGTACTTAGATGGTTACCAAAATACAAGACATATACTCATAATAGACTTAAGATTTGAATAAGAAGAATGCTTTTATTAATAATAATACTTTCTCAAGTTTGTTACATTCCATGGGCGAGGTATAGTTTTTTCATCTAAGTCTTATAAGTAGTATGCACCTATCCCTGCTACTGAAGTAATTCGGTTTGGTCTCTCCCAATTGGGTCCCAGCTTGCCCCAAGATGGGCTCTTGGTAGTACCCACAACTTTCCTCAAAACTAAGTCCCCCGATGCTAGTGGTCTCAACTTCACATTGGCATCATATCCCCGTTTGAGCTTCTGGTGGTAATAGGCCAATTGGATCACTGCCTTTTCTCTTCGTTCATCGATCAGATCTAGGCTCTTCCCTAGTAAATCATCATTACTACTTGGAGTGAAAGAGCTCGTCCTCAGCGTTGGAAAGCTTGCCTCTAGAGGGATAACAGCCTCGACCCCATAGGTCATGGCAAAGGGTGTCTCCCCTGTTGACTGCCGTGGTATAGTCCAATAAGTCCATAAGACGTGTGACAGCTCTTTTACCTATCTTTCCTTGGTGTCATTCAATCTTTTCTTAAGCCCATTGACTATGACCTTGTTGACAGCCTCGGCCTGTCCATTCCCTGAGGATAAGCCGGAGTTAAGTACCTGTTTGTGATCCCCAGTTCGCAACAGTATCTTCTGAAGGCTTTGCTATCAAATTGGAGTCCACTATCTGAAATGAGGGTATGAGGGACCCCAAATCGTGTAACAATGTTTCTCCAGATGAATTTCTTAGCATCCACATTTTTTATGTTGGCCAATGGCTCAACTTCGACCCATTTGGTGAAATAATTTGTGCCGACTAATAGATATCTCTTATTTCTTGCTACCTTGGGGAAAGGGCCTACAATATCCAGGCCCCACTGGGCAAACAGCCATGGACTGGACAAAGGATTAAAGACCCCTCCTGGCTGATGAATATTTGGGGCAAACCTTTGGCACTAGTCACATTTCTTAACATATTCTAGGGTTTCCTTCTGCATCCTTGACCATTAATATCCCTAGGTAATGGCTTGATGCGACAGAGATCTTCCTCTCGTGTGTCTCCTACAGATCCCTTCGTGCAGCTCTTCAAGCAGTAATTATGATACTTCAGGGTAAATACACAGTAAATATGGCCCAGAATAGGAGTGCTTATACAATTTGTGGTCCTCGGACAACCAGAACCGATGAGCGTTTCTTCGTATTTTCTCAGCCTCTGACTTCTCTTCGGGCATAATATCATCTTTAAGGAATTTCACTATAGGGTCCATCCAGCTAGGACTTACTCTAACTTGATAGATATGAACCATGCATTTTACAACCTCATTTGCTTTATCCAGATGCTTGACAAGAATAATTCGAGGCAGACCCCCTGTCGAGGAGGCAGCAAGCGTGGCCAATGAATCTGCATGGGTTTTTCCACTTCTGGAGATGTGTGACAAGCTGAAAAGATCGAAGTCTGACTGCAAGCATTTGACCTGGCTTAAGTATTCTTGCATCCTCGCATCTCTGGCTTCCAATTCTCCCTTTACCTTGCCCACTACCAATCTCGAGTCCAAGAACATCTCTACTGCTTTTCCTCTTATTTTTTGCACCATGGCCATTCCTTGTAACAAGGCCTCATTCTCGGCTTCATTATTTGTGGTCGAGAACTCAAATCTCAGGGATTTCTCTATGATAGTCTTCTTAGGAGATACTAGGACTAGCCTTACTCCGGACCCCGTTTGATTTGTTACGCCATCAATGTACACCTTCCAACATGGGGGTCCTGGAGTAGAGATTACCCCAACTAATTTTTCATCCATGTTTCACTCTTTTGCTACTATTTCTACTGGTGGTTCAGCAAATTCGACCACCAAGTCAGTTAGGACTTGGCCTTTTATGGAGGTCCGAAGCATGTACTTGATGTCAAAAGCTCCTAGAATTAAGCTCTACATGGCGATCCTTCCAGTGTAATCAGCAGCTCGAAGTATAGACTTCAAGGGCAGTTGGGTTAGAACAACCACTGTGTGGGCTTGAAAATAATGAGGAAACTTTCGTGTAACATGGACCACAGCTAATATGGCTTTTTCCAAGGGTAAGTATCTGACTTCACCTTCATGTAGCGACTTGCTCACATAATAGATCGGCTTTTGAAGGCCATTGTCGTCCCGTATTAGCACCAAGCTCACAACATGAGGGGCCACAGCAATATATGCATATAGGACTTCATCGGCCTTAGGATTGGACATGATAGGTGGTTGGGATAGGTACTCCTTGAGTTGCTGGAAGGCCATAATATAGTCCTTGGACCACTCAAATCCTTTCCACTTGTTGATCAAGAGATAAAATGGTCTGCATCTATCCACCGACCTGGAAATGAATCGATTCAAGGCTGCAATCATTTCAGTAAGCTTTTGGACCTCCTTGGCGTTTCGCGGTGGTTTTAAATCATTAATAGCCTTGATCTCGTCAGGGTTAACCTCAATTCCCTATGAGTGATCATATAGCCTACAAACTTGCCTGATCCCACACCAAATGAGCATTTTGAAGCATTTAGGCGTAGCTTGTGCTTCCTTAAGACATCAAAGGTGCAGCTGAGGTCTCCTAAATGCTCGGACACCACTTTACTCTTCACCACCATATCATCAACATAGATTTCGATGCTCTTGCCTAACTGCGGCTCAAACATTCTCGTCATCATCCTTTGATAAGACTCTGCGTTCTTCAGACCGAACGGCATTACCTTGTAGTGGTAGTTCCCAATAGGTGTCACGAAGGTTGTCTTCTCCTGATTCTCCAGGGCTAGTGGTATTTGATGATAGCCTTGAAAGACATCTAAGAAGCTCATCCGAAGATGGCCCGTAGTTGCACCCATCAGCTGGTCTATCCGAGGCATGGGGAACGGGTCTTTTGGGCATGCCTTATTTAGGTCCGTGAAGTCTACACAAACTCTCCATTTTTCACTTTTCTTCTTGACCACCACGGTGTTGGCCAACCATTCGGGGTAAAAAACCTCTTTGATAGCCCCTACACGCTTAAGCTTCATCACTTTATCCCTAATTGCATCGGCGTGCTCTCTTGACGGGCACTGAGGTGGCTGCTTCTTGGGAGTGATGGATGGGTTGACATTGAGATGGTGACAGATAAAGGTTGGATCAATCCCTAGAGCATCACAGGCATCCCATGCAAATACGTCAATATTTCTTTTAAGAAACTCAATCAACCCCTCATTCTTCTTAAGAGGCAGCTGAGCCCCAACCTGAAAGAACTTCTTTGGGTCACCACCAATGACCACCTTCTCTAGATCTTCACATTTTGCCTTCTCGGCAACTGTACCAAGAGGCGACACCGGGGCCTTTGATTGCTATAAGTTCTTTTCAGCAAAGGTTGAGGACTCTGCGTCAAGCCGATGTGAAATGGCAGCCACCATACACTGCCTTGCCGTGGATTGGCAACCACAGATTTCAAGAACCTGGTCCCATGACCGGAATTTCACCTTCTGATGCAAGAAGGAGGCAACAGCCCTCAAGGTATAGAGTCAGGGCCTACCGACGATGGCTGTGTATGGAGAGTAGGTGTCCACCACGATAAAGTTCACCTTCACTATCTCTGGGCCGGTGTGGATGGGTAGCCTAATCATGCCTTTTAGAATAACAAGCTTCCCGTCGAAACTCATCAAAGGAGAGCTATAGGGCATTAAATCTTTCGGTTTTAACCTCAGCCTCTTGTAGAGGTCGGGGTACATAACCTCGGCCCCACTGCCATTATCCACTATCACTCTTTTCACATCGTAGTCCCCGATTCTGAGAGTGATCAACAGCGCATCGTCATGGGGCTAGGTGGTTCCAATCTTGTCTTCTTTTGAAAAACTCAAGATTGGGTGAAAATTCATTCTGGCCCTCTTCGGCTTTGGCTGGGACTCCTCGGCAAGCAGCTGAGCCACAAATAACACTCTTGAAGGGCGCGTGCCTGTTCTTCCTAATGTGGCCAAGATTACATTGATCGTCCCTACTGGTGGCCTTAGGGTAGTATCTCTCTGGGGTTCTCGATGGGTCTGGTCTTGATGACCACTGGAATGATGCAGAAGGTGCTTAAGTTTTTCTTCTCGGACTAGCTGGTCTAGATAATTCCAGAGATTCCTGTAATTCTCCATGGTATATCTGTGGTCCTAGTGGTATTGGCAATAAAAGTTCTGATTGCGCCTCATGGACTCTCCCGCCATCTTATTCGGCTGCTTAAAGTATGGCTCGTTCTTGATTTTCTCCAACACCCGATGTACTGGTTCTCGAAATACAGCATTGACAGTCTGTGTGTTGGTTGCTCTAGATTGCCTTATGAAATCTCTCCTCGAGCGGTTGTATTTATATCAGTCCGACCTGAAATCCCTCATTTCTTGAGGTATAACCTTTTCTTTTCCCTTACCCTGCAGCTGGTCTTCCTCTACTCGTTTATACTTATTGATCCGATCCATCAGTTGGCGTACATTGATGGCAGGCCTACCAGTCAGAAATTTCCTCAAGTTGTGCTCGGCTGGGAGACTATTTTTGAAGGTGCTGATGGTGACATCATCAAAATTGTCGTCTATTTCATTATACATCTCCCAATATTTGTCCGAGTAGGCCTTTAGAGTTTCTCCATCATGCATGGATAAAGACAATAACACGCTCAAGGGCCAATGAGCTCTTCTGTTTGTAACGAAACGTGAACCAAAGGCTTGGGTTAGCTACCTATACGAATCTATGGAATTCGTCTTTAAGCCATTAAACCACCTCATCGCCACTGGTCCCAAGCTAGATGGGAAAACCTTGCACATCAATGCCTCGTTTTTAGAATGGACAGCCATCCTTTGGTTAAACTGGTTCACATGCTCCACGGGGTCTGTTTTGTCATTATAAATGGTGAAGGTTGGCTACTAGAATCGTCGAGGAAGTGTAGTCCCTTCTATGCAGCGTGTGAAGGGTGATTTGGAGAGTTGATCCAGTGCCCTGCTCATGGCATCGTTTCCCAAGCCACTAGGAGATGGGCTTTTATGTTTATGCCTCCGGTAATGCTCTTCTTCATGAGAGAAGGTCTCGCTTAGAGGAGTTCTCGATCTTTACCTATAGTCATCATTACTTTCATCATCGGAGGGTAGGTTAGGGCTAGAACAAGACCGCCTTCGTCTTACGTGGCACAACTTTCTCTTCAAGTCATCTATCTCTCACTGCATGGCATGTTTATCATTCTGTCTCTGGGATACGTGACTCCTAACTTCTTCTTGTTGCATGGTCCGGTTGTTATTTTGTCTCTAGAGCACGTGACTACCCACACGAGAATGGCTTCTACTGGTTTGAGTGGTATGCACACTTCCCTCTCGAAACCTTCCATTCTCTTCATTTCGATCATGCTCAGGGTTAGGAAAGTTACCCTGTTATTGGGATCTAGCTGGTTTAGGCTGATGGGAGCCTGCTTGATGAGGGCCTGATCCTACCATGCTTGATTGTTGCCTTTACTAACACACAAGTTCTTCCTATAGATGGCGCCAATTATAGGGACTGGGTTTAAGCACTTCTTCTATTGGATGAGTGGACTCAGGCCCAACTAGCCCAATACAATAAATTTATAGAGAATGGATTTAAGAACTAGGCCTTAGTGAGGGTTACAACAACTAGACATGGTTATGAGTGGATTGAACAACAAGGACGCGGACTAAAGTGTGAAACTCTGTACTGGGCCTTTATCCGGTGAGCTTGTTCCTATTCTTTCCTCAGTGCTTGGTTACAAAGTTTCGAAGATGATACAAATTGCTACAGTACTCTCTACTTTTAATTCCCGTTCCCTCTTTCTGAAGGATTTCTTACATTATACCCCCCTTTTTAGTTGATCTTGGCCCTCCATTTGTTGATCATGTAGGTCACTACTTGATCGCTTGTCCCATTAGCTGCCTTCCCAAACCTTCTATGAATTGCAGCAACCAAAGCAGCACTATTTAAGGGTCATTTCCTCATTAATGCGGCCAGAATGTTAGTTGTGAGCATTTAATACAGAAGTGACAGTTTCTCCTTAAATTACTCATCCACCATGCTCCAATGGCTGATCCATTGTACTTATCCTTTTTCTTGGGATGCTCTGGGAGGCTGCCTTTGATGGCATGCCGCTCTTCCCTTATATGGTCTTGGTTGGCCGAGAATAGGATCATCCTTGGCTGTGTTTCTTAGCAATTTGGACTTTCTTCATTCGTCCTCGGACGTATCTTCCTTTTTGGCGTGGGCCTTGGGTTTAGTATAAAGCGGGTCGGGGTTGCCAAATTCTTTGACCCCACAAGAGTAAACTAATGCGTATTTTTGGACTCTATAGAGTATTCACATCAGTCTTTTTAGAATTTTAGCTAAACTAACTACAAAAACTCCTCTTTTGCTATTTTAACAAATAGATACTGCATCAATCTTAATATTTATTTCTCTACTTTAATTAAATATTTTTTTTTCTAAGTAATTTTTTTTCTCTTCTCCATCCCACGGTAGCACATGGTCACCTTTAAGTCTTCAACACTACAGCAAGAAAATTTTGCTAAATAGCATAATTTTAGGAAAAATTTGCTAAATAGTTCCTGACCAAATTTATTTAGTTATATACCATGTTTTTTGGAACTCGAGTTTCAAGTGAAACTCAAGTTCCAAAAAACATGCTACATAACTAAATAAGTTTGACTCAGTGTTTTTTTCCTAAATATTTCCAAAAAATAATGCTGTTTGGCAAAATAGGCCGCCAATCACCACCAAATATGGTACCAAACCACAACAAATACAATCACAAGCCCAAACCACTCATACAACCAATCACTAGCAACCACTAAAGATCAGACCCGTTAAGCACCACCAATTACAGGCAAAACCCACCAAGAACCACCAATCACAAATCAAGCACAGCCAAAGCCAAAGCCATCTTCAAGGAATTTTTTTCAAAATAACATTGAATCTCAAACAATTTCATTAGTTAGCACGTTTTCAAAATAATTTAGCAAACTAACATCTCGAGCACAAGTGACTCAATTTTGTTGTACTAAATCGAGTGTGACGAACTTGAGTTCCATGAAACTCGAGTCTTTAAGACTCGATTTCCATGAGATATCATCAAACCAAATACCCAGACTCAACGAAACATCATTAAACCCAAAGACCTAGAGAAGAAAATGAAGGATTTAAAGGAAAACCTTCACCTAGAGCTTCTTCGCCACCTCCTCCTGGAACCTTCACCATCACTACCTAGGTTTAGTCTGAGCTGAACGGTTTGGGTTAGGGAGATCTGGGTTTGTGGGTTTCTTCCTTCTTCGTGTGATCTTGGTTTCTTCGTGTTTGTTCCTTCTTCGTTTGATCTCCCCGGTCTGTTTGCCTTCTTCGTGTTTCTTCTTCATTTGGTTTGGGTTTTTGGGTTTCCTCCTTCTTGTTTGTTTTCCTTCTTAATGTAGTTTGGGTTTCTTCCTTCTGGTTTTATAGAACTCGAGTTTGTAATGCTCGATTTCCACGTATAGAACTCGAGTCTGTAATGCTCGATTTAGCGCACCAAAATCGAGTTCCTTGCATTCGATATGTTAGTTTGCTAAATAGTTTTAAAATGTGCTAACTAACGAAATTGTTTGAATTTAAGTGTTATTTTCAAAAAAAAATCCCATCTTCAACCACCAAAACCTAACCACTGGCCAAACCTAGGACCCAAAAAATACAAAGAAATTTCACAACATTCTTAAACCATAAACCAAACTCAAATCAAACCCCAATTTTTTTTTCAAACTTGAAGTTAGCCGTGGATAAACCAAGATTAACTATCATTCTTGGTGGTGGTGGAAGTAGAGAGGTCCAACCCATGAAAGAGAGAGGTGAAAAAAAATAATAATAAAGAAGAAGAAGGTATTGTGTATTATGAAAAATAATACCAACATCTCAAACCATTATCATCCAACTATATTGTATTCTTAAGAAAAAAAAAAGTTATGATGATGCCGAAAATCATCAGTCAGCCGCACAACACTCACGTGCTCGAAACAAGACCTGCGAAACAACAACAAAGAAACCCTAGGAGAGTACCAGTATGGTACCGGATAAAGACCCTTCGAAAGCTAAGTCAGAATGTTTTCACAACTCTAGAGTGTCAGAGTTGGGGTAAATTATGCGTACCTAGGTTTGTGAGGGTTTTGGGGTTTTTATAGTAGCGTAGGGTTGACATCCGCACCTTGTTTTAGAAGATCTTTCCTTGTATGAGAGAACCTCTTTAATTTGCGCATCTTACAAGATTTTTTCCTTATAGAAGTCTTTTTTATTAGGGTTAAGTGTAGGGCATAAGATGTTCTCTTATACACGTATGCATGAAGGCCAAACAAGGCCACGTTAGACCCATTAAAGGTTTATGTATCCCTTTCAACTTATCCCCGTCATCTCCCTATTTCGTTGTCCAAGATGCTGTCATCAGCCTCGAGGTGGAGCTATAGACTTCATACCATTGTCTTCGTGCATGAGTAAAGCTAACGAGTTTATTAAGACCGTCGCCTGTTACCTTATCATGGGTGAGAGTATCAATATTATAAAATTACCCTCGTCACCCTCATCAGCTGCCTCCTACTCCATAGCCTCGTCAGCCTTGGCTAACGGGTTATGGAGTTTGCCTTGCGGTTTTTATTATTAATTATTTTTTTTATCGAAAAAGAGAGGGCATTTATGGGTGAATCCTCAAGTACCCTTTATTAATTGCACGGACACGTGGCTTCAGCGGATTGGTTCTGGTTCAAGACGAGGGTATCACTTCTTCTTCCGTGCGCTTTTCATCCTATATATACCTTAGTTCCTCCCCCATTTCCCCATTTCATTGTTGATCTTCAAAGAGAGCTCGTTATTCCAAGAACTCTGTCATCTTACTGCCCTGTTGTTGTTCCTTCTTTGAGACCGTTATCTTTCAAGAAACCATCTGCTTTACTTGGTAAGTCACTTTCCTTTATTCTCCTACCTTTCATTTTAGTTTGTTTTTTGATCATGTAACTTTTTAAAGAGGCCGTCAACTTAGGTACTTAGAATACCTCCATCGCTTGTAGGTAAAATATCTAGAGAAGCGACTAGTGAGCAGTTGTCAGTCTGTGAGAGAGTGGGCTACGACAAGGTCTTCCAAACAGGTTATGAGCCCTAGGAAGGCCTTTCCTGGTCGTCAGATAGGGAAACGTTAGCCCGTTCTCCTGACGAGGATGTGGAAGGTTATGTTGAAGAAGGGGATGAGGAAGAGATAGGTGAGGTTGAAGGTGAAGGTGAAGGAGAGGATGAAGGTGACGAGGGAATGGAGGGTGATGGTGATAAGAACGATGTTGATGAGATACCCCTTGAAGTAGGGAATTCAGGAAGCCCTAGGAGTGGGCATACCCGACCATTCATCCTTCCTCAAATTTGGACCGTTAATGATTTTTTACTGAAGATGACGATCAATATTTTTAAGAATTTGAGGGATCGTTACCAAAACCCCGACTATATCCCGATCTGTCTCCCTAGGAAATGTGAGAAGTGCTACTCAGGGAAAACTGCAAATGTCAGAATGTACGACGCAATGTTTGCAGCGGGACTGAGGTTGCCACTAACAGCGTTGCACCGTCAGTTGGCTAACTTTCTTGGACTATCCGTCAGCCAGATTACTCTAAATGCCTAGAGGATCTTCATTCGGGCTGAGATTTTGTGGGGTCGTTTAAGTGGTGGGAACCGTCAACTTTCGTTAAATGAGTTCTTTTGGTGCTACAGACCTCAGCACATCGTCTCGTCCTAAGGAATATATCATTTTGCTACACGGAAAAAAGCGTTAAGGCTTGTGTCAAACATGCCTGACTCCAACAGGAATTAAAAGGGCAGATACTTTTTTGTTAAGGGGACAAATTGGGTATGCCGTCCAGAAGAGTGGGATACAATGCCCCATGGTTTTGACAACACCTGGGGAATTGTAGAATTTAGGTTTTGTACCGTCAGCCTTTGCTTTTACTTTTTCATTTATTCGTCATGTGTTTTAACGTTTCTGTTTTTTCTTTTTTTTCAGCTAGTGTCCATCCAGTTATAACTGACGAGCAAGAGAATTTTATCCATCAAATTCTTGAAATACTGTTTGAGCAACGGAAGTGTAGGGATTTGATCACCCTTGACACGTTGCACGCATATTGCGATGGTCCAAAGTTGACGCCTACAGCTCGTAGGTTAAACGCTTATTCCTGTCAGTGTAAGTAATATATTTCTCCCGTTGTTTTTGTATTTGTTTTTGTCGTCATTTGTTTTAATACTCATCGTTTGTCTTTTACAGAAATTGAGGCTGCTAGGCTAAAGGCGCAGGTAAGGGCAACTGCTACGCGTAAGAAAGAGGAGAAGAACCTGTCCGCTTATTGAATTTAAACAATAAACTCGTCCACCTAAGGACTATAGTCTTAAGGTGGCCTCATGGCCTCGACTCGTTTATTTTGTGGACTTAATGATTTCAATCCGTCCTCTTTGAACCCGTCCTTTCTACAAACTTAGTAATTTCGTCCACTTTTGGGCTTTCTATTGAACCCATCTACCTAGTTATGGATCTGGACTTAATAATATTAACTCGTCCTTATGGGATGAACTTGTCCACTTATAGACTTAATCACGGGCCCGTCTACTTATTCTTGTGTCCGTCCACTCATTATTGATCCGTCCACTTTAATCATGAATATGTCCACTTGTGGATTTTATAATATTAACTCATTCTTATGGGATGAACTCGTCCATTTATGGACTTAATTATGGACCCGTCTACTTAATTGTGGATTTGTCCACCATATGGACTTAATCATAAATCCGTCCACTTGTGGACTTAATAATATTAACTCATTCTAATGGGATGAACTCGTCCACTTATGGACTTAATTGTGGGCCCCGTCCACTTAATTGTGGATCCATCCACTTACGGACTTGGTAATATTAACTCATCCTTATGGGATGAGCTCGTCCATCATATGGACTTAATCATAAATCCGTCCACTTATGGACTTAATAATATTAACTCATCCTTATCGGGTGAACTCATACACTTATGGATTTAATTGTGGACCCATCCACTTAATTGTGGATCCATCCACCGTAGATTTCATAAACGCATAGAGTAAACATGTAGAAATAGAAGAATATATCTGAATAAACTCCTTTTGTTATGATAAATGTATGTAGAAAAATTTTTCCTCTAAAAAAAACTTGCCCTTTGGGCTTAAATAGTATTGTAGCAAAAATTAACTAAAATGAACTGAAAAATGGGGAGTGTTGTTCTTCATGCTGTCCTCTCTACTAGTAGTATTTTCGGATGTGCTCGATGTTCCTTGGATGGTACAACTTCTGCCGTCTAGCGTCTCTAGGTGATAGGTGCATTTTCTCTGCCATGACGTGAATTTGTAGGGTCCCTCCCAGTTAGGGCCGAGCTTTCCTTGGGTGGGGTCTCTAGCGGCGCCCATTACCTTCCTTAGGACGAGGTCTCCAAACTTGAAGTCTCTGTGTTTAACCCGAGAGTTGTAGTGCTTGGCCATGAGGTCCTAGGATCATGCGAGTCTCTGTTCAACTATCACCCTGACTTTGTCTAGTAGATCAAGCTGTAGATGCATTGCCTCGTTGTTCTTTCTTTCATCGTGATTGTTCACCCTATAGCTTGTGAGCCCGACTTCTAATGGAATAAAGGCCTTGCTCCCATATGCTAGCCGAAACGGTGTTTCTTCTGTAGGCGTTCTGGCCATTGTCCTGTATGCCCATAATACGCTTGGAAGCTCTTCACGCCATATACCCTTTGCCCCCTCGAGCTGTGTCTTGATAATTTTAAGCAAGGATCGATTTGTGACTTCAACTTGTCCGTTGGGTTAAGGGAGGAGTAGTGGTTTTTAATCCCCAACTGTAAGCAAAAATCCCTGAAGGAGTCATTGTCGAATTGTTTCCCGTTATCTAAGACCAGGACTTTGGAAATCCTATATCTGCAAATGATGTTCCTCCAAACGAAACTCTGCACGTTCTTCTCTATGATGGTGGCCAAGGCTTTAGCTTCTACCCATTTCATGAAATAGTCTATGCCTACTCTAAGGAATTTTAGCTGTCGTATCGTTGTCAAGAATGGGCCCATGATGTTTAACCCCCATTAAGCGAATGGCCACAACGCTGTTATCAGGGTCAATTCTTCTGACGGCTGTCTGATGACGTTGCTAAACCTTTGGCACTTGTCGCAAGCTTTGATATAAGTCTGGGCATCCTTATGCATAGTGGGCCAGTAGTATCCAGCTCGAATTAATTTGTGTACCAACGATCGTGACCCTGAGTGATTCCGACAGATCCTTTCATGGACTTCTCTCATGATATAGTTTGCTTCCTCGGGACTCAAGCACCTTAGGTATGGTCGAAAGAAGCCCCACTTGTACAATACGTCCTTTATCAAGACGAACCGTGCTGCTTGAACCTTCAGCTTTCTAGTGTCTTTTTTACCATCGAGTAATGTGCCATCTTTCAAGTAAGAGATTAAAAGGGTGGTCCAATTGCTTTTGGGACCTATTTCCTATGCATCAATGACATCTATCAGTAGCGAAAGCTAAATAAAGGAGAGTACCTTGTCATGAATGACCATGTGTTCTGCTGATGCGACCTTAACAAGACAGTCGGCTTGCTCGTTCTTCCCCCTGGGGATTTGAACAATCTTGGCTTATAGGTTGTCCATCATTCTCTTTGCTTGTTCCAAGTATTTCTCCATCCTTTCGCCCTTACACTCATAATCACCGTTTACTTAGTTTGTGACGACCTAAATAATCACACTCGCGGCTCCTGCTGCTTTGGCGAGATCTAGTCCCATTACTAGAGCTTCATACTCTGCTTCATTGTTGGTCTTAGGGAAGTCGAGGCAAACTATGCATTCAATCTCATCCCCTTCTGGAGAATGAAGCACAATACCTGCTTCGCCAGCCCGTTTGTTGGACGATCCGTCCGTGTGTATACTCCACTGAGGGTACTCTCCTATGCCCTGGCATTCTTCGTTGGTGAATTCCACGATGAAGTCGGTGACCACCTGTCCCTTAATGGCAATGTGTGGGCGGTACTGTATGTCGAACTCACTCAACTCTATTGCCCATAATGCCATTTGTCCGACAGCTTCGGGATTCCTATCGCTCACCGTAGGGGTTTGTCAGTCAGGACAATCACCGTGTAAGCCTGGAAGTATGGCTTAAATTACGGGCTACTGTAACTAAAGCGAAGGCGAGCTTCTCCATTGGTGGGTATCTTTCCTCTGCTCTTCGGAGTGCTCGACTTGTGTAGTATATAGGCTTCTGTACCCTGTCTTCTTCCCTGACTAAAGCTGCGCTGACGGTTGCCGATTGCCGAGGATACTACTAAGTAAAGGAATAATTCTTGCCTGGGTTAGGAATGACTCAACAACGAAGGGGACGAGAGGTAGGTCTTCAAATCCTCAAATGCCTGCTGACACTCAGTCGTCCATTCAAAAGATTTCTTCAGTGTGCAGAAGAAAGGTAAATACTTATCCGTCGCCCTTAACACGAACCTGTTTAGCGCTGCTATTTTATCGTTGAGGCTTTGTACTTCCTTCACATTCCTTGGGGGTGCCATTTCTATTATGGCCCGGATCTTATCCGAATTGGCCTCGATACCCTTTTAAGACACCATGAATCCTAGGAACTTTCTTACTGTCACTCTGAAGGCACACTTGTCTAGGTTAAGCTTCATGTTATAGGAACAAAAGGTGTCAAATGTTTCCCTGAGATCCTCCAAGTGATTTTCCTCCCTTCGGCTTTTCACCAGCATGTCGTCAACATAGACCTGGACATTTCTCCTAATCTGCTACGCGAACATCTTGTTCATGAGCCTCTGATATGTCGCGCCCGCATTTTTTATGCCAAATGGCATTACTTTATAGCAGAAAAGGCCCTAGCTAGTAACGAACGAAGTCTTTTCCTGATCTACTTTGTCCATTATGATCTGGTTATAACCCAAAAAAGTGTCCATGAAGCTTAATAGCTGGTGTTAGGCTGTAGAGTCAACTAAGACATCAACCCGCGAGATGGGGTAACTATCTTTAGGACATGCCTTGTTCAGGTCGGTGAAGTCTACGCACATACTCCATTTCCCGCTAGCTTTCTTGACCATCACCACATTTGCTAGCCAGTCAAGGTAGTAAACCTCCCTAATGAAGTTTGCCTTTTATAGTTCGTGAACTTCTTCCGCTATAGTTTAGTCTCGTTCTGGGGTGAATACCCGTTTTTTCTGATAGATGGGTGTAAAGAAGGGCAACACATTTAGTTTGTGCACATGACCGAAGGGTCTATTCCCGACATGTCTTCATGGCTCCAAGCAAATACATCTCGGTTATCTTTGAGGAAAGTTGTCAATGCTTAGCGGACCGTTGGGCTGGCGAGGGTACCAATCCTCGTTATTCGATCATTCTTAAAGTCATCGAAAAGTATCTCTTTAAGCCTTTCAACGGGTTCTGTAACCGTCCGGTGTTCTTCTATGTTCATGGCCTGGGGTGGTTATCCATTTCCATCATAGTTATGTAGCATTCGCGCACAGCCACCTGATTTCCACTCAACTCCCCTACTCCATATTCTGTAGGGAACTTAATCATTAAGTGGTAGGTTGAGGTTACAACTTTCCATGAATTGAGGGTAAGTTGTCCTATGATAGCATTGTAAGTAGATGAGCAGTCGACCACAAGGAATGTTACATCCTTAATGATCTGTTAAGGGTAGTCGCCCACCATCACGGATAAGGTGACTGCATCAAAAAGGAACACCCTTGTTCCTCCAAAACCAACGAGCAGAGTGTTCGTCGGTACCAGTCACTCTTTATCAATCCTCATCTGCTAGAATGCAGAGTAGTAGAGGATGTCAGCTGAGCTGCCATTGTCAACTAGGACCCGGTGCGTGTTATAATCCCCTATTCGTATGCTAACGACAAGTGCATCATCATGTGGATGGTGAAGACATCAGGTATCTTCTTTCGAGAATTCGATGACGGGGTTGTCGATCCGCGCCATCTTTGGTATGGAACCCGTCAGCTGGACATTTTGACCCATCCTGAGGTAAGTCTGACGAGCCTTTTTGGACAACCCAATAACCATTGTGCTCCCTACAATCATTCTTATGTCTCCTATGGGCAGCCTAGGACGCTTATTAGCCCAGCGGGGAGACTGTTCTTGAGGTGGATCTATCCTCTCCTTGCTGACGAACTTCTGCAACTTTCCTTGCCTGATAAGAGCTTCAATTTGTTGCTTCAGGTCGTAGTAATTAGTTGTTTCGTGGCCATGATCACGGTGGAAATGGCAGTAATTATTCCTAGACCTCTTATTAGGATCTCCCTTCAGCTTGCCGAGAAAAGTCAGGGCTCTTTTGTCCTTAATTTGTATTAAGACTTGGTCGATTGGGGCAGTCAACGGGGTGAAACTCGTGAATTTTCCCCGCAGGAGGGTTTTGAGCGCCTGTCTTCTCGCTGTTCTCCGGTCCTAGCCACCTTTCACCCCCTATCCTGTCGTACGTCTTCCTGTCTTTCCCACTTCTTAGGCCTCTCTTCTCGAGCCAATAATGCATCTTCTGCGTTCATGTACTTGGTTGCCATGTACAGCACATCTGACATTGTTTTTGGGTCGTTCTTGTATAGGAAAAATAGGAACCTACCCTTCCATATTTTGTTTGTGAAGGCAGCCATGAGTATCTTGTCGTTAGCTTCATCAATCGAAAGAGCCTCTTTGTTAAAGCAGGTGATGTAGGACCTCAGCGTCTCGTCCTCCCACTGCTTAATGTTCATTAGGCATGCAGTGGACTTCTTATATTTATGTCCCCCGATGAAGTGTAAGGCGAACTAGGCGCTTAACTCTTTGAAGGTACCAATGGATTTGGGCATCAGCTTGCTAAATCAGATCCTTGCAAATCCCTTCAGCATGGTGGGGAAGGCTCTGCACATGATCTCGACTGGTATCCCTTGTAGGTGCATTAGGGTCTTAAAAGACTCTAGGTGATCTAAGGGGTCCTTTGATCCATCGTAATTTTCCACCTGCGACATATGAAACTTCGATGGAAGGGGGAATGAAGTGACAGACGTTGTAAATGGCGAATCAGTTTGATGGACCAGGTAATCGAGGTCGCTGACACTCGTCCTCTGAGGGCATTCATCATAAAGTCCATTCGTTCCTTCATCATTTGCATCTTTGTGATTATGTGAGGTGGAATCGTATCGGTGACGGATGGCCAGCTCGTGTCCTGTCATTCTGGCCTGCTTGAGGCATTGCTTCCTTCCGACCCTTCTTGGTTCCTTCTCTCAGGTTGGTGCCTTCTTGGTTTTCCTCCTAAGTGTTAAGATTTACATTCTTTTGGTGCAACTGTTCTCCCAGGTAGTGGTTTTGTTTGGTGAAGCGCTCCACGGCGGCGGCGAGAGTTTGAACCTGTCTCTTGAGGGTGATCATGCGTGGTTCGTCTCCTTGAACGTCGTTGGTGGTTGCCATCGAGCGAGTGAGCACCATGCAACTCTTTGTCTAGGAGACGATAGTATGGCTTACAAATCACAGTATTTCCCACAGACGGCGCCAATTGATGATGCCGAAAATCGTCAGTAAGTCGCACAACACTCACATGCTCAAAACAAGACATGCGAAACAATAACAAAGAAAACCTTAAGAGAGTACTAGTGTAGTACCGGCAAAAGACCCTCCGAAGATTAAGTAAGAATGTTTTCACAACTTTAAAGTGCTAGAGCTTGGGTAAATTATGCTTACCTTGGTTTGTGAAGGTTTTGGGGTTTTTATAGTAGCGTAGGGTTAACATCTGCACCTTGGTTTAGAAGATCATTCCTTGTATGAGAGAACCTCTTTAATTTGCATATATTACAGGATTCTTTCCTTATAGGAGTCTTTTTTATTAGGGTTAAGCATGGGGCACAAGATGTTCTCTTATACACGCATGCGTGAAGGCCAAGTAAGGCCACGTTAGACCCGTCAAAAGTTTATGTATCCCCTTCAGTTTATTCCCATCAGCTCCCTATTTCGTTGTCCAAGATGCCGTCATCAGCCTCGAGGTGGAGCTATAGACTTCATGTCGTCGTCGTCGCGCATGAGTAAAGCTGATGGGTTTGTTAAGACCGTCGCCTATTGCCTTATCATGGGTGAGAGTATCAATATTACAAAATTACCCTCATCAAGTTATATATTGTATGTTATAGACATTATTATATTATTAAAATATTTAAAGGATCTACAGTATTATATTATATATATATATATATTGGTTAACCAATATTAGAGCATCCACATCAATATGTGCAAAATTTTTTCCATTTTGCACATCTAAAACCTACTTTTTCTATTTTACACACTTATTTTTACAAAACATTCACATCAGTTTGTCTATTATACACATTTATTCAAATAAAATATTCATTTCTTTAACACTGTGAACAGTAACCGTGAGAGTGATGTGAGTCAAAGGAATAGAGAGGAGAGAGAAAAAAAAATAAAAAATTATTTACACGGTGAACAATAACGGTGTATATATGCACGGTTACTGTTCATTTGCAAGACTATTATGTGTATTTAGACATTTTTACAAAGACTGATGTGGAGGGTTTTTGTATTAAAATGTGCAAAATTAAATACTTTTTATATTTTAAAAGACTATCCATAAGTTGGTGTTTTTTTTTTTAGAGAGTCTTAACCTATGGCGTCCGCTACTGATAATTGCTCTTTATTATCAGACCAAGACACCAATCAGTTTTTGATGTAGGCGGAGATTAAACCTCAAATTTCTTATACAACTATTAGAGACTTTACCAGTTGAACTAACTGGAACCCACTATCCATAAGTTGGTGTGATTGCTCTATATTACCTCTTATATCTTATAAACATAAAACTAATCAATATTATACATCCACAACACAAATACACCAGCTATTCATTCAAGTTTCTTTAAAAAAAAAAAAAAAAAAACTCCATCCACTCATTCAGCACTAAGCAGTAACTTTTTGGCTCAACGCCCAAGTCCCAACCATTCACTTTAGCTCTATTCATTTAACCAAAGGAAACTACCAAAGATCATTCTGCTGCAGGTAACTCAAAACTGTACAATATTATATAGCAGACAAAGAGGGAGTGAGAGAAAGAGAGCGATACCACTACCAGTGAATAAGTCTGAATTCTGGCGGGCAGAAACAAACATACTGATGCAGTTACCGTAAGACAGCTTTGGGTTTTTTTTATTTTTTTGCTTTTATACTGGGTATTAGGGTTTTGGGATTTGTTGAGCAAGACGGATTTGGGTTTATTTATTAAATAAATTTGGAGAAAAGGAATTAATTTGTGCATGTGTTACTTATTACGAATTGGAAGAGGAATCGGATAGATGTATTATTATGTTGGGTATTACGCAATTATATTATCTTACAAATTAAGTTCTTTTTAAATTTTTTTTGTCTAATTTTTTTTTTTTTTTTTGGTTAAGAGGAAATTTCATTAAAGCAAACTAGGAGGCCATAATTGCCAAAGAGGCCGTAGTAAGTCTACCATAATTCATGCCATTAGCATCATTTGTCTAATTTAATGTCGGTAAACTTGGCTTAATAATAATAGTTTTAAATAAAAAAACCAATATAAAATTTAATTTGAGATAAAATATTCTTTTGTATGACACGTAAGGCAAGGCGGTGATTGGTCTTTCCTTTTGCGAAGCGTATTTGGACATCCCCCGCCCTCTCCTACCTATATAAATTGGCCTATTCCTATTCCTCGTAAGAAAAGCAAAGTTAACTAGTTCAGTGTGTTTATTTCTTTCTTTGGTTTGTTGATGGTCTCCTACTCCCAGCAGCAAAACGCAACTACTACTACTACTACCATGACAAACTACTTCGACTTCTTTCCTCTGCCATTGAATAATGCTGCTGTTCATTCTGATAGTGAGCGCGCTTGCGCTGCTGCACTCAATGCAGTCAACAATACTCAATCGCACCCTCCAATTCCTAATACTAATGGTATTTTACTTCTTATCATAATTTTTTCCTTCCTTTTAAGAGTTTATTTCATTTGTTTGTACTGCTTACAGAATTTCAACGATGCTCTTTTTTTTTTTTTTTTTGCTTTGTAGATTGGTCAGTTGTGTATTAGCTTGAGAGTTTTATTGCTCTTTGTTTTGTGTTGTTTAGGTCTCTGTTTTATTTTATTGTAACTTGGAACTAGTCATGTTTCTTCTAATAAATAAATCTTTCTGATTTATCAAATTAATAAAACAATCCTATTATATGTTTATTTGCATTGAGAATAGAGGTTTTTTTTTTTTCCTTTTCTTTTTTTTAGTTTTTCCGATTTAGCATGATGTGTTAAATAGTTATTTGATTATTGAATAGTTACAACAGAAATTTGCTTTGTGGTCTGCAATTCACTTGTCTCTGCATCACTTGCTGAATTTGCTCTCTTGATTGTGTACAGTTTTTCAATTTACTGCAAAGATTACTGACAATTCTGATGAGGCAAAGCGTCAAAGGAGGTTGGTAACAAGAAATTTTTTGTTTTTTCAAATATTGTTCAATGCTTCTCAATTTGTTTTTTTTATATTTAAAATGGACTGCATCCCAATTTGATTTTTTTTTTTTTTTTTTTTTTTTTCATATTAGGAAGCAAGCAAATATAGAATCAGCTAAACGGTCTAGAAAAAGAAAACAAGACTTGATGAAAAACCTTGAGAAAGAGGTAATGCTTTATGTTTTTTGTTAACGCTAAATACTCTCACCAACAATATTATTATATGAATGATAATTTAAGTTTTCATGGTTTTATATAGGTTGAAGTTCTTAAGAATACAGCCTTAGAATCATCACAGGTTCACCGGGAGCTTAAAGAATTGCAGTAATTGATTATGTGACAATTCCTTTACTAGTAAGTCTGAGAAACAAATCATGGAAGTGCCAGGGTGTAAAATTACTTTCACTTTCTTTCTTTCTTTCTTTTCTTTGTGGTTTTTGCATTCATATAGAATATGTTGTTTATATATCATATGGATTTTTTCAGGTCTATAAGACTGAGCTGCAACTTATGAGAGTGACAGGGTGCCACCCGCTTAATGATCCAGTTTTTATATCTATGGCTAACAATGCGGGTTTGAATTTGTCGAATGTTAGAAGAAGCCTGCTACGTGCACCTACATATCCGGGCAAAGTTCGCATGCAACAGGGGCAAAATCAAACTTTTCCAAATACTGGTTTGCATGGGGCCATGCCTAGTTAGGACAATAACCAACAAAATAAGTATTAGTTCAGATTTATTGATGTTGATTTGTACAACATCTTTCTAATTGTTATTATGATTTAGTTAAATCACTATTGGTTGATTTGGACGTAAGTACTTATAAATGTAGGATTTGGGTTTCAATTTCTAGTTGAAATGACTTGAATGATATGTTAAATTGCCTTTTCTTTTGATGAAATTTATGGATGATTGAGCTTTATTAATTTTTTGAGTTGAAATTATTATGGAGGCTATCACTAATGTTTTTGTTGGAGCAACATGCCTAAAGTTCAAATCTTCTGTTATTAAATTCATATTAACCAATTTATAGTAGCAGTTGTTCTCTAGATCACTTGATCTTAGATTTTGAAGTCCAAATGCAATCTTGGTGAAGATACTTTGTATGTTCTCAATCTCAGTGTTGAAGTTTATTGCCCCACATCTGTATTGTTCTCCCATTCCTTATTCTATATCTTGTTCCTCGTTGCAGCACTTCACTAGCTTCTATATACTTCTCCATGAAAATAATGCATTATGACCAATATTTGCTTCTATTTGCTTTTATGGTTCTTGAGTAAGTACTTGTGTAATTCATCTTTATAATTTAAGAAAGTGGATATGCCTCATTAGAGAATTTATGCTTTAATGAGGAATTGTAGTTTATCATTCCATTATGTTAGTGCAATAAAATTTGTAAGTTTTATCGATTATTTTTCAGAATAGACAAGTATCCAAACCAAGAACTTTAATTTCTTGATCTTTCATAAAAGGACTCTATTCCCGACTTATACGAAGAAGTCGTGTGTGTCTAAGCTCTTGCATGAGACTGTTTTTAGAACAGTGGTGAAAAATAAATTCTTTTAGCAAAAAGGGAAATAAAATTATATCATAACCACATTTATGGTGATGAGTTAACTGATGATTCTTTTGAATGCCATGTAAGCTCTGCTGTGGTCACTGGTGCATGTGCATCTGTGAGTGATCAAGTATAAACTCTTCTTCTAGAAATTAAAGAGGTTTGTCTACCTAGTACCCGTTTGGATTTGGCTGATATTTATCAGTGTTTGCGTTTTGGTTTTTTTTTTTTTTTTTTTTTGAGAAGAGCGTTTCGCGTGGAATTATGCTTTTCCAGTGGGTCTCGTGATCACATGCACTGTTCACGGAACCCACAAGTAATTTATTCACAAAAAAAAAAAAAAAAAAAAAAAAAAAAAAAAAACTGGATCTCACAGTACAATTCACACATTTAAAAATTATTTTGCAATAGTGTTTTCAGTTTTCAGCAAAATAAATAGTATCCAAACAAACCCTTAATCTCTTCTCGCCATCCAATTATATCTCTTATGATAACTTTTGAATGAGTTTCAAGTCCTAACTAAAGAAAAAAAAAGGAGTTTTCAAGTTATTAATAAACCACAAACAATGAATATCATAGTAATTGGTGGATTGGAATCAGCTATATGCCTCTAAATGGTATCTATATTTAGGAAGTAAAAGTGTCTAAAATCTAATTGTGGTTGTGCTAGGTGTGTAGATAGTAGACCGTTTCACTAAGTTTATTTTATATACCTATGAGTTCATTATGTGAGTATTGTCAAACTATTAAGATGCTTAGAATGTAGCAAATACCCCTTACCTAGCATGATATAAATCATGCTTAAATTTCTTATTTTGACAAGTGTTCTGAGAATTTGAGATGGGTTCTTGACCATTAAGATGCTTGGAATGTAGCAAATACCCCTTACCTAGCATGATATAAAGCAAGGAGTTCTTTTTATAGAAATTAATCTCAGATTCTCATTAATTTGGTTCAATTTCTATAAAAATATGGGTTCTTGACTTAATTTTCTGAGATTATTATGGGGGCCTTTTTCGTATTGTTAAGCCTCAACCCCTTCTGCTACACTATGACCCGTTAATCTGAGGTAGGAGAGTTGGGACTGGCCTTGCTAGAACTGCACTTCAAGCCAGCTTGTGCACAAGTCAGGCTTACGTAATGTAGACGTGTCCTGACATGAGTGTTGTGGGCTGGACATAAGGTGTGGTCATAGCGGGAGTGACTGTTACAAGTATTACGGCGGGAATACACTACAGTAGGATAACTATGATAATAAAACCTGCTAAATAAAGCTAGCACCGTGAATAAAGTTAACAAAGTTATAGTAGAATAACATAGCAAGCAGAAATAACATTATAGCAAAAAAAGACAAATAACTTAGTAGCTTTTAGTCAAGCAGTAAGGAAATCATCTTGATAAGTATAATTACCAAAATAACTCGTCTGTTGGATTATGGGCTAAGCCATTCAGCAGAGACGAACCCAAGAAAGGAACCAATCTTCGAGGCAGGTAACCTTAACAGAGGCTCCTGCCATAGAAGTTACTCACTCTAGAGAAAGGGCCTAGGTGGTTTAAGCTTCAATTTACAACCTTCAGAGAGTGGGTATGTCAAGAAGGAGAGAAAATGTGGTCTATTGATGCATGCTTCTATTCCTACTGCCTTATTTTCTCTCTGGTTTTCTTTTACTTAGTCTTTCTATCTTTTATTTCTCTCTTCGTGTTTTCTCCTCCCTATTCTTTCTTACCTCTTGCTTCTTCTTTTTCTTTTCCTGCTTTTACCGTTCATGGCTACCCCATTTTATACCATCTTCCATTATAGAATTTACCCATTTTGTCCCTCAACCGTTTTTGGCTTCTTGTTGGCATCTCTCCCAGATTACCCACTACCCTGCTGGTTGTCTAGTCATTACCTCTGCCCAGAGTGTATTGGTTGTACCACTCTCCATTTTTAGACAAAATTACTTGTCTTGTTTCTTACCTTTCTCTGTTTCTATTTTACTCCAATGGATAAGGATTAAGCTACCTCACCACCTACCTTTATGGCATGCATCAAGTGGTCATAGCCCACACTTACCTCTTTTCGGTGAAATATCATCCTAGTAAGACATTATTCCCCCAAAGAAGCTTGGGCAAGAACCCCATAATAGACGCCATTTTCTCCCCACCGCCAAACTACATCCTCTGAATACCTTAACCCATGGCCCACCTCTCATGCATTGGCTGGGTACAAGTAGGTGGTGCCTTGGTCCTTTGTGCGAATTCCACTCCGTCTGTGTTTGTCTCCTTCTGTCCTTCATGCCATTTCTGCTGCTCTTGCGTTGTCTAGTTCTGCTGCGCGTACTGGTTTGTGCTTATCCTTTGTGGCATGAAGGATGCAAGGGCTTTTGGGCTTATGTTTCCTTCCTTCTATCCCTTCCTGGGCTGGGTATTGTCCAGGCGAAAGTCTTTGTCTCCATAGCCTGCTAGACCTATGTTTTTGTCTCTCTTCTTCATGGCCATGGGCCTTTTAGCCATTAATCCTGCCATATTGCTTCATTGTGTTTACTACGGCCTTGTCTTGCTTTTACTTCTTATTACCCCTGTGGGCTTGTTGGCTGGTGTTCCTGCCATGTCAGTCCATTGACTTATTAATTCTTTCCTTCGAGCTTCCTCAGCCTGTTTACTACATCTTTACCTCTTATCACTCTTATGAGCTTGTTAGCCATCATTCTTGCCATGTCAGCCCATTGAGTTTACCATTTTATTCATTGGGCTTCCTCGGCCCATTTACTACATCTTTACCTCTTATCACTCTTATGGGCTTGTTGGCCACTACTCCTGCCTTGTTAGCCTAATTAAATTTACCATTTTATTCTTCGGGCTTCCTCTACCTATTTACTTCTTCTTTTACCTCTCATTGTCCCTATGGGCTTACCGCTTCATTCTTGGGCTTCCTCGGCCCACTTACCTCTTTTTTACCTCTTGTTACTTTCATGAGCCTACTGGCTATCAATCTTGCCACGCCAGCCCACTAGGCTTGTTACTTCATTTCTTTACCATTTTGCCCCATTGTCTTCCTCTCATCTCCCTTATTGTTGGGCTTTTCTACTATTGGCCCTTTTGTCAAAAATGGGTATCAACAATTATCAGTTACCAAAGAATCCTTTTTCTGTTTTGATCACTTAATTTTATACTATGTGAGTATCGTTAAACTATTAAGATGCTTGAAATGTAGCAAATACCACTTACCTAGCATGATATAAAGCAGGGAGTTCTTTTTATAGAAATTAATGTCAAATTCTGAGACCACTCGTCAAAATAAGAAATTTAAGCATGCTTTATATCATGCTAGGTAAGGGGTATTTGCTACATTCCAAACATCTTAATAGTTTGACGATACTCACATAATGAATTCATAGGTATTAATCCTGAGATTAATTTCTAAAAAAAATGATTAATTTCTATAAAAACATGGGTTCTTGACTTATCTTGAGATTAAAATAAATGATCTCATCCAAAAAAAAAAAATTTAAGTTAGTACTTAATTAAATACCAAGTATTTGACTTAAATATCCCTCATTTAAAATGGACAAAATCATATATGAGGATTTTAAATCTAAAACCTCAATATTAAAACTACGAATTGGCTTAATCCCTGCCAAGGGTATGTAGGCAACCTAAATACATAATGAGGTGTAGCCACAAATAAATAAAAACACATATCCTCTTAAACATGAAAATCAATAAACTTATGTACAAAGGCAAAAGGTCTTCCCTTGAAATAAGAGATTGTAATTACGAGATACATTATCTTAAATAGGCACTACTCACATCAATAAAACCCATACACCAAAAGGCCTATGTGTGAAATTATGTTTGATGAATTTTACTAATTTGACAATTTTTGTTAAACATAATTTGATGATTTTTGTTAAAAATAATTTAACAATTTTCGTTAAACATAATTTGATGATTTTTGTTAAACATAATTTAACAATTTTCGTCAACAAGGACATCACAGAAACAGAGAACTAATTACATAGTAACCATGATAATGCAATTTTAGTGACGGAACAAATCAGGGTGCTACAAATTTAGGAAAATATACATATCATCTCTAAGGTTGAGTTTGTTTCAATTGAAAATATTTTTTTGGAAGATATTCTCTCCATTTTTGGGTGTTTGATTTGAAGTGGTTAACTTAAGAAATATTTTTAGATTGATTGATAAATGATATCTTCAGGGGCATAAAACAATTTATGCCTCACAACAAACTCCTCACCACTACGACCTAGTCAACTCATTGTGGTATATTGCAGTCTATTGCGACCCTCCTAGGACAAGATCGGGACCTAAGAGTCTCTCTCTCACAGATTAGGACTGGCGATGATGACAAATGGCCACCGTGACATGGTTGACAAAACCATGACCCTCCAATGGCCATTTTTTGATTTGGTGACCCATTGGAATCCATTTTTGTCTCTCGTTTTATTATTATTTTTTTTAAATAGTGGATTTTAATTACGTTTTGTAAATTACAATGAATTTTTGGTGTTGGGGATTTATTAGTATTGTGGATTTTATGGGATTATACTATAGGTATGATGAATTTTGTGTTTGTGAAAATTTTGTGTGTTTTAAAGTGTATTCATCCCCAACTAATTAAATTAAATTTCAACTATGTTACCAAACAATATAAAATAAATTGCTTTTCAAAAATTTTATGCTGAAACAAATGTAACATAAAAAGCCATCCAATATGATTGAAACAACCCAATGTGCGAGGACAAAATATTTTGCAATTAAGAAAAGGACTAGATTCTCCAAAAAAAATAAATAAATAAATAACAAAAGGACTCTAATAGGAAATATAGAATCCCCACCCTAACTATTGAAGATTATTACTATTTATTTAAAAAAACAATATTATTATAATTATTATTTTTTTGGGAAAATAATTACATAGTAATTGATATCACAAAATAAAGTAGCGTGTAAAAATGAGTAATGTTAGAGACACATAAAATAACACAACTTTTACCACAACCCAGGGTGGAACTACGTTTATATGTAGGGATGGCAAATATAACCCGACCCAACCTAACCCTAATGGGTCGGGTTTTAATTAACTCGCTAAACAATAAGGTCGGGTTCGGATTTTAAAAATCAAACCCAAAGCGGGTTTCAGGTTAGGTCTGGGTTTTATGCATACCCGGCCCGAACTCGAACTCGAACCCAACCCATATACATATATAATATTAAAAAAAATTTAAAACCCTAGTATAAATACTCTATTTCATTTTAGATTTCATTTTCTAAACCTAACACTCACCTCTTAGTCGCTCTCTCTCTCTTTCTCTCTCTCAAGCTCTCACTGCAGGCCACCTTTTCTTGCCCTCAAATGCTCCCCTCACAGCCTCACTCAGCCTCACGGCCCCACGGCCTCGTTCAGCCCTATGGCCTTACTCAGCCTCGTCGCCCCTTACCTCTTTCACTCTCACTCTCGTTTTCTCTTAGCCGCCCCTCACGCAGTCACCTTCACTCTCATTCACTGACCGATCCACCCTCACCCTCACTCTCATCACATGGTGGTTGCTATTTGTCACAGAGGAGCATGGGATTTTTAGATTGGAGCATAGGATTGTTAGATCAGAGAGAGATGAGATGATCGGAGGACGGGATTGTGTTTCTGTTTGTGATTTGTGTGTGTGTGTGTGTGTGTGTGTGTGTTTTTTTTTTTTTTTTTTTTTTTAAAGAGTGAAAAATCTGTATTAACAAAGAAGAGCTAAAAAAAACAAGCTGATTTGTGTTTCTGTTTATGTTTATGTTTGGATTTGTGATTTGTGTTTCTATTTTGTGGTTGTGATTTCTGGTTGTAAAATTGATTTTTATTTTTTATTTTTTTTATTTAAGATTGGGTTGGATTGGGCCATGGCTATAGATTAGGCCCAGAAGTGGTTGGATGGGGCCTGCGGGGGCTCGACGGGGTGGGTTTGGGGTTATAAAAAACCCGTTTATCAAATGGGCCGGGTTTAGGTAATGGGAGAGGACCCATGGGTTGGGTTTGGGCATCAAAAAACCCATCCTGAACCTTACCTGTTGCCATTTCTATTTATATGTGGGGAGGGGGGAATGACCCCCACAAAATTGTTTAAAAATTTTCTAAAGCTGTAAAATTTGAAGACTCGAGCAATTATTTTAGGAGCTACCCCCAAAAGAAAAAACAATTGCCCCCCCCCCCCCCCCCCTAACTTGACTTGAGTTGTCCACGTTTTTCTTCCATTAAAACTTACTTTTCATTTTTAATATTTTCCACTAATTTACTATTACAATATTAGTCTTTCGCCTTTACTATTGGAAACCCTGACATGTTAGCCAATTACCTTGATATAGAAGTTTTAATTTTTCGATTTCCAAGCTTCCATATGTGATATGTTGCTCAAAATTCGCACCCTTTCAAACTGCTCTTCTACCACTAGTTGCTCAAGTTCCACTAGTGTGCTATATGCTCACATCTCATTCTCATTTAGTATTTATTTAGAGGTACTAAATTCTTATTCACCTTCTTTTTTCTTTTTCTTTTTTTCATTCTATGTATTTATTTATCCTATAGTTTATGATTTTATTTTCCTTTAATTTATTAAACCAATTGATATGCTTTGTTCAGAATTTCATTTTGACTTTTATTCACCCCAATAACCTAATGTGAAAGTCATCTTGGCTTTTTATATATAGTTTCATATTGGTTTATACTAATTTTGTTATATTTAATTTCTATTTGTTGTATGTCTTCTCATAGATGTAGTCAAGTGTTGTTATTAATTTCTTGAATGTTATGAACTCATGGTTATTAAAGGAATAAGAGAAACTCAGGGGGAAATGACCTTAAGATATTCAATTGGTGATTTAGTTTGGTTAATTGCTAATAAAAATTATGTTAATTAAACTAAAGACAAAGTTTAGTTACAAAATTAGTTGTAACCTTAGGCTACAACCTTACTCAATATCTTTTTATTTTATGGCGAATTTTGACAAATCCACCATTAAATTACATTTTCTTCTTGTATCCTCAATTCTTACAAAATTTCTAGAAAATTAAAGATCAAAGTTATGTCGTCAATAAATTTTTTAAATAGCAAGTTTTTGTAGTTTAGAACTATACATAAAATATAAGCTTATAGATCATATAGTAAATAATATCTGATTGACATAAAATTTAATATGTGTATTAAGAACGTAAAGAACATGCAATTCAACAGTTAGAATTGTAGTCTTAAACTACAACTAATTTTATAGCTAAATTTTGTCCTTAACCTTATACACAATGACATTTATCTACTTTGAGTTTTTCTTGAACTATGACTCAATACTTGGCCCCCCCAAATCAGAAATTCCTTGCTCTGCCCCTGCCACAACCTGTGAACCCCGTGGACAGCCCTAGACCCTCAAGCACTTTTGGTGTCGAATTTTGTCAATATGTTACTACTTAGTACTAAATAGTCTAAATTCCTTTCTTTTAAGGCGATGCAGTGCGCTTTAAGAAGCTCAATTCCCGCTGCTACAATTACTTTTAGAAACGAACAAAATGCTGTCTCTTTTGGAAAAGGCAAACAACGACGATTCCCTTGTAGTTTGTACACAAAATAAAAACGCAGTCAAACAGGCAAAGATGCTAAAGTGACGGACACCATGCTCATCATCATCGCCTCCACAACTAGTACGACTAGGACTAGGGCCTTCACATTCGCATTCAAATACTCTCTTTCTTCGTCTCTCGCATTCAAAATAAAGACCCACTTCCACATTATACACTCTAAACCCAAAATAACCCTCTTCCTCCTCAGACCCATGTCAAGCTCAGCCTCTCGCTCTCCTCCTAGAGAACCTGCCAATGGGTCTGTTACATTGCAGGAGTGGCAGGCCTGGGGCACCAACTCTCCTTTGCCAACTATGGTCACCGATATCGTTGACCAAATGAAGGCTTTGGAGATAGATATTGACGCCCACATGACCTTTGGTGGTAGCGGTGGCAAGCTCCAGGTCCTTCTTCAACTTTGCTTTGTTTTGTTTTTATTTTTATTTTTATAAATTTAATTTAATTCTTTGTTTGGTTTCTGGGAAAGCTAAGGAAAGAAGCACTCACGAATTCGAGCTGGGTGTTGGAGAACACTGAGCATCACTTTTGTTTGTTGAAAAAAAACGAGGAAAAGAGAAGAATAAATCTGTTGGGTTCATTTATTTATTTACTTATTAATTAACCACAAACATCAATTCAAAAGGGTCTAATTAATTGAGGTGGGTACCAGGAAAATAGAAGAATGGTGATGACTTGAAGGAACTTCTATCAGCATTTTTCATCCTTATGTCAATAGCATTTCAGCTTAGTTTTGTGGGAACCTTTAAACAACTGTAACTAATTTCTCATTTATTAAGTTTCTAAACCATAATGTCAATTGTTGTTCTTTTTTTATTTGTTATATAGGCTACATTATTTGCAAATTATGATCATGGAATACATGATGAATCAGCTATGAATTAATACTTTTTTCTAATATAAAATGGGTATATAAGTGCAGAGGCTGTCTCAGTGTTATTATATCCTTCTATAATCATCAAGCAATATTTCAAGCATGTCTATTTTCCACTTGACATTTGATTATGACTATTTTTAGCATATTGCTTATGTTGAACTACATATCTAAAATTATAGCTGAGGTAGGGTTTTTCCTTTTGGAAACCAAAGCAAATGAAACATTGGACTTACATTTATTTGAAATCTTGGATTTTTATCAATTGATTAAGTGTAATTGTTGAAAAACCAACTCCATATATGTATGATGAAGAGTTTAGACAATAGTATTCATTCATAGTTTGTCTTTCACAATGTACAATGATCCTCTACTCCCAAACACCTGTATCTGGAACCTGCCATAAGGGGTGTTAGATCAATGCAAAGGGAGTTCAAATTCCTCATAGTTATACACACATGACACTGACTTTAATTTTGTTAAAGAAAGAGTTGTCTTACGGGGAAAAAAAGGAAGTTTCTTTGTATTAACCATGGTCACTGGTGGTTCAGTAATCACTGTTTACTTCTAGTTCTATTGGGTTTGCTCCGATTTGTAGAAACCATATTTGTAATCTTCTATTTTAAATTCCAGGGCTATTTTAAGGTTCAAGAGGATAAAAAGCACCGAGCAACATATCAGGCTTTAGGAGATTCTGAAAAAAAGCTTCAATTTTTTTCAGCTCGACAAATAGCATGTCGCTTGCTTGGGAGTAGGAGTTACCTTTGTCAGAAGGTATTTGTTTGCTGAATAGAATCATAGCAATATTTTGCTGGGTGTTACTTTCCATTTTCTTTAATAATTTGGTTGGTAGCTTGACATTTTTGAGGGCCAAGATGTGTTTGATGCATATCAGAAGAGGATAAAATGCATTTTCATAGTTTCAAAATTGTTTCATATTTTCATAATTATGCAGTGCTGGCTTCCTTTTGAAGACTGTATGTGTTCTAGAGTCATGCCCTGCAGCCTATGGTGTGGAATGCGGTTCTGGTTGTATATGCATCCAAAGGTTTTGCTATCTCTGCTCATTTTGTGTATCAGTTTTCCTGATGCAATAATATCTTTCAAAGTTCATTTGACTGACAGTCAAAAAATTGTAGGATTTCCTTCGCCAGAACAACACTGGAAAGTTGTTATGGCAAGTATTTGGCATTGAAGCTGCAACTTTGTGCCTCTTTGGCATTACTGAACAGGAAGAAATCATGTGGAACACTTTCAAACATGCAGGTCACTTGCAGTCTTCTTGCTTTATTGTGATTATGAAATTTTACATTAGTTGATGGCAGTATGGTACTGTTAAAATGTGTGACTTTTGTATATGGAAGTTTTTTATTGTGCTTTTAATATCAATTCAAAGTAAGTTCTAATTTCAGTGTGGTGAAATTTTATTTTTATTTAAGTCCTCCTACGTCCAACACTTCATTATTGAGTTTCCTACTTGAAACACGTTCAACTATTCATACAGAATGTTTGGATTTCTAGTGTTGGCATATTTCATGCCAAATTTCATTGTATTGTTCTACAAATGAATGCATGTATTTGTACATTTTTAGCCTGAATTGTGTTTGAGATGAGAGGTTCAATTGCTGGAAGTGGAGTTGCTGCATCAAGATTTCGCTCAAGCGAAAATGGCATATCAAGCAGATCTCGAGCAAAATGGAAGTTTTTAAAAAATCATTGGGCAAAGTGTTTCGCTTGAGACTTGTCTGATTTTCCTTTGAGTGAGTTTCAGAACTTGAGAGAATTCAGTTACTTTCCTTCCCCACTGTACACATTCAATTACCCCTCTCTAATATCTCATATGTGTCTCATATTAAGCCCTAATTTTCAGATTGAAGATTGAGAGAGCTACCCATTTCCTTAGAGCAAAAAACCCATGGTAGCCTCACACCTTTACCCTCTCCAATTGCCATATCCATTGAGAGGAGACCCAAGCCATTTATGATAGATACCTTGAGTGATCTTTGATTGAAGCTTGGTGCTAGGAATCACAGGAGCAATCCCTACAAATCTTCAAGTGGCCTTGAAGTGTTCAAGTGCTTGGACTTGTGGTTGGTGTCCCAACTTGAGGAATCGGAAGCTATTAAGGAGAAAGGATTGGTACAATTGGTCACTAGGAGGAGCAGGGAGCTCGGATACATCTACTCTTACTTAGAACTTGGAGTTTTTGTAAGTGTAATGTGTCGCAACTATCCTTATTAGTGGATTGATTTGGTGCTATAGGCACCCGGAGAGTTTTTTTCCTATTGTGGGTTTTTCTTCTCTCCATAAACACTTCGATGTGTTTGTGTGCATGAGTTATTGGGATTCGCTGTTTTGTTGTTTTATCCATGCAATTAATCAATTGGCTAATTAAGTAACCGGACTTAATTGTGAAATTTGTTTTAAATTGGTAATTAGCCGTAATTGGGGTCAAAACCATTGTTTCTCTCAAAAGTTTATTATTCTTTTGTTCTTGCAGCTACTGATACAATGATTTTTAAATTGCAGATGGAGTCATTGATGTGATTTTCTTCACTTGTTTGAATGTTATTGTTTCATTGATTATGGTTGTAATAAACTGCATGTTGAATCTTAAGGATGGGCATTTAGCAAAGCTAACATATTAAAGTTGATTGACCTCATTCTGAGCATTTTGATTTCACACCGTAATAGTATTGCATTTTAGTCCTGTGGTATCACTTCTTCTGACCATATTATATTAATTTTCAGGAAAAAATAATGTTTGGTGCCTTTATCCCAACAAGAATGCCACATCAAAATCTGTTCAGGATGCCTTTGGTCTAGAGTCTTCAGCAGATCAGAAATGCACACAATTGATGGTACTCTTTACTTTTAACACAATGTACTTTGCTAGATTTCTTTTTGTGGCTTTTACATATAACTGTTGCAAATCTTGAATTATATTTGGGATTATCATGAATTAATAGTCATTAGAACTGAAACTAAAAGTGCAGAAACTAATAAATTTGTTGATCATGTCTCACCAAGTCACCATATGAATGCACAGCGTGAAAAATTAGGATGATCAGTTATTACTGATTGTTTTATTTATCATGTTCTTTTAAGCTGTGTTAACTTATAATGTTTAATAATAATAAAATACTTAAAAAAAAACTTATAATGTTTAATTCAAAAAATTTGTATGGCAATAATATTGAGTTGCTTGCTTGCTTTCTGTCTTGCTGATATGTTCTATCTGAATTAATTTCTTTTGTTTAAGTCATTGTCTATCATGACACTTCTCAGGATACACCCATGTTCATTTTGGCTTTCCCATTACCTTGCAGATCCTTCAATCTATACCATCTGCCTTTATTGCTGCAGTCTTAGGCCATCCATTTTCTAAATACGTGACAAACCAATTAAACTGAAACCAAACAGGACAATTAGATCTTCTTCTTTTTTTTCTTTTTTTTTTTTTTCATTTTAATTAACTGGCCACTTTGAAATGGAAGAAAAAGGCATTATTTTGGATGAATGTGAAAATTAATTGTATGATAGCAGACATATTCTAAGCTCAGAAAGCATTATCATGCTCAACAGAAAATTTGCAGGAACACAAAAGCTCTAATGTGGGAGAATCCATATGATATCATCAATCCATTGTGACAACAACAGATTGATAGAAAGAGAATAATTTTGTGAAGAAAAACAAACAGCAGTTGTGTCATTTACTAGTGTAGTACTGTAGTGTGCATGGCCATTGCCCCTTGGCATTCTTTTAGTAAAACTACTTGTAGCAAAACGAAAAAGGGGGGGCCCTAATCTTGGAAAACCTCAGCCAATCCTTAATCCATTGTAAATGGAAAAATAATAGAAAGATGCCGTTCTCTTTGCATAACAACATAATTCAACTTTTTATTGATTGCCACCTTTTTCTTGATGTAGTTTTGGGTGTCTTAATTTGAAATTTATTATTTCTTCTTCCAGTTGAACAAGGTGGTAATTTTCATGTTGGTTCTACTGCACAGACAAATGGAGATAAAACTCTGAATTTCATTCTAATTGATGGTACCTGGAGCAATTCAAATGCAATGTTCAGCCGTCTTAAGGTGACCTTATAAAGCAATATTTTGTTTAACATGTATGTTATGAATAGTTGGGTTTACACTTTTCATTAACAAATAGCGCACAATTATTTTCTTGTGTGAGTTATGCCACATTTGTTTGGCCATAGATGATGCAAGATGCAACTACTTATTAGTCAGTCCCTAAAGGTGTCTCTTATACTTATGTTTTAGTCTTAGTGATTATGATGAAAAGCAGATCAGACCTATGGTTAGGATATCTGCCACTGGGGAACAGAGAGACACAAAAATCAGGAATCTCAGTTTTGTGTATAGTTTTTGAATATTGGCCTCCTTCTTGTTATAGGTACATTGTCCCTAGATCTGGATGATGCTATGGAATTTAATTTATGCTACTTTGTCTTTTGCCTGTGCAGGCAGATATATATATATATATATGGTACGCAGCTATTCCTATCAGATCAAAACATGATTTTTTTTTTTTTTGAGCCGCAGATCAATTCTCTAGAATTGTTTATAGTTTTTTTTTTTTTTTTTCTTAATTAGAATTGTATATTGTTAACATGGATAAAGTGTTGACTAAGCATTTATTTAATACTTCCTCCCTATTATCCCACTTGAAATGCACAAGTTTTTGGCAAACCAGTAAAAAAGGAGTTTCATGGTTTCACCTACTATCCTACCTCAATATTTACTTTTCAATATTACATTTTTTACTTCTGCCTTGAAAAGAGAAAAATTAATCGTATTTCTTGTAATAAAATACAATTGATAAAGGTTATGTGGAAGTGTAAAAAATTATTCTTACCTTTGGAGGCAATGGACAAATATTATAGGTATGTAAAGACTAATACTTTGAAGAACTGTCATTTATAAATAATAATAAAAAAAAAATACTTTGAAGAACTGTCCAACCTTCTTTTACTTATGTGGACAACCCCCAAAGAACAATTTGAAGCTGACAACTCAAAACAGAAAAATTGCAGACAAATATTTGATTTCTGCTATTGAAAGTTCATTTATTCATTCGTTATGATGAGCAAGTGTCGAGAAGTTTATTAACATACTGTTTCTATGTGCAGGAACAAGCAAAGTCAATTTGGGGAGCAGAAGACCTTCCTTGTATTTCTCTGGCTACTGGAGCATCTGCTATGCATAAGCTTCGGTGAGAAGTGAAATGGAACTTTAAAATTCTTCCATTCTCTGTTTCTTTGTTCACTCGTCACTTTTCCATCTATGTTAAGCTCCTTACTCATTAAACTTGCTTGATAAATGGTAATAAATTATATTCTTTTGAGGGCAGGCCCCAACCATCTTGGGATCGCACTTGTACAGCTGCAGCAGCCATTGGCCTCCTCTCTGAGCTGCAACTTCTCCCAGAGTTTACATCCTATGGATTGGATAAACGAGCTGAAGCAGTAGAAGATGCTTTAGTGGCATTATTAGAAGCACTCACCACTAGGCGTCTTCGAATGGGCAGGTCCATCACACGTAAAGTAAGACACAGCAGAGATATCTGTTGACCAACTAGGCAAGAATGAGATTGATAGCAGCCATACTTATCACTTTGTTGTGGTGTTGGTGCAACCATGGCTTTGATGTTGAAGGAACTCTTTGTGATTGCTCCGAAGGAGATTGTTTTCTGGTAGTGCACACTAATTGGCATAAAGTCCTATTACCAAGTCTCTTAGACTCCCTAAGCTGATGGTGCACACTAATTGACCAGTGATGCTCACATCACGTATAAATTAAATTCCATTCAAACAAAACTGTTTTTTTTTGGGGGGGGGGGGGGGGGGGGTGGTGTGGTGGTTTGTGCCCCTGCCATAATGTTTTGAGAGAAAATTTCTGTTTTTTCTGGCCAATGCATAATTTTTTTTTGTTGTGTCAGGCCCTCCAACTTCAAACTTGAATACATGGTTATCCAGAGGATAGGGGATTAATTCAAACACTCATTATTACTCCATCTAGACGGGTCTTACACTCTTACTTTTGCTGATACTTTGTGCTGTCTACTTCCAAGTACATTGAAAGTTAGTTTTGCCAAAATGTTTTGAGAGAAAATTTCTGTTTTTTCTGGCCAATGCATAATTTTTTTGTTGTTGTGTCAGGCCCTCCAACTTCAAACTTGAATGCATGGTTTTCCAGAGGATAGGGGATTAATTCAAACACTCATTATTACTCCATCTATACGGGTCTTACACTCTTACTTTTGCTAATACTTTGTGCTGTCTACTTCCGAGTACATTGAAAGTTAGTTTTGCCAAATCTGATACCTTGGTAAACTAATTCAAAATTGAAAGTATTGATTATGGAAGTGCAAAGTTCTTTGCGGATGACCTGCTCTGTTTTTTGCCAATGTCATTCTGCCAAAACTGCAGAGATGTGAGAGGACGTTTTGGACTATTTTTGTGTTGCTTGGGGCCAAAAATTAATTTTAGTAAGTTTTAGACTTCTCTGTGCCAATGTTAATATGAACTGGGAGAGATTGTCTTAAGTTAGCTACCAATTTGGGTATAAATTTTTAAGAGATTTGAGTTGAACGTGGAGGTTGTGCGTTGTGGTTCATTAGTTAACGAATGGCTCTAGAACCAACTCCCTATTGAACCAATTGTTAATGATGGCATATAGCTCCTATATCAGTTCCAATCTTTTGACTTTCCCATTCTAATCGGGAAGCAAACAAGCGTGTAGATATTCATAGACTAGCCAGAGTGAAATGTTATTAATCGGAACCTTTGTTATCTTGGATGATCCATCAAACCGTATGTCGTGGTGCTTTCTTTTGGTGTATCTAATGCTGATACCACTTGTACAATTTCTTTTTAGTGTTTAATGTCATATACCATGACTATCACTTAAACCCCCTAGTATTAAATCTTTTGACAAGTGATAGCTGGACCAGGCAAAAAGGATCAGTAGTAATTGTTCTTGCGTAGAACAAGTTTGGAGCAAAAACCAATAATGTGTAAACAGTAGTTTTCTTTTTTTGGTAAATAAAAAAAAAATACTTAGAGGGGGCGATCAGTGTGGCTTCTCTACCTGAGTGTAACTATAGTAGCACTCTAACCGCTCTCGGGTTAAGACCCTACACTACAGTCGCTAATGAGCTATGTAAACAATTTACAGATAAGGTATAAAGAGCTATAACACGCTACTAGTGAGAGAACTCAAATCCATACTCTAAGTTATGTTGGCCCAAGCCCTTACCACTAGATCAACCAACGTGTTGGTTAAAGATTAGCATTTATTACATACATATTAATGCACACACATTTACAAATAAAGTCAAAATTTCAATTGTTTTTTCACGTGTGTAAAAATATGCATAACAAGTTTTTACCATGTGTAAAATGTACTAGAACCCTCTAAATATTGAATTGGTCATTTGAAATTAGATCTCATCCTCTATTTTCATAAATTTAGACTATTTAGTACATGAATTGAACTTTAATCACAGTGCCAATTGCCAAATAGCCCATTCCCAAAAAAATATAACATCCAGTCCACGTGACACGCACATGCTGCCTCATTCAAACCCAATTTATCAAAGTTACCCTCATTCTCAAACCTGCGTCTCACTGACTGAACCACAAGCATGTATGCTATTAGGATTGTTTTGTATTTTCCAGTGGGCATTGGTCTGAGATTGAATTTTGTTTGGGAGTGACTACAAAATCGAGTTTAAATGAGGCCTCGGCATGTGCGTGTCACGTGCACTGGAGTCTGGAGTGGAGGTTAGATTTTGGAGGGCAAGGGATTTATTTGGCAGTGAGTGGCACACAACAATGCAGATGCTAATACAGTTCTAAATGTACACTTACTAAATTTGGCAAAGATGATCCCAGAAATGGACAACTGGGATTGAGTGGTATCAAATCTAAAACCTTAAAGAAACCAACCTCTTACGTTGTGGTTGTGTAGTAATAACATTCACATACAATAATTAGTGACTCTCTTTATCGCTTGCCTCTAACAATAAAAACTTACGCGGTTTTTTCCAACCACAGTTCCTGCACTTTTTCCGCAACTCTCTCCTTCAAACAAAAACCTTACAAAGTGTTGCCGAATTTGTGGGAAAGGCGGAGATTGTCGCCTCCACAGCCCGATCTTCCAAGCAACCATCGAAAAACCCCAAAAAAAAAAAATTTTAAAAATAATAATGGCATCTTTGAGTCATTTTCTTCTTTATTTCTTCCTCTTCTCCTTCTTCCTTATCACAGGCTTGGCCTCTTCTAATTCCTCTTCTCTTTCAGGTAATCTTCTTTTCTTTTTCTTTTTTTCTTTTTTGTGTGTGTGTGTGTGTGTGTGTGTGTGTGTTTTGACATGTTCATTATGAATTCTTAAATTACATTAATTTAGGTTTTTTTTTTTTTTGCAGATGAAATATTTGAGTCACGTGATGAATCCACTGGCCGTGTCCTCCTTCAGGCCAAGAAAGGTATTACTTTGATCTCTTTTTCCTATTGTGGCCTATTGTTTTTGTTCTTCCATTTTTTTTTTTATGCTAATTGGTAATGCAACTGAAAAAATGAAAAATGTGCTCTAATTTTTGTCGATGCCGCTTTTCTTTCCTGGATTTCTCTTTGATCAATGTATCACATTGCAGGCTGATGTCTGAAATTTTAACAGTCATAATGGCATTGATTCCTAATAAATGGTGTAACATTTTTTTTTAAATCTATTTCTGTTTCTTTTCCTACTTCAGATTTTTTAGCTTTTTATATAATTTATTTTCTCATTTAAGAAGATGGGAAAGAGGATTAGAAATATCAAATATGGTTGTTTCTTGCCTATTTTATGATTTGAGGGTTCATACATTATTTACGATCAGCACCATGCCATGCCATATACACCTCATTTTCTAATAAGAAAAGTACCTGCAACAATCTGTTTTTTACACTTTCTTTCATTTTGCAACCATAAAGAATGAAAGAAAAAAAAAGAAACTTTTTTTATTAATAGTAAAAGAGAAGAAGAAAGAAATTAAAATCAAAGAGAGAGTTAACTCTGAATTTATAATGTCATTTTTACATGATTGAGTTAGACGTGGAAGAGTTGCGATATGAAATTATATATGTTTCATTATGTGCAGCATGCACTGAAAACTTTGAGAACAAGAACTATACAATCCTCACAGCCCGGTGCAAAGGACCACAATATCCACCTGTGGTTTGTTGTAACGCTTTGAAAGACTTTGCTTGCCCTTTCGCGGATGCCATCAATGACTTGACAACTGATTGTGCTTCAACCATGTTCAGCTACATCAACCTCTATGGAAAATACCCACCAGGCTTGTTTTCCAACCTGTGCAGGGAAGGAAAGCTTGGTCTAAATTGCACTGATGTAGGACCTGATCCCGATGACATTAGTTATGGAGTTCATACAACTGTGATACACTCTACATTGCAAATCATCACTGCTGGCTTCATAGTCTTCTTATTATTCCATTGGTTCTGAAGGATGAAATTTATGAGAATATATAGCCACTCTTTACTATTTATTGGTTTATTTATTCATTCCCTGTCCTAAAATATCTTTCCATTCTGTCTAACCTGTGATTTTTTTTTCTTTTTGTCAATTTCTCTAACAAGTCCTTATATATCCACTTTTTGGCATGCCCTCTGGTCTGGTTTCCTAGCTAGCTAGGTTGTGAGCCTGTGACATTCATAAATCAGCCTTTTAATTTTTTTTTCTTAATTTCACATGATGTAAAGTGACATACTGAGAGTGTAGCTTTATGTTTGAGATATATGAAAAGTACTGAGTTGAATTGTTCTGAAGCAAGTTAATTGGATTAGAGGGAATATATATAGAGAGAGGTTTGGGTGAGTTTTTAATTAGATTAATTTCTGATGCTGAAGTTTGACCAGAAATTAACTGGTTAAAATTGGTCTCTGATAAGTGCAAATTAAATCACGACCTTTTTAAGGACATTACATCATTCTGTTTTGGGGTCAATTGCACGAATGTGCATTTTTAGGTACGGTTTTGAAACGAAACAACTATGCAATGCATCTAGTGGTGCAAGAATTTTTTTTTTTTTTTTTAATATTGTGTGGTCTTTCTAAAATAGATGGGAATAAAGAGTGGAAAGGTTGGTGGTAACGCCGGTCAAAATGTTATCGATCAATATATATAATTAAAAGCTCATTGGGTTTTAGAGATTTCTTTAATGAATTGCTATGTCAATGCTCCGGAACAATATGTTATATGTTACCTGATGTGTACCATCAATAGTTGGTGAGCCTGATTGTCATTAGTCAAAAAAGAACCTCATTGTCAAAATAAATTATGACTCTTTTCGTTTACATAAATCATGTACCAAGATTTTTTTTTTTTTTTTTTAATCTATATCTTAAGGGATATGGTGATAACAATTATAAGACCAAAGAGGGCCATGGCCCAATAAAAAATAAAATAAGGGCCAAATTGTGTTCCAAAATTCACTCCAAAATTTTAGAGAGGGTTTTCAACAATCGGTTTGGCATTTCGAGCATTTTTCTGAATATTTATGATTTTTTTCTATTTTTCGGCTTTCAAAAATCATTGAAAAAAATGTTAAATCTGGTCTTGAAATTTTTACCACTTCAAGGTTAAATTTTTCTTAGCATGTGTGCAAAAATCATGACAAGATTTGAAAAATTGCCCCAAAAAATGTCATTATATTTCCTCAACAAATTAATGCTTTCTAGTGCCAAGGACCAAATAACGATTCATTAAAAAATAAAAATGCCTACCTTGCCCAAATCTATAGTCGTTGGCCCCTCCCAAAACAAAAACAAAAATTTAATTCTTTTTTTGTAACAAAAAAAAAAAAAATTCCCTAAAAATTAATATCTTAATTCAGAGAAAATAAATAAATGACTTATGACTGTGTTAGACATGACACTTTACTTTTGACCTAATGTTGAAATTTGGTTTTTGGAGATTTGGATCATGTAGCTCCACCTAAAAAAATTTGCTTGGGTGTTTTTTTTTTTTTTTAATCATCAAGATGACTTTATAATTGAATATCATTAACAATTTGATGTTTTCTATGACAATTACAAGGATTAAATAGTTGATTAGTAAACATGCAATTTAGTTGCTTATTCTTAACTCATCTTTGGATTCTCAAGAGACAAATGAATATTTTAGAATTGATTATATGTGTTTGTTAGCAAACAAGTTTATAATTTATTTATAAGGCTTCACAAATCATAAAATTAGAAGACTACTGTTGAAATAGAAGTATAAAACCATTTTTATGAGCATAATGTAATTTGACATATCTACTTCATAATTTTTTTTCCTCAAAAAAAAACTTCATAAAATTATTAAACATTTTTTAATTATGTTAATAACTATAAAAGACTAAAATATCAATATCTACCAACATAATTATAGAGTGGTGTACTTGTTCTGGTACATAATATTTCAATTTTAATGACAACTATGGAAAAACAAAGCTAATAGTCTATATATATATATATAATTAAAACCAAAGTTAAGAAAATATCTAATTAAATTCTAAATTGGATTTCAATTGTTGTCTAATTTCACGCAATGTGTCCTATTTAAGTTTTTTTAATTTTTGTTCTAGATGAATTAATGTTGTGCAAAAGACAAAGAAACTAATATAAATAAATCAAACTATCAAAAACCCAATAATAAAAAAAGAAAAAGAAAAGTAAAATCATTTGTATACAATAATAATAATAACAAAAGAATAAAACTCATGTATATATCTATGACTTAAAAAATATGTAACTCTTACACTATGTACAATTTGAACTCATGAATATGTGTAATTGTAATTTTTTTTTAATTATACCATGCATGTGCACAAGTTATATACTAGTTATATTATGATAGTTACCCCATTTCCGATTATAATTTGATTTTTTTTCTTAATTTTTGATGAATTATTTTATATATATCTTGTTGCTATATTGATTTTTATCATATTTATAACAAATACACTTTTTTCTAACAAACTTATAATCAATAAAATATTATCTCTTCTACACATCAAAATTCATTAAAAATAAATAAAGAAAAATGTTTCCCATTTTATCATTGTCTTCTAATTAAGGTTACAAACTTATAGTAAAAAGACAAAGGCAGGTAGAGAACACAAAAAATTAAAAAAAAATTAAAAAAATAAAAAAAATTAGAATTTTAACAGGGCCGTGGGGGAGAAGAACGTATTATCTTTTAAAATTTATATCAAAGACAAACAAGCTAACAAGACCTCAAATTCTTTATATGATAATTTATACTCCTTCACAAAAATTGTGTAAAAGACAAGAAAACTATGGTATAATTACATAATGACATAGATTTATGTAAATTGTACTTGGGTGCCCATCAACCTATTAAAAATAATTTCATTCATGAGTGTAAATTTGAAAAAAAAAATAAATAAATCCTTACAGATAAATAAAAAATAATGAATACGTTATTTTTTTTTTTTATGGATTCTTAGTGTAAAATATCACTTGGTAAACACATGAATGGATTTTTATATTTCATATGGTCTTAACTCTTAAACAGTATGCATATATGCACGTATATGCATACTTGGGTATGCTAATTATGTTTCCCTTGAAAGTAAATCAAGGCTCCACAACTAGTTCGAATGGGTGAAGCTGATGCATCTCCTTTACCAACAAAATGGTTCAGTTATCTAATTTCATATACCTTGGCAAACTTATACTTATCTGATTATGAGGAAAAGTTAATTGTGTGGTCATTTGGAAAGATAAATGCTGTCCCTGTGTAGCACTAAGTGTGCCACTCCATTTCCATTTCCACTAACTTTACAAACTTTTAATCCTCCTATCCAAAAGGAAAAAACCAATTGTAAAAGAAAGGCAAAGCTCGTTAACAAAGCACATACTATTTCATCAATATAGAAAAGCACAGCTCGTTAGCAAAAAGTATGAAAAGGATGTGAGAAAAATTGGCCACCGAAAGAAACCAAACAAAAAAAAAAAAAGTAAAAAAATCAACAACAGAATCACACAAAAAGGCAAGCACAGAAAGTGTAACTCTAAGTTCTAACATCAATTTCTTTGGGCGCCGTATCGCATTATTGTAGGAATAGATTAGATGGGTAGTGTGTAGAAAGTAGAATAATAAAACAAGAGACAAAGCATGTGAAGTGTGAAAGGCAAGTTGCACACTTGAACAAGTGGGGGGATGTGCTCCAAGTCCGACCGTTTTCAATCAAAATCTTAACAGAATGGTTGACAATGCTTTTCAGAATGAGGCATTAAATTGTGCCCGTGAGTCATGACTTTATGATTCATATCATATGATGTTTGTGGCATCATGGAAGTTTCAATATTGAAACCTTAGAGATTTTTAATGCTCGCCTAATCATCACAAGGAATTAGAGGATTTCCAGGACTCCTTTCTTTTGAGTGCATAAGGAATTGGAGATTCAACATTCTACTATCATTGAAACAAGATCCCCCCCTAACTATTCAAAGAGAGAGCTCTAGTCAAGAAGAACTCAGGACACATTCTAGGCTAGTGCAGAATAGCACCTCTTTTAGAATAGCACCTCAAGTTTGGGTAAAAATGAAAAATTAAAATTATTTCACTATTCAGCGTATTTTTGCTACATTTATGGACCCTACTACAATTTTTGGCACTATTTATGGGTCTCACTGTACTATTTTAACTAATTTTTACATTTATTTACAGTACTTTCAGTAATAATTTTTCACTTTCAGTAAAATAAACGATATCCAAACGCACCCTTAAATGTATTGCGAAGTCAATGAAATGGTACAAAATAGAGTAAGAACTTGAAGTTCTGCACCATAATCAAATTGGAATAATAGTTTCGTAGTGTACATGTTTGTGGTCTGAACCTCACTTTCTCCCTTCCCTACTATCTACCTCTATTAAAAAAATTAACAAGATGAAAAGATAAGGGTTGTTGCCAAGTTGGATTTGAAAAAGAACATTTGGGATCATCTCCAACTGAGTTTAAGAATGAAGACCAATCAAATTCCAAAAAAAAAAAAAAGCTTATCAGTATAATAATCAGATCAGGCAGTTTAATTTCAGAGAACTAGAATTGTCTTCTGGGGCTTCATTGAGGATGAGGTCCTGAGGTTGTTGTGGATTGGTCATAGCACTTACCTTTTGCCAAATTTTGGAGCAGTTCAATCCCTCCCAAATTCCCAATTCATAGCAATTCCCCTAATTCTCCAGTTACTTTTGTTGACTCTTGTATGAGCCACGTTTCACGTGAAACAAAAGATTATAAAAGTCATTATTGATGTCTCAATATTAAAATGAGAGTAAGAAATTGTTTTTTTGGGACAACCTCATTGCATGCCGTCATAGATGGTTGTCTTTTGTGTACTATTTTTTTTTCCTATGTTCTACTGCACATAACATAGACTGCTAAAGGTATCACTTTGACAACCTTTATTGGCAATTGAATGTTGAAAATTACTCTCCTTCAAAAGTAAAACAAAAAAATAACACCACGATATAAAGAAAGGCTTAGATATATAATTTATTAGAGAGAGAGAGAGAGAGAGGGAGAGAGTTCTGAACAATAACAAGCATAGATCTGACCAGTAAAAAAAAAACTACAACAACACCTGAAATATTACAGTTCCTTCATTTCTCAACTTAAAATCTGATCTACCAAAAAAGTTGAAATTTTTTCAGAATTGCCTTTTTTTTTTTTAAATAATAAAAGACAAATATGGATAGAGGTCATCATGACTCATGAGCATGGAACCCTGAAAGCTTGATGATGAAGCTTATCTGTGAGCAGTGACCAGCGTTTCAATGAATCTTAGACCATCAAACCTCGGCGCAAATTTATCAGTCGAAGATGACCTTTGATGTGAAGAGTTTCCTTGATTTTTGTTCAATTCATCCCCCTGAAAAATCATAACATCAATTAAAAAAGTTAGCCTTGAAAGTTGATACTAGGATTAGGAAAAAAAACAGAGACAAAAAGAAAACGTAACCCCAAAATTAGCCAATTACCAAATCTTCGAAAACTTAAAGAGAGAGAGAGAGAGAGAGAGAGAGAGAAATGAATTGAAAAAAGGGAAAGCTAGAAGAAAGGAAGAAGGGAAAGAAAAAAGTTGGGATTTTTAGGCTATCGCCTTTTCAAATTGATTTCTTGTAATACAGGTCAAACCGTATTTTCTAGGAAACCAAACAGGGTAGAGCACCAAAAAGAAGGGTGAAAAAAGCAAAATTGGAGAAACCCAATTGAAAAATGAATGAGAGAGAACAAAAGGAAAACAACCCAGCAACAGATTTAAGGTTAATTACCTGTTGAGTAGTATTACAGACAGAGCTTGTGGAAGAAGCAGAGATGGTAGCAGAAGCTGCGGCAACTGAGGCAGCAAAGAATCCTGGTTTCTTCATTTTTTTTCTTTTTTTTTTGTTTGGAGATGGAATAGTAAACTCTAGTTCTGTAGAGAAGAGTCTGAATGGAATGAATGGAAGAGAAAGTGAGAAAAAGTTGGGAAGTTGAAGTTTTTTTTTTTTGTTGTTGTTGAAGTTGAAGGGCGTTGACAGATCATAAACATATATTTATAGAGATATACATGGTCAGTGACTCGGTGGTCGTTCATATTCACAATATTTACGCGGCAACTATCCTTGCCATTTCTTTCTCCAATGAAAATACGACAATGGCCCTTAAGATTCTTCCTTGGAAATATTTGTGTTTACCAAAGTGCCATCTAGTGCAGTGAAGGAGAAAGTATGCTATATGTTTCAGTAATACCAACTCTTTGGTATTTTCTACCTAATGAGTGATATATATTTTAAAAAATTACATTAGATTACTAAAATAAATTATTAATTTATCTTCTCGATGGTATAGAAAATTGTGATTAATTTATTAGAGTAGTATGATATAGTTTTTTTGAAACAAATATCACTTATTTATTGGCTAAAAAATACCAAAATAAATACTGAGTTGGTATTACTAAACATGGTACACTTTCCAGTGAAGACATTTCAACATTTTTCCCTATGCACTCTTATTATACAGAGGCTGCAAATCCCAAAGGGATAATTATTTATTAAAATATCTGAGCAATTTAACAATAAAAAAAGGTGCTAAAAATTGTATAAGTCTTTTTAAAAGCTAAATTGTATAATTATTTGACTTGAACAGTTAATAGTTTTAGCTTTTTTTTTTTTTTTTAGGAGGGAGGGGAGAATGCTAACAAATATCTTTAGGGTATTAGTTAATAATCCATTTAAAGAAAGTTTTTATGGGAAAAGAAAAAAGTAATTAATCTTTTGACAACTTTTTTCATTTCTCATAAAAGTTATGTCGAAATTTTCCTAAAATAGATTGTTAATTAATATCTTAAAGGCACACGTTAGCATGACCTTTGTTTTTCTTCTAATACTTTTATCAATATATTGATCTTTGCTGAGACTGTAAATTATTTTTCTTCATTGTATTGCAACCTTCATTATTTATTTGTTATTTCAATTTTAGAAAATAAATTTCTTGCTTATAATTGATTTTATTATTATTATTTAACATTGACAATCCTCACCCAATTCAACTAAGCTAACAGTACCTTAGTAGTTATTAATTAGTTATTACCTTTCAAAATAAAAACAAGCTAAATGGTTGAACTACCTACTTTGGTGTGTTACCAGATTATCAACTCAATAAAGGATGGCCTGTGGGATGGTCTTTCTAAAGTTTAAGGTTATAGCTTTTATGCATGCTTCTTAATCTTCAAACTTTTGACTTAAAATATTTCAAGTTTTCAAAAATCATACGGACACACTTTATATTGATCCACCATTAAATTGTTTTTATTATGTATTATTCATAAATTCACAACTTGACACATTAGTTATATGTGAAATTGGGGTGTGGCACTAGACTTATTGAATAATATATTTTTTTAATAAGATATTGTTTTAACTGGTAGACTTTTTAACACATTTCACTGTTTTTCTTAAGCCCCATTCCATTAAACAAAATTAAATCCCAAGATCTTTGTAGACCTACTTACCTTGTTTGTGGACCAGTTGCAAAGCTAACCCTTGTTTTATTTAATGGTCTGAATTTTTTTAACCACCTTAAAAAAGAAGGTGAACTTCAAAACCTAATATCATATTTCTCATATTGCAATAGTTAACAATTATCTTTAAAATAGATAACATAGTTCAAAATGATGTCATCAAAAATGTAAAATATAAATGATTTGTTTTTTAATTACAATGTCATTTTTATATTTGAAGCAACATTTTTTTTTTTTTTTTTTAAGTTTAGGGATCTAAAGAATACCAACAAGTAAAAAAATTTTGACTTTTAGAAAGTAACATTTACTTCATGGAATTTTTAAATTTTGGAACAAATCAAAATGAAAAGTGATGTTACTTAGAAATCAGTGGATTGAAAGTCTCCGGACTTTGGCGACCTTGAAGGTTAAATCCTGAAAAAAGTAAACACAATCAGGGAGAAAGACCGGTGGAGGCCGGTCTATGGTCCTCCGATGGTCAAGTCAGTCACTTGGAAGAAAGATCTTTTTAAGGCTTCTTTTTTAGAGAAAAGTCTGAATGAATTACCTCTTCGTAGGAAAGTGCTTATATAGTTCGCATGGAGCGGTTATTCATTCTGAAAACCGTTCCTATTGTTGAGGGAACTATCAGAGCATAAAATAACTTCCATAACTTCCATGGAAGTTATTTTATCTAGAGCGATGCTTCAAAGGAGGTATTGGTTCATGAGTAGAAACCCATTTCCCTGTAATCCCAAATTTAGCCGTCTCTATTATTTGCCTCGTCTGTCACTGGGGACGGACGAGGCTATGCTCGTCCTTCATTAACGATGGACGAGCCTTTGTCGGGATGCTTTCAAGTAGTTCATTCCTCAGGGACGAATCACATGGACGATGCTTTGGAGGTACTTAATATCATCATCAAAAAGCACATAATTTTTTTTGAGGCAAAAAGAAAATTAATTATGAAATAATTATTAAAAAAATTATGTCCTCATAAATCATCATGACAATAACATAATTTTGAAGCTCTAGCTAAAGTAATTTTATTTTTATTCTTTTTAAATGGTAAAAAGAAAGGCTTCAAATAAAAATAAATCAAATGGGGTTAATTTAGTAATTAGGTGAATTTCCTTCTAGAATCTGACATAATTCCAAAGGGACAATTTCGTGATAGAAGAAATTACCTTATTGGTTATTTCGGTCTACGTGGAAGTTGATATTTTCGAGACTAATTATTTTAGCAGTTAGTCGGTTCTGATAGGTCATTTCAAGTAGACGGTCAATTATCTCTGGCACGTGTATGGACGTGATGATACCACGCAATCAATACCAATGTCACAAGCTATTGTAAGGCCCTAGATATTACGAAATAAGCTGGGCGGATCAATGGAGTGGCTGAGTGGGAGAGATACAGCACCACCTACCAATATGTATATATAATTACACTTTTAATTTTGACTTATTTTCATTTCAATATTTTTATGTTTTATTTTAGTCCTCGCTAACTTAAATATTTTTTAAAATTTAATCATTTTTTTTTCTTGCTTTTTCTAATCTTGTTGTTAGTTTTAGTATTATTCATTTTCTTAACAATGTTGATTTGGTGAACTTAACAATGCATATTGGATTGGATGTAAGGGTTGTATTGAAAACAAATTGAGTTAAAGGAAAAATAAAATTTCAAAAATGGAATTGAAAACATGTCAAGGTTAGAGGGTATAATTTATAATTTAACATTAAATAAATGGTGTTAACCTCATGAACAAGTTATGCATCATTGAAGACTTCTTTCATTTTTGGATTTGATTGAATAAATTGTTAGATGTGTGTGACAGGATTTGAAGGAGCATCGGACCAAGATACAAGAGACATTACCAATAACTCTAAGTGAAAAAATATACTTTCTAATATATAATTGAATATATTCCTTAATTTTTTACGACACTTTTATTTATTATTTTAAGAAAAAATAATATAACTACAATAGAATTAGATGTCTTTTTTTTTTTTTTTTGTCCATCATAATGTTCCTTCATAAGATATAATATAATAGATTAATATAACCATTAATCAACATCTAATAATGTTGCCTTTTGAGGTTAGGAAGGGTTTCTTTGTCATCTAAGAAAAATAATTCTATAAAAATTGGTAAACTTACATAGGATGGCGCAATTACATAATGGTTTTCTACTCTTTTCTCAAAAGAATATTATACTAATGCCAATTTAGCATATAAAAATGAATTTAATTATGTTAAAAGTAGAATTGTGCTTATCAACCTTTCAAAGTTTCCATAAAATAAATGAATAACTTTTCAAAACACGTATGGAAAACATAAGCCAAATTAAATATGTTTTTAATAATATAATGTACAAATAGGAGTTATATCAATGCTGACATGGTAGACACTGTAACAATATTGAAGCAAGGCTTTTTCACGGTTCCATTACATCATCATATAATGTGTGAAAAAAACTAAATATTTTTTTATATTAAAAAAAATACAATGAGGATACATTTTTTAATAATTTATTAATATAGAATATTATTTTTATATAGACTTATTATTCATACTATTATTATTGTATACCAAACACAACATATCAACCTAATAATTATTATAAATAAAAAAAATTTACATCATAAGACGTTAAATGTGTTTGAATTAGATTTATTATTGAGTATATTTATTTGTTTAAAAAACAAATTTAAAAAAAAAAATTAAAATCAACTCATGAAGGGCATAAATGTGATATAACAGGTGTAGTTAGGGTAGTTGGGGTGGCGGTATGAAACAAGGTTATGGTTATTCTGAACTCTGACGTAAGAGATGATTATTATCTGGGTGTTTGACACGTGTAATGCTAACTTTATTATGAACCACCCATTTCTATTGACAAAACTTTAAACTAGCAATATTTAATTTTATTCATAAAGTTAATTATGTGGACTTGGGGGGCAGCTATCCTAGTTGAACAGGGTCTGAGTCTGAAACCACCACACAAAAACAAAGAGATGACTTTCTAAACGACAACAACAAAGGACTAGAAGTGAAGCGAAGTGACAAACCAAACTTCCCTAAGGTAGAGGAGAGGATGCGTGATGAGGTTGCCATTGTTTCTTAACTTGTGTCACTTTCTGAAAATATTCTCTGCTGACATGTGAATCCTATACAGTTCTTCTTCTATCTATCCTTCTGCTCCAATAATTCGTTGAACCTGTTGGAGGGTCAATTATTGTGGGATTGGGAGCTACATTAAATGACTTTCATTAGTGGGAATATGGGATGGTTTTGAATCTTGGCTTTTATTGTAAGAATGTAGGAAATATGTTCTTAATTGGAGGGATATGAATTAGAGCAATTGTATTTTTTTTTTTTTTTGGAAGCAAATAGAGCACTTGTTTCACACTTGTACAATGGAAAAATGATTACATTTTAACCAATTAAATCTAAAATTTATCCCCATCAGACCATACAAAATTATGTAAAAATATAATATTGTTATAGTAATCGTGTAAAAATTTACTTTAACACTATTCATTTTGTATTTAGTTTATTATTTTCTTTTTATGTTTTTTGAGGATGAATGAAAAAAAGTAGATGTGGTTGTTATGTGTAAAGAAAGAAAAATAATTTTACAAAATTAAGAAAATTTGATAATATAATGAAATGTAGTATATAATAAATAATCTGATGTATGCTGTTTTGAAAATTGAGTATGTAAATTTGAAAGAGTATGTTTTTATGCTAAAAAAGAAAAAAAAAATTACACGAACTAATGCGAATGCTCATACTTTTTCCTAAAAAAAAAAAAGGGAACATGCTACAAATGTTCTATAATATCCTTTAAAAAAATAGTACTATAATTGACAAATGGAGTGTCTAAAGCTAAAATTTGTAGGTTTATCATTTGAGAAAGTTTGTAGTCATAAAAATTTTTGCAACTGTTGATGAGGTAGATTATTAGTGATAGGCAAAAAATATTAATGCCAATAGTGAGTTCAAATAAAAACTAGTAAAAATTTGTAATTTAACCGTTGTAAAAAAATTGTTTTTGTCTATGACATTTCTCTTACCATTTACTTGTGCGTCTTTCCCTTTTGTCTTTTCTAAATAGAAAAAAGGATGGTAAATTCCTAATTAGATTCGACTTTTTCTGTTAAGTTATTAGTTTAACATTAAGGCAAAATTTTAAATTTTTTTAATATACAAAGAGCCTTGTAGCTCAAATGACATTTCTTGGTATTTCTAACAAAAGCATACAAGATTCAAATCTCTCATCTCTAACTATTGAATTTAAAAATTAAAAAAAAAAAAATCAACTTGATGTAAATTATGAGTTTGGCTACTATAGAGGGTGAAAAATTAAAACTTACTCAAAACATTTACGTGAAATTTGTAAAGCCAAAATACTAATTACAAATTCCACTTAAAGGTGAGTTTGATTCAGTTTTTTGATATTGTACTTTTTGAAAAAGTCTGGGTTTTAAAAAGTGCGATATGAAACTATGCTTTTTGTAAAAACTGAGTATTTGATAAAAGCTGTTAAAAATTGTTTTTTAAAAAAGCTAAATGTTTGGCTAGCACTTATAAAAGTGGCAGTTTGAGAAATAAATTACCAAAAAGGACAATGTATATATAAGGAAGTTTATTTCATACTTAAATCAACTACTTCATATACTTCAATATAAAACCTCAAAGTGACTTGAATAGAGAAAGCGGGGTTGGACGATTTTTTGTCATAAATTAAAAAGTGACTTGAACATGGAAATATACAGAGCATGTAAAGATATAGCATATATCCACACCCAAAAAAATATATATATACATAGAGCATGTACCCACAAATTTTCAGTACCCAAAAGAAGATAAATAGATCATGTAAATAGCAAGAACAAATAAAGCATGCACAGATTTGAAAATTTTTCAACAAATATTTCAGAATCTCTGGTGGTACCTGGTGGTTTTTGGTAGCAGATCAATGTTGCTTGGTGTTTTGTTGATCAAAAATTATACCTTCAAAATGTTTTTCTCAGATCAAATATATAAGACATAAATAAAATGCTCTAAAAAAATATATAGAGAGGAGGAGAAGAAGAAGAAGAAGACTTACTTGCAGCAGCACGGAGAGGATAGCTATTTTGTAGCAGAGCAGAGATATGAGATTTCTGGCATGAGCTACAAAGATGGTGTTATCCTTTAATTTATCGAAGGGTAAAATTGGGTTTTCAATAAAATATGTGGGCAATTTAGTAATTGACCTTCAAATCTGACGGTAATATTTATTAAAAGCGCTTTGGCTATTGCAAAAGTAGCTAAGAGTTGTCCACACATTAAAGTCTCATTCTTCACATTTCAAAACGCAACTTTGTTGAGAAAACACATTTTAAAATCTTTTCCAAATGCACATTTTATTTTTTTGTCTCAAAAAGCACAGCTGAAACCAACACACACAAAATACATGTTATTTTACAATTTCCAACGCGACAAATCTTCCTTCATCTTTCTTATCTCTTTTTCTTTTTCTTTTTGTCATTTTCACTATCTACCAATATGTTCATCTTTTATCGATCTGGTGAGCTTAATCAGGAATATAATGCTTGCTTTTGGTTTAGGGATTCACAGCCCACGTATTCCAATAGGACTGATTTTGCTGTTGTGATCGAACATATCATGGCACTTCACCATTGTGAAGGATCTTGAACTTTCGGCGTATCTCGCAAAGGTCCCATGGGTTGGTGGAATACTCGATAAATGATGCCATTAGCATAGAGCCAACCTATGGGTTGATAACTTACTTGATAGACAGTACTGTCGTTGTCTCTCCTAACGACTTTATAGACAACAACACTACTGCTACCAAGAAGTGGATGACCATGAAATTATTTCTGCTACTAGCATTGTATTTGTTGTTAGCGTTGTTGTCAAAATGACTTGATAATGTAGCAGAGGAGTCGGAGGAAGAATTAAAGGAAGATGAGGGGAAGGGGGGAACAATGTTAAAGCTCTGTTTCTTTGGTATTTTATATTCTCCATATACACCAAATAATGAATTTTGTGATTGATAGGGTTTTAAATAATGGGAATGTAAATCTCATCATTTGTAAATTTTTGTGTAATTAAAATGTTCATCATCCAAACACTCATTTATTGGACTAGTCCTTGGTGACCAGTAGAATATTAAGTGCCATCTGTGAAATCAACGACACTACAAGATTAAAATAAGTATTACTGTTTACTCAAAAAAAAAAAAATCCAAGGAAGTAAATGGCTTCATAACCGACAGATTGCAATGGTTAGATGAGCAATCACGGAATGATTAATCATCATGAATCAACTAAAAGGCATTACTTTAACAGCCAAAAATGAGCCATAAAGAGGCTCCCAACGGCTATAGAAAGAAGGGCTATAAATAAACCATCACCCACCGAGAAAAAGATACACACACCCAAATAACTACAATTCTTTCCTCTTTACTAAAGCTATACGGAGAAGTTTTATGATTGAATCATCAGAGGACCTATGGCTGATGCCACACCGGTGTAATTCCCTTTTTTTTGCGGGAATTATTACCTTGTCTAGCTAATAGATGAGGTCATCGACTAATGACTATTTTTAGTATCATCACTTGGTATGGGCAAAATTTGTATATTATTAATATGTGCATGAAAGTGAGATGGTTCAAAGAATGATCTCATTGATTAGACAAATTTACAATTTAAACGTTAAATACAATGAAGAGAGGGAGAATTATTTTGCCAAGTAAATAGGATAAGGAGATAAGTAGATGAATGCCTTATGATGTAACTCCCAAACCCACCTCAAAGCATCTCAAAACTCTAAAGGTTTATTCATCAATTTGTGAACACAAAACAGGGAAAAAAAAAAAAAAAAAAGGGGTTTATTTATCTTATTGAAGTAGCAACCTTCAATAAAACTGCCAAGTCAATTTGTAAAATTAATATAAAAAATTAAAATGATATATTATGATCCATATAATTAACCCTGCGGTTTTTCTTTAATGTTTTTTTTTCCCCAAGTGATTTGAAAGAGAGAAGTGAATGGGGCTCATTCATTTATTCAAATATGAAATGATAAAAGGCATGAATCTTCTCATGATTATAAAACTCAAGCAATCAAAGAAAGTAGGAATCTTTCATATGATTGCTCATTAAGGATAGATCCATCCTATACTCGAGCACTTTTATCTTTTTCTAACCTTGAAAATATAACTCGTGTAATCTGACTTTAAATCTTGGAAGGATCTCTCTTTCAGAGAAAAGAATATAATTTCTACCATATCTTTTTGGTCAAAAGCCGCATAAAGCAAGCACACCGCACCCATATTGATTTTGTGGGAATAGCAGACGAGAGGACCTCACAAACACAATGTCATTGGGCATTTAAGAATTCTCAATTCAGTTGGTATATCACTATCTTGGTATGCTTGTGTTATTCTATTGGCACATACGAGGATTGTTATCTTAGAGATTCAATATTGTAGCAGCATTCAACTGATGGTGCGGAGCACCATTAATTTATTTATAGGTAGATACTAGATAGTGAAGACATGTTTTCAGCAATTAGTGCGACGTAAATCTAAATCATTTTAACATGGAAGAAGATGCTCTTCATTTGAAACAAACTCTCTCTACTTTACTCTTGTTCCAATCAAGTTGAAAATTCAGTTAAATTAATAAAGATAAATTGCGATATATTTCCTTAAATTGTGGGGGTAATTTTGACTTTATTCCCTAAAGTTCAAAATTTTGAATCTGTATTGCATTTTGATTTCAGTTCTTCCATCTATGTCTATTATTGATGACTGTTATATCCTTTAAGTGTCACATAAGCATAGGAGACATTTGTCGAAGGAGGATTGCATTATGGTGGGAAAGAGGGGAAAAAAAAAAGAGGCCATGCTGGGATCGTAAAGGCAACTGGTGGAGAGAGAGAGAGAGAGAGAGAGAGAGAGAGAGGAAAGTAATGGGAAATTAGAAAAAATAATTTTTTGTTTACTGAATATAAAGTACGTTGACCTACTTAATGAGCTCAAAATGACATAATTTTGAATAGAAAAAATTACGTAGTTTTGATTTTATATGCCAATTTACAAACAAATCAGAGACGAATATGGATGGAAGGACTTTAGTCTAAACACTAGATAATATTAACTGTGTGAATCCAAAATTTTAAAGTCCAAGAGGCAAAATCAAAATTATCTTAAAACTTATAAAAATCCAAAAATCCACATAACACGTGGATAATGTATGCAAATACTATGCAGGCATACCAATACAAATCACCAAGTACAAACCACACATCCCCACCCCTATAAACAAAGAGAAAAACCCATTTATTAAATAATCAAAATGGAACATGAAAAACAGGACAGTAATAATGTCAAATCATATAATGGAAATCCCCCGGGAATGGCATTTTTAATGGGGGAAGATGTATACCAGGAAAGATGGGGTCGCATGCTGCATGTGGTGCTGGCAAGAGAAAACTCCAAGCACTTGTAGTGAGCTCTTGTTGACTATTGTATGCAACAAGTGATAGGCCACCACGATCCTGCTGATTACATCACAAAATTTTCGAAAGAAGTTTATCCATTGGCCACCTACAAATAACCCGGCCACCCAAATTTTTTTTTAAAAAAAGGAAAGAAACAAAGATGCTAGTGCAGACAATGATGATGATGGAATAAGCACATGAATATTTAACATTAAAAAATTAGTAAAAGCAGAAACTAGCATTGAGTAAGAGAGTGAATGAAATTCTGACTTGGTAAACCAAACAATGAAAAATTAATATAAAAATAAGTTCATCAAAAGCTTTGTTATAGTAAGCTTATAATAACATGTTGCAGTTAATCTTCTGTAGTTATCCAATTGACTAGTTTAATAAATCATGCAAAACTATCGTGCACTATTTTGTCTTTGTTCCCTTTGTGTGACATACTTGGGACTTGAGGCAGAAAAGTTGGACCCTATCTTCGTTATGAACACACAATCAGCCTCCAAGAGATGCCTTCTTCTTTCAAATTTAAGAGGTTGTGTATAAAAGTAAAATTGTTTTTGTTTTTTAGTACGGTGCACGTCTTCTTATCAATAATTTAATGTTGTTTCTTTTCCATGCGCTTGTTCTATAAAAAAAATCGTATCTTTTTTCACTGAGTCAATACACATGCTCCTTGGCCATCTCAATAGCCAGTATCACATGCTCCTTGGCCATCTTAACAGCCAATCCACATGCAATGTTTTGTTTAGAATATCTGGAACGGTGAAACCAATCAAGCTTCAAACGGAGCAAGAAATAAGTCCTAGAGTCTAGCATAATTAAGTAATTTTTGTTCTTTTATTTATACTAATTCTATCCAAATTTCAATTATGTTATTAAAATATTTCATTTAGTTTACTTATGATTTTATATTTGGCACAATGCTAATTACCTCCCAAATTTTCATCTCTCTCTGGAAAGTTACACATACAGTTGGTAGGTCCCAGAATCCACAACCTCCCCTCACTTTCCATCCTATTATTATGAAGGAATGAAGTTTCATTTGAGAAAGAGTTCATGGGCACAAATATTTCATTCCTCCCAAACTTCACTTCTGTCTCCTCGATAAGTAAAAGAATATAGCAGATTAGAAACATCATAATGAGTATCAATTACATGATAAAAAATGTATGGTAAAATCATTTATCATGACTTAAGATTTTGTGTATAAGCAACTGTCATGATCTACGAGTTGAAAGGGAAGGGCCCTGCATCTGCAGCAGATTTAATGTAGTTTTAACTTTTAAGAATATAAAAAACATAGGAACTGGGAGAAAGAAAATTGATTGTGGCAGCAAGAAAATATACAACGTGAAATCCTTGTGATCACAAATCATCTGATACTGATTGTCACCAAAGGAAGGAAACCTAGTCCTGACTCATATTCTCCCAATGTCAAAACATCAGACTTGCCTTTAAGGAGTCTACATCTGGAATTAGCAAAAACAAGGAAGAATGAAGACCATTTAGAGCATAAATCCGTGACCAGAGTAATAGATGTGTACATGAGCTCTAGCTCAAATGGCACCTCCCCTCTAAAAAGTGCAAAGCAGATGGTGAGGCCATGGGTTCAAGCCCACTAGGTGCATGAATAACTTACCAACAATTTTAATATATATATATATACACCCACATGAGGCAATGACGAGCTTCTAGAATTCAGTAGCTACAAAGGTCTAAGTCAGACAATTCTAAAGAATTTTTTCCATCAGAACTTGTCTGTGGTGCCTGGGAGTTCACTTATAGAGCTGAATGAGGCTTGAAAATAATTATTTCAAAGAAACTTAAAGTAAATCAAAGGGCTTTTCCCTGAAATTTCGCGCTGCTATCGATAGGAATTTAAGCAAATGAAAGAGAAAAGGAGTGTTAATCTACTATGAGAACCATGAAGCCAGAGGGCACAACATACAACAGATCAATGACACTGAAAATCAAAGGTAGACAGAAGCAATATGTTTCCAAAATGATAAACCCTCATTTAATTCATTTATAGTATCCACCCTACATATAATTCCTCTAGTGGAAGAAAGATAACCTTTTGGAATAGGTTATGGGTCAAGTATCCGAAATTGCAAAAAGTGCATCTCTATAATGCATTCTTGGGTGCAAAATGGCATAAGGAGCATAATTGGTTCTTATGTTACACTTTTATTCAGACACATACAGTATCTTGCATAGGGCTTAACTCATCCTTTTTCTTAGTTGAATCTTCACCATATGAAAACAGGATTTAGCTTGTCATAATCAAGGTGAAAACTGTGTCAGAAGTGGATTTTGCAGAAGTTATCCATACTATCAAATAAATAAGTATTTAAAAGATATGTCAGCATCAATGAGGCCAAAGATCTTTCTTTTTTTTTTGTTGATAAATAATGAAAGTTCATTAATCAATATAGCCAGGTACACCAGAAGTGTACATGGATAGGAGTACATCAAGCTCGTAAATTACAATGATTAAGCATATCTAAAAGATTAGAACATGAAAAAGAATTAAAACAGAACTCCAATCAAGCAAAGAGTGGAGAAGGAAAGATTTAATCTCGAGAATCGACCGTTCCTTTCCCTCAAAGCATCTAGTGTTCCCTTTGTGGCATCCCTCCACAAGTCTATGTTACAATGTCTACCAAAAGGGCCTTGCCAAGCTGTAAATAAATCTGTAACACTTAGTGGCATAACCCAAATCACACCAAAAAGGGCCCACACCATAGACCATAGCTCGAAAGCAATGGGACAATAAAGAAGAAGATGATTTCCTGATTCCCCACTCACTTTACACATATAACACCAATCCATGACAGGGACACCCTTGTTCCATAATCTATCAAGAGTCAAAATCTTACCTAAAGTGGCAGTCCACAAGAAGAAAGCAACTCTAGGAGGGATCTTTGAGCGCCACAAAGGTTTCCAAGGAAAAAGAGTGTCAGGGGCTGAGGAGAGGACAGCTGGAAACCTACCGGTGGAACAAACTTGAGATTTACCATATCATTAAGGTCCTCCATCCCCTTGATGCTCTGAGGAAAATTTTATAGTTTGAGAGACAACCAAATAAACTTGCCACTCAGATATTTGTCTTTTATCATACCCTACAGCATCCCACTGGTCATTGGTTTTCATAAGATCAACATCAGACTACATATTAGCTCTTAATCTGTCCAACACCATGCATGGATGTGGTGTGGAAATCTTAGTCTTTACAACAAGATATCTAAAGCAATGGCTAAACTTAAGTCTAGGTGTGGACCAACTTTTTAAAACAAAAGCAATACTTAAAAACATATTTCTCAAATTGCTCTCCATTGCTACACAAAGGTCCTGTAATTGTGTACAAGGTGAAACAGAACATACTTTAAGCTGTCCTTTTCTTTATTTGTTGTTGCCTTTTCAGGTAAGAGATAGCTAAAGCACAGCTCAGCTTAACAAAGCTTTATCAAAGCCTACTTGATACGTCTTTAATCATAACTGCCAGGAGTCATGTATATATGCAAAATTCTCACTGTTCAGCTCAATCTAGGGCCACATACTTCTTTCATTTATATTCATGGCTTTTTAAAAATATATATTAACAAGGAGTGCAAAACTCTTTGAGCACCTAATTAATCTGTGGAGTGCGGACATACATAGTCCCCTGTTTCACACACTGTACTCCCAAAGAGTTGCTTGGATTTTAGTTAGAAAAGTCAAACTCAATACTCCATTTGAGAGATCATGAGTTCAAGGAACAGCTAGACCAACCCCTAAAAGAGTCATGGCTTTATCTACTGCCTCAAACTCAATGCCATCAAATTCTCACAATCATCACACAACCATTTTGACTTCAAGTGTTAGTTTTCCTAGAAGATCCAAATTTAGCCACATTTTCACTTAAGGAACCTCCTACATGATGATTGATGCACTTCACATGATCATATATAACAGGCAAGTCTAAAATAACATTCTTTCTCTATAATACAGTTATAGCATCTTCCCCGTGAATATCCTGAGAGTAGAAATAGCAAACCAAAACAACACAGTTCTTTCTTATTCAAACAAAAACAACATGCATTGCAACAAACAATGATGCAATCACAGAAACGAAAAAACATCATTAAGTACCTTTTTGTCAAGAAGATTTAATAGAATCAACAAACCCACTACTCAGCAATCTCTCCACATACTTCCCCAATATATCCACCTCCAAATTCACCTTCTGCCCAACATTCTTCAAAGGAATCACCACCTTCTCCTGAGTATAAGCTACCAGCATGAAATTAAAGCATTCCTCATCATCAAACACATCCACAACTGTCAAACTAGTCCCATCCACAGCAATAAACCCTTTGGGCACTATATACTTCAACAACTCCTTCCCAGTCTTTACCTTGATCCACAAGGAATCCCCCTCAGGCTCCTTTGACACTATCTCCCCAGTCCCATCCACATGCCCCTGCACAAAATGGCCCCCCATTCGGCTCGTGGGCTGCACCGCCCGCTCCAAATTCACAAGCGAGCCTGGCCCGAGCTCGATCAACGAGGTCTTCCGCAGTGTCTCCGGCGCTAAACCAACAGTGAATTCGGACAATTGGGTATCGAATTCAGCGACCGTTAAGCAGGTACCATTAACAGCAATGCTGTCACCGAGATTTACTCCTTCAAGAACGGTCTTTGCGGCTATTCTCATGTCGAATCCGCCATCTTCGGCGATACCCAGTTGCTTAATCTCGCCCACTTCTTCAACTATGCCGGTGAAGAGGCAACAGATGTGGGATTCGAATCGAGTTCTGAAATTGGTTTTTGGGTTTTTTTGGATTGGGAAGAAGAGAGAGAGAGTGGAGGGTTTGAAAATGGGGTTGAATTTTAGGTGGGGTTTGGGTGAGATAGCAGGGGAAGTGAGAATTGAGGCTTTTGGAAATGTGGGTTTTGGGATTTTGGAGAATGAGGTGAGAGAGAAACAAGAAATCGCCATTAAGGAGGTGGAAAATTAGGGAAGATCCAGCAATGAAAGGAGAAGAAGACGAGCAAAACTCTGAACCTCCGTGGACAAATAGTCAGCCTTAACCAGTGTCGGAGTGTAGCCACTGTGTTCAGATGGATTCGTTGCAAGAAAAATAAATACAACAACAACAACAACAAATACTAATGCATATGAGATTTTTAAAAAAATTTAAAGTAATTTTTGGTTATTTTGGAGCATTTGTATAGGCAAAAATTTCTGTTTATTTTAATATAAAAATTTATTTTTTTTATTTTACATTATTACTATTCAAAAACACACATTATATATTCAGATTATCTACTTTATTCTACATTTTATTATTAAAATAATTTTATGAATTTTTTATTATTCTCTCTCTTTCTTTATGTATATAAGTAAATAATTATTAAAAAATGAATTTAAATGTGAATAGTAATAGTGTATATTTATACAGTTAAATGTTTAACAGTGAGATGTGAGTGTTAAAAAAAATAATACTCCCAATTTGTTTTTTGTTTTTTTTTTTTTTTTTTTTTTGAGCTAATGTATAAGCCCTAAGAAATAGTTTTTTCTTTTTCTTTATTTTAGGGTAAATAGACGATTTTCATTAATAACTAAGCAGTAGACAGAGTTTTGAGGACGGTTCCTCTCATAGTACAACCCAATATTGTCATAACATAAAAAGCATAAAATTATCCACAGGCAGACTATCAAAAACAACAAATTCTTGTTGGATGGATGGCCATTTCTCAGCTAGAGCATCCACGCACTTGTTGGCTTCCCAATAACAGTGGCTCATCTTCAATTGGAAAATTAGTTGATGAGAGTCCTGCAGTCCATAATAAGAGAGGAATGGTTAAGATTACAATTGGACACACTAGAAATCCAGTCGAACAATTTTTGCATCAATTTCTATTTCTAATGTCAAGATATTGAGAGTAATGCATAAAGTTAGCCCGTCCCTTAAAGCCCATAATTCTGCATCTACACTAGTGGAATGCCTAATATTTCGGCTAAATCCTTTAATCCACACTCATTTGAGTCATGGATTAATCCCCCTCCGCTAGCCCTTCTAGGATTCCCCATAGCCAAACCATCTATATTGAGTTTGCACCACCCATTGCTAGGCCTGTTCGGCTGTTCCACCTGAACTTAGTCACCTTGTAAGAAATAGAATGAACCATGAATAGATAGCAACGTAGCAGAACATTGACCCAAATCATTTTAAGGCCTAAGAAATAGTTTGTTGTCTCCACTCCTGCTCACTCATCACAACCACATCTTGTTGCAGTGCAAGGCAATGCTTGGATTTTCTTGTCAGATTTTACCTTTTTGGGATTGATTAATTGATTTTCCCCTAATTGGATTGATTTTTTTTTTCTTTTATTGGAATGAATTGGATTAAATTTTTTTGTCTCAATTATGATGTTCTGGACAATATTGTAGCGTTGATTCTTTTTCACGGTGATTTGGGCTTGATATTTATGAAATTTCCAATTTGTTTATTTGGTTTATCCACTGTTTGTCAGAATGGCCATGTGTTTAATTATTACTATTTTTTAATATTAAAAAAATAAAAAATAAAAATAAAAACTTGAACAGAGATAAGCCAAACTTTTTTTTTTTCCATACAACACTTATTTTCAAATAGACCAAACTGGTTTGAAGGAAAATTTCTCTAACTCTATATGGGAATGATAAAACAATTCACTTGTACTTCACATGACTTATTTAATTAGTCATATAATTTATTTAAACTAGTCGCTAATCCGTGCGATGCACGGGATAGTTAAATAAAAGGACAATTAACCAACATCACGTTAAGGTAAAAGAATTAGTAAGAGACTGATTTGCTCATCAAGAATTTAAAAGAAAAAAAGATTGATATAATAAAATCTAAAAAATTTAGAAATTGAAAATTGGATTAATAATATGTATATTATAGACATTTTGCTAGTTAGCGTTTAAAAAAAAATTGATCTGTCATAATTAAATAAAATACAATGGGAATAAATATTTAACTTCTATGCTTTTCTATAGTTTAGAAGTGTTGTCTAACGTAGAATGTTATTGGGTTGTAAGAAAGGTTTTTATAAAATGTTAATACCATATATATATGCTTATATTGTCAATATTTCACTGCAGGTGCATAGTTACTGAAATTTACAAAGTAATTTACAATTCTTAAATTAATAAAGCAAAATTCCCAAAAGTTATATATATACACACACTCAAAACTGATATAAACTACAAAGATAAAAACAAATCTTATTTAGTCATATTAATAACAATATAAACAATTCAAAATATGGAACATTATCAAATTTATAACACTTAATTCTATTATCTTTTATGTTGAATCCAAACAAATAATTAATCAACCAAAAATCAAAGGTTTAATTAAGAAAACAAAAAATCACATGAATCCAAAATAAAAATTCTCAATAAAGTAAAAACATATAAGGTAAAGAATTAAAATCAACCTACTAAGACGCAAATACCAAAAACTCCAAAACTTAAAAATTCCAAATTTTATAGAATCCCCAAATTCTACTTTAAAACTAAACAAAACCCTTCAAATTCAAAAAATTCATATATAATATACCAAATAAAAATTTATCACACCTTGGGTTGGAAGACATAGGTTGCAGTTTTGATTTTTCTCCAAAAAATAGAGATGCTTTATCTGCCATATACAATATAAAATAATTATTAGAAATTTCAACTCAAAAACCAAACCCACAAAAACACTATTAAAATATAGAGATTAACCCAAATACTTAGAAGAAAATAAATTTTAAACATAACAAAACAATAAGATAGAATGAAAATTTCAAGCACATATGAAAACAAATAAAAAAGACAAAACCTACGTTTTTTTTTTTTTTTTTTAGTTGAGTCTCTCTCCTTCTTATTTTTTTTAATTTTAAAGTGAAGTTAAGTTTAAGATTTTGAGATGGTAATTGATAGAATTTTAAGGAGAAAAGAGAGAGTCCTACCAGGAGTCTAAATAATATAAACAATTCAAAATATGGAACATTATCAAATTTATAACACCTAATTCCATTTTCTTTTACGTTGAATCTAAACAAATAATTAATTGAAATTAATCCAAACAAATAATTAATCAACCAAAAATCAAAGTTTTAATAAAAAAACAAAAAATCACATGAACCCAAATAAAAATTCTCAATAAAACAAGAACATATAAAAATTTACCACACCTTGGGCTGGAAGACATAGGTTGCAGCTTTGAGTTTTCTCCAAAAAATAGAGATGATTCATCTGCCATATTCATCTACCATATACAATATAAAATAATTATTAGAATTTCAACCCAAAAACCAAACCCATAAAAACACTACCAAAATATAGAGATTAACCCAAATATTTAGAAGAAAATTAATTCTAAACATAATAAAACAATAAGATAGAATGAAAATTTCAGGCACATATGAAAGCAAATAAAAAAGACAAAACCTATGTTTTTTTTTTTTTATGTGAGTCTCTCTCCTTCTTATTTTTTTAATCTTAAAGTGAAGTTGAGTTTAGGATTTTGAGATGGTAATTGCTAGGGTTTTAAGAAGAGAAGAGAGAGTCCTACCAGAAGTCTCTCTCTTTTTTTCTTAATCCTAAAGTTTTTTTTTTTTTTTTTTTTGGTGAGTCCTTTTAAAAAAAAAAAAAAATTCAAACCTAAAGTGAGTCTTTTTTTTTTTTTAAATTCTAACGTGAGGTATCTTAAAAAATTATCATTAATTTTTAATCTTCAATATTATATTATATATAGATAATAATAATGATGTAATAAGCCAACAAAATATATCTAATAGAGTTTTACTTAAACTAAACTATTGTAACACTAATAAATATAAGAAGATATAAAACCTAGAATAAAAAGAATCTAAAATAAAAAGAAAAAGAAAATAATGGTAACATGAAAAATTGTAGGAGCTTTAAAGGCTTCAATTATATATATATATATATATTTATATAGAATATAATAATAATAATAATAATAATAATAATAATAATAATAATAAAAAATATAGATGATGATATTTGTGATAAGTTGATGTAGGATAGAATTTACAATTTAATTTTTGTAATTATTTAATTTTGGTATTTTTATGCAAAAAACGTTATTTTAGGTCTAGGTGATTTATTTCCTTATTTTTAGGTTCTTTTAATGTTTTTTTAGGTCAAATTTGGTTCCTATTATGGTTAGGTATTAATTAGAGCTTATTTTATAATATATTTTCTTGTCTATCAAGTTTTGTGGAGCCCTTAAATAGGCCTCCAAGTTTGTATACATTTTTCAATATTATTGATATTAATAAAAATTCAAACTTTTGTCTATTATTTTTTTGGTGGATTCTATATAAGATATAAAACCTAAAATAAAAAGAATCTAAAATAAAAAGAAAAAGAAAATAGTGATGATGTGGAAAATTGTGAGAGTTTCAAAGGTTTCGGTTTTATATATATATATATATATATAGATAATCTATTTAGATTGTTTTAGGAATTGGCATATAATAGCTTGAAATAAATTTCTTCAAGCTTGTTTGAAGGAAAACATTGTTTTTTTTTCCTTGGATATTTAAAAACTATACAAAAATATGTTCAGATAGGGCAAGGGTTGAGATGTGGACACGTGGCAATTATTTGACACATGTCCAAATCCCAAAGTACTGGACTCAAGTTAATTCATTTTGGATAAATATTTTTAAAACTGGTTTTAAAAACATATTTTTAAGTGGGTTCTAATTAGCTCAACTAATAAAATTTCTTGTAGCTGAACAAGAGACATAGGGTTCAATCTCTACCTATCTACAACAAAAAATTATTGTGGTGTCTTGGTCTGATGATAATGAACAATCATTAGAAGTAAATGTCATATGTTGCAACTCTTAAAAAAAGTATTTTAAAAATGATGAGCCAAAAATTAACAAATTCTTGAAAGTTTATGTTGGAATATATGCACAAATAATATACTTTTGTGATTTTGTGAACAAGATCAATAAACAATATATACTCAAATCCAGGGCCGGCCCAACAAAATTTGGGGCCTAAGGCAAAAATTTTATATGGGGCCTTTTTATATGTAAACATTAATTAAATAAAATTATATAATACTAATTAAATTAAGACTAATTTGATGTAAATACAGAATTTGATGAATAATGCTAGCTAAACTAAGGTTAATTTCAAATAGAAGATTGAATATTATAGTTGAATCAAAAGGAATTTACTTTAACTTGGAACTATGACTATGCATAGTTAAGTACAATTGTAATTTAAATTTAACTTTTATATATTCTTTTTAAGAGAAAGAGATAGATAGATATTATTTGGTGTGTAGCTTAGTAGGAGATTAGTCATCATTGATGATTTATCACATTTGCAGCATTTTATTTGAAACATCTTAGGGTTTCAATTGGGTTAAATTTTTATTGGTCTCTTATTTTAAAAGCCTTGTTAGAAATAAAAATGAAAAATACTACAAAATGTTCACAATAAATGTGATTATGACTGTAATTAATGAATTTTAACAACTTAATTTATTTGTGTTTGAATTACTTTTTTATGTTATTGGTGATATGTCAGTTAAATTTATAATAAAATTTGTGATATTTTTAGCATCACTTTTAAAAAAAACAAGTACCAATTATTTAAAAAATGTTAAAAAAAAAGTGCCAATTATTTAATAAATGTTATATTTTTATAAAATTTTGGGCTTTTTACTAAGGGAGATGGGGCCTTTTTTTAATAGGAAAATTTTTTATTTGTTGTGGGGTCTTAGGCCTAGGCCCAAGTTGCCTAGGCCTTGAGCCGGCACTGCTCAAATCTATATGCGTGAATGTAGAGAAAACAAAGTAAAACTTACAAACCAAATGAATGAAAAATTATTGATACAAAACTAATTAAGGATAGTGTTTGACACACTGTCCTTAAGATAGAGATTTCGCCCCTCTTACTATTTATTTGGTGATACTTTGAGTCTTTTAGATGTTTGTCTCTTAAGATACAATTATCAACAACACGCAGAAGAAGCACTACAATCTTCATGCACAACAAACAAAAATATGTGTGTGTGTGTCTCTCTCTCTTTCTCTCTCAAAAGACTCTTATGAATGAATGTGAAAAAAGTTTTTGAAATGAAATGAGGGACGGCCATTTATAGGTACACTTGCACCATTTCATAATAGGTGCAATAGTGAATAGACATATTGTTACACACTCGCATTAGATAAGAAAATGTGCAAAAACGAATAGACATATTATGTTGGAATTAAGTACAGTGCACACAGACAAACATTAAAATAAAAATTGATTAAAAATTTGATGGACAAAACCCAACCCACATGAGCCAGCACTTACGGAATCAATTTTTCATTCATACCTTAATGGTTTTTGATAAGTGTTCTAATCTTTTATCAAAAACAAACTCACAAAAATTAAAATTTGCGATAGTTAACATTTAAGTTGTTCGGATATCCTCTAAAAAAAGGATGGGATATGTTTAGAAATTGAACTTATAGTCTTATATAGCGTATTTTTAGACAATTTTTTTTTTAGAGATATTTAGACAAAGTTAGTTAAAAGATATAGATCTCATTTGTTTAAAGTAATCTTATATATTCTTCCATAAAAAAAAATTAAATAAAAAACTTAAATAGACTCATAATTTATGCTTTTGACCATTATCTATAAATTTAAAATTTTACATTTTACATGACGAAATATATCCTTGAACACAGATAAACATCTTAATTGAATAAAAATACATATTTTCTGTGGGGCCCTATTGCACTAACCGCGCTGGCCCACCACATGCGGTCCAAAGCCCGCGCCGAGGACAGTGCTGAGGCCGAGGACAATGGGAAAGAACCCAGAACGACCAAAGGGCCGCGCCGAGAATGACCTGTCCTCAGCGCACCGACATCACTAAAAATGGGAAATATCCCACATCCACCGAAAATATCCCACCAACATTCTGACCACTTTAATGATGATGCGACCAACGAACCCAGTTGCCTCGATTACTCCAACTAATAGAACAGCCTGTAAAGATAGCTGAGAACTCACGTAAAGTCTACAAAAACAGATGATGGGACAATCCCTCATCTAGAGTGACCGAATAAGTAATAAATGGACGACTGAGATTAACTAGAGGAGCACTATATAACCAAGAGGACCCCCGCCAAATAAAGTGGGGAGAAAAATTAGAAGAAAAATGTATCCTCGTCCTAGTCCGAGGCCCAACAGGCACTTTAGTTACACAGCCAAAGTAGTGATCATTTCCCTACAAAAAAAAATACTTGACCGATTTCATTTGATGGGATTCTTATTAATTTCTTGTCATCTATTATCTTTCAAAAATACCAAATTAATCGTTGTTCACTTCGGTGATGCCAAGTCCGTGTACCCACTTCTCTACAGATTTTATTGTTTAGGGTCCATTACATTTTGGGACCTTACAATTGGCGCCCACCGTGGGGCGGAGTTGTGCGCTAGCAAGTGCAGTGGTTAGTGTAAATGAAAAATCATCAGTCAAAACTAGTACGGTCTGTAGTAGCAATATTCATTCGAAGATATATAACTACCATAAACGAAAATATAAAAAGAAAACAAAAAAAAAAAATAATACAAAATAGATCTACTTCTTTATTCATACTTGAAGAAAAAATTACATATTTTACAAGCAAAGCCCAAGGGGCTTGTTCTAAAAACTAGCTACAAAGGCAGACGCTCGGTGAAGCCGGCAGGGGAGCGAAGGGTAGAAAGCAAGGCTGGTTGGGGAGCAAAAGAAAAGAAAGAAAAAGAAACGGAAGAAGAGATGAAGAACAGATAAGTAGAAAGCAAAGTTGGCTGAAGATCAAAAGATGGAAAAGAAGTGAAGCAAGAGAAGAGGAAAGAGAAGAGAGAAGAAGGATTAGAAGGAAGAAAGGCAACCTTTAAGGCGGAAGAGGCCGAGGCACAGGACGGTTCCGCTTTTAGGTTTCGCCTGGTTCCCCTCCCGCCCTCTAGGCAGCCGGCTCGGGGGGTCAAGAACCCAGACCCAAGAGAGGGAGGTTACGTTCTCTCCGGATACTCCTCCTGGTGGTGAGAAGGGTTCTGTCTCCGGTTAGGTTGAAAAGAAGGAAAATCTTCGGACCTCCACTACACCCACCCCAGCGTGACGCCAAGGGTTGGGGTGACATCCTCAGCTCCTGGCAGGGGCTGTGCATTCTTAGGAGACCCCTTTTTCAGGGCCAACTCATTCGAAGAAGCTCAGGTGATTGTGTCTTGACGGTGTGTTTTTTAGGAGAAATTTAGAACGAACGATTATCAGGTGTGAAGGGGAAGGATGCCCTAGGAGCGCCTTTTATAGAGGGTGGGACATTAATGAGGGCCAAATCCACAATAAATACCAGGGAGCGATTTCCGGAGACCTTTATTCCGCCCCAAATTCCAAAGCGCCTAACAGCCGTTAGATCCTCGTAGATCCACGGCTAGCATTAATGGGGAGGTGCCCCATTAAATGAGAAGGCACCGAAGCGTCAGCGCGCGTTACCTGGACAAACCCAAGAGACGCCTCGTAATCAAAAGGGTTCCATCAAAGCGAAGAGGCAAAACACGGCAGGGTCTCATCCTTCACCAACCCCAACTTGTATTTATTATTATTTCTGCTTGAAAAGTGTAATTATCTACGGCTTATTGTAAACTATAGCAATAAAGAACCAAACGGCTCCGGATAAATAGCTAAAATAAACTCAAAAAATGAGAAAACTAGGTACTGGACAGAACCAAGGCCTTGCATGGTCCTCGGACCCAAGCCTCAAGGTGAAACCAGATACTTCAGATGATTATTAAAATGAGAAAACTAGGTACTGGACAGAACCAAGGCCTTGCATGGTCCTCGGACCCAAGCCTGAAACCAGATACTTCAGATGATTATTAAAATGAGAAAACTAGGTACTGGACAGAACCAAGGCCTTGCATGGTCCTCGGACCCAAGCTTCAAGGTGAAACCAGATACTTCAGATGATTATTAAAATGAGAAAACTAGGTACTGGACAGAACTAAGGCCTTGCATGATCCTCGGACCCAAGCCTCAAGGTGAAACCAGATACTTCAGATGATTATTAAAATGAGAAAACTAGGTACTGGACAGAACCAAGGCCTTGCATGGTCCTCGGACCCAAGCCTCAAGGTGAAACCAGATACTTCAGATGATTATTAAAATGAGAAAACTAGGTACTGGACAGAACCAAGGCCTTGCATGGTCCTCGGACCCAAGCCTCAAGGTGAAACCAGATACTTCAGATGATTATTAAAATGAGAAAACTAGGTACTGGACAGAACCAAGGCATTGCATGGTCCTCGGACCCGAGCCTCAGGGAAAACCAAGCATTGCATGGTCAAAAACCTCAGGTCAGCAGGAAGAGAATCTCCCCGTAAAAACTAAACGCTAAGAAAAATCAAGGTCGTGTACGAACAACGGGTCCAAACCTCTATGGGAATCAGTCATTATGAAGCCATGCAAACGTTGGTCGAAACCAGGGCTCTTATACGGGCCATGAGCTAAAAACTGAGGCAAAGCCAATTCCCTTTTAGGTGCCAAGTAAACGAGCCCCCTCAGGGGCAAAAACCATGAGAAATCGAGTGATGTAGCACGAACGACGCAAGCCTATCCCTTCCCGGGCGACCCTACGCGCAAAAAGAAAACTGCAAAAACGGCTGAAGTAGTGATAACATTGACGGTGCGGTAAAACCCAACATACCGAGAAAAGGCGCCAGGGAAATCAAAATCCTCCTTCCCGCCCAAGGGGACGTGCAGCAGAATTTTGAGGGGCTATTGTGGGGCCCTATTGCACTAACCGCGCTGGCCCACCACATGCGGTCCAAAGCCCGCGCCGAGGATAGTGCTGAGGCCGAGGACAATGGGAAAGAACCTAGAACGTCCAAAGGGCCGCGCCGAGAATGACCTGTCCTCAGCGCACCGACATCACTAAAAATGAGAAATATCCCACATCCACCAAAAATATCCCACCAACATTCTGACCACTTTAATGATGATGCGACTAACGAACCCAGTTGCCTCGATTACTCCAACTAATAGAACAGCCTGTAAAGATAGCTGAGAACTCACGTAAAGTCTACAAAAACAGATGATGGGACAATCCCTCATCTAGAGTGACCGAATAAGCAACAAATGGACGACTGAGATTAACTAGAGGAGCACTATATAACCAAGAGGACCCCCGCCAAATAAAGTGGGGAGAAAAATTAGAAGAAAAATGTATCCTCGTCCTAGTCCGAGGCCCAACAGGCACTTTAGTTACACAGTCAAAGTAGTGATCACTTCCCTACAAAAAAAATACTTGACCGATTTCATTTGATGGGATTCTTATTAATTTCTTGTCATCTATTATCTTTCAAAAATACCAAATTAATCGTTGTTCACTTCGGTGATGCCAAGTCCGTGTACCCACTTCTCTACAGATTTTATTGTTTAGGGTCCATTATATTTTGGGACCTTACATTTTCTTTTCAACAAATTTAAAAAATACTGTAGAATTTAAGTGTCATATTCACAATTCTCACAAAGTTAGGATATTCAAGAATTGACATGTCCTACTTATAAGATGAGAATTTTAATTTTTCCTGTTTCATAAAATTTGATATTGTCGTGGGATATAAGTCTCGAAATTTTATTGTCAAATGAACTATTAAATTTTCATGAATTAACAATTTCAACTAAAAAAGACAACCTTAAAAGAAAGTTGGTGAAGTTGTTGTGGTTGGTAGAGGTTTCCAAACCTTTTGTTTTTAGGGTTTGGCTTAAGTCCTTACCTAAAATGTTTGGTGTTACGAACTTGTAAAGTTGGCTCTAGGCTAGGCTAAGGCCCCATTACAAAAGAGGCGCAACCCATTTGTAAAAGAGACATTATTGTCTCACATTAAGAATGTTCACATTTTGTGTGCAGTGTGTGGAAATTCTTGAAGTGACACAATTATAGTCATTTATATTTATAAAAGGAAAAATGTTTATCTTCAAACTAGTTTGGAACCCTTTAAACTCTCCTTATATCTTATTGGATGTAAATTTTGAAAATCTAACCGTTGAATTGCATGTTCTTATTATATTCTCCATACTTGCAAAATTTTACGAAGATCAAAGATCAATAACTATGTCATCAATGATAAGTTTAAATTTTGAGTTTTTAAAGTAAAAAATTATGCACAATTAACTTCTGATTTAAAGTAATAACATCTGATTTAAACGAAATTTGATGTGCATGTTAAAAATAATATAAATAACATGTAATCTAACGATTAGATTTTTAAAATTCACATTCAATAAAATAAAAAAAAATAAAAAAAATAAAAAAAAGTAATACTATGACCACATAAAATGGCACAACTTGTGTCATAACTCGGTCACGTGGCAAGTTGTGAGTGATAGAAATGTGTCTCCACATGGACCCACCATTACACCTCATCAATGACAATTAACTTCCACTAACAACTTAAGGCTTTATTTTTTTTAATCCAATAACCTACGCGATACATTGTCAACACAACTCACCTAATGTCCTACACATTTACTTACCCTACATATTTACTAACCGAACAATCTCTATCTCTCACAAAATCAATATTAACTTCACTTAGGCTCCATTTAGTTGGGTGGATTTTAAGAATGATGAAAAAAAAATGGGGAGGAAAAGAAATTTATTGAAATATTTGGTTGGGTGAATGGTATCAAAGCAGTAAAAATAGTAATTTTAAGACCACACCTTTTACCACCCAATTTTTTACAACTATTTTACATGGCAAATTGTGATTGGCTGCATGTCATTTTTACATAAATTCACTACTTTTTTCCATCACTCAATATACTGCGTCAAATTATAGCAAGGTTGTGGCACAAAATGGTAAAGTCCTATATTTTATTTTCCCTAGTGAAAATGCACGTGTTTACAAGTTTTTCCCACCCAAAACAAAGAAAAAGTAGATTCAGGCATATCTAATTCCTCCTTCTTAGCTGCCTAATTCGTAATTACCAACATCAAGAAATACAATAGAACCCCAAGACAAAGGTCCACAAAGCAGAAAAATTAGAAAATCTATAACTGGGCGGTAGCGGTGACAGTTGAGAATTTCAACTAACAAAGCACAAAAAAGTACGAATACTAGTGCACCACCCCTCATCTGTCTTCCTAACACTCTTTAACTATTTAGGTTTCCCATCCCCAGCAGTGACATTCCATGTTTTATATTAATATTTCAACCTTTATTCCTTAGAATCCCATTTCCCTTGTGCGCCTAATTGAGCTCCAACAATATTGTAGCATCCATGGCCAAAACCAAGAGATTATGCACCCTTCTGTGTAGGCTTATGGCATTAGGTGCCACTGTTTCAGCTGCAGTTGTCATGGCTACAAGCCATGAGAAAGCTAACTTCTTTTCAGTTTCTTTCGAGGCAAAGTACAGCCACACGCCTGCCTTCAAGTAAGTGATTTGTCGGAGTCTTTTAATTTTGTGCCACTAAGACTTTTCATTGTGTTCTTCCTTGTATGGGTTACTAAAAGCTTGCCATGTATAGGTACTTTGTGATCGCAAATGCTATTGTCAGTGTTTATGGGGTTTTGGTTCTTTTTCTTCCTTCTGAGAGTTCACTCTGGCGATTAGTCGTTGCCCTGGACGTGGTAATTGTTTACAAAGCCTTTTCTTATATATACCTGTGTTTTTACTTTGGTTTATTTCATATTAGTGCAGCATTCAATGTTGAAATGTGGTTCTAATTAAACCATATACCAGAAATCCACCAATAAAGATATATATATATATATATATATATGTGGCAACTATTGAGGTTTTTGGCAATCCAAATGTGGCTTTGTTTTCTATTTCCATTTCTTAAAATAGTTAAAATACATGTGTTAATCTTAAGAAATAGCATAATGGGTTGAGGATCACGGAGGCCATTAGTTCGAATCTTCCATTTCCAATCTTTTAGGATCATTCATATGTATAAAAGAACCCCATAGAGGTATTGTACTAGGGAAATGAAATTGATAATAGCCAAGCCATTATACCAATTATATCTGATGCATTTCATTTTTTGGACTATAGGTTTTCACCATGTTGTTGACTTCAAGCATTTCGGCGGCCTTGGCGATTGCTCAAGTGGGGAAACAAGGAAACTCTTTTGCAGGTTGGCTACCCATCTGTGGCCAAGTTCCCAATTATTGTGGCCACGTTAAAGGAGCTATTATTGCTGGCTTCGTTGGAGTCATTCTTTATGTGCTGCTTCTTCTCTATTCCATACACAGTGTCCTTGATCCTCTTCTATTAAGAAAGAATTAGATGATAAAGTCTCAAGTCCAGCGAGTTCCACCCTTGCTATAAATGTTTCTTAACAGATTAATCTATCAATGTTCTAGGCCTTTATCTTCTCCATTTTTACTGGTGTGGCATGGGGATCAAGTATGGTGACAAATATTATGTTCAAATTTTTTTTTTTTTTTTTTTTTGGAGAATGAATATTATGTTAAATGATTGTATGGACTATGGCAGACCTTTTTTTTAATTTTTGCTAGTGCATGTTTTTGACATGTATTGTCCTCCATGGTGTTATCTATAGCTCGGATTATAAGCTTCAGCTTTATCTGGACTAATTAATCAACTTTTTAAATTTATCTTGGCATTGCAATCAGAGTTCTTATTAAGGGAGTACCATAATATTTTATTTTATTTTTGATAGATTTTTTTTTTTTTTTTATAGAAGTACCATAATAAACTAATAATCAGATAAATGAACAATATCATGAGAGCTAATCTTAAATTGGGCTCAAGACAATTTTGTCCTAAGCTTATTCCAGAGGGGTTATAAACTTATAAGTTATAATCATATGCACTGTGACAAGACACACAATGCAATTGATTCACAGAATATAATCCCGAGGGGCATGTAAATGTCATTTCCTGGGGTGGGCTTAAGAGTGGGAGTTATAGTACTCTTTTTACTTTTTAGGATGGGTCTGTGGCTAACATCTAGGCCTTCATTTACACCTCTCATTCTTCTTAAAGTTCTTTGTGGGCTTTGTCCCATATTACTTTTTCTTTTCTTTTTTCCTTTTATGGCATTTGTGGTTACATAGAAATGAGTTTTTGTTTAAATCTGGAACTATCAACCTGCAAACTTGGAGAAGGTGCTTTCAAAGTAGTGCTGAGTTTTTCTCCATTGGCTGTGTAAACAAGGCCAAGAATTTGAAAACAGTAATTCCTGTGGGGTGGGAGAAGCCACCAAGGGGTTGGGTCAAAATCAATACGGATGGATCAGCTATGAAGAATCCGTACAAGGCAGGGGGAGGAGGCTTGCTGCGTGACCATGAGGGGAATTGGCTAAAAGGTTTTGCTAGGGGGATGGGCTACACTAACAGTGCTTTGGCTGAGCTATGGGCTCTTAGAGACGGATTGATCATTGCAAAGGAAATGGGGATTCAGCAACTTATAATTGAGCTGGATGCATTGTGTATTGTAACCCTTCTAAATAATTGTAATGAAAATCTATTAATGGAACCCCTCCTATCTGATTGCAGGAAACTGTTGCAGGAGTTTCCAGAAAAGCGTGTGACCCATGTGTTTCGGGAAGCAAATCAGTGCGCTGATGCTTTAGCAAAAATGGGTGCGCAATTTCTGTATAGTTTTCATGTTTTTTGTAACCCACCGTCTGTGGTGGAAGGACTGTTGGCTGCTGATAAAGCTAACTTTTGTTGTAACAGACTGGTTAATATTTAGTTTTTAATATATATCATGGTTGACCAAAAAAAAAAAAAAAAAAAAAGTTGAATGTTAGCTTTATAAGTGTCTAAATTACCTTGGATAATACAGTACTCTTTTGTAGGTGGGTTTAGGGGTTAACACCCGCTAGTCTTTTATCTATACTTCTCAACATAAGACAACTGGATTAAGTACATATCAAGAACATCACAAATTTCATTTCCCTGCCGTTATTTGAAAAAAAAAAGTTCAAACAATGAGGAAGGGTTCAAGTGATAGACTAGTAATAATAGCATTTTTTTGTGGTGTTTCATGTCTATAGTTCAAACTCTATCACCTTCCCCTCCTTCACTATCTATCTTCTTCTCTATTTTTCCAATAACTTTTTTTTAAAAAAAGAATCATTGAAGAAATAACTTGTTTTTGGCTTCCCGTCGCACAACAATAAGGATTGGACATCAACATTTTACCAATGAGCTAAGAAGATCACGCCAATGTTTTGTCTATCATATTTGGGGGAATGTAGTGGAAAAAGTTCCTAAAAAGAACCATCAAACTCTTCTACAAAGATTTGTGCAATTTTTGGTCAATCACAAGCCAATCATCCTTATATATATTTTAGCATAATACAAGATTTACTAGAGTTCATATATATGAGAAAAAGTCAAGGCTTATATGAATCACTACATGATATATAAGGGTGTCTATGGAGCAGTCCAGGTTAGGTTTGTACTCAACCAGGATTCGACCCGACCACTTTAGGTAGGGGAGAATGGAACTTGCCACCGACTCATCAAATCAGGCCTCATTGGATAGCAGTCGGGTGTCAAGTTTGTAAAAAGCAAATAAGATTTTTTCGAATTTGGCCAAAATCAAGTTGGATTTGTTGAGATATGGTTGAATATGTCGAGATCTCCTTATATTGGTGGAGAGAGAAAAAAAAAATTCTCACTGGAATGAGAAGAAGTAAACGAAATCTGGTTGGAATATTGATGTGGACTGCAAAGGAACCTTCAAATGGGTGAAGAACTCGCCAGAAAAAAGGTAGAAGAGAAAATTTTCGGACTAGTCGAGTTCATCAAGTTTCATGCCCTCTCACCCGTCACTCAAACCGATTTCATCGAGTTTACACTTTTCAAAACCACCGCCGACCGACAGGCTCTTTTGATCAATCGAACTTCGGATCAAATGACATTAGGTCAGTCAATTTCTCAAGTTCAATTCTCCTTGGACAACCCTAATGATATAAGACAATTAACTACTTGTGTGGCAAAAATAAAACGAACTATTTTCATGAATATAATTTAATTAAAAGAAGAAAAGAATAACTGGCAAAATTTAAAATTGAAAATTTTCCCTTGGATATTTTCTTTTTCATTTAAAACACATGAGTATAAAGTTAATTTAAAATATATATATATATATATATATCAATAGCCCATAACCATAAAGTTTAACTATATATGGAGTGCTGCGTTTTTAATCTCAAAAAGTTTGAAAATGAGTCTCATTGGTCTTCTGGATTTGGGCTTGAATTGAAGGAAAGAAACAAGTCACGTTTAGGATTGCATATATGTAATGTTTTAATAAATTAAACGGTCATGTCATTAAAAAAGAAAAATCTTTTTTTTTTTTTTTGAGAAAGAAGAAAAAATCATTTCATTGCTCCATTAGGCACATAGTAAATAAAACAACAAAAAGTGAATTGAGTGACAAATAACGCTCATTTTATATTTTAGGATGCTCACCAGTCACTAGTTACACTTTAGGACTAACAGTGTAGGGTTTTTTTTTTTTTTTTTTTTTTTCCTGTATAAAATAATAAGTATTGAATAGAAGAGAAAATATGTAAGGAAAAAATAAAGAAGAAAAGAAAAGAAGATAAAATATCAACAATGCGAGCCCCAACCTATCTGGATCCTTCGATACATAAATCCAAGTAGGTTGGTATCCAAGAGATTTGGAGGGATAAGTGCAAGCCCATTTGGTTAAGTTGTAAACAATCTCAAGAGCCCACTTTCATCTTCAAACAAGCATGCATGAATATTGTAATAGGATTCCCTTGTGCATCCCGCCGCATATGAGTATTACCTTTTGTATTGCTTCATTTTGCAGCCTCTTTACTTTACCCAAGTCAATGGAAACCTACTCCTTCTCCACGCTTATCATTACGAATCTAAATCTTCTGTCTCACTTTTGCTGTTTCATTCTATACTCTACCAATAAAAACTTGTCATATGTTCACCTACTTAATTAAATACTACCATTAATTAATAATTGTAGTAGTAATAAGTTAATAATGATAGTATTTAATTAATTAGATGAAAATATGACAAGTTTTTATTAGTGGAGTATATAATGGAGTAAGAAAAGTGAGACAGAAAATTTGGACTCCCATTGAAACCTCAGTTTTTATGGACTCGGCAAAGCTGTTTTGAGCTGAACTCCAATTCATTTTACATCTAAACCTGTTAACATATGGTCCTTAATTTCTTAACTTAACCACCATTTTACTTCTTTATTGTTACATATCATACAACCAGTCTTTCTTCGACACATGTCACACACGTATTGCACATACATTGCACGTGAACCAATTCCACATCCATTAAGCAATCTCTCTCATTATTATTCCTATTTAAAAAACACAAATAAAATAGGGCAAATAACACTCCCCTCCCTTGAGGTTTGGAAAAATGACACTCACCCCCCAAACTTAAAGGAAAAAAACATTTTCCCCCCTTTGACATTTATTTATCTAAACTCTGTTAAATTGGCGTTAAAAATGTTGTGCACTAACGTACCCTTTGGTTAATAATGTATTCCCAAAATTGGCTCTGAAAGTTTTTTATATTGATAAGTGACTTTGAAAATTTCAAACTCATTTTTAAATAATAAAAGATTGAAAGTTTCAGCAAATTGTTTTATTTCATAAATTTTGATCCAAAGTGTTAGAGAGAGGAGCGATTAAAAAATCTAAGAGGATCATCAAACTTTAAAAAATCAATTGGAAAGGTGCTATAAGAGACTAAAAAATCAACATAAGCAACATGTTTTATAATATGCTTTATATTCCATTACTAATATTAACAGAAGGGGGGGAGTGTTATTTTTTTTAAATTTAAAGGGGGGAGTGTTTTTTCCTTTTAAGTTTGGGGGTGAGTGTCATTTCTCTAAACCTTAAAGGAGGGGAGTGTTATTTGCCCAATAAAATAATATTAGAATCACAATCAATATAGATATGGAAGGATTAATTAAATCAACAGTCCCCAAAAGAATATAAAAAAATGGGGACCATATTCAAATAGGGTAGTAATTACTGCTACTTACACCCAGTTTTACACACCTTATTTTTAAAATTTTCAAGCTCAAATTTGTGATTTCAGGTCATAATTTTAGCTAAAAAATAATATGTATGTAATAACTTGAATGTAATAAACATAACCCTATTCAGTAATACAATATAATACTCAAACACACTCCATTTACCACAATTACCTTACATAGAAGATTGTGAATGATAAAAGAAAAAATTATATATCTATATAAAAATGTCAGATAGCTAAAATAAAAATGCCAGATAACTAAACACAATCTGCTTCACTGTTTTGGGGTAAAGTGTATATAGTAGTGAATCATTGGAACATATTTAAATACACAAAAGGCAAAGGGCATGGCTGCAAAAAGCATGGACGGTGACTGTCATCCTTATCTGACCCGTAAAGCTAACACAACACCCAATCTGTCACTGTCACCATTCTCTATAAATATAAAACCACCAAGTACCAACAATATTAACAAAACAAGAAAAACAAAAAAAACGTTTTTCACTTAAACCCTGCAAACCCGTCAAGTAAAAAATCCACGAAACTTCTTTTCCAAACAAAAGCTGAGCTAGTTCCACGGAATTTCTCTCTCTCTCTCTCTCTCTCTCTAGAGAGAAAAAAAAAAAAAAAAAAGTAGAAACCCTAACTTTCTCTCTCTACCAATATCGCTCTCTCGATCATTCTCCATCGATGGCGTCCGGATCGTCGGGTCGGGGCAACCCGGGTTCAAAGGGGTTCGATTTCGGATCCGATGACATTCTCTGCTCCTACGAAGACTACACCAACCAGGACTCTTCGAATGGGAACCATGGCGACCCAGTCATCAGCTCCAATTCGGGAAAGGTACTTCACTGTTAGTCTCTAGGGTTTCACTGAAAATTGGTGTTCAATGTAATTTAGTATGTTTTCTGAGGGCATCTTTGGAATCTGGGTTTGGGGATTTTTCGGAAATGTGGATAGGGTTTAGGATTGTGTAGATAATTGGATAAATTCAATTGGGCTTTTATTTTTTTTCCTTGTTTGAATTGTAAAGATTGCTTTTTTTTTGTTTTTTGGTATTCTATTTATGTTTTGTGGATTGTTATAGCTTATAAAACTTGAAAGCTTTTGTCTTTACTTTTTATATATGGAAAGAAACTAAATTTCCAACCCTAGATTTTGTTTTAATTTTATAAAACTTTGCGGCACAGATCACTTTACCCATAGGTGAGCTTAGTAGTTAGTAACAGCTTGGCTTTCTGGTCTTTTTGGCTACTCCAAAGATGGGTTTTCATTTTGAGCAAAGATAACATTGCATTATGTCTTGGTTTGCTTATAGTGTGTGTATACATTCATGTGTAAATGAATGCCTGGATTTGAATGGGTAGCAAGCTCTACTGAAAAACCCCATTTGAAATTTAGTCATACTATATTTGTGCTGCAACTTTTTCATACTTTGGTAGTTTTTACTGGTTGGGATCTTCGAAGATTTTGCTCACAAGGTTGTAAGAATTTCATTTTAACTATTTAGTTGTCTTGGGAAGCTCAGTTTGAGTATTTGGTAATTGTTTTAGCTGCTACTTGGTGTTATCATTTGATACTTTTAATTGATTATAAATGGAGCTTTATTGTATACACTTGCTCACAAGGAGTTGCTTTGTCCCATTTTGGTGCAGGATTTTCAGAAAAGCAGAATCTCAAGGTCAGCGATGTTTCCTTCTGTCTATAACCAGCCAGAAGATTCTTTCGGCCAAGATGTGATTGCGACTGTGGAAAAAAGTATGAAAAAGTATGCTGATAACCTTATGCGCTTTCTTGAGGGAATCAGCTCACGTCTGTCGCAGTTGGAATTATACTGCTACAATCTTGATAAATCAATTGGAGAAATGCGGTCAGAGTTAGGTCGTGATCATGGAGAGGCAGATTCTAAACTTAAATCTCTTGAGAAACATCTTCAAGAAGTGAGTTAAAATTTTAAATGTTTATATTTCTGTAGTAGAGGAGGATATTCTTTAATTTTTTTGTTATGAGATATGAAATGCAGCAGATTTACACATTCACATTGTAGGACCTTTATGATATTATAGGCTTCCTTGGGTTTTCTGAAATTTTTCTGTTTGCATCAAAGGATGGTTGGGTTCTAAATTTATTCTATTGTGTGCGGGTAAATAGAGCTGTTGGGAAAACCTTGTCCTTTGGCTTTCAGCAAGTGGTCAATAAATACTGAAAGAGACATCTTGAAGTGTTTGAATTACTCTTCTATTGGTTTGCTGCAGAAATTCATGGAATTATAATACTTGCTGCAGGGGTTTGTGGGAGTGAAGGCTGTCAGGTTTGAAAACTAGTAGCATGCAAGAGGATGCATGGTTATTAGAAGTCATTGTATTTGTATCGATACATCTTCTGTATGTATGCAAAATTTAAAAATATAATTTCTCTAACGGGAATGGCACTGATATGGGAGGCTCCTATTGATGAATAGATAAGGGAGGGTCACTTGAGATGGTTTGGTCGTTTAAGGATAGTAGGTAATGCACCAGTGAAAGAGTGAGTTGATTCAAATTGAGGGAATAAAGAAAGGTAGAGGAAGATTAAAAACAACATTAATATAAGTAGTTAAAAAAAAGGACATGTCAATCAAGGAAGTAACAAAGAGTATGAATTTGAATAGAATAGAATGGTTGAAAGAATACATGTGGATGTGGGAGACTCACTATTTTGTTGAGAATTCATAGCGGACCCCAAAATTTTGGGTCTTGATTCTTCTTGTTGTTGTTATTGTAATGGCACTGATACAGTGAGATATAGATGGATGGTAGCCAGAATGTGGCTTGGTTAGAGCATCCACATCGGTGGATGCAAGCTTTCCTTCTATTTTGCACAAGAAAAACTACTTTTTTCTATCTTACACACCCATTTTTACAAAACACTCACCTCTGTTTATCTATTCTACACATTTATTCAATAAAATATTCATTCTTTTACAATTTTTTATTTTTGTCTCCCTCACTGCCTATCTCTCATAGACCCAATCCGAAACCCATCTCTCCCTCACCGCCCCTCTCTCTCACAGACCCAATCCGCCTCTCTCTCACTTTCTCATCAACCAAACATCTTCGAAGAAGAAGAAGAACCATTCCTCTTAAACTCGCTGATTAAACCAGCGAACACTTCAGAACTCGTACTCAGAACTTGCGAGTTTAGCTCCAAAACCAAACGCCCACCACCAGTTTTTTCTCTCAAGTTCAACCTCACGTCGAACACAGTAGCTTCCTTGTCGGAAATCTCAGGTGGGGCTTGAAAGCTTTCGGGTTTCGGGTCGGGTACAGAGGAAACAACGGCTGTGATGATTTCTTCTGGGTTTTCTTGTTCTTCTTGGATAATGGAATGGACGGTGGGACTGTGAATGAGCAACACCATGATCTCCGGCGAGCTTGTGACTCACGCCATGATGATGACCCGGGTTTCCGCTGGGTCGAACTGCTCATTTTAGGTGATACTGATGATGATGCGGCTCGTTCATTGCCTTGTCGCTTCAGTGGGTTCCAACGAAGCCAGCGGCGCCGGTGACAAGGACGGTGAGGGTTGGAGCCAGAAGGAGACGATAGAAGGAAAAAGAAGCAGAGAAAAAATGAAAAAAAGGAGAGCACTTGAGACGAGAGAGAAAAAACTAATAAAATAATAAATGCAAATGCTATAGTAACTGTGTATATATGCATGGTTATTGTAGCAATTGTGCATAAATGCACAATTTTACACCCACTGATGTGGGTGTTTTTTTGCTCAATGTGTTTTCCTATTTTGCACAACTTTGCATCAACTGATGCAATTGCTCTTAGATTTTGGGGATTATGATACAATGTTCTGTGCCTATTAATGTTTCATTTATCTTTTAAACTAAACATTTAACGTAATGTCAATAAAACATTTTACCGTATAATAACTAATTAACACATCTGCTTTATTGACACCTGGTTGGATATAAATAGAGGCATCAGATCATTTGTGATCATGGTCTTGTTCTTCTGCACAATTAACAGAAAAATGTTCCTATCAAAAAAAGAAAAAAAAAAAAAAAACAGAAAAATGTTGAATATTTTCTTCCATTTTCTTCTTTAGAAGGTTTTGTAGTGTTGACTAGTGTCATTTTTCTTTTCTTTCTCCCATTGTTAATTTCTCATTTCTGCATAGTCTCCGGGGTTCCTCATCATAAAAAAAATGTTTATTTCTCATGTAATCATCATCATTTTGATTGTTATTTACATGTTCCATTTTCATTTGTCGAAAATAATTAAGAACCTCAGTTCTTCCCTATATTGTCTAGTTTAGAATACAAGTTTGCTTATTGAAAGTGTAAAGGCCAGTGATTTTTAAGTTTTTTGGGGTTCAATGAGAGGTTCTCCATGAACATCAACTGGTAAAGTTTCATGTCATTGGATAATGAAGGGGTTTGGGTTTGAATCTCACATACACAAAAAAGAAATCTATTAGTGTCTTGGCCTCATTGTAAAGACAATCATCATGAAGTGGATGCAATATGTTTAAAATTTTATTGAATTTCCGGAAGGGAAAAAAAAAAAGCAGTTTGGTGATTGCATTATGTGTGTGTTCCTCTGCTCGTATTTCTTTTGTTTATGCCTTGCTGTCCACTGGGCTGAAGAGGGTTGTTGCTGGTATGTAAATAGTAGGGGTTGCTAGAAGTGTGTTAATGAATTTTTTTGCCCCCAGAAAGTATTTTAGTTCATTTAAATTGCGTTGTATTTTTAATTTAAAATTTGAATAACGTTTGAGTGGGTGGCATTCTTTTCTAATTAATACCCTGTGGTTGTCATTGGACGCATTAATGGATGTATATCATCAAAATGCGTTTGAAAGAGTCTTGTGTGACAGCAACTATGGAATTTGGGATTCCATTTCAAATCTACTGTGATGATATCCAAATATTTCAAATTTTTATTTTCCAGATAAAGTCTGCTAGTGCCATTCTGAGTCTTTTTACATACTCACTATTGCAAATTATTAAGTCTTTTCTTTGCCTACTTCGACCTGATATGGAGTGGTAGATAATTTGTAACTTTTGTGTTTGGGAGGGAAGCACTTTGATTTGCTGTTAATATGAAGGCTCAAATAACCTCCACTGACATGCTTTACAGTTATCATTTCTTGATTATATGCAATGATCTTCAGTACAATGCCTTCTGCATGCCATTTGCCTCAAGAGATTAACTTATTTATATTGCCCACTGCAGGTCCACAGGTCTGTACAGATTCTAAGAGACAAGCAAGAACTTGCAGAGACCCAGAAAGAATTAGCCAAGCTTCAGCTTGCGCAAAAAGAGTCATCTTCTTCAAGCCACTCCCAATCCAGTGAGGAGAAAACTACATCAGCTGCTGCTGATGCCAAAAAGACTGATAACACATCTGATGCACATAACCAGCAATTAGCTCTTGCCCTGCCACACCAAGTAGTGCCACAGCAACAGCCTGTGGCACCTCCTCCACAAGCACCACCACAGAATCTAACGCAGCAACAATCGTATTATCTCCCTCCAACTCAGTTACCAAATCCACCGGCCCAAACCCAACACACACACAGTCAATATCCACCTGATTCTCAGTACCGGACACCCCAACTGCAGGACATGTCTAGGGTGGCACCACAGCCAACACAGTCTCAAGTAAATCAGACGGCACCAGTCCAACCATTCCCTCAGTATCAGCAGCAATGGCCCCAGCAATTACCTCAGCCATCGCAACAGCCCTCAATGCAACCCCAGATCAGGCCCCCATCGACAACGGTTTACTCGTCCTACACACCAAGTCAACCAACAAACCCATCACCTCCAGAGACGCTGCCAAACAGCATGCCAATGCAAATGCCATTCCCAGGAATTCCTCAACCTGCGTCCAGCCGTGTTGATGCCATGCCGTATGGGTATTCTGGAGCTGGTAGAACTGTTCCACAGCAGCCCCCACCTCAGCAAATGAAGGGTACTTTTGGAGCACAACCAGGTGATGGGTATGCAGTTACTGGACCCCAGCCTGCACTTCCTCCAGGGAGTGGATACATGATGTATGACAGTGAGGGGAGAGCACATCATCCACCTCAACCGCCTCACTACACTCAAGGTGGATATCCTCCAACAAGTGTTGCTCTTCAGAATCCACAACCAACAACAGGCCCCAATCTTATGGTCCGGAATCCAAGCCATTCACAATTCTTTCGCAACCATCCCTATAGTGAACTGATTGAGAAATTGGTGAGCATGGGTTTCAGGGGTGACCATGTTGCAAGCGTGATTCAGAGGATGGAGGAGAGTGGGCAGCCCGTTGATTTTAATGCTGTGCTTGACAGGTTGAATGTGCATTCTTCTGGGGGTACTCAGAGAGGATGGTCAGGGTAAAGAATTTATTCAGTAATTTGAGTTTCATATCAGTGACAATCATGCGTGTTTTATTATGCATTGAATAAAAGGTTGATGTAATGTGCACGTTGTATTGTATATGTGGTTTGAGAGATACAAAGATGGTGTATATCTGCGACCTCATTCCAAAACTTTTGTCTTCTGTTGTTTGATGACACTTCTAGCACTAGAAAGACTTCCATTAAATGGCTTTTCTTTTCTTTCTAAAAAATATAAATATTTCCCTTCTTCGATTGGTAGAAATCCCAGAATCCATTGCACACAAATAGTTTTTCGAGCTTGTCATCTAATTGCCAATTTGCCATTACTCAATGCGTGTCCAGCCAACTACACTACCATACAGTTTCAAAACCTAGTGATAAATCAAATTTAAACCCCAACTCCAAACTCAGCCCCTAAATCCAAACTAAGCCGTTATCACGTATAGGTTTTTTACTTTTAACAATGCAATAAAGTTACATGGTGTCTATGCCTATTAGTCGTTGATTAAAGGGGTCTTTCCATGGGTTTGCCTTGGTATCATGTTTATACCGTTAGTATTTAATGATTCGGGTCAGATTTCTATTCGTATAATGCATCCAGCTCTAGTTGCTGGTTAGGCCGGTTTGATGCTCTATCTTACATAGTCACAATGCCACCAACCACCTTTGATGATCATATAATTTTCTTGATCGAGTTTACAGATTTATATTACCCTCTAGCAACCTTCTAATTTTTATTGTACTTATAAAGTCGGAAGGTTTAAGATTGGATTTCTTTTTTTTCTTTTACTTTTTTGAGAAGCAAGATTGGATTTCAAAAGATAAGAATTTATACCTATCTTTTTTGAGATAGGTAGAAAGTGAGAGAGGTGAGGTTTGAACTATAGACATGAAACACCATAAGAGATGTTATTACCGCTGAAATATCTTTGAACCCCTGAATTCATAATTATCTATCTATATGTTGCTGATCATAGAAACTCATTTATTCCATTGCATGCAAAGCCATGCGGACAGTCCTTTTCAAGCCTGATTCTTGGAGAAAAGGACCTAATACGTGTAGGGTCTAAAATCAAATGTTTAACTTAAAACAATTGAATTTAATATGCACAAGTAGAACCCTGTCCCAAGAAAAAAAATGATGAACATTACAATTTTTATTTTCCAAATCCAGGATTTAAAGGACTAGTGTTTAGCTTACATGAGATCGCTTCAAAAATGATGCCAATTTTTGTTATTTTGCCTTGAACGAAATTTGAGAAATTAACTACCTTCATTAACACAACAATATAATCAACCCAAAGATGAAATAAATAAATAAAAAAGGTGATGATCATAGTGATGAAAGGCCCAAACCAAAAATAAGAATAATAACAAAAGTAATCAATTACTAAAATGTTTGATCTTATTTTCTTTGTTGTGAATTGTTTAGTAGTGTTGTCTAAATTGGGCCAACTAATAAGTAATAAGCAACCCATTACAAATGAAAACAATTTAAAAAATTTCCGTTGCCGGGACTTGAACCCGGGTCTCTCGGGTGAGAGCCGAGTATCCTAACCAACTAGACTACAACGGATTATTGGTTTTAATGTAAAGTCTTATTCATTTTGTATCTATTTTCAACCCCAACATTCTCAAAATCCTGAATACTCCCAAATACTGAAATACAGAAGCAAAGTAGGGCTAACCTTTTCCAAAATTATCAAACCATTCCAATCCCTTGTTGCACCCCAGTGCCCAAGTGAGTCCTCTCCTAACGGGAAGAGACCCACATCAAATCCAATGGATTCTCTTAAAGGGAAAGTTCACTCTCATTTAAACTTTGAAAACATGACTTTCACAAACTCTTTTTTTTTTTTTCTTGAGAGAGGGTTTCAACTTATGACATTCACTTCTAATGATAACTCCATATGCAAACATTTGATTCTCATTTCTCATAATTTATTAGAACTTTGAAAAGTTGAAACTTGAAACAGACACATTTGCCTTACTTATATAATAGCCATAACAAAAAGGTTGAGGCAACTTATTTTATACACAAATAGGTGGGTTTTATGTGCCCTTTGTAGTCCCAATCCTCCATTTCGCTTAGGCTTAATTTCATCCCAACTCAATATAATTTAATTTGCAAATGCAAGGTCTGGAACAACTCATATATTCTATAGAATAGTTGCTCCTAATTTTCCATTTTATCTTTCAAGGCACACCAAATTTAGGTCTCAAAAAAAAAAAAAGGCACACCAAATTTATAACAAAAGATTTACAAACTAACATAATAATTGCTGTGATACATTCTTTTTTCTTTTAGTCATGAAAAGATGTTCTTTTAGGAATTAAATTTCAGCTGAAGAAGTAAAATATGCATTGCTTTCTAAATTATCAAAATATTTTCTTTCAAAGAGTGTATCAATAGTTTTTAACTTGGACATACTTAAATTTTAAAAGTTAAATTACAATGATTTAATAAATCAAGAATTTAGCATAAATATATTGAAAACAATAACGTTATTTTGAATGGAATCAAATATGAATGAGAATTAAAAATAACAGTTTTTTAATCCACACACGGTAGGTTGAATTGGAAAACTTCCTCTACCCCGACCCATACACGCCATTTACCAATCGAATCAAAATCCACGGTATTAAACTATCCATCTTCTTGTGTGATTATAATGGATTTGTCACTAGACCCAAACCCGAGAAGGAAAACTGTAATCTATTCGGGGTAGGTTTCTCCTGGGACATCTGGAGTCTGAACCCAGCAACCAAGAAAAGTTGGAAGTTGATGTTTCCCAACTATAATAATATATTCCTTTCCAAGTACATTGTCCTTTATTAGAGTCTAAAAAAAGGGATAATTATTAATTACATGGTTTGGACTTTGTTGCTTGGACATGTTTGGTTTACGGCCAATAGATCTCACGTTGTATTAACATTTAACATATACAAAAAAAAAAAAAAGAAGAAGTGTTTAGTTTCCCTTAGTAGTGGACCCATAGCTTTTTTTTAAATCATTGATTAAGCTTCTCAAAAGAAACAATGTCGATTAGAGCATCTTCAATAAATTCATTAAATTTTTGTACTGTTTGAAGAATGAATAGTAAATTTTACATTTATCTACCTATTTTTTCAAATACACTTTCCAACAGATTCTCTGTCTCATTCTCTATCTCATTTAAATATTATTTCTTCATTCATTATTTATTCTTTTTTTAACACCTACACATCTTCCAACATTTTTTTATTTAACACCTAATTATTATAATAGGAAAAAAGCATTTGAAGAATGAACAGTGACCCATCAAGTTTGTTCATGAGCCAAAAAAAATTGAGGTATAGAGAACCTGTTAGAGCATAAATAGTAGCATATATTATCTATATTTTGGTTATACATACTCTATTAGAGATGCTCTTAAGTTATTAAAATAGAACAACTTCTATAAAAAAATGAAAATATATTTGCTTCAAAAAAATAATAATGAAAATATATTAAAAAAAAAAAAAAAAAAGGGAACAATGAATACTACTAGTAATATTGGATGCAATATTCTAGGAGTGCCATTGGGCATCACATGTCTTAGCCGCCCAACTAATTATTGCTTAACATTTTATCTAAAAAAATATATTATTGCTTAACATTGAAACTTTTATTTTATTTTATTTTTTTTGAGAGAGAAACTTAACATTGAACTTGCACTTGATTAACTTGAACAAAAACATTTTATATGACCGGGTTGTAACCTAATATATATGATTAATATGTCAATTTTTGGAAATGAAGTCCTTTGAATTTGATACACAACCATCTCTTTCTCTTGCTTAGTCCTTTTTATAAATAGAGCAAGTTCTTCAAAGTTCAAAGTTCCAAACTGACTCGTTCCTAATGGGACGAATTTCATGATGCTTTTTAAAATGAAAGCAGCATTTTTTATTTTTTTTTTAAATATTCCAACATGTTAGAAACAGGCTAATTTAGATTTTTATAATGTGATCGTGGTTGGTTGAATTAGGATACTCCATGCTCTTCATAAGTTGAATTAGGGTTTGAGATTGTCCCATCTCTATTATCTAATATTATATCCCCTTGAAATGCATTTCTAAATATTTAGAGATATTAGGGTCAATGAATAATTTAAAGAGTTGAACTATTTTAAAAAGTTTTGACTGTAGATGATATATAACTATATAAGAATAAAATTCTTTTTCCCCCACCCTCTCTTTTGGGATGAATCTTTTCTTCCCTATTATTCCTCTCTTACTTTTTCAAGCTTCATTGTCTCTTTGCCCTTGTTGAGACATGAATCAGGTTTGAGTTTTTCTTCTTAACTAACTCAGTATATAAATATAGAAATAGAAACGCATTTCCTGGTATGCAATGAACTGTCTCAACTGGACATATCAAGATTAAAGAAAGGGTGAAGAGACAATGAAACACATGGTTTTAATTGAATTCAATTGTCTTTGGACAAGATATCACTCTTTGTGTTTTATTGGTCAAATCAACCAAGTGTTTGAATTTAATTTAAGTTTTTTTTTTTTTTTTTTTTTTGAGTTAACTCTATGATTTAGACATGTTAATATGAAAAATGAATCATACTTTCCTAACATATTTATAAGTATATATAGTAGAGTTGTCTACAGGTTGTTCCAGGTTGGTTTTGGACTCAACTTGAAACCAACCCACTCAAGTTGGGTGGAAGATGTTGAGACCCACCATTGACAGCCAATCACCATAGGTCAAGTCAAATTAGGCATAGGCAAAAGATCGATCAATTCAAGTGAAACTAATTAAGGAGCGATGGTGGGTAGTGATATGTAGATCTTTGCCATATCTGAGTGGAGAGCAAGATTTAGTTGGAATTGAGCGGAGGAGAGCATCACATCGTTGAATCTGAGCTAAGGAAAGCCAAACTTGGCCAGAGTTGAGCGAAGGAGGGCCAAATCTGAGCAAATGAGGCCTCATCATCATCAAATCTAGGTAGACTTAGCCTTAATTTGAAGGGTTTCTCGATCGGGTTGTGTGGTTTGGGTTTAGAAGAGGAAACCTGTCATTTGACCCACCAAAGTCAATTTCTGAAGGCTGAGACCCAACGCCCACTGTTGAAGGAGTCGGATTTGGCCACAATGGGTTGGTTCCAATTGGTTTGTCGGGTTGCTTGGACAGCCCTAATCTATAGTGACATGAAAATAATACTCAGTTATAGTTTTTTCTTCTTATTTTTTAGAAAAAGTTAGAAAGTACTAAGAGTTTAAGATGTGTATTTTTTTTTTTTTTTTTGAGAGATGTGTACTTTAATCTATGGGAAAGTGTGTCACTTCCTATGATTTCCTTCAGTGATTTATAAGATTTAGAGAAAATACAACTTAGGTGTATCTATAAATGGTAATATAATTTTTAAAGTTTAGTATGCAGCATATAACTAAAGCTAACCCATTTAATTTGCCAAGTTGAAACTGGCCAAATTTTCAATTAACTTGTTGCTTTTGGAGGTTGTTGGGTTAGCGGTGGTTTAGTTAAAAAAATTTCCCTTAACTCATCAAATCCAACTTGTGCATAATCCTAACTCCAACTAAGTCACAAAAAAAAAAAAAAAAAAAAAAAAAAAGGAGTTTATAATCTAGAACAAGACCTTGTTACCTAGACTCTACGACTCTGTAAATGACCTCATGGTTGCAACCCACAACAATTTCAAAACTCTAAACTGTTTCATACATGGACCTCTTCGCAATGCCTATTTAGTGTTAGCAACCAAGATCTTTGTCCGACTCCAAGGCACATCTTTGAAGGTTTGATATTGTTGTGAACTCACTAGGATGTAACACTTTGTGATCTTAGGCTTCATTTGGGAGGAGGGAATGGAATGGAATGAAAAGAATAATTTTAGAATATTCTTTCATTTCCTTGTTTGGAAGTTTTAATGGAGGGAATGGAAAACTCATTTCCTTGTTTGGGAGTCTAAGTGGGAGGAAATTGAATGGGTAGGAGAGAACACTCATTCCTCTCTATTCCCTTAAAACCTCAAATTTTCATTCCCCCCAAAATTAGGAGGAATGGGAGGGAATGAAATTAGATTTAATTATTTTTTTACTAAAACTCCCAAAATGCCCCTATATATTCAATAATTTATTTTAAAATAAGGGTCTAATTGTAATATTGTCATAAAATGATTCCATTTCATTCCCTCCATGTTGATCCTAAACAAGATTACTTATATTCCATTCATTTTCATTCATTTTCATTCCTTTATTTTAAAACATCCAATCAAAGTTACTTAATTCCATTCCATTTCATTCTTTTCCATTTCTTTCTCTTACTTAAATACATTCCATTCTATTCATTTCCATTCCTTTATGATCATTCCATTCCCTTATGAACTCCCAAACGGAGCCTTAAGCTTTTAATCATATGTATGGGTGATAAAATAGCATGATGTTTTCATTAACACACTGATGATAAAGGCTGGGATTTTCTCTTTGAGTACTTTCGTATGAGCTTATGCCTCCCTCAACCTTTTCTAAAGCCAAGTTTAATAAGTCCTTAAAGAGTTTGAAAGCGCAAACAAACACATGGCTTCAAGATCTTGTTCTTATTATTAGGAGAAGAAGAAGATATTTGATTATTAAAAAAAAAAAAAAAAAAAGTATGAAGAATTTCTCGCCTTGTCATGTGAACAAGTCTCTTCCCTTCAATGCTTGTCGGTAAGTAAGGAACTTTGTGATTTCAGTTTGGTTTTTGTTTTTGTTTTTTTCCTTTTTGGTCTGTTTTTATTTTTCGTCTTCGTTAACATCTTTTGTGTTTTTTTTTTTTTTTTAAGAAATCTATATTTTTGCATCTTGTTGCAACCTTTGTTGTCAATTTGTGTTTCTTCTCTGAATTTTATAAATGTCTTGTCAATTTAAGCTTATTCTCTTCCATTTTATCCTATCATTATTCCTGTTAATTCATAAATATCTTTTTTTTAATCTCTCTCTGTCACTCTTGTGTATCGTTTGTTACATCTACGTTTTTCCCGTTTTAATTTATAATATATAATTTTCAATTGTCCAATTGTTCATGGGGGAGATTTTCATGATTCCTCCCATTTGGTTGTGATGATGCACAAAAATCGTCAATGAGCTAATCCTTCACACGCGCCAATTAGGGCACCTGAAGAACAAGAGAATAGAGAACTAACAGAGAGCACCAGTGGGGTGCCAGCCAAAGACCCTCCGAAAGTTAAGTCAGTAATAGAAGAATCTCCAAGAACTCAATAATGTGAGAGCTAGGAATTTTCATATACCTTAAGGAAGAGTAGGATTGGTACTTATATAGTAGTGTAGACCTAACTAAGATCCCTTGAATGTAGGAGCTTTCCTTATAGAGAAGGCTTGGAGGTAAAGCTTCGAGATCTTAGGGTTTCTCTTCCCATGCGGGGAAGATATGAATGAGTACTAAAGTCTTTGGGTGTGGTGTGCAAATTATTTCCATACGAGTGAGGAGCAAGTAAAAGTTTGTGGGACCTAGTGTACTCAACCGTTGGTATGTAAATGGAGGATGAGGTGCAAATCATCCGTCGGGCACATTCGCAAGCCACCCGTTGAGACCAAATGTATGATACCCAACGGGTCTCTGGAGGCTGACTGGTCTTCAAGGAGAATGTGGCAGACATGAAGTGTGATCCTTCTACTTTCGGGGCTTGAGGCGGTGAAGTGTTCAATCTCGACTGGTCAAAGAGTTAGGAAATTTATCCTCGGTCAAAAATACTCTTATCAAGTTGAATTAAGCGTGTGAAACTCTAAGCTGTAACAAGGCTTGTGCAACGACATCACAGTTCTAAGAATGGTTTTTTTTTTTCCCCCTTTAAATTCCATCTGTAAGTTTGATGCGGCTTGTATAGGCATAAATTGACTAAGTTGTTCGCCTCACATGCTACGTAAACGTTAATATTTGATGACATGATATACTCTGTTTTTTAATGTTTTAATAGATGTTGTACAATCACTATTTAAAATTTATGAAGAAAATTTCAAACATTTTCTAAAGAATAATAATAGTATAATAATACTACTAATTTCTTGGTTACCCACCTTTACCTTGTCAATTTTTCTATTTTCTTTTTTAGGAATGGTAATGGGCGAGTTTGGTGCAAGCTTTTTTTATGCCTAGACTTGACCTGCGGGCCCTCCCCTGTTACCCAGACCCGGCCCGTTTAATAAACGGGTCATTTTTTTAGCCCCAAACCTGGCCCGTTGGGTATCCGCGGGCACTGTAGGCCCCGTCCAACCATTTCTGGGCCTAATCAGTGGCCAATCCACCCTAATCTTATATAAAAATAAAAAATAAAAAAATAAAACCCAAACACAAACAGCAACACAAATCAATCATCATTGTTATCAATCTTGCTGAAATGAGATTCTTAGACAGAAAATAAATAATAAATAAACAAAAAAAATAGAAAAAACAAAACTCCATTTACGGACCGATTTTTACATTAACACAAACATCAACTCCGATTCACATTCTTTAAAGTTATCTCAGGCACTATAGTCAATTAAACCAACACAAAATATACACATGCATTACATTCTATACAAATTGAATCCTTAAACAAATACCCAAAAACAAAAACTACTAAGAGAGGAAATGAACCAAAAAAAAAATAAAATTGAAGAACTCAGACCACTAAAGCTCCATCGGTGGTGGTTTTAGCCATTAATCCCACCCGTGGGCTTTGCCTAACCTCAACACGACCAAGAGCTCCTCCAATCATCACATCTCTCTCTAATCTAACAATCCTGTGCTCTGATCTGACAACACAACCACATCTCTCTCCGATCTAATAATCCCATGCTCCGATCTATGGATCCCGTGCTCCTCCGTGACAAACGGCAACCACCACAAGATCTGTGCTCCTCCACGAGGGTGAGGTTGGGTTGGTGAGTGAATGAGAGTAAAGGTGAGGATAAGATGTGAGTGAGAGTGAGAGCCAGTGAGGGGCAGATGAGATGTGAGTGAGAGTGAGAGTCAGCAAGGGTGAGGTGAGAAAAGTGGCTGAGTTGAGGGAGAAATAAGAGAAATGAGTTTTAGGGTTAGGGTTGTGATATATATATATATATAGGTTTTTTTGTAATTTTACATTAGCTAACTGGGTCAGGTCGGGTCTGAGTTCGGGCCAAGTTTTTACCAAAACTCGGACTCGACCTGGACCTGCTTTGGGTTTTTTTTTTTTTTTTTTTAACCCAAATCTAACCATATTTTTTATCAGGCCGAGTAAAATACGTCCCATTAGGATTGGGCCGGGCTAGGTACCCGCGGATCAGATAAAAATTGTCATTCCTATTCTTTTTCTTTTTGGTTGTGTAAAAAATGGGTTTTTCTTACAAGGACTCATTGATTTTACGCCATATGACAACAATAAATTATACCACATGTACTGTTGGGACCTTAATAAGGTAACCGTAAAGCAATACAGATAATCCTGCACCAAACCACACGCAGTAGCTTGTCAATGTTTCTAGATTAAGCTCGTGCCTCGCACATGTACAAGTCATAGTCAGTTAAATCAGGACCGTTACATTCAAATATGTTTAAATCTATACCGTTCATCACGTAAGTAGAAAGAATTAGAAGACCCACCAACTTGGGGACCAATTTGTGCTGACGTTGAATGAAAAGAGTAAAGACGGTCCCCAATCCCATATATTCCCATCTGATCTTATCTGTCTGACTCTCTGTATGAAAATTTGAATAGGCAAAAAGCCAAAGCCGTGAGGTGAAAGTACCTTTCAAGTTGAAGCTTTCAATTTTAAATGAGCGCGTTTGACTTCAAGCCGTAGGATGAATGATGAATCTACACGTTAAAGAAATCGGCCTAAAAAGGTCGAATTGCTTTGGTCCATTTGTCCATTGTTTGTGATTGTGACTTGTGACTTGTGACTTGTGAGTGGGAAAGCTTTAAAAGAATAGAATAATAAAGCAAGAACGTTCTCTCTTGCAGGGACCTAATTAATAAAATCTTATTTTCTTCAAAAAAATAAAAAAAATTAATAAAATCTTATTTTCTTCAAAAAAATAAAAAAAAAAATTTAATAAAATCTTATTGCTCAAAAAAAAAATATTTGCACCAAAGGTGGATTCAAGTCTTTAGAAAGCGAAGGGTAGTAAAAGTAAAACATTGGAACCTTCTCGTCATTTCCCTTTCTTTGCTATTGATGTCACTCTCTTGCTTTAGAAATACTAGCATTTATAGCACTGACCCCATTTTTTGGTTAAGAAAAAAAAATTAATTAGGACCTCTTATTTTTAGATTTCTAAATCAGTGGTAAGATTGAGAAACCAGTTGAATTTGACCCGAATATACTCCTATCTTTTAATACAACTTGAAAAAGAGAAAGAAACTCTTAAATCTTAATATCTTTTGAATTGTTTTATTCATTTTCATGCAAGTTTATCTTGTGAGTATTTCTAATTTTGGTTTGGAATTTGATTTTTTTTTTAATTTAAAAAAAACAATTTTGAACAAACTAATGCTTATTATCAGGAGTATCTTGAATTTGATTTTAATGTCAAGAGTATCGTAGATTAACTAATTAGCACCATCTAATTTTTCTAAATTAACGGAAACATCCCCTACTCTAGCAATTTATCAAAAAACAAAAATCATTTTAATAACATTTGAATTAACACGAGAAATTTAAGTTTCTACGCTTTTTTTTTTTTTTTTTTTTATTGTTCAAATGTTACAATCAACTAATAAACTTGTAGTGTTTTTTTTTTTTTTTTTTTTTTTTTTTTTTTTTTTTTGTTGAGAAAGAATAATCTTGTAGTTCAATTAACACGAGTCTTAGCATTTTTAATGAAAACATCTAAAGTTCAAACCTCTCTCACTATTATAATTATTAAATTATCAAAAGGAAAAAAAATGTTACAATTAATGAAAATAGGAGATTCGAACCATGAATATCCTCATAAACAAGACAAGACAATAATGCTGAATTACAAAACTCTTGACCTATACTTTTTATTTATTTAAAAAGTTGACTAATACTTTTCAATCTTACCCTTCATCTTTTAAACCCCATAATTGGGTATAAAATTTTAAATTTCACTACATTAAGCAGACAAAATGAGTTTACGTTGCCATATAATCAAATACTACATTAACTAGGTAGTAGGCACAAACCAATAGTGCACCCATATCATCAAAAAAGTGAAAACAATAGTTCTCCCTTACGTGTATGTGCTAATTATTTGACTTCAGTAGTTTATTCTTTTCATAATTTGATAGTTAGGGGTGGAGAAATTTGAATACTATATTTGTTTTTGAAATAGTAGAATGTGCTAACCAGTTAAGTTACAAGACTTCTAATAATTGACTTCACATGCTAAAACAATAATAAATCTATACTATTTATAAAAGGATTCCCCTTTTTGAACTGGAATTTTTTGTTGTTCAAAAATACCCCTAGACTATACGTTTAAGAGTGACAAAACTTGGGAATAACTGATAAAAATATATTTTCAACTCCACTTAAAATGCCTAAAAAATAGCACACTTTAATACTGATCTATGTTTTCCAAACAATCAAAAAAGTGAAAACAATAGTTCTCCCTTACGTGTATGTGCTAATTATTTAGGGTGAGTTTGGTTCAGCTTTTTAAAGTTGGGCTTTTTGAAAAAGTTGAGTTTTCAAAAAGTGCATAATGAAAAAGCTGAGTTTCAAAAAGCTGAGTGTTTGGTAAAACTGTTAAAAAGTGCTTTTTGAAAAAGCTGAGTGTTTGGCTAACACTTATAAAAGTTGTAGTTTGAGGGATAAATTACCAAAAAGGACAACGTATATATAAGGGAGTTTATTTCATACTTTTTTTTTTTTTTTTTTTATGTGAGTTTATTTTATACTTATTAATATACTTACTAAATAATAATAATAATAATAATAAATATATATTATTGGTATTATTTTAATAATGTTTGGGCAATTTTTCTTTTTTAGTGTCATAATTATTTGTTATTACCATTAATGACTTCTTATTAATATTAATTAAATCTAAATAATTTTCATCATCATGAAACACAAAATGAAAATGTAAAAAGATGATAAAATATACACCAATAATTCAATTTTAAATTGTAATACATAAAAATGTAAAAATATGTAAAATACATATCAATAACTTAAGTTTAAATTTTACAACACACAAATGTAAAAAAGATAATAAATTACATACCAATAACCCAAGTTTATAGTGTACTACATGATATTATAAAATAAAATAAAAAATAAAACAACTACTAATTATTATCCTCCCAAATAGAATTAGCAATGGAATCACGAAGAACCACCATCGCAGGATCTGTTAATGGTCCTGAGTTCTGCTCATAACTGCTACCTGCTTCACTGTTTCGTTCTCTTCTAGAAATTGAATCTTGATTGGCATTTCTGAAACTCCTATCATCCCTATCATTTAGTCTAACAAAATTATGAAGAGCCATAGTAGCAGATACAATAAGTATTTGGATATGGAATGGAAAAGATGGCATGTTTCTGATAATTCTCCATTTATTCTTCCACACACCAAAAGTGCGCTCAATCACACAACGAAGAGATGAGTGAGCATGATTGAATTTTTCATGTCTAGTTCTAGGGCTTCCACCTCTCCTTCGAAAGTCTTGAAGATGGTATGATATCCCCTTGTATGGTGCCAAATAGCCTTTCACCATTGGGTATCCAGAATCAACTACATAATATTTCCCTAGAAAAAAAAATTCAATTGTATTAACACACTCACACAATATGTCATTATAATGAACAATTGATGAACCAATTACAAACCTAGTGGTGGGTGCGGAAAGTTGTTACTTTCTCTACGAATAGTATCAAGGAAAATGTGAGTGTCGTGTGCTGCACCTTCCCATCCAGGCAAAACAAATGTGAATAACATATCAAAGTCACATGCAGCCATCACATTTTGGGTTGGATATCCCTTTCTTCCAAAGTATGGAATGGACTTCTCAGTAGGTACAACCGCTGTCACATGTGTGCCATCGATCGCACCGATGCAATCCTAATAAAAACATTAATAGTTTTCAGTTCCACATGCATTGTATTATCTTAAAGACAATAACACTTATTTAAATATACATTAGTACACATACTTTGAAATGTGGCCAATAAACTGGATGGTCTTGTATTTTGGTTGGAACTTCACTAAAAGTTGGATCAGATGGCTTTACATATGCAGCTGCAAAGCGAGCACCCAACACTGTAATCATCTTCTCAAAATGTCTACTTATGGTTTCACCCGAATGCTGAAATATTTCTTGAACCATTCGATTACATGTTCCATGACCTAGTATCAGTAAACAGATTGCCACTGACTCTTCTAACCTTATATTCCTTGAATGTTGAAGTCCATAGTCACGTTGTAAAACTTGACACAAATTACTAAACACTTCCTTTTTCATTCTAAACATGTTGTAACACAGTATCTCATTACCTTCCATGCAGCGTCTCACCCAAACCCACCCTGTTTGTTCAGAATCATAACAAGGAGTCTTATTAATGTATTTATTGAAATATGTCACAACTGCTTCACAGGTAACTGTCACAATCTGGTAAAACTCCTCATCAGAATCGTCATTATTATCATCATCATCAGAATCACTGTCACTGTCATCATCACTGTCACTGTCATCATCACTATCACTACTCTCACCATCATCATCATCATTGTTATCACCATCATCATCATCATTATTATCACCATCATTATTATTGTCAGCATTGTCATAATCATCACCATCATGATAATCACAGTAATTTCTGTAATCCCCATCCATTAATAGTTCCATAAAATTGTTACTCTCATGAGTACCATTATAATCATCCATATTGATTTAGGCTACACAACAAAGTAACAAATAATCAACCATTGCACATACTTAATATAATCAACATAATAATCAACAAACTCCACATCAAAACAATTCAACATCAAGTACATAACACTGTAACAGTTGCTTCAAATGTGTTTACATTACACATATATTAGTCCAAAGATAATACTAAATATCACATAACTTAGTTTAAAGTTAATACAACATAAAGTTAATATTAGTCGTAAGCTAATACAACATAAAGTTAATATTAGTCCTAAGCTAATACATAGTACCACATAAGGTTAGTCATTTCTTTTGGTTCAAACAAATCATTTTATGTAGCCACAGCAGCTGTGAATCTGGCTCCTTGAAAGTCAGGAACATCTCTCTACGTGACCTTTTTAGTAAGACAATGGAAGCTTCAACCGCAAACTCTTCATCCACTCCAGGAAGTGCTCTCACAATCGCCATGACATTATCAATTGAACTTGGTGACTCTCGAGAAGGACCTTCATTCCTATTCTTACATACAACTATTAATTCACTAATACGATTTTCCAACATTGCAGCTCCTCCTATCTTCTTCTTTTTTTTCTGTGAGGGTATTGATTCATTAGTTCGCTTTTGTCCTGAACTACGTGATTGACTAGTTTGTCCTTGTAGCAAATTATCAATGTCTAAACTCATGTCACATTGGTTATCCTGAAATTCTGAGCTACCATCTGAATCACCTGCACCCTCTTTTGGCATTGTTGGAGGGAGTGTATTTGAAGAAGGGGTCCATGCAGCTACCCCAGTTGCTGCAACATCCCTAAACATTATTTCAAGTTGTTCTAGATTCTGTAAACCTTTCTCTCGAAATTTTCTAGCTTTGGGTAATTCCTACAAAATGTAATTGTAATTTCACTCATATAACAATAATATAAAAAATACTCAACTAACTCACTACATATTAATAAAATACTCAACTCACATTCAACTTTCGCGTCCACCAATCATCAGGAGCAGCAATCGTTTCCTTCACTGGATCCCAACCTAAACCTGTGTCATGATTCCTCAATTGTTCCCACACTCTCCAATCACCTTTTAATACATCCCACCTACTTTTTAATTGGTCCCTATCATAGTCTTGACCGGTCACTTCAGCAAATTTGGTCACTATCTTGAACCAACCTTCGGTATCAAAGGCAGCACCTTTTGTTCTATTCCCGGCTTGAATTTGTTCCACACAAAGGTCACAAAAAGTAGTTGTCCATGTTGGATTAATATCCCAATCTGCTCTAGCCTTTTTGACCTTGGGGTTGGAAGTGGTATTTTTACTCATCTATAAAGTTAACCAACCATAAGAAATAAATAAAATTGGATGATCTAATAATGATAAAATACCCAAATCATGCTAAAATACCCACAGTATATTTTTCAGTCAAATAAAAGTAGCATAAGTAACAACACCGTCCTTTGCATGAGTTTATGTCAATAGATATTTTTCTTTCAGTTTCCAATTAAGCCTCTTGTTATAAGGAACATGAAGAATCAGGCACATAGAATTTAAACATATAATAACTAGAAAATTTTATTTATAAAAGAAAAATGCCTTGGAAAAAAAAAAAAATTACTTTGTAACTTGTTGAAGAAGGTTATAATGCAATCAATTTCAGTTTTTACATAACAAGCATTACTTTGCACTTGCATGCAGCTTTTGACAATGGTATGCTATCAAAAAGATTTATCTTGGTTTAAATTTTAAGTTGGTTATAAATTCTATTGGCGTTTGAGTATTATATTCATGAAATTAACTTTTTCCTACTACAAATTAATAGAAAATTACACAGTACATCTTTTCCCTGTTGATGTCTACATACAAAATAAAGCATTTTGACACTAATTCATGAACTCAACCAACTCAATTCATAGGATTGCTTATATATCAATTTGAAAGAATCAGATATATCAGTGGAATGTCATGAAGGGAAAGTACCAAGCAATAAATTGTTTGTCATAAGTAAATAACACACCTGTAGATGATTAAAAGGACAATGAGCTGAAGTTCTTTTCCAGCACCACAGACAACCTTTGACACACGCTTGGCACCCTATTGAGTAATAAACTTACCATATCAAATACAAAATCGCAATGTCCTTCATGAAAAAATAATAATAATAATAATAAAAAATCGCAATGTCCTTCACTGTAAAACCCAAGCACAGTGAGACCTTCAAGCACGAACACAGTGACAACCCAACCTTAAAAGACAGAGCATCAACCCACAAAATAAAAAAATAAAAAATTTACGAACATCAACCCACCAATTTTTTTCAGTACCCAGCAACATAACAAATACATCTTTAGCAAGAACAAAAGCATGCAAGATCCGAAAATTTTTTTGGTAGCAGATCGGTGGTTTTTTGCACAGCAGATAGGTAAAAAAAAAAACTCAAATCAGATTTTGGTAGGTAAAAAAAAGGTTGGTACCTGGCGGTTTTTGGTAGCAGATCGGCCTTGCTTCGTGTTTTGTTGATCAAAACTCTCCCTTCAATACATATTTCTCAGATCAGATTACAAAATTAAATTATAAAAAAAAAAAAAAAAAAATTATAGAGGAAGCCCGCTGAAGAAGACAAAGAAAGAGGAAGAAGAGGAAGAAGATTTTCAAGACAAAAATTACAGCGGAAGCCCGCAGAGCTGAGGAGGCGATCTCGTGAGGGAGCTGCGCACAGTGAGATGGAGATGAGCTGCGCACAGAGAGATGGAGATGAGCTGTGTTCTGTGAAGTGTTATAACCTTGCCCTTTTTAGTCAAGGGCAGTTTTGTAATTCCTTGAGCCCAACGGATATAACATAAAAGCTGAGGGCCAGCGTTTCAATTATGGAGCTGCGGGCAACGATTTTCAAAACGCGCAAATGCTGAACAAACAAAAAAGTGGGCTTTTTAAAAAAGTGGGCTTTCTTCTTCACCAAACGCACTTTAGGCTCCAGCGTTTTTGAAAAGCCAGCTTTTAGGCTTCAAATGCTGAACCAAACGGGTACTTAGTTTCAATAGTTTATTCTTTTCATAATTCGATAGTGAGGGGAGGAGAAATTTGAATACTATATTTGTTTTTGAAATAGTAGAATGTGCTAACTAGTTAAGTTACAAGACTTCTAATAATTGACTTCACATGCTAAAACAATAATAAATCTATACTATTTATAAAAGGATTCCCTCCTTTGAACTAGAATTTTTTGTTGTTCAAAAATACCCCTAGACCATACGTTTAAGAGTGACAAAACTTGGGAATAACTAATAAAAATATATCTCTAACTCCACTTAAAATGTCTAAAAAATAGGATACTCTCATACTGATCTATGTTTTCCAAACAAACTTATCCAAAATAAAAAAATAAAAAAAAAGCTTCTCAGTTCACTTTATGGGTCCATTTGGATACAGCTTATTGTTGCTGAAATCTGATTGTTGCTGATAATACTGTAGCAAAATAATTTTTAAATGTATAAATAATATCGTGGGACCCATTTTTAATATTTTTTAATGTATGAACAGTGCATAAACAGTAATTTTTGTCCCAAAAAGTCAAAAAATCCGGCCCAAAAAAAAAAAAAAAAAAAAGGGAGAAAACGCAACGCAACTTTACCCTCTATCCAAACCGGCACTATATATTTCCTTCAAGATCATTTACAACTTTTTTTTTTTTACTTTATCTTACCAGTTTCTTTTATTTAATTTTTGGGTTGTGTCATAATCTAAAAATTGAGATAAATGGAAAATTATGACACTAAAAAAAAAAAAAAAAAAAAAAAAAGCCTCATCCCACGCACAAAGCACGTTTAATGAGGCTAGTTGTAGTATAAGAATATTATTATAGTACTATTTAACTTATTTAGAAATTCATAACTATCGCATCTATAAAATATTTAGGGCTTGATTGGTAATAATTTTTTTTTTCCTGTTTTCAAAGCAGTATGAATTATGAACTTTGAAAACAATTTGCAAAATGCTGAAAACAGTAAAATTATATTTGGGAGTCCATTTTTACTTTGGAGATTTTTATTTATTTTTACAAAAAATAATGTGTTGATACTCTTTTTTTTTTTGGATAATCATAAGCTTCAAAATTGAAGCGTGAAAATAAAGCTCATGTACCTTTTTTTTGTTTTTTTTTTGGGGGGGGGGGGGGAGGATAATGATAAGCTTTAAAGTTGAAGTGTGAGAATTTTTTTTGTAATAAATATAAATATAAATATATATATATATATATATTTTACATAATGTGTAGATACCCCTTTTTGTTGGATAATGATAAGTTTCAAAATTGAAGTGTGGAAATACAACTGATGTACCCTTTATTTTGGGATAATGATAAGTTTCAAATTTGAAATGTGAGAAATTGTTTATAATAAAGATAAACTCCTTAATTTAAGAGATAGAAGAGTTTGAACAAATCTGTGGGGTCCATTGTTTCCAGTTTATTTACAACTATACCATTAAAAACATTTTTTTTTTTAATCTTGAAAATATTTTCTCAGCTGTTCTCAAAATTATGTTTTGAATAAGAAAAATAGGAAATATTTTTTTGAAAACTGTTTTTTGAAAATATCAACCAAATAATAGATTCAAATGTGAGACCCACTATTTTTTGGTTTCTAAAACAAAAATTTGTATTTAAATCCAATTACTAAACATGCCCTTAAATTCTAGATTTTTATATTTTACAACGACACATAAAAGGTGAATTTTTTAATCAAATTGTAAAATGTCATCAAATTAATACGTAGTTGGACAGGCATGTTAAGAAGAATGAGAACTTACAACCTAATGGTGAAAATTTTAAAATATTAATTTAGTTAGCAGTTTTGATCTTGTTCAAGCTAAAATGGTGCAATTCTATGAGATGTTACACTACTTCATAACTTCTTATTTAAGTAGTATTTTGATGAATCAACCATTAGATTACATTATCTTTTTATACCCTCCATGCCTGCAAAGTAACAAGATACTTAGAGATCAATAGTTATCTCATCATAAAATTTGTACTTTTTTAAAACTTTGAAATTATACACAAAACATTGCTATATGGATTATATACTAAATAATTTATGATTACAATAAATTTGACATGCATGTATAAACAATGAAAATATATAATTCAATAAATGAGGTTTTAAAAATAGTAATCCAATAAAAAAAAATAGAGAGATATAACATCACAAATAGTCACATCAAGTGTAAATTGATCTCAACTCTCTCTCTCCATTGGATTCCTTATTCTCTATATTATTAACATGATTGTCAAATTTTGTGTTAATCATGGGTTATTTACTATACTATGAAATCCAAAAACTCATAAATATGCATAATTGTTTTTTAATTAATTATTTTCTTACATTATTCTAAAATACAAAAAACTCGAAATTTAAATATTTTAAATATAAGATAGTTATGCTCAGAGTTTTGTAACTCAATTGGTTGACACATTTTGATATTCCTTAAGATTTAAATTCCCCCCTCTTTTCAATCAGAAAATTGTGCTAGTATTGGAGTGAAAATTAGTAATGAGCTTGGTCAAGTAATAGACTCTCTATCCCTAAGTATTCCCTTGCTATTTACAGCCATTGAGGTTGAAGCTTTGGCAGCATGACGAGGTCTTGAATTGGCTATGGAAACAAGTTTTGAAAGGTTTATCTTGGAATGTGATTCACAGATCCTCATCATAGCACTCAAAGAAGACTTTCACTCATTATCCAACTTCTGTCACATTGCAAAATATATTCAATACCTTGCCTCTCATATTTCAATGTTAGATTATTCCTATTCTTGTAGGCATTATAATACTGTAGTTCACTCGCTTGCGAGATGAGTAATTTTTATTTCTTAACTGCAAGTCTGGATATAAGATGTATCACCAAACATCACTACTGTTTTACAGGCTGATTTTACCGGCCTTCATTAATGAATGTCATTGTCTTTCTTTAAAAAAAAAAATCCGCCTCTCACAATTATAGAATTATATATATATATATATATATTATTGATTTCTATTTTTTTTTAATTTCCAAATAAGGAAGATATAAGGAAAAATGTAATCCAATAAAATTCATTAAAATACATATACAAGAAAAAAAATATTGAATTATAAAATATCATAAACTTTTACACCAAGTTCCCAAACCATATATATATATGGATTTTTTTTTGAAATGAGGATAATGCATTCACCAAAATCCAATCAAATTATTGTCTTGAATCTGATAATCACGTGACACTAACGTTTTGGTTATGTTCATAATGTGGACCAAAACGACCAGACGTTTGTTTGTTTGTTTGTTTGTTTGTTTTTTTTTTTTTTTTTTTTTTTTTCAAGAAGATGTCGACCAATTGTTAAAAGTTAAAACCCGTCTAATATATAGGAATCGTTGGACAATAAAGGTAGAAACAGAGTTTGTTTTAGATTCGGGTTCAGCGAATAGAGATACAGAGAATTCCACTTTGACTGCATTTATTATCTTGCGATAACTTTAAATCTTATACAACAAGGGCCTCTGGGTCCGGATTCTCAAAAAAATAAAAAATAAAAATAAAATGCAAAAATCCATGCAAGGAATGATTACAGTAGTATCTGTAGCTTTGATGTGCCTGCGTTTTGGGTTGGATACTGTCCCACTCTCTTCCTTTCGGTTGTTTATTTTGAGGAAAATTTAGTTACAAAATTAATTGTAGTCTAAATTTACATTCTTATTTAATAAAATAAATATGACTACATATTTTAAAAATCTAATAGTTGAATTGTATGCTCTTTACATTCTTAATACATATGACAAATTTTGTGTCAATTGGATATTATTCACTATATAATCTATAAGTTTATATTTTATTCATAATTTTAAACTACAAAATTTGTAATTTAAACAATTTATTGATCATCTTTAATTTTTTAGAAATTTTGCAAATATGAAGAATATAAGATATAATCTAATGGTAAATTTGTCAAAACTCACCTCCAATAAAAAGATATTGAGTAAGGTTGTAACCTAGGGCTACAACTAATTTTATAACTATACTTTGTCCTTTATTTTTATCCAAAAAAAAAAAGAGAGCAAAATTGGGTAATTTGCGTTTATATTGGGTAATATTTGAGATAATTGCACTCACACCCCTAAAATTTTGTTTTCATAAATATAATTCTTAAACTCTACATATGTCACAAATAACTCATAATTCTTAAGTACTTCTGGAATATGAAGAACGATACTTTCTCCTCTCATATTCATGGTGAAATTCACTCATTAAATTTTTGGTGAGATCCACCATGAATGTGAGAGAAAGAAGCACTATTTCTCCATGCTCTAAGAATACCTAAAAATTTTCCCTATCACTTTGCCATCCAAGAAGCTAATGTCCCAATCATGTGATATGCATATGGGCCATAAAATTGACAAAATAATTTTGGGAGTTATTGGATTGAAACAAGAGACTTGTATAGACCAAAAATAAATGATAACTACTTTGAGTACAATTGAGGCAATAGATCATGTCGACTAAGGCACTGCCATTATCACCACCATAGCCACGACCTCGATGTGGGACAAGGTTCATAGTCTTAAGGACTAGCAAAATTGCTAACTATGGAGGCTATATGCAAATGGGGTACTAAGGAATCACCTAGACGATTCTTCCCCCTTTGCCCCTCACGGTGGGGTTTGATTGTCACACATAGGGGAGGGAGCTATGGAGGTGAATGGTGGGGCAGTTATTGGAGTTGGTGATAGTGGAGGAGAGGGAGGGACATTGAAGGGGCAAATAGGCATATGTATGTGTCAAATTATTATTTTTTGAATAACACAACATTTATCAATTTTTTATTTTTCATTTTTTTGGGCTCTGAAAAGAAAAAGTCAAATTAGGAGAGAGAGAGAGAGAGAGTGTGTGTGTGTGTTGTGACTGTTACTCCAGTGATGTTGCGATTCAATTGAGAGAGAGTGTGTATAGTTTTGATTACCTCTCCTACCATAAAATGTAGGTTTCTATCTCACAATCCCTTTTCCCCTTGTTTCTATCTAGTTACTCCAACATTATTTTAGCCAATTTTATGTCCCATGTGACTTGGACATTAGCTTCTTGGATGGCAGAATGATAGAAGGAGCTATTTGACATGTATATGAAGTTTAAGGACTAAGTTAGTTAAAATAAAAGTTCAAAAATATAAATATAGCTACCTCAAAACTTAGGGGAGAGAAAATGCGTTTTACAAAAAAAAAAAAACAATACCACATTACCACTTTACTTAAAGCCAAAAGGTGAGCTTAACTTTTGATCCAAACAAGAAGCTGTCGAGTGCATTTGGGTTCAGTTCAACGGATAGCACAAAATCAAGGCTCCTGTATTTTTATTTTTAAGTACAGACATTACCTAACTGATGCTTGTAAAACAGTAAAAGAACATGCAAGTCGCAAAACTCGCAGCTACTGCCACCATTTAATAGATACTCCACTTTATAAGCGATGCCCCCAACAAAAAAAATGTTATCTATTTTCAACTCACCTTTACTTTTGGTGGGTTCCGAATCCGAATTTGGATAGATTTCAGTTCCGATACCTGACCTCTTCATGTGCATCCTTAAATCATAGCCCATTAACAAGATATTTATTATGAGATAGAAAGTTTCACACTAATTTTTTAGTCGTAAACGAGTCGAGTTTTGCCAACTAGTGCGTGTTTAAATTTGACTTGTCAATAAAAGTTAAAAGCTCAAGCTTAGCTCTTGAGACAAGCCTAAAATAATGTTTTTGTTTGAGCTCGTGGGAAATTAAAAAAGCTTGAGCTTAATATCAAGCTCATTTTTGAGCTCAGGTCAAACTTTTGAGCTTTAGATCCTACAAAATTACAATCTCAAATGCTCATTCTGTCATGCTTCTAGTCCCACCTATGATTAGCCATTGTTCAAATTGCAACTTTACATAATTAAATCCATCAATTCATCATTCCTTGTCTATAGCTTCATCACTTGTTTAAAATATAATTTTTTATCCACATTAGATGGTAAAGAACTAGAAAAAAGACTTGTTTGTAACTATTGTGAATGGGAAATGACTTACATGTTTTATAACTTTACATTAGATGATGGATGGGGAAGGACCACACATGACCCACTTATAAATAAATAAAATGTAACTAAAGTTTAAAGTGGTCTTGATTAGTTTAGAAGGAAGTGAAAAATTAAGGTAAAGGGTAACAGTCCCATGAGGGCCATTTTATTATTAAGACATGAGTAATGAGTTTATTTATCAAACTCATATTAAGCCTATAATTGAGTCTATATTCAACTTATTTTGTATCTAGCCTTATAGTTTACAAACTTGTTCATAAACAAAATTTTTTTCTTGAGCTTGACTTGTTTATTAAGTAAGCCTAAAACTAAGATTCAAGCTTGACTTATTTATAAAAAAACAAACATGAACGAGTTTTTTATCGAATCAAGTCTGAGTTGTTTATGAATAGCTTGATTTATTTACAACCCTAATATTTACCATCTACACATCTCAACCTTAACACTTTTTTTTTTTTTTGCTCGCGTCAACCTTAACATTTGACATTCAGATTCATAATAATGATAATATTTGACATTCATAGGGATGAATATTTTGATCACCTACCTTTGAAGAAGTCGAAAATTCAAAACCCTTGAAAAAAACATTATTTGTGTAAATAAATATAACTTCCATTCCCAATCAATTAAAAAGAAACGGTAGTTATCTTTGTCCAAAGTCTATAATCTTTACCTTCATGATGAGCTAAACAATACCAAGGCAACCTTCTTGTCCTCTTCTGTATTCATCCTTCTATTTCTTTGGTGAAAAGTGTTGGACTATTTTAATATTAAATAATTAAAATGAATAAATGTTACAACATAAATGTAAAGGTATGAAAGCGAGGAGTTAGTGGAAATATTTAATCCCACATTGAAAAGGAGAGAGACTATTTTATTCTTTTTAATTGTGGTGATTAATGGGCTAACATGAATTGTCTCAGACATTAGGCTAAATATGTGCTCTAAAGAGCTATAAAATTTAGCCAACTAAGGACTTGATACGTACTCATATTAATTAGATATTGAAGATATACGCGTATTTTAAAGTCTTTCTCTTAGCTTGATATTTACTCATATTAATTAGATATTTAAAGATATAAATGAATCTATGACACCTATTCAATAAAAAAAGAAGGAAAATTTTGACAAAAATGGAGAGAAACAACTTTACAATTACATCACACGGGACAAATCCTCTTGCACTGTTTCACATACTGACGCACATTTGTTGCCACCTGTCAATTCAATCGTAACTGTCTTCTTAAATCTTAACGGCTAAGTGAGCAGAAATTCGGGAAAAAAAAATAATGCTAAAAAAATTATACAAACCTGAAATTCCGGCCGGAGATTGGAGATCATACAAATCTAACTTTCAACTAAAAAAAAAAACCAGAAATTTTATAATAATAAAAAGTTGTAGGAGCACAACAAAATTTTGTAATATTTTAGTAAAAAAAAAGCGTTGTTACTTGTAAGATTTTGTTTCGTGTCTAAAAATACATAAATAAAAGAAAACAAGTAAAAAAACCAAAAAAAAAAAAAAACAAAAACGAAAACAAAACCCCCAACGCGTAAACGCGCCCATTCTTCTTTTCTAATTTCTATTTGCCTTTTCCGTTTCCCCCCTTCTGTTTTTGATTCGCTGTGCACGCTCTCTCTCTCTCTCTCTTCTCCAAACTAAAAACTCACCTCGATATTCACTAAACCCGAACACCATGAGCTACCATCGGCAACGCCCACCTCCGAGCCCGAACCCGAGCCAAACCCGGCCCAGTCCAGCCGCACCGCCATTAGAATCCGACCCATACAACATAATCCCCATCCACAACCTCCTCGCGGAGCACCCGTCGCTCAGATTCCCGGAGGTCCGAGCCATTACCACCGCGCTCCGAGCCGTCGGCGACCTCCGTAAGCCGCCGCACAACCAATGGGCCCCGCACATGGACCTCCTGGACTGGCTCGCCCTCTTCTTTGGTTTTCAAAGCGACAACGTTCGCAACCAGCGCGAGCACCTCGTCCTCCACCTCGCCAACGCTCAGATGCGCCTATCTCCTCCGCCGGACAACATCGACGCCCTGGACGCCGCCGTTTTGCGCAAGTTTCGGAGGAAGCTCCTCAGGAACTACACCAACTGGTGCTCCTATCTCGGCAAGAAATCCAATATCTGGATCTCCGATCGCCGCGAGGCCGCCGCCGATCACCGTCGGGAGCTGCTCTACGTGTCGCTCTTCCTTCTGATTTGGGGTGAGTCTGCTAATCTCCGCTTTGTCCCTGAGTGCATTTGCTTTATATTTCATAACATGGCCATGGAGTTGAACAAGATCTTAGAGGATTACATAGACGAGAACACCGGTCAACCTGTGCAGCCCTCAATCTCCGGCGAAAACGCGTTTTTGAACTGCGTCGTGAAGCCGATTTACGAGACGATTAGGGCTGAGGTGGATAGCAGTAAGAATGGCACTGCGCCGCACAGTGTGTGGCGCAATTACGACGACATTAACGAGTACTTTTGGAGTAAACGGTGTTTTCAGAAGCTCAAATGGCCGATTAATTTAGGAAGTAATTTCTTTGTGACGAGTGAGGGTGGCGCGAGAAGAAAACATGTAGGGAAGACTGGTTTTGTGGAGCAGAGATCCTTTTGGAACTTGTTGAGGAGCTTTGACAGGCTTTGGGTGATGCTTGTGTTGTTTTTACAGGCGGCGATAATTGTGGCGTGGGAAGAGAGGAAATATCCATGGGATGCTCTACAGTCTAAGGATGTCCAAGCGAAAGTTTTGACAGTGTTTTTCACTTGGAGTGGGATGAGGTTTTTGCAGTCTCTGCTGGATGCAGGGATGCAATACAGTTTGGTTTCGAGGGAGACGTTGGGGCTTGGCGTGAGGATGGTGATGAAGAGTGTGGTTGCAGCCGGGTGGATCTTGGTTTTTGGTGTGTTTTATGGGCGGATATGGGCGCAGAGGAATCGCGATAGGAGGTGGTCTGCAGAGGCTAATAGGAGGTTGGTTACTTTTCTTGAGGTGGCATTGGTTTTCATTTTGCCGGAGCTTCTGGCCGTGGTGCTGTTTGTGATTCCGTGGATCAGGAATTTCCTCGAGGAGACGAATTTGAAGATCTTTTATATGTTGACCTGGTGGTTTCAAGGGAGGACCTTTGTGGGTCGTGGGTTGAGGGAAGGTCTTGTGGATAATATCAAGTGCACTTTGTTTTGGATTCTGGTGCTTGCTACCAAATTTTTGTTCAGTTACTTCTTGCAGGTTAAACCGATGATTGCCCCAACGAAAGCATTGTTGGATTTGAAGAATGTGCAGTACCAATGGTATCAGCTTTTTAACAATAGCAACAGATTGGCAGCGGGCTTACTGTGGCTTCCTGTTATTCTGATTTACCTCATGGATATTCAGATTTGGTATTCAATCTACTCGTCTTTTGTTGGGTTTGGTGTGGGATTGTTTCAGCACTTGGGTGAGATTCGAAATATTGAACAGTTGAGGTTGAGGTTCCAATTCTTTGCAAGTGCTATTCAGTTTAATCTCATGCCGGAGGAGCAGCTGTTAAATGCAAGGGGGATGAGGAATAGGTTTAAGGATGCCATTCATCGATTGAAGCTGAGATATGGGCTTGGTCGGCCCTATAGGAAGCTTGAATCTAGTCAGGTTGAGGCGAGGAGGTTTGCTTTGATATGGAATGAGATAATTTCGATTTTCAGGGAAGAAGACATCATCTCTGACCGTGAGCAGGAGCTGTTGGAGCTGCCCCAGAATTCTTGGAATGTCAGGGTCATTCAATGGCCTTGTTTCCTCCTCTGTAATGAGCTTCTGCTTGCGCTCAGTCAGGCCAAAGAGTTGTTAGATGCTCCGGACAAGTGGCTCTGGTATAAGATATGCAAGAATGAGTACAGGCGTTGCGTTGTGATTGAAGCTTATGATTGTATCAAACACTTGCTGCTTGAGATTATTAAACGCAACACAGAAGAGCATTCCATTATGACCGTATTTTTTCAAGAGATTGATCACTCCATTGAGATTGAAAGGTTCACTAAAACATTTAACATGAATGTTCTGCCCCAGCTTCATACCCAGTTAATCAAACTTGTTCAGCTATTGAACAAGCCAAAGAAAGATCCTACCCAGGTAGTGAACGCTCTGCAAGCCATTTATGAGATTGCTAAACGGGACCTTTTCAAAGACAAGAGGAGCATTGACCAGCTGAGGGAGGATGGTATGGCTCCTCGTAGTCCAGCTTCCACACAGGGGCTGCTTTTTGAGAATGCTGTTGAATTGCCTAATTCAGATAATGAGACATTTTATAGGCAGGTTCGGCGGTTGCACACAATTCTTACCTCTCGGGACTCAATGCACAATATCCCAGTAAATCTTGAGGCAAGACGCCGAATTGCCTTCTTCAGTAATTCACTTTTCATGAACATGCCTCATGCCCCTCAGGTTGAGAAAATGATGGCCTTCAGTGTTCTGACCCCTTACTACAGTGAAGAAGTAATCTATAGCAAAGAACAACTCAAATCTGAGAATGAAGATGGTATTTCGATCCTGTACTATTTGCAGACGATTTATGCCGACGAGTGGAAAAATTTCATGGAGAGAATGCGCCGAGAAGGGATGGTGAAGGATACTGAGATATGGAATACTAAGTTGAGAGATCTCAGGCTTTGGGCATCATACAGGGGTCAGACACTCTCCCGAACTGTTAGGGGTATGATGTATTACTATCGGGCTCTTAAGATGCTGGCATTTCTGGATTCTGCATCAGAGATGGACATTCGGGAAGGATCACAAGAACTTGGTTCGATGAGGCGAGACAGCGGTTTGGATGGTTATTCCTCGGAAAAGTCACCATCTTCTAGGAGTTTAAGCAGAGCAAGCAGTTCAGTGGGATTGTTACTCAAAGGCCATGAGTATGGGACTGCATTGATGAAATTTACATATGTGGTTGCCTGCCAGATATATGGAACTCAGAAGGCAAAGAAAGATCCACACGCTGAGGAAATTTTGTATCTAATGAAAAACAATGAAGCCCTTCGAGTTGCCTACGTTGATGAAGTTTCCACTGGGAGGGATGAGAAGGAGTTTTATTCTGTTCTTGTGAAGTATGATCCCCAATTGGAGAGGGAAGTGGAGATCTACAGGGTAAAGTTGCCTGGTCCCTTGAAGCTTGGTGAGGGAAAACCAGAGAATCAAAATCATGCCATCATTTTCACTCGTGGTGATGCTGTCCAGACTATTGATATGAACCAAGACAACTATTTTGAAGAGGCACTCAAAATGCGCAATCTGTTGGAAGAATTCAGGCGTTATTATGGTATCCGGAAGCCTACTATCTTGGGAGTTAGGGAACACATATTTACAGGTTCTGTTTCATCACTTGCTTGGTTTATGTCGGCTCAGGAAACAAGTTTTGTCACCTTGGGGCAGCGTGTTTTGGCGAACCCTTTAAAAGTTCGAATGCATTATGGCCATCCAGATGTGTTTGACAGGTTTTGGTTCATGACTCGTGGTGGGATCAGTAAAGCTTCCAGAGTGATTAATATCAGTGAGGACATTTTTGCTGGCTTTAACTGCACATTGCGTGGAGGGAATGTCACTCACCATGAATACATCCAGGTTGGCAAGGGAAGGGATGTTGGGTTGAATCAAGTATCCATGTTTGAGGCCAAGGTGGCTAGTGGAAATGGTGAGCAAATTCTTAGTAGAGATATCTACAGGTTGGGTCATAGGTTGGACTTCTTCCGAATGCTGTCATTCTTTTACACTACTGTGGGATTCTTTTTCAACACAATGGTGGTGATTTTGACTGTATATGCATTTCTGTGGGGCCGACTCTATCTGGCTCTTAGTGGTGTTGAGGCTTCTTCTGAGGCAAGTAGTACTAATAACAATGCAGCACTTGGTGCAATCTTGAATCAGCAGTTCATCATCCAGCTTGGTCTGTTCACTGCCCTTCCGATGATAGTGGAAAACTCTCTTGAGCATGGGTTCCTTCAAGCTATCTGGGATTTTCTGACAATGCAGCTCCAGCTTTCATCCGTATTCTACACGTTCTCAATGGGAACTCGTGCCCACTACTTTGGCCGTACTATTCTTCATGGTGGTGCAAAATATCGGGCTACCGGGCGTGGTTTTGTCGTGGAGCACAAGGGTTTTGCCGAGAATTATAGACTCTATGCTCGTAGCCATTTTGTGAAGGCAATTGAACTCGGGTTAATACTTGTAGTTTACGCGTCACACAGTCCTATTGCTGGCAACACATTTGTTTACATAGCCTTGACCATCACTAGTTGGTTCCTGGTTGTGTCATGGATTATGGCCCCCTTTGTGTTCAATCCTTCTGGATTTGATTGGTTGAAGACGGTGTACGACTTTGATGACTTTATGAACTGGATTTGGTTCCGTGGCAGTGTTTTTGCAAAAGCTGAACAGAGTTGGGAAAGATGGTGGTATGAGGAGCAGGATCATCTCAGGAACACTGGCATTTGGGGTAAAATAATGGAAATAATCTTAGACCTCCGATTCTTCTTCTTCCAGTATGGGATAGTATATCAGTTAAATATTGCAGCTGGAAGTACCAGCATTGCTGTTTACTTCTTGTCTTGGATCTATGTATTTGTGGCTTTTGCAATTTATGCGGTAATAGCATTTGCTCGGGATAAATATGCGGCAAAAGAGCACATATACTATCGTCTAGTCCAATTCCTCGTGATTATACTTACATTACTTGTGATAATTGCTCTGCTGCAATTTACGGCTTTCACATTTATTGATATTTTCACTAGCCTGTTGGCATTCATCCCCACTGGGTGGGGCCTGATATTGATTGCCCAAGTACTCCGGCCCTTTCTGAGGTTTACTCTTGTTTGGGAAAGCGTTGTTTCTGTGGCCCGACTATATGATATTATGTTCGGAGTAATTGTCATGGCTCCTGTGGCATTACTGTCATGGTTGCCTGGGTTTCAGTCAATGCAGACGAGGATCCTTTTCAACGAAGCATTTAGTCGGGGCCTCCGCATTAACCAGCTTGTTGCAGGAAAAAAATCCAATGACTTATAATTTGAGGTAATTTCCTAATTCCAATTTCTAACCCTATTCCTTTTCCTTCCTTTGGTAGAATTATTTTTATTCTCGGCATAAGCTATGTATTTTTCTGTATAGTATGGATTTATTCTTCTTCATGGATGCACAAAAAATATGGGAGTATTGAGTAGAGTAAATTTGTTGACGGACCTTTGTTTTGTGTTAAAGTACTCAACCTTCCTTTTTCTTAAAATTTGATCAGTACACAGTGCTTAGCTTACTGTGTCTGACATGAAGGTTCTCTTCCATGATTGCTATCTGGTCAGACTGATGAATTTTGTTGTATTTCTAGCATGTTATCAGACAATGGGCAAATGGCTTATTGAAAAGGTGGCTGTCTTATAGAATCAAAACAATGTTCGGTTTAATGTCAAGAACAATGGATGTAGTTTATTTCTCTGAGAGAGAGAGGGGGGCGTATGATAAGCATTTAGTTTGTCTTGTTGCTATTGGTGTTTATTTGTTGACGCTTTCTCTAGCATTGCATGTACAAGTTTTGCCTTGATTTTTTTATTTTTTATTTTATTTTTTTTTGTGCTTGGCCCTTTGCTCACAGTTGTTGTCTGCTTTCCTTGTGGCCTTCTAAAATTGTCCTTATTTTTTCACTCAAAAGCTCCAGAATAGTTTGATTTGCTATGAATTCTGTTCCATGAGACACTTGATTAGATACTTGACTCCACAGTAAAACTAATAAAATTATTCCATACACCTGGTGTAAACGGTCTCCTTGTCACATAAGGGTAGGTTCCCTGTGTGGGATCCATAGGTGGGAGTGTCCTTATGTAAGAGGAGGGTGCAATACACCAGATGCACTGAATAATTTCACATAAACTTGGCCATTTTGAAGTCATGGTTAATGATGATGTGCGTATGTTTAAACCTTTTTATTTATTTAATTGGGTTTATTTATTTTGAAGAGATGACTGGGTTAAGTTAACTATTATCTAATATATATCCTACGGAACTTCCAGCTGTTACTCAAGAGAGTTGCATCTTGTTTTGCAGGTTTGATTTTAGCACGAGGTGTAGAGAAACAATAGAAGTGGAGAAGATTGATTTGTTTTTGCTTTGTGGAGGTTCTTATGCGCACGTCAGAATGGACTTCCATTTTATTTCATTTCAATCTTAGCCAGGAGGTAAAGGACAATACCATGTGATTCTTTATTGCAGGCTTCGTTTTACCTTTAGTAATGTAATTAGTTAAAATTTTTCATATTTGAACTGCTATTTGGTCGGGGGGCTCTTATTTATATGTGCTCAACTTCCCACTTCCCCCATACTTCTAAAGGTACAGCTCTTGGCATAGCGTTTATACAGAGTGCAGAGAATAGTGTGGTTTTGCTCAGATTTTTAGAGTATTTATTATTCTTTTGTCAGAAATTGTGGTAGTATTTAATTTATTCAAGCTTAAGCCATACTTTCTTGTCCTAGCTACAAGAAGTCACGCTTTACCATTCTATATTTGCCATTTTGTTATGTCAAAGTGGATGGCGAAAGCAGAGGAAAAAAAAAGAAAAGAAAAACATTGTGGAGACTTTTGCAGCGTTGTTTTCTATTTTATGGTTTGGTTTATTTCCTTAGTTCTTCAAAGATACAAGTAATAAATAGGGCTCTGATCCTTTTTCTTTCTGGGCCGGATGCAATTAGACCTCAGTTTCAACTTCCATGCACGTTACCTGTCATTTGCCTTTTCTCAAATCCTCGAATGCCCTTCCAACCTCGGCTTAGGTAAGATAGGATGAAATATGGCTTTTGAGCTAATATTATTTAAAGCGAGAACTTTGGAGGCTGATGTTCTTAAGATTGGGAAGCCGTTTGGGGTGAAACGAATTTTTCGTTCCTTCTTTTGGTGCTAAGATGTCCCAAGTTTTGAGCACCTTTTTAATTCCTGGGTATTTGTAGGCTTGCATGGTCCTGTACTCGAATATGCAAGGAACGTTTCTCAACTGAATCAATGGAACATTTTTTTTTCCTTTTGAATTGGAATCATTGAAACATTACCAAGAGTGACACAGTTGTCATTTATTACCTTTTATTTTCTTTTTGTACATGTAATAAGAACATAAGAAGATTAGAAACAAGACTATCCCAATGAAAGTTAAGAAAATGATTTATTTAATTTAATGGAATCCATGTCAATGGAAGCAGGTTTGATTTGTTACCGAGGGAAAGACTCTGGGCATGAAGCCATTGGTTTGAGACAGTGAAAGCCAAGCTATTGCAACTCTTTTTCCGAAAATTCTTCGCTCTTGTTTGTACTTTGTAGTACTAGAGTCTAGTAGATATGATTAAGAAGAAAGAAAAGAATTAATGCTTTTTTGACTTTTCGTTTTGGGTAGCGTAATATACGTGGTTGAGGGCCGCGTCGGTTGTACTGTCACAGTCAAATATATACAAACGGACTTTAGAGCATTTTTAGCAAATTTATCAAATTTTTGTATTGTTTAAATAATAAATAGTGACTTTTATCTTTTATTTACCAATTTTTTTAAATATACTTTTTAACATATTCTCTATCCAATTACCTTTTACTTTTTATTTACTAACTCATTAGTATTTTTCTTTATTTAAATATTATTTCTTTATTTATTATTATTATTTTTTAACAACTACACATTTTTTAACATTTTTTTATTTAACACTTGATTATTATAATAGAAAAAAATATTTGAAGAAGGAACAGTAATTCATCGGATTTAATGAGTTACTGTTCATGAGCCCCAAAAAATTTAGAAGAGAATCTATTGGAGATCATTTTTTTGCTCTCATTTTCTGTTATAAAGAATATTTTACCTTTAACTGTACCATTAGGGATGCTGCTTTAAATAGAAGAGAACATCGACGTGTCATATGAAAGGGAAGCAGCTGTGTCCTCGGGGCCATCTTTATATCCATTTAGAAGAATCTAACACTATTTGTGGGCAGCAAAATTTAATTCGAGGGTTACTAATAAAAAGGATATGATAATTTTTTTTATTACTGTACAAATTTAACGGGAAAAAGTTAAAAGCGTTTTCTACTTCAATGCTTTCTAGTATTTCCAACGAAAATATTTATGATTCAAAATTTCCTTCCCCACTTATAGCTATAATAATAATAATAATAATAATAAGAAAAATTTTAGTTTTAAACAAGTTTGGAGCTATTATTTTTTTAATTTATTATAGTGATTTATGTGATTATCAATTTTTAAGAGTGATGCTATGAATGGGATATGACATCCCTAATTTTCTTAAAACGAGCTTTCTTATATATTAATATTAAAATTTAAAACTGAAAATGTTAATTCTAATTTTTTTTTTTTTTTTAAAACAAGTAGCAAGAGGTTGTAATCCCAATAACACTTGGTAAATTCTAATTGCGTTTGTTATCTATGAATTAAATTACTAAAAGAAAAGAGATGTGTTTTGGAAAAAGCATAAGAAAGAATAATCTAAGCATTAAAATTATAAAATTAGAAGTTAGAATAGACAGTGTTTTTGACAAGAATCAATTGAAACTGATAATATATAAAAAGAAAGGGGGAGGTCATGAAAAGCAGGTGAGGGCGCAGAGTCCCAATCCATTCCTTTCGGCCGACTTACATTCCAATTTTCAGGTCGGCTAGGACAACTCCGTATCGATTGATTCAAGTTTATCACTCAACAGAGCTATCTACATTCAGAATCTTCTTCCACATGCCTCACTAAAATGCAAAAAGCTACACACTTGTATTTTGAGAGAATGATAGTATGAGGTCAATTTTATGATAGCTCCAATAAGATCGCTTCAATGTTAGGAATTCATTGGGTTAATTATTGCTTTTCTTTTATCTCTCTTTCTTTTTTCACGAAATGGTTAATTACTTAATTGCTTTCATTGATAGTAAACTAATCATAGCATGCAATTCTTGAATGCTTGCATCATTGATTATTATTATTATTATTTTTAACATAGTAGCTTTACATAAGTATGCTTGGAGAAATTTCTTTGGTGGTCAAATGACCATTCATGAACATCAAGTGTGTGATAGTCATTTCACAAATACAAAGTTCTTGTAGGGTGTAGGAGGTAATAATCGAGGTTCATGTTTTCAAAAAGAAGCTTCACATGCATATAAAGTTAGATTAGATTAAAGCAGAATTTTTATCTTGTATAAAAAAGATGACTATTCATGGCACATGATTAAAAATAAATAGTTTGTCAAATTATATTTAGGATTTTATGTTAAATAAATTTAGTGTAAGACAACAAAAATAAAAATAATGTAATCTAATAATGAATTTGTTAAAAAGATACCTAAACTCTTAGCTACCACCTCCCAAAATTTTGCTTTTTATCTCACATTCCTTCTAAAAAAGCAACAAAACTAACTTTTTAAAAAATAGGTTAACTTCATATTTTTGTTTCACTTTTAACAAATAAGTCATCGAAAACTAAGCGATACTAAACAGATATCATCCCCAAGAAACTTTTTTAACTAGTTTCATTTCTTTCTGATGTTATAAATATGTAATTCAATTGTTAATATTAGTGCATATTTAATTGTTACAAACAACCGTACACACACTTTGCAGTAAAATCTTGGCTTCATATCACAATTTGAGCTCAATAAACACTGCTATTCAAAGAGAGTAAGAGAGAGTGCATGGAAGGAGGCATGAGGGGTACCTCGTGGGAACACGACTCATCGTAACCCGACACTGAAGCCAAAGTTGAAAGTTTACACATTTGAGATCTTTTATTAATAGTAACGAAGATTCATGTCTCACTACTACGTCTCGGATCAAAGCCTTTATTATCTTCACCACGTCAAACTCTGTCTCTGTCTCGGTTTCTCTGCTTTTGTTGTTTTGAATTGAAACCAATTGTCATTTTGGTTTCGGTTTTCATTTGTCTCTTATAGATGGAGAAGCCTCTGCTAAGCGGAGAAAGCAGTAGAGCTACTGCGGCTGATCGCAAGAGAGAGCACCATAATCGTTCTGAGGCCATTGCTTACGGCTCGAATTTTGAAAAGGCTGCTGCTCTCGTTGATCTGGTACGCTTCATTCTTTGTTTCACTTTTTTTTTTCACTTTTTTAATGTATCCAATGATTCATCTTCTTTCCCTTTTAAGAAAGTGTTTATTTTTTGGGGTGTGTTAAGATTAGAGTTTTGGTGAATGTAGTTGTGTTTTAATGGTGAATTTGATAATGGGTGTTTGGTTATTATGTAACTATGTAATGAACGGTTGCAGTTATAGTTGTTTAGGCTTATTTTATTTGTTTTGGATGTGCAATTTTGGAGGATTTAGATGTGATTTGGTGATGTTGATGTGAATTTTCAAATGGGCTTGTGTTTGATAATATATTTAGTGGGATAAAAATTAGATATAGTACCTTAGCTATTGTGCATTAGGTTCTCAATTGCATTCAAACATTTGGTTGCATTTGCCAATAAGACATAAAGAGCATTATGCTTCTTGTTAATACTGATTTTTGAAGTCTATTTCATAATGGGCTTGTTTTTAAAATTTCAAAGTAGGTTTCCATGAAGACAAGTTAAATTGAGCTTTTACCATAGAAGAAAATGAAAAAGAAGAGTCATATGAGAATTCAAATTGATTTTGAAAAAAATTAATATCTTGTAATGTGTGGTGATAGAATCATAGAAGGGGTGGCACATTAATCCGTTTGACATTTACTATACATAGGTAATATATCTTCTTCTTTTTTCTTTTCTTTTTTTCAAATATTGTCCTTCCATTTTATGATTGCAATCTGTCTTGAATTTGTTGAAAGCCTTTAAAGTACATGATGAAATCAGGGATATATAGCACATCAGTTTCTTTTTAATAATTCTTTTAACGTGTGTACCTAACCAAAGAAGAAGTTCATTGATGTGCATCTCTTTTTATTTTTTTTATTTTTTTTTATTTTATCCTCACAAGGTGTCCTTTGTTTTACATTGGATTTTGTGATATTTGGAAGACTTACAAATTGTCTAACCAAGAAAGAAACAAATCGAAATTTTTAGCCTTGTCTACCATTTCTCTCTCTGAACAACTATATAACATTATTTGAGATTTTCAGTCATTACTTCTTTAATATTCTTATTCTCAAAATTTTCTAACAAATGATTACTTTTTATTGGTTATTGGCTGAAAATGCTTTCTGCAGGCTGCAGATGGTATTGGTTTACCTGAGCAAATTCTTGATCAATCAAACTTCCAGAGTGCTGCAAAATCCTACCTCGTTTTTATTCAATTTGATTTCTTTTGGTCCCTCAATTATTTTGCAATGATAATCCTAAATTTCTTAGAGGTTGGTTTCTCTCCCCCCCCCCCCCCCCCCCCCCCCCCCCTTTAATTTTGGTAAACCATGGTATTTATTTATTCTGAACTTTCTAAACTCTGTGCAGAAACCTTTGTGGTGTACCAACTATTCTACAGATTCTTGCAATGATAGGGATTACTACTTTCTTGGGCAGTTGCCCTACTTAACTGGTGGAGAGTCTCTTATTTATGAGGTAAGAGTATTTAGAAGAACTGTATATGACCTCTAATTTTAATAATAATTATTTAAATTGGAAATGTTTGAAAACTATTTAGGAATCTAGTTTATAGGACAAAGCCACTTCTGTTTAGCATCTGTTTGCTATCTTTGTGCCAAGTGGTTACCTTATATATTTGAAATGATTGGAGTTTCTTGTTGATGTAGGATCTTTAAAAATTTTGCACCAAATTAGGATTATTAATGATATTTTGAAGGGTTCTTGAATAGGGATTGATGTTTAAAGGTGTAGGTAAGGTTAAGTAATAAAAATATTGGATCTTGATGAATTTTGAAGGCTTTTTGGTGTCAAAATGGTGAATGGAACATGAAACAAAAATAGATAAAGCCTAAGCAACCACACCTAAGTTTTCTAAGAAATCACACCCTTAAGGCTTAAAAAAAAAATTAGCTGCTGGAATTTTATTAAAGTCAATCTCTTTATCTAAATTTTATTGTCTACGTAGTACATAGAAGGCTATTACAAAACCCAATTGTAGAAAGAACTACTAAGTGCTAATAACCTCTTTTCTAGAAGGACCAAGAATCCAATAACAAAGCAAAGTAATTAAGTGCTTCTAGATCAAATAGAAAAAGACTCAACATATAATTAGACACATGGGCCTATGTTACAGCTAAGAAGCACAGGACAATTTTTGAAAAAGTAGAATACTGGTGCGACGGGATATTGTGATTAAAAAATTATTAAGAATATTTTTATTTATATTTTTAATATATTACAAAGCATATTTTTTTATATTATATAAAAAATATTAAATTTAAAAGTAATAGTAGATAATAACTAAAACATGACGTTCATAAATTAAATATATCCTACAAGTTTAAAACTAAAATATTTCATGATATTCAAAAATTAAAATACAATCCGCACAAATTTGAAATTAAAACAAAATAAAAGATAATCAAACTCAGGTCACAACATTATTACAGCTTATATAAAAAGTAAAATAAAAAATAAAAAATAAAAAAATCAGATCACAGATTCACAGACACATATTGAGTAATAGTCAGAGCGTGTGAGAGCTATGAAAAACTAAGATTGAAAGCTTGAGATTGATACCTGAGGGAAGACGGAGAGCAGAGTGTGAGTGAGTTGAGAGTTGAGACTCTTGAGAGTGAGATTGTGTGCGAGAGGGGAGACGGAGAGCAGAGGCCAGAGAGCCGTGGCGTGGAGCACAGAGACCAGAGAGAGTGAGAGAGCTGAAGATGAGAACTGCGGACTGAGATATAGGGTTTTTGTCCAAATGCCGTCGCCCGCCACACCCCGCGTCGGCGGCCAAAATGCGGCGTCGGTGATTCATAAGTACAGCCCATTCTGGAAAATCTAGAAAAATACTAGATTCCCTTTATTCTAATAGTAAGTTGGGGCCACAATTTAGAAATTTGAATCCCTCACCTATCCCACCCTAAAGAAAATCTCTTTGAATTTTTTATTCAACCTTTTTGTAACTCTTACAGACAATGGGAATAAATATAAGAAATAAGTTGGATGGCTAGATAACGTACTTTTGATTAGAGAGAGTCTCCCCCCCTTTTGATAAGTACAATTTCTTCTGGCTAGTCAATCTCTTGTGCATTTGATCTATAATGAAATCACATATGTGCCTTGAAGTGAGATCCCAAAGGCAAAAGGTATTTCGTCAGAATGGATGAGACACGTAATCCGAGATTACTTGCCAATTCCTTGACATTCATTACCTCTCTCCAATTGGCACATTTTCATATATACTTAAATTGATCCTCAAGCCTGAAACCGCCTTGAAACAAATGAGGAAGCATCTTAAATAGCAAAGTTGGATTGAGTTTACATTGCAGAAGATAAGTATATCGTTAATGAAAAGGAGATGGGATATCAGCATTTATGCCTCGTATTATTAATAGTAAAGACATTCAAACATCCCCTTGACACAGCTTTTGCTAACATCCTTCTCATGCCTCAACCGCCACAAACAATAATGGGAAAGGGGATCTCCTTGACATAAGCCGCCATTGCTATTGAAAAACCACTAGGGGTGCCATTCACCAGGATAAGAAATTTGAATGTGGAAATACAAAATGCTATACACTTCCTCTATTTTCCCCCAAAGCCACATTCTTTGTAACAAATAAATTAAAAAATCCCAATTGACATGGTCATAATTCTTTTTCAGATCAATTTTGCACAAAACCCACAGATTGTCAGATTTCAAATGACCATTTAAACATTCATTTGCTATCTGGGTAGTGTCAAGTATTTCCAATGGAGACTGCCCCCCATTGTCATAAAAATGGTTATATTTGGATGGCTGCCCTCCATTGTTTGATGTGGTGCCTTTGGAAGGACAGGAATAACCAGAGCTTTGAGGATTCTGAGAGAACTTTGCCAAATCTTAAATAATTTTTCTTTAAAACCTTGTTGGATTGGATGTCAGTAGTGCGTAGTTATTCTCTATGTTTGGTTTGTGATTTGATAGATCTTTGTAATTTGCGTGCTTGATTGTATGGCCCCCAGTTTTATACACCTGTATACTTGGGTGACTCTATCAGTTTGATCTTAATAAAATTCATTATTTAAATTTAAAAAAAAAAAAATTTGAGGAATTGCTGGATATTTATAATTGTAAGTGATGCAAATTGTGTTGGATATTTGTAACTGATGCAAATATAAGTATCTGTCCTACGTAGCTACTATTTGGATAAGAAACTTCAATGTTTAATATGAATTCATGTTCCAAAAAACATTGCAACTAAAATTTCATTTTTTGATAAGATTTATTTTTTAATTGGTGAGTTAAATACGCTTGGTAGGTTTTGAATCCATGACATCACCGTCCAGCCACAACCCTCCAGCCAAACTTCTGAAAGAACGAAGTTCCATTTGAGTCGATGGTCATTGGACTTGATAAGAAAATTACAAGTGAAATTTTGATCTTTTGAAAAAGATTATGATGAATTGTTGAAAGTTTCTTTGATAATGGCAGTAAGTAAGACCTGTTTAAAAATCTGTCTTAAAGGAACAATATCCTCAGTTTGTCTTCTTTGATCAGAAGTCTCAGGTTTGACCCATTATGAGAAGGGTCTGTAGTTTGGTTAAGCACAGAAAAGAAAAAATAAATAAAGAGCATGGCCATTTGTTGTATCTTTGTTAATGGATGTTGGATTGTGGGTAGGTGATCATTATCAAATGCTGATAACCTTTTAATGATGTTTTCTAGGGGGGCTTTTTTTGGTTATTCGATCATATTAGGTCTAGTGTTAGAAGGTGTTGATTGAATACATAGCATGTCAAGGATTTATGTTATTTATAGTCGGGTTAGTCTTAGAAATGATACATGGTGTTGAGGTGGTACATAAATCTTGTACTCGAACTACAGAATGTTTAATTTTGGGCATGTTGCTAGATCCCTAAGGTTTATTTGCGCATCTCAGCTTAGTTTTTTTGTACCACTAGTTTCCTTGGTTTGATGTATTATAGAGACAATCTTTTGCAAGTTTCATTAGTTTCTGCTTTTTAATGCAGGGCATATCTCTATTCATACTTGTGATACATACCTTCTTTCCAATTTCATATGAAGGGTACCGTCTTTATTTGGAAAGTCTTCTTAATCGATTAAAGGTACTTCCTGATTATTTCTCGTGTAGTTATTTTCTGACTTACCAAAAAGTGAAAGAAAGGCGACTTCCTGGTTTTTAATTTTTACGAAGAGGCCTTTTTTGATAATCAGAACCTTCTGTATATATCTTGTACTAGGTATTTAAATTTATGACTCAAATAACTGATAAGTTCACCAAAGAAAGTAAATCTTTCATGAGATTGACTTCTTTAGTTATTTAGCTGATGCTCTCTTAGTTGTATTATTAACCACTTATCTTTTCATGCTGCTTCAGTGGATTTTCTCTTTGGTTGTCATTCTGATCTTCTTTCACCTTTAGTTTGTATTGAAATGCTTCTAGATGTTGTTGCGTTTTGGTTCATTGAATATGTTCTTAATATTGAGATGACTTAACCTCATCCTTACTTGTATTCTTCTCATCCATGTTCATATTCTTATTTTGGTTGCATTTTTTTAAGTGCACATGTTGCTTCTTGAGTGACCATTTTGCACCTTTATGCACTTTTATCATAGCTTTGTTTGCATTTCTTTTGTATATTTCCAGTTCTGGTGTACTAGGTGTGCCCTGTTTTAGTAAAATCTTTACTTACTAAAAAAAATCTGATTTCTTCATATGATAGTTACTTGATGATAAATGCATATTAAATGCAGTTTGAAAAAAAATAAAAGGTTAGCAAGTGGATCTAATTGAAAGAGTTCCTAGCAGGAGTTGGTTTGATCAAGGTTAAAGTATTGACCGTGTAGGACAGCCTGAAATTGCCTTTGATATATAAAAAAATTATATGTTGTTTTTTCTATGATTTGGATGAAGGCCCAAAACAATGATTCAAGCTGTGAATAGATCGAAATGCATATTTTGTTGATAATGAAAAGAAGTCTTAAGCAATGAAATATCCTTGATAGAAAGTAAAATGTAGCCTTTTGATTTCTAAATTTTCTTTCCATTAATTTTTGGATTAGTTTGAGTAGTGGCAGCAACAAAAACATCAAGAGCGTCCACAATGATTGGACCGGAATAAGAAACAGTGTATCTTTGAGATCATATGATCTTACAGTTTATAATGCAATTCATATGTTGACCCTTTTATATGTAGGCCAGAGAAGAAAAAAGTCTGGTGCTGACGTATATCTGATTTATCTGTTGAAAGTTCAATGCTGTGATATTCTGTTCCTTTAGTCTGATTGTGAAATTTCCATTTTTGTTTTTTCCAGGTGGCTTTGCTGTTAATTTGGGTTGCTGATATACTGGTTTATGCTCTGTATTTGTCTTCAGGGGGCTTTGATTATCTTCCTTTTAGAATTGCACCATATATCAGAGTTGTGTTTTTCATGCTGAACTTTAGGTACTGTGTGATAAAACCCTTTTTTTTTTTAATTACCCGTATCTTTGTGTGTGTGCATGCCTAGAATTTAGATGTAAGGAAACATGGGCTCGTACACTGATTTTGCAGAGGTTAAGTCTTATGAACTTATACTTCCCGAGCCACATCTAAAAAGTTATGCTTTGAAATGAAAAAATTGCAGTAGGGTCCTCTAAAACAAGAAATCAAGATAGTCCTTTTTTCATGGTGAGAAAAGAAAAAGAACGAGGACAATAAGAAAGAAAAGAATGAAGATGAGGTGACAGCACAATGTGACTCCTTTACTTATGATATATTAGAGAAGAGAGAGAAGAGGAGGGAGAGAGAGATGGGGGGAGAAAAGCCCTTTCAAAATGCCAGTCAGCATTTAATTATTGTTAAGGCTGATTCTGTGTTATACTTATACCAGAACTATTAATAGGCTTTAGAAGCCCTAGAAACAGCTAGGAACCTTCTAGAACTTTCCCAAGAAATATTATAGTATGCTAAGACTCTAATTTCCTTGACAAAGACTTCCCAAAATTAATAATCATGTCAATCTTTAATAATATACATCCCCTGCCCAGGGATCATATATCCTTGACTCAAGAATAACCAAATAAAATATAAAAACTTAATTAACTACCATGGACACTTATTCTTGGGCTTTGCCTTAGCCTTAGGCTTCCAAAGAGAATATCCTTTCTTTAACCATGTTATGATTCCACCATCACAAATGTTGCCAAATCAATTAAACTTAGCTCCACCTCACCTAGTAGCTAATGGACCTCAAATGCCTTTCGATGTCTCTCTCCCTCTAACATCTCCCTCTTCAAGGTGACTGGTGAATCTGTTGACCATCTCTTCTTTCATTGTTTGGTGGCTAAGGATTTGTGGTCTATGATTTTGGGCTTATTTGGAGTAATTTTTGTTATGCCAAAGTCTGTTGTTGAGCTCCTAGCTTCCTGGCAAGATTGGTTTGATCGTCATCAAAATGGACATATATGGATGGTCATTCCCCATTATTTGATGTGGTGTCTTTGGTGGGAAAGAAATAGCAGATGCATTGAAGATAAAGAGAAATCCATGCCAGACCTAATTATTCTTCTTTAGAACCTTATTGGACCGGTTGTCAGCTTTGGGAAACAAATCCTTATCTTATATTCTTGATTTACTTGATTCATGTAATTTCAGTTCTTGATTTGTTTACCCCTGTATACTTCCTATGTACTAGGTGTCTCTTTTATTTTATTTTATTATATCAATAAATCTTAATTACTTATCATAAAAAAAAAAAACCTCCCTCTTCATTCATTCTCTCCTGTAGCTGGGATTGAGGAATTTTATGGTGGTGTCTCTTTTCTGGTGGTTTCTTTGATGGTGGGTGAGCATGAGACCATTATTGGGAATGTTATCATTTTACAAGTCCTTGGAATTCAAGAGCTTTCAGTTGGTCATGTGTCCGAAGATTTGTTTCTCACTCTCTCTCCACGCCTTGGTGGACAATACTGATTACAATTTTCATAGGTAGGTTGCTTACCTTGAGACGGTGGTCATTAGCTTTATCTCTTGTGGGACATTGGTAATGGTCATTAGCTTTATCTCTATTCGAGATGCAATGGGTGGTCCCAATGAATATAGATGTTTGTGGGCTGGAAAGGGAGATCTCTTTGCCATTTGAGAAGTGTAGTTTGGGTGGTAGTTTCACTTCGTCTTATGAGGACAATTTGGTGGGAGAGAAATAACAGTACATTTCATGATTCCAAGTTTAATGGAACGTCTTTATAATTCATTTTTGTATTATCCTTGTATGACTGGATGCTGATCATAGGTAGATATCATTGTGATTCTGTCTTTTTTAATTTTTTGGTTGTAATTTGTTGAGGAGGATTTAATGTTTTCTCCATTTTGTATTTGTTCTACCTTTTCTACTAAGATTTTAATCACTTATTAAGAAAAAAAATTCATTGCTAGTCTTCAAGTGAATGGAGTTATAATCAAGAAGACCTAAGAGCAGTTAAATGAAAAATGAACTATGGAGTAAGGGTTATTCCTTTATAGAGCAAGATTTGGAATTGTATAAAGCTGTTTTGTTTAAAGACCGTCTTTGCTTAGGACATATATGCATGTGAGGTGATAATCAATAAAAGACTGCTAGGTGAAACCTGAAGGGCAGACACAACCATCCAAATACACAAGAAATTATTGATCATATCTTTAGAGCTGAGATGATAAAAGTTTTAAAATTGTACTTTGAACATAAGACATTATTCTGTTGAACTGAAAAATCTGTGAAATGGAATTTGCTGATAGTTTTAGTTCTGTATCTTTGCTTTAAGGCAGTTTGTTTCTTTGGTACTAATGAATAAAGTTTTCATTTATAATCAATTCAGTGCAAAGCTCTACCCCAAAAAAAAAAAAAAAAATCCAGTGCAAAGAAGTATCTTGTTAGGGTGAAATGAATTGACAAATTTTCCTAGAATCATTATGGCAATATCATGCCCCATACTTGAATCTTACCAATAGGTATAAGACTTATCAGTTTGAGATATGCACTTAATGCTGACAGTGAAGGGTAAAAAAACCTTTAATACAGAGAACTCCCTGATTAAAAGGAGTGGGACCTGTGATACATACTCAGAGGCCATAAATTAAGTCTTGATGGTCTGAAGGCCTGAATACTAATTAAATGCAGCTACAAACAATTGGCGACATATTTGGGATCAGAACTTGGATAATCACTTTAGATAGCTATACATGTTACATGTCACGAAGTGCATGCATGTCTTTATAGTTTACTTTTAACTGTTAAACAACTTATGTAAAATGAGTTTGATGTTTTCTCATTCTTTTTTGTTCGTAGGGAATTACGAGCAACCATTGACATCCTGGCTGGAATGATTAGCACCTACTTAAACGTCTTGGTATCTTTACTGTTGTTGAGTTTACAATTTTTTCTAGTTTATAAACAATTTGTAGAGATAAATAATCATAAATTCAATGGTGTCAAATTTGACTACATCAATTTTACTGTATGAGTGGTCAATTGCTATTGGCAGGACTCTGTTCCTTTTGTAGATTTTATAGATGTCGTTAGTCTTACAATGTAATTTTTTAGTGGACTCTTGTCTATTTCATCTGTACTTGAAGGTCTTCTCTCTCTAATAAAATTTCTTACAAGAAAATTTACTTTTTGCTTGTGACTCTGGGAGGATCATTCACTTTCATTTGCATCTGTTCCATTTTAATCCATTGGTTAGTTGTGAAAATACATATTGCTTAATGCTTTTAGTTTTCATGCTTATTGTTGACTGTTTTTCTTGAATTGCAGGCTTTAGGGCTTTTATTTCTTCTGTTTTCCAGTTGGTTAGCCTATGTCATGTTTGAAGATACCCAACAAGGGAAAACAGTATTTACTTCATATGGCACCACACTGTATCAGATGTTTGTTTTGTTCACCACATCCAACAATCCAGATGTTTGGACTCCAGCGTACAAGTATGTAGGAGTGATTTAGATACCTTTTTTCCTTTTATATTTTTGCAGTGTTGTTCAATTTCTGGCTTGCTATTACTAAATTGGAACATGTCCAATTGTTGCTGTTCTTTGCATGAAAATAATGCATCATTTTGAAGCTGTTAATCCCTTCTTTGATATGTCATTTAAAAAAAAAAAAAAATTGTTGTCCAATCTAATTGTACAAGGGTCTTCAATGTGGCACACTCTGTTCTTGATGGCACGACTGGTTGATTTATTATTGCAGGATCTTTTGCTATCAATAGCTGCCAGAATAGTTGACAGGGTATAAAATCTTTAGTATTGTCATCAATTCGTAAAATAATGACATTCCTAAATAATAAAGGGAAAAAACCTGTAAACTAAGCTGGAAATTGAACCAAACAGGAATCACAGCATTAGAATAAGAATCATGTCTGCTGTTACAACCTATTCCAACAACTCCGGACCCAGCTTATAACCCTCAAGGAAACATAAGCTAAGAACCCATGCTGTGTCGTGTGTTTTCCTTTTATCTGAATTCATGCGTGTGTTTACTTTAAGAACTTTCATTCATTATACTAATTTGAATGTTGAGCATTTTCCAAGTGAAGAAACTTACGCAGCCTTAGTACTACATGATTGTTTATCTTTTCATTTGTTGTGTTCTTCATGTGATTATCATTTGAGAATTAAATGATGTGCCTAGGCATCAACATGAATATTATGGTATAGAATCTAAGCAACATAAGAGAAACCCATTAAGCTGCCAAAAGATTATGTTTTAGGATACCACTGGTAGTTTTTCCTTGAAGAATTTAGTCTTGTAAAGTTATCTAATCTTGAACTGGTTGAATCTTGTAGGTGTTTATGGTTTTTTTATTACTAATGTTACTGTAGTGGCCATCTTGAGGTTGCTCCACTAGTACGAAATTGAGTGATTTGGTAGGGAATAGTATATTTATTATAGAATTCCAAATATTGGAGTGCTGAAACAAAATCAGAATATGACACTTGTTATGTGTAATAAATATTTTTTATTTTTTGATAAATAACTTGTTATGAGTAATATTGTTTAAGTTGGATGGGTGATTGTGTCATCTTCTATTGTGGAGTTAACCCTATAAATGATATATGTGTATTAGGGTTTATTAATTTTTAACCCTGAGCTTGTCATCTTGGTTTTCATGGTATTACCCACAATCAACCATTGCCGACTACATGGTATTAGAGAAACTATGTAAATTGTAATAACTTCTCTCTTTTTAGGGGTTTGAGAATAGAATTTCCGTCTTAAATGTCAAATCCCCTTATGGATTGCATTTACTAATTTTTACATTAAGCTTTATTTGTTCATGTAATAAAGGGTGTTTTAAAGTCCTACTCCTTGGAAAACTATTTCCATATTGTTTGTAGGGTTTCTAGCAGGAAGGTAGCCGGACTTTTGAGAGTATCTAGCTATCTCAATATAAGCTCCCCCTCCCTGGTATAAACTTAAAATTTGTTTGATTGGCTGTTTGCCTTATGTGGTATCCTTTTTCTGCTTTTTTGGACTTTTTAAATTTAGGATTATACCCTTCTTTGGGGAAATTCCGTATACTTGCCTTGCACTGAATTTGTTTGTCCATTTTTTGCCATTTATAGTTTCATAATTCATTAAATGTGGTCAAGAGTATAATGATTAGTACATATGTAAGATGAGAAAAGTCAGCAGTCGGGGTGGTCAGTATAGGTCAACAACCTGGAGGGTATCAGAATTTGATTCAAAACCTTGAGGGAAGTCCTGTCTTATTATGGTAAAATGTGCCATTGTTACTCTTCAAAACATTAGAAGGCTTTCTATAATTTGCCCACCCTTTTGCCCTTTTAAAAGCACTTATAGTCCCCTAGCATTTCCGGAAGTTTTATTATTGCTTTTACTTGTTTTGTTTCCACATTTATGTAATTTCCTGGAGACTTGTTGGACCATGTCACATCTCCATGGTATTTCTCTATTTTGAAGTCTTGAAATTTCTGTTGATGACATATAAACCCCGATCTAATGTATCATCAATTTATATTGTCTTGAAGGGCTTCGCGTTGGTTTTGTCTGTTTTTTGTTCTTTACATCCTATTGGGGGTTTACTTCGTCACCAGCTTGATTCTTGCTGTTGTATATGACAGCTTCAAAGATCAGGTATGGTTTATTTCATCTTCTTAAGCTGCCTCTAAGCATGGACAATAAGACACAGCTATTGTATCTGTGTTCATCTATTCATTTCAGCTGCTGGTATATTTTTTACTACTTAATGTTCAAGAAACAGCTATGTTTAGTTTAATCTTGTTTCCTCAAGAAAGAATACAAATGCATAGGTTCACATCTCTTATTTGTTGTAGCTTGCAAAACAAGTTTCTGTGATGGACTCTACAAGGAGACGAATCCTAGAGAAAGCTTTTAATCTCATAGATAAAAATGTAAGAACGGTTGTCTCTACAGGCCAAATCTTCTCTAAGCATGCTGTAGCAACAAGCTTTTCCAATTTTCTTGATCTGCTTCTTTTGAATGATATGTCTTGCTTATGTCTTTGATTAAAAGTTTCATCTCTGTACTTTGTTTTTTACTTTGAGACAATCCTATTTAGATGGTACTCTTTATACCTTTTGATAAGTTAATAGTACTCTTTAAATCTTAAAAGGAATTTTTGCTTCCAGACTAGAGGGAGATATATTCTTACTTAAATACAAAAGAAAATAATATTTGTCTTATGTCTTCTTTGAAATAACATCATTGGAATCATAATGTTCAAGGGCTTGGATTATATGTAATTTATATAATTTTATGGAGTGTTGTGGAAAACAGTAAGCTACTATCAAGAAGCAGACCAACAATTTAATTTGAGCTCATGGATGGTCAGACACATTAACACTAACACCCTTCTTTGCTTGAATTACTGCCTGATGGTAGTGAAGGAGTGAGCAGGCCTTGCACATGTAGAACAAAAGTAATTAATCATGGGTGGAGATTAAGGATTTCCAATCTATCAGTTTGATTATGGGTTTATAAGATCCTTGCTTGAATAGGTTGAAAATGGTGCTAGACAAGAGGGTGTCTAGACCCCGAAATGCCTTTGTAAGAGGGAGACATATTTTGGACTCTCTATTGATTACCAACGAATGTTTAGATAGTCACATAAGGTACAACATACCAGGGGTTTTGTGCATGTTAAATTTGGAGAAAGCCTACAATCATGTGCATTGGAATTTCCTCTTGTATATGCTTCAGGGACGTGGGTTTGATTCTAGGTGGAGGAAGTGGATTTTTCCCCGGTTTGTTTTTCAATGCTTGTGAATGGAATCCCAAGTGGCTTTGTTCAACGCTCACAGTCTGAGACAAGGAGTGCCTTTATTCCCTTTTTTGTTCATCATTGTGACGGAGGCGCTTAGTAGGTTGTTGGAGACAGCCGGGGGAGGCAATTACATATTAGGGTTTTCAGTTGGTGACCTTTTTGCTAATCAATTAATGATCTCACATCTTCTACTTCCGGATGATACTTTGATCTTGTTTGGGGCTCATCCAGAGCAATTGTGGCACTTGAAAGCAATTTTTGTGTAGTTTCAAGTTATATCTGAATTGAAGATAAATTTGGGGAAATCCAAATTGGTTCCTGTTGGTGATGTGTCAGATATTGAAGCTTTGACCAGTATTTTGAGATGCAAGGTAGCTTTAATTCCCATAACATATTTGGTCTTAGGTTCCACTTTCAAAGAAAAATTTGTGTGGAATAGCATAATGGAGAGGTGTTTGGCTAATTGGAAAAGAATGTACCTTTTCAAGGGGGGTTGACTTACTTTGATAAAGGGCACTTTATCCAACCTTCTTACTCTAAATCCTTTACGAATATGGTATATTCTTGATTATTGAGACGAGGTGGAGTCGATAAGCTAATGCTAGAATCCTTTCACTGGAGGTTTTTTGAAATTAGATCCTATAAGGTGTTACACTCCATAGCTCAACGGTCTTTTCCATGGAAGAATCTGTGGAAACCTAAAGTGCTAACAAAGGTCAATTTCTTCCTTTGGGAAGCAACATTGGGGAAAATCTTAACTACTGATAACTTGCAGAGGCATTGGATAGTTGTGATTGATTGGTGTTGTATGTGTACAACTGGGATGGGGAAACTACTGATCATTTACTTCTACATTGCCCTGTTGCTAGAGAGATGAGGAATATGGTATTTTCACTATTTGAGATTAAATGGGTCATGCCAAGAGGTGTTGGGGAGCTCCTAGCCAGTTGGCCTAGCAAGTTTAGCAAGCACAGCAAAGCAGTGATTTGAAACATGATTCCTTATTGCCTCATGTGGGTATTTGGCGGGAGGGGAATGCTCAAACTTTTGAAGGGAGTGAGAGATCGATTCCTGACTTGAAGCTTTTATTCCTTAAAACTTTTTTTGAGTGAATAATTTCTTCAAGTGTTTATACTTTGCTTCTTTGTCTGATTTACTTGATAGTTGTACTTTTCATGCATCTTTTTTATTGAATTTTTGCTGTGTCCGTAGTACACTGTCTATGCATGTGGGTTCATTTTACTCTTTCATTTTATTTTCAATGAAGTATTATTACTTATCAAAAAAAAAAAAAAAAAAAATTTATGAGTGGGGAAGTTTGGATGACAGGTCCTTCTTGCCTAATGTGGTATATTTGGAAAGAGTGAAATCCCCTTACTTTTAAGGGAAAGGAATTTCCCTTGCCACTTCTCAAATTTCTCTTTTTAAAAACGTCATATGAGTGGACTTACAATTCCTATTCCCTCTCCATGACTACATTCATGGGCTTTTTAGATGATTTACCTTTCGGTCGTTCAGGTTTCTATTTTTTATTTTTTATATTTTAAATGCTCTGTTTCTTCTTGTTTTTCTGCCATTCTTTTGTATACATCCCTGTAATAGGATAGTGCTTTTTTAATGAATTTCTATTACTTATATATATATATATATATAAATAAAAGTTTTTGAAGAAAGTTTATTTGAGCCCTCAATAGCCTCTTGTGTTATCCTTGGTGCTTATAGAAGTACCTCAACATTTGAGGTTAGGAGTTCAAAGTTCAAAGCACCCTGTGTTTCACTGGTATAACATTTAGATTTAAGGATAAGGTTACTCTTTCTGCCATGTGCAATGACAAATAATGAATGCCTTGGTATGGAGTGAGTTATAAAATTGAAGGGAGCAAAAGGGCAAGAGGAAGGCCCAAGAGGAGATGGATAGATTCAAGAGGCCGTGCTAAAATACGATTTTCAAGAATCTGATAGAGGATGTGGCTCTAGTTAGAGCTGATGATTACCTTGGTAGTCATTTTAGGTGAGTTGAGTTGAGTTGAATGTAAGATCCTAAATGCTTATGAAAGCTAAATGAATGGTACAGAGTGCCCAGCCACTTGATGATGAAACTTTGGGATAGTGTTTCAGAAAACTATAGTTAAAATAGAAGGAGGAAAAAATTGGTGGATGTCATGCCTTGGAACTGGATATTCTATTTTCTTTGACAAGTGTTGATTTTCGTGAGTGATAATGCTGAAAGACATTTATTTCGAAATTGTCACAACAGTCTGTTTCCTAGCCAGAAATAAATGGTAGGAGAGGCATGCCAATCTCAATTACAAATTTTAAATTAAGAGTTTATTTTGAGCCTTGTTTGTGGCTGTAGTTGATGGAGCTCAGGAAAAAGTTTCATGGAGTTTATTGAATGACATTGTTTATCTAACAAGTTTGTGTATTGTATGAAAGACAATTGATAACACCTGTTGAATCCATTGACATATAAATAGACATTAACATGCTGGTGCTCTCTGAATTTATAGTATGTATGAGTTCATATTTAGATTGAATGAGTTATAACACCCCCATCCAACCCCCGTTTTTATTTTTCAAAATACAGCCCTTGTGCTGTCATCCTTGTTTTATGGCATCATGACTTCTTTTTTTAATTTTTTTATCATAATGATTTTGGTTAGTTTTTTATACATTTAAATATAGTTGCATTTGTTATTGTTGACATTACATTTTTATTTATTTTTTGGCCCCTTTTTTGTGCTTTAACAGAATCATGGATTTCTTGATAAAGAGCAATGCATTCGACTGTTTGAGGAACTGAATAAGTACAGGTATTAATGGCACCACTATCTTTAACATGATTTAGTAGTTATTTTCTTTTATCGTACATTGTTGAATGTTTTCTGAAATTTTGTTGGTTAATATGAAGAAATGGAAGGCTCCTGTGTCACTGAACATGGCCCTACGCAAAATAGCCTTCTCTCTTAAATAAATAAAAAAAAGGTTTCAGGATACAATGACACCCTAAAAAGCATGGGGCAATGGAATTTTATACAGAGGTCTGGTTTTGACTTTTTGATAATATTTTTTCACTTTGTGTTGTGTCTCTTCTGCTCGGAACTTCTTTGTTTCATCTTTTACTAGAGGGATGTGTGAACATTGCATGCCAGTAGAAAGTAGATAACCCAAAAAGTCTGGCTGTGGGCAGGAAAATATATAGAATGTTAATTCAATGTTTTTAAAAGTGTTGCAGGTGGGAACCATAAGTTCTTTGGAATCTACTATACTATCCTTGGTAAGTTGCAAGAGAAAGGACAATAGGGTCGTATGTTCCTATTATAACTATATTTTTGGCTGCCTTACTGCTTCTTTCCCATGGAAGAGCATTTGGAGTGCAAAGGGCCCTAAAAGGGCGTTGTTCATTTTTATGGGTAGCAGCTCCAGATTCTTACAATCGATAACCTTGTTAAGAGGAGACTCCCCCTGGTTAATTGGTGTTGCATGTGTTGACTGTCGATGCTGTGGGGAAATTTTGGAGCATCTTTTGCTTCACTGCGAGTTTTCTCATGCTTTGTGGAGTGAAGCTTTCCTGATGTTTGGGATTCAGTGGGTGATGCAAGAAAAGGTAGCATCTTTTCTGCTTAGGTGGCAGGATTGGTTGGGGAAGCATTCCTCAAATATTTGGAATTTGGTACTAGCATGTTTGATGTGGTTAGTTTGATGGGAGTGTAACAGCCCCACTTTTAAGGATGTTGTGAGCTCTATAGATCATTTGTAGTCCTTGCTAATGCGGATTTTGTTTGATTGGTCTCGGGTTTGGGGTTTTACACATTGTACTTCCATTTCTGATTTCCAATATTGTGCTATAATTTTTATTTGATTTGCTTGTAATTGTTTTGAACACTGTGTTCATCATCGTGAACACAAAGTACCTTTTCTCCATAAATAGAATTTCTATTTCTTATCAAAAAAAAGAACTACTCTTCATTTTAATCTTTTTTTCAACACTGGATCTATGGCCTAACAAAGAAACTATTAACTTGTGCATTTCAAATGTTTTGCATTGGTTCTTTCCTCAAGAGATCAGCTTTTTGTATAAAATCAAGGTTCTTGTATTTATCATAGGTTTCATTAATTGTGCTGCTAGCTTTTTGATGCGGGAAGCACAAACAAAGATTTATTTTAATTTAGTTTTATTTCTTATTGGAGTCAATTGAATTTTATTTTAGGCCCTAGTAGTAAATTAGGTTTGTTAGTATTTTTATTTAGTCTAGTGTATTTTTGTAATAAGTCAATCAAGGTTACCTATGTTAGTTAGACTTTAGTAGTCTATATAACAAGGTGTTGGAATCTTTTTGAGGAGGATTATTTTGATGAACAAAATTTTAGTTGAAATCATTCCAATGGTCTAGTGCCGACTCTAGCCAACCCTAAGTGCTGACTCTAGCCAACCCTAAGTGCTGACTCCAACCAACCTTAGGTGTTGAGTCTAGAAGTTTTCTCATGGTAGGTGCTGATTACTAGAAAGTCTAGGTGCTGACTCATTGTTTCTCTGTCTTTATGTTTCTAGTTATTTACTTTTGTTGTTGCATCGTTTTGGTTTGTGCCACGTCACTTGTGATGTTGATTTTGTGAATCTTGAAGGCTGTCTTATATATATTTCTTGTAGGACTTTGCCAGAAATATCAAGAGAAGAATTTGAGTTGATATTTGATGAGCTGGATGATAGTCATGATTTCAAGGTATGTCCATTTACTTAAGCTCTTGGTTAGACTAAACTAAATTCTAGTGATATTTATTTTTATTTTTATTAGTGTTCAAAACTTTTCTTTGTCATCTGTTTGAACAATCCATCATTGGTATAACAAATTTTCATTTAGTCATTTTGCTAAATTTAATCATTTCTGTTTTTGGTGTCATGGATATGTTTGCTAGCAAATGTATACAGCACCTACTAATGCACATAAGACTTTGATATTTAGTTTGTAATTTTTATGAATATAAGGAAGAATACACTTTGGTTGTAGAGTGCTTCTTGTATTTCATAACAAGCAGATTTTGTTTCCATTTTAGGCAAGATAACATCCTTGCCTCCCATATCTAGAAATACATAGAAGGAAGGCATTTGGTTTGGGTCATCTTTCAAGATTCCTTATTGGAATGCAAATAGCTCAAGGGAATTTGGATCCCCATAAAACCCCACTTCTATAGGAATATGGATTTACTTGAAAAAATGTGGGTATTCACTTTCCCAACACCAGGATAGTTATCTTCTTTTTCTTTTTCTTTTTCTTTTTCTTTTTCTCTTTTTTTGGATAAGTAAGAAAAAAAGGAAACTTTTTTTACAATAGTGACAATGATACCCCATTTAATACTCTTTGACTATCCAAAGTATAACTTTTTCTTCTTACACATTCGCCCTCTTATCTTTTCATTCTCTGTCTGATTTGTTGCTCTGCCACTCTCTCTCTTTGCTAGAACACGATTGCTTGATCATTACTACTGTGGTGAGTATTGCTCTTCCATGCCTAGGTTTTCTTTAATCCATTGCATTTTTTACATTTTAGATTTGTTATGATATCTCAATTTTGATAACCTTTTTGGGAAGTATGAATGGCCTAGACTTCAATTTTGAGAACCAGCTTCCATAACCCATTGTAGTCTTTTCTGCATTGTCTCCTTCTGGGATTGAGATGTATTTTGCTCTAGTTATTATTTTAGATCATTTTTATTTTATAACATAATAGGGATAGAGAATGTGAGATTTACTTTTTTTGGTTTAATTTTGTATTCTGTTGTTTATACTATTGGTTCCTAGACAATATTTTGCATCTAAATATTAATGCACCTTATGCTCAAAAACCTAAATGCTGGGGGGCATATCCACCCCCCCACCCCACCCCCTTTCAGGAACTTTGTTTATTTTTAGTGCTTAGTAACCATATCAAATTCTTTTATTAAAATTATTAGTTGCCTAGACATCGAAATAAGTAAAAAAAAAGGTGATCCTTAAATACGTTCTAACCTTATGATAGAGTTTCATTATCCATTCTTGCCTAGACTCTAGACATTGAGAATTAACACTTTGCTATGTGTTATTGATCTCTAGCCTTTTCTGATTATTGATTAGTGGTGGGACCTAAATTTTTCTGTTTTGTAATAAGGATTAAAATGTGTAATGACAAAGTTAGAGACAGAGAAGTCACTTTCCCTTGTCTGGTACTGGGGATGGAAGCCTAGAAGAAGGATGAAACTTGCCATTCGTTGTTAGAAGAGAATTATTAGAAGGAAGAAAGAGAATTTTAATTATTATTATACCCTTGTATTAATTTTTTTGATATATGATGCAGATAAATTGTGGAAATTGCAAAGACCCTTTGTGTTCATCTCATTATTTGGCCTCCCCATAATAAATCCAAAAGGAATATTTAATTCTGAAGAATTATCCTTTTGTTTGAGTAAGGTAATCTGAGTCCTGTGTTAATAGAGATTAGATAGGATCCTGCTGTGATCCTCGATCTCTTCCTGAATTTTGAATCAATTGGATGATACATAGTGGGGCTAGGTGAAACTTATTCATTCTTTTTTTCCCCAACTACAAAACATGAAAACTGGTTATCTACTAATGTTTCTTCCTTTCTATTTGCTTCGTTCACTTTTCTTCCTTCCTAACATACAGGCTTCAATAAAATAAAATTTCGACACCCTGATATTAAATTTTGATCTTCTAGTTGTGCTAGAAGGGTAAAGAAAATAGTGTGATAACTCAACCTGCTTCATCATTCACACAAGTCTACCATTTGCTTACCATTGCATGACCCTTTTTGCCTTTGCTTGAGATTCAATGTTCTCACATCATTTATCTTTCAACAACAACAATTCTAGAATGCAAATCATTACAGGTGGTAAACAGATTATTTTTGGTCAACAGGATTACAAGTAGTGCAACCTAATAATTTGAAAGAACAACAAAATTTGGTTTTTCTTTTCCTTGTATTTTCAATTGTTTTTTACTAGAGATGGGCATTGTAGAAGAAAAATGTTATGGTTACTATCATTTGTTGTATGTGTATTTTTCTGATTTGTTTGCTGAACTTCATCTTTTGACTTGTAGATCAACCTAAATGAATTTTCTGACCTTTGCAATGCCATTGCTCTAAAATTCCAGAAGGAAGAGTGTGTAAGTCCGAAATGCCCTAGATCTGAATCATCAGTAAGCTTCTTTTTGAGTGACAAAGAGCTTTATATTGCATCTTTGATACTATGTATTTTGGTTGCAGGAATCTTGCTTTGAATATTTTCCATCAGTCTACAATTCACCCTGCTCTAAAAAGTTGAAAGGCTTTGTGCGGAGTCCTAGATTTGGATACATTATATCCTTCATTCTCATACTGAATCTATTTGCTGTTATTGTGGAAACAACGGTATGACCTCTATTTTAATAGAATTGGTGCTTTACATTTGCCACCGTGGCGTGGTCAACATATAGGGTTCATTGCCTTGGATTTATATGATATTTATGAATTAAAGTTCGCTTTAGTATTCTTGTTTGATGCCTTTAGTGGTATGATCTTAGTGCTTATGAATAAACTTTCATTGACTCAATAAGGATGTAATTTCTAGATGCTATTTGTTGTCAAAGTTCATCATTGTGGTGTAAAAATAATTTATTTTTCCATCACTGCATGTTCAAATGAAATTGAATTCAAATGGTCATAATTATTTTTCTGTGGTGTTTGTCATTTGGTTCTTGATTGGCTTTCCCAGCCCCCTTCCCCTACCCCATACCTAAGGGGACCCCTATTCCATGCAAATGGAATTGAGAACATTTTCAACACGCAACAGCTTTCAGGGATCTTTATTAACTGCCCAAATGGGAAAGAGGAATTTACAACCTGTTTAGAGATGAAAGTTATTCCTCTTTTAAAGAAATAGTCATTCATAAAGAATGACTATTCTTTGTAATAAAAACATAACTAAACTACAAAATAGATAAACCATAAAAATAATTATTATATTATAGTGTCTATTAAAGTCTACCAAACATACCCATAGTAAGGGGTAAATGTGTAATAATGTACTAAGGTTGACAACAAGAAGTAAATGATGATGATGATGATGATAATAATAATAATAATAATTTGCAAGTTTCTTGGAAAAATTGTATTACATCCTCATAATTCTCCATATTCCTAGGATAGTTGGTGAATTTTTACTTGTTTCTACAAATTAATAAACAAGTTGTAAGCGTCATGACATCAAGTACTGATCATGCCATTTCAGCTGAAGCGTCCTCTAAATTGTACTCCTTTTTTGGCCTAGATTGCAACGAGTTTGCAGCTTGAGTTGCCCATGATTACAGTGCTGGGTAATTCTTTTTCCCATATTTTGTCAGCTAGGGATGTGTCACTGTTGAATGATTAAATCCCAGACCCCACAACAATTGAGTCTTAGAAGAGGAATGCTTTTACATGTTAACTAACAAAGGCACCTAGTTAAGTGCTAATTGCACATATGATGTTAGAAATATTCTACCAGTCATTTTTGTCAATTGATTCTGGGTCAACATCCTTAATGATGTTAGTGTTCCAGATTTATTTACCTTAAGAACAGCCATTTCCACTACTCTTTACATGTCATCATTTTCAGTTAGGTTTTAGAAGAAGAAAATTGATGATACGTCTACCATCTGATACCTGGTCTATTTGGTTTCAAACTATAATACCAATGTCCATTCTTTAGGATGATGAAAGGCTCCAGCACACTTACTAAAGTGAGAGATGAGGCCATTAATAGGGATATTTTGGCATTAAAAGGAAAGTAATATTTCCCTCTAACATTCTCAGAAAGGAGTGAGGAAACCTTTCTAATCAATGTTGAGAGAGAGAGAGAGAGCCCATTAATATGAATCTTTTGGCATTAAATGAAAAGTAATATTTCCCTCTAACGTTCTCAGAAAATACTGAGGAAGCCTTTCTAATCAATGCTCCATTAATGGAGATACTCTTTGACCTTCTTGCAAGTCAAAACAAAAAATCTGACAGAACCAAGAATCAAATATTTAAATTCATTTCTTGAACACTTTGATACTCAATGGCACTCCAAACTATTAATAGAGTTGTTTTTGTAATAGAGTTGTGCTTTTGGTTTCTTGATTACTGGATCCAGAACAATTAATTGGCAAGTGGCTCATGTATCTTTATCCTGACATTTATAAATCATGCTAATGTGGAACGCTTATTTTGTTGCAGCTTGATATAGAAAATAATTCTGCTCAAAATGTGTGGCAAGAGGTAGAGTTTGTCTTTGGTAAGCGCTTACGGAGGATCAACTTATCTTCATATGTACATGTGTGAATTATTGCTAAACTAGCGATCTATAGTCTAAAGATGTTTATGGTGAGCTTCTGAGTTGATGCAAGTCTAGCATTTGCATATCTGTAGATTCAGAAAATTAAGACAACATAGATTTTTCAGCCACTATTCATGGTTGGCTGCTAAAATTTTCCATTAAAGGATTTTCATTGTTACAATTAGCTTGTAGTGGATTAATATATTAAAAAGGCAGTTAGTGACCTTGGTAGTTATGTCAATGATGGGAGCTTGAAATGATCCATCATAACTATGTATATATTCAATGGTTGAGATGGTCAATTCTGTTCTAACCATCAGCATTGATGTTTGGAACCAATATTGATGGCCTTCCTAAATGTTGATACCTTTTCAGGCACAAGCCGGAAGCATAAGTGTATTATATTTGAACCAAGGCTATGCCTAGGGTCTTTTAGATCACATGTGAGGGAAAGTGCAACATATGAATGCTAGATGAGAAACACACTGAAGCATGACAAGCCAGAACTTTGGAACAATAAAATTAAAATAAAGGATAGGAACAGTCAGCACCATGTGAGAAAAAAAACCACTAGGAGTCTGCACCAGACAAAAAACCAAAAGAAATTTTCATTCATTGATATCGATTCTCCTTGAAAGGAGTACAATAGTTTGCTTATATAGGAATACTAAATCCTAATTCTAATTAGCATAGGAAACCCTACTTATTGAATGATAGAAGTACACTAAGCTTTAAATAAAAATACTAATTAATCTAATTGAGTACTGGGGCCTAAATAAAATAAATTTTAATTAATGTCCAAAAAGAAATAAAACTAAAACAAAATAAATTGTTGCTTGTGGTTCCCGCATCATCAACAACACACACACACATGCTCAGGCAAAGGAGCATTCTGAATAATAGCTAAACTTATTGATGGCAGTGTTGGCAGTCTCTATTGCTGCTAGACTGACCATTAGACTTATTGATGCATGCTCGCTTAACAGGAAATACTTGATAATCTTGGGTAATAGTCTTTGGTAGTGATGGCAAGTGAAAAAGTAACTACTATACATGTTCTGACTTGGGCTAGAAGTCTGTTTTCTGCTTTGAGAGTTTTCAGTGTTGGTACTCCTTTAGAAATGTTGTACTTACTAACTTGCTCTTTATTACCTGTTTGGTCTCATTACTCCAAATTATGTGTGCTATATAGACTAATCTTAGTTTCTGTTTCTGAAGTTAATAGGTGGCTTTTTCTTCTTCTTTTTCTTATTTTGTCTTTTTATCCCACAGGATGGATATATGTGCTGGAAATGGCTTTAAAAATATATTCATTTGGATTTGAGAATTATTGGAGGGATGGTCAAAACCGCTTTGATTTTATGATCACTTGTATAATAGGTAATCAGATTGGAAAATAATATCCCTTTGTAGTGCTATTTATTGCAATTTCTTTACAAATCAATCTTATAGGCATCATAACAATATTGCTAAATTTGATAAATGGAATTGTCCATAGAAACAACTTTTGCTATTGCTAATTGGCCCTTTTGATTATTATATGGAATAAACATCATTTACTTCTTTGGTTTGTGTTATTCTCTGATCCATTTATATTACTATTGATTGATGATTCTTATGTCTGCAGTTATTGTAGAAACCTTGACTTTTGTGGCCCCTCAAGGACTTACTTTCCTTTCCAATGGCGAATGGTAGGGAATATTTTTCTTAAAAATATTTTTCTTCTTTACATGAGAGTTCATCATTTTCCCTCACTGTGTTTGTCCTAACTCTTTGCTATTGAGTTTTTACATAATATGAAAATCTTTGAAGAATATAAGTTTCTTAGTCTAGGCATGATGACAATTTTTTGGATGATCTTTACATTACCTCCCCATTGACTTCATCAAATTGCTCTCAATGTAGGATACTTCTTAATGATATTTACAAGTTTCTTATAGGAAAATACCAGTGATCATACCACAGACCTGTGTTTCCTCTGATGTCCGTAGAACATTAAGTTGATAAATTTGATACAGGAATTTTATGGTTTATCATAGCTTTTAAAGCACTTCCTCATCTACAATTATTTCTCCTTTGTTAATGTTAACAGGATTCGCTACCTTCTCCTCATAAGATTGTTAAGATTGATAAGGCTGTTGATGTACGTCAAGCGTTACCGTGCCTTCATTGCCACTTTCATAATCCTTATACCAAGTTTGATGCCATACCTTGGAACCATATTTTGTGTCCTCTGTATTTATTGCTCTCTTGGTGTACAGGTAAATTCTTTTCTCCTGCTTGCTTTCAAAGAAAGTAATTGACTAATATAAAGATGCTTTTCTTCTTTCTTCACCAATCCGTGCTTCCCTATTATATTAAATAGAAGTACATGGAAAATGTCTAACCTGTACTTATACAATTTTTCTTCAGCATATGTTTGGAAATACTCAAGTTTCTGTTATGCGTCTTCACAGATTTAAAATTTAATATATAGTGTGGAGGGTCAATTTTATACCTAATTGATTTAGATCTAGTTTCAAAAGTTCCATCAGTCACATTTTGAAGGTTGATAATTCTAATCTATAGGTCCTTATCATTTGATACAGCATGTCTTTTAGACATCTGATAGCTATATCCATGTATAATATTGAATATTTCCCCATTTATGTTACTGTTAAAAAATTCTCCAATTTTTTTTCTTCTAATTTTTAGATCTTTGGTGGGATTGTCAATGCTGGAAATGCCAGTTTGGACGGGACTGATCTTTCAGATGATGAGTATCCTTTATTCATTAATAAACTATTTTCTAAGGTTTCATTTTATCCAGCCATGGCATGACTGTGATATCTTTCTGTTTTATATTGATAATAAAAGGCTATTATAGGAAAATTCTATTAGATATTAATATTCAAACATTTTGTAAATTGTTTATTGCTTCTGCAAAGATTTAATTGTAACAAATGTCAATTTCTTCAGACAATTTTCTTAACAAAATCAGCTATTTACTTTTCAATTTCAATGACTATCCGAATGGGATGGTGACACTTTTCAATTTACTGGTCATGGGAAACTGGCATGAATGGATGCAGGTATAACTACTGTTTTATTTGTAATTTTTGTTGAATTATATTATCGTGAATGATCATCTTTCTCTACATAGTGAATGATACAGTCTGTTTGGCTATTCTTCTATGATTTATGTCCTCATGGAATGCTTGCTGGGGTTTTCCCTTTTTTTTTTTCTCTCTTTTTTATTTGGAATGTGATTATGAGAAGCTAGGCTTTCTTGACTGTACCTCCATGTTGACAGAAGATTTGGGGTTCTTTACGAGGGAGCTGTTAATGGGTTGGCTACTCTGAACCTACCTGAAATACAAATTGGAAATCTGCAAACTACAACCACTAGATCTGTAATGCATCGCAAAGATTGCACGGATCTAGACAATTCATGCATTTTGATCCCACATGGGACCCATGGATTTTATTTAGGCTCCACCTAGTGGATGGTTTGTAGAAACTCCCACGTAAGAGAACTGATCTTGTGGGAACCTGTCAGAACCCAAACTCAATCAGACAATTGGTTCTTATGAGTCACAGAGATGCAACCATATTCTTGGGCACATTTCTGTTCATGCATGTCCTGCCATGATGGGAAAGTGTTGTATCTGACATGAATTCTCTCTCCTTCAAAGTGTTCAAGTTACTTGGTATGATCCACGTCATTGTGTCTGTCCCAGCATCAAGGCTTTAATCCTTTTTTGGTTCAGTAGAGTTACTAGCTTTGCACTAAAGCATTTGTTTTCCATCCTACAGAAATCTGTTAATTTAAAATGTCAGTAAACCGCATGTAGTGCATACAACTAATATTTGGACTATAGAAGAGGTTCAGGCATATTTAAGTTGTTATCAGCACTTCTTTGTTAACCTTGTGTTATTACTTTTATGGTTCAATTAGTTAAAATTGAACTATTATTGTGACCTACACTTTGTGTCATTCTTTTAATTGCCATTCATCATTTCAGAGCTACAAGGAATTAACAGGAACTGCATGGAGCCTCACTTACTTTGTCAGCTTCTACTTAATAACTGTGTTACTGCTTTTAAATTTGGTAAGTTTTATTAACTTTTGCTCCATTTTTTTTCCAACCATGTTGCCTATATGTTTTTTAAAATTAATAAGTTACACAAGCACTTAGTGTGGTTTGAACCCACTACAGGAGAAGGAGGTGCCATTTGAGCTAAAGCTTATTGGCCCTTTCTCCATGTGTTGCAGAAGCAAAATGCCTGCCATTTGATTGTTTTGCAATTTATGAGGTAGAGCAACTTCGTTTCTTGAATAAGATGCTGCAGAAACAGATTTTCAGTAATTGACTAAAACCAAAGTTGAAATATGTCATTACAATTTTGTTTGCTAAAATTTCACATAGAGAGTGACAGTAATTACCTTTATGTATGAAGCATTCATACATAGTAACTTCACAAGGGTCAGCCCATAACAAAGAACAGTTTTGGTTTGGCTAAGTTAGGGGCCCTGATTCCATCCTAAAGATTTTACATGTGACTCCAAACAGGGTTGTTGAGAATGACTTACTTTTAACATTTTAAGGATTTTCTTATCGGGAATTTGGAATATGAGAAGCCTTAGCTGCTGTGGCATTGTTGTCTTAATCTTAAATTTATTTGTTTAGTAAATGAAGAAGCTCTACTTGGAAAAGATGCCCCTTTGCTTAATGTGGGTAATTTTGAGAGAAAGAAACAATTATACATTTTAATGATATTGAGCTCTCGGTTATCAATCTGATATCATTATTTTTTAGGCAATTGTAGTTTGAATTGGGCTTTAGAAGCATGTTCTAATGTAGAGTTTATTTATTCTACTTCTTTTAGGTTGCAATTTTTGTGAATTGTATTCCTTTAGGTTTGCTTTATAATGTCCTGTTGACATGATGTGTTCCTCTTTTCAAAACAATTGTGTATTAATTACCCAAACAAATGAAGATTAACTTTAGAGTTTGTTTTTCATGTAATTTCAGATTGTTGCTTTTGTATTGGAGGCATTCTTTGCTGAAATGGAACTTGAGTCATCAGAAAATTGTGAAGAACAGGATAAGGTTGGTAGCTGTTCTGCACTTATTATTACAAAAGAAAATTAAAGTTATGCAGTCAGGTCCATCTCTTGAAAATGTGAGCATGATGCAGATATATGATTTCCCTTTCACTTAAGAAAATTACATAAATCCTCCTATAATTCTAGGGTGATTTTCAAATTAACTCTTGAGTTTCTCATTCCATCAATACCCACCCTTTAGTTTCAAAATTGTTGCAATCTAGATCTTCATTGAGGTTTAATTAACTAGAGATATTGGAAATTCAAGCAAACTGCACTTGAGAGCTATTTGGAGGCTAAAAGCCTTTCACATGAATGATAAAATGACAGTACAAACTTACAAAATGATGGCATCTTCATTAAATTGTGTTTATTGATTAGGTTTTACATATAAATAAACCATTTTCTGAATATTCTTTGTGCCAAAATACCATCTACAATTCTCTTGTAGAATTTTTATTGCTTAGATAAATTCTAAGTACAACTTATATGGATTTCCATTATTTTTAGTTAACAAATTCAAATTCTTACTAAGAGCACATTGTAACACTTTTAAGATTATAGGGTTGACGTTAGTGCAATCAAAACTTTTAGGTTTAGTTTGACACTAATACCAAGCTCTGGGATTTATTTTGTAATTACTTATAAATATATTTTGAAAATTGTTTGATTATCATGTTACTGGGTTGTGAAGTCCTATAATTGGTTAAGATGAAGAAACTACTAAAGAAAAAAATATATAGCATCATGATTTGATTTTAGCATCTAACTTGTCATTTTCAGGTTTTCATTAACTATCTAACTAATCAATTTTAAAGGAATGTTTTTTTTTTTGAAAAGTTACATGGGTTGTAGTGCATACAAGCTCAGGATATCTCTTGATTTGCCTCCTACTAATTTGGATTATTAATCCACTTGTATAACAACGCTGCAGAAATAGTGCAGGCAATTCAAAAGTTTTAAAGAAATTGCAATTATTTCCTAAGTCAGGTTGTTTTGCATGTTGCTCAAATCTTCAATGATGTTAATAGTACCATGTTAGGTTATCTATTCAGGCTTTAGAAATGATTAAGATGAAGTTTGCCCACATTGCTCAGCATTGCCATATATATGCTCTGAAAGTTACTTGATATCTATATTTTTGCAAAACAAAATTGGCAGAGTAATAGCTTCTTTGCTTTTTATTAGCAATAGATAAATCATTATTGTTATCCACAGAACTTATCACCTCCATTAGAATTAATTTCCTAAACTAATCATCTGTTGTTGTTAGTAGGAGCCTTTTTTTTATATATATATACTTTTTTTTACCATCATACATTTAAGTTGCGCCAACCCTCAATATTTGAAATGAAATCTTATTGACCATAATTAGAGTTTTTCTTGCTTTGAACTGGTTGTTGTTTGTGGTGGTCTTTCTTTCTTGTCACCATAGTCTCCAATGTTTTTGATCCCCTCACCAGTTTATACTTATAGTTCTATGAAAATATTTAAATCATATAATTATTTTATTACCTTTTCAATCTAGGAAGTACAAGGCGGAAAGGATCGTCGACGATCTGTTGGGTATGTATGGTGAACTAGTTTAAAGATTTGGAAAGCTCTATTTGCATCCATTTTTGGACGTTAACAGCTACCTTGTCTTGTTCTTTTGGCTTGGTGCAGTACAAAATCACAGAGCCAAAGGGTTAATCTCCTTCTTCATCATATGTTGAGCGCAGAGCTCAATAAAGAGCCCCCCAACCCATAGATTTGCTTCATTCCACTTGTGGTAACTGAACTAGACCTCACAAAATCTCTTTACCAAGATTTGATCACTTTATAAGACTGAAAAGCGACATTTTGTTTTCCCATTGGATTTGCTATTGTGAATTACAAGTTAGAACTTCACAAATTTCTCATTGTAACACTGCTTTTGACAATTTTTTGCTTTCCATTGCAATAGCTAACATGTTACCATTTTATGTCTTTGTGAACTATAGAGAAAAATTCTGAAGCCGTTTTGCCCTTGCTTTGGGGTATTTAGCCTTTACTCTTTAGTGTTTAGCAAAGCAAAAGAATTGTTTCAAGTGACTCGTCCCAGAAGGAACCATGCAATTGCTTTAAATAGTGAGCAGCAGACACACTCTTTGTTTTTCATGCCATTGGTACCAGGTTCTCCTTTTTGGCAGGCAGCTTAATTTCTGTTAGCCTACACAGCTTATGTTCTCCAAAAGCCCCCCCTCCCCCCCTTTTTTTTTTTGGGTACACAGTTTGATTACAAGAAGTTGTGCAACTACATTTTGTTTTTGTTATAGTTTTATATTGTATTATTGTTTGTACATGTGAGGAAAGTATTTTGCAGTGGAAGGGATTATTGTTTCAACTTTTGAGGGTAGACCACGCAAAGCCTATAAAGAGTAAAGGGAAAGGAAATTTACATAATGCCATGTGCGGATGCTACAGCATTTTTTGTATGCCTATATTATGCTATCCAGCATCTTAATCTTATTTTATTTTAATGCAAATTAAAAAGTGGGCTGTCTAACTTTTTGGAAAATGGTCCAACTTCTTATATATTCAAAGATGTTGTGCTTGATCCATTATTTAGGCTCCATTTAGTAGAGTTGTTAAACAACATATTTTCAGTTTTTAAACAATATTACACGCATTTTCACATCATTTTTTTCCCACACGTATTTAAAAAAAATACAAACAACATTACTCAAACTCCTCTACCAAACGGGCCCTCATTATCTGAGATATATAATTTTGGTTTTAACAATAATTAATGGTTTATTATATTAAGTCAAACCCATGAGGAGGTTCTTATAAAGCTTGTAGCTAGCTGGTGCGGTAATATTTCCAATTCAGCAAGACTTTGGTATAGTACTTCTCTTAAGATTCTGCAGTGTGAGATTTTTCTCATGAAATAGAAGTGTATTTTTTAGTTAAATAGTAACGTGACAAAATCTTAAGAATGGAATCTAAGGAACAATATTTAAGGTACTGTATATAAGTTTTGTTCTTTCCAATTATACGATATTTTGGCTATATAAGAATTGAGCCCACCACTGCTTCATTTGGAGTCGGGATCTCTCTAGGAACTAAGTGCTTGGTAGAGTAGGGGGAGGGCGCGGGTTTGAGCTGAGCTGCAGGGGCAGCATATTTAGCATGTAAATCGTTTTTTATTTATTTATAAAAAACTCCTAAATTCTATTTTATATTCTTGACTTCCTTTTCTCATTTAAATTATTTAAAAGAGGAATCTTTTTTTTTTCTCCTCCAAAAGCTTCAACGAAATGATTTTTACTTTTTTTTGGTTTTTAGCCACTAGAGGAAACTGACTTCATGAGATTAGAGGCGTTTCTATACTATATATATATATATATATATATTCATTACAAATTGGAAGGGGCTAACGCATTATTGTCAATTATTAGTAAATTAGTGGAATCCCTTCACGTTCACTACACCACACAAGGCTTGGAGCATCAATTGTTTTTTTTTTTTTTTTTTTTTTTTTTTTAAATATAGGTAGATATGAAGGTTAGTATCTACTTTTGAAATGAAATGACTCCATTTGTTGAAATTTTCTTTTTTGCATATCCGTATTTTGTAGGACGATTAAGAGAATCTATAGGCACCAACTCCTAGATCTCATGATTTATCAATAAAACATCTTAGGATAACTAGCTAAAAGAATCTACATAATGTTGTCCTTTGTCTTAAACGAATAAATCTTGATGCTTCAATAACAGTAATTTAACCTATAGTTTTAGGGGAGAGGTTTAGGTCCAGTGTAGTGGACTTGTTGGCATGTTGCCACATGGCACTTCCTAGACACATGGTAGCATCCTATCGGATCCAGTACACAGGACATTAGACTTAAACAAAACCATAATTTTCTAATTGTTTGCAAATCAAACTCTTAATAGGTCTATTTCTACTAAAAAGTAAAGATAACAATATATATATATATATATATAACCATCTAGAAATTTACAATCCCTATATGTGAATGGTGGGTAATACTATATCACTAAAATCATAAAAAGTTTACAAAAAGCCTAAAAAAAAATCATAATAGAGTATCACAATTTAATCAAGATGTCATTGTTCCTGTTTAGTACATATGTGTCGAGTCTTTTAATATAAAAATGATTTTGTTAATGAATTCCCTAAGGGTAGTGGTTAAGATACATTCAATGATTTATTAAATAATATTTTTATACATTTTAAAAATAAATAAAGTCAAACTGTACACATATTTAAAAAATAGCAAGACTTAGGTACAGGACTTAGGATGAGTTTGGTTCAGCTTTTTGAAGTTGGACTTTTTGAAAAAGTTGAGTTTTTAAAAAGTGTATAATGAAAAAGCTGAGTTTCAAAAAGTTGAGTGTTTGGTAAAAACTGTTAAAAAGTGCTTTTTAAAAAAGCTGAGTGTTTGGCTAATACTTATAAAAGTTGTAGTTTGAGGGATAAATTACCAAAAAGGACAATGTATATATAAGGGAGTTTATTTATTTATTTATTTTTTTATGTGAGTTTATTTCATACTTAAATCAACTACTTCATATACTTAAATCAAATTTTCTCTTTCTAAAAAAATTATTTTTTTCTCATCAATATTAGCTAATAATAACTTACCACTTAAGATTTATTGTAAAAGTATTGTGAAATTATTGTGATAATTGATACTGATTTTAATTTAAACGTACTATTACTTTTTTCTCTTTCTAAAAAAATTATTTTTTTCTTACCAATATTAGTTAATAATAACCTACCTTTTAAGATTTATTGTGAAAGTATTGTGAAAATATTGTGATAAAATTGATACTGATTTTAATTTTAACATACTATTAAAATTATTTTTTTCTCTTTCTAAAAAAATTATTTTTTTCTCACCAATATTAGCTAATAATAACCTACTCTTTAAAATTTATTGTGAAAAAATTTGTGAAAATATTGTGATAACATTTCTTTCTTTCATTTTTTTTTCCTTTTTTTTTCTCTCTTTTGTCTCCTCCACATACCTCCACACACGTACCTTGCCCTTTTTCCCCTCCAGAACATTCATTTTACTTTTCAATGTTTTCATTCTGTCTTCTTTCTTTTCCCTTTTTCTCTTTCACTTCACCTCCAGAACGTTCCACCGCTGAGATCCTTTTTTTTTTTTTTTTTTTTTTTGACAATTCGAAAGCCGAGAGGAAGACAGAAGATGATGATGATGATGATGAAGAAGAAGATGAAGATGATTGAAACATTGGGTTTGTATTTGATTTTGATTTTGGGTTTGGGTTATGGGTTTTCAGTTAATGGGTTAAATTTTGAGTTGATTTTCTGTGGATTTTGGGTTTGATTTTGGGTTGATTTTGAGTTGGGTTTGAAATAGATTTTGTTGGTTGTGGTGGTAGACCGGTGGGTTGATTGTTGGTTGTGTTTTGGGTTAATTGTGGTGTTGATTTTGTTGGGTAGTGCTGTGTTTGTAGCAAAACGGTGAGGGAAGAGTAGAGAGATGAGATGAGAGGAGAGGAATGAGGCGCACGAATGACTTACCACGGAGAGGGCAGAGCTGAGAGGAGATGAGAGGCGTGAGGGAGCTGCGCAGACCAGTGAGATGAGATGAGATGAGAGGAATGAGAGCCACTGTGTTATTCAAGGGCAATTTCGTAATTTAATTCTCCCAACGGATATATATTAAAAGCTCAGCAATGCGCGTTTCATTTATGCACCCCAAGCCCAGCATAACACAAACGCGCGTTTCTTCAGAAAAACAAAACGCAACTTTTTCAGAAAAGTTGCGTTTTAAACTTACCAAACGCCAATTTTGGGCTGGCTTTTTTAAAAAGCCAGCTTTTAGGCTTAAAACGCCCAAACAAACAGGCACTTAGGTGCTGTTCCTTAGGTTCCCATTTTAAAATTTTTTCATATGGATTTTTTCTCATGGAATGAAAGTGTATTTTTTAGTTAAATAGACACATGACTGAATCTTTAGAAGGGAACCTAAGGAATAATACCTAATGTATTGTACCTAAGTTATGTCCTTAAAAAAAAATACACACAACCATAATGAATTTGTACGTGTAAACCAATGAATCGTTAATATGTGTATTTTATTTTTTGAAAAGTGTGCATTATAACTTATATTTAAATATTTATTAACCTTTAACTTAGACACTCGTTAATGAAACCTATATAAAAAATAAATCTCAATTAAATTTTACCATCTATTTAACTTATTAATGACTATTCATTATGAGAACAAGTTAAAACAACTTAGAAAGTCAAGTGATTATATAGTTGAAGTATATAATTGAGAGAGAAAGAGAGTGAGTTACGTGGCTTCATTGAGTGGTACTTTTAATTATTAAATCTCCACCTGGAGAGAGCATCTCTTAATCATCTGTCCTTATATAGACCCACATCCCATCCCATCCCATTCTCATCAAAGAACAAGACAAACCTCAGAGAGAGAGAGGCATGAAAGGGGAAGTGGTGCTCAACATCCCTGCCGAGAAGGCATGGGAAATGTACAGAGACAATGAAGTTATCAGCAAGGAGATGGCAGCCCTGGAAGTTTGAGGCTTTTTAAGCTTGGCCCCGGTATATATAAATATATATATGTCTTTCTCAAGCTTGATTTTTATGTCACTTTATCTAAAAGAACCGAGCAAAGAAGCTTGAGCTTATTTAAGTAAATAAAATGATTTTGTGTATGAATTAAAAAAAAAATTAGATTCATAAAAAATGAAATAGGTTATTTATATTATTAATAAATTACAAATAACAATTTGATATTTATGAATTTACTTACTAACTTAAAAAATCTAATATCAAGTATATATATATATATATATGTATATATATGTATATATATTAAATGTCTATATAAGTAAATTTTTATACATTTATTCATTTAAACATATAATTAATGTTGTAATATAATTTAATCAAGCTTTATATTCACAACTTTATTAATGAATACATTATTAGATTTGAGATTGGATCATGTAATAGTCAAGTTTAAACTTAGACTTAAACTTGAGCTTGACTTGTTTACTAAATAATAATAATAATAATAATAATAATAAATTAAAAAAATTAAAAAAAAAACATAAACAAGTTATTTCTCAAGTCAAGTCCATACTACTAGAATAACAACTAAGTTCATATATAACCCTATACAATCCCTTTTGCATTCTTGATATCCTATTCATATCCTATTCGTCCCCAAATGAAAGTTGCTTCAGAACTTGCCTTAAATTCTATTTTGATTTAATGTTTATATTTTTAAAATTTTCTTAGTAATGAGGAAAGGTAAATTTAAAATATAATCTATTCCTTACTAATATAGTTATTGTAAGGACCTGATTTGAACTCCTAGCCCAAATGGTGTATAGACTCAAGCCCAAAAAGCCCAAAACAATAAATTTGTAGAGAATGAGTTGGAAAACTAGGCTTTAGTGAATTAAGCAACAAGTCAATGGATTTTGATGACAAAGGAAGAAAGATTATAAACGTTCTCTAAAGAAAAACGTCCTTGGCCAAGTTCAAAGAGACTGATTCTTCTATATTGCTTTTGAAGTGTTATTACAAGTTTGGTTCTAGATTGCTACAGTATTTCTTTCTTGATTTTCAGATCCCCCTTCTTTCAGGGGTTTCTTACATTATATATCTCCCTCCTGGTGATCTTGGCCTTCCACTTGTTGATCATTTAAGCCACCACTTTAGTGCCCGTCCCATCAGACACCCCTTCTGGCTTTCTCTGAGTTGTGGTAGTCAAGGCAGCACTATTTAAGGGTTTTCTCCACATAAATGCGGCTAGAAAAGTAGCTGCAGCACTGTTCAGGGGTCTTTTCCACATAAATGCAGTCAGAAAAGTAGTTGCAGTGCATTAAATACGGTGGTAATAGCTTTTCCTTAGGTACCTCATAGCTTCCACTTTTTGGTACACTCGAGGTGTATGTTCCTGTCACTGGAGCTTCGTAGAAGGTCGTTTTGATCAATGGGATCTATATCTGGTTTGTGTTTAGCTTGTCCGAGAAGGTATTCCTCCTCAGACCACCTTCCCAGTCATATCATGTTCATGAAGGTCTAAGCTTAAACTACTAGCTACTATTTAATCGTCCTCGGATCACTCATGTTCTCGGCCAAGGCCCAAGGCCCAATATCGGATTTGGGCCATTACCCTTACAGTTATATATAGAAAATAAGAAAAAAGTTTGACTTCAAATATATTTTGAGCCTTATGAGTTTCAACCTCTAATAACAGGAAGATGACATGTATGAAATCAATTCCTTAAAAAAAGAAAAAAAAGAAAGAAGGGGAATATGAATTTTATCCAAATCATAACTATCGAAAGCTCCCTAACAAGATTATTGCAAGTTTGAATTCAAGTTTAATATCAGAATCACCTTCCACCTTTGACTTAAACTTGAGAACCAAAAAAAGAAAAACCATTTCATGCATGAAAAAAAAAAAAAAAAAAAAATCCCCGTATATAATTTTGTGCACTTACATTGTTATAAAAATGGATGCAAATTCTGATGCAAAAGTGGTGGACGCACGCAGCCATCAGCAACTACGTGAAAGAATCAACTGAGAAGATAGAGAAGGTGGAGATGGGGCAGTCCGTGACATACCGTGTGATCGGAGGTGACTTGAGGAGGATGTACGATCCATATAGGGTCACCTTCTCATTCATTCCTGTGGAAGGAAAAGAGAATGAGATGTGTCTCGCTGAATGGAAGGCTGAGTTTGAGCCACTTACTCCACAAACGCCTCCACCATTGAAGGCAAGAGATGCTGCTCTAGGATTCCTTAAGTGGTTTGAGAAGTTTGAGCTAACCTGCTAGCTACAAATTAGCTTAGCTAGCTAGGTCAATACATGAGCTATATATGGTGAATAAGAATAATAAGATGGGGATGCTATGTGTGTTTCTTTATATATTGAAGTCAAATTAGGATATATTTTTGTATGTGAAAATTTATGAATGTGGATCAGTGAATGACTACTTGGGATTTCACGTACGGTTGTTAAGTTTGTATTTGTGTATACATATGTATCATACAAATGACTATATGAGTTTGTAATTCAAGCTTGACAAACCCAAATAACAAATAGATATTCTATGTTTGGGCTTCTGATAATAATTGAATTGATATCAATTTTTTTTTCTTTATATCTAAGTGATCATAGTGGAAGAGTGGAGACCCGGGGGTCCTAGAGGTTGATTTTGGATCAAATTTGATGATATGCATTTTAAATCAAGTATAAAAAATTTCCATTCCAATTAGGCTACTCAATTATTCCCCCGCCCACTTGCCCTACTGCCTACAATCCATGTAGACAACTCTCTAATCCCTTTAAATCCCCATTTTAGTGAGGGAGCAAGAATTTTTAATGGGAGAATTTTAAAGGGTACTACAAGTTTTACTAAAAAAAAAAAAAACTGAAAAACTTATGTAACAATGAACATTATTGTTGCAATTTTAACAACATAATAAATAGATGTTTAATTAATTTTTGTGAATGTTAACATATCAATTTATAAAATTTATGCAGTAAAATTTGTAACATGTCTAGCATTACTCAATCAAATCTGTTTGGTCCAAAAGGTAGGGGTCACATGTATTGAAGTTGCTTGAGTAATTATTCCAAGAACAATACACCATTCTTGCACATAATATTGGATCCCAATAATAAAATCTATGATAGTATATGTAGGGTCACGAATTGTTGGTCCAGGCCCAAAATTTTGTTTGGACTATGGTTTAGTGAGCTCAAGACAATAAATTTGTAGAGAGTGGGCCTAAGAACTAGGTTTTAATGATTTATGTTAACGGCTAGGTAAGAATTCGATGATAATCGAAAGTGAGTAGCACATAAAGCTTCACAAAATGGCTATCCGAGGAGACTGGATAGGATTCAATACAAGAATTATGAACTTTCATACTACCCTTAGTGCTACAATAATTCTTTCTTCCCCTCTTCTTCCTATTTTTTTCCCATCCCCCATTAAGAGAGATCTTTTACATTTATATAGGTCCTTTCAAGCCATCCTGATCTTACACTTGTTGCCCATCTAGATCCTCACTTGAGTATATGTCCCATCAAATATCTTCTTTTGTTATCTGTTAGTGGCAGTAGCTAAAGGTTGTACTGTTCAAGGGTCTCCTCCCTATAAATGCAGCCAGAAGAGTTGGTGCAGTGCAGTGCATTCAATGAGGTGGTAGCAGCTTTTCTTTGAGATATTTCCATATCATCATTTCCTTTGTACGTGCCTGAAGTTCATCCTTATCATTCTAACTTCCTGATCAGTTGCCTAAGTCGTCCGAGCACTTGCTTGAGCGAGACTTGTCCTATCCAAGAAGGACAACCTCCTCGGACTGTATTCCTCTCTCCTCTCCTTGCGTGATCCTTCATTTTGTGGCCTCTTCTAATTATTCATTGCTCCTCGGACGTATCCACGAATAGGGCCCAAGGCCCAGTATACAATTTTGGGATCTTACCCCCACAATTGCCTCTCAAAATTTTAATTTTTCCCTCGCATCTGAGGAGAAAAAGTGGGATTTTGACTTGCTTTCGAAAAAGGGGGTTATAAATGTAAAAGTACCTGAGCCCGCGTGTGTGGGAGCGTAGTTTTAGGCGCTTCATTATTGCTACTGACGTTTTGGCATTTACAAAGCGCCATTAAATGCTTCAGGCGACGTTTTGCCCTTTGCATCCAATGGTGGCGAATTGATCCAGCGGCTGGTATTTTTCCACAAGATTTGTAAATTCTTGTTTATCTTGCAAATTCTCAAGCATTCCAGCGATCTTCAGCACTTCACCACACAAAGCACCTTAAGTTATTAGGCCTCCTTTAGCCGTTTTTCCAGTAATCTTCGTGATTTTTCCCTGAATACCTTTAAGAGTTGTAACACATCTTGGTTTGTGTAAGTTTCAACTTACTTGAACCCTTCCTTTCTCCTTGGCCAATCTTATCGGCCCTCGAATTTTCATTATTTCAATCGTTGATCTTAGTCGCTCCCCTTTAGTCTGTAAAAGATGGGTAGGTTTGAGCACTTAGTGGACTCCCCTGCCAAGATAGAGGCCTTCAAGGCAAAATATCACATACCCCAGGGGGTCAACCTCCATTACTGCCCTACAGAAGGAATAAGAACTGATAGGGAGGAGGGAGAGGTTGTTATCCCCATGATAGCTTTTATAGAGGGGGGAATGACCCTCCCAATGGGTACTGTGACTAGGGATTACCTTTTTAATCATAGGTTATGCCCCCACCAATGCGCACCCAACCTATTTAGGATTTTGGGTAGTGTTGATGCTCTGAATGAGCATTTGGGTCTGCGGCTCACATGGCACGATGTGGTGCACATGTATGAGTGCCACTCCCAAAAAAGCGTCGGGTACTATCTCAAATCCCACTCGGACGTGGTAAGGATGATTTCATGCCTACCCAAGTTAAATAAGGGCATGAAAGATGATTATCTTATAACTTCAGCAACATGGCACAATGGTGTTCACTGTCCCGTCCGAGCAAGGAAGCCAGGTGGGATACCCTAGGATTAGGTTCCCTAGGAATAGACTTGAACTCGATCCTTCAACCCCGTCTGGTTTCCTTTCTTTTCAGTCTTTTAAGATTATGGTTTTCAGTTGTTTAACTGACTTTTCCCTCGGCTGTGTTTGCAAATAGAAGGCACGTAGCCCCCAGGCTGAGCTTGACCAATGTTCAGGCTCTTAACTACCTGTTGCGATCCGAGATTTTTGTCAGCGAAGACAGGCAATTTAGGGCTGTGCACTTAATACTGGACTTTAAGCCTATCTCAGACGCATTTTTGGACGTCAGCATCGCCATAAGAGCAGGAGATCGCCGGATACATCGGATTAACGTGTCTCGGCCCAATTTTTTGGCACCAGACGATCTTCTGCCAGTACCATTTCCGATCCCAGTGGGTGTTCCCCTGGTCGCCTCAGCCATTCACCTTCCTTCTGAAGTCCCAATGGTCGGAGAAAGGGTTGCTTCTTTAACCTCCTCATTAGACAAAGAGATCGATAATTTTCGCCTCTTAGTAGAAGAGGCCGAAGCGGCGCAAGAAATCTCGGGAGCCGAGGAGGAGTCTGACAAGCATTCAACAATTCAAGCCTTAGTTCTCGTTGTTGCCATCCCAAACGATACTTCAGAGGAAGAAGAAGAAGAGGTGGCCTTGAACACGGAGAATAAAAGTTTGAGAGAGCTAATGAAGGGCAGAAATAAGGCCTCGGCAACAAAAGAGGTCGTCAAGGTGCAGCCTTCGGCGAACCTCCCGTCCTCTCCTCAGCTTCCAAAGGATCTTGGGCTAAAGCCAATCCAAGATCTAAAAAAGAAGAGGCCGAGCGAGGTATTAGAGGAGGGCGAGTTGCGTCCTTCAGAGGGAAACAAGCAGCAGAAAGTGTCTAGGAATAAGCAAGGTCGGAGGTCCTCGTCTCTAGAGAGCCGTGAAGATACCCTCGTGGCTGATATGTGCCGGCCACCGCACATATGGTCCCTCAAGTTAGAGGTAGATGGTACTCCTATTGCCTCGGACGCTTCAATCCGAAGCTACCAAGGAGGGCAGGCAGGTCATATCGCTGAAGCCTTGGAGCAGCCACTTCTTTTACTAAAAGATATGGACGCTTACAGGCGCTTCAGCCGACCAGAGTTTTTCCTGTCCCTCAAGAGGGATTTGGCCATGGTAAGTTGCTTGATCAAGCTTTTTAATAGTTAATTATTTTTATCTTCTTTTTTTTATGGAGTTTTCCTATTCTCGCCGTGTAGCTTGCCCAACAGGTGTATGTGGCTGAGGAGTGGATCCATGATGCCCAGAACAAAACAAAGATGGTGGCAGAGTCTCACGCCGAGGTTGAGAAAACTTTGGGTAAGTTGAAAGAGGACTACATCAGGCAGTCCGAACAGCTGAAAGAGGCGATCAAGGCCAAAAATAGCACCAATGTGGGCCTTAAGACAGCTGAGAGGCAGGCTGAAGATCAACGCAAGCAGTTGTACACAACTGAAATCAATCTGGCCACCGAGAGGCAACTTGTGGAAGATCTTCGTGCTGAGCTTTAAAGGGTCAAAGACGCATCTTAGTTGGCCAAGGAAGCGGCCGAAGCGGAGAAGCGAGCGGCGTACAAACTTAGGGTAGAGGAGACTCAAGTAAGGTTGACGGAGGAACTCTCTTCAGTGTGCAGAGAGTACTGCGAGATATCTTGGGGGAATGCCCTTGATGCTGCAGGAGTTCCTCCAGATTCTGACTTGAGGCGACCTGAGAGCATCTATTATGACCCAGAAATTTGTGAGCTCCCAGGTCCCGACTCCTCTCATCCTAAGCAGGCTCCACCAGTATCCGAGCAGCATATTATGCCTAAAGCCCTTCCTCCTGCTCCTCTGAACGAACCTAAAGATCTTACAGAATCTAAGGACCAAGCCCCCGATGTTGCTGTCTCCCAGCCAAGTCAAACCGTTGACCCCTCGAGGTCTAAAACAAAGGCTTAGATGTCAGGTTTTTTTATTTTATTTTATTTATTTTTTATTTTTTATTTTTTACAGTTGTAATATACTCTTTTTTCAGTTAATGGATGTACTTTTTGCCTCATCTTGTTTTCTCTGTTTTCTTTGTTAACAACAATACCTTGTTAATGACATTGATAATTTAACTTCATATTGACAAGAATTAGGTCGTATAATAATTGGTACATCACTTCATTTGGGTCTCGTTTAGCATGATAGAGTTTAAGTTTAAACACTTAGGAAAAACGTCATGAAGTGCTAACTAATTCAAATCATTTAGTCCGAGGACTACAGACATAATAGAATTTAAGTTTAAACACTTAGGAAAAACGTCATGGAGTGCTAACTAATTCAAATCATCTGGTTCGAGGACTACACACATGATAGAGTTTTAAGTTTAAACACTTAGGAAAAAACGTCATGTAGTGCTAACTAACTCAAATCATCTGGTCCGAGGACTACAGACATGATAGAGTTTAAGTTTAAACACTTAGGAAAATGTCATGGAGTGCTAATTAACTCAAATCATCTAGTCCGAGGACTACAGGCATGATAGAGTTTAAGTTTAAACACTTAGGAAAAACGTCATGGAGTGCTAACTAACTCAAATCATCTAGTCCGAGGAATACAGGCATGATAGAGTTTAAGTTTAAACACTTAAGAAAAACGTCATAGAGTGTTAATTAACTCAAATCATATGGTTCGAGAACTACAGGCATGATAGAGTTTAAGTTTAAACACTTAGGAAAAACGTCATGGAGTGCTAACTAACTTAAATTATCTAGTCCAAAGATTACAGGCATGATAGAGTTTAAGTTTAAACACATAGGAAAAACGTCATGGAGAAAAATACAAAGGTTCTACACAACATATATTGATTAATAGTAATATCTTTTCAGATTATTTACATTCCATGACCGTGGTACCACATGCCCATCCAGGTCTTCTAGAAAGTAAGCTCCAATGCCAACTCCTGCGGTAATGCGATAAGGTCCTTCCCAGTTAGGTCCTAGTTTTTCCCGTGCTGGGTTCTTTGTAGTGCCTAAAACTTTTCTTAATACCAAATCACCAGGGGCCAGCGGTCTCAGCTTCACGTTGGCGTCGTAACCTCGTTTGAGCTTGTGTTGATAATACACCAATTGGACCATGGCATTCTCCCTCTTTTCTTCAATCAGGTCTAAGCTTTTCTCCAGTAGATCACTGTTCTCGTTCGAATTAAATAGGCTAGTCCTCAAGGTTGGGAGACCAGTTTCTAAAGGAATGACAGCCTCAGCACCATAAGTCATTGAGAATGGGGTTTCTCTAGTAGACCTACAAGGAGTGGTCCGATACGTCCAAAAGACATGTGGTAGTTCTTCCACCCATTTGCCCTTTGCGTCGTCTAGTCTCTTCTTTAGTCCATTCACTATGACCTTGTTGACAGCCTCCGCTTGCCCATTTCCTTGGGGGTAGGCAAGGGTAGAGTATCTGTTGGTAATTCCTAGCTCACTGCAGTATCTTCTGAACGCCTTACTGTCAAACTGTAGGCCAATGTTTGAGATGAGGGTGTTTGGGACCCCAAATCGTGTAACAATGTTCTTCCAGACAAATCTTTTGGCGTCAACATCTCTGATGTTTGCTAGGGGCTTAGCCTTCACCCATTTGGTAAAGTAGTCGTGCCGACCAACAGATACCTCTTGTTTCCTGTTGCTTTGGGGAGAAGACCCACGATGTCCAAGCCCCATTGTGCGAATGGCCATAGGCTAGACAGTGAATTAAAGACCCCTGCTGGCTGGTGTATGTTCAGCGCAAACCGCTAGTACTGATCGCATTTTTTCACATATTCTTGGGCTTCTCTTTGCATGTTTGGCCACCAATATCCTTGAGTGATAGCACAGTGTGCCAGGGATCTACCACCTGTATGACTGCCGTAGAATCCCTCGTGGAGCTCTTCAAGGAGCATCTCAGTTGCCTCGGGGTGTACGCATAACAAGTATGGCCCTGAGAAAAACCGTTTGTACAATTTTTAGTCCTCGGATAGCCAGAACCGCGTAGCCTTCCTTCATATCTTGTCAGCCTTGGACTTTTCTTTAGGTAGCATGTCTTGTCTCAAGAATAGCACCATCGGGTCCATCCAACTGGGTCCTGCTCTTGCCTGATGAACTTGAACTGCTTCTCCTCATGGCTCTGTAGGTCTGTATAAATGTTCCACAAGAATTACCTGTGGAAGGCATTTATTTGAAGAGGTAGCAAGGGTGGCTAGGGAATCAGCATGAGAGTTGCTGTTTCTGGAGATGTGTAACAAGCTGAAAGACTCAAACTTCGACTGCAGATGTCTGACCTACCTCAAGTATTTCTGCATTCTTTCATCTTTCACATCGAATTCTCCATTCACTTGGTTAACCACTAACCTTGAATCCGAGAACATTTCTATTACCTTTCCCCCCCATCTTTTTGACCATAGCCATACCCATCAGCAGAGCTTTGTATTCAGCTTCGTTATTCGTTGCCCAAAAATTCAACCTCAACGACTTCTCAATGGTGACCTTTTCCGGGGACATAAGTACTAGCCCCACACCAGAGCTCTTATGGTTTACTGCGCCATCGACGTATACTTCCCAAGGTGAAGGACCTTGCTGGGATATCAAGCCAACCGATTTTCCATCCATGCTGTGCGTTGGTGTTATTTCCTCTTCAGAAGGCTCTGTGAATTCGGTCACCAGGTCTGCCAGGACCTGGCTCTTGACCGATGTGCGGGGCATATATTTAATATCAAAGGCCCCTAGAATTGTCCCCCATTTGGTGATCCTCCCCGTGTAGTCAACACACCTAAGTATTAGTTTAAGTGGGAGTTGTGTGAGGACCACAACTGTATGTGCTTGGAAATACTGGGGCAGTTTCCTTATACCGTGTACCACGACCAAGATGGCTTTCTCCAAAGGTAGATACCGCACCTCGGCCTCATGTAAAGACCTACTCACATAATAAACCAGCTGTTGCACACCATTGTCAACTCGTATCAACACCAGACTTACAGCGTGGAGGGCCACGACGATATAGGCAAAAAGGACTTCGTCTTTCTCGGGACTGGACATAACTAGAGGCTGAGAAAGGTAGTCTTTAAGCTGCTAGAAAGCATAGGCGCATTCCTTAGTCCACTCGAATCCTTTCCATTTATTTAACAGCCGAAAGAAAGGTCGGCATCTGTCTGCCGATCGAGAAATGAAACGATTCAAAGCTGCAGTCATTCCGGTTAATCTTTGAACTTCCTTTGGGTTCCAAGGAGGCTGCAAGTTGTTGATTGCTTTGATCTGGTTGGGATTTACCTCAATTCCTCTATGAGTGACCATGTAGCCTAGAAATTTTCCCGATCCCACACCAAATGAGCACTTGGAAGCGTTTAAGCGCAACTTGTGTCTCTTGAGAACTTCAAAAAAATTTCTAAGATCCTCAATATGGTCAGGTATGACTTTGCATTTCACCACCATGTCATCGATATAAACTTCCATACTCTTGCCCAGCTGAGGCTCAAACATCCTTGTCATCATTCTTTGGCAGGTAGCTCCTGCATTCTTCAGACCGAATGGCATCACCTTATAGTGGTAGTTCCCGTTGGGGGTAACAAAAGCGGTTTTTTCCTGATCATCCAAGGCCAGTGGTATTTGATGATACACTTGAAAAGCGTCAAGGAAACTCATCCGTGGGTGGCCAATGGTAGCATCGACCAATTGGTCAATTTTGGGCATGGGGAATGGATCTTTTGGACACGCTTTATTCAAATCTGTGAAGTCCACACACATTCGCCATTTTTCGCTTTTCTTCTTCACCACTACAGTGTTAGCCAGCCATTCAGGATAAAACACTTCTTTAATTGCCCCAGCTCGTTTGAGTTTCACTACTTCTTCTCTGACAGCGTCTGCGTGTTCCCTAGATGGGCGTCGGAACGGTTGCTTTTTACGAATGATAGCTGGGTTAACATTCAAGTGATGGCAAATGAACTCTGGCCTCACTCCTGGGGTTTTAATGGAGTCCCATGCAAATACATCAATGTTGGTTCTGAGGAATTCCATCAGCTTTTCCTTCTCCTGAGGAGGCAGCAGGGATCCGACTTGAAAAAATCTGTCTGGATTGTCATCGATAACGACCCTTGTTAAGCTTTCGCATTCAGCTCCTTCGGCTATGTCCTCGGCATTCAGCACCGCAGATTTTAACTGCTATAAGTCTTTTTCACTATGGGCCGAGGACTCGGCTACAGGTTTATGCCGGATCGCTGCCACCAAACATTGTCTGGCCATCGATTGGTCTCCCAGAATTTCCTTAACCTGTCATTCGGAAGGATACTTGACCTTCTGGTGAAGAGTGGAAGAAACAGCCCCAAGCGTATGGAGCCAAGGTCAAGCTACGATTGCGGTGTAGGGCGAGTAAGCGTCCACCACTATAAAATTTATTTCTACTATTTTTGGGCTAGTTTGCACAGGCAGCCTAATTTGACCTCTCGAGATGACCACCTTCCCATCGAAACTGACCAAGGGAGAACTGTAGGGCGTTAGATCTTCAGATGTCAGGTTCAGACCCTTATAAAGGTCTGGGTACATTATCTCTGCACCATTACCTTGGTCCACCATCACTCTCTTCACGTCATACCCCCTATCCTGAGGAGTGTGATCACCAAAGCATCATCATGGAGTTGGATAGTTCCGATTTTGTCCTCGTCCGAGAAGCCCAACACAGGTTGAACTTCCACTCTAGTTCTCTTCGGCTCTTTGTTAATGCCTTCGGAGGGCAGCCGAGCAACAGATAGTATTCTGGACGGGCAAGACCCAGTTCTACCTGGTGCAGCAAAGATAACGTTTATCGTGCCCAAGGGAGGTCTTGAGAAATCATCCCTCTGGGATCCTGTGTTTGCTTGGCTCCCCTGACCATGGGTATGGTGCAAGAACTGCTTTAATTTGCCCTCGCCGATGAGTTGGTCTAGGTGGTCCCACAGACTCCTAGAATCCTCCGTGGTATGTCAATGATCCTAGTGATATTGGCAATAAAGGTCGTGGTTGCGCCTTTCAGGATTTACCACCATTTTGTTTGGCCTCTTAAAGAAGGGCTTATTTTTTATCTTCTCCAGGACTTGATGCACCGGTTCTTGGAACAAGGCGTTAACTGTTTGAAGGTTTGCCGACCCTGGTGGTTCGACCCAATCCCTCCGTGGCCTGTTGTTGCCATGGCGATCTGACCTGAAATCCCTCCTCTCTTGAGGGATAACCTTATCCTTTCCCTTACCTTGCTGTTGGTTTTTCTCGACTCTTTTATACTTATCAATCCTGTCCATCAGCTAGCGTACACTGGTAACAAGCTTGCCCATTAGTGACTTTCTCAGGCCGTGTTCAGTCAGAAGGCCGAGCTTAAAAGAGCTGATGGCTACTTCGTCAAAACCACCCTCTATTTCGTTGAACATCTCCCAATACCTATCCGAATATGATTTCAGTGTTTCACCCTCTCGCATGCTTACGAATAGTAGGGAAGCCAATGACTGAGGAACCCTGCGGCATATGACAAAACGAGAACCGAACGCCTGAGTGAGCTCTTGGAAAGAACTTATAGAGTCCGTTTTCAGGCTGTTGAACTACCTCATTGCGACTGGTCTAAGACTGGACGAGAAAACTTTACACATCAAGGCTTCATCTCTAGAATGAAAAGCCATCCTCTAGTTGAAATGACTCACGTGTTCAACGGGTCTGTTCAGCCATTATAGATGGTAAACGTTGGCTGATGAAAACGTTGTGGGAGCCTTGCGATTTCGATGTTACTTGTGAAATGCGACCTGGATATTTGTTTCAGGGCCCTACTCATAGCGTCATGGCCTACGCCTCGACGTAATGGGCTTCGCATCCATTGTTGACGATGATGCTCTTTTTCATAAGTGAAGGATTCGGTGGGTGGGGTTCGAAACCTCTGCCTGTAATCAGCGTCTCTTTCATCATCATAAGAAAAGTCCGAATTCTTAAAAGTTTTTCTCTTCCTTGCATGACGTAACTCTCTTTTTAACCAATCGATCTCTAGTTGCATGTTCTTGTCATCATTGTCATGGGAGATATGGTCCTTCCTTTGAGGTTGACTCCGGTCAATGTGGGTGGTGTGTACACTTCCCTCGCGATCACCTTTCTGCTCCAGGTCGAGGAATGGGTCACCGCGCTTAGAGCCCCTTGATTCCGCTTGTCATTGACCTAGTTCAACCATAGCCGTTGTACTCAGTGTCACTCAAGATCTTTCCACAGACGGTGCCAATTGTAGGGTTACGAATTGTTGGTTCAGGTCCAAAATTTTGTTTGGACTATGGTTTAGTAAGCCCAAGACAATAAATTTGTAGAGAGTGGGCCTAAGAGCTAGGTTTTAATGATTTATGTTAACGGCTAGGTAAGAATTCGATGATAATCGAAAGTGAGTAGCATATAAAGCTTCACAAAATGGCTATCCGAGGAAACTGGATAGAATTCAATACAAGAATTATGAACTTTCATACCACCCTTAGTGCTACAGTAATTCTCTCTTCCCCTCTTCTTCCTATTTTTTTCCGTCCCCCATTAAGGGAGATCTTTTACATTTATATAGGTCCTTTCAGGCCATCCTGATCTTACACTTGTTGCCCATCTAGATCCTCACTTGAGTACATGTCCCATCAAATATCTTCTTTTGTTATCTGTTAGTGGCAGTAGCTAAAGGTTGTACTGTTCAGGGGTCTCCTCCCCATAAATGCGGCCAGAAGAGTTAGTGCAGTGCATTCAATACGGTGGTAGCAGCTTTTCTTTGAGATATTTTCATATCACCATCTCCTTTGTACGTGCCTAAAGTTCATCCTTATCATTCTAACTTCCTGATCAGTTGCCTAAGTCACCCGAGCACTTGCTTGAGCGAGACTCGTCCTATCCGAGAAGGACAACCTCCTCGGACTGTATTCCTCTCTCCTCTTCTTGCGTGATCCTTCATTCTGTGGCCTCTTCTAATTATTCATTGCTCCTCGGACGTATTCACGAACAGGGCCCAAGGCCCAGTATACAATTTTGAGATCTTACCCCCACAGTATATATGAGAGGAAGAGGATTAACCAAAAAAAAAGAATAAGAAAAGAAAAGAAAAAGATATGAAAGCAATAAGCATTAATCCTAAAATATTGAAAATTTGTTCAAGTTTATTTCATCTAAGTGTATATGTATGTGAAGCTCTCTCTAAGAGACTTGAATTTCAGTTCTCGTCTCTCACACCTCACAAGCACTTATACTTGTGGAATAACCATCACACCACACATCACACCAAAGGTGTGGTGTGATTTTATTTTTATTTTTATAATTTATAATTATTATAATTTAGTCTTTATCTCCATCCAAAATTTTATCCTTTTATTTTGATTGGATAACAGTATCTATAGTATACTATAGTTTTCCGAAGTAGGCCTGTTGGCTGCAAACATTCCCACTTCAAAAGAAGTTAACCAAACAATTTTGTGAAGGTTACCGACAGCTTTATTAATGTTCACATGTCGTAGACAGTCACAAACTTGTCGAATCGTTTGATGGAGATATTTTGGTCAGATCATTTGGCAACACGACACTAGTAGCCTACAAAACATAAAAATGGTATTCTCATATCTCACGACTTCAAATGCCAACTGATTCTAAAATACAATTCAAACACTCTCGTAACTCAACTTACATTATGTAATGTTTACATTATGTAATATTTTTATTATATTTTATAATAAAAATATAATTATATTTCTACAAAAGAATTAATTTATAGATAAAGTTTAGTTACAAAATTGGTTGTAGTATAAGGCTATAACTTTACTCAATAAAATAAATATTACTACATATTTTGAAAATTTAACCCATAAATTGCATATTCATTACGCTCTTAATACACATATCAAATTTTGTATCAATCGGATATTATTTATTATATGATTTATAAACTTATATTTTTTATATAATTTTAAATTACAAAAACTTGCAATTTAAATCATTTATTGATGACATAACCTTTTTTTTTTTTAGTAAACAATAATACTTATTAGAACATACACGAAAATAATAATACTAGTGTTTTAAATTGGGTTTATAATACATTACATAATCAGAGTATAACTACAAAAGAGTCTAACATTTGTAGTTGATGACATGGCTATTAATCTTTAATTTTCTAAAAATTTTGCAAGTATGAAGTCTATAAGAAGAAGATGTAATCCAATGATGAATTTGTCAAAATTCACCTTTGTTAAAAAGATATTGAGTAAACTTGTAGTCTTGGACTACAACCAATTTTATAGTTAAACTTTGTCTTTAATTTTTTTAGAAATTTGGAGGGCATGGCCCAAGACTCCAACTAGTGAGAAGACCCGTTAGGAATTCCCCGCTCCCTCAAAAGACAAAAAAGAAAAGGAAAGTTTAGATTTCTTAGATTCAAATATTCACAAGGTTGAAATTTTCAAGACAACAATAATTATTAATATATATACACACATATGTATCAAATTCAATTTAAAATAATAAAAGTTAATTTTTTTTTTTAGTATTTAAGAGCCTGTTTGGTAAGAGGATTTAAATATAGTTTTTTTTTTTGCAAATCATAAAATGTGGGTCCCACACTTGAATATATTGTTTGGCTGATGTTCTCTAAATACAGTGTTTGGAAAATTGTATCCTATTTTTCTTGTTCAAGCTAGGATTTTGAAAATAGCTGAGATGGTGTTTTCAAGATACAAAAAACGTTTTTAATAACATAGTTGTAAATAAAATGAAAACAGTTGACCCCATAGATTTTTCCAAACTCTTCTATCTTTTAAATTAAAGAGTTTATCTTTATCCAAAAAAAAAAAAAAAATTCATGCTCCAAATTTGAAACTTATCATTATCCAAAAAAATAATAATAAAATACATGAGCATTATCCCTTATCACTAAAAAAAAAAAAAAAAAAAAAAAAAAAAAAAAAAAAAAAAAAAAGAAGAGGTAATTTACAAATTCTACACATTACTTTTTGTAAACTTAAAAAAAAAAAATCAAAATTAGAAATAGTCTCCCAAACATCATTTTTTGTTTTCATTTTTTGTTTTTAGTATTTTGAAAATTGTTTTTAAAAGTGGCCGACTCTACCCTGCTCTAAGTGGTGTTGAGGCTTCTTCTAAGGCAAGTAGTACTAATAACAATGCAGCACTAGGTGCAATCTTGAATCAGCAGTTCATCATCCAGCTTGGTCTGTTCACAGCCCTTTCGATGATAGTGGAAAACTCTCTTGAGCATGGGTTCCTTCAATCTATCTGGGATTTTCTGACAATGCAGCTCCAGCTTTCATCCGTATTCTACACGTTCACAATGGGAACTCGTGCCCACTACTTTGGCCGTACTAATCTTCATGGTGGTGCAAAATTTCGGGCTACCGAGCATGGTTTTGTCGTGGAGTGTTGGGTTTTTAGACCCCTTAAAACAACAATTGGATTAACCTAGAGAATTAGCCAAGTGATTAACTTAGTCAAATTATGCAAATCTAGGTTATCACAATCAAACAATCATATCAAGAATATATAGCAGCGGAAATATAAATAACACAATAATATGTTGATCCAGGAAATCACACGGTAAAAACCTGAGGAGGATTTAACCTAGTTATCCTCAAGGTAAACTTGAATCCACTATGCGAAAGAATCGAAGTTCATACAATAAGACTTACAAGCACCCTCGCTTGACTTCCTATTGCTACCCACCAGTAGAACTTACTGACACGACCACGTGCAAGCTACGAATCCACGGACTCCTTCTTTCTTGGATTCTCCACAAGATACAAGCACTCCTGCTTGTGTTTCTTTAAGCTCTAATGGCAGCAACTGAGTTAATCATCAAGGTGTTGACAATATCTCTACCTTGAAAACCCTAAGTTTATGTGAAGAAAAGCTCCTCAAGGATCTCACAAGAGATTCACACAAACCGCAAAGTATGAGCAACAATACAACCAGAGCAACTCACAAAACGTGGCTAGGGTTTTGCCTTATATACCTAGGGCAAAAATATAAACCCTAAATGTTTAATGAGATAGGGCTGAGTTGGAAATTCTGCAAAAAAACATTCTGGCCGACTTTCGATCGATGGAGTCTAACCTTCGATCGATCGAGCCAAGCCGAAATGCACTAATACATCTGCAGCTTTTCGATTCCAACTTTACATAAATTACACAACTTTGAGCAAGCCTAAACAAGACTAAACATATTGTTTTGATCATGGTTTGCCAACATTACACATTAGAGTTCTAAATATATAAAATCCTAAGTCTTTAGAACCTAACAAACCCCCCCTTTGGCAATCCGTGACAAAACACAAATTAAAAGCTCAAAGTTTACAAATAAAAGCCCTTTACAAAAATAATGCTCATAACATAATAATCCAACCTAACTACTATTCATCAATTGCAAGTGTAGACAACAGCTCAATTGAATCAACTTGTATATTTCCTAAAACACTAAACAAAACGCATAAACGCATATGTGACAGAAAAACGGTAAATCAACAAATATGTAAACTAACTCTCCCCCTAAGTTAGATACAACAAGCATAAAGCATTCTTGTATGTTTCACACAACACAAAATAAATATATATATCAATGAATAACTCATGAATATAAATCAATAAGCAGTGAGCACAAGAAACAAGAATCATATAAGAATAAATGTATCTCCCTTAACATGAATAGCCCCAAAAAGAATGATATCGAAAGAAAGTATACACAGTGAAGCACCTAAATACAATCTAATATCACCACTAGCTCCGCAAACAAAAAGAAAAACTCCCCCTAACTACAAAATCTCCTCTACAAGTCTCAAAACTCTACTCCCCCTTTTTGTGACGGAATGCCAAAGGACAATCACATGCCATCATCAAAAGGAGGTGGTGAGGGTGAACGAAGATGCGCCAAGTCAACTCGCAAAACACGTAGCTCATCAAGTAAGTCCACCAAAATCTGACCATGAGCCACCTGAACGGTCATGACAGTCTCCAAGGTACGACGAATATCTAAGTCATCCGAAGGAGGTAGAGGAACATCAGCAGCAGCAGCAGCACCAGCAGGATCAACAATATCCTCATCAGCAGAACCTGTAGAAAAAGAAAGAGGAGGTGCGATACCAGAAGGCTCAGACCTAGGGTGTTTAAAGCCAGCTCGAAGATGAGTAGCCCTCTGTCTAAGAAAAGATGCACCTATGGGAGCAATAACATAAACGGGCTCAGAAGAAGGGAAATCATCTAAACCAAGATATAACAAAATCCTATGAATAACAAAATCTTATGAATAAAAATAGGATGAACAAGAGCATGAGAGGAAGATGAACTCCTATAAACTTCGTTCAAAGAACGAAGAAACAAGTGAGGAAAACTAATAGGAGCATCGGTAATTAGAGCGTACAAATAGACACACCACTAAAGAGGAATGGTGTGAAGATGAGAGATAGGCCAAATAGAATGACAGACTATCCTAAGAAAAAGATAAGTAGTCTCAGGAAGCTCAGCAGAAGTGATCCGAGGATCAGAACCCCACTAGATAGAAGACCCAGTGATGTATGACATGACATCATCCAAGAGTGGAGACTCATCATACGGGTAAACAGGGTGCTGGACCAAAGGTACCCCTAGAGTATTAGCCACTACCGTAGGAGTAATGACGAACTCTACACCTCATATCCAACTTTTTACCAAAGTGTTGGAATCATAGATGCGGATAGAAATGTTCAAAAAGAACTCTTTAATCAGGATAGCTGGAGAAGGAGGATCAGAAATATCCAACAGAGGTAACCAGCCCCTACGCTCAAAATTTGCCCTAATGGCAGGATCAACCTCATCTAACACAACAGAACGCTCAGCCCAAATTTTTCTCTTAAGGTTCAGCTTCTAAAAAATCTCTTGGTTTTTCTCACTAGGAAATCTTTCACGGTCAAAGGAAGGTGGGGGAGGAGAAGGTGAGGGAACAAATCTACGAGCTCTAGTCTTCCTAGGCATGATGCTAAGGAAAGGACAGAGACACATAGAAAGAACCAAAAGAACAAAAACAAAACATAAATCAAGGGCAAACTGCAAGTTAGCACAAAAAATAGAATAAAAATCTATATGATGCATGAATAATCAAAATGCGATGATGCATGTAGTAATGCAGTAAAACTAAGTTCAATTTAAGTTCAATTTCACAAAATTGGCTTGAGCAAAGAGTTCCTTAACAAAAAAACCCAAAATTTAAAAACCACTTGTTAAGATTTTGAGAAAAATTAGAGAAATTGATCATCACACAAGATAGAATACACATTATAATAATCAATTTCATCAAATCAACAAGCCAATTGCATCAATTGAACCCAATTTGAACAAAATCCCCAAATCGGATTAAAACAAACCCTAGAAATTTCAATTTCTCACAAACCACAGAATTGATCAAATTAAACCTTTACGATCAAGTTTATAACATCCTAGAACAAAAACCCAATGATCAATTTCATAGAAAAAGGTTTGAATCATCAAAAACCCCAAAATTTGCTAAGTCCAAAAATTACCCTTCAATGCATGAAAAATGCATGAAAAACAGAAAATAAATGAAAAACAAAGGGTATAATGGACATACCGGCCCTTGGAGAGAGAAACCTTGCAAAAAACTCGCCGAAAAACGACAAAAAATTGATGAGTAAGCCTTGCCGAGTCGGAGAGAGAGAAAAAGGTTTAAAAAACTTTTTGAAAAGTGATTTGAACAAGTTAAAGTCTGAGTTTTAAAAAAAACTGATTCGCGATATTCGATTGATCGAAAATTATATTCGATCGATCGAATCAACCTAAGACTCATAAAACATTTTAAGCACATTTTTGATCAATCGAAAAATAGAATAGATCGATCGAAATAGGCAGAGGCTTACAAAATTTTGAGAAAAATCACAGTTTTTGAAAAAAACCACAAGTTGGGCAAACAACTCCTCAAAGCATTAAAATTAATTAACAAAATGTATGAGTATGAGATGAGAATGCTTTTTCAAAAACCCATGTTTTGAACCTAGTTTTCCTTAAAAAAAAATTTCAATCATTCTCCCTTTAAATTCTTCAAGCAACAAATATGTTGTGCATTATAACACAAAGGTATTTTCAAACTTGGTTGGTCAGACCAAAAATACACACAATAACATGTACAGTGTTTAGCAAAGAGTAACTTGTGTAATGTGTGCTACTAGCAAAAACTTGAAATACATGTGAGCTGATATGTGAATAGCAATCAATCACAAAATCTACAAAATTCATCACATAAAATTTAAAAGAGGCTATCACCTAAAGAGTTACATCATATAACTCCCACATTTCCTAGAACAAAAACTTGCAATCATGTAAGTTTCTTCAATTTTACCTCATAATATACACACCAGTTTTAATTGTTCAGAAACTTATTAAATAGTCGGGATAATGTACACACTAATTTTAATTATGTGATTTGGCATCAAGCCTAATAGTATACACCAATTTTAAGCATTAAGCAATTAAACCGAGGCTACACCTTATGTTCTTTTTGTGTATGTGCTACACTTTCTTAAGCACAAAATCTTACGATATGCACTAAGGTGTTCATGATTGGCTAGTGAACAGTGGTGAAATGGTTATTTATACCTTTCTCAAAAGGATCAAGTCCGACAATCAAATAACATGTGACTTCAAGATTAAGACAAAGTGATCAACACCATAAACATCTTTCCCACACAATATGCACTATAAAGCTCAAACTAGTAAAGTGCAGTAAATAAGTTCATCAAAGCTAAACAAGGTACATAAACATGTTATGTGTAAATAAATTGACCAACCTTGTTTTCAAAAACCAAGAAAAATAATACCAAACACAATTTTGCTTTTCCCATCTTTTTTTTATTTTTTTATTTTTTTATTGAAAGAGAAAACAGAAATAAATCCTAGAATGAAATGCATGAATGTAATTCAATGCAAATCCTAGAAAAAAAAAAAAAAAAAAAAAAAAAAAACAAAGAACAATGGTTACAAAAAGTAGAGCAAAAAAGCACAACGACCATGTCAGAAAGACTCAATTAGATCGAGTCTTTTGCATCCAAAACCTTTTAGATGCACCATGAGTATTGGAGTTCCTATTCATATTCGAGTAATTTCCAACTCTAGGATTAGAATAAAGGTTCAAAACCTTTACCAATTCACCAATTAGTGCCATAGGATCTTGTGCTTGAGGCACAGACACTTTTGGTTTGTTTGCTCTCTTAGCAGCTTGAAGCTTGTAACAGTTAGGACGTATGTGTCCAGACTTTCCACAAAAATGACAAACCCAAGCAGGTTTACCATGCATCTTGTCCTTAGAAAGGGTAGACTTCTTAGGTTTAAACTCTTTCAGATCAACCCTAATCTTCTTAGATGGTGAAACTTCTACAGGTTTGACAACCTCACTCACAGGGGATTTGATAGTTTCACTCACAACCTCATTCACGGAAGGTTCAGAAGAAGAAGAAGGAACAAAGTTTGTGGAATGGGGTGCAGACACAAAGATGCTTTCAACAAAACCTAATCCAGACTTGTCAGAAGGATACTTTTGAACACTCAATATTTGATCAAGTTTAGAACTAGCAGATCTAGCAACAGATAAATCAAGTTCTAAAGATTTAACTTTATCAAGTAAAAGCATATTCTTAATTTTCACATTGTTCAAAAGTTCATTAGCATCAAACAGTTAACAAGCAAATTCTTCTTATAAAGATCAAGAAATTCAATTTTCTTCAGGCCAAGTTCAACATTCATAGCATCCTTTGCAGCAACTTTGCAAAGTTTATTATAGGCCTCTTGAAGATCTGCATCCTCAGAAAGTTCCTCATCAGAAGGATTCTCTTCAACAAACACGCTTTCATTGACTACAGCAGTAGCAGTGAAAGTAATGAAGTTTCCATCCTCGTCACATCCAGACTCATCATCAGAAACCTCATTATCACTAAGGGTTACAGCCATAACTTTGCCCTTAGACCTCAAGAATGTAGGACATTCAGATTTAACATGACTATACCCTTAACAACCAAAGCATTGAGAATCCAAAGAATTATTAAAAGATTGACCTACTTTTTCTCTAAGTTTTTCTGTGTTGCTAACCTTAGTGGGATTATTCTTTCTAAAATTTCTAGGTTCAACAGTGTTTGTATTTCTTGACCTTCTGTTACTATTCCTAAGAAAATTTCTAAAGTTTTTAGCAAGGTAAGCAATCTTTGTAGCAGAGAGCTCATTATCAAAGCCACCAACCTCAACATCATCAACTAACTTAAAAGCCATTGATTTGGATTTGCTAGCTTTGGGTAGGTCCAACTCATAGGACTGAAGAGATCCTACAAGTTCATCAACAGGGATGGAGTCCACATCCTTGCTCTCAGTAATGGCAGTCACTTTTGGTCTAAAGTTTTCAGTTAAAGATCTAAGAATCTTCCTAACAATTTTAGGTTGATTATAGATTTCACCTAAGTTATATGCAGAATTAACAATATCATTCAGCTTAGCATATAATTCATCAAAAGTTTCATCATCAGACATCCTAATGCTTTCAAATTTAGAAGTTAATTGCTGCAGTTTATTAATCTTAACTGCCTCTGTGCCTTCATGCACAGTCTGGAGGATATTCCAAGCAGTGTGAGCAACCTCAACGTTAGAGATTCTCTTAAATTCTTCCATAGAAACAGCGTTAAAGATAGCATTCATAGTTTTGCGATTAAACGCAGCTGCTTCTTTTTGAGAAGTTTGCCACTCACTCACAGGAGTAGTGAGCTTCTCCTATCCGTACTCAATGGAATTCCAAACCCTCTCATCAATAAATTTCAGGAATGCTTTCATTCTTACTTTCCAACATGCATAGTTATTCCCATCAAAATGAGGAGGAATAACAAGAGAGTGTTTGTGTTCCATGACAACAGGGGTCAAGGATCAGCTCGGAGATCAAAAGATCAACAACAAGAGAGCTACCCGCTCTGATACCACTGGTTAGGTTTTTAGACCCTTTAAAACAACAATTGGATTAACCTAGAGAATTAGCCAAGTGATTAACTTAGTCAAATTATGCAAATCTAGGTTATCACAATCAAACAATCATATCAAGAATATATAGCAGCGAAAATATAAATAACACAATGATATGATGACCCAGGAAACCACATGGTAAAAACCTGGAGAGGATTTAACCTAGTTATCCTCAAGGTAAACTAGAATCCACTATATGAAAGAATCGAAGTTTATACAATAAGACTTACAAGCACCCCCGCTTAACTTCCTATTGCTATCCACCAGTAGAACTTATTGACACGACCACGTGCAAGCTTCAAATCCACGGACTCCTTCTTTCTTGGATTCTCTACAAGATACAAGCACTCTCGCATGTGTTTTTTTAAGCTCTAATGGCAGCAACTGAGTTGATCATCAAGGTGTTGACAATATCTCTACCTTGAAAACCCTAAGTTTATGTGAAGTAAAACTTCTCAAGGATCTCACAAGAGATTCACACAAACTGCAAAGTATGAGCAATAATATAACCAGAGCAACTCACAAAACATGGCTAAGGTTTTGCCTTATATACTTAGGGTAAAAATATAAAACCCTAAACGTTTAATGAGATAGGGCTGAGTTGGAAATTCTGCAGAAAAACATTCTGGACAACTTTCGGTCGATCGAGTCTAACCTTCGATTAATCGAGCCAGGCCAAAATGCACTAATACATCTATAGCCTCTTGATTCCAACTTTACATAAATTACATAACTTTGAGCAAGTTTAAACAAGACTAAACATATTGTTTTGATCATGGTTTGCCAACATTACACATTAGAGTTCTAAATACATAAAATCCTAAGTCTTTAGAACCTAACATGGAGCATAAGGGTTTTGCCGAGAATATAGACTCTATGCTCGTAGCCATTTTGTGAAGGCAATCGAACTTAGGTTAATACTTGTAGTTTATGAGTCGCACGGTCCATTAGCTGGCAACACATTTGTTTACATAGCTTAATTTGACCATCGCTGGTTGGTTCTGGTTGTGTCATGGATTATGGGCTCCTCTGTGTTCAATCCTTATGGATTTGATCGGTTGAAGACGGTGTACGACTTTGATGACTTTATGAACTGGATTTGGTTCCGTGGCAGTGTTTTTGCAAAAGCTTAACAGAGTTAGGAAAAATGGTGGTATGAGGAGTAGGATCATCTCAGGAACACTGGCATTTAGGGTAAAATAATGGAAATAATCTTAGACCTCCGATTCTTCTTCTTCCAATATGGGATAGTATATCAATTAAATATTGCAGCTAGAAGTACCAGCATTGCTGTTTACTTCTTGTCTTGGATCTATGTATTTGTAGCTTTTGCGATTTATGCGGTAATAGCATTTGCTCGGGATAAATATGCAGCAAAAGAGCACGTATAGTATCGTCTAGTCCAATTCCTCGTGATTATACTTGCAATACTTGTGATAATTGCTCTGCCGCAATTTACGGCTTTCACATTTATTGATATTTTCACTAGTCTGTTAGCATTCATCCCCACTGTGTGGGGTATTGATTGCCCAAGTACTCCAGCCCTTTCTGCGGTCTACTCTTGTTGGGGAAAGCGTTGTTTCTGTTGCCCGGCTATATGATATAATGTTTGGAGTAATTGTCATGGCTCCTGTGGCATTACTGTCATGGTTGCCTGGGTTTCAGTCAATGCAGACAAGGATCCTTTTCAATGAAGCATTTAGTAGGGGCCTCCGCATTAACCAGCTTGTTGCAGGAAAAAAATCCAATGACTTATAACTTGAGGTAATTTCCTGATTCCAATTTCTAACCCTATTCCTTTTCCTTCCTTTGGTAGAATCATTTTTATTCTTGGCATAAGCTATGTATTTTTCTGTATAGTATGGATTTATTCTTCTTCATGGATGCATAAAAAATATGGGAGTATTGAGTAGAGTAAATTTGTTGACAGACCTTTGTTTTGAGTTGTTGTGCTAGTGGGTGTTGCTCTGTTTTTAATGGGTTTTGTGGTGGGTTGTTGATGTCGGGGTTGTGGTGGTGGTTTTGTTTTCAGTTTTTTGTTTTGTAATGGATTATGGCTGCCACGGTGGTGGTGGTGGCGGCGGCAGCGGCGGCATCAGTGTTGTGGTTGTTATTTATTATGTTAAATATATTATTTTATTGTATTATTTATATTATTTTAATGTGTAGTAAATATTATTTTAATGTATCTGTAAAATAATAAAGTAGGTTTTTGATGTGGCAAAATGACATAAATTATGTCACAACTGTGTCACATTACCAAAAGTGACACAATTGTCATTTATTACCTTTTATTTTCTTTTTATACATGTAATAAGAACATAAGAGTATCTTTATCAGTTGTGCTAAATGTGCCAAATGCCAAATATTTGGCACATTTAGCACGCCAAACACCCAAAACCCCTTTTTATCAAATGTTGCAAGTGCCATCAATTTTGCCACATATAAACAGTGCCGTGGCAAATATACCACGGTACGGACGAAAATGGTATAACTGAAAATCATTTTTTTATTCTCTTTTCTCTCTCCTCTCTCTTCAGTTTATTCTTTTCTCTTCTCTCTCACCAATTCCTTCTCACCTCTGTTCTCTCTCATCGGTCCTTTGGGTCGAATCATGGGCATCTTCGGAGATCGGCGAAGTAGCAGCAGCTACAGCGACAATGGGTCAGGCGTCGAATCATGGGTCAGGCGTTGCTCTTTGGCCTGTGCTTGGTGTTCCAACTGCAACGATGATCAAAGTTTGAGGTCTGATGGTGGTGTTCCTACTGCAACGATGATCGGAGTTTGAGGTTTAAGGGTGGTGTTCTTTAGATTTTTAGTATGGGTATGTGTTTGTTTTGATTTGTTCCAAATTTAGGTATGGGTGTGTGGTTGTTCCGATTTGGGTGTGGTGATGCAGTTGTTCTGATTTGTTCCGAAGGGCTTGTTGTTGTTCTATTTGGTTGATCAGGGAGTTTGGATGGTGGATGTGGTTGTTCTGTTTGGATGGTGGATTTGTGGCTTTGGGTTGGTAGTGCTAGTAGTTTCGTGGGTTTGGATTGCCGGTGCTAGTGGGTTTTGGCTGTGTTTTATGGGTTTGAGTTGCTGTGTTTTTTGGGTTTTAGTTGCTGTGCTAGTGGGTGTTGCTCTGTTTTTAATGGGTTTTGTGGTGGGTTGTTGATGTCGGGGTTGTGGTGGTGGTTTTGTTTTCAGTTTTTTGTTTTGCAATGGATTGTGGCTGCCATGGTGGTGGTGGCAGCGGTGGCGGTAGCAGTGTTGTGGCTGTTATTTATTGTGTTAGATATATTATTTTATTGTGTTGTTTATATTATTTTAATGTGTAGTAAATATTATTTTAATGTATCTGTAAAATAATAAAGTAGGTTTTTGATGTGGCAAAATGACATAAATTATGTCACAGCTGATAAAGATGCTTTAATAAGAAGATTAGAAACAAGACTATCCCAGTGAAAGTTGAGAAAATGATTTATTTAATTTAATGGGATCCATGTCAATGGAAGCAGGTTTGATTTATTACTGTGGGAGAGACTCTGGGCATGAAGCCATTGGTTTGAGAGAGTGTGAAGGCCAAGCTATTGCAACTCTTTTTTCCGAAAATTCTTTGTTTTTGTTTTAACTTTGCAGTACTAGAGTCTGGTAGATATGATTAAGAAGAAACAAAAGAATTAATGCTTTTTTGACTTTTCGTTTTTGGGAGCGTAATATACGTGGTCGAGGGCCGCGGCGGTTGTACTGTCAAACTCAAAAAAGGAAGCAGCTTCTTATCCAAAAAAAAAAAAAAAAAAAAAAAGAAAAAAAGAAAAGAAAAGGAAGCAGCTGGGCCCCCGGGGCCATCTTTATATCCATTCAGAACAATCTAACAATATTTGTGGGTAAAATTTAATTGGACGGTAACTAATAAAAAGGATATGATAATTTTTTTTAATTATTGTATAAATTTAACAGGAAAAAGTCAAGAGTTTTATGCATTTAACAATTTTTAATGTTTCCAATGGAGATATGTATGACTTAAAACTTTCATCTTCACTTGTAACTATAATAATAATAAAAAAAATTAGTTCCAAACAAATTTGGAGCTATAATTTTTTTAACCCATTATAGTAATTTATGAGATTATTTATTTTTAAGAGTGATGCTATGAATGGGATAGGACATCTTTATTTTTCTTAAAACGGGCTTTCTTATATTTTAAAATTTAAAACTGAAAATGATAATTCTAATTTATTTATTTTGTTACGCAAGAAGCAAGAGGTTGTAATCCCAATAACACTCAGTAAATTCTAATTGCGTTTGTTATCTATGAATTAAATTACTAAAAGAAAAGAAAAGTGTTTTGGAAAAAGCATAAGAAAGAATAATCTTAAGCGTTAAAATTATAAAATTAGAAGTTAGAATAGTCAGTGTTTTTGAGAAGAATCAATCAAAACTGATATATAAAATAAAAAGAAAGGGGGAGCACATGAAAAGCAGGTGAGGGCGCACAGTCCCAATCCATCCCTTTCGGCCGACTGACATTCCAATTTCCAGGTCGGCTGGGACAACTCCGTATCAATTGATCCATCTTCTATCGCTATCTACATCCACAATCTTCTTCCGCATTCCTTGCCAAAAAGCAAAAAGCTACCCCATCCAAAAAAAAAAAAAAAAAAAAAAAGCAAAAAGATACACTCGTATTTTAAAAGAATGATAGTATGATTCTCAAAACAAAAGATTGAATGATAGTATGAGGTCAATTTTATGATAGCTCCAATAAGATCGCCTTAATATTAGGAATCCATTGGGTTAATTATTGCTTTTCTTTTTTCACGAAATGGTTTATTACTTAATTGCTTTCATTGATAGTAAACTAATCATAGCATGCACGATCTTGAATGCTTGCATCATTGATTATTATTATTGTTATTATTTTTAACATAGTAGTGTTATACAAGTATGCTTGGAGAAATTTCTTTGGTGGTCAAATGACCATTCATGAACACTACGCGCATGGTGATTATTCTACAAATACAAAGTTCTTGTAGAGTATAAGGAAGAAGAGTCGAGGTTCAAGTTTCTAAGAGAAACCTTTATGCGCATATAAATTTAGATTAAACTAAAGTAGAATTTCTATATTGTATAAAGAGTATGACCATTCATGACACATGATTAAAAATAAATAATTTGTCAAATTATATTTAGGATTTTATGTTAATTAAATTTAATGTAAGACAACAAAAATAAAAATAATGTAATCTAATAATGAATTTGTTAAAAAAATACCTAAACTCTTAGCTTCCACCTCCCAAAGTTTTGCTTTTTATCACATTTTTTCTAAAAAAGCAACAAAACTAACTTTTTTTTAAAATAGGTTAACTTAAAATTTTTGTTGCAGTTTTAACAAATAAGCCACCAAAATCTAAGCCATACTAAACAGACATCATCCAAAGTGATGATAAAACTATGTAATTCAATAAAGGCTAAATATTAGTGGATATTTAATTGTTACACGCAACACCCTTTACTGTAAAATTTTGGCTTCATATCACAATTTGAGCTCAATAAACGTTGCTATTCAAAGAGAGTAACAGAGAGTGCATGGAAGGAGGCATGAGGGACCGCTCATGGGAACACGACTCATCGTAACCCGACACGGAAAGGCTATTTGAGATATTTTATTAATAGTAACGAAGATTCATTTCATAACTGTCTCACTACGTGTCGGATCAAAGCCTATATTATCTTCACCACCTCTCTCTCTCTCTGTGTCTCGGTTTCTCTGCTTTTGTTGTTTTGAATTGAAACCAATTGTCATTTTGGTTTCAGTTTTCATTTGTCTCTTATAGATGGAGAAGCCTCTGCTAAGCGGAGAAAGCAGTAGAGCTACTGCGGCTGGTCGCAAGAGAGAGCGCCATAATCGTTCTGAGGCCATTGCTTACGGCTCGAATTTTGAAAAGGCTGCTGCTCTCGTTGATCTGGTTCGTTTCATTCTTTGTTTCACTTTTTTTTTCACTTTTTTAATGTATCCAATGATTCATCTTCTTTCCCTTTTAAGAAAGTGTTTGTTTTTTGGGGTGTGTTAAGATTAGAGTTTTGGCGAATGTAGTTGTGTTTTAATGGTGAATTTGATAATGGGTTTGTGTTTGGTAATTATGTAACTATGTAATGAATGGTTGTATTTATAGTTGTTTAGGCTTATTTTATTTGTTTTGGATGTGGAATTTTGGAGGATTTAGATGTGATTTGGTGATGTTGATGCGAATTTTCAAACGGGTTTGTGTTTGATAATATATGTAGTGGGATAAAAATTAGATATAGCACCATTAGGTTCTCAATTGCATTTAAACACTTGGTTGCATTTGCCAATAAGACATAAATAGCATTATGCTTCTTGTTAATACTGATTTTTGAAGTCTATTTCATAATGGGCTTGTCTTTAGAATTTCAAAGTAGGTTTCCACGAAGACAAGTTAAATTGAGCTTTTACCATAGAATCATAGAAGGGGTGGCACATTAATCCGTTTGACATTTACTATACATTGGTAATATATGTTTTTTTTTTTCCTTTTCTCAAATATTGTCCTTCCATTTTATGATTGCAATGTTTCGTGATTTTGTTGAAAGCCTTTAAAGTACATGATGAAATCGGGGATATATTTCTGAAGTTTCTTTTTAATAATTCTTTTAACGTGTGTACCTAACCAAAGAAGTTCATTGATGTGCATCTCTGTTTTAATTTTTATTTTATTTTTTATCCTCATAAGGTGTCCTTTGTTTTACATTGGATTTTGTGATATTTGGAAGACTTACAAAAGAAAGAAACAATTAGAAATTTTTAGCCTTGTCTACCATTTCTCTCTCTGAACAACTATATGACATTATTTGAGATTTTCAGTCATTACTTCTTTAATATTCTTATTCTCAAAATTTTCTAACAAATGATTACTTTTTATTGGTTATTGGCTGAAAATGCTTTCTGCAGGCTGAAGATGGTATTGGTATACCCGAGCAAATTCTTGATCAATCAAACTTCCAGAGTGCTGCAAAATCCTACTTCGTTTTTATTCAATTTGATTTCTTTTGGTCCCTCAATTATTTTGCAATGATAATCCTAAATTTCTTAGAGGTTGGTTTTTTTTTTTTTTTTTTTTTGGTAAACCATGGTATTTGTTTATTCTGAACTTTCTAAACTCTGTGCAGAAACCTTTGTGGTGTACCAACTATTCTACAGATTCTTGCAATGATAGGGATTACTACTTTCTTGGGCAGTTACCCTACTTAACTGGTGGGGAGTCTCTTATTTATGAGGTAAGAGTTAGATATTTAGAAGAATTGTATATGACCTCTAATTTTAATAATAATTATTTAAATTGCTAATGTTTGAAAACTATTTAGGAATCTAGTTTATAGGACAAATCCACTTCTGTTTAGCATCTGTTTGCTATCTTTGTGCCAAGTGGTTACCTTATATATTTGAAATGATTGGAGTTTCTTGTTGATGTAGGATCTTTAAAAATTTTGCACCAAATTAGGATTATTAATGATATTTTGAAGGGTTCTTGAATAGGGTTTGATGTTTAAAGGTGTAGGTAAGGTTAAGTAATAAAAATATTGGATCTTGAATGAATTTGAAGGCTTTTTGGTGTCAAAATAGTGAATGGAACATGAAACAAAAATAGATAAAACCTAAGCAACCACACTTAAGTTTCCTAAGAAATCACACCCTCAAGGCTTAAAAAAAAAAAAAAAATTAGCTGCTGCAATTTTATTAAAGTCAATCTCTTTATCTAAATTTTATTGTCTGCATAGTACATAGAAGGCTATTACAAAACCCAATTGTAGAAAGGGCTACTAAGTGCTAATAACCTCTTTTCTAGAAGGACCAAGAATCCTAATAACAAAGCAAAGTAATTAAGTACTTCTAAATCAAATAGAAAAAGACTGAACATATAATTCGACACATGGGCCCGTAGTACAGCCCATTCTGGAAAATCTAGAAAAATACTAGATTCCCCTTATTCTAATAAATCTTAATTAAAACTGATCTAGCAACTTTCTAACCTAAATAAACTTAATACTCTAATACAGTCACTAATAACTAAAGTAGCCTATGAAAGGATCCAATAGGCTGCACATCAAAACGAGATCATAATTCTAGAATATTTTGATATTTACTCTTGTTTTTTTCTTGAACTATTTGTTGGTTGCATCAGGAATGTGTGGTATCAACATAAATTTATTATTCATGGAGTAATATATATTATATAATTTAAATAAACCATGATGAACATGTGTTTAGGAAATTAATGGGCACATAGTAAGTTGGGGCCACAATTTAGAAATTTGAATCCCTCACCTATTCCACCCTAAATAAAATCTCTTTGAAATTTTTATTCAACCTTTTTGTAACTCTACAGACAATGGGAATAAATATAAGAAATAAGTTGGATGGATAGATAACATACTTTTGAATAGAGAGAGTCTCCCCCCTTTTGATAAGTACAATTTCTTTTGGCTAGTCAATCTCTTGTGCTTTTATCTATAATGAAATCACATATGTGCCTTGAAGTGAGATCCCAAAGGCAAAAGTATTTCATCAAAATGGATGAGACATGTAATCTGAGATTACTTGCCAATTCCTTGACATTCATTACCTCTCCAATTGGCGCATTTTCATATGTACTTAAATTGATCCTCAAGCCTGAAACCGCTTTGAAACAAATGAGGACGCATCTTAAATAGCAAAGTTGGATTGAGTTTACATCGCAGAAGACTAGTGTATTGTTAATGAAAAGGAGATGGGATATCACCATTTATGCCTCGTATTATTAATACTAAAGACATTCAAACATCCCCTTGACACAGCTTTTGCTCCTTGACAGAAGCCACCATTGCTATTGAAAAAACACTAGGGGTGCCATTCACCAAGATAAGAAATTTGAATGTGGAAGTACAAAATGCTATACACTTCCTCTATTTTCCCCCAAAGCCACATCTTTGTAACAAATAAATCAAAAAATCCCAATTGACATGGTCATAATTCTTTTTCAGATCAATTTTGCACAAAATCCACAGATTGTCAGATTTCAAATGACCATTTAAACATTCATTTGCTATCAGGGTAGTGTCAAGTATTTCCAATGGAGACTGCCCCCCATTGTCATAAAAATGGTTATATTTTTATGTGGTGCCTTTGGAGGGACAGGAATAGCCGAAGCTTTGAGGATTCTGAGAGAGCTTTGCCGAATCTTAAATAATTTTTCTTTAAAACCTTGTTGGATTGGATGTCAGTGATGCGTAGTTATTCTCTATGTTTGGTTTGTGATTTGATAGATCTTTGTAATTTGCGTGCTTGATTGTATGCTCCAAATTTATGCACCTGTATACTTGGGTGAATCTATCAGTTTGATCTCAATAAAATTCATTATTTAAAATTGAAAAAACGATTTTGAGGAATTGCTGGATATTTGTAAGTGATGCAAATTGTGTTGGATATTTGTAATTGATGCAAATTTAAGTATTTGTCCTACGTAGCTACTATTTGGATATGAAACTTCAATGTTTAATATGAATTCATGTTCCAAAAAACATTGCAACTAAAATTTCATTATTTGATAAGATTTATTTTTTGATTGGTGAGTTAAATACGCTCTGTAGGTTTTGAATCCATGATATCACCGTCCAGCCACAACCCTCCAACCAAACTTCTGAAAGAAGGAAGTTCCATTTGAGTTGATGGTCATTGGACTTGATAAGAAAATTACAAGTGAAATTTTGATCTTTTGAAAAAGATTATGATGAACTGTTGAAAGTTTCTTCGATAATGGCAGTGAGTCCTGTTTAAAAATCTGTCTTAAAGGAACAAAATCCTCAGTATGTCTTCTTTGATCAGAAGTCTCAGGTTTGACCCATTATGAGAAGGGTCTGTAGTTTGGTTAAGCACAGAAAAGAAAAAATAAATAAAGAGCATGGCCATTTGTTGTATCTTTGTTAATGGATGTTGGATTGTGGGTAGGTGATCATTATCAAATACTGATAACCTGTTAATGATGTTTTCTAGGGGGGCTTTTTTTGGTTATTCGATCATATTAGGTCTAGTGTTAGAAGGTGTTGATTGAATACATAGCATGTCAAGGATTTATGTTATTTATAGTCTGGTTAGTCTTAGAAATGATTCATGGTGTTGAGGTGGTACAAAAATCTTGTACTCGAACTACAGAATGTTTAATTTTGGGCGTGTTGCTAGATCCCTAAGGTTTATTTGAGCATCTCAGCTTAGTTTTTTTGTACCACTAGTTTCCTTGGTTTGATGTATTATAGAGACAATCTTTTGCAAGTTTCATTAGTTTCTGCTTTTTTATGCAGGGCATATCTCTATTCATACTTGTGATACATACCTTCTTTCCAATTTCATATGAAGGGTACCGTCTTTATTGTGAAAGTCTTCTTAATCGATTAAAGGTACTTCCTGATTCTTTCTCGTGTAGTTATTTTCTGACTTACCAAAAAGTGAAAGAAAGTGATTTCCTGGTTTTTAATTTTTACCAAGAAGCCTATTTTGATAATCAGAACCTTCTGTATATATCTTGTACTAGGTATTTAAATTTGTGACTCAAATAACTGATAAGTTCACCAAAGAAAGTAAATCTTTCATGAGATTGACCTCTTTAGTTATTTAGCTGATGCTCTCTTAGTTGTATTATTAACCACTTATCTTTTCATGCTGCTTCAGTGGATTTTCTCTTTGGTTGTCATTCTGATCTTCTTTCACCTACAGTTTGCATTGAAATGCTTCTAGATGTTGTTGCATTTTGGTTCATTGAATATGTTCTTAATATTGAGATGACTTAACCTCATCCTTACTTGTATTCTTCTCATCCATGTTCATATTCTTATTTTGGAAGCATTTTTTTAAGTGCACATGTTGCTTCTTGAGTGACCATTTTGCACCTTTATGCACTTTTATCATAACTTTTTTTGCATTTCTTTTGTATATTTCCAGTTCCGGTGTACTAGGTGTGCCCTGTTTTAGTAAAATCTTTACTTACTAAAAAAAATCTGATTTCTTCATATGATAGTTACTTGATGATAAGTGCATATTAAATGCAGTTTGAAAAAAAATAAAAGGTTAGCAAGTGGATCTAATTGAAAGAGTTCCTAGCAGGAGTTGGTTTGATCAAGTTTAAAGTATTGACCACGTAAGACAGCCTGAATTGCCTTCGATATATAAAAAAAATTATATATTGTTTTTTCTATGATTTGGATGAAGGCCCAAAACAATGGTCTATGATTCAAGCTGTGAATAGATCGAAATGCATATTTTGTTGATAATGAAAAGAAGTCTTTAGCAATGAAATATCCTTGATAGAAAGTAAAAAGTAGCCTTTTGATTTCTAAATTTTCTTTCCATTAATTTTTGGATTAGTTTGAGTAGTGGCAGCAACAAAAACTTCAACAGCGTCCACAATGATTGGACCGGAACAAGAAACTGTGTATCTTTGAGATCATATGATCTTACGGTTTATAATGCAATTCATATGTTGACCCTTTTTTATGTAGGCCAGAGAAGAAAAAAGTCTGGTCCTGACGTATATCTGATTTATCTGCTGAAAGTTCAATGTTGTGATATTCTGTTCCTTTAGTCTGATCGTGAAATTTCCTTTTTTGTTTTTTTCAGGTGGCTTTGCTGTTAATTTGGGTTGCTGATATACTGGTTTATGCTCTCTATTTGTCTTCAGGGGGCTTTGATTATCTTCCTTTTAGAATTGCTCCATATATCAGAGTTGTGTTTTTCATGCTGAACTTTAGGTACTGTGTGATAAAACCCTTTTTTTTTTTTTTTTGAATTACCCGTGTCTTTGTGTGTGTGTGCATGCCTAGAATTTAGATGTAAGGAAACATGGGCTCGTTCACTGATTTTGCAGAGGTTAAGTCTTATGAACTTTTACTTCTTGAGGTACATTTAAAAAGTTATGCTTTGAAATGAAAAAATTGCAGTAGGGTCCTCTAAAAGAAGAAATCAAGATAGTCCTTTTTTCATGGTGAGAAAAGAAAGAGAATGAGGACAATAAGAAAGAAAAGAATGAAGATGAGGTGACAGCACAATGTGACTCTTCTACTTATGACATATAAGAGAAGAGAGAGAAGAGGAGGGAGAGAGAGATGGGAGGAGAAAAGCTCTTTCAAAATGCCATTCAGCATTTAATTATTGTTAAGGCTGATTCTGTGTTATACTTATACCAGAACTATTAATAGGTTTTAGAAGCCCTAGAAACAGATAGGAACCTTCTAGAACTTTCCCAAGAAATATGATAGTATGCTAAGACTCTAATTTCCTTGACAAAGACTTCCCAAAATTAATAATCATGTCAATCTTTAATAATATACATCCCCTGTCCAGGGATCATATCTCCTGCATTTTACTATAGTGCAATTCTTCCAATATAGTCCAGTTGGCTTAATCAAATTGATGTAGGACAAAGTAGGGATTTGTCTATGTTTGTTGTGGTGGGTTTAGGGTAGAAAAGAAGAAGAATTAGAGAAAAGTTAGGGCTGTATAGGGGCTGTGTGAACAGTATCCGTGAATAGTAACCCTAGAAAGAAAGAAGAGAAAATAAAGAAAAGAGAGAAAGAGAAAGAAACAACAAAGGCCAACATGCCTATCGCTCAAAACGCTCAATTTTATTAATCAACTCATTCTACTCCTTCCATACATTGAGCACCCTATATATGTAGACTCTTGTACTAGTAGTATTAGGATTCCTAATAGTACAAGGACTACTATTTAACCCTAATAAATTAAACCAAAGCCCATACATAAAGACCCATAATTAAATAAGACTCATCAATAAAACCTATGGCCTATAACTATGGCCCATGCCCAACAATTGTAAAATTACTAAAATATCCTTGACTCAAGAATAACCAAATAAAATATAAAAACTTAATTAACTACCATGGACACTTATTCTTGGGCTTTGCCTTAGCCTTAGACTTCCAAAGAGAATATCCTTTCTTTAATCATGTTATAATTCCGCCATCACAAATGTTGCCAAATCAATTAAATAGCTAACTTAGCTCCACCTCACCTAGCAGCTAATGGACCTCAAATGCCTTTCAATGTCTCTCTCCCTCTAACATCTCTCTCTTCAAGGTGAATGGTGAATCTATTGACCATATCTTCCTTCAATGTCTGGTGGCTAAGGATTTGTAGTCTATGATTTTGGGCTTATTTGGAGTAATTTTTGTTATGCCAAAGTCTGTTGTTGAGCTTCTAGCTTCCTAGCAAGATTGGTTTGGTTGTCATCAAAATGGACATATATGGATGGTCATTCCCCATTATTTGATGTGGTGTCTTTGGTGGGAAAGAAATAGTAGATGCTTTGAAGATAAAGAGAGATCCATGCCAAGTCTAATTATTCTTCTTTAGAACCTTATTGGACCGGTTCTCAGCTTTGGGAAACAAATCCTTATCTTTTATTCTTGATTTACTTGATTCATGTAATTTCTGTTCTTGATTTGTTTACCCTGGTATACTTCTTGTGTATTGGGTGTCTCTTTTATTTTATTTTATTATATCAATAAATCTTAATTACTTATCATAAGAAAAAAACCTCCCTCTTCATTCATTCTCTCTCCTGTAGCTGGGATTGAGGAATTTTATGGTGGTGTCTCTTTTCTGGTGGATTCTTTGATGGTGGGTGAGCATGAGACCATTATTGGGAATGTTATCATTTTACAAGTCCTTGGAATTCAAGAGCTTTCAGTTGGTCATGTGTCCGAAGATTTGTATCTCACTCTCTCTCCACGCCTTGGTGGATACTACTGATTGCAATTTTGATAGATAGATTGCTTACCTTGAGATAGTGGTCATTAGCTTTATCTCTTGTGGGACATTGGTAATGGTCATTAACTTTATCTCTATTCGAGATGCAATGGGTGGTCCCAATGAATATAGATGTTCGTGGGCTGGAAAGGGAGATCTCTTTGCCATTTGAGTAGTGTAGTTTGGGTGGTAGTTTCACTTTGTCTTATGAGGACAATTTGGTAGGAGAGAAATAACAGTACATTTCATGATTCCAAGTTTAATGGAACATCTTTATAATTCATTTTTGTATTATCCTGATCATAGGCAGATATCATTGTGATTCCCTTTTTTTTTAATTTTTTGGTTGTAATTTGTTGAAGAGGATTTAATATTTTCTCCATTTTGTACTTGTTCTACCTTTTCTACTAAGATTTTTATCACTTATTAAGAAAAAAAATTCATCGCTAGCATTCAAGTGAATGGAGTTATAATCAAGAAGACCTAAGAGCAGTTAAATGAAAAATGAACTATGGAGTAAGGTTATTCCTTTATAGAGCAAGATTTGGAATTGTATAAAGCTGTTTTATTTGAAGACTGTCTTTGCTTAGGACATATATGCATGTGAGGTGATAATCAATAAAAGACTGCTAGGTGAAACCTGAAGGGCAGACACAACCATCCAAATACACAAGAAATTATTGATCATATCTTTAGAGCTGAGATGATAAAAGTTTTGAAATTGTACTTTGAACACATTGTTTTGTTGAACTGAAAAATCTGTGAAATAGAATTTGCTGATAGTTTTAGTTCTGTATCTTTGCTTTAAGGCAGTTTGTTTCTTTGGTACTAATGAATAAAGTTTTCATTTATAATCAATTCAATGCAAAGTGCTACAAAAAAAAAAAAAAAAAAAAAAATCCAGTGCAAAGAAGTATCTTGTTAGGGTGAAATGAACTGGCAAATTTTCCTAGAATCATTATGGCAATATCATGCCCCATACTTGAACCTTACCAATAGGTATAAGACTTATTTAGTTTGAGATATGCACTCAATGCTGACAGTGAAGGGTAAAAAAAACCTTTAATACAGAGAACTCCCTGATTAAAAGAAGTGGGACCTGTGATACATACTCAAAGGCCATAAATTAAGTCTTGATGGTCTGAAGGCCAGAATATTAATTAAAAGCAGCTACAAACCATTGACAACATCAAATTTTTAGGATCAAAACTTGCATAATCACTGTATATAGCTATACGTGTTACATGTCATGATGTGCATGCATGTTTTTATACTTTACTTTTAACTGTTAAACAACTTATGTTAAATTAGTTTGATGTTTTCTCATTCTTTTTTGTTCGTAGGGAATTACGAGCAACCATGTACATCCTGGCTGGAATGCTTAGCACCTACTTAAATGTCTTGGTATCTTTACTATCTTATTGTTGCACATTATCTTTACTGTTGCTGAGTTTACAATTTTTTTCTAGTTTATAAACAATTTGTAGAGATAAATAATCATAAATTCAATGGTGTCAAATTTGACTACATTAGTTTTACTGTATGAGTGATCAATTGCTATTGGTAGGACTTTGTTCCTTTTATAGATTTTATAGATGTCGTTATTCTTACAATGTAATTTTTTAGTGGACTCTTGTCTATTTCATTTGTACTTGAAGGTCTTCTCTCTCTAATAAAATTTCTTTCAAGAAAATTTACTTTTTGCTTGTGACTCTGGGAGGATTGTTCACTTTCATTTGCATCTGTTCCATTTTAATCCATTGTTTCATTTGCATATGCTTTTCTTGAATTGCAGGCTTTAGGGCTTTTGTTTCTTCTGTTTTCTAGTTGGTTAGCCTATGTCATGTTTGAAGATACCCAACAAGGGAAAACAGTATTTACTTCGTATGGCACCACACTGTATCAGATGTTTGTTTTGTTCACCACATCCAACAATCCAGATGTTTGGATTCCAGCGTACAAGTAAGTATGAGTGATTTAGATACCTTTTTTCCTTTTATATTTTTGCAGTGTTGTTCAATTTCTGGCTTGCTATTACTGAACTGTGGAACATGTCCAATTGTTGCTGTTCTTTGCATGAAAATAATGCATCATTTTGAAGCTGTTAATCCCTTCTTAGATATGTCATTTAAAAAAAATTGAAAAAAAAAAAAATTTGTTGTCCAATCTAATTGTACAAGGGTCTTCCATGTGGCACACTCTGTTCGTGATTTATTACTGCAGGATCTTTTGCCATCAATAGCTGCCAGAATAGTTCACAGAGTATAAAATCTTTAGTATTGTCATCAATTCGTAAAATAATGTCATTCCTAAATAATAAAGGGAAAAATCCTGTAAACTAAGCTGGAAACTGAACCCAACAGGAATCACAGCATTAGAATAAGAATTATGTCCGCTGTTACAACCTATTCCAACAACTCTGGACCCAGCTTATAACCCTCAAGGAAACATAAGTTAAGATCCTTAGACACAATTACAAACTAGGAAATTCCAAAGATGGCTGTGTGTTGAATGTAAACCAACTTTCTGAATTTCTTCGGTCTCTAAACTTGGATTTTTCCTGAATTTGTTGCTGCCTGTGTCGTGTATTTTCCTTTTATCTGAATTCATGCATGTATTTACTTTAAGAACTTTCATTCTTTATACTAATTTGAATGTTGAGCATTTTCCAATTGAAGAAACTTACATAGCCTTAGTACTACATGATTGTTTATCTTTTCATTTATTGTGTTCTTCATGTGAATATCATTTGAGAATTAAATGATGTGCCTAGGCATCAACATGAATATTATGGTATAGAATCTAAGCAACATAAGAGAAACCCATTAAGCTGCCAAAAGATTAGATTTTAGGATACCACTGGCAGTTTTTCCTTGAAGAATTTAGTCTTGTAAAGTTATCTAATCTTGAACTGGTTTGAATCTTGTAGGTGTTTATGTTTTTTTATTACTAATGTTACTGTAGTGGTCATCTTGAGGTTGCTCCACTAGTACGAAATTGAGTGATTTGGTAGGGAATAGTATTTTTAATATAGAATTCCAAATATTGGAGTGCTGAAACAAAATCAGAATATGACACTTGTTATGTGTAATATATATTTTTAACCCTAAGCTTGACATCTTGGTTTTCATGGTATTACCCACAATCAACCATTGCTGACTACATGGTATCAGAGAAACTATGTAAATTGTAATAACTTCTCTCTTTTTAGGGGTTTGAGAATAGAATTTCCGTCTTGAAGGTCAAATCTTCTTATGGATTGCATTTACTAATTTTTACATTAAACTTTATTTGTTCATGTAATAAAGGGTGTTTTAAAGTCCTACTCCCTGGAAAGCTATTTCCATATTGTTTGTAGGGTTTCCATATTGTTTGCCTTATGTGGTATCCTTTTTTTGCTTTTTTGGACTCTTTAAATTTAGGATTATACCCTTCTTAGGGGAAATTCCGTATACTTGCCTTGCACTGAATTTGTTTGTCCATTTTTTGCCATTTATAGTTTCATAATTCATTAAATGTGGCCAGGAGTAGAATGATTAGTACATATTTAAGATGAGAAAAGTCAGCAGTAGGGGTGAGTGTAGGTCAACAACCTGGAGGGTATCAGAATTTGTTTCAAAACCATGAGGGAAGTCTTGTCTTATTATGGTAAAATGTGCCATTGTTACTCTTCAAAACATCAGAAGGCTTTCTGTAATTTGCCCACCCTTTTGTCCTTTTAAAATCACATATAGTTCCCTAGCATTTCCGGAAGTTTTATTATTGCTTTTACTTGTTCTGTTTCCACATTTGTGTAATTTCTTGGGGAGTTGTTGGAACCATGTCACATCTCCATGGTATTTCTCTATTTTGAAGTCTTGAAATTTCTGTTGATGACATATAAACCTTGATCTAATGTATTATCAATTTATATTGTCTTGAAGGGCTTCGCGTTGGTTTTGTCTGTTTTTTGTTCTTTACATCCTATTGGGGGTTTACTTCGTTACGAGCTTGATTCTTGCTGTTGTATATGACAGCTTCAAAGATCAGGTATGGTTTATTTCATCTTCTTAAGTTGCCTCTAATTATGGACAATAAGACAGCTATTTTATCTGTGTTCATCTATTCATTTCAGCTGCTGGTATATTTTTTACTACTTAATGTTCAAGAAACAGCTATGTTTAGTTTCTTCTTGTTTCCTCAAGAAAGAATACAAATGCATATTTTCACATCTCTTATTTGTTGTAGCTTGCAAAACAAGTTCTTGTGATGGACTCTACGAGGAGACGAATCCTGGAGAAAGCTTTTAATCTCATAGATAAAAATGTAAGAATGGTTGTCTCTATAGGCTAAATCTTCTCTAAGCATGCTTCAGCAACAAGCTTTTCCAATTTTCTTGATCTGCTTCTTTTGAATGATATGTCTTGCTTATGTCTTTAATTAAAAGTTTCATCTCTGTACTTTGTTTTTGACTTTGAGACAATCCTATTTAGATGGTACTCTTTATACCTTTTTGATAAGTTAATAGTACTCTTTAAATCTTAAAAGGAATTTTTGCTTCCAGACTAGAGGGAGATATATTCTTACTTAAATACAAAAGAAAATAATTTTCGTCTTATATCTTCTTTGAAATAACATCACTGGAATCATAATGTTCAAGGGCTTGGATTATAAGTAATTTATATAATTTTAAGGAGTGTTGTGGAAAACAATTAGCTGCTATCAGGAAGCAGACCAACAATTTAATCTGAGCTCATGGATGGTCAGACACATTAACACTAATTCCCTTCTTTGCATGAATAGCCTGACGGTAGTGAAGGAGTGAGCAGGCCTTGCACATGTAGAACAAAAGTAATTAATCACGGGTGGAGATTAAGGATTTCCAATCTATCAGTTTGATTGTTGGGGTTTATAAGATCCTTGCTTGAATAGGTTGAAAAGGTCAAAACCCCAAAATGCCTTTGTAAGAGGGAGACAGATTCTGGACTCTATTGATTACCAATGAATGTTTAGATAGTCACATAAGGTACAACATACCAGGGGTTTTGTGCATGTTAGATTTGGAGAAAGGCGACAATCATGTGCATTGGAATTTCCTCTTGTATATTCTTCAGCGACATTGGTTTGATTCTAGGTGGAGGTAGTGGATTTTTCCCCCATTTGTTTTTCAATTCTTGTGAATGGAATCCCAAGTGGCTTTGTTCAAAGTTCACAGGTTGAGACGGGGAGTGCCTTTATCCCCCTTTTTGTTCATCATTGTGATGGAGGCACTAAGTAGGTTGTTGGGGACAGCAGGGGGAGGCAATTTCATATCAAGGTTTTCAGTTGGTGACCTTTTTGCAAATCAATTAATGATCTCACATCTTCTATTTCCAGATGATACTTTGATCTTGTTTGGGGCTCATCCAGAGCAATTGTGGCACTCGAAAGCAATTTTTGTGTAGTTTCAAGTTATATCTGAATTGAAGATAAATTTGGAAAAATCTGAATTGGTTCCTGTTGGTGTTGTGTCGGATATTGAAGCTTTGACCAGTATTTTGAGATGCAAGGTAGCTTAAATTCCCATAACATATTTGGGTCTTAGGTTCCACTTTCAAAGAAAAATCTGTGTGGAATAGCGTAATGGAAAGGTGTTTGGCTGGTTGGAAAAGATTGTACCTTTTCAAGGGGGGCTGACTTACTTTGAGACGAGGTGGAGTGGATAAGCTAATGCTAGAATCCTTTCACTGGAGGTTTTTTGAAATTAGATCCTATAAGGTGTTACACTCCATAGCTCAATAGTCTTTTCCATTGAAGAATCTGTGGAAACCTAAAGTGCTAACAAAGGTCAGTTTCTTCCTTTGGGAAGCAGCATTGTGGAAAATCTTAACTACTGATAACTTGCAAAGGCTTTGGATAGTTGTGATTGATTGGTGTTGTATAAGAGGGATGGGGAAACTACTGATCATTTACTTCTACATTGCCCTGTTGCTAGAGAGATGAGGAATATGGTATTTTCACTATTTGAGATTAAATGGGTCATGCCAAGAGGTGTTGTGGAGCTCCTAGCCAGTTGGCCTTGCAAGTTTAGCAAGCACAGCAAAGCAGTGATTTGAAACATGATCCCTTATTGCCTTCTGTGGGTCTTTGGTGGGAGGGGAATGCTCAGACTTTTGAAGGGAGTGAGAGATCAATTCCCGACTTGAAGATTTTATTCCTCAAAACTTTTTTTGGGTGAATAATTGCTTCAAGTGTTTATACTTTGCTTCTTTGTCTGATTTACTTCATAGTTGTACTTTTCATGCATCTTTTTGATTGACTTTTTGCTGTGTCTGTAGTACACTGTCTATATATGTGGGTTCATTGTACTCTTTTATTTTATTTTCAATGAAGTATTATTACTTATCAAAAAAAAGAAAAGAAAATAATTATGAGCGGGGAAGTTTGGATGATAGGTCCTTCATGCCTAATGTGGTATATTTGGAAAGAGCGAAATCCCCTTACTTTTGAGGGAATGGAATTTCCCTTGCCACATCTCAAATTTCTCTTTTTAAAAACTTTATATGAGTGGACTTTCAATTCCTATACCCTCTCCATGACTACATTCATGGGCTTTTTAGATGATTTACCTTTCGGTCGCTCAGGTTTTTATTTTTTATATTTTAAATGCTCTGTTTCTTCTTGTTTTTTTGCCATTCTTTTGTATACATCCCTGTAATAGGATAGTGCTGTTTTAATGAATTTCTTTTACTTATATATATAAATAAAAGTTTTTGAAGAAATTTTATTTGAGCCCTCAGTAGCCTCTTGGGTTATCCTTGGTGCTTATAGAAGTACCTCAACATTTGAGGTTAGGAGTTCAAAGTTCAAAGCACCTTGTATTTCACTGGTATAACATTTAGATTTAAGGATAAGGTTACTCTTTCTGCCATGTGCAATGACAAACAATGAATGCCCTGGTATAGAGTGAGTTTCAAAATTGAAGGGAGCAAAAGGGCAAGAGAAAGGCCCTAGAGGAGATGGATAGATTCAAGAGGCCGTGCTAAAATACGATTTCCAAGAATTTGATAGAGGATGTGGCTCTAGTTACAGTTAGTGATTACCTTGGTAGTCTTTTTAGGTGAGTTGAGTTGAATGTAAAATCCTAAATGCTTATGAAAGCTAAATGAATGGTACAGAGTGCCCAGTCACTTGATGATGAAACTTTGGGATAGTGTTTCAGAAAACTATAGTTAAAACAGAAGGAAGAAAAAATTGGTGGATGTCATGCCTTGGAATTGAATATTCTATTATTTTTTTTTTTACAAGTGTTGATTTTCGTGAGTGATAATGTTAAAGGTGTTCGAAAGACATTTATTTCGAAATTGTCACAACAGTCTGTTTCCTAGCCAGAAATAAATGGTAGGAGAGGCATGCCAATCTCAATTAAAAATTTTAAATTAAGAGTTTATTTTGAGCCTTGTTTGTGGCTTTAGTTGATGGAGCTCAGGAAAAGGTTTCATGGAGTTTATTGAATGACATTGTTTATCTAACAAGTTTGTGTATTGTATGAAAGACAATTGATAACACCTGTTGAATCCATTGACATATCAATAGACATTAACATGCTGTTGCTCTCTGAATTTATAGTATGTATGAGTTCATATTTAGATTGAATGAGTTATAACACCCCCAACCAACCCCCCTGTTTTTATTTTTCAAAATACAGCCCTTTTGCTGTCATCCTTGTTTTATGGCATCATGACTTCTTTTTTTAATTTTTTTATCATAATGATTTTGGTTAGTTTTTTATACATTTAAATATAGTTGCATTTGTTATTGTTGACATTACATTTTTATTTATTTTTTGGCCCCTTTTTTGTGCTTTAACAGAATCATGGATTTCTTGATAAAAAGCAATGCATTCAACTGTTTGAGGAACTGAATAAGTACAGGTATTAATGGCACCACTATCTTTAACATGCTTTAGTAGTTATTTTCTTTTATCATACATTGTTGAATGTTTTTTGAAATTCTGTTGGTTAATAGGAAGAAATGGAAGGCTCCTGTGTCACTGAACATGGCCCTACGCAAAATAGCCTTCTCTCTGAAATAAATTAAAAAAGGTTTCAGGATACAATGACACCCTAAAATCATGGGGCAATGGAATTTTATACAGACGTTTGGTTTTGACTTTTTGATAATATTTTTTCACTTTGTGTTGTATCTCTTCTGCTGGGAACTTCTTTCTTTCATCTTTTACTAGAGGGATGTGTGAACAGTGCATGCCAGTAGAAAGTAGACAACCCAAAAAGTCTGGCTGTGGGCAGGAAAATATATAATATGTTAATTCAATGTTTTTAAAAGTGCTGCAGGTGGGAACCATAAGTTCTTTGGAATCTACTATACTGTCTTTGGTAAGTTGCAAGAGAAAGGACAATAGGGTCGTACTGGGGCACAGGAAGCATCTCACATGGTTGTGTAGATTTTCCGGTCTACTGTTTTTCAAATTACAATGATAGGTTGTGGTTTTTTTACTGAGGGAAATGATCTTGAAAAATATGACTAACTCAAGAAGAGGCTTTTCTGATTTTCCGTAAATGAACTTGTAGGTGAACACAACTCATGCACACACATGGATTTGAATTTGTGATTCCACTCTCCACCCTTAGGGGAAGGAGATGCCATTTGAGATCTTTTATGAGTTGCTTTCAAGTGTTTTAATGGTGGGGGTGGGAGTGGAAGACAAGTTCAGACACTTGTAGTTCAAAGTAACTTATTCAGGAGTGGGAAGCGCTCAGTTGTTATTTTGAGAAACTTTCAGCCAAATTCTTGTGCGTATTGAGATTGGAGATTCTTGTGCAATTGTGCCTTTCTAACTACTCTTAGTTATCCAATTACAATTTCCTGATTCCTCTGAAAAGACAAAATCGAAATTAATATCCTTATTTCTTGCCAATTTATATTATTGGTATTATCATTACCTTCATTATGTGTGTATTGCTGATTTTGAAAGTAAAAATGCACAAGGAAAATTGTAGTCAAAGCTTTAATTGCTTTCTTCAATCTTTATTCTACATCTACCTGTTCTCTCATCTAACATAGATCCAAAACCCTTATCAAAACTCTTAAATAAATAATATCTGAACAGCCTCTTGACCTTCTGTTGACCCATTATGGAAGTATTTTTTTAAGCCACTTAAAGTGTAAGGGTGGTTTATGTTTGAACCATTGAATCGTTTTTTGAACCTTTTATTCTAATAAATGAAGTTTTACTGTAAAAATGGGACACACAGTGATATACCACTCTAGAATTGAGAAAGGATCAAGGAGGCAGCCTGAAGGCAAGACATCCCACAACCACTAGCTGTTGCTTTTTAGCCTTGACATCCCTATAAGCGGACAGGGAGCTTCAAGAAGCTCCAGTGAACTACTCATCAGGAAACCTATTATAGAGAAAACTGACAGGAAACTTTCTGGTTGGAAACATTTATATTTGTTGAAGGGTCATAGACTGACTTTGTTAAAAAGTACTTTTTTGAGCTTTCTGACCTATTATCTATCCTTGTTCACTGTTCCTAAATTTGTGGCTGATAGAATAGAGAGGATTTAGAGGGATTTCTTATGGGGAAGGGGGGGGGGGGGGGGGGGGGGTAAGAGGAAGAATTCAAACACCCATTAGTGACTTGGAGCAAGATTTTCTCTCCTATTGAGTTTGGGGATTCGGAGGATTGGGGTTTTTTATAAAGCTTTACTAGGAAAATGGTTATGGTGCGTTGCGAATGAAGTCAACCATTTGTTGTGTTAGGTAATTGCATCCAAATATGGTTAAGACAAGAGGGGGTTGGTGTACTAGAGTTGATATAGAGACTGATGGTTGTGGGTTGTGGAGGAGAATTAGGGCGGGTGGGGAAAGCTTCTTCACACCTGCAGTTTATGCTACTCATATTTGTGTGCATAGGTTAGTGATTTCCCCCTTTTGCCCTTTTGTTTTGTAGGCGTGTGCTTAGGTTAGTCCAACTTCTTTTTAAAATTTTCTTTTATGAGTTTTAACTTTTTATTATTCTTTTTTCATTATTTAGGTAGACAATAGATATATGTATATATATATTGGTTAGGCTTTAATATACTTACAATAGATTTTTTAACAATTATTTAAAAACAACTAATATTTTTGTTATAAAACTAATTTTGTAAACTTTGAAAATATATATATATATATATATATGTATGTGTGTATGTATGTATGTATATTAAATTAATTAATTAATTATAGATGTATCTCCGCTGCACTCGTATCCTAATTTTTTAAAAATTACCATGTCGCCGTACTCGTATCCGTGTAGGTGCATCCTAGGTAGTAGCTAGAGTTTACAGTTTTATAGAGCTTTTCACTATTGGGAGTTGGAGGATGTGTTTTCCTTTTTTTAACTTCTTTTTTCTAAGTTTCCTAGGGGGGGAAGAAGATGATAGGTTGATTTGGAGTTTGACTAGTAGTGGTTATTTTTATGTACGTTCCTATTTTAACTATATTTTTGGTTGCCTTACTGCTTCTTTCCCATGGAAGAGCATTTGGAGTGTAAAGGGCCCTAAAAGGGCGTTGTTCTTTTTTATGGGCAGCAGCTCCAAATTCTTACAATTGATAACCTTGTTAAGAGAAGACTTCCCCTGGTTAATTGGTGCTGCATGTGTCGACTGTCGATGCTGTGGGGAAATTGTGGAGCATCTTTTGCTTCATTGCGAGTTTTCTCATGCATTGTGGAGTGAAGTTTTCCTGATGTTTGGGATTCAGTGTGTGATGCAAGAAAAGGTAGCATCTTTTCTGCATAGGTGTCAGAACTGGTTGGGGAAGCATTCCTCAAATGTTTGGAATTTGGTACTAGCATGTTTGATGTGGTTAGTTTGATGGGAGTGTAACAGCCCCACTTTTGAGGATGCTGTGAGCTCTATAGATCATTTGTAGTCCTTGCTAATCCGGATATTGTTTGATTGGTCTCGGGTTTGGGGTTTTACGCATTGTACTTCCATTTTTGATTTCCCATATTTTGCTATAATTTCTATTTAATTTGCTTGTAATTGTTTTAAACACTATGTGTTCATCATCGTGAACACAAATTGCCTTTTCTTTAAATAGAATTTCTATTTCTTATCTAAAAAAAGAACTACTCATCATTTTATCCTTTTTTCAACATTGGATCTATGATCGAACAAAGAAACTATTAACCTGTGCATTTCAAATGTTGTTGCATTGGTTCTTTCCTCAAGAGATCAGCTTTTTGTATAAAATCAAGGTTCTTGTATTTATCATAGGTTTCACTAATCGTGCTGCTAGCTTGTTAATGTGGGAAGCACAAACAAAGATTTATTTTAATTTAGTTTTATTTCTTATTGGAGTCAATTGAATTTTATTTTAGGCCCTAGTATTAAATTAGGTTTGTTAGTATTTTTTTTTAGTCTAGGGTATTTTTGTAATAAGTCAATCAAGGTTACCTGTGTTAGATAGACTTTAGTAGTCTATATAACAAGGTGTTGGAATCTTTTTGAGGAGGATTATTTTGATGAACAAAATTTCAGTTGAAATCATCCCAATGGTCTAGTGCCGACTCTAGCCAACCCTAAGTGCTGACTCCAACCAACCTTAGGTGCTGAGTCCTTGAAGTTTTCTCATGCTAGGTGCTGATTACTAGAAAGTCTAGGTGCTGACTCATAGTTTCTCTATCTTTATGTTTCTAGTTATTTACTTTTGATGTTGCATCGTTTTGGTTTGTGCCACGTCACTTGTGATGTTGATTTTGTGAATCTTGAAGGATGTCTTATATATTTTTCTTGTAGGACTTTGCCAGAAATATCAAGAGAAGAATTTGAGTTGATATTTGATGAGCTGGATGATAGTCATGATTTCAAGGTATGTCCATTTACTTGAGCTCTTGGTTAGACTAAACTAAATTCTAGTGATATTTATTTTTATTTTTTATTAGTGTTCAAAACTTTTCTTTGTCATCTGTTTGAACAATCCATCATTGGTGTAAAAAATTTTCATTTAGTCATTTTGCTAAATTTAATCATTTCTGTTTTTGGTGTCATGGATATGTTTGCTAGCAAATGTATACAGCACCTACTAATGCACATAAGACTTCGATATTTAGCTTGTAATGTTTATGAATATAAGGAAGAATACACTTTGGTTTTAGAGTGCTTCTTGTATTTCATAACAAGCAGATTTTGTTTCCATTTTAGGCAAGATAATATCCTTGCCTCCCATATCTAGAAATACATATAAGGAAGGCATTTGGTTTGGGTCATCTTTTAAGATTCCTTATTGGAATGCAAATAGCTCAAGGGAATTTGGATCCCCATAAAACCCCACTTCTATAGGAATATGGATTTACTTGAAAAAATGTGGGTATTCACATTCCCAAGACCAGGATAGTTATCTTTTTTTTTTCTTTTTTTGGATACGTAAGAAAAAGGGGAAACTTTTTTTACGAAAGTGACAATGATACCCCATTTAATACTCTCTAACTATCCAAAGTATAACTTTTTCATCTTACCCATTCGCCCTCCTATCTTTTCATTCTCTGTCTGATTTGTTGTTTTGCCACTCTCTTTCTCTGCTAGAACACGATTGCTTGACCGTTACCACTGTGGTGAGTATTACTCTTCCATGCCTAGGTTTTCTTTAATCCATTGCATTTTTTACGTTTTAGATTTGTTATGATATCTCAATTTTGATAACCTTTTTGGGAAGTATGCATGGCCTAGACTTCAATTTTGAGAACCAGCTTCCATAACCCGTTGTAGTCTTTCTTGCATTGTCTCCTTCTAGGACTCAGATATATTTTGCTCTAGTTTTTATTTTAGATCATTTTTATTTTATAATATAATAGAGATAGGGAATGTGAGATTTACTTTTTTTGGTTTAATTTTGTATTCTGTTGTTTATATTGTTGGTTCCTAGACAATATTTTGCATCTAAATATTAATGCACCTTATGCTCAAAAACCTAAATCTAGGTTGCACGGACACACCGTTTTTGGCGTCGTGTCGGTGCCGGACACCAGAACAAGTACGACTCACCGGATTCCGGTGTCCGGCAAGTGTCCTCTTTTTTTTTTTTTTTGACATGCACCGACACGGCTCCTATGCGTCCGACACGCCAGCAGTGAAGAAAAAAAAATCACAGATTTTTCCATTTTGTTCCGGCCGGAACAGATGGAAAATTTCGTACCAATCTACAAACCGGAATGAGGAGATGAAAAATCACTGCCATTGGATGCAGAAAGGAAAAAAAACAAAGAAAAAAAGAACGAAATGAAGGCATGAAGCAAAGCCGGTGTGAGAGAGAAAATACAAAAGAAGAAGAAGAGGAAAAAGAGGAGAAAAGAGACTGAAGAGAGCACCTGAGCCCCTGAAGATTGAAGAGACGTGGGAACTTTGGAAATGAGAAGAAGAAGAAAGAGTGGTCAGGTGAGACGAGAAATAAATAGTGTAGGACATGTGAGTGGGTTGGGAAATGGGATAAGTTAGTGGAAGGAAACTTCTTGGAAGTTCCCTCTAATTGCCCAACTTGTTTCTCTTATTTACAAAAAGACAATTACTAATTATATTTTAATAACAATTAGAATAATGTACTTACTTTATTTTATATGGAAAATCATCTGCTTACTTTATTTGAGATTTTTTTTTATATAAAAAAGTGTATATATATATATATACACACACACAAGGTAATATATATAAAATGTTTACCAAAAAAAAATAATAATAATAATATATATATATATATATAATATGCCTAAATATAAAATATAATTAATTATTTAACTGCTGTGTACCCGCCATGTCGTATCCTTATTTTTCAAAAATTGCCGTATTCCCGTGCCTGTATTAGTTGCCTAGACATCCAAATAAGTAAAAAAAAGGTGATCCTTAAATACATTCTAACCTTATGATAGAGTTTCATTATCCATTCTTGCCTAGACCCTAGACATCGAGAATTAACACTTTGCTATATGTTATTGATCTCTAGCCTTTTCTGATTACTGATTAGTGGTGGGACCTAAATTTTCCTGTTTTGTAAAAAGGATTAAAATGTGTAAGGACAAAGTTAGAGACAGGGATGTCACTTTCCCTTGTCTGGTACTGGGGATGGAAGCCTGGAAAAAGGATGAAACTTGCCCTTGATTGTTAGAAGAGAATTATGATAAGGAAGAAAGAGAATTTTAATTATTATTATACCCTTGTATTAATTTGTGATATATGATGCAGATAAATTGGTGAAATTGCAAAGACCCTTTGTGTTCATCTCATTATTTGGCCTCCCCATAATAAATCCAAAAGGAATATTTAATTTTGAGGAATTATCCTTTCGTTTGAGTAAGGTAATTTGAGTCTTGTGTTAGCAGAGATCATATAGGATCCTGCTGTGATCCTTGATCTCTTCCTGATCAATTGGATGATACATAGTGGGGCTAGGTGAAACTTATTCATTCTTTTTTTCCCCAACTACAAAACATGAAAACTGGTTATCTACTAATGTTTCTTCCTTTCTGTTTGCTTCGTTCACTTTTCTTCCTTCCTAACATAGAGGCTTCAATAAAAATAAAATTTTGGCACCTTGATATTAAATTTTGATCTTCTAGTTGTGCTGGAAGGGTAAAGAAAATAGTTTGATAACTCAACCTGCTTCATCATTCACACAAGTCTACCATTTGCTTACCACTGCATGACCGTTTTTGCCTTTGCTTGAGATTCAATGTTCTCACATCATTTATCTTTCAACAACAACAATTCTAGAATGCAAATCATTACAAGTGGTAAACAAATTATTTTTGGTCAACAGGATTACAAGTAGTGCAACCTAATAATTTGAAAGAACAACAAAATTTGGTCTTTCTTTTCCTTGTATTTTAAACTGTTTTTTACTAGAGATGGACATTGTGGAAGAAAAATGTTATGGTTACTATCATTTGTTGTATGTGTATTTTTCTAATTTGTTTGCTGAACTTCATCTTTTGACTTGTAGATCAACCTAAATGAATTTTCTGACCTTTGCAATGCCATTGCTCTAAAATTCCAGAAGGAAGAGTGTGTAAGTCCAAAATGCCCTAGATCTGAAACATCAGTAAGCTTCTTTTTGAGTGACAAAGAGCTTTATATTGCATCTTTGATACAATGTATTTTGGTTGCAGGAATCTTGCTTTGAATATTTTCCATCAGTCTACAATTCACCCTACTCTAAAAATTTGAAAGGGTTTGTGCGGAGTCCTAGATTTGGATATATTATATCCTTCATTCTCATACTGAATCTGTTTGCTGTTATTGTGGAAACAACGGTATGACCTCTATTTTAATAGAACTGGTGCTTTACATTTGCCACCATGGTGTGGTCAACATATATAGGGTTCATTGCCTTGGATTTATTTGATATTTATGAATTAAAGTTCCGCTTTAATATTCTTGTTTGATGCCTTTAGTGGTATGATCTTAGTGCTTATGAATAAACTTGCATTAACTCAATAAGTAATTTCTAGATGCTATTTGTTGTCAAAGTTCATCATTGTGGTGTAAATATAATTTATTTTTCCATCACTACATGTTTCAACTGAAATAGAATTCAAATGGTCATAATTATTTTTCTGTGGTGTTTGTCATTTGGTTCTTGATTGGCTTTCCCAACCCCCTTCCCCTACCCCATACCTAAGGGGACCCCTTTCAATTATTCCATGCAAATGGAATTGAGAACATTTTCAACAGGCAGCAGCTTTCGGGGTCTTTAATTGCCCAAATGGGGAAGAGGAATTTACAATTTTTGGAGACAGATGCAACTGTCAATTTTATTATGGACATAGTGTTAACACTTCTCTGTGAATTTATTATTTTGAGTATGTATATTATTCTTTGTTTTAGGGTTTTATACTAGCAGAATAACCGTAGATACTAAAGATAATGAGATAATAATGAGGATGATGATTGTTATGAGTACACAGGGCACATTTGGCACACTGAATGGAGTTACAACAGTGATAATAATCTTTATTACTAGAAATAAAAAGGAGTTGTAGTGAAATAACTAAACAAATTCAAACATTTGATTGTAAGTTGTAACATTAGGAAATATCTTAGTTATTCAATTATTTTTCCTAAAAAGGAATAATTTTTAAATTTGAGAGAGAGGTTATTTTTTTATTATTTATTATTTTTGTAATTATTATGTGTATATGGAAAGTTTGTATATTTGTAAATATATTAATTTTAGAAATTATTACACCTAGTCACCTACTAAGGAAAAGCTATTACAACCCGTTTAGAGATGAAAGTTATTCCTCTTTTTAAAAAATAGTCATTCATAAAGAATGACTATTCTTTATAATAAAAACATAACTATCTTTTACAATCTGCCAAACATACCCATAGTAAGGGGTAAATGTGTAATAATGTACTAAGGTTGACAACAAGAAGTAAATGATGATGATGATGATGATGATAATAATAATAATAATAATTTGCAAGTTTCTTGGAAAAATTGTATTACATCCTCATAATTCTCCATATTCCTAGGATAGTTGGTGAATTTTTACTTGTTTCTACAAATTAATAAACAAGTTGTAATCGTCATGACATCAAGTACTGATCATGCCATTTTCAGCTGAAGCGTCCTTTAAATTGCACTCCTTTTTTGGCCTAGATTGCAACGAGTTTGCAGCTTGAGTTGCCTATAATTACAGTGCTGGGTAATTCTTTTTCCCATATTTTGTCAGCTGTGGATTTGTCACTGTTGAATGATTAAATCCCAGGCCCCACAACAATCGAGTCTTAGAAGAGGAATGCTTTTACATGTTAACTAACAAAGGCGCCTAGTTAAGTGCTAATTGCACATCTGATGTCAGAAATATTCTACCAGTCATTTTTGTCAATTGATTTTCGGTCAACATCCTGAATGATGTTAGTGTTCCAGATTTATTTACCTTAAGAACAGTCATTTCCACTACTCATTACATGTCATCATTTTCAGTTAGGTTTTAGAATAAGAAAATTGATGATACATCTACCATCTGATACCTGGTCTATTTGGTTTCAAACTATAATACCAATGTCCGATGAAAGGCTCCAGCACACTAAAGTGAGAGATGAGGCCATTAATAGGGATATTTTGGCATTAAATAGAAAGTAATATTTCCCCAACATTCTCAGAAATGAGTGAGGAAACCTTTCTAATCAATGTTGAGAGAGAGAGCCCATTAATATGAATCTTTTGGCATTAAATGAAAAGTAATATTTCCCTTAACATTCTCAGAAAATACTGAGGAAGCCTTTCTAATTAATGCTCCATTAATGGAGATACTCTTTGACCTTCTTGCAAGTCAAAACAAAAAATCTGATAGAACCAAGAATCAAATATTTAAATTCATTTCTTGAACACTTTGATACTCAATGGCACTCCAAACTATTAATAGAGTTGTTTTTGTAATAGAGTTGTGCTTTTGGTTTCTTGATTACTAGATCCAAAACAATTAATTGGCAAGTGGCTCATGTATCTTTATCCTGACATATATAAATCATGCTAATGTGGAATGCTTATTTTGTTGCAGCTTGATATAGAAAATAATTCTGCTCAAAAGGTGTGGCAAAAGGTAGAGTTTGTCTTTGGTAAGCGCTTGCTGAGGATCAACTTATCTTCATATGTACATGTGTGAATTATTGCTAAACTAAGAATCTATAGTATAAATATGTTTATGGTGAGCTTCTAAGTTGATGCAAGTCTAGCATTTGCATATCTGTAGATTCAGAAAATTAAGATAACATAGATTTTTCAGCCACTATTCATGGTTGGCTGCTAATATTGTCCATTAAAGGATTTTCATTGTTACAATTAGCTTGTAGTGGATTAATATATTAAAAAGGAAGTTAGTGACCTTGGTAGTTATGTCAGTGATGAGATATTCAATGGTTGACATGGTCAATTCTGTTCTAATCATCAGGATTGATGTTTGGAACCAGTGTTGATGGCCTTCCTGAATGTTGATACCTTTTCAGGCACAAGCTGGAAGCATAAGTGTATTATATTTGAACCAAGGCTATGCTTAGGGTCTTTTAGATCACATGTGAGGGAAAGTGCAACATATGAATGCTAGATGAGAAACACACTGAAGCATATGACAAACCAGAACTTTGGAACAATGAAATTAAAATAAAGGATAGGAACCTAGGAATCAGCTCCTAGGCTTGCTTGGAGTCAGCACCATGTGAGAAAAAAAAACCACTAGGAGTCTGCACTAGACAAAAAACCAAAAGAAACTTTCATTCATCAAAATTGCAATCTCCTTGAAAGGATTACAATAGTTTGCTTATACAGGAATACTAACTCCTAATTCTAATTAGCATAGGAAACCCTACTTATTGAATGATAGAAGTACACTAAGCTTTAAATAAAAATACTAATTAACCTAATTGAGTACTGGGGCCTAAATAAAATAAAATTTTAATAAATGTCCAAAAAGAAATAAAACTAAAAAAAATAAATTGTTGCTTATGGTTCCCGCATCATCAACAACACACACACACATGCTCAGGCAAAGGGGCATTCTGAATAATAGCTAAACTTATTGATGGCAGTGTTGGCAGTCTCTATTGCTGCTAGACTGACTATTAAACTTATTGATGCATGCTCGCTTAACCGGAAATACTTGATAATCTTGGGTAATAGTCTTCAGAAGTGATGGCAAGTGAAAAAGTAACTACTATACATGTTCTGACTTGGGCTAGAAGTCTGTTTTCTGCTTTGAGAGTTTTCAGTGTTGGTACTCCTTTAGATATGTTGTACTTATTAACTTGCTCTTTATTACCTGATTGATCTCATTATTCCAAATTATGTGTGCTATATAGACTAATCTTAGTTTCTGTTTCTGAAATTAATAGGTGGCTTTTTCTTCTTCTTTTTCTTATTTTGTCTTTTTATCCCACAGGATGGATATATGTGCTGGAAATGGCTTTAAAAATATATTCATTTGGATTTGAGAATTATTGGAGGGATGGTCAAAACCGCTTTGATTTTATGATCACTTGGATAATAGGTAATCAGATTGGAAAATAACATCCCTTTGTAGTACTATTTATTGCAATTTCTTTACAAATCAATCTTGTAGGCATCATAACAATATTGCTAAATTTGATAAATGGAATTGTCTATAGAAACAACTTTTGCTATTGCTAATTGGCCCTTTTGATTATTATATGGAATAAACATCATTTACTTCTTTGGTCTGTGTTATTCTCTGTTCCATTTATATTACTATTGATTGATGATTCTTATGTCCGCAGTTATTGGAGAAACCTTGACTTTTGTGGCCCCTCAAGGACTTACTTTCCTTTCCAATGGCGAATGGTAGGGAATATTTTTCTTAAAAATATTTTTCTTCTTTACATGAGAGTTCGTCATTTTCCCTCATTGTATTTATCCTAACTCTTTGCTATTGAGTTTTTACATAATATGAAAATCTTTGAAGAATATAAGCTTCTTAGTCTGGGTATGATGACAATTTTTTGGATGATCTTTACGTGACCTCCCCATTGACTTCATCAAATTGCTGTTAATGTAGGATACTTCTTAGTGATATTTACAAGTTTCTTATAGGAAAATACCAGTGATCATACCACAGACCTGCGTTTCCTCTGATGTCCACAGATCATTAAGTTGATAAATTTGATACAGGAATTTTATGGTTTATCATAGCTTTTAAAGCACTTCCTCATCTACAATTATTTCTCCATTGTTAATGTTAACAGGATTCGCTACCTTCTCCTCATAAGAATGTTAAGATTGGTAAGGCTGCTGATGTATGTCAAGCGTTACCGTGCCTTCATTGCCACTTTCATAACCCTTATACCAAGTTTGATGCCATACCTTGGAACCATATTTTGTGTCCTATGTATTTATTGCTCTCTTGGTGTACAGGTAAATTCTTTTCTCTTGCTTGCTTTCAAAGAAAGTAATTGACTAATATAAAGATGCCCTTCTTCTTTCTTCACCCATCCGTGCTTCCCTATTTATTAAATGGATGTACATGGAAAATGTCTGACCTGTACTTATACAATTTTTCTTCAGCATATGTTTGGAAATACTCAAGTTTCTGCTATGTGTCTTCACAGATTTAAAATTTAATATATAGTGTGGAGGGTTAATTTTATACCTAATTGATTTAGACCTAGTTTCAAATGTTCCATCAGTCACATTTTGAAGGTTGATAATTCTAATCTATAGGTCCTTATCATCTGATACAGCATGTCTTTTAGACATCTGATAGCTATATCCATGTATAATATTGAATATTTCCCCATTTATGTTACTGTTAAAACATGTCACATTTTGAAGGTTGATAATTCTAATCTATAGGTCCTTATCATCTGATACAGCATGTCTTTTAGACATCTGATAGCTATATCCATGTATAATATTGAATATTTCCCCATTTATGTTACTGTTAAAACATTCTCCAATTTTTTTTCTTCTAATTTTTAGATCTTTGGTGGGATTGTCAATGCTGGAAATGCCAGTTTGGACGGGACTGATCTTTCAGACGATGAGTATCCTATATTCATTAATAAACTATTTTCTAAGGTTTCATTTTATCCAGCCATGGCATAACTGTGATATCTTTCTGTTTTATATTGATAATAAAAGGCTATTATAGGAAAATTCTATTAGATATTAATATTCAATCATTTTGTAAATTGTTAATTGCTCCTGCAACGATTTAATTGCAACAAATGTCAATTTCTTCAGACAATTTTCTTAACAAAATCAGCTATTTACTTTTCAATTTCAATGACTATCCAAATGGGATGGTGACACTTTTCAATTTACTGGTCATGGGAAACTGGCAAGCATGGATGCAGGTACAACTACTGTTTTATTTATAATTTTTGTTGAATTATATTATCCTGAATGATCATCTTTCTCTACATAGTGAATGATACTGTTTGTTTGGCTATTCTTCTATGATTTATGTCCTCATGGAATGCTTGCTGGGATTTTCCCTTTTTTTTTCTTCTCTCTTTTTTGTTTTGAAATGTGATCATGAGAAGCTAGGCTTTCTTGGCTGTACCTCCATGTTGACTGAAGATTTGGGGTTCTTTATGAGGGAGCTGTTAATGGGTTGGCTACTCTAAACCTACCTGAAATACAAATTGGAAATCTGCAAACTACAACCACTAGATCTGTAATGCATCGCAAAGATTGCATGGATCTAGACAATCCGTGCATTTTGATCCAACATGAGACCCGTGGATTTTATTTAGGCTCCACCTAGTGGATGGTTTGTAGAAACTCCCACATAAGAGAACTGATCTTGTGGGAACCTGTCACAACCCAAACTCAATTAAACAATTGGTTCTTATGAGTCACAGAGATGCAACCATATTCTTGGGCACATTTCTGTTCATGCATGTCCTGCCATGATGGGAAAGTGTTGTATCTGACATGAATTCTCTCTCCTTCAAAGTGTTCAAGTTACTTGGTATGATCCATGTCATTGTGTCTGTCCCAGCATCAAGGCTTGAATCCTTTTTTGGTTCAGTAGAGTTACTAGCTTAGCACTAAAGCATTTGTTTTCCAGCCTACAGAATATCTGTTCATTTAAAATGTCAATAAACCGCATGTAGTGCATACAACTAATATTTGGACCATAGAAGAGGTTCAGGCATATTTAAGTTGTTATCAGAAGTTCTTCGTTAATCCTGTGTTATTACTTTTATAGTTCAATTAGTTAAAATTGAACTATAATTGTGACCTACACTTTGTGTTATTGTTTTAATTGCCATTCATCATTTCAGAGCTACAAGGAATTAACAGAAACTGCATGGAGCCTCACTTACTTTGTCAGCTTCTACTTAATAACTGTGTTATTGCTTTTAAATTTGGTAAGTTTTATAACTTTTGCTCCATTTTTTTTTCCAACAACATTGCCTATATGTTTTTTAAAATTAATAAGTTACACAAGCACTTAGTGTGGTCTGAACCCACCATAGGAGAAGGAGGTGCCATTTGAGCTAAAGCTTATTGGCCCTTTCTTCATGTGTTGCAGAAGCAAAATGCCTGCCATTTGATTGTTTTGCAATTTATGAGGCAGAGCAACTTTGTTTCTTGAATAAGATGCTGAAGAAATAGATTTTCAGTAATTGACTAAAACCAAAGTTGAAATATGTCATTACAATTTTGTTTGCTAAAATTTAACATAGAGAGTGACAGTAATTACCTTTATGTATGAAGCATTCATACATAGTAACTTCACAAGGGTCAGCCCATAACAAAGAATAGTTTTGGTTTGGCTAAGTTAGGGGCACTGATTCCATCCTAAAGATTTTACATGTGACTCCAGACAGGGTTGTTGAGAATGACTTACTTTTAACATTTTAAGGATTTTCTTATCGGGAATTTGGAATATGAGAAGCCTTTGCTGCTGTGGCATTGTTGTCTTAATCTTAAATTTATTTGTTTAGTAAATGAAGAAGCTCTACTTGGAAAAGATGCCCCTTTGCTTAATGTGGGTAATTTTGAGAGAAAGAAACAATTATACATTTTAATAGTTTGAATCTGATATCATTATTTTTTTGGCAGTTGTAGTTTGAATTGGGCTTTAGAAGCATGATTTAATGTAGAGTTTATTTATTCTGCTTCTTTTAGGTTGCAATTTTTGTGAATTGTATTGCTTTAGGTTTGCTTTATAATGTCCTGTTGACATGATGTGTTCCTCTTTTCAGGGCAATTGTGTATTAATTACCCAAACAAATGAAGATTAACTTTAGAGGTTGTTTTTCATGTAATTTCAGATTGTAGCTTTTGTATTGGAGGCATTCTTTGCTGAAATGGATCTCGAGTCATCAGAAAATTTTGAAGAACAGGATAAGGTTGGTAGCTGTTCTGCACTTATTATTACAATAGAAAATTAAAGTTATGCAGCCAGGTCCATCTCTTGAAAATGTGAGCATGATGCAGATATATGATTTCCCTTTCACTTAAGAAAATTACATAAATCCTCCTATAATTCTAGGGTGATTTTCAAATTAACTCTTGACTTTCTCATTCCATCAATATCCACCCTTTAGTTTCAAAATTGTTGCAATCTAGATCTTCATTGAGGTTTAATTAACTAGAGATATTGGAAATTCAAGCAAACTGCACTTGAGAGCTATTTGGGGGCTACAAAATGATGGCATCTTCATTAAATTGTGTTTATTGATTAGGTTTTACATATAAATAAACCATTTTCTGAATTTTGTTTTGTGCCAAAATACCATCTGCAACTCTCATGTAGAATATTTATTGCTCAGATAAATTCTAAGTACAACTTATATGGATTTCTGTTATTTTTAGTTAACAAATTCAAAGACTTACGAAGAGCACATTGTAACACTTTTAAGCTATAGGGTTGACATTAGTGCAATCAAAACTTTTAGGTTTAGTTTGACGCTAATACCAAGCTCTAGGGTTTATTTTGTAATTACTTATAAATATATTTTGAAAATTGTTTGATTATCATGTTACTGGGTTGTGAAGTCCTATAATTGGTTAAGATGAAGACAAAAAAAAAATATATATATATATATCGCATCATGATTTGATTTTAGCATCTAACTTGTTATTTTCAGGTTTTCATTAACTATCTGACTAATCAATTTTAAAGGAATGTTGTTTTTGAAAAGTTACATGGGTTGTAGTGCATACAAGCTCAGGATACCTCTTGATTTGCCTCCTAGTGATTTGGATTATTAATCCACTTGTATGACAATGCTGCAGAGATAGCGCAGGCAATTCAAAAGTTTTAAAGAAATTGCAATTATTTCCTAAGTCAGTTTGTTTTGCATGTTGCTCAAATCTTCAATGATGTTAATAGGACCATGTTAGGTTATCTATTCAAGCTTCAGAAATGATTAAGATGGAAGTTTGTCCACATTGCTCAGCATTGCCATATATATGTTCTGAAAGTTACTTGATATCTATATTTTTGCAAAACAAAATTGGCAGAGTAATGGCTTCTTTGCTTTTTATTAGCAATAGATAAATCATTATTGTTATCCACAGAACTTATCACCTCCATTAGAATTAATTTCCTAAATTAATCATCTGTTGTTGTTAGTAGGAGCCCTTTTTTTTTTAATACTTTTTTTTACCATCATACATTTAAGTTGTGCCAACCCTCAATATTTGAAATGAAATCTTATTGACCATAATTAGAGTTTTTCTTGCTTTGAACTGGTTGTTGTTTGTGGTGGTCTTTCTTTCTTGTCACCATGGTCTCCGATGTTTTTGATCCCCTCACCAGTTTATACTTATAGTTCTATGAAAATATTTAAATCATATAATTATTTTATTACCTTTTCAATCTAGGAAGTACAAGGCGGAAAGGATCGTCGACGATCTGTTGGGTATGTATGGTGAACTAGTTTAAAGATTTGGAAAGCTCTATTTGCATCCATTTTTGGACGTTAACAGCTACCTTGTCTTGTTCTTTTGGCTTGGTGCAGTACAAAATCACGGAGCCAGAGGGTTGATCTCCTTCTTCATCATATGTTGAGTGCAGAGCTCGATAAAGAGCCCCCCAACCCATAGATTTGCTTCATTCCACTTGTGGTAACTGAACTAGACCTCACAAAATCTGTTTACCAAGATTTGATCACTTTATAAGACTGAAAAGCGACATTTTGTTTTCCCATTGGATTTGCTATTGTGAATTACAAGTTAGAACTTCACAAATTTCTCATTGTAACTCTGCTTTTGACAATTTTTTGCTTTCCATTACAATAGCTAACCTGTTACCATTTTATGTCTTTGTGAACTATAGAGAAAAATTCTGAAGCCGTTTTGCCCATGCTTTGGGGTATTTAGCCTTTACTCTTTAGTGGTTAGCAACGCAAAAGAATTGTTTCAAGTGACTCGTCCCGGAAGGAACCATGAAGTTGCTTTAAATAGTGAGCAGCAGACACGCACTTCGTTTTTCATGCCATTGGTACCAGGTTCTCCTTTTTGGCAGGCAGCTTAATTTCTGTTAGCCTACACAGCTTATGTTCTCCAAAAGCACAACCCCCCCCCCCCCCCCCCCACCCCCCAATTCCTTTCTTTTTTTTTTTTGGGTACAGAGTTTGGTTACAAGAAGTTGTGCAACTACATTTTGTTTTTGTTATAGTTTTATATTGTATTATTGTTTGTACATGTGAGGAAAGTATATTTAGCAGTGGAAGGGATTATTGTTTCAACTTTTGAGGGTAGACTACGCAAAGCCTAAAAAGAATAAAGGGTAAGGAAATTCACATAATGCCATGTGCGGATGCTACAGCATTTTTTGTACGCCTGTATTATGATATCCAGCATCTTAATCTTATTTTATTTTAATGCAAATTATAAAGTGGGCTATCTAACTTTTTGGAAAATGGTCCAACTTCTTATATATTCAAAGATGTTGTGCTTGATCCATTATTCACTAACTGAGCTATATAATTTTGGTTTTAAAAATAATTAATGGTTTATTATATCAAGTCAAACCCATGACGAGGGCCTTATAAAGCTTGTAGCTAGCTGGTGCGGTAATATTACCAATTATACGATATTTTGGCTATATGAGAAGAATTGAGCCCACCACTGCTTCATTTGGGCGAGTTGGGATCTCTCAAGGAACCCAGTGCTTGGTGGAGTAGGGGGAGGGTGCGGGTTTGAGCTGAGCTGCAGGGCAGCATATTTAGCATGTAAATCGTTTTCTTTTATTCATAAAAAACTCCTAAATTCTATTTTATATTCTTGGCTTCCTTTTCTCTTGTAAATTATTTAAAAGAGGAATCCTTTTTTTTCTCCTCCAAAAGCTTCTACGAAATGATTTTTACTTTTTTTGTTTTTTTTAGCCACTAGAGGAAACTAACTCCATGAGATTAGAGGCGTTTTTATACTATATATATTCAATACAAATTGAAAGAGGCCAACGCATTATTGTCAATTATTAGTAAATTAGTGGAATCCCTTCACGTTCAATACACCACACAAGGCTTGGAGCATCAATTGTTTTTAAAAAAATTGTAGGTAGATATGAAGGTTAGCATCTACTTTTGAAATGAAATGACTCCATTTGTTGAAATTTTCTTTTTTGCATATCCGTATTTTGTAGGACGATTAAGAGAATCTATAGGCACCAACTCCTAGATCTCATGATTTATCAATAAAACATCTTAGGATAACTAGCTAAAAGAATATACATTATGTTGACCTTTGTCTTAAACTAATAAATCTTGATGCTTCAATAACAATAATTTAACCTATAGTTTTAGGGATAGAGGTTTAGGTTCAGTGCGTCCAGTGTAGTGGACTTGATGGGATATTGCCACATGACACTTCTTGGACACATGGTAGCATCTTATCGAGTCCAGTACACAGAACACTAAACCCAAACAAAACCCTAATTTTCTAATATTGATGACATGACTATTTTTTTGAGTAAACAGTAATACTTATTAGAAATTTAGAACAAACACAAAAATAATAATACTAGTGTTTTAAACCGGGTTTATAATACATTACATAATTAGAGTACAACTATAAAAGAACCTAACATTTGTAGTTGATGACATGGCTATAAATCTTTAATTTTTTAAAAATTTTGCAAGCATGAAGTATATAGAAAGAAGATTTAATCCAATGATGGATTTGTCAAAATTCATCTTCAATAAAAAGATATTGAGTAAAATTGTAGTCTTAGACTACAACTGATTTTGTAGTTAAACTTTGTCCTTAATTTTTTTAGAAATTTGGAGGGCATGACCCAAGACTCCAACTAGTGAGAAGACCTGTTAGAAACTCTCCCCTCCCTCAAAAGATAGAAAAGTGTTGGGAAATTTAGACCCCAATTGATAGAATTAACAAATTTTAAACCCAAGTTGTTAATTGGATTTATTATGAATAAAACTTATTAAAACAAACAAACATCAATATCATGTCAAAACCATGCAACAGAATAAAATAAATAAGATAAGATATGATGACTCAGGAAAATCAATGACACAAACTAATTTCACAATAAAAAATCTGGTGAGAAACATTCTCGAAAAGTAATTCACTATAGTAAAGAGAAGTTTCAGATCTAATACAAAACCTTTGTCCCTAGACTCTACAATCCCCGTAGATGAACTTACAGTAGAAACCTTCTACCGCTTTAGAACCTTTAAACTCTGCAATATATAAACGCCACCTTTTTGCATGAATCCTAGTACGTAACTAACCAATAATGCATGACTTCTAGTATATGACTAACACACCAACTTGAAGAAGATGTTGGTTGCAAAGTTCTTCACTTCATCAACAATGAAGATCAAGAAGCACTTGGTTACAAAACTCTGAGGCGCAAAGACACAGTAGCTTTTTCCAGAGAGAATAAGGCATCGGTCACCTTTTGCATATGTTCTCTTTGTATTCTCTTATGTGACAGCCTTTAAAATAAGCCTTATATATGTCTAGGGTTGTGAGAAAAGAAAGCTCAAATATACAATCACGGATTGGAGTCAAAACATAATTGAAACTCTATTTTTCATAAACCTCAACAGTACCCTATCTATCGAGCTGTTGTCGAGCCACGGGCTAGAACAACTCTTCAAGTCTCGATAGATGGTTAGCTGTCGAGTTTTAATGAACAACACTTTCTGCACTTGAATCTTAGTCAGACTTGCATGACTTTAACACTTGATCTTGAAACAAGGTTTCTTGAAGCATTAAACACATCCTAGATCTACTCAAATACAAGTAAAATGCGTTTTGTCAAAAGATTAGCTAATTACATAAAATAATGACATATATTCCTAACAAGTGAATCACATATGTCATAACAAAAAAAAAAAAAAAAAAAAAAAAAAAGGAAAGTTTAGATTTCTTAGATTCAAATATTCACAAGGTTGAAATTTTCAAGAAAACAATAATTATTAATATATATACACAAACATATGTATCAAATTCAATTTAAAATAATAAAAGTTTTTTTTTTTTTTAAGTATTTAAGGACTTATTTGGTAAGAGGATTTAAATATAGTTGTTTTTTTTTTTTTTTGGGCAAACCATAAAATGTGGGTCCCACGCTTGAATATATTGTTTGGTTGATGTTCTTTAAATACAGTTTTCGAAAAATTATATCATATTTTCCTTGTTCAAGCCAGGATTTTGAAAACAACTGAGATGGTGTTTTCAAGATACATAAAACATTTTTAATGGCATAGTTGTAAATAAAATGAAAACAGTTGATCTCATAGATTTGTCCAAACTCTTCTATCTCTTAAATTGAAGAGCTTATCTTTATCACAAAAAAAAAAAAAAAAAATCTCATGCTCCAAATTTGAAACTTATCATTATCCAAAAAAATAATAATAAAATACATGAGCCCTATCCCCTTATCACTATCAAAAAAAAAAAAAAAAAAAAGAAGAAGAAGAAGAAGAAGGTAATCTACAAATTCTACACATTACTTTTTGTAAACTTTAAAAAAATATATCAAAAATAGAAATGATCTCCCAAACATCATTTTTTGTTTTTAGTATTTTGAAAATTGTTTTTAAAAGTGGGAGCCAAACACATATAATGTAAAAATTATTATCTAAAAACTAGTTTTACTTTCAATTTTTTGAAAATTGTTTTCATATTGTTTTGAAAACAAAAAAAAAAAAAAAAAAAAATCCTCCTACCAAACAGAACCTAATATTGTTTACTCTTATACCTCCTATTTGGCATCGATATGCGCTTCAACCGTTATGATCGTCAACTACATGGTTACCACATTCCATACTCGAAAATTTAATAGTTACCCACCAAGTTCCCCTCGGGGGGACTAAGGATGAGCATGGAAGCAACTTAGTTACATATTGGTTTTGTTAAGTTGATGAGCTCCTAACTCTATCGTACCTTTGCCTATAAGGGAATGCTTAATTCCTAGTTAGTTGAGACTTAGAGTGTGTTTATTTGGAGGTGAAATAGGGTAGATGGAAAACTTTGGAGAGAAAATAGGAAGAAAATTTCTTTTAGAGTGTGTTTGGTTGGGTGAGGAGGAAGGAAAATAAATGGTGAGACCTAAGTGTTTTCTTCTCGAGTCCACCAAAAAATTTTCTCCCCTAAACGAAGAGAAAACTTGGGGGGGAGGGGGTTCCAAAAATACCCTTGGAATTTACCTCCAAGTCTCCAACGTGTTGGCTGCTTCTTTTTTTCCTTTGATTTTTTTCTTTCTCTATTTTTAACGTGTTGGCTTCCTGTTTTCTTTTCTTTTTTCTTTTTCTTTTTTCTTTTTCCTTTGATTTTTTCTTTCTCTATTACAAACGTGTTGGCTTTTTTTTTTCTTTGCTTTTTTCTGAAAGTGTTGGCTTCTTTTCTTTTTTTTTTTCTTTGAGTTTTTTCTGGATGTGTAGCTTTCTTCTTCTTCTTCTTCTTCTTCTTCTTTTTTGGTGCTCATATGTTTATTTTCTCATTAATTTTGGTTGGTTTTTGACTTTTTGTTTTTTATTTATTTATTATTTTAGAAAATAGTTTTGGGTTAATTTCTTATGCTATATATATATATATATAATTTTTTTTTTTTACTTTAATGAAGTGTCTCCATACACAATTTTTTTAAGAGTATAATGTGTTACTTTTTATTTTATTTAATAGGGACATGATGGTAAATTTATACAAACTTTATTTTTAACCAAACAAAAAAGTTTTCTATCCTCCCATTTTTGCACTCAACCAAACACAAATAAGGGAAATTAAAATCTTTTCTATCCTCCCACTTTTCCATCCTCTCTCTATTTTTTATCCTCCTACTTTTCCATCATCCCAACCAAACAAACCCTTAAGGATTTAGTAACTCGTTTTGAAGCTTGGCCTAGGTTGGGTTAGAGCAAGAGAATTGCTTAGTTCCCCAAGGATTTTGTTAAGAAAGAACACTCCTAACTCTTACAGATCCTTAAACTTGAATCAGTCTCACAAGAATTTCTTAAATTCCTTTACGGGTAGGGCTTTTGTTTTTATTGGTATGAGTTTCAATCTATATGACCTCCATGCAGTACAAAGAACACATTTTTGGTAGAGTAGTTATTAACCTAACTTTTAAGTTAATAGAAAGGAGTTTGTTTATATTGTGTAGTGTGTACTATAAGAGAGTGGTTTTACCCTGAGCATTGATACCAAGAAAATCGGTAGAATTAGGTCATTGTCCTAACATGAGCAAAAGAATGACCGACTTATGAGCTCATTTTTATCAATCACAATAAGAGAGATCCATGCCAGGCCTAATTATTCTTCTTTAGAACCTTATTGGACTGGTTGTCAGCTTTGGGAAACAAATCCTTATCTTTTATTCTTGATTTACTTGATTAATGTAATTTTTGTTCTTGATTTGTTTACCCCTGTATACTTCCTGTGTACTGGGTGTCTCTTTTATTTTATTTTTATTTTATTATATCAATAAATCTTAATTACTTATCATAAAAAACAAAACCTCCCTCCCTCTTCATTCATTCTCTTTCCTGTAGCTGGGATTGAGGAATTTTATGGTGGTCTCTCTTTTCTGGTGGTTTCTTTGATGGTGGGTGAGCATGAGACCATTATTGGGAATGTTATCATTTTACAAGTCCTTGGAATTCAAGAGCTTTTAGTTGGTCATGTGTCCGAAGATTTGTATCTCACTCTCTCTCCACGCCTTGGTGGACAGTACTGATTGCAATTTTGATAGGTAGGTTGCTTACCTTGAGATAGTGGTCATTAGCTTTATCTCTTGTGGGATATTGGTAATGGTCATTAGCTTTATCTCTATTCGAGATGCAATGGGTGGTCCCAATGAATATGGATGTTTGTGGGCTGGAAAGGGAAATCTCTTTGCCATTTGAGAAGTGTAGTTTGGGTGGTAGTTTCACTTTGTCTTATGAGGACAATTTGGTGGGAGAGAAATAACAGTACATTTCATGATTCCAAGTTTAATGGAACATCTTTATAATTCATTTTTGTATTATCCTTGTATGACTGGATGCTGATCATAGGCAGATATCATTGTGATTCTCTCTTTTTTAATTTTTTGGTTGTAATTTGTTGAGGAGGATTTAATGTTTTCTCCATTTTGTACTTGTTCTACCTTTTATACTAAGATTTTTATTACTTATTAAGAAAAAAAAAATTCATCACTAGTCTTCAAGTGAATGGAGTTATAATCAAGAAGACCTAAGAGCAGTTAAATGAAAAATGAACTATGGAGTAAGGGTTATTCCTTTATAGTGCAAGATTTGGAATTGTATAAAGCTGTTTTATTTGAAGACTGTCTTTTCTTAGGACATATATGCATGTGAGGTGATAATCAATAAAAGACTGCTAGGTGAAACCTGAAGGGCAGACACAACCATCCAAATACACAAGAAATTATTGATCATATCTTTAGAGCTGAGATGATAAAAGTTTTGAAATTGTACTTTGAACACATTATTCTATTGAACTGAAAAATCTGTGAAATGGAATTTGCTGATAGTTTTAGTTTTGTATCTTTGCTTTAAGGCAGTTTGTTTCTTTGGTACTAATAAATAAAGTTTTCATTTATAATCAATTCAGTGCAAAGCTCTACCCAAAAAAAAAAAAATCTTGTGCAAAGAAGTATCTTGTTAGGGTGAAATGAACTGGCAAATTTTCCCAGAATCATTATGGCAATATCATGCCCCATACTTGAACCTTACCAATAGGTATAAGACATATTCAGTTTGAGATATGCACTCAATGCTGACAGCGAAGAGTAAAAAAAACCTTTAATACAGAGAACTCCCTAATTAAAAGAAGTGGGATACATACTCAGAGGCCATAAATTAAGTCTTAATGGTCTGAAGGCCAGAATATTAATTAAATGTAGCTACAAACCATTGGTGACATCGAATTTTTGGGATCAAAACTTGCATAATCACTATAGATAGCTATACATGTTACATGTCATGATGTGCATGCATGTCTTTATACTTTACTTTTAACAATTAAACAACTTATGTTAAATTAGTTTGATGTTTTCTCATTCTTTTTTTTTCGTAGGGAATTACGAGCGACCATGTACATCCTGACTGGAATGCTTAGCGCCTACTTAAACGTCTTGGTATCTTTACTATCTTATTGTTGTACATTATCTTTACTGTTGTTGAGTTTACAATTTTTTCTAGTTTATAAACAATTTGTAGAGATAAATAATCATAAATTCAATGGTGTCAAATTTGACTACATCAGTTTTACTATATGAGTGGTCAATTGCTATTGGCAGGACTCTATTCCTTTTGTAGATTTTATAGATGTCGTTTGTCTTACAATGTAATTTTTTAGTGGACTCTTGTCTATTTCATCTGTACTTGAAGGTTTTCTCTCTCTAATAAAATTTCTTACAAGAAAATTTACTTTTTGCTTGTGACTCCGGGAGGATCGTTCACTTTCATTTGCATCTGTTCCATTTTAATCCATTGTTTAGTTGTGAAAATACATACTGCTTAATGCTTTTAGTTTTCATGCTTATTGCTGACTGCTTTTCTTGAATCTTTAGGGCTTTTGTTTCTTCTGTTTTCAGTTGGTTAGCCTATGTCATGTTTGAAGATACCCAACAAGCGAAAACAGTATTTACTTTGTATTGCACCACACTATATCAGATCTTTGTTTTGTTCACCACATCCAACAATCCAGATGTTTGGATTCCAGCGTGCAAGTAAGTAGGAGTGATTTAGATACCTTTTTTCCTTTTATATTTTTGCAATGTTGTTCAATTTCTGGCCTGCTATTACTGAACTGGAACATGTCCAATTGTTGCTGTTCTTTGCATTAAAATAATGCATCATTTTGAAGCTGTTAATCCCTTCTTTGATATGTCATTTAAAAGAAATTGAAAAAAATAATTTTGTTGTTCAATCTAATTGTACAAGGGTCTTCCATGTGGCACACTCTGTTCGTGATGGCACAACTGGTTGATTCATTACTGCAGGATCTTTTGCTATCAATAGCTGCCAGAATAGTTGATAGAGTATAAAATCTTTAGTATTGTCATCAATTCATAAAATAATGTCATTCCTAAATAATAAAGGAAAAAAACCTGTAAATTAAGCTGGAAACTGAACCAAACAGGAATCACAGCATTAGAATAAGAATCATGTCTGCTGTTACAACCTATTCCAACAACTCTGGAAACATAAGCTAAGATCCTTAGACACAATTACAAACAAGGAAATTCCAAAGATGGCCGTGTGTTGAATGTAAACCAACTTTCTGAATTTCTTTGGTCTCTGAACTTGGATTTTCCTGAATTTGTTGCTGCCTGTGTCGTGTATTTTCCTTTTATCTGAATTCATGCGTGTATTTACTTTAAGAACTTTCATTCGTTATACTAATTTGAATGTTGAGCATTTTCCAATTAAAGAAACTTATGCAGCCTTAGTACTACATGATTGTTTATCTTTTCATTTATTGTGTTCTTCATGTGATTATCATTTGAGAATTAAATGATGTGCCTAGGCATCAACATGAATATTGATAGGCCAAGAATGCATCGACCTCTTGTGATAAATTAAGCAATTGATTTATCTAAGTTAATTGATTAATTCAATTAGCATGCAAAATGCATGGTAGCACAAACAAATTACCAATTAACTAAAGTACAATGGAAATTAAATTGACAAAGTGATTAGTTTACGAATGGGGAAAACCTACATGACAAAAACCCTACTGGTGATTTTAAGGTTACCACTCTCGAGAATCGACTATTATCAACTTATAGTTGAACCCTTATCCCAATACCCAATTGGACTTTTTCTATAGTGATAATCTCTCATTTTCAATGCACGGCTCTCGGTACGTGATTAACTAATAGATGCGCGGATCACAGTATGCGACTTAATCACTAACTTGAGAAAGATATTGACTGCAAAGTTCTTCAGTTCATCACATGATAAAGATCACGAAACTTCTTGGTCACAAAACTCTAAGGTGTACAAATACAGTAGCTTCTTCAAGAGAAAGATGAATTAGGGCAAATTCTGTCTCCGGTCACAATTTGCACGAACAAAACTTTGTTTCACACTTGCGCGCCCTTTTACAGCCCCTAAAATAATTCTTATATATGTTTAAGGTTGTGAGAAAAAAAATCCTAAACATGTACTCACAGATTGGAGGAAAAACAGCTCTGAAAAACTGAATTCTATAAACCTCGACAAATAGGGTATTTATTGAGCTAGTTATCGAGCTTCAGGCTTTAGTAGCTTTTTAAACCTTGATAGATACTAGCTATCGAGCTTCAAAATCTAGCACTTCTTCACTTGTTTTTAGAACAGATTTGCAATGCTTTAACACTAGAACTTGAGACCTTGTTCCTTGAAGTATTAAACATATCCTAGATCTACCCAATTACAAGTAAAGTTTTGTCAAAGGATTAGCCAATTACATAAAATATTGACATATGTTCCTAGTATCAAATCACATATGTCCTAACAAATATTATGGTATAGAACCTAAGCAACATAAGAGAAACTCATTAAGCTGCCAAAAGATTAGATTTTAGGATACCATTGGCAGTTTTTCCTGGAAAAATTTAGTCTTGTAAAGTTATCTAATCTTGAATTGGTTCAAATCTTGTAGGTGTTTATGGTTTTTTATTACTAATGTTACTGCAATGGTCATCTTGAGGTTGCTCCACTAGTACGAAATTGAGTGATTTGGTAGGGAATAGTATCTTTAATATAGAATTCCAAATATTGGAGTGCTAAAACAAAATCAGAATATGAGACTTGTTATGTGTAATATTTATTTTTTATTTTGTGATAAGTAACTTGTTATGAGTAATATTGTTTAAGTTGAATGGGTGATTGTGTCATCTTCTATTGTGGAGTTAACCCTATAAATGATACATGTGTATTAGGGTTTATTAATTTTTAACCCTAAGCTTGACATCTTGGTTTTCATGGTATTACCCACAATCAACCATTGCCGACTACATGGTATCAGAGAAACTATGTAAATTGTAATAACTTCTCTCTTTTTAGGGGTTTGAGAATAGAATTTTAGTCTTGAAGGTCAAATCTCCTTATGGATTGCATTTACTAATTTTTACATTAAGCTTTATTTGTTTATGTAATAAAGGGTGTTTTAAAGTCCTACTCCTTGGAAAGCTATTTCCATACTGTTTGTAGGGTTTCTAGCAGGAAGGAAATAGCCGGACTTTTGAGAGTATCTAGCTATCTCAATATAAGCTCCCCCTTCCTGGTATAAACCTAAAATTTGTTTGATTGGCTGTTTGCCTTATGTGGTATCCTTTTTTTGCCTTTTTGGACTTTTTAAATTTTGGATTACACCCTTCTTAGGGGAAATTCCATATACTTGCCTTGCATTGAATTTGTTTGTCCATTTTTTGCCATTTATAGTTTCATAATTCATTAAATGTTGCCAGGAGTAGAATGATTAGTTCATATTTAAGATAAGAAAAGTCAGCAGTAGGGGTGGTCAGTGTAGGTCAACAACCTGGAGGGTATCAGAATTTGTTTCAAAACCTTGAGGGAAGTCCTGTCTTATTATGGTAAAATGTGCCATTGTTACTCTTCAAAACATCAAAGGCTTTCTGTAATTTGCCCACCCTTTTGCCCTTTTAAAAGCACTTATAGTTCCCTAGCATTTCCGGAAGTTTTATTATTGCTTTTACTTGTTCTGTTTACACATTTATGTAATTTCTTGGGGACTTGTTGGAACCATGTCACATCTCCATGGTATTTCTCTATTTTGAAGTCTTGAAATTTCTGTTGATGACATATAAACCTTGATCTAATGTATCATCAATTTATATTGTCTTCAAGGGCTTCGTGTTGGTTTTGTCTGTTTTTTGTTCTTTACATCCTATTGGGGATTTACTTCGTCACTAACTTGATTCTTGCTATTGTATATGACAACTTCAAAGATCAGGTATGGTTTATTTCATCTTCTTAAGCTACCTCTAAGTATGGACAATAAGACACAGCTATTGTATCTGTGTTCATCTATTCATTTCAGCTGCTGGTATATTTTTTACTACTAATGTTCAAGAAACAGCTATGTTTAGTTTCTTCTTGTTTCCTCAAGATAGAATACAAATGCAGATGTTCACATCTCTTATTTGTTGTAGCTTGCAAAACAAGTTCTTGTGATGGACTCTACGAGGAGACGAATCTTGGAGAAAGCTTTTAATCTCATAGATAAAAACGTAAGAACGGTTGTCTCTACAGGCTAAATCTTCTCTGAGCATGCTTCAGCAACAAGCTTTTCCAATTTTCTTGATCTACTTCTTTTGAATGATATGTCTTGCTTATGTCTTTGATTAAAAGTTTCATCTTTATACTTTGTTTTTTACTTGGAGACAATCCTATTTAGATGGTACTCTTTATACCTTTTTGATAAGTTAATACTTAATAGTACTCTTTAAATCCTGAAAGGAATTTTTGCTTCCAAACTAGAGGGAGATATATTCTTACTTAAATACAAAAGAAAATAATATTCGTCTTATGTCTTCTTTGAAATAACATTACTGGAATCATAATGTTCAAGAGCTTGGATTATATGTAATTTATATAATTTTAAGGAGTGTTATGGAAAACAATTAGCTGCTATTAGGAAGCAAGCCAACAATTTAATTTGAGCTCATGGATGGTCAAACACATTAACATTAACACTAACACCCTTCTTTGCATGAATTACTGCCTGACGGTAGTGAAGGAGTGAGCAGGCCTTGCACATGTAGAACAAAATTAATTAATCACGGGTGGAGATTAAGGATTTCCAATCTATCTGTTTAATTATTGGGGTTTATAAGATCCTTGCTTGAATAGGTTGAAAATGGTGCTAGACAAGAGGGTGTCAGAACCCTAAAATGCCTTCGTAAGAGGGAGATAGATTCTGGACTCTATTGATTACGAACGAATGTTTAGATAGTCACATAATGTACAACATACCAGGGATTTTGTGCATGTTAGATTTGGAGAAAGCCTACAATCATGTGCATTGGAATTTCCTCTTGTATATGCTTCAGTGACGTGGATTTGATTCTAGGTGGAGGAAGTGGATTTTTCCCCAGTTTGTTTTTCAATTCTTGTGAATGGAATCCCAAGTGGCTTTGTTCAAAGCTCATAGGCTGAGATAGGGAATGCCTTTATCCCCTTTTTTGTTCGTCATTGTGATGGAGGCGCTTAGTAGGTTGTTGGAGACAGTAGGGGGAGGCAATTACATATCAGGGTTTTCAGTTGGTGACCTTTTTACTAATCAGTTAATGATCTCACATCTTCTATTTCCAGATGATACTTTGATCTTGTTTAGGGCTCATCCAGAGCAATTGTGGCACTTGAAAGCAATTTTTGTGTAGTTTCAAGTTATATCTGAATTGAAGATAAATTTGGGGAAATCTGAATTGGTTTCTGTTGGTGATGTGTCGGATATTGAAGCTTTGACCAGTATTTTGAGATGCAAGGTAGCTTAAATTCCCATAACATATTTGGGTCTTAGGTTCCACTTTTAAAGAAAAATCTGTGTGAAATAGCGTAATGGAGAGGTGTTTGGTTGGTTGGAAAAGAATGTACCTTTTCAAGGGGGGTTGACTTACTTTGATAAAGGGCACTTTATCCAACCTTCCTACTCTAAATCTTTCACAGATATGGTATATTCTGGATTATTGAGAGGAGGTGGAGTGGATAAGCTAACGCTAGAATCCTTTCACTGGAGGTTTTTTGAAATTAGATCCTATAAGGTGTTACACTCCCTAGCTCAACGGTCTTTTCCATGGAAGAATTTGTGGAAACCTAAAGTGCTAACAAAGGTTAGTTTCTTCCTTTGGGAAGCAGCATTGGGGAAAATCTTAACTACTAATAACTTGAAGAGGCATTGGATAGTTGTGATTGATTGGTGTGTATAAGAGGGATGGGGAAACTACTAGTCATTTACTTTCTACATTGCCTAGTTGCTAGAGAGATGAGGAATATGGTATTTTCACTGCTTGAGATTAAATGGGTCATGCCAAGAGGTGTTGTGGAGCTCCTAGCCAGTTGGCCTAGCAAGTTTAGCAAGCACAACAAAGCAGTGATTTGAAACCTGATTCCTTATTGCCTCCTGTGGGTATTTGGCGGGAGAGGAATGCTTAGACTTTTAAAGGGAGTGAGAGATTGATTCCTAACTTGAAGCTTTTATTCCTCAAAACTTTTTTTGAGTGAATAATTGCTTCAAGTGCTTATACTTTGCTTCTTTGTTTGATTTACTTTATAGTTGTACTTTTCATGCATCTTTTTGATTGACTTTTTGCTGTGTCTGTAGTACAATGTCTATGTATGTGGGTTCATTGTACTCTTTCATTTTATTTTCAATGAAGTATTATTACTTATAAAAAAAAAAAATTATGAGTGAGGAAGTTGGATGGCAGGTCCTTCTTGCCTAATGTGGTATATTTGGAAAGCGAAATCCCTTTACTTTTGAGGGAAAGAAATTTCCCTTGCCACATCTCAAATTTATCTTTTTTAAAAACGTTATATGAGTGGACTACATTCATGGGCTTTTTAGATGATTTACCTTTCGGTTGTTCAGGTTTTTATTTTTTATATTTTATATTTTAAATGCTCTATTTCTTCTTGTTTTTCTACCATTCTTTTGTATACATCCCTGTATATATATACATATATATATATATATATATAATTTTTTGAAGAAATTTTATTTGAGCCCCCAATAGCCTCGTGTTATCCTTGGTGCTTATAGAAGTACCTCAACATTTGAGGTTAGGAGTTCAAAGTTCAAAGCACCTTGGTAGTCTTTTTAGGTGAGTTGAGTTGAATGTAAGATCCTAAATGCTTATGAAAGCTAAATGAATGGTACAGAGTACCCAGTCACTTGATGATGAAACTTTGGGATAGTGTTTCAGAAAACTTCAGTTAAAACAGAAGGAATAAAAAATTGGTGAGATTTCATGCCTTGGAACTAGATATTCTATTTTCTTTGACAAATGTTGATTTTCGTGAAGTGATAATGCTGAAGGTGTTTGAAAGACATTTATTTCGAAAGTGTCACAATAGTCTGTTTCCAAGCCAGAAATAAATGGTAGGAGAGGCATGCCAATCTCAATTACAACTTTTAAATTAAGAGTTTATTTTGAGCCTTGTTTGTGGCTGTAGTTGATGGAGCTCAGGAAAAGGTTTCATGGAGTTTATTGAATGACATTGTTTATCTAACAAGTTTGTGTATTGTATAAAAGACAATTGATTACACTTGTTGAATCCATTGACATATCAATAGACATTAACATGTTGGTGCTCTCTGAATTTATAGTATGTCCGAGTTCGTATTTATATCGAATGAATTATAACACCCCCACCCACCCCCCGTTTTTATTTTTCAAAATACAGCCCTTGTGCTGTCATCCTTGTTTTATGGCATCATGACTTCTTTTTTTAATTTTTTTATCATAATAATTTTGGTTAGTTTTTTATACATTTAAATATAGTTGCATTTGTTATTATTGATATTACATTTTTATTTATATTTTGGCCCCTTTTTTGTGCTTTAACAGAATCATGGATTTCTTGATAAAGAACAATGCATTTGAGCATTTGAGGAACTGAATAAGTACAAGTATTAAATGGCGGATTCAGATCCTCTAGAGTTCCTAGAGTACTCTACTAAATAAATTTCTTTAAATCTTAACTGTTCTTTAATGATTTAATGATCTAAATTTTGCCATATCACCATTCCATTAATAATAATTTTAATTGTTCCATTCCATTAATAATAATTTTAATTGTTCCACTATCTTTAACATGCTTTAGTAGTTATTTTCTTTTATTGTGCATTGTTGAATATTTTTTGAAATTCTGTTGGTTAATAGGAAGAAATGGAAGGCTTCTGTGTCACTGAACATGGCCCTAAGCAAAATAGCCTCCTCTCTTAAATAAATATAATAAAAAAAAAGTTTCAGGATACAATGACACCCTAAAAAGCATGGGGCAATGGAATTTTATACAGTCGTCTGGTTTTCGACTTTTTGATAATATTTTTCCACTTTGTGTTGTATCTCTTCTGCTCGGAACTTCTTTCTTTCATCTTCTACTAGAGGGATGTGTGAATAGTGCATGCCAGTAGAAAGTAGATAACCCAAAAAGTCTGGTTGTGGGCAGAAAAATATATAGTATGTTAATTTAATGTTTAGTGCTGCAGGTGGGAACCATAAGTTCTTTGGAACCTATTATACTGTCCTTGGTAAGTTGCAAGAGAAAGGACAATAGGGTCGTACTGGGGCACAGGAAGCATCTCACATGATTGTGTAGATTTTCCGGTCTACAGTTTTTCAAATTACAATGATAGGTTGTGGTTTTTTTATTGAGGGAAATGATCTTAAAAAATAGGACTAACTCAAGAAGAGATTTTTCTGATTTTCCGTAAATGAACTTGTAGGTGAACACAGCTCATGCACACACATGGAATTGAATTTGTGATTCCAGTCTCCACCCTTAGGGGAAGGAGATGCCATTTGAGATCTTTTATGAGTTGCTTTGCAGTGTTTTAATGGTGGGGGTGGGAGTTGAACAAAAGTTCATACACTTGTAATTCAAAGTAACTTATCCAGGAGCGGGAAGGACTCAATTGTTGTTATTTTGAGAAACTTTCAGCCAAATTCTTGTGCGTATTGAGATTGGAGATTCTTGTGGAATTGTGCCATTCTAACTACTCTTAGTTATCCAATTACAATTTCCTAATTCCTCTGAAAAGACGAAATTGAAATTAATATGCTTATTTCTTGCCAATTTATATGATTGGTATTATCATTACCTTCATTATGTGTATTGCTGATTTTGAAAGTAAAAATGCACAAGGAAAATTGTAGTCAAAGCTTTAATTGCTTTCTTCAATTTTTTTTCTACATCTACCTGTTCTCTCATCTAACATAGATCCAAAACCCTTATCAAAACTCTTAAATAAATAATATCTGAACAGCCTCTTGACCTTTTGTTGTCCCATTATGGAAGTATTTTTTTAAGCCACTTAAAGTGTTACACTGTGTTTGGTTGGGGTGATTTTAGAGGGGATGGAAAACATAGAGTGGAAAACAATATTTTCTACTGTTTGGAAAAGAGAGGAAAACCCGGGAGAAAATTTTCTCTCCCGGGCCCACAAATTTCGTCTCCCCAAATCGGGAGGAAAAGCCTGAGTGGAAAACTGATGAAGAGCAATTTTACACAAATGTCCTCTTGTTCCCAACGGTCACAACAACTCAGCAAAGAAGAAAATCAACTCAAAATCACCACCGCAACCCAAAAATTACTCAAAATCAACCCAAAACAACTTAAAATCAACTCAAAATCAAACTCAAAATTCACAGAAAATCAACTCAAAATCAAACCCTTATGTTTCAATCATCTTTATCTTCTTCATCATCGCCATCATCTTCTCTCTTCCTTGTAGCTTTCGAACTGTCAAAAAAAAAAAAAAAAAAAAAAGATGCAAAGACTTGAGGGATAAGAGAGTTGTAGCTTTGAAACTGTCCAAAAAAAAAAAAAAAGATGCAGAGAAGAAAAGAAAAAAGAGAAAAGAAAAGTGAAGAGAGCACCAGTGGAGTTGACGAAAAAAAAAAAAAAAAAAGTGAAGAGAGCACCAGTGGAGTAGGTGAAGAGAAGAAGAGAAGAAAAAAAAAAGAAAAAAAAAAAAAAAAGGAAAAGTGGAGAGCACCAGACGAAGAGAAGAGAAGAAAAGAAAAGAAAAATAGTAAAGTGAAGATAGCATAGACCAAGTGCGGATTTTTTTAGAAAATAATTATAAAACTCAAACAATATTATTAGTTAACCAAGGTTTGAAACTATTTTGGTTTCTAACAATTCGACTTCAAAGGGGTCGATTTTGATGAATAAATCAAGTATATTGCACTCGATTTCCCATCACACCAGAAGCTGAGCTTGTCCACGTAGGCCGAAAATCGAGTCCAAAGAACTCGCTTTTCCTTCATTGAAGTCGAGTCCAAAGGACTCGGTTTAGCTTAATGGAAATCAAGTCCTCTGAACTCGATTTCAGTATACCCAGCCAAAAGACTTAACACGGATTTTTTTCGTGTTCTTCCCTTTCCTTTTTTTTCCCCAAATGCCACCTGGGTTCTCCACTTCCGATTGCTGATCCGAAAAATAGAAAAGCGATCCGATCCGATCCAATCACCTGAAGCTTTCACCGGGGTTTGGTCAGAATTGGCGCCTGGGTTCTTTGTTTGCTCGTCGGTGTTGCTGGGTTCATCGGCAAGAAACCACATTCGTTTGCTGGGTTCTGTGGATGGTGTGTTCTTCGTTCGTTCTTCGTTCGTCGTTCGTTCTTCGTTCGTTCTTTGTCGTCGTTCGTTCTTCGTTGTCGTTCGTTCTTCATTCTTCGTTCGTTGTCGTCGTTCTTCGTTTGTTGTTGCTGGGCTCTTTGTTCGTTTTTACACAAAAAAACTGAGTTCACTGGACTCGGTTTTTATACATGGAAAATGAGTTCAGTGGACTCGATTTCCATGTAGGAAAATTGAGTGCAGTGAACTCGATTTTTGTGTATAAGAAATGAGTCCACTGAACTCGATTTCTTGGCCTACGTGGATAATTTTTCCACCTCAGTCGTGGGTAAAGTAGGCGAATATGAACAGTGAAATCGATTTCTCTGGACTCGAATTGTTATAAACCAATATAGTTTCAAACGTTGCCTAACTTATGCTATTGTTTGGGTTTTATTGTTATTTTCTAAAATATCCCACCAAGTGCCAGAGAACAAAAGAAGAAAAGAATGGTGAAGATAGAGATAAGGGAAAGGTGTGGAGAAGAAAAAAAGAGAGAAAAAAAAAAGAAAGAAAAAAAACGTGTGGATAAAAAAAAGATAAAAGGGAAAAATAAAATAAAGAAGAAGAAATTAAAATTGAGAAATGTCACTACAATATTTTTATAATAAATTTTAAGTTGTGGGTTGTTACTAACTAATACTGATAAAAAAAATATTTAAGTGATGCGTTCAAATTAAAATCAGTAATAACTTATCACATATTATTTATTGTGAAAATATTGTAAAATGTTAAGGATATAGCACTTTTTTTTTTCTTTTTTTTTTCAACGTGATCTGATCAAGTTGTTCATTATTGTAATTTTTACATTATAATAATAAAAATAATAATATAAATTTATAGATATAATGTGATAAATTTTATATTATGTAATGAAGACAAATAAATTTATTTCTTATATATTATGTAACAAGGGTATAATAGTCAATTTATATAAATTATATTTTTCATCTTTCCCTTTTTCTCTCCAACCAAACAAAAAAGTTTTACACCCTTCCACTTTTCCACCCCTCCAACCAAACACACAAGAGGGAAAACTAAATATTTTTCATCTCCCACTTTTCCATCATCTCACAATTTTCTATCCTCTTACTTTTCCATTCCTCCATCTAAACGGACCTTTAAGGATAGTTTATGTTTGAACCATTTATTGAATCGTCTTTTGAACCTTTTATTCTAATAAATGAAGTTTAGCTGTAAAAATGGGACAGACAGTGATATACCACCCTAGAATTGAGAAAGGATCTAGGAGCCAGCCTGAAGGCAAGACATCCCACAATCACTAGCTGTTGCTTTTTAGCCTTGACATCCCTATAAGCGGACAGGGAGCTTCAACAAACTCCAGTGAACTACTCATCAGAAAACCTATTATAGAGAATACTGAGAGGAAACTTTCTTGTTGGAAACATTTTATATTTGTTGAAAACTGAGAAAATAATTAATGCTTTTTGACTTTTCTTTTTTGGGCGCGTAATATACGTGGTCGAGGGCCGCGCTGGTTGTATTGTCAAACTCAAATATATACAAATGGGCCTTAGTTCTTTAAATAGAAAGGAACATCGAGAAAGCAGCTGGGCCCACGGGGCCATCTTATTACATCAATTTAGAACACTAACAATATTTGTGGGCAAAATTTAATTCGAGGGTTTTTTTTTTTTTTTTTTTTGGTTAAAAGGACTATATTATAAAACAACTGACTGTTTACAGACACCAAAGATGGGCTTGTCAGCCTAGACCATGACACGCCATACATAACTGCATACAAAACAGGGAGAAGATCAACAGAGGGAGGCTGATCAAAGATGACAAAATCATCTTGCATACAACAGCCCCTTCTAGCCAAAAAATCTGCTCACATGTTGGCCTCTCTAAACACGTGCACTACTCTGACCTGTTGCAGTTGGTCTAATAACATCCTGCAATCATGCAACAAAGTAGAATAGCCTCTATTAGGAGTACTGTTAGACTTCAAAAGTCAACACACCTAGGCGTCTAATTCAACCACCAATTGCTGGCAACCTAGTTGAATGTCTAAAGTGAGACCATCTCTTAAAGCCCACCATTCAACATGAACGCTAGTAGTATATCCTATTGACCTTGAATACCCTTTAATCCAATACCCTTTATTCGAGGGTTACTTATAAAAAGGATGTGATAATTTTTTTTTTGTTACTATATAAATTTAACGGAAAAAAGTCGAGTTTTGTACTTTAACACTTTCTAGTATTTTCAATAGAGATATTTATGATTCAAAATTTCTCTTTCACTTGTAGCTATAATAATAATAATAATAATAATAATAATAATAGGAAAAATTTTCGTTTCAAACAAGTTTGGAGTTATTATTTTTTTAACACATTATAGTGATTTATGAGATTATCTATATTTAAAGAGCGATGCTATGAATGAGATAGGACATCCTTATTTTTCTTAAAACGAGCTCTCTTATATATTAAAATTTAAAACTAAAAATGTTAATTCTAATTTATTTATTTTTTAACACAAGTAGCAAGAGGCTTTAATCCCAATAACACTTGGTAAATTCTAATTTTGTTTGTTATCTATGAATTAAATTACTAAAAGAAAAGAAAAGTGTTTTGGAAAAAGCATAAGAAAGAATAATCTAAGCGTTAAAATTAGAAAATTAGAAGTTAGAATAGACTGTTTTTGACAAGAATCAATCAAAACTGATAATATATAAAAAGAAAGGGGGAGCTCAATGTTAGGAATCCATTGAGTTAATTATTGCTTTTTTTTTTTTTTTTTTTTTTCACGAAATGGTTAATTACTTAATTGCTTTCATTGATAGTAAACTAATCATAGCATGCAATTCTAGAATGCATTATTATTATTATTATTATTATTATTATTATTATTAACATAGTAGTGTTACACAAGTATGCTTGGAGAAATTTCTTTGGTGGTCAAATAACCATTCATGAACACCACGCGCTTGATTGTCATTTCACAAATATAAAATTTTTGCGAGGGTGTAGAGGGTAAGGGTCGAGATTCAACTTTTCAAAAGGAAGCTTCACACGCATATAAACTTAAATTTTACTAAAATAGAATTTCTATCTTGTATAAAAAAGATGACCATTCCTGACACATGATTAAAAATAAATAGTGTGTCAAATTATATTTAGGTTTTTATGTTAAATAAATTTAGTGTAAGGCAACAAAAATAGAAATAATGTAACATAATAATAGATTTATTAAAAAGATACCTAAACTCTTAGCTTCCACCTCCCAAAGTTTTGCTTTTTATCTCACATTTCTTCTAAAAAAGCAACAAAACTAATTTTTTTTTAAAATAGGTTAAACTAAAATTTTTGTTTCACTTTTAACAAATAAGCTAGTGAAAACTAAGTGAAACTAAACGGATATTATCCACAAGAAACTTTTTTAACTAATTTCGTTTCTTTCTGATGTTAAAAATATGTAATTCAAGAGGTTAAGGGAGTGTTTGGTTGATGTTTTTAAATAATTATTTTTAGTTTTTAAATAATATTTCACGCATTTTTATATACTTTTTTACCCACACGTATTTTTACAAATATTTTTAAATAACAATTTTCAGTTTTTAAATACATGTATCAAACGGACCCTAAGGGGTTGTTTAGTACATCATTTTAAACACATGCTTTTAGTTTTTAAATAACATTATACGTATTTTCATACACTTTTTTACCTATATATATTTTCAAAAAAACTAAAAACAGTTCTTTAAATACATGTATCTAACTAACTCTAAAGATAAGTGCCATTGTTTTTACACACAACCGTACACACGCTTTACAGCTTCTCCAAAAAAAAAAAAAAGTACACACTTTGCAGCAAAATCGGGGCTTCATATCACAATTTGAGCTCAGTAAACATTGCCATTCAAAGAGAGTATGAGGGGTAGCTCATGGGAACACGACTCAACGAGTCAACGTAACCCGACACGTACAGAAGCCAAAGTTGACAGTTCACACATTTGACATCTTTTATTTAGTAGTAACGAAGATTCATTTCATAACTGTCTCACCACGTCTCTCTCTCTCTCTCTGTCTGTCTCTGTCTCTGTCTCGGTTTCTCTGCTTTTGTTGTTTTGAATTGAAACCAGTTGTCATTTTGGTTTCAGTTTTCATTTGTCTCTTATAGATGGAGAAACCTCTGCTAAGCGGAGAAAGCAGTAGAGCTACTGCGGCTGGTCGCAAGAGAGAGCACCATAATCGTTCTGAGGCTTTTGCTTACGGCTCGAATATTGAAAAGGCTGCTGCTCTCGTTGATCTGGTTCGTTTCATTCTCTGTTTCACTTTTTTCACTTTTTTAATGTATCCAATAATTCATCTTCTTTCCCATTTTAAGAAAGTGTTTATTTTTTGGGGTGTGTTAAGATTAGAGTTTTGGTGAATGTAGTTGTGTTTTAATGGTGAATTTAATAATGGGTTTTGCGTTTGGTAATTATGTAACAATGTAATGAATGATTGTAGTTATAGTTGTTTAGGCTTATTTTATTTGTTTTGGATGTGGAATTTTGGAGGATTTAGATGTGATTTGGTGATGTTGAGGTGAATTTTCAAATGAGTTTGTGTTTGATAATATATGTAGTGGGATAAAACTTTGATATAGTCCTGTACATTAGGTTATCAATTGCATTCAAACACTTGGTTGCATTTGCCAATAAGACATAAATAGCATTATGCTTTTTGTTAATACTGATTTTTGAAGTCTATTTCATAATGGGCTTGTCTTTAGAATTTCAAAGTAGGTTTCATGAAGACAAGTTAATTTGAGCTTTTACAAATGAAAAAGAAGAGTCATACGAGAATTCAAATTGATTTTGAAAAAAAATTAATATCTTGTAATGTGTGGTGATAGAATCATAGAAGGGTTGGCACCAGGTGACAAAGATATCTCAAACTTATTTATCCATCCAAATGCATTTACTTTAATTGAACTTAAGCTGACCCAATTATTAATTAGAATAAATAGACGTCAATTTAATTAGACCCAATAATTATTGAGTTTTAATTAAAAATAGAATGAAACACATTCAACTCAAAAACAATTTACCAAAATTCATCTGAGCCCATCCCATTAAAAAAAAAAAAAGAAAAAAGAAAAAGAAAAAAAACCTCAGACGTTTCAGTTTTCAGGTTTCCATTTTCCTTCCTTTACCTTCATTTTCTCGGCCTCCAAACAACTCTCTCTTCTCTTTCTCTCTCGCTTGCTTTCTCTCTTTCTCTCTCTAGCTCTCATCTAGAACTCATGGAATCCATTGGTGCTTGAGCTCGTCAGGGAAGTTACTGCGGCCGGCATTGCCGTTGGCGGTGGTGGAAACGACGGCTGGTCGTTTAGGAAGGACTGTACGGATCTGGTGCGGAGGATTTCGCTGCTCACACATTTGCTTGAGGAGATCAGAGAGTTTCGTGCTCAGCCGGTGGATGATGCGGCGACGGCGACTTCTGATGATGTGGATGTGGAGTCGTCGTGGTTGTCCGATCTGGTTGGGGCTCTCCGAGCTGCTAAGCGGCTTTTGTCTCTCGCCGGAAACTTCCGCTCCAAGAGCTCTTCCGTGAGATTCTTTGTGTGTGCATGTGTTTGTATGTAGTGTCTGTTTGGTTGCTCGGAAAGTGAGAGAAAGAAAAGAGAAAGTTTCAAGCTCCGAAAGCAGTGTAGTTGAGGTTGAGACTGGAGTTTTTTTTTTTTTTTTTTGTTTTGAAATCTTGCATTCTGGATTTTTGTTCTGTTTTGATCGTTTCCTGCATTTTCTCGGCAAACAAACGTAGCGTTTGTGCGAATTGTCATGAATTTGCTTGCTTTTATTTTTTTGGAAATTTAGATCATGCTATAGGTTTTTTTTTTTTTTTTTTTTTGGGTGACAGTATCCATGTGAGTTTTCAATTTAATGGTATTTTGGTAATTTTGATAATTGGATAATTGAGTAAGTTAGAGTTTATCTATAATAATTAGGCTGGGATGGATTTGGAATAAAAATAATTAGTTAAATAATTTTTAATGGGTAAATAAGTTTTATATCCCAACCCAATTATATCCGTTCCAAACCCGCTCATTTGACACACCTAAGTGGCACATTAATCTGTTTGACATTTACTATACATTGGTAATATTATTATTATTATTATTATTATTATTATTTTTTTTTTTTACTTTCTCAAATATTGTCCTTCCATTTTATGATTGTAATCTTTCGTAATTTTGTTGAAAGCCTTTAAAGTACATGATGAAACCAGGGATATATTTCTGAAGTTTCTTTTTAATAATTCTTTTAACGTGTGTAACTTACCAAAGAAGAAGTTCATTGATGTGCATCTCTTTTTTAATTTTTATTTTTTTTATCCTCATAAGGTGTCCTTTGTTTTACATTGGATTTTGTGATATTTGGAAGACTTACAAATTGTCTAACCAAGAAAGAAACAATTAGAAATTTTTAGCCTTGTCTACCATATCTCTCTCTGAACAACTATATAACATTATTTGAGATTTTCAGTCATTACTTCTTTAATATTCTTATTCTCAAAATTTTCCAACAAATGATTACTTTTTATTGGTTATTGGCTGAAAATGCTTTCTGCAGGCTGAAGATGGTATTGGTTTACCTGAGCAAATTCTTGATCAATCAAACTTCCAGACTGCTGCAAAATCCTACTTCGTTTTTATTCAATTTGATTTCATTTGGTCCCTCAATTATTTTGCAATGATAATCCTAAATTTCTTAGAGGTTGGTTTTTTTTTTCCCTTTAATTTTGGTAAACCATGGTAGTCCTGTCAAGGTATTTATTTATTCTGAACTTTCTAAACTCTGTGCAGAAACCTTTGTGGTGTACCAACTATTCTACAGATTCTTGCAATGATAGGGATTACTACTATCTTGGACAGTTGCCCTACTTAACTGGTGAGGAGTCTCTTATTTATGAGGTAAGAGTTAGATATTTAGAAGAATTATGACCTCTAGACTGTTGATGACATATGCTGCTATTGTATTATTCTTTTGAATACCATTGGAGTTGGTTGAACATGATTGGCATGGCAAAATTTGCAAAAAAAATATAATTTTAATAATAATTATTTAAAATGGAATTGTTTGAAAACTATTTAGGAATCTAGTTTATAGGACAAAGCCACTTCTGTTCAGCATCTGTTTGCTATCTTTGTGCCAAGTGGTTACCTTATATATTTGAAATGATTGGAGTTTCTTGTTGATGTAGGATCTTAAAATTTTTTGCACCAAATTAGTTTTATTAATGATATTTTGAAAGGTTCTTGAATAGGGTTTGATGTTTAAAGGTGTAGGTAAGGTTAAGTAATAAAAATATTGGATCTTGAATGAATTTGAAGGGCTTTTTGGTGTCAAAATAGTGAATAGAACATGAAACAAAAATAGATAAAGCCTAAGTAACCATACCTAAGTTTCCTAAGAAATCACACCCTCAAGGCTTAAAAAAATTAGCTGCTGGAATTTTATTAAAGTCAATTGCTTTATCTAAATTTTATTGAGTACATTACCAAACCCAATTGTAGAAAGGAGTACGAAATACTAAGAACCTCTTTTCTAGAAGGACCAAGAATCCTAATAACAAAGCAAAGTAATTAAGTACTTCTAAATCAAATAGAAAAAGACTCAACATAGAATTAGACAAATGGGCCCGTGGTACAGCCCATTCCAGAAAATCTTGAAGAATACTAGATTCCCCTTATTCTAATAAATCTTAATTAAAACTGGTCTGGCGACTTTCTAACCTTTTTTTTTTTTTTTTTGAGAAACTAGCGACTTTCTAACCTAAATAAACTTAAAAGGGTAAATTCCACCGTTTGTGATAATAATATCAACTAATTTATCCTAAAAAGACAATTTTGTCCCTGAAGACAATTTAATTTCTAACCCCGTTAGCTATTCCGTTAGTCATTTTACTTTTTTTTTCAAACGTAACAGATCTGCTCTCTCTCTCTCTGCCTCTCTCGTCCTTCTTCCCTCTGAACTCTCTGCGTTTTTTTTTTTTTTTTTTTTTTGTTGCTAATCCTAACCTCTCCGCACTCTGCTTTCCTTTTCCCTCAGGCCTCTCTCTCCAACCTGACCCAGTCTCCTCTCTCTGACTCACCCTTTTCATTTATCTCTTTCTTCTCTCTGCAACGGCAGTGGTGCATGGGTTTGGTGGTCTGGGTTGGTTGTGGATCGTGATTATGGTGATTGTTTGTGGTGGTTGTTGGTTGCCGGTGATGGGTTCTGGTTTGTTGTGGGTATTTTGGTGGTGGTGGATTCCGATCTATGGTGGGTTTGTTGTGGGTTTGAGTTTTTTTATTTGGGTTTTGTGGTCGGTGGTTGTTTAAGGTGGTGGGTCTGATTTGGGGTGGATTTGAAATGGAGGTGGTTATGGGTTTTGATCTAGGGTGGATTTGCAGCGAGGTGGTTGTGGGTTACTAAGTGGTGATTGGAATTTTTGGATTTGGGTTTGGTTGGGTTTTGTTGCCGGTGGTGGTCACTGGGTTTTGTGGCCAGAGGTGGTTGCTGGGTTTAGTGGCCGGTGATGGTGGTGGTGGGTTCCAATATGGAATGAATTTGCAATTGGGGTGGTTTTGGGTTTTGATGTGGTGGTGAGTTTTCTATGTGTTGGAGGATTTGGATATTGTTGGAGCAGCAGATTTGACTGGGTTTTGGTATGGGTAGTAAAATTGTGTTGTAGTTAATCTGAGTGGTTGTGGCTAATCTGAGGTGTGGTTATGGCTGATCTGAGGAGAGAGAGTGAGGGAAGAGGGAAGAGTAACAGTGAGGGACAGAGAGAAGAGAGAGAGAACTGACGGAGGTTAACTTTGTTTAGTGGTGTTTAGGGACAAAATAGTCTTTACGGATTAAATTGGTCAATTTTGGAATGTCGTGGACCTAGTTGGTATTAACTCAATCCTCAGATGGATGGTGGAATTTACCCTAAACTTAATTCTCTAATAGTCACTAATAACTAAAGTAGCCTATGAAAGGATCCAAGAGGCTGCACATCAAAACCAGATCATAATTCTAGAATATTTTGATATTTACTCTTGTTTTTTTCTTGAACTATATGTTGGTTGCATCAGGAATGTGTGGTATCAACATAAATTTATTATTCATGGGGTAATATTTATTATATAATTTAAATAAACCATGATGAACTCGTGTTTAGGAAATTAATAGGCACATAGTAAGTTGGGGCCACATTTTAGAATACTGAATCCCTCACCTATCCCACCCTAAAGAAATCCCTTCGAATTTTTTATTCAACCTTTTTGTAACTCTTACATACAATGGGAATAAATATAAGAAATAAGTTGCATGGCTAGATAACGTACTTTTGATTAGAAAGAGTTTCCCCCCTTTTGATAAGTACAATTTCTTCTGGCTAGTCAATCTCTTGTGCATTTTATCTATAATGAAATCACATATGTGCCTTGAAGTGAGATCCCAAAGGCAAAGTATTTCATCAGAATGGATGAGACATGTAATCGGAAATTAATTGCCAATTCCTTGACATTCATTACCTCTCCAATTGGCACATTTTTAGATTTACTTAAATTGATCCTCAAGCCTGAAACTTCCTTGAAGCAAATGAGGACACATCTTAAATAGCAAAGTTGGATTGAGTTTACATTGCAGAAGATAAGTGTATTGTTAATGAGAAGGAGATGAGATATCGCCATTTATGTCTCATTGTTAATAGTTAAGCCATTCAAACATCCCCTTGACACAGCTTTTGCTAACATCCTTCTCATGCCTCAACCACCACAAACAATAACAGGAAAGGGGATCTCCTTGACATAAGCCACCATTGCTATTGAAAAACCACTAGGGGTTCCATTCACCCGGATAAGAAATTTGAATGTGGAAATACAAAATGCTATACACCCCAAAGCCACATCTTTGTAACAAATAAATCAAAAAATCCCAATTGACATGGCCATAATTCTTTTTCAGACCAATTTGCACAAAACCCATAGATTGTCAGATTTCAAATGACTATTTAACTATTCATTTGCTATCAAGGTAGTATCAAGTATTTCCAATGGAGACATCTAGGATTCAAATCCTGCCTCTCCTGTTGTAACTATCGAATTAAAAAAAAAAAAGAAAAAAAAGAGGATATTGTAAAGTATTTATCTTCCTTGAATACATGCATTTTGAGTGTTAGACACCATATCTCCCATTACCCCATTAAATCTGTTTACCCAAACTTTGACCAGAATTTTATAAATACTACTCTCCAAATTAGTAGGCCTAAAAATGGTTATATTTGGATGGCTACCCCCCATTGTTTGATGTGGTGCCTTTGGAGGGACATGAATAACCAGAGCTTTAAGGATTCTGAGAGAACGTTGCCGAATCTTAAATAATTTTTCTTTAAAACCTTGTTGGATTGGATGTTAGTAGTGCGTAGTTATTCTCTATGTTTGGTTTGTGATTTGATAGATCTTTGTAATTTGCATGCTTGATTGTATGGCCCCCAGTTTTATACACCTGTATACTTGGGTGACTCTATCAGTTTGATCTCAATAAAATTCATTATTTAAAAGTAAAAAAAAGATTTTGAGGAATTGCTGGATATTTATAAGTGATGCAAATTGTGTTGGATATTTGTAACTGATGCAAATTTAAGTATCTGTCCTACATAGCTACTATTTGGATAAGAAACTTCAATGTTTAATATGAATTTATAGTTTGTTCATGTTCCAAAAAGCATTGCAACTAAAATTTCATTTTTTGATTGGTGAGTTAAATACGATCAGTAGGTTTTGAATCCATGACATCACTGTCCAGCCAAAACTCTCCAGCCAAACTTCTAAGAGAAGGAAGTTCCATTTGAGTCGATGGTCATTGGACTTGATAAGAAAATTACAAGTGAAATTTTGGTCTTTTGAAAAAGATTATGATGAATTGTTGAAAGTTTCTTTGATAATGGCAGTAAGTAAGACCTGTTTAAAAATCTATCTTAAAGGAACAAAATCCTCAGTTTGTCTTCTTTGATCAGAAGTCTCAGGTTTGACCCATTATGAGAAGGGTATGTAGTTTGGTTAATCACAGAAAAGAAAAAATAAATAAAGAGCATGGCCATTTGTTGTATCTTTGTTAATGGATGTTGGATTGTGGGTAGGTGATCATTATCAAGTACTGATAACCTGTTAATGATGTTTTCTAGGGGGGATTTTTTTGGTTATTCGATCATATTAGGTCTAGTGTTAGAAGGTGTTGATTGAATACATAGCATGTCAAGGATTTATGTTATTTATAGTCTGGTTAGTCTTAGAAATGATACATGGTGTTGAGGTGGTACATAAATCTTGTACTCGAACTACAGAATGTTTAATTTTGGGCATGTTGCTAGATCCCTAAGGTTTATTTGAGCATCTCAGCTTATTTTTTTTTGTGCCACTAGTTTCCTTGGTTTGATATATTATAGAGACAATCTTTTGAAAGTTTCATTAGTTTCTGCTTTCTTATGCAGGGCATATCTCTATTCATACTTGCGATACATACCTTCTTTCCAATTTCATATGAAGGGTACCGTCTTTATTGGAAAAGTCTTCTTAATCGATTAAAGGCACTTCCTGATTCTTTCTCGTGTAGTTATTTTCAGACTTACCCAAAAGTGAAAGAAAGTGATTTCCTGGTTTTTAATTTTTACCAAGAAGCATTTTTTGATAATCAGAACCTTCTGTATATATCTTGTACTAGGTATTTAAATTTGTGACTCAAATAACTGATAAGTTCACCAAAGAAAATAAATCTTTTGTGAGATTGACCTCTTTAGATATTTAGCTGATTCTCTATTAGTTGTATTATTAACCTCTTATCTTTTCATGCTGCTTCAGTGGATTTTCTCTTTAGTTGTCATTCTGATCTTCTTTCACCTTTAGTTTGTATTGAAATGCTTCTAGATGTTGTTGCATTTTGGTTCATTGAATATGTTCTTATTATTGAGATGACTTAACCTCATCCTTACTTGTATTCTCTATCATCCATGTTCATATTCTTATTTTGGTTGCATTTTTTTAAGTGCACGAGTGCACATGTTGCTTCTTGAGTGACCACTTTGCACCTTATGCACTTTTATCATAACTATGTTTGCATTTCTTTTGTATATTTCCAGTTCCGGTGTACTAGGTGTGCCCTGTTTTAGTAAAATCTTTACTTACTAAAAAAAATCTGATTTCTTCATATGATAGTTACTTGATGATAAATGCATATGAAATGCAGTTTGAAAAAAAAAAAAAAAAGGTTTTCAAGTGGATCTAATAGAAAGAGTTCCTAGCAGGAGTTGGTTTGATCAAGGTTAAAGTATTGACCATGTAAGACAGCCTGAAATTGCCTTCGATATATAAAAAAAATTATATATTGTTTTTCTATGATTTGGATGAAGGCCCAAAACAATGGTCTATGATTTAAGCTGTGAATAGATTGAAATGCATATTTTGTTGATAATGAAAAGAAGTCTTAAGCAATGAAATATCCTTGATAGAAAGTAAAATGTAGCCTCTTAATTTCTAAATTTTCTTTCCATTAATTTTTGGATTAGTTTTGAGCAGTAGCAGCAACAAAAACATCAACAGCATCCACAATGATTGGACCAGAATAAGAAACAGTGTATCTTTGAGATCATATGATCTTGCAGTTTATAATGCAATTCATATGTTGACCCTTTTATATGTCCAGAGAAGAAAAAAGTCTGGTGCTGACGTATATCTGATTTATCTGTTGAAAGTTCAATGTTGTAATATTCTGTTCCTTTAGTTTGATTGTGAAATTTCCATTTTTGTTTTTTTCAGGTGGCATTGCTCTTAATTTGGGTTGCTGATATACTGGTTTATGCTGTCTATTTGTCTCCAGTGGGCTTTGATTATCTTCCTTTTAGAATTGCTCCATATATTAGAGTTGTGTTTTTCATGCTGAACTTTAGGTACTGTGTGATAAAACCCTTTTTTTTTTAATTACCCATATCTTTGTGTGTGTGTGTGCATGCCTAGAATTTAGATGTATGGAAACACGGGCTCGTACACTGATTTTGCAGAGGTTAAGTCTTATGAACTTATACTTCCCGAGGTATTATGCTTTGAAATGAAAAATTGCGGTAGGGTCCTCTAAAACAAGAAATCAAGATAGTCCTTTTTTCATGGTAAGAAAAGAAAGAGAATGAGGACAATAAGAAAGAAAAGAATGAAGATGAGGTGACAGCACAATGTGATTCTTCTACTTATAATATATAAGAGAAGAGAGAGAAGAGGAGGGAGAGAGAGATGGGAGGAGAAAAGCTCTTTCAAAATGCCATTCAGCATTTAATTATCATTAAGGCTGATTCTGTGTTATACTTATACCAGAACTTTTAATAGGCTTTAGATGCCCTAGAAACAGATAGGAACCTTCTAGAACTTTCCCAAGAAATATTATAGTATGCTCAGACTCTAATCTCCTTGACAAAGACTTCCCAAAATTAATAATCATGTCAATCTTTAATAATATACATCCCCTGTTCAGGGATCATATATCCTGCATTTTACCATAGTGCAATTCTTCCAATATAGTCCTGTTGGCTTAATCAAATGTCGCCAAATCAATTAAATAGCTAACTTAGCTCCTCCTCACCTAGCTGCTAACGGACCTCAAATGCCTTTCGATGTCTCTCTCCCTCTAACATCTCCCTCTTCAAGGTGAATGGTGAATCTGTTGATTATCTCTTCCTTCATTGTCTGGTGGCTAAGGATCTATGGTCTATGGTTTTGGGCTTATCTGGAGTAATTTTTGTTGTGCCAAAGTTTGTTGTTGAGCTCCTAGCTTCCTGGCAAGATCGGTTTGGTCGTCATCGAAATGGACATATCTAGATGGTCATTCCCCATTGTTTGATGTGGTGTCTTTGGAGGGAAAGAAATAGCAGATACTTTAAAGATAAAGAGAGATCCATGCCAGGCCTAATTATTCTTCTTTAGAACCTTATTGGATTGGTTGTCAACTTTGGGAAGCAAATCCTTATCTTATTTTCTTGATTTACTTGATTCATGTAATTTCTGTTCTTGATTTGTTTACCCCTGTATACTTCCTGTGTCCTGGGTGTCTCTTTTATTTTATTTTATTATATTAATAAATCTTAATTACTTATCATAAAAAAAAAACCTCCCTCTTCATTCATTCTCTCTCCTGTAGCAGGGATTGAGGAATTTTATGGTGGTGTCTCTTTTCTGGTGGTTTCTTTGATGGTGGGTGAGCATGAGACCATTATTGGGAATGTTATCATTTGACAAGCTTCTAGTTGGTCATGTGTCCAAAGATTTGTATCTCACTCTCTCTCCACGCCTTGGTGGACAGTACTGATTGCAATATTGATGGGTAGGTTGCTCACCATGAGATAGTGGTCATTAGCTTTATCTCTTGTGGGACATTGGTAATGATCATTAGCTTTATCTCTATTCGAGATGCAATGGGTGGTCACAATGAATATAGATGTTTGTGGGATGGAAAGGGAGATCTCTTTGCCATTGAGAAGTGTGGTTTGGGTGGTAGTTTCACTTTGTCTTATGAGGACAATTTGGTGGGAGAGAAATAACAGTACATTTCATGATTCCAAGTTTAATGAAACTTCTTTAAAATTCATTTTGTATTATCCTTGTATGGCTGGATGCTGATCATAGGCATATACCATTGTGATTCTCTCTTTTTTATTTTTTTGGTTGTAATTTGTTGAGGAAGATTTAATGTTTTCCCCATTTTGTACTTGTTCTACCATTTCTACTAAGATTTTTATCACTTATTAAGAAAAAAAATTCATCGCTAGTCTTCACGTGAATGGAGTTATAATCGAGAAGACCTAAGAGCAGTTAAATGAAAAATGAACCATGGAGTAAGGGTTATTCCTATATGGAGCAAGATTTGGAATTGTATAAAGCTGTTTTATTTGAAGACTGTCTTTGCTTAGGACATATATGCATGTGAGGTGATAATCAATAAAAGACTACTAGGTGAAACCTGAAGGGCAGACACAACCATCCAAATACACAAGAAATTATTGATCATATCTTTAGAGTTGAGATGATAAAAGTTTTGAAATTGTACTTTGAACATAAGACATTATTCTGTTGAATTGAAAAATATGTGAAATGGAATTTGCTGATTGTTTTAGTTCTGTATCTTTGCTTTAAGGCAGGTTGTTTCTTTGGTACTAATGTTTAAAGTTTTCAGTTATAATCAATTGAGTGCAAAGCTCTACCCAAAAAAAAAAAAAAAAAAAAAATCCAGTGCAAAGAAGTATCTTGTTAGGATGAAATGAATTGGCAAATTTTCCCTGAATCATTATGGCAATATCATGCCCCATACTTGAATCTTACCGATAGGTATAAGACTTTTTCAGTTTGAGATATGCACTCAATGCTGACAATGAAGGGTAAAAAAAAACCTTTAATACAAAGAACTCCCTGATTTAAAAGAAGTGGGACCTGTGATACATACTCAGAGGCCATAAATTAAGTCTTGATGGTCTGAAGGCCAGAATATTAATTAAATGCAGCTATAAACCATTGGCGACATCAAATTTTTGGGATCAGAACTTGCATAATCACTATAGATAGCTTTACATGTTACATGTCATGATGTGCATGCATATCTTTATACTTTAACTGTTTTTTTTTATAAGTAAGAAATATATATATATATATATATTCAAAAAATTGCTAAACAACTTATGTTATGTTAAATTAATTTGATGTTTTCTCATTCTTTTTTGTTTGTAGGGAATTACGAGCGACCATCTTCATCTTGGCTGGAATACTTGGCACCTACTTAAACGTCTTGGTATCTTTACTATCTTATTGTTGTACATTATCTTTACTGTTGTTGAGTTTACAAATTTTTCTAGTTTATAAACAATTTGTAGAGATAAATGATCATAAATTCAATGGTGTCAAATTTGACTACATCAGTTTTACTGTATGAGTGGTCAATTGCTATTGGCAGGACTCTGTTCCTTTTGTAGATTTTATAGATGTTGTTAGTCTTACAATGTAATTTTTTAGTGGAATCTTGTCTATTTCATCTGTACTTGAAGGTCTTCTCTCTCTAATAAAATTTCTTACAAGAAAATTTACTTTTTGCTTGCGACTCTGGGAGGATCGTTCACTTTCATTTGCAACTGTTCCATTTTAATCCATTGTTTAGTTGTGAAAATACATACTGCTTAATGCTTTTAGTTTTCATGCTTATTGCTGACTGCTTTTCTTGAATTGCAGGCTTTAGGGCTTTTATTTCTTCTGTTTTCCAGTTGGTTAGCCTATGTCATGTTTGAAGATACCCAACAAGGGAAAATGGTATTTACTTCGTATGGCACCACACTGTATCAGATGTTTATTTTGTTCACCACGTCCAACAATCCAGATGTTTGGATTCCAGCGTACAAGTAAGTAGGAGTGATTTAGATACCTTTTTCCTTTTATATTTTTGCAATGTTGTTCAATTTCTGGCTTGCTATTACTGAACTGGAACATTTCCAATTGTTGCTGTTCTTTGCATGAAAATAATGCATCATTTTGAAGCTGTTAATCCCTTCTTTGATATGTCATTTAAAAAAAAATTGAAAAAAAAAAAAAATTGGTGTCCAATCTAATTGTACATGGGTCTTCAATGTGGCACACTCTGTCCGTGATGGCACAACTGGTTGATTTATTACTGCAGGATCTGTTATATGGAATATGTTAAGAACATATGTCATATAGAATTAGCTAATATTTTGACAAAACGCATTTTACTTGTAATTGGGTAGATCTAGGATGTGTTTAGTACTTCAAGGAACAAGAGTTCAAGTCCAAGTATTGAAGCCATGCAAATCTGCCCAAGAATCAAGTCAAGAAGTGCTATTTATTAAAGCTCGACAGATATTTCGACAGATGTATCTATCGAGATTTAATATTTGAAGCTCAACAGATAACTCAACAGCTGTATCTATCAAGAATTACGAAATTCAGATTTCTAGATCTGTATTTTAGGCATATCTAAGCTATTTGTGTAAGATTTCTTTTTTCACAATTCTAGACATATATAAGGATTATTTTAAGGACCGTCAAAAGTGAAGCAACTTGATGCAAAGTGATTATTCACTCAAATTATGATCGAAGACAATTTGCCCTAGTTCATTTTTATCTGGAAGAAGCTATTGTGTTTGTGCGCCAAGGGTTTTGTAACCAATGAGCTTCTGGATTTTTATTGTGGGGATGAATTGAAGAACTTTGTAGCCAATATTTTTTTTAAGTTGGTGTGTTAGTCATGTACTTGGATCCGTGCATCAATTGGTTAGTCGTGTACTGGGTGCCGTGCATTGTAAGGAGAGATTGTCACTACATTACAAGTCCAATTGTGTATTGAGATAAGGGTTCAACTGTAGGTTGGTATAAAGTACTGAGATTCATTTACTTGTAATCGTTTGTTTTGATAATAATGGATTCTCGAGAGTGGTGACCTTAAATTCACCCAATGAGATTTTTTTTTTTTTTGATAAGTAAGAATGTTATATATACGAATGGCTACTCTATGCATGAAAAACATAGAGCAAACCCAGAAAATACAAGAAGAAGAAAACAGAAAAAACAAAAAAGAAAACCAAACAACAGATTAAATACAAAGAGAAAGAGAGCTAAGAAAAGAGGGGAGAGAATCACTAGTCGTGATTCCCCAAGCCCGAGACCAATCAAAAAGAGTCCCACTAAAAGAGGCAATCATTTGAACACCTGAACTATCCAAATCCTCAAAAGTCCTCCGATTCCGTTCCTTCCAAATACACCATAGGATGCACAATGGAACGGAGTTCCAAATCTGAGGTGAATGCTTCCCCAACCAATTCCACCAGCCAAAAAGCAAATCTGGGATCGATCTAGACATAACCCAAGAGAAATCACCCGGTGAGATTTTGCCTCGGTGGTTTTCCCTATTTGTAAACAAATCACCTGTGTTAAATTTAATTTCCGCTGCATTTAGTTATTTAATAATTTGTTTGTGCTATCACACGTATTGCATGTTAAATTGACTTAATTAATTCATTTGGCTAATTAATTGGTTAAGTCACACAGCGACGCAAGCCCAGTTTTAAAACTGTGCTTGTGAATGGTAGTGGGCCTCGGCCACTTGATGCTTGGAAGCCCAAAGCCCATTCTTTTAAAGCTTTGGGCTACAAGGCTGGGTCTCATTCCAAATACATTTCGGATGAAGCTCAGTCAAGTGTTCTGGTTTCTTCTGATACAGCGACGCAAGCACTTGATGTTACGCCTTCGCAGCCAGGTGTTTTGCTTCAGACAAATGTCGCGCCTCAGACATGTGCTTTGGTCTCTTCTGATTCTGCGACACAGGTACTTGAAACTTCTCAGCCTTGTGTCTCGGGTTGTCTTGAAGGGGGACTGGGGACTTCGCCTCTTGCCGGTAAGTCCACTGCTGTAGCTGTTTCTCCTCTCCCGGTGTTGGATCAGGTGCTGTCTGGGTCTGGGTTTTTGGAGCCTTCATCTTCCTTTGCTGTTGGAGCTGAATATGGGCCTCCTTTCTCTAGGGAGCTTCCTGTCCAGCCGCCACCACCCTTTCTTGGGGTGGGTTCTAGTATTCCGATGAGGGACACGGTTGGAATGGAGTCTGAGGAGGGGAATTCCGGGAGTTCGGATCCTGGGTCAGAACCGATGGTCAACTTATCACCTCATGATCTTGGTCCTAGAATCAATGATTATGTTGGGGACTTGAGTAAAACTTGGGGTAATTCTAAGGATTGGATGCTAGAACTTCGGGATGGGAGGAAAATCGTCATTCCGCTATCCGCTTATCGCTCTCCTGTGTCTGTGCCGGATCAGCCTATTCCAAAGGAGGATCTTACTCCAGGTTTGGATTCTTCTGTTAATAAGGGCCTTATTGTTAGTTTGGATTCTGAGTATGAGGGGGTTGGGGGCTATGATGTCTCTGATTTTGGGTCAGAGGGTGAGGAATGGGACTCTGTTGAGGGGCTATTGGATTGGAATCATTTAGGAGTTCCACTTGAAGTGGCACCATTGGCGATGGTTAATACTGTGGGTAAGGAGTGTCCCATAGCTGATATGATTGGGGGCAAGGTTGATGTTGATAGCTCTAAATTGTCACTGTGGGTTACGAATAGAATTAAAGCTTTCCAGAAATCTGTCGGGACATCGCTGGAGGGCTTCGAAGAACAAGTGACAGGCTTGCTTTTAGCTTTAGAAAAGCGTAGAAAGCAGCGAATGGTTGATGTTGACTCTAAGAGGAAGTTGGGTAAGGCTGGACTCAAAGGGCACCGTGAGTTGAAGAATTTGTTGAACTCGTGGGGTGAGGACAATGAGCCAGAGAGGAGCAGGAGTGAGAGTAGGGATCGGGCCATTGTTGTACATCAATGAATTTGAGAATTGTTTCTTGGAATGTGAGAGGGTTGAATGAGCAGGTCAAGCGGCTTCGGGTTAGAAATTTGATTCGTAAGTGGAAAGCGGATATTGTCTGTCTGCAAGAAACTAAGATGGAGTTTATTAATAGAGGTGTCATTTGTAGCTTGTGGGGGGGTCATCATGTTGATTGGCTCTATTTAGGCTCGGTTGGTGCTTCTGGTGGGGTTTTGTTGATGTGGGATAACAGGGCAGTGGACAAGATGGAGGAAGCGGTGGGTCGTTTCTCTATTTCTTGTAAATTCAAAAATGTGGCGGACCATTTCGTTTGGGCCTTCACTGGTGTTTATGGTCCCAATAGTGATAGAGACAGGAGATTCTTATGGGATGAGTTATCTGGGCTGCGTAGTTGGTGGGATGTGCCTTGGTGTGTGGGTGGTGATTTTAATGTGGTGCGTTTTCCTTCTGAACGGTCTGGTTCTTCAGGTTTCACTTCAGCTATGCTTCGGTTTTCAGATTTCATTTCTGAGCAAAGTCTTGTTGATTTGCCTTTGGTTGGGGGGAATGTCACTTGGTCTAACACTAGAGAGGTTGTTGCTAGTTCCAGATTGGACAGGTTTCTGTTGTCTGCAGATTGGGAGGAGAAATTTCCTTCTGTTTGTCAACGCCGTCTTCCTAGGTTAATGTCGGATCATTTTCCTATCCTTCTTGAGGGTGGAAATCTACACAGAGGAAAAAAACCGTTTAGGTTTGAGAACATGTGGTTAAAGGATGAGGGCTTTTTGGGAAGAGTGATTGCTTGGTGGGAGTCCTATCATGTCCAAGGAACTCCTAGTTTTTCTTTGGCTAACAAGCTGAAGATGCTGAAATTGGATTTGAAGAGATGGAATGTGGAGGAGTTTGGTAATATAGGCCGTAGGGTGCAAAACTTGTGGAAGGATTTGAATGTTTTGGAAGTTATTGAGGAAGCTCGTGCTCTTTCTGAGGAGGAAAGGAGGGAAAAAGATCGTATTCATGGAGAGTTAGAGAAGTCTATTTTGTTGGAAGAGATTTGTTGGAGGCAGAAATCTAGGGCTCTTTTTCTTAAAGAGGGAGATAGGAACACAAAATTCTTTCATCGTATTGCAAACTCTCATAGAAGAAGCAATACTATCGATAGACTTATGGTGGATGGAGAGTTATGTTCGGATCAGGGGATAATTGAGAGGTGTATTTCTCAGTTCTATAGGCTGCTTTTCTCGGAGAATGTGGTTCATCGTTCTCTTTTGGATGATGTGGTTTTTTCTAGTATTTCTGAGGATGATGCCACTTGGTTGGACAGGCCTTTCGATGAGGAAGAAGTTTCTGGAGTGGTCCATGAGTTCAAAGGTGATAAAGCGCCAGGTCCGGATGGTTTTACTATGGCATTTTTTCAGTCTTGTTGGAGCACGGTCAAGAATGATGTTATGAACGTGTTTCATGTTTTTCATGAACATGCTGTGTTTGAAAAGAGCCTTAATGCTACCTTTATTGCTCTTATTCCTAAGAAAGTTGATGCTGTGGATGTTCAAGACTTTCGGCCTATTAGTTTGGTGGGTGGGTTGTACAAGATTATCGCTAAAGTGCTAGCCAATCGAATGCGTAGGGTGGTTCATGGTCTTATTTCAGAATCTCAAAATGCCTTTGTGAAAGGTCGTCAGATTTTAGACTCTGTTCTTATTGCTTCTGAGTGTCTAGACAGTCGTTTGAAGGCGGGGATTCCGGGGGTGTTGTGCAAGCTAGACATTGAAAAAGCGTATGATCATGTGAATTGGGAGTTTCTCATGTTTCTGTTACAGCAGTGTGGGTTTTCTGAAAAATGGAGAAGGTGGATCAGGTGTTGTATTTCTACCGTCAAATTCTCCATTTTGATCAATGGATGTCCGTCTGACTTTTTTGGGAGTTCTAGAGGACTTCGGCAAGGTGATCCTTTATCCCCATTTCTCTTTGATATTGTCATGGAGGCATTGAGCCGAATGTTGGGTGCGGCTACTGCGGCTGGTCAGTTTTCGGGTTTCTCAGTTGGGAATGAAGCTGGTTCCTTGTTGTCGGTGTCTCATTTATTGTTCGCGGATGATACTCTTGTTTTTTGTGACGCAGACAGCACGCATATTACAGCTCTTCGTGGGATTCTCTCTAGATTCGAGGAGATGTCAGGGCTGAAAATCAATTTGCATAAGTCTGAATTGGTTCCAGTTGGAGATGTGTCTAATCTTCATGAGTTAGTGGAGATTTTGGGCTGTAGGGAGTCTACTCTTCCTTTGAAATATTTAGGCCTCCCGTTGGGTGCTTCTTATAAAGATAAGACTATTTGGAATCCTATCTTAGAAAAGATGGAGCGTAGGCTAGCTGGTTGGAAGAGGTTGTATTTATCCAAAGGGGGCAAAGTTACGCTCATTAAGAGTACGCTCTCTAGCTTACCTACGTATTTCCTTTCTATTTTCCCTATTCCTGCTAGGGTGGCTAAGAGGATGGAGAAATTACAAAGAGATTTTCTTTGGGCTGGTATTGGGGATGATCGTAAAATTCATTTAGTTAATTGGAATAAGGTTTGTAGGCCAGTGAAGAATGGAGGGTTAGGCATCCGGTGCTTGAGAAGGTTCAATTCTGCCTTGTTAGCCAAATGGTTGTGGCGTTATGGTTGGGAGAATGATGCCCTTTGGAGAAGGGTCATTGAGGCGAAGTATAGGAATGAGTGGGGTGGTTGGCGTACAAAATCTGTGTCGGGGGCTTATGGTGTGTGTTTGTGGAAGTGCATTAGAAGTGGCTGGCTGATTTTTTCCGAGTGCCTTCGGTTTGATGTGGGTGATGGTACTCGTGTGAAGTTTTGGGATGATGTGTGGTGTAGGGATCGTCCTCTTAAAGAGGAGTTCCCAGACTTATATAATATTAGTAGGACAAGGGAGGCGTCGGTCTCTGAGGTTATGTGCTTCGCAAATGGGAGAGTTTCTTGGGACATCCAGCTCCGTCGATTAGTGAACGAGCAAGAGTCTCTTTCTTTGGATTCGTTTTTGGTCTTGATTTATTCCGCAAAGGTTCGGGGTGTTGGTTCTGACAAACTTTGTTGGAAGCCTGCCTGCAACCGAGGTTTCAAGGTGAGTGGGTATTATCATTTTCTTTCCCCATCTACGGTGTTTCCCTTTCCTTGGAAAATGGTTTGGCAATCGAAGGTTCCTCCTCGGGTTGCCTTCTTCTCTTGGACTGCGGCTTTAGGCAAGATTTTAACTATTGATAATCTTCGGAAGAGACACTTTGTTGTTCTAGAGTGGTGCTTCATGTGCAAAGGGTGTGGGGAATCTGTAGATCATCTCTTTCTTCACTGTCCTTTTGCTTATGAAATGTGGAGTATGATTTTCTGCTTGTTTGGTATTAGTTGGGTGATGCCGCAAAGGGTGGCGGATTTGTTGGATTGCTGGTCTTGCAACTTCAGGCGACATCGTAATTTAGTTATTTGGAGGATTGTGCCGCACTGTTTGATGTGGTGTATCTGGCGGGAACGGAATTCGAGGAGCTTTGAGGATCGTGAGCGGTCCATTCTTGAGTTTAAGTCTTTTTTGTTTTCTACTCTTCTCGAATGGTGTTTGGTTTTACCTTCTTTTTCTTGTATTTCCCTTTCTGGGTTGTTTGATCATTGTACTTTGTTTTCTTGATGTTCTTGCCTCTTTCGTACATTTCCTATGTACGGGGCGGTGTTTTTTCAATATATTGCTAAGTTACTTATCCAAAAAAAAAATTGGTTAATTTACCTAAGGAGTCAATACATTCTTGGTCTATCAGGATCTCTTGCTATCAATAGCTGCCAGAATAGTTGACAGAGTATTAAATCTTTAGTATTGTCATCAATTCGTAAAATAATGACATTCCTAAATGATAAAGGGAAAAAACCTGTAAACTAAGTTGGAAACTGAACCAAACAGGAATCACAGCGTTAGAATAAGAATCATGTCCGCTGTTACAACCCATTCCAACAACACTGGACCCCGTTTATAACCCTCAAGGGAACATAAGCTAAGATCCTTAGACACAATTACAAACTAGGAAATTCCAAAGATGGCCGTGTGTTGAATGTAAACCAACTTTCTGAATTTCTTTGGTCTCTGAACTTGGATTTTCCTGAATTTGTTGCTGCCTGTGTCATGTATTTTCCTTTTATCTGAATTCATGTGTGTATTTACTTTAAGAATTTTCATTCGTTGTACTAATTGAATGTTGAGCATTTTCCAATTGAAGAAACTTACGCAGCCTTAGTACTACATGATTGTTTATCTTTTTATTTATTGTGTTCTTCATGTGATTATCATTTGAGAATTAAATGATGTGCCTAGGCATCAACATGTATACTATGGTATAGAATCTAAAAAGCAACATAAGAGAAACCCATTAAGCTGCCAAAAGATTAGATTTTAGGATACCATTGGCAGTTTTTCCTTGAAGAATTTAGTCTTGTAAAGTTATCTAATCTTGAACTGGTTCGAATCTTGTAGGTGCTTATGCTTTTTTATTACTAATGTTATTGTAGTGGTCATCTTGAGGTTGCTCCACTAGTACGAAAGTGAGTGATTTGGTAGGGAATAGTATTTTTAATATAGAATTCCAAATATTGGAGTGCTGAAACAAAATCAGAATATGACACTTGTTATGTGTAATATATATATTTTATATTTTATTTTTTGATTATTAAATTGTTATGAGTAATATTGTTTAAGTTGGATGGGTGATTGAGTCATCTTCTATTGTGGAGTTAACCCTATAAATGATAAATGTGTATTAGGGTTTATTAATTTTTAACCCTAAGCTTGACACCTCGGTTTTCATGGTATTACCCACAATCAACCATTGCCGACTACATGGTATCAGAGAAACTATGTAAATTGTAATAACTTCTCTCTTTTTTGGGGTTTGAGAATAGAATTTCCATCTTGAAGGTCAAATCTCCTTATGGATTGCATTTACTAATTTTTACATTAAGCTTTATTTGTTCATGTAATAAAGGGTGTTTTAAAGTCCTGCTCCTTGGAAAGCTATTTCCATATTGTTTGTAGGGTTTCTAGCAGGGAGGAAATAGCCGGACTTTTGAGAGTATCTAGCTATCTCAATATAAGCTCCCCTTCTCTGGTATAAACTTAAAATTTGTTTGATTGGCTGTTTGCCTTATGCGGAATCCTTTTTTTGCTTTTTTGGACTTTTTAAATTTAGGATTATACCCTTCTTAAGGGAAATTCCGTATACTTGCCTTGCACTAAAATTGTTTGTCCATTTTTTGCCATTTATAGTTTCATAATTCATTAAATATGGCTAGGAGTAGAATGACTGGTACATATTTAAGATGAGAAAAGTCAGCAGTGGGGGTGGTCAGTGTAGGTCAACAATCTGGAGGGTATCAGAATTTGTTTCAAAACCTTGAGGGAAGTACTGTCTTATTATGGTAAAATGTGCCACTGTTACTCTTCAAAACATTAGAAGGTTTTTTGTAATTTGCCCACCCTTTTGCCCTTTTAAAAGCACTTATAGTTCCCTAGCATTTCCTGAAGTTTTATTATTGCTTTTACTTATTCTGTTTCCACATTTATGTAATTTCCTGGGGACTTGTTGGAACCATGTCACATCTCCATGGTATTTCTCTATTTTGAAGTCTTGAAATTTCTGTTGATGACATATAAACCTTGATCTAATGTATCATCAATTTATATTGTCTTGAAGGGCTTCGCGTTGGTTTTGTCTGTTTTTTGTTCTTTACGTCCTATTGGGGGTTTACTTCGTCACGAACTTGATTCTTGCTGTTGTATATGACAGCTTTAAAGATCAGGTATGGTTTATTTCGTCTTCTTAAGTTGCCTCTATGCATGGACAATAAGACACAGCTATTGTATCTATGTTCATCTATTCATTTTAGCTACTGGTATATTTTTTCCTACTTAATGTTCAAGAAACAGCTATGTTTAGTTTCTTCTTGTTTCCTCAAGAAAGGATACAAATGCATACGTTCACATCTCTTATTTGTTGTAGCTTGTAAAAGAAGTTTCTGTGATGGACTCTACAAGGAGACGAATCCTGGAGAAAGCTTTTAATCTCATAGATACAAATGTAAGAACAGTTGTCTCTACAGGCTAAATCTTCTCTAAGCATGCTTCGGCAACAAGCTTTTCCAATTTTCTTGAATGATGTGTCTTGTTTATGTCTTTGATTAAAATTTTCATCTCTGTACTTTGTTTTTGACTTTGAGACAATCCTATTTAGATGGTACTCTTTATACCTTTTTGATAAGTAGTACTCTTTAAATCTTAAAAGGAATTTTTGCTTCTAGACTAGAGGGAGATATATTCTTACTTAAATACAAAAGAAAATAATATTCATCTTATGTCTTCTTTGAAGTAACATCATTGGAATCATAATGTTCAAGGGCTTGGATTATATGTAATTTTAAGGAGTGTTGTGGAAAACAATTAGCTGCTATCAGGAAGCAGACCAACAATTTAATTTGAGCTCATGGATGGTCAGACACATTAACACTAACGCCCTTCTTTGCATGAATTACTGCTGGACGGTAGTGAAGGAGTGAGCAGGCCTTGCACATGTAGAACAAAAGTAATTAATCACGGGTGGAGATTAAGGATTTCCAATCTATTAGTTTGATTACTGGGGTTTATAAGATCCTTGCTTGAATAGGTTGAAAACGGTCCTAGACAAGAGGGTGTCAGAACCCCAAAATGCCATTGTAAAAGGGAGACAGATTATGGACTCTCTATTGATTACCAACGAATGTTTAGGTCACATAAGGTACAGCATACCAGGGGTTTTGTGCATGATAGATTTGGAGAAAGCCTACAATCATGTGCATTGGAATTTCCTCTTGTATATGCTTCAGCGACGTGAGTTTGATTCTAGGTGGAGGAAGTGGATTTTTCCACGGTTTGTTTTTCAATGCTTGTGGATGGAATCCCAAGTGGCTTTGTTCAAAGCTCACAAGCTGAGACAGGGAGTGCCTTTATCCCCTTTTTTGTTCATCATTGTGATGGAGGTGCTTAGTAGGTTGTTGGAGAGAGCAGGGGGAAGCAACTACTTATTAGGGTTTTCAGTTGGTGACCTTTTTGCTAATCAATTAATGATCTCACATCTTTTGTTTCTGGATGATACTTTCATCTTTTTAGGGCTAATTTAGAGCAATTGTGGCACTTGAAAGCAATTTTTGTGTAGTTTCAAGTTATATCTGAATTGAAGATAAATTTGGGGAAATTCGAATTGGTTCCAATTGGAGATGTTTCGGATATTGAAGCTTTGACCAGTATTTTGAGATGCAAGGTAGCTTAAATTCTCATAACATATTTGGGTCTTGCTTAGGTTCCCCTTTCAAAGAAAAATCTATGGAATAGTGTAATGGAGAGGTGTTTGGCTAGTTGGAAAAGAATGTAACTTTTTATGGGGGGCTGACTTACTTTGATCAAGGGCACTTTATCCAACCTTCCTACTCTAAATCTTGTACGGATATGGTATATTTTGGATTATTGAGACGAGATGGAGTGGATGAGCTAATGCTAGAATCCTTTCACTGGAGGTTTTTTGATATTAGATCCTATAAGGTGTTACACTCCATAGCTCGACGGTCTTTTCCATGGAAGAATTTGTGGAAACTTGAAGTGCTAACAAAGGTCAGTTTCTTCCTTTGGGAAGCAGCATTGGGGAAAATCTTAACTACTGATAACTTGCGGAGGCATTGGATAGTTGTGATTGATTGGTGTTGTATGTGTATAAGAGGGATGGGGAAACTACTGATCATTTACTTCTACATTGCCTTGTTGCTAGAGAGATGAGGAATATGGTGTTTTCACTATTTGAGATTAAATGGGTCATGCCAAGAGGTGTTGTGGAGCTCCTAACCAGTTGGCCTAGCAAGTTTAGCAAGCACAGCAAAGCAGTGATTTGAAACATGATCCCTTATTACCTCATGTGGGTATTTGGTGGGAGAGGAATGCTTAGACTTTTGAAGGGAGTGAGAGATCGATTCTTGACTTGAAGCTTTTTTTCCTCAAAACTTTTTTTGAGTGAATAATTGCTTCAAGTGTTTATGCTTTTCTTCTTTGTCTGATTTACTTGATAGTTGTACTTTTCATGCATCTTTTTGATTGACTTTTTGTTGTGTCCGTAGTACACTGTCTATGTATGTGGGTTCATTGTACTCTTTCATTTTATTTTCAATGAAGTATTATTACTTATCAAAAAAAAAAAAAAAAAAATAATTGTGAGTGGGGAAGTTTGGATGACAGGTCCTTCTTGCCTAATGTGGTATATTTGGATGACAGGTTCTTTTTTTTTTTAAAAAAAAAAAAATTTAAATGCTCTGTTTCTTCTTGTTTTTCTGCCATTCTTTTGTATACATCCCTGAAATAGGATAGTGCTTTTTTAATGAATTTCTATTACTTATATATATATATATATAAATTTTTTGAAGAAATTTTATTTGAGCCCCCAATAGCCTCGTGTTATCCTTGGTGCTTATAGAAGTACCTCAACATTTGAGGTTAGGAGTTCAAAGTTCGAAGCACCCTGTGCTTCACTGGTATAACATTTAGATTTAAGGATAGGGTAACTCTTTCTGTCATGTGCAATGACAAATAATGAATGCCTTGGTATAGAGTGAGTTTCAAAATTGAAGGGAGCAAAAGGGGAAGAGGAAGGCCTAAGAGGAGATGGATAGATTCAAGAGGCCGTGCTAAAATACGATTTCCAAGAATGTGATAGAGGATGTGGCTCTAGTTAGAGCTGATGATTACCTTGGTAGTCTTTTTAGGTGAGTTGAGTTGAATGTAAGATCCTAAATGCTTATGAAAGCTAAATGAATGGTATAGAGTGCCCAATCACTTGATGATGAAACTTTGGGATAGTGTTTCAGAAAACTTTAGTTAAAACAGAAGGAAGAAAAAATTGGTGAGATTTCAAGCCTTGGAACTGGATATTCTATTTTCTTTGACAAGTGTTGATTTTCGTGAAGTGATAATGCTGAAGGTGTTTGAAAGACATTTGTTTCGAAAGTGTCACAACAGTCTGTTTCCTAGCCAGAAATAAATGGTAGGAGAGGCATGCCAATCTCAAGTACAACTTTTAAATTAAGAGTTTATTTTGAGCCTTGTTTGTGGCTGTAGTTGATGGAGCTCAGGAAAAGGTTTCATGGAGTTTATTGAATGACTTTGTTTATCTAACAAGTTTGTGCATTGTATAAAAGACAATTGATAACACCTGTTGAATCCATTGACATATCAATAGACATTAACATACTGGTGCTCTCTGAATATATAGTATGTATGAGTTCATATCGAATGAATTATAACACACCCCCCCCCCCCCCCCCCGTTTTTATTTTTCAAAATACAGCCCTTGTGCTGTCATCCTTGTTTTATGGCATCATGACTTCTTTTTTTATTTATTTTTTATTATAATGATTTTGGTTAGTTTCTTTTACATTTAAATATAGTTGCATTTGTCATTGTTGACATACATATTTATTTATTTTTTGGCCCCTTTTTTGTGCTTTAACAGAATCTTGGATTTCTTGATAAAGAGCAATGCATTAAACTGTTTGAGGAACTGAATAACTACAGGTATTAATGGCACCACTATCTTTAACATGCTTTCATAGTTATTTTCTTTTATCATACATTGTTGAATGTGATGCGGGAGATGCAAGAAGATTATTATTAAGTATTATTTATGTTTGCAAGCCAATTGTATTTTTATGTTTTAGATCCTATTAGTTTATTGGGCTTTTAGTATTTTAATTTAGAAGTAAGGTTATTTTTGTAATAAGGCAATTAGGGTTTTCTAGCCAATTAGATCTAGGGTTTAGCAATCCTTTATAAGCAACTTATTGTACTCCTTGAGAAGACAGTTGATATTTTTGATGAATAAAAAAATGGCCGTTTGGTCTTTCTTTGGTCTGGTGCTGATTCCAAGTCTACCCTAGGTGCTGACTCCTAGTGGTTTCCCCGCTTGGTGCTGACTCCAAGCAAGGCCTAGGTGCTGACTTCTAGGTCATATCTTTTATTTTTCCGTTATTTCAGTCTTGTTCTGGTTGTCCTGCGTCACTTCATTATGTGTGTATTGCTGATTTTGAAAGTAAAAATGCACAAGAAAAATCGTAGTCAAAGCTTTAATTGTTTTCTTCAATCTTTATTCTACATCTACATGTTCTCTCATCTAACATAGATCCAAAACCCTTATCAAAACTCTTAAATAAATAATATCTGAACAGCCTCTTGACCTTCTGTTGTCCCATTATGGAACTATTTTTTTAAGCCACTTAAAGTGTAAGGATAGTTTATGTTTGAACCATTTGTTGAATCGTTTTTTGAACCTTTTATTCTAATAAATGAAGTTTAACTGTAAAAATGGGACAGATAGTGATATACCACCCTAGATTTGAGAAAGGATCTAGGAGGCAGCCTGAAGGCAAGACATCCCACAACCACTAGCTATTGCTTTTTAGCCTTGACATTCCTATGAGCGGACAGGGAGCTTCAAGAAGCTCCAGTGAACTACTCATCAGGAATCCTATTATAGAGAAAATTGAGAGGAAACTTTCTGGTTGGAAACATTTATATTTGTTGAAGGGTCATAGACTGACTTTGTTAAAAAGTACTTTTTTGAGCTTTTTGACCTATTATTTATCCTTGTTCACTGTTCCTAAATTTGTGGCTGATAGAATAGAGAGGATTTAGAGGGATTTCTTATAGGGGGCGTCAGAGGAAGAATTCAAACGCCCGTTAGTGGCTTGGAGCAAGATTTTCTCTCCTATTGAGTTTGGGGATTCAGAGGATTGGGGTTTTTAATAAAGCGTTACTAGGAAAATGGTTATGGTGTGTCAGGTAATTGCGTCCAAATATGGTTAAGATAGAGGGGGTTGGTGTACTAGAGTTGATATAGAGACTGATGGTTGTGGGCTGTGGAGGAGTATTAGAGCAGGTGGGGAAGGCTTCTTCACACTTGTGGTTTATGAGTTGGGAGATGGAAATCATATTTGGTTTTGGTACGATCCTTGGGGAGGGGCACTTCCTCCAAAGGATCTTTACCCTGATCTGTTTGTGTGCTCTGTTTCTATGGAGGCTTTGATTTGTGATGTGCTGATTTCTTCTCCAGACGGGGAGAGTAGTAGCCTAGAAAGCACGGTCATGGCAATTTGCTTGCCGTGCCCGTGTTGTATGCGTACGGGACACGGCGTACACTTGGGACACAGTTGCATGCGTCCTTCCCTTTTTTATTATTATTATTATTATTATTATTATTATTATTATTAAAATCGGACACGACCTGACACTTCCAGGACATGGCAAAGACACTGCTGGGACACACTTCATGCAAAAAAAAAAAAATAAATAAATAAATAAGTGTCTGTTTGGAAACAGCTTATTTAGTTGAAATTAATATTTTTTTGTTAAAAGTATTGTAGATAAAGTTAAAAGGTAGCTGAAATAGTACAGTGAGACTCATAAATAGTACCAAAAAGTGCAATGGCAAACGCAATCTAACTAACCCAAATCTTCTTCATTTGGTGATTTCCCCTTTTGCCCTTTTGTTTTGTCTGGGTGTGCATAGGTTAATGATTTCCCCCTTTTTCCCTTTTATTTTGTACGCGTGTGCTTAGGTTAGTCCAACTTCTTTTTAAAATTTTATTTTATGAGTTTTAACTTTTTATTATTCTTTTTTCATTATTTAGGTAGACAATAGATATATGTATATATATATATTGGCTAGGCTTTAATATACTTACAATAGATTTTTTAACAATTATTTAAAAACAAATATTATTTTTGTTATAAAACTAATTTTGTAAACTTTGAAATTATATACATATATATATATATAATTAATTAATTATATACGTATCCTTGCCACACCCATTTCCTAATTTTTTTAAAATTGTCATGTCGCCATACTGCTTACCCGTATCCGTGCAGGTGCATCCTTGGTAGTAGCTAGAGTTTACAGTTTTATAGAGCTTTTCACTATTGGGAATTGGAGGATGCGTTTTCCTTTTTTCAGCTTCTTTATTCTAAGTTTCCTAGGGGGGAAGAGGATGATAGGTTGATTTGGAGTTTGACTAGTAGTGGTTATTTTTATGTACGTTTCTATTATAACTATATTTTTGGCTGCCTTACTGCTTCTTTCCCATGGAAGAGCATTTGGAGTGTAAAGGGCCCTAAAAGGGTGTTGTTCTTTTTTATGGGTAGCAGCTCCATATTCTTACAATTGATAACCTTGTTAAGAGGGGACTTCCCCTAGTTAATTGGTGCTGCATGTGTCGATTGTCAATGTTGTGGGGAAATTGTGGAGCATCTTTTGCTTCATTACGAGTTTTCTCATGCGTTGTGGAGTGAAGTTTTCCTAATGTTTGGGATTCAGTGGGTGATGCAAGAAAATGTATCATCTTTTCTGCTTAGGTGACAGAATTGGTTGGGGAAGCATTCCTCAAATGTTTGGAATTTGGTACTAGCATGTTTGATGTGGTTAGTTTGATGGGAGCGTAATAGCCCCACTTTTGAGGTTGCTGTGAGCTCTATAGATCATTTGTAGTCCTTGCTAATCTAGATTTTGTTTGATTGGTCTCAGGTTTAGGGTTTTACGCGTTGTACTTCCATTTTTGATTTCCAATATTTAGCTATAATTTCTATTTGATTTGCTTGTACTTGTTTTAAACACTGTGTTCATCATCGTGAACACAAAGTGCCTTTTCTTTTTCTTTTTTTTGATAAGTAATGTACAAAATTTTATTAAAAAAACCAACCAAGTACATTGGAAGTGTACTAGAGTGGCACAAATCAAGAGCCTAGATTACAACGATCTAAAAGATCGGAGAGAGGAAAACAAGTATAAAAAGGCAAAACTACACTCCAGTCAAGGAGAGTATGGAAAAAGAAAGATTTAATGTCAAGAATAGACCGTTTACAATCCTCAAAGCATCTAGCATTCCGCTCTCACCATAAGCACCAAAACAAGCAATGCTGTACAGACCCCCATAAATATATATTTCGATGCCTACCAAACTTGCTTGCCAAGAAGCTAGCAACTCACTAACTTTATATGGCATAACCCAATGAATATCAAACAAACAAAAAAACCATGGACTGCAACTCATAAGCTATAGGACAATGAAGGAGAAGATGATCCACTGATTCCCCTCACCTTTTGCACATAAAACACCACTCTATCACTGCAATATGCCTCTTCCAAAGATTATCCGTAGTTAAGATCTTACCTAAGGCAGCAGTCCAAGAAAAGAACGCTACTCTAGGAGGAACCTTTGATTTCCACACCATTTTCCAAGGGAAATCAATAAAAAAAGGAGATAATGAGGGATAGAAATCTCGAACCTCAAAACCTCTACTTAATGCTGGCTTCCAACAAAGTCTGTCAACATGAGCACCCCGTACATTCGTGGAATAAAGCACATCCCAAAACAAATCGACCAATGCTTTCTCCCAATCTTGTGGAAGACAACGAAACCGAATGTCCCAATGCAGCCGCCCATTAGAGAATTGCATAACCTCTGACACTAAAGACTCCTTATTTTGACTAATACTGTACAATTTTGGAAATGCTACCTTAAGGGTGTGTTTGTTTAGAGGTGAAACAGAGTGGATGGAAAACTTTGGTGAGAAAATAGGAGAGAAAACTTTTTTGGATTGTGTTTGGTTAGGTGGAGTGGAAGGAAAATAAATAGTAGGGCCCATGTATTTTCTCTCCAGGCCTACCAAAATATTTTCTCTCTAAAATGCAGAGAAAACTGAATGAGGATGAATTTTTTCTTGATTGACAAAAATGCCCATGTGCATTTTCAAGTTGCCTTTATTTTTATTTTTTCTTTCTAGTAACATTGCCTTTGGCTTTTTTTTTTTTTTTTTTCTTCTTCTTCTAGGCAGCAACGTTGCCTTCTTTTTTCTTTTCTTTTGATTTTTCAGGCCTGGGCGTGCCTTCTTTTTTTTTTTTTAATTTCTTCTTTAAAATTCCCTTTTTTTTTTTCCTATTCTTCTTTTTTTCTTTTGATTTTCTAGGGCTTGGGTGTGATAGATTTTTTTTTTGGGACATGATTTTTATTTTTTTAATAAATTTGGGTGATTGCTCTTTTTTTGTAGTTATTTGTCACTTTTTTGTTTTAATTGGGCACCATTCTTTAACAAGAGTAGATGAGTAAATTTATTCAAAACTATTTTTTTCATCTCTCCACTTTTCTACTCTCAACTAAACAAATAGGAGAGAAAATAAAATATTTTCTATCCTCCTACTTTTCTATCCTCCCACCATTTTCTATTCTTCCACTTTTTCACTCCTCCAACCAAAAAGACTCTAAGAGAACAATCCCTACACCATTTATCTTCTCAAAACTTTACTCTAGTACCATCATCCACATCAAATTGAAGGACTTTAGAAAAGTCCAGCCAATCACTTCTAATGGATTTCTACAAACTAACACCATAAGTCCCTGTCACCAGTTTGGTGCATCATCCACCCCCTCCATCCCCATATTTTGCCTCAATAACCTTCCTCCAAAGGGTATCTCTTTCCGTTCCATATCTCCATAATCATTTGTCTAACAAAGCATAATTAAATCATCTAAGCCGTCGAATCCCTAAACTTCCATTCTATATCGGCATACAAACCTTAGCCCATTCCACCAAAGAAATCTTAGGAGCATCAATACCACTCCAAAGAAAGTCTCTTTGTAGTTTCTCCATACGATTAACCACCTTTACTGGAACAGGAAAGAGAGAAAGGAAATAAGTAGGTAAGTTGGATAGAGTACTCTTAATAAGAGTTACTTTTCCCCCTTTAGATAAATGCATTCTCTTCGATCCAGCTAGACGCCTCTCCATCTTCTCCAAAACAGGGTTCCAAATTGTGTCCTCTTTATGTGTAGCACCCAATGGAAGGCCCAAGTATTTCAAGCGAAGAGAAGACTGCCTACAGCTCAAAATCTCCTCAAAATCCTCCATATTAGGCATGATACCAATCGGTACCAATTCTGACTTCAACAAATTAATTTTTAGCCCTGACACCACTTCAAATCTAGCAAGAATCCCATTCAAAGCAGCTAAATAATGTGAATCAGCATCATAAAAAATAAGTGTATCATCTACAAATAAAAGATGGGACACGGTAAAGCAATGTACCAACTGGATTACCTACTAAGAAGCCCAAAAACTGTCCCAAAATAGCAACTGTATCCAACACCCCTAGTGCTTCCAAAGATATAAACCGGGGTACCATTTAGCAGAATAGAAAATTTGACAGTTGATATACACCACAAAATCCACCTTCTCCATTTTTCTGAGAAGCCACACCGCCTAAGTAAGTACATAAGAAAATTTCAATTCACATGATCATAGGCTTTCTCAATATCCAACTTGCAAATAACCCCCGGCAGCCCTGACTTCAACCTACTGTCTATACATTTAAAAGCAATTAAAACAAAATCCAAAATCTGCCTACCTTTAACAAAGGCATTCTGTGAATCTGAAATAAGACTATGTGCCACCGTACGCAAACAACTATCTAAAAAAGGACTACTCATCATTTTAATCCTTTTTTCAACATTGGATCTATGATCTAACAAAGAAATTATTAACCTGTGCATTTCAAAATTCAAATGTTGTTGCATTGGTTATTTCCTTAAGAGATCAGCTTTTTGTATAAAATCAAGGTTCTTGTATTTATCATAGGTTTCATTAATTGTGCTGCTAGCTTGTTGATGTGGGAAGCACAAACAAAGATTTATTTTAATTTAGTTTTATTTCTTATTGGAGTCAATTGATTTTTATTTTAGGCCCTAGTATCCAATTAGGTTTGTTAGTATTTTTATTTAGTCTAGGATATTTTTGTAATAAGTCAATCAAGGTTACCTATGTTAGTTAGACTTTAGTAGTCTATATAACAAGGTGTTGGAATCTTTTTGAGCAAGATTATTTTGATGAACAAAATTTCAGTTGAAATCATCCCAATGGTCTAGTGTCGACTCTAGCCAACCCTAAGTACTGACTCCTAGAAGTTTTCTCATGCTAGGTGCTGATTACTAGAAAGTATAGGTGCTGACTCATAGTTTCTCTATCTTTATGTTTCTAGTTATTTACTTTTGTTGTTGCATCGCTCTGATTTGTGCCACGTCACTTGTGATGTTGATTTTGTGAATCTTGAAGGATGTCTTATATATATATTTCTTGTAGGACTTTGCCAGAAATATCAGGAGAAGAATTTCATTTGATATTTGATGAGCTGGATGATAGTCATGATTTCAAGGTATGTCCATTTACTTAAACTCTTGGTTAGACTAAACTAAATTCTAGTGATATTTATTTTTATTTTTTATTAGTGTTCATAACTTTTCTTTGTCATCTATTTGAACAATCCATCATTGGTGTAAAAATTTTACATTTAGTCATTTTGCTAAATTTTTAATCATTTCTGTTTTTGGTGTCATGGATATGTTTGCTAGCAAATGTATACAGCACCTACTAATGCACATAAGACTTCGATATTTAGTTTGTAATGTTCATGAATAGAAGGAAGAATACACTTTGGTTGTAGAGTGCTTCTTGTATTTCATAACAAACAGATTTTGTTTCCATTTTAGGCAGATAACATCCTTGCCTCCCATATCTAGAAATACATTTAAGGCATTTGGTTTGGGTCATCTTTCAAGATTCCTTATTGGAATGCAAATAGCTCAAAAGGGAATTTGGATCCCCATAAAACCCCACTTCTATTGGAATATGGATTTACTTGAAAAAATGTGGGTATTCACATTCCCAAGACTAGGATAGTTATCTTCTTCTTCTTCTTCTTCTTTTTTATTTTTTATTTTTTATTTTTACTAAAGTGACAATGATACCCCATTTAATACTCTCTGACTATCCAAAGTATAACTTTTTCATCTTAGACATTCACCCTCCTATCTTTACATTTTTTGTTTGATTTGTTGCTCTGCCACTCTCTCTGCTAGAACACGATTGCTTGACCATTACCACTGTGGTGAGTATTGCTCTTCCATGCCTAGGTTTTCTTTAATCCATTGCATTTTTTACGTTTTAGATTTGTTATGATATCTCAATTTTGATAACCTTTTTGGGAAGTATGCATGGCCTAGACTTCAATTTTGAGAACCAGCTTCCATAACCCATTGTAGTCTTTCCTGCATTGTCTCCTTCTGGGACTGAGATATATTTTGCTCTAGTTTTTATTTTATTTATTTATTTTAGATCATTTTTATTTTATATAATATAACAGGGATAGAGACTATGAGATTTACTTTTTTTGGTTTAATTTTGTATTTTGTTGTTTATACTGTTGGTTCCTAGGAAATATTTTGCATCTAAATATTAATGCACCGCATGCTCAAAAACCTAAATGCTGGGGGGGCATATCCCCCACCCCACCCCACCCTCTTTCAGGAACTTTGTTTATTTTTAGTGCTTAGTAACCAGATCAAATTCTTTTATTAAAATTATTAGTTGCCTAGACATCCAAATAAGTAAAAAAAAAGGTGATCCTTAAATATGATCTAGCCTTATGACAGAGTTTCATTATCCATTCTTGCCTAGACCCTAGACTTCAGGAATCAACACTTTGCTATATGTTATTGATCTCTAGCCTTTTCTGATTACTGATTAGTGGTGGGGCATAAATTTTTCTGTTTTGTAATATGGATTAAAATGTGTAAGGACAAAGTTAGAGACAGAGATGTCACTTTCACTTGTCTGGTACTGGGGATGGAAGCCTGGAAGAAGGATGAAACTTGCCCTTGATTGTTAGAAGAGAATTATGATAAGGAAGAAAGAGAATTTTAATTATTATTATACCCTTGTATTAATTTTTTTGATATATGATGTAGATAAATTGGTGAAATTGCAAAGCCCCTTTGTGTTCATCTCATTATTTGGCCTCCCCATAATAAATCCAAAAGGAATATTTAATTCTGAAGAATTATCCTTTTGTTTGAGTAAGGTAATCTGAGTCCTGTGTTAACAAAGATCAGATAGGATCCTGCTGTGATCCTCGATCCTTTCCTGAATTTTGGATCAATTGGATGATTCATAGTGGGGCTAGGTGAAACTTATTCATTCTTTTTTTCCCCTTCTACAAAACATGAAAACTGGTTATCTACTAATATGTCATCCTTTCTGTTTGCTTCATTCACTTTTCTTCCTTCCTAACATAGAGGCTTCAATAAAATAAAATTTTGACACCCTGATATTAAATTTTGATCTTCTAGTTGTGCTGGAAGGGTAAAGAAAGTAGTGTGATAACTCAACTTGCTTCATCATTCACACAAGTCTACCATTTGCTTACTATTGCATGACTGTTTTTGCCTTTGCTTGAGATTCAGTGTTCTCACATCATTTATCTTTTAACAATGCCAATTCTAGAATGCAAATCATTACAAGTGGTAAATAGCTTATTTTTGGTCAACAGGATTACAAGTGGTGCAACCTAATAATTTGAAAGAACAATAAAATTTGGTTTTTCTTTTCCTTGTATTTTAAAATATTTTTTATTAGAGATGGACATTGTAGAAGAAAAATGTTATGATTACTATCATTTGTTGTATGTGTATTTCTTTGATTTGTTTGTTGAACTTCATCTTTTGACTTGTAGATCAACCTAAATGAATTTTCTTACCTTTGCAATGCCATTGCTCTAAAATTCCCGAAGGAAGAGTGTGTAAGTCCGAAATGCCCTAGATCTGATACATTAGTAAGCTTCTTTTTGAGTGACAAAGAGCTTTATATTGCATCTTTGATACTATGTATCTTGGTTGCAGAAATCTTGCTTTGAATATTTTCCATCAGTCTACAATTCACCCTGCTCTAAAAAGTTGAAAGGCTTTGTGCGGAGTCCTATGTTTGGATACATTATATCCTCCATTCTCATACTGAATCTGTTTGCTGTTATTGTGGAAACAACGGTATGACCTCTATTTTAATAGAACTGGTGCTTTTCATTTGCCACCATGGCATGGTCAACATATAGGGTTCATTGCCTTGGATTTATTTGATATTTATGAATTAAAATTCCGCTTTAATATTCTTGTTTGATGCCTTTAGTGGTATGATCTTATTGCTTATGAATAAACTTGCATTGACTCTTTAAGGATGTAATTTCTAGATGCTATTTGTTATCAAAGTTCATCATTGTGGTGTAAAAATAATTTATTTTTCCATCACTGCATGTTTCAAATGAAATAGAATTCAAACGGTCATAATTATTTTTCTGTGGTGTTTGTCATTGGGTTCTTGATTGGCTTTCCCAACCCCCTTCCCCTACCCCATACTTGAGGGGACCCCTTTTAATTATTCCATGCAAATGGAATTGAGAACATTTTCAATAGGCAGCAGCTTTCGGGGATCTTTAACTGCCAAAATGGGAAAGAGGAATTTACAATTTCTGGAGATAGATGCAACTGTCAATTTTAATATGTACATAGAGTGTTAACAAGTCTCTATGAATTTATTATTTTGAGTATGTATATTATTCTTTGTTTTAGGGTTTTATACTGGCAGAATAACCGTAGATACTAAAGATACTGAGGATGATGATTGCTATGAGTAGTGTTTACATAGGGCACATTTGGTACACTAAATGGAGTTACAACAGTGATGATAATCTTTATTATTAGAAATAAAAGGTGTTGTAATGAAATAACTAAACATATTCATAGATTTGATTGTAAGTTGTAACATTAGGAAATATCTTAGCTATTCAATGTTTCCTAAAAAGGAATAATTTTTAAATTTGAGAGAGAGATTATATTTTTATTTTTGTAATTGTTATGTGTATATGAAGAGTTTGTATATTTGTAAATATATTAATTTTACAAATTATTGCACCTATTAAGGAAAAGCTTTTACAACCTGCTTAGAGAGGAATAGTTATTCCTCATTCTAAAAAATAGTCATTCATAAAGAATGATTTTTCTTTGTAATAAAACCATAACTAAATTATAGAATAAATAAACCATAAGAATAACTATTACATTACAGTGTCTATTACAGTCTACTAAACATATCCATAGTAAGGGGTAAATGTGTAATAATGTAGGTTGACAACAAAAAGTAAATGATAATGATAATAATAATAATAATAATAATAATAATAATAATAAATTTGCAAGTTTCTTGGAAAAAATGTATTACATCCTCATAATTCTCCATATTCCTAGGATAGTTGGTGAATCTTTACTTGTTTCTACAAATTAATAAACAAGTTGTAAGCGTCATGACATCAAGTACTGATCATGCAATTTTCAACTGAAGCGTCCTCTAAATTGTACTCCTTTTTTGGCCTAGATTGCAATGAGTTTGCAGCTTGAGTTGCCCATGATTACAGTGCTGGGTAATTCTTTTTCCCATATTTTGTTAGCTATGGATGTGTCACTGTTGAATGATTAAATCCCAGACCCCACAACAATTGAGTCTTAGAAGAGGAATGTGTTATGATCCTAATGTCCCACATGGATTAAATATAAGTTTAACTATGTGTTTATAAGCTCTTGAGCACCCTCCCCTTGTAAGCCGCTTTTCAAGAGTGAGTTTTACCCTTGAGTTTTTAACATTTGGTATCAGAGTCAACCACCACTTCGAGTAATTGGACGTAGCTCATTGAGTATGGGATCAAATGAGTTGCAGTTTTGCGGTCAGATCTCGGAGGGGGTGACCTAGAGACTAGATTAAAATTACTGATAGGTGAGTGGAGCCACCAAAAAGAGAAAGGGCTACTATCGGGTCTGTGTTGCTAGAGTGAGCTGTCGTGGACGTCGGCTGTGGAGTGTAGTGGTATGTTATGATCCTAATGTCCCATATGGATTAAGTATAAGCTTAACCATGTGTTTATAAGCTCTTGAGCACCCTCCCCTTGTAAGCCAATTTTCAAGGGTGAGTTCTATCCATAAATTTGTAACCGAATGCTTTTAGCCATGAATTTGTAACTGAATGCTTTTACATGTTAACTAACAAAGGCACCTAGTTAAGTGCTAATTGCACATATGATGTCAAAAATATTCTACCAGTCATTTTTGTCAATTGATTATGGGTCAACATCCTGAATGACGTTAGTGTTCCAGATTTATTTACTTTAAGAACAGCCATTTCCACTACTCTTTACATGTCATCATTTTCAGTTAGGTTTTAGAATAAGAAAATTGATGATATGTCTACCATCTGATACCTGGTCTATTTGATTTCAAACTATAATACCGATGTCCATTCTTTAGGATGATGAAAGGCTCCAGCACACTTAATAAAGTGAGAGATGAGGCCATTAATAGAGATATTTTGGCATTAAAAGGAAAGTAATATTTCCCTCTAACATACTCAGAAAGGAGTGAGGAAACCTTTCTAATCAACGTTGGGAGAGTGCCCATTAATATGAATCTTTTGGCATTAAATGAAAAGTAATATTTCCCTCTAACATTCTCAGAAAATACTGAGGAAACCTTTCTAATCAATGCTCCATTAACAAAGATACTCTTTGACCTTCTTGCAAGTCAAAACAAAAAATCTGACAGAACCAAGAATCAAATATTTAAATTCATTTCCTGAACACTTTGATACTCAATGGCACCCCAAACTATTAATAGAGTTGTTTTTGTAATAGAGTTGTGCTTTTGGTTTCTTGATTACTGGATCAGAACAATTAATTGGCAAGTGGCTCATGTATCTTTATCCTGACATTTATAAATCATGCTAATGTGGAATGCTTATTTTGTTGCAGCTTGATATAGAAAATAATTCTGCTCAAAAGGTGTGGCAAGAAGTAGAGTTTGTCTTTGGTAAGTGCTTGCTGAGGATCAACTTATCTTCATATGTACATGTGTGAATTATTCCTAAACTACAAATCTATAGTTTAAAGCTGTTTATGGTGAGCTTCTGAGTTGATGCAAGTCTAGCATTCGCATATCTGTAGATTCAGAAAATTAAGACAACATAGATTTTTCAGCTACTATTCATGGTTGGCTGCTAAAATTGTCCATTAAAGGATTTTCATTGTTACAATTAGCTTGTAGTGGATTAATATATTAAAATGGCAGTTAATGACCTTGGTAGTTATGTCAGTGATGAGAACTTGAAATGATCCATCATAACTATGTATATATTCAATGGTTGAGATGGTCAATTCTGTTCTAACCATCAGCATTGATGTTTGGAACCAATATTGATGGCCTTCCTGAATGTTGATACCTTTTCAGGCACTAAACCGGAAGCATAAGTGTATTATATTTGAACCAAGGCCATGCTTAGGGTCTTTTAGATCACATGTGAGGGAAAGTGCAACATATGAATACTAGATGAGAAACACACTGAAGCATGACAAGCCAGAACTTTGGAACAATAAAATTAAAATAAAGGATAGGAACCTAGGAATCAGCTCCTAGGCTTGCTTGGAGTCAGCACCATGTGAAAAAAAAACCACTAGGAGTTTGCACCAGACAAAAAACCAAAAGAAACTTTCATTCATCGAAATCACATCTCCTTGAAAGGAGTACGTTAGTTTGCTTATATAGGATACTAAATCCTAATTCTAATTAGCATAGGAAACCCTACTTGTTGAATGACAGAATACACTAAGCTTTAAATAAAAATACTAATTAACCTAATTGAGTACTGGGGCCTAAATAAAATAAAATTTTAATTAATGTCCAAAAAGAAATAAAACTAAAACAAAATAAATTGTTGCTTGTGGTTCCCGCATCATCAACCACACACACACACACACACACGCAGGCAAAGGAGCATTCTGAATAATAGCTAAACTTATTGATGGCAGTGTTGGCAGTCTCTATTGCTGCTAGACTGACTTTTGGACTTATTGATGCATGCTCGCTTAACAGGAAATACTTGATAATCTAGGGTAATAGTCTTTGGTAGTGATGGCAAGTGAAAAAGTAACTACTATTTTTTACATGTTCTGACTTGGGCTAGAAGTCTGTTTTGGGCTAGAAGTCTGTTTTATGCTTTGAGCGTTTTCAGTGTTGGTACTCCTTTAGAAATGTTGTACTTATTAACTTGCTCTTTATTACCTGTTTGGTCTCATTACTCCAAATTATGTGTGCTATATAGACTAATCTTATTTTCTGTTTCTGAAATTAATAGGTGGCTTTTTCTTCTTCTTTTTCTTATTTTGTCTTTTTATCCCACAGGATGGATATATGTGCTGGAAATGGCTTTAAAAATATATTCATTTGGATTTGAGAATTATTGGAGGGATGGTCAAAACCGCTTTGATTTTATGGTCACTTGGATAATAGGTAATCAGATTGGAAAATAACATCCCTTTGTAGTACTATTTATTGCAATTTCTTTACAAAACAATCTTATTGGCATCATAACAATATTGCTAAATTTGATACATGGAATTGTTTATAGAAACAACTTTTGCTATTGCTAATTGGCCCTTTTGATTATTGTATGGAATAAACATCATTTACTTCTTTGGTTTGTGTTATTCTCTGTTCCATTTATATCATTATTGATTGATGATTCTTATGTCTGCAGTTATTGGAGAAACCTTGACTTTTGTGGCCCCTCAAGGACTTACTTTCCTTTCCAATGGCGAATGGTAGGGAATAGTTTTCTTAAAAATATTTTTCTTCTTTACATGAGAGTTCGTCATTTTCCCTCACTGTATTTGTCCTAACTCTTTGCTATTGAGTTTTTACATAATATGAAAATCTTTGAAGAATATAAGTTTCTTAGTCTAGGCATGATGACAATTTTTTGGATGATCTTTACAAGACCTTCCCATTGACTTTGTCAAATTGCTCTCAATGTAGGATACTTCTTAATGATATTTACAAGTTTCTTATAGGAAAATACCAGTGATCATACCACAGACCTGTGTTTCCTCTGATGTCCACAGAACATTAAGTTCATAAATTTGATGTAGGAATTTTATGGTTTATCATAGCTTTTAAAGCACTTCCTTGTCTACAATTATTTCTCCTTTGTTAATGTTAACAGGATTCGCTACCTTCTCCTTGCAAGAATGTTAAGATTGATAAGGCTGCTGATGTATGTCAAGCGTTACCGTGCCTACATTGCCACTTTCATAACCCTTATACCAAGTTTGATGCCATACCTTGGAACCATATTTTGTGTCCTATGTATTTATTGCTCTCTTGGTGTACAGGTAAGTTCTTTTCTCCTGCTTGCTTTCAAAGAAAGTAATTGACTAATATAAAGATCCTCTTCTTCTTTCTTCACCAATCCGTGCTTCCCTATTATATTAAATGGAAGTACATGAAAAATGTCTAACCTGTACTTACACAATTTTTCTTCAGCATATGTTTGGAAATAATCAAGTTTCTGTTATGTGACTTCACAGATTTTAAATTTAATATATAGTGTGGAAGGTCAATTTTATACCTAATTGATTTAGACCTAGTTTCGAAAGTTCCATCAGTCACATTTTGGAGGTTGACAATTCTAATCTATAGGTCCTTATTATTTGATATTTAGACATCTGATAGCTATATCCATGTGTAATATTGAATATTTCCCCATTTATGTTACTGTTAAAACATTCTCCAAAATTTTTTTCTTCTAATTTTTAGATCTTTGGTGGGCTTGTCAATGCTGGAAATGCCAGTTTGGACGGGACTGATCTTTCAGATGATGAGTATCCTTTATTCATTAATAAACTCTTTTCTAAGGTTTCATTTTATCCAGCCATGGCATAACTGTGATATCTTTCTGTTTTATATTGTTAATAAAAGGCTATTATAGGAAAATTCTATTAGATATTTATAATCAATTATTTTGTAAATTGTTTATTTCTTCTGCAAAGATTTAGTTGCAACCGTAAGTGTCAATTTCTTCAGTCATTTTTCTTAACAAAATCAGCTATTTACTTTTCAATTTCAATGACTATCCAAATGGGATGGTGACACTTTTCAATTTACTGGTCATGGGAAACTGGCAAGCATGGATGCAGGTATTACTGCTGTTTTATTTGTAATTTTTGTTGAATTATATTATCCTGAATGATCATCTTTCTCTACATAGTGAATAATACTGTCTGTTTGGCAATTCTTTTATGATTTATGTCCTCATGAATGCTTGCTGGGATTTTCCTTTTTTTTTTCCCCTTTTTTTTCTCTCTTTTTATTTTTATTGTGATTTTGAGAATCTAGGCTTTCTTGACTGTACCTCCATGGTGACAGAAGATTGGGGTTCTTTATGAGGGAGCTGTTAATGGATTGGCTACTCTGTACCTACCTGAGTAAAAATTGGAAGTCTACAAACTACAACCACTAGATCTGAAATGCATCGCAAAGATTGCATGGATCTAGACAATCCATGCATTTTGATCCCACATGGGACCCATGGATTTTATTTAGGCTCCACCTAGTGGATGGTTTGTAGAAACTCCCACATAAGAGAACTGATCTTGTGGGAACCTGTCACAACCCAAACTCCATCGGACAATTGGTTCTTTTGAGTCACAGAAATGCAACCATATTCATGGGCACATTTCTGTTCATGCATGTCCTGCCATGATAGGAAAGTGTTGTGTCTGACATGAATTCCCTCTCCTACAAAGTGTACAAGTTAATTGGTATGATCCACGTCATTGTGTCTGTCCCAGCATCAAGGCTTGAATCCTTTTTTGGTTCAGTAGAATTACTGGCTTAGCACTAAAGCATTTTTTTTCCACCCTACAGAATATCTGTACATCTAAAATGTCAGTAAACCGCATGTAGTGCATACAACTAATATTTGGACTATAGAAGAGGTTCAGGCTTATTTAAGTTGTTATCAGCAGTTCTTCCTTAATCCTGTGCTATTACTTTAATGGTTCAATTAGTTAAAATTGAACCGTAATTGTGACCTACACTTTGAATCATTCTTTTAATTGCCATTCATCATTTCAGAGCTACAAGGAATTAACAGGAACTGCATGGAGCCTCACTTATTTTGTCAGCTTCTACTTAATAAATGTGTTACTGCTTTTAAATTTGGTAAGTTTTATTTACTATTGCTCCATTTTTTTTCAACAATGTTGCCTATGTGTTTTTTAAAATTAATAAGTTACACAAGCACTTAGTGTGGTCTGAACCCACTATAGGAGAAGGAGGTGCCATATGAGCTAAAGCTTATTGGCCCTTTCTCCATGTGTTGCAGAAGCAAAATGCCTGCCATTTGATTGTTTTGCAATTTATGAGGCAGAGCAACTTTGTTTCTTGAATAAGATGCTGAAGAAATAGATTTTCAGTAATTGACTAAAACCAAAGTTGAAATATGTCATTACAATTTTGTTTGCTAAAATTTAACATAGAGAGTGACAGTAATTACCTTTATGTATGAAGCATTCATACATAGTAACTTCACAAGGGTCAGCCCATAACAAAGAACAGTTTTGGTTTGGCTAAGTTAGGGGCCACAATTCCATCCTAAAAATTTTACATGCGACTCCAGACAAGGTTGTTGAGAATGACTTACTTTTAACATTTTAAAGATTTTCTTATCGGGAATTTGGAATATGAGAAGCCTTTGCTGCTGTGGTATTTTTGTCTTAATTTTAAATTTATTTGTTTAGTAAATGAAGAAGCCCTACTTGGAAAAAATGCCCCTTCGCTTGATGTGGGTAATTTTGAGAGAAAGAAACAATTATACATTTTAATGATATTGAGCTCTCAGTTATCAATATGATATCATTATTTTTTAGGTAGTTGTAGTTTGAAATGGGCTTGAAAGTATGGTACTTTAGAAGCATGTTCTAATGTAGAGTTTATTTATTCTTCTTATTTTAGGTTGTAATTTTTGTGAATTGTATTGCTCTAGGTTTGCTTTATAATTTCCTGTTGACATTATGTGTTCCTCTTTTCAAAACAATTGTGTATTAATTACCCAAACAAATGAAGATTAACTTTAGAGTTTGTTTTTCATGTAATTTCAGATTGTAGCTTTTGTATTGGAGGCATTCTTTGCTGAAATGGATCTCGAGTCATCAGACAATTTTGAAGAACAGGATAAGGTTGGTAGTTGCCCTGCACTTATCATTTCAATATAAAATCAAAACTATGCAGCCAGGTCCGTCTCCTGAAAATGCGAGCATGATGCAGATATATGATTTCCCTTTCACTTAAGAAAATTGCATAGATCCTCCTAGAATTTTAGGGTGATTTTCAAATTAACTCTTGAGTTGCTCAATCCATCAACATCCACCCTTTAATTTCAAAATTGTTGCAATCTAGATCTTCATTGAGGCCTATTAACTAGAGATATTGGAAATTCAAGCAAACTGCCCTTGAGAACTATTTGGAGGCTAAAGGCCTTTCACATGAATGATAAAATGACAGTAAAAACTTACAATATGATGGCATCTTCATTAAATTGTGTTTATTGTTTAGGTTTTACATATAAATAAACCGTTTTCTGAATTTTGTTTTGTGCCAAAATACCATCTACAACTCGTGTTGAATTTTTATTGCTTAGATAAATTCTAAGTACAACTTATATGGATTTCCATTATTTTTAGTTAACAAATTCAAAGACTTACTAAGAGCACATTGTAACACTTTTAAGATTATAGGGTTGACATTAGTGCAATCAAATCTTTTAGGTTTAGTTTGATGCTAATACCAAGCTCTGGGGTTTATTTTGTAATTACTTATAAATATATTTTGGAAATTGTTTGATTATCATGTTACTGGGTTGTGAAGTCCTATAATTGGTTATGATGAAGACACAACTCAAGGAAAAAAAAATATCGCGTCATGATATGATTTTAGCATCTAACTTGTCATTTTTAGGTTTTCATTAACTATCTGACTAATCAATTTTAAAGGAACGTTTTTTTTTTTTTTGAAAAGTTACATGGGTTGTAGTGCATACAAGCTCAAGATACCTCTTGATTTGCCTCCTACTGATTTGGGATTATTAATCCACTTGTATGACAATGCTGCAGAGATAATGCAGGCAATTCAAAAGTTTTAAAATTGAAATTGCAATTATTTCCTAAGTCAGGTTGTTTTGCATGTTGCTCAAATCTTCAATGATGTTAATAGGGTCATGTTAGGTTATCTATTCAGGCTTTAGAAATGATTAAGATGGAAGTTCTGCCCACATTGCTCAACATTGTCATATATATGTTCTGAAAGTTACTTGAAATCTATATTTTTGCACAAAAAAAAAAGGCAGAGTAATGGCTTCTTTGCTTTTTATTAGCAATAGATAAATCATTATTGTTATCCTCAGAACTTATCGCCTCCATTAGAATTAATTTCCTAAACTAATCATCTGTTGTTGTTGTTAGTAAGAGCCTTTTTTTTAACCATCATACATTTAAGCTGCACCAACCCCTAGTAGTTGAAATGAAATCTTATTGACCATAATTAGAGTTTTTCTTGCTTTGAACTGGTTGTTGTTTGTGGTAGTCTTTCTTTTTTGTCACCATAGTCTCCAATGTTTTTGATCCCCTCACCAGTTTATACTTATAGTTCTATTAAAATATTTAAATCATATAATTATTTTATTACCTTTTCAATCTAGGAAGTAAAAGGCAGAAAGGATCGTCGACGATCTATTGGGTATGTATGATGAACTAGTTTAAAGTTTTTGAAAGCTCTATTTGCATCCATTTTTGGACATTAACAGCTGCCTTGTCTTGTTCATTTGGCTTGGTGCAGTACAAAATCACGGAGCCAGAGGGTTGATCTCCTTCTTCATCATATGTTGAGTGCAGAGCTCGATAAAGAGCCCCCCAACCCATAGATTTGCTTCATTCCACTTGTGGTAACTGAACTAGACCTCACAAAATCTTTTTACCAAGATTTGATCACTTTATAAGACTGAAAGCGACATTTTGTTTTCCCATTGGATTTGCTATTGTGAATTACATGCTAGAACTTCACAAATTTCTCATTGTTACTCTGCTTTTGACAATTTTTTGCTTTCCATTGCAATAGCTAGCTTGTTACCATTTTATGTCTTTGTGAACTATAGAGAAAAATTCTGAAGCCGTTTTGCCCTTGCTTTGGGGTATTTAGCTTTTACTCTTTAGTGGCAAAGCAAAAGAATTGTTTCAAGTGACTCGTCCCGGAAGGAACCATGTGATTGCTTCAAAGAGTGAGCAGCAGACACACTCTTTGTTTTTCATGCCATTGGTACCAGGTTCTCCTTTTTGGCAGGCAGCTTAATTTCTGTTAGCCTACACAGCTTACAAGTTGTGCAACTACAATTTGTTTTTGTTATAGTTTTATATTGTATTATTGTTTGTACACGTGAGGAAAGTATATTTAGCAGTGGAAGGGATTATTGTTTCGACTTTTGAGGGTAGACCACGCAAAGCCTATAAAGAATAAAGGGAAAGGATTATTTTTTTTCAAAAAAAAAAATCATGTAACGCCATGTGCGGATGCCACAGCATTTTTTGTATACCTATATTTTGCTATCCAGCATCTTAATCTTTTTTATTTTATTTTATTTTAATGCAAATTATAAAGTGGGCTGTCTAACTTTTTGGAAAATGGTCCAACTTCTTATATATTCAAAGATGTTGTGCTTGATCCATTATTCACTAACTGAACTATATAATTTTGGTTTTAAAATCAATTAATGGTCTATTATAATTTATATCAACTAAAACTTCATTTTTTTGATAGAATATTTCCTGAAGTCAAACCATGACGAGGGCCTTATTAAACCTTGTAGCTAGCTGGTGTGGTAATATTATCTTGGCTTCCTTTTCTCTTTTAAAATTATTTAGAAGAGGAATCTTTTTTTTTCTTCCTCCAAAAGCTTCTACGAAATGATTTTTGTTTTTTGTTTTTAGCCACTAGAGGAAACTTACTCCATGAGATTAAAGGCGTTTTTATACTACATATATTCAATACGAATTGGGCGGGGCCAACGCATTAATGTCAATTATTAGTAAATTAGTGGAATCCCGTCATGTTCACTACACCACAAGGCTTGGAGCATCAATTGTTCTAAAAAAAATTATAGGTAGATATGAAGCTTAGCATCTACTTTTGAAATGAAATGACTCCATTTGTTGAAAATTTCTTTTTAGCATATCCGTATTTTGTAGGACGATTAAAAGAATCTATAGGCACCAACTCCTAGACCTTCATCTAGGTATAACAAGCTAAAAGAATCTACATTCCGTTGACCTTAGTCTTAAACTACTAAATCTTGATGCTTCAATAACAGTAATTTTAACCAAAAATTTTAAAGAAGAAGATTAGGTCCAATGCATTTTATGCAATGACTTGATGGTATACTGCAACGGGACACTTTCTGGACACATGACAACATCCTATCGAGTTCAGTGCACAAGGCACTAGACCCAAACCAAATCTTAATTTTAAAATTGTTGCAATTCAGACTCTTAATAAGTCTATTTCTACTAAAAAGTAAAAATAACAACAACAAAAAAACCATATAACTATCTAGAAATTTACAATCTCTATATGTGAATGGTGGGTAATACTATTTATCACTAAAATCTAAAAAAAAAAATCATAATAGAGTAACACAATTTAATCAAGATGTCATTGTTCTTGTTTAGTATATATGTGTCAAGTCTCTTAATATAATGATTTTGTTAATGAATTTCCTAAGGGCCATCGCAGTGGATATGATACATTCGATATTTTTATACATTTATAAAGTAAAAGTGTACATATATATCTAAAAATCCACACACAACCACAATAAATTTGTACGTGTAAACTAATGAATCATAATACTTGTATTTTTTTTTTTTTAAAGTGTGTACTACAACTTATAATTGAACAATTATTAATCTTTAACCTAGGCACCCATTAACGGAACCCATATAAAAAATAATAATAATAAAGTCTCCGGTGAAATTTGCTATCTATTTAAGTTAGTAATGACTCATTTATGGGAACAAGTTAAACAACTTAGAAAGTCAAGTGATTAATTTGAAATCAACATAAAGTATATAATTGAGAGAGAGAGAGAGTTATGTGGCTTCATTGAGTGGTACTTTTAATTATTAAAGCTTCACCAGGAGAGAGCATCTCTTAGTCATCTGTCCTTATATAAACCCCCATCCCATCCCATCCTCATTATAGAACAAGACAAACCTCAAAGAGAGAGAGACAAAGACAAAAGAAGAGATGAGGAGTATGAAAGGTGAAGTGGTGCTCAACATCCTTGCTGAGAAGGCATGGGAAATGTACAGAGACAATGAAGTTATTAGCAAAATAAATCCTAATATGCTTGCCCAAGCTGAATACATCCAAGGAGATGGCAGCCCTGGAAGTTTGAGGCTTTTTAAGCTTGGCCCCGGTATATATATGTCTTTCTCAAGCTTGATTCTATAAGCTTAATTGAGTTAATTAGATAAAGTGATTTTGTGTATGAATTTGTAAAAATTAGATTTATCAACCTTATTTCGTTTTAAACAAAATAGGATGTTTATATTATTAAATATTAATAAATTACAAATAATAATGAATTTATTTACAAATGTTTATATATATATATATATATTTAAATGTCTATATAAGTATATTTTTATATATGTATATATTTAAACATATAATTAATGTTGTAATATAATTAAATCAAGCTTTATATTCATGACTTTATTGATGAATGCATTTAAATTTGAGCTTAACTTATTTACTAAATTAAAAAAAAAAAAAAAACCATAAAGAAGCTATTTCTCTAGCTAGACTTCAAGCTACTAAAATAACAACTAAGTTCATACATAACCCTATATAATATGCACTCCCTTTTGCATTCTTGATATCCTCTACATATCCTATTCGGCTCCCAATGAAAGTTGCTTCAGAACTTGCCTCAAATTCTATGTTTGATTTAAGGGTTATATTTTTAAAAATTTTCTTAGTAAGGTGGAAAAGTAAATTTAAAATATAATATATTCCTTACTAATAGTAATAAATATAAATAAGAAAAAAGTTTGACTCCAATTATGTCTGGAGTCTGGAGCCTTAAGTTTCAGCTCCTAATAAGAAAATTACATGTTTGAGGTCAACCAAAAAAAAAAAAAAAAAGCGAAAATTTCCTAAGCAAGTTCAGGTGAATTATCCAAACCATAACCATTGAAAGCTCCCTAACAAGATAATCGTAAATTTGAATTCAAGTTTAATTTCAGAATCACCTTCCATCCTTAAACTTAAACTTGAGAACCAAAACAACCTCAAAAAAAAAAAAAAAAAAAAAACCATATGTAATTTTGTGCACTTACGTAGTTATATAAAAGTGGATGTAAATTCTGATGCAAAAGTGGTGGACGCAGCCATCAGTAACTACGTGTAAGAATCAACTGAGAAGATAGAGAAGGTGGAGATGGGGCAGTCCGTGACATACCGCGTGATCGGAGGTGACTTGAGGAGGATGTACGATCCATATAGGGTCACCTTCTCATTCATTCCTGTGGAAGGAAAAGAGAATGAGACGTGTCTCGCTGAATGGAAGGCTGAGTTTGAGCCACTCACTCCAGAAACGCCTCCACCATTGAAGGCAAGAGATGCTGCTCTAGGATTCCTCAAGTGGTTTGAGAAGTTTGAGCTAATTACCTGCTAGCTACAAATTAGCTTAGCTAGCTAGGTCAATACATGAGCTATATATGGTGAATAAGAATAATAAGATGGGGATGCTGTATGTGTTTCTTTATATATTGAAGTCAAATTAGGATATATTTATGTATGTCAAAATTTATGAATGTGGATCAGTCAATGACTAGGGATTTCACGTACGGTTGTTAAGTTTGTATTTGTGTATACATATATATCATACAAATGACTATATGAGTTTGTAATTCAAGCTTGACAATCCCAAATGACGAATAGATATTCTATGTTTGGGCTTCTGATAATAATTGAATTGATCTTATAAAATAATAATAATAATAATAATAATAATAATAATAATAATAATAATTGAATTATATCAAAAAAAAAATTTTTGGTATCTAAGTGATCAAGTGTAAGAGTGGGGACCTGGGGGTCCTAGAGGTTGATTTTGGATCAAATTTGAAGATATGCATTTTAAATCAAGTATAAAAAATTTCCATTCCAATTAGGTTTACTCAATTATTCCCCCGCCCACTTGCCCTACTGCCTACAATCCATGTAGACAACTCTCTAATGCCTTTAAATCCCCATTTTAGTGCCGGAGCAAGAATTTTGAATTGGAGAATTTTAAAGGGTACTACAAGTTTTACTAAAAAAAAAAAAAACTGAAAAACTTATGTGACAATGAAAATTATTGTTGCAATTTTAACAACATAATAAATAGATGTTTAATTAATTTTTGTGAATGGTAACATATCAATTTATAAATTTTATGAAGTAAAATTTGAAACATATCTTGCATTACTCAATCAAATCTGTTTGGCCAAGAGGTAGGGTCACATGTATTGAAGTTGCTTGAGTAATTATTCCAAGAACAATACACCATTCTTGCACATAATATTGGATCCCAATAATAAAATCTATGATAGGATATATGAGAGGAAGAGGATTCAAAAAAAAAAAAAAAAAAAAAAGAATAAAAAAGAATAAGAAAAGAAAAAAAAAAAAAAAAAAAAAGATATGAGAAGAAGAAGCATTAATCCTTAAATATTGAAAATTTGTTCAAGTTTATTTGATCCAAGTGTATATGTATATGAAACTCTCTCATAGAAACTTGAATTTAGGTCTTTGTGCCCCACACTTTACAAGCACTTATACTTGTAGAATGACTATCGCACCAAAGGTGTGGTGTGGTGAGGTGTGATTTTATTTATATTTTTATAATTTAGTCTTTATCTCCATCCAAAATTTTATCTTTTTTATTTTGATTGGATAACGAAACAAGATACATATAAAGTGACAATATCAATAGTATACTATAGTTTTCCGAAGTAGGCCAGTTGGCTGCAAACATTCCCACTTCAAAAGAAGCTAACCAAACAATTTTGTGAGGGTTACCAACAGCTTAATTAATGTTCACATGTCGTAGACAGTCACAAACTTGTCGAATCGTTTGATGGAGATATTTTGGTAAGATCAATTGGCAACACGACACTAGTACCCTACAAAACATAAAAATGGTATTCTCATATCTCACGACTTCAAGATGCTAACAGACATACTAAAATACGATTCAAACACTCTCATAACTCAACTTACATTATGTAATGTTTACATTATGTAATATTTTTATTATATTTTATAATAAAAATATAATTATATTTCTATAAAAGAATTAATTTTTGGACAAAGTTTAGTTACAAAATTGGTTATAGCATAAGGTTACAACTTTACTTAATAAAATCAATATTACTATATATTTTGAAAATCTAACTCTTAAATTGCATATTCATTGCACTCTTAATACACATGTCAAATTTGGTATTAATCGGATATTATTTACTATACGATCTATAAACTTATATTTTATACATAATTTTAAATTACAAAAACTTGCAATTTAAATCATTTATTGATGACATGACTATTTTTTTTTTAGTAAACAATAATACTTATTAGAAATTTAGAACACACACGAAAATAATAATACTAGTGTTTTAAATCGGGCTTATAATACATTATATAATTAGAGTACAACTACAAAAGAGTCTAACCTTTGTAGTTGATGACATGACTATTAATCTTTAATTTTCTAAAAATTTTGCAAGCAGGAAATATATAAGAAGAAGATGTAATCCAATGGTGGATTAGTTAAAATTCACCTTCAATAAAAAGATATTGAGTAAAATTGTAGTCTTAGTCTACAACTGATTTTGTAGCTAAAATCTCTCTCCCCCCCCCCCCCCCCCTCTCTCAAAAGACAGGAAAGAAAAAGGAAAGTTTAGATTTCTTAGATTCAAATATTCACAAGGTTGAAATTTTCAAGAAAACAATAGTTATTAATATACACACACATATGTATCAAATTCAATTTAGTTTAGATTTCTTAGATTCAAATATTCACAAGGTTGAAATTTTCAAGAAAACAATAGTTATTAATATATATACACACACATATGTATCAAATTCAATTTAAAATAATAAAAGTTATTATTATTTTTTTTTTTAGTATTTAAGGGCTTGTTTGGTAAGAGGATTTAAATATAGTTTTTTTTTTTTTTTTTTTTTTTTGCAAACCATAAAATGTGGGTCCCACACTTAAATATATTGTTTGGCTGATGTTCTCTTAATATAGTTTTCGGAAAATTGTATCATATTTTTCTTATTCAAGCCAGGATTTTGAAAACAGCTGAGATGATGTTTTCAAGATACAGAAAATGTTTTTAATGGCATAGTTGTAAATAAAATGAAAACAGTTGATCCCATAGATTTGTCCAAACTCTTCTATCTCTTAAATTAAAGAGCTTATCTTTATCACAAAAAAAAAAAAAAAAAAAAAAAAAATCTCATGCTCTAAATTTGAAACTTATCATTATCCAAAAAAATAATAATAAAATACATGAGCTCTATCCCCTTATCACTATCAAAAAAAAAAAGAAAGGGTAATCTACAAATTCTACACATTACTTTTTGCAAACTTAAAACAAAAAAAAAAAAAAAACAAAAAAAAATCAAAAATAGAAATGGTCTCCCAAACATCATTTTTTGTTTTTAGTATTTTGAAAATTGTTTTTAAAAGTGGGAGCCAAACACATATAATGTAAAAATTATTATCTAAAAACTAGTTTGACTTTCAATTTTTTGAAAATTGTTTTCATATTGTTTTGAAAACAAAAACAAAAATCCTCCTACCAAACATGACCTAATATTGTTTACTTTTATACCTTTTATTTGGCATCGATATGCGCTTCAACTGTTAGGATCATCAACTACATGGTTACCACATTCCATACTCTAAAATTTAATAGTTACCCCCCAAGTTCCCCTGGGGGGACTAAGGATGAGCATGGGAGCAACTTAGTTACCTATTGGTTTTGTTAAGTTGATGAGCTCCTAACTCTATTGTACCTTTGCCTTTAAGGAAATGCTTAATTCCTAGTTAGTTAAGACTTAGGGTGTGTTTATTTGGAGGTGAAATAGGATAGATGGAAAACTTTGGAGAGAAAATAAGAAAAAAAAAAAAAAAAACATTTTTAGAGTGTATTTGGTTGGGTGAGGAAAAAGGAAAATAAATGGTGAGGTCCAAGTGTTTTCTCCCCGGTCCCACCAAAAAGTTTTTTTTTCAAAATGAAGAGAAAACTAGAAGGTTCCAAAAATACCCTTGGAATTTACCTCCAAGTCTCCAACGTGTTAGTTGCATTTTTTTTTTCTTCCTTTGATTTTTTTCTTTCTCTATTATTAACGTGTTGGCTTCCTCTTTTTTTTTTTTTTTTTTTTTGGTGCTCATATGTTTATTTTCTCATTAATTTTGGTTGGTTTTTGTTTTTGTTTTTGTTTTTAATTTTTAGAAAACAGTTTTGGGTTAATTTCTTATGCTTTTTTTTTTTTTTTTTTTTTATAACTTTAATGAAGTGTCCATCTATACACAACTTTTTTAAGAGTATAATGTGTTACTTTTTATTTTATTTAATAGGGACATAATGGTAAATTTATACAAACTTTATTTCAACCAGACAAAAAAGTTTTCCATTCCCCCACTTTTCCACCCTCTTAACCTAACACAAATGAGAGAAATTAAAATCTTTTCTATCCTTCCAATTTTTCATCATTTCTCTATTTTCTATTCTCCCAACCAAACGGACCCTTAAGGATTGAAGCTTGGCCTGGGTTGGGTTAGAGTGGGAGAATAGCTTAGTTCCCCTAGGATTTTATTAAGGAAGAACACTTCTAACTCTTACAGATCCTTAAACTTGAATCAGTCTCACAAGAATTTCTTAAATTCCTCTACGGGTAGGGCTTTTGTTTTTATTGGTATGAGTTTCGATCTATATGACCTCCACGCAGTACAAAGAACACATTTTTTGTAGAGCAGTTATTAACCTAACTTTTATTTTTTATTTTTTGAGATAGATGATAAATTAACCTAACTTTTAAGTTAATAGAAAAGAGTTTGTTTATATTGTGTAGTGTGTACTATAAGAAAGTGCTTTTATAAGAAAGTGCTTTTACCCTAAGCATTGATCCCAACAAAATCGGTAGAATTAGGTCATTGTTCTAACTTGAGCAAAGGAATGACTGACTTATGAGCTCATTTTTATCAATCACAATAAGTAAAATTTTTTTTTTTTTTTTGCTAAGTAATTTACAAATTTATTATTATGTTTTTGAAATGGCATCAATCATATTCATTTTCACATCAATGTGCGAGTATTTAGCATTTTTCATTGAATTATCAATTTGCCACATTAGAATGACTTCGTCATATTTATATTTATTTTTAAATAAAAATAATAATAAATAAAAAAACCTTTAAATCTTCCTCCTCATCTCCTCCACTTTCTACCATCATCGGAGAACTATCTTCATGCGCCTTATTCCATTTCATAAAAAATCTAGACTCCAAATGCATAAACACTCTTTAGCAATGAAATCCGGGGATTTCAGGATGAAACCAAATCCACATTTGTGCGATTTGGGAACCAAAAACCAAACCAATTCGAGGAATTCTTCAGTGACCATACAAGATGATCTTCAAGGTCTGACATGCGAGTGAAACCAATGCTTGCAAACGATGGGATTGAGGATGATTTCAAGTTGGTTGGAGAGACAGAAAACATTGATTGTTAAATAGGAAAACAAATACAAAATATCTTGTCCGTTGACTCTCTTCTTTTTTTAAATGCAAACATCTTATTCATACTTTATAGTACATTTGTGATTCATGCCCAAGAATATCGTCACCACCACCTAAAGCCACAATCATTGAAACCCCACACCATAAGACCATCGTGATTCTTGTGCCTTGCATTTTATTGATTTGATAGTACTAATGTGTTTAGTTACTGAGAAATTGATGGAAAGTGAAGGAAATATATTGTCTATTTGGGAATGAAAATTTCCTTTTCTTTCTTAAGGCATTAAACTTTATTCTCTTTGATGATAACCTAGCCTGCATGATGCAACCTGAATTTTAGCCTTTTAGGTGGCTAGCTAATAACGTGACAATCTTCATATAGACTGACGTCAGTTTGTGAGTCTGGTGTAGGAAGGGTCAGTCACACCTATAACGTTTTTCTTCTACTACATATGGTGTGGTGTGTATGTCCCCCACAAAATAAAGTGACTTAGAGGGACCAATCTTATGGGTTGGATTAAGATTTTATTGCTGGAGTGTCTGAGACCCCCAGCAAAAGTTAAGAAGGGTTCATGTCAAGCATAAATCGGGCATATCTGGAAGGCTAAAAGCTCCAAACATCCCATGAATTTAGGATCATCATTCACACGAGCATATGAACATGAATGAATGCAACATCAATCACCCTCATGAATGAATGCAACATCAATCACTTAGAGGCGCAACAATCAACTTAATCCAATGAAAAAGTATTTGGGTCATCCTATTATATTTAGCATTTACAACTAGCTGGAATCCAAAAGATACTACTATATACTGGTGCTCCAATTCCATCAAAATTGCAATAAGAAAGGCACCTCCCACACGACATTCCCAACATTGATTTCACCCTGCCTGTTCATGTTGAGATCATACAGCCTTTCTCACGCTGTCAGCTTCTGTGTGTGATTTTATGCCGGAAGGTGAAACTGCTCAATATCTGTTGAACCATTCTTGGCGAAATTTGTTATCAGCAAATTCATCATCTTACTTAATGTTGACTTGAAATCAATGGATTTGCGCTTCCCTGCCTTATCCTGGACTACATCTTCTATAACAGAACCTACAGCAGCTGAACCTACAGGAACACCCTCAGTATATGCTTTACACGCAGCCAAAATATTTCGTGCACAATCGCGAAAATGAGCAGCAACGAAGTCCTCAAAATGCTGCAAATAAACTCAAATACATTACGGAGCCAGATATAGAAACTTTTCAGCCCATCAGTTCCTGCTGAAGTATAAATGTATGCGTACGAATTTCTAAATGTGCAATAATATATTATAATTAATGGAATTATCAAGCTGATAAATGCATAGATGACCCCTTGGAAATATATCTAGAAAAGAAAGAGGTAAAAGAACTTTAAAATATATACACGTATAGGGATATATGCTCGAGTTACACCTAGTGCAACACTTTATAGGTGGGTAACCTTACCAATCAATCAATCAATATATATATATATATATATTGGATTAACATTAAAAAAAATCCCCTCTTGGATTATACCATTTAATTTGCTAACTAAGATGGTTATTATAATCGTACCTTTGGTGGCCTCCGTAGTGTGTACATCATTGTCTTCAAGGATAGAATAAAGACATTCTCATTGTAATCATTTGATCTTCTTTCCCCTTCTGCTCCAGTGTATGTTGATTCATAACCAGGCTCATTAAAGAAAGGCTTATCATTCAGAATCAGAGCTTGTATAGATACCAACACTTGTAGCATGGTTGATTTCTCTGGGATCCAATTCTCACTCTGTTTACCAGTCCAGGTCCCCAAAAGACTGAGGCAGACTTTCCCACAATCATACAAATTTGGGTTCAGTCGAAGGCCACCTGAATAGTAGTACACCATCTGAAAGAAGAAACTCCCAATTCTATTATCTACAATACAAGATATTATGGTTTTGAAAGTACAGACATTATAACCAAATACATACCGGTGGTGAGTTGGGATAGCTAGTGGGAAAGAGGCAATCAAAGACAAAAAGACCATCATGGTAAGGAGTGCCTGCAGGTCCAATTATAACAGCCCTCAATAGTTCCATCCTTGCTTCATAGACTCTAACAAATATTGTCTCTGCAGAAGAAGAATTGGTGAGAGGCAGGGAAAGATGAGTCATTTCAACAAACTAATAACATGTGATCACCAGAAAAGATGATTTTTTTAATTAATATAAAGCAAATTTTTTGGGGGGAAAAGAGGAGGGAGCTAAAAGAAAGGTAGTTAAGGGTGCAACAACTTGCAAAAAGTAGAAAATCATCCATATTCTAGTATCATACACTTAACACTACAGTTAGTGCGTGTGAAGTGTGATATTAATTCTACCTTAAAACAGCCATCTTAAATGCTTTACAGATACTGTAGTCCAAATGATACAAGAGACCTGGACCAGTAAAAATGGTCCAAAAGATCATTCTTTCTGATGTGTAAATACCATAATAGCCAGTATAGCACAATTTACAATACAAAAAGGACAGAACTCACCTGGTAAATTCTTCTCTAACATTTTCCACTCATCCTGAATTCTCTTTGCCCAATTCTTGGGTGGCTATAAACAAAGAGACACAAACCAATTCATATGAGAAACACACAAATATTGACTTACATACAACATGTGCGTGTGTTTGTGTTTTAGAGAGGCGCACACACAGTATAGAGAGGAAACAGTCAAAATGTAAAATTTCCTCCTTTTTTTAAGTAAATAACATAGAACAAATCTGTATGTAACTAAGGTCACCTTCCCATCTGAAAAGCCCATGCGGCTATAGTGATGATCTGAATAATCATCCACGACATCAAATTGCTTAAAAGGTTGAAGTTTTCTCATAACTGCATCCTCATTTTCTTGCACTTTCTCCTTTGAACTTGGCTCAGCAGGGACTGTTGAACTGCATGTAGCTTCTGCCTGCTTTTTGCTTTCAGGAAGATCTGAAATAGTTAAAGTACTGGTTGAAGCTGGTGGGTCTGCACTTGATTTCGGGTCCTTCAACCAAGGAAGTGTTGCTTCTACCCCAGGAGGCAAATCAACATTATCAAATTGGGTTTGCATATTTACATAACTATCATCATACAAGAAATTATCATTGTCGTCGTAATCAGAAACATAATCATCCTCATCGTAGAAACCAGTATCTTCATCAACAGCACCATTTCCATCCTCATCATCATCATGATATGATAAATCTGAATTGGAACTATTAAGATTGTTTGAATTGGTTGATCCTGATGTAGAATTCTTAAGGGGACCAACACTATCCAGTGATCCTAGCACAGTAGAATTTCCAAGATTGACGGCCAAAGCATCCTAGAGAAAGAAGAGAAATACAAAGCAAGTGGGACAAGTAATATTAACCAAGTGTAAATCTATCAGCAAAGCATATAGTTAATCCTATATACCTTGACTTTGTCTTGCTGTGTCTCATCATAGCATATTTTTGCTTTCCCCTTGCTGCCCATGGCAACCTAAACAACAAGATTGCTTCTTGAGCATGAAGGAAAATTTAAAGGATAACTTCTACATCAAGCAGGCAGGGAAACTAAGCATGTCCACAGAAATTACAGAAAGAATCTGGCCATCCACTGTAATTATTAACTCAGGAAATGGAAAAATACCGTTGACAAAAATGTATTCTGCAAAAAATGAGCATGTATGCATTCATGTGTGATGATGTGCACATCATGTGTTTGAGAGAGAGAGAGATAAATAAATAAAATGATAATTGAAAAGGAAAAGGCAAAAAAAAAAAAAAACTGTTTTCGTTGATCAACCTCCTTATCATGAACTTATTATCCAAAAAAAAAAAAAAAACACAGTTTCAGCAAAAGAGAATACGGTTTTGGAGTAGCTAAGAAATTTGTATGCTTAGAACTCATCCCACATGGGAAAAACACCAAAGAGTGGGTTGTAAATAAATCAGCCTCACTGTGCAAAACAGCTGGTCAAACTTCAAAGCACCATATATACTCAAGCATGAACATTCACACTGGAACAGGAGTGATAATGTGATATTGAACTATAGTGTAGGCCACTACAAGAATAATCAGCACTTAGTTGGCACATTTTGCACTTTACAGTTCATATGTGAGCATGCCTAAATCCATACTTTGATACAAGAAACAATTGAGACTCACTCTAGAGTTATTATTGGATGCCTTAATTTACCTTACATTTAAACCATTGCAAATAATGCTGTTTATATATCCATATAAGCTAAACTTTAAGATCACAAGTAACACAAAGCCTAAAATGACATTTTGTTGTCTATATGCTCAAGTATACATTTGAAATTAAGCATGCTTAATGAGTATCCCTTGCTCTAAACTCATTCTTCGATATGGCTCCATGATACAAACCCAAAGCACTTTCTATTTATTTATTTATTTTTCCTGTAAGAAGAAACAAAACACTGTTTGGAGGAAGAGAAAGTCGAGGGACAGAAAAGGGTTGGAAGGGGTTGAAAAGCCAAGGTAACAAATTGTACAATGATCCGGGGTATCAATTCATACCTCCCTTTTCTTACAAACCAAACAACAAAAGTTTTCCTAACTTCCCCTTAACTTTCTCAGCAACCGAACACAATGACTTTTTTACTAACTTTTCCTCAACTTCCTCAGAAACCAAAATAAAACCTTTTAACAACAAATGCATATCAATTATTGGAATCACCAAAGAAAATTAACAACAAAACAATTACAGATCATACCCAGACCAAATCAACAACCCCAGTAACCAAGTATCCCCCCCCCCCCAACCCACAAAAAAAACAAAATTAACAATCTTTACCAACCCAACAAAGAAAACTAACAAAAACCCACCAATCCAATTCCAAATCCCAACAACACAAAACAATCAAATCCCATCGAATTCATCAAAACCCAGATTTTTTTTTCTTCTAAAGTAACCAATTAAATATAAATTACTTCAATCAAATAAAAAAAAAAGTACCTCGTTTTGTTTGGGTTTCTTGGAGATCAAAGTCTGGGGAGCTTCAGAGGCGCAATCCCCCATATCCAGATCCATTATAACCCAATTCCTCTCTCAAATTTCTAGAGAGAGAAAAAAAAAATAAAAAAACAAAAAGTGTGAGACCAAACTTTGAGAGAAAGAGAGAGAAAACCAGTACTGTAACTCTAAGTACAAATCAGATTTTTTTTTTCCTCCTCTAAACCCAAAAACAAAATCAAATAATTAAAAAAAAAAAAGAATTTGGTCGCGATCGATTGGGAAACCTGAAGAAAAGTCTGGAATTGTTGAATCTGTGTGAAACTAGTCTGAAGTGTTATTGTCTTAAAGAGAGAGAGAGAGAGAGAGCTCAGTTGGGTGCCGTACGAGGCAAGGGAAACAGTATACTAGGAATTCTAATACGATGATATGAAACTCACCACGTGGGAGTATGCAACTTGTCAAGGTAAAAGCTTTTGAAGCACGTGGATAAATAAGATTGGTGGGCTTTTTAGAGTTAAGGTGGGAGTTGGAGTGGTTGATTATTTCTCAAGGGTACGTGGAAATATTTTGGCTTTACGACAAAGTACCCAAAGTACCCCTTTGCTTTTTAACAAAACTTTTGCTTTTCTGTGTCACGATTTTGATGCACTGTACTGTAACTATAGTATGTTAATAAAGAGTGTTTTTTTTTTTTTTTTTTGGATAAAATAATAAAGAGTGTTTTTGTAGATTATGATGACCGTCTGATATGAATATGCATGCATACTGTTGGATGATAAGATAAAGAGACGTGTTGTAATCTGTCCTTGCTGGTTTGCAACTCTTCTGATTAGTGTTACTACTTTTCTAGTTCTGTTCAAATATAATAAATGGAGGGCAAATAACACTCCCCTCCCTTGAGGTTTTGAGAAATGACACTCACCCCCAAACTTGAAAGGAAAAAACACTCCCCCCCCTGAGATTTAAAAAAAATAACACTCCCCCCCTTTCTGTTAATATTAGTAACGGAATATAAAGCATATTATAAAACATGTTGCTTATGTTGATTTTTTAGTCTCTTATAGCACCTTTTCAATTGATTTTTTAAAGTTTGATGATCCTCTTAGATTTTTTAATCGCTCCTCTTAGATTTTTTAATCGCTCCTCTCTCTAACACTTTGGATCAAAATTTATGAAATAAAACAATTTGCTGAAGCTTTCAAGCTTTTATTGTTTAAAAATGAGCTTGAAATTTTCAAAGTCATTTATCAATATAAAAAACTTTCAGAGTCAATTTTGGGAATACATTATTAACCAAAGGGTACGTTAGTGCACAACATTTTTAACGTCAATTTAACAGAGTTTAGATAAATAAATGTCAAAGGGGGGAAAATGTTTTTTTCCTTTAAGTTTGGGGGTGAGTGTCATTTTCCTAAACCTCAAGGGAGGGGAGTGTTATTTGCCCATAAATGGAATTTTTTGAAAGATTCTCAGAATTTCTCTTCATTTTTTTTTTTTTATAATTTTTTTCTAAAGATGCCCATGCAAGTACTCAAAAGACTTTTTAAATATATATATATATATATATATGGGTTGGGTTTAAGTTACTCTTAGTATATGTTTGGATTCAGCTGATTGCGTCTGTGCATTTTATGTTTGGCACTTCCTCTTTTTTTTTTTTTTTTTTTTTTATTTAAATTTTTTTATGCACGCGTTTCAGGAGACATAGAGCACTGTTTAGTGGGTCTCATGCACTGTACAGGGGACCCGCAAGTACTTTATTAAAAAAAACATTAAAAATTGATCTCACGGCACTATTCACATATTTAAAAATTATTTTGCTACAGTGTTTTCAGTTTTCAGCAAAATAAGCTGTATCCAAACGGACCCCTATTGTAACTCTAAATAATATTACACCACCTAATAACTTGTTATAGAATTCATATTTTGAAAATTTCACCGTTGAATTACATGTTCTATATGTTTTTAAGAATCATGCCAATTTTTATGTCAATTGGATACTATTTACTATTTGATCCATAAATTCATCTTTTATGTATTATTTTAAACTACAAAAACTTAAATTTAAAAAATTGATTAATGACATGACTATTAATTTTTTATTACCTTGAAATTTTGTAAGCATGGAGAATATATAAAAATAATGTAATCTAACAGTAGATTTATCAAAATTTGCATCCAATTAAAAAATATTGAGTGGTGTAATATTGCTTAAAGTTACACCATGTATAACTTGAACCCAACTATATAATATTAATTAATTACTAATAAATAATTACACAAAAAAACTCCTATTAATGAATAATGATTTCGAGTTGTTTGTAAAGTCTAAAGCACACACTTCCACCAAATGTGCACATTTATATGGTAATTAGATTATGAGTAATATTACTGTCACAAACTATTTTTATAATATTTTTACAAACTACCTAAGAGCATTGATTTATAAAATATTTTTAGTAATTTTTAATGAAAAAAAAATTCTAACAACTTTTATATTTTTCATAAATAAGTATTAAAACTTTCATAAAATTGTTAATTAACAAATGAAGGGCACCTGTTAATGGGACCCTAAATTATTTTCCACCAAATACAAGTGGTGGACTTATGTGTAAATAGTATAATCCAATCGCGAACTAATACATGGTGCAAGTTGTGACAAAGTGCAAAGTAAAATGTGTGTTCTTAAAAGAATGGTTAATTATTTTGTCATGCTTCAAATAAAAAATAAAAAATAAAAAGAAAATTTTGTTTTCTAGCACTTTTATGGAATATGTTATGCATTTAAAGGCTCTTAGGGCATACTTGGAAAATAAAAGGGGAAGAAAAAACTCTTAGGGCTTGTTTGGATTATTTAATTCATCTTAAGAGAAAATGTCAACTCAACAAACCAAGTAAGTTCATCCAAACAAACACAACAAACACGTGAAACATGATCATTTTCATTACAAATGAATAAGGTTTATTTCACTTGAAATGAAGAGAGTCCATTTTACAATTAAAATTTAATTTCTTAAATTTGACAATGTATATAATACTATGTAATTAAAAAAAAAAACGTGATAATGGATATACTTTTATATTTATAACATTTAATTCAAACCATAGAATGAATCCAACCCATGAAATCGCCCCTTTAGCCTTTTAGTATAGACCTCAGTTGTGAAGCTCTTTTCACAATTTTATCATGACGTAATACACCAATTTTGTCTCGATCTATACTCGAGGTCTTTGGTCTTGATAACGAAGAAAATCCAATCACTACCAAAGTGGTCAATACCACATATTGAGATTGACACAAAATTGCAATACTCAACTCATCTGTAATAGACAGCCTAAAGTAGCATACGCCACTTCCCTACTAGTGTATGCCAATGCGAGGGTCGCGCATGCCACTTAGAGATTGGAACCCAAAAATCACTCATTTTCATTTCCAATTGGTTGTTTGAATTGATTAGCTCCCTAACTAGCCATCAACCCCTTTAGAGGATTGGCAAGTCTATAAATACCCCCATTTCACCCCATGTTAGACAATCGAAAACAACCCTTAAGGACCATACCAAAACTCTATTGGAATCACACTAGACTTGTCATTTCTTTTATTGTCCAAAGTGATATGGCAATCTCTTTGAGTGTTTGATTGAGTTTGCTAGTGCTTAACACTATTACCCTAATTATTTCCTCATGAATTCCAACTATAACTATTGATTCGTAATTTCCTTCCACTTCACCCTGATCTCAAATTTGCCATTTTCCTTTACCCAAATCCTGCTTAAACCTTTCCACCCATTTCTGTTTGGATAATTCACACATATGTGATAGCCATTTCAACCGAGAGACCAAAAACAAGATCACCTTAAATGTAGACATAAAGAGGTCTGGATCTATACCACAATCTTTATTCTCCTCCATAAAATTGTATTTTTCTTGTCATCTTATGTGTCATTTTAGTTTAGATACTTTCTCTGGTTAACATGTTGGATTGCATGGCGTGTATAATTTGCTTTCTTTGAGTTTTGCATAATTTGTAATTTATGTCTAAATCAATGTACACATATCATGTGGGAAGATGCCAATTTATAACTTGCGTACGCTATTATATAGAGGTGTACACTAGTTTGAGTAATTTCCTGATCCCCCAAACCAGTTCTTGTTTGTTTGTACATTTTTCATGTTTATGGGAATCTGCTCAAAAACCAATGGCGTATGCAACCTTTGGCATAATCTATAATTTAACGAATTTTTCTTTATCAAATATATGTATAGTTATGCTTCGTTCGATTCTGTGTTTCGTAGCATGTGGGCTAAATCTTCAGAAGAGAATATAGATCGTGGAAAGGAATAAGCTTCAATGACTATGTTCCCATTTCATAGGAAATAAAATCGGAGTTAGTGGAGACTTTGGCTTGCCTTTGAGCCCTCCCACTATCAACTACTATCCTCTTACAGGAAAGAATCCATTGTGGACATAGTCAACCTGCTACTAGGGGCGACGCCCTTACTCCATTACTGATTTTATGCAGTCATCGAGGGTTGACGAATTCCTTATCAAGCTAGAAGCAAACTAAATGCATACCTATTATCTCATAAACAAAGGAGCTCTAGCGGAGGGAATTCCTAACTCTCTATATAGCTTCATTATTATTACAATGTCATCTGCGATTAGCCGTAGAGATATGGAGAGAGGGGATAGCCTTGTACCACATTCCCAAGAATCACACCCACTATTCCAAGATGTATGTGCCCTATAGCCTTCATCATGAAAATTACTAAAATTGTGGAGCAAGCCAAAGGCTTGATATATGTGGCCATTCTCGGGAGCTTGAGATGTATGAAAAAACACATTAAAACATCTCTTGTGATTGAAAACTTTGTGATTACTAACTTAAGCATTGAAAATTTTGAGAATGGAATCACATCGGTTTCAATATTGAGTTATCCAACCTTCCATTGGTGTAGGTTATGTTGAACCCGAGCAGGACATTAGTCATTGATCTTGTGCATCATAACTTTCCATTTAATTCGTATCTTTTCAAATTCCGAACAAGAAAGACACGTATAGAATATTTTGAGAATATAATAAATATGTATTTATTTCTCTCATAAAAATAATAAGTTTCACTATAAATTTAATTAATGAGACACATTGTTATGTAAAAAGAATGAATATGTATTTATTGTATTCTCAAAGTATTCTATGATTACTCTTCTTTATAAAATCTTTATATGCGGTCTTAGTTAAAAAAAAAAAAAAATATATATATATATATATAAATTTACCTTTTTTGTTATTGTCATTATCAGATTGTCACTTTTGGAAGGGCTAAAATAACCTATATATATTCTCATTGATGTTAGGACCGCATGGGTCAGATTGGGCAGATTAAAGATTTTTTTTTTTTAACCAATCAACCTTTGTCGGGTTGAAAAATTTCCATACTGCCATCAGCTCACCAACCACCAAAAATGGTGGGTTTGTTTAAAATTTGGGTAATTTCGATTTGATGGATTGGGCAAGTTAGCTTTAGTTATATATTGTATACTAAATTTTAAAATTTATTTTACCATTTACGGACAAATTTAAGAAGTTGCATTTTCTCTAAATCTTATAAGTTATGAAGAAAATAATAGAAAGTGACCAATTTTCTCATAAATCGTACACGTGTCTTAAGTTATGAGGTACTCTCTAACTTTTTTTCAAAAAAAGAAAAATATAAGATGTATGCTTACGAATATGTTGGCAAAGTATCATTCATTTTTCATATTAACATGTGCTAATCTTAGATTTTTTTTTTTTTTTTTTTTGAGGGTTGCTAATCTTAGAGTTAATTAAAGAAAAAAACTTAAATTTGATTTGAAATAAAAACTAAAAATAGATGAATATATATATATATATATTGTACGGGCCACGGCTATCGGTTTGTATCGAGCCCATGACACGATTCCTAAATTGGCCCTTAGCACCCTACTTACTAACTGAGCAGCTGGTCCATTCCCTAGACAGGCCTGGTCTAAGCTCACGGCTTGACCGAACATCTTCTATTATACCGAGATCAAGAGATAATGCCTTGGGAGAATCCGCTCATTGAACATCAAATGGTGCCGGTGCAAGTTCCAAGAGAGTCATATTAATCACGAGTAGCGGGTCTCATCTGGTTAGGAATATAGCTCAGAGGGACCTACCAACATAGGAAACAACCCTCTCATCATGACAATCCCACTAAGAGAAGTCTATAAATAAAGACCGACAGGTAGAGGAAAAGAGGTTGAAAAAATTAGGGGAGAGAAACACGAGAGTAGTGAGGAGAAACACATCCCGGGGGGAAAGAAGTCCAATCCGAATTTCATAGAGAGGGGTTAGTTACACTGTGATATTCTCGGGAGGGTAAGAATACGAAAAAGGAAGACAAACCTAAAGAAAAACTTTCGTTTGTCTGCTATAAAAACCACATCGTCATCTTTAGGGCGTTCCATTGTTAGATATTCCTGACCCATAATACAAGTAAATTGGGGAACTCAGCCCAAAACCACACGTATATATAAACTCAACCCACCACCTAATTCAACTTGTCGCTTTTAAACCTGCCCAATCCGCTTGAAAATCAAAATCATATACGTGCGGGGAAACGGATTGAATAGTTTGGGTGGATAGAGCAGGTTGATATAGAGGGCCTATTTGACCATTACTCCTCCAGTACTGAATCTACTGATGAAACACATTTGTTTCCAACCATCCATGCATGCAACATTATAACAAGTCGTATCAAATATTAATTTTTTGGATGTGGATATCACTTTCAGTCACTGTTACAGACTAACTTCCACTACAACTCACAGTGTTAGGGCTTTACAAAATTAGAAGAGAAGGATAAGAAGTAATGAAGCATCAGTGCCTTACTATTTTTGGCCTTAGAATGGTCGGGTGTGACCTTCCTAGTTCCTACGTGGCCATTCGAGGCATTTTTACACTACAAAAAAGATTGCTATTTGCGATGAAACTTTTTGATAACTACAAAAAACCGTCAGAAAAAGTAGCTTTTTCGACGGTAGGTCTTTTTTGTCAACAATTACTCATCGAATATTAAAACATTTGTGACGGCAAAATGAGTTCGTCGAAAGTGCCTATTATTTTTGTCGAAAATATGATTTATTTTGGAGGGAAATGTTCCCGCCTTACTTTTTACGATGGCATAAAAATGTTCATCGCTAATAAAGTATTATTTACGATGACTGAATAAAAACCGTCAGAATTACTAACACTTGTGACGGCTTTTGTGCATCGAAAATACAAAAAAAAAAAAAAAAAATTTATGGTGTTATTATTTGCAACAAACATTCTTCCATCGTAAATATGAAAGAGGATATTATTTACAACGACGGAAGAAAAACTGTCGGAACTATTAACACTTGTGATAGCTTTTGTGCGTCAAAAATACAAAAAATATATATTTTTATGGTGTTATTTTTTGCAACAAACATTCTTCTATCGTAAATATAAAAGAGGGTATTTTTTACGACGACTGAAAAAAAAAAAAAAAAAAAAAAAAAAAAAAAAAAAAAAAAAAAAAAAAAAAAAAAAAAAAAAAAACCATCGGAACTATTAACACTTGTGATGGCTTTTGTGCGTCAAAAATACAAAATATATATTTTTTATGGTGTTATTATTTATGACAAACATTCTTCCGTCGTAAATATAAAAGAGGGTATTAGCGATAGCCATGAAGCTATAAAAAATGGTAAAATATTTTGGAGGGAAAGTTCCTTCATTACTTTTCACATTTGTGATGACATTTATCCATCGCAATTATTTTATTTTATTTATTTATTTCTAATTGGGTTTGTATTTGCGACGAACATGCTGACTGTCGTAAATAGTTAATTTGCTTGAAAAGAAAGAAAGTATTAGTGATTGAATTAGATCCCTCCCAATAAATAATATTTGCGATGGACCTAAGCCATCGACATTGGTAATTTTTTTAAAGGGGGGGGGGGGGGAATTCATGCCCATATTTTTCATGCGTTTGATGGTTGTTTTCCATCACTATATATTGCATTCTTATTTGCGATGGACATTTTGGTCGTCCTTAATAATTAAAATTTTCTTAAGAAAATAAGGTATTAGTGACAGTAAAGTAAATCTGTCACAATAAAGGTGATTTCCAACATACATATAGCCGTAAAAAATTATTATTTTCTTTGAATGATAAATTTTCCTCAATTTTGTCTTAAAACTCTAGAATTTTTTATTTTTTAATTTTAAAAATTGCAAAAAAAAAAAAAAAAAAAAAAAAAATCTTTCAAGACCATCCAAGTACTTAAAGGCCATTTTGGTCATTTCAGAAGTAAAAGGTATTTTGATCATTTTGAAGCTTTTAGGGACACTTTCGTCACTTTAGAAGTTTAAGGGTATTTTGGTCATTTCTTAGCTTTGATGGTGTATTTCAGCCATTTTGGATGGTCGGATTGTGTCAAGGGGGGTTAAACAAAGTTTCCTAGTGCGTGGGTACAACAACATATGTCCATCATGCAACTAGATGGAGAACCAAAATCTGACCGTTGGATTGGTAGAATGTAGTGAAATATTTATTTTTGTAAATTACACTAACAATCAAACGATCAAATTGTGAGAACAAAGCAGTCAAATCCTGCGAAACTTCGTTAAAGTCTATTAAATTTGGTCAATCTTTAATCAAATTCTTCAAAGTTGGTTCTAGGACCACTGGATTTTATCAAATTAGGTTGATTAGAGAGGTTTTAAGTGGGTTTTGGGTATTGGTCAGTATTTTATGGTTTTTTTGGTTTTCATGCTTTTATCAGTTTCTAGTTTTAAAATGGTAAAGTCAAAGATCATATATAAATCCATTAAGGTCATTTTCTAGGTTTTTGGTTGTATTTTCTAAGTAATTTTCTCGATTCTTAGTAATATTTATATAATGTATAACTCTCTTGGAAGAGTATTGGATATTTTTAGTGATTGAAGTTTCATGATAGCTAGATGCAACAACACGCATCCATCTTATGCTAGAGTCAGATTTAAAATTTGAGCATTGGATTAAAATTGTGGGATAAAATATTGGTTTTGATGAATTTTGAGCTCAATCAAACGGTTGGATTAGTAGAACGTGACCAATCAAAATTTCTTGGTGTGTTGGTACAACAACACATGTCCATAATGCTTTGGACTCAAATCCAAAATCCAATCATTGTATTTGAAGAATGTGATGAGATATTGGTGTTGGCGAAGTATGACAACAATTAGACGGTTAGATTATGAGAAATGAGTAGTTAAAGTTTGCAAAACTTGGTCAAACATGGTCAACCACTGAAGTTGGGTCTATGACCACTCGATAGGATCAAATTAGGTTGAATAGGGAGGTTTTGAGTGGGTTTTGGGTATTGGTTTGTATTTTAGGGTTTTCTCCACTTTTATGCTTTTCTATAAAATTTTATTTGCTAAAGTTTAACAATAAATAGTACATACAATACTGAAAATTTTAGAATAATAATGCAAAATTTATCAAGCACCAAAATACTTGCAACGACAATTCTCTCCACAACTCATTGAAAATCTTTTAAAAAAATGGCATACTGAATATTTTAAAATACTCTTTAATTAAAAATTGAAATCAATGAATTTTAATTATGAAAATAAGATAATTTTGGAAATTTGCTAGTTGTTAAATACACAACATTTTTAATATTAATTTAACAAAATTTGGTTAATGGGATGTCAAGTGGAAAATGTTTTTTCCCTCCAAATGGGGTGGTTTCGCCAAATAAAATAAACAAAGTTTTTTTTTTAATAAAAATATTGAGGTTATATTTTCATAAAAGAAATCCACCTACACAATATTAAGTTTATATTTCCCTGACTTTTTTAAAAGAACACTTGCTATACAAAAATTGCAAGAAGTGAGATTTCATAGTGTTTCTATCTTTTTTTTTTTTTGGGAGAAAATAGTGTTTCTATCTTTTGTTAATAATAATAATTAAAAAAAGTGATATTTCAAAGTGACCCAAAAGAAAAAAAAAGTGACGTGGTTGTCATAAACAAAATACATAATTTAAAAAAAGGAAAAAGAAAAAGGAAAAGAAGAAGTCATGTTGCTGTAATACACACAGTATCATTTTAACACTTAAAAAAAAAAAGGAAAAAGAAAAAGAAAAAGAAAAGTCAAAATCCTACCTCCTAAACCCTAGTTCCCTCCCTCTCCCTCTCACTAAAAACAAATGCCGCCCTTTTTCTTTTTTTGATCCCACGCCTCCCTTTCCCTCTCACTAAAATACTAACACTCTATTTCACTTAAATATATATATATATATATATATATATAAAATCTCACCTCTATACTCTATAGCTCACATATTTTTCAATATCCCTCCACCGTTCACTCTTTCTTTCTCTTTCTGCCAATCACAATCAAATCCAAAAGGTTAGTTTTCTTAAATCCTTATATTTTGATTTATTTTGTTAATGAAGTGGATTAGTATATGGATTTGTTGGTTTATTTCCTTCATCTAAATTTTGGGATTGGCTTAGATATATCTCTTTCATAATATATAATCTCATATTATAGCCAAAGTTCTTGATAGTTTGGTACTAGTAAATAGTGTAATGTTTGCGTGTATTGGTGGCCCTAGCCAATCTATTGATTAGTCTTAATTATATGCAAGCACCTACTATACATGTTTTTTTTTTTTTTTTTCCCCAGTATAATCAACATTATTTTTTTTTTCTATTTTACTGAGGTTTTTGAAATAAGTGACAAATTTGCTCATTATAGTTTTCAATTAATTGCTATTCTTGGTGCATATATAATTTTATGTGACTTGTGATGATGGATATATTGTTAAGAGTGATGGGGATGTACTATTAATGTGGTTATTAGTGGCAGATGTATTCTTGGAAGTTCTTATTCACAAGAGAACTACAAGGTTCTTATCAGTAGTAAGGATTTATGATAAATGCAATTTTTGTGTCAATAGTAAGGATTTATTTTTGATGTTTTGTCATTTATTGTGGTGATTGTGTTAATGTTTTTAAATGAATATATTTTAGTTAATTCTTTATTATTTACTGTAAATATTAAATTTTGCGTAGTTATAATTTTTGTATATTTATTCAGTTTAATTTGAAATATTGTAGAACAATGTTAGGGAGGAGATCATAGTGTGAATAATAACAAAAGATGACTTTAAGGAGGAATGTGACTCTCAAATTGAGGAAATTGACTCAAACGATGACTGATTTTCCAATACTTATGCTTTCAAGTTTCATAAAGGATATAATTAATATAGTTTTCATGTATTATTGAACATCACGCTATTTTGTAGACTTTTTGATATTTTCATTCTTATTGCATTATTCACTTATTAGTTTTGAACAATTATGGATTTGTACTCATTATTTGAATGGAGAATTTTTTTATGAGATGTATGTTTGTAATTTATATATTATTTATTTACTTTCATGTAATTCATGTGTTTCTTTTTTGACAGAATTGTTTTGTCGCAATTAAAGTACTATAAACGGCCTTTTTTTTTCGACAAAGCTATTTTGTTGCAAATAATGTATTAGTGACGTGGTAACTAATTTTTAATAATGATCAAAGTTCGTCGAAAAAAAGTAAATGGTCACTAAGATTTTGTATTTTTGACAAAAAGCTAAGTATTTACGATGCCTTTTAGTCATTGAAAAAAATACATTAACGATGGCTATAGTTCGTCACAAAATGTATTTGGTCATTCAACTTCATCGTTTGAAATTGTATTTTTGATGGCAAATCAAGTATTTATGATGACTTTTAGTCATCGAAAAAATACATTAACGATGGCCTTAGTTCATCGCAAAATATATTTGGTTGTCCAACTTCTTCATATGAAGTTGTATTTTCGACGACAAATCAAGTATTTATGATGACTTTTAGTCGTCGAAAAAATACATTAACGATGACCTTTGTTCATCACAAATGTATTTGGTCATCCAACTTCCTCATATGAAGAAGTATTTTCGACGGAAAATATCAAGTGCTTACGACGGCTTTTTACGGTCGAAAATGAGTGTTAGCAATAGCCTTGTCGGTAATATAGTATTACCGACAAGGCTTTTACCGACGGAAGTCGACGGCCTTTTGCTGTCGGCACTACTAATCTGCGACGACTTTTTGTGTTGTTGTGGCGAACTCTAGCCGTCGCTAATAACAATCTTTTTTGTAAGCAATTTAAAGCTTGGATTCTGAATGTTTGTCAATATCCTGAGGGGAGGATGCTCCTATGTACTAGGGTTTGTTTCTTTGTGTTCTCTCTCACTCTATATTAATAATAAAGCATGGAATCTAACCCACGAAGCAACTTTTATCATCAAGTCGTTCATTGATTGGTTTTTTTTTTTTTTTTTTTTTTTTCATTGGCCGGCTCCACTGGATTCTCCATTGCCATCTAGTTAATATAATATGTGAGGCCTTGAAACATGACAAGCGTATAATTTAATTGCTTGTAGACTAATTCCGTTCACACTCACAAAACTCCAAGTATACATGCGGAAAAATAGATTTGGAATTTAACTATTTGAGTCTCTCAAATGTATACCATGAGAACCAATGATGGAAAAAGAAAAAGGAATTAATTAACTTGTGTCTTATTAGAAAAAGTGGTACAAATACGTACAACAACCTAAAAATACTGTATAGCTGATACAGAGTACATAAGTGGATCCAACTCTTATGATGGAGCACATCACTCTAAGCCATGGATGGAGGTAGACTTGGGCATTGGGAGGCAATGGCCCCCCTAATTTTTTTAATAAAATATATTAGTAAATATATAGCTACTAATTTTAGCAATTTCATTCTATAAAATTACATTTTGACCCTCTTAATAATATCATTAATTCTTTTAAAAGTAATGTTATAGTCACAAACTTTTCTACAACATTTTTACAAATTGTTGAGGTAGTAAATTCTTATTGGTTTACATCTGGACTTACTACCTATATCACTTTTTTACTTACCAATAACCACTCATTACATTAATAATTTGTAAAAAAAAAAAAAAAATTGTAACTCTAGCATTTTCCTCTTACTAAAAGCCATAAAAAAATTTATAGGTACAAGCCCCAAAAAAATTAGCCTAACAACAAAAATTACCAATAGTAAAGCTAAAAACAATTAAGTTCAACCAACCAACTTTACCCAAAAATAGATTTGGAATTTAACTATTTGAGTCTCTCAAATGTATACCACGAGAACCAAAGACAGAAAAAGAAAAAGGAATTAATTAACTTTCCTGTAACCTATAACTGGCATAAGAGCGTTATAAGTGCCTTCATGAACCATTAATAGTCGTTAATGAGTTAGAAGTAACGCCAGGGACATTGAGGGTTTCTCAAACATTGACATGAAACAAGGTTATATAAAGCCAACTCTAGCTAAAGATAAAGGTACACACTCTTAATCAGAAAATACTATTGAGATTACTTATGATATATATCTCATTTGCCTAACTTAAGTATCGGAGGGTCCTTAACAGGCACCACCCCAGTGTTGTTCATAGTTTGCCTTTTGTCTTATATCAGGAGGTTAAAGTTCATCCATTCAATAGAGACGAGAAATCGACTGACAATATTTCCCAGTATCATCAACTACTAAAGTAATTGAGTGGACATTCCAAATTATGGGGACTAATATGTTAATTTTGAAATATTAATGCATCCAAGTAGTCAATTAACCTACTAATTTTTTGTGGGTTTTAATTAATTTAACTAGTAAAGTCTCTTGTTGTTGTCTGTTGATGCTCATTTTTGGAAGCCCAGTAGCAAGAAGAAGCCCAACACTACGGATAAGGAAGAGTTGGTGGATGGTTAGAAAGACCATTAACCCTGGATGGCAGGAACAATGGTTCATAGGCCCATGAAGTACATAAACCGGTCTTGAGGAAAGCAAATGGGCCTAAACGAGCCCAGAAAGAGAAGTAGAAAACTCATGGATATTATGTGATGTAGCAAAGTAAGTATGGACCACAGTAGGCCCGAAGTAATGGAGTAAAAAAGTAAGGGGTTAGTGGGAAGCCCATGAGCCCCAAGGATGAGGAATAAGGCAATTGAGCCAAGGAAGCCCAAGGGAGTTAGGGAAAGTCCATGGGTACGCAGAATTAGAAATTGGGACGAGGATGCCAAAGGAAAGTAAATGGGCCAAGGATGCTCAAGAATAAAGAAATAGAACAAAAGAGCCTACAAGCAATGAAATGGATCAAGAAAAGCCCAAAGTGGCATGGGTATGAAATCAATGACAACATTGAATCATTAGCAGCAGACCCAAAGAGGCCCAATGGGCACAGGTCAAATAACACCACGGCAGGAACATCAAAAGGGTATGGCAGAAAATGGTAGCATGATTGCAGAAAGAGCAAGAAATGGGCTCAATAAGGGAAAGCCCATGACTGGGCAAGGCCTAGCCCTTGCAGTAAAGCAAGTTGTAAGGAATAGAAATCAGAGAGCAGTTCACGCCATAATAGGTCAAGGATGAGCGGCAGAACGCACAGAAGAGCCTCTAGACCACGGCAGACGCATAAGCAGCAGACAAGTTTTGGACACACTCAGAAATGGAGCACGCGTAGGGCCTAGACATCACCAGCCTGTACCTAGCCAATACACGAAGTGGTGGGTTATGGGTTAGAGGTAAGAGAGGGTATGGTCAGGTGGTAGGGAGAGGGGAAAGCCTATTCTGGTGTTCCCGCTCAGGTTCTTTTGGGGGAAATATCCTGCTGGGATGACATACTATCCAAAAAAAGTAAGGCTGAGCTTGAACCACTAGGTGCATGCCATAAGGGATAGGAAGAGAGAACACCCACACTATGGCAAATAGGAATGCCACAGTAAGCAAGCAAACAAAATAATCTTCTTTGTCTAAGTGGCGCAACTAGCACAGGTAAGTGGTGGTGGCTAGACAGCTGACAAACCAGTGGTAGTCGGCAAGGACACCCAGACCAGACAAAAGTAGTTAAGGGCTAAAATGGTAAAAGCCAGTTATGGCAGGCAGTATATAAGGACCCTTGTCGTGCACAGTAAGAGGGATCACCATCACGGCAATGGTAACCACTAAGGTAGAATCACAACATTACTAGATAGGTAAACACTGAGAGAAGAAAATAAGGAAAAATAATTAGAAATAACGAAAACAGAGAGCATAGAATGGTAGGCATGCACCAAAAGGCTAATCCCCTCTCTCCCTCTAAACGACCTACTCTCTGTTAGAGGCAAAGGATTCTTTTGGGCACAAGCCATTCAGGCCCATTCCCTCAGAGTGGGTAATTTCCGTGGCAGGATCATCCTGTGAAGTTACCCATGTTGAGAAAGTGGTTTACTCTTTGGCCTTAGTCCCATGATAGGACTAGATGCGGCAAACTAATTGTTTTTCTTCTTTTATCAATTATTGTTATTATCTCTTCTCTTGTCCCTACTATTGCACTCATAACGCGTTCTTTTCCCTTACTTTATTTAAATATTTCTTACTTATTTCTACCCAACCGTAATGTATTTCGTTATCATTGTTGTATTGCCTTTATCTGCCATGGCTTCTTTGTAGCAACTTTGCCTGCTAGGGGCATGTGACTAAGGTTTCGGCAAATGGGGCATAGTTTGTGCACAAATCGGACCAAAGTGAGTTGCAATTGGGCCGGTCCTGACTCTTTCATCCAGAACACTTAGGCCACAATACGGCAAGAGATAGTCTAACCCAAAAATCACAAAAGGCCCACCACATTTTCAAAGAAGAGATTTGGGATCGAATCCTACTTACACTAATAACCAATTGGTATATTGTTTTGGTGATAAATAACAAACAAATATCAAAGGTTCAAATTCTATCATATGTATTAAAAAAAAAAAAAAAAAAAAAAACCTATTGATTTGTTAATTATGGAATAAATTTTGGGTGGTAAGATAGACCTTGCAAATTTATATTGAATTAGGGTATTACATAAAATTTATAATTTGAATTAGACCTAGGAACGACAACTAAATGGGTTTGGGATGAAAAATGTCATTTCAAATCCAAACTCTCTGAATATTTTATATTCTAAACCTTATTAAATTTTAGGAGTTCCATTACAAACTCATTCTATTTATATTTTTAAAACTTCTGAAGTCATTCTGAACCTATCCATTTATCTTATCATGAATTGGGTCAGCCTAATTACATAAAAAATGATGTTATAAAATGCTTAAGTTTGAACTTTTGGTTGATTTTTCAAGGGAAAAATAGAGGCAAACTTTTGTTGTGTGGACCCAAGTTTGTTGAGTAAATTTAGAATTAATAATAAAAATATTTTATTAATCTATATATATATATATATATATATATTAATAGGCAAAACTTAGGGAAAATCCAATTAAATTTTACAATTGAAGTCCAATTTTGCGCTATGTGTTTTAAATTATTTATTTTTAAAGAGAGTTTTATTTCTTAATTTTGGAGTCAAATGTGGGACTACAACATAAATATACATCCAAGTGAGTTGTTGCATACAAAAACCAAAAAGTCTAGAATTAATTAACATAAAAAAATTAAAAAAAATGGATAATTTACATTTTCTACCTAATAATATTATTCTTACAAGACTTTTTAAAGAGTTAAAAAAAATATAAGAATGACTATCAATAAAATTTAAATTATATATGTAAGAATTATACTATGCATCTTAATGTATATCTTTTTAAGTATATCCATGTATATGCATGGGGGTTACAAGCTAGTTAAATAGATAACTGGATTAAGATTTCGTGCACAAGATGTGAAACCCAAATTATTCCTTAAGTATTGAATTTACACCCAAACTCATTTAAACCAAATCCATTGACATCTTTAATGGGTAGCACATAACAAAGTGGGTTCCAGTTAGCTCGATTGGTAAAGTCTTTGATAGTTGAAAAAGAGATATGGGGTTCAATCTCCACCTACACCAAAAACTGATTAGTGTTTTAGTTTAATGTAGGGATTGCAATAGGGAGGGATGAGGGTGAAGATTCCATCCTTCAACCCCATCCTTGCCCCATCCCGTATGACAGGGAAAACTTTCTTACCCCCATCCCCAACCCTTGAGGCCCCGCGAGGACCTGTCTTGCCTCGTAAAATCCTACTTCGTGTTAATTTGCCCCACAATTATTACAATTTTTTTAATAAAACATGTTTCATTAATATAAATATACTTGAAATTACAACTAAATTTATCCCATTAAATCAAAATAATTTTTAACAAGAACTGAATAATAGTATTATTCAAGCATATAACAAGACAATATCACGACAAAAATAAAAATCTTAATATCCATGCATTTAAATAAACTAGTATTGATTTGTTTGTTTTAAATAATAGGAATTTAGGGTATGAAAAGTTTACAATTATAGCCCTTATCAATATGGGCCGGGGCTAAAATAACTAAATTCATCCCCGCCCTGCCCCGCGGCAGGGGCTAAAATCTTATCCCATCCTCTTCCCACCATTGATGCGGGGTGGGAAAAACCCATGTGTGCGGACGCAAGGGAAAGGGAAAAATTAAAATTGGAGTCACCACCTAGTTATATCTTCTAGAACCATGAATATAGCATCCTTTCGAGGACCTTTGATCTTACTGCCAGAGTTTGGGTTCGGAGTTTAGGTATGCTCTTGGGAAGGTGTAAGGCACCCAAGATTGCCTAACCCTAAGGTTGGCTTCCTATCATTGTGTCCTATATCTTAACCTTATTAAAAACCATTTAAATACTTGTATTCAAGACTCACACACACACTAACATGCATCTAGCAAATAACATGGCATCTTTAACCCTAAACACATACTTATCCATCTATCCAAACAAAAGAGAGCCAAACATATAAAAGAACACCCTAGCATTCATCTAAAATAAGACAGTAACTTAAACATGGCAACAAGCATATCATCAAACAAAACATATAAAAAACAAAATGTTAACGTACTAGGAACCCTAATAATACATCTAAAAACCCTAACACAAATGCATGAATATTGCTAATGCATGGCTTACCCTTTACTTACCTCTTAGCAACACAGCACCTATGGCATCAATGCATGAACATGTGAATGAATGGCGTAGTATTAAAACTAAGAAAACCCTAACCTAAACTATAATCTAAACATGTGATAACAATAAACATGTTAAAAGGAAAACAAACGGTCATAGGGCTTGAAACATATGGAAATGAGGCTTATATAGAAAAACATGGGAAGGCAGAACAAAACAAAAAAAACAAAAAAAAAGAAAAAAAAAAAAGGGTTTTTTAGGTAACGGCATCACGCACGCTAGAACAGGTTTACGTACGCATGAGTTCAGCCTGCGTGCGTAGGCTAGATCATGTGTACACAAATCCTTACTCAAAGACCCTAATCAACACAGAAATAAAGTAGAAACCAAAAACGTAAAATCTAGCAACCTACCATGGAAATTACCCACTCTGAGGGAATGGGCCTGAATGGCTTGTGCCCAAATGAGTCATTTTTCCCTAATAGATGGTAGGCATTTAAAGGAAGAGAAGGGATTAGCCTATTGGTGCATGTCTACCATTCTACACTCTCTGTTTTTTCTTCCTGATTCTCTCTTTCTTCTCTATTTTTTGTTAATTCTGATTCTTTATCTCCTCTTTTCTTTTCTCAGTGCTTACCTATCTAGTAATGTTGTGATTCTCTTTTAGTGGTTACTATTGCCGTGATGATGATCCCCCCTTATTGTGCACGGTAAGAGTCCTTTATATACTGCCTGCCATGACTAGCTTTTACCATTTTAGCCTTTAACTACCCTTGTCTGGTCTGGGTGTCCTTGCCGACCACCACTGGTTTGTCTGCTATTTAGCCACTACCACTTACCTGTGCTAGCTGTGCCGCTCCCCATCACTAAACAAAGAAGATTATTTTGTTTACTTGCTCATCGTGACATTCTTATCTGCCACGATATAAGTGTTCTCTCTTTCTATCTCTCATAGCATGCACTTAGTGGTTCCAACTCATCCTTACTTCTTTTGGGTAGTATGCCATCCCAACAGGGCATTTCCTCCAAAAGAACCTGAGCAGGAACCCCATGATAGGCTTTCCCCTCTCCCCACTGCCAGACCATACCCTCTCTTACCTCTGACCCATGACCCACCACTTCCTGTATTAGCTGGGTACAAGCTGGTGATGTCTAGGTCTTGGGTGTGCTTCACTTCTATGTACGTCCAAAACTTGTCTGCTGCTTATGCGTTTGCTGTGATATGGAAGCTCGTCTGTGCATTCTGCCGCTCATCCTTAACCCCTTATGGCGTGAATTGCTTTCTGATTTCTCATTCTTTATAGCTTGCTTCTTTCAAGGGCTAGGCCTTGCTTGATTGTGGGCTTTTCTTCCTTCAACCTATTCTTTGCTCCTTCTATAATCTTGTTGCCATTTTCTGCCATACCACTTTGCTGTTCCTGCTGTGGTGTTATTTAACTCGTGCCTGCTGGGCCTCTTTGGGCCTACTACCTATTATTCTCCCAATGACTCAATATTGTCATTAGTTTTATACTCATGCTACTTTGGGCTTTTCTTGACCCATTTCATTGCTAGTGAGCTCTTTTGTTTCATTTCTTTCTTCTTGAGCATCCTTGGCCCATTTGCTTTCCTTGGGCATCCTTGGCCCGTTTTCTAATTTTACATACTCATGGGTTTTTACTAACTCCCTTGGGCTTCCCTAACCCAATTACCTTATTTCTCATCCTTGGAACTCATGGGCTTCCTATCAACCCCTTACTTTCTTACTTCATTGCTTCAGGCCTGCTGTGGCCCATTCTTACTTTGCGACATCACATAATGCCCATGGGTTTTCTACTTCTCTTTCTGGGCTCCTTTAGGCCTATTTGCTTTCCTCAAGGCCTATTTATGTACTTTATGGGCCGATGAACCACTGCTCCTACCATCCAGGCTTAATGGTTCTTCTAACTATCCACTAATTGTTCTCTGCCCATATTGTTGGGCTTCTTCTTGCTATTGGGCCTCAAAATGTGCATTAACATTTAGCCCACTGAGCATATGAAGTGTTCCTGCGGTTCATATGCGAATGAAAGACTTTCCTGTCCTTTCTGTCTTTTCTTCTTCTTTCCCTTCACTGGCTTTTTCAAACAGTGGACCCCAACTTATATGTTTTTCTTTTCTTGCCATGAACAGTGTTGGTACTTAAGAAGGATTCCCTTCACATACCAAACACAAATACTTTCTCCTTTTCCCTTTCTTCACCGTGTTCTCTCTCTCAAACACTATCATCCATTTACTTCGATCTACCGCTACACCATGACGCCAGCGAAAGGCCAAGGTTCTTCCTGTGGTAAGGGAAAAGAAGTTGGCTCCGATGATCCTGCCGCGCAAGATGTAAGCGAAGAGGCTACCCATTATGAATTGGACCATGCCGATGAGGCGGAGGCGCGGCGTGATCCCGATAGTGAGTGCATTCCTCTCATAGACCCTTGGTACGATACCTATGCCCATTTTCCAAAAGTTCCCGGTGAATACACGCCACCGCCACAGGGCAATGTGTGGCTTGCCCTTTACTGTCTCAACATGGACATATCTTGGGCTCTATTGGCTTCTTTGATTCCAAATCTTGTTATCTGCCAAGGTATTTCGCTCCCCGTGCCCATTCTCTTTGAATTTGGATCGGGTATTGCTTTGGGTTGGAAAGAATGGGTGGACAACGAGTTGTCCAACACGGGTTTTATGGAGGCACTACAGCGAGCTGGTGTATTGAAGGCCATTACTTCATCCTACTTCTTGTCTAACTATAGGGACCTCTTCAACCTTCGCCATTTGGTCCGCCAGTGGTCTATTGTGACCTATACCTTCTTTCTCTCTTGCTTTGAGATTACCGTGACCTTGGAAGACATGGCAAACCAGTTTCTCTTGCCTATTCTTAGTGATGTTGACCTTGGTACTTTAGAGCTCTCTCTGAAAGAAGAAGCCGTGGAGGCCAAGTTGAGGAAGGGGATGAGTGGCAATGCGATTATCAAATTGGATTGGTTCTTTCTCTAAGGCCTCCATCGCTGTGCGGCCCTCGTCACATTTTGGCTTTGTAAGTTCATTTTTGGCTCTCATCTTCACTATGTTGTAAAGCCTTTGTATTTTCGGTTAGCCATTAAGATATCTGTTAGGGTGAGTCTGTTGTTGGCACCCATGTTCTTGGGACATCTGTATGTCCAGTTGGATATCTTGAGGAATGATGAGGATCAGGCAGGTTCCTGCCACATAGTTACTACCTCAATTCATACTACCATTTTGTAGCATTTGTTGTATGAGTGCTGTGCTAGGCATTTGGCAAAGTGTAGGCCAATTCACTTTGCCAAAGAGAGATACCAGTTATGTCTGAGAGTTATCATTAATTTCTGTGGCCGATTTGAGTTTGACTTTCCATTGGCTTTTCGTTGAGTTGGTTTGAAGCCAATTGGACATCCTGCTATTGAGTTTTTTGATAAAGGTAGGAATGGCAACAGGTCGGGTTTGGGCCGGGTTTTTTCATACTTGGACCCGACCCGCAAGCCAAGACCCAAGGCCCAGATCCGGCCCGTTTACTAAACGGGTTTTTTTCTTGGGGCCCAAGCTCGCCCTACCGGACCCCACGAGCCTTGTAGGCCCCGTTAAGCCCAGCCAGATTTGGGCCCAATCTACGGCCTAAATCATGGCCCAATCGGAAAAAAAGAAAAAAGAAAAAAAGAATTGAAATGCAAAAAGACTCACAAAACCCCTCTCAAATACTTTGGCTTGAGACTGTAACAAGAACAATGAAATCCAAATTTCAAAACTGTGAACCTCACATACAAAGCGGATCCATTTACTAAAACTCTGAAGTAAACAAAATGGGAAAACCTTGAGCTTCAAAATGTACATATTCCATTTCTTTCACTGAGCTCTCCAGCTCCTAAGCTAAACCAGCTAATCCAAAAAGGAACAAACTTGAACAAAAACACAAATCACATTTACCATTCAAAACAACCACAAAAACACAAATCCATTACAACCACATTCAACTCTTTTTTTATCATTTATATATATGCACAAAGATGTTTGATTTAGCTACAGAACATAACAGAATAAACCGAGTACATCAATATTTTAAAAAAAAAAATTTGAAGAAAAGTAGAGAACAGAACAAATAGAGATTGGCAGCGAGAGCTTGGAACGGCGATGAGAGGGACCAGTGGTGAGAGCTACGGCGAATATGAGAGGTTGGGCAGTTGGGCTGGCGGTGAGATTGAGAGTGAGTGAGCTTGAGACGACAGCGAGTGAGGGTGAGGGAATGTCGAAGTGTGGGAGTGAGGATGAGGGAGTGTCGGAGTGATGGAGTTGAAATGAGGGACTGAGCTAAGGGACAGGGAGTGTCGGACTGAGGGAGGGAGGTGTGAATGCTGAAGAAATGAGGGATTAGGGTTAGATTATAGGTATATATAGGGTATTTTTGTAATTTCAGGGTACCGGGTTTTTATCTAGGCCGTGTTTTGAGTTGAGTCTTGGATTTTTTTGATAAAACTCGGACCCGCTTCAGGTTTTTTTTAAAAAAACCCATACCCGACCCTATTCTTAATCGGACCTGGTAAAATTCGACCTATTAGGGTCGGGCCAAGCCGGGTACCCGCGAGTCGGGCAAAAATTGCCATCTCTAGATAAAGGGGTTGGGTTTTCTTGGAGAGCATAAAGGAACTTAGGCACGGGTTATACATGTGTTGATTCTGTGATGGGTCCATTTGTTGATACTCCTAGGACCACTACCCCATTGATTGGCTTTAAAGAGAGGGGCATCACTTACTTGGCAGCCACCAATGCTTGGTGATTGCCTTATCTGGCTGATGAGGGTATTAGACTTGTGCATTATCTTGCTAACAGGGTAAGGAGACAGTTTGGGCTGAATTAGGATATTCTTGATGACCTTTCTTCCCTTATGGAGTCCTTTACTTCTGTTCGACCATTCCTGCGGCACACTGCCTTTGAGTTTTGGAGTAAGTGTTTTACTGCAGTCACTATTCCAGGTTCACAGAGAGGCAGTATTTGTACTACTGCCATGCACGGATATTGGCACGCTGTGATGACCTCATTTTAGAAGGAGTTGTTGGGTAGCCGTGGGTTCTCTCTCATCCCTCCTGATGGCCTTAGTGCAATTATTTCTGCTAACCCTCGGTTGCTTGTTCCCACTAAGTCTATGGTGGCATATGCAAGAAGCAAAGTCGGTCTGCCATCTTTAAGTGGGTTGAGAAGGCGAAAGGGTGGTTCTGGTATGCGGGTGACTACCTCACGGGTTGGAAGAAGAGAGTAAAGGTGACAAACATTCCTATGCCCGTGAAGAAGAGTTTCGCCAAGTCCAAGTCTGCCAAGAAGGGTGATGATTCTTTAGAGACCTGTTTAGATATTATACCTTTTGAGAGTGACCTTCGTCCTGTAGGTAACATAGTTTTAGAGAGCTCTCCTCCTTCAGTTTGTACCCGTTCCAACAAGCGCCCTACTGTAGGCAAGTCTAGGCCTACTGCTCCACGGCCATCCATTGATGCTCTTCCCTCCAACAAGACCTGAGGCAGCAAGAGAAAGACATCCCCTCCTCCTGTATCTACCACTACTGAGAGAAGAGTATGTTATCTCTAATTTTTCACCTCTTCTTCGTTATTTTTATAGGGCTTTTTTGCAGTTAATCCCATTTGTTGACTCATTTCTTTATTCTTGTGTTCTGTTTTTTCTTTTGCAGTCTAAGCACAAGGAAGATGTATTTGCTACCCATCCCATACTGCTTGATGAGCCTGAGTTTGAGGTACGTCTCCCTCCTTTCCTTTTCTTCTTCTCTCTTCCTTGCACATATCTCCCTTGCCACGTGTCATTAGTTGCCCCATCTCCCCTTTCTACTTTTTTTTTTTTTTTAATCATCAAGGATTATACATTCACCTCCCCCCCCCCCCCCCCCCTTTTTTTCTTTTTTTTCTTCCTCATGTTCCTTAGGCTGAGCCTAAGCCTATCTCTATATATCACCCCACGGCTGACGAGATTTCTGCCGTCATTGGTACACCCATAGAAGATTTCTTTGATGGGGCTGATATGGTAGCTGAAGCTATGACTACTGCCCTTCTTGCTGCTGCACAGGCAGTTCTGGCTGAGACTCCTATCCCTTCCACTAAGCCGGTACCTGTAGATGAGGGTACTCATACTAAGAGGGTTAGTGAGCCTGTTCATACTTCTGCCGAGACTCTTACTTCCCAAAAGGAAGTCATTCCTCTTGTTGCTGCTCAGACTGAGGTTGCCTCTCCTGCCACAGCTCTTGTCATCTCTACCAGTGATCCCTTCGCAGCTTTATCTCAGGCTGTGAAGGGTGGCTCTTCTTTGGTGGTTACCCCTTCTTCCATCCCTAGCTTTGCTACATATGGGCCTGATGCAGACTTGTCCTCTGAGGGATCTAAGGATGTTCTTAAGGATCCTGATGACGAGCCCACCATGAAAAAGAGGATTTTTTATTCTAATGAAGAGGAGAGTGTTGACCATAAGGCAAAGTTCATGGGTATGTATCTTCCTTCTTTTGTTAAGTTCCTTTTTATTTTTATTTTTTATTTTTTTATCATTGCCCTCCTCTTTCTTCTCCTCTTTATATATATATATATATATCTGTATAACCCTCTGATGCGGTCTCCCTTTACTTTGCATGTCTGTTCCTCTGATTGTAGAGACTTTTGAAGAGCTAGGAGTTGCAGCAAACACGGCGATGCCTACAGCCACTTCTCCTGCCACACCTGCAGTTCCTATTTCTGCCATTCCCATAGCCCTTATTCTCACAGGTTCTGGTAAGGTTTTTTCTTTTCCTTCTTTTCCTTCTCTTCCTTGTTTCTTCATTATAAATTCACTCTGTTTACTTCATGATCTCTCATACCATGCTTCACGTTTCTTACAAGGTTCGATTCCCACTGCCCCTTCTCAGTTTGAGATAGGCAGCAATTCTGCCACAGTTTTGGACCCTGTGGGTGAGGCTGTAGTCTTCTTTACTCGTTTTGATCATCCTAAGGTTAATGACCTCGATCTTACAGACTTCTAGAGTTCTGGGCCTCCTTATGTTAACTTCTATGGTTTTAGAGTTCCCAAGAATTGTGCTTCTCATTTGGAGGCGATCTATAGTAGCCGCGGAGACTTTATGCAGGGATTCCGCCTTGGCCGTTCTGCTAGGGAATACTTTTTGAAGCTGCTGGGGAGCGTGATGAATGAAATTGAGCATAACTTTGTTGACACAGTTTCCACCGAAAGGATCTTGCAGTGGAGGGCTGCGATGCAGGAGCTTGTTAGTGTGGGCTTTGTTGTGGAGTTCATTCTGGACCATCTTCGTGAGATTGCCCAAGCCTTCTTCATGAAAAAGGTTCAGCCCATTGTTAATGCCATTGATACACGCATCGAGGCTATGAGGAAGGAGGTGGTAGACTTGGAGGGTTGTCGTGAACGCCTTCTTTCTAGTATTGGTGGATCCAACCGTTTTGGAGATCAGCCTCTTATTTCTGGGCTTCGTTGATGATGATGTAGTTTCCCCTTTATTTATTTATCTATTTATCTTCCCTTATTCCCATATCTAGTACACTTTATGTTTCTTATAGCACTTATTTGGCAAGTTCGATATGACTGCCATAGTTTGGGTTTGTAACTATGATGCTAAACTTTGTTACTGCTTTTGGCTATTGCTATGACATAGTGTGCTTTTATAATGCTTCATTCTTTTTCATTACATACTAATAAAAGAATATTACAATCATGTTTTGTGACATATTCACTTGAAGGAAAAGAAAACATAAAAATCATCAAATAAAAGGGATAACTACACAACTTTTTTCTTTTTAAGCATAATAATGTTTTAGCCACTTGCCATTGAAGGGATCCATCTGATCTCCGCCATCCATTTGGGCCAAACGATAATATCCACTTGCATGTGTCTCTCTTACCACAAGGGGTTCATCCCATTTCGGTGAAAACTTAGATGGTCCTGCCATACCTTTCCTGACGTGGTCCACTACCTTTAACACGAGTTGTCCCTCTATGAACACCCTTTATCTATATTTGCGGTTGCGCTCTTGGGCCTCTTCCCTTTTTTCATTAAGCCCTTCGATATCTTTACATCTTTCTACCGTAAAGACTCCCTTTTCTTTCTCTTTCTCTTTCTCCTGCATCTGCATAACTCTTAAAGAAAGAGTCATCACTTCTACCGGGCTCATTACATCTATCTTGAAAATCAATGAAAGGGGTGAAAACCCTGTGGCTAACTTTGGTGATTTTCTATAAGCTCAAAGAGCGTCTGGCAAGTGCATTGCCCATCTTCCTGTATATTCTTGGCTCATTTTACTGATGATCTTTATGAGTGTCTTGTTTGTTACCTCTGCCTGCCCATTCCCTTGAGGGTAATAAGGCAATGAATGATGGTGCTTGACTTGGTAGAATTCCAACATCTTCCTCACATCACTGTTGACAAAGGGCCTGCCATTGTCACTGATAATCCTATGGGGTACCCTAAACTTCACAATTATGTTCTCCTTGATGAAGTTGCTACTGCTCCTCCCATGGCTTTACAGAGTGGCACTGCCTCTGCCTATTTGGTGAAGTATTCTGTAGCCACCAGGATCCATAGGTATCCATGCGATGATGGGCAAACTGGCCCCACCAAATCAAGCCCCCAAGTGTGGAAGGGCTATGGGGTGACCATGCTGTGTAAGTTTTGCGGAGGAGTATGAATCAGGTTGGCTTGTACTTGGCAGTTGTGACATTTTTTCACAAATTCTGCTATATCCTTCTTCATGGTAGGCCAGTAGTAACCCATTTGTAGCAAGCATCTATAAAACTGTTTCTTCCGCTGGTGTTTCCCACACTCTCCTGTGTGTACTTCTTTTATCATCTCTCTTGCTTTCTCGAGACCCAAACATCGTAATGGGTCCTCATCATACCCTTTCTTGAAGAGGACTCCGTTATGCAAAAAGTAACATGTTGCCAGCCTCTTAAACTTGTATCTTTCACTGTGCTTTTGTGCATAATACCTTCTGTCAAGTACTGCATGAATGGACTTCTCCAGTCTTCACTGACAAATACAGTTTAACTTTCCTCTCTGTCTGCTGCAAGCTGGCAGGTCTCGCATTGGGTTTAGACTTGATCTACGTCCTTACCCATACTTGGCCAATAGAAACCTGCCCTTGAAGTCTGCAGTAAAGATTGACTTCTCCGCAAGATCTACAGGTCTTATCATGCACTTCCTTCAACTTTCTTTGGGCCTCCTCTCATCCCACACATCTTGACAAGACCCCACTTGGCATCCTACGGTACAATTCTCCTCTTACCAAGGCATAGTCTTTTAGCACCATCAATTTTACCATATCTTCTCCCTTCATTAAAGCTTTCTTTATAGTAATCCTCCAATCTTTTTCACATCGTTCCTATTGGAAACTTTCTTTTAGCATCTCCACAATAGACTCCTTCCTCTTGTTGACTTCTATCCTGATGCTATCTCCTTCAAAAATTATCTGTGAGCCTAACGCGGCCAACGCATCTGCATACCAATTCTCGTTCCTTGGGGCATGCTCTATTTCAAAAGTTGAAGACTTTTCCTCCATCTTTTGGGTCATTGTTCTGTACGGGGCTAAGCTAGGTTTCTTCAAGGAGAAGCTTCCCTTGGCCTGGTAGACCACCAAGTTCAAATCACCCATTACTTTTAAATGCTTGATCCTCATTTCAAGGGCCGTGGCTAACCCAGTTAGATAGGCCTCATATTCTGCCATGTTGTTTGAACAAGGGAATTCTAATTTGAATGAAAGCACTACAACCTTGTCTTCTTCATGATACAAAACTACTCCCACTCCTTCTGATTGGGTGGTAGAAGACCCATCAAACTTCATCACCCATTGCTCTCTGACTTCTTCTGCTATAGTTACTTCTCTTGGGACCTCATCATTTAGCAGGATTTCTTCTTCTCCTGGGAATTGTGCTAGCAAGTCTGCTATAGCTTGGCTCTTTACTGCCTTGGGCGTTCCTGCTTTCAAGTCGTATTGTGACAATTGTAGCAACCATTAGGATATTCTGCTGAAAGAATTAGCTTCCACAACAAAGCTTTGATTGCGTGAGATTTAGTCATCAGCCACACTTCGTAGGCTAGGAAATAATGGCGTAGTCTTTGTGAGGCATATACTATGGCTAGGCATGCTATTTCTGCTCTTAGGTAACGAGTTTTTGTATCCTTTAAGGCACGGCTAATGTAGTAAACTGGTTGCTCAATGCCACCTCCATCTTTTTGGGCAATCAATGCACCTACAGCATACGAATTGATGGCTAGGTAGAGCAACAATGGCTTCTTGTGGATTGAGGCTTGCACAGTAGGAAGGTTCATCATGATCTGCTGTAGCCTTTTGAAGGCTGTCTGCTGTGCTTCTTCCCGCTCAAAGCTTTGCCCTTTCTTGAGTAATCTAGCGAAAGCATAAGTAATTGATACCAATCCAGGGATGAATTGCTGAATGTATGAGACTTTTCCCAAGAAACTTTTTAACTCCTTCACTATAGCTGGCGGTTTCATGGTTGCTATGGCTGTAGCTTTGGCCGGGTCTTCGTCTATTCTTCTGCTATGAACCAGGAAACCTAGGAATTTCTTAGAGGACACTTCAAATGCACACTTGAGGGGGTTCATTCTCAGTTTGAAAGCTCTACATCTCTTAAATGCCCTTCTCAAAACTTGGGCGTGCTCTTCTTGCTTCTTTGATTTTACCACTATGTCATCCACATAGTCCTCCAGTTCCTGATGCATCATGTTGTGGAATATAGCCGTCATTATCTGTTGATAAGTTGCATCTGCATTTTTCAACCTAAAAGGCATTACAGTGTAGTAGAAGTTGCTCATGGGTGTTTTGAAAGCATTTTTCTTCGCATCCTTTGGCGCTATTCTGATATGATTGTACCCACTAAATCCGTCCATAAATGAAAACATAGCGCTCTTAGCCGCAGAATCTATCAGTAAATCCATGTTCGGCAATGGGAATTCGTCCTTTGGGCAGACTCTATTGAGATTTTTGAAATCTACGCAACACCTTATCTACCTGTTTTTCTTCTTCACTGGCACTATATTGGATAACCAGCGCGGGTGTTGAATGTGTTTAATGAATCCTGCGGCTAGCAATTTTTGTACCTCTTTAACTATTTGCCCTTCTATCTCAGTGTGGAATATCCTAGTAGGCTGGGCTATTGGCTTGGTTTCAAGGTCCACATTTAATGTATGCACTACTAGCCTAGGATCCAATCTTGGCATTTCACTATAATCCCATGTGAAAACATCTTTGAATTTTTTCAGCAACAGTATCAATTCTGATTTCTCCTTTTTTGACAGTCTTGAGCTAATTGAGATAGGTTTTGGTTCCTGTGGGTTAGATCCCAGGTCAATTTCCTCTAACTTTTCTTCTACCACAACTTGTGCATCTTTTTCTGTCACAAGTTCCTCTTCTTTCTCTTTACTAATTTCTTCCTCCGAACCTTCTTGAGTCATGCAGCATACCATGCTTTTGTGCTACCACGCCTGTCTGGGGTCTGCTTGCGTATTACAGGTGGGCCCCGCACACCTTCATAATTTGTATATGATCCTGCCATCGAGGCCTCGGACCCTAACACATTGTGGTGTGTCATCTGACTCTGCAGCGGGCGCTTCTTTCCTTTTTCTACTTCTGCGATAGTAACTCCCACAGATCAGGTTCTGGATCACTTTGGATGTCTTCCCACCTAGGTACGAAGATGCCTCACAGTTTTGATACTGAGCTTTCCCCACATGGTGCCTATTGGTCATAGAACATAATTTCTACTAGAAGAGCTTTTGCTTGCTCAAATGGCGATAGATTTACTGCTATGCGTATCATTCTGCCATTCAATCTTCCTTTCATGCACTAGTGATAGGTGGATGGGACTAATTGGTGCTTGTGCAAACATGGCCTCCCCAAAAGCACATGATATGAGACTTCTGTTTTTACCAGATGGAATCGAGCTAGGGAAGCCTTGGGGCCCACCTTTAACCACAGATGGATGTGGCTTGCGATGTATTAGCCCCTTCCTCCAAACCTTGTCACTTCCATTGGGCACCGTTAAATCTTTCTTTCTGAAATTCCTACCGCTTGTAAAGTGCTTAATAGGATGAGATTTACAGAAGCGTCTGTATTCACCAAAGCTCTCTTGATAGGGATTTGGTTTATAAATGCAGCTAAGTAAAAGGGCCTCATATGGTCTGAGTACCCCACATCCATATCCTCATCACTAAAAGTGATCTCACTTGATTCCTGTAAGAGGGCTCTGTCATCTGCTACCTTTACTGTTAAACATTCTATTCCTGCCCAGGAGGCAATGCTTACCAGGGCCTCTGTGGCTATCCTTTACTCTTTTACTGTGAGCCCCAATTGGTCAAATAAATTCTTGAACTTTGACTTTTCTGCAATGAGGTAATTGCTGAGGCAGGTAGGGCTGGATTCACTTCTTCATCCTCCCTTAGATCTGTAAACTATTGCTACACCTTTCCCTGTATGGTTTGGGGTGGATTTCTTTGAACTTTCGGGCCGGGATAGCTTCAAGGTCCCTTTTTAGATTTTGCGGTGTACCAATTTGCGGAGTGCCTAACATTCTGTGGTAGGATATTGCACGTAGTTGCATAAACGGCAGAAGCGTGGGTCCCTCCGCTCTTCCTCTATGGGCTTTTTAGAAACTTGGTTAGGCTTAAAGACTCCGTCTGCTATCAACTTGTCTAGGATCACATCTAGCTCCTTTAGGGTACATGGTAGTGGTGGAGGGATGTCATATTCCCTTCTGTCAGCTTTCCTCTTTTTTCGCTAGTGGATATAGCCATGGCCTGTGGAGCGCTTCTTTTGTTCGAGCTTGGCTTCATTGACTAAGCAGTCTTTCTAGCCTTCTACAATAATTGTGCAAACTGGGAGATTTTCAAGTTTTCCAAAACGGCTCTGTACTCCCTGATCATATTCATCATGCACATCTCCACCAATGTCTTTTCTTCACAATGATCATAGTAGTCAAGTGCTATGTCTCTAAATCTTTTGATGTACTTCATCAAATCCTCACCATTTCTTTGCTTGGTTGCTTGCAGGGTCGCAAGCGTTACTGATTCTTCTCCATGGAAGTATTTAGTGAAAAATACATCCACCATGTCATCCCAAGTTAGGATTGATATTGGCTTTAGACCAATGTACCAAGTATACACACGGTCATATAATGATTTAGAAAATTCTTGAAGACATAAGTCCTCGTCCACTGCATAAGGACCCCAAGTATCAATGAACTTGCTTACGTGCTCAACGGCACTTCCCTTCCTACCATCATACTGCACAAAGACTTGTGGTTCGTATCTCTTTGGGTATGGTTTACTGAGTATCCTTAGCGGGTAACAAGGTCTTTGTGCATAGAATCTCTCTTTTGGTGCCCTAGCCCTCTCCTGTTCCAAAAGAGCTGCTAATTCAGCCATAGTGATGAAACATTGTTCTGTATTCTGCAGGACACCTCCTACTGGTGTCTCTTCTTTATCTGCCGTATGCTCCGGGTTCATGCTGGCTTCCTTTCTCCTTTGTATTGTCTGTCTTCAATTGACGGATTTCTTCCATCATTTGCTACTGTGAGTGCTATAATGACTGCAACACCTCAATGAAAACATTGACATTGTCTATGGGGACTTTTGGCTGCGGCTGGGATTCAGCCCTCATTTTGTTAATGCCTTTTGTCTTGTTGGGCTACTTTTGGTGAGGTGTTGTTGGCCTAGATTCTGCCTGTGAGGGCACGACACTCATGTTTCGTGTCGTCCTAGATTTTGGGAGCATTTGTTTGCGAGGGCATCTGTCTCTATCTGTTTCCCAACTCCTTAGTAGAGTTGCCAATTTAAATGTGATGGGCCTTTTTGTGATTTTGGGCTAAACTATCTCTTGTTGTATTGTGGCCCAAATATTCTGGATAAGAGAGTTGGGATTGGTCCAATTGTAACCCACCTTGAATTGGCTTGTGCACAAACTATGCCCCGTTTGTCGAAACTTTAATCACGTGCCCACAGTAGACACAGTTGCTATAGAAGAGTCATGGCAAACAAATGTGATAAAACAATGATGAAAGAAATAAGTTACTGTTAAGGCAAGACAAGCGAGAAATCCTTAGTCAAAACAGGAAAAGAAGACATATTCTGGGTGAGGTTACAAAGACAAGATGAGAAGTAATAATAATAAGTGAGAAAATCGAAGAATGAAAGATCAGTTTGCCACGTTTGATTGTGCTACGAGATTAAGGCCAAGGAGGAAACCACTTCCTCAACGTGGGTAACTTCACAGGATGATCCTGCCATGGAAATTACCCACTCTGAGGGAATGGGCCTGAGTGGCTTGCGCCCAAATGAGTCATTTTTCCCTAACAAAGGGTAGGCTTTTAGAGGAAGAGAAGGGATTAGCCTATTGATGCATGTCTGCAATTCTACACTCTCTGTTTTTTCTTCTTGATTCTCTTTCTTCTCTGTTTTTTTGTTATTTCTGATTCTTTATCTCCTCTTTTCTTTTCTCAGTGCTTACCTATCTAGTAATGTTGTGATTCTCTCTTAGTGGTTAATATTGTCGTGATGATGATCCCCCCTTATTATGCAAGGCAAGGGTCCTTTATATACTGTCTGCCATGACTAGCTTTTACCATTTTAGCCTTTAATTATCTTTGTTTGGTTTGGGTGTCCTTGCTGACCACCATTAGTTTGTCAGCTGTCCAACCACCACCACTTACCTATGCTAGCTGCGTCATTCCCCATCACCAGAAAAAGAAGATTATTTTGCTTGCTTGTTCACCATGGCAATCTTATCCACTACGGTGTGGGTGTTCTCTCTTCCTATCCCTCATGGCATGCACCTAGTGGTGCCAACTCATCCTTACTTCTTTGGGGTAGTATGCTATCCTAGCAGGACATTTCTCCCAAAAGACCCTGAGCAAGAACCCCAGAATATGCTTTCCCCTCTCCCTATCGTCAGATCATACCCTTTCTTACCTCTGACCCATGACCCACCACTTCCTATATTAGCTGGGTATAGGTTGGTGATGTTTGGGCCTTGCACGTGCTCTACTTCTGTGTACGTCCAAAACATGTCTGTTGCTAATGCGTTTGTCACTCTTCTGGAAGCTTGTCTGTGCATTCTGCCGCTCATCCTTGACCTCTTATGGCGCAAACTACTTTCTAATTTCTCATTCCTTACAACTTGCTTCTTTCAAGGGCTAGGTCTTGCTTGATTATGGGCTTTTCTTCTTTCAGCCTATTCTTTGCTCCTTCTGTAATCCTGTTGCCATTTTCTGCCATACCACTTTGCTGTTCCTAGCATGGTGTTATTTGATTCGTGCCTACTAGGCTTGCTGCCTATTCTTCTCCTAATGACTCAATGTCATTGGTTTTATACTCATGCTACTTTGGGCTTTTCTTGACCCATTTCATTGCTTGTGGGCTCTTTTGTCCAATTTCTTTCTTCTTAAGCATCCTTGGTCCATTTGCTTTCCTTGGGCATCCTTGGCCCGTTTTCTAATTCTGCATACCCATGGGCTTTCGCTAACTCCCTTGGGCTTCCTTGGCCCAATTACCTTATTCCTCATCCTTGGGGCTCATTGGCTTCCCATTAACCCCTTACTTTCTTACTTCATTATTTTGAGCTTGCTGTGACCCATTCTTACTTTGCTACATCACATAATACCCATGGGTTTTCTACTTCTCTTTCTGGGCTCCTTTAGGCCTATTTGCTTTCCTTAAGGCCCATTTATGTACTTATGGGCCTATGAACCACTACTCCTACCATTCAGGCTTAATAGTTCTTCTAATCATCCACTAACTCTTCTCTGCCCATATTGTTGGGTTTTTTCCTACTATTGGGCCTCAAAATGAGCATTAACAGGCTATAATAAGTTTGTAGTCAAACTTTAGTCATTTTAACAATATATTGAGCCTTTATAAACAAAAAGAAAAATAAAAAATAAAAAAATTTATTTAACTAAAATTTTGAAAGAGATATAACTTGCAGCATTGATAATGAGATATAGTTATATTTTCAATTAAATATTGTATAATTTAAGTTTCTCAATGGCCACCTTGGAAAAAATTAATGGAGCCATGTCGAGGGTTTCTTTGTATGTTTCTTGTACCTTAGACACGTGTCTTGATGTTATTGGACAATACTTAGTTTAGGTTTTTTCTAAAAAAGAAGTTAGGCCTGGCGCTCTACGAAATGGGCTCCAAAGTACTATTCTGCCGCTGTCAGTTTATTCACAAACGTTGAGTCCAAGTCCAAGTCTAAGGGAAGACGCTGCAGAGTGGGTTTATCCTCTGTTTTTGCCGTAGAAGGAACTTTTCTCTAGTTTCTGCCACAAGACTGACTTTTCTGCTGTGCGGTAAAACTTTCTACTGTGCAGTAAAATCTTTTGTTGAGTAATAAAACTTTCTGCTATGCAGTAAAGCTTTCTGCTGTGCAATAAAACCTTCTGCTGTGCAGTAAAGCTTTTTGCTGCGTAGTAAAACTTTCTGCTGTGCAGTAACACCTTTTGCTATGCAGTAAAACTTTTTGGACATTTTTACAACATGAATGACTACTTTTTTTTTTACTACAAAAATACTTTTCTACTTCCTGCACATAAACAAATCTAAAACCCAAAGAAAATACCCATCAAACAAATGTTAGTTTAAATGGGTTAGCATATTCTCAAATATGTATACATACATATATGTGTATATATATTTATACATATTCACATATACATATATAAAATATATAGAAGAACATAAGCTACAATGCATATGTGTAGATACTTATGGCAAGATAATGATTAGTTAGTGTTAAAAGTAAAACACGTAATAACAAAGAAATAGGAAAGTTTCAACAGAAAAGGTTTAGCTAGTATAATAGCTAACATGGTAAATATAATAAAAAGATGCTTCAGCAGAATAACTAGTATAGCAAGTAAAGATACCATAGCAGGACAACTGATGTAGCAAACGTGATAAAAACGTGCTACAGCATAATGACTAAATACAACATATATAAGTTCTAACGAGTGAAATCAAATATATTTGCAATCAAAATCAAGTATTGAATCTTTCTATAGGATAAGTAAACCAAAAAAGAACCCAAACCTCAACTTGAACAACCTTGTCATAGGTTTTTGCTATCAAAGTTGTGCATTTTGGAGAATAGGCCTAAATGACTATTAACTATTACTTTTGGGGACTTCAAAGAGTGGGTTTGCTAAGAGGAAAGGAAAAGATGGTCTATTGATGCATGCCCCTATTCCTGCCGTGTTTTCTCTCTTCGTTTTACCACTTTCTTTCTTTCTTTCTCTTCGTTCTTTTTACTCTAAGTTGCTTACTACTCTCTTATCGTGGGTTGTTTTTCTCCCTTGGTTATTTTTCATTTTGAATCCCCCTCTCCCTAGGTGCCTCTCTCTGCCTCCTTTAGGTTCTTATTGCTCTCTTACCATGGGTTCCTCCCCTTAGGTGCTTCCCTCTTTCATCTATGGCTACCTCTTCCTTTTATAGTAAACTGATTCAATGAGATTTCTCCTTTTTACCCCTAGAGCTTCACCAACTATTTTTGGCTTGTTGCGGGTATTCCTTCAGTATTGCCTACCAACCCATTGGTTGCCAAGCTACTATCTTTGCTCAAAATACATTTGCTACACCACTACTCATTTCGTGACAAAATTCCCTTTTGTTTGTTCTTGCTGTATACTTCTACCTCTAGGTTCAAATGGATAAGGATTGAGCTACCTCACTACCTAGCTCTATGGCATGCATTAAATGGTCCCAACCATTTATTACTTCTTTTGGGTAAGATACTATCCCAACAAGGCATATTCCTAAAGGAAGTCATGGCTAGAAACCAAATATAAACCCCCTTTTTACCCCCACCACCAAACCACACCCTCTGAATCCCCTTGATCGTGGGCCTACCTCCCTTGTATTGGCTAGGTACAGGTTGGTGGTGCTTCGGCCCTTGTGTGCTTACTCCACTATCTTCTGTTTTTGTCTTCTTTCGTTCTCATGCTGTTTCTGCTATAGCAGATTAGCTTTGTTTTGTTCTGTTGCATATCTCTGTCTTATTTCTTCATGCGTTTCCTGTTGTGTTTGTCATTTTCTTTAGTTTGGCTTTTCTTTCCTTCATGCAATTCTGCTACTGACACTTTCTGCTGTCCCTTGTTTCTTTTCATTGTGCTTCTTCATATTAACTTTCACACCTATCTTTTATACAAAAGGATTTAGGCATTTGTAGGCCAAATAATGTTAACTGGATCAAAAGGGTCTTGGGCCCAATTTGTCTTGATCTGTCAAAGCCATTCTACTGAAGAACTGTATTCTGTGGCAAGTTTGTATTCTGCTGCAGATTTGTAATCTGCTACAGATCTGCATTTTGCTGTTGATCGCTTTCCCTTGCATTTCTTTCTTTGGACCTTTCTTGCTCTTCGGTCTTCTTGGTGGGTCTTTGGACCTCGTTTTTCATTAGGCTTTCCTCCGTATGGGCTTTTGGGTACGGATTCAAAAAATGGGCATCAACATTCAGCTCTCTGAGCATATGGATTGCTATTGCGATTCATATGCGAAAACTTATGCAGTTTTCTTTCGCGGGTTGTTTCACAACTCACATGCGAATGCTTCTTTTCTTTTCTTCGTGGGCCTGTTGTTTCAATCTTTACTCTCCTTAGGCAAGTCCTTTTCTTTCTTTCTGCAAATTTATGACCCTCCAAGGGTAGCCAAAAAGTTGTTGTTCATGAAGGTGGTGGTTTTGTTGTTGTCACCCCAAAGCGAGTTTGTTGAAAAATTTTCCTCTCTTTAGCTCAATTGTTTTTGCTAATTGCTTGCATATTATTATTTGATTCGTGCCAGTTGGGCCTCTTTTGGGCTTGTTGTATGCTTTCCTTCTGCTACATTCCAATAGCCCAGTACTATCATTGGGCTTGTACTCATGCTGTTTTGGGCTTCCTTGGCTCATTTCATTACTTACGGACTCCTTTGTCCCATTTTATTCTTTTGGGCATCCTCGGCCCATTTCATCACTTTCGAGCTCCTTTGTCCTTTTTTATTCTTTTGGGCATCCTCGGCTCATTTCTTCACTTTCGGGCTCCTTTTTCCCATTTTATTCATTTGGGCATCCTTGGCCCGTTCCAATTCTTTACTTCCATGGGCCTTTGTTAAGTCTTTTGGGCTTCTCCGGTCCAAATTACCACATCCTTTACTTTAGGGGTTTATGGGTTTTCCATCAACCCCTTACTCACTTAATTCATTACTTTGGGCCTTTTTGGCCCATTCTTGCTTGCTTTCTATTTCTCATAATGCCTATGAGTTTACTACTTTTTTCTATGGGTTCCTTGAGGCCTGCTTGCTTTCTTTGAGGCCCACTTGCTATTTTTTAGGCTTATGATCCATTATTCTTGCCATTCAGGCTTAATGATTTTCTTCTCAATTTACTAACTCTTTTCTTCCGATATTCTTGAGCTTCTTCCTGCTATTGGGTCTCTTTTCCAAAGTGGGCATTAACACTACCCTCGTTCAAAGGGACTGTCGATGATGATGATGTGTACATCCTTCTCTTCTTCATCATTCCTTTGCTTTTTTCTTGGTTTGCTTCTTGGAAATTCCTTGTGATCTTGGACTTCTACAATGGTACTCATTTCTTTATGTCTATGGAAATTTGTATACTTATTTCTTTACGTTTCTGCAGTAGCACATACTCATTTCTATGCTTTTGTAGGGATAAATACTCATTTTTCTGCTTCTGCAGAATATGTAGACACTTTCTGCTACAATCCATGCACTTATTTCTTTGCGTTAATTCACCTTTTACTTTGCTTTTGCTAAAGCACCATCTATACTGTAGGAAGTGAAGGTTGTAGCAGATTCTGTGGCAGAAAAATTAGGCTTAACTGCTTCAGCTAACTTACTTTCCCCATGTATTCCTTAGTATCATCTCTTCATTCTTCCATAAGTGTAGTTGCTTTCTAAGAATGGTCAGAAGACACAAATGCCGTGGAATCCTTCCTTGTTGGGTTCTTCTTCATTATGATGTTTTACATTTTCTCATCTTTGCAGAATGCTCAAAATTGGCTCTTTGGATTCTTTAATTCTTCTTTCTGCCAACTTCACGAACATCACTTTTGCGGAGCAAGGATCTTTCTTACGGTCTTCATTTTTCTTTTCTTTTAGCCATTTAAGGTTGCTTCACTACGGACTTCATTCATTCTTTAAAAATAGAGAAAGTGTTGTCTTCTACTACCTTCGCATCTAAGCCGACGACTGAAAAGATTTTCATCAAAATAGTTCTGCCACATTACTTTCTTCAAGTAGAGTTCTTTCACAAGAGGAAAGCTTCCTCTAAGTGTGTAGATCAAAGGGTGGCTTTGCTCCCTTTTCTTGTGCCTTCTTTTTCTCTTTGCATTCACGTATCTTCATTTCTTTTGCTTAAAACAAAGTGTAGAGCAAACATTGCAAGCCCTCATCATAGTAGAGTACTCTTTCATTTGTTGATAATACTTTCTACTGTGTTGAAGAACACATGTATTCTTTGCCAGGATGAAGTTTCTATGGAGAAGGATGTTAGGCCTTGTAGAAAGGCAAGTTTCTTTCAGTGATGATATATTTATGGAGGGCCTCCTTATTCAGAGCTACTACTAACATGGGCAAATGTATTGTTGCAATAACAGAGGACCTTTTAGCCCCTAAGATCATCAATACTCTTGTACCTTTGCTGTTTGCATTGCAGGCTGTTTCTAATTTTGCCATAAATTCTGGTTTTGTTGTAAAATTGATCTTTTTGTAGAAGTCACTAAGTCTGCCACTCATTTTAAGGCACCTATAAGTGGTGCCACTATAGATGTTCTTTTTTTAAAGGGGCAATGAGGATGCTTCCATGAGAAATCTTTACTTTCTTTTCATTCTAAACATTTTCTTTGTCATTCTGCCACATCAACTATTGATTCCTTCGTGTTTGCTTTTTTCTTGTTTAATATATTCTTCTTGTTATTTTGCCACAGCTACTATTGATGAGGATATCACTGCCTCTTTGATGAAAAGGCATAGATGTTGTTGTGAACTAAATCTCTTAACTTTGTTGTAGTCTTCCGCATATTTTATTTCTCCCAATTCTTTTTTCTCATGTTGCTAAGCTTAGCAGTGGCTTTCCAATTCTTGTGGAAGCCGGTCTGCCACTGAATGCGTTGCTAGAGAGATGTTTGGACTTCATCATTGATTTCCACCTTTTGTTTCTGCTGTGAGTTCCTTTGTCACTCAACTTTTTTGCAAAGCACTCTTGAAGCCTTAAAGTCTCACGAAGAGCATTTATTTTCTACTATAGTGCTTATTGGTTCACCTTTACATATGTTTTTGCCGGAGTGCTTGTAGACCTTCTCTTCTTGCTTCCTTTCTTTGCTTCTTTGATATTTGCCACAACAAGGGTGGTAGAATTTCTTCTCATGGATTCATTGCTGCATAGACTTTATATCGTGTGAGAACTTATTCTCCAATTGCTAGTTGATGCTTCTGCAGAAGATAGATGATGTTGTTGCTTTATCACAAACTAGAATGTTACTTAACCATGGTAGGTTGCAACAAATTGCATGGGTGTTGCACTATGCCATATCATGAAGTTTGAAGTTGCTGCAGATCAAGTGGCGGATGAATGTATACTTGTTGAAATGCCACAATCAATACTTATTTCATAGTGGGTAATGTTGTTGCTATATATTGATACTCTAAGCGCTTTGCAAAAGCCTTTTCAAATTTGCTGCAGAATGGGCCTTAGCCCCCCAACATGTGAGACAACTAGATGAGTCTTTAGCATGTTGAAGAAGGCTTTTTGTATTTCCTATAAAATGAGATAGCCCTCGGTATGTGGGAATAAGCCCTTAGTTTTCAGCAGAAGGCTTCCCGTATTTGCTGCAGAATAAGCTTTGTTGGAAATTTAGACCCCTTAAACCACAATTAGATTGCGTAGCCTAGATTAATTAGCCAAGTTGTTACTTAGTCAAATTAAACAATTCTAGGTTAAAACAATCAAACAATCATATCAAGAATATATAGCAGCGGAATAATAAATAACACAAGATATGATCACCCAGGAAAACCAAACCGGTAAAAAACCTGGGGAGGATTTTACCCACCTATCCTCAAGGCAAAACGGAATCCACTAAGAAAGAATTGAAGTTGTTACAAAAGGACTTACAAGCTCCCCGCTTGACTTCCTAATGCTACCCACCAGTAGTAACTTCCTGACACGACCACGCGCAGGCTCCGAATCCACGGACTACTTCTTTCTTTGTCTTCCTTCAATCAGGTACAAGCTCCTCGCTTGTTTATCTTTAAGCTTCAGTGGCAGCAACCAAGTTGATCATCAAGATGTAGAAGAATCTCAATCTTGAAAACCCTAAGCTTTGCGTAAAGAAAAGCTCCTCAAAGATCTCACAAGAGATTTACACAAAACAGCAATATGAGCAACAACCATAGAGAGGTTTGGGTACAAAACCCTAAAATACCAAAGAGGCACAAGAGGCACTCTAATCTCTCTAAAAAGCTCTAAAAACCCTACCTAGGGTTAGCTTATGATGTCCTTTAAATACTGGAAAAAACGGCTCGCGATTTGGGCTTCAAACGAATAAGTTATGGCCTTTTTACGTTTGCTGATTTTGCTGATAAATGACTTTCGATCGATCGAGTCTAATTTCTGATCGATCGAATCAGGCCGAAAGTCACTAATATTTCAGCAGCCACTTAATTCCAACTTTACATAAAAGACCCAACTTTGAGCAAGCCTAAACAAGACTAAACACATTGTTTTGATCATGGTTTGCCAACATTACAAATTAGAGTTCTAAATACACAAAATCCTAAGACCTTAGAACCTAACAAGCTTTAACCCCCAGCATATGAGACAACTGGATAAGCTTGATATCACCTTCTCTTGGTGTTGATGCTCCATCATGTGGTTATGCATTCTTCAGTAAAAAATTTACATGCCATGGATCTACAAGTTGCCATATTGTAAAAATTCTTCGTTGCTAGAGAATTTGGGAAAGAGTTACTTACCAAGCATGCTTTGGCTTCTTTCCACTGTAAGCACAATTGCTTCCCATGTATCTTTTGCTACATATGATTGTGGTTATAGCTTTTCTGCAGATTCTTTCCAAAGACTTGCAATCATGGCTCCTTTGCGGGGTTTGATTGAGTGTAGCCCCCATTATGGGCTTTTGCCAAGAACTCACAACCATGGTTCCTTTGTTGGCTTCTAGCCAAGAATTCATAACCACGACCCCTTTTGCTAGCTTTTGCTACTAAGACCCATATTTCATGGGTTTCTTCTTTGTTGCTTTGAGTATGGCATATTTAGATGGAACTTGCTACGTCTCTTACTTCATGATTGGCTAGTAATAGCCAAAAGTTAGTGGCTTCTAATATAGAATTTTCCCATGACGTATCCATATCTTTCTATGACATCATGCTTCTTTATTCCTATGGTAGAATGCCCTTACAACAGAACACCTTCAATAAAAACCACATAATAGTTTTCCGCAGCAATAAGATAAGCAACTTTATTCATGGCAGAATGTGTGTGAGCCATTGTTTCTACTATTTCCCTCTTGTACACAAGCTAAAAGAAGGAGCTTTAAGTTTGTCTATTGACACCTCATTTTGCAACCCGCATTTAACCTTTCTTGGATGGTAAAAGGGTAATTTTGCCTTGGAAATATGCATCTTGATTTTGGCCATTAGATCCATAATCTCATTTCACAAAAATGATCTTAATGTTGTAACAATCAAATTGGCTGGTCATAAGCTCAAATCGGACCACCTAATTGAAAGTTGTAGGGATTGGGTTTGAGCATTTCGGTTCTTGGACGAGTGAACTCAAGCCCAACTAACCCAATACAATTAATTTGTAGAGAATGGGTTTAAGAACTAGGCATTAACGCATGGACGACAAACAATATGGCATTTACGGCCATTAAATGGAGGGGAACTGAGGGAGAAATTAAGAAAGTTGGTCCTCCGCACAATCCGAGGAGCCATTCTCTCATTTATGGATCGTAATTCTTATAGAAAATCCCCCCCTCCATCTACAGAGGGTTTCTCCTATTATATAGTCCTATTTCGTTAATCTCTACCTTCCATTTGTTGATCATCCAAGCCTACACCTGAGTGCCTGTCCCATCAGCTACCTTTCCAGACCTCTTGTGAGTTGCAGGAAATAAGGTAGCACTACTCAGAGGTCATTCCCTCATTAATGCGGCCAGAATGTCGGCTGTAGGCATTTAATGTGGAAGTGACAGTTTCCTCCTGAATTGCTCCCCTATCGTGCTCCCATGGATGATCTATGATACCTGTCCTTTTCCTTTGGATGCTCTGGGGGGCTGCCTTTGATGGTGTGTCGTTCCTCTCTTTTATAATCTCGACTGGCCAAGGACAGGATCGTCCTCGGCAACGTCCCTAGGCCATTTAGGCCTTCCTTGTTCATCCTCGGACACTGCTTCCTCCTCGGCGCGGGCCTTAGGCTTAATACAAAGTGGGTCGGGGTTACCAAATTCTCAGGCCCCACAATAGCCCCTTAAAATCCTGCGGTCAGTCTCTTCGGGCGGGGAGGAGGATTTTGATGTCCTCGAGCCCTCCTTATATCTTGGCAAGCCTTGTCTTCCTTCGGTGCCAAAGCCCTTTCACCTGCCCAAGGCGTGCTCCTAATGCTTCGGTGCATAGAGCGCGCCTGCATTAAATTTTGGCTGCTTTGTGCTTCCCATGTTCAATGGGTTGATGATAATCGAATGGTAGGGATCTTTTTGACTATATGGGCAGGAAAACCCATATGGTTACTCTTGGTTGGGGGTATAAATACCCTTTTGAGCTGATTTGCCTCTTTACTTTTGCATTTAAGAGCTTTCACGCACATACTCTGAACTTGGTCAAGTCTTTAAACGATCTTACATCTCACTTCAACATAAAAAGCCTGCCCGAGGAGCTTTTCCTCGTTTCTACAAGTTTTCTTCTCTTCCTGACTCATATTTTCTTCCTTCTGAGTTTCTTTTCCTCTTACTCCTTTACTTTCTCCTGAATCTGTTGGTCATTCTCTAGGATGGGTAGGTTCAAGAGATTGGTTGAGTCTGAGGAGGCAATGGAGAAATTCATCGCCGATCATAGGATACCCAGTAATGTGGGTTTGAGGTACTATGCAAAAGGCGAGTGGTATATTAAGAGGAAAGCGGGTGAAGTAGTGATCCCTATAATTGCCTTCCTAGAAGGTGGTGTGAGGATCCCTATAGGGCCAGTGATGAGGGACTACCTTAGGCACTTCCGATTAGCCCCTACCCAGTGCGCCATTAACGTGTTTAGGATTCTAGGTTGTGTGGATGCTCTAAACGAGAAGATGAGGTTGAAGTTAACTCACCACGACGTAAACTGGTGCTACAATCTCCAACACCTAAAAGGCAAATGTTTTTACATAAAGACGAGGGAGGATAGGGTTCGGCTTATCCAGTGCCTCCCTGAGTCTAGCAAAGGGTTAAATAAGGACTTTCAAATTCTATCCGGGGAATGGCACGACGGCCTTCATTGTCCGACAGTGGAGGGGACATTAGGGGGGACATTTAGTTTAGGAAAGAGAGTGACCTTTTTCATTATCATAGTCCATATAGCTTGGTTGTTAATACGGACATGCCTTTTTTTTTTTTTGCAGATCTGCACGCTTTTGAACGGCACTTCCACCTGGACAACAAGGCGGACTTGAAAACTGTACTCAGGGCGGAGATCTTCGTAAATGAAGTAGATAATCAAGTTAGGGCTGCCCACAAGATCCTCAGATACGACCCAATACAGAAATTGTTCTCGACTCTGAAGTACGTGATCAGAGCCAAGGATCCTCGGCTTCACAGGATTACTGTGGTGGAACACAGGTTCCTGCTTCTTGAAGGGTCTCCTATCCCAAAGGGTGTTCCTTCGTTGGGCCCTTCTTCGTCTCATCAGGCTGCGAAGGACGAGGGAGAAGGCACAAAGAGAGAAAAAGAAGTCATGGATTTGGGTTCGTCCAGGGATGAATTTAGCGCTTTCGACCAAGTCAGTCTGCCTGAGGATCTCTCTGGTGACCTTGCTAATCCCAACTTGACCGAAGTAGGCATCCTGTCAGAGGGGATCTTTTCTCAGGTCGAAATGGGTTTCAAGAGGAAGCTCCAAACCAGCCTGTTTGATCTGATTGAGGGTCAGGCAGGGAAGGATGCACCAGGGGGGTCTCATTCCAAGCTTCCTCCTTCTCCCGCCAAGCCCCAGCCTGTTCAGACTAGGCCCTCCGCCCAGCCTAAGCTTCCACCTCCTCCCCCTCAGCCAAGCTTGTCACCAAGGCCCGAGCCCTCTGATCCCAAACAGAAAAAAGATAAAGGCAAGCGGGGTATGGGGGCTGATAGATTGCGCTACCCCCAGGAAGAGGATGAGGATCGGCGACCTCTGAAACAGCTAAAGATCGGGCATCAAGGCCAGGATAGAGAAGTTGATACTCGGCCTGAATCTCAAGCTTAGCTCCCTGCGCCGATGCTTCACGGGGCTTCCTTGATGGACAACACCTCCTTCAGGGACTTTCAAGGAGGTGAAGGCAACTATGTGGCAGATGCACTAGAAAGGTCCTTGCTGCTGCCAATTGATATGGCCGAGTTGTGGAACTTGAGGAGGCAGTAGGTAGTCCTCAATCTCAAGAGGTATCTGGGCATGGTAAGGCCTCTACCACTTGTGCCTTCATTGAATCTTGCTCTTTGGTCTTTAACTTACGGTGTGCTTGTCTAAATTCGCAGGCTGTCCAGGCCACTTTTAGGCTGGAGAAGGAGGCTAATAATCAGAGCAAGGCCCTGGATCAGGAGCGTGACAAGTGCTGGGATGCTGCGCGGACCCTTAAGAACTCCGAGGCTGACCTTAAGAAGGCGAAGGAGGAATTGAAGGAGATGATGAGGGCCAGAGATAGTGCGGTGTTCGACCTGGCTAGCACTCAAAAATAGGCTCAGGACCAAACGAGGCATTTGCTCAAGGCAGAGGAACAGTTGACGATTGTCAAATAGCAAATTGCTGAGCTAAAGAAAAAGGTGACCGAGGCAGAGGGAGCCAAGAACGTTGCAGAGTTTACCTGGGATGAAGCCCTACGGGCCAAGGTAGAGGTAGAGTTTGCCAAAAAAGAGGCTCAGGCCACTAAGGAGGCGGCTGAGGAAGAGGCTTATGGCTCGAGGGTGTCTGAGATAGAGGCTGCCCTCAAAGTTCAAGTCCTTGGGATATGCAGGCTCTACTGCTCCCAGGTTTGGAATGAGGCCCTCAGACAAGCTGGAGTTGAGGCATCATCTGACCTGTGGAAGGTGGAAAACGTGTACTACCCACCGGCCATCCGTGAGGTTGCTCCACCTAATTCTGAGGCTGAGGTGGTCTCTAAGAAAGTTAGTATTGCTCCAAACGAAGCTGCTTTGGCCACTACCACTTCTGATGGGCTTGCCAAGGAAACCGAGCATCCTAGAGCGCATGAGACACACAAGGGCCCAGACCAGGAAGCGCTCCAGGGTGTTGCAAGACCCTCTTCTGAAACCCAGGCGTCTGATGCTGAGGAGGCACCTCTTTCAGCTGATCCCCTACGAGTTGAACCTCCACCTGAAGGCCTTAAGGACCCTGAGACCCTCTCTGCCTAGCTCCCCAAGGAAGGACTTAAAATAAAGTTGAGGAAGTAGCCCCCTTTGTTTGGCACCAGTTATACTTTTTTTTTTTAACATTGTAAAGCGACTTTAGGATTGAATGTATAAGATTTCGTTCTTCATATTATGTGCTTACTGTCATTGTGATGGGTTCTGCTATTTTTATCGCTTGTGATTTGATTATTAGCTATACAATCTCTGTAGTAGCTTACCTTTTATTTTGAATCGGCAGCTAAAAAATGTTAAGTCCATAGTGAAAATTTCCACTTAAACTTTGGTTAATAATTGAGCCTTGATAATATAGCTTGCCTTTGCTGAATCGAATATTAAGGGGATGGCTTTACAATATTGATCCTTAGTAAGACAATTAGCTGCTAATTACACTGTGGAGTTAAGCTCAAAGTACTTTGAAATGTTTTACGTGATGCTCATGGGCTTGCGTTTGTTTGCATCCTTAATGAAGGTAGTTGGTTTCTTCGCAGTTTTGAGTCCGAAGACTATGCAAGGCTCTAATTCAGTTTAGCACCTAGGTTCTTCTTGAAGTAACTAGTTTCCCCATAGGCTTGAGTCCAAAGACCATGCAAGACCTTGGTTTTGTCTAGCGCTTTGGCTTTTCTTGAAGTAACTAGCTTCCTCATAGGCTTGAGTTCGAGGACCATGCAAGGCCTTGGTTCTGTTTAGCGCTTTGGCACTTCTTGAAGTAACTAGCTTCCCTATAGGCTTGAGTCCGAGGACCATGCAAGTCCTTGGTTCTGTCTAGCGCTTTAGCTCTTCTTGAAATAACTAGCTTCCCCACAGGCTTGAGTCCGAAGACCGTGCAAGACTTTAGTTCTCTCTAACGCTTTGGCTTTTCTTAAAGTAACTAGCTTCCCTATAGGTTTGAGTCCGAGGACCATGTAAGGCCTTGGTTCTATCTAGCGCTTTGGCTCTTCTTGAAGTAACTAGCTTCCTTATAAGCTTGAGTCCGAAGACCATGCAAGGCCTTGGTTCTGTCTAGCGCTTTGGCTCTTCTTGAAGTAACTAGCTTCCCCATAGGCTTGAGTCCGAGGACCATGCAAGGCCTTGGTTTTGTCTAGCGCCTAGGCTCTTATTGAAGTAACTAGGTTCCCCATAGGCTTGAGTTCGAGGACCATACAAGTCTTTGGTTCTGTCTAGCGCCTAGGCTCTTCTTGAAGTAACTAGAGTTCGAGGACCATGCAAAACCCTAGTTCTGTCTAGCACCTAGGCTCTTCTTGAAGTAACTAGCTTCCCTAGAGGCTTGAGTCCGAGGACCATGCAAGGCCTTAGTTCTATCTAGCACCTAGGCTCTTCTTGAAGTAAAGGGACTTGTCCTCAGCATTGGAAAGCTTGCCCTGAGAGTGATAACGGCCTTGAGCTTGTGTCGTTGAGGAGGGATTTTTCCACGGACTGGGCCCTTGGCCTAACGTTAGCCTGGACATGGACGGCCTAGCCTTTCGCCCCCGCATATGATAGGAGCTCTGTCGCGCCATTTTTTTGCCGCTTCTAATTACGAGGCGTCTTTTGGCTATTTGAATTGTGTGCTTGACGTTTCGGTATGCGAGGCGTGTCCTCATTAATGTCTTTGTGGATTAACGTAGATCCAGCGATTAGTGGCTTCTTCGGAAATTGGGCAGGGATTAATTTCCACCAACCTTTGACTTCTATATAAGGCATTTTGGGGGAATCGTTCTCTCACATTTTACAAACCCTTGAGTTCAATAGGAACTTTAAGTTCTCCACATTCTAGGCATCTCTAAGGACCTTGCCAAGACTATAATCAAGGTTTAGGGAAATGGGATGGCCCTAGATAAGGGCAAGGGCAAGGAAGTCGAACCCCCTCTAGGAGCTGAGAATGCCACTCCAATCCTGGAGGACGCAGTGGGGGCGGAGGAAACAAAGGCCAAAGACGTTTCTTCCTTTTAACCACGCGAGAAAGAAGACCCTCCTCCTTCAGCTGAGAGCTGAAGCGGGTGTAGATTGCATTAGTCTTTCAGTGCAACAAAGTTTGGGTCTCACCTTGATGGAAGGGTATCTTGCAGTTAGGAGAAAGGTTCGCGAGAGGTATAATATTCCCCTCCAGTGTGCGAATTTACCTGCCTTTTAAGATGGTAGTGATTCGCGTCCAGTTCACTTGTCAGTAGAGGCTTGCGAGACTATGGAATGGTTGATGCCCCAGTGTTGCCGCCTCCAATGCCTAATTATCATAAAACTAGGAAAGAATCAGGGAACATCTTGGGATGGGGCCATCTGGCGCTTCTGCCTCTTCTTCTTTCTCATCGCCAGTTCCGTCCATACAGGCTTAGTTGCTATTGGTAGCCTTAAAACAAGCCTACCTCGGCCTTTCTTTTTATAGTTAGCTTTAGAATAAGCCTGCCTAAGGCTCTGTTTTTATAGTTAGCTTTAGAATAAGCATGCCTAAGTATTTATTGTTATAGTTAGCTTTAGAACAAGCTTGCCTAAGCCATTTGGTATATAATGTACTTTTCCTTTATATAATAAAGATGTGGCTTTACATTTTACTTACTTTACTCTCTAAATCTTTCATTCCTTTGCGATTATTGCTTCATGAGCAAGTGTGTTGTTGTTTTTCCTTCCCATGGAACTTAGAGTTGGTGTTGTTAACGGTAACGAGAGATTGTCACCCCCAACCTTAACGAAACCGACGGTAGGGTTCCACCGCTAACTTTAAATGAGCTAACACCGCGGGAACGATCAAGAACATGACCATGTGCTCTACGTTGCTGCCTAAGCAATCATCAATGGATGTTACCAGCGCACGTTGATTTTCTCGAAGCAGGAGGGCCGAGGACCAGCCCCTAGGACCGTCCCCCATCTAGTAGTCCTCCCTGCGCAGTCAGTACTCCGGAGTGTATACTTGAGCGGAGGCTAAGTTACGGCAACAACTGCATGTACTCTCTTGGAAACAAAGGGGGAACTTCTGCTTGGCATGCACCGCTGCCAAAATGACCCTTGTAGGGACCTTTGCTGATGGGAGCTCGGCCTTACCATGATTGTCCGTCGCACACACTAACACATAAGTTTTTCCCACAGACGGCGCCAATTATAGGGACTGGGTTTGAGCATTTCGGTTCTTGGACGAGTGAACTCAAGCCCAACTAGCCCAATGCAATGAATTTGTAGAGAATGAGTTTAAGAACTAGGTGTTAGCGCATGGACGACAGATAATATGGCATTTACGGCCATTAAACGGAGGGGAACTGAGGGAGAAATTAAGAAAGTTGGTCCTCGGCACAATTCGAGGAGCCATTCTCTCATTTATGGATCATAATTCTTATAGAAAATTTCCCCCCTTATCTACAGAGGGTTTCTCCTATTATATAGTCCTATTTCATTAATCTCTGCCTTCCATTTGTTGATCATCCAACCCTACACCTGAGTGCCTGTCCTATCAGCCACCTTTCCAGACCTCTCGTGAGTTGCAGCAACCAAGGTAGCATTGCTCAGAGGTCATTCCCTCATTAATGTGGCCAGAATGTCGACTGCGGGCATTTAATGTGGAAGTGACAGTTTCCTCTTGAATTGCTCCCTCACCGTGCTCCCATGGATGATCTATGATACCTGTTCCTTTTCCTTCGGATGCTCTAGGGGGCTGCCTTTGATGGTGTGTCGTTCCTCTCTTCTATAATCTCAGCTGGCCGAGGACAGGATCGTCCTCAGCGACATCCCTAGGCCATTTGGGCCTTCCTTGTTCATCCTCGGACACTGCTTCCTCCTCAGTGCGGGCCTTGGGCTTAATACAAAGTGGGCCGAGGTTACCAAATTCTCGGGCCCCACAAAAGTTTTCATAAAATTAAGTTTTAATGGCCGAGATGCACTATCACAAATTGAGTCCAACTATATGTGATTATGAACAATTGATTTCAATTGGTTATAAGTGTAATAAATTTGAGATCAATAATATGTCATAATATGATTGGTTAGGACTACATTTTATGGCGAGGTTGTATACACCTAATTAATTAAATAGTTAAACATTAATTATTCAATAAGTAATTTGTGCAATTATCTTTTAATTAGAGTAAATTTGGAATCAATTAAGTCTGAAATGGGAGTTATTGGAGCCATTTAATGTTAATTAGAAGATAATTTGGGACTTATTAAGGTTAATTGTGCTGAAATCATTTTCTAACAAATGACCTCTGCTCACCATTTCATCGATATCTCTCAGAATATTTTGAATCTGTGAATGAGGTTAATTTTCCTAGAAACTAAACATTCGAGGCTTAAATTTGAGCACAAAAACGAGATAATTCCGATTAGAATTGAGTCAAATATGATTTTTCAAAGTTGGCTCAACAGGCTGTTATAGCAGATACGGGAAAACCGAATTTTGGCTTGCTCCTCACTCTCACCAATCTTTCCATTTAATGCACCTGATTTTTTCCAAGGCTAAAATGAGGTCTAGGTTCATGATTCTTTGTCAACCCTCATTAATTGACATTCCATTCATATTTCCTCCACCACTACTATATAAACCCTCCCTCTCCTTCATTCTAGAGCACAAAAAAACCCCTTCTCTTCTCCTCTCTTGAGTTCTAGGAAGTTGAGTAGTCTTGTCATATCTTAGTCTTCTTGAGACTCAAGGTATTGAGTGAGACTTACTCTTCCTCTCCTAACTCTTCTCTTCCTCCACCCTTAGGACCTCCCTCAAGAGTCTCCTCTTCCACCATATGGATCTTGCATAAAGGTATAATCCATTTTCCTAATTGTTTTTTGTGTTGCCATGATGAGAGTTTAAGATTAAAACATGATAATAATCATTTAAATTCCTTTGAATATGTTTGAATGTTCTTAGTTATTCTATATGATCTTCACATGTTCTTGGTTGTTCATCACATGTTCATACATATCACTAGTTTTCATTTTAAATCCACATCAAAAATATGAAAAACATGTTTGTCTAATAGTTCTTTCAAATTCTTGAATCTAGGTTATCATAATCCACACACATTCACTAGAATTTATTTTTCAATCCTAATGAAATGCGTAATCAATTGAATTAAGGTTTATCACATGCATACACATTAAATTCAACATGTAAATTAATTGACATATTGGATGATATGATATGAATGTTGGCCACCATAGTCTAGAAGACCGGTTTCACCGGACAAGGTGAGTGCCTAATACCTTCTCACCTTATAACATAGCCTCCGAACTTAGATCAAGGGTTAGTAGAGCAAATACTTATCCATGTAATTTTCGATTTCTAGATTGTAACTAGGAAATAAAGCAATGTACTTTATCTTAGATTGTATCTAGGACCAAAGCCATGTAATTTTCCTATTATCAATGTAAATTCAATTTTAAATTAATAAAATGAGGAATTTTTCAATTTTGGTTTTCTTATTTATTCCAATAATTAAATAAGTGTCAACTCCATTGTAAAAACCCTTTATCTAAAGGAGAAAATATAACTAGTCGAACCTCCATTTTGAGAGGCAATAACACGACTCCACCCATTCACGTGGGTTTGGCCCAACATCCTAAAAAAGGGGGCCGGGGGCGCGGTCTCTCACATTGTCACTATTGCAGAGTTCTTCTAGGATGAGACATGGGCATCAATGAGCTTTATGACTTAAAGAGTGATGGTGGAGTTGCATAGTTTGTAGAACAAGTAATCTGATACATTCTTTCTTAGAAATATCATAAAGATCATGATCATTAATGCCACTCTAGGCATAAATCCTCTAAGTTGCTTCAAAGAAAACTTCTCAACTCTTCAAGGTTGTTGAATCGATTTGCTAGACCTGATAATGGACAAAGAGCAGTTTGCAAGCAGCTTGTAGATTTGGGCTTCTTTATGGAGAGTACGCAGTAACTGAGTGATTGGCTTCATTCCAAGGTCTAAATTTAATTTGGACACTTCACCACCCTGTCACATGCCTTCAATGTATTCTTTGGTTGAAAGTGGATGCTTCGATATTGTCGAATTGATTACTTCTCCCTCCTCCCTTCATTGATGCTGATATATTTGCTGATGTAGTAGCAAAAGATTGCTTCAGCAAAAGTGAATATGAAAGGCATTGTATGCACTTCTCTTACTTTGAGAACAAGTCTCAAATTTGTTGAATAAGATCTAGACTCGAATTTTTTGCTGTAGCAAAATTGTCCAGTACCCTTTTACACATCTTCACACTATTGATGTTCCTATGAATTCTTAATGGGGCAATGATCACTTTTGCTGTAGAAGAAAATCATGTTGGATTTGTGATTGCACTTAAAAAGTTCAAGAATTCAATATTGAATTTTGTGGTAGGATATTCTACGAAAAGACCTGTTGGAATTCAATACAAAATTTTGCTGCGGAACATTCTACTGTGAACAATTTGCTGAGATATCTGCACTTTGGCTTCTGAAACATTTTGCTACGAAATATTCTGCAGATGAGCTTTCTGCATTTTTGAAATTTAGCAAATTTTGCTATGAACAGTCTGTCAAAGGATCTACACTTTGTCTTCTGAAACTTTCTGCTACAAAATATTTTGCAGATGAACATTCTGCATTTCTGGGATTCTGCTATGAAATATTCTGCCAATGAACATTCTGCATTTCTGGGATTCTGCTGTGAAATATTCTGCCAATGAACATTCTGCATTTTTAGGATTCTGCTGTGAAAAATTCTGCCAAAGGGTTTGCACTTTCTGCTACGAAATTTCTGTAGAGGGACATAAGGATTTGCACTTTCTGCTATGAAATTTCTGCAAAGGAACATTTTGCACTTCTGGAAAAGTCTGTTGAAGGATACTTCATGAAGGAAATAGTGATTTGCACCAGTATAGTAATGATGAAAGTTTTCCTTTGGCTTCTATAGTTTCATTTTTGTTTCTAGCTTTTGGTTCTTAAGGGGAAGTAGAGCTAGAATCACTAGCATAAAAAAATAATTGAAACATTTTGAGGGAATGAAGGGATTTTTCTCATCTAAATGCTAAACCCGAAGGTGGAGATGGAGAGAGTTTAGAAAGCTTCTAGTGTTTCCTTAAAAGAAATGAGAGCAAAAAGGTGATAAGTGGCTTAGAAAGCTTTTAGGAAAGTTGCATGTTTGAATAAGTGGCTTACCACATGTCTCACATGCATGGCAAAACAAGTGGCATTTAAAGGATAGGACCAAGTATTGTAAAGGCCTTCTGTTAGGTTCTAAGGTCTTAGGATTTTGTGTATTTAGAACTCTAATTTGTAATGTTGGCAAACCATGATCAAAACAATGTATTATTCTTGTTTAGGCTTGCTCAAAGTTGGTAAAATATTGTAAAGTTGGAATCGAGTGACTGCAGATGCATTGGGGCTTCTCGGCCTGGCTCGATCGATCGAATGTAATTCTCGATCGATCGAAAATCGGCCCAGATGCGTTTTCTGCAGAAATTCCAACTCAGCCCTAACTCTTTTAAAACGTTTAGGGTTTTATGTTTTTGCCCTAGGTATATAAGGCAAAACCCTAGCCATGTTTTCAGAGTTGCACAAGTTGTATTGTTGCTCATACATTGCGGTTTTGTGTAAATCTCTTGTGAGATCTAAAGGAGCTTTCCTTTATACAAAGCTTAGGGTTTTCAAGATTGAGATTACTTCAACATCTTGATGATCAACTTGGTTGCTGCCATTGAAGCTTAAAGATAAACAAGCGGAGAGCTTGTAGCTGATTGAAGGAATACAAAGAAAGAAGTAGTCCATGGACTCGGAGCCTGCGCGTGGTCGTGTCAGGAAGTTTTACTGGTAGGTAGCATTAGGAAGTCAAGCGGGGAGCTTGTAAGTCCTTTTGTAAGAACTTCAATTCTTTCTTAGTGGATTCCGTTTTGCCTTGAGGATCGGTGGGTAAAATCCTCCCCAGGTTTTTCCGTGTGGTTTCCTGGGTGATCATATCACTGTGTTATTTATTATTCCGCTACATTATATTTTTGATATGATTATTTGATTGCTTTAACCTAAAATTGCTTAATTTGACTAAGTAACAACTTGGCTAATTAATCTAGGCTACGCAATCTGGTTGTTTGTTTTAGGGGTCTAAACCCTTCAAGTGGTATCAGAGCGGGTTGCTCTTCTGTTTGAGTTTTTTTTTTCTGAGCTGATCCTTAACCCCAGTTGTCATGGAGCATGGACACTCTCTGTTTGTTCCTCCTCACTTTAATGGGAACAACTATGCTTACTGGAAAGTAAGGATGAAAGCATTTCTGAAATCCATTGATGAGAGAGTTTGGAACTCTGTTGAATATGGATGGGAGAAGCTCACTACTCCTGTGAGTGAGTGGCAAACTTCTCAGAAGGAAGCAGCTGCATTTAATAGCAAAGCTATGAATGCCATTTTTAATGCTGTTTCAATGGAGGAATTTAAGATAATCTATAATGTTGAGGTTGCTCATACTGCTTGGAAAATCCTCCAAACTGTGCATGAAGGCACAAAGGCTGTTAAGATAAACAAATTGCAGCAATTAACTTCTAGGTTTGAAAGAATTAGAATGTCTGATGATGAAACCTTTGATGAGTTTTATGCTAAACTTAATGATATTGTTAATTCTACTTATAACTTGGGTGAAATCTATGATCAACCTAAAATTGTTAGGAAGATACTTAGATCCTTAACTAAAGATTTTAGACCCAAGGTGACAGCCATTACTGAAAGTAAGGATGTTGACTCCATCTCTGTGGATGAGCTTGTAGGATCGCTTCAGTCCTATGAGTCTGACCTACCCAAGACTACCAAATCCAAATCAATGGCTCTTAAGTCTGTTGATGATGTTGAGGCTGGTGGATTTGATGATGAGCTCTCTCCTACTGAGATAGCTTACCTTGCCAAGAATTTTAGAAATTTCCTTAGAAACACTAATAGGAAGGCAAAGAATACCAACACTGTTGAACCTAGAAACTTTAGGAAGAATGATCCCACTAAGGTTAATAATTTTGAAAAACCTAGAGAACAAGTAGGTCAATCTTCAAATAACTCTCTGGGTACTCAGTGTTTTGGTTGTCAAGGGTATGGTCATGTCAAATCTGAATGTCCTACTTTCTTGAGAAATAAGGGTAAAGTTATGGCTGTAACCCTTAGTGATAATGAGGTTTCTGATGATGAGTCCGGTTGTGACGAGGATGGAAACTTCATTGCTTTCACTGCTACTGCTGTAGTCAATGAAAGTATATCTGCTGAGGAGAACCCTGCTGATGGGGAACTCTCTGAAGATGCAGATCTTCAAGAGGTCTACAACAAACTTTGCAAAATTGCTGCAAAGGATGCTATGAAAGTTGATCTAGGCCTGAAGAAAATTGATGCTCTTGAGCTTGAAAAGAAGAACTTGCTTGTCAAATTGTTTGATGCTAATGAGTTTTTGAATAATGTTAAATCTGAAAAAATGCTTTTGCTTGATAAAGTTAGAACTTTGGAACATGATTTATCTGTTGCTAGATCTGCTAGTTCTAAACTTGATCACATGCTGAATGTTCAAAAGTGTTCTTCTGATAAATCTGGGATAGGATATGTTGAAAGCATCTTTGATTCTGCACCCCATTCCACTGTCTTTGTTCCTGCTTCTTCTTCTGTACCTTCTGTGAGTGAGGTTGTGAGTGAAACTGTTAAACCCCCTGTGAGTGACGTTGCTAAACCTGTAGAAGTTTCACCACCTAAGAAGATTAGGGTAGACTTAAGGGAATCTAAACCTAAGAAGCCTACCAAATCCAAGGACAAGATGCATGATAAACCTGCTTGGGTTTGTCATTATTGTGGTAAGTCTGGACATATCCGTCCTAACTGTTACAAGCTTCAAGCTGATAAGAGAGCAAACAGACCAAAAGTGCCTGTGCCTCAAGCACAAGATCCTATGGCACTAATTGGTGAATTGGTAAAGGTATTAAACCTTTATTCCAATCCTGGAGTTGGAAATCACTCTAATGTGAATAAGAACTCCAATGCTCGTGGTGCATCTAAAAAGTTTTGGATGCAAAAGACTCGAACTAACTGAGTCTTTTTGACATGGTCCTTGTGCTTCATTGCTCTATCCTTTGTGATCATTATTCTTTGGTTTTTGTGTCTTTTTGTTCTAGGACTTGCATTGCATAACATTCATGCATTTCATTCTATGATTTATTTTTTTTCTCTTTTAATAAAAAAATAAAAAATAAATAAATAAATAAAAATGGAGAAAGCAAAAACTATGTTTGACATTATTTTTCTTGATTTCTGAAAACAAGGTTGGTCAATCTTTTTACACATGTCATGTCCTGTGTACCTTGTTTAACTTGGATGAGCTTATTTACTGCACTTGACTAGTTGGAAATTTGTAGTGCATGTTGTGTGGGAAAGATGTGTGTGGTTTTTAATCACTTTGCCTTAATCATGAAGTCACATGTTCTTTGACTGTCGGACTTGATCCTTTTGAGAAAGGCATAAATAACCATCTCACCACTGTTCATTAGCCAATCATGAACACCTTAGTGCATATTATAAGATTCTGTGCTCAAGAAAGTGTAGCACATGCACAAAAAGAACATAAGGTGTAGCCTCATCTAAAATTAAAACTGGTGTGTACTATTAGGCTTGATGCCAATTCACTTAATTCAAACCGGTATGTACTATTAGGCTGAATGCCAATTCATATATAAATAAGAGGCAATAATGCAAGAAACTTACATGATTGCAAGCTTTTGTTCTAGGAGATGTAAGAGTTATAGGATGTAACTCTTTAGGTGATAGTCTCTTTTAAAATTCTATGTGATGAATTGTGTAGACTTTGTGTTTGATTGCTATTCATATATCACCTCACATGTATCTCAAATTTTTGCTAGTATCACACACTTCACAAGTTACTCTTTGTTAAACACTGTACATGCTAGTGTGTGTGTTTTTAGTCTGACCAACCAAGTTTGAAAATATCTTGAGATTTGTGCACAACATATTTGTTGCTTGAGAAAATTAAATGGAGGATGATTGGAACTTGTTTTTGATGAAATTGGGTTTGAAAATTTGGGTTTTTGAAAAAGCATTTCACTTCATACTCATGCATTTTGTTTTCATTGATCAAATGCTTTGAGGAGGTGTTTTTAAAATTGGGCTTGCATTTTTCAAAACAGTGATTTTTCTCAAAATTTTAGTGAGCCTTTGCCCATTTCGATCGATCCAATGTGATTTTCGATCGATCGAAAAAGTGTCCTAGAATGTGTCAAAATGACTGTCACATTCGATCGATCGAAGATCGTGGAAAAGCTTTTTTAAAAGTTCAGATATGACTTTTTCAAAGAACTATTCAAACTTTTTCAAAACTTTTTCTTTCTCACTCCGACGAGGCAAGCATCACAGTCAAAGTTTTGTCGTTTTCCTCCAAATTTTTTGCAAAATCTCTCTCTCCTCAAGCCGATAAGACCTTTTTGCCCTTCCTTTTGCTTTTATTTTCATGATTTTATGCATTTTTCATGCATTTTAGGGGAGATTTTCAGGCATTACATTTTGAGATTTTCTGATTGATTCAAGATTTATTTTATGTAATTGATCAATGGGTTTTGGTGGGGACACATCATATACTAGTTCCTTGATAGTTAATTTGATCAATTTTGAGTTTTATGAACAATTGAAAATTCTAGGGTTCCTATTTGATCCGAATTGGGGATTTTGTGAAATTGAGTTAAATTTAATGAAATTGGCTTTGTGTATTGATGTAATCCGGCATTATAATCATTGTATTGTGTTTTCTAATGCTTAATTCTTCAATTTGGTGCAAAAATTTTCAAGTGGTTTTCAAATTTTTAGGGTTTTTGTTAAGAAACTCTATGTTCGAGCCAATTTTGTGAAATTGAACTTAATTTGAACTTGTTTACTGCATTTAGTTCATGCATCATAACATTGTTATTGTTCATGCATCATATAGATTTTTCATTCTATTGTTTTTGTGCTAACTTGCAGTCTGCCCTTGGTTTTTTATTTTTGTTCTTTTGGTTTTGTCCTTGTGTCCTTGTCCTTTCCTTAGCACCATGCCTAGGAAGACTAGAGCTCGTAGGACTATTCCCTCTCGTTCTCCTTCCCCCCCTTCCTTTGACCGTGAGAGATTTCCGAGCGAGAAAAACCAAGAGACCTATGAGAAGTTTAATCTTCAGAGGAAGATTTGGGCTGAGCGTTCTGTCATTCTAGATGAGCTAGATCCTGCCATTAGGGCAAACTTTGAGCGTAAAGGATGGTTGCCTTTGTTAGATGTGTCTGACCCTCCTCCTCCGGCTACCTTGATTAGAGAGTTCTTTTCGAACATCTCTATCCGCGTCTATGATTCCAACACTCTAGTTAGGAGTTGGATACGAGGCGTAGAGTACTCCATTACTCCTCAGGTAGTGGCTGATGCTCTAGGGGTACCGTTGGTTCGTGAACCTGTCTATCCTTACACTGAGTCTCCCGAGCTGAGCGACGTTTTGTCTTACATCACTGGGACTACTGTCCAGTGGGGTTCTGATCCTAGGATCACTTCTGCTGAGCTCTCTGGGTTACATTATCTATTCTTTAGGATAGCCTGTCATTCCCTCTGGCCCATCTCTCATGTTCACACCATTCCTCTTGAGAGGTGTATATTTTTGTACGCTCTTGTCACCGATGCTCTTATTAGTTTTCCTCATCTTTTTCTTCGTTCTTTGAACGAAGTTTATAGGAGTTCATCTACTTCTCATGCTCTTGTTCATCCTATTTTTATTCATAGGATTTTGCTTTATCTTGCTCTTAGTGACTTCCCTTCCTCTGAGCCTGTACATGTTATTGGTCCTATAGGTGCATCTTTTCTTAGACAGAGGGCCGCTCATCTTCGAGCCGGTTCTAAACACCCTAGGTCTGAGCCATCTACTAGCGCTCCTCCTCCTCCTTCGTCTTCTACAGGTCCTGCTGGTGAGGATATTCCTGATCCAGTTGGTGATGATGTTGCTACTGCTGCTGTTTCTCCACCTCCTTCGGCCGACTTCGATGTTCGTCGTACTTTGGAGACTGTCATGACCGTTCAGGCGGCTCATGGTCAGATTTTGGTGGACCTGCTGGATGAGATGCGTGCTCTGCGAGCCGACCTTGCGCGTCTTCATTCACCTTCACCTCCACCTTTTGATGGCGACTCTTGATTGCCCTTTGGCATTCCGTCACAAAAAGGGGGAGTGGATATTTTGACTTGTAGAGGAGTTTTGACTTTTTGAGGAGATTTTGTAGTTAGGGGGAGATAATTTTTTTTAGCATGAGATATTGTTTTGTGGAGTTTATTAGATTGTATCTAGGTGCTTCACCTTGTATATCATTTTTGGGGATATTCATGTTAGGGGGAGTAACATTGATATATTAATATACATGTTTTTATTTGATTCTTGTTGTCTTATGATTCACTGCTTATTGATCTATATTTATGAGTGTTCATTGATATATATCTTTATTTTGTGATGTGTGAACCTTACAAGAATATTATACCTGTTTATATACTATTTTCTGTCATACATGCGTTTATGCGTTTGTTGAGTATTTCAGGAATATACAGGTTGTTTCAATTGAGCTGCTGTCTACACTTGCAACCGATGGATAGTAGTTAGGATTGAATTCTAGTCTTTATGAGCATTATTTTTGTAAAGGGCTTTTCAATTGTAAACTTTGAGCTTTTAATTTGTGTTTTGTCACGGATTGCCAAAGGGGGAGTTTGTTAGGTTCAAGGTCTTAGGATTTTGTGTATTTAGAACTCTAATTTGTAATGTTGGCAAACCATGATCAAAACAATGTATTTAGTCTTGTTTAGGCTTGCTCAAAGTTGGTAAAGTATTGTAAAGTTGGAATCGAGTGACTGCAGATGCATTGGGGCTTCTCGACCTGGCTCGATCGATCGAATATAATTCTCGATCGATCGAAAATCGGCCCAGATGCGTTTTTTGCAGAAATTCCAGCTCAGCCCTAACTCTTTTAAAACGTTTAGGGTTTTATGTTTTTGCCCTAGGTATATAAGGCAAAACCCTAGCCACGTTTTCAGAGTTGCACAAGTTGTATTGTTGCTCATACATTGCGATTTTGTGTAAATCTCTTGTGAGATCTAGAGGAGCTTTCCTTTACACAAAACTTAGGGTTTTCAAGATTGAGATTACTTCAACATCTTGATGATCAACTTGGTTACTGCCATTGAAGCTTAAAGATAAACAAGCAGGGAGCTTGTAGCTGATTGAAGGAATACAAAGAAAGAAGTAGTCCGTGGACTCGGAGCCTGCGCGTGGTCGTGTCAGGAAGTTTTACTGGTGGGTAGCATTAGGAAGTCAAGCGGGGAGCTTGTAAGTCCTTTTGTAAGAACTTTAATTCTTTCTTAGTGGATTTCGTTTTGCCTTGAGGATCGGTGGGTAAAATCCTCCCCAGGTTTTTCCGTCTGGTTTCCTAGGTGATCATATCACTGTGTTATTTATTATTCCGCTGCATTATATTTTTGATATGATTATTTGATTGCTTTAACCTAGAATTGCTTAATTTGACTAAGTAATAACTTGGCTAATTAATCTAGGCTACGCAATCTGGTTGTTTGTTTAAGGGGTCTAAACCGTTCACCTTCTATTATAGAGTTCTCGGGATATTTCTGTTGTAGAACTCTATGGTGTTGTAGTGATATTTTGCTACCGCGTTTTGAGGCAATGCCATTGAACTCTATGATGGTATTGTGGTATTCTACCACAACATTTTGCTGCAATATTCTACCATGGCATTTTGCTCACGATACTACTCTGTTTTAACGTTGTTATGTTCTGCTACAGATTTTTGCTACGGTATTGTCTTGCTATAATGTTGCCGCAATGTTCTGCCACAGAATTCCGCCACACTGTTTTACTATAATGTTGCTATGATATTCTGCCATAGAATTCTGCTATGAGATTGCTATGACGTTTTAGATACTTTCCTGAGAGTATAGCTTGGAAGGTTTAAGAACATCTGCATGTCTTCCTTTGGTAAGGACTTGGAAACATGTTTGCGAGGGATAAATATCTCATTCTCTACATTTTGATCCCAACTCCCCAATGGAGTCGCCAAAAAATGTCAAGGGTTTCTTTTTACATTTCTTGTACTTTAGACACGCGTTTTGATGTTATTGGACAATGCTTAGTTTAGGCTTTTTCTAAGAAGGAAGTTGGGCTTTGCACTATACAGAATGAGCTCCAAATTACCATTCTACCACTGCCAGTTCATGCGCAAACGTTGAGTCTAAGTCCAAGGGAAGACGTTGCAAAGTGGGCTTATCCTCTGTTTCTGCCGCAGAAGGAACTTTTCTCCAGTTTCTGCCATAGGACTGATTTTCTACTGCGCGGTAAAACTTTCAGCTATGCAATAAAATCTTCTGTTGCGCAATAAAACTTTTTACTGTGCAATAAAGCTTTCTGTTGTGCAATAAAACTTTTTGCTGTACAGTAAAACCTTCTACTGTGCAGTAAAGCTTTCTACTGCGTAGTAAAGCTTCCTATTGTGCAATAACACCTTCTGCTGTGCAGTAAAGCTTTCTGCAATGTGAATGACTACTCTTCATTTTTTTTTTTACAGAAATACTTTTCTACTTCCTGCAGATAAACAAATCTAAAACCTAAAGAAAATACCCATCAAACAAATGTTTGTTTAAATAGGTTAGTATATTCTCAAATATATATATATATACATACATATATGCATATATATACTTATATGTATTCACATATACATATATAAAATATATGGTAGAACATAAACTACAATGTATATGTGTAGATACTTATGGCGAGATAATGATTAGTAAGTGTCAAAAGTAAAACACATAATAACAAAGAAATAGGAAAGTTTCAGCAGAAAAGGTTTAGCTGGTATAATAGCTAACATGGTAAATATAATAAAAATGTGCTACAGCAGAATAACTAGTACAACAAGTAAAAATACCACAGCAAGACAACTAATGTAGCAAATGTGATAAAAACTTGCTACAACAGAATGACTAAATACAACAGATATAAGTTCTAACGAGTGAAATCAAATATATTTGCAATTAAAATCAAGTATTGAATTTTCCTATAGGATAAGTAAACCAAAAAAGAACCCAAACCTCAACTTGAACAACCTTGTCATAGGCTTTTGGCATCAAAGTTGTGCATTTTGGAGAATAGGCCTAAATGGCTATTAGCTATTACTTTTGGGGACTTCAAAGAGTGTGTTTGCTAAGAGGGAGGGAAAAGATAGTTTATTGATGCATGTCCCTATTCCTGCTGTGTTTTCTCCCTTTGTTTTACCACTTTCTTTCTTTCTTTCTCTCTATTCTTTTTACTTTTAGTTGCTTACTACTCTCTTGTTGTGGGTTGTTTTTCTCCCTTGGATATTTTCCCTTTTGAATCCCCCTCTCCCTAGATGCCTTTCTCTTTAAGTGCCTCTCTTAGGTTCTTACTGCTCTCTTACCATGGGTTCCTCCCCTTAAGTGCTTCATTCTTTCATCCATGGCTACCTCTTCCTTTTACAGCAAACGAATTCAATGGGATTTCTCCCTTTTACCCCTAGGGCTTCACCAACTGTTTTTGGCTTATTGTGGATATTTCTTTAGTACAGCCCAGCAACCCATTGGTTACCCAACCACTACCTCTGCTCAGAATACATTAACTGCACCAGTACTCATTTCATGATAAAATTCCCTTTTGTTTGTTCTTGCTGTATACCTCTACCTCTAGGTTCAAATGGATAAGGATTGGGATACCTCACTACCTAACTCTATGGCATGCATTAGATGGTCCCAACCATCTATTACTTCTTTTAAGTAAGATACCATCCTAGTAAGGTATATTCCCAAAAGAAGTCACAGCTGGAAATCAAATATAGACCCTCTTTTCCCTCCACCACTAAACCACACCCTCTAAATCCCCTTGACCGTGGGCCCACCTCTCTTGTATTGGTAGGGTACAGGTTGGTGGTGCTCCGGTCCTTGTGTGCTTGCTCCACTATCTTCTGTTTTTGTCTTCTTTCGTTCCCGCGCTGTTTCTGCTGTAGCAAATTAGCTTTGTTTTGTTCTGCTTCACGTCTCTGTCTTATTTCTTCATGCATTTCCTGCTGTGTTTGTCATTTCCTTTAGATTGGCTTTTCTTTCCTTCACGCAATTCTTGCTATTGACACTTCTTGCTGCTCCTTGTTTCTTTTCATCGTGTTTCTTCATATTAGTTTTCATACCTATCTTTTATACAAAAGGATTTGGGTCTTTGTGGGCCAAATAATGTTAATTGGATCACAAAGGTCTTAGGTCTAATCTGCCTTGATCTGTCAAAGCCATTTTGCTGAAGAACTGTATTCTGTGGCAGATTTGTATTCTGCTGCAAATTTGTAATCTGCTGCAGATCTGCGTTTTGTTGTAAATCGCTTTCCCTTACATTTCTTTCTTTGGACCTTTCTTACTCTTTAGTCTTCTTGGTGGGTCTTTGGGCCTTGTTTTTCATTGGGCTTTCCTCCGTATGGGCTTTTGGGTATAGATTCAAAAAATGGGCATCAACAAGCCGCCACTGCGATGAAGGGCAAAAGTTTGGTCAAACTGTTACTAGTTGAGATATGGACACATGACAATTTTGAGATATGCACATATGACAATTATTTGATATTTGTTTAAATTCCAATGAGTCCGGTGCATAAGAACACTGGACCTAAGCTTGTCCATAATGAAAATTGCAATTATTAAAAAAAAAAAAAAAAAAAAAAAAAAAAAAAAAAAACCCTATGGCCATATCCTCCACAATTAGCATATACAAGATACAAGACATATCCGGACCATCCATACAAGTGGGCCACACGATGGCCCAATTGATGAACCATTAAGATCTCATCTCCATCAAACACACCAAAACTAAATCCCTCTCAATTCCATGGCGCCAAACTCTCCCGCCAAAACCCCACTTCCCGCCAATCCCAACCCTCCCTTTATAACCCCCAATCGAAACCCATCTCTATCATTCCTAAAACCCAAGCTTTTTCTCCATCTCTGTTCGACGAAATTCCTTACAGGCCTCTCACACTCTCAAACCCCTTCAAACAAATCGTCGAAACTCTTTCTTAGCCATGGTAGTGCCGTTGGGTCCAGGAAAATTCTACGGGTCCAGCCTCCCACGCCCTCGGATCTACACTGACGTCAAGTACAGCGACGAACGGGTCGACCCGCCGGTCCCGGTACTCGACCCATTTATGTCTTGGGCCAACGAGGCTCACTGGTCCATGGGTGGCCTCAGCTTCACGCGCCTCCGCTTCCAGGGCCGCATAGAAGGCAGCGTCACCAAGCTCCGGGCCGAACGCGAGAGGATGCTCAAGAAGGAAGCTAAGAACCCTGATTCGCCAAATGGGTCTGGCCCGAATCGGCCTATGAAACCCGTTTTGGGTTCGGATTCTCCGCCGCCAGCTCCGATCGCGACGAAGAGGCGGAGATATTTAGCAATGATTGAAGAGGAGGAAGAAGAGGAAGAGGAGGTTGTGGTGGTTAAGAAGAGGAGGTTGGTGAAGAAGCTGGGGGATGATTTTGATAAAGTGGCTATGGAGAGTGAGAGAAACAAGAAGGTGGAGCCAAAGAAGGATTCGGGTCATGGGTCGCGTTCAGTGGCGATGAAGACTCGGAGCCGGGTAGAGGAGGAAGTGGGTGAGAGAGTAAATAAGTCGAATTCTAAGGGGAAGAAGTTGAAGGGTGGCTCTGGACAACCTGGTGGCGTAAAAAGCGGGAATATTAGGACTTCTCCAAGACTAGCAAAGCGTGGGTCCCCTTAGATCTATAATTGGGTGTCTCTATGGAATGTAGCTATGGATTATAGTTTTTTATTTATTTATTTATTGAGCTTGTACTTTGATTTGGTTTTTTTGCTTTTTTTTTTTTTTTTTTTTTTTTTTTTTAGAGTTTGTATTTGCTATTAGGTAGGAAATGGAAGGTTGGAAATCGAATTTGGGTTTGATAAGAATTCAAGATTTGGTTTGTCTTTGAACAAAATTCAGAGTAGATTTTATTGTGCCAAGGTGTTGACTTCCTATACTTAAAAAAGAAAAAGTGTTGATTTCTAGGTATGGACTGGATTTACGTTTATCTGTAAATGGAGGTCAATCTAAGCTTTGCTACTTTGATTTGTAATGTATAACAATATGGATGTGCTTAGCGTGCAAGTTATGAATTTTATTGGCTGTTTGTGTTTTCTGTAAATGATTGGGATCATAGCCAGCTGTCTTATAAAGCACATGCAGCATGATACTAGTTGTAAGGGGTTTGGTTTTGAGCCTACCTAGTTTATCTTATGCACAAGAAAATCTAGTTCTGAAAATTTATATGCTTTTTTATGAGCAGGGAATTGATTCATCACTGGTCCATTGTGATTTGAGTCTTCCTGCCGTATCATCTTGACTCGTTAATTCCAAAGGGAAGCTTCGCTTCATATGCATTGCATTTCTAAGTTTGATTTTCTTCACTCTTTAACTTTTGTCCTTCTTAGGTCCATTTGTGGTTAGCCAATGAAGACAGCACAAATGGGGCCCATAGTAGCTGTCAATGCCATCATTATTCAAGTGTCGGTCAAAGTCTTGTGAGAGATAATTGGATGAATGGAAAATTCTCAATGCCCAGAAGGCACAGTTAAGCAAGCCAATCAGACAGAAATTTGCCCCATGACACAAGTGAACTTTCCTAAGATTTCTATAAATTATCTATGAATACTTTGCTAGGACTTTTCTTTTATAACCTATGTTACATCATGTCGGCTTGCAGAACTAAACTATGGTACCACACGCATGGAAATTCTCTCATTACAGCCAATAATTTCCATTTTGATCACCTTTTCTAAGTTTCAACATCATTAATAAGATCATTTCCCCCTTATTTTATTGCATCTTCATATTTGTACTTAACACCATTAATCAATGTCTAATATTCTGCTGATTACTGTATTGACCATAATTATTTGCATTTTTGGGTTAGTGGGAGATGCTGGCTGTGTTAGGTGCAAGGTCATGCACCAATGCCCCATGGCCATGACCATGAGTGAATGCATTGTTAATTTACTGATAAATCACTTTCTTAGAATAATAATTAAATTCACTATAATAAATAATTCAAGCTCCTACCAGAAAGAGAGAGAGAATTACAAGGTGTTTATTGTATCACACCATCAAAGGGGTGCATCCATTACAGTATATAAAGGAAAACACTACTACTACAACTCGAAAAGGGGGCAGTACAAATGTCATCATGTCATGGTATTATGGTAACTCTCCATTAAGTTGCTGGAAAGCTTGGAAATGAACCTTGAAAGCTGCTTCCAAAAATATAAAGGGGTAAAGAACGATTGTAGTGTTCAGTTATTCATTGTGCCTCTTCTTTATAAGCTTCAGTATAGAGAGGCTCAAATCTTTTCCTTGGGTATTTGTTGATTACAAACTAAGAAACTTTCTGCACTAGCTATGTTTTTCTTTTCTGGATAACAAGCTCCAAAAAATTACCAGACTTCCTGTAAACTTTGCTTCAAGAACACTCTATACTTATCTAATTCACTTTAATCTCAAATAGATAATGTCAATGGGCATGAGATGAAAAAGGTAAGACAACAGCCACCTGCTTCTCCTTCACCAAACCACAAATAAGAACCCACATTTTCCCACAAACGAATCAAGTTTTCTGATAAAAGAATCTGACTTTCAGTGTCCCTCCAAGCACAATTCTTTCAAATATCCCTTTAGTTGATTCAGTCCTCGGATTCTAGCCAAATTGCAAGATTGTTCTGTTATCAGACTATATGTTGACCGCCTTTCCCATGGTACAATACCAAAATCATCATTATACTCTTCCATTCCTCCAACAAAGAACTGCCAGACCAAAGCACCTGCCCCAGCCCGATTTTTCTTTGCAGATTTATAGATTACATCAAAAATAGTTTTATAAAACCTATCTCGCTGAGATGGTTGGTAGTCCTTGTTCAGGTTTGACAATCCAAATTCAGTGAACATAACAGGCTTCTTCAGTTCCCTGTCACCATCTTCAATGTGTGAAAGCATCCACTTTCTAACAAATTTAATTTTTTCATCTAAGCCTTCCTCATGAAACCTACCACAAAATTAATGGATGAATTGAAAACAGGTTAGGTGTACTATCAAGAAAAGACATAGCACCTTTTCAGGAATACAAGAAAGGTTTGAGGAGATATACATAGCCACTTTGAAGCTCGAACATAAAACAGTCCCAAAGGAAACATGAACATTTCATTGGATTTGCATCAACGGATAAGCAATAACTAATACCGGACAAAATGGAATTAAGCCAAGTTTATATGCAAAAGGTTTAATTATTTTGGTTTCCAAAATACTTCCAAGTTTGACTTCTTTGGCAATAACTAACACCAGACAACGTGGAATTAAGCCAAGTTTATAGACATCAGGTTTACTTATTTTGGCTTCCAAAACTTTTCGAAGATTTGACTTCTTTGGTAATTTGACACCATCAATTTCATAGAGTTAACAATCATGTAATACATACCAGTGGTCTGGGTAGATATGAACGGAGGCAAAATCAACATAAGAGATCTTGGAGTTGCGAATAAAATCAGCTCCAAGTCTGGATGCCCATTCTTCTGGGTTCATGGTCAAACTTTTGGGGGTTTTAGGACCATAAAATCCTTCCAAGCCAACAGTTAGTAGATGTTTCTTGTCAATTGATTTCACAAAAGCTGACATTTCTTCTATCCAATCCTGAAATTCCATGCCATGCAATAAATTCATACTCAAATATCAATCAATAACAGGTAGCATAATCTCTCTCTCTCTCTCTCTCTTTTCTGTACACTGAGTTATTCAAAGATAAAGCTTTACCCTTTTATTTTTTAATATTCCCCCTGGACCCCAAAGCCCAAACTGGAAAGAATAAAGAAACAAAATTAAGGAGCAAAAGTGACTGAATGAGTTTATGAAAGGTCCTCATAGAATTTGAGCTTCATCCCGAATAATTAATGCACTTTTTTTTTGGATAACATAGGGAACCTTTTTATAGAAGAGCCCTTTGGACTTGCCTCTAGTTAGTAAAACCTATGGGCAATTGAACCCACCTACTAGAACTAGTTGTCGGGTAATCCAGGGGCATTCGCCCCTAACAAGCTAAGTTGTTTACACTCATGTCCAACAGCCCTAATAATCCATGTGCTTATACTAATATTTGCAGAAGAAATTTTTTTAAAGAACATGATGCTAGATAAAGAGACCTCATCATACAAATTAACAGAACTAAATGTGGACCATAAAAATGAGTTGCAGACCACCAACCCTCTTTTCTTTCTTCTAAAGTTGGCAAAATAACCAGTGAAATTCATCCTAGAACACATATTTATACTAGCATCCCTTCTCCCACCCCCTCTCACAACCCCCACCCCCCCCGAAAAAAAAAAAAAAAAAAACCAGTAAAACCAACGGGCAAATGACCCCATCCACTAGAATCAAAATTGCCAGTTAATCTAGGTGCATTCACCCCTTACAAGCTAAGCAGTTTATAGTCATGCCCAATAGCAATATATATATATATATATATTTCTTTATTTGGGGAAATATCTTGTTGCCCTAGATAGCACCTATTCGCGAACCTTAATAGATATAAAACAATAGTTAGAATCTTATTATAGTTGAAAGTAGTGCTACATATTAGCCACTTTAAAATGGCACGTATTCTTTACTAGGTGGAAAGGAGCAGCTCTTGAGCAAGCTAAGATTTTGGTTTCTTATCTGTTGTTTCTGGTTCCTTGGTTAATAAAATCTGTTGATTATCAAAAAGGTGGAAAGGAGCAGAATCAAGAGTTTATGACTTACTTGAAGAGTATCGCCTGAAGCATCAGACATGCAACGAGGTTCATTTATCAATTCCCAGGCAAAGATGGTGGGATCATTTCTATATTCAATTCCAGTAATAGTGTTCCTCCTTGTCAGCACAGTCTGAAGAAGGACATATGTCAGAACTAACAAAAAAAAATCAAAGCAATATGACTATTAAATATACAATATCAATCTCATGATGCCTGTAAATTGAAAAGTATGTGAAGTATTGGTTAAAAGAAAGAATTCATGGTGATTTATGTTTGTGACATCAGGCAGCTGGGTTAAGGCTTTACTGTTTCGTCAAAAGATATTTGTAGCTAAAAGATTCAATTTGACAATAGGATTTTTAGGGTGTGTTCTGAATCAAGGGGAGGGAGAACTAAGAAAAGGAGTTAATTAAAAGAAAGTAAGTTCAGCCAATACATTCAGGGATGCCAAGAGAGCCCTGAGTTTCAATAATTTCAAAACATGCAATACTCTGCCTAACTGTTTTGGATTCTAAGAAAAGCAATCACTATACATGCCCATCTAGTAGCACCCAATGACCAGTTGGCCTAGTTTCTGAATATGGTTTAATTAAAAATATCAGTATTTAATTTACAGGGCCTCTAATTGTAGAAACAGTAAACTGAAAGACTTCAGTGAAATGCATATACTGTGTATAATAGGACAAAAGATCATTCCCATACCCAGGTGTGTCAAGTCAACAGAGATACTTTTGCTTGGACATATCACTTTGAAGGAGCTTAAGCTAAATGTTTGCAAGTATTTATTAAAGTACCAAATGCTTGCGAGGCACTAAACCATTCTCTGGAGAGAAAGAAGTAGGTAGGGAAATACCTTGATGTAAGTCTTGAAATAACTGCGTATGGATGGATCAAAGAAGAAGGAATCATTAGAGGCACTTAAACCTATGCCTTCCTCCCATGCCCATTTGACGTACTGAGTTTTCCCACCATATGCTTGTAAGTTATTTACTAAGCTAAGCAGTAGCCTGACCCCATGCTGTCGTGCTTCTGCAATAACATGATCCAGTGCCTGCCACCCAACCCGGTAGTCAAAATGTATTACAAAAATGATTAACATAACTTTAGAAATTTGTACTTATCAAGGTTATAGAGGAACTAGTGAAATTGTAATAGCAAAAATTCTGGCATCTTTCATCAGGTATAGCATGGCCATTTTGATAATCCCTGGGCCTTAACTATGAGCTGTTACATTAAGAAAAGCTTGACAAAGTACCTAAACATTTATACATATGTTAAACACAAATTTCATTATTATTAATATTTAGTTTCTTTAAAAAAAAATCCTTTCAACATATAAATTTTTAGCTTCTTTTTGGCATAAGGGTTCTTTCTATAAATTACATGACCATGAACCACACATTTCTGACCACCGCTCAGAAGAGGAGGATAATTTAAGAACACAATCAGAAAATAAGGAATGAATAATAACGAATTCATATAGAGAGACTTCGTTTTTTTTATAGTTTGCTTTATTGACAAATATCTTTATCCTTTGTTTTTACTGTCTTACATTTTATTTTATTCTGGCTTAATCACAGGACAACTTTAGGATTTTCTGCATTCTCAAATGCATTTAACCAAAATCTACAATCCTTAGTTTTTACCCTGATTCCCAAGAGCCATAATGTCTCTGTTAAGGACAAAGAAATTAAAGTTCAGCAAGGTATGCATGCCATGGCTAATCACTAATGTCGTCACTAGAGGAAACCTTGATTAACAACGTTATAAACAGCCAAGATCTCTGTCTCTACCCTTGTCTCGTTTGATAGCTGTTTACCAATACCAATTGAAAAGCACAATTGGCTTCAAAAAGGCCAAGAATTCAAGCACCCAACAGTCTTAACAGAAATAATAAGAGCAAAATAGGACAAAACTGGCACAAATTATGAAATTCTAATACCTTGAAAACGTGCTCATTGAAGCGACCAGGGGAACTCTGGAGGGCATTGTAAGCACCATCATTGAATGCCCAAGTTCTGCACACAGTGAGACCCATCTTTGCACCAGCTTGCAGCATTGCCCTGACCCTTGGTTTTGTATATTCATCCGCAGCATGGTCCATTAACCAGTAAGAGTTCCACCCATTAATGTAAAAGGCACTTCCATCCAACATGAACTGAGTCCCATTCCTCTCCACAAAACCAAATTTTTGTTCTTTCTCATTATTGAGCATCAAGTCCCCAAAGGACAAGTAAATGAAAGTCACACATGATGCAAAACCAAGAATTGGGTAAAAAAGCCCATTTCCTCCTACCATTCTTTCCATGTGCAGAATGGGACCTGAAAATTGACAAATGACACAAAATTTGCACAAATTAGAAAGAGTCCTTGATACCCTTTTGGTTTTATTTCAAGAGGTTTGCGGAACCACCGACACCCAGATGAAACAATAGTATTTCAGACCCAGATTTGAACAAAAATGCATAGAACATCCAATTTCAAGGACACCCAGATCCCCCTTTGGACAGCTTAACCCAAAAAAACATCTTTGAAGACACCAAAATTCCTAGAATTGTCGATGACACTCAAAAAATTCACAGACCCATGTCAAAATGCAACTTAAGTTTGTAGCTTTAAGAGAGGGACAGAGATAGAGACAGAGACAGAGACAGAGAGACAGAGAGGGATTTGTATTGTATATTTGTATGTCGGTGTGACTGTGTTTTGGGGAGTTTTATAAGGGAAAAAATGAGCAAAAGGAGGCTTATGCAAGAAATGAGGGAGGTCAAGTCGATAAGAGATAGAAAGCAAGGAAAGCACAACTAATGACTCATAAGAAAAGCAGTCAAAGCTGAGGCGAGAAGAAAGATGGGGTGAAAGTGAAGGTGAAAGGTGGTGGTGGTGGGTATGTGGTGGAGTGTTGATATCAGCCTGTTGGTTAATTAGATCTGAGCCCCTGACTGACTGCACAATCTTCCTTTCCAATTTTCCTTCCCTTGAATTTTAATATTGTGCAAAAGAAGTCTATTCAACACCAATGGGCCATGTATGTGATGTATCTTTGAATCTCTTTCACCAAACTTAAATAGGAAGAAGAAATGAAAGTGAAAAATTTATAGTGGGAATGTCTCACAGTCACAGTCACAGTCACACCTCATGCGTCATACCCAAATTCTGAACTAATGCAGTGGCTCTGTGTAAACTTTTCTTTCTGGCATTAGATGCTTGAGATTGAGAGGAATAGTATATTAATTAACACATAGATTTTCAGGACCGGTAGATCTTAAAACAACTCCCACGTGAGAGCCAGAAAACATGGGAACCCTTCTTTGGGAGTGTTTTTCTGTTCCTCCTTCTTTTCTTTTTTCTTTTTTTATAATAATGCCTTCTTTTTTTTTTTTTTTTTTAATGATCTTACAATACTGTCTTTGCAATTGCAAGACTCAATTACCGTATATGTAATTTTTTTTTTAAAAAATATTACCATATATATAATTATGTACATATCCAAATATATGGCAGCAAATTTATGTGCTAAACTTTTTTTTTTTTTTGGTTGACTGCATTTATGAGGTTACCTTTTAGGCAAGTGATACATAATTTTTTTTATTTTTTTTATTTTTATGAGATGCTATACATAAATTTAATTAGTAAAATTTATTATTATTATGTAAAAATAAAGTAAAATCTTCTAAACATATTTAGAAGTTCTAAGGTTGATATTATTAATTAGTACTTTGACATAAATCTAAACTTTGAATGCTTCACGTGGTAGAATTTTATACTCCCCCACATTTGGACTTTCTTTTTATATATAAAAATGGTCCAGTTAAAAGGTGTTTTTAGAGCACTTGTTAATAGCCACTTTTTTTAGAAAATTTTTATACCACTTTCATGAGAAATATAAAAAGTCTTCAAAAAAGCTAGTAACTTTTTTCTTTTTCCATAAAACATTTCTAAAAGTGGTCCATTAACAAATAACCCTAGAATATCCTTTAATTTTTTCCTAAAAAAATATTGAATTGATTTTCCATGACAACTTCAGGACCAATATATATAAGCAAGTCTTCCACATGATAGATTACAAACTTTAGTCACTTGATCTCCTATACCATCATACACCAAAATCTCTCTCTCTCTCTCTCTCAACACTAAAATCAAAAATGAAAATTAGATTTCCACTTTCCTTCACCATGCATAACTAGCTTTACCCAAAGTAAATTAAATCCCATTAATTAAACAAAAATTTTTTTTTTTTTTTTTGGTTGAAAAACTTAAGATAAAAGGAGAGAAGAATATGCAAAATCTCAAATAGCATTTCTTGATAAAGTTGTTGTTAGAAAAAAAAAATGGACAAAATTTAGCTACAAAATTAGTTGTAGTCTTAGGCTACAAAATTGGTTGTAGCAACTTTATTCAATATCTTTTTATTTGAGGTGAATTTTGACAAATCTACCATTGGATTACATTTTCTTATTATATCCTTCATGCTTGCAAAATTTCTAGAAAATTAAATATCAATAGCTATATTATCAATATGAATAAAATTATGAATAAAATATAAGTTTATAAACCATATAGTAAATAATATCTGATTGATACAAAATTTGATATGCGTATTAAGAGCATAAAGCACATGCAATTTAACAGTTGGATTTTCAAAATATGGAATAATTTTTATTTTATTGAGTAAGATTGTAGGTTTAAGCTACAACTAGTTTTGAAACTAAACTTTGCCAAAATATATATATATATATATATAAAACATAAAATTTAAATGGAAATCTCACTATATAACAAAAACTCATCCAAAAGAGTTAAAAGATCATGAAATAATAAAAGGGAAAGATAAGAATGAAAATAATCATAATGATATGTAAAGTTGTGATTTCCAACTATGTTGTGTTGGTTTTGATTCCATGTCAAATTTGATTGTAATTTCTTCAATCATTTTTCCTTGTATGTATGTGGAAATAATTGTAAGGGATGAGTGTGAGAGATCGGCGAAGACTCAAGCTTCAAAGGATGAACAAGTGGTTTTTGCGAGTGTCTCGCAAGTAGTTGACCAACGAAAAGAGCCATGTGCAGAGCACATGACTGGAAGATGAAGAGTTGTGCTAGGCTGGATATTTGGCGAGTATCTCGCGGGTAAGACCGACCCACGAAGGACTCGCGAAACTCTATGTTTGGCAAAAAAGTTATGTTTTGCTTTACCATGTCTTTACCCACACTATATATATACCATCATTACCCACAAATTGTAAGGAGTACTTTTCAGAGAGAAAACCCTAGAAAATACACTTGAGAGTTAGAGATTGTTATATCCACAATCATCTACACATTTCCCTATGGTTTTCCTCAACTCCTACCTCTCCATCTCTACACCCTTGAAAGGTTGCTAGCCCAAACACTTATCGCACCCATACTGAGTGTTAAAGTGAGATTTTGGTGCTGTTGGAAAGCATTGGAAGGAGCCATTCATTGGCGGATGCAATAGAGCTGAATTGCGGGATCTAAAAAGTTAGAGAAGACAAGGTTTCGAGAAGTCAGTTGGTAGCAAGAGCTCGGAGGGCTCAAGTACATAGGGTAGACTAGGCTTGGAGGGTCTTTTGTTGTTCGTGTACTCTAACTTTATTCTCTAGTGGATCGATTTTGACTTGGAGGGTCATGGAGAGGTTTTTCACCAAGTTCTTCGGTTTCCTCTTTGATAATACGTCTCGGTGTTATCTTGTGTTTGTATCTCTCTTCCCTACTCTTTAAGCTTTCATTTTATTGTTAATAATGAATGAATATGGCTTAGGGTAGTGTTATCGGTTGTTCACGTTTATTTACTCTTATTCCACACTTAGTATAAGTTAGAATAAAAACTATCTAGCCGTAATTTTTAATTAGGGGTCTGTACAAGCTCTTGTGATTTCACACAAATCCGAGCTTTCATGATATATAAATATAATATAACAATTATTGATTATATAAAAGAGCATTTTTTTCATATGCATTTATTGTTTATAAAATTATATTGACAGATTATAGTTGTTTTTACAAAAAGAAAATTTTTAAAATTAAAATTGATAAAATTCTACATAAAATTGCTTATGTTACAAGAAGAAGATTAACTGGATAAGTCCTATTATCAATTGTAAAGTAAATGTTAGAAAAACCTAAATATAAAAAAACTTAATAAATAATTTTGTATCTCAAAAATTAAGAAGAATTAATTTTAAATAAAAAATTATAATGAGTTTTAAAATAAAAGGCCCCTACTTAATAAAATTGAGCCACCCTTAGTCCTTAGGGTAACTCCACCTTAGAATTTTTAAAAATCTTATCCATTAATTTTGAAATAAGTGGTAAGTTTTTGCCAAATTATTGATATTGAAAAACAAAAATTGACTATCCCATTTTCGAGAGATGAGGTTCAAATTATAGACATTAGGCACAACAAAGAGTGTCACTACCACTTTGCTATCACATAAACCCCCATTTGGTAGCTATTCTAATTATTGATGATGTGGCAAATCCAATGTACTCATTTTAGATTGAATAGAGAAAAGATTTTAAGAGCTCTATGATGGACTAACCCTAAGAACTCTAGAAGATCCTAATTTCATGTCACTATACTTTTGAAGTACTAAATAATTATCTTGACTTAATGGCAAGAGCAAATATCATGGAGTGGATGTCATAGGTTCAAATTCTATTGTAAATATTTTAAAAAAAAATGTAAAAGTGATGCATTCCATGATAAGGAGATAGATTTCATTTCATTTAACATTTTCCTTTGAACACACTCGAGTGGTAGGCTTAATGAATTTAAAGAATATGCAATAAACCCGAAGGTCTAAAATTATATCCACCACACTATTAGCCCATTAGATTTTTAGATTGTCTCATGGGTACAGAGTTGAATAGCTTGGTCATAGGCATAAAGTATTGTGTCTGTAGAGAGATTTAATTGTGTCTAAATACAATGAGAGTCTTATATTTATAAGCAACTATACAACCCTCAAGAAATGTACATATATATCAGTGAATAGGAGTCTGTTTGAATACCACTTATTTGCTGAAAACTGAAAATTTATTGCTGAAAACACTGTAGCAAAATAATTTTTGAAGGTGTGAATAATGCTGTGGAACCCAAATTTACCTAGAAATCTGCGTTTTGCTGAGTTTTGTGGTCCATAAACAGTGCTGTGGGACCCACCATTTTTTAGCAAAATGCACAAAATTTTCATCCCAACACTTCTCAAACGCACATTAGATATAACATATTAAAGAGTTGTAGCTTACCCAAAAGTCACATCTCTCTAGTGAAACAATACTAAAACTATGAAGTAACACAATCAATGAAATGGGGTTATTCCATGCATGAGGGTGCATTATTATGGTGTGATCACCCATCATGATTCATGACCATACATTAGCAATTCTTAGCAATTTTCACTTTGATTATGTGAAGGATTATTATTAGATATTAAGATTCCATTATCTTTCATGAAATAATACATTTTTAAAAGTAGCAAAAAAAAAAAAAAAAAACTACTAACCATATATTTATGTTTAATAATTTATCAGATTTACTTTTTTGAGGAGATAACTTCTTAAGGGGTTTTCTTCTAAGTGCTTAATACAACATTAAGATACTATCATAATTCATAACTAATAACTTAGGCTTATGTTTAGTGGACACTTATCCTTACTTTAGTTGCGAAAGAGACCATTATCGGAGGTAGTTGGTCTAGTATAATGGTCTAGTAGTCATGGGCTCACTCCTAAGGGTTTTGGAGGTGAAGGTCCTAGGTTCAAATCCCGCAATGGAAAGTGCTTGGGAAATAACTTCATACTCTCGGGTCATGCTTACTAGCATCCTTGATGGGATTGGGTGTATAGATATGACTCATCTGGATCCCCTAATTCCATAGGCCTGAGGCTTAGCGAGTAAAGTATTACTATTGTCACGCTTAGGTGCAAGACGCCAACTCAAGTCACCTCCCTTTACCAATTTTCTCTCACTAAAAAATAGTTGCGAAAGAGACCCGTCGTTATACATAGATTTCCTTTCTAGTCCAATTGTGGAAGAGACTATACCTACTATTTGTAGTCTATTATAAACAGAGATTTACTAAGTTGTTATCTTATTTGGAAGGAAAATATAATTTTAAAAAGTTAAAAAAAAAAATGAAAGAAAGTCCATCAAATATATAGTAATGATGAAGAATGTATATATTTTTATTTGTTAGGAAGATAATACTAGGGAGAATCTCCTTGCAGTTTTAAGTGTTTAATACAAATTGTTGTGACACCATTTTAACCAAAAGATTATGCCTATTAGTTTTTAAAACCTACCATATATTAATAATTTACTTTTATGAATTCTTATTATTGTAAGACTTACACTTATAATTAGCCGTGTATACTCATTTTAGTCATTACTCAACACACTTTATACCTTTTTTCTTTCCTGTGTACACTCATGAGTCATGACTCAACATACTTTATACACTTTTCTCTTTCAAAAGATATATATTTTTAAAAAGATCTGACTAATTTCATTAATAATTATATTGTTATGTTAATATGATTTGCTCAAATTGCTATATTGCCTTTTTTTACATATATAGGAAATGAGTTTTTGTGCTACCCTTGGAAGGTTTCTAATGTAATGTCAGATGGAGTATTTATGAGTATGTTTATTTAAGGAGAAAAATCAAATAGATACTTTACTACCTTCATGCTCAATAGAAAATTTTCTAGGTGAAATCCGAAATCTCCTTTGATTACTCCTTAGATTCCACTGTGATCGATGCATACTTGTCCTTACTGAAATTGTGAAAGGGATTCTATCATATACCACATTCCCATTCCAAACTTAAAAACAAAACAAAACCTACTATAAGGAATAAGGGGTCCTTTTATTTTTTGAGGGTTTCAACCTATGACATTCGCTCTTTATCATCAGATCAAGATACCAATTGGTTTTTGGTGTAGGTAGGGATTGAACCTCAGATCTCTATTCAACCATAAAAAACTTTACCAGTTGAGCTAATTGAAACCCACAAAATAGCTTAATAACTAAGATTCCTCATAGCTCCAGAACAAAGGGTTCTTTAGATTGGTCATTATCAAAATATGATTTTAAAAATAACAAGTAAAAATTGTTGGCTAAATAAGAGTATTGTTTTAATCATGGCAGGGAAATTTAGCCATTTATATGGAAAATTATTAAGTACTTCCGGAGTACTATAAATGTGTACTCTCCCCTTTCACATGAATGGTAGGTCCCACCATGAATTTAATTAGTAGGACTTACCATTCATGTGAGAGGAGGGAGTATGTATTTATGATACTCTGTGAGTACATAATAATTTTCCTTTAGCTACTGTTCTGTTCCAAGCAAGCATCTCATCCGTACTGTAATTGTGGAAAAGACAATGAATAATGTATATAGTTTACTTTGTTAGGGGACAACACCCGGGATAGTCTCCTTAATTGTATGGGTTTTAATATAGTATGTATATGTTCGGAAACCATTTATAAAAATAGTATGCTTAATAGTTTTGTGGTCATTCTCTAAATATGTTTTAAAAAATAACAAGGAAAAAGGGAAAGTCAACTAATCAGGTAATAATGATAACAAATTTACATGGTTTAATTTGTTAAGGTGATAATACCTCTTGGAATGTCATGGTGAGCGTTCAATACAAAATTAAGATACCTCTTCATCTTGTCATTCAAGCATGCACCTTGTTTCAATTTCGGAGAGGACAAACTTGTTATCAGAAATATATTTCCTAAATCCTAAGTTGCTATCTAGCTAAATATTTTTTTTAAAAAAAAATAGATAAAAGAGGAGAGTCCGCTTTACACAATGAATAATATATATGGTTTTTTTTTTTGGGGGAGAGGCATGCACCTCATCCTTGTTTCAATTTTGGAGAGGACAAACTTGTTATCAGAAATATATAGATTTCCTAAATCCTAAGTTGCTATCTAGCTAAATATATTTTTCAAAAATAGATAAAAGAAGAGAGTCCGCTTTACACAATGAATAATATATATGACTTTTTTTTTTTTTTTTTTTTTTTTTTTTTTTTTTTTGTGTAGGGCGATAATACCTAAGATAATCTTCTTGTAAGGGTTCAATATAATGAGAAATTATTAGGTATTTCTAGAACACAGTGACATGGTATTTTCTCTTCTAATATTCATGTTAATCTCATCATAATTTTAATTAGTGAAATCCATATGAATGTAAGAAGAAGGAGCACTACAGCATTGTGTTCCGAGAACATCTAATAATTACTTATAATACCACTTGCTATTGTGAACGTTTGATACAAAATTAAGAAATGTATTGTCATCTAAGAATGCAACTCTCTTTCTCTCTCTATAATCAAAATGCAACTAATCTTTACTCCAATTAGAGAGGTAGACATGCTATCAGAAATATATATATATGTGTGTGTGTGTGTATTTTAAAGTGAAAATGGAATTCAGAAATATAAATTTCTAAGTTGCTATATATCTTCCTTGAAAGAAAAATATATGTTTCTAAAATATAAACAATTAGAATTTTGCTTAGTATAATGATGAGAAATAATGTATATTATTTATCTTGTTAGGGAAATAACACCCAAGAGTCTCCTTCTAAGGGTTTAATACAACATTTTAGACTAACTCAAAAAAAAAAAAAAATTTTGAGAAATAAAAAATACAACATTTTAGAAAGCCATTTTAATAAAAGCTTTAAGCTTATAAGTTTGACTTTACTATGTTATATTAATTACTCATATTGTATCTCATTCCTTCTAAGAGTTTATTACCATTCGTTGTCCAAAGAAAAAAAGAGTAGTTTATTACCATTCAAAGTCACTCATCTATGCTGAATATATATACTTTATGCCCTAAACATTATTAGACTTTAATAAATCATATGCAGTAGAATAAAAGTTATATCTTACACATTGTGGTTACTCTATGAGAAAACCCTCTCTCTCTCTCTCTCTCTCTATATATATATATATATATATATTGTGAAACTTTATTACTAAAGTTCCAAAGTTAAATCAAAATTTGTACGTAATATTTTTATGTATAGGTGACATTCTTAATTAATAGCAATTACTTATTTACAAAGGTTAGGCCATTTTGTAAGTGCTAGTGCTGTCAGTCTTGTCTTCCCACTCCCTCCTTCCCCATTTCCTGTCTTCTATCTATATTATCTCCAAAAAAAAAAAAAAAAAAAATAGCAATTACTTTAGAAATGTGGTTTTGTGCTACCCTTGGAAAGGAGGAGAGGAAAGAGTTGGAGAATAGGGGGTTCTTATTTAAGGTTAGTTAGGATATGATTTAAGTATTTTTGGAGGAGAAAAAAGCAAATAGATGCTCAATGGAGAAGCGTTTAGGTTAAATCGAATAATTCTTTAGTCTCCTCAGAATCCATCATAACCCTGATGGTAATGCACAAATTTTAGCAATGAGAGATGTTTTATCTATACTATCTATAAAAAGATTCCTCTCTTTTGACTGAATTTTTATGTGGTTCAAAATACCCCTAAACTTTACATTTAACAGGGGAAAAAAAAACTTGAGAATAATTCGATAAAAATATATCTCCAATTCCACTTAAGATGCCTACAAAATAGGACACTCTCCTACTAATCTATGTCTTCAAAAAAAAAAAAAACTTATCCAAAATTTAAAAAAAAAAACAAAAAAGGAAACTTATGACACTAAACCAAAAAAAAAAAAAAAAAAAGGCCTCATCGTATACGCAAAGATGAGGCTAGTTTGTTTATAAAATTGCTACTTATTTCTGAATTTTCCAAACAAAAGAATAATTTTTCAATTCCCTCTATTAAAACTTCTAAATAAGAGAATCAAAAAAATATTAAAAAAAAAATTTCATTCCACTCATTTTTCTTCCCAAAGGGGTGTAAGTTCCAAGCATATATATCATGTATGCACGAAAATCTCAAAAGCTTCCAAAAATGGAAATTGTTTAATGTAATTGACAGCCACCGATCCTCTGGAGTCTGGAGGCATAGTGAAAGCCGCCAAAAAGAGATTCTTTCAATAATTAAATATAATGCCATTGTGATTAAGGTTGAATTATCTGTGGTCCAAACAAAAGAACCGAACTTAATTAAAATGCAAAGCAGAACATGCAATGATGAGAATCAACTTTCTTCATTTTAAATGTACCTTCCAAGCTTCCATTGCATTGATTATTGTTCTATCCAATCCTAACCAATGGCAATAATAATTGACATTCAGACTCCTAATAAGTACGGTTACTACCAATTTGATTAAACTTGTAATTGATAGTCCAAGTAATTAATTAACAATTTCAGATGATATATGAATAAAGTTGTAATCAATCAATCACATGAACAACCACGTACATGAGACAAGGAATCGTTCACGAAGTGAAAACCGGATTGTGAGAAACACTTTGAAGCCTAACCCAATTCTTTAAATCTACTAAAAAAAGTTGTGATACAAGCTAACTTACAAGAGTAACAAGACCTCTATTACAAGTAATCACTAATCAGACGTTGTATCTTGGAATTTCTATAACAAGGTTTTAGTTGACCGCAAGTATACCGAGAGTTTCTATTTGATCTCATATACAACCAAGCTTAAACTCGCACAATTGAGACCTTAGCACGACCGCGCTTGACCTTTGCATGACTGAGCTTGTCTTTCTCTCACACTCAACAAAAACTTTAACCTTTAGCCTTCATTACTGCTTTTTACATTACAATATCAGAACCCCACAATTACAAATAAATTTGTCATGGCATTAGTCAACACTTAAAGATCTTAACAAACTTTCCCTTTGGCAATTCCATGTCAAAACACCCTGATTGAAGTACTAAAATGTAAGTTCAAAAACATGTACCAAAGTAATTTACACCTAGACTGGAGACCGATTTGACAGATTCAACAAATATACCTGTCTTTCCTGAAAACCACACAAACACGTCAAACGCATGGGATACGGAGAATGTAATCAAATACATCAAACACATATCGATCTAGTGTTCATTAGATATAATCATTAAACCATAGACTCAATCGTACATCAACAACGATTGATTACAATGATCAATCAAACATGGAATTGATGACCATCTGAACATGTTAAAAATATAAGCTCAATAACAAATAAAAATCCATTACATATCCAATTTAGAAAACATGGTTGTACAGACTCAATTAGAGTGAAACCAAATAACAATGCACAACAAAGATAAACCGAATAAGCTCAATGGGTTAAACAGAAAAATCAATGTTTAGAGATTACATTAATTTTCTTAATAGAAAAGAAATCTTTAACATAAAAACAATTAACAATATCTAATTTCTCCGCCTAAATATGTGCTTCCCCCACAGTGATATAGCAACAAAAAGCAATACCAAATCTGTTCTTCTCCCTCTCATAGCACTGTCAAATCATCAAAAACGTTCTCCCCCTTTTTGTCATTAAGTGCCAAAAGAGAGATCATTGATCAAGTGGCTTCATCAAAATGTGAATGCCTAAACTCATTAAATTCAGCGCGGAATTGAGCTTACTAAGCGCGCGGTGATGTGCTCGTGGCCTTATAATAGTTGCTATAGTAGAAGAATGACATTAGTTTCATCGATCTCAACTTCAACAATTTCACATTGTATTTGTGAACAAACTTATGAGTATAAGACTCGATTTATGTATATAGTATTATTTATTAATATGTATACATTTAGGAAAAAATATGCTTACATAAACTTGATATCAAATTGTATAAGTTTGTAATGAGTTCATAAGATATAAAATTACTATTTATAATGTATTGATAGTATAATAAATAGTCTATTTTGTAATAAAGATTATATATAATTTTTAACAATATAAGGTTGGTAAATTTAATATTGATAAGTTAATAAAAGAAAAAATAAAACAATAATTTCAATTCTAATTTAGTTATTATTTTTATAGATTTATGAAGGGGTAAAAATTGTTAGCTGTGGTGTTTACTATTTAACACTCCGTTTTTTCTTCGGAAAACTTTATGTGAAGATAGCTTCCTCCTGTGTTTGGTAGTATTAGAAAAAAATTGGTTAAGGAAAAATTATCTCTTAACTTTCTTTATTTAGCTTAATATGAGATATAGTTGTTTTTCACTAAAATTTTCTGAAAAATTATCTCTTAACTTCTCTTATTTAGCTTGACATGAGATATAATTGTTTTCTATTAAAATTTTCTGGAAAACAACTCTATCCACACAAAGCTAAATAAGGAAAATCAAGAGATAATTTTTTTCAACTCATTTTAAAGTCACTACCAATATAGGAAACTGAGATAGTTTTCTAGAAAATGTATTTTAGAATATGACAAAGTTTAGCTATAAAATTGGTTGTAACTTAAGGTTACAACCTTACTCAATATCTTTTTATTAAAGGTGAATTTTAACAAATCCACCATTAAATTACATCTTCTTCTTATATTTTCTATGCTTGCAAAATTTAAAAAAAATTAAATATAAATAGCTATGCCATTAATAAATTGTTTAAATTGCAAGTTTTTGTAGTTTAACATTATATATAAAATATAAGCTAATAGATCATATAGTAAATAATATCCGATTGACACAAAATTTGATATGTGTATTAAGAGTATAAAGAACATGTAATTTAACGGTTAGATTTTCAAAATATGTGGTAATGTTTATTTTATTGAGTAAGTTATAGCTAAATTTTGTTCTTTAGAAAATGATTTTTTTTCCAAAAAATGACGTAAGAGAAAAGAATAGATTAATCAAATAGCTTGAGAATGAACTCAAATTTATTTGACACCAAATTGAAGGAAGATATAATATATTTTATTGAGGAGTTCAAATCACGACTCATATTAAGAATAAAATTACACAAACAATTTTGAACCTTTGATATTTGTCAAAGTCAAAGTAGATTTGTTTTCTGCCTATCTATCTACTATCTGAATGTGCTTTTAGTTTTAGCAATACTTTTCCTTGGCGTGGTTTACTAACCACCGCTTGTAAATTTTGTCTGGTGTGCGCTGGATTTTGGGTGATGTCCCTACACCCACCATATATCATGCAGCGACATAAGGACCAAGCACAAATAGAGCTCCCCTGATTGGTAGAAGTTCCAAGAAATTTAAAATGTTTTTTTAATTAGAAAACCCCTGCTCCCCTGATTGGTAGAAGTTCCAAGAAATTTAAAATGTTTTTTTAATTAGAAAACCCCTGATTGGTAGAACTTCCAATAAATATAAAAAGTTTTTTAATTAGCCAAATTATCGGGTGACAAAGTCACAAAGGGACAAGCATAATAAAAATTTAAAAAAAATGAAAAACAGAAAGACCCATGAGATACGTCTTTAAAAGGTCATAAAGTAAAGTTGCATTTTTCAAAAAAAGAAATTGTTCTCTTAATTGTGCATGTTGCATAAAAGAATATGTTGTGTGTAATATAATTTATTTTATCATCTTTTAAAAGCTAACGATGATTTTTTGGTAAAATTTATAGTGTACTTTTGCATAAAAACTTTGTTCCTTCTCCATTGTTTGTTTCTTATTAAAAAAATAAATAAATTATTTGGTCTGTATCCCATACCGAGCTGAAGTATCCTATACCAAATGGGGCTCCTCTAGCTTTACTAATTGTTCGGTTAGTATCCCATACCAAATTTATAAAGTAATACCATTTCTTTTTGGTAATAAAGGAAGTAACAACCATTTTTCCCTAATTACTTTATGTATTTATTTTAAAGCGAGCTCTAATATAAACCACACCACTTCTTGCAAGAATGAAAATAAATAAAAATTTGATTGCCACATACAAGGCTTTGCATTAAACTGAAGTAATAGGCCTATGATTCAGTTCATGAGAATGTGACCACTTTGGATTTGTCACCAGGAGCGGGAAGATAGCTGTACATGTAACAAGTACTGTAGTAGGTTTGAGCCGTCCTTTAGAGGGCAGGTGAATTAAGATGAGCCAAGGAGTACTTCAAAATAGGGGACACGGGGTTCACATTATCAAATGAATGACAGGTCGTCTTAATGTCTTTGGCCAAAAGACAGTTATTGGTGTGCCGACGTTGGACGCAGAATAATGATCGATGTTTTGCAGATATGCTTGGGACCATAGATCTTAACTTGTTTGAGTGTAAGCTTTAACAAGGAATCTAGTTCGTTTATTTAATTTCAAAAGAAATTTTTGCCCTTTCCCTTTTCGTCTGTGATGTAGAACAGGCTGTCATGGTCTTCTTGGACTCTTAAACGTGCCTGAAATCGTGCAAGACAAAAAAGCACTAGTAGAAATCATTTGGGTGACAAGAGTTGGAGTTGTATGAAATTTGGCAGGTTGAAGAGAAACGGTCTTTTAAGCAATAGTCATGGCCTTGCCACGACCGCTGATTTTGGCAAATTCCTCCGTTTAGCCCCGAAAACCGTTTTCAGTAATTTTTGTTTCCTTAATAACTTTTTATTCAAAAGTCAGAATATGAACCCCTTGTTTTGGGACGACCCTTAAAGTTAGTAGTTTATAATTTTGCATTTAACTCAATTTTACCATTTTTGGTAAAATTTAGTATTTTGCTACCTAATCTCGTAATTAGTGCAAATTAGGGTTTTAGACGTTTCCTAATTGTCCTAGGATTTTACTTTCTTAGTATTTATATGTTTTGTAGCTTTTAAAGGTAAATCAGATTAATATCAATAAAATACAGACATTTTGTCAATTTCTTTCTCTGGTGGATTCTAGTTTTAACACCTTGTGGATTCAAAGTTCATTACCAAAAACTAACAGTTTAATTTCTGTTCTATCAAAGAGAGTATTGTGTGTGCTTTCTTTAGGTTTCTGTGACATCAGTCTAGTATTATTTTTAAGTGTCTTCAAACGGGTGCCCTAAGAGCAATTTTTTTTTTTTAAATTTTTTTTTATATACAAGATAGACATTCTACTCTAGCCTAATTTAAGTGTACATATGTCTGAAACTCTCTTTTGAAGACTTGTACCCTGGCCTTTGCCCCCCACACCTCACAAGCACTTATACTTGTGGAGTGACCATTTTAAGAAAATTTTGATATCACTTTTATGAAAAATATAAAAAATCATAAAAAAAAAAAACTAATTATTTTATTCTTTTCCCATAAAAAAAGTTTGTAAATATATACCCTAAACCAATACCCTTAAGGAATTGGTCTACTTTTCCCTTATTTTTATTCAATGTGACAATGCCCTCCTCCTTTTTCTTTTCTTTTTTTTTGGCTAAACGTGACAGTGCCCTCTTTAATCTTTCTTCTTAGAAAGTGATAAACATGTTGCAAGACTCAAGAGTAAGACTTGCCCACCTTTCTTTGAATAACTTGATAGTTATAATAATAGAGGAGAAAGATTTAAATCACCAATGTTTTCATTGAAATACAAGAATAGTCAGTATTACAATACTCTTGGCAAACTTGACTCCCTTTAGTTGTTATTAGGGATTTGGTTGTTTTTAACATAGAAGTTTTTATAAGTGTTAATGACCATTTTGACAAAAGGGCCCAATGGCAGTAGAAGTCTAACAATATGAGGAAGGTGGAGAACAAAAGCAGCAAAGTAAGGACCATTGGGCCAGGATGGCAGGAATGATGGTTCACTAGCCCACAAAAATAATAAGTGGTCTCAAAGAAAACAAACGGGCCAAGAAAGCCCTAAAAAATGAAGTAATAAGCCCATGGGAATCATGATAAATGGAAAGAAAGCAAGATGGGCTGGAGGGGCCCATAGAAAAGAATTAGTAAATGAGATTGGTTCGAAGGCCAATAAACCCAAAAGCAAATGATGTTGTCATTGGGCCAGTGAAACCCAAAGGATTTAGCAAAAACCCATGAGAATATAAGAAGTAGGAAAGAATAAAATGGGCTAAGGATGCCCAAAGAATGAAACGGGCTGAAGATGCCTAAGGAATGAAATGGGCCGAGGAAGCTTGAGATGTTGTATGAACTGGCCTAGCAGGAATACTGGGCAGTAGAGACTAAAGGAATGAATAATATATGAAAGTGGTATAGCAGACACTTTAGCCCATAAGCTCAGAAGTAATAATAAGGTAAACAAGGGTAAATGATATCATAGCAGGAATAATGCAGTGGCATGGCAGGAAAACTAGCCAACCCATGGACAAAGGATGAAAGGAGACACGGGTTGAATTAAAGAAGAGAAAGCCCATACCCAAGCAATGCTCAGCCCAAAGAAGAAATGAGACGCAAAGAATGAAGACCTAAGAACTCACTCATGCCATAAGAGTTAAACAAGCACCAGAGTGTGCAGCAGAGTCAGACAAACCTGTAGGCAATGGCAAACACATGAACTCCAAAAAAACAATGGACTCACATGGAAGTGAAGCACACACACAAGGCTCAGGCACCACCTACTTGTACCTAGCCAATATAGAGGAGGTAGGCCATGGGACAGAGGTAAAAGAAGGTGTGGTCTGGCAATGGCGAGAAGATGGAACCTATATTGGGGTTCCCGCTTAAGCTATTTTGGGGGAAATGTCCTGTTGGGATGACATCCCGCCCAAAAAAGTTAAACATGAGCTAGAATCATTAGGTGTATGTTATAGAGGTTGGTAAGAGAGAAGCCCAGCCCTTATTCGGATGGGAGTGTCAAGGGAAGTAGAAAACTAAACAAAACTGTTTTTGTTTGGGAATGAGGCATGACACAGCCAGCACAATGTAATGGTGGTGACTGGGCAACCGGCAGACCAGTGGGCAATCCTGGAAGGACACCCACAATAGGCCAGAAGTAGTTAAGGGATAAAAAAAGTAAATCCTGTCACGGTAGGCAGTATTAAAAGGTCATAAATGTGCACAGTGAACAAAAAAAAAAGGAGGAATAACAAGCGAACAACAACAACGGAAAAGAAAGAAAATAAAGAAAACAAGAAAACCGAGAGTGAGGAAGAAAAATATGAGTGATAGGAGTAAAAACATACACCAATAGACTACCTACTTCTCTCCCTCCCAATAGCCCACTCTCTAACAAGTCAAGAATCTGAGATCAAGTTACTTAGGTCCATTTTCCAAAGTAAGTAACTTTTACGACAGGATTTCCCTCTGAGGTTACCTACATTGGAGATTGGTTCCCCTTTTTTGGACTTGAATCTGCTGAAGACTTAAGCCTATTCTTTTAGCAGACTAATCTTCTTTCCTTTGCCATGGCTAATTAAAAAACTAATGTGACTTCTTTTTGCTATTAATCTATTCCTACTGTAATTACGTTATCATACTTTTCCTTTATGGAACTGTTCAAGTATTATTGTTGTTAGTAGGAAATATTTTAGTTAAGGTGTTTTAATTATCCTGCTATATTATGTCTTTTTAGCTATAACATTTTGTGACGGTATTTCTTGCCATGAGTATGTGACACGCTCAAGATTCCTGCCTGGGCTCTAACTTGTGTACAAGCTGGCCTAAGGTGAGTTTCAGTTAGGCCAGTCCCGACTCTCCTACCCAAGAATCATAGGGTCATAGTATGGCAAGAGCAATCCAGCCCAAGACACAAAAAGGCCACCACAAAGAGATTTGGTTGTTTTTAACGAGATTATTCTTTAATTTTTATAATGTTATTGTTTTGCTTCAAAATACAAAAATCTATTTTATCTATTTTATCATCTCACTTTACAAAACATCCAATATTAATAGTTTTATTTTAGCATTAAACACAATAAAATAATACATCCACTTCAATAAACAACAACCACCACTACTAACACAATAAAATAATATATCTTTTAATAATTTTGTTTTTGTTTTTGTTTTTAGCATGTGAGCTACAAATGTGCACATACAAAGATAGTTGTGCACTGTAGCTCAATAGCCAAACAATTTGGCTTTTCGTCCATTGATGCAAGAGCATTTTGTTATATTTCGTTAGTAAATTTAGCATTTTAGTAATTTACCTCTACTAATACTAATAATTATGAACTAGATTTCCTCTTTTCAATTTCGAGAAAGATTCTTTCCCTTTCCTTTTAATTTGTTTTTGTTTGGGATTGTCGTTGTCGATTGTGAAAAATGCCTTACCCTTCAAAGAGGGATAAAAAAGAGAGGAAGGGAAACTTATGGGTAACAAAACAATAAAAAGAGAGATGACGATTATTAGTTAAGGAAGGAATCCAATAGAAAATCAAATTTGATTGAATCTAGCACAGGTTATATAGCATCAAAATCCCTTGATACCAAAATAAACTATCATGAACTGCTCTAATTTCTAAAATAAAATGGCAATGAGTTGGACCACCATTTTTAAAATTTCTAAATTAGTTTACCAACTCATATATGAGCTCACCAGAATCTACAATTAATTATTAAGTTGAGAATATTATGAAATTGTTGATTTGTTATGTGCTTTTGTTGTAATAAGGACTGTTGTTGAATTTTAACACCCCAAAAAGCCCACTACCCCATTTGTGGTTGGACAATAGCACAACGCATGTATAAAACCGTTTTTAAGCAGGAAGGCCCATGCAGGAAAGATACCCACATAACATAAGCCCTCCAACACAACAGCTTAACTTTATGAGGAACATCATCGAGATTGTGTACCAAATAGCTCAGCGGGGTCGCGGGTAAAGAACGAGTACCTGCTTCGTCCCTGGCCCGATGGGTTCAGGTTTTTCCTGACCCGAAAAGGAATATGGGGATGAGGTTTTTTTGTTGTTGATGGATTAGGTACCTGATCTGACCCGTATATTATTAATAGACCCAAAAAAAAAAAAAAAAAAAAAAATTAGGCAAAAATGCAAATTGCTCACTAAGTTTAACAAAAATCCATTTTAATTTTCTAACTTTACTTTTGTTCAATTTAAGTCCTTTAAGTTTTAAGGTTATTCAATTAAGATTTCTCCATCAAATTTTCTTAAATGTTGTGGTTAAGTGTCCAAATTTTAATTCATTTTTTCTTCAAAATTTTTTAAATTAAAAAAAAAATCCAATTAATTATTAAAAAAAATCAAATATATATATATATATTTAAAATTTTAATAAAATTGATGGAGAAGTTTTAATTGAATAATTTGAAACTTAGAATACTTAATTGGGAGAAAATTGGCATATAACGCCAATTTTCAAATATATTTGTTAGTTAGCATCGTTTTCAAACTAATTAGCAAACTAATAGCTCGAGTTTGTTAGACTCAATTTCACTGTAGCAACTTGAGTCTCACAAACTTGAGTTCTATGTGAACTCGACTCTTTAACACTCGATTTCCATAAAACAAAAACAGAATCACGAAGCAACAAACTCAGTGAAATCAAAACAGTAACACGAAGTAACAAACCTAGGCTCTAGGTAGTAATCTGGATTGGGATGAGGTTTGAACCCAGGCGGCGATCGGGACTACGATGAGGTGGTGGTGCGTTTGTTGGGTTTGGTTTTCCAGGTTTCAATCGATGTGTTTGTTGGGTTTGGTTTTGCAGGTTCTGATCGGTGCATTTGTTGAGTTTGGGTTTGGTCTTGCTGGTGAAGACCTGTGAAGGATTTAAAGGTGAGACCTAGAAGGATGCTATACAATCCTGTGAGAAATTGAAGGTGAGAGTGAAACCTGAAGCTCACGCGTGAGGAGTTGAAGTTGTTTGTGAATTTTGTTCTTTTGGTATTATATGCCAATTTTCTCCTACTTAATTGAATGAAAACAAAATTAGAAGATGCACATTGCATTTTTGCCAAAAATAACTAAAAGATTCAAAAAATTAAAAGATTATGAACTTAATAATCGCCGAGTGTTTGAAACTTTGAATCCCTAAAAGACCAACAGCCTCATAGGTGCATTGGTAGGGTTAACTAAACCCTTATTTAATCTTACCGAGGTTAGGGAAAAGGACCAATCGCCTCTTAGGATCATTAGTAGGGTTAACTATAAATACAGTTTTAGGTTATGGAAGATGGAGACTATCAGTAGTATCACTCAGACTCAGGCTTGGACTAAACTCAGCCCTAGAAGAATACACGTACCCACAGTAACCCACCACATTCAAGTCCACCTCTTCTTTAATCTCTCTTTCTTCTATCTTTGGAGGCTCCTAGTGTGTGATTTTGTTGAACACTGATATTATATTCCATTATTAATTTTGGTGAAATTCGTCTTTCATAAACTAATTAACCATAACTAATAGATGTTTGACTCTTTGAGGACAGCTACTCTCGCAGTACAAACCCAAATTGTCATAAAATAAAAGAATGCAAATGTACAAAGCCGGATTATCAAAAATAACAAAAGTCTTGGTGAATTGCAGGTCCTTTCCTAACTAAGGCATTTACACATTTGTAAGCTTCATTCCATTATTATTGACTATAGTGTATGTTTTTAGTTCTGCTTAATATATTAGCTTATAAGTTTGGTGGATATCCTTCGTGGATGCATCCTAGTTTCGATACTATAATAAAATGATACTGCTGTTATTTCTTTTCTGAGTATTGGATGGGCTGCGGCTTTGGTCCTTTACTTCTAAGCATGGTTGTCATGGGAATAAAAGCAAGGTATTGAAGGCAGTTCCTTAGAACCATTATTAAATAATTACACTATGCTAGTAAAAAGTTAAATGCTGCCGTGCGATGTTGTCGTGGTGTGGTTTAGCTCTCCTTTTTTTAGGTACACTTTAGCAAAAAGTAAATCAATGAAAATAATCTATATCAAACAAAATAAATCAATGAAAATAAGATATATCAAACGAATGCTAACTAATTTAATAAGATAGATTGAATTGGAATGCTTATGGAATTTTTCGATGGGTTTTTGTGCGAACTAGAGTAGAATATATGTATATATTTATAGGCACCAAAATTTTTATTAAAAAGAGACTATATCATATAAAGAAAGGCATGAAGTAGTATAAACATCAACAACAACCAAGTTTTAGTTCCAAAATTTTAGAGTCGGCTATGAATTTTCAACAATTGTATTACTTTTGGCATTGAATAATTATCTATCTAAATTTATGCTCTTTGATGATTCTCTAATTGACATATCATTTTTTTTTAATATATTACTTCAATTAATGTTACTTTTGGCATTTCTCTACCTTTTTTTGGGTATCATTGACTAGGATCAAATCGCTATTTCTTACCAATTCATTACTCACTCTTCGTTGAATATGTTAAAAACGTCTTAAGAACTATCCCTATCTTTAAGTAGATCTCCTCATTTTGAATCTTATCTTTCTATGTATTCCTGCTTATCCATTTTAACATTCTTATTTCAGCTACACTTATTTTACGGATATATTACTTCTTAACAACCTAACATTTGGTGCCATACCATAAAGCATAGTTGGTTGTATAGCAATCTTATAAAAAATTCTCTTTAACTTATAGGCATTCAACGGTTACACAATACTCCTATATGCTTCTCCACTTAGTCCAATTTGCTTTTATCCTATGATTTATATCCTCTTTGATCTCTCAATCTTTATAAATTATTGATCCAAGATATCATAAGCTCTCGCTCTTTAAAATCTCTTGATCATCAAGTCTTATCACCCCTTCGTCTCTATTTCTACATTTATTAAACTTACATTCCATGTTCTCTTGAGTCTATCATATTCATGCTTAAACAAAAGTATTTAGATTCTAGGCATCTTGCCAGTTTCTAACTTGGCATGAAATAGCCAAAGAATTACAAAATATACAAAGACCTTACAAAGAGATACAGACTCAATAAAAATAGAAATGGAATCTCTATTTGATAGTCCCCAAACACGTTCCCAAATCAAACAAAGTGCCCAACAAAATAAGTTTCAAGTTGGTCTATTGTTTTCTCCAAATCCTCAAACATTCACCAATTATACTCTTTGCATCTTTGTCAAAGAGTACCAACCGGACTAATAATGGACCTCATAAGTGGTTGGAGTTCGAATATATTATTGTCCTTTCCAATACGTACCCGTTTTCCATCCGGACCATCCCCAATCCGCAATTCGTAATTGAAATCTCTTTTGAAAGCATATATGCTACACCATGTGTATGAAGGCCAATGCCACAAGGAAGCATCCAAAAAGTTTCCACGTGAAATAAAGAGGAAGGCTACTCACTTTCAAATCTAAGGTGAAAACTTTAATACTTCTTTCTTCTCACACAAAATTATTTAAGTTTTACTAACATCTCCTTTTGAATTCATAATTGGTTAACCCCATCAATCTAAGTAAGATTATACCAATTTTAATTAAAAAAAAAAAAAAATCTTATTCCTAACACAACACGTTTATTAAGTGGATTAGCATGACACGAACCATGTAACAGACTTAATAAGATGGTTATGTTGGGTTGACCATATAACTAAAGTTAGCGACATCTGTACTTATAAACTAGAATGACAAGTGAAATTACAATTTAAACTTTTCATAATCACTTATAAACTTAAGATATACACTTAATAAACACCCAAGGTGGGACTAAACATACACCCTACATAACACACTCAATCAATTTATACCAAAAAGGACACTTACTCTTAGGTTAAGGTTTGAGTTATTGAATTCTTTTTAGAAGTCATTATTTTAGGCGATTTTGTTAGGAGTATCAGTAGAACATCACACTCGCAATTCAAGTGCAGTTATTGCTGTTCAAACAAGAAAAAAAAGTGCAGTTATTGGTCCATTGGATTCCCATCCATCCCATCACACAATCAAATTATTAGCACGTGGTTCAGATATAATGCATGTGACTAATTAAATTATTACACTGATTATTCATTGTATAACAAATTCTATTAGAGACTTGTTAACTTGTACTAGTTAGTTTGTTAGTCTGATTAGGCTTTTTTTATTTTATTTTAATTTTTTTGTTGTTGTTGTTGAGAAACTTGTATAATTAGGCTCTAAAGCCTCAGTTAGTGATGAGCTAGTTAGATATTTTATGATTGCTTGACTACTCGATTTTCTCTTGCAACCTCTCTCTCTCTCTCTTTTTAATGATAAAATTGGTAAGAACTAAAAAGGCATTGGAGAACATTTTCTTTGGCACAAAGAGGCACAATTTACCCCACACCATATCACAATGCCCTATGAACTAATATTAATATATAAATAAAATCTGGCCCTTCTTATTAAAAAAATTGTTGTTATTCTTTTAATGGAGAATACATCTGTAAAATGCTAAAATGCTAAAATTGACCTATAAAAAAATAATTGCTAAAATTGGTAAGAACTAAAGAAGCATTGGACATATTTTCTTCCGCAAAAAAAGCACAATTGACTCCACACCATAGCATAAGGAAGAGCAGCTCATTAGATAGATTAATTAATCACTGAAAACATACATTATAATTAACAAATCTAGAACTGCTAGTGTTACATACCCAGCCTAAAAAAAAAAAAAAAAGTTTCAAAAAAAGCCTACAAGAATTCTGAATTTGAAAACCCATCTCCCGAAAATCAAAATCCCTACATCACAAACCAACCCCATCAAAATTCAAATTCAAAATCAGAAACCAAACCCATCTAACTATTCAACAAATCAGCCTCATTATTCCTCCTCACAAGTGCAAAGTAGCCCAAAACAGCACAAACAGCAGCCACAACATTCCCCTCTTTCAACAAAATCTTGAGCAGAAACCCAACAATTTCCTTAGTAATCATCCTTCCTTCCACAACTAAATCCCTCTTTGGCTTCCCAAAGAAAGTCAATAAAACCATAATTGTGATCCATGTGACCAAAGTGGCAGGAACCATCACTGCAAGGGCTGCAACCATTGAAAGCATCCCAAATACTGCCCCAAGAAGCACAGAGGCATAAAGGGCAGGCCACCCAGATGAAGAAGAAGAAGAAGAAGATGGCTGGGATTGTGAGTTGTACCAAGAAAGTATAGATTCAAGGAAATTCCATGAACAAGTTAAAAGGATGCCATAAACTGTAACAAAAAGACATACCCATGTTCTCCTTTTGCTCATAACCCTAAGAAGTAACATGTACGATGATGATGATGATGATGATGATGATGCTGATGCTGATGCTGATGCTTGTGTTGGTGAAGTGGGTACTGTTTCTTGGTCTTGGTCTTCTTCCATGTTTTCTGCAACTGAAAAGAGCTTTGATATTTCTCAAATTTACTATGTGGGTGTGTTTTCTAGTTTATTTGTTTGTTGGTTTTGGGTAATAGGCACTAATCCGTGTCAGTCTCTGAGAGAATAGATGATGAGAAAAGTAGATATAATAAGGTCGGTGAGAAATGAAAGGCGCGTGGATTGTACCTTCGGTTTCATTCAATGGGGTTGGAGTGAACGTGCGTGCACGCGCTAGGAAGGAAAGTGATGGGTTTGTGATTATTCTGGGATACACATAGATTCCAGGTAAAAAGTAAAAATCAATGTCTTTGTGTAGAAACTAGAAGTGGGAATTGAGAGTTGGGCTCTTCTTCCATTGATCAGCTTTGTGATTTTGGGCTTTCTGTGTTTTTCTTATATAACAGTTTTGGTTCTCTTGAGTGTAGAAATGGGCAAAGCACATCGGCTTAAAACCTTCGGACCAAAATTCCGAATTGGGGACTGTCCTTTGACTCCTTTTGGTGATTCCTTCGGTCTCAACTGGTTTCTTATTTTAGTTGCTAATCTCTAACTTAACTTTACACCTTGCAGATTCTATTGAAATTTCTTAGCACGCCAACCTTTTTTTTTTTGTTTTTGTTTTTTGGGCATTAATCAGGAAGGAATTTGGAATTTTCTGAGTGAATGTGAACTTGTCGAAAAAAAAAAAAAAAAAAGAATGTTAACTTGTCACACGTGAATTTGACTAAAACTTTTTTTTTGAGAAGATGACTAGAACTTTGTAAGAGCATCGGCAGTGGCCTGAGGTAAATGGTATATGTTGAGGAATTTACAATTCAAAGCAAAAAACAAGTTAACATCAAGTCTTGTATATGTCTTGTATCCTAAAAAAAGAAGTAATATTTTTTTATTCAATCCTCTCTCCTTCCACTCTCTCTCTCACGTCTCAATCTTTGTCTCTCTCTCCGTGCTAGCTTTTATTTATGTTTTGAAATATATTATTTTATTGTGTAAATATATTATTTTAATGTGTGGTATTATAAAATAAAAGTTAGAATGTTAAGAGTATTGTAAAATGATATGGTATAATTGATAAAATAATTTTTTGAGATGATAAAATAAAATAAGATAGCATTCACATTGTAAATGCTCTAATTATCTTAGTTCATACATGATATTTCTATTTTTTTTTATGAACTATATTTAATATTTCTATCTTGTTGTGCGTGTTAATGACTAATGTATTTTATTTCTATCGTGTAAATGGTGGGCTGAAGTCTGTCACATCTTATTAGCCCTCAAAATAGTCCATCACATCTAGAAACTAGAGAAGAGACTAACAAGTTCTTGATCCACCATATGAAGACAAAAAAACATTGGAATATAAGGGTAGAGATTTCTTGGTAGATTGGGCCCTCCTCTTTTGTTTCATCGTAAAAAAACTGATATTATTCATCAAAAAAGAATAAATAAACGTCTCTACTCTCTACCCTCTCCGTTCCGACCCTTCTCAAGTATCTTAATTTCTTGTATTATAAAACCATGTGAAATGCCATTTAACGGACTAATGTTCTACATTATGATATACATAACTATGATAAATAGTTAAGAGCCTTGTAACTTGTTGATACCCGTTCTTTCACAAATTCAAGCCCAACAAGACAAGGCCTAAAGGCCCACCAAGGAGGCCTAGAGCAAGAAGAGTTAATGGGCCAAACCCAAAAGCCCCAAAGGAAAAAGAATAAGTAAAGCCTAAGCTCACACTTAGGCTAAAAGAAAGTGTAAATAAGAGTAACCTACAGCAAAATGCCCTAAGAATGGGGTAAAAAGTGGGACCCGATGATGACCCACCGTCCCTTTAATGGAGAAAAAAACAAGAGGGATAATCAGTACAAAGGGGATCCTCCAAGAAGAGTAAAACTTGGGCTTAGCATGGCCTAAACACCAAGAGAAGAGAATAAAGCCCCAAAAGGGTCTTCTGCAAAACGAAATGGGCATGTTAGAATAAATTGGGCCTAGGGCCCTTTGAATCTAATAGAGAATATTTGGCCCACAAAGGTCCAATTTCCTTTTGTATAAAAGGATAAGATCAAACCCTTCCCTCCAGTAGAGAGGCATGATGAAAGAGAAAAAAATGAGAAGAAGGAAAGAGAAAAAGAATGAGAAACGTGTGATCGAGAGTGGAACCAAAATCCTCAAGATAGACAAGCAAGGTAAGGTTGAGGCTTAGCCCTTATGCATCCTAACCATGCAATAGGAGTGACGCTCACGATTGGTGATAAGCCAATAATGTATTGACCCCTTATGATGAATTAACCAATTAATTAGCCAAGTTAATTAATTAATTAATTCAATTAACATGCAATACACATGGTAGTACAAACAAATCACCAACTAAGTTAATATGCAGAGAAAAATAAAGTTGACACGGTAATTTGTTTACTAATGAGGAAAACCTCCAAGGCAAAACCCCACTGAGTGATTTTAAGGTAACTGCTCCTGAGAATACACTATTATCACAACAAGCAGTTACAAGTAAAGGAATCACAGTACCTTATACCAACTTACAGTTGAACCCTTACTCCAATACACAATTGGACTTGTTCTGTAGTGACAATCTCTTATTTTTAATGCATGGCTCCCAGTACTTGAATAACTAATTGATGCACGGATCCAAGTATGTGATTAACCACCAACTTGAGAAGGATGTTGGCTGTAAAGTTCATCAGTTCATTAACATGATGAAGATCACGAAGCTTATTGGTTACAAAACCCTATAGCGTACAAATGTAGCAGCTTCTCCAAGAGAAAGATGAACTAGGGCTTATGTCTTTGGTCACAATATGCTTGTGAAAAACTTTTGCATTAAGTTGCATTCACTTTCATTAGCTGTGACAGCCCTTAAAATAATCCTTATATACATTTAGGGTTGTGAGAAAAGAAAGCCTAAACAAATATACATGGATTGGAGTGAAATCAGATCTGGAAAACTAATTTTTGTAAATCTCGATAGATAGGTTATCTATCGAGCAGCTATCAAGCATCGGGCTGAAGATCCCTTTTAAACCTCGATAGATGTTATCTGTTGAGCTAGCTGTCGAGCTTTAAAATCCAATACTTCTTCACTTGTTTCTTGAATAGATTTGCATGGCTTTAACACTTGGACTTGAACTCTTGTTCCTTGAAGTATTAAACACATCATAGATCTACCAAATTACAAGTAAAGTGCGTTTTGTCAAAGGATTAACCAATTCTAGATGACATATGTTCCTAACATGATTCACCTATATCCTAACAATTGGTAAGGCTTAGCGGGAATGATTTAATGGAGGGAGGAAAAACCTTAGTTTTGGCATCCTGCTGAGACCTCTTCTAAGAGATGCTCTACTAAGAAAACATCTTTACCATAAATGAAAGAGTCAAGTGGGAGTCATGTAATGTATGCTTGAAAGTGTAGACAAACAACATTTATGAGCCCTAACACCGTTTTGGGGAAGAATGAGGTAGGTGGCCCTGCAAGTTGCAGCAGACTGATACTTAACCAAAAGTGGGAGTTTATCTGTCACGAGGCCAAAATCAAGGCTCCCATAGTGGGATGCCCAGTACTCGTATCAGTAGTCAGTAGGTAGTGCGAAGGGGAGTTGAGTGACCATAACAGGCAAAAGAGTAAAAGAAACTCCTGAAGCCTGGGTATGAAAAGAGGAGTAATGCCCATGAATAGGCAGCATGAAAACCAAGGTGGATATAAAAGGAAATTGATAAGGAAGGAAGGGAAAAAGTGGAAAGTGACCTAGGAGAGAGAAAGAAGGTTTATAATATAATGGCAAGAACATAGATAGTTTGTATGCATCGCTAAAGGCATCTTTCCCTCCCTCATAAAAAGTCATGCAATCTACAAACCTTCCAATCATTAGGATGACTATCTTGACTCATGTTCCAAACCCTGCAATTTTACAATCCTTAGTTGGCAGTATGGTTGTGTGAGTTGGGACTGAGATTTCTTTAGTTCATATCTTGTAGCGTGCATTTTTATTTATAATCACCATATTAGTATATTTATTTGCTCTCTTGATTATGTGGACTGATAGTACTTGAGCTAACAATTATTGGGTTGTCTATATATATATTGTTCTATGTCTTGGGGTGTGTTGTTTTGTGCATAAACTGGTTTGCAAGGCCTATTTTGCATAGAGAACCATGCCTAACTCCCTCAACATTGAAAGGCCTTAGCTTTAGTCCGCAAACAGCATAAAAAGGGTAACTACATAACTCAAATAGCACTTTCTAATGTTTCTAATGGAGACATTCAAGATTCAAATCCCTCATCTCTTGTGATAACTATCGATTTATTTTTTTTTTTTTATTAAAAAAGAAGAAGCAAAACTCCTTTTATAAGCATTTGAGGGATTTCTTAAATAATTTTTTTTAATGCTTGGAATGCAACAAAGAGGTATTCCTTGCCTACTACTTACTGTCATTCCAACAGCATCACCTTAAGGACAAGGTGCTCAAAAGGGGGATGGTTTGATAGGAAACCAACAGCTGCCTAGTGCCTACTACTTTGTAAACCATTTGCTGATTGCTACTCTCCATATTGTTGCTTGCTACCTTGTAAGTTACATAGTGTTGTAGATATTAAGGTTGTGTACAAGTTGTTGTGTGCATAAGTGTATCAAGAGAAGAGACATGTTGCATGTGTGCAAGAGTGTACATGGAGATTAGATGTGACTGTTATTGATCCGTTTCTTGCCCATATGTATAATTGATGTAGCATGTGCTTAATTAGAAGCATATTAGGTTGTTAGGAACTTGTTTCCAGCCATTTGGCAATCATATTGAGAGTTAGTTATGATATTATTGGTTTTTGAACATGGCTAACACTTGTTTAAAAAGGTTGTTCCCTCTTTTACTATCATTAAGTAGAATAACAACCAAGTTCTACTCTCTTAGTTCTCAATTCTTTGTCTCTTTATTGGAGGCCTAGCTCCCTCAAAGTAGCTAATCCTTAGACTAACTCACGATTTTTAACATTTGGTATTAGAGCCATTCTCTTGCCACCATGACAAAAACAAGATCACTTTCGTAAGTCAATGATTAGATTGCTTCCTTTAAAGTAATTTCACCACTGCAACAACTCCAAAATTTGTCACAAGCCAATTTGGTAGCTTCAATTTCTAAAACCATCATTAGAGCAAAGTTGAAATTAAGTAAAAAAATCTATCATGTGGTGGTTTGCTCCCAACAACCCTATGATGATTCGGCCCAAGCCCCTAATTAATTTGTTTTTTAGGTTGGGTGTAAACCACAATGAGAGGTCCCAGAAGTGGTTTGTATAGTAATGGGTGAAGTCCTAGTAGTACCCTGCTATTGGGCTGCTTAAGATTTAGCCCAATTGAGGAGGTTTTCAAATAGACAAGTTCCCTTTCTGAAGTCTGAGAAGGACTTCTTTATCCCCAAAACTGCGTTCTCCTTTTTCTTTCATGTGTCTCTCCTCAATTTTTGTTCCAACCCCTATTTCGATTTCCCTTCCCTTTTTTATACCCTCCTCTTAATAGAGCCCTCATGATGGTGGAATATTCCACACGTGTGTGGGCCCCTCCACCCTTAGGACCTAAATGGAACTCTGAGTCTATGCTACTATTCCTACTTGTCAAATCATTTACCAAAGGTAGGGTCCAAAATTCAACCATTAAGAAGATCGCGTAGTAACTTGTGCTTGATGCCAAATCTTATGCTCGGTAGGTAAGTTTCCCTAGACATACCCATATCCTCGATGGAGGCAAGTTCTTTTCGGTAGGTTCTTTCGAGGTGATGCATCCCTAATCATGTTAACCTTGGTTAATGGATTGTAATTGGGCTGACTTAATCTCAGATGGGCTAGACCTGATTTGGGGATGGGCCTCCCTTTTTACCCCCACTACATATCGCATACAACAACAAAATGTATGTAAGAACCTAAATCATAGCTCCATGATTCATATTCTTGGAAATCATGAACATTAAGAGAACCTTTCTTCATTTTACCTAACCTTTATATCCAACCTAATCTAAAAAAAAACAATATGATGATTCATATTCTTTGAAATCATGAACATTAAGAGAACCTTTCTTCATTTTACCAAACCTTTATATCCAACCTAATCTAAAAAAAAACAATATGATAGGCCAAAATGAATTGACCCCTTGTGATGAATTAATTAATTAATTAGCCAAATTCAATTAATTAATCAAATTAACATGCAAACGCGTGGTAGCACAAACAAATCACTAATTAATCTAAATATGCAGCGGAAAATAAATAACACGGTGATTTGTTTACGAATGGAGAAAACCTAACGCCAAAAACCCCACCGGGTGATTTTCAGGTCACTACTCTCGAAACTCCACTATTATTACAACAAGCGATTATAAGTAAAGGAATCCCAATACCTTGTACCAATCTACAGTTGAACCCTTATCTCAATACCTAATTGGACTTATTTTATAGTGACAATTTCCCCTTTTGATGCATGGCTCCCAAGTACGTAATTAACCAATTTGATGCGCGGATCCCAGTACGCGGCTTACTCCTTTGCACGAATCCAAGTACGTGACTAACTCCATAGCAACCCTTTGATTGTTGTAATTGATTTGTAGCAGCTTCACATAGAAATACCAATAAGATCTTCAATGTTGGTGCAAGAGACTTTGCTTGGTTACAAAACCCAAAGGCGTACAAGAAATGTAGCAAGAACACTTTCTTTTGTAAGAGGAGGCTAGGGTTCCAAAAAGAAAACCTTATGAAGCTCTCTAAGGTTAAGTTTTTCTTTTTCCACCTCCTTTAAATAGGAGTTTAATGGGCTCTCCTATTCAAAATAGGTTTACACAAACCTTGGGCTTTCCTAGTCCAATAAGGATTATACAAACTCATAAACAAATAGCCTTTTAGAATAAAAACGTTGTTGGCTATAATCTGAAAACCTGTAAGCTCGATTGATCGAGACATCTGTCGAGCTTTAATGAATCTCGACAGATCTAGCTTCTATCGAGGAGGTATCGAGACTTGCAGATTGCACTTTTCTGAGTAGTTCTTGAGTAATCTTCATGTCTTTAATTTAACCACTTGTAATGATCATCTTGAACCTACTTAGATTTACCCAAATATAAGTAAAGTGCGTTTTATCAAAGGATATGCCAATTACATAAAAATATATCCCCAACAATCTCCCCCTTTGGCAATCCGTGACAAAACCACATGAGTACATTGAATGTCCTAAAATACATTCTACTCAAGATTACAGAATAAATATGCCTAGTCTAAAAGATCTGAACCTTGGAAGTTGCTGCAAGAAGAAGGTTCGGAATCTTGACTTGGCTTTAACTTGTCTTTCCTGAAAGGCACTAAACAAAACACATCAAGGTACCATGTGGAAAATAATGACAAGTTAAATAAACAAGAAACATGTGTATAAAGAGAGAAAAGAAACAACACATGTGAGATAAAGAGTGAAACACATACATCATCATCAAATAGAGAAACAACACATGATGTATGTAAATGGTTATAAAACAAAAAAAAAAAAAAAAAAATATATATATATATATATATCAATATCAAAGTGTATCAAACTAACTCTTCTCCTAAGTTAGTTACATAAAAAACATTCTTCCTTTTAACATAAAGTTCTCCCCCTAAATCTATTACTCTCCCTGAGGAAAGACATTCAATTCTCAAATTTCTCCCCCTTTTTGACACGATTGTCAAAGGGCATAAAAAGCCAAAAGACTTGATCGGAGATAGATAGAAAACGGATAAAGAGGGAACGAGGAGAACAAGGAACCATAGACCAACAAGAAAATAAAAACAAGATACTATGGACAAAAAGGAAAAAAATGCAAAACAAAAAAAATGAAATGCATGCAAGGGGATCTCGATGGATCGAGAGGTGTCGAGACAGGATTCATTAGACACAATTAAGGAAGCTCGATCGATCCACCAGCTGTCGAGAAGCTATCGAGGGGACAGGAGAAATCTCGATCGATCCACCAGGTGTCGAGGAGCTGTCGAGCTAGCTTTTAAAAATAGTTTTTTGAAAAGTGAAAAACATAGACATGAATACAATCAAGCATGCAACTCAACCAAAGATCCAATCAACATATTAGGCTTCTCAAAATCATCTCTCAACAAAATTTTAAGCACATGGATCCCAAAAACAATACACATACACACATTAAACAAGTCTAACCAATTTTATATTTCAAAAACAAGTCATGACAGTTAAGTGAGTATACATTGCGACATGTAAAACTTTGTGATGATCAAATCACATTATACCTGCACATGTATCAAGAGTAGCAAAAAATATTATGTGTTGTGTGTGAAAAACATCGCAAGATTGCATAAGTGTATACATGTTATGACGATTTTAGATATGAGAAAATCATTTTAACTCACACACAATCATAACTGTTTGATGGGGGCTATCACCTTTGAGGTACATCCTATAACTCCCACATCTCCTAGAATACACGCTTGCAATCATATTTAAAGCATCTTTTTTTTTTTTTTTTTTTTTTAATCTTTTTGCTTTTTATTTTCTTTGTATATTTTCTTTTTAAGCATATCATGCACGGGCATACAAGAGAAAGAAAAGAAATACCCAATGATATTTGACATTCCAATTTTGCTATACCGAAGCACACAAATGTCATTGACATCACACTTTTGCTATGCCGAAGCATACAGATGTCATTCATGATTGGCGGGCAACAGTGGTGAATAGTTATTTATGCATTTCTCTTAAAATTTTCTAGTCTTACTCATCAAAAAGAGTGATATGAGTGTTAAGTACAAGAGATCACTTAACCTTACTTATCACAAATACGAGCCACAAAGCTCACTTGCTTAGTTGTGCATAGAGATGCTCATCTAAGCTACAAAAGATACAAAGTTTAGAAAAATTTGTTTCAATGGCCATCCAAGGTACACAAGTACCAATGTACATATACACACTGTTTTGGTATTTTTTTTATTTTTCAATTTTTTATTTTTATTTTTATATGAAAAACAAAATAAAACAAAATTGAAAACTAACCAAACAAAAACATGTTAAACAACATGAAGGCATGAAAGAAATATGCAAATGCATGAAGGCATGATAGAAGGGTGCAAATGCATGAAAGCATGATTCCAAAAGCAGATAAGAAATCAAGCAAAGAGAGTCCTACTTTAGATAGAAAGAATTAAAGTAGAGGATAAACAGAAAAGACAATTAAGTCTTAAGATTCTTTATCACTCACATAGCACGAGTCTTTGGCCGTGAAGATGAAAGGGCACGTGTCCTAGTATGACTATTAAAGGACATAGAGGAATTAGAATTCCCCTGAAATTGAGTCAAAAAGCTCAAAACTTTTAATAACTCACCAAGAATAGGTATAGAGCCTTTAGACAAAGGATGAGACCTATTGGACACTCGCTTATGAGGAAACAACTTGAAACAATTAGGACGACTGTGACCTGAAGCACCACAATGGTGACAAACATGAGTAGTTTTCAAACTACTATGCTTCCTAGAAGGAGGTCTAACCTTAGAGGTTGACAAAGACCTTAATTTAGGACAATTTGGCCTAATATGATCAACAATATGACAACAATGACAAGTGGAGACAAATTCAGAATTTTTATTTTTCCTAGGAGGAGTTTTAGACATAAGTTTAGAAACTTCAGTGTTAACATCAGAATTTTTACCTTTGTCTATCCTAGCAATATTAGCCTTCAACTCTTCATTATTGCTTTTAAATGGGGGAATATAAAAATCTTTTTCTTTTGAGTTAGGCTCAACAAGAAGTTTGGCACTAGTTAATTTTTCAACTTTAGTTTTAGATTCAACTAGTTGCTCTTCCAAACTTTTAATTTTGTCCACCTGAGATGAAATTTGATTTTTAAAATTCTCATTCAAATTATTGGCTTCATCTAATTTTGCAATCAAATAATCTCTTTCAAGTTGGACCTTTTTAAATTTAGCTTTTAATTTTGTAAAACATTCAAGAGATTTCATACAAAAATTAAAAATCTTGTAATAGGCATCTTGAATATCATCATCATCATTCAACACAAGATTATGCAAATCAAAACAATCAAGAGTTTCCATAACAACAGGGGTCAATGGATCACACAGTAAAGATTAAAATCTAATCAGAGTGTGCCTGCTTTGATACTGCTTGATAAGCCAAAAACGAATTGACCCCTTGCGATGAATTAATTAATTAATTAGCCAAGTTCAATTAATTAATCAAATTAACATACAAACGCGTGGTAGCACAAATAAATCACCAATTAATCTAAATATTCAACGGAAAATAAATAATATGGTGATTTGTTTACAAATGGAGAAAACCTAACAGCAAAAACCCCACTGGGTGATTTTCAGGTCACCACTTCCGAAACTCCACTATTATCACAAGAAGCGGTTACAAGTAAAGGAATCCCAGTACCTTATACCAACCTACAGTTAAACCCTTACCCCAATACCCAATTGGACTTGTTCTGTAGTGACAATTTCCCTTTTTGATGCACGACTCCCAAGTATGTGACTAACCAATTTGATGCGCGGATCCCAGTACGCGGCTTACTCCTTTGCACAAATCCAAGTACGTGACTACCTCCACAGCAATCCTTTGATTGTTGTAGTTGATTTGCAGCAGCTTCACATAGAAACACCAATAAGATCTTCAATGTTGGTGCAAGAGACTTTGTTTGGTTACAAAACCCAAAGGCATACAAGAAACGCAGCAAGAACTCTTTCTTTTGTAGGAGGAGGCTAGGGTTTCAAAAAGAAAACCTTATGAAGTTCTCCAGGGTTAGATTTTTCTTTTTCCACCTCCTTTAAATAGGAGTTTAATGGGCTCTCCTATTCTAACTAGGTTTACACAAACCTTAGATTTTCCTAGTCCAATAAGGATTATACAAACCCATAAACAAATAACCTTTTAGAATAAAAACGTTGCTGGCTATAATTTGAAAACCCATAAGCTCGATCGATCGGGACATCTGTCGAGCTTTAATGAATCTCGACAGATCGAGCTTCTATTAAGGAGGTATCGAGACCTGCAGATTGCATTTTTCTGAGCAGTTCTTGAGTAATCTTCATGTTTTCAATTTAACCACTCCCGAAACTCCACTATTATCACAAGAAGTGGTTACAAGTAAAGGAATCCTAGTACCTTATACCAACCTACAGTTAAACCCTTACCCCAATACCCAATTGGACTTGTTCTGTAGTGACAATTTCCCCTTTTGATGCACGACTCCCAAGTATGTGACTAACCAATTTGATGCGCGGATCCCAGTACGCGGCTTACTCCTTTTGCACGAATCCAAGTACGTGACTAAGTCCACAGCAATCCTTTGATTGTTGTAGTTGATTTGCAGCAGCTTCACATAGAAACACCAATAAGATCTTCAATGTTGGTGCAAGAGACTTTGTTTGGTTACAAAACCCAAAGGCATACAAGAAACGCAGCAAGAACTCTTTCTTTTGTAGGAGGAGGCTAGGGTTTCAAAAAGAAAACCTTATGAAGCTCTCTAGGGTTAGATTTTTCTTTTTTCACCTCCTTTAAATAAGAGTTTAATGGGCTCTCCTATTCCAACCAGGTTTACACAAACCTTGGATTTTCCTAGTCCAATAAGGATTATACAAACCCATAAACAAATAGCCTTTTAGAATAAAAACGTTGCTGGCTATAATTTGAAAACCCATAAGCTCGATCGATCGGGACATCTGTTGAGCTTTAATGAATCTCGACAAATCGAGCTTTTATCGAGGAGGTATCGAGACCTGCAGATTGCATTTTTCCGAGCAGTTCTTGAGTAATCTTCATGTTTTCAATTTAACCACTTGTAATGATCATCTTCAACCTACTTAGATTTACCCAACTACAAGTAAAGTGCGTTTTGTCAAAGGATTAGCCAATTACATAAAAATATGTCCCCAACACAATAGCCTAATTCCACAAAATCTAAGTTGTTTCACCAAGCACACCCTTCCATTACAGATTGTCATAATAAAATTATGTAGTAAATTTTTGCTAAAAATTGTTGGTGCAAGAATATGAATTTAAGCCTTAAGATTCAACGTATTAAAAAAAAAAGGCTTAAAATTCATATTATTTGACCTATAAAATCCAAGATTCCCTTTCTCCACTTTTATACAACCTTTAAGACACATTAAACCCCCACAAATCCAACATTAAGATACATAAAACTTGAGCTCATTCATAAGAAAGGCACTGCTACCGTGAAGCCAATTGGTGTGCATACATATTAGCTAGGATGGGAGCCAATCAAGTAGTTGACTTCATTTTGTATGACAATTTGCCTGTGGACTTAGTCTCTGTTTATGAGGAGGACCTCAATGGGTTGTATCTTAATAGGCATTGTCCTGGAACCTCTGTTTTTCTTTAGTTTTTGAATGCTATCCTTATTTACAAAAAAAAAAAAAAAAAAAAAAAAAAAAGCCCTAAAGGACAGATCTTTCTTCCGAAGACCTACTTGTGTTCTTTCTCCCTTGAAACCCTAATTTTGAACCTTTACCTCAAAGATTCATCGTACACACACTTATATCTTATTCTTCTTATTCTTTAATATTCTTATTCTTGAAAATCAAATCAAAATCATAGAAACCTCTGTGTAAACTGAGAATTATTATTATCCCCACTTGTTGTACACTTCGTATTCACAATTTATTTTTTGAACTAAAATCGTGATTTGAAGTCACAATTTCAGTTAAAAAACTAAAATATGTGTAACTTGTGTCAGTTGTGTGTAACATGCTGTGTGTAATAAACACATCCCTTCTCTACAATAATACACTATAGAGAACACCAATGGGAGCACCATCACAATATCCCAACCTCTTGTCTTGGCTAGTCCCAAGCCAGTACCTTCTCAAGCTTCCTCTCAAAGTATATTCTCCCAATAACCAGTAAACTGTAAAAGATGAAGAACCACACACATTTTAGCAAAAGAGCTCTGGACCTTATTGTCCCTTTCAAGTTTCAAGTGCCACCATGAATAGCAAAAGCCCAAGTACGAATAGAATTAACACCGCCATAGCGTTGGAGCTTTGGATCAGCAATTGATCATGTGGGGTTGAATCAGAAAGCTTCCGAGAAGTTTCATTGTCATAATTAAAAATTGAGATCTCCTTGCCATAAAACTACTTGTCAATGCAATCAATGAGTGCAGAATACGGATAACATAGAACATAGACAATCCCATTGCATAAAAATTATCAAATCCAACTTAAAGTTGTTCTGTTTTACTATCCTTAAACTATAATGGCATGTTTGGATGTTTAAAAAAGGAGGAGGAGTAAAGTAGAGGGAGGGAAAATAATCTAATTACCTTGTTTGGAAGTTTTTTAAGAAATGAGGGGAATGAGTTTGGAGGGGTTTCAACTCCCTCTAACCCCTCATTTTTAATTCCCCCAAATTGGAGAGATTTGGAGTGAGAGTAGAGTAGATAAATTATTATTCAAGTAAATTTTCTAATTTATCATTTCTAACAAATTAATCATAGACCAATGTTGCAAATCCATTTTCAAATAAGGGTAAATTTGTCTATTTTAATAATTTCCTCTCTTCTCCATCCTAATTTTTAAAACATCCAAACAAGGGGAAGGACTAATTACTCTCTTCCCCCTTACTAATTTTAAAAACATCCAAACAAGGTGGAGGGGAACCATTCTCCTCTACTCTACTCTCAACTACTCTCCTCCCTTCTACTTCCCCTCTACTCTCCTCCTTCTTTAAACTTCCAAACAGGCCATAAAGGTAGTACTCTATGGTGGCTTATCTAACGAAATAAAAAAAGAGAACAAAGGATAATTTCTGGATTGGTTTGAACTTTGAGGTAATCAGGGCCTCCTTGAGAAATATTTTGGATAATAATTCAGATGTTTTATAACTTTTATTCAAGTGTACTTGGCTGGTTTATATACCAGTTGCAACAACGTTAACAATCAAAAATTAACCACAACATCTAAAAGCTAAAGCAAGGGACTTCTAGGAATGGAAGAACACATTTTAAAATTTACCCAAAAAAAAAAAAAAAAATTGACAAATCTCATCTATTCTTGGAAAAAAATACTAAGCCTGTAAGAAAAATTTTAAATTATTATTATTATTTTTTATTTCATTAAACAAAATTTGAGAAACAAAAAACAAGAGCAATAGTCAAATATAACCTAAGTGACGTACTCACAATAAAATAATGAGATTTTTAGCAATTTTTTTGCTAGAAAACCAATTTTCTATTTTAACTATCTACTTTTTTAAATACACTTTCAACAAACTTTTTTTTTTTCCTCTATTAATGTTCTTGTTTTATATCTTTTTTATATTGAAGAAACTTTTTTATTTGTTTGTTTTTTATTATTATTTTATAGCAGAAACGATAGTAGACTTTATTTAGATAGAATCACGTTGCACTGTGGGGAAGTGAAAGAAGGGCATTCTTCTAACCAAACAATGTCTTTTTTCTCCTTTGCAGCACTAGCCAAGGCTAGTGCAGAATGATTACATTGTAAAGGTAAGCTAACAAAAGAAATAAAAGCAAAACTATCCTTAAGCAAAGTAATGTCTTCAAGGATCCAGGAAACTTCAAGGGTACAAATTCTATCTAACTTCAGTAGGTCTACCAACTCGGCAAAATTGCATTCCACTGTTACTTTGAGAAAACTCGTATTTTGGCAAACTTGAAAAGTTGTTCTCATCGCGTTAGCAGTTGTATAGAGAGGATTCAAATGCTTCTCCACCTGGAAACAATATACAGCTTGAACCTCACTATTCATATTACATATCAAGGAACCAAGCCCCACCAAAGTGGATTTCTTTGATTGTTGATAATAGCTTAATTTTGCATATTTATATCATTATTATAAAGCATTATTATACTTATTTTGAGTTAATTAATGCATTTTATATTTGGTTTTGAAATAATGTTGAATAATTAATTTCATGCTTAATTGAATTTTAATGCGTGAATTTATATTTTCTAGGAGAATGAAATTAAATAAGTGGATTTGTGCAAATAAGAAGGCTAATAGACTTTAATTTTACAAGGGCCATGATGAAATTAAAGAAGGACAACCCAATTAAATTTGAGTCCAATTGGAGCAAGGAATCAAAGGAAATTTGCACCAAATCCAAGTCCAATTCAGACTAGGATTCCAACTTGCACACCTATTAGTATTTTGGGTAGAACTTTTGGCTCAAATGTCCAATTGAGATGATTCAAGTTGGACTGGAAAGTTAACTTAAATGGTTACAACTTTTTACATTACCAAAAGTCTGAATTGTGAAGTTAAATGGGCTAAAAACGTTGGTTAATTGAAGCCTAAAAACTAAAGATTTTCTCCAATTGGGAATTCAACTTGTAATAGGATTCCTTGACCTATTTAAAGGTTCTTTAGGGAAATATTCAGAGAGGACTACCGTAGAAAGTAATTTAGGTTTTTCTAAAGTTTCTTCACAGTTTTTAGAGTTTTATTTGTGTTATGACTTGCTAGAAGCTGTGCTAAGGCAACGGGTAAAACACAACCGTTTATTAGTATATTCTTAACAATTATTTTAGGGTTTTAATGCTTATGTCATTATGTTTTTGATTGATTTACTCATCTAGAAAAGTGTTTAGTTTTGCATAATTCTTTGATTTATCGTAGACTCCAGGCACGTCAAATGCTTAGCATTCCCTGCGAACTAATTCACTAGTTTTGTTTTGCCTAAAATCAATCAATTTCATGAAACTACCTTAGACAATTAATCTTGACTTCTTAATGTTAAATCATCTGACTAAGATCATCCTTCATATGAATTTTAGTTGAGTTATAAAATAAATATTATTAATACTACCAATAGATGTGTTGTGTGTGGATCTCTAAATCTTAGTGCCTTAATATATTGTTATTTTCTCTCAATTTAAATAACCCTTATCAAACCATCAAAATCTCTTCAATTAAACTTTATTATTTTAGTTTTATTCTCTTGTGATTTGCTAATCAATTCCCTTTTTCCCGTGGACTTAACCTCAGATTCACCGAGTTATTACTTCACGACAGTCCTGCACTTGGGAGCATTATTTAAGTCGCAACAAGTTTTTGGCACTGTTGCCAAGGATTAGGCGATTAAAGAAGAGTTCCACTTTGTTTGGAGAGGTTTTCGGCATTAAATTTTTTCACATATTGGGTGATATCTCTCAAACTCTTTTCTTTTAAGTAGTTTAGTTTTCTTTTAGAGTTTTTCTTTTCTTTTTAATTCTTTTTTTATTGTTAAAGGTATTTGTTTTATTTTTTTTTATTTTTTTTCTTTCTTGCTTTACTATTGCATGCGTGTTTGGTGTCGTGATAGTGATAATTGCTTGGTTAGATTTGAGTCTAATAATTTGATAGGCAATTTATTTGATTCTTTCACACATTCTCACGCACTTGATATCGTGACAGACTTAGAGAGTAATCAAGGTGATGGGAATAATCTAAATAATGAAGACTTCCATAATCACCAACCAATTAGAATTTTCAGGGATTATTTGCAACCTACTAAAAGTAGTGCACCATTATGTATCATTTTTCCAACTAATGCAAATAATTTTAATTTTGAGTCCGGTATGATTTCATTGCTTCTCAAATTTCATGGCTTAGATTTTGAAAATCCTTACCTACACTTTAAGGAATTTGAGGAGGTATGTGCTACCTTCCATGACCAATCATGAAATGAAGAGATCATTAGGTTGAAGTTGTTTCCTTTTTCTCTTAAAGACAAGGCAAAAACTTGGCTTAATTCTTTGAGACCTAGGTCAATTGGTACTTGGTAGGAGATGCAAACTGAGTTTTTAAATAAATTTTTTCCAATTCATAGGACTAATGCACTTAAAAGACAAATAATGAATTTTTCACAAAAAGATAATGAGACATTTTATCAATGTTGGGAAAGATTTAAAGATTTGCTTAATTCTTGTCCACATCATGGTTATGAAACTTGGCGTATAATTAATTATTATTTTTTAATGAAAGTTTAACTCCAAACATGAGACGATGTACAATGGAGAGTTTATGAATAAAGATCTTGATGAGGCTTTTGATTATTTTGATCTCTTAGCTGAGAATGCCTTATCTTAGGATAGCACCGATACCTCAAATAGGTCTAGAGTATCCACTAACCCCTCTGGGGGTAAGAAAGCTCAATGGAATCAATATTGTGCCTAAAATTGATGAAGTTTGCAAAAATTTGTGAGACCATGGAACACCCTACAAATGAATGCCCTACAATTCTAGCTTTTAAAGAGGTGTTGCATGATCAAGCAAATGCTACAAACATGGTGAAAAAAATCATACCCTTCCCCTTATTCAGAGACATACAATTCAGAGTGGAGGAATCACCCAAATTTTAGTTGGAGGAATGATAATGTGGTTGCACCTCCTACACATGGTTCTTCGAATTTTGTTCCCTACAATCCCCCTTCAAAGAAGAGTCTTGAGGACACTTTGCAACAATTCATGCAGACTCAATCCACCATTAATACTCAAAACTCACAAGCCATAAATGACATTAGGAGCACTCTCACTAAATTGACCACATCTATGAGCAAAATAGAAAAGGGTAAGTTTCCATCTCAACCACAACCAAACCCCCAGGTCAATTTTTTGTTGATGATTGTAGTTCTTCTGAAAATAAAGTGAGTCAAGTTAAATTTGTGACTATTCTTCATAGTGGAAGAATCATTGAAAAAGATATTCCTAAAAGCAATAAACATGAAGAATCTTCCAAAATAAAGAGTAGTGATGAGGTCATTGAGCCTAAATCTAATGAGATTGAAAGGTGCCCTATCCTTGCTCCTTTTCCCCAAAGGTTGATTCCCCCTAAAAAAATGAATCAAAATTTTGAAATCCTTGAAGTGCTTAAGCAAGTTAAAGTGAACATTCCTCTTTTGGATGCCATAAAGCAAATTCCATCATATGCTAATTTTTTGAAAGATTTGTGTACTGTTAAGCATAAGCTTAATGTACACAAGAAGACTTTTTCGACTAAACAAGTTAGTATAATCATTCAAAACAATAGACCTCCAAAGTTTAAAGATCTAGGTTGTCCCACTATTTCATGTGTGATTGGTAATTCAAAAATAGAGAAAGCTTCTCTTGATCTTGGGGCAAGTGTGAATCATTTGCCATATTCAGTGTATGAGCAATTAGGTTTAGGCGAGTTAAAACCCACTTCCATAATTTTACAACTTGCTGATCGATCTGTGATTGACCCTAAGGGTGTTGTTGAGGATGTTTTGGTTCAAGTAGGCAAATTTTATTTTCCTATTGACTTTATTATTTTGGATATGCATCTTGTGTCTAATGCTAATTCTCAAATATCTGTGATCTTGGGATGCCCATTTCTTTCAACTTCTAATGCATTGATAAATTGTAGAAGTGGAGTCTTAAAATTATCTTTTGGCAATATGACCCTTGAGCTTAATATTTTTAATACTTGTAAGCAAACTAGGGATGAAGAGGATGTGCATGAAGTTAACTTGATTGAAACAATTGTTCAAGACCAAACATTAGAAGCTTGTCTAGTCAATTCATGTGATTTTAGTTTTGATGAGAATTCTGAAATTGCATACATTCATTGTCTCTCAGAATTTGCATAGGAATTGGAAGCGGGCAATTAGAAATTGAAATATGAGAGGAGTTGCCACCTTGTGAGATAAAGTTGTTACCATCTAGCGAGCAAGTACCTAAATGGGAGTTGAAGCCCTGGCCAAATGACCTTAAGTAAGCTTTTCTAGGAACCGATGAGACTTTTCCTATGGTAATATCTTCTGAACTTGACTGTTTGCAAGAATGTAAGTTATTAAATGTTTTGAGTAAACATAAAGGTGTCATAGGAAGGAACTTGGCTAATATAAAAGGACTTAGTCCATTGGTTTGTACTCATAGGATTTATTTAGAGGACAATGACAAACCATTTAGGGAGATTAAACAAATTTTGGAAAAAACAGTTAACCCAAATCGTAAAGATTGGTCTTTGAGGTTGAATGATGCACTTTGGGCGTACTGCACTGCCTATAAAAATATTCTTGGTATGTCTCCCTATAGACTTGTTTATGGTAAAGCTTGTCACTTGCCTATGGAATTGGAACATAAATCGTATTGGGCAATAATGTTGAACTTTAACTTAGACAAGGCTAGTTCATTAAGAAAATTGCAATTGGATGAGTTGGAAGAAATTTGGCGTGATACATATGAGAACTCTAGGATTTATAAATAAAGAATGAAGGTTTTTCACGATAAACATATTTTAAGGAAATCTTTTGAACTATCACAAAAAGCATTTTTGTATAATTCTAGGCTACATTTGTTCCCCAAAAAATTGAGATCTAGATGGACTGGAACTTTCATTGTTAAAAATGTTTTCCCTTATGGTGCCATAAAAATTGAAAACCCTAAGAATGGTAACATATTTAAGGTGAATGGACAACTTCTTAAGCTATTCCTCCAAATTTTCTATCTTTCTTTTCTTGTTTTGATCTTGCTTTTAGTTTGGTTTATGTTTAAGCATGTTTGCCTAGGTTAGTATATAGTTTTGTTTAGGTTTTGAGCGTGCTAGGTTGTTAGAATTAGGTTTTTCTTGCTTGTGCTATGTTTTTAGCGTTTTTAGGTTTTCTAGCAAGGACTTGCGTACACATAATCTTGCTTGTACACACAGGCTTGATTATGCGCACGTAGGCCTGTTTTAGCGTGTGTGATGCCATTGCCTAGAAACCCTAATTTTTTAGTTTGTTTGTTTTATTTCTGCTTCCACATGCTTGTTTGTTTAGTCTCTTTTCCATGATTTTATGCGTTCAATGCCCATATTTCACATGCTTAATTGCTTGGTTTGCTATCACATATTAGAGTTAGGGCTTGTTTAGTGTTTTTCTTGTTTTAAATTCCATGAACATGTATTCACATGCTCATGCATAATGCCATAGGTGCTGAGTTGCTGCAAGGTAAGTAAAAGGTAAGTCATGCATTGGAAATGTTCATGAATTTGTGACATGATCTTGTTTTGGTGCTAGAGATGAATATGAGTGCTTGGATGAATCACATTTTACTTGGATCTTTCCTTATGTTTATGCTTTTGCCTTGATTTGATTATACACATTGCTGCCTTGAATATGCTTTGATGCCATGTTAGATGAATGTTAGTGTTGTATATGTGTGGGTCGATTTCCTATGCTTTATGGATGGATATGTATGTGTTCTGGGATAAAGATGCCATGTTGTTTGCTAGATGCATGTTAGTGTGTGTGTGAGTTTAGAATGCAAGTATTTAAATAGTTTTTAATAAGGTTAAGACACAACGATAAGAGGCCAACCTTAGGGTTGGGCGATCTTTGGTGCCTAACACATTCCCAAGAGCGTACATAAACTTTGAACCCATACTCTAGTAGTAAGATTAAAATGTCCTTTCTCAAAAAGGACGTTATATATATGATTCCAAGACCATTGCAAAAACTAGGTAGCGACTCCTCCCTTGTGTCCATAAGACCTATCTAAGATATCAGTAGTATCCTAAGATTAGGCATTCTCAACTAAGAGATCAAAATAATCAAAGGTCTCATTAGGATCTTTATTCAAAAACTCTCCATTTCACATCATCTCTACAAATTGGCGCATCTTTGGAGTTAAACTTTCATAGAAAAAACTGATTAAATGCCAAGTTTCATAGCCATGATGTGGACAAGCATTATGCAAATTTTTAAATCTTTCCCAACATTGATAAAATGTCTCATTATCTTTTTGCGAAAAAATCATTATTTGTCTTTTAAGTGCATTAGTCCTATGAATTGGAAAAAATTTCTTTAGAAACTCAGTTTGCATCTCTTGCCAAGTACCAATTGACCTAGGTCTCAAAGGATTAAGCCAAGTTTTTGCCTTGTCTTTAAGAGAAAAAGAAAACAACTTCAACCTTATGGTCTCTTCATTACATGATTGGTCATGGAAGGGAGCACATACCTCCTTAATTCCTTAAAGTGTAGGTAAGGATTTTCAGAATCTAAGCCATGAAATTTAGGAAGCAATGTAATCATATGGGGCTTAAAATTAAAATTATTTGCATTAGTTGGAAAAATGATGCATGATGCATCACTACTCCTAGTAGGTTGCAAATAATCCCTGAGAGTTCTAATTGGTTGGTGACAGTGGAAGTCTTCATTATTTAGATTATTCACATCACCATGATTATTCTCTAAGTCTTCCATGATATCAAGTGTGTGAGAATATATGAAAAAATTATATAAATTGCCAAATGAATTATTAGACTCAAATCTAACCAAGCGATTATCACTATCAAGACACAAAACACACATGCAATAGTAAAGCAAGGAAGAAAAAGAAAAAGAAAAGAAAATAAAAAAAATACCTTTAACAATAAAAAGAATTAAAAAGAAAATAAAAACTCTAAAAGAAAACTAAACTACTTAAAAGAAAAGAGTTGGAGAGATATTACCCAATATGTGAAAAAATTTAATTCTGAAAACCTCCCCAAACAAAGTGAAGCACTTCTTTAATTGCCTAATCCCAACAGAGCCAAAAACTTGTTGCGACTTAAATAATGCTCCCAAGTGCAGGATTGTCACGAAGTAATAACTCGAAGAGTCTGAGGTCAAATCCACAGAGAAAAGGGAATTTATTAGGAAACCACAAGAGAATAAAACTAAGATAATAAAGTTTAATTGAAGAGATATTGGTGTTTTCATAAAGGTTATTTAAATTGAGAGAAAATAATAATATATTAAGGTGCTAAGATTTAGGGATCCCACACAACACATCTATTGGTAGTGTTAACAATATTTATTTTATAACTCAACTAAAATTCATGTGAATGATGATCTTAGTCGGATGATTTAACATTAAGAACTCAAGATTAATTGTCTAAAGTAGTTTCTTGAATTTGATTGATTTTTGGCAAAACAAAACTAGTGAATTAGTTTGCAAGGAATACTAAGCATTTAACGTGACTGGAGTCTACAATAAATCAAAGAATTATATAGAAATAAACACTTTTCTAGATGAGTAAATCAATCAAAAACATAATAACATAAGCATTAAAACCCTAAAATAATTGTTTAGAACATACTAATAAATGGTTGGGTTTCATCCCTTGCCTTAGCAAGACTTCTAGCAAGTCATAACATAAATAAAACTCTAAAAACTGTAAGGAAACTTTAGGAAAAACTAAATTACTTTCTATGGCAGCTCCTCTATGAATGTTCCCTAAAGAGCTTTTAAATAGGCTAGGAAATCCTATTACAAGTTGAATTCTTGTTTGGAGAAAATCCCATGTTTTTAGGCTTCAATTAACGGACATTTTTGGCTCATTTAACTTCATAATTCGGACTTTTAGTAAACTAAAAAGTTGTATCTCTTTAAGTTAACCGTCCATCCCAACTTGAATCATCTCGATTGGACATCTGAGCCAAAAGTTATGCCCAAAATACTAATTGGTACGCAAGCTGGAATCCTAGTCTAAATTGGACTTGGATTTGGTGCAAATTTCCTTTGATTCCTTTCTCCAATTGGACTCAAATTTAATTGGGTTGTCCTTCTTTGATTTTATTATGGCCCTTGTAATAGTAAAGTCCATTAGCCTTCTTCTTTGCACAAATCCATTTATTTAATTTCATTCTCCTACAAAAGACAAATTCACGCATTAAAATTCAATTAAGCACGAAATTAATTATTCGACATTATTCCAAAACCAAATATAAAATGCTTGAATTAATTCAAAATAAGTATGATAATGCTTTCTAATAATGATATAAATATGAAAAATTAAGTTATTATCAATTGTGAAATAGCCAAATACAATTTATGGATTGAATTTGAGCTAGGAGGATACCATTTTGGTAAAGAAGTAGGATCAACTTGAATAGTCTTCTTATGCACTTCCAAGAACTCCAACCTGTACTGATCATCCCAAGCCCAAAGATCCTTGGAAGAAGGAAGCTTGTTCTCAAAAAGCAGCTTGTTGCAACAATTTTAGATCATTCAGCAGGTTATACAAATTGTATCAAAATCTGCAGAAGATAGTTTCTTTATGGTAGCATCTAATGTGTCAATAAAACTGATATGGTTTGGAAGACAAAAATCATTCCAAAAGGGAGCTTGAAGCCAAATAGCTTGAGTAAAAGAGCACTCCCAAAATAAATGGGTACTAGTTTCAGCTTCTTTAGAACAAAAGCCACAAGAAAACAGATTTGAGATCTTCTTGTCAAACAACTTGGTGTGTAAAGGTAGACTATCAATACATGCTCTCCATATGAATGTCTTGATTTTGGGGGAACCATGGCAGCCCAAATACCATTCCAAAAGGAATGAAGTCAAGTTGAGTTGGATGTGGAAGCCAAATTTCTTTTGGATTGTTTTGCAACATCAATTTGTAGAAAGTAAGCACTTCTAACAGAGAAAGAACCGGATCGGTTTCTCGTCCAAATCAATGAATCTTCAGGTCTTCGGATGCTAAGTGGAATGGCTTTGATGATGGCTGCCTCATCAAGATAAAAAATGGAATCAATGAGTATTGTTTTCCATATTGGCTGAGGGGCTGAGAAATCCATTAAATCAGAAACTCTTGCTTCAATCGGTAGAATAGTTCAAGGAGATATTAATCAAATAACCATTAATCAAAGAACCATTACCAAGTCGCCATTTGATGCCTTGATGCATAAGATGAGTGATTTGGGACAACAGCTTCGAGGAAAGAAGTATTAGGGAAATACTAGGCTTTAAAAACTTTGCAAAACAAAGTTTTGGCTATGTAGCAACCTCCAACCTTGCTTATCAAATAAGGCTATATTGAAACATGTCAGATCTCTAAACCCCAAACCACCATCCTTTTCTGCTAGGCACAACTACTTCCAACTCAACCAATGCATCTTCTTTTCCTCATTTTTTTGGCCCCTCCAAAATTATCCCATCATGGAATTAATTTCGTCACATAGCCCAATAGGAAGTAAAAAGCAATTCATAGCATATACAGGATGGCTTGAGCTATGAATTTAATTAGGATCTCTTTACCAGCTTGTGACAAAAGTTTGCCCTTCCAACCATTGAGCTTGGCCTTAATTCTGGATTTAATATCAGCAAAAGCTTGTTTTTTCCCCTACCAATAATGGGGGTAAATCTAGATATTTCTCTAATGGTTCTGTGGATGTAGCATTTAAGAACGATCTGATGTCCACCCTTGCTATTGTGGGAGTATTGGTGCTGAAAAAAATAGATGTTTTATCACAGTTAATCTTCTGACCTGATGCAGATTCTAGGCTTGGAGTATCTCTTTAATAACATGACATTCTGATAAAGAAGCATTGCAGAACAATAAGCTATCATTGGCAAAAAGAAGGTGTGTTATTTGAGGGCTATTTCTGGAGATGCTAATGCCATGGAGTTGTCTTTGTTTGGCAGCATTTCTGAGAAGCGCAGAGAAACCTTCGGGGCACAATAAAAATAAATTGGGTGAGAAAGGATCCCCTTGGTGAATACCTTTGAATGGTTTGATGAAGCTTGAGGCTTCACCATTAACCAAAACTGAGTAAGAAACAGTGGAAATCCCACCCATAACAAGATCAACCCATTTTGAATGAAATCCCATCTTCAAGATTAAAGCTTTAAGATAATTTCATTCCACCCTGTTGTATGCTTTGCTCTTGTCTAACTTGAGAGCCATATGTGCTGTGTTTCCTCATATAATGCAAAGTTTGAAAAGAGATAAGAATATTATTTATGATCACTCTCTCAGCTACAAACCCACTTTGACAATCAAAGATAATTCTCCCTGTTAGGGTCATATTTTTTTGTAATTGACTAATCCTTTGACAAAATGCAATTTACTTGTAATTGGGTAGATATAAGATGGATTTAGTACTTCAAGAAACATGTTGTTCAAGTCAAGTATTAAAGACATGAAGATTGGTCCAAGAAACAAGTGAAGAAAAGTTGTTCATTAAGCCTCGATAGATAGCTCGATAGGTGCTTGCTATCGAGACTTAATGTGAAGCTCGATAGATAGCTCGACAGCAACTTAATCTATTGAGAATTACGATTTTAGAATTTCCAGATCTGAAATTTGGCCCAGTCTTGAATATTTGTTTGGAGTTTCTTTTCTCACAACCCTAGACATATATAAGACTTATTTTAAAGGCTGTCACACACTGAAACAGAGACCAAGAGACTTATTTTCTCTATGTAAAGTTACTACATTTGTATGCCATAGGGTTTTGTAACCAAGTGCTTTCAGATCTTCATTGTTGATGAAATGAAGAACTTTGTAGCCAATAACATCTGTTTAAGTTGCTGGAGTGAGTCACGTACTTGGGATTCGTGCAAAGGGTTAGTCACAAATTGGAGGTTTGTGCATTAAGGGAAAGAAGGCTACTGCAAGATCAAGTCCAATTGGGTATTGGAGCGAAGGTTCAACTGTTGGTTGGTATTTCGAGATAGGCCAAGGGTAGTTGGTAAGATTCCTTATACATGTAAGCGCTTGATTGTTGATTAGTGGATTCCTAGGAGTGGTGACCTTAAAATCACCTAGGAGGGTTTTTATCTTATGAGGTTTTCCCCATTTGTCAACAAATCACCGTGTCTAATTTATTTTCCATTGCATTTAGTTTAATTGGTGATTTGTTGGTGCCTCCATGATTTGCATGCAATTGAACCTAATCAATCAACTTGGGTAATTGAATTAATTGACTGGGTCAAGAAATCTTAACCCAACAAGTGGTATCAGAGCGGGCACACTCTGATTATGATTTAATCTTTGCTATGTGATCCATTGACCCTTATTGTTATCGATTACGGGCAATCCTTGATTATTCCTCCTTTATTTAATGGTACTAACTATGCATAATGGAAATTATGCATGAGAGCTTTTTTTTTGCGGTCTCTAGATGAAAAAGTCTGGTTGGCAGTTAGAGTAGGTGGGATAAAGCCTGAAGAGCCACCTGCAACATGGGATGATACCAAGATTAAGGTTGCCAACTTTAACAATAGGACACTAAATGCTCTCTTTAGTGCTATAACAAATGAAGAATTCAAGAAGATCTCTTCCATTGATAATCCTAAGGAAGCTTGGACTATTCTTCAAAATACTTATGAGGGCACTAAAGTTATTAAGAACTTTAAGCTTCAAAGGCTTACTACTAGCTTTGAGGAAATTAGGATGGATGAGGATGAATCTTTTAATGAATTTTATGCCAAGCTCAAGGACATAGTGAATTCAACATTCAATCTTGGAGAACAGATTCCAGAGCCCAAGATTGTTAGGAAGATTCTCAGATCTCTTCCAGAGAGATTCCATGCCAAGATTACTGCCATTGACGAATCAAAGGACCTTAACTCTATTCCTTTTACTAAATTGATTGGAAACTTGCAAACCTATGAACTAGGATTGCCAAGGGTTGGCAAAGGTGGTAAAGGCAAGAACATGGCCTTGAAGACCAAGAATTATGACAATGATGAGTCGTATAATGATGTGGATACCAAGTTGAAATCTTATATCACCAGACAATTCAAAAAATTCATCGAAATGCAAATGCCAAAACTGGTGATAAGGATCGCAAATAGATTGCTTTCTCTCAATATAAGTCCCAAGACAAGGGCAAGAGAGAATTTAAGAATGCTGGTCAAGGTAACAGTGTTCCTGCTAGACCAAAGTGTTATGGGTGTCATGGATTTGGACATATGAAGCAAGAGTGTCCCACTTACCTCAAATCCATTGGCAAAAGCAAAGCCCTAGCTGCCACCTTAAGTGTTTCAAAATCAGAAGTAGACTCCGATGAGAGTGAACAAGAAGGGATTGTAAATGCTTTTATAGCTACTGTTAAGTCTACTGAGGGAGAAGTAAAGGTAGTTAATGATGAAGAAGAGTTGATGGAATCAAAGTTTGAGAAGATGGACGATCAGGATGACATCCACACTGCCTATGCTAAGCTGTACAAGGCCTCTGAAAAGCATGAGAAGCTCTACAGGTAGGCCACGAGAAAGCTCAGTGAAGTGGAGTTAGAACATGAGGAACTCTCCACCAAGGTTGATGAAGCTAATCAGACCATTAGAGCACTAAGGTTGAAGAACAACTCTCTTGTTAAAAAGGCCAAGAAACTAGATGCTGAACTGTTTCAGGTTAGAGCACAACTGGAAGGACTTTAAGTGTCAAACTAGATGAAATGCTAAATGTTCAGAAGCCGACATCTGACTGAACAGTTCTCGGGTATGATCACCCTCTCTCCTCTTGCAGTACCTCTTCTAGTGCTTTAAATAAAGTTATTTTTGCTCCACCTGCTAATAATGATAACTTTGATAACATTGAGGTAACGGATCCTAAAACTGAAAGTGTGAGTGAGGATAAGAGTGATAAAGGAAAATCCATTCTAGGAGCACCCTCTAAGTTTGGTAAGAAAGAGACTAAGCAGAAAAATCATCGCTCTACCAACAAGAAGTCTCCACCAAATAATCCTCATTTCTGTCAATACTATGGAGCATCTGGGCACTTTCATCCAAATTGCTATAAGTGGTTAGCCATTCAACAAAGGAATAGTGTGTCATCTCTGGGGAACCAAAATCAACTCCAACTCTCTTTAGCCCCTCTTGGAGAACTTCTTAAGGCGGTCATGCTTCTTTCAAACTTTAATGGTTTCAAATCTCCTCCTAATTCATTTGGACAAAAGTTCATGCAAAAGAAAGGATCTCCATCCAAGTCTCCTGTCTGGAAAGATTCTAAGTGATTTCTCCTCTCTTGCATGGTTTGTGATTTGGTTTAAGTTAGTCTAGTTTTGATACTTAGTTTGTTTGTTTTTGCTTTAATTTATGTTTTTTTAATAAAAAAAGAAAAAATCACAAAAATACAAAAACCAGTGTGCGTTTGTGTATTCCGGTACTTGTGTACCTTGGATGGCCTTTGAAACAAAGTTTCCCAACTTTGTATCACTTGTAGTTTAGATGAGCACTTTCATGCACAACTAAGCAATGTGAGCTTTGTGGCTCTTCTATGTGATTTATATGATTTGGTTGATCTCTTATCTTTCATAACTTAAATCACTCTTTTTGACAGGAAGGACTAGAAAATCATAAAAGAAAGGCATAAATAACTATCTCACCACTAAAACTTGTCCATCATAAAACATTTATGAACAATTCACAAAAACCATGCTTGGTAAGGTGTAGCACTTGTACAACAAAATAAGGATGTTCAAGCTCACATAATTGGGTATTTTCTTCTCTCTCATATATGCCCATACATGATATGCTTAAAAGAAAAATATGCAAAGAACATGAAAAGTAAAAAGAATCAAAATACTTTTAATATAGTTGCAAGCGTGTTTTTAAGAGATGTGGGAGTTATATGATGTACCATAAAAGTGATAGTCTCCATCAAACAGTTATGATTGTGTGTGATTGGGTTTGATCATCCTATATCATTACTTGTCATATAATGATGCTCTTTCTCTCTTGCAAAAGTTTCACGCACAACACGCATAATCTTTGCTACCTTTGATACTACTGTACAGGTACAATGTGATTTGGCCATCACAAGGAATACATGTAGTAGTATATGCTCTCTAAATTGTCCAAACTTATTTTGAAATAAAATTTGGTTAGACATTTTTTATGTGTTTTGATCTAGAAATGCTTTGCATCTAGAGTTGAGGATTTTTTTTTTTTTTTTTTTTTTTTTTTTTTTTTTTTTTTTTTTTTTTAACATGCCCTTTGAATGCTTGCTTTGTTGGTTATCTTGTTTGCATTCATCTTGTGTTGTTTCTCCTCCTCAAAATCTCTTATTCAGGGCTCTTGAGAGATACCTCGACACCTGCTCGATACAAGCCTTTCTATAGAGCATTCTGGGTTTTTCTCGATACCTCTCGATGGATAGCCTGATCCATCGAGCCAAATTCTTTAGGGTCTCTGTCTACTTGATAGCTTTTCGATACCTTTCTCGATTTATCGAGAATTTTTGCAGTCAACACCTCTCAATCTATCAAGTTGAGTTTTTTATATATAGTTTGAGATCTAACCCGGTTTTGTTATTTCTCAAATATTTCGATCTCTCTCTCCTCTCGTGACTTAAACATCACACACTCTCTCTCTAAAATCACCCCTCTCATCAGTTTCTCAGACTAATCCGAGTCTCCCTCACTTGGTAAGTGTTCTTAATCTCTTCTTTTCCCTTTTCTTCATGCATTCATGCATCTTTTGACCCAAGTTTTCAAAATTTTGGGAATTTTTGGGGGGTTTTAGTGATTTTGTCAAAATTTTTGGGTTGGGTGTTTTTAAAATGAACTCATATGATCATGCATTGCATTCTAAGTTCATTATAACTCTATTTCATGCATTCTAGGATTGTGTGCTTGTTATACCTTGTGAGTGCTATTAGAATGGATTGGGTTTTTGCCCATGATGCTATTTATTGTTTGTATGTTACATATTCATGCATCTTCATGCATTGCATGTTCTTTTTCCTTCTTTCTCGTGCCTTAAAGTTTCTATTGTGTTTCCGTTATTCTCTTTGTCTCTCTCGTTTAGTCTCTTCATCATGGCACCTAAAAAGTCTATTCCTTCTATAAACCCAATTCGTCATGGTTCTTCTTCTTCGTCTTTTCCTCCTGAGTCTATTCGGTTCCGTGATGAGAAGGCACGAGATGACTTCTCTGAGAAATTTTTTGACCAAGCGATTCATTCTGAACACTAGGTCATTTGTCTAATTTTCTAGCCACTCCTCTACCCGGTGCATTTAGCTCTCGGGGATGAGCTTCTCTTTGTGAGAAACCCTCGAGGTGTCTCGACATGTTCATACAGGAGTTTTACTCCAACATGAACACCATTGATACCTTTGTACCTCGGTTTACTACAATATTCCGTGGCACACGTATCGTAGTCACCCCAGAACTTATTTCCATAGTACTATGTGTCCCTACAGTGGATCATCCGGATTACCCTTGTCATGAGCGTCTCTCTTCCATCTCTAGAGATGAGTTGGCCTCACTATTCTGTGAGAAGGCCATGTTATGTGGAGGAACTCTTAATTTCTCAATAATTGAGTTTGCTAAGGGTCCACAGATCCTTAATATGGCGATGACCTTTGTACTTACTCCACGGTCTCACTATAACACTATCACCGAGTCTCATGCTCATTTTCTTCTTTCCTTCATGGAAGGTCTCTCTATAGACTTTCCTTCACACATGATAGAGTTTATTATAGACTGCTATCACGATACGACTATACATGATAAGCTCATCTTTCCTTCAGCTATCATGCGTATCCTTACACACCTGCACATCACTATCCCTCCCATTCCTCACTTCCTCATTTAGGGCAGCTATCACCCTTGCTGATATCATGGAGCAACTTTAGCACATGCATGCTAATTTTGGTAGTCATCTTGACCATCTATCTGATGAGATGTATCAGATGAACACCAGGATTAGTTGCATCGCTCGCCACTAGTCTCGCCTTGGTGGTTTTGCGCCCTTACCTTCACCTGAGCACGCTAAGGAGTCTTCTTCTTTGGATGGTGGAGATGATGATGATGGTGATGCTTCTGGCTCTGAGTATGATGATGAGATGATGACCTCTTAGTGATACACCCTTTGTTACTTGTGACAAAAATGAGGAGTAGTTTTATAGATGAGAGTAGTCTAGGTGTTAAGGGGAGAGCTAGCATAGGATATACTAGATAGGGGGAGAGCAGTTTTAAGTGTTTTTTAGGGATGTAGTGAGATTTTTATGTATTCTCATTACATGTACCATGATCTTGTAACCACTTCAATTACATACATTGTACTTCTTTAATATATATATATATATATAAGATGATGTATGTTTTCTTCACCTTTGTTCCATATGTGTTGTTTTTTTTTCTATCTTTATATACATGTTTCTTCTTATACACAACTTGTCTATGTTTCACACTTGATGCCTTGATGATCTTGTTTAAGTGCTTCAGTTAAGATAGGTTACAAGTCTACTATGCCATGATCTCTCATCTTACAAAGTTTTTCAAGAGTTTGTGTTAGGGTTAGACTTATGTACTTTTGTATATTATGGGATAGTTGTGTTAGACTTCTCTTATATGTTTTTTTTTTGTGGTTTTGTCACGGATTGCCAAAGGGAGAGACTGTTAGGGTCATATTTTGTTGTAATTGGCTAATCCTTTGACAATATGCACTTTACTTGTAATTGGGTAAATCTAAGATGAGTTTAGTATTTCAAGAAACATGTTGTTCAAGTCAAGTATTAAAGACATGAAAATTGGTCCAAGAAACAAGTGAAGAAAAATTGTTCATTAAGTTTTGATAGATAGCTCGACAGATGTGAAGCTTGATAGATAACTCGACAACTGCTCGATCTATCGAGAATTACGATTTCAAAATTTCTAGATTTGAAATTTGGCCTAGTCTTGAATATTTGTTTGGGGTTTCTTTTCTCACAACCCTAGACATATGTAAGTTTTATTTTAAAAGCCCTCACATATGGAAACAGATACCAAGAGACTTATTTTCTCTGTGTGAAGTTACTACGTTTGTACTCAATAGGGTTTTGTAACTGAGTGCTTCCAAATTTTTATTGTTGATGAAGTGAAAAACTTTGCAGCCAACAACATTTGTTCAAGTTGCTGGAGTTAGTCACGTACTTGGGATTTGTGCAAAGGGTTAGTCACAAATTGGAGGTTTATGCATCAAGGGAAAGAAGGCTACTACAAGATCAAGTCCAATTGGATATTGGAGTGAAGGTTCAACTATAGGTTGGTATTTCGGGTTAGGCCAAGGGTAGTTGGTAAGATTTCTTATACTTGTAACCGTGATTGTTGATTAGTAGATTCTTGGGAGTGGTGACCTTAAAATCACCCGGTGGGGTTTTTGCCTTGCGAGGCTTTCCCCATTTGTCTACAAATCACCGTGTCTAATTTATTTTTCACTGCATTTAGTTTAATTGATAATTTGTTGGTGCCTCCACGATTTGCATGCAATTGAACCTAATTAATCAACTTGGGTAATTGAATTAATTAAACGGGGTCAAGAAATCTTAACCCAACACTCCCTAAAATCTTCTTGAGTCTATTGGCTAACACTTTAGATAAAAGTTTAAAAATGACATTGCATAGACTGATGGGTTGAAAATGAAACATGAGCTCCGGGTTGTCTCTTTTTGGGATGAGGGTTATATGCGAGAAATTGATGCTTTGTAAAATTTTTCCAAAATTTATACAATCAAGAATAGCATTAGAATCAGTACCCACAATATGCCAATATTTTTAAATAAATAAAGGATTCATACCATCAGGTCCTGGAGTTTTGGTCGGGTACACTTGGAACAGAGCTTCCTTTACTCCTTCTGTGAATATTCTTTAAGTAGCATTCTATTCATGTCTAGCGTGACCACTTCAAGAACATGGTGAATGACCTGATGATAGGATCTGGTAGAGACTTGTGAACATCTCTTAGAAGTAATTGGCTGCAACCCTCTCCAAATCATTTTGTTGGGTAAAATAAGTACTAGATGCATCTCGTAGTTTTGCAATATCATTGCTCTTTCTCCTTTGGGACGCCATATAATGAAGTATTTGGAATTATGATCCCCATCCTTAATCCAAGAAATTTTTGAACGTTGATGTCAATAAGAATTTTCTTGGCCTAGTAGTTCATTGAGTTTAGCTCTGGTAACATTCATACATAGGAAAGTTGCTGGTTTGATGGATCTGCATGAGATTCCAACTCAAGACTAGTAAGCAAATTCCTTTTAGCTTCTATAGACTTTATTAGACCTTTTGCATTATCACTGCCCCACTGAAGAAGAGCCACTCTAGCTGCTTTGATTTTTTGTGTAAGCCGAAACATGGGAGTACCCCATTGTAGTGAATCCCAGCTGGACATATCCTCACAGTTAGAATCACGCATCCAGAAGGCTTTGAAACCAAAATCAGGTCATCATCACAGCTCAGGTCACTGTTCTTGGTATCAGGTCATCATCACAGCTCAGGTCACTGTTCTTGGTATCAGGTATTTCTTTTTGCTATTTGGTTGATTTGGAAAGATAGGAACCAGCTTGTGTTTAGGAAGAAATCTCTAAACCCGAATCTGACTAAAGTGATCCTGGACCGGGCTATGGAGTTTGATGTCTGTGCTTGCAATCATCTAGCTACCAGAAGAATGATCTTGAAGAGTGTTAGATGGGAGAAGCCGAGGGAGGGTTTTTTGACTCTGAACACTGATGGTTCGGCTTTAGGAAGCTCTGGGTTGGCTGGAGGAGGTGGTTTAATCAGAGATGGTAATGGCGGTTGGGTAATTGGTTTTGCTAGGAAGATCGGGACTGCGTCCAGCTTCTTGGCGGAGCTTTGGGCTCTTCGGGATGGGCTTCGTCTTTGTCTTCAAATCCATGCTCAAGCTGTCTGCATTGAGTTAGATGCAAAAGCTGTGGTTGATGCCTTCAATTCGCAAAGCTGTATGAACACTATCATATCCGCTATTATGGAAGATTGCAAGCACCTGATTACTCAGATTCCCCGAGCAAGAGTTAGGCATGTTTACAGAGAAGCCAATAGATGTGCGGACTTCTTAGCTAAGTTAGGCACTTCCCTTGTGAATGATTTTTCCATTTTTACTAGTCCTCCTGTGGACCTGATTTCTCTTTTGGAGGCTGATGCTTCTGGCATGACTGTAAACAGGCTTTGTCCTGCTATTTTGTTTGCTGGTTAGTCTTAATATATTCCATTTCTACCAAAAAAAAGAAACCAAAAAAAAAAAAAAAAAAAATCTATGCTTTTTTACTGACTTAAGACCAGGGGAAGCTTGAATTTTTTTCCATAAGTGCCATATGGTCAGAGAAACGGAAGGAAATATGAGATAGTTTGGAGTGAGGAAATAGATCAAACCACTCCTGATAATACAAGCCCCGATCCAAATATCCAATCTTGCATAAACTAAATTTCCTTCAAATCTGTAGTTACACCACGTAAATTTAGGTCCACTAAAACCCAAGTCAAGCAATGAACAATCATCCACAGCCCTGGTAAATTCTGCCATCTGGTTATAAGGCCTGAATCCATTACCCTAATACTCATCTGGGTGCAAGATTTCATTGAAGTCACCAAGTAAGAGCTAGGGAAGAGAAAACAATTTACTTAAATGGCGCAATAAATCCCAGGATTCACCTCTCCTTGAAGTTTCAAGATGTCTATAGAAACCAGTAAAGCACCAAAACAACGCCATCTTGGGTAACCAGGGCATCAATGTGATTTGGAGAGAGGATCGGACATCAATATCCAAATTATCCCACCATAATAGAGCCAATCCACCACCCAAACCACTTCTTGGGATTGCAAAACCTTTATTCAATCGCAATTTCCTCTTTAATCTAGGAAACCCATCTCTATCCAGACGAGTTTCTGATAAAATGAGGACTTTGGGACCTTCTTTACTCGCCAAACAGCAAAGTTCTTCTACAACATCTAGGATCCCAAGCCCTCGACAGTTAAGGCTTAGGATTTTCATGTTGGAGATAGGGGATGACAAGGACCCCTACAGACTGGTTTAGAAATATTCCCCGTGTCCTTCCTAATGACTTGCTTTTTTCACGAAGGTGAGTAAGGAGTAGTGGGGGTTGTCGGAGGACGCTTTCCAGGAAGAGGTTGGCCAGTTGAGACCTCACTGGAAGGCTGAATGTTGGGATTTCATAAAATCCATTTCCAAGATCGTAGGGATGCTATGTTAAGCCCCGATAAGTTCTCAGGTAAATCCAAGATTATCTCCATCTCTACATCAATATTTGAAAATTCCCCATTTAACTTTTGGTTGTCCATATCTTGAAATTGTTTCAACTTTTCCTTCAAAAACTTTCGTCTGATCCTTCTCTCATAACAGAATTCGCCCAGGATTTAAAGATTGAGTCATATCTTTCCTATCAACAACCGGAGTATTTGTATTTAAAATACTTTCCTCCAAATTAGGACTTGACTTATCCGAATAAGAAACCACATAATCTTTGGAGATATCCGGGGATATTAGCTTTGAATTATCAGGTATGAAAATCTGAGCTGATAAGGAAACTTGATTTTCAGCTAATGTGGGTGTAGATAGGATACTAACCCGCTCAGAATTTGAATTAAGCATCAGATCCGGAGAATTTGAAAATTCCCGCTCAACTGGAATTTCCTTGAGCTCAGTCAGTTGGTGACAAACTGTCCTCTCACCAGATATACCGATCAACTGGACATCAGCTTGTTGGTGCCAGACTTGGGAGGAATCAATTAAGCCACCATCGCCCTCAAGTGCCTGAATTTCTTCATCATCATCTACGCTAAAATTGGGCTGATTGACATTACCTTTCTTTTGACTAACTTTTGGGGCTATGGCGCGAAGCCATAGACCAAATTGAAGCTCATCCTCATTCGACGATAGGCAACCTTTTTTGATTTTCTGACACTCACGACTTTGATGGCCAAGTATACCACATCGATAACAAAAAATAGGCAACCTCTCATATTTGAAAAAAAACTCATCCTTCCTCCATGTCTTCAATGTACACCATTTTTCCCCTCATTAATGGTTTCGTCATGTCGATATCTACTCGGATCCAAAGGAAAGGACCCCAAGCAAGGCCACTGCTTGAAGCATAGACCAAGATAGGAGTACCAATATCTCTAGCAATTCAAGTACCAACTGCTCTATTCATACTTTTGATGGGAATGTTAAACACATGAATCCAAAAAGGAGAATGCTGTAAAGAAACATTAAAAATGGCCAAAAATAAATTCTTCCCAACTTCTTTGATGTTTACCCCTATGCGCCTCGCCAAAGTTGTTGAGCAGTAGATTTGAATGCCTCTTTATTAAACTCCTTGTTGATCTGAAGTTTAAAAAAAAGACTAAACTGTGCTGTTGCTTTGAGATAGCTACATCCTAAGTATTCACTGCCAAAACGCCTTTTGCCTCTTTAGAAAGATGAAACTTCTTCCACATTTCCTCCAAAGCCGCATCCATGATGGTCACCAGAGAAAAACAGAGACAATGGGAGGATACCAAGAAAAAACGAAAAGGAAAAAACAGGACAAAGGACAAAAAAAAAATCACCTACCACGATTAGGCAAACCAAATCGGAGAGGTTGGAATCTTACGTTATAGAACGCAAGTTGGTTTCTTATACTCACCAAGACTGAGAGAGCCAGGGAGGGAAAAGTTTTTAAGAAGAACAATAGTATTTTGTAGTTCAGTTATTAACGTATTGAAGAAACTTGAAAGAGAGATAAAAAGATGGGTGAAGAAAAACGAAAAATTATTAGACGTTATAATATTGTATACCTCCGGTAGCTTTGCAATTTTATTATATTATTAAGTAGCTGGACCGAGCTTGTTTGAAAAAAAAAAAGGGGAGGGGGGATTGAATAACCAAAAATTGGACATAAGGAAATTTAGAGGCTATTTGATTCGCCAGTTTTCATGACTCAATTCTCTGTTTCCATAACTCATTACTCAAAAATAGTGGGACTCATGGTAAGAAGTTCGTTTGGTTGCACAATACTCTGTTAACATAACTCTGTTTTAATTTCTCAATTCTCTACTTTTTGAGTTATGAGTTGTGGAAATTAAAAACAACTTTTGGCTATTTTCAATTTTTAATTCTTTGTTTTCAATGGCAAACTTGTAAATAACATTACACACCCGGTCTCACAGTCAGATTTTTTGCTCCCTCTTTATCTTTTTTTCTCTTTTTTTCTTTTTTTTTTTTGTCTTTCATGGGTCTGGGACACACCTGCTCCTCTTCTTCTTCTTCTTCTTCTTCTTCTTTTTCTTCTTTTCTTTTCTTTTTTCCTTTTCTTTTTTTCTTCTCTTTTTCTCTTTTCACTTTCTGGGTTTGGTTCTTTTTTTTTTTTTTTTTTTTTTTTTTCCTTCTTTTCTTTTCTATTCTCCTTTCTTTTCTTTTTTTATTTTCTTTTCTTTTCTTTTCACGTTGGTTTCTGGGTTTGGGTTCTTTTTTTTTTTTTTTTTTTTTTCTTTTCACTGGGTTTCCATTCTTTTTTTTTCTTCTCGAGTTCGTCGAAGTTGTCGCCGCTGTTGATGTTGCTATTGTCACTGTGGGTTGTAGCGGCGACTGCGGCGGTGGTTTTTTTTTTTTTGGGTTTTTGGAAAAGCATGAAAAGCATTGGGTTAGGGGAAAACAAATGGGAAAAGCATTGGGTTTTTTTTGGTTATATTGTAGATCTGGGAAAAGCATAAAAATAAGGATCATGGTGGGCTTGATTAAAATATGTGTTAACATAGATGAAGAGAAAAGCAGAGAAAAACAGGAGAAAACGAAGAGAAAAACAAAGGGAAGAGGCAGGGGAAAAAGAAAAAAAAAAGAGAGAGAGAGAGAAAGTGAATTGACATTGGGTCAATGTGTGGGTCCCACAAACAGTTGAAAAATATTGAGTGATGAGAAATGAATGATGTTGCCAAACGAGGTGGGGTATTTTAAGTGATGAGTGATGAGTGACGGAAATTGAGTGATAAAAAATTTGCATCCAAACAGCCTCTTATTATGCACATTGCAAATTCTTTGAGGAACTGTGTTCTACTTCCATTATTCTATATGCCTAGGTTCTTATGACAAGTTTTTGAATCCGATTACAATTTCTGCTCATGTCCTTTTAGACCTCACAAAAATCTTAAATTTAAAATGCTTCTTTTGAATTCAAACCATCTAAAACGGACCTTTTTTACTGGAGACAGGTGTTGCATCTAACTTGTTCAGACTTGCCATTTATTCATGTCCTCATTTAAGCTAAATCAACTAATCAATTTCGCTACAACGCTAAAAATTTGAGAGAGAGAGAGAGAGAGAGAGAGAGAGAGAGAGAGAGAGAGAGAGAGAGAGAGAATTTCAATTCCTATAAACTTATTGTTACCTAAGGGATGCCTCATGTGATGTGCAACTACATGATAAGTTCATATCAAAATATTATAAAAACTTGTTCTTGTAGTTCTTGTGTTATAATTTAAAATAGTATTATGTTTGTTTTGTTTAGAACTCCGTACACTCAAATTGTTTAACCTAATTAGTTAACCAAGTTAATACTTAGGTTTATTATGAGATCTAGGTTAAACACAAGCAATCATATCATAAAGTGTGGAAATATAAAAAAGACAAGCGATATAGTTACCTAGGAAAACCAATGAAACCAACAATTTCAAGGTAAAAAATCTAGGGAGGATTTAACCAAATCTATCGTCAAGATAACAAATTCACTATGGTAGAATGAAAGTTTTACAGTAGATTTTCTCCCTAAAATCTAAAGCAACCTCTTCTAGTATTACTTACACGACCACATGTAGCTCTGAATTCACGGACTATTCTATCTGAATTTGTTGAACACAAATACCTACATTTATGACTCTGAGATCCCACTCAAAACTTTAAATCATTAGCTATGTATGATCTTATAGTAGCAACTTCAGATCTACCGATTCTAATAATATATATAGATGGAATTCCGATAGTGACTTTGACAGGAAAAGACACAATACCTTTTAAATCTCACAAAAGTACCTCTAAAGTCATAACAAAATGTGTCTTATGGTTTCCTTTAAATACTAGGAGAATTAGATTTGAAACCCTAATCACTTAATGGGCTTAATAGGTTGATGGGCTTTAATTAAATTCTGTAGAAACTCATCTCGATCGGTGGAGCCTTCTTCTCGATCGGTCGAACTTGGCATGTTTCGAATTCTTGAAATTCTGACTTGTAGCACCTTGAGCATTGTCTAATCATACCTATAGACTTAGGAATCTATATCTAGACAAATTTTTATTCACGATTTGCCAATTGTTCTAAACTTTTAGAACCTAACATATTATATTTAATAATTAGTTAACATTACATGTCATCGAAAAGAGAAAATATATGAATTATTATGATTGATATAATTCAATATAAAAACAAATTGTTTGAACGATATCACAAATACTTAATTATTTTGATTAACTGAACTACATAATTACGGGTTCTATATTTTTTATTTGCATGTATTATTAAATTTTCTTTTGTATGATAATTGCTTTGAAGGGTTGTGATTAACAAAGTACAATAGAAAAGTCATGTTTATTTTATTTATTTTATTTTTTTAGTGGATATGTTTTTTTGAATACTTCCATTGTCTTAGTCAAACACACACTTTTAAAGTTGCATTAATTTTATATTTACTATTTCTAACACAATTTCTCTAATACACTCCTATATTTTTTAATGGAATATTTTCTAATATAAAATGGGCATAAATAAAAAGCCACAAATTGAAATGTTAAAAGAGTCAAGAGTGTGTGCATCAAAATAAGTACGAAAAGTAGCTCGCAAAAGTACTAGTGTGCTTACCATGATTGATCCCTTAAATAATCTTTGCATAGTTGCATGACTTGGTATCTTATTCACAGGGCTTAACAAATTTAAATCTACTTCAATAATTCTAACTTTTTAAGCCTCTAGAGTTTAGATGCGTCCTATAGATCTATAATGTGTTTTATAATGTGTTGGGATAGTTGGAAAATATAGTTCGTGGTATAATTAAGGCGAAACTATACTATAGATTTCTAAAGTTTACCTTGTAAGTGCAATTGGTTTCTCAAGTTTTAAAAATAAGCGACATTAGTCATTCTGTTAACTTCTGTTAATAGAATAGTGACTTGGCATTTTTTTTAGAGAAATGCTAACGAGTGTCCTTAGGGCACTGGTTAAGAATTCAGTTAAAGAAAGTTTCTATAGAAAAAGAAAAAAAAAAAAACAATTAATGTTTTGACAGCTTTTTTGATTTTCCATAAAAGTGATGTAAAAACTTTCCTAAAATGAATTATTAACAAATGCCCTTAGGACATTAGTTAGCATGACCATTTTTCTTAATGATATGACAATTTTTTTAATGAAAAAATTACAATATTTATTTTACACATAAGAAACCTATTAACACGAAATTTTGTACCTAATCAAACCTAATGATTAGGTTTGGCTAATGACAAACCCAGTGCTACCGTGCTACGGCGTAGAACTTCAGGAGGACCAATGGCGAACTGGGTTTAATTGGCTAAATTAAACAAACAAACTAATGCTTGTTCAAGAGCTTCGTTATCTAGTCAAAATTCTCACCTGAAGCCTGATTCATCAACTCCACGTAGTTGTTGGTGAGCTGCCAAGTCATCGTCGTCGATTAGGTGGATATCTTATTTGAATCATGTAGACCAATTTTTTTGGGACAATGTGGGAGAGCAATTCTAATTTTAAAATTTTGATTTGTCATTTTTTGTGGTTAGTTTGTTTTGATTTCTTTGTAAAAATCCCATACCTATATATCTATATGTATATATCATAATAATATGTGAAATTGAGAGAAACTAAAATTAGAATTCCAAATTAAAGTTCTAATTTTGCGTCATGTGTCATAAATTATTTATTCCTAAAGAGTTTTAATTCTTAATTTTAGAATCAAATGTGGGACTACATCATAAATATTAATCCAAGTGAGTTATTAATTACAAAAACCTAAGAGTTTAGAATAAATGAATCGTAAAAAAAAAAAAAAAAAAGAAGGTGCATCACAATAATAAATAAAAAAAATGGACAATTTACATTTTATACCTAATAATATCTTTACAAAATTTTGTAAAAGGTTAATAAAATGTAAAAATGACTATCAATAGTATTTAAATTATATATTTTAAGAATTATATTATATATTTTATTGTATATCTTTAAGTGTATCCATGCATATGCATGATGTTATAAACTAGTTTATATTTAGAGCTGAGCATCTAAGCTGCCACCTTGTGGGGCATTGCTGCCACTACCACCACTCTTTGGCTTATCGTAGTTCCTTTCTATTTATATATTTGTTTTTGCATACATACTTAACCTTACAATATTTTTATATTTAAAGCTGAACACTGTAGTGGTGAAGGGCTGAAGGCCAATCTCCAATGAACCCACCCGTGTTCTTTCTTCTAATTTCTTGATTTTTTTATAAATATTTTGGGATTAATGGGTTTTTGACGTGTAAAATAAATTTTGTAATTTTTTATTAAAAAAATTATATCATTAAAAAAAAATGTTAGGTCACTATTTCATTAGTACTATGTAAGCAATATTATTAATCGTAGTTAATAGAATGATTAATACAATTCATTTTTTTAAATTTGAGGAACCAATAATACTCACTTGAAACTTAAGGGATTGGTTGTTTTTACAGGATAAACTTCAAGGACTAATAGTGTAGTTTTGTCTATAATTAATATAAATGGAACGGAAAAAAAATAAAAAGAAAAAAAATTTATAAATAAATAAACCTCCTGGCAGTCTAACCTAACTTTACAGCCACTATTAATATATATAGCAAGGCTATTAATTAATCAATAATCTTCCCAATAGTCAAAAAAATCGTCCAACTACCAAGATATGGGCATTTATTTAAGACTAAGAGCCGTTTGTTTTCCAGTCCCCTGCCCCATTCAAAACAGATTTCGGAAAATGATTTTTTTTTTTGGGTTTCTCTTTTTTGGTTTTTTTTTAGTTGAAAGATAAGCATAAAGTCTTCAAATCGTTGTTTTCATTGATGAAACAAATCGTAATGTTTAAGACGTTTCCTTTGTCTCATAGGGTTTAAATTCTATTTTTTATTTTTTTTACCAATGATTTAAAGTTTTTGTATTCCATTGTTGTCCATGTTGACCATGCTTTGCAAGCACAATTCCATGATGATATTGAAGGTTAATACTTTTTTTTTTTTTTTTTTTTTTATGGAATAAAAAAGAAAATATTACCTGTTGTTATCTATTTGGAGCGATTATGATTATAATATAGCTTCCTTCTTATTGAGAAATCAATGAGAGGCCTAGACAATGAGTAATTATTCCGTACTTTGGAAATACAATGATATGGTATTATGTCCTCTGCTATAATATTACACTCTACTAATTAAATTCATGGTAAGATTCACTATTTATTTGAGAAGATAGAACTTTAGTGACGGTTTGAAGGTTAATACTTTTTGTATGTGTGAGAAAATAAATAAGGTAATAAGACTTACTTCTTGTTATCTACTTAGTGTGATTATAGTAGCTTCCTTCTTATTGTGAAATTAAGTCGGAGGGGTTTATAGACAATGGGTAATTATTTAGCACTTTAGGAATATTGTGACGGGATACTCTCTTTTTTACATAATATTGGGTTTCATTAATTAAAATTATGGTGGGATTTACCATTCATGTAAAAGGAAAGAATACTATACTTTCTAGGGCACTAGTGGTTTCAAGTAATAAAAAACAATAGTTCTATTTTTTTTTTTTAAATAATTGGATAATTACAAGCACAAGGAAGGTTGGATTCGAATAATGGCTCTCAATTCTCCTCTTAAAGGATAATAACAGGAGAATAAGCAACGCCACTTAATTTCAAGATTTTGAAGGTAACAGTCCTTAAACCATAACAAATTTACAACGTTATCCTAAATATTTAAATTTAAGAGTTATCACCAATGGCATGGTCAAGATTTGATTTCAGGGAGGAAAAATATATAATTTACATATGTATGTCTCCATATGTAATTTTAAACACATCATGATGAGCACAATGCACACACATTATATATTTAATGACACTAAAAACTAATTTGTACAATAAAATACTACTCACATAAATATTAAGCGATAATTTAATGTTAGATTTGCCATAAAAAATGGCATATCCATTCTATTGTATCTATTTTATTATTATTTTTTAAATTTAAATAAGTTGTGTTATAATTTTTTCCCATCAAAATTTTACTTTTAATTCTTATGTAATGATTTTAGAAAAAATAGATAAACCATAAGTACAACTTATATCAATTTTTGTTAAAGTCATAAATTTATTAAACCAAAACAATTTTAAAGCTTACAGTAAGCATTTTGTGCATCTAAAATTTTAGAGTTTAACTTTGAAAAAAAATCGAATTATGAATTTTATTATATAAGTATTTCCAAATTTTATTATACTTAATTTTATGAAACATAATAAGTTACTACATAAATAATTTAATGTCCTAACACTTTTGAAAGGTAACAATATTTTTTGTATTTTTTTCTCTTGAATTAAAACTTTTTTTTTTTTGTTGCTTTTTCTTTCCTTTTTTTTTTTGTTTTTTATTTTATAACTTTTGACCCTAAAAAAAATGATATAGAGGGAAATATTTTCTTTATATCATATCATCATATACTATATAATAAAAATTAGACTTAGAAACAATGGTTGTGCCAAACGGTTTCAACCAAATTGCAGAAATTTTTTTTTAGATTAAAAAAAATGAATATAAATTTTTTTGTTCTTATCTTCTTCTCCTATAATTTATAAGTTGATAAAAATTTTAATTTGGTTACAATCCAAATTCTTCACCTAATCATTTTCTTATTATAATATATAAGTTGATAAAAAAAAATTTAATTAAAAAAAATCGCAATCATAGTAGACGTAAAAAGTCCATCTAATTCTTATCCAAATTATCCTGATTTTTTTATATTTACATGTAAAAAAGATCCATCTAATCTTTATCCAAATTATCCTTATTTTTTAAATTTAAATTATATTACTACATGTAAAAAGAAAACAAAAACATAGTACACGTAGAAAAAAGGTCTATTAAAAAATTCTATTCAACTAATATTAGACTAACATTAGATTTTTTGTTCATATCAACTTCTTCAATATGAAGTGTATATATAGATTATTTGACTAATTATATTATTTGTATTATGTTACACTAATTGAAATCTATTTTTTATTTTTGTTTTTTAATAATAGAATGAAGACGGTGACAATATTATTTCAAGTACCATCATATGCATAATTGAAAAAACATACATCTTCCTAGTGAAAATTACTGCATACAATTTCTTCGTTCGCAAACAAAACTTTACAGTATCTAGAGTCATTGAAATTGAAGGAAACAGACAATTACAGATAAAAATGCTTCACCTATACTTTATTGATGAAGTTATTGTTAGAAATCAACACTAACTCTCTTGTCTCTAGAAATTTCTAGAGTATTCTAGAAACTTCTAGAACTTCTCACACAATCTCTCTCTCTAGAAACTTCTAGAGTTCCACTCAAATTACTTCTCTCCTGAATTATCTAGAAAGTTCTCTTGCATTCCGAAAATTTCTCCATGATGCTCTTTCCAGATTTCTCTATAAGATATCTCTAGAGACTTCTATGTAGAAATAAAACTTAGTCACATGTTTATAGAATACTCTAAAAGGTTGGAGAATGACATTCATTTAATGCCAATAAAAAGGAAGATGCTAGAAGCTTCAAGTTGGTTTCCTAACCAACATACACCTAGTATAAATAGATGTAGTGGTATGTGAAGTAGAGTGAGAGACTCCTAGTAGTGTAAGACTAGTGTGAGACTAGTGAGAGACTCCTAAAGTGTGAGACTAGTGAGAGACTCCTAAAGTGTGAGACTAGTGTGAGATTAGTGAGAGACTTGTGAAGAGTGTGAAGTGAAGAAATTAATAAGAGCTATTGTGTAGTGTCAATACATAGGTGTCTAGAGAGTTGGTGTGTGTGTCTTGTAAAAGCATTAGTGCTTGTAAAGTGTTGTAATTCAAAGAGTCTAGTTTTTAATAAAAGCTCGTTGGTCAGTCATTTGTTCAATAATCTAGTGTCAAAGCTTCCACTAATTCAATAGTTATAATATTATCATTAATACATAATGACATATTGCATCATATCGATTATAGAAAACAACAAAAAGAGGGACTAGGAATGGAAATGAAGTACCCAAAGAAACAATTTGTGCTGAAGTAAAGAAAAGAAAAATTGTGAAGAAGTAATCACAATTGCACAAATAAAAATAATTCGGTTCTTTTTAAAACTTCACACAATCTTTTTTTTCCTTAACAAGAAAATAACTTTTGCATTTTTTCTGTTTTGCAGAGAAAAAAGAAAAAGAAAAAAGAGAAAGTGGAAGCTCAAATAGAAGTGTTAGACTAATAGAGAACATATAAAATATTTTAATTTACTTTTTGTTTCTCAAATAAATCATGTATTATATAAGTTTATGTATAAAACCATATGGCAAAAATTAGAACAAAGGCTTTATTCCTTGAATAGTTCTATCTCCTAAAAGTAGTCAATTGTATGTTGTTTTTTCTAACGATTTTAATAAAGAACAATGGCAAAGAAGAATAAGGATACACTAAATACATAATGTACAAAGAGGTATTCAACAATTTTCCAAAGGTAAAAACTACTTCTAATATTTTTTTTAATCACTAATATTATTGTTAATAATACTGTAAATCACTTTTATTGCAGATTCATTAGATACAAAATTCAAATGCAAATAGTTTGGTACATGTAACTACAAATAACATTAATTATAGCACAATTGGTATGTTAGAAGATAATTTTGTATTGTTGTGTTATCGTTTTATATTTGATGGTTGTTATACCAATGCAATTTATTCATTTAATATTATTTGGTTATAATAATTATATATATATATATATATTGTAGGGACTGGGTTTGAGCACTATCCCTAAAGGACAAGTGAATCTAAGCCCAACAAGCCCAATACAATAAATTTGTAGAGAGTGGGTGAAAGATCTGGGCTTTAGTGAATATAACAACAGTTGAAAATGATTTGAAGAATGAATAGATAAAACGAATGCGAAACTAGGCAGGCAACTCTATCCTTGGCACTAGTCCGAGGAGCTTGGACTTATTATTTCTTGGATGTCAATGGCGATGGTTACAGGGTTCATTCAGGTTGTTACAATGTTTTTCCTTGTAAAATCCCGATCCCCTCTCTCAGGGCTCCTTCCTTATATACTAGTTTCCTCCTCCATATCCATCATACACGTGCAGGTTAGATTCGCTGCTGATCATCTTTGTCACATCAACTTTCTATCAGAACTCTTAGGCAGTAGTTGTAAGTTAGAGAAGCCATTGTTCAGGTATCACTTCCACATTAATGCGGCCAGAGTGTTAGTTGTGGAACATTAAATGTGGAGGCTGTAGCTTTTTCTGGAATTGCTCTACTGCCATGCTCCAAGATGTTTGCTTGTTGTACTTATGTTTTTCCCCGAGGTACTTTGGAAGATCACCTCTGTCGGTAAGTCTCATTACCTCATCCTCAACCATGTATAGTCGAGGACAGAGTTGTCCTTGGCACGGTTTCCTGGGGCGCTATGGTCACCATTGTCTTACCCATATACGACTATGGGTTCATCATGGGCTACAGGCCCAGTTTAGAGAGTGGATGTGTATTGCTGGAACTTATGACCTCACAATAGTCCCTTAAAATTCTACTGTATGGATCCTCAGACAGAAAGGAGGATTTTGATATCCTCGAGCGTACCTCTAGCTTATCATGTCTTGTTCGTTTCCAGCATCAGTGTCTTTTTAACTACACGAGGCATGCTCCTAACGCTTTGGCGTCTATAGTGTGCCTTCATTAAATTCTGGTGGCTGGCTATTCCCCACGTTCTATAGTGCGATGAAGATCCAACAGTGGGGATTTATTTTCCAATTATGAGCGGGAAGACTCCCGCTGCTATTTTGATTTGGGTATAAATACCCATTTAAATGAAATCGCCCAATTTACCTTTGCATTCAAGAGCTCCTGTGCACATATGTTGAATCCGCCAACACTTCTCACCTCACTTGTGCCTCTTCAAAAGCTTATCCGAGGACACTTTCCTCACCCTTGTAAGTTTTTTTTTAAACTTTTCAAACTCTTTTTACTCTCTTTTCTCTGCGTCTTTCTTCCTTCACCTCTTTTTCCAAATTTCTTTAGCCTCTCTGAGCTTTCTTGGGGATGGGTAGATTTAAGAATTTGGTAGAGTCTGAGGAAGGGATGGAGAAATTTAAGGCCGACTATAGGATTCCACCCAATGTGGGTCTAAGATATTGTTAGGAGGGTGAGTGGCATTTTCGAAGGCAGGGGGGTGAAGTGGCGATTCCCATGATCGCCTTCATTGAGGGTGGCGTGAGAGTCCCTATGGGGCCAGTGATGAGGGATTACCTTAGGTTTGTTAGGTTGGCCCCCACTTAGTGCACCTCAAACGTCTTCAGAATATTAGGGTGTGTGGACGCCTTAAACGACAAAATGGGGCTGCGATTGACCCATCATGATGTGAATTGGGTCTACCACCTCCACCGGCTGAAGGGGAAGAGGTATTACCTAAAAACAAGGTAACCTGAGATTAAGCTCATTCAGTGCCTTCCTAAGTCTAGCAAGGGGCTAAACAAATACTTTCTGATCGTGTCCGGGGAGTAGCATGATGGTGTCCCTTGCCCAATGGAAGAGGGGCAACCAGGTGGGGCTTTAGGGATAGGAGTAAGACCTATTTAATTGTCTTATCATGGTTCATATTGTTGGGTTGCTAACCTTCTGCTTTTCATGGTACTGCAGATAGACGTGCTATTGAGCCAAACTTCGGTTTGGTTAACAAGAAGAGCTTGGACTTTATTCTTAAGGCCGAGGCCTTTGTGAATAAGGACGACAGTTAACTTAGGGCAGCTCATCTGATATTAGGGTACATGTCGATCTCTCGCGCCTTCCAAGTGCCAAAGTGCGTTATCAAGGCCCTTAACCCACGTCTGCATAGGATCAGTGTTGCGATAGAGGGTTTCTTACTTCTTGAGGGCACTTCTATCCCAAAGGGCATACCTTCGGTTGGCCCTTCCTTTTCTCATCTCGAGATAAAAGAAAAGGGAGAAATATCAACACCAGAGGAAGAAGTCGTTGAACTGGTATCATCCGAGGACGAATTTGAAGTATTCAACCGATCATAATCGCTTGAGGACTCTTCTGGTGATCTCGGCGATCCAAATTGCATTGAAGACTTCACCTCGGCAGATAGTCCTTCAGAGGAAAACATGGGCATTCAGAGGAAGCATCAAACAAGTTTGCTAGACTTAATAGAGTCCCAGCCAGGCAAGGATACCCAAAGGAGAACTTCTCAGAGAAAAACTCCTTCTCCCTTTAAGAGCAAGCTCTCTATTGCTTCGTCCAAACTTCCTCATTCTCCTCCTAAGCCAACCCTACTGCCAAGGCTCGAGCCTTTCGACCCCAAGAGAAATAGGGAGTCAAAGGGCAAAAAGGTGATGAAGGTTGAGAAATCTCGCCTCACACAGGAAGGGAAGGATCAGCGGGTAGCCAAGCAGCAAAAGGTGGAGCCCAGGGGACAAGAGAGGAGAATTAATCTTTTGTAGATGCACAGGTCTGGCTCCCAGCCCCGATGCTTGATGGGGTTTCCTTGATGGACAATGCTTCCATCAGGGACTTCTAAGGAGGCACCGGCAGCCACGTGGCCGATTCCTTGGAGAGGGCGCTGTTACTGTCCTCGGACATGAGCGAGCTGCGATCCTTCAGGAAGCATGAAGTCTTCCTTAGCCTTAAGAGGTACTTAGGCATGATAAGGTTTCTACCCTATTTATTTAAGTCAGCCAACCAAAACTACATGGGGCCTTTGTCCTCTATTTGCATTGTACTTGTTCTCTTTTTCAGGCTGTTCAGGCCACGTTTAGGATAGAGGAGATGAACAACAGTAGTAGCAGGCAACTTGAAGACGAATAGAATAGGCGTGTTGTAGCTTTACAAAGCTTCAACATTACTGATCAGTCTGTTAAGGACCTGAAAAGCAAGCTGCAAGATGAGGAGAGGGCAAGGAAGTGCACGGATGTGGCTTTAGAGAGCTTTCAAAAGCAAGCCGAAGATCAGAGGCTACTTCTTTACGAGGCCGAGGAGAAATTAACTGTTGCTAAAGGACAAATTGAGTCCTTCAAGAAAAAGTTAGAAAATGCAGAAAAGACCAAGGCCTTTGCGGAAAAAGCCAAGAACGAGGCGGTAAGAGCTAGGGCAGAGGCAGAGAAAGCCAAGGAGAAGGTGGAGGAGATCAAAGAGCAGGCTGAGCAGGATGCTTATGATTTGGGGGTGGCTGAGACTGAAGCCAATCTCAGATCGTAAGTATCAGGGGTGTGCAGGCTCTATTGTTCCCAAGTCTGGGTCGAAGCCCTCAATCAAGCTGGGGTTAAGGCTTCGTCTGAACTTAGGAGAGTGGAGAATGTGTAATACCCCCCAGCTCGTTCAGAAGCTAATATCGCCCCCGTAGCGGTGGAGGCAAGTCAAAACGGTGCCGCCAATGCTCCTTCTTCCATTAAAAAACCTGCCTTGGAGGTTGAGCATTCTAGGGTGTTCGAAAAAAAGAAAGGTACTAACTAGGAAGCACCCCAGAAGGTGATGAAGCCTCCAGTTGACCCCCAACCTCCCCCAGTTGAGTAGGAGGCCTTCGAGAAAACGGAGTTAGCCTCTAATCCCCTCAAAGCCACTCCTCCGAGCCAAGCCTCTGAGGCCTCTAATACTGCCTCCCATCAGCCTTCCAAAGACAAAATGACTATCAAGTTGAAGAAATAGGCGTCTTTTTTTTTTTTTTTTTTGTTTACTTGCACTGTTGTAGTCTTCCTTTCTTCCTTTTTTTTTTTTTTTTTTTTTTTTTTTTTTTTTTTTTTTGGTCTTTGAGCTATTTGTAATGAAACTATCTTTTGTAATGAAATGGGTGTATTTCTTTGAATGGTGTTGCTATTTATTTATCATGTTCTCATGCTTTCTCCAACATTTGACTAATCTTGGCAGCATGTCAGCAATACTTGGATAATTGAAAACATTAAATCCACAATGTAAATTCTAACTTAAGCTCTAACTGATAACTGAACAATCTTAGCAATGCAATTTACCTTCTGTTAGATGAACCACAACAGAATTCTGGCTTATAACACAGACCTTATACTCTCTAGGTTCATAAGTTATGGCGGGGCGTGCAAACATACATATTTCACAAACTTACTGATCTTAAGAAAGCATTACAATATTGACCATAGAGGAAAGGTGACTGATGCTTTAAGTGGAATGCTTTAAGTGTACCTTGAAATGCTTTAAGTGATGCTCATGGGTGGCAAGGCAAATGATCTAATGAGCCAGGCTCCATTCAAGATCTTGTTTATCACTTAGATAAATGTCTAAAGTGGTTAATTTCCCTAAGGCCTGGAATCCGAGGATCCATGTGAGGCCTCGGCCTTGCTTAATACTTAGTTAATTGTCGGAAGTTATTAGTTTCCTCAAGGTTTGTGGTTCGAGGAGCCATGCAAAACCTTGGTTCTGTCTAACACTTAGTTAGTTGCCAGAAGTTATTAGTTTCCCCAAGGTTTGTGGTTCGAGGAGCCATGCAAGACCTTCGTTCTGTCTAACACTTAGTTAGTTGCCAGAAATTATTAGTTTCCCCAAGGTTCGTGGTCCGAGGAGCCATACAAGACCTTGGTTCTGTCTAACATTCAGTTAGTTGCCAGAAGTTATTAGTTTCCTTGAGATTTGTGGTCCGAGGAGCCATGTAAGACCTTGGTTCTGTCTAATACTTAGTTAGTTGCCAGAAGTTATTAGTTTCCCCGAGCTTTGTGGTTCGAGGAGCCATGCAAGACCTTGGTTCTGTCTAACACTTAGTTAGTTGCCAGAAGTTATTAGTTTCCACGAGGTTTGTGGTCCGAGGAGCCATGCAAGACCTTGATTCTGTCTAACACTTAGTTAGTTGCCAGAAGTTATTAGTTTCCCCGAGGTTTGTGGTTTGAGGAGCCATGCAAGATCTTGGTTCTGTCTAACACTTAGTTAGTTGCCAGAAGTTATTAGTTTCCCCGAGGTTTGTGGTACGAGGAGCCATGCAAGACTTTGGTTCTGTCTAACACTTAGTTAGTTGCCAGAAGTTATTAGTTTCTCTAAGGTTTGTGGTCCGAAGAGCCATGCAAAACCTTGGTTCTGTCTAACACTAGTTAGTAACGAACCATATAACACGCAATTGCAATAAATCAGAGTGTAAACGAGCTACTTTCATTAATAATAATACCTTCTTATGTTATTTACATTCCATGGGCAAGGTACAGCATTTTCATCTAAGTCTTCCAAGTAATATGCACCTATTCCCGCTATTAAAGTGATGCGATATAGTCCTTCTCAGTTGGGCCCCAGCTTTCACCAAGCTGGATTCTTCACACTACCCAAAACTTTTCTCAGCACCAAGTCTTCTGGTGCTAATGGCCGCAGCTTCACATTGGCATCATATCCTTGCTTGAGTTTCTGGTGGTAGTAGGCTAGTTGGATAATTGCCTTGTCTCTTCTTTCCTCAATTAAATCTAAACTCTTCCCTAGCAATTCATCATTGTTGCTCGGGGTGAAGGTATTCGTCTTCAGCGTTAGGAAGCTAGTCTCTAGGGGGATGACAGCCTCGGCCCTATAAGTCATAGAGAAGGGAGTCTCTCCTGTTGACTGTCGTGGTGTAGTCCGATATGTTCACAAGACGTGTGGCAGTTCTTCCACCCATCTTCCCTTTGCGTCATCCAATCTCTTTCTCAGTCCATTGACTATGACTTTATTAACAGTCTCAGCCTGTCCATTTCCTTGGGGGTAGGTTGGAGTGGAATACCTGTTTGTAATTTCCAAGTAGCAACAGTACCTTCTGAAAGCCTTACTATCAAACTGGAGGCCGTTATTTGAGATGAGGGTATAAGGGACCCCAAACCTAGTAACAATGTTCCTCCAGACAAATTTCGTAGCATCTACATCCTTGATGTTAGCTAGAGGCTCAGCTTCAACCCATTTGGTGAAATAGTCTGTGCCGACTAATAGGTATCTCTTGTTTCCTGCCACTTTAAGGAAAGGGCCTACAATATCTAAGCCTCACTAAGCAAATAGCCATGGACTGGAGAGAGGATTAAGGACCTCTCCAGGTTGGTGGATGTTTGGAGTGAATCTTTGACATTGATCACATTTCTGGACATATTCTTGGGCTTCCTTCTGCATACCCGATCACCAATACCCTTGAGTAATGGCTCTGTGAGACAGAGATCTTCCTCCTGTGTGACTACCACAAATTCCTTCATGCAACTCCTCAAGTAGTAATTTTAATGCTTCAGGATGTACACATAGCAAGTACGGCCCAGAATAGGAGCGCTTGTACAACTTGTGATCCTTGAACAACTAGAACCTAGGAGCTTTTCTTCGTACTTTCTCAGCCTCTGATTTTTCTTCAAGTAGTATATAATCTTTAAGAAAAATAACTATCAGATCCATCCAGCTCGGACCTACTTTGACTTGACGGATCTAGACCATGTCTTTCTTGACCCCGTCTACTCTGCACAAGTCTTCAACAAGGATGGTTTGAGGTAAACCCTGCACCGAGGAAGTGGCAAGGGCTGCTAATGAATCCGCGTGCGTGTTGCCACTCCTAGAGATATGCGATAAGTTGAAAAATTCAAAATTCGATTGCAAGCACCTGACTTGACTCAAGTATTCATGCATCCTCACGTTTCTGGCCTCTAGCTCCCCCTTCACTTGGCCTACAACTAATCTTGAGTCCGAGAACACCTCCACTGCCTTTCCCTTCATTTTCTGTACCATGGCCATTCCTTGCAGTAGAGCCTCATACTTGGCTTCGTTGTTTGTGGCCGAGAAACCTAATCTCAGTGACTTTTCCATGGTAATCTTCTCAGGAGATATTAGAACCAGTCCCACCCCAAATCCCCTTTGATTTGCAGCGCTGTCGACATACACTTTCCAGCGTGAGGGTTCTTGCACAGAGATTGAGCTGACCAATTTTCCATCCATATTTTGCTTTTCTGTTACCATTTCTATCTGGGGTTCGGCAAACTCGGCTATTAAGTCAGCAATAATCTGGCCCTTGATAGAAGTCCGGGGCATGTATTTAATATCAAAAGCACCTAAAATTGTGCTTCACATGGCAATTCTTCCCGTGTAATTGGCACCTCGGAGTACAGACTTAAGTGGAAGCTGAGTTAGGACAACAACTGTGTGCGCTTGGAAGTAATGGGGGAGTTTTCGCGTGGCATGCATTATTGCTAAAATTGCCTTTTCCAATGGTAAATAACGCACCTCGACCTCATGTAAAAACTTACTCGCGTAATAGATTGGCCGTTGTATGCCACCATCAACTCGTATTAACACTAGGCTTATCGCATAAGGGGCCATCGCAATGTAGGCGAACAAAACCTTGTCGGCCTTAGCAATTCTTCCCGTGTAATCGGCACCTCGGAGTACAGACTTAAGTGGAAGCTGAGTTAGGACAACAACTGTGTGTGCTTGGAAGTAATGGGGGAGTTTTCGCGTGGCATGCATTATTGCTAAAATTGCCTTTTCCAATGGTAAATAACGCACCTCGACCTCATGTAAAAACTTACTCGCGTAATAGATTGGCCGTTGTATGCCACCATCAACTCGTATTAACACTAGGCTTATCGCATAAGGGGCCATCGCAATGTAGGCGAACAAAACCTTGTCGGCCTTAGGACTAGACATGATGGGTGGCCTGGATAAGTATTCTTTAAGTTGTTCAAAGGCCAAAGCGCAGTCCTCCAACCATTCAAATCCTTTTCATTTGTTCATTAGGAGGTAAAAAAGGCAGCACCTGTCTGCAGATCTGGAAATAAACCGATTCAAGTCCGCGATCATCCCAGTCAGTTTCTGGACCTCTTTGGGGTTCCGAGGAGGTTGTAGATTGTGAATCGCTTTGATCTGATCTGGGCTCGCCTTAATTCCCCTATGAGTTACCATATAGCCCAAAAATTTGCCAGAACCGACACCAAAAGAGCATTTAGAGGCGTTGAGACGTAGTTTGTGTTTCCTTAGGATGTCAAAAATGACTCCGAGGTCTTCCACGTGCTCGGACACCATTTTGCTCTTCACTACCATGTCGTCTATGTAGACTTCAATACTCTTGCCCAGCTGCAGCTCAAACATTCTAGTCATCATCCTTTGGTAGGTAGACCCCACATTCTTCAGTCCAAAGGGCATTACTTTGTAATGGTAGTTTCCGATAGGAGTTACGAATGCTGTTTTTTCTTGATCGCCCAGAGCTAGCGGTATTTAATGATAGCCCTGAAAAGCATCCAAGAAACTCATCCGAGGATGGCCTACGATTGCATCCACTAACTGGTCTATCCGTGGCATGGGGAATGGGTCTTTTGGACACACCTTGTTTAAGTCTGTGAAATCCACACAAACTCTCCACTTCCCACTCTTTTTCTTTACAACCACAGTGTTGGCCAACCACTTGGGGTAGAACACCTCCTTGATAGCCCCTGCTTGTTTGAGCTTTCTCGCCTCGTCCCTGACAGCATCGGCGTGCTCTTTGGACAGGCATCAAGGTGGCTGTTTTTTGGAAATGACTGATGGATTTACATTTATGTAGTGACATATGGAGTTTGGATCGATTCTTGGGGCACCATAGGCGTCCTACGCAAACACATTAATATTTTTTCTGAGGAAATCCACCAATCACTCCTTCTCCGGAGAAGGCAATTAAGACCCCACCTGGAAGAACCTCTCCAGATCATCGCCAATGATCATTCTTTCTAACTCCTCACATTTGGCTTCCTCGGCTGGCGTATGAGTACGCGATGCTAGGGTCATTAATTGCTATGAACCCTTTTTGACAAGGGCCGAGGACTCTTCTCTAGGCTGATTTGAGATGGGGGCTAACAGGCATTCTCTAGTTGTAGCCTGGCAGCCTCGAATTTCCAAGACCTGACCCTCGGAGGGGAACTTCACCTTTTGATGCAAGGTAGAGGTAACGGCTCCCAGGGTATGAAGTCAGGGTCTAGCCACGATGGCAGTGTATGGGGAGTAAGTATCTACTACAATGAAGTCAACTTTCACTATTTCTGGGCTGGTTTGCACGGGTAGTCTAATCTGGCCCTTTGGCATGACAATCTTCCCGTAGAAGCTCATTAGGGGGGAGTTGTAAGGTGTCAAATCTTCTGGTCTCAACTTCATCCCCTTATAAAGATTGGGGTACATGATCTCGGCTTCACTACCATCATCTACCATCACCCTTCTCACATTATAGCCCCCAATCCGAAGAGTGATTACCAACGCATCGTCGTGGGGTTAGATCGTTCCAATTTTGTCATCCTCGGAGAAACTCAAGACCGGATGAGGATACACTTTGAGTTTCTTCAGCTCTGGGCCAGGGTTATCGGCAGGTAGTCGAGATACAAACATCACCCTAGAAGGGCATGAGCCCATTCTCCCTAGAGCAGCAACGATTACGTTTATCGTCCCTATAGGGGGTCTTAAGGAAGAGTCTCTCTAGAGTTCTTGGTTTGCCTGGCTTTGGTGACCACTAGAGGGATGCAAAAGGTGCTTCAGTTTCCCTTCTCGGACCAATTGATCGAGGTAGTTCCAAAGGTTCCTGCAATCTTCTATAGTATGTTCGTGGTCCTGGTGGTACTGACAATACAGGCTCTGGTTACGCTTCATGGGGTCTCTAGCCATCTTATTCGGCCACACGAAAAATGGCTCGTTCTTGACTTTTTCCAAGACCTGATGTACCGGCTCTCTAAATACGGCTTTGACCGTTTGCATATTGGTTGATCTAGATTGCCCTGCGCAGTCTCTTCTCAGACGGTTATTGTGGTATCGGTCTGACCTGAAATCCTCGCTCTTTTGAAGGATAACCTTTTCCTTTCCTTTTCCTTGTAGCTGGTCCTCTTCCACCCTTTTATATTTGTTAATCCGGTCCATAAGCTGATGTACATTGGTGGCGGGCTTTCCAGTCAAGGATTTCCTCAAGCCATGCCCGGTTGGAAGACCGCTTTTGAAGGTGCTGATGGCAACGTCGTCAAAGTTGCCGTCCATCTCATTATACATTTCCCAATACCTATCCGAGTTCACTTTTAGAGTTTCTCTCTCACGCATGGATAATGACAACAATGAACTCAAAGGCCGAGGGACCCAGCTGTTTGTAATGAAGCGAGAGCCAAAGGCTTGGGTGAGCTGCTTATAGGAATCTCTAGAGTTCGTTTTCAAGCCGTTGAACCACCTCATCACCACAGGTCCTAGGCTGGATGGGAAAACCTTGCACATTAAAGCTTCGTTCTTGGAGTGGACGGCTACTCTAGTGAAACTAGCTCACATGCTCTATGGGGTCTGTTCGATCGTTATAAATGGTGAACATAGGTTGATGGAATCGCTGAGGCAGCTTAGCCCCTTCTATCTTGCGCGTGAAGGGTGACTTAGAGATTTGATCTAGGGCCTTACTCATGACATCACTACTTAGGCCCCTACCAGATGGGCCCTTGTGTTTTCGTCTGTGATGGCATTCGTTCTCATAAGAGAAGGTTTCGCTTGGGGGAGTTCTTGATCTCTGCCTGTAATTGCCGTCCTCTTCGTCATTAGAGGACATATCAGAACCGGAAGGGGAGCGCCTCTGCCGCGCATGGCGCAGTTTCTTTTTCAAGTCATCTATCTCCAGCTGCATGGCTTGGTTATTGTTTCGTCTTTGGGATATGCGACTGCCCACTTGGGAATGGATTTTGCCCGTCTGGGTGGTATGCGCACTCCCCTCTTGATCCCTTTCATTTTCCTAATTCTGTTTATGTCCAGGGCCTGGAGAATTATCCTGTCGCTAGGATCATATGGGTTCTGTCCGTTGGGGACTTGCTTGGTGCAGGTTTTCTTGGCGTGGACCTGATCCTGCCATATCTATGCATTGTATTCACAAGCACACGAATTCTCGCCACAGACGGCGCCAATTGTAGGGACTGGGTTTGAGTACTATCCCTAAAGGACAAGTGAATCTAAGCCTAACAAGCCCAATACAATAAATTTGTAGAGAGTGGGTGAAAGAACAGGGCTTTAGTGAATATAACAACAGTTGAAAATGATTTAAAGAATGAATAGATAAAACGAATGCGAAACTAGGCAGGCAATTCTATCCTCGGCGCTAGTCCGAAAAGCTTGGACTTATTATTTCTTGGATGTCAGTGGCGATGGTTACAGGGTTCATTCAGGTTGTTACAGTGTTTTCCCTGGTAAAATCCTGATCTCCTCTCTCAGGGCTCCTTTTTCCTTATATACTAGTTTCCTCCTCCATATCCACCATACACGTGCAAGTTAGATCCGCTACTGATCATCTTTGTCACATCAACTTCCTATCAGAAGTCTTAGGCAGTAGCTGTAAGTCAGAGAAGCCACTGTTCAGGTATCACTTCCACATTAATGCGGCCAGAGTGTTAATTGTGGAGCATTAAATGTGGAGGCTGTAGCTTTTCCTGGAATTGCTCTACCGCCATGCTCTAGGATGTTTGCTTGTTGTACTTATGTTTTTCCCTGGGGTACTTTGGAAGATCACCTTTGTCGGTAAGTCTCATTACCTCATCCTCGGTCATGTATAGTCGAGGACAGAGTTGTCCTCAGCACGGTTTCTTGGGCCGCTATGGTCACCATTGTCTTACCCATATGCGACTATGGGCCTTGTCATGGGTTGTAGGCCCAGTTCAGAGAGTGGATGTGTATTGCTGGAACTTATGACCTCACACACACACACACACACACACATATATATATATATATATATTCTATAAGTTTTATCATAAAACTGTGCACGGGCATTTAACTAGTTTTTTCAATAATACTTGATTGAAAAAAATGTATATAAGGGTATAGGGGGGCTGACAACACCATGTATATAAACAGAAATTCCAAAAAAAAAAAAAAAAGAAACTTAGCAAATTTCACGGACCCACAGACCCAAAAGAGACTTAGCATCCGTGCACTGTTCACGGACCCATAAATTTCACTTTTCAGCAACTTTTTCATTGAAAATGGGTCCCACGGTACTATTCACATATTTAAAAATTATTTTGTTATAGTGTTTTCAGTTTTCAGCTGTATCCAAACGGACTCATGAGCAAAAAACAACCAGACTCTTCAATCTAGTTATACCAGGCCATTAAAGAATTAGGTCAGCTCGAATCCAGCCTGCTGAATGCCTAATCAAAAGCAAGTCAAGTATACATGGATTGATCGAGTTTTTCTTTTAAAAAAAAGGGTATAGATTAAGGGTTTTTCAATACAAACCTGAGTTGACTTCAATCAAACGTGCTATTTTGCACATGAATTTGGGACAAAATAAACTTACATGGGTAAAGGATCTTTTGACCTAAGAAAAAGAATCAACCAAAATCTGAACCATTAATGTGTTAAAAGTTGTTCGAACAATAATTATTCACGAAACAACGAAAAACAGTTCATGAAACCTTAATTGATTCGACCAAACCCGACTCTTTGATCTGTCTAAACATGATTTAGCAATAAGTCTACACATCGCAAAAAAAAATGAGTGATCTTAGGACAGCCTCTACATATTGATACCCCACTTATTCTGTGATTTCTAGCAGCATCATTAAGAAGAGAGGAAAAACCATCTGCACATAAAAGAAAGATATAAGGTGAAATTGGGTCTCCTTGACGGAGACCCCTCGTAGGAGTAATACTACCATAAGCACCACCATTAACAAGAATAGAGTAAGAAATAGAAGTGATGCAATGCATGATCAACTTCATCCATTTTTCATGGAAACCCATTTTTTCCATCACTTGTTTAATAAAACCCCACTCCACCCTATCATATGCTTTACTCATATCCAACTTAATGGCCGCAAAACCTTCCTTACCTTCCTTTTTATGTTCTAAATAGTGCATAAGTTCAAAAGCTACAAGTATGTTGTCAGTAATAAGTCTCCCAGATAGAAATGCACTTTGGTTTTCAGATATAATCTGAGGAAGGATATTTTTAAGCCGATTGGCTAACACTTTAGATGTGAGTTTATAAACAACATTACAAAGACTAATTGGTCTAAAATCTGTCATTTTTGTGGGATTTTTATTTTTGGCACCAAAGTGATGTTTGTTTTATTAATCTCTACCATAGACATATTAGAATTAAGGACATTTAAGACCATGCATATAATATCATCCCCAACAATATCCCAATATTTTTGAAAGAAAATGGCAGACATACCGTCTGATCCTGGGGCTTTTGTTGAATGCATCTGATTTAGCGTTGTCTCAATTTTCTCCCTTGTGAATTCTTGAATAAGGAGATGATTCATTTCCTCCGTGACTTTCGACGGAATAGTATCAAGGACTTCTGAAATGCGAGTCGGGTAGGATGAAGAATATATATTTTTAAAATATGACACTCCACCTCCGCAATACCATCAGTCGAATCATGCCAATTTCCATTTTCATCCATAATACCACTAATAGTATTTCTCCTTCTCCTATCAGAAGCCCTAGTGTGGAAGTATTTCGTATTTCTATCCCCAAGGCCTAACCATTTCACCTTTGATCTCTGTTGCCACTTTATTTCTTCACTATCCAATAACTCATTGATCTCCTTTCTTAACATGTTAATTTCACCACCCAAGCTGCCATTTTTATCTCTGCATACCAGAGTACTGAGAGTCTTCTTTTTCTCCTGAATTTTCTTTGGAATATTTCCAAATACCATTTTGTTCCATTCAGAGAGATTTTCAGCACAACATTTCAACTTAGCAGCTATCCCCATAGGAGAGTTTAGTTCATGGCTGCCATCCCAGACTCCTTGTATAATATCTTTGCATTCCTCCCTTCTTGTCCACATAGCCTCGAATTGAAATCTACGTCTATTAGTATACTTCTGAACAACAGTAGCATCAGTTATCAACAAAGCACAGTGGTCAGATGTGGATTCCACCAAATGATGCACTTTAACATCTTTATAATAATCAACCCAATCAGGAGTAGCGAAAGCGCGATCCAATCTTAAATACATTCTGCTTTCACCCTCTTGCATATTACACCAGGTAAACTCAGGACCAACAAAACCTAGATCCTTGAACCTACACTGGTGTATTGCTTCTCTAAAATCATCCATTTGTTTTTGAGACCTTTGTACTCCACCCAATTTCTCCTCCATTGACACTATTTCATTAAAATCACCAAAGCATAACCAGGGAAGTTGGTACTTTTGGCTAAGGCTTCTCAAAAGATCCCACGATTCTTTTCTACAATGAGTTTGAGGATTTCCATAGAAATCGGTGATACGCCACTTAAAGCCCGATTTCGGGTCAGTCACCACTACATCAATATAATTTCTTGAATATCCTTGAACTTCCACCTTTATATCCCTACTCCATAACATAGCTAATCCCCCACTCCTCCTAACACTTGGAATAATTAAACCATTCAACAACCCAGTTTTGAATTTCTCCTTTTCCATCTGATACTTCTTCATCTTTGTCTCCAACAGGAAGACAATTTTGGGCTTCCAACGTTGCACGAGCTCGCGCAACACCGAACTGACCGGGGGTTCCCAAGCCCCCGACAGTTCTACCCTAATGCAATCATTTTTCTAGGCAGTGCTGCTCAGTTGTCACCGCCGCTTCATCAAAGAAAATAACACCCCCTTCCTGATCTCCTTCACATAAATGTTTCTGAACTTTTTTTTATCAGAAATAAAGAACATATCATCATAAACCTTTCTTTTTTTACTTACCTCTTGGCCTTGTTCAAACTTCACCACCTCTTGGGCCTTTCCTTTTTCCCTTGCAATTTTTTTAATCCTCCATTTGACTCCTTGTTTGCTAACTCGGCCTGGACTTAGTGGTTGTGTTCGTTCCACACTAGAGCTGTCTATTTCTTTTGGCCTTATGGGCCCAACTCCTTCATTTTCTTTTAAAACCGGCCCACTCCTTTTTTCCCCACTTAAGCCCTCTATTTCTTTTCTCCTCAATGGGCTTACTTTTCCATCTTCATTTATAACCGGCCTATACTCCTTGCTAACTACTTGCTGATCAGCCTCATTCCCATTCCCTTCATTCCTAACTAACTTAGTTAGAACTCCATTCAGTCCTTCACGTGTTGCCTATTCCAGTTCACTGTTCGAAGCTACTGGCATTCTCTCTTCCCATCTCACCTGTTCTCCTTGTTTCCTGTGATTGGACATGACAGGACTCTTCGCCATGTTCAATGGACCTTCCTCCATCATCATCACCGTGCCACTTTCTTCCTTAGCTCCACTGCCAACTACCAGTTCATGCAAGCTCCGATTTTCGGCTTCACATGCATCACTAGCTCCGCCATCCACCACCATTGAGGCCGAGCACCATTTTTCATGCACGGTCTGCTCTTTCAGCTTTTCCTTTCCACCTCCAGCTTTTATAACTCCACCAGCTTTCAGCCATTCACCATATTGCCTTCTTGATGATTGCTCCAATGAACTTTCTTGGCAATGCTTTTCATCATGTCCAAGTATTCCACATCTATAATAGAAAATTGGTAGCCTCTCATACCTAAAATCCACCCAAATTCTTCCACCTTCATCGTTCTTAACGTACCCCCCTCTACGGAGAGGTTTATCAATTTGCACTTCAACTCTTATTCTTAAAAACTTTGCTTGATCTACTTGCATAACCCTCTTGTCAACCTCTAATACTCTTCCAATCTTGCTGCCAATCTCATTCCCAATATCTTCAGTCATGTTCTTAAATGGCAAACCCCAAATCTGCACCCAGAAAGGGGCATAGGAGAAACTAACATTTTTTGATGTTAAACCTTTCCTCCATCTACAAAGAAGGAGAAGGTTTTTATCAAAATTCCAAGGACCACCTTTTTCTACCCACTCTAACTGGCATCTTGAACCAAATTTAAACTACAAAACATTATTCCCCACTTCCACAATTCTCAACTCAAAACCCATCTTCCATGCTGCTCTTAAAGCGTTCTTTAAAGCTCTTAGATTTTGATGACGATCTGAAAGTAGATGCCCAAATAAGCTCAAAGAGCATTCTTCAAAAATTTCAATACTGTTAGTCTTTGCAATAACAATATTCTCCTTTTCTTCTTTTGTGAGCTTCAACTTTCCAAAACTAGCCACCACATCCTGATCCATACAGCCACACCCTTAGAAATGGGCTACAACCACTTATGAAAGATGGTGTAGTCCAAGAAAGAAGCCAACAAGAGACCTTAAGGGAGGAAGCTCTTACTCAGTTGAGAGAGAAAGAAAACTCTAACTGTAACGAGAGAGAAAAGACTCCTACAGGGGAGAGAAAGACTAAGGCTTGAATACTGCCTGGCCTCTAAATTAAGTCATGTATAGACTTATTGCTAAATCATGTTTAGACAGATCAAAGAGTAGGGTTTGGTCAGGAAGATGTTAGATAGGTTGTACTGTGTTGTGCTTTTATTTTGGCTTTGTTGTACTCTCTTTTCTATTTGGCAATGAAGATTTCAGGTGTTTGCATTCAAAAAAAAAAAAAAAAAAAAATTAGAGACCATTGTTTCGTACAAGGCTTAGGTTGCCAAGCATAAATATGTAGGTTTAAATAATATTAAGAATAGTTGATTCTCAAAAAGAAAATAATATTAAGAATAGTCACTTCATGAAGAGGCAATCGAATTAGGCTTAATTAGTGAGGTTTAGGTTTGGGAATTAAATCCCTAAAACTTTCACTAACCCAATCTCTATCCTTTCCAAGCATACATACAAAAGAATAATCACTTCACCAAAAAGAATTATAATATTCCATAAAAAAAGAATTATAATAAAAGAAAATCACTTCATAGAAACAATATTAAATATTTAAACGGTTTGATTTTAGTCCATTTTATTATGATTCAGCACAAGAAAAAAGCACTCTTATTCTGATGTCTCCAGTTTCCTAGCATGTTTAAAGCCTAAAGCCTAAAGGCAGAAGTTGTCACATTTAATTCAAATATGTAAATCAATCTTTTCAAGAAACAAAGTGAAACTTTCAAAAATAAGATATAAGGAAATAAAGTCAAACCCTACATAATTATCAAGAATAGCAAACATCAGTGTTAGTAAAATACAGTACATTATACGTACTAATTTATTTATTTTATATAAAAAGAAAGCTTTGGTTTCTCTTACAAATTAAAATATCCTAAAAATACGTATTTTTATAATTAAATATATAAAACACATATTAAATATTTTCGTATTATATTAGTATAATGACTTTTTAATACTTGCAACTAGAATATAATAATTTTTTTCTTAAGGCATGTCATTATCTATCTACTAGCCCTTGAGCACGTGTGTAAGTGTGTGTTCAGAGGTTCCTATATTTTTTAGATAAAAGTTAATAATTTGTATTTATTATAATTTAGAAATATATCTTTTTATTATATTTTATTTTTTTTGATAGGATCTTTTTATTTTTCAAACATATAAAAATGATAAACTTTAGAGATAAGTAGTAACTGTAATTTCTTTTTTGAGTGTGAAGGAAAAAAAATCCTAAATTTTAGGAAGTCTCTTTTTGAATTTTGGAAAATTATTGTGTACTCCCAGAGTACCATAAATGCGTACTCCCTCTTTTCACATGAATGATTGGTCCCACTAATTAAATTCATGGTGGAACCCACCATTTATGTGAGAGGAGGGAGTACGCATTTATGGTACTCCGGGAGTACTTAATAATTTTTCTTGAATTTTAGGAAGTCTCTTTTTGAATTCAAAATTAAATTTTTTATTTGACATTTATGACCATATTTTTAAATGAAGTTATCATTCAATAATGAGGGTATTTTTGAACTACATAAAAGTCCAGTTGAAAGAGAGGAATCATTTTATATATAGTATCTATACTATATATAAGAGAATTCCTAAAATTTAGGATTTTTTCCTCTTCACGTTTAAAAAAGAAATTACAGTTACTACTTATCTCTAAAATTTATCCTTTTTATTTGTTTAAAAAGTAAAAAAAAAAAATATTTCTAAATTATAATATATGCAAATTATTAACTTTTATCTAAAAAATTATAGGATAATGAAATTATTAAAAGAATATTTTTTCATATAAAAAATATTTTTTAAATGGAAATTTCAATATTTGTAGTTCCATATTTTAATATTTATGCTAAATATATACTTTTCTACAGTTTCATTATAATCTTAAATTTTTATCTACTAAGTTTTTTCTACCATTTAAATGATTAGATTTTATTACCATATATGATTCTAAAAAAATAATAGAGGATTTTATTACCATATATTATTTGAATGATTAGATTTTATTACCATATATAATATGTATGTATGTATATTAGATGTTAAATAAAAATAAAATAATTTTAAATTACAAAAATACGAGACAATAAATAATTTTTATTATTTTGTTGTTTTACTAAGTAAGTGAATGAAGGAATATAAGAAACATTGTGTCCTTCACTAACTTGTATTAATTTTTCTTTAAAATATAATTAAAAATTTTAAAAATACGTATACACTAAATATATTAAATACTTAATTAGTTAATTTTTCTTTTTGTAAATATAATAAAATAATATAAGTATGCTACTAATTGAATATAATAAAAGAAACAACTTAACCTATATTGTTCTTTTTTAGTCTCGAATATTTTGTTATATTTCTAATATATCCTTATGTACATGTAATTATGTTTTTTTTTTTTTTTTTAAATTTACAATTTTATGCTAGATATTTTATTAATGTTTTATGTATTTCGTACTTATACATATTCCATTCCATCCATTCTAAATGTTACTAACACAATCATTATTATAGATTTATTTGTATGATTTAATAAATAATTGACAACCTTATAAAAAAAAAAAATCATTGACAACTATTTTTTTATTCTAAAACAATATATATATATATATATATTTATATATATCATTTGCATCAAATTCATAAAAAGGTCAAACATTTATTCCAAAGTTTGTTAAGTTCCTTGATAAAAGGGTTAGTACTTAGTGGTTATATTTTATTATCACAAAATAATTCCTTCTTACTTTTGCTAAATCCCAAAATAATAATCAAAATATAAAAATCAGCAGTACAAAATTACAAATATTCTTTTCAAACGTTACGGCGAAACTGGAGTTGAAAACCCAAAGATCTTATGTTTAAACAGCTGTAAACTCAAATAGGGAAAGACAACCATCTTTCTTATATAGTTTGCTACTTTCCTTGTACTATTGTCAGCCCAGCTGTGTAGAGAGAGAAAGAAAGAGAGAGAGTACTTGGCTTTGATTCAATCTGTTGACTGAGAAAAGAGCCGGCATAGGCCGACTATCTAGATAGTGCTATTATCATATGCGTGTCTCGTGTGTGTAAATATATGAAATATGTATTTATATATATAATCAGATAATATAAAATGAATGCGCGTTGAACCAATAAACCAATCCGACAAAAGCCGTTCTTTCGTGGCAACGAAGTCTAAGTACCCCCTCTTTCTCTTTCTTTCTCTCTCTATCTCAATTCTCAAATTCCTCTTGTATGGGCTTGGGCTTTTTCTTATCTTTGATTTTTGATTTTTGAAGTTAAATAAGCCTTGGCATATTTGAATGGAAGGGTGTTTTTGATTTTGATTGCTGAATTCTGAATTGGGTTAGTTTGAATTTCAATAAAAGAGGACAAGAAGTTTGAGTTCTTGGTTTTTATGGTAGTCAATTCTTTGAAAAGTTCGTGGTTTTTGATAAAGTCCTTTTTTTTTTTGTGTGTTTATGAATTGGGTATTGGGAGAAGTTTGAATTACTGAATTAAGATCATATTTTTAGTTGGTTGTAGTTCATGGTTGTTCTTGATTGGTATATGTACAGAACAAAGATCATATTTTTAGTTCTAGGAGAATTGTGTTGGTGAAGGAGTAAAGTATTGTTGTTTGAATGGATTTTAGTGTTTTAGAAAGTTTAGGATTGGTTTTAGGAGGAGGAGAATTGTGTTACTGCTGATAAGGAAGGAATTTCTGGTTCATTGAAATTGGGTGCTAAAGCACAACATGGGGTGCGCTTGTGCTAAAGCTTCTTCGGCTGTTCAAGACAGAGACAGCCAAGAGAGCTCAAAAAAGAGATTGGCATCTTTGAGTAGACGAACATTGGATTCACGGGTGAATTCTTCAAGAAGACATGAGGGAGTGTTGAGATACCATGGTGATGAAGTGAAGGCTATGCGCTTTGATAAGAAAGCGAATGCTTCTATGCGAGTTTATGATGATCAGATTGAGAAGAGGAGGAGAGAGAAGAGTGAAGCCTCTGTTATGGAACACCCCTGCGTGGGAAGGGTGCCAAAGGCTACACAGGGAGAGCAGGTTGCAGCAGGCTGGCCGGCTTGGCTTTCTAACGCGGCCGGGGAAGCTATCAAGGGATGGCTACCGCGGAGCGCAACTACTTTTGAGAAGTTAGAAAAGGTATGCTCCATGCTTTAACCGATGATCAATTTAAATTCGTGTCTAAAGTTTGACTATTGGTATTGCTTAGTGAACACTCTTGCAATATTTGCAGGAAATTAATATGTCCAAATAAGCTATTATTTTTATCCTTGAATTAGTTTTTTGCTTGAATTAATTTTGTTGATGCGACCTGATGGTGAATTTACATTCGTGTTCTAAAGTTTGACCACTGGTATTGGCAAGTGAATACTCTTACAATTGAAATTAATATGTCCAATTTCATTGATGTGAGATTAGTTAAATTACAGCTTTGGGGATTTTTGATTGAATGTTAAAATTATAGTTCACTGTTTATTTCACATTTTGTTTTTTAGAAGTATGTGGTTTCTTGCAGTAGATGAGTATAATCAGATTATGTCAGTCAAGATATTGTGTGAACAATCCGCCGACCCACCCGTGAAAATGAATGGACTATAATTTGTGTTTGTACTTTTTAGGATGTTGAAAGTTCATGCCATTTACTGAACCTAAATTCTTTAAATAGTTTTGGAGGGAGGGTGTGTGTAAATTACTGGTCTCCATGTTGATATTATCATTCCTGCTCTGGTTTAACATGGTGACATCATCTTCTTTCTGCAGATTGGCCAAGGAACTTATAGTAATGTTTACAAGGCTCGAGATGTAACTCATAATAAAATTGTTGCTTTGAAAAAAGTACGATTTGATAATCTTGATTGTGAGAGTGTCAAGTTTATGGCAAGGGAAATCATCATTTTGCGGAGGCTTGATCATCGGAATATAATAAAGCTGGAAGGCTTAATCACATCACAGATGTCTCGCAGTTTATACCTTGTTTTTGAGTATATGGAGCATGATCTTACAGGGCTTGCATCACATCCTGGCATAAAATTCACAGAACCACAGGTATTTGTTATAATGTTTTTTAGGTTCTACCAGACTTCTGATTAATTTGGTATCTCATTGTTGAGATTGTTACATTCAAAGGGTCATCTCTGGATGCAATGTATACCTTTCTTAGCCTTTTCTGAAATCAATTATCTGGAGGAAATCTTGGTGCAGCATTTTCCTTAATTCTGCCTAATACTATTGTGTTTGCTATGATGCCAAAATTCTAAACTTATACTTATTTTTATGTCAGGTTAAATGTTACATGCAGCAACTTTTAAGTGGACTTGATCATTGTCATAGTCGTGGTATCCTGCATCGTGACATAAAGGGCTCAAATCTTCTTATTGACAATAATGGCATTTTGAAGATTGCAGATTTTGGCTTAGCTACTTCTTATGACCCTCATCACAGTGTTCCACTGACAAGTCGAGTGGTCACTCTTTGGTATCGACCACCAGAACTTTTACTTGGAGCATCCCACTATGGAGTTGCAGTGGATTTATGGAGTTCTGGTTGCATTCTGGGGGAATTATATTCTGGCAAGCCCATCTTGCCAGGAAAAACAGAGGTACCATTTCTAGGAATTTGTTTTCACAAAATTCTTGCAATTGATGCCTTTTACTACCCACTGGATCAAATTATTTTTAAGCTATGTACATGCATACTTATCATAAAATGCAGAAACATGAAAAAAAAAAAAAAAAAAAAAAAAAAAAAAAAAAAATTGAAAGGGAAAAGAAAAGGAAGAAAAGATCCCATCCTTATGCTGCTAACAAATTTGACCAAATTCATATATTGGGGTTGTTTGAAGATTGGATTTACATGTAAATGAACTCATCCCATATGGTCTGTTGCTAGGCAATCCTAGTTCTCAATGTGTTCCATTTAAGTCTTGGTCAATTTCTGGATTGTAATAGACATTGTCAAGTTTCAACCCATCATTTACAAACTATTGTTGTCATTGCTGTTTTTACTAGTGTTATTTGTTGGAGGTCTTCATTGCCTGAATTTGATACAACTTATTTTTTTCCTGGTGCTTCACAATGTTTCCTGTATGACACTTTATGGTTTAATTGAATCTCTCTTTTCTCCTCCTATGATAACTTCAGACATACCTATTCTCTTGCAAATGTGTAGAAATGGGTGTTTCCAGTTTTCTTACATTAGCATGTTGGTATCATATATAATTGGTGCTTTACATGTGTATGTTGGTGGTTGAGCTTTTTATATTTATACCTTGTAGGTTGAGCAGTTGCATAAGATTTTTAAGCTCTGTGGTTCACCTTCAGAGGATTATTGGCGAAAATTGAAGTTACCACATTCAAAATACTTCAGGCCACCACAGTCTTATAGACGATGTGTTGCTGAAACAATGAAAGATTTTCCGGCAGCTGCAGTGGGGCTTCTTGAGACCTTACTTTCCATTGATCCTGCACATAGAGGAACTGCTGCTTTGGCTCTCAAGAGTGAGGTATGTAGGTTTTATGCCTCTGAGAAATGCAGTAAATAAATAATTTGGTTGACATTGAATCCTTTATGATCCGAAACATGTTTCTGCACATCCTTCTTTATAATACACTCAGTGGCAGTCTTTTGGATTGCCGATTTATATGATTCTCCTATATTTTTACTTCCTAAAATTCGCACTTTGTTTTTCCTTTTCACTGCAAAAAAACATTTTTCTCCCTTTCCACCAGTATCTTAAAGACCTGTAATTGATTAAGAGAATAAGATCAAAGCTGGAAGAGAGGTCAGCTTGAAGAATACAGAGAAGGGGAGAAACTGACACTAACATGATAACTACATTGAAAGCAACTTCTGAGGATACAAAATATTAAAAACAGAAAAAAGAAAGCAAGAAAAGATAATAGAAAAGATTAAAAAAAAAAATGGAAAATCCTTTCACCATTTATGACCACCCTACCTACCCCTATCCTAATAAGATTCTAATCCTATCATCTAGAAAAATGAGGTTATTTTCTGGGGAGTGTAGACTGCATATGGACCATTTAGTGTTTATAGATGCTTCTAGGTGGCTGACTATTAGATCCATTTTTGTATTCAATAATTGATGTTTCTCTAAAAACGGTTATTGCTATTTCTTTTATTCACAATTGTGGTTGTAATATCTCCCTTAAAACACCCAGGAATATTGGGAAAAAAGTGCTGCTAATGTGATCATCCTAATTGCAGACGGTATATCTGATGTTTTAGATTGACCCCTTAGTCTGGAGATATCTATATGAGAATCAGTGAATAACATCCAAAGTTAACCTTTTTTACATCCTCAGAATATAGAAACCTGAGGGGTTCGAAACAATTGATGTAACAACACTGGATCAGCTCTAGAACCTTTGTTAACATAGTCTATTATTGATTGTTGCAAGCAGCCACCTTTCCACTGCGGATAGGGAACCACCTTTGGGACCTCATGCCGGTTACTGGCTACAGAGTTCAGATTAACATTACTCAGATACTCTAATGATGAACCTAAGGGGCTTATAAATGATAACTGAAATATCCATTTGATGGTCCAGGTTTTGAAGTTCCAACTAGATAACCAAATATATGGTTTCTTTATTAGTGAAAAGGTAGTTGTGGAATAGAGAAGGGTTTTTCTTTTGAAGGACCACTTGCCCTCAATTTTCATTTATGCTAGCATCTAATTTGATTTAAACTGCTGTCCCTACAAGTGCAATCTAATTGTTTTCAATGATTGCCAATACATAATATCTGAGTTAATATTTTTATGAGCTGCTTGCTGCATTTCTACTAATGTGAGGCCTTTGATATTTATTAGCTTCTTTAATTAGTAATTATTTTACAGTTCTTTACAACAAAACCTCTTGCTTGTGATCCTTCAACTTTGCCCAAATATCCTCCTTGCAAAGAGATTGATGCTAAAGTGCGGGATGAAGCTAGAAGGTACATTATATAGGTTCATGCTCTTTCATGTGAGAATACAAGATGATAATTTTACTGCTTTATTTTGTGTAAAACTAGAAACTCACATTGTGTATTGTAATAACTTCAATCCTTAGAAGCTACATGATGTCCCATTTTGCTTATCAGCGTTTTCAAATTTTGGTTTGCCCAAATGATTTGTTGGTCTTATTCCATTCAATTTTCATAAATGTTCTTTATGGTTTCTGCATCAGTTGATGTCTTGATTTGTGTCAAAGGGAGGCTTATTTGTTATCTAAGAGGCGGTGTTCATATTTTTTAACCTTTTCATTCCTTCATACGCAGGGAGCGGAAAGTTGATCTAGAAAGGAGAGGACAAAATGAATCTCGGGCAATTACTGCATCAAATTCCAACATGCAGTCAGTCATGTCAATGCAGGTAACTAGAAATAGGGTCTAAAACCATTCCCTTGGCATTAATTACAGCCCTGGTTGAAATCAAAGTAAAAATTTAGAAGTTCCATTGGAGGACCCATATATGATACTTGAATTTGGTTTGAGTTTAGTTTTAGCTGCACACATTTTGGTTTGGGTTTTAAATGTGGCAACTTCTGAAATTTTGATAACTGCCCCATATGCATACATCTTGCTGATGTGTTATTGCCAAGGTTGAAAATTTTGTTTTAAATTTGTTGTACCAACTGATGTTAGCCAATCAACTTATTGTATTTTGTAATTACATTTTCTCATTAATGGTAATTTTGATATATACTGATTTACTTTTTTTTTTTTTGAGGATAAACGGCAGAATATATACTGATTTACTTGAGAGTTAATCAAGGCACAGATCACTGATTAGTGTTTTGAGCTTGCTGATTTCATCACCTTTCCCATGCTAGTTAAGCATGTTGATTTTCTAAGTTAGAACAAGAAAATTCTTTGGTATTTGTCTGATGCCAGCATGAAGAAATTAATGTACTTTGCTCTGAGTTATTTTTTGTGTATCAACTAGAAATTGTTTTTTTTTTTTTTTTGGGGGGGGGTGGGGGGGGGGGGGGGGGTGTGGGGGGTATAGCTTCCTACATAAGTGACTTGGGTGTAATTTATGTTCAAGTTTTGATATTCTTTACAATAAAGAATTGCTTTTGTGAACATTTAGTGAATGTCTACAAATATAAAGTCTGTATCTTTTAGACTGCTACTGCTTTTGTCTCTTAGTTCTTTCTAACGTCATGTGCTTTCTGATTACAGAGAAGACAAAACCAAACCAGTTCGAAAAGCCAAAGTGAAGTGTTCAACCCTCGTCGTGAGGGAGCTGTTTCTGGTCTCTTAGTTGCTCCACCTAAACAGCCGCGAGCTGTTAAAGAAGTTAGATCAGACTACTCGGAGCGTCTTCGTAAGAGGTTTTCCCAATCAGGGCCACTGGCTGATGGGCCTGAATGGACAAAGTCTGGGAAGAAACTTGATGATCTACAAGCTCTTTCAACAGGTATTGACTTATCCAAATTATCTGGTTTGGTAGCAACCAGGACTCTGTTATCTGAAGGTCACCAAGTAAAAATTGGTCCTTCACAGTCAGAGAAAACAGAACAAATGGGCAGGTTTTCGGGTTCAGTTAATGAATTGCAGTCCAAAAGAAAGCAGGACCAAAATTGTTACACACAGATGGTTGGAGATTTCCCTCAGATAGAAGATGGAAAGGCCTCTGCTAAAGAATCATCTCTGGTTAGTCATTTATAATGATTTTTTCTATTCTTCTTTCTGATTACATGTCACTGTTGCTAAGCAACATTTTTGTCAGCATAGATAACTGATTTTCATTCCATACAACACAATTTAAATGTTTTCCAAATAATGCTATTTGTGTTCTCTTTTCTTTTATTTTGCATCATTCCATTCATTCTTTGATTTGTGGCCTGCTTACATGCCTTATGGCCTCAAGTGAAGATTGCAGGCATGCCCATATGTGTTGTCTAATAATTTATATCAATAAGCTTTCATACTTTTCTGGTCAACTTATGATTTTCTTCTGCTTATGTGTTTTCTGTATTGGTCGTGCTCTAGTTAGTGTTCACTGTTCATCCATCTCAAAGCCGGTGTGGTTATCTAACTCGATACCTTTTCTTTTGTTCTTTCAGCATGGTCATGGGCATAAGGGAAACAAGATCTATGTCTCTGGTCCATTACTGAACTCATCAAACAATGTGGATCAGATGCTAAAAGATCATGATCGCAAGATCCAGGAATTTTCCCGACGTGCACGACTTGACAAGACAAGAGCTGAAAAAGTTCATGCTCATGGGAAGCAAGCAACTGCTAATTAAAATGTCATATTGAATCCTGAGGTGGATAAATCAGCAATGGCATCCAACATTGTCATTGGATACACAGCTAAGCTCTTTGTAATTATATCACCTCATGTGTAGGTATGTTTTTATAAAATAATTATTCTTTAAATTTTATTTTAATTTGACTCTTTTTACCAAAGTAGCACCAGCCATTATTTTCTGAAAGCTTCTCTTTTAAGTGCTACCCGACATAGTCGAGGTGTTTGGAGGGTGTTGAAATGATTACGTTGTATTTTGTTTAGTACTACAGAATATGGCCACCATTTCTTTCCTTCTGTCCTTATTTTTTGTTAGTATGGGATGCTTGGCTCCCCTACCTCTCTTCTTCAAAATTTTTTTTGGGTAATAAGATACTCTTCTTTTTATTTGCTTTTCTTTACACAATTACAGTAAACCCTTTTTTTTGGGGGGGGTTCCTTCCCATTTTTGTTTATTTGTATAGAAAATAGGGTCTTCTAGCCAAAACAAGGTAAGAAAGAAAGAAAATAAGAAAAGAAAAAGATGAGGATATCTTAAGATTTAAACAACCAGCCGTACTTTTGTTTAATGTGTATTACTTTGATAGAATACCCTCACAAGAGAAGCTATTCATCCCAACAGTAAAAGCTACTAAAAGCAACAAATGGTTGTGAAAGAGGTTTATCATTTTGCTGTTTTTGCAAAGCAATTTTTATGGCAGAATGATCCATGCATAGACCATGCAAATAGACTCTGGTCAAAAAATTTTTTTTTTTTTCTAGAATTGAAGAAAATCACTATTGGTCAGGTTTTGTCAGCTATTCTTATTTACCAATAGGGTTAATATCAATAAAGTTGTGAAGGAGGAAGACCATATGAAAATTGTATGCTCTTCTAATTGAATGAGAAATTGGGTTCAAGAAGAGTAAGTAAACGAGAACCGTATGCTCTTCCACTTTCTCCATACAAGCTTTAAAAGGATGAACCATTAGATAAGATTATTGTCTCAAATTTGAATACGGTGTCAATGAATCATGGAAAATTTCATTTCCTCCCTCTCGCGGTTGGTTTGGAATTTTTGGAAAACGTCTTTGTCGCATATATAATTGTCAAAGTTAATTGCTAACATTTCATGCCGTTATTATTATTATTTGGTTGAAAAAAAATTAATTAATGCGCCATCTTCGTCAAGTTTGAATATGGTGCAAGCATATAATTATCTCTTTTTTTATCTTATTTGACAATGTCAACACATCGATACAGACTTTAGAAGAAATAAATAGTCTAATACATGGACAGAAATCCAATATTTTGTGACAAGTGTGGACAGAGCACTTTGGAACAAACAATGAAATATATATATATATATACACACACACCAGCTGGAGAATGTCCTATTTTGTAGGTATTTAAGTATAATTAGAGATATATTTTACCGGATTATCATCAAATTTTTTCCTGGTACATAAGGTTTAAAGATATTTCTGAATCACATAAATAGGTTCCAGCTAGCTCAACTAATAAAGTCTTTGATGGATGAATAAGAAATCTATGGTTCAATCTTCGCCTACACAAAAAACTGATTGGTATTTTGGTCTGATGATAAGAGCTATCATCAAGAGCGGATGTTATAGGTTGAAACTTTCTTTAAAAAAAAAAAAAATGGAGAATCTTCTTATATATATACTAGACTCATCACACGTGCTTTGTGCATGCAATAAATTTTTTTTCATATATATATATATATATATATTTGTTTTTTTGTTTTTGTTTTTGTTTTTGTTTTTGTTTTTGTTTTTTTTTTTTTAAATTTTGTTTTAAATTTTTTTAGTGTTATAATGCTTAAAAGTGATATATATAAATAACCATGTGTATTTTTTTTTTTTTTTAAAGAATGAGGTAAGGTAACGTGGAATAATGTCTAAAAATGAGATAGAGAACCGTAAGAAGTTGAAACCCAATGGAACATTTGACTTTATTGATTGGGATAAAAATTGTGATAGGTAAAAAAATTTGAGATTTGAACAAAAGAAAGATGATATACGTTAGTGTGGATGGATGAAGATTTGTGATAACGGTATAGAATTTGGATAACAAAAATTAATGTTTTAAAGAATTTTTTTTTAAAAAAAAATCATAGAAATTGCGGGATAAGAATGAGCAGTTTTTACTTTTTATGTGAGGTAGGTTTTTTTTTTTTTTTTTTTTCTAGAAAAAGTAATTTTGTATTTTTTATAAAGATAATTGAAGTATTTGAATTCAAATAGATAACAAAAACAGATAAGGATCAGACATTTGAATACAAATCGGTGGTGAGCAATTTTTTTTTTCTTTTGTACGTGAGATAGTATTACTGTTTTAACTTTTTTTTGTAGAAAAAAAAAAAGTTAAACTAAAGCATATGTTATTTTAAAATTTGTATGAGAATATTTTGGTACGCTAAAAATTGAAGACGAAACAGAGGAATCCTTTTATTAATAGTATATATATATATATATAATTATATAATTTGATAGTTACAACAAGAGAGAGAGAATTGAATCCTGTACGTTTTCGTTAAAAATACTAAGAGGTGTTAGTAGAGCTACAAAGTGCTTGGCAACAACAAACAACTTATTTATTTATGTTGTTAATCTTTTTTTGGATGAATAAGTAAGATATTATTAAGCACAAGCACAAATACAATACAGGAAAAAGTCAAAACTGTGCAAGGAGAACAACTCAACTATCTCTTTACACTATTAAACTTTGAAACATGAAAGCTCCACAAACTACATAAAACCTTGTTTTGATAGGTACACTTTAAAGTATTTACAACTGCTAATCTTTCAATTAACCTGCCACTTGATCTCTTGAAAAATGCTCACTTCAGACCTTTTGGTACCATCGAGAATAGTCTAGCATTTCTTTGAGTCCACAGGTGACAGATTGTAGCAGTCCAGGCTAGCCTCCGTATTATTGCACGAACACACCCAAACCCCTCCCCAAACCCCACCCCCCCCCCCCAAAAAAAAAAAAAAAAAAAAACCAGTGCAAGATATCATTTCATGAATTCCTTCTTGGTTATTAAACAAAATCTTCAATTTGGTACCAAAATCTCTCTCTCTCTCTCTCTCTATATATTTTTTTGTTACTCTACACCAAAGTCTCCTTGATATAGAACAAAATTGTAAATGGGGAAAAAAAAAAAAAAAGGCTTTGTTTTGTGGTTATGTATTAGGAGTGCGTTTGAATAAGTTTTACTGATTGCTTACTTACTGAAAATACGGTAGAAAATAAGAGTTTTTTGTTTGTTTGTGTGTTTGCCTTTTTTTTTTTTTTTTTTTTTTGGGTGTAGGACATGCCAAAATAAGCTCAAAAAGCCTAAAAATCCGACTCTTTTGGGGCTTGTTAAATGCACTCCCAAATGTGTTTCAGCTTCTGAAATGCAGAAGTTGTTGTATTGCATTTGGTAAAACAATACGTCTAAAGCACAATACACATGCAATCACAGAGCAACAAAGCCCACTCAAATGAGAGAAAATTTGCTGAATCAAGTATGTAGTTTGCCAACCACCCCTTTAAATCTAAGTTTTTTCATTTTCCTGAAATACAACCTTTCTAGATGACTAAAGAAAATTTTATTTTATTTTATTTTTCATTTCCCCCTCTTTCTTGGTCAAAACAATGGAGAGACAAGCAGCCTACAAATGAATGCTGCAACAACTAATTCATTTGACCAATATATATAATTGCATGGTTTGGATAACCGTAGGAGACCAACATTCAGAAAGTCAAAGGATGAATATAATTCTACAATTTAGACAAATTTTGAATTGAATCCAAATATCAAATAATCTATATTACAGTGTCCATTGCTATGCACCTTAAATCCAAAAATATGTTTAATCCTTTAAATACAACTATATCTTAATAACAGCAAGCATCTCAAGATTCTTAAACTAGCATATTTATGTGAACTACTGATAGTAATTAAGCTTTAAAGAGCAATACAGCAGTCCTCTTGAAATAACCAGGTTCCTGGAGAGATTAACAGAACTGTTGAATTGCAATTTGTCAGTCATCATGAGAAATCATCAAAATTGTCATCGACCTACTTGGATATCTGAGCTAGATTTTGTAGCAGACCAAGAAATTTCATCAAATGTAGGGTGTCCTATGCCACCAAGATTCTGATTAAAATTAGACCACATTGCAATTGTTTCAATTCTATCAAGCAAATTCACCTCCATTACATCCCTTTCAGACTCAGTGCCCTCATTTGCTCCCTCCAATACCTTCCCAACTTGTGTCATTGTAGGCCTAGCTCGAGGGTCTGGATATGCACATAACAAACCCAAATGAAGTACCCTCTCAACTTCCTCAATGCCAAAACCACCGTTGGACCTTAACCGCTCATCAAGACCCAAATGCAATTCCCCTCTCTCCATTAGCCTCCATACCCAATCAACCAAGTCTGGCTTCCCTTCTTCAATGGGTCTTTTCCCACACACCACTTCAAGAACCAATATCCCAAAACCAAACACATCAGTTTGAGTTGAGGCTCGACCAGTTCGAACCACTTCCGGTGCCATGTACCCCACTGTCCCAACCACTCGAGTTGTGTTAGCCAATTGCCCATGATGGTGCATTCGGGCTAATCCAAAATCCCCTAGCCTTGCATTCATATCCTTGTCAAGTAACACATTGCTTGCCTTAATGTCCCTATGCAAGACTTTAGCTTCCCAACCCTCATGCAAATACAAAATTCCAGAAGCCACATCTTTCAAAACTTGCATCCTTTCCTGCCAATTCAACATTACACTCTCATCACACTCGAAAATCCTCTTATCTAAACTTCCATGTTCCATATAATCATAGACCAAAATCAATGTGCATTTCTCATTTTTGCACCAACCTCTCAATCCCACCAAATTCCTATGCTTCAATCTCCCCAAGCTTGAAACTTCAGCTAGAAACTCACTCATCCCATGTTCACTCTCGAGAGAGATTCTCTTCACTGCAACATCTACTCCTTGCAAAGTCCCTTTATATACCTTCCCATGCCCTCCAAGCCCAATCACATTCTCCTCAGAAAACCCCTTCGTTGCTGCATAAATCTCTTGGTAACAAATCCTATGTGGCCAATACTCCATTTCCCAATCTTCAAGCCCTTCCCTTTCCTCCCCCCTCTTCCTCCTATACAAAATAACATATATCAAAACCCCACACCCCAGTACGAAAAGACTACCAACACTAACCCCTACAATAAACCCTTTTGATCGAAAAACTGACCCTTTTGGAGTCACAAACGAAGGCAAATTTGTTGTCACCAAAGCATCCCCAATCGAAAAATTTGAATTACTAAAGCTCCAAGCCAATATCTTATGACTTTCAACCAATTGTCCAGTTGCTGCGCAAAACCCTGTATACATTTCATCCAAAAGAACACTTGAGAGATTAACAAACTCACTTATCAAAGCCCTCCGAGGCCTTTCCATGCCTACAAGAGCCATAGTAACATTAATACGCGAATCCAAAAAGTCAATCCACACTTGATAGTTTTCCCCATTATTAAGCTTCAATACCTCAAACTTCTCATTGTCACTCTCTCCTCTCCAAAACCCTGCTTCATATGAAGTAAAAGACGTAAGCGAGTTCACGTCTACACCAACATGATTATCATTGATATCATTAAATTCTTGGTTCTTAAACACATCGAACTCGATAGCCAAGACATGATTATCGGTTTTACCATCATTGGTTAAGTTGAAAAGACCCAGATGCTGACTTGAGCTTGTACCGTTTATACCTGTAGAGGGTGTAAGTATAAAGGCGAAGCCATGGCCGGGGAGGGAGTTCTTGACATGTGCAATGGAGAAAATGAAGGAGGTTGAGAAGGAGAGGAGAGAGGAAGATTTGGTGGACGTTGTGGGGATTTTGGAAGGGTATAAAGCACGACCTATGGAAAAGGAGGTTTCATCAGTAACGCCGAGAATGGAGGATTGGATGGTGGCATTGCCAAAGAGGAGGAGATTGGTGGAATTGAAGTTGGTATTGAAGATGAACTCAGTGCCTGAAGTACTTGAGCTGAGGATTACAAGTGTTATGGTGATCAGGACGAGAGGGAGAGTAGGGGAAGACATTGGAGAGAGAGAGAGAGAGAGAGAGAGAGAGAGATAAGGCAGTGGTTATGGAGAAGATCTTTCAAAAGCATGCTAAAATATTCTTGTACATTGTGCTGTAAATATTGTACCTAATTTCCTAACTCATAAAAACCATCAAAGAAATCAACGTTCTTGAATCAACATTAACTTATCTAATGTCTAATAATCCGGTTGAACACGTGTATTGAAAATTGCAATTCACTTTCTAATTCTGAGAATTTTCCTCTTTGGGTTATAAATGGTGTGAATAGAGAGATGGTCAAAAGAGCAACTTCTTGTTTGCGTGGACCATATCGTATAAAATTATTGGTGTTTCGGCCGACAAGGAAAGTCCACATAGTTTGGCCATGTCCTGTGCAATTAGATACTCAAGTTGGCCTTTTACTCTTCTTATCTGTAGCCGAGATTGATTTGTTTCAATCTCATCGGAAACAGTTGTCATTGTCTGTAGCGCTTCATTGGAAAATCTTAAAGACAATTTTTACGTATCTAAATTCTTTTGATGGTGTAACTAAACCAAGCATTAAAAAGGGAAAAAAAAAGGAAGAAGAGTGATTCCAGCAGATTTAGATTTTGCTAACAACAATGTTCAGTCAAAAGATTTAGGTCTATCTAAGCATCACAGTAAAGCAGAAAATTTGATTCATGGTTTGGATGCCAACATAATATTTTCCTGCGTTGCAGGGACACGCGAAATTTGGCCAAGCACCCGTGTCGGACACGGGTACTGGTAAGACACGCCCAGAAAGGGTACCCGACGCGCACCAGAGAGAGAATTTTTTTTTTTTTTTTTTTTTTTTTCTGGGTACGGCCCGGACACGGTTAGGCCGCGCTGGGTACGTCCCAGACACGGCAGAGGGGAAAGAAAAAAAAAGGCATATTCAGCCTCCCTCTTTCTCTTATCTGAGTTTTCCCTCTCAGCCGTAGATGGTCGTAGATCAGTGACCAACGAAGCCACAGCCTATGGTGGCGGTAGTGAGTATGGATGAGCGGCGGCACAGAGCTCTGAGCCTATTTGGCAGGGCCTAGGGCGAGAGAGAGAGAGAGGGTCGAGAGAGTTCTAGACCTATTTTTGGGTTTAAACTTTAAACTGGTTTGGGGATATTTTTGCAGTGGGCTTGGCTTGACTTAGACTAAAGTTCAGTTGGGCTTTAGTGTGAATAGGCACCCAAATAGGTTGGCTTGCTGGCTCATGTCTATATAGCCCACTTCAAATCCAAAAATAAATCTACTAAATAAAAATACCCAAACCCAAAATTAAAATTTCCTAACTAAGAAAAAACCAAAAGCCCAGGAGCATATAGATAATTACAAAAGTACCCCGAACCTCCTTGAAATCATATAAATAATTAATTTTAGATATGTTGTGAAGCATTTTTGGTTGTTAATTTTTTTTAAAGACTTTCAACTTATGAAATCCGTTTTTGATGATGCTTTTTATCATCAAACTAAGACTTTAATTAGTTTTTGGTGTAGGCAGAAATTGAATTCAAAATATCTTATTTAACTATCATAGACTTTACTAATTTAGCTAAATTCATTTGAAAGTACAAATTGTCAAATTAAGCGTCTAATATTCGTTTGAAAGTGCAATTGTCAATTGTTAGAAAGGCCTTTCTCCAAAATTTAACTCTAAAGTCGACTGTCTGGATTTTGGAATTGCTACACCTATATTTGTCTCAACAGTGTTGGCACGTCTGTGTGCATAAATTGTCTCTCAATTCTCAAATTTAGATGCTCAAAACTTTGATCAGAACTTTCTATATGTTTCCAAACGACATTGATCAATTTGAAATCTTTTTAGAGTGCTTAGAACTAATCAACTGCCTTTACTGTTAGTAAAAGAATAGCAGCCCTCACTCAAAGAGACTTTTTGAGTTGAAGCAGCTTTATCCCATTTATAATTTGATTCTTGTAAGATTAAAGATATAGAAGTATTTTGGTTTGAGCCTTGTCACTTAAGTTACACCCATATAGATTCTCAAAAGAAAAAAAAAAGTTACACCCATATAGTAGCACTGCCTTTAACTTTAAATCTAAAAGACTTTTCTTCACCAATATAAAGAATTTTTCCTCATACACAATATATATGATTAATTACATGAACGAACATAAGATTATATGGTCATCTAGCAGTGCCGCACTTGGTTGCAATTGGGTGAATTGAAACCATTACTTAAATTATCAGCCCAAGACTTATTCCATGTTCAATACAAACAGATTTCAATTTTAAACAATATCAATTTTAAAATTTTAGAACATTGACAAGTATTTTTTTTTTGAGAAATTTGACAAGTTTGTTATGATGATTAGAACTAGGGTTGTAAATGAACCAAACTGCTCATAAACAATTTGAGCTTGACTCGATAACTAAGTCTCTTCATATTTGTTTTTCTATGGGCCTAAGTTTGGTAATAAGCTTAATTTAGGCTTTGAAAAATAAAACCCTAAGGCCTAAGCTTTATAAGTACCTAAACTACATTATTGTACTCATTTTGGGACCCATAATTAGGCCTTCATATACTCCTTCACCTTATTTTTTTAATGAATTTACTAAATATATATATTAAAAAGAAAGAGAAGAGGATGTTATTCCATCTCTCACCTTCGGGTCTAAAACCCAAGGTATAAGGGAGGAGATGATTAGAGACCCATCCCAATTACAAAAAGTAGCCAATGGAAAATGAGTCAAATTGTGAGTACAAAATTTACATGTCTAGACAAAATCCCATGGAATAAGAGACAAAAAAAAAAAAAAAAAAAAAGAAAAAAAGAAAAAAGTAAGGATAAATTCTCGTTAAATTGAACATAAAATGAAAGTGTTTTTGGATAAACTTTCAAGAATAGAGTATACCATTAGTCCATTACATGGAAATTAAACAATTGTAGAAGAGGATATCTTATTTGAGGATGGACCATGTTGAATAGCTTCTTGTCCTCTAAAACCCTTCAATTGAAGGAGTTGAATTTTGGAATTTTTAAAAAGAAAGAGTGAAAGAGAAGTTTTTCCGTTTATATTTTAGGTTAAAATGCAAAACTGGCCCTCTAAGTTTCTTCAGATTTCATTTCAGTCCTCTAACTTTACTTTCTTTCATTTCAGTCCTCTAACTTTTAAGTTTAATTAATTAAGGCATTTTCATCAACTTTTGTTATATGTTGTGGTTATTTTTTCAAATTAAAAAAAATTTAATTAATGATTGAAAAATATTTTCTAGATTTTATTTTTCAAAAATTTTTAATAAAAGTTGACAAAAGACCTTAATCGAATAAATCTGAAACTTAGAGAACTGAAATGAAATAAAACAAAATTAAAAGATTGAAATAAAATCTAAAGAAATTTAGAGAATCAGTTTTACATTTTAGCCTACATTTTATTAACACCGCCAAGCTTACAATCTTAGTGGAGTACATGGTACATACAACAGTTACAGTCTTACTATGATTTTAAAACCAGAGACATAGCATCAAGCACCAGTGGTCTAGTGGTAGAATAGTACCCTGCCACGGTACAGACCCGGGTTCGATTCCCGGCTGGTGCAATTTTCATTTTCATTTTTTTGTTTTCTTAAAAATGTTTTTTATGTTCTCCCTTGCTTGGAATATTAATATTGCCATCAAACTATAATCTAGCAAAACCTCACAGGCTGCCGAACACTGCAGACCTTTCTGGAGTTCCCGAACATTTTCATGAAGATTTGGACAATGAATTTAATTAGCTCATTCAATTTTTCATTTTCGTTTTTTTTTTGTTTTCTTAAAAATGTTTTTTATGTTCTCCCTTGCTTGGACTATTAATATTGCCATCAAACTATAATCTAGCAAAGCCTCACAGGGCTGCTGAACATTGCAGACCTTTCTGGAGTTCCCGAACATTTTCATGAAGATTTGGACAATGAATTTAATTAGCTCATTCACATTTTGTGAAGGACTATTGTTCATAATATCTTGCGCTCAACGTTCTTTCATGGCTTGTTTAAGTCATGTATCCTTTATTGAGAGCACATTATGTCTTGTTAGCCTTTTATATATTCATAAGAATTTGGAGAAAACAAGTTTGTGACAGCACGTAGGTGGAAGGAGCAGAAGACTATATCAACGCTGAAACACATACTGCTCAAGGAAATCAACTATCTAGGATGCTTGCTGCTGCTCCAAGTTTTCTCTCTTGAGATGTATAACTGGAAGATCTTATCTGAAATGACATTTTTTTTTCACCTAGTGGGCTTCAAATCAATCTGTCTGTAAAAGTTAATTATTTTTACATATTTTATTATTATCTCCAAAATATTCTCTCATTTTTAACCCTTACAACTTTTTATTTTCTTTATCTTTCATCTTTACTAATTTTTTCTTCTTTAAATAATTTGACAGTTACAATATGAGTGGAGGAATTTGAATCCTATATGTATATCGGTTAAAAAAATCGGATGTATTAGTTGAGAGACAAAACTCTTAACATTTCTAGCAAATTAATAGCAAAGTCACCTTATTAAGGATGACAAGATACCTATAACCTACACTGCTTCTGCCTCGAGTGAGTTTTCTAGCCCTAAAGAAGGGATAGCGCTCCCCTAATCTGACCTTGCCTTACCCTGCCAGCCTTGCAGCCATAATTTATTTTAGCTCCTCTCCTTGCTTGTGGCGGGCATATCAAATGTTTTGGCAAGCCAAATAGGTATAGGTGTATAGCCTTTGCAAATTTGGGGGAGATTTAGAGAGGCAACCTACAACTGCAATGAATATGTTGAACAATTGCTTTAAATTCTTATTTACCTTTTTCTTTCTTTGGTGAAGAGGAAAAATTAACTCTTACCTTTGCAGTTTTTTGGTGTGAATGAAAATATGACTTCTATTTGGGTGTTTGAGCGAGATGAAAATTCTGGCTTAATACTACCGCGAGGGATCTTGCTCAACCTAGTATTGAAGGGTTAAGGGTTTGATAACACTACAAGAAAATTGGGTTTAGGCGGCGTTTTTTTTAGCGATGTTTTTAAATCCGCCGCTATACGTAGTATATTGTGACGTTTTTAAAAAATGCCGCTAAAGTACAATTTTAGGGGTGTATAACCAAGGCATAACAATGAAGTAATCATAGTTTGACGATGACTAAGTTAATATAGTAATTGAATATAGAATCAAGATAAAACAAATCAAGGTAAAATTAAAATCCACAAACCTAACTCCGGGAGAAGGAAAAAAAAGAAAAAAGAAAAGAAAAAAAGAGAGGCTACATTAAATTAAATAGGAATAATTACAGAATATTAAAGCATTGGTAGTTTGGTACAACTACATTTGAGGCTAAATGTACACTAAAAGAGGAAATTACAATGATAGACAAATAGAGTTCGATTAAATTGGTTTTGAAGATCGAAATATGTAAGCCTAACTTAAAAATAAATCAAACATTATGACTCAAGAAGACCAATGAAAAAAATTAATCTCAAGGTAAAATACCTAGGGGGTGGGGGTGCAATTCCAAGAAGACAATACACTATCAAATAGAAGTTTACGGTCAAGAATATTTAATTTGTAGTAAACTTAACTAGAGTTATCAAACTTAACTTTGAATCCCACCGACTTATTTGACATGGATATGTTCCAACATGAACTTCTAGTTTACACTTTGATTTTTAGTACACTTGATATCTAAAGCTTTGAATCACATAGACCTCCGGCCTATGACTCTAAGAACAATTTGGAGGTTTAGATTCAGGCATTCAGCAACTTTGATAAGTGGTTTGCAGCAGCTTCAGAGTTATTGGTTCTAATAGTATGTAGATTGATTTCCAGTTGTAACTATGAAAGGAGAAGACACAGAACCTTCTAGATCTCAAAAGAGTAGCTCCAAATATAGAATCAAGATAAAACAAATCAAGGTAAAATTAAAATCCACAAACCTAACTCCAGGAGAAGGAAAAAAAAAGAAAAAAAGAAAAAAGAAAAAAAGAGAGGCTACATTAAATTAAATAGGAATAATTACAGAATATTAAAGCATTGGTAGTTTGGTACAACTACATTTGAGGCTAAATGTACACTAAAAGAGGAAATTACAATGATAGACAAATAGAGTTCGATTAAATTGGTTTGGAAGATCAAAATATGTAAGCCTTAACTTAAAAATAAATCAAACATATTATGACTCAAGAAGACCAATGAAAAAAATTAATCTCAAGGTAAAATACCTAGGGGGTGGGGGTGCAATCCCAAGAAGACAATAAAATATCAAATAGAAGTTTACAGTCAAGAATATTTAATTTGTAGTAAACTTAACTAGAGTTATCAAACTTAACTTTGAATCCCACCGACTTATTTGACATGGATATGTTCCAACATGAACTTCTAGTTTACACTTTGATTTTCAGTACACTTGATATCTAAAGCTTTGAATCACATAGACCTCCGGTCTATGACTCTAAGAACAATTTGGAGGTTTAGATTCAGGCATTCAGCAACTTTGATAAGTGGTTTGCAGCAGCTTCAGAGTTATTGGTTCTAATAGTATGTAGATTGATTTCCAGTTGTAACTATGAAAGGAGAAGACACAGAACCCTCTAGATCTCAAAAGAGTAGCTCCAAAGTTTTCTCAGGTTTTATTTTTTTTAATTTTTTTTTGTATGCTTAGTGAATTAGATTTGAAACACTAATCATTTGATGGGCCAATCGACTGTTGGGCCTTAATTTAAATTCTGTAGATTCGCAGTTCAATCAATTGAAGCATAGTCTTGATCGGTTGAAATTGTTATATTTCGAATTTCTGAACCTGCATTTTCCTTGTTCTTTTATTCTGGCTTGCAACACCTTAAGCATTGTCTAATCAATTCTATAAACTCTATAACCTATACCTAAACAAGTTTGTGTTCACGGTTTGTTAATTGTTCTGAACATTTAGAACCTAACAATTTTTCCCTTTAAAGTTGAAAGGGTTTTACACAGAAACATTGGTATTCTTGTGTCTAGTTGATTTACTTATGGTTTAACAATTTTAGTTAAATATTTTTTTGAGCCTGGTTAAAATGATTTATTTAAGTTCTTTAATTCATGTAAGACTAGTTTGTAGCTAACAGGATACATGTTTCTGTTAACTACCTGGATGATTATAATTGTATGTAATGCATTACGTCTTATTATGATGTCATTCTACGGTTGGAATCCTGAATATTTTGATTTTCTTCAACCATGGTCATTTAGGCATGGCTTGTGCTGTGTTAAGGATACAGCTGTCGTCCTCAAAGATAGCAGCTAAGTCATATGCAGCTAGTGTTACTGATGTATCACAGCTGTTATATTCAAAATACAAATCTTGGATTGTGTTGAGATAGGATTAGGATAAGATAGAATATTATTCAATTTTGTATCTAAGTGATAAGGGAGAAGCATATATGATTTGTATAGAAGAAGTAAGGCCGAATTGTATGGAGAAGTGTATCTGATTGTGTATAGATGTAGGTAAGGCCGAATTGTATTTTTAAATTTTGAATATGTAACAAACTCTACTATATATGAAAATGCCTTGAACGTGAATGGCAATGCTTGGAAAAAATTTCAATTATTTGTTTTTACATGGTATTAGAGCTATTGTGACATACGTCTTTTTTTTTTTTTTTTTTTCCAATGGCTTCCTCGTCTTCATCAACTTCTGCTGTCACCACTACTACTTCTCCTTCTCCCACTTCATTATTTGTTTTTACATGCTGGAACCATGAGTGTGATCATAACTGCAAGGTGGGTTTGGCAAATCTAGTCAAGTAGCATTATTTTATTGTTGGGATTTCATTGTCATCTCTTTATGACAGTAATTACTTGTGTAGATCGTTTTTAAATTTTTCTTTAGGTAGGGAGTGCTTTAACTTTATCTTCATATTGCATTGATTTTTATTTATAAAAATCTATCCTCATAAAAGTCTCAATTTGCTGACTAATCTGTATTTAAAAAAAAAAAAAAAAAAGAACAAGTGAAAATTACTTTTTTGACACTTTTCTTTGAAGCTGAATGTAAAAAATATGTATAAACTAATAAAGCATTCACACTCTCTTATATACTTTTGGGTTTATCTTCCGGTGATCTCTTACTTTCGGATGGATGTTCTTTTGTTTTATAAAAGCCCGACTCTTCCCCATGGGCAGTTGTGCTTTAAATTATGCTTGTGTCACTTTCATGTAAAATTATTTCATGCTAAATATTTTATTATTGTTGATGTATGCTTTCCTTGGTTACATAATTTAATGGGATAGACTAATATGTAATTCACACCCTGCTTTGGACTCACCAATAATTTACCAATGTCATATTAGTCAAACACTACATAGAAGCCTTGATGCATCCAGAAAGCTCAAACAAGAATAAAATTATTTGCAATATAGATATGATCAGAACATAGGAAATAGGCTAAGCAGTGTTTTAGACATTCAGAGAAATTTTTCTATGGACAGAGGTCCTACTAATTAAGAGCAAAATCTTTAATCCTCATGTATTTCCCAATGTAAATATCCTTAGTTATAGCCTTAAAATGAGATTTTTATATCCTTAATCCTTCCTGTATGACATATATCTAGAATATCTCTCTGAAAGAATACATACAAGTTAGCTGCTCTTGCTAACTTTTCCATACAATAACCATTAAAGCTTTTCACATGCTTTCACTGCTAAGTTCACCATTCATTTGGAGACTTTCACATCAGTAATTTAATGGTCCAATCCAATCCAATCCAAGTTGTCTTGTGATGTAACAGCAGCTCAAAATTATTTCCCATATATATGCTTCTAGAAAAAGCATGTATATATCCTCAAGTGGATGTTAATTGCTTAGTCATGAATGGCTACTGATAGTTATCACGTTATATCTTAGTGTTCAGTCCACATACTATGGCATAATAATGAAAGATGTTTTCAGTCATTATATTCACATGGAGGATGTCTGCCTCATTTCTAGAATGTGGTATTTCTTGTTAAGGAAAATTTGTTTTAATCATATACACATTGACAAATAGATCCAACATTTTTGCCCATTTTTCAAACTTTGAAAGCTTAATTTGGACATAATAAATCAAATCTAGGGGCATACTTTATAATTAATGTCTAGTTTTGTTGTTAGGTAATGAAGTCCTCAGTACTGCTAAAATTTCTTTCATATTGGTTTTTCTCTCATCCTTGTAGCTCCTTAATCCACATCAGTTTTATTCTCTGAGCTACCATATTATCCAACTTTGCTTCGTACTCATAATGGATATTATTTCTTTTAATCTCTTACTTATATTACCTATTGGAAATGATTCCGGAATTGTCATTTTGCTTCACTATATTTTTTCTCTTGCTCAATTAAGCCATTTTGGGGTCAACGAGAACTAAGCACTACCTGGACCGCATTCACCCCTAGTGATACTTTATGTATTAAGCTATTTGGATGTGATGAGAATGACACAGTCGAGGCCTTCACTATTCCTGTGATCTTTATGCACTGATATTTCACAGATATTTTGCTGATATTTTGCAGATATTTTGCAGATATTTTGATATTTAATTATTTATTCAGTACTGATGACTTCAAGCTTGTACGAAGACAATTATTTTGACTGTTTATGTACCTAGTGGAGTAAGCTGATGTGTTTTTTTGGGGACATGTGTCAATCATTTATTGGTGATGAAACACCAAAACAGCAGCTGACTTGGTATTACATAAATATGATATACTTTCGCCTTACGGTAGCCAAACATCTGCTAACATGAAATGGGCCATAAAATAATTCTCTGATCACTGAAAGAGAAAGAGTGGCAAGCTGTCCTCTTAGAAAGAATATTTTCATATCAAAAGAATTCAACATCACCATTATGAGATGTTTCCTAGTTCATATCTCATCTAAAACTTAAGCTTGCCACGTCCTTAGTCCTTACCAAGAATTCAACCATATTCTCACAACGATGCACCCATATATATGTGGACCCCTATACATAGTTTAATTTTAAGTCTCTCTTTTCATCAAAATAAATAAATTTTAAGTCTCTCTCATCCATTGCCAATTCACCCAACTATCCTTATTCCTATTTGCCTTCATTTTGTTCTCTAAAACCAAACCTTGTCATTTCTAAGAACAATCATTAGGGTTAGACCAATTAATAGATACACTGATATTCCATTAAAAAAAAAAATATATATATATATATACACACGGATACATGTATACATGTAATATACATATAAATGTAGTCCATTATATATATCACATGCATGTATGGTGCTGTGTATACTACTCAAATCAATACGTATAATGCTAAATCAGGCGTTTTTCTTCCTACTCTGCATAGTTTTTTAGGAAACTTAAACTAGGTATCAAGTTGCAAATGATATCTATATCTTCTATAGGATCTTATATTGTATGTGTATGACGAAACACCTTAGATTCTCTCTCTCTCAGCAAAGTTGTGCCTTTTAATTATCTTAATGTCTAAAGACAGGTAATGGGAAAATATATACTAATGTAAAGGTAATGATGTGGGTTCCTTAGGTGTACCACAAACCAATATTTTATAAAAAGCACATTTCTTTATTCTTATATATGTGGGTACGTATGTTTATTTAATGAAACATTGGATGTTTACTTTTACTATTTTGTCTTTTGAAATCTGGATCACACCATCAGCAAGATTTTATATCATCCTTATTCTAGGTTTTGTTTTTTAATTAGTTAAGATTAACTTTTTGTTATAGTTTAAGCTAGGGAGATCGCATTTACAAAATATTTTAATTTAATTTAATTTTGTATCCACATGCAATATTAATCTGTTGGTTAATTCCTCAGGCACCAGGCAATGCATCTCATATATATTAACTTATATAATGTGTTTGTAAATAATGTTATAACCTAGCTATATATATCTCAGTGTGTTTGTCTCATCCTTTTTCCTCTTCTTATCTCCTGTCCCCATTTCCTCCATCCAAAAGTACTTAAAAGTATAAATTCAATAATAAATTATAGATAACAAATAATAGTGGTAGTAAGAAGACTTAGGAGGGTGAAACCAAACATAACTTCGAAGTTCGAACTCATTGATTTTCATGAACTACTCCATTATCTAAAAACTAGCAACAAATTTAAGGTCAAAATTTACATGAAATTCTTTCTTTTATCTTCTTTGTTAATATATATTTACTATACACGTACACGCCTAGCCCATTGAACTAAGACTCAATTTACTTTACTTACTATGCACATCTATTACATGTAAAACACTTTCTCGTGCCTTTATAAAAAGGTGCTCTATTATACAGTTACAGATACAAAAATACGCGGATTATTTTGTCTTTATTTTGTCTACATTCTTTATTAATTTATTTTAACAATGCCACTTGCCACTTGCCACAATGCTGCCAAATTATCTATGATCCATAAAATAGTTCACTTAACAACTTTGTAATATTATAAGGATAGTCTTAGCAACTTTGTAATATTATAAGGATAGATCACTCAGTAATGAGAGAGAATATGATTTTTACCAAAAAAGAAAAAGAAAAAAAAGAGAGAATATGAGGTGGCGTGGGGTGGTGAAAACTTTCTTTAAGGCTAGCATGCCGTAAAGGTCTTGATATTATTTTCCTAATCCTTTTTTTAATAATAATAATAATAATAATTATTATTATTATTATTATTATTATTAATTGTCACTTTTCATAATATGAAAAGGAATATAGATATATCTGTCGTTTTCATAATAGTGAAAGATTTATTTTATTTTTGCCAAGTGGTAGGTGCACAATTATAAAACACGCTGCTACAGATATGGAAATGATGGAATTTGACGTTTACCTAGCCAAAAAAAAAACTATGTCTTTACTCCATATTCTCCAACTAATAGTACTGTATCAATGTTAGTCTGGTGAGTCAAATTATTTTATGCCTCATCTACTGTAACAATAATAATATTGAATGAGAATGTTGGTTTGTTTGTAGTGTAAAAGAACGACATATTACTTTTTATCTTTGAAAAGTTGTAAAAGAGATGTAAACTTGTTGGGGATTTTGGTATTTTATCTTTATTGTCTATAATTTAATTTATTTCTTTCCTTCAAGAGAATAACAAGAGTGAAACTTACATATATGGTCTGGAATAATCATTTTTGTAATTTCACTAAATTTACAATTGAAAGAGATATAAAACTACAGAATGGTCGAGAAAAGTGTCATTTCATCAGAAATTTAAGCAACATGATTGTCATCATATCCATTTGTCTAAGCATAACACAAGGAACCGTGATAGAAAACTATGCACACTCTAAGACAGTGACTTGTTACTAAAATAGTAATTTTCAGTTTAATTATTAAAATAGTATTATTTTTAAACGCAATCTAACGACTACCAGCTAAAGTTGTATTTTTCAAATGATTATGAGTTATGAATAGTATGTTGTACATGTACATGCTTCTATTTGAAATGGGATCTATGTTGGTGAAAATGATATGCGGTAATGCCTAGCTACGCAGAAACCAACGTCTCTAACGCTTTCGATAATAGAGAATAATATCAAGTATTCACGATTGATAGCTTGAATTAATAATTCATTAAAATAGAAGGATGGAAGAGGATGTGAATTATATGATAAGAGCAGAGTATTGAATAAAATTGAGAAACACATTAGGAATTTTGTGTGATTGTTAAAAAAAAAAGGAAAATTTGTAAGACAATTATAGTACCTTATGTTCTATGGTATTGAATGTTGCAAAGGTTAAGAAGCAATACATTCATAAAATGAATATAGCTTAAATGAGATTGTTTAGAATATGGATAAGTTGAAATACAAATATATATATATATATACATACACACATATATAGAAGATTCTCAAAGAGGAAATTTACTTCATGATATGAGTGGCCTCCTATTGATGAAAATATGAGGGGGAATAATATGGTTTTGTCATGTTTAAAGAAGAGCGCTTGATGCACCAGTGAGAAAGTGTAATTTTATTCAAGTTAAGGGAACGGAAAAAATGTATAAAAAGACCAAAAATATATAACATCAACAAGTAGTAAAAAAAAATTACAAATTAATTAATGAAGTAACAAAGAATATTACTTTGAATAGAATAAAATGATGGAAACTAATATATATGATTGGCTTTAAGTAGCCTGTTGAGGATCCATAGCTAAGTTCAAAACTTTATGACTACAACTTGATTGTTGTTATTTTTATATTTAGGAAATCAAGAGTGAATATGATAGTACTTAAGACTCTTGTAAGAGTGATTCATGAATTTAGACTTGTAAATTAAACCAAGCTATTCATAAATATTGTAGACTTGGATTATTTAAGTTTGTTAATAAATATAAAAGATATCAAATTTTTATTTGTAATTAATTGATAATATAAATAGCCAATTTTGTTATTTAAAATTGTATATGATTTTTAAAAATCAAGGTTAGTTAATATAATTTGTACAATTTCATGGATGAAAATTGTTCACTCAAAAATAAATTAATTATTAATTATTAGCATATATTTGTTAAGGAGTGAAAATTTTTAATTATGTTTTCATTTTTGTATAGAGACTGAAAAATTCAATCAATTAAGTAACTCGTGAACAAGTTCGAGCTAATTCAACTAAGAAAATGAATTAAATTTGAACATATAATTTAACTTGGTGATGAACTCAATCTTGGTTTATGTTTGAAATTAAATTAAACAAACTAGTTTTGAACTTTTTAATAGTTAATTCAACTCAACTCATTTAAAGTTCTATTCATGATAAATGAGAGTACAATCAACTGAGTGCTGGCAGCTATCACAGCAATGGGATGATTTATAATCGAGATATAAGTGCTTGTTGTCATACTGAAGAAGGTGAACAATTAATTTGCATATGATTTTGCACAAGAATAAATTCCTCTTTTTGTAGACAGTCAGAAATGTAATGGAATATGCCAATGCCATTGAAAGAGTTCTTGGATTGAAAAGCTCACCTATTGTGAGTGATCTATGCTTTTAATGATTTCATATCCACAAACAAAAGTTTTTATTAGCGTAGGTTAAATTATATAGAGCTGTGTCCTTCCGTGTCTCCTCTATACATATTCAATTAAGAATCATCAAGTTGCTGGTTTTCTGCAAAGTTGGTGGAGCTAGGCTTAAAACTTGTATAGATCTTTTCAAAAAATGCAACTTTTGTGTGGAAAACATGGGAGTGTACATATAAACACAGTTATCATATAGCGACGCGTTTGATACTTTATTTGCGCTTTAACTATTTGTGACCAATATAAATCTGTTCTTATCTTTATGATCAGTACAGGTTTTATCTAGTTTTTTAGAGCTCATCGTGATTCACACTCAGCATTGTGGATTCACATTACTGATTAATTTCAAAGTCGAAGATGCCATGTAGTTTGTGTCATCTATTTGTTGGCTGGTAATCCTCCACATTTCTTGCTAATTTAATATTGGCAAAGGGTGAGGTAATCATGATCTTTCAAATGTATCTCTGGAAAAAGAATAGAAATTGGTATAAAGAGAACAAAAGGGAAAAGACAGGTGAATTCTAATCTTTCAACTATATCAGCTTAAGATATGGTGGAAACAATTTTGTAATTTATTAAGGTTTTCTTTTCATGGGATTCCCTGTCATCAAAATTTTATAACAAATATCCCAATCCATGTTTACGCTCTGATTGTATATCTTTCTTTCTTTCTTTTTTTACTTTGATGGAGATCTTTTTTATACTGCTAGTTGTCAAGGAATTAATCCTTTATCAAAAGTCCAGGAAATTTCTTTTATTAATGTGAAAATTGTACTTTATGCTGTTGAGGTCCAATAATTAAAGAGTTTAATTTCGGCTACCTATAGTCTACCTGCTTAGTTAATTAGAAAAGCTTATTTGCAATAATCTATACTCAGCTTTTGTAACAGTATTCATAAAATATGTATCTCTCATGTCAATCCTTTTCTTAAAAATAAAGATAGATTAATATGTTTTGTTTCAGTACTGTAACTCTAATACTTCATAATAACAATGTGTGTTGCAATGAACAAGGGATTTATTTTATTTCATGTATATCTAGAAGTCGAAAATGGTTATGTCAATTGTCAATTGTGTTGATCTAGATCAAATATCATTTTCCACAAGCTGGGTGGAAATTATATACAACCACTTTACGCAACATGAAAGAGGAAGCTCCATTTTAAAATTAATGCAGATAAGTTTTGTATCAAAGAAAATTATTTTTTTAGGGTCAATTGGGCTGTACTTCAAGCCACGAACTTTCAAATGGAGACAACATAAAGAATAGAACAACTTCACAGACCTTTTTATGGTGCAAGAATATGACATTTTACCAATAACAAGTTCGATCATAAGCTTTCCCAGGCTATGAATCTAGCTTCATTCATGTATTCTTTCAAATGCTGCATGCCATAATTGAATATCTATCTTTGTACAGGTGATATATGCGAATATGCCTTAAGAACAACACAGGAAGCCTAACTTCAATCAGAATCACAATCGTGACTAACCTACAAGCTACAACATCTAAAGAAAAGTAAACAATAGGACGATTATATGTTTACGTAATATTGTACACATTTGTTTACTCTACACGATGTAAAGTGTACTTGAACAGTGAATATAAAAACATAATTTTCCTAAACAAAATATACGGAATATGGTCACATTCAATATAAGGGGCCCTTTTCAACAGCAGTCAAGCATCTATTCATTCTCTTTTGGATCTCTCATTTTCTGCGGGAAGGCCATCATCAACAAAACGAGGTGAAGTTGGGGGATCAAAATATTATTACTGGCACTGATTTTTGAAGGTGGTCAATTCAGGTGTCTACTCCTGCGTAATCTGTAACTGAAGGTGATCAAAATATTATTACTTTGTATTGGTGTTTGGACAGTGAGTATAGTGAGAAAATGATTTGGTCAATAACCTCTCAAGGATGTATCAATAGAGAGGAAGAGAGTAGAGGAATTTGAGGAGTCTCTTAGTGAAGATTGGGAATGAGGCAATCTTGTTTTTCTCTAGGGTTTCTCTATCAATTTTTCTCTCTAGAAGCTCTCACAATATAGTGGGTATAAGGGTCTATATATAGTGTGGTGAGAAAAGAATACGAAGAGACAGTTTTTGCCAAACAGGGTAAATTGGCGGCTTGGTCTCGTGGCTTGTCCAAGTCGCGAGTTCAAGTCATGACGTAACGGCCTGGCTAGCCTAGGACTTTTGTCCTGCAGTGCGACAGCTGGTGCGACCCTTCAGCTTCCCTGTGTGCATCTCACGTGCCATCATTTGGCGGCTTGCCAGTTGCGATCCACCTGTGAGTCCTAGCCGCGAAACTCTACTTCTTTGCACAAATTTGAGTTTTTCTTCACATCTTCTCACACACTACCCTTATAATTTTCTCATCTAAATACAGGATTACTAAGTGCTAAATTACAAGCAAAATGGCACGGAATAAAGCCAACAAGATGGTTGATAAATTTCAACCTTACAATTTCCCCCTTTGGCTATTCCGTGACAAAACCCTAAAACAAACTCTAGACTTAACGCATGAGTTCGGAACAATTGAAAAACTCACTCACACCTAACTCTAGAATTTGTGAAGTTTTAGAACCATAAGAACAAGAACTCCTAAAACACAACAACACTATAAGTTCATTGTATGCAGAAAACTTGTAAAGCATATGGAACAAGCACAATGCGATCAAGCACAGTAGAGTAAAGCAATAAACCATGGCAAGACCAAAACATGCAGTCACTATAACCAGGTGACCACAATACTCATTCACACTTGGAATGAACATCCGGACATTCAAGTTGACAAACACAAGGCAAATCACTTGAATGACCAACACTCAGCCAATGCACTGTACATGAAGTATGTGCATCTAGGAAAAATCCTACACAGGCACAAGAGTGACAGTACTTAAAAGGAATGCATAGCATTAAGATAGAAGTACTGATTTAACAAAGCACAAAGGCTGCATAAAGCATGATACAAACCACAAAGGCCTACAGATGTGCATAAAAACAAACCCTTAAAGCTTACAAAAGCAATATGGGTATAAGCACTAAAAACCTTAAAAACCTACAAAGGTGAACCAGGTACAAAACGGTAAATAATACTTCCCTTATCATATCACTCCCCTACCATGAATCATAGGAGCTGTGATGAACTTGAAACATATATACTTGTAACCTGAAACATTTGCACAAAACACATTAGACTCTCAAGGTAGAGCAGGTAATAAACGGACAAGTATAATGTAACACATAAATTGCGATCAAGTAAACATGATGTGAAACATGTGAGCAACTTGATCAAATACCAAACACCAATACAAAGTATTTTTTATTAGCTCAACGTCTTCTCCCCCTTGGTACATGCATCTCCCCTATGAAATATCTCTCCCCCTACAAGTGTGCACGAGAAATAAAATTTCTCCCCATAAGAATGTGCACAAAGGTCATATAGAAATGACAAAAACTCTCCGGTATACTCTCTAGAGTATACTCTCCCCCTTTTTGTCAGGAATAGACAAAGGGTCAAGGAGAAATAAGGGCAAGAGATGAAGGTATGAACAATGATTATGATGCATAAAGGGTGCGAGATGAATGAGAAAATGAAGCTCAAACCTAAAACGAAACAAAATGCTACAAAGTATAAGGTAAACATGACATGCTAGGATGAAGAACCAATGTATGAATCAATGCATGACAAGGGTAGCAAAGGTGTGTGCAAGAGGTGGCAAGTGTAATGCATGACCAATGCATGAAAAATACACATGTGGGGCAAGGTGTGTTAAATATACAACCAATGAACAAAACATGTTTCTAATGAGGAAACATGAAAAACTCTAAAGTTTGATACTCATTGGAGTCCAAACAAGTGAGAAAATGCGTAAAAGGCATTTTATCAAACACCTAACATGCACACTATGAAGAACAAAGTGAAACAATGCATGAACATCATGAAAACCACCTTTAATACATGTTCTTTTTGCCACAAGGGGCCAACATCCAAAGCAAAACAACAAAAGAAACCAATCCCATAAAAAATTTTGAGAGAAAAATAAGTTTTCCCAACCCCTATGATGAAAAACTCAACCAAGAGCACAAAACTCTCAAAAACATAGTCTAAGAATCAAAAACAATGAAAAGAGTTCATAATTACCTTAAAGATGTTAATGGAATGAAAAACCATTTAAATTGATTGAGTTTTGATGTAAAAATAGTAAAAAGGGGTTTAAGAGAGGATGGGAGAGGTTTAAAACAAGTTTTCCATGAAAAAGCACTTAAAAAGATTGATTTTGGGCATTTGGCGACTAGGCGAGTCGCCAGTAAGCCGCCAAACCTTCTGTGTGAGCTCGCTACAGTATTTGGCTAGTTGCAAGTTGCCAAATTAAGTGGCCAAAAATTCTGACACTTGTTTTTCAACCCAAAACATGTTCAAATACTGAAAAACAATGTATGCACTAAACATGAACACAAAGAGTGATAAAAATCACTTCCAAAAGCATATAAAATGATCAAAAATCTTTTTGAATTGATCCATATAGAGATGAGTACACACACATCACATTTAAATAAAGTACAATCAAACAAATGAATAAAGCATGCATTGAACATTAGGCATGTGTGTTGTGTGTGCGTATCAAGTGTGTAATAGTCTATAGTCTAGAGTGAAGCTTCAATGATCAATTCAATCAAGTCATACATTACTAGTACTTAGTTAAGTGGACTATCTCAATTATAGAAATGAACATATATGACCTCTCACAAAAAAATGATTACATATCTTTGAAACTCTTCATTTGGCTTCTTTACAATTCATATTAATTGATCTTTTTGAATCAATACATCTCATTTTAGAGATCAATGCCTGAAATTTTTGATATTTCAATTTGGTGACAAGCCTTTGGCTTTTAGGGCATCATACATTTTATTTTGGTTGCTTTCCCTTTTTCCTAGTCAAATACTAGTATGTGCAACAGGCTTTTGCAGCTCAATATCTCTTTTCATTTGGAGATTTACATTTGGTGAGCTCTTTAAGCAAAAACAACAAAATAAAGAGTGGGAAGATATATAGGCACAAGTCTACGCATGTATCAAGACCAACATGACTATTGACTAGTCATTCATGACAAGCTTGAAGATCGATTTACAACAATCACACAAAGATGTCAAGATTTTTCCCATAAAGATATAAGTGCATAAAAAACAAGCTAAACTCGTAAATGCACAAAGCCATTAGTACAAAGGTACAAGGCAAAACTCACATGTGATATGTGCTCAAACATATACGATTAAACTTTTTGAATTTTTCACTTTTTATGTGATTTTGGATTTTTACTCACACAAAACAAAAACATAAAAGTAAGATCAAAACAAAAACAATGCATACAAATAAATGCAAAATGCACAAATGCATGAAGATATGACAAACAATGCATGAAGGGTCCTACAAAGATCGAAATAATTAGATCAAGGACCAAAAGAGTAAAAGCTCTGATACCAATTGAAAGTTCAATTTGGGTATGAAACACCCTTGAACGTTTTGACCCCCAAATTACAAAATATCAATTCAAGTTTATTATCAAACAATTGATGTGCGGAACATGAATATAAGCTAAACATAGAATTGATAAACAATTTAAGTCAAATATAAACACATCTACAACAGAAAATAAATGACAAAGATAAAGGGAAGGAAGATGCAAATACACGGACAACACACGATGTGTTATCGAAGAGGAAACCGAAGCCCTCGGCTTAAAATCTCTCCGCCGCCCTCCAAGCGGTCAATAATCCACTAGAAAATGTAGTTAGGATATATGAACAGCAATAGACCCTCCAAACCTAATCTACCCAAGTACCTAAGCCCTCCAAGCTTCTTGCTCCAACGAGGTTGCGCCGAACCTATTTCTTCTCTAGCTTACCGGATTCCGCTATAGCCCATAGCATCAACCAATGTAGATTGGTTCCTTCTTAACTGCTTCCCAACAATACCAAATAGAACTTTTCACAGACGTGGGTGTGGTGAGAAAAGGATTTGGTCAATAACCTCTCAAGGATGTGTCAATGGAGAGGAAGAGAGTAAAGGAATTTGAGGAGTCTTTTAGTGAAGATTGGGGATGAGGCAATCTTGTTTTTCTTTAGGATTTTTCTCTCAATTTTTCTCTCTAGAAGCTCTCACAATATAGTGGGTATAAGGGTCTATATATAGTGTGGTGAGAAAAGAATACGAAGAGATAGTTTTTGCCAAACAGGGTAAATTGGCGGCTTGGTCTCGCGGCTTGTCCAAGTCGCAAGTTCAAGTCGCGACATAACGCCTTGGCCAGCCTGGGACTTTTGTCCTGCAGTGCGACAGCTGGCGCGACCTTTTAGCTTCCCTGTGTGCATCTCACGTGCCATCATTTGGCGACTTGCCAGTCGCGATCCACCCGCGAGTCCTAGCCACGAAACTCTGCTTCTTTGCACAAATTTGAGCTTTTCTTCACATCTTCTCACACACTGCCCTTACAATTTTCCTATCTAAATACAGGGTTACTAAGTGCTAAATTACAAGCAAAATGGCACGGAATAAAGCGAACAAGATGGTTAATAAATTTCAACCTTACAATAGCGAAGTTGTTGAGTTAGAAATTACTTCATCTACCAAAAAAGAACTGAAATTCTTTATTTTTCTGTTTTTAGAGGGGTTCAGAGTGAAAATATTAGATAATTTTTGTGCACATTAACCCAAAAGTGGATTTAAATAATTGTACGAACACATACATGGACACAGGTATTTGTATGGATACGATACGGCGATACGAACAATTTTTAAAAAACTATAACATGATACGACAGATAGAACATTGTTATGACACAGATACGACTTATACATAACACAAGTGTGATATCTCAAATAAAATGTTTGTGCATTCTAGATATTTATATATTCACGAGATTCTAATATAACGTGCTTGAAATGTGGGATATGATGGCTGCTATTCAGATGGACTCTTGGGTTTGTTAAAAATATTTGTGAATTGTGTTGAAAGATATTATAGTTCACGAGGTCAAGTGTATTGTAGGTGCGTGGTAGTACATTCTTTTTTTGGATGGGAAATGTTAGTAGAAGGAAAGTTTTTATGTATACCAATTTAGGGTCCATTTAAACAAATAGTTCTAAGTATAAAAAATGTAATGAATTTAGGCTTTTTGTAGAAGAGTTAGACACAGACTATCAAAGCCAAATCACATTAATTCCTTACTTCTACTTTCTCTCCTTTTATATATATCTTTATTTTTTGTTTTTTTTTTTAATATTTTAAACATTGTATGTAAGTCACTTTTTTGTTTGGCCTTTACTAATGGCCTGTTTAGATGTTTAAAAAAGGAGGGGAAGTAGAGTAGAGAGAGAGAGAGAGTAATTCAATTATCTTGTTTGAAAGTTTTTTAAGGAAAGAGGGGAGAGGTTTAGAGGGGTTTAAACTACCTCTAACCCCTCATTTTTAATACCCTCAAATTAGATAGATTTGGAGGGAGAGTAGAGTAGATAAATTATTGACCACATGAATTCCCTAATCTACCCTTTCAAAGTCACCAGAATTCTAATAAATCATACAAGCAAACCTTTAACTTCCTTTTAATTTCACAATTACTTTTAAATTTTCCATCATTACTTTCTTGGAAACCAAACAGCTTAAAGAAAATCATTTCAGAGAGAGAGAGAAAAGCGAACTAGCAGAATCGGAGATGTGTCGGAGGTCGTAGATGGAAATCTAATTGCCTTCTCTATCAAAATCGATAACAAGTCTTATAATGGCGGCGGTGGAGGATTAGGATCCGTTAACCACTTCTAGAGAAGCTTCTCTCACGGTGGTGGGTTTGGACTTGGGTTCGGGTCTAGGCCATTTAGGCAGGGGAGAATCGAGTACACGTCGTTGTTTCAGAGGAGCATGTGTGGGTTTTTGTTGGAATTTACGATGGGTTTGAATCAACTACAACAACAACGATCGTTTATACTACTGCTGGTGGAGCTGCAGCTGCCATGGGATTGTTTACGTTCACGTTCACGAGTGGTGCATGAGCTAGGGATAGCGTCATCAGCGGAGGTGTAACCAATAGCAACATGATCTCTCTGTTTCTACGCATGTCTAAGAGAGAAAACCTTTCACTTTGCTATGCCTTTTTTTTTTTTTTTTTTGAGTTTTATATTTTGAGATTTATATTTTGTATTATCAATTAAGGATGGTTTTTTTTAGTATAATAAAAAAGCAGAAAAAACATTTAATCATAGACCAATGTTGATTATTTAATTCACATCAGAAAAAAAAATTATTAAAAAAAATATTATATGCAATAGTCATAATTATTTAATCTAACAAATTAATCATAAACTAATGTTGCAAGTCCATTTTCAAATATGAGTAAATTTGTTTATTTAAATCATATCCTCTCTTTTCTATCCTAATTTTTAAAATATCAAAATAAGAAGAAGAGTTAATTACTCTCTTCTCCCTAACTAATTTGAAAAATATGCAAACAATGTGGAGGATAACCATTCCTCTCTACTCTCCTCCTCTCTACTCTCTTTCCTCTCTAAACTTCCAAACGAAACTTCCAAACAGACCATAAGGTTATAGAAGTCCATTACCGACCACCACTTGACTCAGTCACCACAAATCATCATTCGGCTCAGTACTAGTACCAACCATTGTTCGAATTTGTCATTGTCAACCTCTGTCTTGACACCTTTTCAGATTTGTTTTCCTCATATTTTAGCCTTTAAAGCCTCTATTTTGCCATCAATCAAAGAGTTTTTGATTGCTCTTGATTCACCGCTTATATAACACTAAACACTCCTCCACATGCTGCCCAAATTTCTGGCCATACGCTCATGGCTTCACACGTGCTTTCATGTGCCAACTGCCGATAGGACTCTACTCATGTGTTGACACGCATAACACGCGTACAGGTGCCTAACCTTGACATGTGCCACGCTAGCCCTAGTTCTCTGCCACATGTAATCTCCAAAGCTTACCAAATCAATCTTAGTGCAACATCAACAAGACGTCATTTATTACCACCTCATCCCTGGTATTTCGACACATGTCATTTCCTCAGCTGGCCACGTGTCATTGATAGTCACCGATCATTGTTGATCGGCATTGACCTCTTGACCATTGTTGACCTGTGCTTACTATCATTGACCGACCGATTTGGGCCTTTATTTTTCTTTGAGTAAGGCACTTTCCTACTTTGTTATTCACATAGATTTAAATTTTGAGATACATTTTCCTATTTCAAGCTCAAAAGTCACACAAATTAGACCATCACTCATTCTTTTAGGGTCCAATTTATGTGAAATCAACCAACTCACTCACTTGTTTCATCACAACAATGTCCACCAATATTCCTTGTGCCATCAATGTAGTTGTCCTTTGGCCTTAGCAACCACTATTTGGTCACAGGTTTAGCCATTCTCAGGACTTTGTAGGCTGTAGCCATATTCTAACATTCATTCATCATCGTTGTCTATTGTCACTAGCATCGTTTTGCACTATTCATTCCAAATTGTGCCCGACCCATTATACATTCTATCTAGTTAGTTATTCATGGTTATCTTTAAGGCATCTTCACAAGCGCATATTCCAAACTTCAAGCATCTTCAAAGCTTATTTTGAGTTTTAAGGAGTACCAGTGTTAAAAATATTATAGGTTGTGTTGAAGATACAATGGCCCAAGAATATTGCAGACTCATGCTAGTATTGGGTTAGCTCTTATATTTAGGGTCATTGTAACAAAAAGTTTATAATACCAAAGATGTAGCGACTTTGTTTTTCTTATATGGACGTAAGTTGTTATTAGGTCAAACTGTATTAATTCGATACTTCTATTTACTCTCCTTCTACACCCTTGCTTATTTTCTTATTATATTTTTGCCAATTTTTTTTTTTCACTAATTTCAATGCTAAAACAAAATACAAAGCTCATTTATGCCATTATGTTGGTAAGGCTCTTTATATGGATAAAATAGAAGGATGGTGATTCAAATAGGGATTAACAATTGATACGTACACACAATAAATTTGGAGTTAGATTCAAGTTATATTTGTTGTAAGTTTGTAATTTCTATCAATATTACATTATGTTATTTGATTTCATTTTTGGCAAATATATCATTGAATTATATTGTCTTCTTATACCCTCTTAGTTGCTTGCAAAATAACAAGATAATTAGATATCATTTATTAAAAGTTGTAAACTTCAAAATTATGTACAAAATATATGGTTATGGCCATATTGATTCCCCTAAAAAAAAATCATATTAGTGCAAAAAATTTTCATTCAATTTTATTACAAAGAGAAACGTGTAAGTAACAAAAATTTACATAGTATAACACGATCTTGAACTTAAGATTTTATATTGTTAACTGTGACTTCTTTTAAATATATATATCTTGACTGAATTATAACTTGTAATCAACTTGAAATGTACCATCTAAGTTTTAAATGTCTTAACTCTTAAGATAACTTTAGATACAAATACAAAAATAACAATAAGGATACGTTTGGTAGACTGTAATAAGCACTGTAATGTAACAGTTATTTCTATGGTTTAGCTATTCAATAGTTTGGTTATGTTTTTATTACAGAGAATAATCATTCCTTATGAATATATATTCTTTAAAATGAGGAATAATTATTCCTCTCTAAAAGGGGAAAAATTATTAGGTACTCTCAGAGTACCAATAATTTCCCCTAAAAGAGTTATAATAGCTATTCCTTATTAAATATAATAATTTCTAACATTAATACATTTTCAAATAAATAAACTTTCCATATCCACATAACAATTATGGAAATAAAAAGTCATCAAAAAATAACTCATCTCTCTAAAATTTAAAATATATTATTTTCTAAGAAATATAATTGTATGAATGAGATATTTACTAAAATAGATCATAAGTTTTATTCTAATGTTACAATTCACAACCAAACTAATGAATATGTTTAGTTATTCAATTACAACACATTTTATTCCCAGTAATAAAGAATATCATTCCTGTTATAATCCATATTCAGTGTATCAAACGTACCCTAAGTTTTCATCATATGACGCCTAGGTATTAATAAATGGATATTACAGAAACATGCATACATATTAAAACTCTATGTTTTCCTAAAAAAAAAAAAAAAACTCTAGGTATTAATAATTTGATGTTACAGAAACATGTATGCTTATTATATACCCCTCTCTCTCTCTCTCTCTCTCTCTCTCATATATTTGAAGATCTTTACAGCTCACACGGGTATGCTTTCACAAGTTGATCATTTAAAAAACGAGAAATGATATGTTTACAACATTTTTACAGCAAATCTTAAGTGGCAGGTTGTTACTGGTTGTTATTGTTGGAGCAAAAAAGTAATCTTAGTGTTAGTTTCAAATTTGAACCAATAACAACTAATCACCTGTGATTTGTTGTAAAAATATTGTAAAATTGTTATAGACGTAACATCTCTTAAAAAAAAAAAGTACTTATCCGTTATCCATGCCATTTGATAAGCATCAAACGATTATTTGGTGCAATTCTCTTAATCATTAATTAAAACAAACACTAAATAAAGATTATAAAACTTGAAATGTTAAAACCCAGAAACGAAGAAAGAAACTTCTAAGTTGGTTCGGTTTGTGCTTGTGACTCGGAGAGCGGTGGCCGCTAAACAACTTAACCCCAAAACCATTGGCGAGTTAAGCATCTAGGAATTGGTCAAATCCACGTGAAATATGCTTTAATTAATGGGTTTTTTGGTCCTCATTATGAAATGAAAACATACCCATAATTTGGGTTAACCCGTAATAATTATCCCAATGCTCACTAATATTATACTTATAGAACAAGACATTATGAATGGGATATGCTACCAAACCAATTTAAATTGGACACTTAGTGGGTCCCCCCTCCAATTGGATAAGCCAAGCCATTAACATTTACTGATAATGCCACGTGTCCTTCATGCCAATCATTCCAGCTACCTAACAATAATAGATTAATCACCGTACACTCTTAGTGTAATAGTTATTCCGCAAGTAAAAGTACTTGTGGGGTGTGGGAGGTAAAGGTCAGGATTTAAGTCCTCAGGAGAAAACTTCACACACATATATACTTAGATTAAGTTAGAGTATAAATTTTATCTTGTATCAAATCAATAATAGAGTAAGGTTACTAGAAATATCACATTCACAACATTTTCATAATAATTTTACAACAAATTATAAAAGGTAAAATATTATTGACCGGTAAAAAAGTTTTATCAATAATAAACTCAAATTAAAACCATTAACCTTCATTATCTAAAATATGTTGTGAAATTAGTGTGCACTTAATATTACCCTCTAAAATTACTAATTACTCACTTCATTTGAGTTAGTCCCCACACACTAAGATTAGGATAAGACCTCGTCAATTTATTAATCATCTAATCATTACTATTGGGAAATTAAAAAAAGAAGAAGAGACCGGAAAAGTGGAAGTAGTAAAAATTGTTATGCATAAAAATAAAATATTCGAATATTATCCGAATAGTTTCCAATCTAAAACATCATTGGTCATGTTGACAAGGAACTAGCTGTATCATCTGCACAGCCATCGGAAATCAACCTAATCTTCTCCCAAGAGTGACTTGCCACGTAAGCATAACCAGACATGTACATTTATGTTCGCGGCATCTCGTGTTGCCAACTAGGACTTGTGGGTCCCAAAATGAGGACCCAAAAACTCTTACTATAAATTGCGGTGCCATTTTTGGTGAAGAGTGAAGACCATCATTCAACTTAAGCACGGGTTTTCCTCGGACTAGCGCAGAGTGATTCTTACACAATATTCCATGGCCTTTGAAATGGCTAGAATGGGGCCCACTCGCTGGAGCTCCGATGAGTTTGTCCAATCTTCCGATGAAGAAGCAAGTTTTGCAGATTTGGTTTTTGGGTTTATGGAAGAAGGTCAGAATTTATCAGGAAATTCATCCAACTCTGACAACTATGATGATGAAGATGATGAAAATTCTTACAATGTTGAAGAGAATAAGGCTTTCTGGAAAGAACAAGAACAAACCCTCCAGGTAAATTTCATATATGATATTCAGATTGTACCTTTTTATTTATGTAATTTGATGGCCCAGAGGGAGATTTGAATCTTGGAACTTTGTCTGAAACATTAAGAAGGGGTCTTTTAGCATAGATTGTAGATATTTGTATTGGAAGTGATAAGATTTGAGTTCATTACATATGGTTGTAATGGTTTATAATGAAAAATCTTTGTGTATTATGCAGGGAACATTGTATAGGACTAGTTCAATTGAGACCAAAATCCGGCAAGCTACAAAAGAGGCACTAAGGGAATTTTGTGCGGCAGATAATCAATGTTTGTGTTCAAGACAGGTGGCCAAAGGTTGCCGGAATTGCCTAAGAAGGGAAGTATGTAACCGGCTTATAAATGTTGGCTACAATTGTGCCCTTTGCAAGTCCAAGTGGAAGAGCTCACCAGATATCCCATCAGGTAAACATTAAATGAAATTCATGAATACATTCATTGCTTCTGAATTATCAAATATTGGTTCCAATTGATCACTAATTATGTTCCCAATGTGGTCCATGAAGTGGGGCCAAAACTATAATGCTTAGATTAGATACCAAAAAAAAAAAAAAAAGATTAGATACCACTACCAATGCTTTTAAAAATATATATATATATATATATATATCATTATCATTGTGCTACTGGGTTATTAAGGGTACTTTAGGAGTATATTTCCCCTCTCATGTAGGGGAAAATTCCATCCATTATGAGACCCACCTATATATAAGAGAAAATAAATATATTCTCAAACTACCTAATAAATTTCTTGTGCTACTAGGGAATGGTATTTTGAAATGACATAAACATCCATGTCTTTTACATAGTACATGTTTTGCAATGTTATTAATATGCTATGCTAAATAAATAAAGTGACTAAATTTGGTCTTGCAATTTTCCAGGGGAGCACACTTATTTGGAAGTTCTGGACAACTCAAATCCTAAGAAAGGAGTTGTGAGAGTGGTAATTGAGTTAAATTTTCGAGCAGAGTTTGAGATGGCAAGAGCTAGTGAAGAGTACAACCAATTAATTAGCCGGCTACCAGAAGTATTCATCGGGAAGTCAGAAAGATTAGGAACCCTAATTAAGATTTTGTGCTCGGCTGCCAAAAAATGCATGAAGGAGAAGAAAATGCACTTGGGGCCATGGAGGAAGCACAAATACATGCAAGCTAAGTGGCTTGGTACATGTGAGAGAATAAAACCTTCAACAATGCCCTTGGCATTTTCATACCGCCAGCCAAAGCCTAAGGCATCAATGCTAACCTTTGATTTGCTAGAGTCTTTGCCTGGCTTGCATTGCAGTACTGCAGTTGAAGTTGTTTGATCAAAAACAAAGTTTTGTACCATGGTTTTTTTTTTTTTCCTTTCTAAGTTCTACTCCCTTGAGTTGTAAAATATATGGCTTTTGTAAATTTAGGAAAAAATAAGTGAGTGTGTAGTAAGTAGTAATTAGTACGGTTGAGTTTGTAGTATGGTTATTTTACCTTTTCAAAGGGATGGACAAAGTAACCAAAAAGAAAATTTCGAGATTTTACAGTGCGAAAAATGTAATCGTGAGTCTTTTTTCAGCACTATGATTATTAAAATTGAAATTAAGCCGCATAAAAGAAGCAAAGGAGTTAGGATTAGCGAACGTGTTTGTTTCTTAAAAAAAAAAAAAGGTTTAAGACTAGGAGTTTAGGACTAGCAATTTTTTAAATTTACCACATATTACAATTTTCTACCATTAAATATAAAGTGTTGGGTTAAAATAGCTTGATTCTGATTAATTAATTCAATTACCCAAGCTGATTAATTAAGTTCAATTGCATGCAAATCGTGAAGGCACCAACAAATCACAAAAAATACTAAATGCAACGGAAAATAAATTAAACACAGTAATTTGTTAACAAATGGGAAAAATCTTACAAGACAAAAACCTCATCGGGTGATTTTAAGATCACCATTTCCAAGAATTTACTAATCAACAATCAAGTGGTTACACGTATAAGGAATCTTACCAACTACTCTGGCCTATCCCGAAATACCAATCTACAGTTGAACCTTTGCCCTAATACCTAATTGAACTTGATCTTGTAGTAGCCTTCTTTCCTTTGATGCACAAACCTCCAATTTATGATTAACCATTTGCACAGATCCTAGTACGTGACTAACTCCAGTAACTTGAATAGATGTTGTTGGTTACAAAATTCTTTACTTCATCAACAATGAATATCTGAAAACACTTGGTTACAAAACTCTATGGTGTATAAACGCAGTAGTTTCACACAGAGAAAATAAGTCTCTTGGTCTCTGCATCCGTGTGTGACGGCTCTTAAAAATAAGCCTTATATATGTCCAAGATTGTGAGAAAAGAAACCCTAAACAAATACACAAGCCTGGGCCGAATTTTAGATCTGGAAATACTGAAATCATAATTCTTGATAGATTGAGCTACTATCAAGTTACCTATCGAGCTTCACATTAAGTCTTGATAATAGGCATTTGTCGAGCTATCTATCAAGACTTAATGAACAACTTTTCTTCACTTATTTCTTGGACCAATCTTCATATTTTTAATATTTGACTTGAATAACATTTTTCTTGAAGTACTAAACCCATCTTAAATCTACCAAATTTCAAGTAAAGTGCATTTTGTCAAAGAATTAGCCAATTACAATAAAATATGACCTTAACAATCTTCCATTTTGGCAATCCGTGACAAAACCACAAACAACAATTATGAGTGAAGTCTAGCACAACTATCCCATAATTTACAAAAGTACATAAGTCTAACCCTACAACGAACTCTTGAAAAACTTTGCAAAAGGAGAGATCATGGCATGATAGACTTGCAACATGTCTTAAATGAAACACTTAAACAAGATTCATCAAGACATCAAGTGTGAAATATAGACAAGTTGTATTCAAGAAACATGTGCATAAAGAAAAAAAAGAAACAACACATGTGAGACAAAGGTGAAGAAAAGAACATACGTCATCATATATCAAAAGAATACAATGTATATCAAAAGTGGTCACAAGACCATGGTACATGAAGTGAGAAACAATACAACAAAACCTCATTACATCCCTCAAAGCACACTCTCCCCCTAACTAGTCTATCCCTATGCTAGCACTCCCCTTAACAAAAAAACTACTTTCATATACAAAACTACTCCCCATTTTTGTCACGAGTGACAAAGGGTGAATCACTAAGAGGCAATCATCTCATCAACGGTCTCGAACCAAAAAGCATCGTCACTATCATCATCTCCACCATCTGAAGAAAACTCAGCTAGCTCAGGTGAAGGAGAGGGAGCAAAACCACCAAGGCGAGATTGGCGGCGAGCAATGCGACCAATCCTGGTGTTCATTTGACACATTTCATCGAAAAGATGGTCAAAGTGACTACCAAAATCAGCACGCATGTGCTAAAGCTTCTCCATGATGTCAACGAGAGAGACATCTGCCCTAGAGAAGGAAGAAGTGGCAGATGAAGAAGAGGGTCGAGAGGTAGAAGCTACAGGGGCTGCGGGGCTGCATCCATAGTTTCCATACGAGGGCGCTTTGCAGCAAGTTGTGTTGCACTTTTTAGGATAGACTCCTTACTTATAGCACCCATGACATGGAAGAGAGGAGAAAGAGGAATAGTGACATGCATATGTGTAAGGATACGCGTAATAGCCGAAAGAAAGATAAACTTATCACGTGTAGCAGTGTCCTAATAGCAATCTAGAATAGATACTATCATGTGTGATGGAAAGTCTATAGAGAGACCTTCTATGAGACATAGAAGGAAACGAGCACAAGGCTCGATGATAGTGTTATAATGTGACCGTGGAGTGAGTACAAAGGTCATCACCATATTAAGGATCCGTGGAACCTTAGCAAACTCGGTTGTGGAGAAATTTAAGGTACCTCCCAACATGGACGTCTCATAGAAGAGTAAGGCCAATTCGTCTTTAGTGATGGAATAGAGACAACAATGACTAGGGTAATCCAGATGATCCATCCTAGGGACACGTTGTACCTCGAAAATGAGCTCTAGGGTAACTACAATACGTGTACCTTGGAATACCATAGTAAACCTAGGTACAGAGGTATCGATGGCATGCATGTTGGAGTAGAACTCCTGTATGAACACGTCGAGACACCTTGAGAGTTTCTCATAAAGAGAAGCCTATCCCCAAGAGCTAAATGCACTAGGTAGAGAAGTGTCTGGGAAGTCAGACAGAATGACCTGACGTTTTGAATGAATCGCCCTGTCAGAGAAGTTCTCAAAGAAGTCATCTCGTGTTTCCTCATCATGGAATCGAACGGAATCAGAGGGAAAAGAAGAAGAAGAAGAACTGCGACGAATCGGGTTTTTAGACGAAACATATTTTTAGGTGCCATAATAAGGAGACTTAACGAGAGAGAGAGAGAGAGAGACACTAAATCACAGCAGAAGGTAAGGCACAGGAAAGAAGAAACACAATGTGCGATGTATGATAATGCATGAACATGTTACGTGCTAAAGAAATTGCATCATGGGTAGAAACCTAATCCAACCTAAGATCACTCACAGGGTTTATATAGCACACAATTCTAGAATGCATGAAACATTATTATAATGATCATAAAATGCAATGCATGACCATGTGAAATCATTTTAACAAAACCCAATCCAAAAATTTTGACAAAAACACAAAAAACCCCAAAATTTTCCCAAAAACTAAAACCTAGGTCACAAAAATGCATGAACGCATGAAAGAAGACAAGAAAGAGGGATTAGAGAGACTTACCAACAAATTAAGACTTGGAGTAAGCTGAAAATGAAGAGGGAATAAGGTTTTTTTTTTTTTTTTTTTGAAAACAAAGGGTTAGGGTCGAGAGAGAAGAGAGAGGTATCAAGATATTTGAGATAGAAATGAAACTGATTGAACCTCATATATATATAGAAAAACGCAACTCGATAGATCGTAAAGGTATTAAGCTTCTATCGAGAACAAAGGCTGGATAGATCGAGATGTATCAAGGAGGTATCGATGGCAAAAAATCTCGATAGATTGAAGGAGGTATCGAGCATCTATCGAGCAAACAGAGACTCCAAAAAATTTGGCTCAATGGATTGGGCTATTTGTCAAGAGGTATCAAGAACAAACCCAAAAACCTTGATAGAAGAGGCATGTATCGAGAGGTATTGAGAAGCTATCGAGGAGGTGTCAAACTGCTATCGAGATGCCTGAAAAGCGATTTTTAAGGAGGAGAAGCAACAAAAGATGAATGTGAACAAGATACACACCAAAATAAGCAATCAAAGAGCAAATTAAACATAAAAACACAACCTCAACTCTAAATGCAAAGCATTCCTAGATAAAAACACACTAAACAAGTCTAACCAAATTTTATTTCAAAACAAGTTTAGACAATTTAGAGAGCATATACTACTACATGCATTCTTTGTGATGACCAAATTACATTGTACATGTACAATAGTATCAAGAGTAGCAAAGGGTATGCATATTGTGTGTGAAACTTTTGCAAGAGAGCATAAGTATCTCATCATATGACAATAATAATATAGGAGGATTAAATATATTCACACACAATCATAACTGTTTGATGGAGACTATCACCTTCGAGGTACATCATATAACTCCCACATCTCCTATAAACATGCTTGCAACTATATTAAAAGCATTTTGATTCTTTTTACTTTTCATGTTCGTCGCATATTTTTCTTTTAAGCATATCATGCATGTACATATAAGAAAGAAAATAAAATACCCAATTATGTAAGCTTGAATATCCTTATTTTGCTGTGCAAGTGCTACACCTTATCGAGCACGACTTTAATGAATTACACACAGATGTTATATGATTGACGAGTTTCAGTGGTGAAATGGTTATTTATGCATTTCTCTTAGGATTTTTTAGTCGTTCCCATCAAAAAGAGTGATTTAAGATATGAAAGATAAGAGATCAACCAAATTACATAAAAGAGCCACAAAGCTTACATTGCTTAGTTGTGCATGACAATGCTCATCTAAGTTACAAGTGATACAAAGTTAAGAAACTTTGTTTCAAAGGCCATCCAAGGTATACAAGTGCTAATATACACAAACACACACTATTTTTGTATTTTTCTGATTTTTTTTCTTTTTTTTATTTAAAAAAAAATTTAAAACAAAGCAAAAACAAACAAACAAATCATCAAAACTAGACTGACTCAAACCACACCATGAACCATGCAAGAGATTAGAAAAGAGAATAAATCACTTAGAATCTTTTTCCTTCTAGATGGGAGACCTGGATGGGGATCCTTTCTTTGACATGAACCGTTGTTCAAATGGATAAGAAGGATAGTTGAATCCATTGAAGTTTTAAAGAAACATGACCGCCTTAAGAAGTTCTCCAAGAGGGGCTAAAGAAAGTTGGAGTTGATTTTGGTTCCCCAGAGATGACACACTATTGCTTTATTGAGTGACTAATTACTTATAGCAATTAGGACGAGTGTGCCCAGATGCTCCACAGTAGTGACAAAAGTGAGGTTTCTTTGGTTGAGACTTCTTGTTGGTGGAGCGATGATTATTTTGCTTCATTTCTTTCTTGCCAACCTTAGGGGGTGCTCCTAGAATGGATTTTCCTTTATCACTTCTTCACTTACATTTTCAGTTTTAGTCTCAGTTATCTTAGAGTTATCATTATTAGCAGGTGGAACAAAAATAACTCTATTTAAAACATTGGAAGATGTACTACAAGAGGAGAGAGAGTGATCAAATCTGAGACCTGTTTTGTCAGATGCAAACTTCTAGAAGTTTAACATTTCATCTAGCTTGGAACTTAAAGTCCTTTCTAGTTGTGCTTTAACCTGAAATAGTTCAACATCCAGTTTCTTGGTCTTTCCAACAAAAAGATTGTTCTCAAATCTTAGTGCTCCAATGGTCTTATTAGCTTTATCAACCTTGGTAGAGAGTTCCTCATGTTCCAACTCCACTTCACTGTGCTCTCTCGTGGCTAGCCTGTATAGCTTCTCATGCTTTTTAGAAACCTTGTACAACTTGGTGTAGTTAGTGTGGATGTCATCTTGATCATCCATCTTCTCAAACTTTGATTCCATTAGCTCTTCTTCCTCATCAATTATGTCTACTACTTCCCCAGTAGACTCAACAATGGCTGTGAAAGTACTCACTATCCCATCTTGGTCACTTTCATTAGAATTTGTTTTAGTTCAATATCACTCAAGGTGTCAACTAGGGTTTTGCTTTTGCCAATGGATTTGAGATGTGTGGGACACTCTTGCTTCATATGTCTAAATCCTTGACACCTACAACACTTTGGTCCAGTAGGAACATTGTTGCCTTGACCAGCATTCTTGAATTCTCTCTTGCCTTTGTCTTGGGACTTGAATTGAGAGAATGCAGACTGTTTGCGATCTTTATCACCTATTTTGACATTCACATTTTTGATGAACTTCTTGAATTTTCTGGTGATATATGACTTTAACTTGGTATCCTCATCATCAAACGACTCATCGTTATCATCATTCTTAGTCTTCAAGGCCATGTTCTTGCCTTTGCCACCCTTTCCAACCCTTGCTAACCCTAGTTCATAGGTTTGCAAGTTTCCAATTAGCTCTATCTAAGGAATAGAGTCAAGATCTTTTGATTCTTTGATGACAGTGATTTTGGCATGGAATCTCTCTGGAAGAGATCTAAGGATCCTCCTGACAATCTTGGGCTCTGGAATCTCTTCTCCAAGATTGAATACAGAATTCACTATGTCTTTGTGCTTGGCATAGAATTCATCGAATGACTCGTCCTTATCCATCCTTATTTCCTCAAAACTGGTAGTGAGCCTTCGGAGTTTGGAGTTTTTAATAGCTTTTGTGCCCTCGTAGGTATTTTGGAGAATAGTCCAGACTTCCTTGGAATTGTTTGTAGAAGAGATCTTCTTGAATTCTTCATTGGTCACAGCACTAAATAGAGCATTTAGTGCTCTACTGTTAAAATTTGCAACTTTGATCTTGGTATCATCCCACGTTGCAGGTGGCTTTTCAGGTTTCTTCCAACCTACTTCAATAGCAAGTGATACATTCTCATCTAAAGACTGCAAAAAAGCTCTTATGTGTACTGTAGGGTCAAGATTTGTTGGGCCAGGCACCAATACTCTATATGATGAGCCCACCAAATTTCCCACAATAAATTTGTAGAGAATGGGCTAAACAACTGGGCTAATGATGGATTTAGCAACGGTCCAGATGAAGAAAAACCAACAATAAAGAAATGGGTTGAGTCAAGCCTTCAACGGGATAAATCCCTATGGTCCGAAGAGGTTTTCTATTTAAAGGCTTGGTGAATATAAATTTCTTCCTCCCCCCCTTTCTGTGATACTTGTTTCCCTTATATATACACCCTTTTCCCATCTTCACCGCACACTTGTCCTTTATCTAGGCACCCACTTGAGTACCGGTCACATCAGCCGTTTGCTTTAACTTGCTGTGAGTGGTGGTGGGTGAAGACGCACTGTTCAGGTGTCTTCTCCACATAAATGCGGCCAGGAAAGTTGCTGCAGTGCATTAAATGTGGCGGTGGCAGCTTTATTGGCAAGATACTTCATGATAGTTACGCAGTTAGACATGTCCGAAGATCAGCCCTGGCAGGGAGATCTTTAGCATGTCTACTCGATCAAGCTCTGGGCGGTTCCGTTGGGTAGGGTCTCTTCGGCCCAACCAGGTTGTCTTCGGACAGAGCGTTTGTTCCCTATGGGCTGCGCTTCCACCAGGGTGGCATAGCATTGATACATTTAACCTCTTCGGACAGCGAGTCGTATTTGAACTAGGCCTCAGGCCCATCATGTGGCGTCGGGCTTTCTCACCCACATGTACTTTCCAGTATGCATAGTTAGCACCATCACATAAAGTAGGAATAATTAAGGATTGCCAACGATCCATAACAGCAAGAGTCAATGGATCATATAGCAAAGATTAAAACCTAATCAGAGTGTGTCCGCTCTGATACCATTTGTTGAGTTAGGATAACTTGACCCCGGTTAATTAATTCAATTACTCAAGTTGATTAATTAAGTTTAATTGCATGCAAATTGTGAAGGTAGCAACAAATCACCAAAAATACCAAGTGCAACAAAAAATAAATTAGACACGGTGATTTGTTGACAAATGGGAAAAATCTTGCAAGGCAAAAACCTCACCTGGTGATTTTAAGATCACAACTTCTAAGAATCCACTAATCAACAATCAAGTGGTTACAAGTATAAGGAATCTTACCAACTACCCCGGTCTATCCTGAAATACCAACTTACAGTTGAACCTTTGCTCCAATACCCAATTGGACTTGATCTTGTAGTAGCCTTCTTTCCTTTAATGCACAAACCTCCAATTTGTGACTAACCCTTTGCTCAAATCTTAGTACGTGACTAATTCTAGTAACCTGAACAGATGTTGTTGGCTGCAAAGTTCTTCACTTCATCAACAATGAAGATCTGGAAGCACTTGGTTACAAAACGCTATGGCGTACAAACGCAGTAGCTTCACACATTGAAAATAAGTCTCTTGGTCTCTGTATCTATGTGTGATGGCTCTTAAAAATAAGCCTTATATATTTCTATGGTTGTGAGAAAAGAAACCCTAGACAAATACACAAGCCTGGGCCGAATTTCAGATTTAGAAATACTGAAATCGTAATTCTCGATAGATCGAGCTGTTGTCAAGCTATCTATCGAGCTTTACATTAAGTCTCAATACCAGGCATCTGTTGAGCTATCTGTTGAGACTTAATGAACAACTTTTCTTCACTTATTTCTTGAACCAATCTTCATATTTTTAATACTAGACTTAAACAATATGTTTCTTAAAGTACTAAACTCATTTTAGATCTACTCAATTACAAGTAATGTGCATTTTGTTAAAGAATTAGCCAATTACAATAAAATATTACCCTAACATAAAAATTTTTATGCGTGCACTATAAATTTTAAGATATTGCAATCAATATCTTAATTCGATATCACTTCGCAATGTCTATTCCAACTTCTAAATTAGTGTTATAAATAGTAAAAGACTATTTTGCCAGCCCTCTTTGGATTTGTACTATTAATCTGCTAACTACCACTCCATGTATGCAGATAAACAAAAAGATTTTGCTGTGAGCACCATAAATTTTAAAATGTTTCAATCAATATCTTAATTCGATACCCTTTTGCAATGTCTAATCCAACTTATAAATTAATGTTAAATTTAATAAAAGGACTATTTTGCCAGCCTTGTTTGGATTTGCACCACTAATTTGCTAACTGCTGAAGATTTAACAAAAAGATTTTGCTGTGTGCACTATAAATTTTAAAATGTTGCAATCAATATCTTAAATTTTTTTTTTTGGGGTTAAATAAACATCTTAATTCGATATCATTTTGCAATGTCTAATCCAATTTTTAAATGCTAAATTAAAATCTGAGCGAGTATTTTCAATGAAAGGACTACTTGTCAGCCCTCGTTGGATTTGCACTACTAATCTGCTACCATGTCCATGAGTACCATCCCATCCTATCTCATCCCCTTTTGATCCAGTCCCAGAAAGTACTAGCCATAATGTTGCACTAAAATTTTGAGATACTGTATCATTCGTGGGTTCAAGTACTAGTCAGTTGATGCCCACACACCTCATCCATCTCGTTGTATATCTTGCTCGATAAATTAAATATGATTATCTCTATAATTTTATGTTCTTTTTATTCAGAAAATAAAATAAAATAAAAGGATTTAATTTTTGTTTTCGCAAAAAACTTTTTTTTTTTTTTTTTTAAATAAGAATACTTGTATTATAAGGAAAAATAGAAAATGATCCCAACCCATGCAAAAAACCCATTTATGAAGGAAAGCAGGAGTTGAAAATAGGCCCAAGTGTTTTTTGAGATAATATTGGCCCAAGTTGTATGACAAAAAATTTACATGCCTATAAATAAAAGAGGTTAAATTAAGTTATAATTATCCTTCTGGCCAGATCATAAAGTAAATGGAAAAAGAATTCAAATGTCTGCCAAGTCATACTCTGCACTTTCTTATAATTGAACGACGCTAAAATTGATTGCGATAAGACATTAATTTATGAGTAATGCTAGGTCCCACAGGGCCTCATTAACTTTTTTTTTTTTTTTTGGCTATTAACAAATCGCCACATACCAAGTTTTGGTAAAAATTGTACAATAAAAGCTAATCCTGGCGTTACTCTTAATTTATCTTATCATTGCGTCTTGTAAAAAAGAATTGAAATGACGTTATTGTTTTTTTTTTTTTTTAATTTTTTTTAATTTTTAATTTTTTAATTTTTTTATGAATAGGAAACGGTGTTATTGTAAAAAATAAAGAGAAAGTAATTATATAGTCCGTCACAATATTGAAGAGAAACAGTGAAAGACCCGGCTGCTTGAATTTTAACAGTAAACTATAATAGTCACCGTAATATAATAATTATTTTTATGATTTAGTTATTTTTTAATTTGATTTTGATTTATTAAACGAATAGTAATTTTTTATGAATAGTTATTCTTCAAAATGGGAAATAACTATTCCTCTTTAAAATATTGTATTAGCTATTCTTTAGTAAATGTAATAATTTCAAAATTTAATATATTTTCAAATAAATAAACGTTCCATATACATTTAACAATTATAAAAATAAAATAAAAAAACATAAAAAATAGTACATATCTCTCTTAAATTTAAAAATAACAATTTTTAAGGAAATATAATTGTATAAGTAAGATATTTCTTAAAATAAATGTTAAGTTTCATTCTAATGTTATAACTCACAACCAAACTAATAAATATGTTTAGTTATTATATTACAACGTACTTTATTACTAGTAATAAAAATTACAATTTTTGCCATAATCCTCATTCAGTGTACTAAACGTACTTAAGTTATAAGTTTTAACGTCTAGAAGAAGACTTTAAGATGCTAAAATGAGAGAATGATAAACAGTTGTACTTAAACAGAGAGCATGTTTCTAGATTCAAATACAACGTATAATTTTGCTATGTGCTGGTAATAGTTTCTAAGTACAACATCATACCGAATGTTCATCAAAAAAGGATGTTCATGCATCTTTAAGAAAACCGGCCTGAATGTTCATGCATCTTTCTACATTCAAGCCGGTCTAAGTTTGAAACCTAAAAAAAACATGTACGAGCATTGATAAAGATTGTTTCTAGTTGTAATTTATATATGTTATTAGACTTAGTCACAATCTGACTAGATACAACCCATAATTTCAGCAGTAGTTTTCAAGTACTGCAATATAGTGGGCTTGGGTCCAACTGGGTCTAATTCAGGGGCGGCGCTAAAGCATATTCAGGGGTTCATTTGAACCCCCTGACTTCAAAAGAAAAAACTATATATATAATTTTTTTGTTTGGGTTAACTTAATACTTTAATTTATTTGTTAAAATATATATATATATATATATATTTTGCATACTCTTACTTAAATTTTGCACGTCTTCTTTATTATAAGTATTTTCAACTCTAAAAATAAAGAGTAAGCTTTTTTTTTTTTTTTTTTTTGAGAAACCGAATAAAGAGTAAGTGTTTGTAAATTGTAAGTGTAATTCTTTTTTATAAATTTATATTTTATGTGTGTGTGTGTGTTTAATATTGATTATGTACATTACTTTTTGTTATAATGTTATGTATTTGTGTAAATTATGATGTGTGTGGATGTTTGTATGTACAATATAATATAATATAACTTTATATAATTTAAATATTAAGAAATAGAGAGTTTTTTTTTTTTTTTTTTTTTACATGTGTGTGTATTGTTATCATATTATAATAACTTTTTGTAATAAAGTTAGTAAAATTCAAGAAAACAATTGTAAAGTTAATGATTGTTCAAGCATTACCACCGCATACCCTTGGTGCAATGGTCACTTCATAAGTATAAGTGTTTGTGGGGTGTGGGGATAAGGGTCGGGGCTCAAGTCTCTAGCATGTGTGAGATCGACTTGATGGAGATAGCATATAAGCCAACTAAAAACGTGAAAGTGGAGTATGTGTTAGATCGACTTGATGGAGATAGCATATTAGCCAACTAATCTTGAAAGGAAATACCATGTGAGAGAGTGACTTCAATTTAGACTCAAATTAAAAAACGTGAAAGCGGAGTATGTGTGAGATCGACTTGATGGAGATAGCATATCAGCCAACTAATCTTGAAAGGAAATACCATGAGAGAGAGAGAGAGAGAGAGAGTAGTTGGAGGGGTGGGAAAAGTGGGAGGATAAAAAATGGTGGAATGACAGAAAAGTGGAAAGATAGAAAATATTTTAATTTCTCTCCTTTTTGTTTAATTGGGAGTGAAAAAGTAAAGGGATGGAAAAAGTGAGTTTGCATAAATTTACTCATATACCATTGTTAAAAAATGATGCCCAATTAAAATAAAAAAGTGACAAAAAAAAAAAAAAAAAGGCAATCACCCAATTATGTCCTCATTAAATAAAACAAAAAAGTAACACATTTATTTAGCAAAAAAATTGTGTATGTGCAAATGGATGAGGGAGAAAAAAAAAAAAAAAAAAAAGTAAACAAAGCAATTGGACAAAATGAAGAAGAAGAAGAAGAAGAAGAAAAAGTAAAGGCTACTAACGTGGACGAAGCCCATGTGCAACTGCACATGGGCATTTTCATCCATTAAGCAGCCTCATTTTCTCCCTTTAGTTTTCTTCCCATTTCGGAGAGAAAACTTTTTGGTGGGCACTATTTATTTTCCTTACTCCTCGCCCAACCAAACACACTCTAAAAAAGTTTTCCTTCCCATTTTCTCTTCAAATTTATCCATCCACCCTCTTTCATATCCAAACAAACACCCTTAGGCTTGGCTCCAAATGAGGGAAGACAGAGAGTGCGAAACATGTATTATGAAGGGTTAAAGTAGAATGTTCTATGGGTTGGATCAGATTGGGTTAGGTAAAAATGAGTCATCTTAAATGGATTGCAGTGAGTTGGGTTGACGATCAGGTTAAAGGTTGGGTCAAGTTATCGGTTGATTAGTATTTTCTTACATACAAAAATAAATAAATAAACAAAAAAATTACTAAATGTCAAAAATAACAAAATATTAAAAATAAAAGTTAAATAATATATAGATTCTTATGTTTATACAATTCAAAATTCACTAATGATATAAAATAAATTAAAAAAAAGCTAAATGTCGTGGATCATGCCAAGTTATTAGCCTTCTCAGGTGTACTCATTCCTATTACTTGTATAATAATAAAAAGGTTATATTATAACTTGGAAAGAAAACTAAATAAAAAGGTTTTGAAATTAAAACATAACATATTAGGTAAAGAAAAATAAGTAAATATTAATATAAATTGCACTTTAGTCTACTCAATGTTAGTAATAGATCCAGCACTAAAAATTTTGATATCTGAGAATTGCAGCTCAAGTTCACAAGTAATTTTGTCACTATCTTCACCTATAAAAAAAAATTTAATATAGCTTAAGAATAACATGAAAGCAAGTCAATAAAGAATAAAAATTTTATAACTATGACTGTTTTATAAATAAATTAAATTACCTTCAAATGCATATAATTAATTTTTAGTGCATAACATAGCTTCAACATTCTTAGGCATAAGACAAGGTCAGGTTTGAATCTGACCCAAAAAAAAGGCCTGGTTCGAATCAAATCATTTTTACTCTAGGTAAAACATTCTTGAGTTCAGGTTGAACTAACAGGTCTGGGTTTAATTTTGCTAGGTCTAAATCGGCTTAACGGTTATGGGTCCCAGGTTAAGTTAATTGTATGCAAAGAAAAATATATGTATATTATTTATATTTAATCCACACTATACTAAAAATAAAAGATCAAAAAAAAAAAAAAAAACCTTTGCTTTCATTATCTTTTTCCACCTACACTAGGTTATGTATCTGTAGACACTTGATTTTGTACCCATGATTTAATCAAGGAAAATGACTAGAGTGACCATCCATGTATCCCAATGATCATGATTGCATTACATGCATTAATTCATTTATTGCATATCATAAAAATGATCTTGAGATTCTAATGGTCGCGACGGTATGTTTGGTTTCCAAATCGGACTGTCGGATTGAAAGATATCACATGATCAAGTTTGCATGATCAACATGCATTGTGTCTAGGTAGAGTTGACCACGCATGATTAAGTTAAATTAATTCTGATTGGTTAAACAATTAAAATTAATTAAATAATTTTGTGATTGGTTGATAATTAGTGTCTAAAATAAGATTGCTTGCATAGGATTAAAGGGGATAAATGGATAACAATAAAATTGTGGATAATCTAAACTTTATCAAGATTTATTTCAGAGTATTTATCTACAAGATGATTGTTGTTGAAGAGACCTGAATTATCCAAAAAAGAGATAAAAATCTTAGAATACGGATTGAAAACACGTCTAAGTGCAAGGCCCGGCTCTAGAAAACCTAAAAAAGGAGTCCAAAACGCACTCGAACACGAAAGTGCAATCAGCACCCAAAAAGTACCATTTGGCACTTTTGGAGTGCTGATCAGCACTTTCAAAGTGTCGAATGGCACCCTTTTGGGCTTTGGCCTACTCTCTTTGGGTGATGATAAGGCATATCCTTTTCAACTTTTTTGTAGAAAGACGTGTCCCGATTCGCATTCTACATGTCGTTGCTTATTTTTTAAACATTCTAGCCTCTATATATAAAGACTGGATCTCAAAATTCAGCACATTCTTTTACGCTCTTAGAGAAACACTTTCACACACTCAAAATTCTCATATTTCTGATCCCCCTCTCTGATATTTTTTAAGCTAGGGTTTTTAGGTTTCAAAGATAATTGCATAAATTTCTTTGAACCCTAAAATATCCTCTCAAGAAGAAGAGTGCTCCATGCAAGAGGTTGTTTCTTGTTACGCCTTTTTCTTTTCTTATGTTTCTCTTGTAGTGACGATGCATGTTTATATATTTAGTGTAGTTCTTTCAAATATCCATAACATGAATTGTTAATATATATTGATAAAGCATGTTCTTAATTCTTTTATTTTTATTTTGATTTCTTTCTTAGTTTCAAAAATATGTATGTTATCAATTCTTTTTCTCAAAATAAAAACGGATTTGCATCTTCCTTAGATGCAGATCTAATTTTTTCTCAAAATAAGAACAGATTTGCATCTTTATTAGATGCAGATCTGAATTTTTCTTGAATAAAAATGGATTTGCATCTTCCTTAGATATAGATCCGATTTTTTCTTAAATAAAAACGGATCTGCATCTTCACTAGATGTAGATCTGAATTTTTCTCAAAATAATAATGGATTTGCATCTTCATTAGATGTAGATCTGAATTTTTCTCAAAATAAAAACTGGTTTGCATCTTCATTAGATGCAGATCTGATTTTTTTTTTTTTTTTAAATACAAACTGATCTATGTTTTCATTAGATGTAGATCTGATTTTTTTTAACATAGCAGATTTTGAAGTAAAAAAGGTCATGAATGTTTGTGTTGGTTGTGTTTGTTTTATTTAATACATGTAGCATAAATTTATTTCATGAATGAAAGTCTCTTCTCAAGAAATCTTTTTCACATTCTTTTCATCTACAAAAACAGATCTAATTTTTTTAATATACAAATTTGATTTTTTTTTTTTTTTTTTTTTACAAAACAGATCTAATCTTTTACAAATCAAAAACCAATTTTTTTTTTTTAATTTTTAAAAACAGATCTAATTCTTTCGAGTTTCTACAAAATTAAATTTTCTCATTAAAAAAAAAAAAAAACAGATCTGAATTTTCTCTTAAAAAAAAAAAAACATCTTTTTTTACACAACAAAAACAAATCTGATCTTTTTCTAAACCAAAATCAAAATTTTTTTTTTTACTCATAACAACAGATCTGAATTTTTTTAAACAAAGAAGATGATGCATTCAAAAATAAACTTGGGTGATTTAGTGTTTTTATTTTATTTTATTATATATATATATATATATATATTTTAATGTGCAACATATCATTCTTGTCATGCATAAAGGGGTACATAGGTCATGAGAGTCTAGAAGCCCAGACTTAGTCTGGGCAGAATGGGTGCCTAACACCGGAGAAAATGGCCAAATACCACAATTTTTAGAAATTTGTAGCAAAAAAGCACTGTTTCGGAACTAAATAGGGAAATACCACTTTTCTAGAACTCGAGTTTCAGAAACTCGAGTTCCAAATGCTACTCGAGTTCCTCATCAATTCTGCCACTGTGGCACTATTGAGCTGGAATTTGTGCGATAAAAAAAAAATAATGTGGTACTCGAGCTCCATGCAAGACAATACTTGAGTATACTAGGCTCGAGTACCTTTTATAAATAAAATTATGTTTATGTTTATTTCCATGGTACTCAAGCTTGGTGAGCTTAAGTACCTTGTAAGGAGCTCGATTTTAGTAAACTCGATTTCCTAATAACCATTTTTTTTTTGGAATAATCGAGAAATAAACATAAACATAAAAATAAGTAGTTTTTTTTTTAATGTTTTTATTTATTTAAATAGAAGCATTGTAAAATATAGAGATTTAGTTTCAAAATACTTTCTTTTTAGGGATAATCAACAAATAAAACATAAACATAAAAATAAGTAGCTTTTTTATGCTTCTATTTATTTAAATAGAAGCATTGTAAAATATAGAGATTTTATTTTCAAAATATGAATTAATTTCTACATTAATTAAAATTGTTCATTTTTTTCTCATAAAAATTGTTCACTGTTTTCTGCATAAACTATTTCTAGCATTCTGCATAAAATTATTTTATGTTCAGCATTATTTAAAAAATTGTTCACTCTCTTTTCTGCGTAAATTATTCTTTGTTCACTACTTAAAAAATTGTTCACTGTTTTCTCATAAAACACTTAGTGAAATTATGTTTTTTAAATTTAAATGCCAAATCTGAATGCTTTTTCATGTTTGAATTTCACAATAATCGAATTTATTTTTCTGCATTGATAAAATCTGTTTCTACATTAATAAAATTAGCTCTCAGCACATCATGTTTACTGTATATTCAAATCTGTTTAATGCATTCATAAAATTTGTTTTTTGCATTAATTAAAACTGTTCATTGTTTTCTCATAGAAATTGTTCACTTTTTTTGCATAAACTATTTCTACGATTTTGCATAAAATTATTTTCTGTTCAGCATTATTTAAAAAATTGTTCACTCTCTTTTCTGCGTAAATTATTCTTTGTTCACTATTTAAAAAATTGGTCATTGTTTTCTTATTTACATTTTTTTAAAATATGAAGGTTGTATAAGTACAATAATGATTGATTTACAATTTAAATTGAAAAATAAATAAAAGACGCCTCTATCACCCCAAATGAAAGTAGAATGAACTAATGTTAAGGCAAAATGACTAGAAGTTCTTTTTTTCAAAGAAAAGGTGACCAAAGGTAGGAGCTTATGGGAAATTCCTATGCTTTCTGAGTGTAACTGGAGGTGGAGGAAAAATTAAGGACATGTTTTATCATTTATGGCGTGACCACTAGCATATGAATTCGTCATTACTGCAAGCTTACAGATCTAGGGTGTAGCATGATGCAATTGTTGGACTTATGCTAGATCAAAGAATCTATTTTGAATCACTAGAGAGACATATAAAGGTTCAAATATATCAACACATATATTTACTCTATTGAAATACTTCAATATTAGCAAATACAATTGTATTGCTAATTAGTAGTCAATAAAAAATTCTCTTCCATTCCTAGATTGGTACCAAAAAAAAAAAAAAAAAAAAATTTACAAATGCTTAAGAATTCTTTTATAGCTTAGTTGACCATAACTTTTATGATATAAAAAAATCAACAACCAAGGATAGCCAAGTTCGGAGGGGATAATGCAGAAATACTATGTGGGTGTTTTGCAATGTTTCTGACAATGCAAAAACCTTTTTTTTTTTTTTTTTTTGCTTGTGCCTTAAGTTTCTAGGTGACAATGGCCAAATACCACCATTTTCATAAATTTGTAGCAAAAAACCACTATTTCGGAACTTATTAGGGAAATCGTGTTTTCTAAATTTAAAAGCCAAATCTAAATACTTTTTCATGTTTAAATTTCACAATAATCAAATTTGTTTCTCTGCATTGATAGAATCTGTTTCTACATTAATAAAATTTGCTCTCTGCACATCATGTTTACTGTATATTCGAATCTGCTTACTACATTCATAAAATTTTTTTTTACACTAATTAAAACTGTTCATTGTTTTCTCATAAAAATTGTTCATTATTTTCTGCATAAACTATTTCTACAATTTTGCATAAAATTATTTTCTATTTAGCATTATTTAAAAAATTGTTCACTCTCTTTTTTGCATAAATTATTTTCTGTTCACTATTTAAAAAATTGTTCACTGTTTTCTCATAAAACACCTAGTGAAATCGTGAGTGTGTAAAATTCGAATTCGTTGAGTGTGTAAAATCGTGAAAATTGAAGAACATACCAAATTGAGTAAGTTCAATGGAAAATTAATTACATTAGATGTACAGATTGTCCAAATTTGTTTCCAAATTTGAAGTCGTCAAATGTACAAAATCATGAAAATTCAATTTAAAACTATGTACTAATGTACTAATCATCCTACTTTGATGAAAATTTCAAAATTGTTGAACATACAAAATAGTGAAATCTTAATGGAAAATCGTTGAACATACCAAATTGTGAAAATTCAATGGAAAGTTGTGTACATTAGATGAACAAATATTCCGAACTTGTTGAGAAATTTGATTTCATTAAAAGTACAAAATCGTGAAAATTCAAGAGAAAACTGTGTACATTAGATATACAGATCATTCGAATTTGCAAAAAGCAAAATTTATTCATTGAATGTATAAAATCTTGAAAGTGCAAAATCGAAATTGTTGAATGAACTAAATTCAAAATTGTGTACTAATGTATTGATCATTCGAATTTGTTGAAAAATTCGAAATCGTACAATGCGAAACAAGTTTCAGCAGATCAACAACTACAGACATACACAAACCACTATGGAGGGAAATGGGTTGGAAAGAAGAGAGATTTCCTTAATATGCCAATATACATGTACGAGAGTCTTGGAAGCGTCGGGCACATCATGGTTGGCAAACCTACAAAACTAAGTACAGATACCATCGCAATAGAGTTCACCATAGCAGAACCACCATGGTCAACCCTATACGAGAAGAGGTGTGAGTTGGAGGTGTATTGTCGATGGCATGGGTTACGAGTTCCTAAGGCACGCTCAGCTGAGTTACCTAGAGATGAACCAGCCAACATACTTACTCGTCTTGAACAAGAGAACAATCAAGTGCAAAGGCGATTAGACTGTTTTCATGCAATCCAAAAAGCTAGGAAGCATCTAAAGGTGAAGGCGCAAGAGCGAGCCATCAAGTCTATTAATGAAGTTACTGCGTTAGATGATGAAAGAGATATTTTAGACTTCTCAGATTCAATCAATGATGATTTCCAAAAATTTCTACCTACAAACATTAGACGTTGTTAATGTCTACACGTTCTGTGCAATACGAAATGTTGTTGTTAATGTCTGACAACTGATGATACATTCAACTTTTGCAAATCTAAAGATTAATTGTTCATTAGTTTTGGCTAAGTTTATATGAAATCACTTGCTCATTTTTTCCCTCTTGTTCTTTGTTGCTACATATGATTCTTATGCTTTGGTTGGACAATATCCTCTGCTTTGTAATGTAGGAAACACCTTAGGAAGTGAAATGCCTCCATTTAGATATGTTGATGTTTCCAATATTCTATTTGTGTAATTTGAAATGTTACACACATAACACTTATCATCCAAATTAGATTTATTGTACATTACTTGTAGCAAATTTTAATAGATTCAATACATACAGACTCATCCAAACCACACAGACCAGCCACTCTTTCACAAAAAAATCGTATGGCTCCTAAAGCAAGGACTCGCCACATGAATACACAGATATGCAACCCTTTGCAATGCACCGTTTTCAAGGATGCAGAGCATCCTTGGAAAGTCTATGCACCCATAATCAAACATATATGACCATGATGTTTAATCGAATAGTCGAGTAAATATGTATTCAAAATCTGCAGCGTAATAGCAATTGGTTACAATTACAAGAGATATTTCAGTGTTTCAGGCTGTGGGGATGCTTAATTTGTAAGAGTGATGGTTTTAAGAGCAATGTGATGCTTTTAATGTACATATTTATGAGATGTGATTGTTTGACAGCTCAGTTTTAGGGTTTAAGATGGCTTTACCATGTGCTATTACTTCTAACCAGTAGTCACGGATTATGGGAAGAGCTTTTTGACCAGCATCCTTGAAAATGACCAAAGATAATAAACAATTCTACATGTGCTGCTTAACAGCTTGGCATTGTTGAACCTGACCAGAAGTACCCATCCACACGCACGTGTATAAACAGATATGCAACCCTTTGTAATGCAATGTTTTCAAGGATGCAAAGCATCCCTGGAAAGTTTATGCATCAATTTTAGGGATAAGCTGTCCACCATTGCTACATTGATGTTTGTAGTGCTGCATGTGCTGTTCAACGATTTGGTATATTCTTTGATTTTCCATTGAGTTTACACGATTTTGTTCATTCATCGATTTCGAATTTTTCAACAAATTCGGATGATCACTACATTAGTACACAGTTTTAAATTGAATTTTCATGATTTTGTACATTTGACGACTTCAAATTTGGAAACAAATTTGGACCATTTGTACATCTAATATAATTAATTTTCCATTGAGTTTACTCAATTTGGTATGTTCTTCAATTTTCATTTGAATTTTCACGATTTTACACACTCAACGAATTCGAATTTTTCAACAAATTTGTACTATTTGTGCATTACACAATTTTCCCTTGAGTTTTCATGGTTTTGTACATTCAACGAATTCAAATTTTAAACAAATTCATACGATCTGTACATCTAACGTACATACTTTTCCATTGAATTTTCATTATTTCGTACTTTCAACGAAGTCAAATTTCTCAACAAGTCTAGACTATCTATACATCTTATGTACACCTTCACGATTTGGTACATTCATTGATTTTCCATCGATTTTTCCTGAATTTCTACATTCAACTAATTCAAACTTTTTTACAAATTCGAATTATTTAAGGCATTTACTATTAGGTGATTTATACGAATCATTCATTTTTCTTTCATGGAGTTTGTCCATTATTCATATGGTTACATATTTAAAAAAACATAAAAACCATTTAAGTGCAATAACCATGCCAATGCTAAAACAGTTTATGCAGAAAACAGTGAACATTTTTATGAGAAAATAGTGAATAGTTTTAATTAATGTAAAAAAAGATTTTATGAATGCAGTAAGCAGATTTGAATATACAGTAAACATGATGTGCAGAGAGCAAATCACCTAATAGTAAACATCTTATGTACACCTTCACGATTTGGTACATTCATTGATTTTCTATCGATTTTTCCTGAATTTCTACATTCAACTAATTCGAACTTTTTTACGAATTCGAATTATTCAAGGCATTTACTATTAGGTGATTTATACGAATCATTCATTTTTCTTTCACGGAGTTTGTCCATTATTCATATGGTTACATATTTAAAAAAAAACACAAAAACCATTTAAGTGCAATAACCACGCCAATGCTAAAAATAGTTTATGCAGAAAACATTGAACATTTTTATGAGAAAATAGTGAATAGTTTTAATTAATGCAAAAAAAGATTTTATGAATGCAGTAAGCAGATTTGAATATACAGTAAACATGATGTGCAGAGAGCAAATTTCATTAATGTAGAAACAGATTTTATCAATGCAGAAAAACAGATTCGATTATTGTGAAATTTAAACATAAAAAAGCATACAGATTTGGCTTTTAAATTTAGAGAACATGATTTCAGGAGGTGTTTTATGAGAAAACAGTGAACAATTTTTTAAATAGTGAACAGAAAATAATTTATGTAGAAAGAAAGTGAACAATTTTTTAAATAATGCTAAACAGAAAATAATTTTATGCAAAATCCTAGAAATAGTTTATGCAGAAAATAGTGAACAATTTTTATGAGAAAACAATGAACAATTTTAATTAATGCAGAAAACAGATTTTATGAGAAAATAATGAACAATTTATGCAGTGAATAGAGAATAATTTATGCAGAAAAGAGAGTGAACAATTTTTTAAATAATGCTGAACATAAAATAATTTTATGCAGAATGCTAAAAAATAGTTTATGTAGAAAATAGTGAACAATTTTTATGAGAAAACAGTGAACAATTTTAATTAATGCAGAAAACATATTTTATGAATGCAATAAGCAGATTCGAATATACAGTAAACATGATGGGCAGAGAGCAAATTTTATTAATGTAGAAACAGATTTTATCAATGCAGAAAAACAGATTTAATTATTGTGAAATTTAAACATGAAAAAATATATAGATTTGGCTTTTAAATTTAGAGAACACAATGAACAATTTTAATTAATGCAGAAAACAAATTTTATGAACCATTAGGGAGCTCTAACTTTGTTATCTGATCAAACAAATCCTTAAGGAGCCCTGACCATGTCCTCCGATCGCTATTGTCAACCATTTTTTTCTTCTTACTTCTAGACCCCTTAAGATTCGTCTCACTGCGCCACCCTCGCAGTGCCATGCCTACCTTCCCACAAAGAGAAAATATAGTTTAGATTGTGCATATGGTTTATACACTCATAATAGTGGCTTATTATTTTATCCCAATTTTCCACATTACATGCTTCAAAGTTGGTCAAGAGGGAAAGTATATAACAAATATGATATTGAAAGACTTTAAAGAAACAAAATATTTGGTCAACAACCTACTTCGAAGTTGTATGTGAAAACTTAAAACCCAAGCTACCACCTTTATTTGATCTGGTGGATGTAGTTTTTGTTTTGTTTTTTTTTTTTTTTGGTTGGTTGGTAATTTATGTTGCTTGTGACAACTTATTTAAGTACAGCAATGATGCCGCTCAATTTTTTATTTTGGTGGTTCTTTGGTCTAGATTTCCTGCCATGTATTTCGTGGCATAGATTTTTGGATAAACCCAAAAATGTTTAACTTTTTAGATAAACTAAATAAGGAGTAATAATAATAATAAAATGTAATAAAGGGAGATTTTCAATACATTACGTTTCATTGTATTCAAATCATCTCTAATTTCTACTCATTTTGTCACACTTGTTCTATACTTCTACATGGTAGACTGTAGGTGAAGTAGAAAAAATAGTTAGTTTATTAGAAAGTGATAAACAATCAATCACAGTCTATCATTGTTGGATAATTTTGACAAAGTGTGTATCAAAATAGATTTTATCAATGCAGAAAAATAGATTCGATTATTGTGAAATTTAAACATGAAAAAACATTCATATTTGGCTTTTAAATTTAGAAAACATGATTTCACTAGGTGTTTTATGAGAAAACATTGAATAATTTATGCAGTGAATAGAGAATAATTTATGCAGAAAAGAGAGAGAACAATTTTTTTAAATAATGCTGAACATAAATAATTTTATGTAGAATGCTAGAAACAGTTTATGCAAAAAACAATGAACAATTTTTATGAGAAAACAATGAATAGTTTTAATTAATGCAGAAAATAGATTTTATGAATGCAGTAAACAGATTTGAATATATAATAAACATGATGTGCAGAGAGCAAATTTTATTAATGTAGAAACAGATTTTATCAATGCAGAAAAATAGATTCAATTATTGTCAAATTCAAACATGAAAACGCATTCAAATTTGGCTTTTAAATTTAGAAAACACGATTTCACTAGGTTTTTATGAGAAAGCAGTGAACAATTTTTTATGAAAATAATTTATGTAGAAAAGAGAGTGAACAATTTTTTAAATAATGCTAAACAGAAAATAATTTTATGCAGAATGCTAGAAATAGTTTATGTAGAAAACAGTGAACATTTTTATGAGAAAACAATGAATAATTTTAGTTAATGTAGAAAACAGATTTTATGAATGCAGTAAGCAGATTCGAATATACAGTAACAATGCCGCTCAATTTTTTATTTTGGTGGTTCTTTGGTCTAGATTTAAAATCTCTATATTTTACAATGCTTCTATTTAAATAAATAAAAACATAAAAAAGTAACTTATTTTTATGTTTCTGTTTTATTTGTCAATTATCCTTAAAAAAAAAGTATTTTGAAATTAAAATCTCTATATTTTAAAATTCTTCTATTTAAATAAATAAAAGCATAAAAAAGCTACTTATTTTTATGTTTATGTTTATTTGTCGATTATCCCAAAAAAAAAAAAGTTATTAGGAACTCAAGTTTACTAAACTCAAGTTCCTTACAAGGTACTTGAGCTCACCAAGCTCGAGTACCATAGAAGTAAACATAAACATAATTTTATTTATAAAAGGTACTCGAGCCTAGTATACTCAAGTATTGTGTTGCATGGAACTCGAGTTTACCAAGCTCGAGTACCACATTATTTTTTTTAATCACACAAATTCCAACTTAGCAGTGCCACGGTGTCAAAACTGATGAGGAACTTGAGTTTCACAAACTCGAGTACCATTTGGGACTCGAGTTTTTGAAACTCGAGTTCTAGAAAAGTGGCATTTCCCTATTTAGTTACGAAACAATGCTTTTTTGCTACAAATTTCTAAAAATGGTGGTATTTGGCCATTTTCATTGCCTAACACCTTCCAATTCCGTAACCTAGCCTTTGAATTTAGTGTTTTTAGATAGGTAGACCTAGATCTTATCTTTGTTTTATTTTTGGTAGTTTGTAACTAGGACAAAAAACCATGTACTTATTTGGTAGGTTGTAACTAGGACAAAAAGCCATGTAATTTTCAAAATTTCAAATATGTATTTTGTACTCAATCAATGAAAGGAAACAATTCAGTCATGTACTTTGTATTTAATGGATTTTTTTTTTTTTTTTTTTTTGTAAAAAAAATAAGTGGCAACTCCACACCAATTACCCAAAAAGAGAGGTGCCCTAAAAGTACCCAAATCTCTTTTTTGAGAGCAACCTCCTGATTTTTGGCAATCTCTCATAGTTGCGACTCCACTGGGGATGTCGAGAGCTAAGCTTTGTGTTAGACATAAGTGACCAAATATGTACCCTTGTTTTGCATGGTCTTGCATGATATTGTTGTTTGTTTATTTATTTATGTTCGTTGAGATGTTGTATGATACTTTGTTGTATGATATGTTGTTGTATGTATTGTTTGTTAAAAGTTTTCCCTAACTGTCATAGTGTGTGCCATCCAAACAATATGTATGCACCCCTTTCAACAACTTGTGGTGGTGGTAACCATGGATCACCGGTCTTCATTAAATTCGGGTACCTAGTGGTGAACTCACCTACTCATAACCTAAAGTCACTAGATCATTTCCTGTTGACTGTAAAGGACAAATTATGCCATTTGGACCAACACAATGTTCATTACATTACAAGTTGGGAGGTGTAACGTCCTAGCTATGGGAAACAATGAAACAACAAACCCACCCTATAATGTAATGACTTAGAACCTACCCTTAGGTCAATCTCGGTTAAAATTGCGTTGCATGTTGTGTGTGTTTGTTTGGTTGATTGGTTGATGTGGATGAGGACTTAGCTTTGATTAACCTGACCAAGCCTATCATTAGGGGAGAATTTGGTCAAGATCTGAAGGAAGGCTATAAAGAGAACCTAAGCCCGACATTCAAGCCTGTAACTCCAATTCCAAGCCTGTCACTCCCATTACTTTACAGAAGCCCTTAAGTATAGAAAAAACTCCGCTACTGCAACATCACAACCCCATTTTAGACAAACAAGACATTTCAAGCCACAAGAAGTCTAAAGCTCCTAACGCTATGGCAGAAAAGGGAGAACACCCAAACAACGAGTAACCCATGAACACTCAAGAGCTACTCAACACCATGGTAGCTAGTCAAATCCAGCTGGGGGAGGACATGAATCGTATGGAGCAACAGTTTCAGAATCTGAAGAGTAACCAAGAGGAATACAAGACTGACCATGATCCACCAAACATGGAAAGTGAGAAGAAGGTCAACGAGAGAATGAATAAAATGGAGGAGATGATTAGAAGAGCTCGTAAGATGGAAGACCTCATGGACTACGATTCCCTCTAACTTTTCCCTGATGTGAGACTGCCTCCCAAGTTCACGATGCCGACCTTGGACAAGTTTGACAGGACCGGTTGCCCAAAGTCCCATCTAAAGATGTATATAGGGCTATGCATCCCCTAGGCATGACTGAAGAAGTACTTGCTGAAATGTTCCAAAACACATTGACCAGAGCCGTTCTTAGGTGGTTCCTTAACCTAGATGATGCAAGAGCAAGAAATTGGGAGGACATTTGCCGTGAGTTTCATAAGTAATACAAGTACAATATAGAAGTGGACATAACAAGGAGAGATCTTGGGACGACCAAACAAGAGCCAAATGAATCCTTTTCTACTTTCATTACCAAGTGGATAGCCAAGGCAACATAGATGATGAATAGACCAAGTGAGGAGGAACAGTTAGCCATGGTTGTAAAAAAATTATTACCTATATACCATAAGTACTTGTTTGCACAATACTTTCCTAATTTTAAAACTTTGATTGCTACTAGAACTCAAATTGAGGATGCAATAAACAATGGCACTTTAAAGAATGATGACCCACCAAGGTTTAAAAAGAATGTAGGATCTAATTCTAAGGCTGCAAAAATTTCTAATATCCATAAAAATGATCATTATCAACTGATTGCACCCATTGCACCTGTGCAAGTATCACAAGGACCTAGATCTAGGAAGGAGTTTCATGAGTTGTATATGCCTATAAGCCAAGTGTTTGACAAACTAAAAACAAAAGGGTTACTGAAACCCTTAAACCCAAGACCAATTCCAAACCCCTTGGCCTCAAAGTTTGATGTGAATAAGAGATGTGCTTACCACCAAGGCCCTGGCCATGATACTAACAATTGTTTTGGCCTTCGTCATGCAATTCAGGACCTAATAGACAACAAGGTGATTGTGCCGCCTACAAGGCTTAGCATCACTATTAATCCCTTGCCCAATCACAATTTTGGGAAAGGACTAAGGATTAATTGCCTGATGACCAAAGAGGAAAGTAAGGAAGACCTATCTGACCTGATCTATGACTTACCCGAATGCTTTATGATGACATTGGAAGAATTAATGGATAGGACAACTACCACCACCACAGGATATGATATATGGAATGAAGAAGTACCAAAACCCATAAATTACTTAACATTCACAAAAGGGGGGAGACACTTTAAACCCCAATCAAACAATCAAACACCCACAAACGAGGGAAGACACTTCAAACCCCAATTCAGTAACCCGACATCCATAAATGGGGGTGGGGGAGGGGGGGGGGGACATTTCAAACCCCAAGATACCAACCCTATTGACCTAAAAAAAGTTGCCCACATTACAAGGGGAGAGACACTTCAAACCCCCACATTTGGAAACCGAAAACCCAGTAGAAGCCTTGAATAGATTTACCCAACAAACACCTGCGGAAGAAGATGAGGTCCTCAAGCAACTGCAAAAGACATAAGCCAACATATCCTTATGGGGTTTACTCATGGCTTCATATAAACACCGTTAAAACCTAGTAGACCTTCTCAACCAAATCCAAGTCCCTATAACCACAACTTCCCAAGATCTGAATGCTATGATTCAGTCCATAAATAGGGAACTCACTATTTCCTATTTTGATAAGGATTTGACCAAGAAGGGGAAGCACCACAACGACCCGTTGCATATCATTGTAGATGCCAAAGGGAAAAGGATACCGATGGTTTTGATAGATGATGGTAGTGCATTAAACGTGTGTCCTTTAAAGATTGTAAGTTGCTTGGGTCTAAGCATTGAAGATTTTGTGCCTACCAATCAGCATGTGAGGGCATACAATAATAGTAGAAGAGAGGTCTTGGGAACCATAACACTAGAGCTCACTATAGTCCTTAACATAGCCTTATGCTTCAATATGCTCATGATCATGGATCCATGACATAGAAGCCGTACCTTCCTCTTTAAACCAAAAGGTTCGGTTTTCACGTGAAGGAGCTATTGACCATGGATGGCTTTGAGATTGAGAGGCTTGGTTTTGAAAGGAGAGAGGAAGAAGTGGAGAAGATCCCGATGGACTTTGCTCCCTATGACAACAACAATGTGGTAGCAATGATGAGAAGAATGAACTACCTTCTAGGAATGAACTTGGGGAAGACTGTGAAAAAGCTGATTATTCAAGACTTAATAATTCCCACTGCCACACCACCTTTTAAGCTAGGCTATAAGCCCATGGATGATGACTTCTTAAAGATGAAAGTGAGAAAGATGGCTCAAGCCAAAGCCAAAGCAAAGGGATTTCCTTGTCCCCTAGAACCTTTGAAGCCCTATACCCCTACATTGAACGGGAAATTTGTAAAAGCTGGAGAGAGTCAGTGCTACTGGGGATTCCCTGAACCGATACTCAATCCTGTGACAAGGACAATGGTGCCTAGGTTTGAAATATTGCTTAACTGCAGCAACAAGGTTCCAGAATTGAAGAAAGAAGATATGACCTGGGTTCCTACTGATTGGGTTGATTACATGGACCTTGATGCCATGACTACACTCCTTGGAGATCCTATTTGCAATATAGAAGAAGAAGAATATTAGGAGGCTTGCCAGCATGCATTGAAGAGCCTGTATGAACTAAGAGCCAATGATGAAGATGAGGAAGGGGGAGCAGCCCCTAGTAATGATGATAAAGGAAGTGATATTGAGAGTAATAGTAGTAGTGACAGTAGTAGCAATGACAGTGGACATGATGATGATGACAGCAACAACGACAGTGAGAGCAACAATAGTGAAAATTATAATGACCAATATAGTGGCAATGACTAGGGTGAACCCCCAAGTGATAGAGAAGATGAAGACGCAAATCTTTTCTATGAAGAATATGATGATGATGTAGAAGATATTGAAGATAATCCCAAAGCTAACAGGTGGAGTGACACTAATAGTAACCAATACGGGCTGATAAATGTATTAGAAGATGCAAGAGAGGAGGTTGGACAACCTAATGATGTGGACTATGATGATTAACCCTGTGGGTGCCCCTCAGATTAGAGTTGTATCACTGATGTTAGCTTAAGGTCTAGTCCTTGATATGACAAGCATGGAAGACAGATTCCGGAACTTGGGTCGTATTATGATTCTGAACCTGGCTCATTGACCCCACATACTGAAGAAGAGGATGATATAGATGCTAGGTTGGCTGCTTTATACGAAAAACTGATGGTCCACAATCTCAGAATCATGACACTTGAGAATGTTGGAGGTAATAATAAGAGGATGGATAGAGACGAGTCAGAACATCTCCCGTAACACACCTACTTGGGCAACAAAGGGAAGCATGATTTATTAGATGAGTGGATGGATAGCATAGAGCGCCTGGATGCTTTTGTGACTGACAAACCCACAAATATGGAGATAGATGATGAAGCCACAGATTATATGGATGAAGATCCCGCAGTATTGATGCTAAGGGAAGAAGGAACTTACTAAGAGCCACCTACCATCATTGAAGCCACTACTAAGTTGAAGAACTGGGCATGGTAGGGAGCCGCCAACCCCATGGAGAACTCCATAAGGAAGATCAAGACCGTCAAGTCAGTCACTTTTGCCAAGAAAATCAAAATAGTCGAGCCAATCACCCTTGCCAAGAACATTGTTTCTGTCCCCATTGAGTCTATTTTTGCTAGTATTTCAATACCTGTTAAGCCTATTTGTGATAGTTTTCCAGTTGAATATGATTTAGTTGATTATGTTGAGAAATATTTTCCTTATAATATGATCTCTAATTCTGCTTATTTGTTGGCTTTGAACGTTTTTATTTCTGAAATTAGTAAAGAAACTCTTAATAATAAGGAATTAAAATATAAACATGTAGAACCCATAAAAGAAGAGACCCAACCCATTAACCTGGGAACTGATGATGAACCCAAAATGATACAAGTGGGCAATACCCTAACCACTTCTAAGAAAAATGCGTTAGTGGCATTGTTGATAGAATTCAAAAAGGTATTTTCATGGTCATATGAAGATATGCCTGGGATTGATTTAGATATAGTACAACACTGCATTCCAACAGATCCAACCATGAAGCCGGTCAAGTAGAAGTTGAGAAGGATGAAGCCAGAATGAACTCTCAAGATCAAGGAAGAAGTTGATAAACAGTACAATGCAGGATTCCTGAGGGTGGTCAACTATCCAGAATGGTTAGCTAATATGGTTTCGGTACCAAAGAAGGATGGGAAGGTCAAAATGTGTGTAGATTTTCGAGATCTGAATAAGGCCTTCCCAAAAGATGACTTTCCATTGCCTCACATTGACATCCTAGTTGACAACACAGCAGGTCATGCTTTGCTATCATTTATGGACGAATTTTTAGGGTACAATTAGATTAAGATGGCTCTAGAAGATATGGAGAAAACCTCCTTTATTACTCCATGGGGGACATATTGTTACAAGGTCATGCCATTTGGCTTGAAAAATGCTGGTGCTACTTACCAATGTGCAACCACCATTTTATTGCATGACTTAATCCACAAAGAAGTAGAGGTTTACGTTGACAATATGATAGTGAAGTCCAAAGACCGTGAAGGACATATGCCAGCTTTACGGAGTTCTTTGAAAAGATCTGGTTCTACAAGTTGCAGTTGAATCCAAAGAAGTGCACTTTTGGCGTAACATTCGGAAAGCTATTGGGGTTTATGGTAAGCTAAAGAGGAATAGAAGTTGATCCTAACAAAATCAAGGCTATTGTAGAGATGAAGCCTCCAAGAATTGAGAAGGAGGTCCGAGGATTTCTGGAGAGGATACAGTGCATCAGTAGATTCATAGCCTAACTCACCATGACATGTAAACCAATCTTTCGACTACTCAAGAAGAAAGTTCCTACAATGTGGAATGAACAATGCCAAGAAGCCTTTGAGAAGATCAAGAATTATCTAATGAAGCCACCAATACTCGTCCCCCCAGTACCTGAAAAGCTATTGTTGTTGTATCTTACCACTACAGATATAGCAATAAGGGCTCTACTTGTTCAATACCTTGAGAAGACTAGAAAGGAGAATACAATATACTGCATTAGCAAGAAGATGTTGCCTTATGAGGAAAAGTACTCACCATTAGAAAAGACATGCGTAGCACTTGTATGGGCAACCTGCAAACTCAGACATTATATGCTTGCTTCAAGGTTTTGTTGATTGCAAGAATGGATCCTTTGAAGTACTTAATATAGAAGCTTGTGAAAGATAGGAAGACTGCTAAATGGGTATTGCTTCTGTCAGAATTTGATATTAAGTATGTGACCCAGAAATCTGTGAAGGGGAGAACAATTACTAATCACTTAGCCCACTGTTCACCAGAAAAGGCTGAAGAAATCCAATGAGACTTTCCAGATGAAGATATCATGGGGATGGAAGTGGAATCATGGAGGATGTACTTTGATGGAGCAACGAATTGAATGGGAATGGTATTGGAGTTCTCTTAATTTCTCTAAAAGGGACACACATTCCATTTTCTGGCAGACTCAACTTTCCTGCCACCAACAATGCCACTGAATATGAAGCTTGCATCATGGGGTTACGAGCAGCCCTAGGCCTAGGGGTGAAAAGTTGGAGGTGTATGGAGACTCATTTTTTATAATCTCCTAGTTTCAAAATAGATGGAAGTTCAAAGAAGAAAGGCTGATGTCTTATCATGAATGTCTTCAGAAGTGGGTCTCAAAATTTAGCAAGATCCAATATCAATATGTGCCAAGGATGAAAATCAGATTGTAGATGCTTTAGCAACCATGGCATCCATGATGGATGGGCCAAAAGAAGATGAAGCCAGACCAATAGTGGTGGAACATAAAGAAGAACTAGCCTATTGCATGACAATAAAAGAGGATGAGGAAAAGAATGGAGAAGGTGAATGGTATTCAGACATCCTACAATACCTCAAGGATGGGACATACCCGAAGTTTGTAGACAATAACGACCAATTAACCATCCAGAGGTTGTCTACTAATTACATTATTTGTGGTGAAAGGCTTTACAGAAGATCATACGATGAAATTCATCTCCTTTGTGTAACTGCCAAGGAAGAGGTTCATGAGTCAAGCTATGGGCTACATATAAATGCACACATGCTGTCAAGAAAGATAATGAGACAAGGCTATTACTAGACTACTATGGAAGCTGACTGTGCGGCTTATGTTCGAAAATGCCATCAATGCCAAGTCCATGGAGATCTGAAGCACATGCAACCCATGCCATTACATACCATGACATCGCCCTGGCCATTCTCTACATAGGGGATGGACATTATTGGGAAAATTCACCCAACAGCATCCAATGGCCATGAATTCATACTTGTAGCTATTGATTACTTCACTAAATGGGTAGAAACTGCCTCATACAAGGTTCTGAATTCAAAGAAAGTTGCTCAATTCATTCAGACCAATATCATCTGCAGATATGGAGTACCACATGAAATTATCTCAGACAATGGGCAGCATTTCTAGGGAGAAACAGATAAGTTGCTACTGTTTGTCTTTAGACCCCTTAAAACACAATTAGATTGACCTAGTTAATTAGTCAAGTGATTACTTAGTCAAATTATCAAATCTAGGTTAACATAAATATATCATATCAATGTAAAGTGCGGAAAATAAAGAACACAAAGATATGATGACCTAGGAAAACCAAACCGGTAAAAAACATAGGGAGGATTTAACCTAGCTATCCTCAAGGTAAACTGAATCCACTATGAAAGAATTAAAATTTACACAATAGCGACTTAGACCACTAACATCCTATTGCTACCTCGAGTAGGAAACTTACTACCATGACCACGTGACAGCTTCGATTCCACAGACTACTTTTTTCTTGAATTCCTAGCAAGTACAAGCACTCCCGCTTCTGTATCTTTATGCTCTTGAATTTGCAACTAAATGATCACAAAGTTCTTGACACAATCTTAAACCTTGGAAACCCTAAGTATGTGTGAAGGTAAACACCTCTAGATCTTATAGAAGATTCACACACATAGCATAAAGAGCAACCCTAAAACATGGCTAGGGTTTTCCCTTTTATACTTAAGGCAAAACATAAAACCCTACACGTCAAACGGGCTTGAGTTGAGTTGGAAAATTTTGCAGAAAAACAATCTACACGAGCTTTGATCGGTCGAGTCTAATTCTCGATCGATCGAGCCAGGCAGATTTACACAGTAAATCCTATAGCAACTTGATTCCAACTTTACATAAAAAAACACATACTTTGAGCAAGTTTAAATAAGACTAAAATGTTTTGATCATGGTTTGCCAACATTACAAAATGAAGTTCTAATACATTAGTTCCTAATTCCTTAGAACCTAACAAACTCCCCCTTTGTCAATCGGTGACAAAACACAAACATAACAAAATGCTCAAAGTTACATAAAAACAACCCATTACAAAAATATTGCCCAACACAACAAATCTAACCTAACTACTATCTATCAGTTGCAAGTGTAGACAACATCATGACTAAATCAACTTGTATATTTCCTGAAACACTTAACAAATGCATAAACGCATGTGTGAAAAATACAAATAAAACAAAATAACTTCTTGATTTCACATAACACAAAATAAAGACATATATCATGAATAACTCAAAAATATAAATCAATAAGCAATGTGAAACAAGAAACATATATAAAAAAATGTATCTCCCCTTATCATGGACAACCTAAACAAAAATATATCATGAGCCAGAAAAAATGTAAATACATAATGAAGCACCTAGATACAATCTAAAAGCTCCACAACTCCAAATCAAAAGAAATCTCCCCCTAACTACAAAAACAACTCATCTACAAATGTACTCCCCCTTTTTGTGACGAAATGCCAAAGGGCAATCAGAATCCATCATCAAAAGGAGGTGGCGGAGGCGACCGTCTCAAGTGCTCCAAATCTGCTCGCAAGGCACGAAGCTCATCAAGTATGTCCACCAAAAGCTGACCATGAGTCGCTTGAATGGTTATGACAGTCTCCAACGTACAATGAATGTTCGAATCATCTGAAGTAGATGGTGAAGGAACAGCAGCTGCAGCAGCAGCAGGATCAACAGACTTCGCAGTCGTAGTATCACCTGTAGAAGAGGGAAGAGGAGGTGAGACTCCAGAAGACTCAACCCTATAGCGTTTAGAGCTTGCTCTCATCTGAGCAGCCCTCTGCTTAAGAAAGGTGGCACCTATAGGAGCTATGATATGAACGGGCTCACACGCCGGAAACTCATCTAATCCTAGATGTAACAAAATCTGGTGAATAAAAATAGGGAAGAAAAGAGCATGAGTAGTAGACCTACTCCTATGAACCTCAATCAAAGAGCGAATAAAAAGATGAGGAAAGCTCATAAGAGCATTAGAAACATGGGCATACAAAAATGCACATCTTTCTAAAGGAATGGTGTGCAGATGAAAAATAGGTTAGATGGAATGACAAGAAATCCAAAAGAAAAGATAATGAGTCTCGGTTAGCTCAGCAGTAGTGATCTGAGGATCAGAACCCCACTGGATAGAAGACCTAGTGATAAATGACATAATGTCATCAAGGGGCGGAGACTCATCGTATGGATACACAGGATGCTAGACCAATGGCACTTCAAGAGCATCAGCCACTATTGAAGGGGTAATGGTGTACCCTACACCCCGTACCCAACTCCTCACTAGAGTGTTGGCATCATAGGAGTGGACAGAGAGGTTCGAATAGAACTCTCTGATCAAGGTAGCCAGAAGAGAATGAGAAATGTCTAGCAGAGGAAGCCAACCACTATGCTAAAAGTTTCTCCTAATCTCACCATCTTGCTCATCTAAAAGAACCTTTCTCTTAGCCCAAATGTTCCCCTTAAGGTTAAACTTCTCATACATTTCCTGGTTTTTCTCACTCAGGAACCTCTCACGATCAAAAGTGGGGGAAGAAGAAGTGGAGGTCCTATTGGCTCTAGTCTTCCTAGGCATGATGTTAGAGATCAAAAGGATAGACAAACAGAAAAGAACCAAAATGGAAACAAGAAAAACCAAGGGTAGACTACAAGTTAGCACAAAACAATATAGAAAATAACAATCTATATGATGCATGAACAGTTTAAGTATATGATGCATGCTCTAATGCAGTGAGAATAAGTTCAAGTTAACTTTAAATTCACAAAATTGGCTTGAGCATAGAGTTTATACCAAAAACCCCAAAATTTTGAAAACCCACTTTCAAAAATTCAACAAATTGACCAAATTGATCATTACACAAGAGAGATAACACAATATAATGATTAATTGAATCAATCTAACAAGCCAATTTCATTAATTTAAGCCCAATTGAACAAAATCCCAAATTCGGGTAGTTTCAAGCCCTAGAAATTCAAAATTTTCCCAAATCATCAAATTGATCAAATTAATGCACAAGGATCAGTTCTATACTGTCCCACAACAAAAACCCATTGATCAATTTCAAACGAAAAAGCTTGAATCATAAAAAATCCCAAAAATCCTTAGGTTTGAAATTTCCCAAATATGCATGACAAAAATGCATGAAACTTGAAAATAAATTAAAAAGGAAGGGTAATTTGGTCTTACTGGCCTTGGGAGAGAGAAACCTTGCAAAAAGATCGGAGGAAAACAACAAAAATCTTGATTGGTAGCTTTGACTGATCGGATGAGAGACAGAAAAGTTTTTGAAAAAGTTTGAAAGTGATAGATCATGTGAAAACAAAGTTTTTAAAAAAACTCTCTATATGACTTTCGATCGATCTCGAGCACCAATTGAAACAGATAGAAATTGACCAATAATTTAATCGCATTTTCGATCGATCGAAAAATAGGTTCAATCGATTGACAATCTGGAAAACACGATTTAAAAAAAAAAAAAAAAAAAAAAAAAAAAAAAAAAAAAAAAAAAACAGAGCAATTTTATGCAAAAACTCCTCAAAGCATTGAATTTTATGAACAAAATGCATGAGTATGACATGAATTGTTTTTCAAAAACACTTGTTTTGAACCCAATTTTCCCAAAATTAAGATTTTCAATCAATTTTCCTTAAATTCTCAAGCATCAAACATATTTTACATTAAACTCAAGGAATTTTCAAACTTGGTTGACCAAACCAAAATCACACACAATTAAATGTACAAAGTTTAGCAAAGAGTAACTTGTGTAGTGTGTGCAACTAGCAAAAACTTGAGATACATGTGAGGTGATATGTAAATAGAAATCAATCACAATTTCTACAAAATTCATCACATAAAATTGAGAGAGACTATCACTTAAAGAATTACATCATATAACTCCCACATCTCCTAGAATAAAAGCTCTCAATCATGTAAATTTCTTGATTTGCCTCATATTGTACACACCAATTTTATTTGAACATAAAATTATTTAAAATAGCCGGAATAATGTACACACCAATTTTATTTGATTGTGAAGATATTAAAGTCCAATAATGTACACACCAATTTTAGCATTTAAACCGAGGCTACACCTTATGTTCTTTTTGTGCATGTGCTACACTTTCTCAAGTACAAAATCTTATGATATGCATTAAGGTGTTCATGATTGGCTAGTAAACAGTGGTGAGATGTTTATTTATGCCTTTTTCAAAAAGTTCAAGTTCGACAATCAAAAGCATGTGACTTCAAGATCAAGATCATGCGATCAAAAACTATAAACATATTCCCACATAACATGCACAACAAAGCTCAAACTAGAGAAGTGCAATAAATAAGCTCATCAAGTTAAACAAGGTACATAAACATGTTATGTAAAGATAAATTGGCCAACCTTGATTTCAAATCCAAGAAAAATAATGCAAAACACATTTTGCTTCCGTTTTCCTTTTTTTTTTTCTTGTTTTTCTTTTTTATTTAAAAAAAAATCCTAGAATGAAATGCATGAATGTTATGCAATGCAAATCCTAGAAAAACAAAGAAAACAAAACAACAAAGAACAATGGTCACAAAGAGTAGAGCAATGAAGTATAAGGACCATGTCAAAAAGACTCAATTAGATCGAGTCTTTTGCATCCAAAACTTTTTAGATGCACCTCGAGCATTTGAGTTATTCTTCATATTAGAATTCTGAGCAACTCCAGGATTGGAATAAAAGTTTAGAGCCTTTACCAATTCACCAATAAGTACCATAGGATCTTGTACTTGAGGCACATGTACTTTTGTATTATTTGCTCGCTTAGCAGCTTGTAACTTGAAACAGTTTGGACGAATGTGCCCAAACTTTCCACAAAAATGACAAACCCATGCAGGCTTAACTTGCAACTTGCCCTTAGGAGGATTAGAAGCCATAGGTTTAGACTCTTGAAGATCAACCCTAATCTTTCTAGGAGGTGTAACATCTATAGAATTAGCAGCCTCACTCACAGAGGGTTTGACAACCTCACTCATAGGGGGTTCAGTAGAAAGAACAAAATTTGTGGAATAGGGTTCAGGCATAGAGATGCTTTCTACAAAACCTAAGCTAGTTTTGTTAAAGGGAGACTTTTGAATACTCAGCATGTGATCAAGTTTGGAGCTTGCAGACCTATTATATTGTTCTCTAGTAACAGATAATTCAAGTTCCAAATTCTTAACTTTATCTAGCAAAAGCATGTTCTCAGTCTTCACATTATTCAACAATTCATAAGCATCAAACAGTTTAACAAGCAAAATTTTCTTTTCAAGTTCAAGAGATGCAATTTTCTTTAAGCCTAAATCAACACTTATAACATCCTTTGCAGCAACTTTGCAAAGTTTATTATAGGCTTCTTGTAAATTTGCATCCTCAGAGAGTTCCCCATCAGAAGGGTTCTCTTCAATAGCAACACTTTCATCAACTACAGCAATAGTAGTGAAAGCAATGAAGTTTCCATCTTGATCACTATCAGACTCATCGTTAGAAACTTCGTCATCACTAAGGGTTACGGCTATAGCCTTACCCTTAGACCCCAAGAATGTAGGACATTCAGATTTTGCATGACCATACCTTTGGCATCCAAAACATTGTTGCCCCATAGAATTATTAGAAGGTTGACCTACTTTCTCTTTAGATTTTTCAGTGTTATTAACCTTAGTGGGATCATTCTTCCTAAAATTTCTAGGTTCAGCAATGTTCTTACCTCTTGCCCTTCTGTTATTGTTCCTAAGAAAATTTCTAAAGTTCTTAGCAAGGTAAGCAATCTCTGTAGCAAAGATCTCATCATCAAATCCACTAAAATCAACAACATCAATGAACTTAAAAGTCATTGATTTGGATTTTCTAGTCTTAGGTAGGTCCAACTTATAGGACTAAAGAGATCCTACAAGTTCATCAATAGGAATGAAGTCCACATCCTTGCTTTTAGTAATGGCAGTCACTTTTGGTCTAAAATCTTCAGTCAAAGATTTAAGAATCTTCTTAACAATTTTAGGTTGATCATAGATTTCACCCAGATTATATGCAGAATTAACAATATCATTAAGTTTAGCATAGAATTCATCAAAAGATTCATCATTAGACATCCTAATGCTTTCAAATCTAATTGTTAATTGCTGCATCTTATTAATTTTAACTACCTTTGTGCCTTCATACACAGTTTGGACGATATTCCAAGCAGTATGAGCAACCTCAACATTAGAGATTCTCTTAAATTCCTCCATAGAATCAGCATTAAAAATAGCATTCATAGCTTTGCTATTGAAAGCGGCTGCTTCTTTCTGAGAAGTTTGCCACTCATTCACAGGAGTAGTGGGCTTTCCCATCTGTATTCAATGGAGTTCCAGACTCTCTCATCAATAGATTTCAGGAATGCTTTCATCCTTACTTTCCAATAAGCATAGTTATTCCCATCAAAGTGAGGTGGAATAACGAGAGAGTGTCCATGTTTCATGACAACCAGGGTCAAGGATTAGCTCCAAGATAAAAAAAATCTACAACAAGAGAGCTACTTGCTCTGAAATTACTTGTACGTTTTTAGACCTCTTAAAACACAATCAGATTAACCTAGTTAATTAGCCAAGTAATTACTTAGTCAAATTATCAAATCTAGGTTAACATAAATATATCATATCAATGTAAAGTGCGGAAAATAAAGAACACAAAGATATGATAACCTAGGAAAACTAAACAGGTAAAAAACCAAGGGAGGATTTAACCTAACTATCCTCAAGGTAAACTGAATCTACTATGAAAGAATTGAAGTTTACACAATAGCAACTTAGACTACTAACATCCTATTGCTACCTCGAGTAGGAAACTTACTACCATGACCACGTGACAGCTCCGAGTCTATGAATTACTTCTTTCTTGAATTCCTAGCAAGTACAAGCACTCCCACTTGTGTATTTTTAAGCTCTTGAATCTGTAACTGAATGATCACAAAGTTCTTGACATAATCCTGAACCTTGGAAACCCTAAGTATGTGTGAAGGTAAACACCTTTAGATCTCACAGAAGATTCACACACACAGCATAAAGAGCAACCCTAAAACATGGCTTGGGTTTTCCCTTTTATATTTAAGGCAAAACATAAAACCCTGCACATCAAACAGGCTTGGACTGACTGGGAAAATTCTATAGAAAAACAATCTGCACTAGCTTCAATCGGTCGAGTCTAATTCTCGATCGATCGAGCGAGCTAGGCAGATTTACACAGTAACTCGATTCCAACTTTACATAAAAAAACATATACTTTAAGCAAGTCTAAACAAGACTAAAACGTTTTGATCATGGTTTGCCAACATTACAAAATGAAGTTCTAATACATTAGTTCCTAATTCTTTAGAACCTAACAGCTACGATAGTTCAATATTCAACACCACAAGTCTTCACCTTACCGTCCTCAGACCAATGGAGCAGTTAAGGCTACTAATAAAAATATAAGGCAAATCATGAAGAAGAGCACAAAAAATTACAAGGACTGGCACCTACAATTGCCCTATGCACTCTTGGGGTATAGAACATCAATTCAATCTTCCATAGAAGCCACTCCTTATTCATTAGTGTATGGGATGAAAGCAGTCCTTCCCATTAAAATGGGTGTCCATTCACTGAGGACAGTATTAGAAAGTGAAATCCCTGAAGCAGATTGGTTGCAAGGCAGATATGACTAGTTATGCATATTGGATGAAAAGAGACTTAAGGCCTTGTATCATATTCAAGGTTACCGAAGGAGGCTTAGGAAAGCTTTTGACAAGAAAGTAAGAACTAGAGATTTGAAGTTGGGGGATTTAATGTTGAAAGAGATCTGAGCACCAGTTTAAGATGCAAACGGGAAGTTCAAGCAAAATTGGGTAGACCCATACATTATCAAGCAAATTTACTCTGGGAGAGCAATAAGGTTGATGGATTTAGATGCAAACCCTTTCACTGAGCCAACCAAATGGATCAATCAAAGAAATACCATGTTTGAAGTGATATTCTGAAAGCACCACATCTGAAGTGGTTGTAAATTATGTTATTTCCCTTTTTGGGCTCAACTCCAAAAAAAAAGGAAAAAAGAGCTCGCTAGGCTGAAAACCTAAAAAGGCAGTCTAGGCAAAAATTAGTGCCAAAAAAAAAAAAAAAGGTAGGTTGAAAACCCGAAAGGGCAATCTACCTAAAAGGAAAGTAAAAAAAAAAAAAAAAAAAGTGAGAGAGCCTGCTAAGCTGAAAACCCAAAAGGGCGGCCTAGGCAAAAATTAAGGTAAATAAAAATTCAATGAGCAACATGATGACCTGATCCTTCTATAAAAGGGGTATGTAGGCAACCATGCATTGGTCTGGTCACAATTTCCCAAAACCACCATTTGCCCATTAAACAAAATTTTCCAAAATTCAACCATTCCATTAAACCATGTCATTACACAATGTTAAGACATATGTGTTTCACTTGTTAGGAGCATATGCCACTATTTTATTTAATTGGCTAATTCTTTGACAAAACGCACTTTACTTGTAATTGGGTAGATTTAGGTGTTTTTAATACTTCAAGAAACTGTGTTTCAAGATCAAGTGTTGAAGTCATTAAGTCTGTCCAAGAAACAAGCTGAGAAGTGCAAGTTCATTAAAGCTCGACAGCTAGCATGTGTCGAAGTTTAAGAAGTTGTTTAGCTCGTGTGCTCGACACCTGCTTGACAGCTACTGACAGCTCCTATTTGTTGAGGCTCAAGAATTTCAGAATTCTGATATGATTTTCTTGGGTTTTGTGAATATGTCTTTGGGTCTTCTTTTCTCCTAACCCTAGACATATAAAAGGATTATTTTAAGGGTCGTCAAAGAGTACACAAGTTGCACAAGCTTTGAGAAAAGTCTGTTAAAGCAAATCGTGACCGGAGACAAAGTTTTTCCCTAATTCATCATTCTTAAAGAAGTTGTTGTGTATGTGCACCATAGGGTTTTATAACCAAGCATCTTCTTAATCTTCATCATGTGGATGAATTGAAGAACTTTGCAGCCAACAATCTTTTCTAGTTGGTGATTGAAGTCGCGTACTGGGATCTACGCAAATTGATTAGTCACGCACTTGAGAGCCGTGCATCAAAAGGAGAAATTGTCACTACAGAACAAGTCCAATTAGGTATTGGGGTAAGGGTTCAACTGTAGGTTAGTACAAGATACTGGGATACCTTTACTTGTAACCGCTTGTTGTGATAATAGTGGAATTTCGGGAGTGGTGACTTGAAAATCACCTTGTGAGGTTTTTGCCATATAAGTTTTCCCCATTCATAAACAAATTACCGTGTCAAATTTATTTTCCGCCGCTGCACTTAGATTAATTGGTGATTTGTTTGTGCTACCACACGCTTTGCATGTTAATTTGATTAATTAATAACTTGGCTAATTAATCAATTAATTTAATCACAAAGGGTCAATACGTTTTTGGTCTGTGACACAAAATCCAAAAAAATCAAACCTAAAGAAGCCAAACCTAAAACCAACCCAAACCTCAAGAACTCAAACTCTAAACCAAACCCTAAAAGCCTACACCTTAAATAGAACCCTTAACCTGCAAATCCTAAATAATTCCTAAACATAGGAGTTTTTACATTAACTTTTAAATAAACATGTTCAAAGCCAAAAATAAAAAGGTCACTTTGTCTTTAGTCTTTTCTCTTTTTGTTGACCATTGATTTCCTTTGTGCTAGGTACTTCGTCATCCTTGACCCTTCTTTTGAATTCATAGTTGTCTTCAACATGTCTTTCCCAATTATCTTTGAGAAACTGCTTTCTCATAGGAACCATTTCAGTTTCTTTATCAGCAATCTTGTCCACCAACCAGTTAGAGTATTCTATAGTCATCCTGTGAAAGTGAACCTTGACAAAAGACTAGTCCACTTGGTCAGCCATCTCCAAGCCCAATAGCATGTTCCTTATAGAAGTAGGATTTGTGTCCACAGAAGTGAAAGGTCTCCTTTTTCCACCACGCATTCCTTGCTCATATTGGAACTGCCTCAAGAGTCTGTTAACTTTGTAGAAAGTTTCTTTCCTTAACCCAACTAGGAAAATATGATTTGATCCCGGAGACCGCAACAAAGGGGGTGGGAACTTCCACCAATAACAGTTCCATTGGATTGAGGCACTGGATTTCTTGTTCAAAAACTTCACCCAGTCGCTTTCAGTTTGGCACTCAGTTTTGATGACAATCCTGCTAAGAAAACTGCTAGGACCATAATTACCAATTGTAGGCCTGGCAATCATATCCAGTCGCTCCATCAGCCATATCTGCAAAGTCAAGGGACTCCCAACGAAGTTTTGAGATTTTCCATCATGAAATATAGCGTCCAGTCCCAGAAGAGTTTCTGCCAAGATCAAATAAATTGGATTATCACCATCCTTAATTTGACTCACCACACTTATGGCTTGAGCATCCGCAAAACTGTGTCTTCCAGAGCAAAACAAAAATGCTCCCACAAAGCATAGGGCCAAGCCAAAATTTTTCTGCATATTTTCAGTCACTCCATAAATGCATTTGTTAATCAACCTAGAAATAATTGCACGAAGATTCACCATATGTCCTTCAACGATACTACTAGTGATGGAAGTAGGAAGACCGAGAGCATCAGACAAAGATTCCCTATGCTTGGGATTATAAGAAACTGCTACAGATTTTTTGCTTGGATCATAGCCCAAGATAGCGGAAAATTCTTCTATTGTGGGACAGAGTTCAACAGTTTTAAACCAAAATTTGTGATCCTCAGGATCCCAGCATTTTAGAGCAGCATGAAGAAAATCCCACTTGATTTTGACATTCCTCAGAGCATTAATTCCTTCCAGTTTGTAGGCTATAAAATTGGTCTTGGTACTGAAATCAAAGCTATGAACCTAGTTGTTGATATCATGAATTGTTGATTGAGGAAAATTTTGATTGCTAGCCATGGATGACTTTTGCTTGTGATTATTGTGTTTTGCTAACCTTGATGTAGAAATTTGTTGTAGGAGAGATCATCAATATAAGCTACATCAGTTCCTAATCAGGTTTTAAATAGGTTTCAAATAGTTTGTAGTTGAGTCGGAGAGTGTTTCATGGTCACAAACAAAGAAAAATATTTTTCAAAACACACAAAAACGTGAAAAATGCATTGGAAAAGCGTAAGGAGTTGGCCCACCATGGCGTAAGCATCATGATATGGCCAAGTGCCATTTGTCACTCTAAAAGTGCCGAACGGCACTCCTCAAATGCCATGTGGCACACAACCCCTCTGTTAGGTTTATTTAGACCCCTTAAACCACAATTAGATTAACCTAGTTAATTAGCCAAGTGATTAACTTAGTCCAATTTATGCAAATCTAGGTTAACACAATTAAATAATCATATCAAGAATATATAAAGCAGCGGAAAAATAAATAACACAAGATATGATGACCCAGGAAACCACACGGTAAAAACCTGGGGAGGATTTGACCTAGCTATCCTCAAGGTAAACCTGAATCCACTATGAAAGAATCGAAGTTCATACAAAAGGACTTACAAGCTCCCTGCTCGACTTCCTAATGCTACCCACTAGTAGAACTTACTGACACGACCACGTGCAAGCTTCGAATCCACAGACTCCTTCTTTCTTGGATTCTTCTTCAAGTACAAGCTCCTCACTTGTGTTTCTTTAAGCTCCAATGGCTACAACCTTGTTGATCATCAAGATGTAGATAATATCTCTACCTTGAAAACCCTAAGTTTATGTGAAGGAAAGCTCCTTAAGGATCTCACAAGAGATTCACACAAACCGTAAATATGAGCAACAAAGACTTAGAGAGGTTTGGGTACAAAACCCTAAAAAATAAAAGGAGGCACAAGAGGCACTCTAATCTTCCTCTTCATAGTCTCAAAAACGTTCTAGGGTTTCCCTTATATATAGGAGAGTTTTACTTGAACCCCAAGACGTTTAAATAGAGTTTGGGCTGAGTTAGAATTCTACAGAAAAACGTTCTGGCCAACTTTCGATCGATCGAGTCTAATTTTCGATCGATCGAGCCAGGCCGAAAGTAACTAATACTTCTGCAGCCACTCGATTCCAACTTTACAATAACTAATCAACTTTGAGCAAGCCTAAACAAGACTAAACACATTGTTTTGATCATGGTTTGCTAACATTACACATTAGAGTTCTAAATACATTAAATCCTAAGTCTTTAGAACCTAACACCCTCCATCACTCATTCATGCAATTTTGCGTTTTCAAGCTTTTTTTTAGGACCGTTAAACATTCAAAAATATTTTTTGGTTAAACTAGGGCATTCAGACATGCCTAACTTATTTGTTTTCAAAAATCATCACTTGCATCTTTATTTTCAAAAATTAACCAAATCAAGATTTTTCCAAACTTATGAACACATGTCTCAAACTAGGGGCATTCGCCCATGGCCCATTCATTTTCAAAAAAAAAAAGACCACCATCATCATATATATATATTTTAAATCAAACCATCAAGATTCTAAGATTTCCAAAAAATCATGCATCCATTTTTAAACTAGGGGCATATGGCTCCGCCTCATTCAAGTAAGTGCAGATTCCATCAGAGCCAATCAAGATAAGTTTAAATTGGTACTACAAGATCTCATCAGGTGAATTTTAAACTTGTCACATTTAAATTTTCTACATGATCAAGGGCAGTTCCAAGGACAAAGAGCTAAGCATGCAAGTTAATACAAGATTGTTTGAGGAATACTTCCTTTTGTTTTGCAAGAAAAATTAAAAATACAAATCAAACATCATTAGGACTTCGGGTTTGCCCGCGTTAAGATCTCCTTGACCTACCTCTAGAGGAGCCGCCTTTAGAATTTCCTTTTTGACTTGCATAAAATTGAGGATCATATTGACGGTTCTCGAGTTCAAGGTTCTTGATCCTTTCCTCCAAAGTTCTTTTTGCAGAATCAGCCGCTTCCATTCGACTCACTTGAAAAGTCAGCAAAATCAAGTGTTATTTATAAAGAAAAATTCAAGCAAAAGCCACTTGGAAAGCATCATTGCATACCCAGCTCACCTTATCAATCACATATCGGGAAGACTAGGTACGAGCCAACAGTTGTAAACCTCCAATCATTTGCATACTTTCCTCCACAAGATCAACATCAACTTGAAGCACAAATCTACCAGATCAGGAGCCATTAAGTAAGCCAAGAAGAGATAAAGACAAGGAACAAAAAAATTCAAGAACACATCAGATCGGGCCAAGGGATGTTTGGTCCTATCCAAAGGCATGGAACTATATATTCCATCTGGATTCATCACTTCATATTGCCATGCCAGAAAATGGGGATAAGTCTCCATGAAAGAACTAGAAGAGCTACTAACATGGTAAAGGGAAGGAATTTCTTCTTCTTCTTCCTCTCCCTCTTCCTCTCCTTTAGAAGACGGAGTCTGAAAATCTAACATGCAAATGTTGTCACCAAGCTAAAATATGGAAAAAGAATATGCAAAGGTGAAAATTTGACTTCATAAGAGAAAAGAAATACCGATATGCGGGCTAGGCAACCTTGCAGATGAGTTCGAATAAATTCAGAATAAGTCTCTGCTTACGCACGTGTTTAGAGGCTCTTCTATTTTTTGGGTAAGGGTTAATTTAGAGCATTTATTATACTTTGGGATTACTACATTTTCTAATCACAAAAAAAACCTAGGGGTAAGAATATACAAGCTGCAAAAAGAAGAGTTCAGAAACTGCCAGGTTCGACTGATTGAGAAACAGGCTCGACTGATCGAAACACGTATCTGCAAAATTCTATTTCAACCCAAACTCTACCTAAACGTATTGGGTTTCAAGTGAAACACTCCTATATATAAAGGAAATGCTAAGCACGTTTTTAAAAGGCTTTTCAGAGAGAGAAGAGTGTGCCTTTTTTTGTATCTAGGGTTTTGTACCCAAAAGCTCTCATATCTTCTACCGGTGTTATTCCTTGAAGAATCTCAAGATCCGATGTTATAGGAGTTGTTGCCTTCTCTAGTCATCAAAGGTGCTGATGATCTAAACTTTCAAGGGTGGTCTTGAAGTCACAAACAGGAGAGTTTGTGTTTTTTTTTTTGTCACAAGTCTAGGTGCTTGTGTTGCAAAGGCCAAGGAAAGAAGTAGTTCGTGGATTTGGAGCTATCATGGGGTCATGGTAGTAAGTTTTCTACTCGAGGTAGTAATAGAATGTTAGTGGTTTAAGTTCTATTGTATAAACTTCAATTCTTTCATAGTAGATTTTCTTTTTACCTTGAGAATAGTTAGGCTAAATCCTTCCCAAGTTTTTTACCGGTTTGGTTTTCCTGGGTCATCATATTGTTGTGTTCTTTATATTTCCGCATTATTTACATAATATGATTGTTATTGTTTTAACCTAGATCTGAATAATAAGCCTAAGTATTTACTTGGTTAATTAATTAGGTTAAACAATTTAGTTTATAGGGATCTAAAACTTAACACTCTTGTAGTGATGATGCATGTTTATATATATATATATATATTTTAGTCTAGTTCTTTCAAATATCCATAACATGAATTGTTAATTTATATTGATAAAGCATGTTCTTAATTCTTTTATTATTGTTTTAATCTCTTTCTTAGTTTCAAAAATCTGTATGTTATCAATTCTTTTTCTCAAAATAAAAACGAATCTACATCTAAGGAAGATATCATCTTCCTTAGATGTAGATTTGAATTTTTCTCAAAATAAGAACGGATCTGCATCTTCATTAGATGCATATCTAAATTTTTCTTGAATAAAAACGAATCTGCATCTTCCTTAGATATAGATTTGAATTTTTCTTAAATAAAAATGGATCCGCATCTTCCTTAGATGCAGATCTAAATTTTTCTAAAATAAAAACGGATCTGCATCTTTCTTAGATGCAGATTTGAATTTTTCTCAAAATAAAAACTGGTTTGCATTTTCATTAGATGCAGATCTGAATTTTTCTCAAATCAAAAACTAGTTTGCATCTTCATTAGATGTAGATCTAATTTTTTTTTTTTTTAAATAAAAACTGATCTATGTTTTCATTAGATGTAGATTTGATTTTTTTAATATAGCAGATTTTGAAATAAAATAAAAAAAGTCATAAATGTTTGTGTTGGTTGTGTTTGTTTTATTTAATACATGTAGCATAAATTTATTTCATGAATGAAAGTCTCTTCTCAAGAAATCTTTTTCACATTTTTTGCATCTACAAAAACAGATCTGATTGTTTAAATATATAAATCTGATTTTTTTTTTTTTTTTACAAAACAGACCTGATCTTTTACAAATCAAAAACCAATTTTTTTTAGTTTTCAACAACAACTCTAATTCTTTGAGTTTCTACAAAACTAAATTTTCTCATTAAAAAAAAAAAACAAATCTAAATTTTCTCTAAAAAAAAAAAGAATTTTTTTTTACACAACAAAAACATATCTAATCTTTTTCTAAACCAAAATCAATTTTTTTTTTTACTCACAACAATAGATCTAAATTTTTTTTAAACAAAGAAGATGATGCATTCATAAATAAACTTGTTTGATTTAGGTTTTTTTTCTTTTTCTTTTAAAAAAAAAATTATATGCAACATATCATTCATGTCATGCATAAAGGGGTACATAGGTCATGAGAATCTAAAAGACCAGACTTTGTCTGGGTGAAATGGATGCCTAACACCTTCCCATTTTGTAATCTAGCCTCCGAATTTAGTGTCTTTGGATAGGTAGACCTAGGTCATATCTTTGTTTTTTTTTTTTTTGGTAGTTTGTAACTAGGACAAAAAGCCATACAATTATTTGGTAGATTATGACTAGGACAAAAAGCCATGTAATTTTCAATTTTTCAAATTTGTAATTTTTTACTTAATCAATGAAAGGAAACAATTTAGTCATGTACTTTGTATTTAATTTTTTTTCTTTTTTTTTTTTTTGTAAAAAAAAATAAGTGGCCACTCTACACCACTTACCCAAAAAGAAAGGTTCCCTAAAAGTACCAAAATCTCTTTTTAGAGAGCACCCTCCTAATTTTTGGCGGTCTCTCACAATATCATATTGAAACTTTAATTATGGTTATTTGATTTATTTTGAATTTTGAGACTTCAGTCTAAGTTTTTTTGAAACCAAAATATTATTGAGCTTAATTTTGTAAATTGTAATTAATTATTGAATAATTAAAGTAAATATTTGAATGAAAGAATATAGTTTTTTTTATATATATTAGATGTGACAAAATGACTTTAACCGTAATTCCTTTGATTATGAATTTTGGGTTAGGTTGATTTTTAGAGTTACCATGAATTGGACTATATTTTCAAATTGAGCAGGTCAGTTTGAATTGAAAACTAACTTAAACCTAATTAGTTGAAAACTATCTTTAGGGGACGTTTGGTTCGCTATAATGTTACATTATACCATAATATTGCATTATTGTAATCTTACATTAATATAATCTCAATATAAGAATACAAAATTACATTATTTAAGAAGAAGATGAGATTAAGATAATGTGATATATTTTATAATTTTAAATTATGGCAATGTTAGAAAAAATAAAATAAACAAAAAAATTTAATGTCACATTATTGTAATATGCATCACATTAAAAGCATATTATAGCAAACTAAACACCCCCTAATAGTTCTATCTCTGTGACTTGAGGAAGAAGGATTATAATGATACACTAAGCTGTGGCAGCGTTAAAGGTGGAGTAAAATTTCTATTTGTCCCATTAGACTTTTTTTTTTTTTTTTTTTTTTTAAATTTTTTGTTGAGAAGAACCATTAGACTCAATTGTTAGAGATGTGTTCTGAAACCCAATTTATATGCAACAATCTAGATCTCTCAAATTGCTTGGCTTTAAACATAGGAGGGTTGGGATCCAAGAATGATCCTCAAGACCATTAGCGATGTCCGTTTTTGGAACAGATGTATTCGGAAAAACAATGACCTAATTTCAATGGCGGCTTTAGAAATTTTTTTTAAGGCAGTCACTAGGAAATTTAAATTATATAAAATCTAATAAACCGATAGCTTGAATATTTTCTACAATTGTGAGTCGAGTCACTAAGAAGAGTAAAATTGTTGTAATTGCAAAGTCAAAAATAATATAATTGTCTTCGCCATCAAGGAAAACTAACAACCACAATATTTTTTTTAGTACCATTTTTTTAGGGAAAAATGAAATTAGAGATTATTTTTATTGAATAGGTTGAAAAAGCTACAAATTTGAGTGTTTAGCGATTTTTATCTTTTTGTTTTATAGTAACCTTTTTGTTGAATAATTAGATCACTTATTGTTGTTTGGTCTTATCTTATTTTGTTTGGTTTATGTTTATTGTTATTTGGGCTAATTAGATCACTTAATGTTTTTAAAAAAAAAAAAAAAAAAAAAAAGGGATTAAGGATTATATTTGGAGTTTAGAATTAATTTTAAAGTAATGCTATGTTTACAATATTTTTACAATAAATCTTATGCAAAAAGCTTTAATTGGTGGGTAAAAAAATAATATCAGTATTGACCCCAAATTAGAATCAATAACAGCTTACCACATTAGATTTATTGTAAAATTATTATGAAAATGTTGTGAATGTAGCATTATTCTTATTTTTGTTAAACCTAACTTTTTGAAATTCTTAAATCAGGATGTTCAATATTTTTATTAGAATGGTCACAATAGGTTAGTATAACATATAATTTCTTTTTGGCAAGTGTATATATGCAATATTTTTCATGCCAGGGTGGTCCTGTGACCACCCTGGCTTGCATGTAGAGGTGCCTAACTTTAATGTCATGCACCGTCATACCCAGTTCATCTTTCATTGAAAGTACTATATATATTTATAGCCTCCATTAATTCTATATAGACCAAAACCTTTCACATGGTTTTGCATTTGGAATTCCATGGCTTGAATGACAGGTCTCCGGTACCATCCTTTTTGCCCCACCAAAAGTTTCAAAGAATTGAATCAATTTTGAAGCAAATGGACTTGGAAAATTGAAAAGATACTAAGCACAATAGTTTATGCCCCAAAAACATGACCTTGTTGATTGAGCTAAATGTTTTTGCTTCCACTCCTACACCTTAAGTTGAATTTTATTAAGCACCACCTGATTCAAAGGAGCTGCTCGTGTACTGTTTTGGCTTAGAGAGATGTCCAGGTTGGCTGATTATTTTTCTGTGAAAAAAAGAAGAAGACAGTTGGACTAAGGAGAATAACATATGTATTCTTTTTTTTTTTTATCCCCTATACTAAAAAGATCATATTTTTCCATCTACAATACCTTATAATTAGGTATCATATGGAAACTTTGATTTTGGATTTTGAGTCTTAAGTTAAATTTGTTAGTTCAATTTATTTTGGTATTTTAAAACTTTGTTTTATGACGTTAGAATATTAGTCCCAATTGTGCATGTAAGGTCACAATTTGGTTTTTAAACCCAAAAGGTAAAAGGATCTAGGGCCAAAGAGCCCAATACAATGAATTTGTAGAGAATGGGTTAGAAAACTAGACTCTAATGAGTTGGGTAACAATTATAATGGATTCAGATGACAAGAAAGTAAAGATAAACTGGTTTTATCTAAAGAAAATCATCCTCGGCACAATCCGAGGAGATTAGTTCTTGTATATATTTCTTTTGAATTTGGTTACAAGTCTCGTTCTTGTTCCTACATTGTTTTTCTCTTAATTCTCAATCTTTTTCTCTCAGGGTCTTCTTTCTATTTTATACTATCTTCTTTCTTTCATCTCCACCCTCCATGTGTAGATTAGATCGCTGGTGTTGATTCTTGTTCCATCAGCACCTTCCTGAAGTCTTTGGGAGCAGCTGTAAAGCTAAAAATTACTATCTAGGTATCATTTCCTCATTAATGCGGCCAGAGAGTTAGCTACAGAGCATTCAATGCGGTGGTAACAGCTTTCTCTTATATATTTCATGGCTTCCCTTTGTCCTATGCTTTCATGATATGTATCTAAATGTTCAATATGTGTATAAAAAACCTTGAATGTTTAGACCCCAATTACAAAAATATCAATTCAAGCTTAATGTCAAACAATAAATGTGCGGAACATGAACATAAGCTAATAACCGAATTGATAAACAATCTAAACCATAAATAATCACAATCACAGCAGTAATTAAATAGTAAAGATAAAGAGAAGAGAGATGCAAACACAAGGACAACACTCGATGTGTTATCGAAGAGGAAACCGAAGCCCTCGGCGTAAAACCTCTTCGCCGCCTTCCAAGCGGTCAATAATCCACTAAAAAATGTAGTTAGGATACACAAACAACAATAGACCCTCCAAGCCTAGTCTACCAGATGTACCTAAGCCCTCTAAGCTTCTTGCTCCAACGAGGTTGCGCCGAACCTTTTTCTTTTCTAGCTTACCAGATTCTGCTATAACCCATAGCATCAACCAATATGAATTGGTCCCTTCCTAACTGCTTCCTAAAGTACCAAATAAACCTTCTCACAGATATGGGTATGGTGAGAAAAGGATTTGGTCAAGAACCTCTCAAGGATGTATTAATGGAGAGAAAGAGAGTAGAGGAATTTGAAGAGTCTCTTAGGTGAAGATTGTGGATGAATCAATCTTTTTTTCTTTAGGGTTTCTCTCTCAAAATTCTCTCTGGAAGCTCTCTACATTTCGTGGGTATAAGGGTCTATATATAGTGGTGTGTGTTTGGAATGCGAAAAGTCAGTTTTTCCTAAATAAGGTGGTTTGGCGACTTGGCCTCGCGACTGGTCTGAGTCATGAGTTCAAGCCGCGAGCTAACGGCCTGGCTAGCCTAGAACTCTTGTCCTGTAGTGCGACAGCTAGCGTGACTCTTCAGCTCCCCTGCATGCTTTACATGTGTGCTGCAGTTGGTGGCTTGCCAGTTGCGAGTCAGCCACGAGTCCCAGCCGCGAGTCTCTGCATCCTTGCACAATCTTGAGCATTTCTTCACACTCTCTCACACACTACCCTTACATGAATCCCTCCTAAATACAGGGTTACTAATTGCTAAAATACAAGCAAATTTGGCACGGAATAAAGCCAACAAGATGGTTGATTAAATTCAACCTTACAATCTCCCCCTTTAGCTATTCCGTGACAAAACCCTACAACAGACTCTAGACTTAATGTGTGAGTTGGGAACAGTTGAACAAAACTCACTCACACCTAATTCTAGATTCTGATAAGCTCTTGAACCATAAGAATAAGTATCTCCTGAAACACAACAACACAATAATATCATTGTATGCAGAAAACTTGAAATGCATATAGAGCAAGCACAATGTGATCAAGCAAAATGGAATAAAGCAATAAACCATGGCTTGACCAAAACAAGCAATCACTATACAAAAGTGATCACAATGCTTATTCTCACAAGGAATGACGTCCGGACATGCACGCTGATAAGCTCATTTACAGAGTATCATTTGCATGTCTAACACTCAACCAATGCATAAAACCTATATGCATCTAGGAACAAAATCCTACAAGGGCACAAGAGTGATGTACTTAAAGAAAATGCATGACATTTAGCAACAAGTATATAAGCTACAAAGCATGGGTACAAAAACCTAAAAACTTACAAAAGCAAACGATTACAAATGTACCATACAAAAACTAACTGAATACCATCATATAACTAAAACCAAGAGCTTTCAAACGAAAAGCATATCCATGAGTTTACCAAAACATTAACCATAAAGCATCAGACCCATAATAAAAGCACAACATAATCCAAACCATGATACCATAATCACATGATACCATAACCATAAACATAAACAAAATAAGCAATATAAACACTGTCTTTGTCTACTCCCCCTCAGAATAGCTCTCCCCCTCAAGAGCTGCTTTTCAAAAATTCTCCCCCTTTTTGACCGGAATGGCCAAAAGGTCACTGCTGGGTATTGATGCTATCAAACTTGGCTGATAGAATGTTGAGCTGATCCTGAATTGCTGCCATTCTGTCAGTATGCTCATTCTGGACCTCTCTGAGTCCATCAATCCTCTCCAGGATGATCTGAAATGCATCTGGAGGCACAGCTAATGAGGTTGAAGCCCTGCTCCTCTTGCTTCTGCTTCTGGGTGTGGATGTCTGTCCTGCAGCTTTTGCTTCAGTCTCCATTGGATCACCTTCTCCTTGATCACCCTCCTCTTCATCACCTAGAAGACGAACTTGTATCCTTGTGATGGTTTGTTTGTTAATGACTGAGAGTGGAGTCATGAAACTGATATCATGAGGGATTGCAACACTTTTTGCTCTAAAAATCCTCATGAGAAGGCTAGGAAAGATCAGTTTGGGCCTAGAGGTGGTTCTAGTCTCATCCACAATTGTGTCAAATATGTGTGAGCTAATGTCAACGAAAGTTTTCTCTTTGAGTTCCATAAGGAAGATAGCTCTAGCATTATTGATTGTAGTCAGCTTCCTCACTGGATACAGATTGAACATCATGATGGTGGTCAGACACCTCATGTCAGCAGGGAAGGCATTAGTGTTGAGACATCTCCCCTCTTTCTATCCACCAATGCGATTCTGGACAATTTATATAGATAGCATCCTGTCCTTGTAGTTTGTGAATTCATAATCCTCTAAACCCTCAAGCCCTAGTACTTCATCAATATCATGTGCATCTAGGGTGAATTCACGTCCTCTGATCCAACAATTTAGCTCATCCTCTTTTATGATGGCATTTGCATAGAATTCTCTTATTAAGGGCTCAAACACTGGAGGTAGGTCACTCAACAATTTATCCCAACCTCTGCCCTCAAAACATTCTGGAATGAAGGTGTCCTTCAAATCCCCTAAGTCTACAAACCTTTCTTGTATAGTGGTTCCCTTCAAGAAATAATCTCTATATCTCTCAAAATGTTGAACAGACCGAAACAGATTATGGTCCATTTTCAGCCTTTTGCCAGCCTTCTTAGCAGGAGTCTTCTTCTTTGTAGGTGTGGGAGCCATCTGTAACAAGCAGAAAATGCCACAACAAGAGCAGAGCATAATAGGAGGAAATAGACACATATTAGTAACAAGTTAGTTACAACAGGAGTAAAAAAGTTGAGAACCAGAGAAGGATAGCATAAATTGGAACTTAGCAACTCAAATAAGAATAGTCTGAACCATACACATCCATATAAAGACAAAGAGAACCACAATAAGCCAAAAGGAAGCCTATGTCAATGAGACATATCTTAATGAATATGAAATGTTCAAGATATACCCACAAGACAAAAGCACACACATGATATGACAATCTTAACACAAGACAATATTAGCCACACAAAAAAAAAAAACTTCAGTCAGATTAAAACAACCATACTTGCACTCAGAGTAAATCATAGAAAACCCAAACACATAAATCTAGTTGGTAAGAGAACTTTCAAATAACATATCTGAGATTACATACTGGCTTAAACATAAAGGCAAGCAAATATAGCATTCAATCAACAAGATCAACTATCCCCAAACAGCCAAACACAACATTTTAAGCAAAACCCATGTTCGGTCAAAGCAAAGATCAATAACTCACCAAAGATCTCACAAAATGAAGAAACACACTTATAAACATGTAAAAGAGAGTGAGGAAATAAAAACCCATACCTTTTTCTTGAAGATTGGAGTGGAAAAGGTGCCAAAATGGAGGTTTTTTGAAGAGTGACATGGTGAGTTTGAGAGAGTGAAAATGGAGAAGACAATGAACAGTCACAAAAATTCGAGGGAAAAACTGACTTTAAAACACAAAGCACACATTTTTCGCGACTGGGTTAAGCTGCGTGCAAGTCGCTAAGTTAAGTTGCCAGAACACTTTAGACCAAAATTTTTGAAAAATTTTCCAAATGTTTTTCGCGACTAGAAGGTCTACCCGCAAGAGAGTCGCGAGGTGAGCCACGAAAATCTCTATGTACCTCTCGCGACTGGACCTTCCACCCGTGAATAAGTCACCACAATGAGCCGTGAGAATCATAAAAATTCAAAATTTGAAAAATATTCTAAGTATTTTTCACGACTGGGACATTGACCTGCCAGTGAGCTGCGAAAAATCTCTGAGTGGGCTCGCCACTGGGACATGCGACTAGGCCAACCCGCAACTGAGTCGCCAAAACAGTGCAAAACTGTTTTTGAAATTTTGACATTTTTGTAAAAAAAAAAACAAAATACTTTTCAAAACAACTAAAAACACTAAAAAATCTTTTTGTATTTGATCAACAAAGATTGAGCATGTAAAAACACAATTAATCAAATACAATCACACAAATGAATATGGCATTCATTGAACATAGATTTGTGTGATGTGTGTAAATATAAAAAATGAGATAGTCCTTAGTCCAATGTGAAGCTTTAATGATCAATTCAATCAAGGCATACACAACTAGCACTAGATAATGTGACCCATCTCAATTATAGAAGTATGCATATATGACCTCCCACATAAACTTGATTACATAACTTTGAAACTTTTCATTTGGCTTCATCATATCATTTGATCTTTTTGAGTTCATACATCTTATTGTGAGATCGATGCCTGAAATTTTGGATATTTCAATTGATGAGGTAGCCTTGGCTTTTTTTTTTTGGGCATCATACAATATATTTTTGGTTGCTTTCCCTTTTTCCTAGTCAAATACTAGTATGTGCGATAGGCTTTTGCAGCTCAATATTTCTTTTCACACCCTTGAACGTTTAGACCCTAATTACAAAAATATCAATTCAAACTTAATGTCAAACAATAAATGTGCGAAACATGAACATAAGCTAATAATCGGATTGATAAACAATCTAAACCATAAATAATCACAATCACAGCAGTAATTAAATGGTAAAGATAAAGAGAAGAGAGATGCAAACAAAAGGACAACACTCGATGTGTTATCGAAGAGGAAACTGAAGTCCTCAGCGTAAAACCTCTCTGCCGCCTTCCAAGCGGTCAATAATCCACTAGAAAATGTAGTTGAGATACATGAACAGCAATAAACCCTCCAAGCCTAATCTACCCGATGTACCTAAGTCCTCTAAGTTTCTTGCTTCAACGAGGTTGCACCGAACCTTTTTTTTTTCTAACTTACCGGATTCCGCTATAACCCATAGCATCAACCAATATGAATTGGTCCATTCCTAACTGCTTCCCAAAACACCAAATAAACATTTTCAAAGATATGGGTATGATGAGAAAAGGATTTGGTCAAGAACCTCTCAAGGATGTATCAATGAAGATGAAGAGAGTAGAGGAATTTGAAGAGTCTCTTAGGTGAAGATTGTGGATGAATCAATCTTGTTTTTCTCTAGGGTTTCTCTCTCAAAATTCTCTCTAGAAGCTCTCTACATTTCGTGGGTATAAGGGTCTATATATAGTGGTGTGTGTTTGGAATGCGAAGAGTTAGTTTTTCCCAAACAGGGTGGTCTGACGACTTAGCCTCGCGATTGGTCTGAGTCGCGAGTTCAAGCCACGAGCTAACGGCCTAGCCAGCCTGGAACTCTTGTCCTGTAGTGCGACAACTGGCGTGACTCTTCAGCTTCCCTGCATGCTTTACACGTGTGCTACAGTTGGCGGATTGCCAATCGCAAGTCAGCTGCGAGTCCCAATCGTGAGTCTCTGCATCCTTGCACAATCTTGAGCATTTCTTCACACTCTCTCACACACTACCCTTACATGAATCTCACATAAATACAGGGTTACTAATTGCTAAAATATAAGCAAATTTGGCACGAAATAAAGCCAACAAGATGGTTGATTAAATTCAACCTTACAGTATCCTTATCAATAGAATCTTCCTAAACATTGTCTTGGATGGCCGACTACACCTTCGAACCTCTGCTTTGCTTAGTCGAGGAGGCATTACTCCTCGGACCACCTCCTTGGACTCTTATGACCAAATCCCACATCTTCATTCACTAATGCAGACTCCCATGATAGTGTTTACCCGTCCTCGGACTACTAACTGTCCTCAGACTGGGCCCCCGGCCCAACATATATATATATATATATACTACTGAGCCTATCACACCTACAATGTACATTACAATCATTGATTGAAATGATAAGCCTATGTATCCAATAATAATAATAATAAGCTAAGGGAAAATTCACTTTAAACTCTATAATTTAAGAGTAGTCCAAATTAAACCCTATAATTTTAAAAAGTACTAAATTAAATCATGAACTTTAGTAAGGTAAATTAAACCTTGGGGTCAAAATTGGTGTAATACCAACCTCCACCGCCAATGCACTCCATTGCGACAACAATTTTTTTTAAATATATATATATATATATATTCATATTTTGATTTAGTTAGATTTGTTTTGTTTTGGGTAATTTTGGTTAGATTGGTGTTTTATTTAGGTATTTGGGTTTGATTTAGATATCACTTCAATTTCACCAACCCGAAAAGTTGCATCAGCAAAGGCCACTTTGTCATTTGATGAAGTTGCTCCTAACCTTCTAAGTACTTGTTATACCAAAATAAATTTGAATATGACTGAGATGTCAATACAGCTATTATTATTTCTTTTTGATAAATCAATAATTGAGATGGAAAAAATTTGAATATCAGACATATTATTTAATAAAATTAAGAGATTATGGTTGAGTTGTAAGACTTTTTGTTTATTGTCGTGGCTTGAACCACATCAAAGTTAACTCCAAACCAAGACGAGGACGCATTATTTTAATTATTTCCTTTGATGTGATGGGTGGCAAATAAGGAAGGAAAATGATTCAGCTACAAAATCAATCACAAGCCGTCCATTTTAGGTCCTAACAGAAACCCATACAAAAGTAACAAAACCAAATACCTAAGTAAAAATCCAATCTATCCAAACTACCCTAAACAAATCTAACCAAATAAAAACAGGAAAAAAGACAAGAAAACAAAGCTTAGAGCATTCCCATCAAGCTGGCTAAATTTTTTAGCATATACCCCCTCAAAATCCAAAATTTTAATATATAACAACTCATTTTACAACACACTCAACATCAAACATTCTATATTTTTTACCATTTCAATTAAATATTCTTTTTTTATTATTTCTTTATTCTTCAGTTATATTTCTCTCTCTCTTCCTCTCTGTCACTCTCATCCCAGTGAACTTGACAATCTCAACACAACAAACCCATACCCACCCCATCCACCACCACCGGAAAAAACTCCAACCACCCATACCCAACAAACATCTATCCAACAAACTCCCACTCTTCCATCTCAACCCAGCAAACCCATATTCATCCCAGCCACCACCACTGGGGGAAAAAAAAAAAAAAAAAAAAGGCCCAGCCACTACCTTCCTCTTCCAAATCACAAATCAACCACCATCACAATCACAAAACCCAGATCGGCGAGAAGAAAGAAGAAAGAAAGAGAGGCAAACCTATCGCCGGCGAGCAAAACACAAACACACACACAAACCCACCACGACAAACGTCCACAAAAGCAAATCTATCACGCTGATCCACAGCACCACGACCCACTACGACCCAGACCCACAACCCAGAGACCCACGCCGATCACAATCCGAAATCACAAACCCACAACCCAGAGACCCACGCCCACGCCAATCACAATCTGAAATCACAAACCCACACCCAGACCCACGCCAATCACAATTCGAAATCACAAATTTACAACCCACAAAATCAAACCACCTCGCTGTCAAGCTCTACCTTCATATCGGCGGCAACACTCTGAAGGGTTTGGGATTTAAAGTTCCTGACTGATGAACCTTGGAGGGGAGGAGCTCAAACCGTGAACCCAAGAGAAACAGAGATGCTACGGGAAAGAGGAAGAGGAAAATGAGAGTGGAGAGAGAAGAAAGAAGGGAAAAATAAAAAACAAATGCACAGTTACCGTTGGAATAAAAAAATAATTTTTGGTTTAGGATTTGAGCTACAGTGAGGTTGTATTAATACAATCTCACTGTAGCAGTATCTCAAAATTTTTGAGATTTGAAATGTTTGATGGAGATGATTTTTTGTGAATTGGTGCTAAAATTTAGCGTTTGGCACTTTTAGCCAGCTTGATGGGAATGCTCTTACTCAGTAGGGTGGGCAGTGGTCCTGGTGGAGGCTTGTAGTGTCGACGCTGACATTACTTTGTCTCTCTCCTCCAAACTACTTCTCTTTTTTTCTTTTTCTTTATTTTTTTTTTCTCGTTATTTTTTTATAATTAACGATTACTTGATAGTGTTACGCCAATTTTAACTCCATGTTTAATTTATAACCTTTCAAATTTTAAGGTTTAATTTAGCACTTTTTTTTTATAGAGAAATTTAGTAATTTTGTAACTATGACGTTTAATTTGTGCTATCTATAAGATTAAAAGTGAAATTTACACTCTTAAAAAAAAAATTTACACTAAACTTTTATTTATTTATATAATTGGGGGTGGGGATGGGACTAGTGGGATTTGACCTTAAATGTCTCTATTAAAAATAGGGAAAGGTTTTCCTGCATATAGGGGCATGTTGCAGTAAAAAGAAAGTGACATATGTTCAAGAGATATGTGCAATGCACATAATCAGGTGGACCTTAGACACATCCCTTTCTTTTTGCTACCACATACCCCTATATGTAGCAAAACTTTTCCCTTACAAATATCAAGAGGTGTCAACATCAATTGAGATACAAGACTCTTAACTTCTAAACTTAAATAGTTGAATGGATTTTTTTATTAGGCTTGACAAAATGACATTAATATGATAGTTTTGAATTGGATTAGGTTGGTTTTTAAAATTGTCTTGAATTGGGTTATCATTTTTCAACTCTAGTAGGTCAATGTCCATTTGAGATTTATTTTTAAATTTTTTTTGGCAAATGTCCATTCGGGATTTTTTATTTTTATTTTTGGTAGATGCATCGTATTTATCAAAATATATAGTTTTTGATGATGTTCATGTGAAATGTGTACAAAATCTAAAAGAATTGTTTATTTCAAAAATGTTCAAAGTTGAATTCTTTATTTAAAAAAGAAAAAAAAAAAAAACTGAGACGAAAAGAAAGACCAAAACATTTATATAAAATTGGGGGCGAGGGTGGAGGGATTTGACCTTAGATGTCTCTAGTGTATGCATCAGGAGATGTCAATACCAATTGAGATACAAGACTCTTAATTTCTAAACTTAAATAGTTGAAAGAAGTTTTTTATTAGGCTTGACAAAATGACATTAAAATGATCATTTTGAATTGGATTAGGTTGGTTTTTAACATTGTCATGAATTGGGTTATCTTTTTTCAACTCTAGCAGGTCAATGTTCATTTGAGAATTTATTATTTTCAGTAGATGATAGTATTTATTAAAATATATAGTTTTTTTTTTTATAATTTTTATGTTAAATGTGTTAAAAAAAAACTAAAAACTTTTTTCAAAAAGCAAAGTTAAATTAATTAAAAAAAAAAAAAAAAAAAAACCTGACATATATAAAACAAAAATCAAAACTTTTTGTTTTATTATTATTTATTTTGGTTAAAGGAAATAAAAGTGTATGAAGTGAGGGTAGCAACCCTTACACACCTATGTCAACATAAAGGAAAATGAGCACCAAAGTCTTTCAACAATTCTTAAATGCACGCTGAGTTTGAAAAATACTCAGAAACTCCTTCCAACCGACACATGTACATCTCCTACTTGATATAATTGACAAACATTATTGAAGTTAGAAGTTACTTTTATGAGCCAAATCTAAAAACTAGTAAAAAATTAGAGAGATGCTACGTCTACAACAATTTTACAACAAATCGCAGGTGGTTAGTTGTTATTGGTTCAAATTTGAAACTAATGTTAAGATTACTTTTTTGCCCCAACAATAACAACTAGTAACAACCTGCCACTTAGGATTTGCTGTAAAAATGTTGTAGAAATGTTGTAGACATATCATTTCTCAAAAAATTAAGATGACGACAACTATTACCACTAAAAATACAAGACGTGGTTCGGGCGCGTTGATCATGCGCGGCGTGTTCTCTTCCTCGCCACATCTTCTCTACAAAACTATCATTATGAACTCTCGTTGGGGGTCATTTTATAAATTATCAAGAACAGATTTCTTCAACTACAAAATAAGATCCAATTAATTGAAAAGTTGAAAACAAACCAACCACGTCAATTTTCATCAATGACGTAGTTTTTATTAAATTTATATAATGTTGGGCATGGGCTTGGGTTTTCAAAGTAGAATCTTGAAGTCACGAATCATAGTAGTGATGAGTGAAACCCTACCCTATTTTCCATGAAGTTGCATAGAAACCATGAAAGGAACTTTGTCCTAGTGCCCTTGCCAATTTGTGTTAATGGTGGTGCACCCTAACAACCTTTCTATTGACTCGTTTAAATGACTCTCTCTCTCTCTCTCTTTCTCTATAAAAAAAAAATAATGGGTCTCTGTGTGCTATAATGGTACGACTTGGGTAAAGTCCAAGTCCTCGACGGCCCGAAAGTGCAGCCGCAATATCTACAGTACTATACTTCCACTCATACCTGTCTTTTTCTTTTCTTTTTTTGGGTTTTGGTGGTGTGTTTTTATAAATTTTCGGTCGGACTTTCCCGTTATAAAAAAATTTAAAAAAAACATCAAACATTTTTTTTGAGAGAAAAAAAAAAAAATCAAACATGTAGTATTCGTTTAGATATTAATGAAAAATAAAAATTATTTCACTATTCAGCTTATTTTTATTATTATTCATGAACCTATTGTACTATTTTAACTAACTTTTTAAATTTATTTATAATATTTTTAGCAATAAATTTTCAATTTTAACAAAATAAACTGTATTTAAATAGACTCTAAGTTCAAACACATTGCTCCGCGTCCCACACTCATACAACTGAAACTACCACGTGTCCATTAGATGAGGTACCCAGGAAATTTACCAATTAGACTGACTGACGAGGAGCAAAGAAAAGCTTGAACAAAGGGCATTATCACTGTTTCTCAAAAAAAAAAAAAAAAAAAAGGGCATTATCACCTACTCTTTAAACCACCAAAAGAAAGCTTGTACGAAGCTTCCTGATCAAACCCATGTCTGCAACCACAGAACCCACCTGTGACTTGATGGTGACTGAGATTTTTTTTTCTCTCTTTCTCATGCTTACGAAATATTACCTTCCAAAACATCTCATTCTTTTGGTTGGCAAATAATTAATGAGAAATTTTGATTCCACCACCGATTCTGAGTCCTGACAGTGAGGGATGAAAAAACAAAAAAGTCGGTTGTTATAAAATGGATTTAGAATTGACTAGTCTTAGGATAACTTAATTAATGAGAAAATTTATGAACACAAAAAATATGACAAAATTATTTACAATTTTTAATGCGACAAATTATTAATAATATGTAAAATAGTAATATTAGAGGTATTCTAAATGAAAATCAGAAAAAGAAAATTTTCATGAATTTTTTCATTTTTGAATGTAGCTTTGCTCATAATTAAGAGCTACATGTTATTTTCTAAATGATAATTAATAAGCCGTTAATCCAATAGTATAATGACACAACAAATAATCTTGTTTGTTAATAGTTAAAAACATAAAATTAAAGATTATAAAATAATGATAGAAAATAGGTCAACTTTTCTTTATATCTCCCAGAGATATATATATATATATATATATGAGGAATAATATGTCTACAACATTTCTACAACATTTTTACAACAAATCCTAAATGGTAGGTTGTTACTGGTTGTTATTGTTAGGGCAAAAAAGTAATCTTAGTGTTTAATTCAAATTTGAACCAATAACAACTAACCACCTATGATTTGTTGTAAAAATGTTGTAAAATTGTTGTAGACGTAGCATCTATATATATATATATATTGGAGAAAAGTTTAAAAAATTATATTATATCTGATTAGTGAAATCACGTTTTTAGCTCTAATATACTTATTTATTGTATTTATATAAATGAGTATTTTAGATAATGAGTATTATTTTTTCCATAATTTAAAGCAAAAGAAAAAAAGTTCAATATAAATTTCTGTAATTGACCCAAAGTATTTCTTGCTGATTTCAAGCCACTTTTTTGCTTGACTTTCTGGGATGCTTTCTTTTTCTACGTAGAAATTCATTAAAGTAGGGAAGAATATAAAACCAGTGTGGCATAATTTTAGTTATTTAATATGAAATAAAGTATAAAGAATCATAAAAGTCATCTTAGAAGTGAAGCACGGGATATAGACAACTGTTTTCACAAATGGTTGACATGGTCAATTGCTAGTAATTGTGGATAATTACTTTTAGAACCCACTACAAATTTTGAAAATGTGCCCTAGATTTATTCACTAACTTTTATATTATCTTTAAAAGAAGTTTTATTAATTTGTTCAAAACTTTTTTGGTTCTCGTTTTCTATATGATAAAGTCTAAGAACACAATTTTTGCATCATTATAATTGAGAAAATTGATAAACATATGTGAAAGTGATTGTATCACGGGACATCATTAAGATATGGAAAAAATTGAGACAATTAAAAATCGTGGGAGGATTTTATTATCAAGATGATTTTGGAATTATCGATAAGGCAGATTTTATATTGTAACTTTGAGACAATCGACTGTGAATATAATTGAAAAAAATTGATAAATACATGTGAAAGTGATTGTATCGTGCACATCATCAAAATACAGCAAAAATAGAGAAAAATTATAATTGTGGGAGGATGGTTTCAATAGTATAAAGATGATTTTGGAACCATCAAGCAGATTTTATATTATAATTTTGAGAAAATTGACTGTGAATATAATTGATAAAATTGATAAATACATGTGAAAGTGATTTTGTCACATCATCAAAATACGGCAAAAATGGGGACAACTTATAATTGTGGGAGGATAGTTCCAATAGTATAAAGATGATTTTGGAACCATCAGATAAATTTTATATTATAACTATGAGAGAATCAACTGTGAATATAATTGAGAAGATTGATAAATACATGTGAAAGTGATTGTGTCACATCATCAAAATATAACAAAAATTGAGACAATTGATAATATGGGAGGACAATTGAGACATGATATATAACCGTGGCATAGGATTGTTCTAATAATGCGTGAAAAGATTGTTTTGGAACCATTAAGAAATTTTATGTCATAGCATGTGATAAATTTGATTCAAATGATACTCGGGGGCGTGTATCGTTCTTAGATTATCAAGATGATTTTGGAACCATCAGGCGGATTTTGTAACCATTCAAAAAATAAATAAATAAATAAATTGTTGTAGATTACCGTACATATATGATTTATGTAGCTCAATTATATTGGATGGTACAAAAGGAGTGTGGCTAGATTGTTGTTGCGCCTTCCTGGAGATCAGGCTTATAATCTGACAAGGCCACGTGCTAAAACTAGTTTTTCCAACTTGACGGCCAAAATGACTCATATGGCTGACGTTTACACATGACGACTCATTCATAGTCTCTCTTTTCTCACTGTGGATTTCTTGCACTTTTTCGAGTGTGTATATATATGTGCCAAACAAGGAAAGCTATCTCCACTGGATTTGAACTTTTTCATGGGACATTTTTTAGTGATCAACTTACAAGAGAAAGAAATGGATCAGCAGGGAAGTCAGTCAACTTCAACCAAGATTGAGAGAAGGATTATAGAGAAAAATAGGAGGAATCAGATGAAAATCCTCTACTCCAAGCTTAATTCTCTAATACCAAACCAGAATTCCAAGGTAGTATACTTCTCTTTCTCTAATAATTAATTACAGTGTTTGTGTTTGTGTTTGTGTTTGTGTTTGTGTTTGTTTCCCGTGTTTATACATATATATATTTGATCTATTTGAGTATGTAACAGAGTATCAATATATTCTAATCAAGAAGATACTACAAAGTCTTTGATTTTTACAAAGTAATGAAAATTTTCCTTGACTCTTAACAATTTATGTGCTTTTGTATTTATAAATACTCGGAGCATACGTACATGGACATGCACGTACGTACGTACATGTATTTGTAAAAAGACGATGATGAATGATCTAATTAATTCCATGTGAATGCAGGAGGCACTGTCACTACCTGATCAAATAGATGAAGCTATAAAATACATCAAAAGCCTAGAGACAAAGCTGAAGAAGTCTAAGGAGAAGAAGGAGAGCTTAAGTGTTAATGGCAGGAAAAGATCATACACTTGCACAAGTTTTGATGCTAAATCGAGCCTAAAATCGCCCAAAATGGAAATTCGTGAAATGGGTTCCACTCTAGAGGTTATTTTGATAACTGGGCTAGATAATCAGTTCTTGTTCTATGAAATTATTCACATTCTTCATGAAGAACAAGCAGAAGTCTTGACTGCCAATTTTTCAATTTCTGGAGACTCAATTTTCCATGTGGTGCATGCAGAGGTATGTGACATTATTTAGGCGGGATCTCTCTCTCTCTCTTTCTGTTTTGCTTTTCTGGATTACATATATGGATAATTAAATTTGTTGGCTTTCTTTTGTGTAGATAAAGTCTGGATCTTTATTCGATTTTGGGGCTGCAAAAGTAACTGAGAGACTGAAAAGATTCATTTACGGATCCACCAGTGATGTAGATTTGGAGCCAGAGCTTTGCTGGGACTTGGATATCCATCCTGAATCGTGGGATTTCCAAGTATAATAATGCAATGTGAAAGGTTTGAAATTCCGAGATCAGCTAGCTATATGGGAACTGTAAAATTAGGTAGAAAACTTGAAGTCTATATAAAGATCACGGAAATGTTATTAGTCATGTATTCCTACGAATGGTGACTAATTTAAAGAACAGATGTTATTGATCTTACTTTGGATTCCATATGTTTTCAGCCCTAGCTAGCTATTCTTAAATTTATAGCAGTAAAAAAATAAATAAATAAAAGGCATTGAATTAATTCAACTTCCATTAAGATTTAGCAAACAATTCTTCTTTAAACACTATTACTTTTTGTGCCTCCTTGGATGTTGTCTTCTTCTTCTTCTTTTTTGCTGAATTTCTTGTATGTTGTGTTAATGATAAGAAATTTTTTAGATACAAAATTCATTAGGGAAACACGAGTTCCTTACCGTGATATATGATCAAAGATACAAAAATGGAAACAAACTTTCTTCAAACTCACAAGATCAACTATGTTATTTCAAGAAGCTAGCCTGTGATTTGTTCTTAATCTAATATGCCTACAACAGAACAAAGCTCAAACCCTAGACTTCCTCCTATTCGAAAAGTAATAAGGCTTGATAAAATATGTACACATGAACACAAATAAAGAAAATTTAGTGAAGGAATATAGACAATTGGCCTCTAGTTTACATTTTATTTTGAATTTCATATCATCTAAATTGCCCTAACCCCCTGGAAAATAATGGATCCTTCATCTTGTTGGTTATTTAGCTCCCTCAACATGCCTCTCTCCCCCTCTCATAACAAAGGGTGCCTAATATTCTAAGTTATGTATTAAACTTATGATATAACAAATATATTAGAAATTTCTTATTCATAAATCTCAAAGATTAAGCAACCTTTGTTATTTAGCTATATATTTTATTTCCGATTTTCAGTTTGTCTCCATTTTAGATCTATCATAAAGGTTTTTATAATACTTATAAAAGTGAACAAGCTAGGCACGTAACTTAAAACAAGAAGTAGTTTTAGAAAGACCAAAGAAAAAAAAAAAAGCTATGAAGAGAGATGGGAAAATGGGAAGAAAATTTTAGCTTAAACTTACAAAACATACAACAAATTCTACTATGTTGAAACGAAGATTTTTTAAACGGACTCAAAATAATTAAAGATCAATTAAGATTTAGTTAGTTTTCTTTCAATAGATTAGAGCTCTTATTAGGAACAAATTCTATAGATTGAGACTATCTAAAAAAAAAAAAAATAGAACTTAATAAATTCTCTAAATCTATTCGATTTTTAAAGATTTTTTGTGCTGAAAATATTGAGTTTTATTATATAAATACAGATAATTGGATAATTTTATGATTAATCAGTGATTATTTATTGAGAAATTATGATGCTATATATATACTACTTACCCTCTTTCTACTACGGGTATAAAAAAGTTTTTTAACTGATTACATATTTTTATGTATTACCAAGAAATTAAATGTGTATAAATTTGTTGGTGTTTTAAATGTAACTCTTTATTATCATTCTTTCAATATTTATCAAATAGGTTTAAAATTTTTGCCCCCTTTGAACCTAAATCTCTACCACTAATATATGATTAATTTTAACTCATGCAAAAGTATCTTTTTTATTTAGAAGGAGAAAATACAAAATATGGTAGAAGCAACAAGAATGATGTATTCATAATTCCTTTCTTAATTGTCAATAATAACTAAACCTTAGTTCCAAAATTATGGATTCTCTACATATATACAAGTTAGAATTGGTCACACATATTATTTTTTGACATTCTATTTAATGATTGTATATGTGTGGCAAGTTGTCAAAGAGATATATTGCTTCAATAGCATAGGTTAATTACATTTAGCAATCACCTTGTAATTGGTATTAGTGCAGATTCCCTCTTATCTACCTATGCCTTAGTCACACTTGTTAGTATTATATTCTTAAGAAATGATATTAATAGAATGATTGCATTGATATTACTATTATGTTAAGGATAAAACTTGTAGCATATCACTATTAGAATAATGGTTAGATAGTTAAATTTACATTTTTTTAACTGTATAATTTTTTAGGATAATTAATTGTTTATTATGGTATAAGAGTAAGTGATCTTAAATTTGAAGCTTGTTTACTGTTTAGTTATTGAGTCCATTGGTAGTTTATTAATCACTTGCACTAACATAAAAGGTGATATAAGAACTTCATTAACCTCGTGCATGAAACTTATAGCATATCACTATTAGAATAATAGTTAAATAATTAAATTTACATTTTTTTAACTGTATAATTTTTTGGGATAATTAATTGTTTATTATGGTATAAGAGTAAGTGATCTTAAATTTGAAGCTTGTTTACTGTTTAGTTATTGAGTCAATTGGTAGTTTATTAATCACATGCACTAACATAAAAGTGACATAAGAACTTCATTAACCTCGTGCATGTATTTAAATGTCCTCTGCTTAGATTCTGTAAATGCTAATGTAGCTTGAGAATTTATGAATTAATAAATATTTACCATGAAATTATTTTTCCTTCAAACCAGTTTAAGAGGAAAGGAAATTCTTCTAATTCACTATGTGGCAATTAATAAAACCATCAATGTGTACTCTAGCTACAATTTATTTAATGAGTCATGTGACTTATTTAAATAATACACATGAATGATTTTATGAATTGTCATGTAATGAGTTAGAAGAGATTTTTTAAACTAGTTTGGAGATAAACTTATTCCATTTACTACAATATTATCCTTCCAGAATCTTTGTTTGAAAAAAAAAACAATTATTTTTCTGCGAGCAAGCTATCACAAAATCAACAATTTTAATTTCAAGCTGGTTTATCTTATTATAGTAAGAAACAATCTAAATTTCTTTCAAAATGCTTCAAAGTTTTAACCCTAACCCTGATCCTAACCTTTATCAATCTAAAAGCTGAGGCTTCCACCCTGCACCATAATTACTACTAGGTCTTTAAGGCCTAAATAATAAAACTCTATTTGACGAGCAACAAGAAAAAAGAAAAAAAAAATTGATGGATTGTAATATCTAATTTGTTAAAAGATGGAAACTTCACTAACCTATAGCTAGTGCTTAGGGATTTATAATCATCTAATGTGTACACTTCATTTCTTTCTTCTTCTTTTTTTCTTTTTTAATATCAATAATTATAATAAGAAAGAGAAGTTTGAACTTTAAACCTTAAATATTTTCATTAAAAACACCATAATGTGCCAGTTAAGCTATAAAATTCCTACAAAATGGGTTATGAATAATAATGAGAAAATGGCCATTTTACATGTTTTGGAAATTTTAAATTGACCACGGATTAAAATCGAAGTCATATTTGGTGTCAATGGAGTCTTTTTTTAATGAGAATTTGACTTTTTGACCAATTTTGTGAAAAAATCAATTTTTATTGGCTTAAATATAGTATTAGGTCACACCAAATGGTACGTGTAGGATTAAAATATTTTAATTTGATTTATCATTGGGTGAACCAATAAAACTCAACCCAATTCTTGGTTCAATGGTTCAACCATAAGATTAATTGATTATATCCTTGCTTGTATTTGATACTTGATAAGTATAATTGCCGATTGTTTCATAATTTTAACTTGGTAGGAAAAGGGAAATTTAATCATCTAATTTAACAGTACTCCTATAAGATAATTATTAAATTAATTATTTTATTTTTAGATTAAATAATTCACTTGATAATTCTCAATAGCCCATTTCTCACTTGGAGTTAATCCTTTTTAGAAACCGTTGTACTTGGACTTAATTTTCTGCTTTTATTAAGTTTGACTAGAATTTCCCCTCTCTTTTTTTTTTAGATTTTAGTAATTATTATTTAGGAATTTTTTAGGCCTTTGGGACTCAAACACTTCAATTATCACTTACTCAAAACATCTAAAGAATCCAACCCACAAAACCTATCGTTCATCCAAAAAAAAAAAAAAAATCTCAAAAAATCTCTGCATTTGAGAATCAAAACAAAGTCCTAATTTCTCTAAACACAATCTAGATCAAATGACATTCCAGCATCAAATACAACAAATAAAGCACAATCACTCAAGGGAAATCATGAATATGACTCATAAATCAACATTCTAAGTAGAGGAGTCGTGATGGTTGCTAGAATGTACACTAAAAAAAAAAGTCATTGATGGGAGATTTTCTGGCATCGTTCGTGAATGAAGTTGTTTGAAATTTTGAATAAATAATAAATTTTGTCATTATGCAGCATGTTCATAAAACTCAACAATGTGTTTTCTTAGTTTCTTACCATGTTTAAATCAAAATCTGTTAGTTGATAATGAAAGTAGTTCTAAATTAATCTCATGATGTTCATCATTTAAATTATTTTCCTCGCATGTTGATTTTTATTCTATGCATTATAGATCATAAAAATTGTCATTCATGATTTAGAAACATAGTACGGCATGCTAGTTCAGGAATGTCACATGAAAATAATAATTTTTGCATATAAAATGATGATTTATTTTCTAATATTCTAGGAAATCATTAAATGTGAAATTTAATGATTTCTGTATAATTTAGTTGAATGTAAATGTTGTCAATTTACTTCTTGTATATGATACGATAATGTTTGATTTTGTGATGGATTTTATGTTAGTCCTTTGTACTAGGAAGACTGATTAGTGGACTGAACATGTTAAGCGCACAACACTTTCACATTTCGTAACTTAATTTTCAAACCTAGCCGTATATTAGGCGTTATCTATATAGATATTTTCTTTTTTGCAATAGTTTTTATTAGATTCTAAATAGAAAAATTAAGTCACATATTTTGTTTTCTTTTATTGCGTATTGATGACACAAAGTTAGGTAAATTTCCTTCATTTTGAAGTTTCTTGTAATATTTTTCATTCATTAACACAATTTTGGGTTTTCTTAATTTTAACCTTGTACACTAAAAATTAAGTGACGGTCTCCAATATAAATCATTTAGGTTAGGAGGACATGTCGAAAGTTGAATCTCCATTGCTTTACCACTGAGGGATGCTAAAAATATGATCTCCTTGGGTAGGAGTTTTCACTCCTATTTGATGGGAAATTCACAATTAGTATCATAGATAGTGAGAATGATGATTTGAACTCTAAATAAAAATACTAAGAAGCATTATTTGAATTACAAATCTCTTAACACTAGAAAATATCATTTGAATTACAAAATTCTTAACAAACGTGCCTATATAAATATTACATCGTAAAAATGATACTATTTTGGCCAACATTTCTATTTTTAAAAAAGTAATATTTTTCTTCTTCTTGAAGACAACCATGTCCATCACTCTGCGACCTGATATTTCGCACTCGCTCTCTTTCAATGAACTTTCTTAAATTCTATGGATTGGGATTTGGTAAAGACTTACTCAAAGCCTAGCGTGGGTGATGCTTCACGAGTTCTCTTTTCTCACAAGATTCCTTTGACTACCTTTATCTAATTCATAATTGTTGTTTGTCTAGTAGGTTCCAGGTTGCGTCCTTTTTTCTTTTGTCTCAGATTGACAGACGTAAACAATTCCCTAACAGCTTCCCATTCACACACAAAACTCTGAAAATAGTCTCCTCCAAGTACCACAAGTTTTTATTGCTCTTCGTCTCCTCTGTAACCTTTGCTAGCATTTCTCTTCAGCCTTATATTTGACCTCAAGTTTTATAATATCTTTACTGATTGAGTGATTTAAGGCAGAATGAGGTTAAAAGTCTAGCCAACACTGCAAAGCCCTAACCCTATTTCCACCACTTTATATATATAACAGAAAGCAAGCTCTAGTTGCATTTAGCACCGGAGCTGCTACGGGCTCATTTGGTTGGATATTTCTAGTATCGTTATTTAAAATAATGTGAAAATTGTGGTTTAAAAAGTCTTGTAAAAGCACGTATTTACAATATTCATAAAGCAAAAAATATGTTTAGTACCATATTTCAAATAACATGTTTCAGTGTGTGAAAAAACATAATTGTATGTTTGGTGTGTGTGTGTGTGTGTGTGTGTTTTTTTTTTTTTTTTTTTTAAGGTGACAAGTGAGCCACTGGTTAGAATTGAAAAATAAAACTTTATGTGTTGTCTAATCAAGTGGGCCCCATATTTTTCAAAATATTTACAAAAATACCATTGAATAACATTGTTTGAAATCTAAAAACTAGTAAGAGAAGTTTTCCAAATTCAGTGTTTAAACACCCTAAAATGAGCAATGTAAATGCGTTTTTCTTTTTTTTATAACCACAATTTTCAGTATTTAAACACTGAAAATTGTTGTTTGGAAATACATACCAAACAAGCCCTACATGTCTATGATAAAGATCCTGTCATTCAAGCTTCTATAGATCGAGAATATTATTGCAGTAGAACTTAGATAAATATACCTAACGAAATCATTTTTCACACTACAAAAAAAAGGCCTAAGCCAACGTTTTGTGGCAACATTTTCAAAAAATGCTGTTATAGGCAACCTATAACGGAGTTTTTAACAAACGCAACTACAAACCCTGACCTATAACACGAGTTATTTATTAGAAATTTTAATAACGTAATTGTAAACATACTAACATATCAAATTTTGGAAGTTCAGAAAAGAAAATGCTAAGACCACAACTTTTGCTACGACTTACTCATGTAGTAAAGTCGTGAGTGGTGGAGTAAAAGTGGTGGGTCTACAACTCCACCACTCATGACTTGCCATATGAGCAAATTGTGGTAAAAATTGTGATCCTAACATTACTCATTCAGAAATGTAATCTATATTTATTTTTGTTCACCCCAAATTCTTGAGAATCTCAAAAGTCAAGTCAAGAATCATAATGTTCAATATTTTTTATTAGGTAGGCAAAATAGGTTAGTTTAAAAACAATTTTTACAAGTGTGTCTATACACACACACACACAAATAGTGTCCGGTTAAAATCATCTATTTTAGGAAATTTTTTTATTGAAAATTGAGTGCGGCATTTTAGGGTGTATTTGGTAAAGTGGATTTTAGAGAGGATGGGGGGGAAAAATGAGAGAAAATGAGGTAAGAAAACTTTTTTTTGGTTACTTTTTTTGTTTTAATTGGGCATCATTTTTTAACAAGTATGTATGAATAAATTTATTTTTTTTCATACCTCAACTTTTCCACTCACAGCCAAATAAAAATGAGGGAAATTAAAACTTTTCTAACCTCCTACTTTTTCACTCTCTCACTATTTTTTATCTTCCCACTTTTTCACTTCTCTAACCAAACAGACCCTTAGTGCATAATGGAAATGTGAACGTGAGGAAAATATTGAAAGAGATTTATATATGATGTATATATTTGTGGTGTGAATGATGTTTTCTTTAAATCTCTAACTGGGATGCTTTTGTGAAAAATAATTACAATGGTGCAAATGCAATTCATGATAATTTATAAAACACAACGTTTTAATTCTGCTCACAGTTACCTGCACATTATTATTTCATGTACGAGAACTTCGGATTTCAACATAACAGCCCACTTTGTACCCTACATACATATGTTGATGTAAACTCTTTGTGGTGTCCACGTTATGGTAAACGCAAGGATTTTTTGGACTGTGTCGCCTAATTGAGTGCAGCCTGCAGACACGATTGATGATAGCAGTCTAGCAGATTGAGGATAGGAAATTAGAGCCTGTGGTCCTCAATGAGAATCGACCTCATGGTCAAAGTCCCCAATTCTCCTTAGAGATTCAAGCATTTCAAGTGGAAATGTATAGCGTATTATTGGAGCCGCAAAGCTTTAAACAACTGGGTCTGTATAATTCTACGGTTGCTTTTTTTGCCGTGAAGTTTATGGCTATGCCTTTTGCTGCGTTAATATGAATGCTTTTTTGATATATATTGCATTGTCTGAAGACTGGAACTTCGATTTTTCTAATCAAAAATATTCGTCTTTTAGAAGAGAGGACAGATTCAGTTCCGTAAACGGCCCGTGTGTGAATGGGGGCCAGGAATCAGGATCATTTCTTAATAAAAATTAAAAAAATTCAATGTTAGACTTTGGCTTCTTCAAGTGTTCGTTTGTGGACCTTAGATTGAAGGGGAGGACGAGGGTTTTTTTTTTGGAAAAAGGATTTGGAAAATTCTAATATTCATTATAATTTTATTTAAAAATACTCATAAATTGATCTAGTAATGAATATGATTGATCTTCGCACCAACCACATAATAAATAAATATCTGAATAATTTTTGTTTTGTATTTAAAAGTTAACAAATCAATATCTATATGAAGTTTATGTAATAAAATTTATAGTAATTGCAGCATTACTCTTTTATTCCAATGATGACCTAAAATTATAAAGCTGGCACTGCAATGTGTGGAATTTCATCCTTGAAAGTGCCAACAATGAGTCAAGGGAAGTAATTGTTAGAGAAAATCTAGTTAACATGACAACAAGTCAAGGTTTGCATGTTATTTGGCAATAGACAGACATTTTATTCAATGACCACGTGGATTGCAATTATAAACTGCCAATGACGACTAAACTCTGGTATTTTTAGAGAAAAATCTTATTTAAAATTTAGTAAAACTTACATTTTATCACCCTAAATTATATTTTTTATTACAATTATTAACACGCTCAGACTGATTATGAAATTAATTATAACTTCAAAATTATAATAAGAGCACAATAAAAATGTGTTAGTATTTTTTTATATGAATGTTAATACTTCATCACAAATGGGTTGGAATTGGAAATTACAACATACAGAAATTTTTGGCACATATATAGAATATTGAATTAGTATAATTGATTGGATGTGGTTAATCTTTTTTTTTTTTTTGGGAGAAAGAGGATGCGGTTAATCTTGTTTGCTTTTTAGGAATGATAATCACAATTGCGTGAACTAGTCTTGTCTGGCTTGAATTTGTTCTACAATTTGATGAAGAAACCATTGCTTGAGCTTTAATAGGTGTTGGCATCTCACATTGGTGGTTAGAAATGCGGAGGTTACTTGAATTATATTACTCTCAGGATAACTATAAGAATTCCAGGATTTTTGCAAGCTCACTTTATGGACTTCCCACCAATTGAGCTATAACAATTATCTACATAACAATAGTCAAAAGATAAAATGAATCAAATATATATATATATATATATGCAAGCATTGTACGTTAGCTTCCTAAAGCAACCATAACAATTAAAATAAATTATGCGTATCTTAACTAAGACTTAAAAAAAAAAAAACAAACAAGCAAACAAACAAAAATTAAAGAAGTAAATAAGGCTCCCTTTTTGTATATCCGTTAACAACCCCAGGCCCCAGCCTTCAACATGATTCCAAATGTTAATTATTAGCACAAGTTCAGTGACTTTTAGAAAAAACAGTTTCCGAAGTAGCAAAAACATGCAGGGAAAATTTTGTGTTTCATTTAAGGAGTTAAAGTGTTACACCTAAACCGAGTAAAAATATTAATGGTTTCTTTATTTTACGGGAAAACTATAATAGAGTTTAGTGAATTCTTCCTAAAACAAAGTGCTTAATAAGTAAATGGTCATGTTAATGGATACTTTTAGAACAATTGTTAATAAATCATCTTAAAAAAGTTTTGACGCAACTTTTATAGGAAATAGAAAAAACTGTTAAAATATTAATTGTTTTTTTTTTTTCTCTATATAAATTTTCCTAAAATAATTTATTAACAAATGCTCTTAGGGCATTCGTTAACATTTTTCATAAGTAAATAACATTTCATTTCCTTAATATGTTCTATATGTGAATTATTAGTGAAAGATGCAACAACCCAATTAACACGAGGTGAAAGATGTTTCCTTGAAATCTCTTGATAATTTATAAAAAATTTTAAAAAAACGTTTTAAATGTGCTAGCAGTTACATGCACATTATTATGTACGAGAAGCTCGGATTTCAATTAATCAGTCCACTTTGTACCTTACATACATATGTTTGATATAAACTCTTAATTTGTGATGTCTACGTTATGGTAACGCCAAGGATTTTATGGTCAGTGTCGCCTGATTGGGTACAGCCTACAGATATGGTTGATGAGCAGATTGAGGATAGGAAATTAGAGCCTGTGGTCCTCAATAAGAATCGACCTCATTGTCAAGAGCACTATTCTCGATCCTTAGAGATTCAAGCATTTCAAGTGGAAATATATAATGTATTATTGGAGCTGCAAGCTTTGAACAAGTGGGTCCATGTAATCCTACGGTTGTTTTTTTGATTGTGAAGTTTATGGCTATGCCTTTTGCTGAGTTAATATGAATGATTTTTTTGATATATATTGCATGGTCTGAAGACTGAAACTTCGATGCTTTTGCCTTTGGTCATTTAGAAATCTAATGACCAATATACTAGTCTTTTAGAGAGGACAGATTCAGTTCCGTAAACGGCCCGTTTGTGAATGGGAGCCAGGAATCAGGATCATTTCTTAATATTAAAAAACTAAAAAATCAAAAATCAAAAATCAAAAATCAAAGTTAGACTTTAGCTGCTTCAAGTGTTTGTTTGTGGACCCTAGAATCTAGATTGAAGGGGAAGACAAGGGGTTTTCTTTTTTCTTTTTTTTTTCTTTTTTAAATTTGGAAATTCTAAAAGTTATTATAATTTTATTACAAAATACTTATAAATTGATCTAATAATGAATATAATTGATATTCGCCTAAGCAATGTAATAAATGAATTTCTTAATCGTTTTTTTTTTTTTTTTTTTTTTTTTTTTATATTTGAAAGTTGACGCATTATTCTTTTATTCCAATGATTAACCAAGAATGATAGAGCTAGCAATGCAATGTGTGGAATTTCATCCTTGAAACTGCCAACAATGAGTTAAGCAGTGAAGTTGTTGGGTTATAAATTGACCCTAGTTAATTAATCTAATTAGTCAAGTTGATTAATTAGTCAAATTATATGCAAATCAGATTAAGGCACAATTAAATCACCAAACTAAATTAAGTGCAACGAAAAATAAGTTTGACACGGTGATTTAATCACAATAAGGAAAACCCTTGCGGGTAAAACCCCACTAGATGAATTTTAGATATCACTCCCAAAGAATCCACTAACAAGAAAAAACGGTTACAAGCACAAAGAATCTTACCCTACATGTCTATCCTGAATTACCTACCTACAGTAGAACCTATTGAGTTATACCAGTCTCAGTTCTAATCCCTAATTAGACTTGATTTTGTAAAAGACTTCTCCTTTGCATGAATCTCTCTATCTATGACTGACTCCACAACAACCTTCTCAATTGTTGTAGCTTTCCGAAGATCTTCAATCCATGCTTGGATGAACTAGAAGTATCTTGGTGCAAAACCCTTGGCACATACACAAAACATCACAGCAACTTCTATTATATATGCGTGTAACTTTCTGTCTCTATGATAGCAACTGTAAAATATGTCTTTTATATGCTCTAGAACCCTAAATTAACCCTAGTCCATAAATTCCTAGAAAGCCAAGTCATCATAAGCCGAAAACAGAACTTATCATTTACTTTACTTGAAACCCAATAGATCGAAAGGTGTCGAACTAGGTATCGAGATTCATTAAACTCGATGGATCGACAGGTATTGATACTTACAAATGCATTTTTTTCTTAAGCAATTTCTTGAATAGTCTTGTGTCTTGAATAACACCACTCATTAATAATGCTTGTTTATCCAAATGAGGTCTTCGTGAATACACTAGAAACTAAAACTCAAATACATCTAAATTGTGTTTTATACTAAGATATGTCAATAAATAAAATTATGATCGTTACAGAAGTATTTGTTAGCAAAAATCTAGTTAACATAACAAAGAAGTCAAGATTTGCATGTTATTTGGCAACATGCAGACTTTTTTTCAATGACCACATGGTTCGCACTTATGAAGTTCCAATCAGATTAAACTAGGTATTTCTAGAGAAAAATCCTATTTGAAATTTGAAATTTGAGCATATGTAATCATCATTGGAATCTTAATATATAGCAGTTGTATGCAGAAGAAACATGATAAATTATCATTGAGAATTCAGTTGAAGCAAGTGGCATGCATTTGAGATGGTTTGAGAATTCAATTAATCTATACTGTTGGGTTATAGATTGATCCCAATTAATTAATTCAATTACTCAAGTTGATTAATTACGTCAAATTACATTCAATATCGTGGAGGCACTAACAAATTGCTAAATAATATAGAGTACAGCGGAAAATAAATTTGATATGATAATTTTTTAACTAATGGGGAAAACCTTCACAAGGCAAAAACTCCAACGGGTGAATTTTAAGTCATCACTCCCAAGAATCCACAAATCAAAATCAAATGATTACAAGTACAAGGAATCTTACCCTACTGGCCTATCCCAAAGCACCTATCTATCGTAGAATCCTTACGCTAATCTCTAATTAGAATTGATTTTGCAGATATTTCTTCAATCATACAAATCTCCAATCTGTGACTAACTCCCAACAACTTGAAGCTTGTTTTTGGATCCAAATTTCTTCACTATGCACTTATAGAAGAGAAAGCAACTTTGTTACAAAACCCTAATATGCATAAGAACGCAATAGCTTCACAGTAAGTATATAGATGCACTATGTGAGTTTCTATGTATTATGACGGTTGTAAAATAAAATTGTTATATCATCTAGTAGGTTAAAGAATGAAACCCTAGAAAAGCCATGTCATCATGGGCCGAAAAACAAATCTAAAAATTCAATATCTACGAAACTCAATAGATCGAGGGGTATCAAGATTCATTTATTCTCGATAAAAGCAATATCAAGCTAGGTGTCGAGATTCTTGTTTTCAGCTTTATCACACTTGTTTATTTGTGCAATCTTCATGTCTTCACATCACAAGATCTACTCAACAGTTATAATAACTTTTACGGGAAGGTGTGACAAAATTATTATTATTGTTGTTGTTGTTGTTGTTGTTAAAAGGAACTTGCATTAAGAAAATAGCAAGCTAAAATAGGCATAGTAGTAACAAAGAGAGTACAGGCTAGAAGCATCAAAGCTTAAAAAACTAGAGAGTTCAATCAAAGGGGGGTGTAGACACCGCATTTTATACTCCTTACGACTCGAGCCCCCGTTCCCTAATGATGTTGGAATTCTAAAGCCCAAGGTTGGTTTAGGGCTAAATCATATTGAAATTGCCTTAAGGAAAGTATTTTTGGAAAATATAACTCTTTTTATGAATTAAATAAGCTATTTTCAAAAAATAAGACCACAGAAACCCTAGCACATGTGTACGCATACACGCATATGCACACGCATGCTCAAGCTCTACGTACGCATGCTCCATGCATGTGTACTCATACACAGGCTTGCGTACATGCTAGGATTCCAGAAACTAGAAAGACAAGTTTTTCTGCATTAAAGCTGGGTTTTGGAACAAATCTCACATCCTCTAGGAGCTATTCCAAACTCCCATTTTTCAACTATATAAAGCCATACATGGTACCTTTTCAAAACACACAGAAAATCCTAAGGGAAAACATAAGATTCACTAAAAATAGTGAATCAAAGAGGGAGTTTTTTATAAAACATCTTCAAGTTAATATTTTTTTTTATTGAGGCCTTTTTTGGCCTTGACCTTCGAGTTTCAAGCTTACTAATCACTTTTGTTTTTTATTGTGAATAGATTGACTAAGGGAAATGGTCAAAATCAAGCCAAAGAGAATTTGTCTTTGAGGTATAATGTTCTAGCCTCTTATTCTTTTCCTTTTTTGTTTTAATATGTTTTCCTTGCTTTCTTTTATGTTATATATGTTTAACGTGCCTATTTAGTTTAGGTGTTTTTCTGTTTTAAGCATGTTAGGCTGCTAGGTTTAGTTTTTGTTTTGCTGTGCTTTTATTTTCTAGATTAGGGTTAGGGTGTGTATGCGTACACATGCTTCCTGCATGCGCGCACATACTCGAAGCATGTGTAGGCATACAATTGGGCTGCATACGTAGGCCCTATGTATGCACATGCATATTCGTGTCCAAAAACCCTAATCCGAACCTTTTCTGCTTTTGTTTCTTTATTTTGTTTGCATAATATACTTTTGTTTTACCCTGTTTTGATGCCTAAGTCTCTACCTTCATGTTTTGTTTGGGTTTTGTGCCTCACATACTAGATTAGGGCTTCTTTTCAAATATTTCTTCAATACACCATGAACATGCATATGAATGACCATGCATAGGTGTTGTGGTGCAGTAAGGTAAGACATGCATTCACATGAACATGCATTTGGATGATAAACATGATGAATACATTTCTTTGATGCCTTGATACTTTGTTTGGATGTTTGGGATATACTTGATGATTAATGCCTTGTTGCCATGTTTATGTTTCTGTTTGAATGTAATAATATGCTTGTTTGGATTTGCCATGATGTTTCTACCCTTGGTTTAAATATGTTGCGATCCCTTAATAGATTTATGTTATGGTTTGGGATGAAATGCCATATTGTTTTCTTAAATGTATGTTAGCGTGTGTATGAGTCTAGAATGTAGTATTGAACATGTCTTTAATGAGATTAAGATGTAAGACACAATGAGTGAAAGCCAACCTACGGGTCAGGTGGGGTTGGGTGTCTAACACCTTCCTATCCCCATACCTAAACGCCGAACACGTGCTTTGGTAGTAAGATCAGTCCTTCCATGAATGGCATTATACATATGGTTCCTAGACTTAATCTAGGTGGCGACTCCATCTTTTCTCCGCCTCAATCCACTCGATTGAGGTGTACTCCCCTAACTTGTTATGCCTACATGGGGGCTTGGAAATCAAAAAAAAAAAAAAAAAATTAATCCTCATAAAGAGGACAGCCTTCTTGGCGAGAATATTAGTACACTTATTCAATTCTCAATAGACATGGCTCATTATGACTTGTTGTAGCCTAGTGAGTAAGGACCTGCAATCAATAAGGAGAGAGGAATAAGCCCTGTTAGTATTAAATCAATAATTGACCAAATCAACAATAATTTTTTGCATCAAGTTCAACTTCCAAAAAGCTAATATCCAGTCGAATGGCTAACATCAGTCTATCAAGAAGGGCCGATAACTCAACAATAACATTGGTAGACACACTGATAAATCTAATCCAATTCCCAAAATGATGGGACAAGTTTTACTAACACAACACACTGTTTTAAGCAATATGGGACAATTACCCTTTTGAAAAGAAGAACACACACACAAGGTAGAGAGAGAATAGGGTACATGGCTCATTTATATGATGTGCAATAGGAGACATACTTGAATTTATATGTAGGGTAAAAAAAATCCTTAAAAAATGATGAAGAGATTATTTTAGAGTGCAATAGGAGACATACTTGAATTTATATGTAGGGTAAAAAAAATCCTTAAAAAATGATGAAGAGATTATTTTAGAGGTTATTGTTCCTATTATTTTAGAGGTTGTTGTTCCTAATATTTAGATATCAGATAGCTTCATGTGAAAAATTGAAATACTTTACAAGTAATTGAAGACATAGTAAAATTGGTGTTCCACTTCCTATTAACTAGTCACAAATGCATAGGAACCTGCCTCTCCGTATGTCTAGTAAACTAAAATAAATTTATAACACTCTCAAACTGATTATGAAAGTATGACTTCAATATTGTAATAAGAACACAAAGTGCTAAATGTTAAGTTAAAATCAATTGACTCTAGTTAATTAATTCACTTACCCAAGTTGATTAATTAAGTCAAATTACATGCAAATCGTGGAGGCACCAACAAACCACCAAATAAACTAAATGCTGCTAAAAATAAATTAACACGGTGATTTCTTGACAAATGGGGAAAACCTCTTGCAAGGCAAAAACCCCCCACTAGGTGAATTTAAGGTCACCACTCTTATAAATAATCAAGCAATTACAAGTATGAGGAATCTTGCCACTACCCTAGCCTATTCCAAAATATTAACTTACAATTGAACCTTTGATCCAATACCTAATTGGACTTAATCTTTTAGCAAACTTCTTTCCTTTGTTACACAAATCTCCAATCTGTTACTAACTCCTTTACATGAATCCTAATACATGACCAACTCAAGCAACTTGATTGATTATTGTTGGTTGCAAACTTCTTCACTTTTATAAACGATGAAAATCAAAAAGCACTTGGTTACAAAACCCTAAAGCGTACAAACGCAGTAGTTTCACACAGAGTATATAAGATCTATTTCTCTATTTCCATACTTGTGATTTTTAAAATAAGCCTTATATATGACTAGGGTTGTAGAGAGAGAAACCCTAATCATTCAAGTTATCATGGTCCGAAGTTCAGATCTGAGATTTTTGAAATCATAATTCTCGATAGACTGAGCTTGTGTCGAGCTTGTCCATTAATTCTCAATTGTAGCTTCTGTCGAGCTTTAATGAAATAGCTATTCTTCACTTTTTTCTTGGATCAACCTTCATGTCTTTAATGATACCACTCGATATGTTTGAACAACATACTTCTTGATACATTAATATCAACTTAGATCTACCCAATTACATGTAAAGTGCATTTTGTCAAAGGATTAACCAATTACATAGAAAATATGACCCTAACAATCTCCCCCTTTGACAATCTGTGACAAAACCATAAGCATAATTATGAGAGAAGTATAAAACAACAACAATCTCCCTAATTATTACACATAGAAGTACATAAGTCTAACTAATACAATGAACTCTTGAAAAACTTTACAAAAAGAAAGATCATGATAAAAAAGACTTGCAACCTGTCTTAGCTGAAACACTCAACAAGATTCATTAAGGCATCGAGTGTGAAATATAGACAAGCTATATAAACCAAGAAACATGTGTATAAAGAGAGAAAATAAACAACACATGTGAGATAAAGTGAAAAACATACATCATCATTATATATATCAAATAAGTATAATGTATGTAAAAAGGTCACAAGACCAAGGTACATGTAACAAGAACTATACATCAAAAATCTCACTACATATCACAAAAACACTCTCCCCCTATCACTAGTCTAGCTTTCCCCCAAACAACAAGACTACTGTCTCATAACCAAAACTATTCCCCATTTTTATCATGAGTGACAAAGGGTGAATCACTGAGAGACAGTCAGCTCAACATCATGTGTAGAGCTAGAAGCATCATCACCATCATCATCTCCACTAGCTGAAGACTCCACTGAAGGATAATGCTCAGGAGAAGAAATGAAGCCACCAAGACAAGACTATCAATAAGCGATCCGGCCAATCCTAGTGTTCATCTGACACATCCCATTAGAAAGATGGTAAAGACAACTACCAAAATCAACTTTCATATGCCAAAACTGATCCAAGATGGCAGTAAGAGATGCATCAACTCTAGAAGAAGAAGATGGAATAGATGAAGAGGGGGGTCGAGAGGCATAGGTAACATCCTCGACAACTCGAATGTCAACCTCCTCCTGCAAGGCGAGAGTAGACTCCTCATGAGGCCGCTTGACCTTGGAAGCCAGCTTAGCAGCACTCCTCCATATAAATTCCTAACTAATAGCACCCAGGGTAGAAAAATGAGGGCAGGACGAATAGGAACGTGCATGTGTGTAAGAATGCATGTGATAGCCGAAGGAAAGATGAGCTTATCAAGTGTAGCGGTGTCTTGATAGATATCTATCATAAATACTATCATGTGTGAAGGTAAGTCTATAGAAAGACCCTCCAAGAGAAAGAAAAGAAAATGAGAACAAGGCTCAGTGATGGTGTTATAGTAAAACTATAGAGTGAGTACAAAGGTTATCACCATATCAAGGATCCTTGGACCCTTAGCAAAGTTATAGGTGGTGAAGTTAAGAATTTCACCCATAACATGGACCTCTCATAAAAGCGTGAGGCCATCATCTCATGAGATAGAGTGGAGACAAGCATGACTAGGATAGTCCAAATGAGCTACCCTAGGGACGTGTAGTACAGCGATAATGAGTTCTGGTGTAACTATGATATGTGTTCTTCAATATATCGTGGTAAACTAAGGGACAAAGTTATCGATAGCATGAATGTTGGAGTAGAACTCTAGTATAAACATGCTAGGACATTTAGAGGGTTTCTCACAGAGAGATTCCCAACCCCGAGTGCTAAACATATCAGGTAAATGAGTGTTTGGAAAATCAGATAGAATAACTTGCCGTTTCGAATGAATCAACTGGTCACAAAAATTCTCCTCAAAATCCTTTTGAGATTTTGAATCACGAAACCTGTCTCGAGAATAGACAGAAAAAAAAGAGGAAGAACCACAACGAGATATCAGGTTCTTCGAAGGAATGGATTTCTTAGGTGCCAGAACAAGAAACTAAGGAAAGAGCAAACATAGAGACACAACAAGAAGAGATGTTTAGGAATGAAGGAAAAGAAAAGAGCAATGCATGATAATGCATGAACATGTTATGTGTAAAACAAATAGCATCATGAGCAAAAAATTAATCCAAACTATAGCACTCACAATATTATAAACAAGCACACAACCTAGAATGCATGAATGCATGATTATAATGCTAGGAAATGCAATGCATGGGCATGTGATAACATTACTACAAAACCCAACCCAAAGATTTCATCAAAAACATAAAAACCGCAAATTTTCCCAAAAATCTAAAGCCTAGGTCACAAAATGCATGAAATGCATGAGAAAAAAGAAATAGAAGAGTTTTAGTACACTTACCAATAGATTAAAGCTTGGAATAGGCTGATGAAATCTAGAATGGATGGAAGATTTTGATGAAAAGATGAGGTTAGGATCGAGAGAGAAGAGAGAGAGATATTTGAGTATGAAATGAACTGGGTCGAACCTTGAGTATATATATATATATATATATCTAGGCATCTTGGTGTCGAGAGGTGTCAAGAACAAAATCTCGATAGATTAAGAGGTATCGAAGAGGTGTCGATGGCTAAACTCTTCAATGTATCGAGAAACGCATCGAGCTTCTATCAAGAAAACAGAAAGTTCAGAAATTTGGCTCGATGGATTGGGCTATGTGTTGGGAGGTATGAAGAAAAACCCTGAAAACCTCGATAAAAGAGGCTTGTGTCGAGAGGTATCAAGCAGCTATTGAGCCTGCTATCGAACTAGTATTAAGCAGTATAGAAACATGAAATTTCAAGGGAGAAACAACATGAAATGAATGCAAGCAAGATAAACACCATACCAAACATCAAAGCAGCATGTTAAGCACTCAAACACAACAAAACCTCTGGATGCAAAGCATTCCTAGATCCATAAAAACTAAACAAGTCTAACCAATTTTATTTTCAAAAGCAGGTTAAGACAGTTTAGTAGGCTTATACTACCACATGTATTCCTTGTGATGGCCAAATCACATTGTATCTATACAATAGTATTAATAGTAGCAAAGAGTTTCGTGTTGTGTGTGAAAACTTTGCAAGAAAGCATAAGTTTTTTCATCATATGAAAATAATGACATAAGTGAATCAAGAACACTCACACACAATCATAAACATTTGATGGGGACCATCACCTTTGAAGTACATCATATAACTCTCACATCTCCTAGAAAAAAGCTTGCAACCATATAAAAGCATTTTGATTTTTTTTTTCTTTTGATGTTCTTCACATATTTTTTCTTTTAAATATAAAAAAGGCATATCATGCATGGGCATATAAGAGATAGAAAAGAAATACTCATTTACATTAGCCAAACATCTTGTTCTTACTGTGCAAATGCTACACCTTACCGAGCACGGTTTTTATTAATTGCACACAGATGTTTATTATTGACAAGTTTAAGTGGTGAGATGATTATTTATGCTTTACTCTTAGGATTTTTTAGTCATTCCCGTTAAAAAGAGTGATAAAGATATGAATGATAAAAGATTAACCAATTTATACAAATCACACAATGAGCCACAAAGCGCACATTGCTTAGTTGTACATGAAGATGCTCATCTAAGCTACAAGTGATACAAAGTTAAGAAACTTTTTTCAATGGCCATCCAAAGGTACATAAGTACCAGTATACACAAACATATACTGTTTTTGTAAATTTCAGATTTTTTTTTAATGAAAAAAAAAAAACAACACAAACAAACAAGCATATTAAAAAGCAATAAAAACTAGACTGACTCAAAAACAACAAAAGCACACAAGAGATGCAAGATAAGTGAATGAATCACTTAAAGGAGTCTATTTCCTTCCAAATAGGAGATTTGGAGGAAGGAGAAGTTTTCTTTTTCTAAGACCTCTACTTAGGTGGATAAGAAGGAGGATTAAACCCATTGAAATTTGTCAAAAATAGAACAGTCTTAAGAAGTTCTCCAAGAGGAGCCAAAGAGTTTTGAAATTGATTTTGACCTCCAAAGGATGACACACTATTACTTTGTTGAGTAGCAAGCCACTTATAGCAATTTGGACGAGTATGTCTCGATGCTCCATAGTGGTGACAGAAGTGTGGTTTCTTCGGCTAAGCCTTCTTATTAGAGGAGTGATGATTGTTCTACTTACTCTCCTTCTTAACAATTTTAGGAGGTGCTCTTAGAATGGATTTACTCTTATCATGTTTTTCCTCACTAACTATTGCTATCTTAAAATCATTTATCTCAAATTTAGCATTAGTAGTAGATGGAAAAAATTTGACAGTACGTAAAGCAATAGAGGAAGTACTACAAGAAAAGAGAGAGTGATCATACCCAAGACCAGTTTTATCAAATGCAGCCTTTTGGAAGTTAAGCATTTCATCCAGTTCAGTTCTTGAAGCTCTTTCCAGTTGAGCTCTCACATGAAACAATTTTGCATCCAATTTCTTGGTCTTCTCATCCAGGAAGTTGTTTTCAAACTGTAGTGCTTCTATGGTTTTATTTGCTTCATCAATTTTAGTGGAGAGTTCTTCTCGTTCCAACTCCACTTCACTCAACTTCCTTGTGGCTAGCTTATAAAGCTTCTCATGCTTCTCAAAATTCTTGTAAAGCTTTAAGTATGTAGTATGGATATCATCATCTTCATCCATCTTCTCAAATTTTGACTCCATCGGTTCTTCTTCCTCATCAACTGGTTCTTCAGATTCCTTGGAGGATTCAATAGTTGATGTGAAGGCCATAAATGTTCCTTCTTGATCACTATCCTCTGAATCTGCTACTAGTTCAATCACTCAAGGTGGCAGCCAGGGCTTTGCTCCAGCCAGTTAACTTGAGATAGGTAGGACATTCTTGCTTTATGTGTTAGTACCTTTAACACCCATAACACTTTGGACCAGCTAGAGTGTTGCTACTTTGTCCAAACTCTTTAGATTCTCTCTTGAATTTATCTTGAGACTTAAATTGAGAGAATCCAGACTGTTTGCAATCCTTGTCATTTGCCTTGACGTTCACATTCTTGATGAACTTCTTGAATTGTCTAGTAATGTAGGATATAAACTTTGAGGTCTCATCTTCAAACGACTTATCTCCTTCATCATTCTTGGCTTTTAGAGCCATATTCTTGTTCTTGCTTCCCTTGCCAATCCTCACTAAACCTAATTCATAGGTCCATAGATTTCCAATCAGCTTTGTCAAAGAAATGGTATCAATGTCCTTTGATTTTTCTATGGTGGTGATCTTAGCATGGAACCTCTCTGGAAGTGATCTGAGGATTTTTCTTACAATCTTAGGCTCTAAAATATTTTCACCTAAGTTGAAAGCTAAATTCACTATGTCCTTGAGCTTGGCATAGAATTCATCGAACGTCTCATCGTCATCCATCCTGATTTCTTCAAAACTAGTAGTAAGCCTTTGAATCTTGGAATCTTTCATAGCTTTGGTACCTTTATAAGTGTTTTGAAGGATTGTCCATGCTTCCTTGGCACTCTCAGTGGATGAGATATTTGTAAACTCCTCGTTAGTCACAACACTAAACAAGGCATTCAATGCTCGACTGTTGAAATTTGCAGCTTCGATCTTGTCATCATCCTAAGACGCTGGCAATTTAGTTAGTTCAGTCCATCCAACCTCGACAACCAGCCATACCTTTTCATCTAAAGACTGCAAAAAAGTTTTCATGCTTACTTTCCAATATGCATAGTTAGTACTATAAAAAAGAGGAGGTATAATTAATGATTATTCATGATCTATAACAATGGCGGTCAATGGATCACACAGAAATTATTAAAACCTAATTAGAATGTGTTCGCTCTGATATCACTTGTTAAGTTAAAATAAATTGACCTCAATTAATTAATTCAATTACCCAAATTGATTAATTAGGTTAAATTACATACAAATCGTGGAAGCACCAACAAATCACCAAATAAACTAAATGTAAAGGAAAATAAATTAAAACGATGATTTGTTAACAAATGGAAAAAACCTCTCGCAAGACAAAAACTCTATTGGGTGAATTTAAGGTCACCACTCCCAAGAATCTACTAATCAATAATTAAGCTGTTACAAGTATAAGGAATCTTACCACTACCCTGAACTATCCCAAAATATCAACCTACAGTTGAACCTTTGCTCCAATACCCAATTGGATTTGATCTTGTAACAAACTTCTTTCCTTTGTTGTACAAATCTTCAATCTGTGACTAACTCCTTTGCACGAATCTCAGTACGTGACTAACTCTAGCAACTTAATTGATTATTATTGGCAACAAAGTTTTTCACTTCATAAACGATGAAGATTAGGAAGTACTTGGTTATGAAACCCTAACGCATACAAGCACAGTAGCTTCACATAGAGTATATGAGTTCTAAGTCTCTGTTTCTGTACTTGATGACTTTTAAAATAAACCTTATATATGACTAGGGTTGTAGAGAGAGTAGCCTTAACCATTCAAGTCATCATGGGCCAAATTTCAGATTTGAGACTTTTGAAATTGTAATTTCGATAGATCAAGCTTGTCCATTAATTCTCGATAGCAACTTGTGTCAAGCTTTAATGAAACAGTTTTTCTTTATTTGTTTCTTGGATCAACCTTCATGTTTTTAATGATACCACTTGATATGTTTAAACAAAATACTTCTTGATACATTAAATTCAACTTAGATCTACCCAATTACAAGTAAAATGCGTTTTGTCAAAAGATTAGCTAATTACATAGAAAGTATGACCCTAACACTAAATAACATTACATTTCTTTAATCTGTTTTATATGAGAATTATTAGGCAAAGATGCAACCCCACCAATTAACATGTGTGAAAATGTTTTCTTGAAATTTCTAACAGGGATGTGCCTTTGTTAAAAAATTACAATAAGTTAAAATGGTGCAACTCTTGATAATTTATAAAAAGAACGTTTTTAATTCTGCCAAAAAAAATAATAATAAAGCCTTTATTCCTCACGGTCAAGCCCACATTTCTCCTTTGAGATTCAAACATTTCAAATTTTCAAGTGGAAACGTATAATGTGTAATAGTAGGAGCAGCCTGGGTCCGTATAACTTTGCGGTTGCTTTTGACTGTGGACTCTGGACTATACCGCTGTGCATTTTGCTGCGACAATATGAATGCTTTTTTTTTTGTTTTTAGTGTCTTTTGCAAAAACGGTCGACCTTAGTCCACACATATATGTATGGTCTGAAGACTGAAACTACGACGTTTTCGGATTTGGTCATGTCAATGGTGTCTTTTTTTGTGGGGTTAATGAACAATATTAGCCTTTTACAGGAGATGACTGATTCAGTTCCGTAAACGGCACGTTTATAAATTGGGCGGCCAGGAATATTTTTGAATTTGAACCGACAGTCACCGTTAAGACTTTAGCTGCTTTCAAGTGTTCGTTTGTGGACCCCTAAAGTACGACAAAGGTTTTTTTTTTTTTTTTTGAAAAAATATTTGGAATATTCTAAAATTTATTATAATTTTATTAAAAAATACTTATAAATTGATCTAATAATAAATATGATTGATTACATCATCAAAATAATAAATAAGTATTTGGATTATTTTTGTTTAATATGTAAAATTTGAAAAATAAATATTTATGTTTGAGGTTTATCATTTATGTAATAAAATTTATGGTAATCATAACATTATTCTTTTATTCTCAATTATTAACCTAAAATTATAGAGGTAGCAATGCAATGTGTGGAATTTCATCCTTGAATATGACAACAATGAGTCAAGTAGCGATATAATTGTTAGAGAAAATCTAGTTAACGCAACAATAAGTCAAGATCTACACGTTATTTGTTAACATGCAGACTTATTTCTTATTTCTATTAGTTTGTAACTTCATGCGTATACATGGATTTACTTAAAGATATATAATAAGATGCATAATATAATTCTTATATATAATTTAAATACTATTAATAGTCATTTTTTTTTTTAACTCTTTAAAAAATTTTGTAAGGATATTATTAGGTATAAAATGTAAATTGTCCTTTTTTTTAAATTATTGTGAAGTACTTTTTTTTTTTACGATTCATTTATTCTAAATTCTTTGATTTTTGTACTTAATAACTCAGATGAATATTTATGATGTGGTGTCACGTTTGATTCTAAAATTAAGAAATAAAACTATTTAAGAATAAATAATTTATGACATATGGCGCAAAATTGGAATTCTAATTTGGAATTCTAATTTGAGTCTCTCAGCTTCACCTATTATTATATATAAAGATTTCTATTTTAGGAGTCGCCACCAACTATTGATTTTGTATTAAGTGTGATTGGTCACCTATTTATCTAATTCTTTTTAAATTGCCTAATTAACTAAAATCAATTTTAAGGGTTGTTAATTAATTAAGGTAAACCAAAAGTCTCGAACCAAAAATTTTGGTCTCGGAAGTTAAGTTACGTGTGGGGAAGGTGTTAGGCACCCCATACCGTCTATACAAAGGATAGTATTCCTTTCAAATTTCAATTTGTTAGGACATATGTGGTTCACATGTTAAGAACATATGTCATACTTTTATGTAATTGGCTAATCCTTTGACAAAACACACTTTACTTGTATTTTGGTAGATTTAGGATGTGTTGAAATACTTCAAGAAACCATGTTTCAAGATCAAGTATTGAAGCCTTCAAGTCTGTTCAAGAAAACAAGCTGAAAGTGCAATCTCATTAAAGCTTGATAGTTGGCTCGACAGCTGGCTCGACAGCTGCATCTATCGAGTTTTAGTAAGCTGTTTCAACCCCATGTCTCAACACCTGCTCGACAGCTACTCGACAGCTTCTATCTGTCGAGATTTATAAAAATCAGAATTCTAATATGATTTCTTGGGATCCGCAAATGTGTCTTTGGGCCTTCTTTTCTCCTAACCCTAGACAAATAAAAGGATTGTTTTAAGAGTCGTCAATAGAGATACAAGTTGCACAAGCATTGAGCAAATTCTGTTCAAGCAATTTGTAACCGAAGACAAAGTTCTTAACCTAGTTCATCTCTTCTGAAGAAGTTGCTGTGTATGTGCACCTTTGGGTTTTGTGACCAAGGATCTTCTTAATCTTCATCATGTGTATGAACTGAAAAACTTTGCAGCCAACCCTTATTTCTAGTTGGTGATTGAAGTCGCGTACTGGGATCTGCGCATCTGGTTAGTCACGTACTTAGGAGCCGTGCATCAAAAGTGAAAATTGTCACTACAGAACAAATCTAATTGGGTATTGGGGTAAAGGTTCAACTGTAGATTGGTAAGGTACTTGGGATTGCTTTACTTGTAACCGCTTGTTGTGATAATAGTGGAGTTTCGGGAGTGGTGACCTGAAAATCACTCAGTGGGGTTTTTGTTGCAAGGTTTTCCCCATTCGTAAACAAATCACCGTGTCATTTAATTTCTGCTGGATATTTAGTTATTTGGTGATTTGTTTGTGCTGCCACGCAATTGCATGTTAATTTGATTAATTAATTGAACTTGGCTAATTAATCAATTAAGTTATTACAATGGGTCAATTTGTTTGTGGCCTATCAAGTGGTATCAGAGCAGGCACACTCTGATTAGGATAATCTTTGCTGTGTTTGATCCATTGACCCCTGTTGTCATGACTTTAACCTGCATAAAGAGATCTTTGTTTTCAAATACATCTTATTTTTCTAATCTCTATTTGTTTGAGTGTCTCAGAAAATACAAGTCTAAAAGTTATTTGAATTCTCTTTTGTTAACTATTGGAAAAGATCTCGGTTTGGCTAAGAAGAAACTAGACTGTCTTAGAATGAAAATGTGTAAAGGAGTTCGTTTGAAAAGAGTAAAAGTTAAAGGCTTAGCTCATAAAAGGCAGTTAAGAGAAAGTACAGTTCCCACTGATCTGTCATCAAAGCACGAAGTGTGTTTCATGATGAAATCTGCATTTAAAGTAATGGACACATGTTTGTGGTACCTTGACAGTGGTTGCTCAAGACACATGACCGGAGACCAATCCCTTTTCAAGGCTTTCGAGTAAAAGAAAGGTGGCAATGTCACTTTTGGTGATGGGAGCAAGTCACAGATTAAAGGGAAAGGAATCATCTCTCTACCTGGACTGCTAGACATTGCAAATGTTCTTTATGTAGAAGGTTTAAGAGTGAACCTGTTGAGCATAAGTTAGATATGTGATCAAGACTTTATGGTACTATTCTCAAAAGGAAAGTGTCTTGTCATGGATGAGTCTGGAAAGAAACTCATTAGTGGTGTTCACACTTTAGACAACTGTTATGGATTGATTCCTGATGCTGATATTGTGTGCAATAGCATTCGTTTGCCTAATGAAGATCTATGGCATCAACAAATGGGACATGCTAGTTACAAACATCTTTCTATTTTATCTAAGCATGAATTTGTCTTAGGGATACCAAACCTTAGTAGAATGAGCAATGTAGTGTGCAGACCATGTCAGCTTGGAAAACAGATGAAAGCTAAGCATCCAGGTACATAGACATCAGCTACATCTAGGCCATTGGAGTTTCTACATTTAGATCTTATGGGTTCTACAAGAACTGAGTCTCTTGGTGGTAAGAGATACATTATGGTTGTGGTAGACGACTTCACTAGATACACTTGGGTCATTCTCCTACGATCCAAATTTGATGCTCTTGAGCACATTGAGACCTTATGCACAAGACTGCAGAATGAAAAGAGTCTAAAGATAGATCGAATACAAAGTGACCATGGTAAAGAATTCGAGTACTCTTATATGGATTCTTTTTGTACAAGATCAGGTATATCTCAAGAATTCTCTACTCCTATTACTCCTCAGCAAAATGGTGTGGTAGAAAGGAAGAATAGGATCATTCAGGAGATGGCCAGAGCCATGTTGCACAACAAAGATGTGGCTAGAAACTTATGGGGAGAAGCCGTGAACACTGCATGTCATACGATTAATAGGGTATATTTCAGACCCGGTACCAAAAAGACTCCTTATGAGTTATGGAAAGGAAAGAAGCCAAATGTGAAGTATTTCAGAATCTTTGGAAGTACTTGTTTCATCCTCAAAGATAGAGAGAATGTAGGAAAGTTTGACTCTCAGAGTGATGAAGGCATATTTCTAGGTTACTCTTCCACTACCAAGGCTTATCGGGTATACAACAAAAGAACCATGAAAGTAATGGAGACTGTAAATGTTGTCATTGATGAGTTTTCAGATTCCAGTTCTGAGAAAGGCATTGTTGAACTTCCCAAGGAAATTCTTCCCCCTGAGCCTAAGGAAGTTCAAGACATTGTTGATCAAGAACCTGCATCTCCAAGTACTCCCGGTACTCCCAGTGTTGTGGAAGAATCTGCAGAAATACCAACTTCACCAGATTCTGAATCTCATCAGGAGAAAGGACCTTCCTCTAGGATTAAATTGAATCATCCTCCAGAAGTTATTGTGGGAAACATGAATGAACTCACATTAAGGAAACGTACAGTTGATAAATGTGTTGCTAACTTTGTGTCTTATTCTTGCTACTTGTCACAGGTTGAACCCAAGAAAATGGAGGAAGCATTACAAGATGAAAGATAGGTTGAAGTAATGCATGATGAACTGCTCCAGTTTCAGAGGAATGATGTTTGGACTCTTGTTCCTAGACCAGAGGGTGAGCACATCATTGGTACAAAATGGATTTTCCGCAATAAGACCGATGAAGAAGGCAATGTGATTCGCAACAAGGCTCGACTTGTAGCTCAGGGATACTCACAAATGGAAGGAGTAGACTACGATGAAACATTTGCCCCAGTTGCTTGAATGGAATCCATTAGAATTCTCCTTGCCCTAGCATGTCATCTAAAATTCAAACTGTTAGGTTCTAAGGTCTTAGGATTTTATGTATTTAGAACTCTAATTTGTAATGTTGGCAAACCATGATCAAAACAATGTATTTAGTCTTGTTTAGGCTTGCTCAAAGTTGGTTTAATATTGTAAAGTTGGAATCGAGAGACTGCAGTAGCATTGGGGCTTCTCGGCCTGGCTCGATCGATCGAATGTAATTCTCGATCGATCGAAAGTCGAGCCAGATGCGTTTTTCTGCAGAATTCCAACTCAGCTCAAACTCTTTAAACGTTTAGGGTTTTATGTTTTTGCCCTAGGTATATAAGGCAAACCCTAGCTACGTTTTTCAGAGTTGCACAAGTTGTGTTGTTGCTCATACATTGCGGTTTTGTGTAAATCTCTTGTGAGATCTAGAGGAGTTTTCCTTTACACTTAACTTAGGGTTTTCAAGATTGAGATTCTTCTACATCTTGATGATCAACTTGGTTGCTGCCTTTGAAGCTTAAAGATAAACAAGTGAGGAGCTTGTACCTGATTGAAGGAAGACAAAGAAAGAAGTAGTCCGTGGATTCGGAGCCTGCGCGTGGTCGTGTCAGGAAGTTTTACTGGTGGGTAGCATTAGGAAGTCAAGCGGGGAGCTTGTAAGTCCTTTTGTAAGAACTTCAATTCTTTCTTAGTGGATTCCGTTTTGCCTTGAGGATCAGTGGGTAAAATCCTCCCCAGGTTTTTCTGTGTGGTTTCCTGGGTGATCATATCACTGTGTTATTTATTTTCCGCTGCTTTATATGTTTTACATGCATGATATGATTTTGTGATTGTTTTAACCTAGAATTGCTTAATTTGACTAAGTAAAAACTTGGCTAATTAATCTAGGCTACGCAATCTAATTGTGGTTTAAGGGGTCTAAACCCTACACAAACTTTACCAGATGGATGTGAAGACTGCTTTCTTGAATGGGCTGCTTAAAAAGGATGTCTACGTGGCTCAACCCAAAAGGATTCATCGATCCACACTTTCCGGATCATGTGATGTACCTCAAAAAGGCACTTTATGGGTTGAAGCAAGCCCCTAGAGCTTGGTATGATAGACTCACACAATATTTGGTGTCACATGGGTTCACAAGAGGAAAAGCTGATAAAACTCTCTTCATCAAAAAGGAAGATGGCAAGTTGATAGTTGCTCAAGTGTATGTTGATGATATCATCTTTGGGTCAACTAAGGATGAACTTGCTCATGGCTTCTCAAAACTCATGCAAGCTGAGTTCGAGATGAGCATGATTGGAGAACTAACTCACTTCCTTGGATTGCGGATTCATCAACAAGATTCAGGTATATTCCTATCTCAATCTAAATATGCTAAGAATCTTGTGAAAAAAATTTGGTTTGGAATCTACTAGTTCTGTTCGAACCCCTATGAGCCCAAATGTTAAACTCACTGTAGATGTGTTAGGCAAGAGTGTTGATCCCTTTCTACATAGAAGCATGATAGGTAACCTTCTTTACCTTACTGCTAGTAGACCTAACATTAGTTACAGTGTTGGTATGTGTGCTAGGTATCAGGCTAACCCCAAAGAATCACATATGATTGGTTTAAAAAGAATTATAAAGTATGTCAAAACTACCGCTGAGTTCGGTGTGTGGTACAGCAAGGACACAAATGATGTCTTAGTTGGATATTCTGATGCGGATTAGGCTGGAAATGCTGATGATAGAAAGAGTACATCGGGGGGTTGTTTTTATGTAGGTAACAATCTTGTCTCTTAGATGAGCAAAAAGCAGAACTCCATCTCTTTATCCACTGCAGAAGCTGAGTACATTGCTGCTAGTAGTTGTTGCACCCAACTCCTCTGGATGCAAAAACTCCTTTATGATTATGGTATTTGTCAAGATCATCTCACTATCTACTGTGACAATACCAATGCCATCAATATCTCTAAGAATCCGGTTCAACATTCTCGAACCAAACACATAGAGATTCGACATCACTTCATTAGGGAGCTTGTCGAAGATGGTATTCTCACTCTTGAGTTTATTCACACTGATGATCAGAAGGCTGACTTGTTCACCAAACCTCTTGACAGCAAACATTTTGAATTTCTTCGTCAAAACATTGGTGTTATCTCCATGGATTGATTTCCCTCTCTCCTCTTTCTTCCTTATGCATCTGCATCTAGTTTGCTTTGCATTGGTAACATGTTTTTGTTTGTTTATTTTCAGTTTTATTTGTTTTGTTTTTGATAAAAAAAAAATTGAAAATTCAAAAAAATACAAAAACAGTGTGTGTTTTGTATACATTGATACTTGTGTACCTTGAGTGGCCAATGAAACAAAGTTTTCTAAATTTTGTATCTTTTGTAGCTTAGATGAGCATCTCTATGCACAACTAAGCAAGTGAGCTTTATGGCTCTTGTTTGTGATGAGTAAGATTAAGTTATCTCTTAGACTTAACACTCATATCACTCTTTTTAACGAGTAGGAGTAGAAAATCCTAAGAGAAAGGCATAAATAACCATCTCACCACTGTTTCCCGCCAATCATTAATGACATCTGTATACTTCGGCATAGCAAAAATGTGATGTCAATGACATTTGTGTGCTTTGGCATAACAAAATTGGAATGTCAAATATCAATGGGTATTTCTTTTCTCTCTCATATATGCCCATGCATGATATGCTTAAAAAGAAAATATGCAAAGAAAACAAAAAGCAAAAAGATCAAAAATGCTTTAAATATAGTTGCAAGCGTGTATTTTAGGAGATATGGGAGTTATAGGATGTACCTCGAAGGTGATAGTCTCCATCAAACAATTATGATTGTGTATGAGTTAAAGTGATTTTCTCATATCTCAAATCGTCATAACATGTATACACTTATGCAATCTTGCGATGTTTTTCACACGCGACACGCAATATTCTTTGCTACTCATGATACATGTGTAAGTACAATGTAATTTGGCCATCACTAGGTTTACATATGCTTTTGTATGCTCACTAAACTGTCATGACTTGTTTTTGAAATATAAAATCGGTTAGACTTGTTTAGTGTGTGTGTGTGTGTGTGTGTGTTTTTGGGGATCCATGCGCTTAAAATTTTTCATTGAGAGATGATTTTGAGAGCCTATTGTGTTGATTGGATCATTGTTGAGTTGCATGTTTGATTGCATTCATGTCTATGTTTTTCATTTCTCGAAAAACTGTTTTTAAAAGCTGGCTCGACACCTCCTCGATACCTCATCGATACCTAGCTATCTGTCGAGCTTCTCAAGCTTTTTCTTATAGCAATCTCGACACATCCTCGACACCTGGTGGATCGATTGAGAAATCTCCTGTCTCCTCGATACCTTGTCGATCGATCGAGCTTTTGTTCTGGGTTTTGGTGTTTATTTCTCGATACCTCCTCGACACCTATATCTGTCGATGGCCATTCTTCTCGACATTTCCTCGACAGATGTCTCGACACCTCTCGATACCTGTATCTGTCGAGATTTATTGAGGTTCTATATAAACCCCTCGTGCAATCCGATTCTCATTTTCTCGATCTGTCCGCACCTGTTCATCTTCCAAACTCAATTTTCTCACTCCAAACCTTCAGCCCACGTGATTTTCGGCCCTTCCTTGCTTCAAATCACTTGGTATGATCTCTTTTCTTCTCATATTTCATGCATTTCATGTCTTTGAATCTTAGGTTTTAGGGTTTTTGAAAAATTTTGGGTTTTTCAAAATTGTTGAGTTTTTCTTGAAATTTTGGGATGGGTTTTCATTTAAATATGTTAAAAAAAAACTCATGCATTGCATCTCATTTGCATTATAACAGTATTTTCATGCATTTAGAAGTGTGCAATATGTTTGTGTGCTGGTAGGATTGGATTGGGCTAAGCTCATGATGAAATTTCTTTTGCATGTCTCATGTTCATGCATTTCCCATGCATACATACTCTCTTTTCAATATATCTTGATATATTTGAATTGCTTTGGGACTTTTTTGATTGTCTCTTTCTCCCTCTCTTTCATTCTATTTACGTTAGTAGTGTCTATGGCACCTAAACGTAAGTCTGCGCGGTCTCGGAACCCTCTTCATTCCGGGGCATCATCTTCTTCTAATCCTACTCCTTCTAACATTCGGTTCCGTGATGAGGATGCCCGTAAAGCATTCTTGGAGAACTTCTCTCGACGAGGTGTTCATTCGGAACGCCGAGTCATTTTGGCGGACTTTACCGACACTGACCTTCCTGATGTCATTCACAGTCGGGGATAGGAGTCACTGTGTGGCGTCCCGATCACTTGTCCACTCGTGCTCATTCAAGAGTTTTACTCCAACATGCACGGGATTGATTCTTCAGTACCTCTCTTTCACACTCGCGTTCGAGGTATGCGCTTTGCTGTCACACCGCAGCTTGTTGCGGATGTGCTTAAAGTTCCAAGGGTAGCGCATCCTGATTACCCCGGTTGTGAGCATCTGAGGACTGTGTCTAAAGACGAGATGATGTCTGCTTTCTGTGAGCACCCATCTATCTGGGGTGAGCGTCAGTTTACACCATGTCGACCTTTTGCTAAAGGTCTTAGATTCATGAACATGGTGATGACTTTTGTGTTGCACCCACTCTCTCACTATAACTCTATCACAGAGCCTCGTGCTCAATTTTTGCTTTCTTTGTTAGAGTACCTCACTATAGATTTTCCTTCACATTTTATTTTTTCTATCATAGATGTATTTAGGGATACGGCTACCCGTGACAAGCTTATCTTTCCTTCTACTATCACGAGGATCTTACCCATTTTTCTGTTCATTTTCCCTCCTCTGATCACTTCTTTGTCATGTGTGCCATAGATGCCGCTACCGTAAAATGTAGTGAGGCTCAGTTTAGGTCACGACAAGAGTCAGCAGCTCCTCCCTCCGGTTCGACTCCATCTCGTTCGGCACCCTCTCGATCTGCTCTGTCTACATCTGCTCCTTCCTCTTCTATAGGCGATGTATCTCTTGGAGACATCATGGCGCAGCTGCAGCGCATGGATGCTCGCCTTGATACGCTCTCTACTGAGTTGTATCAGGTGAACATTCATGTTAGTTGTATTGCACGACGTCAGGCGACCATGGGTGGTTTTGCTCTTGAGGCTACTCCTTCACCACCTCCTCCAGTGGCTTTTGATTCTGATGCTGAGGCTGATGATGGTGGTGGTGATGATGATGACGCTTTGGATGATGATGATGGAGATGCTAGCTTTTTTGATAAAATGTCTGCTTGACACTCTACTCTTTATCACTCGTGACAAAAAGGGGGAGTAATTTTAGGATATGAGAGTAGTCATCTTAGGGGGAGAGTTAGAATAAGACATTTTTTGATAGGGGGAGTGTTGATACTTGAGAAATGTAGTGAGGATATGATGTATTTTTTTCTTTTCTTCTTATATAGATACATTGTTCTTGTACATTTGGTCTTGTGATCATTCTGACATACATTGTACTTATTTCTTTCTATATGTAGATGTATGTTATTTCTTTCATCTACCTCTTACATGTGTTGTTTCTTTTCTTTCTTCATACACATGTTTCTTTACTTGTATGCAATCTATTATTTCTGTTTCACACAAAGATACTTTGATGAGTTTTGTTTAAAGTGTTTCGTTTAAAGTGTTTCAGAAATACATGTTGTCAAAGTCTACTTGCTGTAAACTCTCTTCTTGCAAAGTTTTTCAAGAGTTTGTGTTAGGATAGATTTTATTGTATTAAACAAGTGAAAATGAGTTGAGTGATTTATGACTTCTCTCATAATCATTTGTTAGTTATGGTTTTGTTCCGGTTTGACAAAGGGGGAGATTGTTAGGACATATGTGGTTCACATGTTAAGAACATATGTCATACTTTTATGTAATTGGCTAATCCTTTGACAAAACGCACTTTACTTGTATTTGGATAGATTTAGGATGTGTTGAAATACTTCAAGAAATCATGTTTCAAGAACAAGTATTGAAGTCTTTAAGTCTGTTCAAGAAAACAAGCTGAAAGTGCAATTTCATTAAAGCTTGACAGCTGGCTCGACAGCTGCATCTATCGAGCTTTAGTAAGCTGTTTCAGCCCCGTGTCTCGACACCTGCTCGACAGCTACTCGACAGCTTCTATCTATCGAGGTTTATAAAAATCAGAATTATGATCTGATTTCTTGGGATCCGTGAATGTGTCTTTGGGCCTTCTTTTCTCCTAACCCTAGACATATAAAAGGATTTTTTTAAGAGCTATCAATAGAGATACAAGTTGCACAAGCATTGAGCAAACTCTATTCAAGCAATTTGTAACCGAAGACAAAGTTCTTAACCTAGTTCATCTCTTCTGAAGAAGTTGTTGTGTATGTGCACCTTTGGGTTTTGTGACCAAGCATCTTCTTGATCTTCATCATGTGTATGAACTGAAGAACTTTGCAGCCAACCCTTATTTCTAGTTGGTGATTGAAGTCGCGTACTGGGATCCGCGCATCTGGTTAGTCACGTACTTGGGAGCCGTGCATCAAAAGTGAGAACTGTCACTACAGAACAAGTCCAATTGGGTATTGGAGTAAGGGTTCAACTGTAGGTTGGTAAGGTACTTGAGATTCCTTTACTTGTAACCGCTTATTGTGATAATAGTGGAGTTTCAGGAGTGGTGACCTGAAAATCACCCGGTGGGGTTTTTGCCGCGAGGTTTTCCCTATTCGTAAACAAATCACCGTGTCATTTAATTTCCGCTACATATTTAGTTATTTGGTGATTTGTTTGTACTGCCACGCAATTGCATGTTAATTTGATTAATTAATTGAACTTGGCTAATTAATCAATTAAGTTATCACAAGGGGTCAATTCGTTTGTGGCCTATCATAATTCTAACGTTATCTTTTTGGTGAAAAAATTAGATACTTGGCATTTTATTTTTGAAAAATTTTTGTATAAACAACATACATATATATATGTGAGTATTTATTTATTTATAACGTAGCATGTGAATATTAATTTACTTCAAAGAATTATATACAAACAAAGCATGTGAAAGAAGTTTACTATGTTGCAAGAAATAGTATATAGTTTAGCATGTGAATATTTATTTATTACATATTTAGCATGTGAATATTTATATACTTTGTACTTAGCATGAATTTTTGCAACATGGAAATAAAAAGGGACAGTAAGAAACATAGCACATTGTTGTCATCCTCCATTTTTCTCATTTCTGATGCAAAAACACGATAGACTAAAACATTAGTGCCAAGGGGGAGGGGGAACATGTTAGCTTGATTGGTGCCTATTGGTTCAATGGAATTGAACCAAAGGCACAAACCTCTAAAAGATGCAATTCTAAGAAAGCTCAAAACAAAAATGCACAAATGTGTAAAGATGGAGACTTTGAAAGCTTACCTAAAAGAAAATAAACAATTTCTTTTGAGAAAAGAATTGAGATTCTAAAAAACAAAATTGTTTGAAAAACTAAGTTTGCACATTTTTTAGTAAAAGACTTAAAAAAAAGTTTTTCTAGGTTTAAAAATGGGTTTTCTAAAAAGAATAAAAAAGAAGTTGGAAAAACTTTTTTTTTGTGAGAAAAAGCTTCATTTTTCCAAGAAAATGGATTCCATGGTTTGTTGGGAACCAAGGTTTTTCTTCATTTTTAGGATAGAAAGGATTTGAAGAAAGGTTCAAAAACCATCTTATTTTGAGAAAAGGGTTTCCATGGTTTTATTAAAAACCATGGTCTTTATCCAATTTAGAAAAAAGGGTTCAACTTAAATTTTTGTAAAAGATGACAAAAAGGTTTTCTTTTGAAGAAAAAAAGTTTAGGTTTTAAATCTTTTTGTGAAAACAAAAAATTTTGAGAAAAGAGGATTTCGGAAAAGAGTTGGTTTAAAGAAAAAGATTCCTATGGGTTTTTCTTTTAAAGAAAGGCTTTTAAACTAAAAAATCCCATGGTTTTTGTTTGGAATGAGAAAAGTTTTGAGAAAAGAAAGTTATGTTTGAAAACTAAAGCCAAAGAGTTGAAAACTTTCTTACATAGGAATTTTGAGATTAAAGAGATTGAAGAAAAGAGCTTCCATGAGTTTTATTTTAAAATAAAGGCTTTGGATTCAAAAATCCCATGGTTTTTGTTATTCTTGAAAAAAACATGGTATAGAAAAATTATATTTTTTATCAAAACTTTTTCTATTCAAAATGGGTTCTCAAAAAAAAAAAAAAAAAAAAAACATTTTTGAAAGAAAGGAAAAGAAAGAAAAATGTTTTGGAAAAAGATTGAAAAATGCCCCTTTGGAAGGCTTTTTAGGTTTTTAAAAGGAAAACTACTTTTGAAAACAATTTCTTTTAGAAAAAGGGAAGGCTATTTGAACCATTTTTATTTCTTTAGAAAAACATTTTTAGAGGTTTGCTTACTCAAGCTTTTTACTTTATGGCAATCTAGATCACTCATGAGAAATGAGAGAGAAAAAACAAGACATTAAAATAAAGAGCTTGGAATGTAAAGCAATTTAAATACAAGACATTAAAATAAAGAGCTTAAAATGTAAAGGAATTTAAATATAAGACAATAAAGTAAAGTGCTTGGAATGTAAAGATAAGACAAAAAATTAAAGTTCATTGGAAAATCATTTTTTTAAGAAATTTCTCCTAAATAGGTTCTAATCTTGCCACATCCAAGCCTTATGAGTTCTTTACCATATTGAGAAATGGGAGGCAAGCCATCTACCATCCTCTAGGTAACATATCCATATTGTGCCTAGGGACAAGGTTTAGAACCCATTTAAGAATAACCCACCTATGATAAAACTTTATTTTCCCACTACGGTTGGTCACGCATATGGCCTAAGCCATTGCATACCGTTTAGTTAGTAATATAAAGATTTATCATAGGTGTTGTGGTTGCTTTCTCAAGTGAGAAGGCAACCAACAAGAAAAATGGTAGAAAACGTTTTTTTATATGTAGATGGAGAGAAGAACACAATAGTATATAGCACAATAAATAAAGAATGATAAATAGATGGAGCAATATAAAGAACAACAATTAAATAAACAGAGAAACAAGGGAATTTCCCCTAAATGTCTAGACCTTATGGGTTCTTCTTCCTATTAAGGAATGGGAGGCTTAAAGCCTTCTACCACCCTTCTAGGGATACTTTGAAAACTCACTTAGGAGAAATCCATAAACATATATAATAAAGCAATAAATATACAAAGCATCAAGTAAATTAAGCATTATATAACTAGGACAATATGTAAAGAGTAATAAATAAATTGAACAAGCAATATAAAAATAAGAGTAAGGAAATAAAGTGCTAGAGTAAAAATGGACAAGTAAAGAAATGAAACATTTTATATATAAAATATGATATTTACAAGGAAAAGAGAGAAAGAAAATGGGTATAGATATGAAGAAGCTGACCCATTTCTTGTAAACTTACCGACTTACCTAAGGTTTTTTGGAAATGAAAGGTGGAAGAGGGAGTGGCCTAAAATTTTGGAGAGAGGTTTCCTAAGGAAAAAAACTAGAGAGGGAAAATAAAAGGAGAGAGAGAGAGTTTCTTAGTCTAGAAAATTTTTGTAGGCTTTTTTGCGTGTGATTCTAGTCTATTCTAATCTATTTTTACCAAAAAGAGAGGAAGGGTATTTATAAAAGTGAAAAACAAGAAGGAGGTGTTGCTGCAACACCTCCACATAGCCGTATGATGTCATGCAACTAGGTGGAGTGTGTTACGCAACACTTCACCTAGTGTCTCCTACTTCCTCTCCAAGTTTTCCTATTTCATCTTTTTTCCAGTTTTGGTCTAATTTTCGTGCTACTTTTTGAGGCCTTACCTAGTTCTACTTTCTTCAAATTTGGTGTTCTGGGAAAGGTTTGGATGTATAGTTTCCATAGGCTCTAATCTCGTTTGATTTAGAGTTACGGTTGTCAAGATATCATGTCTAGCAAAGAAGTGACGTAGTATAGGAAATTTTGCAACACTTATCTTGGAAAATTCATTTCTCTCAATCCATGGCAAATATTGTTGAGCTCTTTTTATGGAATGTAGTTGAGACATCATAATTAAATCTAGTTTATGAAGATTGCTCCAATTGTTGCCTAGTTGGTACAATTTTTTGCACAAAAACGGCCCAAAAACAACTCTTTTTGACTTGAAAATAGTGAAACATTTAATAAGAGTTTTGGTATTTTATTGATATCTCATCCATTTTAACTCTGATTTTTGCTCATAAACTATCGTTTCGAAGGAAAAAAAAAATGATCTACAATATGGTCCAAAATTTATACTGATCGAACGGTTGGATCAAAAAGTAAACTTTTTTACCATCCCCGGTTAGGGTTTTTGGTCTAATTCTTGCCAGAAATGGCGAAATTGACTTTTGATTCTTGCTTCATCATCTGATTGAGGTAAATTATATTACTTTAATTTATTCCCCATTTTTACCTTTAAAAATCATGGTTTTCACCATTTTTGAGTTTAAATACATTATTTTGATGCATTAATTGAAACAAAACAAAATACGATATCAACAGTGTTCTTGTATATAACAAGGACACATGTCGTTTTCCTATTGAGGGTTTAAGTCTAAGGCCCCAAAAACCACAAATCCCCCATTCATTTATCAAACATTTATTAACAAATTTTAAAACCCAAAACTCAAATCCAAAATTGACTCAACAAGATAAATTTTTATACTATCATTGATTTTTTATTTCAAATAATGTATTGGACAAATCCTGTCGATACCGTATTTTGTCCAGCCCTAAATTTTGCTAATTTGAATTAAGGATTTGGTGGACTTAAAGACCATAAAATTCTCTTCAAATTGATTGTTTTTTGTTACAAAAACCATGCTTGAATTGGGCGAGTTATTGTGAAAATGTGAAAAATATCTTTTTGAATCTTGCACCAAAAAAAAAAAGTGCATTGGTGCCTTGATTTGATTTGGATATGTGCTAGAAATACATTTTAATTATTAAAAATACTTGATTTTTCATTGAATGCGTGTCATTCTTTGAAAATTCATTTAGTTTGCCATTTTATTGCGCATATCCAAATTAAATTAGGTCCATTTTTAAGTTGTTCTAATCATCAATCAACTGTTGCTTATGAGGGCCAAGATTGGGCCATGTACCCAAAATTCAGTGTTCAAGAAGGTTCAAGGGAGATTTTTGAGGAATATTGCTGAGATTATGCCAAGTGTATGCCTAGGATGACACCAAGTGTCATTCTTGGCCTTGCTCCCCAAGTTTTGAAGCTCTACTAGCCGGCTCTCCCACTCACTGCCAACCCACACTCCAGTACACCCTTCCCCCCTACTCACTAGAATCTTTCCATAAAACAAGGAGAAACCCTTAGATGCTAGCGAACTCAGAACCCCCAAGAAATTCTCTCAACCTCTCCCTCATTGCTTCCTGATTTTCCCTCTCTCTATCATCTTCTTCCCAAAATCCCTCCCAAAAAAACTCAGAAAATTTCCACAAAAAACCATAAAATAGACCCAAAAATAGTCCCCAAAACCCCACTAAAAATAAACCCAAAAATAGTCCTTCAAAACCACTGAAAACCCCAAAACAACCCTCCCAAAACCCAGCAAAAAGCTCTCATAGAAAATCCTTCACAAACCCACTGCCAAATACCCAAAACACAACAAAGAAAGAGAAGATAACCAGAAAAAAGTAGCACAGATAGAGAAAGAAGGAGAAGCAGAAACAACAAAGCTATAGACTACAAACAACCATGAGCTTCCTTACTCTTTCTTCCTTTTTTCGGGTTTTGTTTTTAGCTTGTATATTAACCTTGATTCTTTGTGTTTTCATTTCAGCCAAACACCAACAGAAGAAATCAACACAACATAGCCAGCAATCATTAAAGCCAAGAGAATTATAATATATATATATATATATAAAATAAAAATAAAAAACAGCGATGTGAGCAAAAAGGGCATCAGTTGGGTAAACCTAAGTTTCCCTTTCATTTTTCTATAACTACACGTGGTATTTACACTTTTGTACACAATGCACACACAATCATAGAATCACAGCACCTAATCAATCCTAATACAAAACCAATGGTTGATAGTAACTCTTAAAATAAAAGTAAGAAAAAAGGACTCACAAACACACACCTCACTCTCACTCTAGAAACATATGCACACAAAGAATTACGTCACCAAAGACCAATATGCCATAAACCAAAAAATTTAGAAAAAAAATCCCTAAACAAGCTTTTTCTCCCTTTTTTGGGCATCCACAAATCCCAATGCACATTTTTGTTGACATGTCAGTCACGACCAGCCATGGTTGCGACCTATCATGTTGCTAGCCACATCAAGCATGCACAACGTGTGAGTGTTGGACTACTGAAAAAAAAAAAAAAAAAAAAAAAAGCGCTGATAAAACAAATTAGGATAGAACTTGATATTGTGTCTAGATGCTAGTCATGACCATGACCACGACCTGCAAGGTCGCGACTGCCATCCCAGAGAGCCTCTAGATCTTCTGTGTGCATAAATGATATTATGTAGCATATATAAATGCTGAATGCCAGGTCCATAATGTATCAAGGTTTAAACAGTTACTTTTTATTACAATAGAAAAAAAAAAAAAATTTGTAATAACACTAAAGTCATTGCATTAGTTGATGTGAAATGTTATAATAAAAAGTGAGGTAATAAGTTTGTGCCAAAAAAGAATTCTATAGCAATAAATTCTAAATTTTTTAATGACAACTTTGATGAAATAATATATATGTTATTGCAATAAACGATTTATTGCTTCAAATATTTTGTAGCAAAAGACTATTATTTTACGAATTTTATTGCAATAGATTGCAAATAATTGACAAAGATAATTCAGGTCAAATTATTGCAATGATATCTTCGTTGTAATAGATAATTATTTCATTTTTATCATTCTAATATTTTATTAAATAATTGATATTAGGTTATTATAATGATATCTTCAGGCTCATGTTTATCATTGCAATAAATTGAAAAATAATTGATATCAAGTTATTGCAATAATAACTTTGTTGTTATAAGCTATACACTCACATACTTAGAAATGAAAATTTTATTCAATTGACCTTATTGTTGTCTTTACTATAAGATTAACTCCAAATCCAATCATTTTTCTGTAGGATTAAGTTAGAGACTTCACCAATTTTAAAATGAAAATTGGTAAAAGAGGTTTTGGAGCAGTTTGGGTCACTTTGGGAAAGATGATGTTGCTGTAAAGAATGCTAATTATAACAGGACAACAAACTCCAAATTTAAGCAATGGGAGGTAAGATTCATGTTGAAAAAACATATTTTGTATCTTTTTCTCTCCTTTTTAAACCATGTTTTTTATGTGACTAACAATCAGTGACGAAAGCGGGATTTCAATCTAGGTGGGGCAAGATTTAAAGACAATATCAAAATATAAAAACCTAAAAAAATTAACCAATATTAATAACGAAGTAAATAAATATTGTAAAAAATATGTAGAATTCAACATTTTTGTTCTATATTCTTCAAAGTATTTAAATCTAGGTTCATAGCAAAATTCAAGAGTTCCAAATTGAAAGGTCAATTGATAGAAGATATAATAATAATAATAATAATAATAATAATAATAATAATAATAATAGATGCTTTAGAGTTTGAGTATAGGGAAAATACAAGACACACAATCAATTGAAATTACAAAAAAAAAAAAAAAAAAAAAAAAAAAAAAGGATAAACATTCAAAATGTCGTGAAAGTGAAATGCTGAAATAGAGGGACAGGTTTTTTTTTTTTTTTTTTTTTTTTTTAAGAAATGGGATATAAAAGTTTTTATTTATAAAAAAATGGGAGATAATTTTTTTATTTTTTAAACAAAAGTTACGATAATGTGGTTAAAAAGTGCCATGAATATCTCCTGTAACTTTTCCTCATTTTGTTGTTGTTACTGCTATTTTCTTGCAAGTAGAAACTGCCTTTTTAACAGGAGCCGGTGAGTCATTTGACCCACCAAAATTTTGTTAGACTCACAGCAAAAAAGAGAAAACGCTTTTTGATCTATGATTACATGCCAACCAATGTCAAAAAAGAGATTTCATGTATGAAACTTTCTATAATACAGTGATTATTATTATACAAATATATTAATGAGTAATTCTTGGGTGTATAGAAATAAATTAATAGAAAAAATTAAGTATAATTACGACTAAGTACATTTTGATTTGGATATATGGACAATCAAGCAAATTAATTAGTACTCCAAGTAGCCACTTGTATAGATGTTTTATGTCAACTTCAAAATGTACCAAGGTTTAAACATTCACTACAAGAAATTTTATTTTTTAATGTCATTGCAATAGTTGATGTGATGTGTTACAATAAAATATGAGGTAATAGGTTTGTGCAACAAAAAATTCTATTACAATAAATTCTAAATATTTTAATGACAACTTTAATGAAATGATATATATGTTGTTGCCATTAAAATTTATTGCTTCAAATATCTTGTAGCAATAGGCTATTATTTTACGAATATTATTATAATAGATTGCAAATAATTTAAAAAAATAATTCAAATTAAATTATTTAAACAATATCTTCATTGTAATAGATAATTATTTCATGTTTATCATAAAATAATTGATATTAGGTTATTGCAATAATATATTCGATGCAACTTCATGTCTATTATTAGATTAGATTGAAAAATAATTAATATCAGGTTATTACAATAATAACTTCGTTGTTATAAGCAATCATTTCGAGGTAAGAATTGTGTTGAAATAACGTATTTTGTATCTTTGTCTCTTTGTCTCTTTTTTAACGCCATGTTTTTTATGTGACTAACAATGCTTGTTCAATCCAATTTGCAGGCAGAAGTACATGCCCTGTTCTTGTTGCCCCACTCATGCTTTATAAGTGTTTGGCACAAGCATGAGTGTACCACTACTACACATATGTTGTAGTGGTACACTCATACTTGTGCCAAGCACTTATAAAGCATGAGTGGGGCGCATCTTTTGCCGATGTGGGACAGACGTTGCACATAAGCATGCCTCCCATATCGCTTGAAAACAAAACTGTCATTACAAGAAAAAATTTCATTGTAATAAACTCCAAATATTTTAATAACAACTTTGATGCAATGACATATATGTTGTTGCCATAATAATTTATAATTTGAATATCTTTTAGTAATATGTTATTATTTTACGAATTTTATTGTAATAAATTGTAAATAATTCGGGTCAAAATTATTGCATCAATATATTCATTGTAATATATTATTATTTCAAATTTATCATTTCAATAGATTGCAAAATAATTGATATCAAGTTATTGAAATGATATTTTCGTTGAAACTCCATGTTTATCGTTGCAATAAATTGTAAAATAATTGATATTAAGTTATTGCAATAACAACTTTGTTACTATATGTGGGTGTGAAAGCCCAACGCTACGTATTGGGCCTGGGGCCCATTTTGAATATCACTGTTTGTCCGAAGAGGTAAAAGGGATCAGGGCTGAGTCCGTTTGGTGGAAGTGCACTTGAAAAGGAATGATGGACATGTCCAAAGACAGTCATATTGGTCCGAAGAGGTTCCCCTCATCGGATCATTAGAGAACTTGATCAAGCAAATATACTGAAGACTTGAGCAACCTACCCAGCTGATTTCACGGTAAAGGGAGAACTCTGAGCATGCCTAGGGATGAGAAGAATACAAAATATCTTAAAGGAAAAGCTGCTACCACCGCATTTAATGCACTGCAGCAACTTTCCTGGCCGCATTTATGTGGAGAAGACACCTGAATAGTTCAACCTCATCTACTACCACTCACAGCAGACTAAAGCAAACGCCTGATGTGACATGTACTCAAGTGAATGCTTGGATGAAGAACAAGTGTATGGTGAAGATGAGGAAGGAGGAGGATATATAAAGGAAGTAGGTCTCTGAAATATGGGCGGAGAAAAATTGTATTCATTTTGGTTTATAAACATTAAGCCTCTTCGGATTCAAGAGGATTCTTACTGAATACTAGTCTAAACGTCATTTTATCCATACTTGCCTATTTGAATCGTTGCTAAATTCATATCCAGCCCAGCTGTTTAACCCATTCTCTACAAATTTATTGTTCAGGGTTCATTGGGCTTACAGTCTGTAAAGTTTGTGCTTGGCCCATCAAATTTTGACCCTACAATTGGCGCCGTCTGTGGGGAATAGCTTGAGCAAAAGTGGAAGCAACACCTCATAAATGGCTGAATCAAGGCAACGTCCAGCAGAGTCTAGGTCATCTCAACACACCGATCCTTTTCTTAATCTGGAACGGAGGCAGGATCGCGAAGGTAGCATACACACCGCACATGACAATCGGAACCAGTCGCATGGAGAGAGCCACATGTCCCATGCAGAGAAAAACCAAAGCATGCAGTTAGAAATTGAAAGGCTAAAGAGGGAGCTGCGCTATGCAAAGAGGAAACGCGTTTCCTTATACTCTGATGAAGATTCTGAGGACGAACGGGATGTGGTCTACAAGCAGAAACCTCGAACACCAATCAGCGAGTCCTTTCCCTATGAGGAGATGCACCATCGTGAGAGGAATCCTTGGAGCCCCTTACCTAGGGGCGTAGGGAACGATGCTATGAATAAAGCTCTGGATCAGATTTCCAGATCCCCTTTTACGCGTAACATCGAGAATGCGAGACTTCTTCGACATTTCCACCAGCCTACATTCACCATCTACAACGGCCGGACAGACCCTGTGGAACATGTGAGTCATTTCAACCAGAGGATGGTCGTTCACTCCAGAGATGAGGCCCTAATGTGCAAGGTCTTCCCATCCAGCCTGGGACCGATCGCCATGAGATGGTTTGATAGTCTAAAAGCGAACTCCATAAGCTCTTTCCAAGAGCTAACCTAGGCATTTGGGTCGCGTTTTGTCACTTGTTGAAGGGTTCCGCAGTCCATGGCCTCCCTATTATCCGTCAGCATGAGAGAGGGTGAAACTTTGAAGTCATATTCAGATAGATTCTGGGAAACGTATAATGAGATGGAGGAAGATTGTGACCTGGTAGCCATCAGCTCTTTTAAGCTAGGCCTTCCCACTGAATATGGCTTGAGGACGTCCCTAATGGGTAAACCTGCTACCAGTGTACGTCAGTTGATGGATAGGATTGACAAGTACAAAAGAGTTGAAGAAGACCAACAGCAGGGTAAGAGAAAGGATAAGGTTATCCCTCAGGAGAGGAGGGATTTCAGGTCGGACCGGCAGAACCATAACAGGTCGAGGAAGGATTGGGTCGAACAGGGTTTAGCGAACTTTCAGACAGTCAATGCTATGTTCCGTAAGCCAGTGCACCAAGTCCTGGAGAGAATCAAGAATAAACCTTTTTTCAAGAGGCCAAACAAAATGGTCGGAAACCCTAAAAGGCGCAACCACAATCTCTACTGCCAATATCATCTTGACCATGGGCATACCACTGAGGACTGTAGGAGCCTGTGGGACCATTTGGATCAACTTGTCAGCGTGGGCAAGTTAAAACAACTTTTACACCACTCATATGGTCAGGGAAACCAGGCAAACGCAGGGTCTCAAAGAGATGATTCTGTAAAACCCCCTTTTGGGTACGATAAATGTTATCTTTGCCGCACTAGGGAGGACAGGGTCTTATCGATCCAAAATACTGTCAGTCGCTCAGCTGCCCTCGGAGAGTGTTAACAGAGAGCCAAAGAGGCTTAGGATAAAGGCTCAACCAGTTTTGGGCTTTTCGAACGAGGACAAAATCAGGACCATATAGCCGCATGATGATGCTCTAGTGGTTACTCTTAGAATAGGGGGATACGACGTGAAGAGAGTAATGGTAGATTAGGGCAGCGCCATAGAAATAATGTACCCAGACCTCTATAAAGGGCTGAACTTAGCCCTCGAAGACTTAACGCCCTACAGTTCCCCTCTGGTGAGTTTTGATGGCAAAGTGATCATCCCGAAAAGCCAAATCAGACTACCTGTGCAAACTGGATCCGAGACGGTGGAGGTAGATTTTATAGTAGTGGATGCCTACTCACCCTACACCACGATTGTGGCTAAACTTTGGCTTCATACCCTCGGGACCGTATCCTCCACTCTTCATCAGAAGGTTAAATATCCGTCCGAAGGGCGAGTCGAGGAGATCAATCTACATCCAGACAATGTCTAGTGGTAGCTATCCAGCATAAACCTTAGGCTGAGTCCTCGGACCGTAACGATGAGAGTTTATAGCAGTTAAGACCTTCGGTGCTAGACGCTGAAACCTCGGCCGAAGGGGCAGAGTGTGAAAGCTTAGTGAGGATAGTTATTGATAACGACCCAGAGAAGTTCTTTCAAGTCAGATCCATGTTGCCTCCTCAAGAGAAGGAATAGCTGATAGAATTTCTCAGAGCCAACGTTGATGTATTTGCATGGGACTCCGCAGAAGCCCCAGGAGTAAGCCCAGAGTTCATTTGCCACCATCTAAACGTTAATCCCACCATCGTCCCCAAGAAACAATCGCTTCGGCGTCCATCAAGGGAACACGCAAATGCGATCAGGGAAGAAGTGATGAAACTCAAGCAGGCAGGGGCTATTAAAGAAATCTTTTATCCTGAATAGCTGGCTAACACGGTGGTGGTAAAGAAGAAAAGCAGAAAATGGCGGGTGTGTGTGGATTTCACTGACCTCAATAAGGCTTGTCCGAAGGATCCGTTTCCAATGTCAAAGATAGACCAACTAGTTGATGCTAACGTTGGACACCTTCGGATGAGTTTCTTGGACGCATTTCAAGGTTATCATCAGATACCACTGACTCTCGGTGATCAGGAGAAAACAGTTTTTGTGACCCCTGTGGGGAATTACCACTACAAGGTAATGCCGTTCGGCCTGAAAAACGCAGGGGCTACCTATCAAAGGATGATGACTAGGATGTTTGAGCCGCAGTTGGGTAAAAGTATGGAGGTTTATATTAATGACATGGTGGTAAAAAGCAAGGTTATTGCTGGGCATATTGGGGATCTCAGGGATGTTTTTAAAATTCTAAGGGGACACTGATTACACTTAAACGCATCCAAGTGTTCGTTTGGTGTGGGATCAGGCAAGTTCTTAGGATATATGATAACTCACAGGGGGATTGAAATTAATCCCGATCAGATAAAGGCCATCAATAACTTTCGAGCTCCTCAGAACCCCAAAGAAATTCAGAACCTGACTGGGATGACTGCTGCCCTCAATAGGTTCATTTCTAGATCAGCAAATAGGTGTAGGCCTTTTTTCTCATTGATCAACAAATGGAAGGGTTTCGAATGGACTGAGGAATATGCTGTTGCTTTTCAGCAACTTAAGGACTACCTAGCTCGACCTCCAATCATGTCCAGTCCTGTGCCAGATGAGGTCTTGTTTGCTTACATCGCTGTAGCTCCTAATGCTGTAAGCTTGGTGTTGATACGGACAGATTGTGGTGTACAAAAACCATTCTACTACGTAAGTAAGTCACTACATGAAGCTGAAATTCGTTATTTGCTACTGGAAAAGGCCATCCTGGCTGTAGTGCTCTGTACGAAGAAGCTGCCTCATTATTTTCAAGCCCACACCGTTATAGTCCTCACCCAGCTCCCGCTCAGGGACATACTCCGAAGCGCCGATTACACTGGAAGGATTGCCAAATGGGGCACGATCCTAGGGGCTTTTAATATCAAATACATGCCTCGCACATCAGTGAAGGGCCAGATCCTTGCGGACTTGGTGGCCGAGTTCACGGAGCTCCATTTAAAAGAAATAACACCAACACTGGGCCTGAATGGAAGGTCTGTTGGCATGGTTTCTCTTCGAAGCCCTTTGACCTGGGAAGTGTACGTAGATGGTGCGTCGAATCAAAGAGGTTCAGGACTGGGACTAGTGTTGATATCCCCCAAGAGAATTGTCATTGAAAAAGCGTTAAAGCTGGATTTCTCAGCGACGAATAATGAGGCAAAGTATGAAGCTCTATTGATAGGAATGACGATGGTACGAAGGATGGGAGGAAAGACAGTTGAAATGTTCTCGGACTCAAGATTAATTGTTGGTCAAGTGCAAGGTGAATTCGAGGCGAAAGACGAAAGAATGCAGGGGTACTTGAGCCGAGCTAAGTCCCTGCAGTCAGAGTTTGAATCTTTTAACCTGCGACACGTCCTCAGAAGTGGTAACATGCATGTCGATTCTTTGGCCACGCTCGCCACCTCTTCGGCGCAGGAATTATCAAGGGTTATCCTCATTGAGGACATGCATAGACCTACGGAATTAAGAAAAGAGGCAGTCCAGGTTCATTATATCAGGGCCGACTTGAGTTGGATGGATCCTATCATCAAGTTCTTGAAGGACGATGTATTGCCTAAAGAAAAAGGGGAAGCAGACAAAGTACGGGGGAAAGCTACGAGGTTCTAGTTATCCAAGGACCATAAACTGTATAAACGCTCCTATTCAGGTCCATACTTATTGTGCATGCATCCTGAAGCAGCTGAATCACTACTAGAAGAATTGCATGAAGGGATCTGTGGGAGCCATACAGGAGGTAGATCCTTAGCTCATCGAGCCATTACTCAAGGTTATTGGTGGCCAAATATGCAGAAAGAGGCCCATGAGTATGTTAAAAAATGTGACCAATGCCAACGGTTTGCGCCAAACATACATCAACCAGGTGGCACTCTTAATCCAATATTCAGCCCAAGGCCTTTCGCTCAATGGGGATTGGATATCGTGGGCCCATTCCCTAAGGCGACAGGAAACAAGAAGTACCTTCTAGTCGGCATGGATTACTTCACCAAATGGGTAGAGGCTGAACCTCTAGCAAACATCAGGGATGTAGACGTAAAAAAATTCATCTGGAAAAATATTGTCACTCGGTTTGGGGTCCCCCATACCCTAATCTCGGACAATGGGCTTCAGTTTGATAGTAAAGCTTTCAAGGGCTATTGTAGTGAACTGGGAATCACAAACAGATACTCTACCCTTGCTTATCCCCAGGGAAATGGACAAGCGGAAGCTATTAATAAAGTCATAGTTAACGGATTAAAGAAGAGGCTGGACGATGCGAAGGGTAGATGGGTGGAAGAATTGCCTCACGTGTTGTGGGCGTACAGAACTACACCTCGCAGGTCTACTGGGGAGACCCCCTTTTCAATGACCTATGGGGCTGAAACTGTTATCCCTCTGGAGACTGGTTTCCCAACATACAGGACTAGCTCGTTTAATCCGATCGACAACGATGGACAGCTGGAAAAGAGTTTAGATCTAATTGAAGAACGGAAGGAAAATGCAATGGTCCAACTGGCGCATTACCAACAAAAGCTCAAGCAGGGCTACGATACCAATGTAAGGCTGAGACCTTTAGAGCCTGGTGATTTGGTGCTAAGAAAAGTGGTGGGTACGGCAAAGAATCTAGCTTGGGGAAAACTAGGACCAAATTGGGAAGGACCATATCGCATCACTTCAAGAGCTAGCATTGGAGCATATTTCTTAGAAGATCTGGATAATCATGTAGTACCCCAGCCGTGGAATGTAAATAACCTCAAAAGGTATTATTATTAAGTGAATCCTTCCTTCAGTCATGGTACCATTTTATTAAACTAATAACTTTCCTAAGTGTTTAAACTTAAATTTAATCATGTCTGTAGTCCTCGGACCAGATGATTTGGGTTAGTTAACACTCATTTACGATTCTCCTAAGTGTTTAAACTTAAATTCAATCATGCCTGTAGTCCTCAGACCAGATGATTTGGGTTAGTTAACACTCATTTACGATTCTCCTAAGTGTTTAAATTTAAATTCAATCATGCCTGTAGTCCTCGGACCAGATGATTTGGGTTAGTTAACACTCATTTACGATTCTCCTAAGTGTTTAAACTTAAATTCAATCATGCCTGTAGTCCTCGAACTAGATGATATGGGTTAGTTAACACTTATTTACGATTCTACTAAGTGTTTAAACTTAAATTCAATCATGCCTGTAGTCCTCGGACCAGATAATTTGGGTTAGTTAACACTCATTTACGATTCTCCTAAGTGTTTAAACTTAAATTCAATCATACCTGTAGTCCTCGGACCAGATGATTTGGGTTAGTTAACACTCATTTATGATTCTCCTAAGTGTTTAAACTTAAATTCAATCATGCCTGTAGTCCTCGGACCAGATGATTTGGGTTAGTTAACACTCATTTACGATTCTCCTAAGTGTTTAAACTTAAATTCAATCATGTCTGTAGTCCTCGGATCAGATGATTTGGGTTAGTTAACACTCATTTACGATTCTTCTAAGTGTTTAAACTTAAATTCAATCATGCCTATAGTCCTCGGACCAGATGATTTTGGTTAGTTAACACTCATTTACGATTCTCCTAAGTGTTTAAACTAGTAGTCCTCAGACCAGATGATTTTGGTTAGTTAACACTCATTTACGATTCTCCTAAGTGTTTAAACTTAAATTCAATCATGCTTGTAGTCCTCAGACCAGATAATTTGGGTTAGTTAACACTCATTTACGATTCTCCTAAGTGTTTAAATTTAAATTCAATCTTGCTTGTAGTCCTCGGATCAGATGATTTGGGTTAGTTAACACCCATTTACGATTCTCCTAAGTGTTTAAACTTAAATTCAATCATGCCCGTAGTTCTCGGACCAGATGATTTGGGTTAGTTAACACTCATTTACGATTCTCCTAAGTGTTTAAACTTAAATTCAATCATGCCCGTAGTCCTCGGACCAGATGATTTGGTTTAGTTAACACTCATTTACGATTCTCTTAAGTGTTTAAACTTAAATTCAATCATGCCTGTAGTTCTCGGACCAGATGATTTGGTTTAGTTAACACTCATTTACGATTCTCCTAAGTGTTTAAACTTAAATTCAATCATGCCTGTAGTCCTCGGACCAGATGATTTGGGTTAGTTAACACTCATTTACGATTCTCCTAAGTGTTTAAACTTAAATTTAATCATGCCTGTAGTCCTCGGACCAGATGATTTGGGTTAGTTAACACTCATTTAAATTCAATCATACCTGTAGTCCTCAGACCAGATGATTTGGGTTAGTTAACACTCATTTAAGATTCTCCTAAGTGTTTAAATTTAAATTCAATCATGCCTGTAGTCCTCAGACCAGATGATTTGGGTTAGTTAACACTCATTTACGATTCTCCTAAGTGTTTAAACTTAAATTCAATCATGCCTGTAGTCCTCGGACCAGATGATTTGGGTTAGTTAACACTCATTTACGATTCTCCTAAGTGTTTAAATTTAAATTCAATCATGCCTGTAGTCCTCGGACCAGATGATTTGGGTTAGTGAACACTCATTTACGATTCTCCTAAGTATTTAAACTTAAATTCAATCATGCCTATAGTTCTCGGACCAGATGATTTGGGTTAGTTAACACTCATTTACGATTCTCCTAAGTGTTTAAACTTAAATTCAATCATGCTTGTAGTCCTCGGACCAGATGATTTTGGTTAGTTAACACTCATTTACGATTCTCCTAAGTGTTTAAACTTAAATTCAATCATACTTATAGTCCTCAGACTAGATAATTTGGGTTAGTTAACACTCATTTACGATTCTCCTAAGTGTTTAAATTTAAATTCAATCATGCCTGTAGTCCTCGGACCAGATGATTTGGGTTAGTTAACAATCATTTACGATTCTCCTAACTATTTAAACTTAAATTCAATCATGCCTGTAGTTCTCGGACCAGATGATTTGGGTTAGTTAACACTCATTTACGATTCTCTTAAGTGTTTAAATTTAAATTCAATCATGCCTGTAGTTCTCGGACCAGATGATTTGGGTTAGTTAACACTCATTTACGATTCTCCTAAGTGTTTAAACTTAAATTCAATCATGCCTGTAGTCCTCGGACCAGATGATTTGGGTTAGTTAACACTCATTTACGATTCTCCTAAGTGTTTAAATTTAAATTGAATCATACCTGTAGTTCTCGGACCAGATGATTTGGGTTAGTTAACACTCATTTACGATTCTCCTAAGTGTTTAAACTTAAATTCAATCATGCCTGTAGTCCTCGGACCAGATGATTTGGGTTAGTTAACACTCATTTACGATTCTCCTATATGTTTAAATTTAAATTCAATCATGTCTGTAGTCCTCGGACCAGATGATTTGGGTTAGTTAACACTCATTTATGATTCTCCTAGGTGTTTAAACTTAAATTCAATCATATATGTAGTCTTTAGACCAGATGATTTGGGTTAGTTAACACTCATTTACGATTCTCCTAAGTGTTTAAACTTAAATTCAATCATACCTGTAGTCCTTGAACCAGATGATTTCTGTTAGTTAACACTCATTTACGATTCTTCTAAGTGTTTAAACTTAAATTCAATCATGCCTGTAGTCCTCGGACCAGATGATTTGGGTTAGTTAACACTCATTTACGATTCTCCTAAGTGTTTAAACTTAAATTCAATCATGGCTGTAGTCCTCGGACCAGATGATTTGGGTTAGTTAACACTCATTTACGATTCTCCTAAGTGTTTAAATTTAAATTCGATCATGCCTGTAGTCCTCGGACCAAATGATTTGGGTTAGTTAACACTCATTTACGATTCTCCTAAGTGTTTAAATTTAAATTGAATCATGCCTGTAGTCCTCGGACCAGATGATTTGGGTTAGTTAACACTCATTTACTAAGTAATTCTCCTACGAACAGTTTTTCTTAAGTATTATTGTCTATGTCATCAGCATGGTATGGTGGTTAGGTTTACGATTTTCCCAAGTACTTGAATTCAAACTCAACTATGCCAATAGTTTTCTGACCAAATTACTTTCGCCAATTTACATTCCAATGCAGTCGTTATTATCATGAAGCCTCCCTAGCCATGTTTAAGTCAAAATCATGGTGTTAGTTGATTCTCATTTTCAAGCTATGGTTATTTGCTGTGATGATGCATCCTGACATATACCATAATAGTAATAAAGATAAAAAGGAAGCCATTTCATTGATCAAAGGGAAATAACTTTGTTACAAAGCAAAAGAAAATGGTGTCTAACTATTACAAGTACAAAAAAATATATCCCCTAAACACCTAAGCCTTCTTTTGAGGCAATGGGTCAGTTTTCGACGGTTCGCCCACATCACCAGTCTGACCAGGCGCCTGGCTTGCCTCAGCAGGGTTTGGAAGGTTTTGGTCGGCCGATGAAGCATCCAAGGATTCTGGCAGGTCGCAGATGTCGGGGTGGTAATAAATACTCCCAAGCTGCCTTAGGGCAGACTCTGGGGGGACTCCAGCCGCATCAAGGCCTTTGCCCCACGTAATATCACAATAGTCCCTGCAGACCTGCGTAAACTCCTCGATCAGCCTCACTTGGGTCTTCTTCACCCCCAGCATATAGGCAGTTTGCTTTTTAGCCTCAAGTGCTTCCTTGGCCAATTAAGCGTCCTCTTTGGCCAATTAGCGAATCCCTGGTTTTGTCAAGCTCGACCCGAAGACTTTTCACCAACGCTTTCTCTGTCTCCAGGTTGATCTCTATAGTGTACAGCTTTTGGCGTTGGTCTTCGACCTGCCTTTCAGCGCTCTTTAGGCCCGCCTCCAGACTTTTTCTCGCCTTTGTCTCCTCTTTTAGTTGCTCGGAGACGTGGGCACACTCGTCTTTAAGGCTGCCCACTGTTGACACCCCCATTTTGCAACCCGTATTTAACCACGCATGGAGGGTAAAAGGGTAATTTTGCCTTGAAAATATGCATCTTGATTCTAGCCATTAGATCCTTGGACTCATTTCACCAAAATAATCTTGATGTTGTAACGATCAAATTGACTGGTCATAAGCCCTAATCGGACCACCAGATTGAAAGTTATCATCAAATTAAGTTTTAATGGCTAAGATGTACTATCGCAAATTGAGTCCAACTATATATGATTATGAACAATTGATTTCAATTGGTTATAGGAGTGATCAATTTGAGATCAATGATGTGTCATAATTTAATTGGTTAGGACTACATTTTATGGTGAGGTTGCATATACCTAATTAATTAGATAGTTAAACATTAATTATTCAATGAGTAATTTGTGTAATTATCTTTTAATTAGAGTAAATTTGGAACCAATTAATTCTGAAATGGGAGTGATTGGAGCCATTTAATGTTAATTGGGAGCTAATTTGGGACCTATTAATGTTGATTGTGCTGAAACCATTTTCTAACAAATGACCTCTGCTTACCATTTCATCAATATCTCTCAGAATATTTTGAATCTGTGAATGAGGTTAATTTTCCCAGAAACTAGACATCCGGGGCTTCAATTTGAGTACAAGAACGAGACAATTCCGATCAGAATTGGGTCAGATATGATTTTTCAAAGTTGGCTCTACAAGCTGTTACAGCAGCTACGGGAAAACAGAATTTTGGCTTGCTCCCCACTCCCACTAATCTCTCCATTTAATGCACAAGATTTTCCCTAAGGCTAAAATGAGGTCTAGGTTCATAATCCTTGTCAACCCTCATTAAATGGCCTTCCATTCATATTCCCTCCACTACTACTATATAAACCCTCCCTCTCATTCATTCTAGACACACCAAAACCCCCTCTCTTCTCCTCTCTTGAGTTCTAGTGAAGTAGAGTAGTCTTGTCATATCTTGGTCTTCCTGAGACTCAAGGTATTGAGTGAGACTCACTCTTCCTCTCCTAACTCTTCTTTTCCTCCACCTTTAAGATCTCCCTCAAAAGTCTCCTCCTCCACCGTATGGATCTTGCATGAAGGTATAATCTCTTTCCCTAACTAGTTTTTTATATTTCCGTGATGAGAGTTTAAGATTAAAGCATGATAGTAATCACTTAAATTCCCTTGAATATGTTTGAATGTTCTTAAATGTTCTTATGTGTTCTTCACATGTTCTTGGTTGTTCATCACATGTTCATGCATAAACACTAGTTTTGATCTTAAATCCACATCAAAAATATGAAAAACATATTTGTTTCATAATTCTTTTAAATCCTTGAATCTAGGATATCACCATACACACACATTCACTAAAATTTATTTTTCAATCCAAATGCAATGCTTAATAAATTGAATTAGGGTTTATCACATGCACACACATTGAATTTAACATGTAAATTAATTGACATATTGGATAATATGATATGATTGTTGGCCACCATAGTCTAGAAGACCGGTTTCACCGGGCAAGGTGGGTGCCTAATACCTTCCCACCTTGTAACATAGCCTCCGAACTTAGATCAAGGGTTAGTAAATCAAATGCTTATCCATGTAATTTTCGATTTTTAGATTGTAACTAGGAAACAAAGCCATGTACTTTATCTTAGATTGTATCTAGGACCAAAGTCGTGTAATTTCCTATGTTCAATGTAAATTCAATTTCAAATTAATAAAATGATGAATTTTTCAATTATGGTTTTCTTATTTATTCCAACAATTAAATAAGTGGCGACTCCATTGTAAAACCCTTAATTTAAAGGGGAAAATATAACTAGTCGAACCTCCATTTTGAGAGGCAATAACACGACTCCACCCATTCACGTGGGTTTGGCCCAACACTCCTTTAAAAAAAGGGGGCTGGGGGCGCGGTCTCTCACAGTGGCGACTCCACTGGGGATATTGAGGGCTAGGCTTCAATTAGGTTATGGTGGCCAACCATGTCATTGTTTGTTTATTACTTTTTGTATATAATATGTCTAATATGTCATTATATTGCATGTCATGCATCATTTACTTGAATGAAATTTATTTTATTTGTGTGCTAGCCCGGAAGCCCGGTAGCATTAGCCGTGGATTGTGGTCTTCCTGAGACTCACATACCCAGCGGTGAACCTACCACCCACCGCGACAAGGATCATCATGGTTAGGCCATGGTGGTTCATAGGGACAAACTGTACTGTTCGGACCAACGCGGCGCTCCTAGCGTCACAAGTTGGGAGGTACGACGTCCTAGCTTGTGGGAACCTTTAGCCTACCTTCTACCCATGTTGTAATGACTCATAGAACCTACCTTTAGGTCGGTCCATGTAAATTGCATTTCATTACGCATTTGTTTGGCCGTTGTTTGAACCATGATAACTTAAGTCCAACACTTGAGCTCATCATGATTGTTTGGACCTTGTATGTTGTGAATTAACTCAAGCCCAAAAGCCTATGATTGAACTCTACTTGGTAGTGAAGCCCAAAATTGTTTCTTGAATGAGTCTAAGCACAACACTTGAGCCCATCGAAGGTGTATAGACATGGTCAACATTGAAGGCCAAAAACTTACAAGATGCATGCCTTCCAAGTGTAAGCCCAAGCCATTTCAAGTAAATACCAAAAGATCAAAATCAAGGTTCAAGCCTTCCAAGTGCAAGCCCAAGCCATTTCATCACAATCAAGGTTCAAGCATCCTAAATGGACCAAGCAGAAGCAAGTGGCCCAACTTTGCAACATCATGGTTAAGCTTAAAGTTTCTATGTTTCTTTGTATTCTAAAAATTCATGTAGCATTTGATGTATTTTGTTCATGTATATATTTAAAAAAAAAATTCAAAATTTTTTTTTTTTTTTTCAAGATTTCAAAATCTTTCCCAAAAATAGAGAAAAATTTTCAAAAAAAAAAAAAAAAAAAAAGTCTTTAGACTAGGGGCATTGAGCCCTTAAGTCATTTAAAAAAAAATTCTTTGAACTAGGACCATTGAACTTCCTAGTGACTTTTCCAAAAAAAAAAACCCAATTTTTTTTTTCAAGATTAAAAAAAAAAAAAAGAAAAAAAAGAAAAAAAAAAAAAAAAAAAAAGGAAGAAGTCTCCTTTTCCAAATGGTACATGAGGATCCCTTGGACAAAACATTTTCTATATCTTGATGTTTAAAGGCTTGAGCAATCAAATTGTACCAAGGAATGATTAATTTCATTTAATCCATGTAAAGACTTTTGCTACTTGACTTAGAATATAAGAAGAAATGGTCTTAAAAGGCAATCATAAAGAATCCATCCATCAAAAAATCCCAAGAAACCATGCACTCAAACCAATTTTCAAAGATCTTTTGTTTCACAACATTAGAGCATTCATACTTTTTCTTTTAAGATGAATTTATTAAAAGAGTTTGAATCACTGTGCCTACAAGCAAGCATTACTAGGGATAGGAGGCCATCTTTGGTTAAACCAAATTATTTCCTATTACCTATAATATTCATCATCCATTGCTAGCCCATTTGAGCCTTTAAACATTAGCCTCTTTTTTGCATGAACCCACTAAAATCTAAACCTAGGGTGGGAAAATTCAAAGTATGTATGCTTAAATCTCATGTTAAGGAGGAGTCGACCTTGAGCTTTGAAGCTAATTGATAAAGCTCTCCTAGAGGACATGAAAGACAAGTAGAGAATTCATTAAGTTAAAGATAAGAGATCATTAAAGTAAAAGGAGTTTTCACTCAATCAAGGAAAGAGAAATGAAATTCCATCAATATGAGAGAAAAAAAAGTGTGCATCAAGTTTGAAGAGCCTAAAATTCATCATGCCAAGAGGAACACAAGATTCATCCAAAAGAGATTTCATCAAAAAAGGAAAGATTCATCAAGCATAGAAAATGTGCAAGTGCATCGAGGCAAGAAAGATGCATAGAGAGTGTATCAAAATGACTTAAGCTGAGAAAAACAAGGGAGGCAAAAGATCCCCAAAAAGTTCATTCAATCAAGAGATGAAAGATAGCCAAAAAAAAAAAAAAAAAAAAAGCCCGCTAGGCTGAAAACCCAAAAGGGCAGTCTAGGCAAAAGTTAGGGCCAAACAAAAAAAAAAAAAAAAAAAAAAAAGCCCGCTAGGCTAAAAACCCAAAAGGGTAGTCTAGGCAAAAGTTAGGGCCAAAAAAAAAAAAAAAAAAAAAAAAAAAAAAAAAAAAAAAAAAAAGAAGAGAGAAGGAAAATCCTAGCAAATTGAAAACTTGAAGATGTAACAAGATGAAAGTCTAGAGGTATGATTCAAGAGGAATGAGCATAAAAACAAATGTTGATACAAGTGATCAATGAAGACTAGTGAGAAGATGGCAAAGAAGAAATGGGAAAACTTTTCCAATACTTGATTTTTGAGTAATGCATACTTGGGGGAACATCATAGGGAATTTTGAGCCTTTTTATATCATTCATTTCATAACCTAAACCCAGCCTACATTACAACCCATGAATAAGACCCCCTTGAAGTCTTGCTAATTGTAGGCACATCTTAAATTCTAATAATATTTTTCTCTTGAATTAAAAAGGAAAAGTGCTTAAAATTGTCACCCCACAGAATGATATGTCCGAGGACAAAATTTCTCAAATTCTCAAATCCTCAAAATGACTCAAAAGAACTTCCAAATCTGGAGCACTCTCCTTGTTTGCACCTAACAATGTGATTCATAAATATTATCACATTTCATTTCTTGATTGCCTTTGGAGACTTAATCTGACGATGTTCAAAAAGATGAAGCAAATTTGATTACATGAGTCTAATGATCTTGATCCTTCCTAATCAAAGAGATTTGTTTGATTCTTAAACACTTTGATTTGCCAAAATGATTGTTCAAATGACCACCTCTTGTTCATTAAAAGAAAAAAAAAAAAAAAAGGAAATTTGTTTTTTTTTTTTTTTTTTTAAAAAAAAAAAAACATTCTTTTTCAAAATCCAGTTCTCTTGAACTACGTCTTGACCTGATCCTCTACGAGAGAGGTACGTAGGCAGCCTTTCAAAGGCCCGGTCCCATTCACCCAAACAACCTTGGAGAACAAAGTCAAAACAATGTGACAAAATTGTTTGGGTGCATGTTAGGTTAAGCCCATTTGTTTGCATTAAGCATGTTTAAACTTGGAGCATCGGCCTATTTATATTGTGTGCAAGTTTTCATGATAATTGGTTTCTAACAAGCTAGAGAAAGAAAGCCATTTTGCAGGAACCAATGATGGTGGACCATGATCTTCTTTCATGTTCCCCAATGGTGACAACATCAAATGAATTCAGCTTCAATCTAAGCATGGAATATGCCCCAAACTGGGGGCATTGGGTAAGTACTTCCAATTAATTTTAATAAATAAATCCATTGCTAATTGAAATTATCTTTTTACAGGAACTAAGTAAGGACTTATCCAGAAATCCACATCAACTTCTTGCCAAAGTTATTCGCATTCAAAGGATAGGTTTTTCAACCAAAAAAAAAAAAAAAAAATTGTGAATTTATCTTCATTACTTTTACTCCATCCTCATCTTCTTCACTTTTTGATAATGAACAAATCTTCATATTTCAAACAAAAAAAAAAAAAAAAACAAAAAAAAAGGACAAAAGACAAAATTTTCAAAAAAAAAAAAAAAAAAAATTTCAATTCTTTCTGAATCTTTCAAGAAAAGAAAAAGAAAAAAAAAAAAAAAAGAGAATTTTCAAAAAGCCTTGGGACTAGGGGCTCAAGCTTCCTAGGTTGCTTTCAAAAAAAAAAAAGAAAAGAAAAGAAAAGAAAAAATTTTCAAAAAGCCTTGGGGCTAAGGGCATTGGGTTCCTAGGTTGCTTTCACAAAAAAAAAAAAAAAACAAAACAAAACAAAAAAAAAGGAATTTTCGAAAAAGCCTGGGGACAAGGGGCATTGGGCTCATACTTCTTAGGTTTTAAAAAAAAAAATTCACCAATCAAAATTTTCAATTCATTCAAAAAAAAAAAAAATTTTTCAAGATTTCCAAATTTTTTTCAAAAAAAAAAAAAAAAATCATCAGCCAAAATTTTCAATTCTTTGAAAAAAATTCAAGATTTCCAAATTTTTCAAAAAAAAAAAAAAAAAATTTTCAATTCCCTCAAAAAATTCAGGATTTCCAAATTTTTTCAAAAAAAAAAAAAATCAATTATTTGAAAAAAATTCAAGATTTCCAAATTTTTCAAAAAAAAAAAATCATCATCAATCAAAAATTTTCAATTCCTTCAAAAAATTCAAGATTTCAAATTTTTTCCAAAAAAAAAAAAAAAAAAAAATACTTCATTAAATTCTTCTTCCAGAACAAAAAGCTATGATCTTCTTCCATATTCTCCAGTGGTGCAACATCAAGTTGACTGTCTACCCTTAGCATTCATCGAAGCATGGAATATGTCCTAAACTAGGGGCATTCGCCAGGTATGCCGAATTCTTTTCAATGAAAAACTCTGTTACTAATTGAAAATATTTATTTTGCAGGTACTAGGGTAAAAGGCCCATACACATCGGCATGAGTCAAAAGATCCAAAAATCCTAGGTCTCTGAAAACATGAGTCAGGATCCAGAACCTTTGGTCCTCTGAAAACATGAGCCAAAGCCCAAAAACCCTTGGTCCTCAGAAAACATGAGCCAAGATCCAAGAATCCTAGGTCTCTGAAAACATGAGCCAGGATCCAAAACCTTTGGTCCTCTGAAAACATGAGCCAAAGTCCAAAAAACCCTTGGTCCTCTAGAAAACATGAGCCAAGATCCAAAAGTCCTAGGTCTCTGAAAACATGAGCCAGGATCCAGAACCTTTGGTCCTCTGAAAACATGAGCCAAAGCCCCAAAAACCCTTGGTCCTCTGAAAACATGAGCCAAGATCCAAAAATCCTAGGTCTCTGAAAACATGAACCAGGATCCAGAACCTTTGGTCCTCTGAAAACATGAGCCAAAGCCCAAAAACCCTTGGTCCTCTGAAAACATGAGCCAAGATCCAAGAATCCTAGGTCTCTGAAAACATGAGCCAGGATCCAGAACCTTTGGTCCTCTGAAAACATGAGCCAAAGCCCTAAAAACCCTTGGTCCTCTGGAAAACATGAGCCAAGATCCAAAAATCCTAGGTCTCTGAAAACATGAGCTAGGATCCAAAACCTTTGGTCCTCTGAAAACATGAGCCAAAGCCGAAAAACCCTTGGTCCTCTGAAAACATGAGCCAAGATCCAAGAATCTTAGGTCTCTGAAAACATGAGCCAAGATCCAAAACCTTTGGTCCTCTGAAAACATGAGCCAAAGCCCCAAAAACCCTTGGTCCTCTGAAAACATGAGCCAAGATCCAAAAATCCTAGGTCTCTGAAAACATGAACCAGGATCCAGAACCTTTGGTCCTCTGAAAACATGAGCCAAAGCCCAAAAACCCTTGGTCCTCTAAAAACATGAGCCAAGATCCAAGAATCCTAGGTCTCTGAAAACATGAGTCAGGATCCAAAACCTTTGGTCCTCTGAAAACATGAGCCAAAGTCCAAAAAACCCTTGGTCCTCTGGAAAACATGAGCCAAGATCCAAAAATCCTAGGTCTCTGAAAACATGAGCCAGGATCCAAAACCTTTGGTCCTCTGAAAACATGAGCCAAAACCCAAAAACCCTTGGTCCTCTGAAAACATAAGCCAAGATCCAAGAATCCTAGGTCTCTGAAAACATGAGTCAGGATCCAAAACCTTTGGTCCTCTGAAAACATGAGCCAAAGCCCAAAAACCCTTGGTCCTCTGAAAACATGAGCCAAGATCCAAGAATCCTAGGTCTTTGAAAACATGAGCCAAGATCCAAAAATCCTAGGTCTCTGAAAACATGAGCCAGGATCCAGAACCTTTGGTCCTCTGGAAAACATGAGCCAAGATCCAAAAATCCTAGGTCTCTGAAAACATGAGCCAGGATCCAGAACCTTTGGTCCTTTGAAAACATGAGCCAAAGCCCCAAAAAACCCTTGGTCCTCTGAAAACATGAGCCAGGATCCAGAACCTTTGGTCCTTTGAAAACATGAGCCAAAGCCCAAAAAACCCTTGGTCCTCTGGAAAACATGAGCCAAAATCCAAAAATCCTAGGTCTCTGAAAACATGAGCCAGGATCCCGAACCTTTGGTCCTCTGAAAACATGGGCCAAAGCCCCAAAAACCCTTGGTCCTCTGAAAACATGAGCCAAGATCCAAAAATCCTAGGTTTCTAAAAACATGAACCTGGATCCAGAACCTTTGGTCCTCTGAAAACATGAGCCAAAGCCCAAAAAACCCTTGGTCCTCTGGAAAACATGAGCCAAGATCCAAAAATCCTAGGTCTCTGAAAACATGAGCCAGGATCCAGAACCTTGGTCCTCTGGAAAACATGAGCCAAGATCCAAAAATCCTAGGTCTCTGAAAACATGAGCCAGGATCCAGAACCTTTGGTCCTCTGAAAACATGAGCCAAAGCCCAAAAAACCCTTGGTCCTCTGGAAAACATGAGCTAAGATCCAAAAATCCTAGGTCTCTGAAAACATGAGCCAGGATCCAAAACCTTTGGTCCTCTGAAAACATGAGCCAAAGCCCAAAAACCCTTGGTCCTCTGGAAAACATGAGCTAAGATCCAAAAATCCTAGGTCTCTGAAAACATGAACCAGGATCCAGAACCTTTGGTCCTCTGAAAACATGAGCCAAAGCCCAAAAAACCCTTGGTCCTCTGGAAAACATGAGCCAAGATCCAAAAATCCTAGGTCTCTGAAAACATGAGCCAGGATCCAGAACCTTGGTCCTCTGGAAAACATGAGCCAAGATCCAAAAATCCTAGGTCTCTGAAAACATGAACCAGGATCCCGAACCTTTGGTCCTCTGAAAACATGGGCCAAAGCCCCAAAAAACCCTTGGTCCTCTGGAAAACATGAGCCAAGATCCAAAAATCCTAGGTCTCTGAAAACATGAGCCAGGATCCAGAACCTTTGGTCCTCTGAAAACATGAGCCAAAGCCCAAAAAACCCTTGGTCCTCTGGAAAACATGAGCCAAGATCCAAAAATCCTAGGTCTCTGAAAACATGAGCCAGGATCCAGAACCTTTGGTCCTCTGAAAACATGAGCCAAAGCCCAAAAAACCCTTGGTCCTCTGGAAAACATGAGCCAAGATCCAAAAATCCTAGGTCTCTGAAAACATGAGCCAGGATCCAGAACCTTTGGTCCTCTGAAAACATGAGCCAAAGCCCAAAAAACCCTTGGTCCTCTGGAAAACATGAGCCAAGATCCAAAACTCCTAGGTCTCTGAAAACATGAGCCAGGATCCAGAACCTTTGGTCCTCTGAAAACATGAGCCAAAGCCCAAAAAACCCTTGGTCCTCTGGAAAACATGAGCCAAGATCCAAAAATCCTAGGTCTCTGAAAACATGAGCCAGGATCCAAAACCCTTGGTCCTCTGAAAACATGAGCCAAGATCCAAAAATCCTAGGTCTCTGAAAACATGAGCCAGGATCCAGAACCTTTGGTCCTCTGAAAACATGAGCCATAGCCCACCCTTGGTCTTCTGGAAAACATGAGCCAAGATCCAAAAATCCTAGGTCTCTGAAAACATGAGCCAGGATCCAACACCTTTGGTCCTCTGAAAGCATGAGCCAAAGTCCAAAAAACCCTTGGTCCTCTGGAAAACATGAGCCAAGATCCAAAAATCCTAGGTCTCTGAAAACATGAGCCAGGATCCAGAACCTTTGGTCCTCTGAAAACATGAGCCAAAGCCACAAAAACCCTTGGTCCTCTGGAAAACATGAGCCAAGATCCAAAAATCCTAGGTCTCTGAAAACATGAGCCAGGATCCAACACCTTTGGTCCTCTGAAAACATGAGCCAAAGTCCAAAAAACCCTTGGTCCTCTGGAAAACATGAGCCAAGATCCAAGAATCCTAGGTCTCTGAAAACATGAGCCAGGATCCAGAACCTTTGGTCCTCTGAAAACATGAGCCAAAGCCCAAAAAAACCCTTGGTCCTCTGGAAAACATGAGCCAAAATCCAAAAATCCTAGGTCTCTGAAAACATTAGCCAGGATCCAGAACCTTTGGTCCTCTGAAAACATGAGCCAAAGCCCAAAAAACCCTTGGTCCTCTGGAAAACATGAGCCAAGATCCAAAAATCCTAGGTCTCTGAAAACATGGGCCAGGATCCAGAACCTTTGGTCCTCGATCCAGAACCTTTGGTCCTCTAAAAACATGAGCCAAAGCCCCAAAAATCCTAGGTCTCTGAAAACATGAGCCAGGATCCTTGGTCTTCCATTTTTTTCCTTTTTTGACCTCAGGTAGGCATGTCTGGTACTTATTCAAAAAAAAAAAAAAAAAAATTTCATGCATGAACTACGTTTGGACCTGATCCTCCCACCAAGAGGTACGTAGGCAATCTCCCTCGAGATTCGGTCCACATTTTGACCCATAACATGACTTTCTGCATTTTCATCTACATGCATCATACATTCACCACGGTTAAATACTGATTGCAAAGTTAGGTGTCTCTTTCATACATTGACATTCGCTTTTCAAGCTCTGCCAATGAGGGGCATTCTGTTGACACCCCATTTTGCAACCCGTATTTAACCACGCATGGAGGGTAAAAGGGTAATTTTGCCTTGAAAATATGCATCTTGATTCTAGCCATTAGATCCTTGGACTCATTTCACCAAAATAATCTTGATGTTGTAACGATCAAATTGACTGGTCATAAGCCCTAATCGGACCACCAGATTGAAAGTTATCATCAAATTAAGTTTTAATGGCTAAGATGTACTATCGCAAATTGAGTCCAACTATATATGATTATGAACAATTGATTTCAATTGGTTATAGGAGTGATCAATTTGAGATCAATGATGTGTCATAATTTAATTGGTTAGGACTACATTTTATGGTGAGGTTGCATATACCTAATTAATTAGATAGTTAAACATTAATTATTCAATGAGTAATTTGTGTAATTATCTTTTAATTAGAGTAAATTTGGAACCAATTAATTCTGAAATGGGAGTGATTGGAGCCATTTAATGTTAATTGGGAACTAATTTGGGACCTATTAATGTTGATTGTGCTGAAACCATTTTCTAACAAATGACCTCTGCTTACCATTTCATCAATATCTCTCAGAATATTTTGAATCTGTGAATGAGGTTAATTTTCCCAGAAACTAGACATCCGGGGCTTCAATTTGAGTACAAGAACGAGACAATTCCGATCAGAATTGGGTCAGATATGATTTTTCAAAGTTGACTCTACAAGCTGTTACAGCAGCTACGGGAAAACAGAATTTTGGCTTGCTCCCCACTCCCACTAATCTCTCCATTTAATGCACAAGATTTTCCCTAAGGCTAAAATGAGGTCTAGGTTCATAATCCTTGTCAACCCTCATTAAATGGCCTTCCATTCATATTCCCTCCACTACTACTATATAAACCCTCCCTCTCATTCATTCTAGACACACCAAAACCCCTTCTCTTCTCCTCTTTTGAGTTCTAGTGAAGTAGAGTAGTCTTGTCATATCTTGGTCTTCTTGAGACTCAAGGTATTGAGTGAGACTCACTCTCCCTCTCCTAGTTCTTCTTTTGTCCTCCTCCCTAGGACCTCTACCAAGAGTCTTCTCCTCCACCATATGGATCTTGCATGAAGGTAGAATCTCTTTCCCTAACTAATTTTTATATTTCCATGATGAGAGTTTAAGATTAAAGGATGATAGTAATCACTTAAATTCCCTTGAATATGTTTGAATGTTCTTAAGTGTTCTTATGTGTTCTTCACATGTTCTTGATTGTTCATCACATGTTCATGCATAAACACTAGTTTTGATCTTAAATCCACATCAAAAATATGAAAAACATGTTTGTTTCATAATTCTTTTAAATCCTTGAATCTAGGATATCACCATACACACACATTCACTAGAATTTATTTTTCAATCGAAATGCAATGCTTAATAAATTGAATTAGGGTTTATCACATGCACACACATTGAATTTAACATGTAAATTAATAGACATATTGGATGATATGATATGATTGTTGGCCACCATAGTCTAGAAGACCAGTTTCACCGGGCAAGGTGGGTGCCTAACACCTTCCCACCTTGTAACATAGCCTCCGAACTTAGATCAAGGGTTAGTAGATCAAGTGCTTATCCATGTAATTTTCGATTTTTAGATTGTAACTAGGAAACAAAGCCATGTACTTTATCTTAGATTGTATCTAGGACCAAAGCCATGTAATTTTCCTATGATCAATGTAAATTCAATTGCAAATTAATAAAATGAGGAATTTTCAATTATGGTTTTCTTATTTTTCCAATAATTAAATAAGTGGCGACTCCATTGTAAAACCCTTAATCTAAAGGGGAAAATATAACTAGTCGAACCTCCATTTTGAGAGGCAATAACACGACTCCACCCATTCACGTGGGTTTGGCCCAACATTCCTATAAAAAAGGGGGCTGGGGGCGCGGTCTCTCACACCCACTGCCTTCTTAGCCTCCGTCTGAGAATGGACCTTCGCTTGTACTTCAATGTGTTTCTTCTTGTTCCACTCCTCAGCCACGTATACTTGTTGAGCAATCTGTGTGGCAGATGAAGAATTTTTTGTTAGTTGTGAGTACAGAAAGGAGTTAAGAGGGTGGGTCAATTATCTTAGCATGGCTAAATCCCTTTTAAGGGATAGAAAGTGCTCTTGTTGGCTGAAGTGCCTGTAGGACTCCATGTCCTTTGGGAGGAGCAGAGGTTGCTGTAGTGCCTCTGCGATATGACCGACCTTCCCTCCAGCATAGTTTCTAAGGGAGGCATCATATGGGATGGCTGCACCATCCAATATTAACTTCGGGGACCATACTCGAGTTCCTCACCGTACGTCTACGGCCAAAGGGTCTTCCCTACTCTTAGTAGACGAAGCCCTTCTGCTTCTAGTGTTGTGGGCCATTTTCTGTTGCTTAGGCCCCTTCGGAGGTGCCACCTCTTTCTCTTCAGTCTCAACTGCAACCCTCTTCTTTTTTAGATCCAGCAGTGGCTTTAGGCCGAGATCAGAGGGAGCTTGAGGAGGGGGAGGAGGAGGGGGAAGAGTGACCGTGGGCTGGGATGTACCAGCACCTTTGGCCGTGGCCTTCGGCCTTCTATTCTTCATCAGGTCTGTCAGACTCTGCATGTCTTCTTCAGAAGAGTCGTCAAGCACGTCTATCCTCTGTGGGAGAACAACGGATTGCCTATCAATCCCTTCGTCGGCGTCCAAAATTTGAACCTCTTCTGAAGCTTCCCCTTCAAATCTGAACTGGTCAATCTACTCGTCAAGTGAAGGGGTTGAAGAAGCAACTCTCTCGCCCTCTGCTGCCGACTGAAGAGGAACCTGCTGAACAGGCTAGACGAGCAACGGAATGCCCTGTGGGTTTGGGTGTGGCACAAGGGCGAGGTCAAAGGGAGCTAAAAAATCCTTCCGAGCAACGTTGATGCGGTTAATGCGGCAGTCTCCGAGTGTTATCGCATTGCCGATTGGCTGAAAATCCTTTGACTTTGGGGTATTGCCGAGGATAAGATGCACAACCCTAAGCTGCCCGTCTTCGCTTGCGAAGATCTCTGACCGAAGAAGGAAATTGAGTGCTGCTGTGTTTGTAAGGCTCAGCCGAGGAGCGACGTGATCCCTATCTGTAAACATCAAAGTGAAACTGTCAGAAAACTTAAAATGTGATAGAAGGAGAAGGCTGAATCATTAAAAGCAAAAACCCTTAACCTATTGTTAGGAAACCTAAATATGGGATATCTCACCTAGCTCTCCTGGCTGGGTAGGGCAATGAAACCCGTCATGCCACGCGCCCGAGACGATTAGATAGTCGTCTTTGATCCCTTTGTTAGATTTGGGAAGATAAGAGAAGAGCCTGACTATATCGGATCGAGATCTAAGATAGTATCTCGACCCTTGTTTGGTACGACACTCGTACATGTGTACCACATCGAGGCAGGTGAGCCCCAACCCTAGATGTTGGTTCAGGTCGTCGACTGCCCCTAAAATTCTAAACACGTTAGGTCCGCACTGCTCAGGGCAAAGTCTATGGTTTCGGAGATAGTCTTTGGTGACGTGACCCATGGGGATGGTCATTCCTCCCTTTAGGAAGGCGATAATGGGGATTGCAACTTCGCCCACTTCTCGGTTTGTTAATAACTCTTCCGTAGAGCAGTATCTTAAGCCCATATCCTGGGGAATACGATACGTTGCCCTAAACTTCTCCATCTGGGAAGGACTATTCACCAGATATTTAAACCTACCCATTTTTAGTTAAGATAGAGGGGAAAGGTGCAAAACAGTGACTGGGGAGTGACTATCCAAAGGCTGAAGAGGCAAACCAAAAAGAATGTGAAAATCTCGAGTGAGGAACTTACGCGGAATCAAATTGAAGAATGACCTTTAAGGTTTGTAGAAAGATCGTGGCTGACCCTTCGGTGAGTTGATGTTGATGACAGGAAGGACTTTGTGAGCGTGAATGCTTGAATTCGCTGAGTCTTTGGAATTTGCAAAGTAAAAGGGAAAATAACCCCTTTTAAGGCTTTATATAGGGGCGGGCAAAATGGTGGGATTTATCCCGCACAAATTTTGAGAAAAATCACGTCTGTTGGATCTGTAGCTTACCGTTGGATTCCATAGACAAGACGCTGCCTGGAGCAATTAATGGCGCCTGGGAAACGGTGCAACAACGGCAATAATGAAGCGCCTAAATTTATGCGCATACACGTGTGGATTCAGAGGTTCAATGATTTCAAAGCTTTTATTTCGCAAAAGATCAAAATCCCATTTTTTCTCTTCGGATGCGAACGAAAAATTAGAATTTTGAGGGGCTATTGTGGGTGTGAAAGCCCAATGCTACGTATTGGGCCTGGGGCCCGTTTTGAATATCACTGTTTGTCCGAAGAGGTAAAAGGGATCAGGGCTGAGTCCGTTTGGTGGAAGTGCACTTGAAAAGGAATGATGGACGTGTCCGAAGACAGTCATATTGGTTCGAAGAGGTTCCCCTTATCAGATCATTAGAGAACTTGATTAAGCAAATATACTGAAGACCTGAGCAACCTACCCAGCTGATTTCACGGTAAAGGGAGAACTCTGAGCATGCCTAAGGATGAGAAGAATACAAAATATCTTAAAGGAAAAGCTGCTACTACCGCATTTAATGCACTGCAGCAACTTTCCTGGCCGCATTTATGTGGAGAAGACACCTGAACAGTTCAACCTCAACTACTACCACTCACAGCAGACTAAAGCAAACGCTTGATGTGACATGTACTCAAGTGAATGCTTGGATGAAGAACAAGTGTACAGTGAAGATGAAGAAGGAGGAGGATATATAAAGGAAGTAGGTCTCTGAAATATGGGCGGAGAAAAATTGTATTCATTTTGGTCTATAAACATTAAGCCTCTTCGGATTCAAGAGGATTTTTACTGAATACTAGTCTAAACGTCATTTTATCCATACTTGCCTATTTGAATCGTTGCTAAATCCATATCCAGCCCAACTGTTTAACCCATTCTCTACAAATTTATTGTTTGGGGTTCATTGAGCTCATAGTCTGCAAAGTTTGTGCTTGGCCCATCAAATTTGGACCCTACACTATATATTATCATTAAGAAATTTTCATTGTAATAGATTGCAAAAATAATTAGCATCAAGTTATTGCAACATTTCTTTATTTTAAGGTGTTGCAACAAAATTTTCCTAATGTAGTAAGTATAAAAGTCTCTATTGCAATTGAAAATTATAAGTTATTACAACTAATTAGAGTCACTCTGGGCGAGTGTAACTTGAACCCAAAGCTTGTAATAAATTATAACGAGTATTACCTTTTGAATAATTATAATTGAACTATTTAAATACTATTTTAGTCGGCTAATTATTATAAGTTTAATTATTTTTAAAAAATAATTAATTGTTATATTAATTATGACATATTACTGTCCAACGTTAAAAATCATGAGAATCGTATTTAAATAAATGCGTGTGAATAGTTACATCAATCATCACTTAGAGGGTTTGGAGGTAAACTTTTTTCCTAGTGTAAGTAAATTAAGTTGAACATGAAGGTGATCTTGGGACGTTTGATTTTGAAACAACTATTAGGGGCAAACAAACAATAGGTCGGAAACCCTAAATTCTCTATTTTTTACCTCTCAGCATTATATCATTTTTTAAAAAAAAATTCAAGTTAGAGCGGTGATGGTTTCTTTTAGGTTAAAGATGTACATAATTATATATGTTGATTTTGAAAAATCCTGATTTACTTGATAATAAATGTAATTAGTTGAAAATAAAAATAAAATTACTTTAGGTATTAATTAGAGTGTTGGGTCTGGTTAATATATTTTTCCTGTACGAGCTTTTATCATTGACAATTTAATATGGTCTTCACATATTCATTGGTCTACTTAATTTTTTCGAATATTTTAGTTGTTGCCAGTTGCCGCACTGCCAAAAAGGGAACCCTAAATTCTCTATTTTTTACCTCTCAGCATTACATCATTTTTTTTTTTTAGTTCAAGTTAGAGTGGTGATGGTTTCTTTTAGGTTAAAGATGTACATAATTATATATATGTGTTGATTTTGAAAAATCCTGATTTTCTTGATAATAAATGTAATTAGTTGAAAATAAAAATAAAATTACTTTTGGTATTAATTAGAGTATTGGATCTGGTTAATATATTTTTCCTGTACGAGCTTTTATCATTGATAATTTAATGTGGTCTTCACATATTCATTGGTCTACTTAATTTTTTCGAATATTTTAATTGTTTGCCACACTGCCAAAGAGGTAAAAAAATATCTTAAGTAAAATCCCAACCTTAAAAAATATATATAAAAAAAAAAAGTAAAAAAGTTCAAGTTTACAATTGCCGAATTAAGTTGTTGGGTGAATTTTAATGAGTTTTTTACAAGTTACAACATGAAGCCTTACAGTATAATATATATAATTATTTATGCTAGGATTTGAACTTTATGCCATATATATAAGTTGTCTATTGCGTAGCATTGTTGCGAATTTAAAATTAAAAAAAAAAAAAAAAAAAAGCCGTGGGCCAAGTGGTAAAGAATAATTGGAAATGGGCCGGCCCGAGCTTTTTGGGTTCTTTTAGGTTTAGGGCTTCGGTTGACTTGATAGATAGATTTCACGGTTTTAATTGGGTTTGAATCAGGACAGGCTTTAATTCAAAAGTGAGCTTGGGTTAAACTTCATAAAGGAATGGTTAAATTTATTTGAAAATCGAGTTGGGCCAAAATAAATGGATTTGGGTTAAAAGGCTTAGGCATTGGTTGAAATGGGTCTCTGCTGGAGGAGACCATGTTACAAGTTGCAACCAATGTTTGAGATGGAGTATTCACTCATGTCTTGTGTTCATTTACATGCTGGTTTTCTTCACAAACTTCGCCATGTATGTGGTTTTGCATTCACAAAGTTGCAATCCAGGAAGTATTTTGTTATAAAATCTTGGACACCAAAGAATTCGGACATGTTTGTTGCCTCTACCCTTGCTTTGCCAAAAGAGCCTAGTTAAAACCCATACACGGCTTATCCCAGCTAATCCATGTCTCTTATGCTCATTTGTCTTTTGATCCCACCAAAAATTTCTTACCATACTAGTTAAATCATCAAAAAGAGCATTAAGTAGTTTGAAGCAACTCATGGTGTATATCAGATTTTCTCGAGCAACAACATTTATCAAGATCTCTTTACCTGCTTTTGAAAGCAACTTTTCCTTCTCTGTAGTTGTTTTATTTGCTAATTTCTCTTTCACCTAACTGAAGTTTAATAAATTATTTCTAATACACGGATCCCTATATTGAAATAACATTTCATTATGATAGTGCCAAATTGTTAATGGGACATTTGTTATCTGATTGTCAGAATTTGTTAAAAGCTATCTCTAATAAGCGAATAGAACACATATATTATGAAGTCAACTAATGTGCTGATGCGTTAGCTAAAATGAGATCAAGTTATATATAGTACTTCCTTTGTTGTAGAACCACGGCTTGTGGTAGAAAGCCTTTTGGCCTTTGACAATGCTTCTTTATGTTGTAACAGACTTATTTCTACAATTCTCCTGTTAACCAAAAATAATAATAATAACATTTCATTCTTTAGCTTTTTACCAAATATCTTGCATTACACATATAGGTTATTGTCACTATTGAATTAGTGGCAACACCACGTTGAATGTAGAAGGTTTAAATTACTGATGGAGCCAAGAATTTATTTATTTATTTATTTATTATTATTTTTTTTTTTTTTTGAGAATCAGCCAAGAATTTATTCTAAGGGGCTAAACTAAATATTAAAAAAATAAGGAAAAAAAAACTTTATGGCTAATTTTTTTTTTCATAAATTAATTTTAACTCAACAAAAGTGTGTTCTAAACTAATTTATCAACTAATGTATAAATTGTTGATTTTTTAGCTCTCTCCAATTCTTGGCATAATTAAGAAAGTGTTGATAGATTATTAAGTCTAACTTCAAGCTCGAAACATATATGCAATCATATAAAATCAAACAACTAAACTAAATTCTTCTTTACCTCAATATAATAATTACACATATTCCTATTATCAAATATAAATATACAATAAACAAGCATTCAGTAACTAAATTTAATTACTCTATCCACTATTTTCAAATCTATATGATCAAATTATTATTATAAAAAGTAAAATAAAATAAAATTATCAAAATTTAAAAATACAAGCTGTTAAATCGTATATTCTTTACGCTCTTAACACACGTCAAATTTTGTAACAATCGGATATTATTTACTATATCTATATGATCTATAATTTTATATTTATGCATTATTTTAAACTATAAAAACTTGCAAATTAGACAATTTATTGATGACATATCTATTGATTTTTAATTTTCTATAAATTTTGCAAGCACGGAGGATATAAGAAGAAAATGTAATCTAATAGTGAATTTGTCAAAATTTACCTCCAATACAAAGATATTGAGTAAGGTTGTAATTTTATACTACAACCAATTTTATAACTAAATTTTGTCTCACACACGCGCGCGCGCACGCACATATAACAATGACAAAATTTGATTACAAACTTGGTTGTATCAATGGCTATAACTCCCACTAAAAAAATTAACATGATTATATATTTTGAAAATCTAACCATAGATTGCATATTCTTTATATTCCTAACGCTCATTTCAAATTTTGTGCTAATTAGATTTTTTTTTTCTATTTGATTCGTAAACTTATTTTTTGTGTATAATTTTATACTACAAAAATTTAAAATTTAAATATTTAATTGATGACATATTTATTGATCTTTGATTTTTTGAGAATTTTGTAAGCATGAAAGATATAAGAAAAAAAATATATAATCTAATGGTAGATTTTTCAAAATTCACTTTCAATAAAATGATATTGATTAAGTTTGTAGCCAATGGCTACAAAATTTGTCCATAAAACAATTCTAAAGTTTGATGAGGCCCAAATGAATTTTAACAACTAAACTAGTAGCATATATATTTTTCCTTCTCCAATTCTGGAGAGGGGCATGACCCCCCTAGCTTCGCCGCCGGTTCAAATGAGTCTCTGACATGAAGAAAAAGATGGAATTGTGTTTGAATAATGGAATTAATCTGACAAAAAGGTTATTGCTATATTATGTTCCCCTTTTCTCTGTCACTTGTGTTTGAATAATGGAATTGTTGGGTGGTAGAAAATGCCTATGAAACATATATTCTAAGAAGTAGTCCTTGTTTTGACTTCCCAGTTGAAGTTTATTTTATGTCACTTGTATGTTTGGTCTTAGAAACATGAATATTCTTGTCTGGAACCAGGTTTCAATTGGAAAAACAATTGAAACATTCCTTCCAAGCTTTGAATGCGGCCAAAACAGGTTTCACCTACCAATACTCCAAATAGATGTGTTTGGAACTGGAAGCATCTCACATGAAAAGATACCCTTCTGGAACAGCCAATCTGTCTTCGTCCTTAGCCAACTCTCAATTGAAACTATCTTGGCAATCAGGACTTCATTTTTTGGGATCAGACCATAAACAAAAAATTATCACCGTTTCATAATGAAAAATATACAAAAATTTCATATTAAATTAATAACTAAATAATAATACTTGAGTCTATTACTCTGTTTAGTATTAACAAAATATAAATAAAATACAAGACACAGTGTTATTATTTTTTGGGTTTGGTTTGCCTCTAATATTTTCTTAACTGGAATCTCTTTTTGTTTTAATGAGAAAGTGTCACATCACCTACTAACTAAATAAAATGTAGAGGTTAAAACTCACTACCACTTACATGCCATTGTGTATTTAAAAAAAAAAAAATAAGACTTCCAGTTAAAAAAATACAGAAAGTAAGCCATACCCTTATTTTTTAATAGATTTCAAGTGATTTATATATTAAAGTGTACAAGATTTCGCAGCAATTTACCTTGATTTTGAAGCTTGAGGTTATCATAAATTCTCTTGTATAAATAAATTATGTTGTAGCATATATCCAATTTGACATCAAAGTCTCTTTTTCTTTTCAAAAAAAAAGTCAAAACCTAAAATAAAATTTAAAAAAAAAAAAAAAAAAAAAAAAGCATTGAAAACAAAAGCCCAACAATTTGACACTAAAAATAACGCATTAAGTTTGACTATATCGAAAAATTCGGCATTATGTTTTACTCACCAAAACTACATAAAAAATAAAAACTAAAAAAAAAAGACAGAGAATGAATTAATTTAAACATAATTTGTTTCCCATTCTTTTTAGCGATATTAATACCCCAAACTTTTTTTTTTTTTTTTTTTTGATGAATTAATACCCCAAACATATAAACATAGTTAACCTACATTTTCATTATTTTTATTTTTATTCTTATAATTGAAATTAATATATTAACAAAGAAAAATAAATGATAAATTTATCAATCTTGAAGCTTAAACATTTTGTGGTTAAGAAAACGAAATCATAAATAAGATTGATAAAATAAATAAAAACTAAAACCTAATTCGAAAGAGAAAGAGAGACTAGCTAGCTAAATTGGGGTAAGAGTCCTTGCTACTACTGATACCCATGAGGACCTTGAGATATGGGTGGTCCGTGGATGTCTTCAATATGGTAGCAGGGTACTACTTAAGTTTAAATTTTTTGTAATTATTTTTTCTTATTTTTTTATTTTAGGAGGGGCCTAAATGTAAGCCAATTGGCAATTCCCATTTTTGTTTAAGGAGGGGGACCATAGGTGTAAGATTAAGTTAATTTACTTTGATTTTATTTCCAAGTTTCATTATATATAGTTTAAAATTAACTCTAACCAATTTAAAATTATATCTAGCCAATTTAGAACTAATTTAAAGCAATATGGAACTTGTTCAAACTTTCTCATTATTCTAACCATTTGAAACTATTTTAAATTCTCTTAAAATTTTAATGCTTATCATTAACTAAAGTATACACTTTAGTAAAGACAATAGATTTTCATAATGACTGAATTTTTACTATAAAAAAATTAAATATTAACAAAATTTATTGTATTATAGTAACCAAAAAAAAAAAAAAAAATCTAAGAAGTAAAACCATTATATAACAAAATTTTAATTTTTGAAGATCAAGTATAGCAAGTCTAATTTAACTATGCCTTGGAAGTGTGAGTGTAATTTATTTATTTATTTATTTTCTTAATAAAATGGAGCACTAACTTGTTCTATGATTCTATCACATGATATTTATGTAATTCACAAATAGATATTGATATTTATTTTTTGAGATAGTTACAATATGTTACTATCTACATAACTCGAATATTTTCCTCTCTTGAATTACTAAGTACTTTGTGCATAGAAATATGTTAATTAAGTTACAAGGCTCTTGGCATTTATTGTTATTATAAAACTTAGATTGGAAACATTTCATATTTGTGTAATTATTGAAGTTATTTTTTAAGATATATTTATTTTTTATTATAATTTTATAGTTGGAGAAGAATTGATTTAAACCATATTCATCTCTACTGAAAACACCACGAGGCTCCAATTATTTTTATTAGTAGTTATTACTTTGGAAAAAAACAAATTTGAAATATTTTATCAGTATTATCATAATCATTTAATCATAATATTTGCAAATATTTTGTGCAACTCATTTCTAAGATAATAGCTGAGTACGTATTGAATATTGCTATTAAATGCATCCATGCGTATGGAAGATTATAGAAGCTAGTAGTTGTAAAATTATGATACACCACCTCTTGAAATGTTTTTGAGAATTTTAGTATGATTTTCCAATTTGAGCCTTTTATATAGTATATGGATAATGGATATGACCAGTCACAAGCACATCCAATTCAGGTTTAGGGTGCTCACAATCTCTTAAAATTTCATAAATCTTTAATAATTTTTCTTTGCCATATATAGTAGGTGTGGAATTTGTAGAATTAATTAAGGGCATGGGCGTGGGTTCCAGTTAGCTTAACTGGTAAAATCTCTAATGATTGAATAAGAAATTTTGAGTTCAATTCCCGCCTACAACAAAAATTGATTGGTGTATTGGTATGATGATAAAGAACTATTATTAAGAGTGGACGTCATATGTTGAAACTTCCTCAAAAAAATTAAGGGCATGGGCAAAACTAGGTGGACAGTTGGCTCCAAAATTTTGAAAAAGTTATTAATGCCTTATGTAAATATTATTAAAATAAATTTTTATTCTTCGGCAGATCTAGATCTAGATTCAACTCTAGAGTTTGCTCAATATCTTAGATTCAAATATTCATGAGATTAGAATTGTTTAGGGAAAAAAATTATCTCATAATGAAATAAGAAGAGAAGGTATATTATAAAAAAAAAAATAGAAATTTTAAATTAGTATTAAATTTAAAAATAAAAATAAAAGTTAGTTCTTTAAAATATTAATAAATATTTTATGAAATGATTTCATTAAGCTTTATACAATTTTCCATTGAAGGGTTATATTTAATGAAAAAAAATTGATATTTAAACGTTCATAATTAAGGGAAATTAAATCAAGAACCTTTCCAACAGTGTTACTTTAGTTATTACTAGTATTATGCCCGTGCGATACACAGCTTAATCAAGAATCATCTATAATCTAAAGAAAATAATAAATATTTTTTAATTTAATTAAATTTAAATAATAACATATATTTAAGTGGTAAACTCAATTTAATAGTTAAAAATTATAAACAACCCAAATTACTATACAAAATAAATAAATAAATAAAAGTAGTGAGATTTACATAGGAATTGAATTTTTGTATTTGAAAGCGATGGAGGAGGCACCAAATTTCAACCTATCAAAACAAATGTGTAAATATAAACTTCAAGAAATATTTTTGAGAAATACTAAGAGTTAAGACATTGGCAATAAGTTTGCATTGATAATTAAAAATAGCTTCATTAGCATTGAGATGTCATAAGAATTAAAAAGTAATACCTTTTTGTGAGATCTGCACATCCTCCTAGGTTATAAATTCAAGGTGTTTAAAACTTTAATGGATCATGCCATATCTTGACCAATATCCTTTTTTAACCCTATACCTTCAATAAATCTCATTTTAGCAATTATTTTCTTATCCAATTCCAATGTATATTTTAGTTGACCCAAACTTGCTAAGCCAACTACACCTTAATTTTTCAGGTTTTTATCTCTCTTGAGAATCCTTTGTTGTGATCATATCCCAATAGATTACGGTTGATGAAGATCTAGTTAATTAAGTTCCGACAATTCAAGCTTATTGTAAATAATCACTTTCAAATTTCTAATAACATGAATACTTCCATTTTTTTTTCTCCTTAGAAAATTTAGGCGAAAGAATAAAAAATACATACCAAAAGTAATGAGGATTGATCATACTTACCAATTATGGAATAAAAATCTTTATGATACATGAAAATAGCATCCATGACTCCACAAATGAGTGCGTGCCTCCCTCCATGGCCAAATAGAGATGGTCAAAATAACTAAGCTTTTCAAAGTTCCCTTCAAACTCTATAGCTTTAAAGAGTTCCAATATAGTTAGTTGTAGTATAAATAATATGATGTGTTTTATGAACATAATGAAACAAAAAAGGGGAAAAAAAAATTATAGGATAGAGTTAAATAACCTTGGAGAGGAAATAGAACCTGTAGCTTTCATTGTAGGCATCCTTAAAAGAATCCACACAATTTGATCTAGTACAATACACTGTGGTACTTCCATTATAGAACAAAACCATCTTAAAAAAAAAAAAAAAAAAAAAACTAAGAATTCAAAAAATTTAACCTTCATGAACAGTCCAAATGAGAAGTTTGAGGGAGGTGGAGCAAAAATATTTATAATTTTTTTTTCCAATTGATTTTTATTCCCTATGATCTAATCGCAAGTTTTAGATATACTTGAAGGTAAGCAAAAATTGCTGCAATTTTTTTAGATAGACACAAAATCTTAATTGTTCTTATCAACTTTCCCTCTACTAATCTTTGGATAAATACAAAATTTTACTTTTTCTTGTCAACTTTCCTCTATTTAGCTTATATTGATATCAACATTTTTTTTTCCTTAACTTTATGAATAATTGTAACAGGGTGGGAAAGATTAATTTTTAAGAGTTTGAGTTTGAGATAAAGAGTTTAATTAGAATTAAGGATTTCAATCTTTGTATATCTCCATATAAACCACAACATATAAAGCACTTCAATCATAACATACGGATTCAATGAAACAACACATGTTCATAATTCAAGATTGAAATCTATTCAATCACACGTTTACGTCCAGCCAAAAACAAAAACAACTGGCAATGTTATAATAAAGCTTTAATAAAACATCAATTCTACACGTCCCTTGATTGGCAATGTTATAGATTTCAATCTATTCTATAATTATGGTTTGACCATGTTAAGATTTTTATCCACTTAGAAATTATAGTTGAAGAAAACTTATATTTATTTTTTCCTTAAAATCTAAAAATCTAAGAAAATTTCTGCAATTTGGTGTTGCTACTTGGCGCAACTACAGCGTCTAATCTCAACTTTTATTATATACTAGTTAAAGGCCCGTGCGTTACACGGTTTTATAAACTTATATAATAGATAATTTATTTGATAAACAATAACCAAATAAATAATTATTATAATAACAAAAGGAATATCTGTTATCTAAAGTACTTTGTTTGGTGTTGTTGGAATGATTAGGGGGGAAAAAGAAAGAAATTTTAATGTTGGTTTTTTATTTATCTTTGTTTGGGTATTGAAGAAGTCATAGTAAACTAAGATTAATACATGCATCTGGCTTAGTTGAGAATTTTCTGAAAATTGAATTTTACCAAACCATGAAGCACAAATTATGATACTCTAATTATTATAATAAAAAAAGTAATAAAATGTATTGGCATAATAACTATGAAATATAAAATGATAACAACTAAAAAAAAAATTATTATTTTGTAACGTACCAATTGTGTTCTAATGAGTATTTTGCATTTTTGGGAGATTGTTGAACACTTCTTTATACACTATATTTTTAGTGTATCCTTGTTCTTGTTTGTCATTATTCTTTATTAAAATCTTTAGTCCTTCAAGTCTCGTTACTCGAGACAAAGCAACATACAGCTGGCCATGGTTGAACACTGGACTGGGCAAGTAGAGGCCAACATTGTTTAGAGTTTGTCCTTGACTTTTGTTGATTGTCATAGCATAACAAATCTTTAAAGGAAACTGTCTTCTTTTTGGGATGAATGGCCATTTTGATTCTTTAGGAGATACAACTATTCGAGGAATAAGAATCTTTGTTCCAATGTTTGAACCTGTAATAATTTTTGCTTCTATTATCCAAGTTCCTAAATGTGTCACAATCAGCCTTGTTCCATTGCACATGCCAAGCTTTTGATTTACATTTCTTAAAAGCATTATAGGCACTCCCTCTTTTAGTTCTATCTTATGATTTGGTATTCCTGGAAACTCAAGTGTATTCAAGAATTCAACTGGATAGAGATTATCTTGATCAGGGATATTTGATGATGCTTTGCAAATAGAATCTGAGCTGAGATAATGATTCTTCTCACCTGGCACAAATTGCAGCATGTATTGATTTATTTCATTGACAGTTTCATTTTTTGGTGAGAGAATTGCCCTTTCCTTCAAATATTCACTATTTCCTTGCATTTCTTCAAATAATAGGTAAGTGCTGGTAACTATTTTTTCAGTAGGATCTTGTTCAGGTTGAATTAGAAACTCATTTGGAATTTTGATCCATGTCTCCTCAATTTCTCCATCTTTGGCAATTGCTGGTACAGTCCCATCTCCAATATCAAGCACCCATTTTTTAAATTCTAAGATTTTATTTCTTGATGCAGTTGTAGTCAAATCTTCATTTACTCTCATGTTTTTTGTAAGGAGAAAAACTTGACAATTATCCCATAAATGTGATCTATTGATGGATCCCAATACAAAATCTTGTCTTTTTCCCTTTGGAATAACAGGCAATATTTGTCTGAAATCTCCTCCAAGAAGTATAGTCTTTCCACCAAATGGAGTATTAGTTAAGCTGAAATCGTTGATCGATAAAATATCTTTTAGTGATCTATAAACCGCTTCAAATGCATATCTATGATCCATAGGTGCTTCATCCCATATTATTAAGCTTGTCAAAGATATTAGCTCTGCAAGTTGTGTACCATGTTTGATGTCGCATGTTGCATTCTCTAGAGGATTTATGGGTATTCGAAATCTTGAGTGAGCTGTACGTCCTCCAGGTAGTAAGAGTGCGGATATTCCTGAAGATGCAACAACCAAAACTATATGTTTCTTTGAACGTAGACTGGCAATAATTGTTTTGTAGAGATAGGTCTTTCCAGTTCCTCCATGTCCATAAACAAAAAATAGTCCCCCCTTTTTTTTTAATACTGAATCCATCACAGCATTGTAAACAGCCTGTTGATCTGAGTTAAGTCCTGCAAATAATTTTTCATGCTCTTTGCGTAACTCTTCTTCGTTATATCCAGTTTCTTCTCTAATCAAGCTATTGGTTAACTGATTTAACAGTTCCATGTTTGGCAATGGTAGAGTGTCGAAATCTCTCAATGATTTTCCATTTTGTATTAGGAGCTTTTCAATTTCAAGTAATGCATAATTTTGAATCTGTTCTTGTGTTAGTTGTAGATCTGGATGTTGAAATAAACGCCTTTGTCGATGAAGGATATCATCTGACAAAGCTTGCCAATTGTTTGTCCATAGCTGTAATGGATTTGAGACTTCACAAAATAGCAGAAGAGTGATGAATAATTGTCTAAGTTGAGCTGCTGTTGCCCATTGTTCTGCCTCTTTTATTGCATCGTTCCACTCTTTATCTCCATCTAATAGACCAAGAGCATAGCATGCCGATTTGAATGTAGGGTGCATTACGTTATCAATTGTCCGTATCTGTTCGAAATTTTGAGGTCCTCTAACAATGTTCAGCAGCATTCTCAAGTAATATCTTTCTCCAGAAGTTGGAGGCGCATAAGTAATTCGTCCTATAGTTTTACCTGATTTTCTTGGCCTCCATTGTTTTTGCTGCTTGCTCCATACAAATTTTGTTGGGAATTCAGCATAAGTCAGAGATCTTGTTTGAAGACTACATAGTAGTTTTTTTTTTTGTTTTGACGTATTTGATGCGGATTATAGTATTCCAATTGTGATCAATTTCTTATTTATTTATTTGTCTTAGTATTTATCAAAATCGCACTATGTGTCTACTGGTCTCCTAATACTGCAGGGTTTAGTATTCCAATTCTGATCAAATTCTTATTCTTTTTTATTTTTTTTTATTTATCTTAGGATTGTCTATTTAGTTTTATTCATTTATTTATGTGTTTTAGATAATTTAGTTTTTGGAATTTCAGTAAAGTCAATGAAAATCACTGTTAACGGTTATCTAGACTCAAAGAAGCTCCGTGTTTGCAAGGAATTGAGGAAATTTCAAAGGTTATCTATACTCAAAGAAGCTCCGTGTTTGCAAGGAATTGAGGAAATTTCAAAGGTTATCTATACTCAAAGAAGCTCCGTGTTTGCAAGGAATTGAGGAAATTTCAAAGGAGCTCTCAGAATTGTGAAATGGCATTTGACGAAGGACGTTTCACATGATGTGGCATTTTATCTCGTTTCTCTTTGATATTGCATGTGACCTGCTTTGCTTTAAAATCTTTGTGTAATTCATTTGCTGCCTTTGCTATGACACAGTTTATTCCTATGGTACAGTGCAAAATGCTTGAAGATTTAATTTGTATTTGCCATCTCTAGAATACTAAATATATATATATATATATATATCATATAATACTATTTACGTTTTCTCTTTGATGATAACATTGATTTTACAATACCATTTACGTTTTCACTTTGGTGATCACATCGATTTTAAGAAGGTGTACGAAATATTTGGAATTTTCTGTGGCCGAAAAGTTAAGCCCAGATAGGATGATGAAGACGGTTTTTGTCTTTAGCTATGACTTTAGGGGTAAGGGGTTTAGTGATAAGCTGTTTAGCCATAAGTAGTTTATTGATAAGTTGTAATTTTTTAAGCAAGGTAGAAATTATTACTTTCTTTGTTTTGTTATTAAGATGAAAAACTTTCGTAACTGTAATTTTAGCATTTCTCTACACATGGAATGGAAATATTTTTATGAAAGAAAATTAGCACATGAACACATTTGTCAAAAAAATAATCCAACACCGAAAACGTGTTCAATAAACAAAGTCAACCTATCCGAAATAAAACTTTAAACTGAATTAACTTGTATACAATAGCTTTAAAGTAAATTTTTCCAAACTCAAATCATTCTAAAATGAAAACAATCTAAAACTGTAAATATGAAAATAGTCTTTGATTTAAATATTTTATATGTTCTCTAATCGTCTAACACTTCTATTTGATCTTCCACTTTCTCTTTTTTTATTTCTCTGCAAAACAGAAACAATACAGAAGTTATTTTCTTGTTTAGGAAAATAAAGATTGTCTGAAGTTTTAAAAAAGAACCAAATAATATTTATTTGTGCAATTGTACTTACTTCTTCACAATCTTTCTTTTCTTTACTTGGGCACAGATTTTTTCTTCAAGTAATTCATTTCCATTGTTAGACCCTCTTTTTGTTGTTTCCTATAATCAATATGATTCAATATGTCATTATGTACTAATGATAATATTATAACTTCATCAATAATGTATAGGTGAAGCATCGTTACCTGTAATTGTCCGTTTCCTTCAATTTCAATGACTCTAGTTACTGTAAAGTTTTGTTTGCGAACAAAAAAATTGTATGCAGTAATTTTCAGTTGGAAGATGTAGGTTTTTTCAATTATGCATTTGATGCTACTTTGAATAATATTGTCACCGTCTTCATCCTATTATTAAAAAAAAAAAAAAAAAAAGAGATTTCAATTAGTGTAACATAATACAATTAATGTAATTATACAAATAATCTATCTATCTATATATATATATATATATTTATATATTTACCTCTTCTTCCATATTGGAGAGTTGCATAGCAGGCACTTTAATTAACTTCTTTGCTTCCTTGTCAAACACTACAAAATTTGCATGTTCTGTTGTATCACCAACTTGCATGTCAAGTCTGTATTTGAAATATTATTTTTCATTTACATCAATTAACATTTTTATATATTTAAAGTTAACCAATAGTAAATATTAGAATTACTTACCTAATTTTTGGGAATCCACATACTTTCATACATGTCTCACAAAATAGTTTGGATTCATGTTTTTTCAACTTTTTAGGACACTCATCACAGGATACATAATACCATCCATTCTCAGCATTGATCTTTTTAATTGAGGCCGTGCAATAAAATGTTATGTCCTAAAAAAAAACACATGGTAAAAGTCTTAATCGTATTCAAAATCAATTTGAGGAATTAAAGTAATCATAGTTTGTTGTCATCAACTTAAACTTAATTACCATTGCTTACTCTCTGCCATAATATATTTAACAATTGAATCCAAGTTCTAGTAAGAGATAACAATACCTTGCACACTTAATACTAACTTGTTCTTTTTCAGTCTTTATAAAGGTCAAAATTTCCAATAGTGTTCTTTTCATCTTAGAAATCTCATTAGGGTCAAGGATTGAACGTGATAGTTGCAACGACTCAATCTTCTTCTCTTTCTCATCAAGGCTGAATTCAGTTTCTTCAAGACTATATTGAAATTCAACATATTAAAAATGTCTATTGGTATCATAAAATAATAATTTAAGATATTATAAAATTGAACTAAAATAAATAAGTAATTTTAAAATTGTACTAACCTTTTTCTTAACTCTATGACCTCTGGAATATCTAAATTCACATACAACTTTGAAGAGTTTGTAGAAGACAATGATAATTTCCCTACCATCATCATTCATACATAAGTAGTTTAAATTATGATGTTTAAACACATTTCATGTATATCAAAAGAAAGAATTGCTTATTCATATAAGTCTTAACAGTGGTTGATGTGATAATTATAATAGGCCGCATAGAATTATCAAAACATATATCTTCATTAATTCCCTCTGCAAATTTATCCCAAAATGTGATTCTAATTTTTTCCCTCCTGCTTAAACATTTTTGTTAGACAATTAAAAATTTATCTCTTAACAAAAATGTACAAATCTAAGTAATATATTCATCAATATCTAACTAACCTGTTATCTTGAAGTTCAATTAGCCTTTTGTTCAATTTTTTCCCACGCACCTCTATCTTTTCCATGGGAGAAATTCCTACGATTTCTCCTATTACATCTATAAACAATTGATTAATCAAAATAATGAGTTATGAAGATAATAGTATATAAATATATTTTATTATAATCAAAATTACCTGTGAGAGTTGTGTTTTTGTCAGCAAGATACTTCAGCTCATCAAATGGAACCAATTCAAATTTTTGTTTTGCAATAAGTTCATCATTTGTTTCTAACAACTTCACAGATGTTGTTGCATAAAATCTTATCATGTACTTGTGATTTACAATCCTATAAGCATCCTTGTTTTCGACAACTCCAAATATTTTATTCAATAAATTTTGCCTTCTTGTATATCTCTAAAATGATTAACAAATTATTTTCTAATACTTGCATGAATAAGATTATCCTGAAAAAATGAGAATAAACTTATCAAGAAAATATATTTCAATTGTATTTGAAGAGCTAAAAGTAATTTTATTATCTTATTTCAAAACTTACCTTCTCATCAAGCAGCACCAAATCAACACTCATAAGTTCATTATTTGTTTTAATGTTAAGAACTTCCCACATTCTTGTGACTCTAACTCTAATATTCCAATCATCTTTTTCAGTGTTGATTTCATCCAAGAGATTATATCTTTGATTTTGTCTATCCATTCTGATTTAAAAAAAAAAAAAAAATTATTAGCATTTACCTAAAAACAAAAGAAATTTTGATAGAGAAAAAAGAAAAATAAAATTTTTGAAAAATTAAAAATTTTTACACCTTCAACAATTGCAAACATAATAACTAATATGATGCACAACAATTGCAAAGAGTATAATATATTTAAAAAATAATATTTTTGCAATGCAGACTAATTGGTCTGTGCAAGTTATGGTTCCATGGAGGCACTAACCTGATTCAAGCACTTTAGCGGCAATTAAAAATTAAAAACATATTATAATATATAATTAAAAAAACATAGTATAAACATATTAACAGACTAAGAGTTACCGCAAAACAAAAAAAATTAATTTCTTAAGAATCAACTTAAACAAATACGCTAAAAGAAAAAAAAATAACAGCATAACATAGTACTCTAATGCTATTCAATTTGATGGGAAAAAAAAAATAGAGTAAACAAATATATACTTGTAAAGTTGTAGGTAGAAGAAAAAAATAGTAAAGATTATAGGTAGAAAAAAAGAATAATAGCGTCAAGGAATCGTATGATGGGTATATATATACACACACTTCACATTGAAGAATTTTATATGAACAAAAAGTCTAAAGCTAATTAAAGTTTCAACCTCCCCGGTCTTATTGGCCAAGGAAGCACGACAATCACCATATTATATCTACTAAGTTTTTCTCTGCCGGTCAACTTCTTATCTTCATCAACAACTTCTTCTTTTTTTTTTTCTTTTTTTTTTTTTTTTTAATATTGGTCTATGCCGGTCAACTTCCTATCTTCACCAACAACATTTGTTTTTTTTTTTTTTTTTAATCAAATTCTCCCGGAATAGTGCCATAAACCATATTATATCTACTGAAGTTTCCTCTGCCAGCCAACTTCTTATCTTCATCAACAACGTTTTTTTTTTTTTTTTTTTTTTTTTTTTTTTTTTTTTTAATACTGGTCTTTGTGAATGTGAGGGACTTTAAGAAAATTTCTGCAATTTGGTGAAGCCACGTGGCGCAACCATAGCGTCTAAACCCAACTTTTATTATATACTAGTCGCTAACCCGTGCGATGCACGGGTTTATCTCTTCTTTGAATAGTTTTTGTTATAAACATGTGAGTTCAAGCTAATAGAGCATATTCTCAGTGTCCATAAATCTGCCAATAAGAAACATTGCATACAAATCTCTGCACTGAAATAGACATTAAACACGTAATATGATTTTAGTTAATACGAAGTTGGCGGATGAAAGTTGTGTGAGACGTTTATAGATTGAAAGAAAGAAGAAGAAAGTTGATAGTAAATTTTGAATAGAATAGAACTTCTTTGTTTGTGGTCTACTCTCATAAAAAAATAAAAATAATGAGAAAGTTGATATTACATTTTAAACTTCTCTAACAAACTTATCATTAGCCCACACAGTAGAGAGCACATAATTATATTCCCGACCAAATATTTGCACAAACTCCAACTATAAATCTTACAAACCTCAAGGTTCATGAATATATTCTAACATAAAAAATGATAAGTAAAAATTTTAGTTTAAAATATTTTTTGTTTTAAATTCAAACTTACAACAGAGGAAGGAGGATGTTCCGACATAAAAAAACAAACAAAAACCTACCCTTTAAATTATAGAAACTTGTTAGCACAAAAAGGAATCATAAACATGCACATATTTTTGAAATCAAACTAAAGAATTAAAAAACATAGAATTAGACAAACTCATATGAAAAAAAAAAAAAAAAAAAAAAAAAACACACACATGCCAAGTTCTTTGTAGCTGTAGATTTAGATTCTAATATTTGTAAAACACCACCTTTGGAAGGTTTAGATTTTGATGGTTGTAATTATCTACTCTCTATATACCAGATTATATGTGACATTAAGCGAGGAATATTGTTAAACATCATTGTACCTAAAAGAAAAATTAGATAAAAACATTACTGATTCTCTTACCTGCTAGGTTGTGTTCCTAGAAAACCTACAAAATCAAAAGGAAAACAAAAACAGAAAAACATGAAGAACCATCAAACAAATGAAAAGAGGAGTTATTAATAACATATTTCATAATTTAAATCAAAATTCAAATCTCTACTATAACAAAATTGGCTTTGTACGTGATACAACTATAATAGAATTCTCTCTCTTATTATTATTATTTTTTTAAACAACGGATTAGAAGAGTGTTGATTTGTATTGTAGAATTCTAATTATAACAAACAATATCAATAAATTTTTTTTTTGCCCCCTCTAAACGAAATATTAGCTAATGTAGATACGAATTTAGGCAGACGACCTATCAAAAAAATAGGCAGACAAATTGTTATGTTTATGGATTGAAACACGTATAGCAAAGTTTTTTTTTTTTTTTTTTGGCTGTGCAATGACCTAATAATTAGAATTATACTATGCTTAAACTACCTCCAAAGTGTCCTTGGAGTAAGGACATCACCACGACCAAAACTTTATATAGTTAGGCAACAAAAATAAAAAGAATTTAAAATAAAAAGAAAAAGAAAATAGTGATGATGTGGAAATTTGTGAGAGATTCAAAAGCTTCAGTTTTATATATATATATATATATAAATAATATGATATGATATAATATAATATGATTTCATTAAAAAAAATGAAGTTTTTTTTTTTACTTACAGACATGTGCACAAATATATTAGTTGTTATAAAAAAAACAATTTCCATTAGTTTTTATTTATTTATTTTTAAATGTTTGTTAAAAAAACGTTTCCTTGTTTTCTTTTTGACCAAAAAAAAAAAAAAAGTTTTATGATCTTTTTCGTTTTGAAGCCAAGTTTTATGATCGACATCTGCACAAAAACGTCGTTCATTATTTTAATAGAATATATTTATTTACTTCGTCACGCCTTATGTTTAGCTCTTAGTCCCAACAACTTAGAAGTTGTCCCCTTGCATTTGGAAACTGAGTTTGAGGCGAATATATATGAATATAGGCATCTCGTTTACTCATAGTTGTAAGTCATAGCTAGATTCCCTTAACTCTTGACGCAGCAAAGAGCGTAAGATGGCAACCGCAAATATGGCATTTCAAGTGAATTGCAACATTGAAAGGAGGCCTTACCTTTGGAACAGCTTTGATCACCTCAAGACCACACTTTCTTCTGTTTTCAAGGTCTCTCTCTCTCTCTCTCTCTCTCTCTCTCATGAAGCTATTAACTCATTACGTTACATAGTTTTGAAGAGAGGTGTACTTGAAACTTGTTTGAGTCGCCAACTTTTGCACCAAATTTGGGTAACATTTTGTGTGATGCCCCAAATCTTCAATCAAATTTTCAGAAATTAAAGGGTTTTATGTAATTTGGATAACAATCGATTTTATTTCCATCCAGGGGCGGAACTGCCTAGAGAAGTGGGGGAGCCAAACTTCTCAAATATTAGACTTTTATCCCTAAATTTACCTAAACTTTACAAAAGAAATATAATTAGCCCCCTAAACTCTTCATATTTCTTGTATGACTCAATTAAATTAGTTCAATTTTGTATTTGTTATAATTTTGGCCCCTCCATTCATAAAATCCTAGTTCTGCCCCTGTTTCCATCCAAATTAATTTATCACTTCATTAATTTCGGGCAACTAGTTTTTTTCGGAGTGGAAATTTTAAAGCTTTCATAAACAGCCAGTGAGCCAAATTAGAAAGCCATGATCTAACTGGAAAAGTTTTCAAAAACAGCCCAATTTCAGAGATCTACAACAAGTTCCCACGCACTTTGAGTTTGATGCTTCCAAAACCATCAAGAAATTAGAACGCTTCGGTGAAAATATTGGATGCCTTTGTTGATTTGGTGTTTGAGTTTGATGACCAGCCATTGCTCCCGTCTCAGGTATGTACCGTACGGTACCACCTTGCATTTTAGGTAGCCTACCAAATCTCCAATGCACAAACACGTACTCATTATTAGCACACAAGCACGTACAAAACATTCATGTTGATCGCTTTTTTATATAAACGTATCCTAATTGTGCCAAATTACTTGTAGTGTAACTTTGCTCCAGTCGATGAGTTGAAAGTGTTGTATATATAGGTATATACAAGGATAGGTTGTAACAATGATATGCTTGAGTTTGAAAAATATGGTTTCATAAAATGAAAATTCAAGTTCTAAAATTTTCTAAAATTTGAAATCTGAATTTTCTGAAATTTTCTAGAATTTTCTACAGAATTTTTTGGTGACTATTCATAAAGGTTGAAAGTTTTCAATCTTTGATAACCGTATTATGAAAAAATAACTAACTCTCCATACGTGCTTTTTCATGAAACAGGCTTATGTTCACTTAAAAAAATAACTAACTTTTCATACATGCTTTTTCATGAAACGTAAGTCTATGGGTATAAATAGAGGCTCATGTTCTAGAAAAACTAATTTCACAAAATCAAAAGTTGGAGAGAAACACAAGAAACACAAGAAATCTTGTGATCATTATCCAGAATTGCTATCTGTAGAACCCTATATCTTGGTTGTATCCTGGAGACAAATTTGCGATAACCCTTTAGCAACAAAAGTGTGAGGGGCAAATATTGTCTAAGGAAAACGTTATAATGCCTCCAAGTTATCTACTTTTTTTTTTCTTTTCTGTTAATCTTATTCTTCTATTATTACTTTGTGTAATATTCCCAACAGAAAGAAGTCCTTCTCATTACTGATATTGAAGGGACAATTCCCACCAATTTCCCAGAGGGTGTTTACATCATAAATGGTAGGTACTTGACCTCTACATATTATGTTCCACATTACCTGATATCATGTTCTTAGAGAGTATCTAGAATAGAATGGTGACCATATAAAGTCAATTATTATTTCTACTAAAAAATATATAAAAAAAAAAGTTATGCCTACATATTAAACAAAGATGTTGATCACTCTACTTTATTAAAATTGTCTAATCCTCCCATATATTTGTTTCAACTGTTTAAATCTATAGATTACAAAATTATTATACAAAAAAAAAGTGCCAAATTTTATGTTCTTTATATGTTTTTAACACACATATCAAATTTTGTGCTAATCAGATATTATTTACTATTCGATCCATAAACTTATTTTTATGCATAATTTTATATTACAAAAACTTAAAATTTAAACATTTAATTAATGACATAGTTATTGATCTTTAATCTTTTGAAAATTTTTCAAACATGAGGCATATAAGAAGAAAAATTAATTTAATGGTAGATTTGTCAAAATTCACATCTAATAAAAAGATATTGAGTAGAGTTGTAGTCATTAGTCACAACCAAATTTATAATCAAATTTTGTTCTTATTCTAGTATATATCTTTTCAACATGTGTTTAAATTTCATAAGGATTCGATATAAAACCTCCTAACACCTTCATTAGAATCTTAGCACAACATATATTTTTTAAATGGTAAAATAGATAGTTCTAGATATAATCATAATAAAAATAAATGCTTATTAATAACTACTCTAATTATTGAATTGCATATTTAAAATAAGATTTTTAAAAAACCATAGAAAGAGGGATTATTTAAATTGGTTATTTGCCTGGTGTCTTGTAATTTAATTGACATCTCTTTATATACAAAGTGCTTGGAGTTTAAGGGGATAAGGTTCAAGCAACAAAATTAGCAACATATTATAACTATCTTAAAAAAAAATGATTATTTGAAAATTAGTCATTTGAAAAATTCTATTTGAAATTTTGTGTGTAAATATAATAGCCTTTAGGCCCTTTATTACTAATTTTTTAGCGCGTGTCCTGTAAGTTTTGGTTATGGTATCATATAAATGTTTGACGAGGATATCTTCAAATAAAGGTAAGCATTACAGGTTGAGTGGTGTTAAGTGTTAACAAGAGCTCTACAAATTTAGTTTTTGGACATAAGAGTTCTTAACATTATAGGATATGAATAGGATCTTAAAGAGGCATTTCTTAGGATTGTATTTGTTGGGTGCAAAGCACCGTGTGGGTCCAGCTCACATGCCTTGTCAAAGCTCATTTATGAGCTTGCTTCCAAAAGTCTTCAAGTCAGTCATGCCTCTTAGTGAGACTTGACTTAGGCGTTTCTAACATGCTGAAACTGAAAATAGAAGAAAAGAAAGAAACTAAGGTCATTCGGCCTTGTAGGAAGCTGAAGCAAACAAGGAGCTATCTTGGCCATTTTGTGTGAGTTCTAGAGAGAGCAAGACAGAGAAAGAGAGAGTTTCAGCTTGAGAGGTGCAGTCTGAATGAAGAGATAGAGAGAAACACAGTGAGAGTGTGAGAGAGTGAAAAAGAAAAATGAGACATTTTTCTTTACTCAAATTACACACAAGGAAGATAAATTGGTAGAGTTCTCATGAAGTTTTTGAGTACTACAATCATGGAGAGTTGGAGTATTCAGAGGAAGATTTTGCCACTGGCTTTGTGGTGAGATTGTATTTACTCCTTGAGATTTATTTGTTGTATATCTAATTTATTGTGGACTCAAGTTTAGCACAAACTTGATAGTTGTAATCTCTATTTCATTGTGGATATTTTTCGGAGCTACCCCGTAGTTTTTCCCTCTACATCAAAGGGTTTTTCACGTAAGATTTGGTGTTCTTGTGTGGTTGTGTTTTTGTGATGCTGAAATTTTTTTGTTTCTATAATATTGCTATTGCTTGGTAGTTATATATTTTAATTCACACATAGACAAAGAGGATATTAGGATTTTTTTTCCCAACAAGTGGTATCAAAGTTTTTGGTTGCTTGGGTTTGATTGTCTTGTGTTGGATTAAATGGAGAATATGACTATGAATACTATGGTTAAACTCTCAGCATCCAATTATTCGATATGAAAGCTGATGATGGAGGATGTCCTTTATTGCAAGGATTTACATAACCCTATTGAGGGTGGTAGTGCCAAGCCTAGTGATATGATGTTAGATAGAGACTGGGAAAAATTAAATAAAAAAACTATCGGGTGTATTAGACAATGCATCGATGTTAGTGTTTTTCACCATGTGTCTCAGGAAACAAATGTAGAAACTCTTTAGGAAAAATTAAAGAGTCTTTATGAAAGAAAGATAGCTAAAAATAAAGCTTTTATTACTAGAAAACTTGTGAATTTGAAGCTTAAAGAGAGTAAGTCCATTACCGAGCACCTTAGTGAGTTCCAAGACTTGGTCAATCAGATGGTTACAATGAATCTAGTAATAAATGATGAGATGCAAGCCTTATTGCTTCTGAGTTCCTTACTTGATAGTTGGGAGACTTTGGTAGCGTCACTTAGTAATTCTGCTCCAAATGGTGTGTTACAACTAGCCATGGTTAAAGATAGTTTGCTTAATGAAGAAACTAGAAGAAAGGATATGGGCAAGGATATTGCACAGACTCTTGTAACAGAGAATAGGGGAAGAAGTAAGAGTAGAAGTTCTAAAGGGCGAGGTAAATCCAAAAGTCGATCAGAATCAAAAGGAAAATTCAAGTGCTTTTATTGTGATAAAGAATGTCACATAAAAAGAAACTACAAGGCTTGGAAGAACAAACAGAAAGAAGATATATATATAAAAATAAAAATAGAAAAATAAAATATAAAAAAAGGCAGATGATGAGAATACTGCTGCTATTATAGTGTTGGAAGATGAGGTCCTAGCCATAGGACAAAATGTTTGTTATACAGTTTCAAATCCTTATGTTGAATGGGTGATTGATTCAGCTACTTCCTACCGTGTCACTCCAAGAATGGTGTTATTCACTTCATACAAAGCAGAAAATTTTGGAAGAGTGAAAATGAGCAATGATAGTTATACGAACATTGTGGGAATTGGTGATATATGCATTAGGGCTAACAATGGATTCACCCTGATTTTGAAGGATGTGAGACATGTTCCGAATATTTGCCTGAATTTGATTTCCACTCATCTTCTTGATAAAGCAAGTTATGGCAATTATTTTTGTGATGGAAAATGAAGGCTTAGCAAAGGATCATTGGTGTTTGCTAAAAGGAAGATTTGTTGTACACTTTACAAGACACAAGTAAAACTGTGCAAGGATGTTGTTAGTGTAGCTCAGGAGGATTTTTCGCCTAACTTGTGGCATAGGCGGTTGGCTCACATGAGTGAAAAAGGGTTGCAAATTTTGGCAAAGAAGTCTCTCATTCCCTTTGCCAAAGGTACGTCACTAAATCATTGTGATTTTTATTTATTTGGTAAACGACATAGAGTTTCATTTAATATACCCTCTACTAGAAAACCCAATGTATTAAATCTTATTTATTCTGATGTATGTGGGTTTATGTTTTGAAAACAAAAGACCAGGTATTTTAGCACTTCAATAAATTCCATGCCATGGTGGAAAGAAAGAAAGGGTAGTCTTTGAAGTGTTTCTGTAGTGATAATGGGGGTGAATACACATCTAATGAATTCAAGAGTTACTGCTCCGAGAAAGACATTAGACATGAGAAGACAGTTCCTAGTACCCCACAGCAAAATGGTGTAGCAGAAAGGATGAACCACACTATTGTTGAGAAGGTCAGATGTATGTTGAGAATAGCTAATCCGCCTAAGTCATTCTAGGGTGAAGCTATTGTGACTGCATGCTACCTAATTAATAGATCTCCATCAGTTCCTTTGGATTTTGATATTCCAAAAAGAGTATTGATAGGGAGAGATGTTTCTTACTCTCACTTGAAGGTATTCAAGTGCAAGGCATTTATACATGTGCCTAAGGAACAAAGATCAAAGCTTGATAGCAAATCCACTCCTTGTATATATGTTGGATATGGAGATGCAGAATTTGGCTACAAGCTATGGGATCCAAAAGAAAAGAAGATGATCAGAAGTTTAGATGTAGTTTTTCATGAGAATGAAAACTTGGCAGACTTTGAGAAAACTAAGAAGCCTAAAATTATAGTTGAAGGTGTTCTTCATCTTACACCAACCTCTTCTTCTTCAAATAATGCCACAAATAAGGAAGAAGTACAAGATGAGAATTATGGTGATGAATCAACAGAATTTGATGCTGATGAGCCAGTAGGTGTTGATGGTGATGATATGATAAATACAGATGGCGTTGAGTAGGGGGAGTAGCCTCCTCCACTAGAGATGGTAGAACCTCAAGTGAGAAGGTCTATTAGAGAGCGTCGTCTATCGACTAGATACCCCACTTTTGAGTCTGCTATGATTACTGAAGAAGGGGAGCCAGAAAGTTTTCAGGAAGTACAATCTCATAAGGATAAGCAAAGTTGGTTGAATGCTATGCATGAAGAGATGAATTCTTTGAACAAGAATAAGACTTATAATTTAGTGGAACTTCCTAAAGGCAAAAAGGCATTGAAAAACAAATTGGTGTTTAAGCTAAAGAAAGATGGTGACAAGTTAGTGAAGTATAAAACTCTATTGGTGGTCAAAGGTTTCAGTCAGAAACAAGGGATTGACTTTGATGAGATATTCTCTCCAGTAGTCAAGATAAGTTCCATTCAAATAGTTCTGGGATTAGTAGCTAGCTTAGATCTTGAGCTTAAGCAACTTGATGTGAAGACTGCTTTTCTTCATGGTGATTTGAAAGAAGAAATCTACATAGATCAGCCAGAGGGATTCAAAGTAAAAGAAGAGTTTGTATGGCTTGAAGCAAGCTCCAAGACAGTGGTACAAGAAGTTTGACTAATTCATGGTGGGTCACGAGAACATGAGAACAAATGCAGATCATTGTGTGTATGTCAAAAAATTTCCTAATGGTAAATTTGTTATTCTTCTACTATATGTAGACGATATGTTGATAGCAGGACAAGATGCAGGTGTGATTGAAAATTTGAAGGACTTGTTCAAGTCATTTAATATGAAAGACTTGGGTCCAGCAAGACAAATTTTGAGTATGCAGATTCTGCGTGACAGGAAAGCTAAGAAGCTAGGGTCATCACAAGAGAAATATATTGAGTGGGTTCTTGAAAGGTTTAATATGAAGTATGCCAAGCTAGTCCGTACACCTCTTGGTGCTAATTTCAAGCTAAGAAAGAAATCTCGTTCTTCATCCAAGAAAGAGAAAAAAGACATAACATCAACCATATATTCCTTAGTAGTTGGGAGTTTGATATATGCTATGGTTTGCACACGACCAAATATTGCTCGTGCAATTGGTGTTGTCAATAGGTTCATGGTTAATCCTAGTAAAGATCACTGGGGAGCAATAAATTGGATTTTCAAGTATTTGAGAGGTAGCTCTAAATTGTACTTGACTTTTGGTGATTCTAAACCAGTTTTGGAGGATTATGTAGATACAGATTGGGCAGGTGACCTTAATGGTAGGAAATCTACATCGGTTTATTTATTTACTTTTGCAGTGAGAGTTGTATCATGGCAGTCAAGATTGCAGAAGTGTATTGCCTTATCTACAACTGAGGCTAAGTATATTGCAGTTAATGAAGTAGGTAAAGAGAAGCTTTAGTTGAAACGGTTTCTCCAAGAATTGGGTTTGAAGCAAGAAAGGTATGCAATTAATTGAGATAGTCAGAGTGCTATAGACTTGAGCAAGAATTCTATGTACCATTAACGCTCGAAGCACATTGAGGTGAGATACCATTGGTTGAAACTAGTTGTTGAACAACAGTCATTTGAAATAGAGAAGATTCACACAAATGAAAATCCAGTTGACATGTTAACCAAGTTTGTGTCTAGAGAGAAGCTGAAGCTTTGTGTCAGATTGGCCGACATGAATTCTAATTGAAGACTTGGGTTGAAGATCTCCTCCGTAGTGGGCTAGAATGAGAGATTGTTGGATGCAAAGCACCGTGTGGGTCCAGCCCACATGCCTTGTCAAAGCTCATTTATGAGCTTGCTTCCAAAAGTTTTCAAGTCAGCCATGCCTCTTAATGAGACTTGACTCAGGCATGTCTAACACACTGAAGCTGAAAACAAAAGAAATGAAAGAAACTAAGGCCATTCGGCCTTGTGGGAAGCTGAAGCAAACAAATAGCTATTTTGGCCATTTTGTGTGAGTTCTAGAGAGAGCAAGACACAGAGAAAGAGAGAGCTTCAGCTTGAGAGGTGCAGTCCGAATGAAGAGATAGAGAGAAACACAGTGAAAGTGTAAGACAGTGAAAAAGAAAAATGAGACATTTTTCTTTGCTCAAGTTACACTCAAGGAAGATAAATTGGTGGAGTTCTCATGGAGTTTTTAAGTCCTACAATCATGAAAATTTGGAGTATTCAGAAAAAGATTTTGCTACTAACTTTGTGGTGACATTGTATTTACTCCTTGAAATTTATTTGTTGTATATCCAATTTATTGTGAACTCAAGTTTAGCACAAACTTAATAGTTATAATCTCTATTTCATAGTGGATATTTTTCGGAGTTGCCCCGTGGTTTTTCCCTTTACACCGGAGGGTTTTCCACGTAAAATTTGGTGTTCTTATGCGGTTATATTTATGTGGTGCTTGCTAAAAATTTTTTGTTTCCATAATATTGCTATTACTTGGTAGTTACATATTTTAATTCACACATAGACAAAGAGGGGATTAGGATTTTTTCCCAACAGTATTTGTAGGTGTAAATCACATATTCAACTATTACCACCGCACACTTTTGGTGTGATAATCACTTCACAAGTATAAGTATTTCCGGGGTATGGAGGGTAAAGGCCGGAGTTCAAATCTCTAGAAGGGAGCTTCACAAATATATACACTTAGATTAAATTAGAATAGAATTTCAATTTTATATCAAAAAACTATTAATTCAACAAGCCTTAGTTAATCATGTTATTTAGCTAATTACCAGTTACTATAAGAATTAAAATTGTCTAATTTTTCCCTAAAAAAAAGTGTCTAATTAATTAAGAGCCAATCTTGTAATTCAAATCAAAATCATCTGTCTCACTCTCTCTGTCTCATGTCATGCTTCACAAATCAAAATATGCCACTTGTCGGCTCATTCTTTTTCATTTTTAATTTTATGTTATTTTATTTGACTTACCTAAAATAAATGGAAAAAAAAAAAAAAAAAAAAAAAAGGCTATCCATAAAATAAAATTGAAAAAGAAAAAAATCCAACGCATATTCAACCCCCACCCGAGTCCACCAACCTGGGCCCAACGCCATTGACATGAGTTCGTCGGTGCCATCAACTCCAGTCACAGCCACTAAGTTGAGGCAGATCTGAATTCGATTTGAACGCCTACTACCACCATTGTCATCCAGCAACGCCACTGGCAAGAAATCACCACCATGGTTTCTTATTTTTCTCTCCTGCTACTCAAGTCCTCTAAAATTAAGAAGGTTTCCAACTAATATATTTCACAAGAAAGATTAAATATAGTTGGAAATTTCAAACATTCAAATCAAAATTAAGAAGAATGGGGTCTGGGACCACCACCACCATGTTCTATTTAACGAATAAAAACCTTCTTAATGTTATGTACAAGTTGTGCTCCTCAAGGCATTAATGGCAAGAAAACAAGGAGTAGATAAAGGTGGTGGCTAAGTGAGGCAAACCTGGCAACGATGGCGACAGAGAAAGTGAGCAAACCCAGCAACAATGGTTGTGATCTATTGAGGTTTTTCTTTTTTTAATTTTATTATTATTTATTTTTACTGCTGGTAGTGGTGTATGGCAGCTGATGACGTCAACGAGATCTTTCTAATGGCACTGGCAAAAGTCATTGGTGGTGATTGGTGGTGGTGGCGGCTTGTAGGGATTGTTTGAATTTTATTTTATTTTAGGAAATTGATATAAGAAAAAGGCTGAAAATGAGGATTTAATTAAAGAGGTGAGCATGTGCTCAAATTTTATTAGGGGAGTATAAGTGGAATAGGAATTATGAGACGTAAGATTTGGACTCTTGTAATTCAGTAATATAACTTAATATATTTTATGACGATAATTGATGTTCAAATCCTTCCTTCCCCACTTGTAGCAATTGAATTATCAAAAATATGGGGCAATTGGTGCATTTCATTGTAATTGCAGGATCGAACCCCCCCTTTTGGAGGATTTAAATCGACAAAGTCCATGTTTGGAAGGTCAAGTCACTATTGGGTGGAAGAAGGAATGGTTCATGCCTTGTATTTTAATAAAGATGGTGATGGGAGCTGGAATGTTGTCTACAATAAGAGATATATTGAAACCGAAACGTTCAAACTAGAAACGCAAAGAAAAAAACAGTGCTTTCTCCAAGCTGCAAAAGGCGAATCACTCACTATTTTGTCTGCTTATGTGCTAAATTTGGTGGGTAAATCAATTTAAAACTAGTTTTTTTTTTTCCCCCTCTTAAAGGGATGGGAAGGATTACAACATGGCTGTCAAACTTGACATAAGCAAGGCCTATGACAAGGTTGAATGGGGTTTTATTGAAAAAGTTATGGAGCACTAGGGTTTTCATGAAAAGTTGATTAATCTGATTATGCATTGCATTACAACTATGACTTACTCTATCTTAATAAATGGGGTTGCTTATGGTAGCATTATCCCAACAAGGGGGTTGCGGCAAGGTGATCCCCTGTCTCCTTATCTCTTTCTTTTATGTGCAGATGGATTCTCATCCCTGATCAATGAGGTAGCTAGGAATAAAATGCTCAATGGTGTGTCAATATGCAGAGGATGTCCTATGGTCACGCACCTATTTTTCGCAAATGACAGCCTCCTATTTTGCAAAGCAAGTAGGCAAGAGTGTCAAAAATTTGTGGAGATTCTTGATCTATATGAGGCAGCCTCTAGACAGAAAATAAATGCAAACAAATCCTCTGTGTTCTTCAGCCACAACACTCCGAATGACACTAGGAGCGAGGTTCTTGAGATATTGGGACCAATGCAAGACACAAGACACGAAAAATATCTTGGCCTCCCCTCAATCATTGGGAAGTCAAAAAAAGATGTCTTTGCTGAAATAAAAGAAAAAGTAGAAAAAAACTATCTAGGTGGAAAGAGAAACTTTTGTCCATCGGAGGAAGGGAGGTCCTTATAAAGGTTGTGGCCCAAGCCATCCCAACATATACCATGAGCTATTTTCAACTTCCTAAAGGACTTTGTAAGGAGATTGAAGGAATAATGAGAAGGTTTTTGTAGGGACAAAGGCAGCAGGAAAATAGAATTGCTTGGGTTAGTTGGAAAAGCATGTGCAAATCAAAACTAAATGGAGGTATAGGGTTCCAAAACCTCTAAGCTTTCAACTTGGCCATGCTAGCTAAGCAAGGTTGGAGATTGCTTACCAATCCACAATCTCTAGTAGCACGCATCTATAAAGCCAAGAATTATCCCCCTGGTGATGTCTTAAATTCTAAATTGAGCAGTAATCCATCATATGCTTGAAGAAGCATCTTTAACAATCTGGAGGTCATAAGAAAAGGGACTCGGTGGAGGGTTGGTAATGAAAGACGAATTCATATATAGAAGGATAAATGATTGCCTACTCCCACCATTTATAAAGTATGTTTGTTTTTTAACCCCTTAAAACACAATTAGATTAACCTAGTTAACAAGTCAAGTTATTACTTAGTCCAAATTCCAGATCTAAGTTAACACAATCATACAATCATATCAATATAAAGTGCGGAATATAAAGAACACAAAGATATGATGACCTAGGAAAACCAAACAGATAAAAAACTTGGGAATAATTTAACCTAACTATCCTCAAGGTAAACCTGAATCCACTTATGAAAGAATCGAAGTTTTACAATAGAGACTTAGACCACTAACATCCTATTGCCACCCACCAGTAGAAAACTTACTGGCATGATCACATGCAAACTCCGAGACCACGGACTCCTTCTTTCTTGGATTCTCCAGCAAGTACAAGCACACCCGCTTGTGCATCTTTAAGCTCTTTAGTACAGCAACTGAATGATCATCAAGCTCTTAATAAAATCTCCTTCTTGATAATCCTAAGCATGTGTGAAGGCAACCATCTCTCAGATCTTACAAGAGATTCACACACACAACAAACAGAGCTATCACAAAAACGTGGCTAGGGTTTGCCTTTTATATCTAGGGCAAAACATAAAACCCTACATGTCATATGGGCTTAGGGCTGAGTTGGAAATTCTGCAGAAAAAAACATTCTGCTAGACTTTCGATCGATCGAGTCTAATTCTCGATCGATCAAGTCAGTCAGAATTGCACACTCAATTCTGCAGTTAACTCGATTTCAACTTTACATAAACAACATACTTTGAGCAAGTCTAAAATAAGACTAAACACCTGTTTTGATCATGGTTTGCCAACAATACAAATTAGAGTTCTAATAGATTAGTTCCCAATGTACAAATTAGATTCACATACACAGCAAATAGAGCTACCACAAAAACGTGGCTAGGGTTTGCCTTTTATACCTAGGGCAAAACATAAAACCCTACATATCATATGGGCTTAGGGCTGAATTGGAAATTCTGCAGAAAAAAACATTATGCCCGACTTTCGATCGATCGAGTTTAATTCTCGATCAATCGAGCTAGTCAGAATTGCACACTCAATTCTGCAGTTAACTCAATTCCAACTTTACATAAACAACATACTTTGAGCAAATCTAAAACAAGACTAAACACCTGTTTTGATCATGGTTTGTCAACAATACAAATTAGAGTTCTAATACATTAGTTCTTAAGTATTTAGAACCTAACAAAGTAATATCACCATCATGTCTCTTTGACGACTTCCCGATGGTTGCTGCCCTTATAGATGCTAAAACAAGAAGATGGAAAGTTGATTTGGTAAGATCAATCTTTCTACCCTTTGAAGCAAATACTATCCTTAACATGCCATTGAGTTACAACTTGCTTGAGGACAAAATCATTTGGGTTGGCAATAGAAGGGGAGAATTTTCTGTAAAGAGTGCCTATTACATTGCTCTCAAAGTGGTAGAGACCAATGAAGGACGGGAATGCTCTAGAGGAGACGCAAGAACACCATTATGGAAAAGAATGTGGCACCTAAAGATCCCGACAAAAATTAGGATCTTTGTTTGGCGCGCGTGCATGAATGCACTTCCAACTAGGATGAATCTATATAGAAGAGGAGTAAACACAAATGTGACGTGCCCAATGTGTGAACAGGAGGCTGAATCTATTGTACACTCCCTACTGCTTTGTGAATTAGCTAGACAATTTTGGAATAAATGGGAGGAATGCCCTGTAAGAATGGATGATAATTGCATAAATTTCTCTGATGCAGCTATAAGAATCCTCTCTAAAGGAGCTACCAAGGATTTGGAACTCTTTTTTGCAACTGCTTGGTCCATCTGTTATAATAGGAACCAAAAATGTTTTGAAGACAAAACTGACCCACCCAACCAAATTTGGTACCACGCAAGGAGACTTTTCCTTGAACATAAGGAAGCTATTGCCTTAATCAATGGGAAACATACCCCTAAAGATCCAAAATGAGAGAAATTATAAGATCCACATGGTGGACAAGTGATGTGGTCCACCATTCTACTAAAAAACTGCCACTTGTTTAAAATTGTTAGTTAGAAAAAAATTTTAAACAGAAATTAATTACTGACTCAGTAATTTTAAACAAATTGAAGTTTTTTAGTAGAATGGTGAACAAGTAACGTGGTCTACTAGAGGACCCTATAATTTCTCCCAAAATGGATAGCTCCCCCTCCAGATTTTCATAAAATAAATGTGGATGAAGCCTCATCAGATGATGGTAGAATGTCAAGCGTAGGGGTGATCATCAGGAATAATAAAGGAGATGCAATTACAGCCATGAGCAAAACGCTGCCTAGACAGTACACAAGTCTTGAAACTGAGTTTATAGCACTGGAGAATGGAGTTCTACTAGCTAAAGAACTAGAGCTATCCCAGGTCATTTTTGAATCTGATTCACTCACTGTCATCCAAAGCCTACAAACTCTTGATTTTGAATGAGATTTAGGCCACCTCTGTCAAGGTATCATTAATCTCATGGGCTCTTTTAGGAGTTGGAAGTTTAAGCACTTGAAAAGGGACTACAACAAGGTTGCACATGAACTTGCACAACATGCTAGGCAAAATGGAAGTTGTCAGGTCTAGAAGGGAGTCTCACCACCTATGGTACAGCTTCTCATCCAACGTGAATGTATCTAGAGGTGCTTCTTGCTTTGTAATTTCCCTTGTTGTATTCCAATTTCAGTCTGAATGAATTAAACTTTCTCATAAAAAAAAAAAAAGTATTTTTTTGTCTCTAAGATATGGCTGCATGAATTGTAGATAGAGCCATTAGAATTAACTACGTGGGCATGGTGGATTACATATTAGCTTTTAGATTTCACCAAGCCTGTAAGTCATAAATTAATAAGTGCAGACATGTTTATCATTGAAGTTAGGCAATAAATATAAAATAGGAAAACTTAAATGAATGCATTGAGGATATTGGTTTAGAAGATATATTTAAAAAAAATTTGTGGAAAAAGAAAAAATAATTAATTATTTAAATGGTTTTTTATATTTTACATAAAAGCGGAGTCAAAATAAACGTGGCCAATAACTAAACTTTTTGTGAAATATAAAAGCTTTAGCTAAATTGATTGATACCTTTGATATGAATTTTGTAGTTGAGGTATGGCAAAGTAAACAAAGACTTAAGCAACACCAATGTTTTCGAGCATATTCTGGGAAGTTATACTCAGTTGCTGAAAATTTCGTGCCTCAAGAGAATGACATTTTAGCACTAAAAACTTTAGGCAATTGGGATTTCAATGGAGCTTGGAAACGACCTTTTACCAGCCATCCAAAGGTCCCTCTTTGCATACATACTCTAAAACTATTCAACATTCGTTTTTTATTAAAGTTTTTAAATTTTGCTCATTTTATGTGTGTTTATGTTACAGAGAGCTCCAGGAACTAGAGAGCTTGTTATTATTGGGATGGATGCTATTAAACCTTTTCTTGAATTGGGAGTGATTTCTGGTATACTCAAAAATAATATTTCTTATGATCCTTCTAATGTGTAGTGTTAGCCTAATGAGCATGGCCTATTTTCTTTTTGAAGCTGATGGAAAGAAATTGGTTCACGAAGTGGATCTCAAACTGGATAGGTGTTGCATTATCCATGAGATAGGGGTCACTCAGAGGTAAGTTACTGATCCCACTTCGTACTAATTTTGAAATATTTACCAAATAAATAAAATTGATAACCCTAATAACCTGTGCTTTTGCTTTGCAGGTATAATGTGATATTGGATTTTCCACAATAGAAATTAAAAGACTTTTTAGTGGAGGCCCGTGAGTGCATGTGCCCTTTGACACCAATTTATAAAATTTGTTTTCTTCACTTTTTCAAAAAAAAAAAAAAAATTCTTATATTTCATGCAGAAAATTATAGAATTTTGAAGAACCAATATTTTGACAAGTACTGCATAAAATCATTTTTATGCCACTTTATAAACCAAATTCTATTTGTAGATTAACCAAGTACAATAAGGAAGACTATGCAAGGATTGGGATAGTTCCTCGTTATGGTGACTCAAATTCAATCCCGTGGTTTGAGGTGGAAACCAATTGCACATTTCATATTATCAATTGCTTTGAGGATGATAATGAGGTAAATGATAGAATAAGCAATCTTTCTTCTTCTTCTTTTTTTTACCCTTACCATCTTCCAATAAGATCAATCATATAAATTAACTTGACTGTTTTGAAATTATGTTTGTCTGATGAGGAATAATAGGTTGTAGTGTGGGGATGTAGAGCCCTTGACTCAATTGTACCAGGGCCAGAAATGGGTTTCAATAAATTTGAGTGGTTTTCCAAAAGACTTAAGCCTATAAATTCAATTGAAGGAGACACTAATAGCTCAACAGAAGATGGATTATTATTTACTCGTTACGAATGGAGGTTACACATGCAAACTGGAGAAGTTAGGGAGAGAAATCTTACCGGAATTGAATTTTCAGGTGTAAAGAATAGGTATGGATATTGCCAAGTTGTTAATTCCATTGCGAGCTCTACCTCAGGTGACTACAAAAAATTCAAAACAATCTTGCTTAAAATAGTTACCTTTACCCTTATCATTAACATCTTATTAAATGTGAAAATATAATTTTTCAACTTGATCATTTAGGCAAGCCTAAATATGGAGGACTAGCCAAGCTACACTTTAAAGAGACAGACACAAGATTTTCTTTGGTAAAGAGTCCTAACGTCTTTTGTTCTTCTCTTTCTATACATACATCAATATTAAATTGTTAATTTGATTAATCCCAACATTGATTTTGTGGACTAGAGAAAGATATTCCGAGGACCGGATAGGAGTGGAATATCATGTATTTGAGGATAATACATTTTGCACTGGAGCTGCCTTTGTCTTGAAAGGAGGTTTTGAAGAAGATGATGGTTGGATTATCACTTTTATTCACAACGAAGACACTGACATATCTCAAGTAAGTGAATTGGGTATCTAGCTAATATAGATCTTGTTATACGTTATTATAGATTGAAATATATTTTTTCTCCTTGCAGGTTTATATAATTGATGCAAAGAAGTTTTCAAGTGAGCCGGTTGCCAAAATTACATTACCATGCAGAGTTCCTTATGGATTTCATGGAACTTTCATGCCAATCTCAAAAGAACTTAATGGCATTATAAATTTATGAATACGTATTTTGTCCAAAAATAAATTGAGCCAACTTGATCTTAGGTAAACCTGGTCAAATTGGGAATAACGATGTTTGAGGTCTTAATGTAGAAATATCTTATGTTTTATTAAACTTTCATCTGTCTTGTATCATAGAAAGAGTGAGTTGATTCGAGTGAAAGAAGCGAAAAAAAATGCAGAGGAAGCCTAAAACTAACATTACATTGATAAAAGTAGTAAAAAAATGACGTCTTATATCATGGAAAGAGTGAGTTGATTCGAGTTAAAGAAACGAAAAAATCGTAGAGGAAAACCAAAGCTAACATTGCACTGATAAAAGTAGTAAAAAATGACTTGTCAATCTAGGATGTAATAAAGTTTATGACTTCAAATAGAATAGAATGACGAAAAATAATACATGTGGTCAACTTAGTCAATTGAGGATCTATAGGGAGGCATTTCAATGTTTATTTAAGGTGCTTGACACTTTGACCCACCCTTTTGATATGAAAAGGAGAAAAAGTTGGTCCACTCCACCCTTAAAGAAGCAGACGGGAAAGTAAGGAAAAAAGTTTTCCTGAAAAGTTAAGTAAAAAAAAAATATGATAAAAATTATAGAGAAATACTATATTTACAATATTTTTATAACAAATTATATGTGTAAGATGTTATTGGTTTTAGTTTGAACCTACCACTGAAATTAGATTTTTTTTTTTTTTTTTTTTTTACCAATAACAGCCTGTAACAACTTATCGTCTAAGATTTGTTAAGAAAATGTTGTGTACATAGCATATCCCTTATTTTTTTACCTATTACATTATTCATGGCATTTGTCTTTCTTGTTCATATCTCATAAATGACTTGTCCCATAAATAAACAGCGAAATGCCATTTAAATATTTTTTTTTAACAATATGCAACATTTACTTTTTGTTAAATTTGTTTACAATTGTTTATTTATTTTGTAATTATTTTTAATACTACCTTTTAATCTTGCCCCCTAAACTAAAATCCTGACTCCGTCATTCAATCAGTTTCCTCAGTTGAAGAATGCATTTGTACGCTTCATCTTTTCTATGTCCTGTAACTGTTAATTGCTTCTGTAGAGATTCTATATCTTTCTTAATGGTGTGCAATTCTTTCTCAGCTTGTTTGATATTAGCCCTAAGTAGCAATACTTATTTCCTTATTTCATCTAATTTAGTAACTATAAGCTGCAATTACAGAAAAACATAGTGAGGGAATAGAAAAGTAAGGCAACAAGTTAAAACTTTGTAAATTCAAGACTTACTTGGGCATGTTGTTGACAAATGCTGGAAAATACATGGTAATCCACCTAGTTATAGGACCAAAGACAAATCTCAATGGTGGCAAACCAAGTTATTGTGAACTCTTCGGGCTCAACATTTGACACTAGGGGAGAAGATTTAGCTTAGCATTGACTTAATCTCGGTATCAGCAACTTCCCAACATGCTAAACTAACAAACTTTTCTTGTCAATCAGTGCATACCAGAAGTGGCACAGGGTAATCATCAAGTAGCAAGTCTTTTAGTCTCATTGCACACATGTTAGGTAGTCAGTGTTTTATCCTTAATCCAAAGCACAATGTTGATGACCATTCTATTTTTTCTCCATATTCTTTATTTCTACTATACATTCTAATGATTGAATTATTGACAATGGAGCCATTGATCATATGGTCCATTCCATCAATTTTTTCACAAAAATTACATCTATTGCTCACATCACTGTTAAATTGCCTAATGGGGAATCTGTTATAGTAACTCATACAAGCACTGTCCAACTTTCTGCATCTATTGTCCTAGAAAATGTTCTGTGTTCCTAGTTTTACTTTCAAACCTCATTTCCTTTAGCAAATTGACTAGTTCTTTGAGATGTTGTATTTTTCTATCTTCTTATTGTTTCATCCAGGACTTGGAGCAATGGGAGGATGATTAGGATGGGTAAACAGCTTGGTAATCTTTACATTTTGCAAAAATGTGCCTCCAATCAAATATCTCTTCCTTTCCAATTTCCAACCTTCTTGTCTCATTTTTTTACAAAAATCAAGTGTATCTGTTTCCCCAATCTTTTACTTCTTTGCAACGTAAAAAGACCTAGAACTATGTCCAAAGCCATTTGTTCCATAATCGGTTTGTACATCTCTCTGTAAGAAGGCTTCAAGTTCTTACTTATGTAATGCCTGAAATAACAACTTGTCAGAATTCATCAATTACTTGTACCATTTGTCCTTTTATCTAAACAGAAAAGACTTTCTTTTTCTCCTTACACATGTTTCTGAATGTATCTTTGACCTTGGGCACTGATATATATGGGGACTATTTTTCACTCCTATGAATGGCCACAAATATTTTCTCATTATTGTTGATGACCACATTAGATGCGCTTGGGTCAATTTGAAGAAACTCAATTCAAAAACAACCTCACTCATTTAGTCTCTTTCTTTCATTTAGTTGAGACCCAATTTCATACTAAAATCAAAGTACTTAGAAGTGACAATGTCATTGAATTTGCCATGCCTTCCTTCTTTGCTTCTCACCAACTTAGCTATGGGAAACACCACAACAAAATGCTGTAATTGAAAGAAAACACCAACATATCTTAAATGTAGCTAGGGCCCTTAGGTTCCAAGCAATCTCCTTATTAAATTTCGGCGAGATTGTGAATCCAATAGACTTCCTAGTCCTCCTCTTCATAACTCCACTCCCTATGAGACACTTTTGGGCAAGTCTCCTCCTTACTATCATCTAAAGTTCTTTGCTATGCTTCTGCTCTTTCTAGACATAGATCAAAATTTAATCCAAGGGCAAGTCCTTGCATTTTCATTGGCTATCCTTTTGGTTTTATGGGTTATAAACTGTATGATTTAACCTCTCATAATGTCTTTTTGTCTAGAGAGGTTATTTTTCATGAAATAGTTTCCCTATCACACTTGGTATACAAATCAGTCCAATAATACCTACCCTTTATTTCCTAATTCATATTCTGCAGAACATGATGTCACTCCCTCTTCCACACCTATTTCCCATAACTCCCTAACCAGATTGATGATCCTACTCATATCTCTAAATCTCCATCTGATCCGGTAAAAAGTAATTTTGCAGATCACATTTCTAGTCCTAGTATTCCTTAACTTGTCAGGCATTCTACCAGACTACTCAAGGCACCTACTTATCTCAAAGATTACCACTGCAAGTTGGCTTCAAATGATGTTTGCTCTCCTCCCATTCTCTCCACTGCTGCTTCCATTTCATCGGGTAAGCCACAACCAATTTCATCTACTCTTTCTTATCACAACTTATGACCAATTCATAGGTCTTACAATATAGCCTTATCTAGAACTACTAAACTAAATCCTTTAGTCAAGCTCTATAAGATCCTGTTTGGAAAGCAGCAATGGATGCTGAAATCACAGCCTTAGAAGCTAATAAAACTTGGTTCTCAACTCCCTTACCACTTGCTAAATAGCCAATTGGCTGCAAGTGGGGTTTTAAGACAAAACTCTAAGTCAGATGGTAGTAATAGCCATAAATATTACTCAAGGTTAATAGTTATCAATATTGACATGCACATAAATATTACTCAAAAGCATAGGACAAGCTTATACGACCAATAGTTTTGATCAACAACACAAGTCCTACTACAAATCATTTATAATATATTGAGTTGTATTGTGTAATTAACATGTACATACAGCCATCATGATATTATTAGTTAGTCCCTAATGCACTTTCTTAGGTTTGTTAGATAGAAATTAGTTTGTTAACAGTTGGTTATAAGTCTATGTTTTTGTATATATACTAATGTATTATTCATTCTATCAATAAGAAATACACATTTTCTCTCAATATATATTCTCATATGAATCCCATAGCTTTGCATGTGCTAAAGCATACATTTGAGGGAGGTTTCAACTGTTAGTATACTTCCATGTTTCCCAATTTTGTTTCAGGGTGTGGCAATAAGAAGGCTGATATGAAATCCAACATAAGAGAGTGATCTTTTCACTTTCAAGTGTGTAAACGTGTCCTCTGCATCACGTGTGCCTCATGCTCAACCCCCCAAGGACACCACCACTTTAATAAAATTCCAACGGCTAAGATTCATTTTTCTACTTCTAGGTTCTCAAAAAACTCCGCTTTTTTTTGTTAGCTCTTAATTATAGCAAACTATAATAGAACAATGGAGTTTTTTACTTGCATCAAAACTAGTAGTTAAGAGTGAGAAGAAGATACTGTGAGTTTAAACAAAGACAAGCTATTTTCTAAAGAAGTCGGTTATTTATCAAAAAATAAAGGATGCAAGATACAAAATATGTTTTTAGAATGATTCTTACCTCCCATTGTTTGAATTTGGGGTCTGTGGTCCTGTTGTAGTCAGCGATTTTCACAACCACAACATCACCTCCATAGAGTCCCTTGTAAACGGCACCAAAACCCCCTTCACCAATTTTCAATTCAAAATTGGTGAAGTCTCTAACTTCATCCCATGGCAATTCAATTGGATTTGGAGCCATATCTGGTATAGACAATTGAAAAGGTTAACAAAGGCCAAATGGGAATGGGCATTGATTGATTGAACAAAATCTATGGCAGTGCACCAACAGATTATTATTTAAAAAAAAAAAAAAAAAAAAAAAGGCAGTGCTCCAATAGAGAGGTATTTAAATAGAAGCAGATTGGGTTCTGAAGCAGTGAGCCCATTTTTACTATGATTCAATCTGATATATCTAAATTAAAGCAGATTGGGTTTTGAAGCAGGGAATGAGCCCATTTTTACTATGATTCAATCTAAAATGAAAATTTAGATATGAACTGAAGCAAACCCCAGTAAATTGGAGCACAAACAGAGCAATTTAGCATTAAATGTGAATTGAAGCAAACACTAGTAAATACAAGTGGCAAACAGAGCAATTGGCCATTCAAAGATCTCAAAAAACAGAGCAATTTAAAGGCAAAAACCGTGCACTTCAAAGATCTCAAGATCAGAATGTACATTATTAAAAAAAGGAATCTCAACACAACACAAACATTAATTGAGCACAATTACGTTAAATAAAACCTTATAGAAACCTTCAAAGTCCTTTGCCAAATAACATTGAGCACAACACACAAATTAAAGAAATCGGAAAGAGTTAAAGAGTACTTTTGCCTTGAGTGAATATGGATCTGAGTAGTATTGGGTTTGGGAATTTGAAGAAGTTTGGGTTTAGGGTTTTATAAATAAGTCTTATGTTGTTTGATGTTGTTTGTGCCTTCAATAGGAAGATGATATGTTTGCTTGTTTTTATACTTGGACACATGTTTTTTTTTATTGGGAACACTCACATAAGTGTGTGTGTATAATAAAAAAATAAAAAAAATAAAAAGTGTAAAATTTACCCAATTTTTCTTTAAAATGACTCACATTAGTCAGTGTATAATTATGTAAATTTATAGTTTTCCTACCATAATACTGTAAATTTACAATGATGCTATTCATGTCTAAGTAAATTGCAAAACACACCTCTAAAGTCTGGGGGTGTTTGAATTTTACACCCGGAAGTTTTAATTTTTGAATTTTACATCTAATTGATACTGTTTAGATTGTTACACCCCATCCGTTTGTTGCCACATGTATTTTATTGGTCCAATGAAAAAATGACACATCATCTTAATGATTTCATATAAATTAAATAAATTTTAAAATTTATGAACAATAAAACTTATGCTCTAAAATTTAAAAATTATATAAACAGAAAAAATATTAAAAAAAACCACACAATAAAAGATCTAAAACACACACAAATGAAAAATCCAAACTCCTATCACACACATATAAACTATTACAAATCCACAAAACTTCAATACTAAAAAAATTTAGTCTCTCATTATATTTCCCTTTCTCTCACTCGCACTTTGTCTCCTCTCCCTCTCACATTTTGCCCATCCCAAAATTGGCTCATACCCGAAAGGAAGAATTCCATATATCATTGAGCCACTAGAGCAAAAGGTGAAGTCTTCTCAGCCAAAGCTTGGGACATTATCAACGAATCACCCTTAATGATAAACTCAAGGATACCCACCTAGATCGAAGAGAGAAACCCTAAACCCATCAAACAACATAAGGCTCATTTATAAAACCCTAAACTCAAACTTCTTCAAATTCCCAAACCTAATATCGCTCAGATCCATATTCACTCAAGGTAAAAGTACTCTTAACTCTTTCTGATTTCTTCAATTTGTGTGTTGTGCTTAATGTTATTTGGCAAAGGACTTCGAAGGTTTTCTATAAGGTTTTATTTAACGTAATTGTGCTCAATTAATGTTTGTGCTGTGCTGAGATTCCTTTTCTAAATAATGTGCATTCTGATCTTGAGATCTTTGAAGTGCACGGTTTTTGTCTTTAGATTGCTCTATTTTGTGAGATCTTTATATTGCCAAATTGCTCTGTTTGCCGCTCGTATTTACTAGCGTTTGCTTCAATTCACATTTAATGCTAAATTGCTCTGTTTGCACGCCAATTTACTGGGGTTTGCTTCAATTCACATCTAAATTTCCATTTCAAATTGAATCATAGTAAAAATGGGCTCATTCCCAGCTTCAAAACCCAATCTACTTTAATTTAGATATATAAAATTGAATCATATAAAAAATGGGCTCACTGCTTCAGAACCCAATCTGCTTCTATTTAAATACCTCTCTGTTGGAGCACTGGCCTTTTTTTTTTTTTTAATAATAATAATCTGTTGGAGCACTGCCATAGATTTTGTTCAATCAATCAATGCCCATTCCCATTCGGCCTTTGTTAACCTTTTCAATTGTCTATACCAGATATGGCTCCAAATCCAATTGAATTGCCATGGGATGAAGTTAGAGACTTCACCAATTTTGAATTGAAAATTGGTGAAGGGGGTTTTGGTGCCGTTTACAAGGGACTCTATGGAGGTGATGTTGTGGCTGTGAAAATCGCTAACTACAATAGGACCACAGACCCCCCCAAATTCAAACAATGGGAGGTAAGAATCATTCTAAAAACATATTTTGTATCTTGCCTCCTTTATTTTTTGATAAATAACCGACTTCTTTAGTACATAGCTTGTCTTTGTTTAAATTCACAGTATCTTCTTCTCACTCTTAAACCACTAGTTTTGATGCAAGTAAAAACCTCTATTGTCCTATTATAGTTTGCTATAATTAAGAGCTAACAAAAGATAACGGAGTTTTTTGAGAACCTAGAAGTAGAAAAATGAATCTTAGCCGTTGGAATTTTATTAAAGTGGTGGTGTCCTTGGGGGGTTGAGCATGAGGCACACGTGATGCAAAGGACATGTTTACACACTTGGAAGTGAAAAGATCACTCTCTTATGTTGGATTTCATATCAGCCTTCTTATTGCCACACCCTGAAACAAAATTGGGAAACATGGAAGTATACTAATAGCTTAAACCTCCCTCAAATTTATGCTTTAGCACATGCAAAGCTATGGGATTTATATGAGAATATATATTGAGAGAAAATGTGTATTTCTTATTGATAGAATGAATAATACATTACTATATATACAAAAACATAGACTTATAACCAACTGTTAACAAACTAATTTCTATCTAACAAACCTAAAAAAGTGCATTAGGGACTAACTAATAATATCATGACAGCTGTATGTACATGTTAATTACACAATACAACTCAATATATTATAAATGATTTGTAGTAGGACTTGTGTTGTTGATCAAAACTATTGGTCGTATAAGCTTGTCCTATGCTTTTGAGTAATATTTATGTGCATGTCAATATTGATAACTATTAAACTTGAGTAACATTTATGGCTATTATTACCATCTGACTTAGAATTTTGTCTTAAAACCCCACTTGCAACCAATTGGCTGTTTAGCAAGTGGTAAGGGAGTTGAGACCCAAGTTTTATTAGCTTCTAAGGCTGTGATTTCAGCTTCCATTGCTGCTTTCCAAATAGGATCTTGGAGAGCTTGACTAAAGGATTCAGTTTAGTAGTACTAGATAAGGCTAGACTGTAAGACTTATGAATTGGTCATAAGTTGTGATAAGCGAGTAGATGAAATTGGATGTGCCTTTCCAGATGAAATGGATGCAGCAATGGAGAGAATGGGAGGAGAGCAATCATCATTTGAAGCCAACTTGCAGTGGTAATCTTTGAGATAAGCAGGTGCCTTGTGTAGTCTAGTAGAATGCCTAACAGGTTGAGGAATACTAGGACTAGAAATGTGATCTGCAGAATTACTTTTTACAGGATCAAAAGGAGATTTAGAGATATGAGTAGGAGTAGGATCATCAATCTGGTCAGGGAGTTATGGGAAATAGGTGTGGAAGAGGGAGTGACATCATGTTCTGCAGAATATGAATTAGGAAATAAAGGGTAGGTATTATTGGACTGATTTGTATACCAAGCGTGATAGGGAAACTATTTCATGAAAAATAACCTCTCTAGACAAAAAGACATTATGAGAGGTTAAATCATACAATTTATAACCCATAAAACCAAAAGGATAGCCAATGAAAATGCAAGGACCCCTTGGATCAAATTTTGATCTATGTCTAGAAAGAGTAGAAGCATAGCAAAGAACTTTATATGACAGTAAAAAGGAGACTTGCCCAAAAGTCTCTCATAAGGAGTGGAGTTATGAAGAGGAGGACTAGGAAGTCTATTTGATTCACAATCTCGCCAAAATTTAATAAGGAGATTGCTTGGAATCTAAGAGCCCTAGCTACATTTAAGATATGCTAGTGTTTTCTTTCAATTACAGCATTTTGTTGTGGTGTTTCCCATAGCTAAGTTGGTGAGAAGCAAAGAAGGAAGGCATGGCAAATTCAATGATATTGTCACTTCTAAGTACTTTGATTTTAGTATGAAATTGGGTCTCAACTAAATGAAAGAAAGAGACTGAATGAGTGAGGTTGTTTCTGAATTGAGTTTCTTCAAATTGACCCAAGCGCATCTAATGTGGTCATCAACAATAATGAGAAAACATTTGTGGCCATTCATAGGAGTGAAAAATAGTCCCCATATATATCAGTGCACAAGGTCAAAGATACATTCAGAAACATGTGTAAGGAGAAAAAGAAAGTCTTTTCTGTTTAGATAAAAGGACAAATGGTACAAGTAATTGATGAATTCTGACAAGTTGTTATTTCAGGCATTACATAAGTAAGAACTTGAAGCCTTCTTACAAAGAGATGTACAAGCCGATTATGCAACAAATGGCTTTGGACATAGTTCTAGGTCTTATTACGTTGCAAAGAAGTAAAAGATTGGGGAAACAGATACACTTGATTTTTGTAAAAAAATGAGACAAGAAGGTTGAAAATTGGAAAGGAAGAGATATTTGATTGGAGGCACATTTCTGCAAAATGTAAAGATTACCAAGCTGTTTACCCATCCCAATCGTCCTCCCATTGCTCCAAGTCCTGGATGAAACAATAAAAAGATAGAAAAATACAACATCTCAAAGAACTAGTCAATTTGCTAAAGGAAATGAGGTTTGAAAGTAAAACTAGGAACACAGAACATTTTCTGGGACAATAGATGTAGAAAGTTGGACAGTGCCTGTATGAGTTACTATAACAGATTCCCCATTAGGCAATTTAACAGTGATGTGAGCAATAGATGTAATTTTAGTGAAAAAATTGATGGAATGAACCATATGATCAGTGGCTCCACTATCAATAATCCAATCATCAGAAAGTACAGTAGAAATATCAAAAGAATATGGATAAAAAAATAGAATGGTCATCAACATTGTGCTTTGGATTAAGGATAAAACACTGACTACCTGACATGTGTGAAATGAGACTAAAAGACTTGCTACTTGATGATTACCCTGTGCCACTTCTAGTATGAACTGATTTATAAGAAAAGTTTGTTAGTTCAGCATGTTGAGAAGTTGCTGATACTGAGATTAAGTTAATGCTACTTGAGCTAAATCTTCTCCCCCAGTGTCAAATGCTGAGACTGAAAAGTTCACAATAACTTGGTTTGCCACCATTGATATTTGTCTTTGGTCCTGTAACCAGGAGGATTATCATGTATTTTCCAGCATTTGTCAACAACATGCCCAAGTAAACAACAATGTGAGCTCTGAGGTGTTTCTTTCCTAGGCTTGTTAGAGTAATTCCATTTGTTGTACTGTTGATACTGTGAATGCTGTGAGTTGAGCCTTAGCCATGAGTCCTGCAGATTCAGTTCCAACATTTGACCCACTCCCAACCTTTCTTTGTTTCTCTTCTTAAGACACAAGTGAAAACACTTTATGAAGAGGTGGTGAGGGTTCTAGGAGTAATATCTGACCTCTAATAGCACCAAAAGATTCATTTAAACCCATCAAAAAAGACATGGTAATTTGGTACTCTTGATGTCCACAAGTGCAAGTATTATAGGCCTTTAACTCATCCCAAAACAGCCTTAAATTTCGTGTAATAGCCGTAAGAGAACTTCCTTCTGTAACTCAAACATTCAAGGCCCATTGCCTAGTGAGAATCTTCACTTTAGATCAACCCACACCTCCCTAGCAGTATTGAAATACATCACACTTGAAGTGATGTCCTTCGAATGGAGTTGAGAATCCATTAAAGGACCATTGTATTGCATTGTCTCCAGGAGTTGAATAAAGGATCTGTGGGATTTGTAGGCTGTGAAATGCTTCCATCGATGAAGCTAATCTTGTCCTTTGAAATCAATGCAAGAAGAAAGAAACTGTTCCTAGTATTGTGACTTGAGAGACAAGAACAGTGGCTTGGAACCTGGATTATCACCACTTTGTAAGTGATACGGATTTGAATCATCTTTGGTATGAACTGTGCTTTAAGTAGCAGCCATTGTTGGAGAAGAAATTGAATCAGAGTCATTAGATGGAATAGAAGAAAACCAAGATAAAAAATAAATAAATAAATAAATTTACTGGATCGGAAGAAAGGACAAAACTGGATAGAAGAAATTTGCAAATTGAATTAAGAAATCAACAAATTTGAGGATTTGCTGTGTAAATTCAAGAGCAAATGAAGAAATTGTTGATCTGATTCAAGAAAGGAATCAAAGAGAGAAAAACACGAAAAAGATAAAATAAAATCTCTCTCTCTCTCTCTCTCTCTCTCTCTCTCTCTCTCCTGTTTACTAACAATGCTTGTTCTATCGAATTTGCAGGCAGAAGTACATGCCCTGAGTCAGTTGGTACACCAGCATATTATTAGACTCAGGGGGTATGGTCACATCAAACAGGAGAAAAGGCTGTTTCTAATCTATGATTTCATGCCAACCGATGTGAAAAAGGAGATTTCAAGTATGAAATTTTTCCATAATGCAATTTACTAGATACCTAAATACTCAAACTATGTATGTATAGCAAGCCAAAGTAATCTTCAAGCAAGAGAAGAAACTTCCATGCATGATAATCCAAAGAAAGCAAGTATTAACAAGTGAGATTGAGATATTCAACAAATATGGAATAAGGCATACCTTCCATATAGATGCTCATGACAAGATCCAACTCTTTTCTAAATTTCATTTTTGATGTGTATCTGTCCTTCTGTACAACAGGAGAAAATAGACTGAATTAGAAATAAATATGGAATGGGGCAGAATTTCCATATACATGTTCATGACAAGATCCAACTCTTTTCTAAATTTCATTTTTGATGCTCTATGTTTTGACGTGTACTAAGCTGCACGAATAATTGAAACCAAATTCTTTCCTTTTCATCTTCCATAGAACTACAATGGCAACAGACTCTGAACATTCTCAAGGGCACAACATCAGCCATTGTTTTCATGCATAACTTTGAACCCCAGCTCATTTATGCAGACCTCAAACCAGGAAATATTTTACTTGATAAGGTTAAGTTAGATCTATAGGAATTACAGACACATGTTAATGATAAAAACATTTGCTATCTTTCACAAGATTTTTTATGTTATAAATCTTTTGTTTTGCCTAAACTTTATTCCTCCGTGTTCAAGGCGGAAAAGTGAAGATAGGTGACTTTGGCTCGGCCATGCCAAATGGTAGAAACATACCTACAACTACTCCTGGATATTCAGCACCAGAGATCACATGTAACAAACTCCCAAATAAAAAACCAAACTTTGTGCGTACATGCGTGTGTATTTGTGTAAACTAACTTATAATTTTACAATAAAATGCAGTGCATGCAAGTGCAGAAGCAGATGTATACAGCTTGGGCATCTTGATGTTGCAGCTTATCATGAAAGTTGAAGAAGTGACCTTTACAGGAGCTAACAAAAGAGAAAAAGATTTGATCATGTGTGCAAAGGAGAAGCAACACATTAAAGGTCATGCAGTTCACAAAAATCTGCTAAAAGATGGATGCACTGAAGAAAAGGCTACCAAAATCACAGAGTTGGGCTTGCTGTGTGCCCAAACTTCTCCTAGAGGGAGACCAATATTGGATGAAGTACTATCCCGCCTCAACCAAATTTCATGTAAGTATTGATTATCTCAGATGATGACTAGCTGTTTAGAATATCACCATACCTATCATATGCTAATAATTCTTTTAAAATTACTGCTGATAAGTTTTTTGTTTTTAACAACTGGAAATTACGAGGTGCAGTACAAACAAGGTCTTCTTGTTATACACCTGCTCTTAAGTGCCAAACATAAATAGGGTGCAAGAAAGAACCTTTTTATTTTCTGTTATCGTGTTAAAAAACATTGAATTCCGTTTCATTATGTTACTACCCTCTGTTTTATAGAGAATGTTGGAAAACAAAATCAAATTAGCTTATGCTCATGCACTTCATTATTTGCAGTGGTTTTAAAAGTTGCACAGTAGGCACACCTCTTAGTGTAACAATATCACATTTCATTCACTTAAATTGTTCCCTAATGCATTGTAACAACTACTATATGATGATTTTACTGAAACTATCACCTAGGTGTCATTTGGACTTCCATTGCACTTCAGTAAACTCTCTTCCCTAGTCACCTTCAAATCTTCAACAATCATTACAATTATGGTTCTATGACATGTAACACAAACTAGAACTGGACCATTTAGGTGCATTTAGAGTGACAATACCTTATAATCACTCATCTCTAACACAAGTATGCAAAAGCCTACACTTTTGGCAAGAGAAATGAAACATTTTCTCCAAGGGAAAACTTGTTTGGTTTGCCATTGTGTAAAAGAAAGGAGGAAAATTGAACATATACAATGGTAAAAACGTTTCAGGACTCTTGCCAAAAGTGTAGGCTATTGCATTGATTTCCCTTTTTTTTCCAAAGAAATTTCAATGACTCCTGCCAAAAGGAAATTTCAATGAAACAAAGGCAAGGGGGCTCTGTTTCCCACCCATTTTTGTTCAAATATCCTCTTTTTTTTGGGATAAGTGGTCACCATATAAACTATTTAGCAATTCAAAGTATTTTATGATTTAAGATGTTATCTTTCTTATTCCATGATTTAAGATATTATCTTTCTTTTTCCATTTCGGTTTATTGTCTAATTCCCCTCCAAAAAAAATTAATTTAGAAAAAGTGGGGAGGGGACATCTTAAGATATAGAATTACAGTTTGAGAAATATCTAATAAATTTTATTTAAAAAGTGAGTCCACTTCTCCCATAATAGCCTGGTTGAAAGTTCAGTTTGATTTCTTTCAATCATAGTTCCTTAAGAGTGCATTTAGAGGGCAGGAAAGTGAGAGGATGGAAGATGGTAGAGAGAAAATGGAAGAAAGAATTGAAATATTCTATCATTTGGCAGAGAAGAAAAATGGAAGGAAAGAAAAGAAAATTTATGGTTATTTTCCATCCAGGCTCTGTATTTTCAACCTTCCCAAAATGGCAGGAAAAGAGGAGAGAAAATGTACTATATAGCAGATTTAACAACTTTGACCGTGATTTTTTTTTTTTTTTTTTTTTTTTTTTTGACTAGGTAAATAGAAGGATAAGGTTCACAGGGTTCGAACACTAGTATACAAGCACCAAAAGAGGTGTTGTAACCACTGGGTACTCCTCAAACCCCAATTTTTTTTAAAAGATAATTCAATACAAGGATACACTAGGAATTTATTTTAATTGCTAATTACACACATAGCCAATGGTCTTGAATTGAACTCATAACCTCACACTCCTTGTACTCTTAGTATTAGACAAACTGCCACTTGAGCTAGAACTCAGTGGCAGGAAATAATAGGAATTTAATACCAAAAAAAAATCTCTCCCACCAAACACCCATAATAAAATAAAATAAAATAAAAAGAATTTTAGGCTGGTTTTGGATAGCAACGCATTTGCATTGTTTTGCCCGTCTGCGTTTTTTTCTGTAAGTCCCGTGCACTGTTTACGGGACCCCCAAGTACGGAATTCAGCAAATATAACTTTAAAACCGGGTCCACAACACTATTCACACATTTAAAAATTATTTTGTTACAGTGTTTTCAGTTTTCAATTTTCAGCAATAAACGGTATCCAAACAAACCCTTAGAAGTTATCTTTTTTCTTCTTCATTTTTTTCCCATTCTCCTTATATTTTATGAAAAAAGTTAACAGAAGTCCTAAGGCCATTGGTTTAGGAAATATTTTGAGAAACTTTTTATGGAAAAACAAATAGGTAACTATTTTCTTTTTTACAGCTTTTTATATTCCCTATAAAAGTAGTATCAAAACTTAGAATACGAGAACACACCCTTGGCATGATGATCACTCCACAAGTATAAGTGCTTGTGGGGTGTTTGGGCGAGATGAGAGCAAGGACTGGGATTCAAGTCTCCAAGAAGGAGACTCAGACAAATACACTTTTCTAAAATGGTCTATTAACAAATGCCCTAAATGCACCCGTTAACCGGACCCATATTTTATTTCCTATTACTTGTCTATCCTACCTACCAAAAAAACCCCTAAAGGTCACCAAGATCTTAAAACAAAGGATCCACTCCAGAAGTATGAAATCTATTCTAAGATAACAGCTAAATTAGGATTGCACTCAGCTTTCAGTGCCTCAACCTTCCCAGAAATTAAATTAACATCAAACACTCGAACAAAGAAGATTTCATGCTCAAAACACTGTTGATAACAATAAGGGCCTGTTTGGTAATGTTGTTCTACTAATGTTGTTTAAGTGTTGTAGAAATACGTGTTGTGCTGTTTAAACAACAAAACGAAAATTGTTGTTTAAACAACACAACAAAACAGGCCATAAGAATTCACAATATCATGCCAAATGGCATCATCATGTCATTGATAGACTTGCATTGGTCTCTACGGATTTACGACACGAGATCAAAGTCAAGGAATTCAAAGAATTAACTTTTTGGACAGATAATAGATTGTAATTTTTTTTTTTTTTTTTTTTAAAGGAACCCATGTAGTATACTGCATGTATACCTGAAGGATCCTTAGACATACTTTGGGTATACAATGCAATAAGCACAAAGGCCTCGTGGAGCCTAGGAGCAAAGGGCAAAGCGCATGTGCGTACGTAATTGAAGTAAAGCGCACATTTTAAAAAAATAATTATAAATGAGAAATGCATCAATCAAATTATCAAATATCATATAAATTGAAATAAAATTTTGTATATAATTCGTATAACATTTAGATAAGCCCTACTTTTGCAATTTTAACACAACAATTGCAAGTCAAGTTATTTTCATTATTTGGATTAGCTAGATATGAGTACTTCCATGTAATATCCTTTCTTAAATCTCCAATATCCATAATGCCCTATGACTAGTTAGTAATATTAGTTACCAATTTAATCATTTAGTGACTATAAGTTTATAAGAATTAGTCTGTTATGTTCAACATCAACCACTAAAGTAACTAAACAATTACCACAAATATATTATATCATACTTTTTTTTTCATGAATGAGCTAAGAATATGAGGACATAATTGGTACCAAGCAACTATCCAAAAGGGAAAAAATAGAATATGAAGAAGAAGCTAGGTGGGTTACTATTTCAAGGAGAAAAAATCAAGAAAAAATAATATAAAAAAATAGAAAAGAATTCGGAGGTTGTGGTCAAGACAAGATACACTCAAAATTTATTTTCGATAAGTAAGTTGCACTATAAATATGTCAAATCAATGGCTTATATCAATAATGTCAACATCCAATATTTTTAATTCAGCTTTGGGTTTTTTTTTTTTTTTTTTTTTTGAAAAATATTATTAAAAAAAAAAAAAAAAGCACGCTTTATGTGTGCTTCTTTGAATGAAGCATGGCTTTTGAGGCAAAAAGCGTTGTAGCCTTGGGGCTTCGTGCTTTGAGCTTAAGCACGCTTAAAGAGCGCTTTTACCAACACAGATACAATGAACCAATGAAATTGCAAATCATGGGAGTAGACTCACCTCCAAAGACATTCAATAAAATTAAGATCACCTAAACCAAGGACTAGGTTCCTCCACAAATAATTCAAAGTTTTTTTTTCATGATTTAGGGAGTTCATTGAAATTCTAGAAGGAAAAACAACACACACGCACATACATGTCACTCCCTTTGTTTTGATAGAAAACCTTATGTGAAGATAGTTTCCCTGTGTTTGGTAGCATTAAAAAAAAAAGGCCAAATGAAAACTATCTTTAACCAATAGGAAAACTCTTTTTTTAAAGGTTGTTTTCTATGTAAATTTTTTGGAAAACAACTTTAGCACAAATAATGAAAGAAAGGAGTAAAGATTCATGTTTTCAAGTTCATTTTTAAGGTTGCTATCGAACGAAGGAAAATGAGATAGTTTTCTATAAAAATATTATTTTTTTGCGAGAAAAATGACTCATATTCCAAAAAACATTAATGTCAAAACAAAAGGAGTCTTATTGAAATTCAAAAATCATATTATTACCATAATATTATAGGAATTAGGGACTAACTACTGCTTCGGGAGAAATTTTCCTAGAGTTGCACTTTTGTTGTGGTGAAAAGACAGATCAGTACACATTTTTGCTCTCTCAAGTCCATTCCCCAAGAAGAAGCCAACCAAGGTTGGTTACTTCTGAGTGATATTGCAACCACAGCAAGGTCCTAGGAGAGTAGTCTAGATGTAGTCTTAAGCCATAGCCCATAGGATTTTCTTATGAAGCTGGGCCGCTCTTCAGCATTGATGAAGAAGCATGTAACGTGCTTGAAAGCCCATAAACTCTTGCTATTGCACCAAACAATCCAGATCTAGTGTCCCAGCCCCTGACAAAACTATCACTCCGACTTGAAATATTTTTTTTTTTTTTTAATTATTGCAAAAACCATACTGGGAAAACCTATTCTAAGAAAAGCACTCAATTAAAGAAACCCTATGAAAATTCCAAGCACCAGCTCAGTTACCAGTCCAAGCCTATAAAGGCTGTAACTCCAGGTTATTGTTACAATTATTTGTTAAAACTAAACACATATTCTACCTACGGTCGAGAGAAACTAACGAGAACTGCATTTTTTTTCATATATTTATTAATGAATATATCAATAATCTTATGTACCAAAGCAAAACAAATCTTGCAATTTTAAGAAATAATACTGTTTAATTACCTCCACACAACAACAAAATATAGACAAAAATAAAACCAAATAAAAGAGTATAATGTTAAAACTGATTAATTGCGTCCATATAATAATAATAATAATAATAATAATAATAATAAATAGGTAAATAAAAGAAAAGGCTTTTTTTTATTTGTTTTGGCAAAAGATAGTAATCCTTGAAAAGAATCGATCTTATATAAAACTCACCAAGGAATGATGTTATCGCCGGATGTTATTCCACAAAAGCTTTTCTGTCTTGCAGAGGCGCCCACACCCGAGATCTGGAATTCGGATCTCTACCAATAGCACCATCAATATTTTCAGAGAGACGCGCACAGAGACCGAGACAGAGAGAGAGAGAAGGAGAAAGGAGGTTTCTGAGATATTACCTTCAATATTTTGGTTTTAGAGATATTAATTAGCAGAGAAATATCAACCAAAATATTTTAGTTATTGTTTCAAATTTGAACCAATTAAAATTAATCAATTATAATTTGTTGTAAAAATATTGTAAATGTACCAACTTTTTACCTAATATGGAGAATAAGAGAGCGACAAATACTTTCATGCCTAACCTTTTGGTTTAAAATGTAAATTTACAAATTTTTTTTTTAATGTAGGAAAAAAAAAAGCCAAAATTTAGAGAATGAAAAACACTAAATTCGGTTGGGAAGTAAGCAACGATTGAGATTTAAATTAGAAGCAACCATGTCACTCATTATATAAGCAACAGTTGAGATTCAAAATCAATAAGATGAAACTAGTAGCTTATGAAGTAAATAGTCAGAACTAGGGGTGTGCAGAAAATCCACCGACCCGCCAAATCCAACCCGACCCAACCCGATCCGCCGAATTGGGTTGGATTACAAAAAAAAATTTATAATGGGTCAGGTTGGGTTTAGGTCATAAAATTATAAACCTGCCAAACCCGACCCGACCTACCTATATTTAATATATATTTAAAATATATTATATATTAAATAATTAAAAAAAAATCAACTATAAGGCACATATATATATAAATATATATTATATATTTAATAATTTAAAAAAAAAATTAGCTGTAGCACTTCCTCGATTCCTCCTAATAATACTAATTTAATATATATATATATATATAATATATTATATAATTAATAATTTTTTTAAAATAACCAGTTCTTCTTATCTTATATAAAAGCCAATTAGTTCACACAAACCCTAATAAATTACTATTGTTGTTTAATCATTAGTGTTATTTATCTTTAAGGAGTTACATTGATACTAATCTTTATGTTTTTTTAATATATTTAAATTTATATTTTTTTTACTCAATTTAATAATAATAATAATAAAATTTTGTCAAACCCATGGATTCAACCCGACTCAACCCAACCCATGTGGGTTGGGTTGGGTTGGGTTAAATTTTTTTTGACCCACCATGGTGGGTTGGGTCAAAAAATCCTCTCTACCCGACCTAACCAGACCCATGCACACCCCTAGTCAGAACTCAAAAACTGCACACGATACTTTAGTGGAACTGGGGGAAACTCTTTAGAATTTATTAAAGATTCTAATAAGTGGTCTCGAGCCTAGACAGTAGACAACGGAAACAAAACTTTCGTAACATGATGAAAATGTACATTAATTTTTATCAAAAATAAATAAATAAATGTACGTAAGTCCTTCCGTTTCTTATTATATTTCACTTTTTTTAACTAAATTATAATTTGCAATTTATCAAAGTTTTAAAAACCAAATAGTTGTTTAGTTCTACATTTTGTTAATCTCTTTTAATTCCAAAATTGATTATAGAGATTTTTTTTTTACTATAAGTTATAAATTTTGGATTCAGATCCTCTAGATTTTCTAGAATACTCTATTAATAGATTTTTTTAAATTCTAACTACATTCTAATAATTTAATGGTCTAGATTCTGCCATGTCGAATACCTTAAAAAATCTAGAAAATCCAAATCCATAAATTTTATGATGTATCTTGCATCTTTTTTGAAATTATTTAGGTTTTAGTATAGTGCCTTGTTTGTAAATTAATTAAGTTGGATTTTTTTTTTTTTTTGGGTAAAAAGAGTTGGATTTTAGATATTAGTCCCAATCTAAATCCATCATCATCTTCATCAATAAAACGATTCACTTTTTTTTACTATATTATAATTCACATTTTATGTCTTGTGACATAAATAAAAATTAGGCTATTTGGAAAATTACACCTTTAAAATTTGGGATAAATTTATTATTCTTCCTAAAATAGAAGATGTACACTTAGTCTTTGGATTTGCTCCCTTCCATTAATCTATATATATATATATATATCGTAATAATAATAAGCTACTTTCTCAAAAAAATAATAATAATAATAAGCTAAGAGAAGGGCTGAACTTACGCAATAAGAAGAAAGAAGAAAAAGGAGCAAGAGGCCCAAAGGATTGGGATCCAAAGGTCCACGAAAAAACAAAAAAAGAAGAAAGCCTAGTCAAGATAGGGTGGGCCGAAATCCCAGAAGTCCCCAGAATCCGGGGATCCCTAGGCGCACAAAGTAAGATTGAAGCAAATTCAATAGAAGATAAAAGACAAAAATCATGCAGATCTCATGCTCCAAACATGCAGTGGAGCCAGGAGGTACGAAGCAACACGCAATAGCCATGACTCCGACCATTGGGAGAAAATGACAAGAAACAATACAACAAAAAAAAGGCTGGAGTACTAAGAAGAAAAAGCCAAATAGTTGAAGGCCGGCCAACGGAGAAGTCTAGGAATAGAAAACTAGCTAAGGGACTTTTGTTTGGTCGGACCAAAAGCAAGAAAACTATGAGAAGAAAAGGAAACGACATAGCTCTGAGCAAAAATTGACATGGCACAAACTCTAAAGGGTAAAAAGAAAAAAATCACCGGTAGCTTGGAAGCTCAATTTGCACTATAAAAGGAGGAAGGGGTCCATGCTGAAAGGGGTCGGCATTTGGATAGGGATTCATATTGGATTAGATCACTAAGACATTTTCAGAAGTCTCATAAAGTTAAAGAAAGAGCTCTGTAAAAAAAAGGGAAAAACAGAAGAATCACTCTCGGTATCCCAGAAATGGCCACTATGGCACATGCTCGGATTCAACAAGTTCAAACTTTGCAAGTCTTTGAAGCTTAGTTATCAAAAGTCTGTAATTTTTGAACTTAGTCGAACCTTGTATCACGTCCTAGTGAGCATTGTAATGATGACTAAAGAAACTTAATAAAATACACTTCACTGATTCGAGGATCCTTAATCTTGTCTTGCATTACATTTTTACTTGTTGTGCATTCCTTTGCTGTTAAAATGTCATTCAATACGGATATCTTTGCTTGTTAGTTATTTGTATTGTAGGAAGCTTGTTCTGTGCACCACTCGGTTCTTAAACAGCCCCTTAGCTGTGGTGAACCGAGCCCAGTCCACCAAAAAACTTGTTATTTGGCCCAGGATCTTTGGGCCACGGTGCTGAAGAAAAACAGCACTCTCACGTTTTGGCGACTCCACTGGGGACTGGGAAAAATGAGAGGGAAAAAGCAATCCCTTCGCAGAGCATGCCTCTAAGACCAAAGAACAACAAATGTGCCAATATGCCACCCGCGACCTTTGAGCCTGTGGGAGAAAATGAAATGGCCTCCAGACAAAGAGGCGAGGTACCCCAGACAGAACAGGAGGTTGTGTCCGAACTGAGAAACGTAAGGCAGGAGCTAAACCCCATGGCTCATATGACTGCAATGCTAAAAGACTTACAACAAGAAGTTCACCTTCTCAAAGAATGCAAGACACAGGAAGTAAGAGACAATGTCCCCCATGTGGGCAACCAAGATAGAATCCAGCCAGAGGGAGGGTCAGCAGTGGGAGGAGGAAACAACCCCCACTACCTAACACTAGCAGATGTCAGCGCCCTCTTAGACCAAGAAAGGGAAAAACTTTCAGGAATCTCCAAGCAATTTTCTAGGGATCCCCCATTTCCACCAGAACTCCTTGGTAAGCCATATCCCAAGGGATATGAACCACTAAAGTTCCATCCTTTTGATGGAAGGAATGGAAGCGCAGTAGAACACGTGAGTAGGTTCGTCCACACTATAGGCCCCTACGCAGGAGACCGAGAGCTGTGCCTAAAAGAGTTTGCTAAGTCCTTAGTAGACAGAGCATACACCTGGTACACCACACTGAGACCTGGGTCCATTAAGACCTGGGACGAAATGATGGAGAGATTTTGTGCAAAATATTACCCTGGTAAGGACAAGGTCAATTTCCAAAGCCTCTAAATGGTACAGCAGAGACCCGAAGAGGATCCCGTCCAGTTCATCAAAAGATTCGAAGATGTGTCCCTAGATTGTTATGGAGACCACGAAGAAAAGGAGCTCGTGGAAACTTGCATATCTAACATGCTCTTTGATTACAGACTCAACCTCGAAAATTTATGTATCACACAGTTCGCTGACCTGTTGCAGAGAACAAGAAGGACAGCACAAACTATGAGGGCGAATAGGGCGTCGGCGTCCCAAGCCATGATAGCATCGGTGGGAGAAAAAAGGAAGAGGCCTAATGGAAAAATGTTCGAGGAACCACTAGTGATCCCATGCATCATAGAAGAGTTAAACCATGTCTTGGACAAATGGATCGGGGATGGAGTGGTTGGGCCATTCACTGTGTCCAGGCCACCAACCAAGGAAGAAAGGAAAAATCCTCTGTTTTACAGAATTCATAATTATGTTAAGCACTCCACTAAGGATTGTTGGACCCTTCGCAGACTCTTTCACAGAAAGCTAAGAGAGGGAACCTTGGAGCTCACCCAGAAAGAGCCAGAAGTACAAAGGAACCCCTTGCCCAACCACAAGGGCAAGGGGGCGGTGGCTGTGGTAATCCATGGGAACCCAGCAGAAGCAGAAGAGTCAGAAGGATCATTCCACCCAAACACAATCAGGACCCTCTAGAAGAATCCCAAGTTCAGATCACTATTCAACCAGCTGGGATTCAGACCAGAAGCAAGGAGGGTGGCCACAGAATCTCTCATGGCTATAGCAGCAGATTCAGGAATGGAATGTTTTACAGCAGAGTCACATGCTAGTCGAGCTTTCCTGGAGACAACTAATGCCATAACTTTCACTGATGAAGACATGGAAGTTGAACATCCAAACCACTGTAGACCCCTTTATCTAATGGCCACCATAAACGGTGTCCAAATCAGAAGAGCACTGGTGGACACAGGGGCATCACTCAACCTTATAGCCCTGAGTACCTTGGAAGCCGTGGGCCTAGCTGGAAGGAGGATCCTGGGGGCTTCCATGGAGATAACTAGATTTGGAGGATCAGCAAAATCAACCGAAGGATATATACAGATGGCCTTAAGAGTGGGGCCAATAGTAGCCTTGACTAGATTCCATGTAATCAACTCAAAGGTGTCCTACCATGTACTGTTGGGATGGCCATAGCTCCATAAGCACCGCCTCATACCATCCACCTATCATCAGTGCGTTAAAGGGAGATTGAATGGGAGGCTTGTAAGGATCCCTGCCAATCATAACCCTTTCAACCAAAGAGAAGTAAACTTTGTAGAAACAATGTTCTATGATGAGTTAGAACCTGATAGTGAGAGCCCCATGCCAGGAACCCCAGGGACACCTATCTTGGAAAAAGAAGAGGGAGGAGGTACCCATGACTTAAGAGACCTCCTGAAAAGAAAAAGGCAGAAGAAGGAGTCCAGCACCTCAGGACCCCGAGAATGTGTAGTAATTCGAGAACCCAGGGGAAGATTAATTTATTGTTTGTGAAGGTGCGCGGGGCCTGAGTGCACAATGCAAGAGGGTCCCGGACCATCAGAATGTATGATAGCTCAAGAGGAAGTCCCAGAGGAACCAGTCAGAGAGACACAAATCCAGCCTAAGGAAGAGTTGGAAGAAATAAACTTGGGGGCTGAGCAAGGATCCCTGAAGCCTATTTTCATCAATAGCCAGTTGACAACACAAGAAAAGGAACTGCTGGTAGCCTTACTTAGAGAATACATGGATGTGTTCGCATGGACCTACAATAAGATGCTTGGCTTGGATCCTGGGCTCGTGGCCCATGCTCTCAATGTAGACCCAGGAGTCAAACCAGTAGTCTAACCAGTTAGGGTCTTTCACACCGATATAGAAGCTTAGATAACCCAAGAGGTTAAGAAGCTGCTAGCAGCTGGTTTTATTAGGCCCATTCAATATCCCAAATGGCTTTCTAACATAGTACCTGTGAAGAAGAAGAACGGCCAAATTCGTTGCTGTGTAGACTTCCACAATCTAAATAAGGCGTGTCCAAAAGATGAGTTCCCCCTGCCTAATATTGACCTCCTTGTGGACTCAGCTACAGGAAATTCTATGTTCTTGTTCATGGATGGGTATAGTGGGTACAACCAGATTTGCATGGCTACCAAGGATGCTGAAAAGACAGCATTCAGAACCCCAATTGGAAATTTTTACTACACCATTATGCCCTTCGGCCTTAAGAACGCAGGAGCCATGTACCAACGAACCATGACAGCTATCTTTCACAACATGATGCATAAGGAAATGGAAGACTATGTGGATGATATTATGGTCAAGTTAAAAACCAGGATAAGACACCTCTAGGTACTTGAGCAAGTTTTCAAAAGATGCAGAGAATACAAACTACGCATGAACCCCATGAAATGTGCCTTTGGAGTATCCGTAGGAAAGTTCCTCGGGTTCCTAGTACATCACAGAGGCATAAGTGTAGATCCAGCCAAAGCTGCAGCCATTGCCACAATGAAAAGACCAACAACAGTGAAGGAACTCAAAAGCTTCCTAGGAAGGGTCTCTTACATCAGAAGATTCATGCCAAGGCTAGCTTCAGTCACAGGAGGCCTATCCAAACTATTGAAGAAAGGAATCGAGTTCACTTGGGGGATGGAGCAACAAGAAGCCTTCCAAAGGGTTCAGCAGATTATGAATCACCTACCCACTCTCCAAGCACCAGTACGTGGGCGACCCCTGTTACTATACTTGGCATCAAATGCCCAAGCAATAGGAGCCCTGCTGGTGCAAGAGAATGATGATGGGAACGAGTAACCTGTTTACTATGTAAGCAAAACACTCAAAGATGCCGAAATCAGGTATCCCAGGATAGAAAAAGCTTGCCTAGTGGTTATCTATGCATCCCAAAGGCTGAAGAGGTATTTCTCAGCTCACCAAATCCTTTTAGTGACCAAGTCACATCCCATAAAAGCACTACTGCATCAGCCCCTCCTAACAGGAAGAATAGCACAGTGGCTGGTCCTGCTTTCTCAGTATGACATAGGCCTCAGGACCCCCAAGGCTGTCAAAAGTCAAGCCATAGCTGACCTTTTGGCACAGTTCCCAAGAAAGGAAGAAAGCTCACTGAGTGAGGAAATCCCAGGTGAGGTAGCAGTAGCAAAAATCCTATGAAAGAAATGGACAATGAGATACGATGGGTTAGCTACAACAACCTCAAATGGAGTGGGACTTGTGCTAAACTGTGAGGATGGGGACACCATACCCCTGTCCTTTAAGCTTGGGTTCTCTTGTTTCAATAATGCAGCTGAATATGAGGCATACTTAACCAGGCTAACTATAGCACTCAGTATAGGGGTAAAATACCTGAGAGTACTGAGAGATTCCAATCTTGTAGTTTCTCAGGTAAAAGGTGATTTCGCACTAAGGGAACGAAGTTTAGCGGCCTACAAGACTTGGGCGCAAAGGCTAGAGCAGGAATTTCAGACCTTTAGCATAGAGTACATGCAGAGAAGTGAAAACAAGTTTGCAGATGCACTTGCCACCTTGGGGTCCCAAGTACCGTTCAAGGGAAAAGACACTCTGGTCAGAATAGGAAGGCAGGAGCATTCCATCCTACAAATCCTCCAAAAGATATCCCCCGGAGAATCCAAACAATGGGATTGGAGGAGTGAATTGAAAGAAAAGATGAAAGAAACAGGATGCGGAGGGAGTGTCAAGGAGCTAAGGGACTACGCTCTAATAGAAGGAGAACTATACAGGAGACTGCTCGGTGGAATCCTATCCAGGTGCATCAATGAGAAGGAAGGGAAGCTAAGGTTGGAAGAATTGCATACCCAAATCTGCGGGACCTCAGAAAAGATCAGCCTATATAGGAGAATGCAGCGCATGGGATATTACTGGCCGAATATGAACAAAGAGGCAGCAATTATACAGGAAAAATGCCAAGAATGCCAATCCTCGGCGAACAAAGAAGAAAGCTACGCTGTATTTATTACAGAAGATTGGAGGACTCCCTTCATGGAATACTTGGCTCAAGAGGTCCTACCAACTAACAGGACACTGGCCTACCAGCTCAAGAAACTCGCAATCAGATACTTCTTACAAAATGGGATCCTATTCACAAAAGGATACAGCGGGGATCCCCTAAGATGCTTGGGGCCGAAGGAAGCCAGGGAAGTAGTCAGGGAAGTCCATTCCGGTGATTGTGGAAGTCACCCAGGAAAAAGGAGGCTCTATAAAAAATTATTTTTGTTGGGGTACTACTGGCCAACAATGAAAAAAGACTCCGAGGAGATAGTCAAAACCTGCCACGCATGTCAAGTCCTCAAAGATGCAATCCATACTTACCCAAATATGCTTCAAGATATGACAACCCCATGGCCTTTCCACACTTGGGGGCTTGATCTCATAGGACCTATAAATCCCCCATCTAGTGGTTACATATGGATCTTAGCAGCTACTGAGTACTTTACAAAATGGGTGGAGGCCATCCCGTTGAAAAAGGCCACTGGAGCAACTGTAGCAAACTTTATTCGAGGACACATCATTATAAGGTTCGGGATCCCCAGGAGGTTGATCAGTGACAATGGAACCCCATTCATAAACAAAGACATGAAGGGGTTGACTGAGGCTTACTACATCAAGCATGGAAGGTCCACACCATACTACCTACAAGGAAATGGCCAGGCAGAGGCCACCAATAGAGTAATATTAAAGATCCTTAAGAAAATGAAGCAGGAGTATGGAGGAAAATGGAGTGACCATCTGGCAGATATGCTATAGGCATGCAGGATCTCTATGAAAACAGCTACGGGATTCTCACCATTCTCCCTGGTCTATGGGACAGAAGCCATCAACCCTGTAGAATTAATTGTTCCCACACCAAGAGTGGTGCTTGAAGAAGGCCAGGAGGACACCGAAGACACAAACAATGAAAGGAGGATGGCAGACCTTGAAGGAATAGAAGAAGAAAGAGAGCTAGCCAAGAGAAGAAGCCAGAGGTACTAGCAAAGAATAACTAGAGCATACCCACAAACGGTACACCCAAGAACCTTCACTAAAGGGCAGCTAATACTAAGAATAGCAGAACATGTGAGAAGGAACCTACCAGGACCCTCCAAATTCGCCCCAAAGTGGGAAGGACCCTACATCATTAGGGAAACCCATGAAAGTGGGTATTACTACCTTATAAAGGAAGATGGGACAATTCTGACAGAACCCATAAATGGTAAGTGGCTAAAACAATACTACGCATGAGAAGAGAGAAGTCTCAGTACACTGGAATCCCTTTCGCTGAACTCTCCAACCTGTTAAGTGTTTCTTTCTTTTTATATATTATTGTTTAAGTAATTTTGTCCAGAGACCCGTGGTAGAAGGACACTCTATATCCTTGCTATCTTTGCCAAATTTGTGGTGTCCTTTAAATGATGTTTTCGTTTTTAAATTCAATGAAATTTCTCTTTATTTCTCAGTTATTTAATCTTAAGTATTACAAAATCCTAACACAGACGGAATCAGGGAAGGATATCTGGGGAAATCTTTTCGATACATAACCCAGGACCACCCCACAGATAACTACAAACAGTTAAGTTTCAAATACATGGTCTAGGATCTCAAGCATATACTGAGAATACCTAGGCCAGTAAAATAAAAAAAAATAAAAAATAAAAAGAAAAAAAACTTGCCAAGTTCATGAGCTGGGACAAAATATATATTGCCCAATGTACCCAATTCAGTATTTGCTCAGCCAAAAAAAAAAAAAAGGGAGGATACCTGGGGAACCTTTTGATGCAAGACCTAGGATCACCCCACGAATAACTACAAACAGTTAAGTTTCAAAGTACATGGTCCAGAATCTCAGACATACACTGAGGATACCTAATCCAGTACTTGAAAAAAAAAAGGCCTGCCAAGCTCATGAGCTGGGACAAAAAAAAAAAAAAAATATATATATATATATATATAGCCCAAGGTACCCTGTTCAACGCTTGTGCAATCAAAAAAGAGAGGGGGAGGGGAGAGAGACAAGAAAAGGTTCACATGCCACTAAAGCAGATTAGAAGCAATCTAAACATGAATACTTAGAAGCAATCCAGAAACACAAGTACATGGGAGCAGTTTCAAAACACAAATGTAGATCTAAAAAAGAAAAAGGGAAAGGAGAACCAGAAGCAATGTTCAAACAAATAGAAAGCTTATACAGGCCCAAATTGTTCATACATATCCAAACCAGCTAAAAAAAAGGGAGGGGAAGAAAGCTAGGAAATGAGACCAGCCAACAATGAGCCATCTGAGGAGAGAGCAGGGGTAGCCGCAGAAGAGAGAATCCTCTGCCTTTTAATCTTTAAATCTTGCAAAGTCTTGTGAGCATGAGCCAAAGCTTCCTCAACAGCAGCGATCTCAGCATCAATACTCTTAGAAGCTTGCCTCTAGAACAGCGCTTAAGCCAATGATCGCAGATGATCCAGCAAAAAAGACAGGTTGAACTTGGCTTCTAAGAGGTCCTGAACCACTCCCCTCCATTCCAAGAGATTTTCCTCAGATAGAGAGTCTAGAGAAGAATCTCTCATGGAAATCAACACAGCGCACAACAGCTCCATCAGAATGTTCCCCAAAAATACTCATCCTCTGAAACCAATGGTAAAATCTCCATGACTTTTAAGCAGCCCTTCTAGCAGGGGCAGGCCTTCCACGGGCACAGAGAATCGCAAAAAGCTGGCATAGGAGGATCCAAAGTGGCAAAAGTGACTGGCAGGGAGGCTGTTGAACTCTAAAAGATCAAAGAGAGCCAGAAAGGTAGGAAGCTTGAAGCAAGATCTAAAACAACCGTCTCTGGAGTCTCCCCCATCATTACATTACCGCCTGAAGGGGCCGAGGAACCTTCGAGCCCCTGAACAGAATGAGGGCCAGCCACTTGAGCAAATTCAACACCCCCTTCAGCAATTACAGGTTCAGGATCTCTGACACCAATGGTGACTCTTGCAAAAAAAAAAAAAAAAAAAAAAAAAAGGGGAAAGTAAAAAAAAAGGGGGGGGGTCGGACTTAGCTTTTCTTTTTTTTTTTTTTTTAAAAAGAGAAAAGATAAAGGACAAAGGGGGCAGAGAGGAAACCAGTATTAGCCTCTTGGGGCAGAGTCTCCTCCTTTTGCTCTTCTAACTTCTTGAAGGACTCTGAGAAAGAATACATGGCAAGTTGAAGAAAGGGTGAGGAAGCCTCAGCAAAATGACTAAAAGAAGGCAAGGATGCAGGCGGTTTCGCCATAACATGTAAGAAAAAGGAAGAAAGGGAGAGAGAATACAGCAAGGACAATCAGCACCCACCTTTAGAATCCCCCGATTCTAAAGAGGAAGCAGCACCAGAGGCAGATCTCGCAGTGGCTTGGCCTGGAAAGATAAAAGAAAAAAGGAAGAGGAAGAAAGAACTCAACAAAAAAGGAGAGAAGGGGGGATGCAAAAGAAATAAAGTTAAGGACGCTACTATAAAGAAAAAAAAAACGGGGCTCACCTATTTGCCTCGATGGTGATGCGCCTCCCAAAGCCTTCGTACTTAACCCAGTCAGAGATAACGGGGTTTTGGCAGGGCCTGGGGACATAAGGAGTTTGGGAGGTTCAGGATCCTGAGCAGCCTAAATATCCTGCATTGGTTGCTCAGTCTCCCCAGCTATGCCACCATTGGGAGCATCCTCCACCGTACTCTGAGATGCGGCTGCAGCCATCTCCTCCTCCAAAGCCTCACCAACCACGGGGGGAGAAACTTCCATCTAAAGTGAAAGGAAGAAGACAACAGGAGCAATAAAAGGACATGAGTAACGGAGCACAGCGCTAAAAAAAAAAATAAAGGCAAATAGCAGAAGCAACAGATAAAGAGAAATCATACCACGTCTTCACCAGATGATTGGCTTCTATCTCTCTTAGGATCCAACTTACGCTTGGACTGCAGAAAAGACAACCACTATCAGTCAAAAAAAGAAAAAGAAAAAGGGCAACAACAAGCTGTAAAAAAAAAAAAAAAAAAAAAAAGAGGAAAGAGGCCTTGCCCTTCTCTCTCTCTCAGCAGGGTCTCCAGGCCTCGGCTGTTTACTACGGGTACATCTAAAGGGTCCCTAAGAACCATGGACTGAAGGACTCACAAGAACCTGGGAGAAAAAAGACTCTACCTTGGTCTTCACCCGGCCCATTGTGGCCAAAGGTTGCTCAACTTCTATTTCCTCAGCAAGCACCAACTGCTTCTGAGATTTCCCAGTCTTTTTCTTCTTTGTCTTAGGAACAGTACCTTTCGCGCTCTCCTCAACTGCAGCCTTTTTCAATTTCTCTTGTTTAACTGCTTTTCCTTTACTCATGCCTACGGGAGTAGCAACATTTATGGCCTCTACGGCCCCCTTCTTAATTGGTACCCCAACAGAAGAACCAACTATAAGATCACATCCTGGCCAAGTTTCTGGGAAATCCTGCGTATAAGTCACCCAACCTTCCCTAAAGGCGTGCCATTCTGCAAAACCAGTTTTGCTACTTACAACAGCAGAAACAATACCAGCAGTAGGCAGAGACAGACGCCTGTTAGATGTTGGGGCAGAGGAAATGTCAGGGTTAGGTACCCTCCCAATCATGTCAGAACCAGCATAATCAATAAAAGACTTTTGCTCCCTTCTCCAATAATCAGCATAACCACTAGAGGCAAAAACTCCTCTCTAAAAGTTGGGCACCATGAACTGAGGACTCCTTCGTGACCAATAAGAAAAGGCCTGAAGTCTCATGAAAGGATCCAAAGAAGGAAGGGAAGGAACTATGTCGTTAAATACTGGAGGGATATCCTGATCAAATCCAAACTGCCGAAGTACTCGATGCACCAAGTAATGGGTGTACCGTGGGCCATCTGAAGAAAGCACAGGAAGCCAAGAGGGATTAATGCAGGCCAAGTAGGCCAAGCTACCTTCATCACCACGACGTAAATCGAAAGTATTCCCTGTAGAAGTCAGAAAAGAGGATAACACAGAATCACAAACAAAACCGAAGCCAAACTCCCGGGGAGAGCGCCAATGCAAATGGCTTGCCTGATCAAATAATTCGACCAAATTAAGACTGCCACCTTTCAAACTTAGCCAACGAAAAATAATAGGGTGGCTGTCAGTTGAGCTGCCACAAAGCCCTTTAACCACATCAGGGGACCCTTGAAACTTATCTTTCACAAACTTTAAGTTCCTACATCTAGCTAAAGTAACCGAAGAGTGATCCCACATAAATACCTGGAGAAGAGCGCAATGGAGAGAAGAAGTAATGACATAACAAGAATCACCTTCGGCTTCATCTCCATGAAGCTGATCCAATTGAGAATAGATATGGCCCAAAAGCATGGGGGCTAGAGGATACTGAGCGCCCTGAGCCAACTTAATCGCCAAGGGAAAAAGAGTGGACTTGATTCCATACCCAGGGAACTCGCTGAACAGAAACTTGCTAAGCCAGAATGCGAGTAACCTGGCTCGCCTAACTTCCTTATCCTTCTTGCACGAAAGATTCATAACCCACCTACCTATCCTGGTCGGCTTCCCACCAGGAGAAGCAGTACGTCCACCAAAATGAGCGAATAACTTTTCTTCCACCTTGAGATCCTCATCAGAAAGATTAATATCAAAGGGGTTTTCATCCCCAAGCACCGAAAGAAGGAAATTGTTAACCACGTCCTCCAAGGTGACGGTTACTTCACCAACAGAAAAAGAAAAGGTGTGCAGAGTGGGACATCAACGGCGCACCAAATGCCTAAGGCCTTTGGCATCTTTGAAACCCTCAAGATTCCTGGAAATAGCCACTGCCTTCAAGACGTTAGCACACTCCAAGCGACGCACAAATTCCTCGTCAGAAAATTCATTGTCCACCTAGATGGGCCAGCCTTGGATCTTTCCAGCAACAAAATCAAAAAAGATGGGGACCGCCTCTCGAAGTCCTCGCCTGATCTGGAGATCGAAAATTTCCCTAGAGTCTGGAACTTGTGCAAAACCAACAAAACCCGCTTGGCCAGAGAATACCCAGGCATGAGAGGGTGGAGGGGTCTTGCCATGAGACACCTAAGGGAAGAATAAGCTAGGAGTGTACCAAGGGTCTCGTAAGGGAAAAGCAGGCCGCCCCATTACAGATTCATCTTGTGCAGAACTAGAAGAATCCTCACCTTCAAAGGGACTAGGAGTACGCTCTTTTCTTTTTTGAAAGGAGGAGGAAGCCATTGAAGCAATAGGTATCTTGAAAAAAGAAAGCAAGCAACAACAAAACTGATCGAAAGAAAAGAGGAAGAGACTAGGAAATAAAAGATTCGGGCGAAAGGAAAGGTAATGGAAAAGGCTAGGACGAAGAAATAAAAGAGCAGTTAGAAAAGACAATATGTGGAAAGACGCGCCAGTTACCAGGAATTAAATTTGAAGAGGGAAAAGATTATCAGCAGTTATTAATGGGAGTTATGGGAAACGTAAAATTAGGTGGTGGAAGTTCCTTTCCAAGACTCAACTGCCACATCTCATGTAAAAAGGAACAGTTACAAAAAAAAAAAGGGGAGAAGCGAAGGGGCCAGGACACCAAAGACCAAAAAGTGAAGATCAGGATCTTCGAAGAAAGATCAAAACGGAAGGAACCCTGCAGAAACTCACGCATGGGCTGCAGGCAACCCATGAGCTCAGGGGGCTAAATGTTGAGGTTCAAAAATTGATCGCAAACTAAGGCCCAAAGAATGTTGGGCTCATTTCACAAAAAAAAAATATATATATATATATATATATCATAATAATAATAAGCTAAGAGAAGGGCTGAACTTACGCAATAAGAAGAAAGAAGAAAAAGGAGCAAGAGGCCCAAAGGATTGGGATCTAGAGGTCCACGAAAGAACAAAAAAAGAAGAAAGCCCAGTCAAGATGGGGTGGGTCGAGAATCCCAGAAGTCCCCAGAATCCGGGGATCCCTGGGCGCACAAAGTGAGATTGAAGCAAATTCAATAAAGGATAAAAGACAAAAATCATGCGGATCTCATGCTCCAGACATGCAGTGGAGCCAGGAGGTACGAAGCAACACGCAGTAGCCATGACTCCGACCATTGGGAGAAAATGACAAGAAACAGTACAACAAAAAAAAGGCTGGAGCGCTGAGAAGAAAAAGCCAAATAGCTGAAGGCCGGCCAACGGAGAAGTCTGGGAATAGAAAACTAGCTAAGGGACTTTTGTTTGGTCGAACCAAAAGCAAGAAAACTATGAGAAGAAAAGGAAAGGACATAGCCCTGAGCAAAAACTGACATGGCACAAACTCTAATGGGCAAAAAAGGGAAATCATCGGTACCCTGAAAGCTCGATTTGCACTATAAAAGGAGGAAGGGGTCCATGCTGAAAGGGGTCGGCATTCGGATAGGGATTCATATTGGATTAGATCACTAAGACATTTTCAGAAGTCTCATAAAGTTAAAGAAAGAGCTCTGTAAAAAAAGGGAAAAACAGAGGAATCACTCCCGGTATCCCAGAAACGGCCACTATGGCACATGCTCAGATTCAACAAGTTCAAACTTTGCAAGTATTTGAAGCTTAAATAGTTATCAAAAGTCTGTAATTTTTGAACTTAGTCAAACCTTGTATCACATCTTAGTGAGCATTGTAATGACGACTAAAGAAACTTAATAAAATACACCTCACTGATTCGAGGATCCTTAATCTTGTCTTGCATTACATTTTTACTTGTTGTGCATTCCTTTGCTGTTAAAATGTCATTCAATACGGATATCTTTGCTTGTTAGTCATTTGTATTATAGGAAGCTTGTTCTGTGCACCACTCGGTTCTTAAACAGCCCCTTAGCTGCGGTGAACCGAGCCCAGTCCACCAAAAAACTTGTTATTTTGCCCAGGATCTTTGGGCCACGGTGCTGAAGAAAAACAGCACTCTCACAATATATAATAAGTGAAGCTGAGAGAAACTCAAATTAGAATTCCAAATTAGAGTTCTAATTTTGCAACATGTGTCCTAAATTATTTATTCTTAAAGAGTTTTATTTGTTAATTTTAGAATCAAATTTGGACCACATCATAAATATTCATTCAAGTGAGTTATTAAGTACAAAAACCAAAGAGTCTAAAATAAATGAATTGTAAAAAAAAAAAAAAGTGCTTTACAATAATTTAAAAAAAAAAAAAAAAAAACACGAACAATTTACATTTTATACCTAATAATATCCTTACAATTTTTTTTAAAGAGTTAAGAAAATATAAAAATGACTATCAATAGTATTTAAATTATATATATGTATAGGAATTATATTATGCATCTTATTTTATATTTTTAAGTGTATCCATGCATATGCATATGCATATGCACTATGATGTAACCAATTTTGTAATACTTGACAAAAGTTTAATGTTTACGTAATAAAAATCCCTTACCGGTTTCTCAAAAAAAAAAAAAGTTACAATCTAGTCCTCATTAATTAGTGGATAAATTTCTATCTTATATTTTAATACAAGATAGAAGTTCTACTCTATCCTAATTTAAGTATATATGTGTGTGTCTCCCTCTTAAAGACTTGAACCCCAGCCTTTGCCCTCCACACCCTACAAACACTTATACTTGTGGAGTAACCATCATGCCAAAGGTGCGCAATGGTTTCTATAATAAAATTAAACTTGAATCTCTATAATAAAAATTATTTTAAATAACATTTAATGATTTGTTTCATATTTAATATTTAAAAATGCCAAAAAATACTTCCCTCTCTTTCACTTTGGTTGCACACTCTGTCTCTCTCCATGAGAAAGTCCATCATAAATATGATACATGCATTCATCTTCTTACATGAGGTAGACTCTGCAAGTGTGAGACCATCAAGATATGAGAGGGTAGATACATGTAAGAGCTTTTGCATCAAACTCAATAGCATTTTAGTTAAATTAACCAACAAACTCTACTTTAACAAACACACGCATACATCATCCTCAATATTTATTTCTCTACTTTATTTAAATGTAATTTTTTTCTCTTTCCAAATATAAATATATATTTTTAATTTTCTTCCCCAAACTACACCACATTTTCCTTCATAGTTCACAGATGCACCCAACCACCACCAACACACAAACTCGCCATCTCTTTCACAAACACAAACCCAAATTCCATAATAATAATAATAATAATAATAATAATAATAATAATAATAATAATAATTGTAGGGATAAGAGCCCAAATTCATATATTAGGCCTTGGGTCTTAGCCAAGGACCTCGGTTTGTCTGAGGACAGATAAATCGTGGTGAGGGTGTCAAGCTCAGAATCCCATAAGTAAAATATAAGCAAAAAGGCTGAGAAAGTTGGTCCGACAAAAATTATCTCATCGGATCAGCAGAACACGGATCAAGTACATGCCTTAACACTCAAAGCAACCTTCCAAGAAGATCTACTGATGGAGATGGGAGATATGAACGTACAAAAAGGATGGGAGCTCAAAAGAATCTAAGGAAAAGCTGTTACCACCGTATTTAATGCACTACAGCTACTTTTCTAGCCGCATTTATGTGGAGAAGACTCTTGAATAGTGCTGCCTTGGCTACCACAACTCATAGAAAGCCAGAAGGGGTGTTTGATGGGATGGACGCTTAAGTGGTGGCTTGGATGATCAACAAATGGAAGGCCAAGATCACTAGGAGGGAGATATATAATGTAAGGGACCCTTAAAGGAATGGAGATCGGAAAATTGAGAAAGAAACACTGTAGCAATCTAGAACCAAACTTGTAATAACGCTTCAAAAGCAATATAAAAGAATCAGTCTCCTTGGACTTGGCCAAGGACGTTTTTATTCAGAGAATGTCCATAATCTTTCTTCTTTTGTCGTCAAAATCCATTAACTTGCTGCCTAATTCACTAAAACCCAGTTTTCCAACCCATTCTCAACAAATTTGTTGTTTTAGGCTTTTTGGGCTTAAGTCCATACACCATTTAGGCTAGGAGTTCAAATCGGATCCTTACAATTGGTGCCGTCTATGGGAAAGATTACTTGGGTGCTAGTGAGTGCAATGTTCGACCATGGTAGGTTCAGGTCCACACCAGGAAGAATCCGTAGGATCCAAACGTAAACATCCCTTTGTCAACCTTGAGCATAAATGGGATTGTGAGGGGAGTGTGCATACTGTCCAGTCCGGTAAGAGTCAGTCCCGAGGTAAAAGCCATCTATCTCATGAGGAAGATACCAAAGCCCTGCAACTGGAGGTTGACCACATGAAGAGAAAGCTACGCCATGCACAGCGAAAGCGAACCCCCTCCAGCTTCGACATTTCTTCCGATGATGGAGAAGGTGTTAGTTATAGACGAAGGTTAAGGACCCCACCCAGCGAGTCTTTCTCCTACGAGGAGGAGCAATATCACAAGCATAGGTATAAGAACCCGCCTCACAAAGGCCTAGGAGGGGACGCTATGAGCAAGGCACTGAAACAGATTTCCTGATCATCCTTCACACGCAGGATTGAAGGGGTAAAACTTTCTCAGCGATTCAATCAGCCAACGTTCACTATCTACAATGGTAAGACAGACTCGATGGAGCATGTGAGCCATTTCAACCAAAGAATGACTGTCTATTCTAATGACAAGGCATTGATGTGTAAAGTTTTCCCTCTAGTTTGGGACCCGTGGCAATGAGATGGTTTGACGGCTTAAAGGCAGGTTCTATAGGTTCCTTCGAGGAGCTCACTTAAGCATTTGGCTCTCACTTTGTCACATGCAGCAGAGTTCCTTGGCCCATAGGCTCCCTGCTATCCTTGTCCATGCTGGAAGGGAAGACCCTAAAAACGTATTCAGATAGATACTAGGAGATGTACAATGAGATTAATGGTGACTTTAATGAAGTTGCCATCAGCACTTTCAAGGTCGGCCTCCAAACTGATCACGATTTGAGGAAGTTTTTGACTGGTAAACCTGTCACTAGTGTGCACCAACTTATAGACTGGATTGATAAGTATAAAAGGGTTGAAGAAGACCAATAGCAGGGGAAAGGAAAGGACAAGGTTATCCCTCAGGAGAGGAGTGATTTCAAGTCGGACTGATACAACAACAATTGGTCTTGAAGGGACTTTGCCGAACAGTCAGGGTCTTCCAATACTCAAGTGGTTAACGCGGTGTTCCGAGAACCAGTGCATCAGGTCTTGGAAAAGATTAAAAATGAGCCATTCTTCAAATGGTCAAATAAAATGGCAGGAAACCTTGTGAGGCGCAATTTGAACCTCTATTGCTAGTATCATAAGGACTAGGGACATGCTACAGAAGACTGTAGAAATTTATGGGATCATCTGGACCAGCTGGTCCGAGAGGGACGGCTGAAGCAGTTCTTGCACCACTCTAGTGGTCTACAAGGACATACTAATCCAGAAACCCAGAGGGACATTTCCTTAAGGCCTCCGTTGGGCACGATAAATGTCATCTTTGCCGCTTCAGGGAGAACTGGTTCTTGTCCTTCTAGAGTGATATTTGTGGCTCGACTGACCACCGAGGACACCAACCCGGAGCCGAAAAGGACTAGGGTGAATACTCAACATACGCTAGGTTTTTTATAAGAGGATAAGATTAGAACCATACAGCCCCATGGCGATGCTTTGGTGGTCATGCTCAGGATTAGGAGGTATGACGTGAAGAGGGTGATGAAGGACTAAGGCAGTGGTGCTGAGATAATGTACCCTGACCTGTACAAGGAATCTGAAGACCTAACAGCCTATGATTCGCCCCTGGTAAGTTTCGATGGGAAGGTTATCATTCCTAAAGGCCAGATTAAACTGCCTGTGCAAACTAGTTCAGAAGTGGTGGATATGGACTTCATCATGGTGGACATTTACTCCCTCTACACGGCCATTGTGGCTAGGCCCTGGCTACATGCGGTAGGAGCTGTCTCTTCTACCCTACACCAAAAGGTGAAATATCTGTCGAACAGCTAAGTTGAAGAAATCATTAGGAGCCAATCCATGGCTTGGGAGTGCCTGGTAAATGATATCTTACATCGGCCCGAAGCTAAGTCCTCGACCCCTGCCCAAAGGGCTTATAGCAATTAAAAGCTCCAGATTTTCCCGTCAATGGGTCAGCAGAGAAAGCGGAATGCGAAGACCTAGAAACAGTTGTGATCGGTGATGATTCGAAGAATTTCTTTCTAATCGGAGCTAAGCTACCTCCTTTAGAGAGAGAAGAGCTAATAGAATTTCTCAAGAAAAATGTTGGCGTGTTTGTGTGGGATGCCTACGAAGCCCGGGGGGTGGATTCGTACTTCATCTGTCATCATTGAAATGTCAATCCATCTGTCACTCCCAAGAAACAACCGCCTCGACGATCGTCCAAGGATCACTTTGATGCTGTAAGAGACGAGGTGAAGAAGCTCAAGTAGGCAGGGGCTATTGAGGAGGTTTTCTACCTTGAATAGCTGGCCAATACTGTGATGGTAAAAAAGAAGAATGGAAAATGACAAGTGTGTGTAGACTTTACAGAACTGAATAAGGCCTACCCAAAGGATCCTTTTCCCATGCCTCGGATCAACCAGCTGTTGGACATAACCATGGGCCATCCTCAGATGAGCTTCTTAGATGCCTTTTAAAGGTACCACCAAATACAGCTTGCCCTAGAAGATTAAGAGAAAACGGCTTTCGTCACTTCCACTGAAAACTACAATTACAAAGTAATGCCCTATGGTTTGAAAAATACAGGACTCTATCAGAGGATGATGACTAGAATGTTTGAACCCCAATTAGGCAAGAACATCGAGGTCTATGTAGACGACATGGTGGTGAAGAGTAAGGTAGTGTCCGAGCACGTGGTAGATCTCGAAAACATTTTCGAAATTCTGAAGAAGAACAGGTTCGCCTTAACGCTTCCAAATGCTCTTTTGGTATGGGTTTGGGCAAATTTCTGGGCTACATGGTTACTTATCGCGGAATCAAAGTTAACCCTGATCAGATTAAGGCAATCAACAGTTTACAACCTCCTCGAAATCCCAAGGAAGTCCAGAAGCTGACCGAAATGACTACTGCCTTAAACTGATTTGTCTCCTGATCAGCAGATAGATGCAGGCCTTTTTTCCTGTTGATGAATAAGTGGAAAAGATTTAAGTGGACTGAGGAGTGTGCTTTAGCCTTCCAGCAGCTTAAAGATTATCCCTCGCGGCCACCTATCATAGTGGATGAGGTCATATTTGCTTATATTGCTGTGGCCCTCCATGCCATAATCTTGGTCCTGATACTAGTTAATAGCTGCATACAAAGGCTAGTTTATTATATAGGCAAGTTACTACATGCGGCCGAGGTTCGTTATTTGCCATTGGAGAAAGCCATTTTAGCTAAGGGTGTGCACGGTTCAGTAAGGGTAGGTTTTTTCCAAATTTATTACCGAACTAATAAAGATTGGTTTTTTCATAATTGGAACCGATGCACACTGCCTAGGGTCAGTTTTTCGACCTATAGCGGTGCGGTTTTTTGCGGTGCAGTTTAGTCGGTTTGGTCGGTTTGAAATATTAAAAAAAAAAAATTAATAATAAAAAAATTGGGCTTTCAAGCCCAATATCAATATATCAACCTGTTCAAGAAACCTGTGCCAAATAATGTATTTTTCATTTCATAATGATCACATAATGATCCGTAATGATCATATAATGATCCAAAATTTCAAAATTGTATTTTTCATTTCAAACCTTTGCAAAACTGTGCAAAAAATATGTTCACATAATGATCCAAATTTTTTCATTTCATTCACCATGCAAAAATATTTTAAAATTGTCTCAATAAGACTTCAACTCTCAAAATACTATCATGCGGCATATAATATCATTAGTGTCATTGTGTGTGTCAGTGTCAATAACAATAAGCGTTAATGTATCTACTTAATAAGGTATTACAAAACCATTTGTCATTGTCCACAAATGCCAAAAGAAAGATATACAAATTAAATTAGCATTTAGGCAAAAGAATGCTAATTGCTTGTATCCCCAATAATAATCCCACCCATGAATACCTAAATAACTATTATTAGTGAAAAGTCCACTACCAATAACATGTACAGATATAATTAGCATATAGGCAAAAGAATGTTAATTCTTGTAAGTCTATTGTCCAGTAAATCTGTGCACCATGCATCATTCTAGAACTCCTACAAAATACTAAACAAAACAAAATAAACATGTGTTAATAACAATAAAACGTTTACGAACAATAGAATATTTATAATTAACACAAACGAATGAGAATAGCAAGTATACTTACATGATACTAACTACTAACTAACTCCGAGCAAAGAGCAGCACATCACTTATCATCATCCAACATAATGGTGCTTAAATCCTCCTCCATAGGCATTGGTCAACCAATGCAATTTCTATAATCCCATTCAAAATAAAATGATTTGTAAGCATTGAGCAAATAAATAAACAATTGATATATATAACAAACAAAATGAACATATATTTACTAGTGTCAATCTCAAAAGCATCCATATCCTCCACATTATCCATGCACTCCCGAAACTTTATTGGTCTTTTTTTCTTTGCATCCTTCAACCAATTTTGGGTACAAATAAGGGCTTCAACTGTATTAGGAGATAGTGAACTACGGAACGAATCCAAAACACGTCCCCCCGTACTAAAAGCAGACTCAGATGCAACTGTAAAGACAGGAATAGCCAACACATCACGGGCAAATTGGGAAAGGACTCGGTATCTAGAAGAATTCATTTTCCACCACATCAAGATGTCAAAATCTTCCACATCAGGGTCCTCAGAAGATTCCAACAAATACCTATCCAACTCAGATTTGCTTCTCACACTGTCCTCGTCTGCCAAGTGTTGCTTAAACCTATTATTATAACTTTTAATGCGATCAGATAATGAAGCATTATCAACACTTGGCCTGGAGTCCCTAGACAATGAAGCAACACTACCACTAGAACTCGAAACTCCATTTTGACCCACTCTCTCCACATACAACCTCTTCAATGCATCCCAAACCTTAGAGCTCATTGCATCCCTCTTGTCCTTTCCATATCACTCCCTAAACCAAAACTTTACATACTTCAATCTACATCTTGGGTCAAGAACAACTGCAACAAAAATCATCAAATTGATATTATCCATACTTCCCCAATACTTATCATATTTTTTTTCATCTCCACCACCATACTCTTCAAAAGTGGATCCCCGTCAACACTACACAACTATTCCAATTAATCTTCAATGCTAATTAGCTCATGGAAGTATGTATTAGAAGTGACAAACAAGGACCCAGAAAATCTAAATGTCGCCTCATAAAATATGCTAAGAAATTTCACAAAGGTTTTGACATTTTCCCAATCAAGATAATTAGGGAGACCACTGGGCTTTTTCCCATTCTCATCTGCTTCACAAAAATAAAGTTTGTAATGCCCATCCTCCTCTTCCAACCTATCAAATGCTCTCACAAATTTCTAAGCACAATCTAACATGAGATAAGTGGAATTCCACCTTGTTGGCACATCAAGGGACAACAAACATTTGGCTTTGATTTTCTCATTTTCAACACATTCTTGAAACTTCTCAAACCTTGCGAGAAAAGCTCTCACATATCGCACCGCATTCCAAACTTTGGTAATTGATTCATGAATGGACTTTAACCCACTTTGCACAATCAAATTCAAGATATGCGCACAACAACGCATATGCATGAACTCACCACCCAATATGCTACTATCTCTGTCTTTTGTTTTCTTCTTCACATAATCAATTGCCACCTCATTAGAACTAGCATTGTCCATGGTGATTGTAAACAACCGGTCTATACCCCACTTCAACAAACATGACTCAACCGTTCTACCTATGGTGTCCCCTTTGTGATTAGCTATAGGGCAAAAGTTCAAGATTTTCTTTTGGTAAGTCCAATCCCTATCAATAAAGTGTGCGGTGACTACCATGTAGTTCAAGTTTTGTATGGATGTCCAAGTATCCGTTGTCACACAAACCCGTTGCCCAACAAAAGCCCTTCTCAAAACATCCACCTCACTAGAATAAATCTTCATACAAGTCCTTGCAATGGTAGTGCTATGGGGAATAGGAAACCTAGGCTCAACTATTTCCATAAATTCTTGAAAGCCTTAATGCTCCACAAATTTAAAAGGCAATTCATCAATGACAATCATCCTTGCCAGTGCCAACCTTATCTTCTCTTCACTATAATTTGCAACCATTAACACATTTGAACCACTTTCCCCTTCTCTTTTCGCTTGGAAAGACAAAATTTTTTGCTTATCATCACGGGGAAAAGACCACTTCTTACACACCTTCATGTGTTGCAACATGCCTGAAGTACCATTTTTCTTACCATGACATTTATATTAATTTTTACAATACTTGCATTGAGATCTAGGATTTTTGGGATCAAAACTAGCCAACTTAATGAAGTGTTGCCATACTATAGACGGGTCCTTACCACCTTGTTTAGGTGATAGTGAGGGGAAGTGATGCACCAAGTCCAATTTATGCTGCAGGTTCAGGTGGGTTAGGGATAGCATTACTAGGACTAGGAGGAGGTAGGTTTGGCTCTCCAGGGGCACCAAATCCAGGTGGAGCATCGACATCCATCTAATAAAAAAATTTCCAAACAACAAAAAAAACAACGTTTCCACAACAATATCAAATTATAATTTTTCCAGACTAACAATCATTAATCATTACTCAACGATTCATGCCACTAATATTAATAAAATTCAAAACTAGAGAATTAGCTTTTATTTTATATTTATATTGAATAAATATAAAATAAAAGCTAATTTTATATATAATTATATATAAACTTAAAGCATTTGTTACTAAGTACTAAAAATTTAAAATCATAATGTTGAATATAGTGAGTGTTTGTTGTTTAGTGATTAACTCTCGGTGAAGGATTGAAAGCGTGAACTCTCTCAATCTTGTCTCCCTCAAAAATTAAAATGCTAAAAAAAAAAAAAAAAAAAAAAAAAACGTTAGTGCTTACTATTTAGTAGACTGTGACAAATAAAATAAGTGCTAAAAAATTGATAACAACTAAACTGACAAGACAAGCATTAACTATAAGCAAGAGAGCATTATAAAACTACACTGTATAAAATAAATTAACTAAACTGACTAAATAAATAAATAATTAAAAACTAACTAAATAAATTATATATAAACTAACTAAATAAATTAACTGCACGCCATATAAACTAACTATAAACTAAACTTTCTACACTCTTCTAAACTAGTCTAAACTAGTGCACGTTTCTACACTCTTCTAAATTAGTGCACAGTATAAAAACTAACCCTTTCTTTCTACACTCTTCTAAAGAATCTAAACTAGTGCATGGTAAGGGCCTTCTACACTCTTCTACGCTTTCTACCCTCTCCATCTCTAACTCACAAGTCACAACTTCCCAACTGAGTACTGAACAACAACAACAACAACAACTCATACGCACGCGGCACGCCTTTGTCCAATCTTATCTTAGTACCTACAACTACAAACACAATCTCTCTCACTCAGTTTCCATTAAAACCAAAAGAAAGGGGCTGATGGCTTACCGTGTGGTGAGCTGCTGCTACTGCGAGGCGTGGCTCAGGCTGGCGAAACCGCGAGAGGCTAGAGGCGACTGGCGACTCAGTGACTGACGGCGAGAGCGAGAGAGAGAGAGAGAGTAAAGGGCCCCAGGTGCGAATAAGAGTGAATTTATAGTGGGGTATGTCTGAAAACCTATGTAAAACGGTGCCGTTTTGTGTTTTGTTTTGTTTTTTTTTTATTTTTTTTATTTTTTTATTTTATAATAACTCAATACGACGACGTTTTAGTAAAAAAATTTAAAATAGATACATGCCTAAACGAAACCGTATCCCTGATTTGAAATTATTTCTCTGTATAACTCTATTTGTATCAGTTCGGTTCGGCTCTACTCAGTGCGTGCTTTGCGTCTCCGATGTCCTCACCACATTGGCATCGGATCTCTGTTCGCGTTTTGATTGCCAGCATCGGCTCCATCGGTTGGTGCCAATGGCAGTGCGGGAGGGTCGGTGCCGGTCGGTGTTGTCGACTCCGATGATGGTTTGCACACCCCTAATTTTAGTAGTGGTACATGCTACCCATAAACTCTCCTATTACTTCCAAGCACATACGGTAGTTGTCCTAACTCAACTCCTTCTTAGAGCCTTGCTCCGAAGTGCTAATTATACGGGGAAGATTGCCAAATAAGGGACAATGCTAGAGGCTTTTGACATCAAATACATGCCTTGTACCTCTGTCAAAGGTCAAGTTCTTGCGAATTTGGTAGCCAAGTTTGCTGAGTCCCCATTGGAAGAAGAGGCAGAAACACAACATATGGATGGAAAATTGATTGGCATGATCTCCTAGCAAGGTCCCTTATCCTGGAAGGTGTACGTTGATGGCGCGGCAAATCAGAGGGGTTTTGGAGTGGAGCTAGTATTAGTATCACCAGAAAGGATCACTATTGAGAAGTTATTAAGGCTACACTTCATGGCCACAAATAATGAAGTTGAATATAAGGCCCTACTGATGGGAATGGCCATGGTTCAAAGAATGTGCGGAAGGCAATAGAGATGTTCTCGGACTCCAAATTAGTCGTTGACCAAATGAAAGAAGAATTTGAAGCGAGAGATGAAAGAATGCAGGGGTACTTGAGCTAGGTTAGACACCTACAGTCGGGCTTTGAATCTTTCAACTTGTTGCATATCCCTAGAAGTGGAAACACACATGCTGATTCTCTGGCCACACTTGCAACCTCCTCGATACAGAGCTTACCCTGAGTCATCATTGTGGAAGACTTATGCAAGCCCACAGAGATGAACAGAGAAGCGGTTCATGTCCACCAAGTTAGAGTGGGGCCTTGCTGGATGGACCTATAGTACTGTTCTTGAAAGAAGATACCCTGCTAGAGGAGAAGTTAGAGGCTGATAAGATATGAAGAAAGGCTCCTCGATTTTGGTTGTCTGAGGATCAGAAATTGTACAAACGCTCATTTTCTTGGCCATACCTACTATGCATATACCCTGAGGTAATAGAATTACTCCTCGAAGAGTTACATGAGGGGATTTGCGGAAGCCACACTGGAGGTAGATCTTTGGCATATAAAGTCATCACTCAAGGTTACTGGTGGCCAAACATGCAAAGGAAGCACAGGAATATGTAAGAAAGTGCGACCAATGTCAAAGGTTCGCACCAAACATACACCAACCGGGAGGAGTCCTTAACCCTCTGTCTAGCCCTTGGCCATTCGCTCAATGGAGCTTAAACATTGTAGGCTCTTTCCCCAAGGTAGCAGGGAACAAGAGGTATTTACTGGTCGACACAAATTACTTCACTAAATGGGTTGAAGCCGAGCCCTTGGCAAACATCAGGGATGTGAATGCCAAGAAATTTGTCTAGAAAAATATTGTCACACGATTCGGAGTCCTTCGTACCCTCATCTCAGACAATGGCCTCTAATTCGATAGCAAGTCTTTTAGGAGATACTGTTGTGACCTGGGAATCACGAATAGGTATTCTACCCCAGCCTATCCCCAAGGGAACGGACAAGCCGAGGCTATTAACAAGGTCATAGTAAGCGGACTCAAGAAAAGGTTGGACGATATGAAGGGAAAATGGGTGGATGAGCTGCCATATGTCCTGTTGATGTACCAAACCACACCTTGCAGATCAACAGGGGAGACTCCCTTCTCAATGACTTATGGAACTGAAGCTGTTATCCCCTTAGAAACTAGCTTCCCAACCCTAACAACAAGTTATTTTGACTCAAGTAGTAACAACGGGTTGCTAGAAAAGAGCTTAAACTTGATTGAAGAGATGAGAGAAAATGCAATGGTCCAGTTAACATATTACCAACACAAGCTCAAGTAGGGTTATGATGCCAATGTGAAGCTGAAACCGTTGGCACTTGGCGACTTGGTGTTGAGAAAGGTTCTAGGTACTGTAAAGAACCCAGTATGGGGAAAGCTGGGGCCAAATTAGGAAGGGTTATATTGCATCACTTTGGTGGCTGGTATAGGAGCATATTTCCTCGAAGATCTAGATGAACATGTAATACCACGAGCTTGGAATGTAAACAACCTGAAAATGTATTATTCTTAATGAAAGTTTCCTTTGTCACATGTTCATTTATTGTGTTAATACCTCGTACTTCCCATTATCATTTTTATGAAATATTAAACAGATCCTAAGTTATGTTAGGTCTCTCAGACCACATACTTAGGTGAAATTAACACTCATTGGCATCTTTATAAAGTGTTAAACAGATCTTAAGTTATGTTAGATCTCTCGGACCACATACTTGGGTGAAATTAACACTCATTGGCATCTTTATAAAGTGTTAAACAGATCCCAAGTTATGTCAGGTCTCTCTGACCACATACTTGGGTGAAATTAACGCTCAATGGCATCTTTATAAAGTGTTAAACAGATCCTAAATTATGTCAGGTCTCTCGGATCACATTCATGGGTGAAATTAACACTCATTGGCATCTTTATAAAGTGTTAAACAAATCCCAAGTTATGTCAAGTCTCTCAGACCACATACTTGAGTGAAATTAACACTCAATGACATCTTTATAAAGTTTTAAACAAATCCCAAGTTATGTCAGGTCTCTCGAATCACATACTTGGATGAAATTAACACTCAATGGCATCTTTACAAAGTGTTAAATAGATCCCAAGTTACGTCAGGTCTTTCGGACCACATACTTGGGTGAAATTAACACTCTATGGCATCTTTATAAGTGCTTAAACAGAACCTTGTTCATGCCTAAGTCCTCAGACCAGATGCTTGGGAGAAATTAACACTCTATGACATTTTTTTATAAGTATTTAAATAGAACCTCAGTCATGGCTGACTCCCTAGATCACATGCTTTAGCTAAATTAATACTTACGGGCATCATTCTAAGTGTTAAATAAAAGCTTAATTATGCATGGTTCCTCGAGTCACATAATTGGATAAATGGCTTTAGATGAGTTGAAGTCCTTGTACAATTGTCCAAATAATGAGAAGGATGAAGGTTGTCTCTCCCTCTCATTTCTCCCAATGGTATATGTTTACTTCATTGCAAAAGATTCAATTCTCAATACAAATGTGTGTTAGATCTCTTTATTACTGGTACTTAATCAAGTTACTTAGATTGTTGTCAGCATACTGTTGTTAAATTTTATTGAGGACAGTAGCAATAAGCTTCAAAGTACATGATAATAGAGGTACGAAAGATAAAAAGAAAAACATTTTTCATTCAACAAAAAAGGGAATACATTGTCTAAGGGCAGAACACCATTGCAAAAAGTTATTAAAAAAAAAAAAAAGGCTACAAAGAAAATCCTATGTTTGGGATTCTAGGCCTTGTCTTAAGGAGGGTCTTTCTTGGGATCAGCAGCTTGGACGTCATCAGCTTTAGACTTAACCTCCACGTCCTTGGCCTGGGTGACCACATCCTTAATTGTAAGGGTGTCCTCGGAGGGCTTGTCCTTCATTGGTGGCTGAGCCTCCTTACTCACTCCAGCCCCCTCAGGAACTTCGGTATCAGGAAGGGGAGCTTGGGTGGGAGGGAGTTGCTCGGGAGGAGGGTTTGACTCAGGAATTTCTCGAATATCCTCTAGGAAGAAGATGTTCTTGGCCTTCCTCAGCTCAGAGTCTGCAGGGACTCCCGCTCGGTCCATCGCCACTCCCCAGGACTCAGTGCAGTAGTCCATGCATACTACAGCCACCTCCTTTGACAGCCAGGTCTCCGTGTCCCACACCCCACATTCGTAGGACACATTCACCACGGCCTTAACGGCTTCCCTGGCCACCCAAGTTGCATCTTTGACTCTTTACAGCTTTGCCTTGAGGTCCAAAACTGTTTGTTTTTTGGTGTCCAGGTTTAGCTCCGTTGTGTAAAGCAATTTACGTTGGTCCTTGGCTTGGGCCTCAACGATTTTTAGGCCAGCCAAGGCACTCAGGCGCTCTTTATCTGACTCCTTCAGCTTGTTGGTCAGTTCTATGTGCTCCTCCTTAAGAGCTCCCAGCATCTTCTTATCATTAGCTCGGGAGTGGGCCTCAGCATTAGTTTCATTGCGAGCATTCCTAACCCACTCCTCGGCTACAAAAATTTGTTGAGTGACCTACACGATAATAGCGAAGTGGTCAAGTATATATACATATAAATAGATGTGCTTCTAAGTGTTCGAAGAAAAAGAATGTCGATTAGCTTACCATTGTGAGGTCCCTCTTCAATGACATGAAGAGGTCAGCTTGTGTGGTATGCCTGAGGCCATCCATGTCCCGGGGGAGGAGAAGAGGTTGCTCTAAAGCCTTGATGAGAATGGTGGCGTACCCCCGTTGAGACTCCTAGAGCGTAGCATCCCAAGGAATGGGAGCACCCTCCACCTCTAGTCGAGAGGCCTAGGTGTGTTGCCTTTGGCGTACTTCGGCGTCATCCCTATTCTCCACCAATTTGACCTTCTTATCCTTAAGGTCCTTGGACTTCTTCTGCTGCTTGGCGCCTTTTTGAGGTCCCACTTCACCTTCCTCCAAGTCCTCTACTGGCCTCTTCTTCCTTAAGTCTAGAACGACCTTCAGTCCGAGGTCAGTTGGGAGCAAAGGGGGAGAAGGAGGAAGATTGGGAATGACTTGGGTCTTAGGGACCTTGTTCGAAGTTTGTCCCTTGTTCTTGTTGGCCATTAGGCCCCTTAGGCCGGTCCTTTGCTTTAGGTCCATGCCTTCTTCTTCGACTTCTGAGCTGGTATCGATTCTAGCAACTATCAACCTTGGAGAATGTGCAGTAGAAAATCGGTCAAAATCAACTTCAAAGTCCGAGAGTTCTAATGGCTTTGTTGGCACTTCACCTTCCTCGTCAAAGAGGAATCGATCAATCTTAGCCTCGAGGGATGAGCGGGTAGAAGCTATCTCCTTTCTTAAAGCGGCTACCTCTTGAAGGACACGTTGAATAGGCAGCTGAATGGGCAGAAGGTCTCTCCAAGCCAAAAACCCCGGCTTGGAGACGTCTATCATAGCCAATCTAGAGCTTCCAGCCCTTATTACCTAACTTGCGTCCTGAAATATGTGGGACATGGGCACGTAGTCCAAAATCAGGTGAGCGACCCGTAGCTATTCATCTTCGCTTACAAATATCTCCGACCTTAGTAAATAGTTGAGAGTCAAAACGTTGGTCAGACTGATCTTTGGTGTAACGTGGATTTTATCTACAAAAACATCCGAGAAGAAAATCGTGGTCAGACCAATGAAAATCACTATCAGTAGGAAGTGAAGTGTTAAAAATGAAAATGAATAAAACTGAAAAGGCTAAACCCCTTGCCCAAAGAAACTAGTCCTAAGGTACCCCCACCTGGCTCTCCTGCCCGAGTTGGACAGGAAAGACCGCCGTGCCACTCCCCGGAGGTGACCAGATAGTTATCCTTTAAGCCCTTGTTGGACTTAGGAAGGCAAGATATCAATTTAATGACATCAGACCGGGACTTAAGATAATATCCCATGCTGGCAAGGGAATGACATTCGCACATATGAACGATGTCGTGCCATGTGAGCCCTAAGTTCATCTGGTCGTTTAGAGCATCTATGCACCCTAGGACTTTAAACAGGTTGGGAGCGCACTGATGGGAACATAGCCTGTGATTAAGCAGATAGTCTCTGGTTATCCTACCCATGGGAAGTGTCATTCCTCCCTCTATAAAGGCAATCATTGGAATGACAACTTCACCCTCCCTTCTATCTATGTACATTCGGTCTGGGGGACAATATCGTAAGCCCACTCCCTATGGGATATAGTATTTGGCCCTAAATCCCTCCATACCGGTCGGAAAGTCTACTAAGTGCTTGAATCTACTCATCTAAGCAAACGTAGATGACGCAAGGGAAGTCTTCTAAAAAGGACAGAAAGCCGAGAAGGATGGCCAAGGAGAAAAAGAAATTTGGAGGAGATAATTACTTACAAAAGCAACTAAGAGTACTAAAATCTGAACCTTTAGGAAAATCTTTTGGTAATTTCTTAAGGAAAAGAGTTAGGAAAACTCATGAGTGTAGGGAGTTCAGTGAGTTAGAGCGCTTGAAATCTTTGAACAACTTGAAAATTCGTAAAGTGAAGGGAGAACAATTTCCCTCAAGGCTTTATATAGAGGAAGAAAATGAGTGGGAGTTATCCCGCTCAAAATTCCAAGAGAAAGATCAGCCGTTGGATCTGTGCCTCGCCGCTAGATCTAGAAAACAAAGTGCCGCCTGGAGTAATTAATGACGCCTCGCGGGTTTCGAAGCGTCAGTAGCAATCATGGGACACGCAAAATGGTGATCTCACACGTGTAAACCAGAGAAATGAATGGTCTTGTCTCTTAAAAATCAAACCCCTACTTTTTCTTCTCGGATGAGAGGGGAAAATTAGACTTTTGAGGGGCTATTGTAGGGATAAAGGCCCAAATTCATATATTGGGCTTTAGGCCTTAGCCGAGGACCTCGATTTGTTCGAGGACGGATAAATCGTGGTGAGGGTGTCAAACTCAAAATCCTATAAGTGAAATATAAGCAAAAAGGCTGAGAAAGTTGGTCCGAGGAGGATTATCTCCTCGGATCAGCAGAGCACGGATCAAGTACATGCCTTAACACTCAAAGCAACCTTCCAGGAAGATCTACTGATGGAGACGGGAGATATGAATGTACAAAAGGGGTGGGAGCTCAAAGGAATCTAAAGGAAAGCTGCTACCACCACATTTAATACATTACAACTACTTTTCTGGCCGCATTTATGTGGAGAAGACCCCTGAACAGTGCTGCCTTGGCTACCACAACTCACAGAAAGCCAAAAGGAGTATCTGATGAGACGGGCACTCAAGTGGTGACTTGGATGATCAACAAACGGAAGACCAAGATCATTAGAAGGGAGATATATAATGTAAGGAACTCTTGAAGGAATGAGGATCGGAAAATTGAGAAAGAAACATTGTAGCAATCTAGAACCAAACTTGTAATAACGCTTCAAAAGCAATATAAAAGAATCAGTCTCCTCGGACTTGGCCAATGACATTTTTCTTTAGAAAAACGTCTATAATATTTCTTCCTTTGTCGTCAAAATCCATTAACTTGTTGCCTAATTCACTAAAGCCCAGTTTTCCAACCCATTCTCAACAAATTTATTGTTTTGGACTTTTCGGGCTTTAGTCCATACATCATTTGGGCTAGGAGTTCAAATTGGGTCTTTACAATAATAAAAAGCATCACTACCACCACAACAACAAAAAAAAAAAAGAAAAAAGAAAAAAAAAAAAGGTAGATTCCTCAACCAAAAGACAAACTTAGATGTCTCAACCACAAAAAACACTAACGACCCACAAAAAACGCAAATTCACCTCTCACATGAATGGCGAGTCTCACGAATTAAATTCACGGTGGGATCCAACATTCATGTGAGAGGAGGGACTACACATTTATGATACTCTTGGAGTACCTAATAATTTTCCCACAAAGAAACTAATAATGCATATTTAATGTTATAGAATCATTATCAAATTTTGGAAAACGATAGGTTGCCAATGGAGAGAAAGAGAAAGAAATGGTAAAGAAAAAAAAAACAATACAAAGTAATAAAGAGTAGAAAAAGAAAAGAAAAAATCAATCGTCATTAGTAGATGTTAATCGGAAAATAAAGAGGTTATAAGGAGAAGTAAAAAATAATATAGAGATGTCCATACGGAGAATATTAAAAACTTTATAGTATAGTAAACTAAACCATTACATTCACTTAAAAAATTAAATCAACACTCTAAAAAAAATAATAATAATAATAATAAATCAATCTCATCCCCCCCAAAAAAAAAAAAAAATCAATAATCAACAATTAAATACAATTATAGTACTAAATTTAAACTTAAAACTAACCAAACTTTAATCATGGAAACCAAAATTTTCCAATCATAACTAAAAAAGTGACGTTCTCCAATAATAATAGAAATTGCATAAGAAATAAAATTAGAAAATTTAAAATCCTTTTTTTGACATTTTATTTAACCTTACACACACACACACACACACACACACACACACACACACACACACACATACATATACATATACATATATATATATATATATATAATTTTCATACACCGTTACTTTTTGAATATCTAGTAAACGATATTACATCTCATTTAACGTCTTTGTTATGCAAATCATCGGTTAGTAATAAATATATAATGGTAAGAAACGTTATAAACGAGATCATTATTAAAAATATATATAAAATTAAATAGCAACTATCATTATGGAGTAGTAGTCTATAGTTTTACGCATCTAATGAAGTAGAATATATATAGTTTACTTAAAGGTATATGTAAAGATTCACATTTTATATATATATATATATATTTGTGTGTGTGTAAAGGTTTTAAAAAAAAATTATATGTAAGGTTTTAATAATAATTTTAGTAAATTAATTTGTTTTTTTTATGATAGTTTTAATTAAAAGGAAATATTTTTCCTAATCAAAATGTACTGTTGTTCCCTAAACTTTAGCTCATGAGCAGGGACGGAGCCAGAAGTTCAATTGAGGGGGGGCGAAGTAAAAACAATTTATTTTCATAAAAATTTAAAAATTAACATTCATTTAGTATTAACAAAATGACAACAACAAAAAGGACACAAAATAACTATTTTTAAATACTTTGCAACACAATTATTTATTAAAAGAGAAGTCATTTTTTTAAATGTCAAAAATCATTACAAACTGTTACAGCAATTTGTCTAAAAATCATCTTAAATTTTAAGCAAGTCAGATTTTTCTTGAGTTACTAACTAGTTACTAACCTAATCTTAAAATCACCTTTGTAGCCTGTTATTAATTAGTTATAATAACCAAGTCAGTTTTTTTTTTTTTTTGACTTAAAAAGGTAGAAGTCAGATTTTTCTTGAGTTACTAATCTAGCCAATTTAAGGGTCTAACATCAACTAGTCTAAGTGAGTCTAACTTTCTAAAGAGAGAATAATAACATATGCTACGTGTTTTGCTGATGTTGCTCCACCTTTGTAGCTTGCCCTTGAAGATGTTAATTAGACAAAGGGCATCTGTCCCTACAACTCACTAATAGGTACATGTATTGTTCAAAAAACAAAGCTCAAATGCAATAAAAAGAGAGAGAGAGATTTGAGATTGTTAATAAGACATACCACAAAATTCAATTCACAAATACCTAGAAAGAAGAACCAGATGTAAATAGGCATCATTGACGTCAAGGCGTTGAGAGGAGATATTTGCTTAACAAACCAAGAAATAATGTTATTTGGACCAATTTTATCTTCTTTTTTTTTTTGTTATCGTTTGGGTTATATATTATTCAGTGCAAGGTTGGGCTAATTTTTATTTGCTTAACAGGCCAAGAAATATGTTAGGGGGCCGAATATAATTTTCTTGAAAAACTTGGGGAGGCCACAGCCCTTTTAGTGTATGAAAAGCTCTCTACCATGTATAATACTAAGGAAAAGTTCATGAGGTCGGGGGGGGGGGGGCTAGAGCCCCCCTTGGTCAATACTTAGCTCCGTCCCTGCTCATGAGAGATCTTAATCCATCAAGTTAAGTGATCGTTTTTTTTACTCTAACAAACCTAGATGCATTGTTTTTAGTATTTAAAAAAAGTAAAAGTTCTTAATTTATGTCCCCAACAAACATAAAATGATCAATTTTAGTGATTATAATATTTATCAAGTCAAACTATATTTATTACTATGGACATTTGACTTATTATAATGTATGATAAATAATGTACTGATCATGTTTACAAAAAATGCAAGAGCTCAAAGTATTTTGGCCCTCTTGCACGAATTGATTCGGAGGCAAATTGATTAGAAAATTTTGGTAATCGTTGATTCATCCAATGTGTAATGTATAATTCATTTACATATATAGAAGATAAGACTTTATAATTTTACAGGGAATATATAATTCATTATATTCTTTTACTCATATAACTATTTAATTTAATTTATTGATCTAAATAATGAAAACTAATCCAAATCCAATTTTCTTTTGATATGTTCCTCAGAAGGGGTTTGTTGTACCATTCTGTATGTACAGCTATTCTATTTGAACCAATATGGTAGAGGGGGTGTTCATCGTGTTCTCAATCTTTCTCTGCCCATTATTAATTTCAACTTTTGTCTTTGTCGTCATGTATATGAAAAAAAACTTCCATATTAATAGGAAGTTTAATCACAATGAGTCAGAATTTTTGTTCTACATATGATAGATTGGTATAAACATTTACAACTTCCAATTGGATCAATTTCTCCTTACGAAACACTTCTTTCTTCCATATTTTATACCTTAGCTTTGTGGAAAAATATACTTACTACTACTAAAATACAAAATAATTGAAATCTTAAATCAAAACATTATGTTTGTTGTGTGTAGTATAATTTGCCCCACCATTCCTTAAAAGTTATCATGGTTTTTTACTAGAGTTGTAGTGTGACTTTGTATTAGAACCCATTTTCCTCTACCTTGTATGTGTGTGTTTGTTTCTCACCAAAAAAAAAAAAATTATGTGTGGATGATATCCATGTGGATATGCTCTTTAGTGGGATCATCTCACAAAATGTTAATAATCCTCTCATTTTATATAAAATTTATTGATAATTAAATGAAACTTTAGAGAAGCAAATGAAAGGCTTTCATGAAACTTCTCATAGAATCAAAAGCGAATTTATTTTATTTTATTTTATGCCAAATCATGAATTAGTAATTGCATCCAATCTCCAAAAAAATTTCAATTGTTTTGAACTTTCTCTTTTTTGAATGGAATATTAACGGAATCCCCAATCATTTACACCTCATAGGAACTACGAGATCACCCCAAAGATATCTTCAGCATCCAGTGGTCATTGGTCAATCATAGAACCCTATTCAATGCATTAGCCGTCCATTCTAAATAAGGTTGGCATAACGGTTGCATGCAAAATATTTGTGCCTCAATCATTTTATTCTTAAGCCCCTCGAGAAAATTTCTTATTAACTCTTACCAATAAGTTTCGATACCTAATTGCTGAACTCAAAAATTATGGCCAATGATTAAGGAAAATTATTGAATACTCCAAGAATACCATAAATGTGTATCCCCTCTCTCATATGAATTGTGGGTTTCACTATAAATTTAATTAGTAGGACTCACGGTTATGTGAGAGGAGATAGTACGCATTTATGGTATTCTGAGAATATTCAATAATTACCCAATAATTAATAGATTTTCTTAATTTATCTAACATATTTGTGAACATATATTTAATGGTGCAGCTCTTATTGAGAAGATATTACGCACAGTGTCTGACGTGGGAAAAATCTTTCTCTTGAGTAAGGCAAAGGATAAGAAAGCTGCAATTGACATACTCAAAATTGAAGTATGTAACCTAAATAAATTACTTTTTGAATGTGTACATTTTTTGAATTTTTTTTTTTTTTTAAATGATCGATTTCGTTTTAAACCCTATAATTTAGCGGTATTCCAAATTTAATTCTATAATTTTAAAAGTGCCAAATTAAATCCTGAACTTTCGATAACAAATTAACCTAGAGTCAAAATTGGTGTAACATTGTTAACTAAACATTAGACAGAAAAAATAAAAGAAAAAAGAAGACAATATTGTTTCTTAGCTGCTTCCGTAGATCATCTCAGGGGTTCTTGTAGTTTATCACTAATCTTCTTGGTCTCCTCTCAAAAATAAAAAATAATAAATCCTTCATTATCACTGTACCTCTATAGATATATCTACAGATCCAACGCGGAAAGGCTAGAACTATAGCAGAACACTGATGAATGTCACAATTTCCTAACATAAAGATCAATAGATCATGTACTACTCAAGTCTTGTGGGTTGGCATACAAATAATCCTTTTCTTTAGGCCTGTATGGGACCACCAACCTTTTCATTGGGTTTTCCATGTGATCTATATGAGAATCCTTCACTGCCAATGGGAACTCATCCTAACTCAGTGATCCATTATTGTACTGGTCTATGTAATTGACCATCTCTCTCTCTCTCTCTCTCTCTCTCTCTCTCACTTTTTCCCCCCTAACTTTAATGGTGTTACACCTATTTGATTTTAGAGTTTAATTCGTTACCTCTAAGGGTTTAATTCGGTACTTTTAAAAATATAGACTTTAATTTGAACTACTCCTAAACTATATGGTTTAAAATGAAATTCGTCTAAAAAAATAACTTTTTAGATCTTTGTTCAAAGTCTCAAAGATTCAATTATCATGATTAGATTTTAGACTCAGAACTTTTCAAGTGCTTGGAACAAATGCATGGGGAATCCTTTGAGGATTTCATGATGAGGAAGCTGGTCCCGGTAGTTGGGAATGTTTGTGAATCCAATCTAGGGATGGATCCCTGTACAGCTAATGAGATTGCAAAAAAAGTTGATGTGATCATAAATGCAGCCGCCAATACAACTTTTGATGAAAGGTTTTTCTCCATTTCGCTTGAACATGTATTTATAAAATAATGTGGTTTTAGCCTTTTTTGTATTCTAGGTGTTCTGGTAAAATTGAATCCTAAATATAGTTATCATATAGGTATGATGTTGCTCTCAACACAAACACAATAGGACCTTCTCGGCTCTTAGGTTTTGCAAAGAGGAGCAAGAAACTTGGCCTTTTCTTGCATATATCAACGGGTATGCAAATAAACTGGAACTCTAATTAAAGCTAAATATATACATTATCGAAACAATTTTTATTTTTTTAAGTGTTACTTCTGTTGCACAGCAAATGTCAATGGGGAGAGACAAGGATTAATTATGGAAAAACCTTTCCACTTGGGACAGACAATAGCAGAGGAAAGTGCCACCTTAAAAACCCCACCAGTATCTATCTCAGTACTGGATATTATTGCTGAAATAGAGTTGGCTTTAGATTTGAAATTTTCTGTGCATGAAAATGATGTTGCTCAAAAGATGAAAGAATTGGGTCTGCAAAGGTATCAAAATGTTCTTTAAATTAGAAATGCAAATTGAAAGTAGAAAATTATTCGACTTAAAACTTTCATCAGAAGTAAAGATCAGATTTCTACTTTTCCTGTAAGGTTGGATATGTTGACATGCATATTGATGAGGTGCAAATTCGTTAGTAATTACAAACATGTCCAGACAGAGCCCAATCCTCGTTTACGTCACAGTAAAAGTAGCAATCCCTTGAGATGGTCACCGGTGTGGTGCCTGCCACAATGCCTTCGATACCAAAGTCAGTACGAAAAGCTTTTAGGAAAATAACAGAATGTCAAGATAACTAGGAGCGCTTTTAGGTGAGTCTCTGTACCTTATGTTAGTGCTGGGAGGGTTGTATATATACATTTCGTAGCCCTTAGCCGTTGTGGCTGTTATGGTGGTTTTAATGCTTCTTTTGGTAACGCCTCATGGTTAATGATGTGAGCTTTGATGGGCTCCTTTACCTTTGTCAGTAATGTGGCTTATATCATTAGAGGCACCTGGTTAATTTGTCTGTCAATATTGCCTCGTTGGTTTGGATGAGATCGTCCAGGGAAGTTGAGTTCGTCAATCCTATCAGCTGCCCCTGGATTTTGTTGTCGTCGTGGCGTGTCATGACGATCACAGAAAATGAAAGGTCTATGGGCTGTACATGAGTCTTGGGATTTCGCTCCATATTAAATGCGTAGTGGCTGCGCCACACGCGTTGTGGCCACGTGGCACGTTCTGATTAGTGGAGTTAATACTCCACTTGTATGACCCTTGGGTTTCCCGCTGAATTTCAGTTTTTTGAGCCTTGGTTTTTAAACTTCTCTTCTCCTCACTTTTCCCTTTCGCTTTTTTCCAAACTTCCAATCATTGCTCTGAGTGTTTTCTTCTCCGACTTCCCTCTGCAATTCTTTTTTGAGCTGGTGCGTAGCGTGGTGGTGCTTCCTACATTCGCCCTCTTTTGAGGTACACTTTTCTTCCTTTTTCTTACTTCTTTTCTGTCTTGGTTGCGATAAAGCTTCTGATTTTTTTTTTTTTTTAGGGGTTTTAGCATTCATCTCTTTTTCCTATTTATAGGTTTCCATGGTTGACAGTTCTGAGGTTAGGGTAGTGTGTCCCTCAGTCTCTTTCTTGTTTGCTTGTCTAGGGACTTTTTTAGACACTTCTAGTACTTTTCTCCCTCTGATTAAGAATTTCGTTTTTGAGGGTTGTGGGCTAGGAGTTGTAGTGGGGGAGTTGTTTCCTGTGCTTAGCGAATCGATCAATTGGTTTAGGGGTTTGATAGAGGAGAGAAAGAGAATGTCTGAAGTGCGGTCTAGTGAGCTCGAGACTGGGTTGTTGTCCAACAATGGCCCAGTGGAGGAAGATACAGCCGTCTCTTCCCCTCTAGAGGTTAGGGCTTTTCACGTCCATAGACTTGTTCAGGTAAAGTACTTGTGCAATTTCAGTTCCTCTCCTTTGTTATTTTTTATTTTTATTTTTTTTTTAAGGCTCCAATTTTCTTTTCAGGTGCTGGGGAAGAATCTTCACATTAAGGCAGACTACCTCACTTAGGAAGCCAAGGTCGCATCCGTGAAGTCTAGGATGGAAGCTTTAGAGGCGGAGAACTCCAAGCTAAAGAAAGACTTGATCATTGCCATGGACAAGGCCAATACTCTGCAGGAAAAAGTCAAGACCTTAAGCGACGACCTCAAAGTCGAGAAGCAGCTAACTCTGGAAAAGGATGAACAACTTTTGGCTGCTAAGGAGAAACTCAAGACCATTGCTGTCAAGGCCGTTAAGGCCTTCCAGCAGACTGACGAGTACAACACGGTGCTCTTTAGTTGGTACTTTAAGGGTTTTGAGCTCCTGAGGAGGTACTTCGTCAAGCATCCCACCGGAGTGGATCTGGAGAACTTGAATTTGGAGGAGGTGGACAAGGAGATGGCCATTGACAAAGCTACCCAGTCCTCAGTCCCTGGGGCAACGCTCTTGAGAGTTCTCGTGCCGGTGATGATGCTGCCACTAATGCCTGAACTTATTACTTGTAAAAAATTCCCCTCCCCCCTTTTTTTTGGGTTCTCGTTATGTTTTGGGCTTTTTGTAAGTCTAATTTTAGAACAATCTTTTTTAATCTACTTTGAGAACAATGTTTTTAGCTCAGTGTTTATCGGCCTTTAGTTTTGATGTAAAATCAATGGTGGCTGCCCGTCGTTTTTAGGCTTAAATTAAACTTGTAGTTGCATACTTACTTGCTTGTGGTTCATGTTCCTTTAGTTTCCCTTTCAGCTTCAGTATTTTGTGCTTAGCAAAGCTTTTAGTTGTGGCCCTTCTTTGTCTTCGTCAACACCTTGCTTCCGTCTATACAAGTTTTGTTACTTAGCTAATTTCTTGCGACTTACACCTTCTCAAGGGATCTTGTCAAGGGTTTTGGTGAATTGGTTGAGAGCTTAGATTCAACCTGAACCCTTTTCAAAAGACGCTCTCTCTTTGCTACCTTAGCTTCAAGCCTGCACTTGAGTAGCAACTTGAACAGGATTGTTGCAAGGTTCTTGTCGTTCTTTTGGCTTTGTTAGTAACTTACATTTCGTCTAGGCGAAACTTGTTACTTAGCCATTTCTTTTTTCGTGACTTATACCCTCTTAAGGGATCTTGTCATTCTTTTTGGATTCGTTAGTAACTTACATCCGTTTAGGCGGAATCTTGTTACTTAGCCATTTTTTTTCTTTTTGTGACTTACACCCTCTTAAGGGATCTTGTCATTCTTTTTGGGTTCGTCAGTAACTTACATCCGTCTAGGCAGAATCTTGTTACTTAGCCATTTTTTTTTTCTTTTTGTGACTTACACCCTCTTAAGGGATCTTGTCATTCTTTTTGGCTTTATTAGTAACTTACATCCGTCTAGACGGAATCTTGTTACTTAGCCTTTTTTTTTTTTTCTTTTTATGACTTACACCTTCTTAAAGGATCTTGTCATTCTTCTTGGCTTCGTCAGTAACTTACATTCGTCTAGGCGGAATCTTGTTACTTAGCCATCTTTTGTGACTTTTACATTACTAGATCTGCTTGCATTGAAATATTGGCTGAATAGTCCTTTTTATTGCTTTAAAGAATGAATACAATTATCTGTTACATCTATTGGTAGTACTTCTTTAAGTTCTCAATGTTCCATGGTCGTGGAAGCCTCTGCCCTTCTATGGTTTCCAGGTGATAGCTGCCTTGCCTAGAGTAATGGACGATCTAGTAAGGTCCTTCCCATGTGGGGCCGAGTTTCCCTTGGGCAGAGTCTCTGGTTGCTGGGGTGACCTTGCGCAGGATGAGGTCTCCTATGTTGATTGTCTAAGCTTCACCCTCTTGTTGTAGTACTCAGCCATCTTTTGCTGGTACTTTGTCATCTTATTGGAAGCTTTTTCTCTAACTTCATCCAAACAGTCCTGGTTGACTCGTAACTGACCGTCATTAATTTTCTCGTGGAACATCTCTCGCCTGACGCTATTTACTCCTACCTTAACTAGGATTACTGTTTTGGTGCCATAAGTGAGTCTGAAAGGGGTTTCTCCTATTAAGGTTCTTGCTGTAGTCCTGTAGGCCCACAAGACATTGGGTAATTCTTTCTGCCAGGCTCCCTTTGTGTCATCCAACTTAGCTTTGATGATCTTGAGTAGCGTCTGATTGGTTACCTCCGTCTGCCCGTTTGCCTGTGGTTGTCTTGGGGATGAGAACTAGTTCTTGATCCCTAGACTTGAACAGAAATCCTTGAAACTTTGGCTATCAAACTACCACCCATTGTCTAATATGATCGTTCATGGAATCCCGAACCTGCAAATTATGTTCTTCCACACGAAGTTCTAGATCCTTGCTTCGGTGATGGTTGTTAGTGCCTCTACTTCGACCCATTTTGTGAAGTAATCAATAGCGACTAGTAGGAACTTTACCTATCCTTTACCTTAGGGTAATGGGTTGATGATGTTGATTCCCCATTGCGCGAATAGCCACAAGGAGGCTATCGTCGTCAGTCTCTCGGCTGGAAGACACTAGACATTCCCGAATCTTTGGCACTTGTCACACTTCTTGACGAGCTCCATTGCATCCATTTGCATGGTAAGCTAGAAGTAACCTGTTTTGATGACCTTACTTACCAAGGATCTAGGGCCTGCATGGTCCCCACAAACCCCTTCTTGGATCTCTTCCAAGGTATACCTAGCTTCCTCTTCATTAACACACTTTAAGTATGGCATGGAGAAGCCTATCTTGTATTGGATGTCATTTAGGATCGTGAATCTGGCTGCTCTCTTTTTGACCTTCTTGGCTTCCTCGGCGTCCTGCGGGAGATGTCCGTCCTGGAGGAAAGATACAATCGGTGTCATTTAGCTGTTTGTGGTCTGGATTGCAAATGTAGAGACCTTTTCGATGCTGGGGTGTTTTTGGATTTCCATGTCTAAGCCTATGCTCGTTGCTCCATTGTTTGACAAGGCCATCTTTGTGATCTCATCTGCTACCATGTTCTGGCTTCTTAGGACCTGTATGAACTCTACCGTATCATAATCTTGGGTTAGATGCATTGTCAATCTGAGGTATTTCTGCATTCTTTCTTCTTTTACTTCATATTCCTCATTTATTTGCCCTATTACCAGCTTGGAGTCACTTTGAAGGAGCAGGTTCTTGGCCCCCAGTGCTTTCCTGACTCTTAGCCCCGTCAGTATACCTTCGTACTTGGCCTCATTATTGGTGGCTGGGAATTTCAGTTGAACTTCGTATTTAAGCACCTCTCCATTTGGTGCGATGATAACAACCCCTACTCCCCCCCCTTTTCTGGGCTGACGAACTATCGGTATGTATCATCCATTGTTCTGTCTCATTAGTGAAGCTGTCATCGTCTAGGATTATGAACTCAGCAATGAAGTCCACCAGAGCTTATGCCTTGATTGCGGTTTGGGGTGGTATTCAATGTCGAACTGGCTAAGCTTGATTGCCCACTTGACCATTCTCCCTGCTGCTTCAGGTTTGTTCATGGACTTCTTGAAGGGTTGATCCGTCATTTCTAGGATAGGGTTTGCCTGAAAGTATGGATGCAGCTTGCACAAGGCTACTATTAACGCAAATGCGATCTTCTCTATTCTTAGGGACTTAGCTTTGATCCTTGAAAAGCTTGGCTGACGTAGTAAACTGGGAGCTGTTTCTTACCTTCTTCCCGAACTAAGGCTGCACTCAAGGCCGTGGCCGACACTGCCAGATACAAAAATAAGTTTCCCCTTCCTTGGACGGGCTTAAAAGGGGTGGATTACTTAGGTAACGCTTGAATTCTTGAAACACTGCCTCGCATTCGTTAGTCCAGGAGAAGGCCTGCTTCAATGTCTTGAAGAAGGGTAAGCATCTGTCTGTCGCTTTAGAGATGAACCTGTTGAGTGCCGCGGTCCTTCCTGTGAGTTTCTGAACTTTCTTCACGATCTTCGGTGAAGCCATATTGAGTATGGCTTACACCTTCTTCGGGTTCGCTTCTATTCCCCTTTGGGACACAATGAATCCCAATAACTTCCCCTAGGCTACACCAAAGGCACACTTGTTGGAGTTCAGCTTCATCTGGTATTGTCTGAGTGTGACAAACATCTCCTTTAGATTGTCCAGATGGGCCAGTTCTTGTTTACTCTTGACGAGCATGTCATCCACATATACTTCCATGTTTCTTTCGATCTGTTTGCTGAACATCTTATTCACTAACCTTTGGTATGTTGCCCCTGTATTTTTCAATCCGAAGGGCATTACCTTATAACAAAAGAACCCTTGGCTCATGATGAAAGCTGTTTTCTCCTAGCCTTCTTCAGCCATTTTTATTTGGTTATATCCCAAGAAGGCGTCCATGAACGTCAATAACTTATGCCCGGCTGTAGAGTTCACCAGCTGGTCTATCCTCAGCAGAGAAAAACTATCTTCTAGACAGGCTTTGTTTAGGTCTGTGAAGTCCACGTACATTCTCCATTTCCCGTTAGCTTTGTTCACTAGGACGACATTCGCAAGCCATTCTGGATAGTATACTTCACGAATGAAACTTACTGATAGCAACTTATTAACCTCATCCATAATAGCTTGATTCAGTTCTGGGGCGAAGACCCGTCATTTTTGCTGGACGGGCTTCTTCTCGAGGTTCACGTTTAGCTTATGTTTGATGACTTTTGAGGATATGCTCGGCATATCCTTGTGGCTTCATGTGAAAATGTCCAGGTTCTCTTTAAGGAATTGGACAAGTCTCTCCCTTATCTTGGGACTCAACGTCGTCCCTATTCTGGTCGTCTTTGTCGCTTCTCCTTCGACTAGCTCTATTGTCTCCAGGGCTTCAACTTATCTTCCTCTTTCTCCTCAATCATCCATGTGTGGTTTTATTTTGCAACTAACACGACCTGGTAGCATTCCTCGACCAATACTTAATCTCATTTCGCCTCGCCCACACCGTTCTCCATCCAGAACTTTACCTTCAAGCAATAAGTAGACGTGGCTGCTTTCCAGCGGTTAAAGATGGGTCTCTCGATGATCACATTGTAAGATGAAGGGCAGTCTACCACTAAAAAGTCCAGCTGACAAGTCAACTGTCTCAGGTAAGTCCCCACTGTCACCGTCAGCGTTACTATGTCTTTGGGATACACCCTGTCTCCACTGAAACTGACGAGGGGAGAGTCAAATAGGTGCAGCCTTCCTGGATCTAGCTTCAGCTGCTAGAAAGTGGAAAGGTAGATAATGTCTGCCGAGCTACCATTATCCACAAGGATTCTTTTGGTATTGAATCATTCTATCACGAGCATTATGACCAAAGGATCGTCATGAGGTTGCTTGACCCTCCTAGCATCTTCTTCTGAGAAACACATGTCTTAGTCCGTCCGTCTTTGTTTAAATGGGGGCATCCTGTGGACGCTTTTCACTTGCCTTTGATACGCTTTCTTGAGGGATTTGAACGACTCACCTGTGGATAGGCCACCTATGATCATCTTGATCTCCCCGATCACATTTGGTGGGCGCTGGGATGTGTGATCCTCGTCTCTAGGTGAAAATTTGCACTGGTCCTTGCTATCACCTTTGAATCTACTAGATCCCCTATTTTTTACATACTTCTGCAGTTTCCCTTTTCGTATAAGCTCTTCTATCTATTCCTTTAGGTCCCTGCAATCTTCTGTGTAGTGGTCGTGATCCTTATGGAATCGTCAGTACTTCTTATTGTCTCGAACGTTGGAGGACGATTATAATGGCCTTGGCCATTTGAGGTAGTGCTCATCCTTAATTTGCGCCAAAATTTTGTCAATTGGCATAACTAAAGGAGTGAATTTTATCGTTCGAGGAGTTTTTTCATCTTTCCGTTTACCCCCGTCACCGGTTTGACAATTTGGACGCTCTTTTTTTTGTCCTCTAAGATTATCCTCCTTCCTTCCCTTGTCTGCTAGCTTTTCTACATCCCTTATGGCGTCTAATGCGTCTTCAGCATTCATGTACTTCTGTGCCTTCAGGAGCATCTCTGCCATCGTCCTAGAAGGATTCTTCGTGAGTGAAACCATGAACTCTCTGGACTTCAGCCCCACCTTAAAGGTCACCAATTGCACTTTGTTGTCAGTTTCGTCTACCTCTAGGATCTCCCGAGTGAAGCGTTTCAATTACGACCTCAGGGTTTCTTTCTCCCCTTGTCTACTGATGAGCAAGTGGTCCACTGGCCTCTTAGGGCGTTGTCCCCCAATGAAGTGGCACAAAAAGGCGTTGCTCAACTACTCGAAGCTATCAATGGATGATGTTGGCAATTTTGTGAACCATTTCCTTGCAGCTCCGTTGAGAGTGGTAGGGAAGAAACGACATAGTATCTTGTCAAGGGGCTGTTGAAGGCCCAGCGTCGTCATGAAGGTGTTGAGGTGGTCTTGGGGGTCCTTAAGTCCGTCAAATGGCTCAAGCTAAGGCAGCCAAAATTTCGATGGCACTGGGCATTCCAGGACCGCCGTAGTGAAGGGCGAGTCTGTTGCCCTGACCATTCTATCCAAGCTTCAATCAGTTTTCTCCTTAATGGCGTTCCTCAGCTCGTGTATCTCCCTCTTCATTTCTCGAAGAAGGTTCGAGTTCTGTTCATCTGGAGTAGTAGGTCCTCGATGGTCACTTCTTCTATGGCTATCTCCCTCATCCTCCTAGTTGGCTCTAGACCTATTCTCCTTCTATTGAAGTCGTAGCCTCATTTCCTAATTCTGTCTAGTGAGCTCTCCGACGGTGGCCGCAAGAGCCTGGACTTGCTGAGCTAAGGCTGCTGAATCTTGGTTGGACTCCATCTGAATGTAGAAGTTGATTGGAAACTACGCTTTCGAACCTAAGTATGAAAAAATGTTATCCCCACAAATGGCGCCAAACTGATGAGGTGCAAATTCGTCAGTAATTACAAACACGTGCAGACAGAGTCCAATCCTCATTTACGTCTTAGTAAAAGTAGCAATCCCTTGAGATGGTCACCAGTGTGGTGCCTGCCACAACGCCTCCGATGCCAAAGTCAGTATGAAAAGCTTTTAGGAAAATAACAGAATGTCAAGATAACTAGAAGCACTTTTAGGTGAGTCTCTTTACCTTATGTTGGTGCTGGGAGGGTTGTATATATACATTCCGTAGCCCCTAGCTGTTGTGGCTGTTATGGTGGTTTTAATGCTTCTTTTGGTAATGCTTCATGGTCAATGATGTGAGTTTTGATAGGCTCCCAACGGTCTGTACAGCTGTCCCTATAACCGTCCGAGGCATTTATTTGACTGCATTGAATGGCTTCTTTACCTTCGTCAGTAATGTGGCTTATATCGTCGGAGGCACCTGGTTAATTTGTCTGTCAATACTGCCTCGTTGGTTTGGATGAGGTCGTCCAGGGAAGTTGAGTTCGCCAATCCTATCACATATGTTGAAACTCTAGCTTTTCATTGCTTTGGCTTAGTTAATCTTAATAACTTGTATCACTTCAATAGGGCAAAGACCTTCGGATGGCAAGACACTTACGTGTTCACTAAGGCCATGGGTGAGATGCTAGTAAATAGCCTGGGAGGAAATATTCCAGTAGTCATCATTCGCCCTACAATCGTTGAGAGTAACTATAAAGAGCCTTGCCTTGGATGGATACAAGGAAACAGGTGCCCTTTGAAGCTTCACAAGTCACAACATATATACAATGTGTTTAAGTTTTGTGGGAGAAAAGAGAGCAGAGAATGAAATGGAAGCAGCGGAGATGGGATGTGAATGCTTAATCCATTTCCTAGAGTTGTGTAGATTTTTAAAAAATAAGTACATTGAAGGCTATAGATACGTTTTAAAAATTAAAATGAAAAGAAAAGGAAATGATAAGACATCATATAAATCAACAATTATATCATGTTTTTGTTTTATTTAAAGAAATTTATATAATTTGACATTAGATAAAATTGATAATTTAAAATTTTAATGTAAATATACTATTATCTTTTCACTTTTCTTATATGCGAACAAATCAGAATGCTATAGCCGGTGATCATATCTTATGGTAAAGGCCAGCTCACCGGATTTATTGGAGACTCAAAAACATGGGATTGCTGTGAAACCAGGCTTAAATGTCTGCCATGTTGGGTCATCTACTGTAAACCCATTTACGTTTAATGATTTTGTCAAGTTTTGTTACGATCACTTCACTAGTTCTCCGTTGATGGACTCAAAAGGAAAGAACATCCACATCACTGAATTCAGTATTTCAACTCAAGGGACAGTTTTTCCTCTTACATTTCTGATGAATTAGCTCAAAGAAGTGCACTAATGGATGCAACCATTTTAGAAACTAAGCTGCGAGGTCAGCTGGAAATGAAATCCAAGAAGAAAGCGGAGCTTATTCTTCACATGGCTCAGTTTTATTGGCCATATGCATGCTATGGGGGACGGTAGTATATCTGACTTTGAAATCTTCTCTCTCTCTCTCTCACGCACACACACGACACAACACAGTTGTCTCTCACTCTCTCTTTCAAAGCATTCAGATAAGTTTATGCAAACTTTTCTCTATATTTTAGAATAAGAATTTACTTTTTATATTTTAACTACCAATTTTTCATTACGCCTCGATTGTTCTCTATTTCATACTCTATTTTATTGAAATATTAAATTTTCATTCTTTCTCTCAACTCATCTCATTCTCTTTGCCACTGATATCAAACCTAGAAACAAACAAATCAAACCCAGAAATCTCATTATAATATTAAGCACAAATTTTGTTACCAAGACCCATGATCAGAATTCTCCTCAGAGCTTCTGAAAGAAGCCCGCATCTTTAGTTTTGTTGTCCATGTTCACCGCAGCTTAATTTTGATTCTCAGCCATAGTTGATTTTATCTGATCAACGACGAGGTGCTCCCACAGCAATTGACCTCATTGACAAATGACAATACTAGACCTAATGCCACCGCTAGCAACACTGGTAGCAAGAACAATGTTAATGACAACATATATAGGAAATATTGTCGAGCTGGAGGTTGGTCCTGGGAGATGAGTTGCTACCATAGTGCCATTGACAGAAGCTCTAGAAACGGCTTTGAAGGTGGTCTCTCAAGCACAGTAGGTAGGGTGCCCCAGCTCGTTCGAGTGAGGGAGAGAAGCGGATGGAGGAAGAAAAGAGCGAGGGGTGAGAAAGGAGAGGGCAAATCTAATGTAGAATTGATTGTTATATATTTATCTTGAATCAGGGTAAAATTAATTAAAGCTTGTAGTACTCTTTACAAGTCCAACGTGGTTTTTCAATCCATAACATGATGAATCATACATCACCTTTGTGTTTGCTCAAAATTCTCTTTCTGCTTAATTCGCTAATGTTTTTAATTAAGCCTTGACATTGTTGCAGCTCCTCTGTTACTTACTAATTTGTTGAGCTATGATCTGCTGCTAGGTTTGACAATCGTAATACCCAGAAATTGATGGAAGACATGTCCTTAGAAGAAATGAGGGACTTTGGATTTGATGTTCCGGGCATAAATTGGGAGCATTACATCGTGGACGTTCACATTCCAGTTTTAAGAAGGCATGTCATGAAGGAAAGACTTGTATCCTAATAACTACGCTTTTGTTAGTGATGTCCCCTTGCTGTAATCAATAAATAAAAAAGAACCGTATCTAAGACTTGGAAAAAAAAAAGGGGAGGCTATCATATCGTTGCATTTATGCTTATAGTACTTCAATAATATCCATAGAGGACTATGTAACGCATACTATCTGTCCCAATGTATATTGGTGAATAATTCCTCATGTCTTTGGATGGAAGAGTACTTGGGGATGTAAAGATGCTTGCAATTGCAGTCACTTTTACTGTTGAAATCTAATGCTTTGTACTATGTCAACACCATGCCAGTCTTTACCAACTGAATTAACTGGTACTCATACATGGTCGACTAGTTTCTTCAAATAATCAACACTTGCAAGTGATAACTCCATATTATAGCATAAATAAAACATATGATATTCTTCATATATTATCAGTCAAAAGTTGAGCTAAATCCCAGTAACTATTCTTCTTCTTTTTCCTTGTTCGCTAAAAGTCCATCTGTTTTATGGGCTACACAAAATGAGATCCCTTAAATACCTTATTGTTTAGGAGGGGGGAGAGAAAGGAAAAGGAGAAAAATGAAAGAAAAAAGAAAATTATTTTCATACTTGCACATGTAGTACACACAATCTCCAAAAACAAGGGAAATTACAGTTAAATAATGTTAGTACTGCCTAATATAACAAAAGTACGGCCATATGTAATGTCGGTATTATCCAGTGTGCTGTAATCGTCAAATATGATAATTTGGTATCTTTTTCAAGTATTCAATTTAATTAAAATACCTAATGTAAAGCACCTTTATTTTAATTTTTAGTGCATATTAATTTCATGGTTGAATGATTAAAAAAAAAAAACAATATAGGTCATGAACACTCTTAGCGAAAACATTATGTGCTGTACTACATAATGTCATATTTTCGCACATCTCAGAAAAAACCCTTTCTCCAGTTACCTTTTACTGTCTGCACCGATGACTTATTTGCTCTAAGGAGGTGCCGGCACTGCTCTAGTGCTATGTCCAAATTAACTATCAGTAGCTTTGTGAATAAGAAAAATACCACTGGCATATACACTGAACAATACAGGTTGCTAGATATTATTAACTTGGTAAGTTTAAGTAGTCACTAATAAATTCTAAAATGTCAACTATCTTTAAAATCCTAGAGTAAATGAGAACTTTGTAGATGCAAACATGAAAAGTTCACATACTGAACTTTGTAGGAAATAAGCAGACTAAATGAGAACTTTAATTAAATCTTTAAACAACCCTAGAAAATATAATCATTTTAATTCTGTTGGACACAAGCTTTTGTGCGTTAAAATTGAATAAGCTAAATATAACTAAACCTAGACTCAAAGCGTTTCTTTCTTTTTAAAAATTAACTTTTTAGTACATTATAACTTCAAAGAAGACCAAATTTGGTCGACTTCTAATTTTAACCAGAAAAAGTTACATGAAGTCATAATTCCATTACACCAGTCTATTTAAAAAAGATAAATAAGAGACAACAAAATACCAAAATCAATAAAATTTAAATTACATGAAGAATGGCTGCCACTCAAGTGTTTCGCCTGCAAACATTGGAATGATATCTCCAAAAGAAAAGGAGAAAGACTCCGGTACCTTCCATGGAGTCCTGGTCATTTTAATTTTTGATGTGTTTCTTGGAAGCCCGTAGAAGTCTGGTCCATTGAAGCTTGTAAACGCCTCTAGCTTGTCAAGTGCACCTGCCTGAAATATGCAAATGACTAGTAAATTAAGCGAGCATGATGTTAATAATTTCTTGCAGTCATTATCACCATCTTTAAGAATTGCTTAGGATGTAGAATAAAAAAAGTATCTCAAGTATTTGATCAATCTCATACAAAGTTCATCATAATACAGTAATTTACACACTAATATCCCAAAGACATCATATGCACTCCGAAAATTGGACACATCAAAGTTTGAAACAGGAAAAGAAGAACAAGTCAGTGTGGATCCAACAATAAGATGCTGAATAATGTCAATGAATGAACCTACTTTCTTCACTTTTCAGAATTTTTAAAAACTTAGTTCTGGAAAATCTAAGTAACAAATTCTAATTCTCTTGAAAGACACGCATTCCTGTCTCCAAAAGGGCAGTTTGAAAAATCATATTTCTCTTAGTTCCTTAACCTTAATCAATAAATTATACTTGCAGTGTCCACACACACAGGAAATCTTATAGTAATTTGTAAATTGTATGTTGTCATCTTAGATTTGTACCGTGTGCACTTTGAGCTAGAATTTGGGATGATCCTATCATAACCTAAAAGCTCACTAGACCTGAATGAGTTGAGCCATACAGGAGCTCAATAAAAATGCAGGAAGCCTGAACTGATTTCTCCAATTCAATCCAAACTCATAAAACCACATCAACTACACATCACTTAAAATTAGCAAAAAGCAGTTTGTTTTTTCATAACACATCCCCTTTTGTTGGGTTAGAATTCATTCTGACATAACCTTCCATGTTATTTCAAACATAGAATTTTATTGCATGCATGCCATATTAAATTTCCCAATAGTCATAATAAATTTTAGGCTCAAAATTTTAGTAGTTAGTTTAGCATGTCCTGGAATATGTCTTTTCCTGTTAGACATGCGTGTTAGCACTCCTGCAAGAAAACGGCCTAGCTAATGCACGCCCTTATGTTTTCTTCGCTTGCTCTACAGTACGAGCCTCATACAGAGCTGCGCCCCTTTAATATGATGAGAAGAACTTTTTAGACTCCAAAGATGGTAAACCCATCAACTATCCTCTATCCAAAAGCCAACCTGGCCAGTTAATCAGAATATATAGGGTAGGTACTAGAAGACCATTCAGAGAGGCTGGAGATTCAAACGTCCTTAAAGCATCAATGTCAATGGTCAAGGTAGTGCGTAGTCAGGAAATCGGGAAAAGAGAATGAGGTTGCATTAAGTTCAGGTTTCTTTATATAAAATATAAAATATATACAAAAATGAAAAATAGGAAGAATAAACAAACTAGGAATTAATAATAAATATAACAACTAATAAAATTTAAAAAAAAAAAAAAAAAATCTTACATCTTCAAAGACTTTTGCATACAGTGATAAGGCAACTGGAGCATTGTATATACCAGCACATCCACAAGGACATTCTTTCCTTCGTCTCTCATGAGGAGCACTATCAGTTCCAAGGAAAAATCTTTTGCTTCCACTAGTCACAGCGGCAACAATAGCATCCCCTAGATTAGAAACAAATGAAGTTAACATAGTCATAAGGAGAATCTCCTTTTACCATTATGAATTGCTAAGTTCCTAAACAACATGGGTTATAAGAAATTATAACTTAGAAACCAATAGCTTAGAAATCAATCACCAAGGAGATTTTTTATGTTTTTTTAGCATAGGGAACCTTTTTAAAAAAGAGCCCTTCAAACTTGCCTCTAGCCAGTAAAACTAAACAAATACAACCAAAAAAAATATCACACAGTCAACTCTCACATCAGACATCATTTTGGGCATTGAAACACATTTAATTTTCATCTTATATTTACAACACCAAGTCAGCACCATAAGGTATGTAGACATCAGGACCAATGTGACTGCCATTTGCAATGACACTGAGCATAATTTACAGTGCCATAACTTGTTCATTATTTTGGAAGTGCATAACAAATTAGACGTAGAAGTTTGATAGTGCATATGGAGACGGTGATAATCAATTGCAGCTTTGTGGGAAATGTTAAATGCAACATACTGTGGATCTCTCTTTTGAGTACTGGAAGGCAGTAATTATGCGGCTGCAATCCTCCTTGAAAGAGGGAATTTCTGTTGAGAAGAAGATGCTGTGGAGTAACAGTTGCAGCTACAGATCCTAAAAGTTAAAGCAAGATAAAATGCATACATCTTGAAATGGGACAAAAGGAAAAGAAAATAAAGGGAAAAGAATGGCAGCAAGCAAAACTTCTAACAAAAGTGAATAAGGATACCTTCTTTGCAGGACTCCACAAACCTAACAGCATCCATGGTAGTGATATGTTCCATCACTACCTTCAGCTGAGGAAGCCTCTGGACTAAAGGTTTTAAAATAGTTTCAATAAATACCTTCTCACGATCAAATATGTCAACGTTGGCATCCGTAACCTCCCCATGAACCTGTGAATAAAGAAGCACTCACATTTAAAAATGAAGGTTTATATGCTAATCAATGTCTCCTACAGATGTTTTATTGGGGAAAAATAAGCCTACTACAGATGGGTAAGCATCACAATGAAATTTTTTTGCAGTGTTCTACTCAAAATCCATTAAGATTTTGCTTAGTTTATGTAATGCTCTAAGAAGCTTACTCATTCATCATTGGAAGAAGCTCAAAACTTACAATGAATTCAAGTTTACGCCAGTGAAGTTTGATGATGCCTGTTACAATTTTGGAAATCATATAAGAGTGCTTTTGTCCTGCGTTAAGTATTATCAACTTCAACAGAATTCATAAGCTAAAGGATTGGTTTGACTTCTTAGGAGTTCCAATAAAATGTTGTATAATGTTTTATCCTGCTGTACATGATACGCATGACATCATACACAAGGGTCAAATATGATTGAAAGAACTTGTAACAAACCATGAGCTACTGCACAAAGTTGATGCTGAATGCAGCCTAGCACAATATCCAGAAACAAGTAATTGCTTCACTGAAACTTTAAGCATGTCAACCTTTTTCAATTTTCAGGGAATGCCATTAAAAAAATGTTTCAATTTGAATGTGAACAACCAAAAAAGGGATGTAGAAAAGTAATGACATGGCTAACACTTAAAAAGTATAGATAAGAACGAGTATGGTGAAATTACCAACAAAGGCATGTTTTGTTCAGCCATCTCCTCAAGCACGGGTAGACATTTGCCAAAAAGATCTGTAACCCCATCTTGAGAATTTGTTGTAGCACCAGCAGGGTACAACTTCACAGCAAAAACAACATCACTTCTTCCTGTCAATGAATCAGCATCGTCATGAACTTAGGATTGAAAGAAAGAAGAGGTGGAGGGGGAATATTAGTTCAATTAAAACAAAAACAAAATTAAAGAAAGAGCCAAGAGGAAGCAGCCTACATACATCTTACTAAATTAACAGCTACAATTAAATCTTCATACAACAATAAAAAGATATTAAAAACTGTTCTTACGAAGTAAAAGCTATTAACAAGCAGCAATCTTAAGCAACATGTTTTTGCCAACAAAGTTTCAAGTCTCCAATCTCCACAAAAATACTCTGGTGAAGCCTAGGATTTGTCTTGTTCTTTTCTTTTCCCTCAATTCTATTTGCTATTCTCCCCTTCTTCAGCTTGGTGGTGATTCCAAGCCCCTTGGGTGGTGAAGCCTTCGGTTTTCCTATTCTGCCTTTTTATTTACTATTCTCTTTCAAATACATTCTGCATCACAGAGCCATCATGAAATACTAATCTTACAGGCAGTATTCTCTTAAGAATAAGATGTTCATATATCTGTGTAGGATTTGAAGGAATGGTACAATCAAATACCTTTTTATTTTCTAGGTAAAAACTTGAGGGGGAGCAAAGCCCCATACTTGCCCGCCACCGCATATTAGTGGTTGTGGGTGTGCCATTTGGCCCAAAGGAAATTAGCTATGATCAAATAAAAGTCAAAAACAATGAAGCCCTAGCCCCATAATGATCAAATACATGTTAATAATCAACTTAAATCTCATGCAACAGAAACACGTTGAGCACAAAACAAATTTATTAAATTAATTGTATTTTTCCAATAGGTAGCGTTCTCTCTTATAATCTTTAATGTTTACATTGCTTCAAGTATATCAAACAACAAGAAACAGCAGAGGCAATTTCCTATCAGAATTTGCAGCAAAGAGGATTCGTGAACAGAAAAGTAAAGCAGCAATTATAGTCTCATAAAGTTCGAATTGCGAGTAAAACAATAATGATGATTGTAAGGCTGCAAACATATTGTCCAAGTGTAATTTGATTAAAAATGTCCTACTTGCGTATTATAAGCAAGACTCACTAGCACGCTTGATCTCTTCTGGGCTTGTTTTATCCGTCAAATAAAGTGTCATTAGTGGAGTGAAGTTGCTATTAACAGGCAGAACCTTCAAGATTGATTCTCGATAAGCCACAGCAGCAGCTGTGGTCGTGACGGGGGGCTTCAGATTTGGCATCACTATTGCCCTTCCAAAATGACTTGCACTATAGGTGTAACAATTACCAGAGAGAATACATCATAATCATTGAGAATTAAGTTACTCTAAATTTTCAGTAAACTATGATTAAGTGTATTCAGACCCTAGTCTTACTCAGGAAACATATCCACACGCACGCACACACAAAAGACAATAATTTGCAAGTCAAGCTCAAAAGAATAGCCAATAAAGTATTGACCTGTGAGAGACAACCCCTTTAAGAAGGTCGCCATCACGGAGATGAAGATGCCAATCATCAGGTTGTGTTAGAGTGAGCTCCATCTTAGGTCCTTTGCACCTTAATTGCTTATGTCCTTCAAACTTCTCCAAGGGGAATTTCAAAGCCTATATTACAACAAACATATAAGAAATGAAGACACACTCTTAAGAATAAAGTTTTGTCAAGTCAGAAAGAATAGTGGTGAGCTAAACATGGGCATAATAAGTTGTACTCATCCTGATTAGTGATTATATGTGAATTAATATGACCTACAACAAAAAGTACAATGTTTTTTAATAAATCCAAACCACATTTTCTTCCCTCTTCCCTCTTCCCTCTTCCCTCTCACCTCTCACTTTTTATCTTTCACGTGATTTCTGGTGTATTAGGCAGCAGCTTTTGTGTTTGTTTCAGTTCTACAGCAGAGCAGGTGAATAAGAAATGAAGACACGCACTAAGTATAAACTTTTTTCAAGTCAGAAAGGATGGTGATGAGCTAAAGAGGGGCATAAAAAGATGCACCCATTCTGATTATAAGCAATTAAGAAACAAGAGTGTAACACGTACACCACATGGATTGAGCACTAAACATAAAAAACAATAAAGAACAGAATAAGCTGTAAAGTTCATGCTCCTTTTGTCTGATTCTCGATGTGGGTATTATAATATATTGCTTAAGGACACGGTCAAAACAGATTGACAATAAAAGATTACCAACAGTCTCAACTCTCAAATTTCATTGAACTAGTTAAACAGATTTCAAAACGACAATTTTAGTTATTGTGTAACCGGTGTCAAGCAAAGTCTATAATGAGGATTATACGAACTCTACCAGAAAAGATAAAATACACAAAGAAGAAGATACATACTTTGCAAGGAAGGACCAAACTCTTTATCATTTTATATGCCACCCGACAACCTTAAAGCCTCTCTTGAATATGGAAAATTCTTCTGCTCAAGGAAGAAAATTTTTAAGATCAGTTTAACAAAAGCTCTAACTCCTTACCAGACTTTAATTTGTTTATGAAATTTGCTTTCTTGAATTCTGTCCAAAGTTGTATTTACAAATTTTCCAAATTCATTCGAAACATAGACAAAGCTGGTAATTTTTTGGAAAACAAGAAGTGAATGCGTCACCAAACAAACCCAAGTTCTTGAAATGCAACCTAGTTATTGATTTTGAGGGCGGATTTTCTAAGTGACAATACTTCAAACAGGTGGTGTGCGTGTGGGTGCGATAATCTGAAGAGATAACAGTTAACAAGCATGTGTATTCTCTTCAGATTCTTTGAATATAATTTTACAAATGACCGGGAGGGTCGCCGGAGATCGTTGACAATAGAGGTCCTTCGCCGGAGTGGAGGAGCTGCCTCGCCTAGATGAACTGCGGAGGGTAAGGAAGGTTGAAAGCGGTGAAGGCGATGTAGGAAAGAGACAATGAGATAGTCAAAGTTAACAGAGTGACAAAGAAGAAAAGTTCATATTCTTTTGAGAGAGAGAAAAGTTCGGTTTCGTTTTGGGTTTAGAGTCCTTGGACCAACTTAAAAAGATCAAAAGACCATAAACTATGACCCGTTTGATACGTGTAATTAAACCATAGTTTTTAATTTTATTTGTAAATACGTATGGATGAAAATGTGTGAAAATATGTATAATATTGTTAAAAATTAAAAATGTATGTTTAAACATATGTATCAAACGGGCCCTAAGTGGTCAATCCAGTTTAAATTTCAAATTTTTGTATAATTTAAAATTATATATAAAAAATAAATTTTTATATAAAATAGTAAATAATATGGTAAATTATATATTTAGTCCCTATTTTTTGCACCATATTTCAATTTAGTCCTTAAATTTTTAATTGTGTCAATTTGATCTCTAACCTTTTAATACTGTGTCAATTTAGTCCCTGTTATTATCTTTTAAATAAAATACTAATGTGGCAAAGTCCATATCAACTATTAAAAAAAATATATTAACACGTAGGATTTTAAGTTTTAAGAAATTATCACATCTTAAAAAAAAAATTTAAAACACAAAAACTATTAAAAGTTGGATGATGTTTGAATAGATGTTTAGAGAGTTGCCGTGCTAGACTTAAGATATGAAATGGGGTTGAATTTGGTAATGTGGGAAAAAAAGTGGCTGAATTACAGAAAAAGTTGGAATGGTTAGAGTTACAACCTTCAAATCCGGACATGATTAGATCTTTGAGGAACATCGGAATAGAGTTGAATTGTTGGATGGATAAGGAAGTTGATATGTGGAGGCAAAGATCAAGAATTAGCTTAATGCAATATGGGGATAGGAATACTAGGTTTTTCCATGAGAAAGCTTCAGCAAGGTACAAAAAGAATCTAATAGAAGGATTGATGGATGAGAATGGTAGGTGGTTGGAGGGGGATGAGAATGTGGAAGAATTGATGTTGCAGTACTATGAGAGACTTTTTACTAGTAGTGTTCCTACGGAGTTTGAAGAAATTCTTGATGCAGTTCAACATAAAGTCACCCTCAGAATGAATCAGGTACTTGTAAGGGAGTTTTCAGAAGTTGAAGTGAAAAAAGCCATTAAGCAAATGTACCCTTTGAAGTCTCCTAGACCAGATGGCATGCCTCCTCTATTTTATCAACACTTTTGGCCCAAGATTGGTGGTGTGGTTACTTCAACAGTTTTGGCTTTCCTCAATTCAGGTATCATTCCTCCAAACTTTAATCATACACACATTGTCCTTATTCCTAAATGTAAAGAGCCAAAAAATGCGACTGATTATAGACTCGTTAGTCTTTGCAATGTGGTTTATAAAATTGCATCAAAAGCCATTACAAATAGGTTGAAAAAAGTGCTTCCTTCTATTATTAGTGATACCCAAAGTGCTTTGTGCCTGATAGGTTAATCACTGATAATGTTCTTGTAGCATATGAGATGATACATCATATACGTCAAAAAAAGAATGGAAGAGTGGGTGATTTGGCTCTAAAGCTTGATATGAGTAAGGCTTATGATAGGGTAAAGTGGAGTTGGCTGGAAAAAATTATGCACAAGTTGGGTTTTGATAGTAAATGGTGTGCTTTGATTATGAAGTGTGTCACTACAATTTCTTATTCTGTGAAGATTAATGGAGTGCCTAAAGGGCACATTGTTCCAAGTAGGGGAATAAAGCAAGGTAATTCACTATCTCCTTATCTTTTCTTGTTATGTGCAGAAGGACTTTCTACCCTTATTAAGAAAGATGTGGAAAATGGAAGGTTGGGGGGTGTCACAGTTTGCCGTAGGGTTCCTAAACTATCCCATCTTTTCTTTGCTGATGACAATTTGATATTTTGTAGAGCATCTTTAGAGGACTGTGATGCCCTTCAGAGGGTGTTGACGGTGTATGAGGGTGCTTCAGGACAGCAGTTAAATCGTGCTAAAACTTCTCTATTTTTTAGTAGTAATACTCCTATTAATATTCAAGAAATCATCAAGGAGAGGTTCAGGGCCCAAGTGATTAAGCACCATGAAAAATATCTGGGTTTGCCATCATTGGTGGGAAGGAATAAGAAGAATACCTTTAATTCTATTAAGGACAAATTAAGAAAAAAGCTTGCTGGATGGAAAGAGAAGTTATTGTCTAAGGCGGGTAAAGAAGTGTTGATAAAAGCTATGGCACAAGCAATTCTGACGTATACTATGAGTGTTTTTAAATTGCCTACCTCGTTATGTAAGGATCTGACTAGTATGCTTCATAATTTTTGGTGGGGGCAAAGAAACGATGAAAGGAAAATAGCTTGGATGAGTTGGGAGAAATTATGTGCTCCAAAGAGTTGTGGTGGAATGGGTTTTAAAAAGCTTAAAGAGTTCAATTTGGCTTTATTGGCAAAGCAAGGGTGGAGACTTCAGCAGGGTCATGACTCATTGGTGTACAAGGTTTTGAAGGCTAAATATTTTCCCACATCTAATATTTCACAACCTGCTTTGGGAAATAATCTTTCTTTTACTTGGCGAAGTATTATGGCTGCTCAACCTCTTATCAAGTATCGTTTAAGGTGGAGACTTGGTAATGGTGATAGAATCCGGATTTGGGGTGATAAATGGATGCCCAAGCCTTCAACTTTTATGGTTTCATCTCCAAGATTGTTTATGCCACAAGATATGAAGGTTGGTAAATTGATAGATAAGGAAGTGGCCTCATGGAAGGCGGGGGTTGTTGATGCCCTCTTTTTGCCGCATGAAGCAAAGGCCATTAAAGCCATTCCTATAAGTACTAATCTACCTGAAGACAAACAGATTTGGGCTTGGAGCACTAATGGAGTTTTTTTTGTAAAAAATGCTTATTAGGTGGCGTCTCAAATGTCTCTTGTTCAGTCCACGGGTTCATCATCTGATGGCAGCCAAGAGAGAAGCTTTTGGAAGAGCATATGGCAGATCAATGTGCCTCATAAAATAAGGCACTTCACTTGGAGAGCTTGTCGAGACATCCTACCTTTGAAAACTAACTTGGTTAAAAGAAATGTTTTGCAGGTTGATACATGTGATGAATGCAATGTGGAGGCAGAGGACTCTATCCATTTTTTCTGGAAATGTACCCAGGCTAAAGATATGTGGTCTTCATCGAAGTTGGTTTTCCCCAACATTTTGGACCAGCTTAGTTCTTTTAAGGAGATGATGTGGTGCTTAATGATGGATGAAAAGTGTTCATCGGAAAACATTGAACTGATACTCACCTGTGCTTGGGCATTGTGGGGTAACAGGAACGATATTCGACATGGCGGAACTCGTAAAGAAGGAAGGCAGCTTCTTCACTAGGCATCGCAATACCTGAAGGAGTTTCGAACTGCTGTGGATTTGTTATCGGCTACTAAGAAGCCTATCTAGCACGTTCTGAGATGGAATCCGCCACCTGCACCGTATTTAAAGTTTAATGTGGATGGTGCAATATTTTCTAAGTTGCATTCTATGGAAATTAGAGTCATAGCAAAGGACTGGGATGGTAGATTTGTCGCAGCAATGAGTAAGCAAATTCATGCACCACTGGGACCTCTTGAAGTGGAATCTAAGGCTGTTGAAGTTGGGCTACAGTTCGCAAAGCAGCTTTGAGTTTCTGACTGCATAATTGAGGGAGATTCGATGATTGTCTTTAGGGCGTTGAGTCAATCTTCCTTAGTTCCAGCCTCAATTGATGTGGTGATTATGGGCATTCGATCAACCGTTTTGGAGTTCCACAATGTTAATTTTTCCTATGTAAAACGTAATGCAAATTCCCCAACTCAAATTTTAGCAAAGTATGCCAAAGGCATAGCTCATCAGTGTATGTGGATGGAGAATTGTCCTAGTTTCTTAGAATTAGCAATTCTTCATGATGTAAACTCTACTGTTATTTGATTTAATATTAAGTGTGTGCTTTCTTATCAAAAAAAAAAAAAAAAAAAACCCCAATTTCTTTAGAGTCTATCTCCTCCTCTCCTCTTTACATTCATTGCTAGAGTAAGCTTGAATTTGCTCTCTCCGATGACTACTAATGACTAGCCACACTCTTAAGCAGTCCAAGCCCGCTCTTCACCATTGAGGAAGAAAGTAAAAAACTGGAAATCTAGCTCATTTTTATGAACCGATCAAACTCTAAATAAGAAATTCAATACCGTTGTGTTCCACTAAGACATAAAACACTTTTAAGTTGAAATCCTTTTTGCCAATCACAAACAAGGGCTTCAAGAATTGGCTTCAGTGTTCCAATACAAAGCCAGTTAACCACCTATTCACATTTAATCCAAGCAATTAAACCCCCAACCGCCTATTCGCATTTCATTGTGAAATTTTACCAGGAAAAGCAAATCCTTAGATAGAGGGATCTCATATTCAAAGATTCAAAGCTTAAAACCTCAAAAAGCCCAAAGCTCAGTAACAATAATAACTCTCAAAATTTTCATCCAAACTGAAATACCTTTTTTATCCAAAAGAACATGGGAAATCAAATTTCTGCTTCTACAGCTAAAGAAATTCCCATTCCAATTTTAAACCCAAGTTCCAAAACTCATGAATCATGAAATACTCCAAGGCAAAAATTTGGGAGGCTATAGTTACCAATAGTGAAAATTTTGAAGTGTAAAGCTGAGAAAAATGGAAGAAGAAACGAAATGGGGCATTGGCTTTTGGGGTCAGAGGGAAAGAGAGAGAGAAGGAAGTTAAATGAAGAGCGAGTAGTGAAAGTTGGGGGTGAAGAGCTTCGTTGGACGGAGGCTTGAACGGTGTGGTTGGTCTTTAGTAGTCACCGAAGAGAACAAATTCAAGCTTACTCCAGTGATGAATGTAAAGAGGAGAGGAGGAGATAGACTTTAAAGAATTGGGGGTTTTGTTTTTAATAGTTTTTGTGTTTTAAGAGTGTATTTTTTTCTTTTATAAAAAAAATGATAATTTAAACTTAAAATCCTAAATCCTACGTGTTAATCTATCTTTTTACTAGTTGATGTGGACTATGCTACATCAGCATTTTATTTTAGTCATTTAACACGTCATTAATTTTTATACAAAAAATAACGGTAGGGACTAAATTAATACCGCACTAAAAGGTTAGAGACTAAATTGACACAATTAAAAATTTAAGGACTAAATTGAAATATAATATAAAGGATAGGGACCAAATATGTAGTTTACCCTAAATAATATTTTATTGGCTTAAAATTTGACATGTATGTTAAGAACATATAGAATATACAATTCTAGATTTTTAAAATATGAAATCATGTTAACTTTTTGAGGGAGAGTTGTAGCCTTAGGGTTCAATTAAGTTTGTAGTTAAACTTTGTTCAAAATATATTGTATGGATTTAAATTATAAGATTGTAGTTGAGATGCTCCCAAATTTTAGTACCAAAAAAAAAAAAAAAAGAGGTGAAAATATATATGATTGGAAAAAATGTTTAGCTTCAAACATGTTTGAAAGCTTAGGATCTAACCACCAATAAAAATATGAAATGTGTCTCGTGACTCTCGTCATATGTAATTCACACGATTCACTTGCTTGGTTGGGGTTAAAGTTAGTCATGTCTGTTGCACGTTACAATGACTAATGTTATCTTTTTATTGGTGGTCAGAGGTAAGCTTTGCCCAATTGATTAGAGCTACTTCACTAATAAATTATAAATGATTATTTGAAAATCTTTTGTGATTAGTAATACATTATATTATAAGACCCATTTATATGGACACAACAAAATCTCACAATTTTTTTACGACACTTTTGTTTTGATAGATATAATAGAATTTTCACATATGTCATCTGCTCTACGATCATTGCTCTCGAATCTCAAATCTCTTATTCGACGATAAGAAATTTTACCAACTAAACTAATTGAAATCCAGAACACTACCAACGCCTTTATTTTGAATATATATAAGTGATTGTGGGGTATGGGGGGCAAGGACTGGGGTTCAAATCTCTAGAATGAAGTTTCACACACATATACACTTAGATTAAGCTAGAGTAGAATTTCTATCTTGTATAAAAAAAAAAAAAAAAAATTAGAATCCAATTTTGTGCCATGTGTCTAAATTTATGTGGAGACCACACCATAATTATTTACTTAAGTTTATGCCATGTGTCCACTTAAATTTTTAAATCTTTATGCCAAGTGAGTTAATGAGTGCAAAATACTAAGAATCTAATATTAATAAACTATAAAATATATAAAAATATTAAAAAAAAAAAAAACCAATCACATATACTCAATAAAAATCACCACACAGCAAAAATCATCACATGTTCTATCTTATTAAAAATTAGAAAAAAATTATCATAATTAGTATTAAATTTAGGTTAGAATTTTAAAATGTGACTAATTACGTTTACTTTTTAAAAAATAATTTGGCTAATTATTTATATTTTTATAATAAAAATTGTGTCTAATTTTAAATGCATCTATACATTTGCATGGGTTATATGCTAGTTATATAATAAAAGTTGAGTCATGAAAGTCATGGTTAACTCAAATGGCTATTTTCATTTTGAGGCAAATTTCTACACTTTTATTAATTATTAAGATAATTTATCATAAATTAAACTCTATTACTAATAATTTACTCTACACAAACAAACTCCATTATCAAAATTATAAGATTAAGACTTTATTTCAATTAAAATTCTATTAGTAAAAGTTTCGAGTAATTTAAAATAAATATAATATTCATTTGAATTATTTTGATAATTTATCATAATTTTTATATTCTAATATTATTATATGTACGCACTATCTATTGTGCTTACACAACTCAATAAATATTAATATAGTTTCAATTTTCTTCAAAAATATATATATATATATATATAGATTAATTTATTTACATATAAATTTTAATTAAACCATGCAAGCGATCCAAACATAATAGTCAATTTTAAATACATGTTCTCATTGTGTTAAGTCTAGTACATCAAACCTTAAGGGGTTAGCTTAGTAGTTTTTAAAGTCTCATGATATCCATTAGATCTTAGGTTCAAAACCACTTACTAGTATCTTGAGACCACTCTCAAGGGATTCCTCCGTGTAATAATTCAGCATGTGTGAGATAGGATAATTGCACATATCTAAGGATTAATCAAATACTTGAAAATGTTTGGATACCTTTGTTTGAAAAAAAAAAAGGTCTAGTACACTAGAGCACGCACCATGCCAAAACTAAAAGAATAAAAAGTAGTTGATTATGAGTGGTAGACGCTTTCTACCACCACTTTTTCATAGACCTACCAATTTGTTTTTTATCACTCACATGAGATCATTTCACTCTATTGTAAAATTAACTTTGTGGGTCCATGGTATGATTAATCCTAAAATTAAATCGAGTAATGCTATGGGTACAATAGCCTTTAATGCGTTGAGCTTATAAATTGATATGTCATCAATCACAAAAAAAAAAAAAATTCAAATATTCACTTATAAGATTATCGAAGGTCACTAATCACATTTATTGTTATATCAATTTGTAAGTCATATTTGAGTACAAACCAATTTTCAGTCTGCTCAAAGCAATTAAACACTCCTTAAAGCAAGAAACTCACTTCATATAAGATAAATGAGTCTAGTATAACCTAACTTAATAGGATTTTTTTTTTTTTGGTAGAGGAATGTACAAGTTAACAAATGACAACAAAGAGTGAATTCCAATTAGCTCAACTGATAAAGTTTCTAATAGTTGTATAAAAGATTTGGGATTCAGTTCCCGCCTACACCAAAAATTGATTGTCATGCAAGGAAATGACACAGTTAGAGCATTCACAACAATGGTGCTATATAGGTATAATGGTATTTTTTTAGCTCTCAACCACAAAAAACATCACGCAGCAGTGGAGCTAAATCTAAAAGATTTAGCTCCTCAGCTACAGTGCACATCTATCTTTAGATGTGCACTGTAGCTCACAAGTAAAAAAAAAAAAAAAAAATTATTACACTCTCTCTCTTCTCTCATTAAATAAATATTTCCCATTCTCTTTCTCTCTCTGGCTTCTCTTCTTTCTTCTTTCTTCCTCCACTTTCCTCATCTTCTCTCTTCTTCCTCTACTGCCAGCCCGATCTCATAGCCTAGCCGCTAGCCCAGCTTCGACCCATCACCGACGCCGACCCATCTTGCAGATCAGACCCAAACTCTGGATTTCATGGGTTTCATTCGTCGATCCAAGCTCTGGGTTTCATCATTGAAGTCGCCGCTTTCTTTTTCCGCCTAATGCTTTGGTTTTCCGTCGATCCAAGCTTTGGGTATTTTTTATTTTTTATTTTTTATTTTTTTTTTGCATTGCATGAATTTGATTGCCGTGGTGTGGGTGTTGCCTGGTGGGTCGGGTGGGTGTGGGCTTGGTTGGTTATTTTTTTTCTTTGTTATGGGCTATGGTGGTGGTGGTTGTGGGTGTGGCTGATGGTAGAGTGGGTTTGTTTTGTAGTGCTGTGTTGGCGGTAGTTGTGCCGTGTTTTGTGGTGCTGTGGGTTTTTTTTTTTTCTCTGCTGTGGACTAGTGGTGGTGGGTGTGGGTGTGGGTGTGGCTAATGGTAGAGTGGTTGTGGATGGTGCTTTGGTTGTTATTTTTGGAGAGTAGGATATATTATTTTATTGTAGTGGTTATATTATTTTATTGTGATGTGTATATTATTTTATTGTGTTGAAAGATAAAATAGATCCACTGCTCCAGCATGTGTGTAGGTAAAATAAATAAAGTGATTTTTTGTTTAACTAAATAACTAAAATTTTGCTTCCACTACTGTGAATGCTCTTACAAGCATGAAGTAAAAACCTTCAGATTCCGGCAATGAGAGAATACAATGTCCTTGGTTTGATAGATGAGTGTGTGTCCCTTCTCTCCTATTTACAAATAAATCTTGATGGTGCCAAGTGTCACACTGTGATTAACTCACCTTCCTTGAACGTTGGCTGAAACTTCCCCTGAAATTGCTTCAAAGTGACTGCTCTCATTCACGTGCCTATCACATCTTTTTTTTTTTTTTTGAGGAAACGTGCCTATCACATCTTGTTTCTTGAAATTAACCTCCTGTGAGGAACGATTATCATTACTCACGAGATTATCACATGTTTTACTTGGGTAGATATGTGCAAGTTTCTTTTTGTGGTTTGGGTGATTATATTAACATAATTTTTAATAAAATTAACCTCATCATACGCGACATTTTTTTTAGTTAAAAAAAATCTGTATTTTTATTTTATATATATAATTTTTGCACGTGTGATGAAGATTTTTTTTAGCAAAAAAAAAAAAAAACTTGTGTTTTTATTTTATATATATAATTTTTATTTTAAAAATGTAATTTATAAATAAATAAAGTAATTTAAAAATTAACAAAAGAGTGGTCATATATTTTAGGTAATCTTTTAGTGGGAGTTACAGTTGTATTTTTACCGAATTGTCCTTTAGTTTTATCTCTACTTAAATATAAGGGTGTAAAGGCATTTTTAAACTAAAAAATGAGGAATCCAAATAAGGGAAGTCTCTTAAATAATAACTAGCCTCTGAGCACGCACTTAAGCGCGTGCTCAGGAATCCAAACAGAGAAAGTCCCTTAAATAATAATATAGATAAAGCCAATTGTGTTTCTTTAGGAATTACATTTTACTTTTGTTATGCTAGTAATATAATTAAATAGGTAGTGACTATGATATTATATTTATATGGGTTTGTCTTTATAACATTTGTTAATGAATAATTTAAAAAAAAAAAATTAATACTACTTTCACAAAAAATATAAAAAGTTGTAAAAAAAAGTCAGTTATTTTTTTTTAATAAAAACATTTCTAAAAATAATTTCTAAATGCTTGGCTTTTCCCTTTCCTTACTTATATGATTATATCATTTTTCTTTTTAGGTATTAACGCTTTGTTTGTTTAGGCAAAAATATTATCTAAAAAATAAATCATTTTTCAAAAAGTATTTTTCATAAAACTATCTCATTTTTTTATATTTGTCATCTTATCGCTAAAGTTCACATCTTAAAAAATATTATTAGGTTAATGATTCACAACAATAATTCACTTGTACCATTTCATTAAAAAAAAAAAAAAAAAAAAAAATTTCACTTGTACCAAAATTCATTGCTTCAGTTCACTACACTCGATTCTCAAAAAATAAAAATAAAAAAGGGATTAGCCCACATGTCTGTGCCCAATACAAGATATCTGGTCCTCAAGCCCAACCCAAATTTGGGCCTTTCGAAGATGTACCAAGTACTACTAGCACTGAGCCCTTCTGTAAATTACTTTTGGACTGCATCAAAAGGAAAACAAAATGAGATCGTGTTGTTCATGATCCAAATAAATGTATTATGCCTTATAATATTAACTTGTTTTAACTTCTTTTCAGGTTGGTTTCAGATTACAACCTTGCTTTAATGATAAAATTACAAGGCCCTTTATTCAATTCTTCCTTTCATTTTCCCGTGTAAAACCATTACTAAAATATTTTTTACCTCTTCACAATTGTATGGATGTAGCACTTGCATTAGAAAGTGCAAGATAGAAAAAGTGTTGAAATATGCACATTTTGATCAAAAAATGTGCATATTTCAACATTTTGACCAAAAAATAGTTACTGTACTGTTACTGTAACTCGTGCATTTAATATTTTAGTATTTTTTAGTAGTGTTGGGTATGTGAGAGAGAGGGGTAGTGAGTGAGGAAATTGATGATGCACGAAAATCAATAGATTGGAATGCTTCGAACTATGATTATGGCTGTAAATCCTGAAAAGAAAGAAAGAACTATCAAAGGTGACCGGTGTGACCTGGCCGATGACCTTCCAACGGTTAAGTCAGTATGGGGCCTATTCTTTTTATAGAGATTTTGACGTGGGTCTACTTGTTTGAGACCTATCACCATCGTGGGTGATATTGGTGGTTAATGAAGAAAATAGGGTATGTGGAATGAAGTGTATGGAATTCCTTCCATGTGTTAAGCAAGGTGTCGTGTTTTACTTATGTAGAACCTTTGGAAAATTTCGCTTAGAATTTACCAAGTACAATTTTATCGTCCATGCGTATGGCCGTCTAAATAAACTCGTCCATGAAGAACTCTCTTCATGGTATCACTTGGTTATCAACGGATGTTTATGTTCTCTTTCTCAGATGACTTGGTATAGGCATGGCTAAACTCTGGACGACGACACAAGAACGGGTAATACTTGTGTTAACCCCCATCAGAAATAATAAAAAATTATAAAAGAATAAATATTTTATTGAATAGATATGTAGAATAAATAGATTGATGTAGGTGTTTTGTAAAAATAGGTGTGTAAAGTAGAAAAAGTAATTTTTTGTGTGCAAAATAAACGGAAAGTTTGCATGAGCTAATGCGGTTGCTCTAACTATGAATAGAGTGTTTATATCATTAATAAGATGCAAATAATAATTTAATATTACATAAGCTTGGCTTGTTTAATAATCAAGTTTAAATTTAAGGTCTAAACTTGACTTATTTTCTAAAGAAACTAACATAAACAAGTTTTTTATTGAGCTAAGCTATTCTTAAACAGCTTGGTTCGGATGAATTTCTCATAGTTCTTATGAACAGATCTGAGGCTGCTTGAAACCTTGAACTCGGTACTATTACCATACCCAATCGATTACTTTGCATTTTCAATATCATTTTGCTCCCTTACATTTCTATGATTACTACCAATTTCGTTCCTACTTTTGGGTAGCTAAATTTGGTTTAGTTTTCAAGTTGTATTAGTTCATCAACTCAATAATAGTGATTCACTGCAAACAACACTAAAAAAAATATAAAGACCAAAACAGTACTAATATATCCTAGGTTGCATTTTTTTTTTCACCCTTTAACAGAAGTCCGGTTAAAGAGGGTGACTTAAAATATTTGTTAATTATTTTTTTCTTGTCGCAAAATTTCAGTTTAATTTCATTCCAAGAACCAGAGAGTCCTGTAAGGTGATTCAAATTTTGCCCCAATAAACAAAAGATCCGAAATTCAATTACAAGATCGACCTAAATTTTGGGTATTCGCTAATACTCATAGAAAGGAAATAAAATAAAAATCCCAAACAAATCAAGAACCAAGAAAGAAAAAAACTCGAAAGAAATTGTTGATCAGTGAAAATCCTAGAAAGAGAGCTTTACACAATTTTTTTTATCATGTGGGAAGTATTATAATCAGAAACGAAAATCTTTCTCATGCACAGCACGCGTGCATGCTGTCTCAGAAGGTGTCCTAAGATTTTCTGACTTCATCATCTTGACGATGCAACATAAATTTAATAAAGCAAAAGGGGGAAAAAAAAAAGTCAGAAACAAGAAGAATCAGAAAGAACGTAGCGAGTAGATTCTTGATCACATGATGTTGATCATCACCCGTAAATTACTTTCATCATGTTCGACAGATCAGATTTTACACAAACACCAGAAGATAGATAGATAGGTTGGGATACACAGAGAGAGGAGACGGTATGTGAAGCTTTTATAGACTATATATTTTGATAAGGATTCAGATTCTCTAGAGTTCCTAAAGTACTCTACCAAGTAGATTTCTTTAAATCTTAACCGTTATTTAATGATTTAAGGGCCTTAGATTTTGCCATGTCAGCATTCTATTAATAATAATCTTAATTGTTTTGTTTTCAACATTATTATATTATTTTAAGAGTATTATTAATGGAATGCTGACATGGCAAAATCTAGACCATTAAATCATTAAAGGATCTGAATCCATTTTGATAAACACTATACAAATAAAATAGGCAAAACTACATTATTAGTCCCTAAAGTTTACCCTGTGTGCGTAATTAGTCCCTCAAGTTTGAAGCGAGCACAATTAGTCCCTTAAATTTTAAAATTGAGTTGTATTGGTCATTTTACTAACTGCTGTTAACTGTGATACTTACGTTACTAGCGAAATAATGACTTGACATTTTTTTCTAATGACGTAGCATGTTTTTAATTAAAAATTAAAAAAAATTGTTTCCACGTGACAGCACTGCTTCTTTCATATTCTAGAGTGTAAAATTAATTCTTCAAATTGAGTGTTGAGTCTGACTTCTCCAGAAAGAAAAGCAGAATAGTACGTGGGTCCAAACGGAAAAAAAATCCATTCGGCCATTAATATCCATTTCTCTCTTCCATTTCCAAACCATCAAACAGGAACTCCATGGAAAACCCAGCCAATCGGACACAACACCACCGTGGGCTTAACAATGGCCGCCGCAATGGTTCAACTATACCAGAGACTGAAAACACCGTGAGGTCTGTGGCTAAGCAGACAAGGGATAACACTCTTGCTAGATGGGGCAATGACAGAACTAATGATCTGAATGTGCGTCCAGTACTGTACAAATGTTCCATTTGCCAGAAACGGTTTCAATAGAATACGAAAGTAGCAGTGCCAGAGAAGCAGTGCTGTCGCGCGGCTAGGGATTTGGTCTCCACCGGCGGCGGCTAGGCTTGGGTTTTCCTTCCCTCCCTCCCAGGCGGCTCTCTTGTGGCTGTCAATCTCTAGCTTCCCTTCTCTCTCTCCGTCGTGCCTTTGTTAAACAAATATCAGATTTGTTTTTTAATCCAGTCAATATAATTTTTTAATTTCATCTGACGTGAAAACTTTTTTTTTTTAATTTTTAATTAAAAACATGCTACATCGTTAAAAAAAAGTTAAGTCATTATTCTGTGAGTTACATAAGTAACACCGTTAACACTAATTAGTAAAATAACTAATACAATTCAGTTTTAAAATTTAAGAGACTAATTGTGCTCGTTTTAAATTTGAGAGACCAATTGCGCACATAGAGTAAACTTTAGGGACCAATAATGTAGTTTTGCCAATAAATTACCAAAAATTAGGAATTCCCAATTGGACACTAATATAATTTTCAAGTTTACCTTTCAAACACGTTTTGAACGATATTATGAATGCAAAATGTGCTTTTTAATATTTTGTACAAAACTCCGTTCCTTATAAACAGCACAGCCAAACAAAAAATTACTCATGCTTTCATTTAAAAAAAAGAAAAAAGCGCATTTGTCCCGCAAAATCGTTGTAAACGGGGACCCATGATCTTCTTTGCACCCAAGCTAAGTGTAAGTTTGAATAGAGTTGAAAGTTCCTTTCAGTTGCATTTGTGTCAAAATTAGTGGGTCTCGTGCACTGTTTACGAGATCTACAAATATTTTTTTCAACAAAATTTTCATTAAAACTAAGTCTCACGGTACTATTCACACATTTAATAATTATTTTACTACAGTGTTTTCAGTTTTCAACAATAAACGGTATCCAAACAGACCCCTAAATATTTTAAGCACTATCCAATTTTGTGCTAATTTGCTTTGCTCCCTGTAAATTGAATGTGGGCTCACAGCTCACAAGTATGGTTGGATGAAATCTTGAAAGTACAATCATTTCGTGAAAATGCAAATAAGCATGATAGGAATCCATTCAAACAACATGTTAAACATTAAACCCATATTATAAAAATCGGCATGTTCTGTGCTTTGAAATTAAACTACGATTCAGAACAAAAAAGTTTGTGGATAAAATTTTCCAGTTCATCAAAACAATATATAAATAAATAAACTTTGACTGAAAAAAAAAAAAGTTTTAAAGATGTACTCGCATACACTACCTCCAACAAAAAATTTGATGGCAGATAACTTTTGATTCTTGAGGTATTTAACTGGTGATTTGATGAGTGTAAATCTAATGAGTGTAATTTTCGATTCTATAATAATTGTTCTTTACCATCAGATCAAAATATCAATTGATTTCTTTTTGATGTAGCCAAGACTCACTATGTGCCTCACAAGGTCAACTTTAGAATGTGAAACGGTAGAAAATAATTGGTGTAAATGCATTTTTAGTCCCTACACATTTTATTTTTACTACTTTTAGCCCCTAAACCAATTAACGTGGAACATTTTAGTCCTTAAAGCACTATTCCATTAGCCAATTAACGAGGAAACTAACGTTGGCATTAAAATATTATTAAAATTTTTAACCTTCTTATTTTTTTTTTTAAAAAAGAAAAGATTTTCAATAATGTTGTTTTTCTTTTTTTGGGAAAAACATGAGGAATCAGGAACATGCGTTCTTCCCGTTAATCTTGTTCTCCATTTTCTTCCCAGCAAACCTTGCCCAGAAATTTAAAAAATCAATATTTTTTTTTGTTCTCTTTTCTTGTATTTCCTTCGCATAAAATCAGTTAGATTTACAAACACAAAGAGATCGGGTTGAGAAGAAAGAAATTGGGTTTGCTGAGATTTACAAACACGAAGAGATTGGGTTGAGAAGAAAGAGATCGGGTTTGCTAGGTTGAGAAGAAAGAGATCGGGTTTAAGAATTTATGGGTTTGAAGGATACTGTGGATCAGAATCGGAGTGAGGTTGATCTCCAGTCCATCGACGCCAATCTCCAAACCACCACTCCATTAACGTCGATCTCCAGTTCACACTGTCGACGTCGGTCTCCAAACCACCACACCAAAATCCCAAATCCAAACCCACCAAATTTTGATCATCTAGCCAAACCCAAACCCAGATCACAAACCCAAACCCAACCACCATCTATTTCTCTCTTCCACAAACCCAGCCCACCCTCAGCCCTTCTCTCTCAGTCATCACTGGTTCCACCATCTTCATCACCACCCATCACCAGTTCCACCCTATTTGGAACCACCCATCACCGGCTCCCTTCATCGTTGCTACCCATCACTAGCTCCATGTCATCGGCGCCACCACCAGTTCTCAAGTTCTCTTGGCGCCACTGTCAATGTTGTTCCCTCTTCTATATTATTTAGCTGGGTTTCTAGAGGTTCGGTTGTGGTGGGACTTGCTTTTAGTGGGTCGGAGATGGATCTGGTGATCAAGATTGTACAATTTTTGGTTGATGGATTTTGGGTCTCAGTTGTTTGATCTGGTGGCTTGATGGACAGCATGGGTGGGGTTGTTTTTCAGGGGTCTTAATCTTTCTTTTTAGTGGCAGATTTCATGGTTTGATCTTCATGTTCTTTGATTTAGTGGTGGTGATTTGGGGTTTTTTTTTTTTTTTTTTTTTGGGTGTGTTTGTTTGCCAAGAAAATTTATGGGTTTGAAGGCTAAGGTTTACTTTACTGGGGATATGGGTTTGGGGTTTGGTTAGGATTTGGGTTTAGGGTTTGTATTTTGTTGGAGATTAAATATAAGGAAGAACACTAGTGAAGAACACAATCAACACGAACATGTTCTTCTGAAAAAAATAATGAAAAGAACAAAAAAAAAAAAAAAGACAAGAAAGACATTTAATGAATTAAATTTATTTTGTTTTGATGTGTTTGGTTATAAAGAAAGTACAGGAAAGGAAAAGAAAATGATATGAAAATAAGGATTAATTTGGTAAGAATATGAATCATATGGGGGAAGAATTTTTGTTTGAAAGAAAATAATTATTTTTGTTTGTTGTTTATTTTTTTAATTAAATTTGAATATTTTTTTTTTAAATATTGGTATTTAAAAAATGTCAAATAATTTTTTTAATAATATTTTAATGCCAACGTTAGATTCCCCGTTAGTTGGCTAACGGAATAGTGCTTTAAGGACTAAAATGTTCCGCGTTAATTGGTTTAGAGATTAAAAGTGGTAAAAATAAAATGTAGGGACTAAAATGAAAAAAAAATAAAAATATAGAGACTAAAAGTGCATTTACGCCAAAATAATTTTATTATCAATTAGAATAAGGGCAAGATTGCCCATAGAAGCTAGTATTGCAAATTTGCAATAAGATGGATAATATGGTATAGAACCACGTGTATATAGTCTACAACTTTTTTAACAAAAAATAAAATTAAAAAAAGGCTGTTAAGATAACAATTTTTTTATAGACAAAATTAATTTAGTCAATTGCTAGCTAGTCTCTTCCCAATTCATAAGAGCATCTCCAATAAGGTTGGCCATCTCCAAATTTTGGAGAGAAAAGCCACTGTTCACACAAAAACAGCCCTCCAACAGCCTCTCCATCTCTAAAATTTTTTTAGAGTTGCTATAGTAGCTCTCCAGGAATGGAGAGCACTGTAGCAATCACTGTTGCTCTGCAAAGATTATATCTCATTAAACTAATACCCGGTTGGATTAAAAAAATATTTTTTTCTCTTTCCTTCATTTCTCTTTCTTCTTCACTCCGTCTCTCTTCTTTATCTCAACAGCTACAAAACGTAGAATACAATCCAAACAATCCAAACACAAAAAACAATTTTTCTCATAAACCAAATGAAATCAGAAAAATGAAAAAGAAAATAGAGAGACATGAGCAAAAGAATTAATTCAATCTCAATAATCACAACCGAATAAAATTTTTAATTTTCACTCAATAATCAAAATGGTAACAACAGAACTATTCTTGATCTTTTTTCTCAAACATCTCAAAACTCAGTCTCAATCAAATTACAAACTCAAATCACAATTTTAAAACTAATCAAATTAGGAAAAAAAAGAAAAAAGAAAAAAAGAAAAAAAGAGAGCAAAGCTGACCCATCTGAGCCTCGGTCGGGAGGAGGATATGCGGTGGTGGGAGAAGGACAAGCGGACGATCTTCATGTGTGAGAGAGAGCTCTAGCCGAAGAGAAGACAAGGAAAAAAGAAAAGTGCTCTCAGAGCTCCAGTCGAAGAGAAGAAAAGGAAACAAGAAAAGGCTCCCAGAGCTCCAGTCGGAAAAAAGAAAAGCTCCCAGAGATCCAGCCGAAGAGAAGAAAAGGAAAAAAGAAAAGTGTTCTAGAAAGTGCCAGAGAAGATAGAGATAAAGGAAATGGTGTGGAGGAGAAAAAAGAGGAAAAAAGAACAGAAAACAAACATGTGGATGAAAAAAAAAAAATAAGGGAAAAATAAAAAAATCTTAATTGAAAAATACTATTACAATATTTTCACAATAAATTTTAAGTAACAGATTGTTATTAGTTAATATTAGTAAGTAAAAAAATAATTTTAGTGCTGGGTTCAAATTAGAACTAGTAACAACTTTCCACATAAATTTTGTTGTGAAAGTATTGCGTAAAATGTTATGAACATAACACTTCTCATTGAAAAATATAGTTGTTAAAAAAAGAATAAATGATGATTAAAAAAAAAATAAATAATGAATGAAGAAATAATATTTAAATAAGATAGAGAAAGAATAGAGAATCTGTTGGAAAATGTATTTGAAAAAGTGGGTAGCTAAAAGCTAAATATCATTATTCATTCTCCAAATTGGTAAAAATTTGGAAAAAATTTAGAGAGGCTACTAGAGATGCCCTAAGATGATAGAAAGTATTCATAATACTATAACAAATAACGAGTCAAGATTCAAGAGAAATAGGCTTGGCATTATGATAATAAATATTAATTAAAACCCTTATACATGAAGTTTTACATGGAGGATGAGAGAGGGTTGACCAATCATCATATAATAATCACGACACACCATTGTGTATGTATGATAAGAATGTATGCATAGAAATTGTATTGACATGTTTATCGATAGAAAATCAACATTTATGAATCAACTTTGATTTATTTGTTTATATATTATTAAAAAAAACAAAAAACAGAAATCTTTGTTTAAATAGGGATTTCATCTGCAGCTTTGAGAATTATCTCGAAGGCATTTTCCACGCATGACTTGAATTTTTGGGGATCCAGGAATCCCTTCTCTACTACGGCGCTAACCCTCAGGCTTTCCATGTAACTTACTATTGATATAACAAGGTTCTGCAAATCCATATTAAAAAAAAAAAAAAACTACTGGTTACAATGGGCCATAAAAACAAGGTGTCCTGGAATTATTCATAAAGGTCATTGAATTCGAGAAATTTGTACATAAAATCGTATATCATGCTTATTAATTTGTTATTTATTTTCCATCGTAATGACAAATAAAATACTGAAATAGTCCTTATATGTAAATTATAATTACTATTTATGTATTGCCCAATGTACCATTGCTAGTCCAATAAAAGACAACAAAAAAAATTGTTTTATGCCCTCCCAAAAAGAAAATTTAGGTGATTTCTTCTAATAAGTGTGCGTTTAGATTGAGATGGAAAATTAAAATTATTTTACTATTCAGCTTATTTTTGATACTATTCATAGGCTTCACTGCACTTTTTGGTATTATTCATAGCTTATTTTTGATACTATTCATAGGCTTCACTGTACTTTTTGGTATTATTCATGAGCCCCACTGTACTATTTTAACTAATTTTTACCTTTATCTACAATATTTTCAGTAATAAGTTTTTAGTTTCAGCAAAATAAACAGTATCTAAACACACCTTAAGTTAAAAGTAACCACAAAAAAAAATCATTTTTTTCCCACTGGAGAAAAGCCAATGAAAACAAATCACATGATGCCTTTGTCTATAGAGTATTTATAGAGCCCTAAGACCACCATTTTTCCCACAACTTTTTCCAAAACTTGCTTACGTGGCAAGTTGTGAGTAGTGAAGTTGAGAACTCACCACTTTTACTTCATTGCTCACGACTTGGCACGTGAGCAAACGTGAACAAGTTATGGTAAAAAATGTAAAAAAATCTGTGATACCAGTATTTAACCTGTTTATAAGGATACCTCTACATTAAAAATATGGCACAAATTATACTTCCATACCTACGGGAAGTTGGAATTCGGGAAAAAAATTTATATATATATATATATATTTTTATCAAAGAATCTTTATAAAATAAATTTATTTTTTCAAAGGCAAACTAGGTGGTACAACAATTATAATTTTATTATTTTACCTGAGGTATACCGAACACCACGTAGTATAGACCGTTGATCGGATGATTATCCAAAGACACTTGTTCCGATGGCCCGATCACATTTGAAATCGACAAACTAGACTTCCTTATTGTCCCATGTATGAATTTAGCGGCTGCCTACAATAGTATCAGAATGTTCATATTACGAAAATTTCTGTTACATGTTCAAAAATAAATTCAATTCGTTTTTTTTTTTTTTTTAATACCTTTTTTACCTTTTTCCCCCCCTCTTTGATGGATAATATTAAGTACTATTATGTGGCTTTGCAATTTAAAGAAATTGTTGTAAGAAAATTATATTGCTATATCAAAATAGAAGCACCAATCGAAGAATATGTGGCTTGCTTAGCAATTAAGGTACTAAATCCTCCCCGACCCCGACCCCTCTTTTTTTCCTACCCGTTTTAATTTAGAAAAAGAAAACTATTTGACAATTTTAATAATTAATAATGTGATATATAAGTATGCTATAAATTAATATTATAGTTTTGGAAAATTGCCTCAAATTCCAATTGTGATTTGGAAAGCTAATTAAGTCTACGTCTTGAAGAAAGAAAAATAAATTTGGTTATTTTTTTGGGAAAATGTTTATCTCCAAACTAGTTTGAGATAAACTATCCAAACTTCTTATATATCTTTTTTTAGATGTGAATTTTTAAAATCTGACTGTTATATTGTATGTTCTTATTATATTATTCATGTTTGCAAAATTTCAAGAAGATCAAATATAAATAGTTATATCATCAATCAAAATATTTAAATTTCAAATTTTTGTAGTTTAAATTATGCATAAAAAATAAGTTTATTGATTAAATAGTATATAACATCCTATTTGAACAAAATTTGACATACATGTTAAGAATATAAAGAACATGCAATCAAACGGTTAGATTTTTAAAATTAACATCCAATAAAAAGATACAGGATAGGTTTTAAGGGTTGCTCTCCAACGAGTTAAAAGAATATAAAGAACATACAATCCAATTGTTAGATTTTTAAAATTAACATCCAATAAAAATATATAGGATAGGTTTGAATGATTTCTCTCCAAATTAGTTTATTCCTTATTAGAGAAGTAAATGTATTTTTTGTCCACCATGGAATAGGATAAGTTTTATAGGTAGACCATGTTGCAAAGAATTTGATGGCTTTGGCCAAGGGGTCATCCTTATGGGGATGGAAAGGAGAATTTGTGGAGCTTGGATTAATATTGCGAAGCGATAAAAAGAATGAGGTTTGCATGTGTGTGAGAGGCAAGGAAATAAGGAGATTTTTCTTTAGCCAAGAGACATGTATAAAGGAGGATAAATTTAAGGTTCCTTAGGGAGAGGTTTTTTGGGTGTTACAACCACTGAGAGTTGTTGTATCCAAAGTGAATGAATATCTCAGGTGAGTTCATATTAATTCTTAGAGAGAAAATATTTTTTTATTTGGGGGATTAATTTTGTAATTCTTGAGAATATTTTGTAATTGATTTTATAATGGGAGATTTATTTGGAATTTGCCCTTGATTTTTCTCTTCAAAGAGAAAGGTTTTCCTCATAAATTTATACGTTCTTGTGTGTGATTAATATTTTGGCTTAGTAATTTTGGTGATAATATTTTAAAAATATTGATTAAATTTGTTAGTTGATTGTCTTAATTTACATAAGACTAATTGGGACCCAAGATATAGAATATCAAATGTTATAAGCAACAAGTATTTACTATTAAACTAAGTAGAGTATTTAAAAAAAAAAAAAAAAAAGATAAAAGGGCTACATTAATATTTTGAAAAATATCAAATGAAGGAAGGTAGAAATAAGGAATTATTGCTGATGAATAAGATCATGTATGTACCTCGGGGCCTTTAAGTTTCTTCACAATATCCAAAAGCTTACTAGTGAGATAAACACCTAATGAGCTTTTCTTCTTCTTGATTATCTTGTTTGCTGCCCACACAAACTCAAGTGGGTTTGCGGATTTATGATCCTTCAACTTTGGCATTGGTACATGCAAGAAGCTGAATCGGTTCCCCCATGGCACCTTTGACTTAGGTTCAAGCATCTCCTCAATTGACTTGTAGGCGCCACTCATTCTCCTAGTGTTGAGCAATACCAATGCTGTGGAATGTGATTTACTTGATTTGTAGTTAATCTCTTGCATGCATAACCGGGTGCCGAGGAAGATTATTCCAGTAATTACATCATTTATCGTCTGTACTTAAGAAAAAAAATTCAATTAAACAATAATTTTTATAATACTTAAAAAAATTAATTATGCATGCATTGTCAATAGATTTTCATGACAAATGAATATTCTTACTTATTTGAAATATATAATAAACATTAAAAAAATTCATTAAAAAAAGAAATCTATAAATATTTCAAAAAACTACATTCTTTTTTTCCTTATCAAAATGGAGCAATCAAGAATAATAAATTTGCATACTCTAGTACTAAATGATATTCGTATATGTGCTTTTTTTTTTTTTTTTCTCCCTAAGTCAGCTAAATTCAAAAGTGAACATTTTTTTTGGAACATTCAAAAGGGAACATTGTAATATTAAACGTAAGTATAAATCAATGTTTTCAATTCCATTTCGATGCTCATTTTAGTTTGTCTATTGGAACAAAATAATTCAGTACTTGTTAATTCTAGTATACCGTTTTAGGTTTTACTGCTACTATATATATACATATACTGATATACACACACACCAATACGCATTTAACACTCATATAGTCATATTTACTCATCATCAATGAAATAATAAGAATCAATTCAAAACAACATAGCTTTAGTTTCTTTCTTTTAAACCAAAAAAAAAGGGCAAATTGGAATGACCAATTGGAAATGGCCGAAATGGACTAGTTTAACATATGTCATCGTTCTAATATATGTATTTTTAATTTGGTTTATGGAATAAAAATAATGCTAAACTATATATGTTAATTTAAACTAATTAATTAGAATTCATTGGGTTTTTTAATTAAAAAAAAAAATCCTAACTCCAATTTTTTTTTTTTTTATTGAATTACGTACATTTGATCTTCTCTAAAGAAATGCTAATTAAGGTAAGTTTTTCTTTCCCCATAAATTCTGTAATTTGATTTTTATTTATTTATTAATATTATTAGTAAATACGTATTATATATACTTTTTTTTAACCTTCCTATGAAGTGCATAAGTTAGGTTATAATTATACATAGAATTTTGGAGCAACTATGGAGGTAAAACCGATGACGGCCCTCATCTAAACTTTTTAGATGAGTTTGGTTTTGACTTGACCAGGTGTGGGTCTAAAACTTACTGTACTAAATTAGGTTGTTATTCCTATGATCGGTTCAACCCGAGATGAACCATATTTTTTTATATTTAAAGAATAAATTTTTTTAAATGATCTCAAAAAAAAAAAAAAAAAAACCTCTTTTATTTTATTTTATAGTTCTTTCAATACAAACAAAAAAAAAAAAAAGTTAAATAATACATAAATCTTTACGTTTATAGCCACAAAAGAATAAGGGAAAAGTGTATACTTGGTTATAAATGAAACATGACTTAAAATTAAATCACCTAAAAAAATAACTAATATATAGAGCTTTAATAATAAAATATAATAGTTTTTTATAAAAATAAATAAATAAATTAGGAAGAACATCTACGATGGACTTACAAAAATAAATTACTTAACATTAATTGTAAATTTGACAGTGAAAATATTTATATTTGAGAATTACATGCCAAGTTGACAAAGTAATGTCATTTGTATTATCATCTAATTTTAGCATACAAAAACATACGTTGAAAATGAGTCAATAGAAAATTCAAATTAAAAATTTCAATACAATTAGGGTGACAACAAAAATTCACAATATACCCCAATTTGCCAACCACCACAATCTACAAATATATATATATATATATATTTTAATGGGTGCAATTAAGTATTTTTTAATCTCCTACTTGTGAGGTGGTAGGAAAATTTAGAAGTTTTGTGACATTAGGTCTCTTAACCCGTGTGTGGGTTTGTTTCTAAAAAAACATTGTGATTGTCCTATATTACTTAAAAAAGTGTGTTATATGTAATATACTTTACCCCACTCTTCTTTAAAAGTTACCGTAACTTTTGAATAAAATTTTGGTGTGTCTTTATGTTAAAATCTCATTTCCACTTCCTTGTGTACGTTTTTGTTTCTATAAAATTAAAAAAAAAAAAAAAAAAAAACACTCTTAAATTTTATAATAAATACTTTGTGAACAGGTGGGGCCAAATTTGGTGAAGATGGCATGTTGGAAAGAGGATCATCACTATTTTAGATGGAATTTTGGCCTGCTTCGTACCTTTGGTCTCTTTCCCTTGGTCCCTTAATTAATTAGGATACCGTCGCTAAGGCGACTTTTTTGTTTTGTTTTAACGAAAGATTGTTATTATTTCTCGGCCAACAAATTAAATGAGAACATGAGGGCACCAAAATTATATTCTTTACCAGAAAAAGAAAAAAAAAGAAAAAAGAAAAAAAAAAAGAGCAGTTATCTCTTTCTAAAATTTGGGCCGTCAAGATTGGAATGCTAGCCGGAGATGGAAATTGAAATGGAGAACATTACATTCTTTACCAGAAAAAGAAAAAAAGAGAGCAATTATGAAAAAAGTTGAAGGCCAGTTCAATATTAGCAATTTAAGCTTTATAATGTGTCAGGATTGGTATTTCTTGAATAAGTTTTGATTTTTTTTCTTAGCTATTTTGTTAATTTATTCTCTCAAATCTTTATATGCAAAAAATGTGAAGAATGATTAAAATGTTTTACCCAGTCATAAATATGCATACAAATTAATGTTTTGCTATTAAGTTAAGTATGTAAGGTATTTGAAACCCTCATAATTGAAAATTGTAATAAATCATATATGTGATTTCTTTTTTAGCTGAAAAAAAAATCATATATGTGATTTGTTTTTAACTGGGTGAATAAATTCCCATCAGAATTAGGTGAATAAATTAAAATGGTAAGTTTAGCTATCTTATTTTCGACAAACTTAAATAAACTAATTAATCTAAAATGAAAAAAAGTTCACTTTCAAATTAGTTTGGAGGAAAATTTTATCCATATATAAATATAAAGATTTAAAATACTTTGGTAAAATCACTATTAAAAAGCAAAAGGTTTTACTTATTTGAATGTTAAATAAATTTTTGGATGAAAAGTATAGAATACATTTAACAAACATATCATTAGGGATCACTACTAAGTGTATAATTGAAGAGATTTTTTTTATAGTAAATCACTACTACCATGCTTTCATCTGATGAGCGGATTTAATAGGCATTTTAGGTTATTAGCAAGTAGAAAAACGAAATGAAATTGAAATCATTAGCTAACTTGTGCTAAGATATGCTGATCTTACCACTCCAAGCTTGGCCTTAATGTGTTTGATTCTATCCAGAGAGAATATCATGTTTGATATCATGATTGGTCGATGCTCGACTCCTTCAATCCCAGACCTTATCGGTGTTCGATCATCTTCAACCATAGTACTTTTTAAAAAGCAAAAACCAAAATCAGATACAGAGTTAAAGATCAAGGAAAAAAGTTTGGGAACTCTTCTACAAAAACTTTCTCTATTGCTTTCTGACTGTGTGTGTTGGCGTGAAGGAAATGTTAGGGGAAGAGAAGGATTATCAGCTCTTTGCAGACAAGAGAGAAGTGCACCCATGAGGGAGTAGCCATCACCAAGCGCATGGTGAAGCTTGAATATGATAGTACCAGCTGCATTGCTTGTTGGATATTTAACAATGTGAATTTCCCATAGTGGTTTGTTTTGTGAAAAATGCTCCATTGAAATCCTTGATATATAATCTTCAAGATATTCATCGTATGATGTGGGTGACAAGCCAGTGGGGAAAATGGGGACATTTACATGCTCTTCAAGCTTCACCTCAACCCGTTTCCATTGCTTCTCTCCTTTTCCATCCATAACCTGTTCACAAATTCTCTCTACTTAGTGCCACTTTTAAAGGGAATAATGTAAGATTTGTAAGGCTTAGTCTAGAACTTGAATACACTACACTTTTATGAAGAATCTAGGATACTTATTGAAGTGGATGAAAGAGGAAGAATAATGATGGTAACAATTTCAGCGAATTGTGCTTTTGGAAATCATCATCCTACAGTTTAATTACATTACAGAAAAAAAGGACAACAAAAAGAACAATCTTATATTTTTTATTTCGTACAAGTAGAAAATTTAAAAAAAGTATCTTGACTCCCATTTAAGGCCTATTTGTTATAGTTGTTTAAACAACAGCTTTCAGTATTTAAACAATATTACACATATTTTTACACATTTTTTCACTCACACATATTTCCAAAAAATACAAACAATTTTACTAGAAATCTCTTACCAAACGGCTTCTTAACCTTCCATGCATTTTGCCAAGAGCTTTATAGCTCAATTAATTGACATCTTGGTATGTATAATATTTAGGGTTTAAATCCTCTCTTTCTGTTATAACATCAAATATCTTCCATTCATTTTTGTTTGTGTATTTCTTAAAAGGGGAAAAAATAGAAAAAAAAATAGACAAGATAAAATTATTTTCCAAGAAATTGCAATTTTGTTAGTGGGAAAAACCGCAAAGTAGGTATTTTCTACTTTGAAAAAAAGCAAATAACATAGAGAGAGAGAGAGAGAGAGAGAGAGAGAGAGAGAGAGAACCATGATGGAGTAAAAGCGTGGATTAATGGGCAGGAACACATCCTTGAGCAATAACATGGTACGGGCGTGGTTGATTGCAATTGGTACCTTAGTTTCCATAACACCCATAATGGATACCGATAGCACAGAGCTGTTATAGTATTGTGCACTAGGACTTGCTGGCCACAATCCTTCCTCTACCTCCATTTTTTTTATTGTTTCTTTAGCTTCTATAATTTTGTATTAGAAACAGTTTAATAGCAGACTTGTGGCATTCAAAGTTCAGCTAGAATGTTATATTTATATTATGGGTAATGCTAACGAGTGCCCTAAAGGTACTCTTTAAAAATTACTGAAATGCCATTGTATTAATGGCAAGCCGCAAAAAACCTATGCAATGAAATGAAATGTGTCGGTTTGCTTAGAAGAAAACAAATGTTTTAGAATAAACTCAAAATAACCTTCAGCTTTCACTTTTCTCCATTTAATGTCTCATCTGCATGCGGTCCCACCCAACCCAAAATGTCCATCCACACGTGAGATACATAAAGAAGCAGACTAAAAAAATTACTTGTTAATTTTTCCCTCCATTTCACCTTATTTTATTTTATTTTTTTTATTTTTATTTTTTACTTTTTTCCCTCCAACTACTAAAATAATACTTGTGAATTTTTCCCTCCATTTCACCCTTTTTTTTTCTTTTACTTTTTCCCTCCAACTTACTATTTCTCCTTTTTATCTCCCACTGTTTTATAGTCATTCTCTTTTTCTTTTTTTTAATCATCACTCTTCTTTTTTCTCACTTTTAAAAACGTACTCTAGAAAAATATTGACACACACTGAAGCAAATTAAGAGAGGAGAGGGCTGAAAGGACTTAATCAAAATTAAGAAAGTACTTTCAATTATTTATTTATTTATATTAAAAAAATGATTTTGCTTTATATATATATATATATTTATTTATTTATTTATTTATTCTTGTTATATTATTATAGTTCAAATGGATGAGGCTTTAAGTTCAAATGGGACTCAACTATGCATTTCAAGGAATTATTTTGACTTGAATGAGCTTCATAAAGAAAATACTATTATTTTATTTGAAAAATGGCTATTTATTTTTATTTTTTTATATTCAAATGTGGTGTTAATTTTTTTTTTTTTTTGAATTCTTGTGACAATATAGCATAAATGGATGAGGATTTTATTGCAAATGAAACTCATCAAAGTGATTCAAGAAATTATATTGAGTTGGATGAGTCTCAGACTTCAAATAATGAAAAAAATAGTGACATTTGTGGAGAGAAAGTTCTTGAAGAATATAATTTTGAGCCTTTTGTTGGTCAATGTTTTCTTAGTGAAGAACAGGCTTTTATTTTCTATACAACTTATGCAAGACAACATGGTTTTTCTATTCGGAAAGGTCGGCTTGTCACAAAAAATAAAGAAATAGTAAGGCGGGACTTCTTTTGTCATTGAGTAGGTAAACCACTATTAAAAATTGGGGATCCATCTAAGGAGCAAAGAAATAAAGAGTCTTTAAAATGTAGTTGCAAAGCTCATCTAAGGATTGCCTTACGAAAGTCATTTGATATTTTCCCACAAAAATGGCATGTCACTAAGTTTATTATAGATCACAATCATGAATTGTTGGCTCCTTCGGAAGTGTGGTTTCTTCCTAGTAATCGAATTATCACTAAAGAAGATGAAGACTGCATTCAATTGTTGAAAGAAGCTAATCTTTCGATTAGACAAATAATGCATATTATGGAACTTGAGAAAAAAGTGGAACATGGACATCTTCCATTTTTTGAAAAAGATATTCGTAACCTTTTTGAGAAAATGAGAAGGGAGCATGCAACGAGTGATGCCATGAGCCTCTTACAATATTGCAAAGATGCAAAAGAGGAGAATTCAAAGTTTCAATATGCTTTTAAAATAGACAATGAGAGAAAGTTGGAGAATATTTTTTGGGCACCTTATCCTTGTATTGATTGGTACCAAAAATATGGTGATGTAGTTGTTTTTGACACTACTTATAAGGTGAATGCTTATGATATGCCTTTCGGTGTCTTTGTGGGTGTCAATAATCATGGAAAGACAATTCTCTTTGGTTGTGCACTTCTTCGCAATGAAACAATTAGTACTTTTCGATGGGTAATGAAGGTAAATTTTCAATCTTGTAAAGATTCACAATTATTTTTTAATTTGGATAGTATTTGAATTTTTTTGCATTGTAATAATTTTATGTTTGATTAGCAGACTTTTGTATCATTGATGAAGAAGCCACCCAAGTTTATTTTGACTGATCAAGATCCATGGATCACAGAGGCAATTAAAAGAATGGCCACTCACAAAACAGGCCTTTTGTATATGGCATATTACCGCTAAATTTAGTGGTTGGTTTACATTAATTCTTCGTAGTCAATATTCGAGTTGGTGCATGGATTTTTATAGGTTATATAAGTTGGACTCATATGAAGAATTTGAGCACCAATGGCTACAAGTTATTGCAAAATATGACATGTGTATGAATAAGCATGTGATTGGATTCTACCAAATTAAGCACTTTTGGGTACCATGTTACCTTCGTGGATATTTTTTTGAAGGAATGACAACAACGGGAAGATCTGAAAGCATAAATGCCTTTATCAAACGATTTGTTAGTTTCCACATAAGCTTGATCCAATTTGTTAAACAAGTAAGTCATTAGTTACCCTTATAATTTATTTTTTTTATGTTTATATTTGTCAGTGTTAGTATTTTTTATATTATTCTTTTAGGTCTTGGCGTGTCATTTAAATGCTTATAATTTGCTGTCATTTTTTAATTTTAGATTGACCTTGCCATTGAAGATGTTGAACAAATACAATCACATGATACAATGTTGGAAACGTATAGGAGTTCTTCTTTAAGAAGCCTTTCACCATTAGAAGACTAAGCCTATAGCGTTTTAACACCTTATGCTTTCAAATTATTTCAAGCGGTGTTTGGGAGTGCTACACTATATTCCGTGCTTCAAAAAAATGGTAGTGAATTTGTGTTGCAATATTACAAAGACAAAACTAGTCAAAAACACAAAGTTTTTTGGGATGGTGAAATGACTAATTGTAGTTGGAAATATTTTGAATTTTGGGGTATACTTTGTCGCCACATACTTAGGATATTTCTTCACAAAGATTGCCACCAAATTCCACATATGTATATATTATCACATTGGAGTTGTGAAGCATCACTAAAGGGAAAAGAATTGTTAGTTTTGAATGATGAAGATTTAGTGGACAAGGAAACCAATATCAATGGTGATGTTAATGATGTGATTGATGAAGATTGTTTTATTTCTTGTCCTCCAATGTTGAAGACAAAAGGCCGTCCAAAGCAGAAGCGAATGAAAGGTGGAAGAGAGTTGGGAAAGCAAAAAAGGTCTTGTAGACTTTGTAAGCATATTGGCCATAACATCTCTACATGTCCGGAGAAGAATAGTAGTACTTCCTCAAATTATGCAAACAAGAAAAAGAAAACAACATCAACTGATATTGGATTCAACTCGATATTTTGTTTGAAATGTTAGGTGAAAGCTTTTTGAGATTGTGAAAGAAAAATTATGACACATATTTTGTTAATGTTGTCATTTTGACAACATGTTTTTGAGAAGATTTGATGGAATTTACTTATTGAACTTTTGGTTTTGTTGAATCGTTGGTTTAATTGTTAAGTATATGTTGCTTTTTAATTATTAAGGATATGTTATTTTGGTGTGATACTTTTATTGTCCCATTTGATTTTAAAATTTTTGTTCATTTTTATCTCTATTTTGATCACTCCATGTTGTTTATGAAACTTTCGGTCTAATAGTAATGAATTGGTGGTACGTTAACTATTTTTGTGTTCTCAAAATGAAAATTCTCTCAATTATTAAAAAAATAAAATAAAAAGACTAGAAAGATGAAAATGATGAAAAATTTAGAGCCACGTTAATGAAAAATGGAAGGAAAAAAAAAAAATATATATATATATATATAATCAGTAATTGTATATATAATAGGATTTTTATTAATATTTAGTGATTTCAATTGAGTTTGGGGATTAAATTCAATATCTGCATATTTGCTTATGGTCCATGGACCATGACCAACAACTTGTGTCAATATTTTTTCTAATTATGTTTTTACAAGTGAGTAAAAAGAAGAGCGATGATAAATTAAAAAAAAAAAAAAAAAAAAAAAAAAAAAAAAAAAGACTACAGAAGAGTAGGAGATGAAAAGGTGAAATAGTAGATTGGAGGGGAGAAGTAAAAGAAAAAAAGAAAAAGAAAAAAAAAGGTGAAATGGAGGGAAAAATTAACAAGTAATTTTTTTAGTATGCTTCTTTATGTATCACACATGTGGATGAACTTTTTGGGTTGGGTGGGACCGCATGCGGATGGGACATTAAATAGAGAAAAGTGAAAGCTGAAGGGTATTTTGGGTTTATTCTAAAACATTTCTTTTCTTTTAAGCAAACTGACACATTCCATTTCATTGCATAGATTTTTGCGGCTTGCCATTAATACGATGGCATTTTAGTAATTCTTAACGAGTGTCCTTAGGGCACTCGTTAGCGTTAATATTATTTAGAGCACCGACAATAAGTTTGTCATTTGTACAAAAAGTAGTAATACCCCTAAAAAAAATGTGTTTGGCTATATTACATTTTAATCCTTATATATTTTCCTACCACCTCACATCAGGTATTGAGAGTTGTACCAGTTTGTTTCAGCCATTAAAGAAAAATAAAAAGAAGAATATGAGAAGGATGGGTTAACGTATTGAGAGTTGTACCAGTTTGTTTCAGCCATTAAAGAAAAATAAAAAGAAGAATATGAGAAGGATGGGTTAACGACTCAGAGCCTAATTCATGAATTTTGATCTGTGCTTCAAATCTTTCATTTTTTTTTTTTTTTTGACTTTTGAAACCTTTTAATTTGGATCTTGTTCCGCCTCCATAACAGCTACCACTATAACTTCTTCTTTCTTCTTGTCCTTCTTCATTGCTTTTCTTTTCTGTCTTTTGGTTTCTCCACTGCCAATGCACGCCAGTTGTGTGCTTTTTACGTTTTACTTTTGAGTAATGCTAGGGACAAATAAAATAGCACAATTTTGAGCCAGAACTTGCCAAATGGCGAGTTATAAGTCACCTTGCGAGTTGTGGCACAAAATTGTGCAATTTTATATGTTCCTAGCATTACTCTCTACTTTTCTTATCATGGTCAATGATGTTAGATGATTAGATAGGAGTAGCGTGGGAAAAGCACATGGCTTTATTTATTTTTTTTTGTCTCAAAGTCACTTTTTTTTTTTTTTTTTTTTTTTTTTTTTTTTAAACTCTTGTTATTTATTGTAAATGTATTGAGGTAATGTATAATGACTAGGGATGGCAATTTCTCGGCCAAATACCCTTAATTTTAAAACTATGTAGTAAAATGTCATTCTTTTTGAAATTATCTAGCAAAATGCCCCTATTTTGAAACTCGATTTTAGCAAAATCGAGTTTTGTGTAGAACTCGATATCATTAAAAATCGAGTTCCATATGCTTTGTGCCATGGTGGAAGTCACTGAAGTGATTATTCTAATTAAAAAAGGTCACGTAGATAGGAGTAGTGTGGGAAAAGCACGTGGCTGCTTTTTTACATGCCTCAAAGTCATGTTTTGTTTTTGTTTTTTTGTTTTTGTTTTTGTTTTTTTGTTTTTGTTTTTTGTTTTTGTTTTTGTTTTTGTTTTTGTTTTTTTTTTTTTTTTTTTTTTTTTTTTTTTTTTTTTTTTTTAACTCTTGTTATTTATTGTAAATATATTGAGGTAATGTATAATGCCTAGGGATGGCAATTTCTCGGCCAAAATGGGTAAATACCCTTAATTTTAAAACTATGTAGTAAAATGTCATTCTTTTGAAATTATCTAGCAAAATGCCCATGTTTTGAAACTCGATTTTAGCAAAATTGAGTTCTGTGTAAAACTCGATATCATTAAAAATCAAGTTCCATGTGCTTTGTGCCATGGTGGAAGTCGCTGACATGGTTATTATAATTAAAAAAGGTCACGCAAAACTTGATTTTGTTAAAATCGAGTTCTAGTACAATTTTTTTTTTTAAATACAACTTAATTTCTGCAAAGTTCTAGGAAAAATTTATTTAAAAAAATAAAGTAGAACTTGATTTTAGGAAATCGAGTTCTATTTAGTAAAAGAGTACACAATAACATCAAGTGGTATGCATATTCTAGATTGTGATGCTTAGTATATTTGTGTCTCTTTGCTTAAATTGAATATAAAAAAGTATCGATTGTATGTGTGGTGTGCATATTCTTGTTGATGATTTTGCAAAATCAAATCAACAGTGGAGATCAAACCCATAAAATCAACTTAACCACCATTAGTCGTCGCACCCACAACCACTGCAACCCATACAATTCAGCTACTGTAACCCATAAAATTCAGCCCACAATCACCAAAAAAAAAAAAACCCACAACATCAACCCAAAAAACTACACCACAACCACCACTACCCGTCGTACCCATAACCTATAAAATTCAGCCACTGCAACCCATAAACTTCAGTCCACAACCACAAAAAAAAAAAAAAAAAAAAAAAAAAAAAAAAAACCCACAGCAACAACTAAAAAACTACCATTGCAACCATAATAACCTCCGACACAACACATTTTCAACAGCTTTAATCATCCTCCCACACACCGATCAGTGCTGAGTTAGGAGGAATATGATGGCGCTAACCTAGGTGGAGTTGATTGAGAGAGAGCCGATGCAAGGTGGCGTGGTGGACGATGTGCAATGTCGGCGACGTGGAGAGGCAGCAGCGTGGCTGAGAGAGAGCGAGAGAGAGAGAGAGAGAGAGAGAGAGAGAGAGAGTGTGTGTGTGTGTGTGAGAGAGAGAGAGAGAGAGAGAGAGAGAGAGAGAGAGAGAGAAGAGAGTTGAATAAATGAATTTTTAAAAAATCAATTTGTGTGCGGTGTTCCTTAAAATCAAGTTGTATTGTAAAAAATTATATAAAAGTTGATTTAACTAAAATTGAGTTCTGCTTTATTTTAAAAAAAATTGTTTTCAAAGAACTTGATACTACAAATTGAGTTCCTGAAATTTTTTTTTCTTCAAAGAACTCGATACTACAAATATCGAGCTGTATTAAAAAAAAAATGTATAGAACTTGATTTTACTAAAATCAAGTTATATGTGGCTGTTTTTAATCAAAAAAGTCATGCCAGCAACTTTTACTATGGCACAAAGAACATGAAACATGATTTTAGTGATATTGAGTTCTACGCAAAACTCAATTTTGCTAAAATTGAGTTTCAAATTAGGAGCATTTTGCTAGATAGTTTCAAAAAAATGACATTTTGTTACATGGTTTTAAAATTAAGGGCATTTATCCATTTTTCCCCAATGTCTCTCTATCCCACCTTAATTTGCCCCACCCCACTTCACCCTGTGAGGATTTTTCCCACCCCATAAAGGTGGTGGGACGGAGATGGGGTAAGATTTTTTCCGCACCTGAGGCAGGGCGGGGATGGGTTTAGGCTTTTTAGCCCCGCTTCATCCTTGCCCCACCCTGCTTTATTAGTATTAAAGATTTAGTTTGTATTACTAAGTATTTAATTGCATGAACATTAAGACCTTTTTTTATTATTATTGTATATTATATTGTCAAGCACTTTGGATAATATTATTCAGTCCTTACTAAAAATTAGTTTGATATGATGTAATAAATTTAATTTTAACTTAACTTATATTTATATTAATGAAACATGTTTAAAAAAATTGTAGTAACATATTAAAACAAAATAAAGTTTTGACAGGTGGGGCAGGACCCTGCGAAACCTCAAGGGGTGAGGACGGGGCAAAGAAGTTTTCCCCACCATGTGGGGTGAGGCGGAAAAGGGGTAAGATAAAACCATTTGGGGCGGGGGTGAAGACCCCATCCTTCAGCTCCACCCCGCCCTATTGTCATCCCTTAATGACTTATATATTAAACTTATGTTGGTACATCGGTAGCAATTGGAACCAAAATATTTCCTTTCTTTGACCAAGCCAAATTGATTTCTAGTATGGTATTAAGTTAGTCATACTAGAAAAAATAAGACCTTAAAAAGTTGTTCATAAACAAATAAACTGAAAAGCTAAAAGGAAAAAAAATTATTGCCAAACAAACATTTTTTTTAGAGATCCAACTAAATACAGTTTCACTAGTTTTGAATTATACATAGAACTTTTAAAATCTATCAATTGAAACTCTAGTTTTCTTGGGTTTCACCTTGGTGTTTGATTTTCAGGATTGTGAGGTTTTTAAAGGCCAAAATGGCCATATACCACAATTTGCGAAATATTTAGCAATTTACCTCCTTTTTGAAACTTGAGTTTTCCGTGTAACTCAAGTTCCAGAAACTCAAGCTCTTTGAAAAAATTGCATTCAAGTTTGCCATACTGCTTTTTATGGAACTCAAGTTACATCAAAAAATGGTGGCTATTTTCCATGGAACATGAGTTTGTGAAACTCAAGTTACGTGGCAAACTTGAGTTTCACAAACTTGAGTTTTAAAAAAGTGATAGATCCCTAATTATTTCGCAAACAATGGTAGATTCATACATATTTTGCCAAATAGTGGTACTTGACCATTTTGGCCGGTTTTTAAATTGATATAGTTTCACGTTTCAATAAAAAATAAACAATAACATAAAATTTAATTTGAAAAATCTTAAGATTTGGTTTGAAACTTCTTAACCTTAGGTTTGATTGTACTTTCTACTTTCTACCATAGAGTATTGGACTTGTGTTTGTGTAAATCATTTTAACCCAAAATAAACTAAAAATATTATTCTCTTCCAAAAAGAACATTGTGGGGGCCTTTTCACGTTAATGGGCCAAAACCCATCTACTACACCAAGGCCTATGAGTTAGTGGGTAAGGGGGTTGGAACTGGCCTTGTGGTGTTATATTGTAGGCAAGCTTAAGCGCAAGCCAGGCATGCCCAATACTTAGACGAAATGGGAACGGTACGACACGCTAGATGCAACAGATGTTGTCACAACAGAATAACTGTTACAACGAACATAGCGAAAGATACTACAGCAGAACGACTTTTATAATAAAGAATAACAAAAGAAACTACTACAAGACAACTAATACTGTGAATAAAATAAAAGATAATACAGTAGAACAACTAATACAGCAAATAGAGTAAGGGATGTCACAGCAGAATAATTAATAATGTGAAACACTACAGCAAAATGAATAACAATGAGAATATCAAATAAGCTAAAGTATGCCGTAACAGGGGAATGACTACAACTCTAAGCAAGTGCAATAGCGTTAGCTCGCTCTCCCAATCCTGGGCCGAGTCATTCAACAAGAATGGGTCCAAGAAGGGAACCAAATGCCAACATGGGTAACCTCGTTACAAGTTTTTGCCATTGAAGTTACTTGTACTGGAGAAAGGGCCTAAATGGTTTTGGGTTCTGATTTACAGAGTTTTAGAGGGTGGAAAGATGTCAAGAGGGAGAGAAAAGATTGTCTACCAATGCATGCCTCAATCTCTGTCGTGTTTTCTCTCTTCCTTTTTTACCACTTTGTTTTCTTTTCTTCTCTGATTCTTAGTTTTTTTTTTCTTACTCTCCTCCCCCTTTCGGTCCCCTATTCATGGCTACCTCCCTTCCTTTTATATTGCTTAAATCTATGGGATTTCTCCCTTTTGTCCCTAGGACTTCACCAACCGTTTTTGGTTTCTTGTGGGAATCTCTGTAGGATTACCCACTAATCCGTTGGTTGCCTGGCCACTACCTCTGCTCAGAGTGTGCTTGCTATGCCATTCATCATTCCAGGACAAAACTCCTTGTTTTTTTTCTCCCCCTTCTCCTTTTTTGCCTTACTCGAATGGATAAGGATTGGAGGCTCTCTCTCTACTTACCCCTATGGCATGCATCAAGTGGTCTCAGCCATTTGCTTGTCTCTTATGGGCGAAATACCATCCCAACAAGGCATTTTCCCCAAAAGAAGCCTCATCAAGAACCCCAAAAGAAACCCCCTTTTCTCCCCACCACCAAACCACACCCTCTGAATCTCTTGACCGAAGGCTCACCTCTCCTGTATTAGTTAGGTACAAGTAGGTGGTGCTCCAGCCCATGTGAGTTCCACTATCCTCTATGTTTGTCTTCTTTTACTCCCATGCCATTTCTGTCATTCTTGTCTTGTCTCATTCTGCAGCATGTCTTGGGTTCATGCTTATCCCCACGGTGTGAAGAGCGTGGGCTCTTGGGCTTGTACTACCTCCTTTTGAACCTTTGTGGGCCTGGACATTGTCTTGGCAGAAGCTCCTGCTCGTCCAGCCCGTTGGGCTTTAATTTTTGTTGCTCCTTTTCTTGCCATGCCCATAGGCTTGCCGTGTTGGCCCATTGGATTTGTTACCTCTTTCCTTGGGCTCTCACAGCCCATTTACTTTACTTTTATCTCTTTTTGTGCTCATGGGCCTGTTGGTTGTCATTCCTGCCACGTTTGCGCATTGGATTTATTACCCATTTGCTTGGACTTCCACAACCCATTTACTTTATTTTCACCTCTTATTTTGTCCATGGGCCTACTGGCTGTCATTCTTGCCATTGTGGCCCATTGGGTTTATTACCACTTTGCTTGGGCTTCCACAACCCATTTATTTTACTTTTACCTCTTATTGTGCCCATGAGCTTGCTAACTGTCATTCCTGTCATGTTGGCCTATTGGGTTTATTACCTCTTTTTTGAACTTCCAAGACCCATTTACTTTATTTTTACCTCTTTCATTTTCTTTTTTTTCTCACATTTTCGTATTGTTGGGCTTCTTTTGTCATTGACTTTTTGTCAAAAATAGGCATCAACAAATATTCCTTAGTCACATTCACATCCCTTTTATTCTTTGTCACATCACCACCATCATGCGACCTCCAACATGGCCCCTAGTAGCCAACTACCGTTAGCTCTCACCGCTACCACAATTATTGCCACTTTTGATGTTATCTTCACCACTGCCAAACTACCATCATCTTGGTCCCTATCATATCTATAACAAAATATCTATCATTATATAAATGAACTTAAATACTTATATAATTGATTCTAAAAAAAAAAAAAAAAAAAAAGAAGACCAAAATAATTTTAAATTGTGAGGTAAATTTATCTGCTTTGGACTTATTTGTTTATAGTTATATGTCAAAATCGCTAATTTAAAGCACAATCAAAATAATATTCTTAAAAAAATTCTCAATACCTATATAAAACAAAACATAAAATGTAAAGAATCAAAAAAAGGTGCTATAATAAAGATTGAGAAAGTGAGAACATAATGTGTCAAATTTACAAAGTCCCAAAGTTACTCACATAAGTCAAAGTTAAAGATGTGTAAATTTGTAAAATTGCTACAATAACCATGTAAATATACATGGTTACTGTAACTTTGTATATTATTATTTAAAATTTTTTTTTTGGTCTTACCTCTTGTCTCACCAAATTCCTTTCTTTTTGTGAGTTTCAGTTAACACAACTAATAAAATTTCTAATAGTTGTATAAGAGATCTGTAGTTCAATTCCCGTCTACACTAAAAACTGATTAGTGTCGAGGTCTGATGATAAAGAGTTATCATCAGGAGCAGATGCCATAAGTTGAAACTCTCTCTCTCTCTCTCTTTCTCTCAAAAAAAAAAAAAAAAAAACCTCTCTTTCTTTCTCTTTGTCTCCCTCTTTATGAAGATAATAATAAACAAAGAATGAAGAATGGTTATCTATATAATAAAGATTGAGAAAGTGAGAACATAATGTGTCAAATTTACACATTCTAGTCCCAAAGTTACTTACATCAGTCAAAGTTAAAAATGTTTAAATTTGGAAAGGTGCTACAATAACCATGTAAATATACATGGTTACAGTAACTTTGTATATTGTCTATCACTATTTTTTTTTTTTATACATGGTTACTTTAATTGGATTCTCAATTTTGCGCCACGTGTCCTATTTAATTTTTAATTTTGTACCAAACGAATTATTGAGTGTAAAAATCGAAGAGTCCAAATTCAATTAGATTATAACTTGGATTTCAATTGGAATCCAATTTTTCACCACAAGTCCATCTAAGTTTTTAATTTTTGTAGCAAGTGTATTATTGGGTGTGAAAATTAAAGAGTCTAAAACTAATTAAATTTTAAATTATATATATATATATATATATAATTTAGAGGGTACTCAACGTCCTTCTTAAGAGAGAAGGGGAACACTATGCTACAATGGAGAGAGCAGAGAGCAGAGAGCTATCGAACAATGTTTTGGTTGCCATTTGTTAAGGAGAAGAATGTGCAGACAACCAGAGGTGGAGGGAGGGGATTTGGGTTTGTGCTTTTAGGTGAGGTATTGACCACAACCACCAGGCACTTTCAGATTATGAACATCATCGGCGCTGTCTCCCGACGGTTATTTCTCTGTGATGATTTTCATGATAAAACTAGGTTTTTATTTGGTTTGGTATTTGTGAGGGAGTGATTGTGTGTGTTAAGTTTATTGTTATAATGTCTAAAAATATCATGTCATTCGAGGGTGTAAATAGTCCCTTTTACGCCTAAAAAAAAAAAAAAAAAAACCCTTTTACATAGGTCCCTTTTTAATTTAATCAAGCAAAATAAACTTGGCATGATGAAGCTCTTTTTTATTTTGAGTTTAATATAAATTTTCAATTTGAATTTATTTATTGTTAGTGAAGTCACACAAGAAGAAATTTTTAAGAAATTAAAGTTTAAGATTTGAAATTGAGTAAACTACTAGGTTTAGGGTGTGTTAGTTTTTAGGAAAAAAAATGTAAATAGAGTGTTCTAATTTTAAGGAAAAAAGTTTATCAGGTATATAGGTTTCTTTTTTTTTTTTTTTTTTTTTTTTTTTTTTTTTTTAACTTAAATTTTGTTGAATTACAATTTTAACCCAAATTTTTATTTTTTAAGAATTAAGATTATCTAATTAGATTAGAGGTATTTTTGACATTTAAGCCCAATACTGCAGGATGCATTAAAAGTAAAACCCATCTACCTACGTACAGTTTTACATGGAGAATGAAAGAAAAGATGAACAATCATATATAAATTGTGTTGACTTATTTATATACAAAATCAATATTATGAATGAACTTCAATTTGTTGATTAAAACAAACATCGGCTTAGAGAATTATCTCGAAGGCATTTTCCACGCATGACTTGAATCTTTGGGGATCCAAGAATCCTTTCTCCATTGCGGCGCTAATCCTCAGGTTTCCCATATAACTTACTATTGTTATAATAAGGTTCTTCAAATCCATTTAAAAAAAAAAAAAAAAAAAAAAAAAAACAAGCACATGTTAAAGTGGGCCATAAAATATGATGAATCTAATTGAAAGCAAGGTTCTATAAAAAAAAAATAAGAAAGCAAGGTGTTTTAAAATTATTCATAACGGGGATTGATTTTGAGGAATTTTTTCACATTAAATCATAAATCATGCTTGTTAATTTGTTCTGTACTTTCCGCTGTAAAGACCAAAAAAAATGGAAAGTGAACACCAAAGATCTGAGAATAAGTGTAAAAAAAATCATTATGTGATTGCTTCTAATAAGTACAAAGTTACAAATATCATTCTGTGACTTCGAAAAACATAATCATTTTTATGACTTGAAAAAAAAAAAAAAAAAAAAAAAAAACCAAAGAAAGAAAAGCACATGCTCTCTCTGTTTCATGAGGCAAACATGTCACATTTATTCTTCGATATCTACGAGATGGATTATAAAAATTATAAAAAAAAAAATCTACAAGAATGTGGAATTTGGAAATTTTTTTTTTATTGAAAAATCTTTATGAAAGATATTTATTTGTTTAAGGCAAACTAGGTGGTATATACAATAGAGGAATGTTATGTTCACAATGTTTTTACAAAAAATCATAGGTGGTAAATTGTTATTAGTTTTAATTTGAATCTACAACTTAAATTATTTTTTTTTTTGCCCACTTATAATGACCAATAACAGCCCACTACTTAAAATTTGTTGTGAAAATATTTTAAAAATATTGTAGAGATAGCATTTCTATGTATAATAATAGTTTTAATTTCAAATTTTTACTTGAGGTACACCTAACACCATGAAGTATAGACCTTTAATCGGATGATTATCCAAAGACACTTGTTCCACTGGCCCGATCACATTCGAAATTGACAAACTGGATTTCCTTAAAGTCCCATGGACGAATCTAGTAGCTGCCTGCAATAGTACAAGAATGCCTAAAAGATCTTATAGATCACGTATTCAAATATAAATTCAACTATTTTAGAATCGTGTATATGCAAATGTACAATTAAAAAAAAAAAAAAAAAACTCTCGCGTGCGCGCGCGCGCGCGCGCACACACACACACATATATATATATAACAAATAACAGTTGTTTATAGAATTATGTAAAAAGTTGATTAATTTGAATTATTTTTAACCAGACAAACAAATGGAATTGGAAAGCATAATTTTTCAAACTCTTTTTCTAATTTTAGATATGTGATTGAGTTTCTTAAAGTTCATTTATATTGAACTTATTGTATTCTACACTAAATAATTAATTTACTTGACATAAAAATTAAAAAGTTTAGATGAGACACATAACACAAAATTAAATTCTAATTGAAATTCTAATTTAGATTCTAATTGGATTTTCTCTTAATTTTGACTACAGATATATATATATATATATAAGATTTTTTTTTTCAATATTTTTTTAAGACAAAAATTGTATAACATTAAAATAGAATTACACTTTACCAACATAAACTATACCGCTATTTACATTTACGATCCTAAACTTTCAAAATGCATGATTACCATCCTAAACGGTTAAATTTGAACCCTATCGTCTATTGGACTATTAAATTAGACCAAAAAACATGTCAAACTCATGTGAACTTTGCATACATGGCATCACGTGAACATACCTAATTTCCCCTCTTTAATCCTCTAAAATAAAATTATTTTACAAATTTAACTCTTATTTTGCCAAGGAACTTTTGTTTTAAAGGGATTAAAGAGGGCCAATTCAATTTGTTCACATGGTGCCACGTATGCAGGAGTTACATGAGTCGCACGTGACATATTTATCAATCCAAGCTAATTAATAGCCCAATTAATTAACGATAAAGTGCAAAGTGAAACACAAGTTATAGTTTAAGATATAGTCATGTATTCTAAAAGTTCACAGTGATAAATTGTAATTAACCTAATATTGATTAATATTAGGCGGCTTTGCAATGTGAAGAAATTGCTTCAAAAAAAATTAAAAAAATAACTTTTGGATATCAAAATAGAGGCACCAATCCAAGATTATGTGGCTTGCTTATAAGGTATATACTATATACTTATAAGGTATAACTTAGAAACCAATAACTTAGAAATCAATCACCAAGGAGATTTTTTATGTTTTTTTTAGCATAGGGAACCTTTCTAAAAAAAGAGCCCTTCAAACTCACCTCTAGCCAGTAAAACTAATCAAATACAGCCAAAAAAAATATCACATAGTCAACTCTCATGTCAGACATCATTTTGGGCATTGAAACACATTTAATTTTCATCTTATATTTAAAACACCAAGTCAGCACCATAAGGTCTGTAGACATCAGGACTAACGTGACTGCCATTTGCAACGACACTGAGCATAATTTACAGGGCCATAACTTGTTCATTATTTTGGAAGTGCATAACAAATTAGACGTAGAAGTTTGATAGTGCATATGGAGACGGTGATAATCAATTGCAGCTTTGGGGGAAATGTTAAATGCAACATACTGTGGATCTCTCTTTTGAGTACTGGAAGGCAGTAATTATGTGGCTGCAATCCTCCTTGAAAGAGGGAATTTCTGTTGAGAAGAAGATGCTGTGGAGTAACAGTTGCAGCTACAGATCCTAAAAGTTAAAGCAAGATAAAATGCATACATCTTGAAATGGGACAAGAGGAAAAGAAAATAAACGGAAAAGAATGGCAGCAGGCAAAACTTCTAACAAAAGTGAATAAGGATACCTTCTTTGCAGGACTCCACAAACCTAACAGCATCCATGGTAGTGATATGTTCCATCACTACCTTCAGCTGAGGAAGCCTCTGGACTAAAGGTTTTAAAATAGTTTCAATAAATACCTTCTCACGATCAAATATGTCAACGTTGGTATCTGTAACCTCCCCATGAACCTGTGAATAAAGAAGCACTCACATTCAAAAATGAAGGTTTATATGCTAATCAGTGTCTCCTACAGATGTTTTATTGGGGAAAAATAAGCCTACTACAGATGAGTAAGCATCACAAGGAAATTTTTTTGCAGTGTTCTACTCAAAATCCATTAAGATTTTGCTTAGTATATGTAATGCTCCAAGAAGCTTACTCATTCATCATTGGAAGAAGCTCAAAACTTACAATGAATTCAAGTTTACGCCAGTGAAGTGTGATGATGCCTGTTACAATTTTGGAAATCATATAAGAGTGCTTTTGTCCTGCGTTAAGTATTATCAACTTCAACAGAATTCATGAGCTAACAGATTGGTTTGACTTCTTAGGAGTTCCAATAAAATGTTGTATAATGTTTTATCCTGCTGTACATGATACGCATGACATCATACACAAGGGTCAAATATGATTGAAAGAACTTGTAACAAACCATGAGCTACTGCACAAAGTTGATGCTGAATGCAGCCCAGCACAATATCCAGAAACAAGTAATTGCTTCACTGAAACTTTAAGCATGTCAACCTTTTTCAATTTTCAGAGAATGCCATTAAAAAAATGTTTCAATTTGAATGTGAACAACCAAAAAAGGGATGTAGAAAAGTAATGACATGGCTAACACTTAAAAAGTATAGATAAGAACAAGTTAATACGGTGAAATTACCAACAAAGTCATGTTTTGTTCAGCCATCTCCTCAAGCACGGGTAGACATTTGCCAAAAAGATCTGTAACCCCATCTTGAGAATTTGTTGCAGCACCAGCAGGGTACAACTTCACAGCAAAAACAACATCACTTCTTCCTGTCAATGAATCAGCATCGTCATGAACTTAGGATTGAAAGAAAGAAGAGGTGGAGGGGGAAAATTAGTTCAATTAAAACAAAAACAAAATTAAAGAAAGAGCCGAGAGGAAGCAGCCTACATGCATCTTACTAAATTAACAGCTACAATTAAATCTTCATACAACAATAAAAAGATATTAAAAACACTGCTATTACAAAGTAAAAGCTATTAACAAGCAGCAATCTTAAGCAACATGTTTTTGCGAACAAAGTTTCAAGTCTCCAATCTCCACAAAAATACTCAGTGGCAAAGCCTAGGATTTGTCTTGTTCTTTTCTTTTCCCTCAATTCTATTTGCTATTCTCCCCTTCTTCAGCTTGGTGGTAATTACAAGCCCCTTGGGTGGTGAAGCCTTGGGTTTTCCTATTCTGCCTTTTTATTTACTATTCTCTTTCAAATACATTCTGCATCACAGAGCCATCATGAAATACTAATCTTACAGGCAGTATTCTCTTAAGAATAAGATGTTCATCCATCTGTGTAGGATTTGAAGGAATGCTACAATCAGATACCATTTTATTTTCTAGGTAAAAACTGGAGGGGAAGCAAAGCCCCATACTTGCCCGCCACCGCATATTAGTGATTGTGGGTGTGCCATTTGGCCCAAAGGAAATTGGCTATGATCAAATAAAAGTAAAAAACAATGAAGCCCTAGCCCCATAATGATCAAATACATGTTAATAATCAACTTAAATCTCATGCAACAGAAACATGTTGAGTACAAAACAAATTTATTAAATTAATTGTATTTTTCCAACAGGTAGCGTTCTCTCTTATAATCTTTAATGTTTACATTGCTTCAAGTATATCAAATAAGAAGTAACAGCACAGGCAATTTCCTAGCAGAATTTGCAGCAAAGAGGATTCGTGAACAGAAAAGTAAAGCAGCAATTATAGTCTCATATGTATTTGAAAAAGTTTGAATTGCGAGTAAAACAATAATGATGATTGTAAGGCTGCAAACATATTGTCCAAGTGTAATTTGATTAAAAATGTCCTACTTGCGTATTACAAGCAAGACTCACTAGCACGCTTGATCTCTTCTGGGCTTGTTTTATCCGTCAAATAAAGTGTCATAAGTGGAGTGAAGTTGCTATTGACAGGCAGAACCTTCAAGATCGATTCTCGATAAGCCACAGCAGCAGCTGTGGTGGTGACGGGGGGCTTCAGATTCGGCATCACTATTGCCCTTCCAAAATGACTTGCAATATAGGTGTAACAATTACCAGAGAGAATACATCATAATCATTGAGAATTAAGTTACTCTAAATTTTCAGTAAAATATGATTTAAGTGTATTCAGACCCTAGTCTTACTTTGGAGACATATCCACACGCGCACATACACAAAAGACAATAATTTGCAAGTCAACCTCAAAAGAATAGCCAATGAAGTATTGACCTGTGAGAGACAACCCCTTCAAGAAGGTCGCCATCATGGAGATGAAGATGCCAATCATCAGGTTGTGTTAGAGTGAGCTCCATCTTAGGTCCTTTGCACCTTAATTGCTTATGCCCTTCAAACTTCTCCAAGGGGAATTTCAAAGCCTATATTACAACAAACATATAAGAAATGAAGACACACTCTAAGAATAAAGTTTTGTCAAGTCAGAAAGAATAGTGGTGAGCTAAACATGGGCATAATAAGCTGTACTCATCCTGATTAGTGATTATATGTGAATTAATATGACCTACAACAAAAAGTACAATGTTTTTTAATAAATCCAAACCACAGTTTCTTCCCTCTTCCCTCTCTCTTTTTATCTTTCACGTGATTTCTGGTGTATTAGGCAGCAGCTTTTGTGTATGTTTCAGTTCTACAACAGAGAAGGTGAATAAGAAATGAAGACACGCACTAAGTATAAACTTTTTTCAAGTCAGAAAGGATGGTGATGAGCTAAAGAGGGGCATAATAAGATGCACCCATTCTGATTATAAGCAATTAAGAAACAAGAGTGTAACACGTACATCACATGGATTGAGCACTAAACATAAAAAACAAAAAAGAACAGAATAAGCTGTAAAGTTCATGCTCCTTTTGTCTGATTCTCGATGTGGGTATTATAATATATTGCTTAAGGACACGGTCAAAACAGATTGACAATAAAAGATTACCAACAGTCTCAACTCTCAAATTTCATTGAACTAGTTATACAGATTTCAAAACGACAATTTTAGTTATTGTGTAACCGGTATCAAGCAAAGTCTATAATGAGGATTATACGAACTCTACCAGAAAAGATAAAATACACAAAGAAGAAGATACATACTTTGCAAGGAAGGACCAAACTCTTTATCATTTTATATGCCACCAGACAACCTTAAAGCCTCTCTTGAATATGGAAAATTCTTCTGCTCAAGGAAGAAAAATTTTAAGATCAGTTTAACAAAAGCTCTAACTCCTTACCAGACTTTAATTTGTTTATGAAATTTGCTTTCTTGAATTCTGTCCAAAGTTGTATTTACAAATTTTCCAAATTCATTCATTAAGAAACATAGACAAAGCTGGTAATTTTTTGGAAAACAAGAAGTGAATGCGTCGCCAAACAAACCCAAGTTCTTGAAATGCAACCTAGTTATTGATTTTGGGGGCGGATTTTCTAAGTGACAATACTTCAAACAGGTGGTGTGCGTGTGGGTGCAATAATCTGAAGAGATAACAGTTGACAAGCATGTGTATTCTCTTCAGATTCTTTGAATATAATTTTAAAAATGACGGGGAGGGTCGCCGGAGATTGTTGACAATGGAGGTCCTTCGCCGGAGTGGAGGAGCTGCCTGGCCTGGATGAACTGCGGAGGGTAAGGAAGGTTGAAAGCGGTGAAGGCGATGTAGGTAAGAGACAATGAGATAGTCAAAGTAACAGAGTAGTGAAAGAGAAAAGTTCATATTTTTTTTGAGAGAGAGAAAAAGTTCACTTTAGAGTCTTTAGGTAATTTTGGCTCAGCTTTTTTTAATTTGGTTTTTTGAAAAAGTGGGATTTTTGAAAAGGGGCGGTATAAAATTAGTCTTTTTTTTTTTTTTTTTAATTGAGTGTTTGTTAAAAATGGTTAAAAAGTGTTTTTTTTTTAATTATAAAATTGAATGTTTGGTTGGTAGTTATAAAAATGACGATTTAATTTGTAAATTACAAATAAAGACAATGTACATATAAGAAAGTTTATTTCATATTTAAATCAACTATTTAATAATATTTACTTAAAAAAATTATTTAATAATAATAATAAATTTATTGTTAACTAAAATTTGTTGTAAAAATATTGTTAACTAAAATTTTTTGTAAAAATACTTTAGAGATAACATTACTCTAATATTTTTTTTTTTTTCATAAGCTTTCTTAAAAAAAAAAAAAAAAATTGTTCATGCGTTATCTCTATTTTACTCCACACACACACTTTTTTACATTTTGTCTTCTTTTAAGTTTCAACACCTCTCTCTCTAACTTTGTGTTTCACATATTACTGGCAGTACCCAGTACCCACACTTCAACAAAGTGATTTTTGTGAGTCACAGTTTCCTTCTCGCAATGATTCTTCACCTCATGGCTCATCAAGAATCAAGACCCACTTCAGCACCACCATTTGAGGCAGCTTTTTCATCATTGTGTTGATTAGTGACACCATGATTCTCATCAAGAATCAAGACGCAATTCATTTTGGCAGTATCCACTGTAGCAGAGAGATGAGATCTAGTTCTAGAACTGAGGACTGCAGATAGCGTGATCTGCCTTTTGAAACACAACGGGCAATTTAGGAAACTCACAGTAGCTTCTAACGGTAATATTGATAATGCGCTGTGGCTTTTTGCAAAAGCTCGTGCCCAACTGCCACACAAAAAAGTGCAAGTCTTTTATATATATATATATAAGATAGAATTTCTACTCTTACCAAATTTATGTGTATATGTGTGTGGAGCTTCTTCCTGGAGATTTGAACCTCAGCCTTTACCCTCCACACCCTACAAGCATTTATACTTGTGGAGTGACCATCGCACTAAGAGTGCGTGGTAAAGTGCGAGACTTTTGTATTTGGAAAATAGGCTTTTCTAAAACGTGCGTTTGCATTTCGTTACCAAACACGCTTTTTGGATTTTTAGCTTGAAAACACGCATTTTGGCTCCTGAAAGTGGAACCAAATGCACACTTAAACCAGCAATAAGAATATGAAATGTGTCTCGTGACTCTCATCATGTGTAATTCGCACGATTCACCTGCTTGGTTGGGGTTAAGTGAGTCATGTCTATTGCACGTTACAATAACTAATGTTATCTTTTTATTGGTAGTTGGAGCTAAGTTTTGCCCAATTGATTAGTGCTACTTCAATAATAAATTATAAATGATTATTTGAAACTTTTTTTGTCATTAGTAATACATTATATTATAATACCCATGTATATGGACACAACAAAATCTCGCAATTTTTTTACAACACTTTTGTTTTGATAGATACAATAGAATTTCCACCTATGTCATCTGCTCCACGATGATTGCACTTGAATCTCAAATTTCTTATTTGACGATAAGAAATTTTACCAACTGAGTTAACTGAAATCCAGAACACTACCAATGCCTTTATTTTGAATATATATATATATATATAAGTGCTTGTGGAGTATGGGGGGCAAGGACCGGGGTTCAAGTCTCTAGAAGGGAGTTTCACACACATATACACTTAGATTAAGTTAGAGTAGAATTTCTATCTTGTATCCAAAAAAAAAAAAAATTTGAATCCAATTTTGCATCATGTGTCTAAATGTATGTGGGGATCACACTATAATTATCCACTTAAGTTTGTGTCATGTGTCCAATTAAGTTTTTAAATCTTTGTGTCAAGTGAGTTAATGAGTGCAAAATACTAATAATCTAATATTAATGAACTATAAAATAAAATAAAATAAAAAAAACCAATCACATATACTCAATAAAAATCACCACACAACAAAGATCATCACACGTTTTGTGGGCATCTGAGGACCGAAGAAGGATCTGAAGGGTCATGGCAATAACCTGAAGACCGAGGAGGAAGCTGAGGGGTCATGGTGATGACATGAGGACACCGTAAGTCACGGCTTCAGATGAGGGAATCGCCCAAAGAGAAGAGGTTGGGAATTGGAGGGAATGGATGACAGCGGACAATAGAGAGGTCATAGGCCTATGCTTAGCTTACCGCATCCGCATTAATTAAGGCCAACAAATTTGTCCGCCGCATTAATGAGGAGGTGATTAGCTTATAGACCACAACTATGTAGGTTTCTGCCACCATCCTCTCAGATGTGAAAGGCAACCAGTGTCAGGAAAAATGAGGAGGGAACTAGATGGAGATGGACGGTGCAGATGCGATGGAGGGAGGCTATATAAAGAAAATGAGTAAGAATAGGAAGAGAATCGGAATCCTTAGGAACCTGAGGGTAGAATTTTATGCTAGTTTGTTCTTTAAATACAAGTCTAATTCTGGAATATCAATGCCTTCGAATAGAACTCCTTGTTGTTATCCTTTCCCATCTCTTACAAATTTCATTAGTTTGGGCCAAGTTTAAGGGGAACGTCTCATTGTGATAAGTGGGCTTGAGCCTCAATTCTTTTCCTCGGGTCCTTACAATTGGTGCCGTTTATGGAAAACAACAAGTGCTTGAGTGTCTGCTCTGAACACTGCTGGCTAACGAATGCTAAGGAGAGGAGGATTCAATTAGTTCTCGCAGGGAAAACCCTTTTGTTAACCTGGAACGTAGGAGAGACAGGCAACGTACTAAACTTACTGAACAAAAGCGCCCTAAATCCAAGGATCGGGTTTCACCTGAGCAGGAGATAATAGCGTTGCAACAAGAGGTTGATCGTCTGCATAGAAAGTTAAGACGCAAGAAACATTACTGGAGAAGCCTGTCTTCCCCATCAAGTGAAGGCTCAAGGGAGAGTCATGACTGATCATACCGGCATAGGTCTGGAACTCCACCTAGTGAAACCTATTCAGCCTCCTCATCCTAAGATGGACCAGGGAAAGGCAATGGCAAACGTGAAAGAAGACCCCCTCCTTATGCTAAAGGAAATAACACCATGAGTAGAGCCCTGTGGCATATTTCCAAGTCCCCCTTTGTTAGAAGGATTAAAAAGGCTAAACTTCCTAATCGTTTCTCCCAGCCAACCTTCATCGTATATAACGGAAGGACTAACCACGTGAAGCATGTCAGTCACTTCAATCAAAAGATGGCCGTCCACGCCAACAACGAAGACCTTATGTGCAGGGTGTTCCCCTCCAATCTCAGGCCTGTCGCCATGCGTTCGTTCGACGCACTAGACGAGGGGTCAATAAGGTCCTTCAAGGAGTTGACCAGGGCATTCAGTGCAAGATTTGTAACTTGTAGCAGAGTCCCTAGGCCATTGGATGCTTTACTGTCAATGGTCATGAGAGAGGGGGAGACCTTCAAAACTTACTCGGACTGATATTGGGAGATGTACAACGAAGTGGACGGAGACTTCGAAGATGTGGCCGTAAGGACTTTCAAAGTCGGCCTCCCAACCGAGCATGACCTGAGAAAGTCATTAACAATGAAGTCTGCCTCGAACATATGCCAGCTTATGGACCGTATAGATAAATACAAAAGGTTAGAGGAAGACTTAATGTAGGGAAAGGGAAAGGCTAAAGACTTCCCCAAGAAGAGGGATCCTCGGGGAGGGGGATACCACAATGATCGAACCCGAAGGGACTTCCCTAGGAACCCGGCAGAGGGAGTTCACACGTTCAGTACATTGTTCAAGGAACTAGTACACCAGATACTAGAAAAGATAAAAAAAACGAGTTGTTTTTCAAATGGCCCAACAGGATAGAGGGGACTCGTCCAAAAGAAACTAGAGCCTTCACTGCCATTATCATAAAGACCGAGGGCACACCACCGAGGACTGCAGGACTCTTCGGGACCACCTTAATCAGTTGGCAAGATTAGGGAAACTTAATTATTTCATGCACCAACCCGCGGAGCAGGTCGGACACTTAAGGAGTGGGGTGCATAGGGACGGCAATCCTCAACCAGTGCTGGGCACCATTAATACTATCCTCATTAGGCCAGAAGGGGACGTCAAGTCGAATCCTCGGGTTATGACCATCGCAGGAGGCGCCGAACTAGAGGCAAGAGTACAGACTAATAAGAGAGCAAGAAGGACGGCCCTCCTCCCTGACTTGAGTTTTTTCGAGAAGGACAAAGAGGGCACCCTCCAACCACATGAAGAAGCCCTAGTGGTTACTGTACGGATTGGGGGCTATGACATCAGAAGGGTACTAGTTGACCAAGGAAGCCAGGTTGAGATAATGTACCCAGACCTGTACTAGGGGCTGAACTTGAGGCCCGAGGACCTTGACACGTATGATTCCCTTCTAATGGGCTTCGATGGCAAAACGGTATTTCCCTAGGGAATAATCAAGCTCCCTGTACAAGTCAGGGCAGTGGAAGTCTAAGTGAATTTCATTGTGGTAGAGGTGTTTTCCCCGTACACTACTATCCTTGGCAAGCCTAGCTTCACGCCATGGAGGCTGTTCCCTCAACTCTGCACCAAAGGATCAAATATCCTGCCCACGGGAAGGTTGAAGAGATAGTGGGCGACTAGGCTATGGCTCGGCAGTGCCTGCTGTCAGCAATGGCAAGCAGACCCTATCGCGTTAAACGAGGAAGCAAACTAATAGCAGTTAAAGGGGGCTGCCACTAGGCAGCAGATCGAGGCACCAGGAGGATCATCGGAGGAACTAGAAAGGGTGATGATAGGGGCCGACCCAGAGTGGTATTTCCAACTGGGTTCATAGTTGCCACCTGTGGAAAGGGCAGAACTATTAGAATTCTTGAGGGCAAACCTTGACATTTTTTCTTGGAATACTTACGACGTGGCAGGAGTCGATCCGGAGTTAGCCTGTCATCGGTTAAACGTACATCCCGAGGCCTTGCCACATAAACAGCCTCCTCGACGTTCGTCCGAGGATCACGCCGAAGTAGTCAGGGCTGAGGTAAACAAATTGAAGCAGGTAAGGGCTATTAAGGAAATCTTCTACCACGAATGGCTAGCTAACATGGTAGTAGTAAGGAAGAAAAACGGGAAATGGCGAGTATATATGGATTTCATTGACTTAAATAAGGCATGTCCAAAAGACCCCTTCCCTATCCCTAGAATTGACCAGCTGGTGGACGCCACGTTGGGACATCCTCGGATGAGCTTCTTGGATGCCTTCTAAGGTTATCACCAGATACCCCTGTCATTGCCTGACCAAGATAAAATGGCTTTTCATGCCCCCAACGGGAGCTATCATTATTAGGTGATGCCCTTTGGACTCAAAAACGCAGGATCCACCTACTAGAGAATGGTAACGCGCATGTTTAAAGGACAGATAGGAAGAAACATGCAAGCCTACATTGATGATATGATGATTAAGAGCAAAAAGATAGAAAGTCATCTTACCGACCTAGGAGAAACCTTCTTGACACTAAGGAAACATAAGCTACACCTCAACGCGTCTAAATGTTCTTTCAGGGTCAGCTTGGGAAAATTCCTTCAGTACCTAATAACCCATCGTGGAATTGAATTCAATCCAGAGCAGATCAGGGCAATTAATGGCTTGCACCCTCCTCAAAATCCTAAGGAGGTTCAGAGGCTGATTGGGATGATGGCAGCTCTAAACAGGTTCATCTCTCGATCCGCGGACAGGTGTCACCCTTTCTTCAAGCTGCTACACAGATGGAAAGACTTCCAGTGGACTAAAGAATGCATGATGGCATTCAATGACCTCAAACGATACTTGGCAAACCCCCCGATACTTTCCAAACCAGATAAGGAGGAAGTTCTATATGCGTACTTAGCAGTCACTGAATGCGTTGTTAGCTTCGTCCTAGTAAAGAACGAGGACAAAATTTAGAGGCCCGTCTACTATGTCAGCAAATCCCTGCAGGAGGTTGAGATGCGTCGCCCTTGGAAAAGGAGGTATTGGCTATCGTACACACCACTAGGAAACTCCCTCATTACTTCCAAGCCCATATTGTGGTTGTGCTCATGCAGTAGAGTTCGCTAAAGGTGTCCTCGAAAAGGTAAACGTAGGCGAGGGTACGTTAGTCTCAACGGTAACCACCACCCCCACGTGGCAAGTCTACACGAATGGATCTTTCAACAAGAAGGGAGCTGGTGTAGGAGTTGTACTGATCACTACTGAGAAGATGATTATAGAGAAATCACTACGATTAGGATTCTCAGCCACCAATAATGAGGCTGAATACGAGGCCTTGCTGGCAGGAATAAACATGGTTAGGTGGCTAGGAGGAGAAGTGGTGGAATTGTACTCAGATTCCAGACTGATTATGGGGTAAGTCAATGATGACTTTGAGGATCGGGATGAAAGGATGCGAGGGTATCTAGCTAAAGTACGAAATGCCCGATCTCATTTCAAGAGTTTTACTTTGAAACAAATCCCAAGGGGACAAAACTTGCATGCAGATTTTCTTGCGATGCTGGCTACTTCACTGCAGTCAAGCCTTCCTCGGACTGTTATTATGGAAGAAATGGATGCTTCTAGTCTCGCGAGAGTACTAGTGTCGAGTGTATGCAGCATCCACGTGGGATCGAGCTGGATGGACCCCATAATAAGCTTTTTGAAAAGGGGATCCCTACCCAAAGACAAGTCTAAAGCGGAGAAGATATGCAGAGCTGCCCCTGGGTACTAGTTGTCCGAGGAGCAAAAGTTATACAAACGCTCATACTCAGGACCATATTTGTTATACGTACACCTGGAAGCTGTGGAGCATCTATTGGAAGAATTGCATGAAAGAATTTGTGGGAGCCATACTGGTGGAAGATTTCTTGCACATAGGGCCCTCACCCAGGGGTACTGGTGGCCCAACATGCGACAAACCTCGCAAGACTACGTGAAGAAGTGCGACCAATGTCAAAGGTACGTACCAAACATCCATTAACTGGGGGGAATTTTGAACCCTTTGTCTAGCCGCTGGCCCTTCGCTTAATGGGGCTTGGATATAGTCGGACCTTTTCCTTGAGCTGTGGGAAATCAGAGATGGCTCCTCGTCGACACGAACTATTTTACCAAATGGGTAGAGGCCGAGCCCCTCTCTAACGTCAAGGACGTGGATGCTAAAAAATTCGTCTAAAAAAACATCGTCACTAGGTTCGGGGTACCTCATACACTAATTTCTGATAACGGCTTCCAATTTAACAGTAAAGCCTTCAGAAGATACTCTGGGGAGCTGGGAATAAGAAACAGGTACTTTACACCAGCATACCCCCAAGGGAATGGGCAGGCTGAGGCCACCAATAAGGTCATAGTGGTCGGACTAAAGAAAAGGCTGGACGACACAAAAGGAAAATGGGTGGATGAGCTACCCCATGTGCTATAGACATACTGTACCGTGCCTCATAGATCAATGGGGGAGACCCCATTCTCTATGACGTATGGGTCAGAGGCGGTAATCCCCCTCGAGACAAGATTTCCTACTTTGAGAACAGACCGGTTCAACACTGAAGAAAACTGTCACTTACTACTTAATAGCCTAGACCTGGATGAGGAAAGGGGGGAAGTAGCAACGGTGAAGATGGCTCCCTATCAGCAAAAGCTCAAGCATCAATATGACAAGGGAGTCAGGTCCAAACCCTTAGCTCCGGGAGACTTAGTTTTGAGGAAGGTGATGGGAACGGCCAAGAACCCTGTGTGAGGCAAGCTAGGTCCTAATTGGGAAGGGCTATATAGAATCATCTCTGTAGTAGGCATTGGGGCCTACCACTTGAAAGACCTGGACCAAAATGTAATTCCTCGCCCCTGGAATGTAACAACTTACGACGTTATTATTATTGATGAATTTTTCCTACCATCTCTGTCTCACATTACCATAGGGCTTGCCCCTGCACTGTAAAAGTAACCTAAGTGTTGAATAGAACCTATGACTTGCTTGGCTCTTCGGCCACAGGCCTAGGGTAAATCATCACTGTAAAAATAATCTAAGTGTTGAACAGAACCTAGGACTGGTCTGGGGAAATCACTACCATAAAAATAACGAGGGTTAAATGAGATCCCAGGCCTACCCGGCTCCTCAGCCACAAGTTTGTAATAATCCAACCAAGCAAAGTGATGAAAATATGTCCTAATTATTTCAAGAGTTGACCAGCGAGGGCAAAAAGCACACCCATACCCAGCTCCAAGTAAAATGAGTATAACGGTTTGTTTATATCTCTGTGAGTTAGTTCATCATTTGTATCTCGGTAAAATTGCGAATTGACGCATCCTCGTTAGCACGAGAATTGAATAATGGTTAGGATAAAGGCACAAATGAAACACGCAAGTATAACTACGCATAAAAGTAACAGAAAGGCAAATACTATTGAACTTCAAAAAATTATACATGAGGGTTTCTTTTACAAAAAGGAGGGGGCATTACATATGTGAAGGAACCATTACATCACCCAAAGACCTAACCTAGAGCTAAAACTGGGACTAACCCTCAGGATCTTGCTTGTAAGCCCTCTGCTTCTTGTTGACACCCCATTTTGCAATCCGTATTTAACCACGCATGGAGGGTAAAAGGGTAATTTTTCCTTGAAAATATGCATCTTGATTCTAACCATTAGATCCTTGGACTCATTTCACCAAAATAATCTTGATGTTGTAACGATCAAATTGACTGGTCATAAGCCCTAATCGGACCACCAGATTGAAAGTTATCATCAAATTAAGTTTTAATGGCTAAGATGTACTATCGCAAATTGAGTCAAACTATATATGATTATGAACAATTGATTTCAATTGGTTATAGGAGTGATCAATTTGAGATCAATGATGTGTCATAATTTAATTGGTTAGGACTACATTTTATGGTGAGGTTGCATACACCTAATTAATTAGATAGTTAAACATTAATTATTCAATGAGTAATTTGTGTAATTATCTTTTAATTAGAGTAAATTTGGAACCAATTAATTCTGAAATGGGAGTGATTGGAGCCATTTAATGTTAATTGGGAGCTAATTTGAGACCTATTAATGTTAATTGTGCTGAAACCATTTTCTAACAAATGACCTCTGCTTACCATTTCATCAATATCTCTCAGAATATTTTGAATCTGTGAATGAGGTTAATTTTCCCAGAAACTAGACATCCGGGGCTTCAATTTGAGTACAAGAACGAGACAATTCCGATCAGAATTGGGTCAGATATGATTTTTCAAAATTGGCTCTACAAGCTGTTACAGCAGCTACGGGAAAACCGAATTTTGGCTTGCTCCCCACTCCCACTAATCTCTCCATTTAATGCACAAGATTTTCTCCAAGGCTAAAATGAGGTCTAGGTTCATAATCCTTGTCAACCCTCATTAAATGGCCTTCCATTCATATTCCCTCCACTACTACTATATAAACCCTCCCTCTCATTCATTCTAAACACACCAAAAACCCCCTCTCTTCTCCTCTCTTGAGTTCTAGTGAAGTAGAGTGGTCTTGTCATATCTTGGTCTTCCTGAGACTCAAGGTATTGAGTGAGACTCACTCTCCCTCTCCTAGTTCTTCTTTTTTCCTCCACCCTTAGGACCTCCACCAAGAGTTTCCTCCTCCACCGTATGAATCTTGCATGAAGGTATAATCCCTTTCCCTAACTTGTTTTTTCGTGTTACCATGATGAGATTTTAAGATTAAAGCACGATAATAATCATTTAAATCCCTTTGAATATGTTTGAATGTTCTTAATTGTTCTTATATGTTCTTCACATGTTCTTGATTGTTCATCATATGTTCATGCATATCACTAGTTTTAATCTTAAATCCACATCAAAAATATGAAAAACATGTTTGTTTAATAAGTCTTTCAAATCCTTGAATCTAGGTTATCACCGTCCACACACATTCACTAGAATTTATTTTTCAATCCAAATGTAATGCTCAATAAATTGAATTAGGGTTTATCACATGCACACACACATCAAATTCAACATGCAAATTGATTGACATATTGGATGATATGATATGAATGTTGGCCACTATAGTCTAGAAGACCGGTTTCACCGGGCAAGGTGGGTGCCTAACACCTTCCCACCTTGTAACATAGCCTCCGAACTTAGATCAAGGGTTAGTAGATCAAATGCTTATCTTTGTACTTTTCAATTTCTAGATTGTAACTAGGAAACAAAGCCATGTATTTTATCTTAGATTGTATCTAGGACCAAAGCCATGTAATTTCCTATGTTCAATGTAAATTCAATTTCAAATTAATAAAATGGTGAATTTTTCAATTATGGTTTTCTTATTTTTCCAATAATTAAATAAGTGGCGACTCCATTGTTAAACCCTTAATCTAAAGGGGTAAATATAACTAGTCGAACCTCCATTTTGAGAGGCAATAACACGACTCCACCCATTCACGTGGGTTTGGCCCAACATTCCTATAAAAAAAGGGGGCCGGGGGCGCAGTCTCTCACACTTCTCCTGCCCTTGGGGCCCCTTCTTTTTCTTTTTCTTTGAAGGTACCCTTCTAGCCACTTCCTCATCGGCCACCACTTCAACCACCTCTTCGGGAGATGGAGCTTCCTTGTGCTTTTCTTTCTCACTGACCCTAGTTAAAGTGGGATCATCACTTTGCTGAGCAGAGGAGGATTAAGGAGCGGAGTCGGGATCGGATGCAAGCGGGGGAGGAAGGGGAGCCAAACGCAAAGCTGGCGGGTAGTACACTTGATTGGTGGCCCGAAGTTTCGACTCGGTGCTCACCCTCGCAGCAGTAAGAGCTTGGTCCCACACCTCCAGACAAAAGGTGCGAGCAATGCCCTTAAGCTAGGCGGTAAGGCTCTCGGCTGCCTTAGTCATCCCAGCATCATAGGCTGCTTGCTCGGCCACCGTTTTCTCCTTTTCCATGGTTTTTAGCTGTGTTTTAGCTTGCTCCACCATGGTCAAGGCCAACTGGTTCTCCACCTTCTTCTGAAACCCCAAGGCATTAGCGCCTACTTTTCATAACCCTTGAGGGCGGACTCAGCGTTCCTATGAGCCTTTTCCGCCTCAGCCAGCTGGGCAAGAGTCTTCCTCAACTTCTTATCGCCATCTGAGCAGGCCTTCTCGGCGGCTTCTTGCTTAGCCTTTGCTTTCCTGGCCGAGTCCAGGGCATGATCCACCTAATCTTCTGGCATGAAGGCCACTTGGACGGCCTGCATAAAGAAAACAACAAGTATCATTCCAAGCACTTAAAGGATTTAAAAAAAAAAAAAAAAAGAACTCACAAAGATATATCCCCATACCTTAGCCAGATCTTGTTTCAAAGAAAGGAAAACCTCACGCTTCCTGAATGACCTCAGCTCTGTCATGTCCTTAGGTAGACACAGTGCCTTCTCCAGGCACTCAACAACTAGTCCGGAGCTTCCCTTTTTAGGGTCCCTCAAGTTGGCATCATCCCGGACTGGGCTGCCTGAGCTTAGAGTAAAAATGGGCCTCCAAGAGGAGGCTTTCCTAGATTGCTCCTTCGTAACATCTTTAGAGGTCCCGATGTGTTTGGGCCTCTTCCTCTACTGCCCTTTTCCTACTTGGGTTTCCTTGACTGGGGGATCAGCAATCTCCCCCTCCTCCACCACTTCGGTAACCTTGCCTCCATGACCACGTTTCCTCTTTTTCTCGGTCGTGTCTGCAGGAGGGGGGTGTGGGCTGCTGCCGTTGTAGAAGGACGAGGAGTTACTACAGCAGTCTGGGTGGCACCCCCGGCATGCGATGACAGTAAGGCAAGAAGGTCTGGGGTTCTCTCCTTAAAACCCATGTTTACTTGTGGCTGCATTTGTGAAGTACGAGGAGCGTCCGAATGGTAGAAGACCTCAAAATCTTTTTTTGTCACCTCTTGAACGGGCTTGGGCGAAGACTCTTCGGTCTTTGCGTGGAATGGGATAGTAGGTTCTTAAGAGTACAGGAGTCTAGCTACCAGGGGGGCTAGAATCTGGGCGTCTTAGGTCCCTTCAGGAGGGGGTTCTGTCAACAAGAAGCCTGGAATGGTGACGTTTATCTGAGCCAAGAGAGGATCTCGGGTCTTGATGACGTTCTTTAGGCTCTAAAAGCACTTAGTGGAAGGTTTATAGCCAAGGATGACGTGCGCCGCCCTAAGCTGCCCGTCCCTATGTAGGAATATCTCTAATCTGAGGAACCTGTTTAGATCCTTAAAGTTCACCAAATGCTTGACGGGGGTTGTATGGTACTCGTCTGCCAAATGAAATCATAAAGATTGTCAATAAGATAAAATAAAAAAAATAAAAAAAATAAAAAAAAAGGAGAGGAGAGGAGACTTCTACGGTAGAAAAACTACTTAGAATCCTAAATGCGACCCGGGTCCTGGGAGAGCTAACTGGTTCCCCTTCTTGGATAGGGCAGTGCACCCCGTCATGCCATCCTTCCCAGACAATGAGGAAATCCTCGTCCATGCCTTTGCTAAAGTCGGGCAGACACGAGATCAGCCTAACTGCGGGGACCTTACACTTCATGTAAAACTTGGTTTTTTCCCCTTTTTGGCAGTTGTAGACCCAGTTCACATCATGCTAGGTGAGGCTAGTCCCCATCGGCGGTTAATGGCGTCCACACACTCGAGGATCCTAAAAATATTAGGAGAACACTGGGTTGAGGATAATTTATAATTCCTAAGATAGTCCCTAGTCACTAGCCCCATGGGTATCTCTATTCCGCCTTCAATGACGGCGATCATAGGGATAACCACAGACTCGAGAGATCTATCTAAGACCAACCACTCGCCCTCCTGACGGTGCCTAATTTCCATGTTATCAGGAATCCTATATTGCGTCTTAAAGGTTGCCCTAGCGTCCTCAGAATCCACTAACCTAGCGTACCTACCCGTGGTCTTTCGAAAGGGTAAATTGTAAATCTTGCAAAGAAAGGAAAACTAGAAAAAGAGGGCCAACACACCTAGTGATGAAGGCAAAGTGCGCTCCTCGGGAGTTTTCTTCCTCAAAGTTTGATCGCTAGAATACAAAAATGAGCTTCAACTAGCTCTGAATCCTCCTTTTATAGGAGTAAAAAATGAGCGGTAAAACTCCCTCCCATAAATGAGAGGAAAGGGGAGCCGTACGATCCTAATCTAACCGTAGAACGTGGGGAGACAAGTAGCTGCTTGACGCCATAAATGACAAGTTGCGGATTCTGAAGCACCAAGATCATGCCAATGACAGATGAAAGAACGTGGATACGTGGGAACGTATGCAGCACGTGCATACGCCGTTGGCAGAACTAAAACTTCATGTTTGGCTCTTGAACAAATAGTGAAAGTTTTAGGGGGCTATTGTGGGCACCCAAGGACCGAAGAAGGATCTGAAGGGTCACGGCAATAACCTGAAGACCGAGGAGGAAGCTGAGGGGTCACAGTGATGACGTGAGGACACCGTAAGTCACGGGTTTAGAGGATGGAATTGCTCGAAGAGAAGAGGTTGGGAATTGGAGGGAATGGATGACAGCAGACAATAGAAAGGTCACAGGCCTATGCTTAGCCTACCGGATCCGCATTAATTAGGGCTAACAACTTTGTCAACCACATTAATGAGAAGGTGACCAACTTATAGACCACAGCTATGTAGGTTTTTGCCACCATCCCCTCAGATGTGAAAGGCAACCAGTGTCAGGAAAAGGGAGGAGGGAAGTAGATGGAGATGGACGGTGCAGATGCAATGGAGGGAGGCTATATAAAGAAAAGGAGTGAGGAGAGGAAGATGATCGAAATCCTTGGGAACCGGAGGGTAGAATTTTATGTTAGTCTGTTCTTCAAATACAAGTCTAATTCTGGAATATCAGTGCCTTCGGACAGAACTCCTTGTTGTTATCCTTTCCCATCTCTTACAAATTTCATTAGTTTGGGCCAAGTTTGAGGGGAACGTCTCATTGTGATAAGTGGGCTTGAGCCTCCATTCTTTTCCTCGGGTCCTTACACGTTCTATCTTATTAAAAATTAGAAAAAAATTATCATAATTAGTATTAAATTTAGGTAAAAATTTTAAAATGTGACTAATTACGTTTACTTTAAAAAAAATAATTTGACTAATTATTTATATTTTTATAATAAGAATTGTGTCTAATTTTAAATGCATTTATGCATTTGCATGAGTTACATACTAGTTATATAATAAAAGTTGAGTCATGAAAGTCATGGTTACATCAAATAACTATCTTCATTTTGAGGCAAATTTCTACACTTTTATTAATTATTAAGATAATTTATTATAAATTAAACTCTATTACTAATAATATACTCTACACAAACAAACTCCATTATCAAAATTATAAGATTAAGACTTTATTTTAATTAAAATTCTATTAGTAAAAGTTTCAAGTAATTTAAAATAAATTTAATATTCATTTGAATTATTTTGATAATTTATCATAATTTTATATTCTAATATTATAATATGTACGCACTATCTATTGTGCTTACACAACTCAATAAATATTAATATAGTTTCAATTTTCTTCAAAAAAAAAAAAAAAGATTAATTTATTTACATATAAATTTTAATTAAGCCATGCAAGTGATGTGAACATATGGTCAATTTTAAATACATGTTCCCATTGTGTTAAGTCTAGTACATTGAACCTTAAGGGGGGTTAGCTTAGTGGTTTTTAAAGTCTCATGATATCCATTAGATATTAGGTCCAAAACCTCTTGCTAGTATCTTGAGACCACTCCGAAGGGATTCCTCCATGTAATAACTCAGTATGTGTGAGATAGGAGAACCACACATATCCAAGGATTAGTCAAATACTTGAAAAAGTTTGGATACTTTTGTTTGAAAAAAAGAAGTCTAGTACACTAGAGCACACACCGTGCCAAAACTAAAAGAATAAAAATTAGTCGATTATGAGTGGTAGATGCTTTTTGCCCACATCTTTTTCCTAGACCCACCAATTTGTTTTTCATCACTCACATGAGATCATTTCACTCTATTGTAAAATTAACTTTGTGGGTCCATGGTATGATTAATCCTAAAATTAAATTGAGTAGTGTTATGGGTACAGTAACCTTTAATACATTGAGCTTATAAATTGATATGTCATTAATCACAAAAAAAAAAAAAAAAAATTCAAATATTCATTTATAAGATTATCGAAGTTCACGAATCACATTTATTGTTATATCAATTTGTAAGTCATATTTGAGTACAAACCAATTTTCAATCCGTTCAAAGCAATTAAACACTCCTCAAAGCAAGAAACTCACTTCATATAAAGATAAATGAATCTAGTATAACCTAACTTAATAGGACTTTTTTTTGGGGTGAAATGTACAAGTTAACAAATGACAACAAAGAAATTAAAGATACTTTATTGTCATGCGAGGAAATGACACACTTAGAGCATTTGCAGCAATGTAGCTATAATGCTATATTTCTATATTTTAGCTATACTGACACTAAAATTATGCTCTAGCAGTGGAGCTAAATCTATAATTTTTAGCTCCATTGCTAAGTGCACATCTATAGATAAATGTGCATTGTTCATGAGAGCTAAACAAAAAAAATATTATTTTATTCCCAGCCGATTAAAATATTTTTTTTTCCTTTTTTTTTTTTTTTTTTTTTCTTTTCTTTTCTTCTCAGAACTCTCACAATCTCTCAACTCTCTCTCTCTCTCTCAACTTTCAGACCTCTCACGCCACCCCCCCCCTTGACCCACACTGCCGACCCATGCCGCCACAGACCCAGCTTCGACCATGGCAACCCCCACCACCACCACATCTTCTCCCATCTCTCTCTTTCCTCTCTTTTTTGTCTCTATCTTTCTAGCAACCACCACATGAGAAAGAGGAACTCAACCAACCACCACATGAGAAAGAGGAACTCAACCAACCACCACCTCACCACCACACACACCCCAACAATCACCAAAAAAAAAAAAAAAAAAAATCAGCAACCTCTCCAACACCACCCACCACCACCACCACCTCCAACACTCGAAAATCCACAAATCCACCACCACTAAACCCATAAATCCACCATGAACCACCACCAACAGCAACCAAAGCAACCCTAACCCATAAATTTTTAGCTTCGATAATCTTATAAATGAATATTTGAATTATTTTTTTTGTGATTAATGACATATCAATTTATAAGCTCAACGTATTAAAGGTTACTGTACCCATAGCACTACTCGATTTAATTTTAGGATTAATCATACCATGGACCCACAAAGTTAATTTTACAATAGAGTGAAATGATCTCATGTGAGTGATGAAAAACAAATTGGTGGATCTATGAAAAAGATGTGGCCAAAAAGCATCTACCACTCATAATTGACTACTTTTTATTCTTTTAGTTTTGGCATGGTGTGTGCTCTAGTGAGTGTTCAACTTGGTTTGGATGTAATAAGCGGAGAGCTACCTGGTATGCCAAGCTAACCGTATACCTCTGTGCTCTATTTTCTTTCCAAATCAGCTTATCTTGGGAATCTTGATTATTGAGGGGCAGCGCTAGTATGGTGGTTTGGGGGGATTATATTAACTTAATTTTCAATAAAATAACGCCAATTGTATTTCTTTAGGAACCTCATTTTATTGTTGTTATGCTAGTAATATAATTAAATAGGTAGTGACTATGATATTATACTTATATGGGTTTGTCTTTATAATATTTGTTAATGAATAATTTTTTTAAAAAAATTTAATACTACTTTCACGAAAAATATAAAAAATTGTAAAATAAAGTAAATTTAATATTTTTTTTTTCATTAAAACATTTCTAAAAATAGTTTCTAAATGTTTGGCTTTTTCCTTTCCTTACTTATATGAGAGCACTCACAGTAGTGTAGCTAAATAACTATATAGTTATTTTAGCTACACCAAAACATAAAAAAAAAAAAAAAAAGAAGAAAAAGGATTGCAACAATGGAGCTAAAGCAAAAACTTTTAGCTTCTTAGCTACTGTGCACATCTATCTTTAGATGTGTACTGTAGCTCAAAGGTTAAAAAAAAAAAAAAAAAATTATTATTATTACACTTCTCTCTCTTCTCTCGTTAAACAAACCTTTCATATTTTCTTTCTCTCTCTCTCTCTCCTGCTTCTCTTCTTTCTTCTCTCTTCCTCAAAAATTTTTTTTTTTCTCTCTAGCTTACCAGCCAGCTCCCTTATCTCCCTTATCCCTCAACTCGCCGGCCAGCTCCTTCATCGTCGATCTGTTCCGCCGACCCAGCTCGCCAACCCACCCCAAGCCCCATCGTCGATCTCTTCGAGTCAACCCGGTTCCCAAGTACCCAGATGGGTTACCGTTGTTTTCTCAATTGACAAGCTGTGAAGGCAAGCTGGTTTTGATGGGTGGGTGAGACCCAGCGAGTTACAACTCGGTCACCGATGTGTTTGTCTACGACTTCACGACTCGTTTTTTGCTATCGGAGCCTTTTCGGGTTGGGTTTACATAGCGGGCGGGCACGATGAGAACAGGAACATGTTGGAATCGGCGTGGGTTGACAATCTGAGGAATGACGAGTGGGCCGAGTTGACTCGGATGAGTTTGGAACGGAACAAGTGTGAAGGGGTGGTGATTGGGTGGTGGTTTTCTTTCCTGCTATGGACTGGTGGTGGTGGATGATGACTGTGTTGTGCTGTTTTTTTTTTTTTTTTTTTTTTTTTTTTTTTTTTTTTTTTTTTTTTTTTCAGTGGATGTTTTTATTATTATTATTTTAATGAGTTATTTGTATTATTTTAATCAAATAGCTATAAATATAGCTCCATTGGTGTGAGGTGTGAAGAGGTAAAATAGATAAAGTGGCTTTTGTAGATGTCAAATAGTTATATTTTTTTTTTTTGGTGAATAGGAAATTTTATTAACAAAAACTAAAGCTCAACCAACTGAACAGGGCAGAGCCTATTCAAATACAAACCATTGACATCAAAATCTAACAAATTAGCTATGTCCACAGGTGGACTTTCAAAAACAGTAAACTCAGCTTCTTGAGTACCTCCCATCCTAGCTAGAGAATCCGCACAACGGTTGGCTTCTCGGAAACAATGCATAAAACGAATTTGAGGGATTTGCTGTATCAAGTGTCTACAATCCTCCATGAGAGTAGAAGCAATAATATTAGAATACTTGGGATTCACAACCGCATCCACAATAGCCTTTGCATCCAGCTCTACTTCTACTGCTAAAAAGCTATGATTAACACATAGAGTAAGGCCATCTCTAAGAGCCCAAAGTTCCGCAAGAAAACTAGTTGTGATTCCTATTTTGCGAATAAACCCAACTACCCATCCACCTTCTTCATTGCAAATCAATCCCCCTCCCCCTGCCAAACCCGGATTTCCAAGGGAAGAGCCATCCGTGTTCAATTTCAACCAACCTGCTACAGGTTTAGACCAACGAATGGGCCTAGCAACTCTCACACCGGGCTCCTTTGCTGGCGCAACATAGAAGTTAAATTCAAAGGCCCTTTGGACTATATCCTTAGCCAAATGAGGATTCGGCCCAAGACTCCTAAACACCATGTGGTTTCTACGCTTCCAGATAAGCCAAACAGCAAAAAGAAAAAGAATACTCCAAGGAATGAGCAGCTGACCTATGGGTTTCTTGTTTGTACTATTAACTTTTAACCACTCCTGAATATCTCTTTCAAAGAAGTGATTGTCCATCTCACGCACTCCCAATTGACTCCAGATATGCTTCACAGCTTCACAATCCCTTAGAGCATGCAAAATGGACTCATTGGTTGAATGAGACAGAGGGCAGGAGCTCTCAAGAACAATACCCCTTGAAAGAAGACAATCTTTAACTCCGATACTATTATGCAAGCAAAGCCAAACAAAAGATTGAATCCTGGGCAGAATCTTAACTTTCCATATCCAGCTCCCCTCAAACTGAGCACCACGATCCACCCTAGTAGCTACCTTATAAGCAGACCCAATATTGAACATACCATGCTTTGAATCTATCCAAGTTAGCTTATCCTCTCCTCTCGAAGCCAAAGCAACCGGAATTGCCTGAAGCTCAAGTTTTGTTAGCTCCGGAAAAACAAAAGGAATTTTTGTCCAATCCCAACCACCAGCAGAGACAACATCCCTCACTCTAAGGCCTATGGCTTCTCGGGTTAGGGGGCCTTCAATGACTTGCCGGAGAGGGCCCATCTTAGACCAACTGTCAAACCACAAACTAAGATTACTTTCCCTACCAATGGTCCACCTAACTCCTTTTTGAAACACCTCAGCTCCCTTTTTCATAGCAGACCACACCCTAGAGCAAGGTAATCTGTCTCTATTACTTGAGTTGATTCTTCTAGTATTACAGTATTTACCTTTAAGAACCTTAGCCCATAAAGAATTTTCTTCAGACTGAAATCTCCAATTAAGCTTTGCTAGAAGGGCCAGATTTCTTCCCTTAGCCGACTGGATCCCTAAGCCACCCTCCTCTTTAGCCTTGGTAACCTTTTCCCAGTTCACCCAATGAGTCTTTTTTGCAGTTTCCAAATAACCCCAGAGAAAATTTCTATTAACTCTATCAATGCCCTCAGAGATTTTGCCAGGCAAATAAGCACATTGCATAACATAATTCGGGATAGTAGAGGAAACATGCTTGACCAAAACAGCTCTACCAGCCAAAGAGAGGAGGTTTGCCTTCCAGCCAGAAAGCTTTTGCTTCACCCGATCCAAAACAAAGTTAAAATCATTTGCTGAAGGGCCAGAATGTTTAATGGGAATGCCAAGATACCTGCCAATATTTGGGGTAGAGTGGAAGCCCAAAATATTACACAGAGAACCTCTCATGTCCCTGTCCACATTTGGCGAAAAATAAACTCTAGATTTCGCCTCACTAACTGTTTGCCCAGATCGATCACAAAACTCATCCAACACCTCTCGAACAATGGTACAATTTGCATGGTCAGCTCTAGCAAATAAAACAAGATCATCCGCAAAGAAAAGGTGAGAGAACGCCAAACCCCCCCTAGCTGATTTCACAGGATTCCAGCTCTTAGAACTACATTTAGCTTCAATGAGGTGGCCAAGTAGTTCCATACATATAATGAAGATGTAAGGAGATAAAGGGTCTCCTTGCCTAATTCCTCTAGATGGAAGAATTTGGTCCAACCTTGCTCCATTTACTAGAATAGAGGTATTGACCGACGAAATACAGCTCATGATAAGCTTTATCAACCCTTGAGGAAGATTTATTCTGATAAGCATTTCCCTAATAAAACTCCATTCGAGCTTGTCGTAGGCTTTCTCCAAATCAATTTTGATTGCCATATACCCAATCTTTCCCTTCTTTCTACTCACAGTATGAATAAGCTCTTGAACTAAGATGGCATTGTCCGTACCCCTTCTACCTGGAACGAAAGCAGTCTGAAGAGGAGAAATAACTTGGTCAAGCAACGGTCTCAGTCTAGCAACAATTACTTTCGACACAATCTTATACACCGTATTGCAAAGACTGATTGGGCGGTAGTTGCTAAGGGTTTCCGGGCCAGGAATTTTGGGAATGAGAGAAATGAGAGTACTGTTTAAGAACTCCGAAACTTCTTTCAACAAAAAAACCTTCTTAACTTCCTCCATTACAGACCTGCCAACTACGAGCCAGAACCGTTGGAAAAAACCAGCGTGGAGGCCATCAGGCCCAGGGGCCTTGAAAGCTTTCAGGGACTAGAGACCTGCTCTAATTTCCTCATCAGTAACTTCTGCCTCAAGACTATCCCGGTCCCTATCAGTGATGCAAGCATGCCAAGTGCAATCGGGCTGAATATGACGAGGAGCGGAACACAGAGATGTACTGTACAACTTAGTAAACCCATTCCGGATCACCTCCTTCACCTCATTCTCATTATGCACCCATTCTCCAGTATTAGACATGATAGCACAAATAGAGTTTCTCTTCCTTCGAACCAAGGTTGAAATATGGTAGAAAGAAGTGTTACGATCACCGAACATCAACCAGTTCACTCTAGATTTCAAAGCCCAAAGCTCCTCTTCTTGGCTGAGGACACCAGCCAGCTCAGCTTGGAGATGCCTTTCCAAAATAACAAGATTATGAGACGGCCTACAAGCTAAACTTCTCTGAATACCATCCAACCTGGCCATAATCCTTCTCTTTTTTGCAAAGATATTACCAAAATGAACTTTATTCCACTCTGAGGCATCCCTCGAGAATTTAGAAATAGCACCCCGAAGATGAAGGCCCTGACTCCAAGCTTGCTGGACAACCCTAGGGAAGGAGGGGTCAGAAAGCCAAAAGCTCTGGAATTTGAAAAACACATGAGGTCTAGACCACGCAGAAGGGCTGGTTTCCAGAAGCACCGGACAGTGGTCCGAGTGACATCGAGTAAGGTGAGTAATCTTGGCTTCAGGGTAGAGATTGCACCAATCAGAGTTAACGAAAAATCTATCTATTCTTTCTTGGATGAGAATGTGTACGTCTCTACGATTGGCCCAAGTAAACCTTGAACCTGAGAACCCCAGGTCTATCATGTTACATCTGTCTAGACAATCCTTCAGAAGGAGAGACCTCCTGATGCTGACATCTCTACCTCCTAGCTTATCAGCACTAGAAAGAGGTTCGTTAAAATTCCCTGCAATAACCCAGGGCATGCTATGCAACTCCACAACATTTATTAGATTATTCCACAGAACAGACCTTTCAGCAAACCTAGGACTAGCATAAATAGCTGAAAATAACCAAGACAGATTGGAATTTCGTACCTGAATGGTAACGTGAATTTCTTGCTCTGTTTTTTCCATAAGGGTAACTCCTACTTTGTCTGAATTCCATAGAAGCCATAATCCCCCTGTGCGACCAATCGTATCCGTATGAATTGCTCCATCAAAAGGCAATCTATCTGTAATGCCTTTAGCTCTCTCCCCCCCCAAACGAGTTTCCATAACCACAAACACAGCCGGGTCATGAACACGAGCCAACTCCTTAACATGACTTTGAAAATTGGGTTTTAACGCACCCCTGCTATTCCATATGATGTAATTCATTAAAAAAACAAGACAAGGAAAATCGGACAAAACACCAAGCGGAAAGGACCACTTATCAACAAGAGATAAAGGCATGACCCCCTTCCTCAAGCTCCATTCACTCTGTTTCAGCAGCTCCATGATCAGCCCCTCCCATGAGCTCCACATCACAATCCGTTGAAACATTCCCACCAAAATCTTTTGCCGCCTCCCCAAAGGCTTCACTACACACAATAGGACCCTCGGTATCTCCATTAAAATTGCTTGAATCACGAAATCCCGAGCTTCCATCCTCACAGCCACGAAATCCCGAGCTTCCATCGCCACTACTCCCTTTGAACTCAAAACCAACCTTCGGCACCAGCGTGGCTGACAGAAGCGGAATTCTTCCCTGATCTGGCTTGCTCGAACTATCAAGAAGCGGCTGCCATTTTTCCTGAGGAGAGCTGCTCACGGACTGAAAAGAAGGGGAAGGTACTTGGCAAATACCAGAACTGGTCTGGGGAAGAGATTTATGAGCCCTAGCACGAGCAAGGGCTTTCTTGCCTTTGACCGATGCTTTGTAGTCCACTAAACACACAGGGCCATCCTTGTCTTTGCTCACCTCATGGAACTTTGGGCTTCTTTCCAACACAATATGGGCTTGGTACAAAACACTACTACTACCTTTTGGATCAAAATCTGCTAAAGGGGCTTCAGTGGTGGGCTTTAAGGACAACGATTTCCTCTTGAACTCCCTGACCGGCCCATCACTGGCTTTACCCTTCCACACAAAGTTGCTGAACCTTGCTTCATTCCCATTCTTTCTCAAATCATGCTTAAGCCGACCGTTATCCACTCCATTGTGGTCCCCCCCTCTACTTTGGAACTTAGTCCCATTCTTCCTGCGTGATACAACAGTCCAAGGTCCGTAGGTACCTGACTGTACCTCCTCACGCACACTCTCATGCATGATCTTGCTAGGCTCCACCTCGGGCCTCACATTGTCAGGCACACGCTCATCACATGGTTGGCCATCTGAGGTCCCATTCTCCTTGGTTTCAAACGCCGACGGCGCTGACTCAGCTCGGATTGTATACGGGCAGTTTTCTTTACGGTGTCCGATTCTTCCGCAGGAAAAACACAAATTCTGTAAGCCTTCGTAACAGATGGTTTGCTCACATTTTCCGATTAATACAGCAGTGGGCAGAGGTTTGTCCACATCCACTTGAACACAAATCCTCGCATATCTGCCTCTTGTTTCCATAGCAGTGTGCGAATCCACCCGTAAAACATTACCGATTGATTTACCAATATGAATGAGAGCCTCAGAGTTATAGTATTCAATTGGTAACTCTTTTAGCCTTATCCAAACAGCTATAGAAGTGACGTTCGCTGATGCCGGGCGAAAATCTGGTTCCCAAGGTCTAATGGAGAGGAAATTTTCCCCAATGAACCAAGGGCCTTTTTTAAGGATGGCTTCATAATCATCTTTAAGAGAAAACCGAGTGAGATAGAACCCATGCTCCAAGTCGACGCAATCCAACCTTCCAGCCGGTTTCCATAAAGAAAGAAGCCTATTGTGCAGGAAGTTAAGCCCCACCGATCTGCCATACACCTTTACTATAAGAGCTTTTGACCATGGCGTTTGAATACGCTTCTTAAAGTCCCCTGAGAACTTGACAGCAACAAGCCCCTCACGTAGGTTCTCTACTTCATCATCCGATTCCGCTTCATCTTCCATGAGCTCACCAAAACAAAAGGCTTGCGTGAAAGCACCAGGAATTTCTCCTATAAGCTTATCTCTGAATGTAGCCGATCCATTCCACGGCCCCTGTCCCTGGGTTGGTGAGGACGGACCAGACCCCATATCTCCCCTGAACCCAGCATGCTTCACGTCTTTTACTTTTTTGTTACTACGAGCTAGCTCATCTTGTTCTTCTCGCGAGAGTGCCAGAATAATGTGAACTTTTTTGCTCCATTGCTATGGATGCTTATATCTTTTTTTTTTCAGGTATTAACGCTCTGTTCGTTTAGGCAAAAATGTTTTATTTATTTTTTATTTTTTTAAATGAGTTATTTTTTAAAAAGTGTTTTTTAAAAGACTATCTCATTTAAAAAGTTCACATCTTAAAAAATATTATTAGGCTAATGATTCACAACAACAGTTCACTTTTACCATTTCATTTAAAAAAAAAAAATCACTTGTACTTCATTTCTTCAGTTCAGTACACTCGATTCTAAAAAAAACCAAAGAAAAAAGTCAGTGTTTGGGTTACACTCGATTCCCAAAAAACAAAGATAAAAAAGTAGGGATAAGCCCACATGTCTGTGCCCAATACAAGAAATCTGGTCCTCAAGCCCAACCCAAATTTGGGCCTTTCGAAGACGTACCAAGTACTACTAGCACCAAGCCCTTCTGTAAATTATTTTTGGAGTGCATCAGAAGGAAAACAAAATGAATGGCATTGTTCATGATCCTAATAAATGTGTTATACCTTATAATATTAACTTGTTTGTTTTAACTTCCTTTCAGGTTGGTTTCAGATTACAACCTTGCTTTAATAATAAAATTACAAAGCCCATTATCCAAATCTTCCTTTCAAGTTGTAGTAGTTCATCAACTCAATAATAGTGATTCACTGCAAACAACACTAAAATAATATAAAGACCAAAATAGTACTTATATATTCTGGATTGAATTTTTTTTTTCACCCTTTAACAAAGTCCGGTTAAAGAGGGTGACTTAAAATATTTGTTAATTATTTTTTTCTTGTCGCAAATTTTCAGTTTAATTTCATTCCAAGAACCAGAGAGCCCTGTAAGGTGACTCAAATTTTGCCCCAATAAACAAAAGATCCGCAATTCAATTACAAGATTGACCTAAATTTTGGGTATTCGCTAATACTCATACAAAGGAAATAAAATGAAAGTCCCAAACAAATCAAGAACCAAGGAAGAAAAAAGACTCGAAAGAAATTGTTGATCAGTGAAAATCCTAGAAAGAGAGCTTTACACAATTTTTTTTATCATATGGGAAGTATTATAATCAGAAACGAAAATCTTTCTCATACACAGCACGCGTGCGTGCTGTCTCAGAAGGTGTCCTAAGATTTTCTGACTTCATCATCTTGACGATGCAACATAAATTTAATAAAGCAAAAGGGGGAAAAAAAAAAGTCAGAAACAAGAAGAATCAGAAAGAACGTAGCGAGTAGATTCTTGATCACATGATGTTGATCATCACCCGTAAATTACTTTCATCATGTTCGACAGATCAGATTTTACACAAACACCAGAAGATAGATAGATAGATAGACTGGGATACACAGAGAGAGGAGACGGTATGTGAAGCTTTTATAGAGGTGTACTTGAAACCCTAGAGGCGCTAATCGTGCTGTTTGGTTACAGATATGTGGTTCGCCTTCATAATGTTATCCCCTGCTTGGCTGCTTGGGTACATTCAGCTGATTCAAAGGGTCTTAAAAAAGTGTTGGTTTGCTTAAAAAAAATAGCTTTTATTTTATTTTTAAAAAAATTAACAAAATTAACTTAAAATAAACTATATAACTTTAAAAAAAATAAAATAAACTATATATTTTGATAAACATTATACAAATAAAATGCCAAAAATTACGGAATTTCCAATTGGACACTAATATAATTTTCAAGTTTACCTTTCAATCACGTTTTGAACGATATTATGAATTCGAAATGAGCTTTTTAACATTTTGTAAAAAACTCCATTCCTTATAAACCGCACGGCCAAACAAAAAATTACTCACGTTTTCATTTAAAAAAAAAGTAAAAAGCGCATTTGTCCCGCAAAATCGTTGTAAACGGGGGGGCCCATGATCTTCACTGCACCCAAGCTAAATGTTTTTTAAGTGCTATCCAATTTTGTGCTAATTTGCTTTGCTCCCTGTAAATTGAATATGGGCTCACAACTCACAAGTATGGTTGGATGAAATCTTGAAAGTAAAATCATTCCGTGAAAATGCAAATAAGGAATACATTCAAACAACATGTTAAACATTAAACCCATATTATAAAAATCGGCATGTTCAGTGCTTTGAAATTAAACTATGATTCAGAACAAAAAAGTTTGTGGATAAAATTTTCCAGTTCATCAAAACAATAAATAAATAAATAAACTATGACTGAAAATAAAAAAGTTATAAAGATGTACTCGCATACACTACCTCCTACAAAAAATTTGATGACATGATTACTTTCGATTCTTGAGATATCTAATTAGTGATTTGATGAGCGTAAATTTGATGAGTATAACTTTCAATTCCAGAATAATTGATCTTTACCATCAGGTCAAAATATCAATTGATTTCTTTTTGATGTAGCCACTAACCAAGACTCACTATGAGCCTTACAAGGTCAACTTCGGAATGTGAAATGATAGAAAATAATTTTATTATCAATTAGAACAAGGGCAAGACTGCCCATAGAAGCTAGTATTGCATATTTGCAATAAGATGGATAATATGGTATAGAACCACGTGTATATAGTCTGCATCTTATTACTTTAACAGAAAATAAAATTAAAAAAAGGCCGTTAAGATAACAATTTTTTTATAGACAAAATTCATTTAATCAGTTGCTAGCTAGTCTCTTCCCAATTCATAAGATGATAGAAAGTATTCATAATATATAACAAATAACAAATCAAGAATCAAGAGAAATAAGATTGGCATCATGATAATAAATATTAGTTAAAACCCTTATACATAAAGTTTTACATGGAAGATGGGAGAAAAGGTTGACCAATCATCATATATAATCACGATGCACCATTGTGCAAGTATGATAAGGATGTATACATAGAAATTGTATGGACAAAATTGCCTTTTGCCCTTTTGGGGCAAATTAAATAGCTTTATACCCCATTTTCTAAACTAATTAAGGAAATAATTCTCTTTTAAAACTTGATTTATGATAAATCGAGTTAACAAAAACAAAATTCTAAAGCTCTATAGTGGTGTTTTAAGGAGCCTATAGTGACGTTTTAAGAACCTATAGTAACATTTTTTAACTCAACTTCAATGAAATCGAGTTATAGGCAATTTTTTTTTATCTATAACTCGATTTCATTGAGGTCGAGTTACAAAACGTCACTATAGACTCCTTAAAATGCCACTATAGGGCCTAACTCAATTTATCACAAATTGAGTTTTAAAAGAGGGGCATTTTTCTAATTAGTTTGGCAAAGGGGGTATAAAGTTATTTAATTTGCCCGAAAAGGACAAAGGGCAATTTTGTCCGAAATTGTATTGACATGTTTTTCGATAGAAAATCAACATTTATATATGAATCAACTTCGATTTATTTGATTATATATATATATATATATAAACAGAAATCTTTGTTTAAATAGGGATTTCATCTGCAGCTTTGAGAATTATCTCGAAGGCACTTTCCACGCATGACTTGAATTTTTGGGGATCCAGGAATCCCTTCTCTACTACGGCGCTAACCCTCAGGCTTTCCATGTAACTTACTATTGATATAACAAGGTTCTGCAAATCCATTTTAAAAAAAAAAAACTACTTGTTACAATGGGCCATAAAAACAAGGTGTCCTGGAATTATTCATAAATAAAGGTCATTGAATTCGAGAAATTTGTACATATAATCGTATATCATGCTTATTAATTTGTTATTTATTTTCTTCAGTAATGAAAAATAAAATAGTGAAATAGTCCTTATATGTAAATTATAATTACTATTTATGTATTGCCCAAGGTCCCATTGCTAGTCCAATAAAAGGCAACAAAAAAATTGTTTTATGCCCTCCCAAAAAGAAAATTTAGGTGATTTCTTCTAATAAGCGTGCCTCATTTGGATTGAGATGGAAAATTAAAATTATTTTACTATTCAGCTTATTTTTGGTACTATTTATGGGTCTCACTGCACTTTTTGGTATTATTCATGCGCCCACTGTACTATTTCAACTAACTTTTACATTTATTTACAATACTTTTAGTAATAAGTTTTTAGTTTCAACAAAATAAGCGGTATCCAAACATACCCTAAGTTAAAAGTAACAAAAACCATTCTCTAACTTCGAAAAACAAAACCATTTTTTTTCCCACGGGAGAAAAGCGAATGAAAAAAATCACATGATGCCTCTGTCTATAGAGTATTTATAGAGCGCTAAGATTACAATTTTTCCTACAATTTTTGTCAAAACTTGCTTACATAGTAAGTTATGAGTAGTGAAGTTGTGAACCCATCACTTTTACTTCATTGCTCACAACTTGCTACGTGAGCAAGTTATGGTAAAAAATGTATAAAAAATTATGGTCCCAGTATTTTACCTATTTATAAGGCAACCTCTACATTAAAAATATGGCACAAATTATACTTCCATATTTACGGGAAGTTGGAATTCGGGAAAAAAATTTATATATATGTTTTTTTTTATCTAAGAATCTTTATAAAATAAATTTATTTTTTCAATTCCTTTGTCTCTCTGTTGTGTAGAGAAGTGGGTTTTCCTACTTCTCTTCAACAGTAGAAGATGTCTGTCCCTTCTACACAAAGGAGAGTTTTGTATTGGGGTTTGTCTTGTTTGTTATTGTGTCTCTCTGTGGATATCAAGCGTATCCGTGGAGCTTGGGGTTTATTTGTTGGGGGGGCTGGGGAAACACTTTTCCTTTTGAGAGGAATCTACTACACTTTCCACGTCTACTAATATGGAGGAATTCAGGCATGCAGTTGGATATGGGCTTTATGCCTGAAATTAGTGCACCTGGTTTTGACGAAAGGAATTTTCCACTCCCATAGAAACCCTTTCGTGATGCAAGGTGGAATCCGGCAGCAAGGGAATCAGGTATGGAGGTCGGCCAGATAGCAGTTTTTCAAGTGGACATGGAAACAGAGGATGGGGAAATAAAGGCAAAAGAGGCAAGCAATGTTGAAATTACTCCTTAGAATAATTGTGATGAAGCAAAGGGAGTGGAACACGTGAGGTAGGGCTGGTACAAGCACGTGGGCAACTTTAGGGGCCTGGGCGTGTGCATGTACAATCTGTCCAATAGAAAATTAACACAACCTCTCCAAAAAAAACTTACACCAGAAGGGGAAGAAAATATCAAGCATGTGTAAGGGACTAAGGGTGGTGAAAAAAAATGGGGCAACAAAATTAGTATGTGGCAAGAGAGGTGGGGAGGATCATCTAGAGTTACCAGGAAAAGGCAGATTGGTTTCAAAGGATGATGGGAGTTCTTCTTTTTCAATGGCGGAGGCTGTCTGTCAGCCCCGCCAATCGCCATGAGGGGCCTTGTGTGGGATTGTTGTGGGCTTGGGAACCCATGTATAGAGAATAAACTTGCAGATTTGGTGCGGGCAAAAGATCTCTCTGTTGTGTTCTTAGTCGAAACATAGACAGATGAAGCTAGGCAAAAAAATATGATGAGAAAAATAAGGTGCGAGAACATATTCATTGCCCCAAGATCAAATAGGGGAGGTGGATTAGTGTTGTTTTGGAGATCGACTATTAGTGTAACTGTGGAGGTTTTAAGCAAAAATTACATCGAGGCACTGTTTTAAGAAGAAGATAAGGCAGGGAGTGGAGTGATTATTCGAGATTGCCAAGAAAGGGCTTTGCACAAGGTCGAAATCATCCCTCTCCCCCTAACTATCGTGGAGCTTGAAACTTTGGCTACATCGAAGTCTCTACTGTTTGCTGCTGATCTAAGTTTGAATGATGTCATCCTAGAGGGAGATTCAGAGATTGTTATAAACGCTTTGAATGCAGACTCGTACTCTTTGGCATCCTTTGGTTTATTTAGTCAAGATTTTAAATGTTTTGCAAATTTATTTCATTGTGTTAGGTTTTCACATTTTTGTAGAGAAGGAAATAGAGTAGCCCACAACCTAGTTCGACATGCACGACATGTCACTGGTTTTTTGATATGGATGAAAAATGTCCCATCGCACACCATTGCTACTTATCAGGCAGTTCTGCTTATTATTTAATAAAGTTCCTAGTCTTGATTCTCAAAAAAAAAAAAAAAAAAAAAAAAAAAAAAGAAAAAAAAGAAGAAGAAGAAGGAAGGTGGTACAACAATTATAATTTTATTATTTTACCTGAGGTATACCGAACACCACGTAGTATAGACCTTTGATCGGATGATTATCCAAAGACACTTGTTCTAGTGGCCCGATCAAATTCGAAATCGACAAACTAGACTTCCTTATTGTCCCATGTATGAATTTAGCGGCCGCCTGCAATAGTACCAGAATGTTCATATTACGAAAATTTCTGTTAAGGTACATGTTCAAAAATAAATTCAATTCGTTTTTTTTTTTTAATCTTTTTTTTCCCCTCTTTGATGGATAATATTAAGTGCTATTATGTGGCTTTGCAATTTGAAGAAATTGTTGCAAGAAAATTATATTGCTATATCAAAATAGAAGCACCAATCCAAGAATATGTGGCTTGCTTAGCAATTAAGGTACTAAGTCTAAATCCTCCCCAACCCCCGACCCATCTTTTTTTCCTACCCGTTTTAATTTAGAAAAAGAAAACTCTTTGACAATTTTAATAATTAAATAATATGATATATAAGTATGCTATAAATTAATATTATAGTTTTGGAAAATTGCCTCAAATTCCAATTGTGATTTGGAAAGCTAATTGAGTCTACGTCTTGAAGAAAGAAAAATAAATTTGGTTATTTTTTTTGGGAAAATGTTTATCTCTGAACTAGTTTGAGATAACAATCCAAACTTCTTATATATCTTTTTGTTAGATGTGAATTTTGAAAATCTAACCGTTATATTGTATGTTCTTATTATATCATTTATGCTTGCAAAATTTCAAGAAGATCAAATATAAATAATTATATCATCAATCAAAATATTTAAATTTCAAATTTTTGTGGTCTAAATTATGCATCAAAAATAAGTTTATTGATCAAATAGTAAATAACATCCTATTTGAACAAAATTTGACATGCATGTTAAGAATATAAAGACCATGCAATCAAACGGTTAGATTTTTAAAATTAACATCCAGTGAAAAGATATAGGATAGGTTTTAAGGGTTTCTCTCCAACGAGTTAAATAATATAAAGAACATGCAATCCAATTGTTAGATTTTTAAAATTAACATCCAATAAAAATATATAGGATAGGTTTGAAGGGTTTCTCTCCAAATTAGTTTGGAGAGAAACTTTGTCCACTTTCTTGGGTTTCCTTAGTGTGGAGAAAAGTTATTTCATGGAGTGGGATGAAACTTTATTCCTTATTAAAGAAGTGATGTATTTTTTTGTCCACCATGGAATAGGATAAGTTTTATAGGTAGACCATGTTGCAAAGAATTTGATGGTTTTGGCCAAGGGGTCATCCTTATGGGGATGGAAAGGAGAATTTGTGGAGCTTGGATTAATATTGTGAAGCGATAAAAAGAATGAGGTTTGCATGTGTGTGAGAGGCAAGAAAATAAGGAGATTTTTCTTTTGCCAAGAGACATGTATAAAGGAGGATAAATTTAGGGTTCCTTAGGGAGATGTTTTTTGGGTGTTACAATCATTGAGAGTTGTTGTATCCAAAGTTATAATGGGAGATTTATTTGGAATTTGCCCTTGATTTTTCTCTTCAAAGAGAAAGGTTTTCCTCATAAATTTATATGTTCTTGTGTGTGATTAATATTTTGGCTTAGTAATTTTGGTGATAATATTTTAAAAGTATTGATTAAATTTGTTAGTTGATTGTCTTAATTTACATAAGACTAATTGGGACCCAAGATATAGAATATCAAATGTTATAAGCAACAAGTATTTACTATTAAACTAAGTAGAGTATTTTTTTTTTTTAAAAAAAAGAAAGATAAAAAGGCTACATTAATATTTTGAAAAATATCAAATGAAGGAAGGTAGAAATAAGGAATTATTGCTGATGAATAAGATCATGTATGTACCTCGGGGCCTTTAAGTTTCTTCACAATATCCAAAAGCTTACTAGTGAGATAAACACCTAATGAGCTTTTCTTCTTCTTGATTATCTTGTTTGCTGCCCACACAAACTCAAGTGGGTTTGCGGATTTATGATCCTTCAACTTTGGCATTGGTACATGCAAGAAGCTGAATCGGTTCCCCCATGGCACCTTTGACTTAGGTTCAAGCATCTCCTCAATTGACTTGTAGGCGCCACTCATTCTCCTAGTGTTGAGCAATACCAATGCTGTGGAATGTGATTTGCTTGATTTGTAGTTAATCTCTTGCATGCATAACCGGGTGCCGAGGAAGATTATTCCAGTAATTACATCATTTATCGTCTGTACTTAAGAAAAAAAAATTCAATTAAACAATAATTTTTGTAATACTTAAAAAAATTAATTATGCATGCATTGTTAATAGATTTTCATGACAAATGAATATTCTTACTTATTTGAAATATATAATAAACATTAAAAAAATTCATTAAAAAAAGAAATCTATAAATATTTCAAAAAACTACATTTTTTTTTCCTTATCAAAATGGAGCAATCAAGAATAATAAATTTGCATACTCTAGTACTAAATGATATTCGTATAAGTGCTTTTTTTTTCTCCCTAAGTCAGCTAAATTCAAAAGTGAACATTTTTTTAGGAACATTCAAAAGGGAACATTGTAATATTAAACGTAAGTATAAATCAATGTTGTCAATTCCATTTCGGTGCTCATTTCAGTTTGTCTATTGGAACAAAATAATTCAGTACTTGTTAATTCTAATATACCGTTTTAGGTTTTACTGCTATTATATACATATACTGATATACAAACACACCAATACAATAACACTCATATAGTCATATTTACTCAATTCAAAACAGCATAGCTTTAGTTTCTTTCTTTTAAACCAAAAAAAAAAGGGCAAATTGGAATGACCAATTGGAAATGGCCGAAATGGACTGGTTTAATATATGTCATCGTTCTAATATATGTATTTTTAATTTGGTTTATGGAATAAAAATAATGCTAAACTATAAATGTTAATTTAAACTAATTAATTAGATTCATTGGGTTTTTTAATTTTTTTTAAAAAAATCCTAACTCCAATTTTTTTTTTTTTTATTGAATTACGTACATTTGATCTTCTCTAAAGAAATACTAATTAAGGTAAGTTTTTCTTTCCCCATAAATTCTGTAATTTGATTTTTATTTATTTATTAATATTATTAGTAAATACGTATTATATATACTTTTTTTTTAACCTTCCTATGAAGTGCATATGCAGGTAAAACCGATGACGGCCCTCATCTAAACTTTTTAGATGAGTTTGGTTTTGACTTGACCAGGTGTGGGTCTAAAAGTTACTGTACTAAATTAGGTTGCTATTCCTATGATCGGTTCAACCCGAGATGAACCATATTTTTTTATATCTAAAGAATAATTTTTTTTAAATGATCTCAAAAAAAAAAAAAAAAAAACTCTTTTATTATATTTTATTTTATAGTTCTTTCAATACAAACAAAAAAAAAAAAAGTTAAATAATACATAAATCTTTACGTTTATAGCCACAAAAGAATAAGGGAAAAGTGTATACTTGGTTAAAAATGAAACATGACTTAAAATTAAATCACCTAAAAAAATAACTAATATATAGAGCTTTAATAATAAAATATAATAACCATCACACTCCCTTGGTGTGATAGTCACTCTACAAATATAAGTGTTTCTGGAGTGGGGGGGGCAAGGGCCGGGGTTCAAGTCTGCAGGAGGAAACTTCACATACATATATACTTAGATTAGGTTAGAGTAGAATTCTATCTTGTATAAAAAATATATATATATATATATAATAGTTTTTTATAAAAAAATAAAAAAATTAGGAAGAACATCTACGATGGACTTACAAAAATAAATTACTTAACATTAACTGTAAATTTGATAGTGAAAATATTTATATTTGAAAATTACATGCCAAGTTGACAAAGTAATGTCATTTGTATTATCATCTAATTTTAGCATACAAAAACATACGTTGAAAATGAGTCAATAGAAAATTCAAATTAAAAATTTCAATACAATTAGGGTGACAACAAAAATTCACAATATACCCCAATTTGCCAACCACAACAATCTACAAAGATTTTTTTTTTTTTTTAATGGGTGCAATTAAGTTTTTTTTAATCTCCTACTTGTGAGGTGGTAGGAAAATTTAGAAGTTTTGTGACATTAGGACTCTTAACCCGTGTGTGTGTTTGTTTCTAGAAAGAAATTGTGATTGTCCCATATTACTTAAAAAAGTGTGTTATGTGTAATATATCTTACCCCACTCTTCTTTAAAAGTTACCGTAACTTTTGAATAAAATTTTGGTGTGCCTTTATGTTAGAATCTCATTTCCCCTTCCTTGTGTACGTTTTTGTTTCCATAAAATTAAACAAAAAAAAAAAAAAAAACACTGTTAAATTTTATAATAAATACTTTGTGAACAGGTGGGACCAAATTAGGTGAAGATGGCATGTTGGAAAGAGGATCATCACTATTTTAGATGGAATTTTGGCCTGCTTCGTACCTTTGGTCTCTTTCCCTTGGTCCCTTAATTAATTAGGATACCGTCGCTAAGGCGACTTTTTTGTTTTGTTTTAACGAAAGATTGTTATTATTTCTCGGCCAACAAATTAAATGAGAACATGAGGGCACCAAAATTATATTCTTTACCAGAAAAAGAAAAAAGAAAAAAAAAGAAAAAAAAAAAAAGAGCAGTTATCTCTTTCTAAAATTTGGGCCGTCAAGATTGGAATGCTAGCCGGAGATGGAAATTGAATGGAGAACATTACATTCTTTAGCAGAAAAAGAAAAAAAGAGAGCAATTATGAAAAAAGTTAAAGGCCAGTTCAATATTAGCAATTTAGGCTTTATAATGTGTCAGGATTGGTATTTCTTGAATAAGTTTTGATTTTTTTTCTTAGCTATTTTGTTAATTTATTCTCTCAAATCTTTATATGCAAAAAATGTGAAGAATGATTAAAATGTTTTACCCAGTCATAAATATTCATACAAATTAATGTTTTGCTATTAAGTTAAGTATGTAAGGTATTTGAAACCCTCATAATTGAAAATTGTAATAAATCATATATGTGATTTCTTTTTTAGCTGAAAAGAAAATCATATATGTGATTTGTTTTTAACTGGGTGAATAAATTCCCATCAGAACTAGGTGAATAAATTAAAATGGTAAGTTTAGCTATCTTATTTTCGACAAACTTAAATAAACCAATTAATCTCAAATGAAAAAAAGTTCACTTTCAAATTAGTTTGGAGGAAAATTTTATCCATATATAAATATAAAGATTTAAAATACTTTGGTAAAATCACTATTAAAAAGCAAAAGGTTTTACTTATTTGAATGTTACATAAATTTTTGGATGAAAAGTATAGAATACATTTAACAAACATATCATTAGGGATTACTACTAAGTGTATAATTGAAGAGATTTTTTTCATAGTAAATCACTTCTACCATGCTTTCATCTGATGAGCGGATTTAATAGGCATTTTAGGTTATTAGCTAGTAGAAAAACGAAATGAAATTGAAATCATTAGCTAACTTGTGCTAAGATATGCTGATCTTACCACTCCAAGCTTGGCCTTAATGTGTTTGATTCTATCCAGAGAGAATATCATGTTTGATATCATGATTGGCCGATGCTCGACTCCTTCAATCCCAGACCTTATCGGTGTTCGATCATCTTCAACCATAGTACTTTTTAAAAAGCAAAAACCAAAATCAGATACAGAGTTAAAGATCAAGGAAAAAAGTTTGGGAACTCTTCCACAAAAACTTTCTCTGTTGCTTTCTGACTGTGTGTGTTGGCGTGAAGGAAATGTTAGGGGAAGAGAAGGATTATCAGCTCTTTGCAGACAAGAGAGAAGTGCACCCATGAGGGAGTAGCCATCACCAAGCGCATGGTGAAGCTTGAATATGATAGTACCAGCTGCATTGCTTGTTGGATATTTAACAATGTGAATTTCCCATAGTGGTTTGTTTTGTGAAAAATGCTCCATTGAAATCCTTGATATATAATCTTCAAGATATTCATCGTATGATGTGGGTGACAAGCCAGTGGGGAAAATGGGGACATTTACATGCTCTTCAAGCTTCACCTCAACCCGTTTCCATTGCTTCTCTCCTTTTCCATCCATAACCTGTTCACAAATTCTCTCTACTTAGTGCCACTTTTAAAGGGAATAATGTAAGATTTGTAAGGCTTAGTCTAGAACTTGAATACACTACACTTTTATGAAGAATCTAGGATACTTATTGGAGTGGATGAAAGAGGAAGAATGATGATGGTAACAATTTCAGCGAATTGTGCTTTTGGAAATCATCATCCTACAGTTTAATTACATTAAAGAAAAAAAGGACAACAAAAAGAACAATCTTATATTTTTTATTTCGTTCAAGTAGAAAATTTAAAAAAAGTATCTTGACTTCCATTGAAGGCGTATTTGTTATAGTTGTTTAAATAACAGGTTTCAGTATTTAAACAATATTACACATATTTTCATACATTTTTTCACCCACATGTATTTCCAAAAAATGCAAACAATTTTACTAGAAATCTCTTACCAAACGGCTCCTTAACCTTCCATGCATTTTGCCAAGAGCTTTATAGCTCAATTAATTGACATCTTGGTATGTATAATATTTAGGATTTAAATCCTCTCTTTCTGTTATAACTATATATCAAATCATCAAATATCTTCCATTCATTTTTGTTTGTGTATTTCTTAAAAGGGGAAAAAATAGAAAAAAAATAGACAAGATAAAATTATTTTCCAAGAAACTGCAATTTTGTTAGTGGGAAAAACCGCAAAGTAGGTATTTTCTATTTTGAAAAAAAGCAAATAACATAGAGAGAGAGAGAGAGAGAGAGAGAGAGAGAGAGAGAGAGAGAGAGAGAGAGAGAGAGAGAACCATGATGGAGGAAAAGCGTGGATTAATGGGCAGGAACACATCCTTGAGCAATAACATGGTACGGGCGTGGTTGATTGCAATTGGTACCTCAGTTTCCATAACACCCATAATGGATACCGATAGCACAGAGCTGTTATAGTATTGTGCACTAGGACTTGCTGGCCACAATCCTTCCTCTACCTCCATTTTTTTTATTGTTTCTTTAGCTTCTATAATTTTGTATTAGAAACAGTTTAATAGCAGACTTGTGGCATTCAAAGTTCAGCTAGAATGTTATATTTATATTATGGGTAATGCTAACGAGTGCCCTAAGAGTACTTGTTGAAAATGATTGAAATGCCATTGTATTAATGGCAAGCCACAAAAAACTATGCAATGAAATGGAATGTGTTAGTTTGCTTAGAAGAAAAGAAATGTTTTAGAATAAACTCAAAATATCCTTCAGCTTTCACTTTTCTCCATTTAATGTCTCATCTGCATGCGGTCCCACCCAACCCAAAAAGTCCATCCACAGGTGAGATACATAAAGAAGCAGACTAAAAAAATTACTTGTTAATTTTTCCCTCCATTTCACCTTTTTTTTTATTTATTTTTTATTTTTATTTTTTACTTTTTTCCCTCCAACTACTAAAATAATACTTGTGAATTTTTCCCTCCATTTCACCTTTTTTTTTTCTTTTACTTTTTCCCTCCAACTTACTATTTCACCTTTTTATCTCCCACCGTTTTATAGTCATTTTCTTTTTCTTTTTTTTAATCATCACTCTTCTTTTTTCTCACTTTTAAAAACGTACTCTAGAAAAATATTGACACACACTGAAGAAAAATATTGACACACACTGAAGCAAATTAAGAGAGGAGAGGGCTGAAAGGACTTAATCAGAATTAAAAAGGTACTTTCAATTATTTATTTATTTATATTAAAAAAATGATTTTGCTTTATTTTTATATATATATATATATATTTATTTATTTATTCTTGTTATATTATTATAGTTCAAATGAATGAGGCTTTAAGTTCAAATGGGACTCAACTATGCATTTCAAGGAATTATTTTGACTTGAATGAGCTCCATAAAGAAAATACTATTATTTTATTTGAAAAATGGCTATTTATTTTTATTTTTTATATTCAAATATGGTGTTAATTTTTTTTTTTTTAATTCTTGTGACAATATAGCACAAATGGATGAGGATTTTATTGCAAATGAAACTCATCAAAGTGATTCAAGAAATTATATTGAGTTGGATGAGTCTCAGACTTCAAATAATGAAAAAAATAGTGACATTTGTGGAGAGAAAGTTCTTGAAGAATATAATTTTGAGCCTTTTGTTGGTTAATGTTTTCTTAGTGAAGAAGAGGCTTTTATTTTCTATACAACTTATGCAAGACAACATGGTTTTTCTATTCGGAAAGGTCGGCTTGTCACAAAAAATAAAGAAATAGTAAGGCGGGACTTCTTTTGTCATCGAGTAGGTAAACCACTATTAAAAATTGTGGATCCATCTAAGGAGCAAAGAAATAGAGAGTCTTCAAAATGTAGTTGCAAAGCTCATCTAAGGATTGCCTTACGAAAGTCATTTGATATTTTCCCAAAAGAATGGCATGTCACTAAGTTTATTATAGATCACAATCATGAATTGGTGGCTCCTTCGGAAGTGCGGTTTCTTCCTAGTAATCGAATTATCACTAAAGAAGATGAAGACCGCATTCAATTGTTGAAAGAAGCTAATCTTTTGATTAGACAAATAATGCATATTATGGGAACTTGAGAAAAAAGTGGAACATGGACATCTTCCATTTTTTCAAAAAGATATTCATAACCTTTTTGAGAAAATGTGAAGGGAGCATGCAACGAGTGATGCCATGAGCCTCTTACAATATTGCAAAGATGTAAAAGAGTAGAATTCAAAGTTTCAATATGCTTTTAAAATAGACAATGAGAGAAAGTTGGAGAATATTTTTTGGGCACCTTATCCTTGTATTGATTGGTACCAAAAATATGGTGATGTAGTTGTTTTTTACACTACTTATAAGGTGAATGCTTATGATATGCCTTTCGGTGTCTTTGTGGGTGTCAATAATCATGGAAAGACAATTCTCTTTGGTTGTGCACTTCTTCACAACGAAACAATTAGTACTTTTCGATGGGTAATGAAGGTAAATTTTCAATCTTGTAAAGATTCACAATTATTTTTTAATTTGGATAGTATTTGAATTTTGTTGCATTGTAATAATTTTATGTTTGATTAGCAGACTTTTGTATCATTGATGAAGAAGCCACCCAAGTCTACTTTGACTGATCAAGATCCATGGATCACAGAGGCAATTTTAAAAGAATTGCCACTCACAAAACACGCCTTTTGTATATGGCATATTACTGCTAAATTTAGTGGTTGGTTTACATCAATTATTCGTAGTTAATATTCGAGTTGGTGCATGGATTTTTACAAGTTATATAAGTTGGACTCATGTGAAGAATTTGAGCACCAATGGCTACAAGTTATTGCAAAATATGACATGTGTATGAATAAGCATGTGATTGGATTATACCAAATTAAGCACTTTTGGGTACCATGTTACCTTCGTGGATATTTTTTTGGAGGAATGACAACAATGGGAAGATCTAAAAGCATAAATGCCTTTATCAAACGATTTGTTAGTTCCCACATAAGCTTGATCCATTTTGTTAAACAAGTAAGTCATTAGTTACCCTTATAATTTATTTTATTTATGTTTATATTTGTCAATGTTAGTATTTTTTATATTATTTTTTTAGGTCTTGGCGTGTCATTTAAATGCTTTTAATTTGCTGTCATTTTTTAATTTTAGATTGACCTTGCCATTGAAGATGTTGAACAAATACAATCACATGATATAATATTGGAAACGTATAGGAGTTCTTCTTTAAGAAGCCTTTCACCATTAGAAGACTAAGCCCATAGCGTGTTGACACCTTATGCTTTCAAATTATTTCAAGCAGAGTTTGGGAGTGCTACACTATATTCTGTGCTTCAAGAAATGGTAGTGAATTTGTGTTGCAATATTACAAAGACAAAACTAGTCAAAAACACAAAGTTTTGTGAGATGGTGAAATGACTAATTGTAGTTGCAAACATTTTGAATTTTGGGGTATACTTTGTCGCCACATACTTAGGATATTTCTTCACAAAGATTGCCACCAAATTCCACATATGTATCTATTATCACGTTGGAGTTGTGAAGCATCACTAAAGGGAAAAGAATTGTTAGTTTTGAATGATGAAGATTTAGTGGACAAGGAAACCAATATCAATGGTGATGTTAATGATGTGATTGATGAAGATTGTTTTATTTCTTGTCCTCCAATGTAGAAGACAAAAGGCTGTCCAAAGCAGAAACGAATGAAAGGTGGAAGAGAGTTGGGAAAGCAAAAAAGGTCTTGTAGACTTTGTAAGCATATTGGCCATAACATCTCTACATGTCCGGAGAAGAATAGTAGTACTTCCTTAAATTGTGCAAACAAGAAAAAGAAAACAACATCAATAGATATTGGATTGAACCCGATATTTTGTTTGAAATGTTAGGTGAAAGCTTTTTGAGATTGTGAAAGAAAAATTATGACACATATTTTGTTAATGTTGTCATTTTGACAACATGTTTTTGAGAAGATTTGATGGAATTTACTTATTGAACTTTTGCTTTTGCTGAATCGTTGGTTTAATTGTTTAGTATATGTTGCTTTTTAATTATTAAGGATATGTTATTTTGGTGTGATACTTTTATTGTCCCATTTGATTTGAAAATTTTTGTTCATTTTTATCTCTATTTTGATCACTCCCACTCACAGGATGTTGTTTATGAAACTTTCGGTCTAATAGTAATGAATTGGTGGTACGTTAACTATTTTTGTGTTCTCAAAATGAAAATTCTCTTAATTATTAAAATAAATAAATAAATAAAAAGACTAGAAAGATGAAAATGATGAAAAATTTAGAGCCACATTAATGAAAAATGGAAGGAAAAAGAATATATATATATATATATATAATCAGTAATTGTATATATAATAGGATTTTTATTAATATTTAGTGATTTCAATTGATTTTGGGGATTAAATTCAATATCTACATATTTGCTTGTGGTCCATGGACCATGACCAACAGCTTGTGCCAATATTTTTTCTAATTATGTTTTTAGAAGTGAGTAAAAAGAAGAGTGATGATAAATTAAAAAAAAAAAAAAATGACTACAGAAGAGTGGGAGATGAAAAGGTGAAATACTAGATTGGAGGGGAAAAGTAAAAGAAAAAAAGAAAAAGAAAAAGAAAAAGTGAAATGGAGGGAAAAATTAACAAGTAATTTTTTTAGTATGCTTCTTTATGTATCTCACGTGTGGATGAACTTTTTGGGTTGGGTGGGAGTACATGCGGATGGGACATTAAATGAAGAAAAGTGAAAGCTGAAGGGTATTTTGGGTTTATTCTAAAACATTTCTTTTCTTCTAAGCAAACTGACACGTTCCATTTCATTGCGTAGATTTTTGTGGCTTGCCATTAATACAATGGCATTTCAGTAATTCTTAAATAGTGCCATAAGGTCCTTAGGGCACTCGTTAGCATTAATATTATTTAGAGCACCGACAATAAGTTTGTCATTTGTACAGAAAGTAGTAATAACCCTATAAAAAATGTGTTTGGCTATATTACATTTTAATCTTTATATATTTTCCTACCACCTCACATTAGGTATTGAGAGTTGTACCAGTTTGTTTCAACCATTAAAGACAAATAAAAAGAAGAATATGAGAAGGATGGGTTAACAACTCAGAGCCTAATTCATGAGTTTTGATCTGTGCTCCAGATCTTTCATTTTTTTTTTTTTTTTTTGACTTTTGAAACCTTTTAATTTGGATCTTGTTCCGCCTCCATAGCAGCTACCACTGTAACTTCTTCTTTCTTCTTGTCCTTCTTCATTGCTTTTCTTTTCTGTCTTTTGGTTTCTCCACTGCCAATGCATGCCAGTTGTGTGCTTTTTACATTTTACTTTTGAGTAATGCTAGGAACAAATAAAATAGCACAATTTTGAGCCACAACTTGCCAAATGGCGAGTTATAAGTCACCTCGCGAGTTGTGGCACAAATTTGTGCAATTTTATATGTTCCTAGCATTACTCTCTACTTTTCTTATCATGGTCAATGATGTTAGATGATTAGATAGGAGTAGTGTGGGAAAAGCACATAGCTGGTTTTTTTTTTTTTTTTTTTAACTCTTGTTATTTATTGTAAATGTATTGAGGTAATGTATAATGACTAGGGATGGCAATTTCTCGGCCAAATACCCTTAATTTTAAAACTATGTAATAAAATCTCATTCTTTTGAAATTATCTAGCAAAATGCCCTTATTTTGAGACTCGATTTTAGCAAAATTGAGTTTTATGTAGAACTCGATATCATTAAAAATCGAGTTCCATATGCTTTGTGCCATGGTGAAAGTCGCTGAAGTGATTATTCTAATTAAAAAAGGTCACGTAGATATGAGTAGTGTGGGAAAAGCACATGGCTGCTTTTTTACTTGTCTCAAAGTCATGTTTTTGTTTTTTTGTTTTTAACTCTTGTTATTTATTGTAAATATATTGAGGTAATGTATAATGCCTAGGGATGGGAATTTCTCAGCCAAAATGGGTAAATACCCTTAATTTTAAAACTATGTAGTAAAATGTCATTCTTTTGAAATTATCTAGCAAAATGGCCATGTTTTGAAACTCGATTTTAGCAAAATTGAGTTCTGTGTAAAACTCAATATCATTAAAAATCAAGTTCCATGTGCTTTGTGCCATGGTGGAAGTCGCTGACATGGTTATTATAATTAAAAAAGGTCACGCAGAACTTGATTTTGTTAAAATTGAGTTCTAGTACAATTTTTTTTAAATACAACTCAATTTCTGCAGAGTTCTAGGAAAAATTTATTTTAAAAAATAAAGTAGAACTTGATTTTAGGAAATTGAGTTCTATTTAGTAAAAGAGTACACAATAACATCAAGTGGTATGCATATTCTAGATTGTGATACTTAGTATATTTGTGTCTCTTTGCTTAAATTGAATATAAAAAAGTATCGATTGTATGTGTGGTGTGCATATTCTTGTTGATGATTTTGCAAAATCAAATCAACGGTGGAGATCAAACCCATAAAATCAACTTAACCACCATTAGTCGTCGCACCCACAACCACTGCAACCCATACAATTCAGCTACTGTAACCCATAAAATTCGGCCAACAACCACCAAAAAAAAAAAAAAAAACCCACAACATCAACCCAAAACTACACCACAACCACCACTACCCGTCGTACCCACAACCTATAAAATTCAACCACTGCAACCCATAAACTTCAGCCCACAACCACAAAAAAAAAAAAAAAAAAAAAAAAAAAAAAAAAAAAAACCCATAGCAACAACAAAAAAACTACCATTGCAACCATAATAACCTCCGACACAACACATCTTCAATAGCTTTAATCGTCCTCCCACACCCCGATCAGTGTCGAGTTGGGAGGAATACGATGGCGCTAACCTAGGTAGAGTTGATTGAGAGAGAGCTGATGCAAGGTGGCGTGGTGGACGACGTGCGATGTCGGTGACGTGGAGAGGCGGCAGCGTGGCTGAGAGAGAGAGAGAGAGAGAGAGAGGGAAGAGAGTTGAATAAATGAATTTTTTAAAAATCAATTTGTGTGTGGTGTTCCTTAAAATCAAGTTGTATTGTAAAAAATTATATAAAACTTGATTTTACTAAAATTGAGTTTTGCTTTATTTTTAAAAAAATTGTTTTCAAAGAACTTGATACTACAGATATCGAGCTGTATTTTAAAAAAGTTGTATTAATTTTTTTTTTCAAAGAACTCGATACTACAAATATCGAGCTGTATTAAAAAAAAATGTATAGAACTTGATTGTACTAAAATCAAGTTCTATGTGGCTGTTTTTAATCAAAAAAGTCATGCCAGCAACTTTTACTATTGCACAAAGCACATGAAACATGATTTTAGTGATATTGAGTTCTATGCGAAACTCAATTTTGAATTAGGAGCATTTTGCTAGATAGTTTCCAAAAAATGACATTTTGTTACATGGTTTTAAAATTAAGGGCATTTATCCATTTTTCCCCAATGTCTCTCTGTGCCACCTTGATTTGCCCCACCCCACTTCACCTTGCGAGGATTTTTCCCACCCCATAAAGGTGGTGGGACGGAGATGGGGTAAGATTTTTTCCGCACCTAGGGCAAGGCGGGGATGGGTTTAGGCTTTTTAGCCCCGCTTCATCCTTGCCCCGCCCTGCTTTATTAGTATTAAAGATTTAGTTTGTATTACTAAGTATTTAATTGCATGGATTCTCAAAAAAAAAAAAAAAGTATTTAATTGCATGAACATTAAGACCTTTTTTTTTTATTGTATATTATATTGTCAAACACTTTAGATAATATTATTCAGTCCTTACTAAAAACTAGTTTGATATGATGTAATAAATTTAATTTTAACTTAACGTATATTTATATTAATGAAACATGTTTAAAAAAATTGTAGTAACATATTAAAACAAAATAAAGTTTTGACAGGTGGGGCAGGACCCTGCGAAACCTCAAGGGGTGAGGACGGGGCAAAGAAGTTTTCCCCGCCATGTGGGGTGGGGCAGAAAAGGGGTAAGATAAAACCATTTGGGGCAGGGGTGAAGACCCCATCCTTCGGCTCCACCCCGCCTTGTTGTCATCCCTTAATGACTTATATATTAAATTTATGTTGGTACATCAGTAGCAATTGGACCAAAATATTTCCTTTCTTTGACCAAGCCAAATTGGTTTCTAGTATAGTATTAAGTTAGTCATACTAGAAAAAATAAGACCTTAAAAAGTTGTTCATAAACAAATAAACTAAAAAGCTAAAAGGAAAAAAAGTTATTGCCAAACAAACATTTTTTTTAGAGATCCACCTAAATACAGTTTCACTAGTTTTGAATTATACATAGAACTTTTAAAATCTATCAATTAAAACTCTAGTTTTCTTGGGTTTGACCTTGGTGTTTGATTTTCAGGATTGTGAGGTTTTTAAAGGCCAAAATGGCCATATACCACAGTTTGCGAAATATTTAGCAATTTACCTCCTTTTTGAAACTTGAGTTTTCCGTGTAACTCAAGTTCCAGAAACTCAAGCTCTTTGAAAAAATTGCATTCAAGTATGCCATACTACTTTTTATGGAACTCAAGTTACATAAAAAAATGGTGGCTATTTTCCATGGAACTTGAGTTTGTGAAACTTGAGTTACATGGCAAACTTGAGTTTCACAAACTTGAGTTTTAAAAAAGTGATAGATCCCTAATAATTTCGCAAACAATGGTAGATTCATGCATATTTTGCCAAATAGTGGTACTTGACCATTTTGGCCAGTTTTTAAATTGATATGGTTTCACGTTTCAATTAAAAATAAACAGTAACATAAAATTTAATTTGAAAAATCTTAAGATTTAGTTTGAAACTTCTTAACTTTAGGTTTGATTGTACTTTCTACTTTCTACCATAGAGTACTGGACCTGTGTTTGTGTAAATCATTTTAACCCAAAATAAACTAAAAATATTATTCTCTTCCAAAAAGAACATTGTGGGGGCCTTTTCACGTTAATGGGCCAAAACCCATCTACTACACCAAGGCCTATGAGTTAGTGGGTAAGGGGGTTGGAACTGGCCTTGTGGTGTTATATTGTAGGCAAGCTTGAGCGCAAGCCAGGCATGCCCAATACTTAGAGGAATGGGAACGGTACGACATGCTAGATGCAACAGATGTTGTCACAACAGAATAACTGTTACAACGAACACAGCGAAAGATACTACAGCAAAACGACTTTTATAGTAAAGAATAACAAAAGAAACTACTACAGGACAACTAATACCGTGAATAAAATAAAAGATAATACAGTACCTTACCCGAATGTATAAGGATTGGAGGCTCTCTCTCTACTTACCCCTATGGCATGCATCAAGTGGTCTCAGCCATTTGCTTGTCTCTTTTGGGCGAAATGCCATCCCAACAAGGCATTTTCCCTGAAAGAAACCTCATCAAAAACCCCAAAATTGACCCCCTTTTCTCCCCACCACCAAACCACACCTTTTGAATCCCTTGACTGAGGGCTCACCTCTCCTGTATTGGCTAGGTACAAGTAGGTGGTGCTTCAGCCTGTGTGAGTTCCACTGTCCTCTGTGTTTGTCTTCTTTTACTCTCATGCCATTTTTGCCGTTCTTGCCTTGTCTCATTCTACTGTGTGTCCTAGGTTCATGCTTATCCCCACGGTGTGAATAGCGTGGGCTCTTGGGTCTGTACTGCCTCCTTTTATCCCTTCGTGGGCCTGGACATTGCCTTGGTAGAAGCTCCTGCCTGTCTAGCTCGTTGGGCTTCAATTTCTATTGCTCCTTTTCTTGCCATGCCTATGGGCTTGCCATGTTGGCCCATTGGATGTGTTACCTCTTCCTTTGAGCTTTCATGACCAATTTACTTTACTTTTACCTCTTGTTGTGCCCATGGGTCTATTGGTTGTCTTTCCTGCCTCGTTGGCACATTTGATTTATTACCTCTTTTCTTGGATTTCCACGGCCTATTTACTTTACTTTTACCTCTTATTGTGCCCATGGGCCTATTGGCTGTCATTCTTGCCATGTTGGCCCATTAGGTTTATTACCTCTTGCTTAGGCTTCCACGACCCATTTATTTTACTTTTACCTTTTTTTTGTGCCCATGAGTCTGCTAGCTGTCATTCCTATCATGTACCTCTTTTTTTGGACTTCCACGGCCCATTTACTTTATTTTTACCTCTTTCATTTTCCTTTTTCTCTCACATTCTCCTATTGTTGGACTTCTTTTGTCATTGGGATTTTTGTCAAAAATAGGCATCAACAAATATTCCTTAATTTGTAGTCACATGCACATCCCTTTTATTCTTTGTCACATCACCACCATCATGCCGACGGCCAACATGGCCACTAGTACCCAACTACCATTAGCTCTCACCGCTACCACAATTATTGCCACTTTTGATATTATCTTCACCACTGTCATCACCTTCACGGAAACTACCATCATCTTGGTCCTTATTATCTATAATAAAATATCTATCATTATATAAATGAACTTAAATACCTATATAATTGATTCTAAAAAAAAAAGACCAAAATAATTTAAAATTGTTAGGTAAATTTATCTGCTTTGGACTTCTTTGTTTATAGTTATATGTCAAAATCGCTAAATTAAAGCACAATCAAAATAATATTCTTAAAAAAATTCTCAATACCGAAATAAAACAGAACATAAAATGTAAAGAATAAAAAAAAGGTGCTATAATAAAGATTGAGAAAGTGAGAACATAGTGTGTCAAATTTACAAAGTCCCAAAGTTACTCACATAAGTCAAAGTTAAAGATGTGTAAATTTGTAAAGTTGCTACAATAACCATGTAAATATAGATGGTTACCATGGTTTTTAGATCCGAACCGTTCAAAGAACGGGCGATGACGTCATAATTACTTTAATAATTAATTAAAGCCTAAATATAGATATTAAATTTATAAAACTAGCAAAATTGATTAATATATCTATATATGTGAGGGAAATTTAATGATTTTCAAGCATATATTTAATAATTAAATAAGAAAGTTAATAAAATAAAATAATAACCTTGAAAACATTAAAATTTATGATTAATTTTTGAAGTAAAGTTGAATATCTTTGAGAGATTTTAATTATAATTTTTTTATATTCCTTGTAAGAGATGAATAATTTAATTAAGTACAATAGAATTGTGCTAAGTTGTTTCTATAAAAAAAAAAAAAAAAAATTGCGTTAAGTTTACTTCAAGTATTTTTTTTGCTATTGTTAAGCATCAACTTGCAAGCTTAGTTGAGTGGTTAGACTTTAGCTCCAACTCTGACTGTGCCTAGGTTCTAAACTTGGTGAGCGCACTTTTTTTTTTTTTTTTTCTTAATTAACAAGCATGATTGAACCGGGGTTGGACAATAAATCCGGTTCTCTATGCTTAAAAAATCAGATTTTAGTCTGGTTCCCGATTAACCTGGTCAGACTACCCAGTCTGGTCCGGGTCTAAAAACCTTGATGGTTATTGTAACTTTGTATATTATTATTAATTTTTTTTTTTTTTGTCTTACCTCTTGTCTCACCAAATGCCTCTTTTTTTGTGAGTTTCAGTTAACACAACTGATAAAATCTCTAATGATTGTATAAAAGATTTAGGGTTCAATCCTCGTCTACACTAAAAACTGATTGGTGTCTAGGTTTGATGATAAAGAGCTATCATCGGGAGCGGACGCCATAGGTTTAAACTCTCTCAAGAAAAAAAAAAAAAATCCTCTCTTTCTTTCTCTTTGTCTCCCTCTTTATGAAGATAATAATATACAAAGAATGAAGAATGGTTATCTATATAATAAAGATTGAGAAAGTGAGAACATAATGTGTCAAATTTACACATTCAAGCCCAAAAGTTACTCACATCAGTCAAAGTTAAAAATGTGTAAATTTGTAAAGTTGCTTCAATAACCATGTAAATATACATGGTTACAGTAACTTTGTATACTGTATATCATTATTATTATTTTTTTATACATGGTTACTTTAATTGGATTCTCAACTTTGCACCACGTGTCCCATTTAATTTTTAATTTTGTGCCAAATGAATTATTGAGTGTAAAAATCAAAGAGTCCAAATTTAATTAAATTTTAACTTGGATTTCAATTGGAGTCCAATTTTCTACCACATGTCCATCTAAGTTTTTAATTTTTGTAACAAGTGTATTATTGGATGTGAAAATCAAAGAGTATAAAACTAATTAAATTCTAAAACGAAGCATAAAATATAAAGGATAGAAATAGTGATATTTTATATTTCGACTATATAAATTTTGTTTGAGTTTGTTTGTGGTTACTTAATTTGCTTTGGTAGAGATATGATGATAAGCAATTACTTTAAAATGCATATTATAAAATATTGCTTTTACTTTTAGCATCCGCTTGGCACAAATTCCTTAAAATTAATTTTGTTGTGAATAAATTATTGGTCTTATTTTTTTTCCTTTAATCCATCTTCATTTTAAATGATATATAGAAAATTAATTTTAAATTAAAGGAGGATGTAATATAGTTGTAATATTGTTTGTAATAATTTTTTTCTAATTACGATTTATATGTGTCTTGCACATACTTTAAAACTAATAATAAATAAAAAGTTGAGAATTCATCCTAAAAAGAAAGGTTGAGGAAGTAATGTGGTTTTATTTATTTATTTATTATTATTATTATTATTATTTTTTTATACCAAGCAAAATAGTTCATAGCGTTAAGATAGGTGTGCTTATGCCACAACCATAACTACAACTTTTTTTATTTTATGTAAAAGTGCCACAACCACAACTTGGTAGTTAAAATGTCTTTACCATTCAATGGATTTTGGGGAGACGTCTCTTTAATGAGTAGGGACCCATGTTTTAAATTTTTAATTAAAGCAGGATGGTACACATGGTCTAGGACTTACTTGTTAGGAGCAAATAAGTTACCTCACACCAATGACTACATAGGAGTGGCAATTCGTGTTTGTAGGTCGGGTTCGTGTTGTGTCAAGCCATTAGTATTAGGATATATGAGTTGACTCGAACCCGGCCTATTTAGTAAATGTATCAGGAATCCTCAACCTGAACATGACCTGTTTATTAAACAGGTCGACCCAACTCGACACATTTAACTCATTTAATTAACAAGTCATGTAAATGTCAATACAAATGACCCATTTAATAACCTATTTGATTAATAGGTCATACCAAACCTATATAATTTTTATCAATTCCCATATATCTAAAATTAAAATACAATTACAACTATAAATGTAGTAATAAACATATAAAAACAACAATTAATTAAGCAATAATATCAAAATAACTAATAATTTTATAAGCTAAACGGGTCAAACAGGTCAGATGAGTTCGCATGTTGAACAAAACACGACCCGTTTATTAAACGGGTTAACCGTATCAACTCGAATATGACCCGAATCCGTTTAGCCTCAAACCATAACTTGTTTATAAACGGGTTAGTTATGTTGGGTTCGTGGGTCGTATCAGATTTTACCACCCCTATGACTACCTGATAGGGACTCACTACTTCCAACCTCCCGAAAGGGATATTAGTTTAACAATATTACATACACTTTAGTTCAATGTTATAAATTTTTTCACAATATCTTATATAGTAAATTGTGATTAATGCATCCTCATATTTATATGGATTATGATTAACATGATTTATAAGTTTCACTTAACTCAACTAGTAAAATCTTCTATCACCATAAGTTGAATTTTATCGTATCTATTAAAAAAACTAGTTGACATAATTTTTATTATGCACAAATTATAAAATTTTGTATTAATAATTATAAAAAAAATTCTCTAAATCAATTTTGAAGAAAATTCAACTAATTCACTACATGACAATTGATAAAGTCATAAACCATTAATAAATACTTTTAATCGCATGATACGTTTACATACACTTTTTAATTTAATGTACATGGTTTTTTCTTTTCTTTTTCAAAAAATAGTTAAGTATAATAGAAAAAAAAAAAGGTTTTTAATGTTAAAATATATAAGGATTTAAAAAAAAAGTAATGTAAATTAAAAAAAAAAAATTGACAGATTTTGGAAATAAAGTCAGCTTGGTAGTTGTGGCCAGCCGAAATCCCAACTTTAGTACTATTCCTTGATGGTACTAAAGTTTATGTTGTCTTTTATTGCAGCATTAAATAACCACAATCACAACCACCACAATCAGTACAACCTTCTACTCTTCTTTTATCAAAACACAATCACAATCACAATCACAGTCACAATCACAACGACCTTCTACTCTTCTTTTATCACACACGAGTTTAAATATTTTGTTCTACTTTTTTTTTTTTTTTTTTTTACTCTATACTTCATCAATAAAATTTTGTCACATATTCACTTAATTAATTAAATATTATTATTAATTAATAATAGTAGTATTAATAAATTAATAATGATAATATTTAATTAATTAAGTAAACATATAACAAATTTTTATTAATAAAGTATAAAATGAAGCAATAAAAATTAGACAGAAAATTTAGACTCATCAAATATATATATATATATATACCAAAACAAAAAAAAAAAAAAAAAAATCATTTGAAATGAATTGAGTTAGTCAAATGATTTTAACTAAGCCGCTGATGTGTGGCCAGATCTATGCCTAGGCCGGTGATTTTCGTACAAACTTTAGCTTTCTTTCGTTCATATTGAAAAGACAGAATCCTGCCGCCAACTTGTTCCTCTAATTTTTTTAGGTAATGAGCATTAAATGGTTGACTGTTTTTTTTAACGAGGTTTGTGGTAATAAGAGCAATGGCATTAGGTGCGGTTAAGGCATTCAAATTAGTATGGCTATAAATTTAGCGGTATAGTTTTATAAAAAATTATTTTATTTATTTTACCATATCATTTTATAATATATTCAACATTAATAAATTTATATTTTTAGCTATTTGATTAAAATAATATAAATAATTCTTAAAAAAGCAGTGTAAACACAACTAAAATAGATTTTATTAATAAAAAGTAGTGTGAATACAATAATTTAATAATATATATATATATATATATATATGAGCTATATTGTACAGTCAAAAGTAGCTGTTCAATATTGTAGCCACATTTTAGTATTTGGTGATGCTAAAAATAGCAATATAACATTTTAATGGACATGAGTATGATATGGAAACTCATATTCACTTTAATTGAACTAAACAATCAATCTGTCAAAAACTATATACATAAAACATGAACTAAACTATGAACCTGTTGAAACTTATATCAAAAGCCGAAAACATTTCTATAGATGCAATATAAATATCAAATAGTCAAATTGAAGTTATTTCAATTGAACTAAACTACCAATAAAGTCCACAAAAAACTTACATACATAACTTATTTCCAATAACATTAACTCACACAGCAAACCCATGGAATTCAACAACCATTAAGCTTGCAACTTCTTTTGATGACAGATGATACTTAAAGTTAACAAAACACTATCAATGATAGCTTCATAAAGAAAAGGAAACAAATAAACTAAACCAAAAGTTTTTACGACTCGCCTTGTAGTCAGGGTAGCTCCACATGGAGTCCAGAGTGGTTATAGGACCACATGGCCTAGAAAAAAAAATAGTACATATAAATTTTAAAAATTTATGATTTTTTTTATCTAAATTTTGTTAGGCCCAACATAATTTAACAAAGTTTGGTAACAAACTTGGTTGTAGACTAAGGTTACAACTCCATTCAATATTTTTATTATTTGATGTGAATTTTGACAAATCCACCATTGGATTACATTTTCTTCTTAAACCCTCCATACTAGTAAAATTTTAAGAATATCAAAGATAGATAGCTATGTCATCAATTAAATGTTTAGATTTCTAGTTTTTGTAGTCTAAAATTATACATAAAAAAATAAATTTATGGATTAAATAGTAAATAGTAAACAACATCCAATTAACATGAAATTTGACATGTGCATGTCAAGTTTAAGAAAATAAAGAACATGCAATTAATCGGTTAGATTTTCAAAATACATAATCATGTTAATTTATATAGTGAGAGTTGTCGCCTTAGGCTACAACTAAGTTTGTAGCCAAATTTCCTTCTAAGATAATTCGTAGAAGAAAATTGTATGACTTTATGTATTTGTGTGTGTGTGTGTGTGTGTGTGTGTGTGTGTGTGTTTGTCTTCAATATATGAAGTTCACTTTTTATTAGATTTTGTATAATTTAAATTTGTTAATGACCACCTTGTAAAATTGTTTTGGAGCCACCACAACATGTAATTGCCATAAATGTTCAACGAGGTCCAGTTGGATTTGAGAATGAACTTCTTGGTCCCTAATGCGTTGATGAACTTGAATTAACTCCATAAATTCATTTGTCTACTTGCGCGACATTGGTGTACATAGAATCTCATCAATTTTTTCATAATCAACTTCTACTGCTTCAACTTCATCTCACTTATCTTCAATAATCATGTTATGGAGAATTATGCATGCTTTCATGATGTCTTGAAGCATTTCATGATAGAAAAACCGAGTAGGTCCACGTACAATTGCAAATCGTGCTTGAAGCACTCCAAATGCATGCTCTATATCCTTCTTGTGTACCTTTTGAGCTTTTGCAAATAATTTTCTTTTTTGTTTGAGTGGAGCTGGTATTTTCTTCACAAATGCTAACCACTTTGGATATATACTATCGACAAGGTAGTTTCCAATTGTGTAGTTATTATCATGATTTTAAAAATCGAACCGATCAAACAATCGAAAAGGTAGTGGTTCTCAATTTTATGGTTGAACCAATGATTGAACCGGTGATGTCATATTTAACTAATTAATAATTTTAAATTATAAAAATATAAATAATAGAATATCTAATAAGTTTAAAACTAAGAATATTTCATTTTAAATACATAATTTTGTTTATGAAAAATATGTGAATTTAATTATCACATATTATATTTAGAAAATTAAAATAATAAATGCACAACTTATATATAGTATTAAAACTATTTAGTATGAAATTAACAATACATAATAAATTAGTAATTCTTTCAAAAAAATGAAAATAAAAATTGTACTATTACTTATTATTTAATTTATATAAATTATTATTGTACATTTTTTACATTTATTATATATATTGTGCTTTGGCTACATTTATAATATATTATTACTATTATTTACTTAAATGATCACTTGGTAATCATGAAGTGGTGGTTCAATTGCAAAGGGAGTTGAATGTCTTGCTAGGTAAGGAGAATCGTATGTGGTATCAACGATCTAGAGCTCAATGGTTGGCTTGTGGAGACCGAAACACAAAAATTTTTCATGGGGTAGCTAATCAAAGAAAAAGGAGGAATTTTATTAAAGGTATTCAGGATTCTCATGGTGTCTGGGTTTCGGATGAGAGGGTTGTAGGGGCGGTTTTTGTTGATTTCTACATTAGATTGTTCTCATCATCAAACCCGTCAGATTTGGAGCGTGTATTGGCAGGAGTGCAGCCCGTGGCATTAAAACAAATGGCTCCTTTAAAAGCTCTGGGTCCAGATGGGATGCCTCCTTTGTTTTATCAAACCTTTTGGCCAGACATTGGTATGGAAGTATCAAATGCAGTCTTTTCCTGTCTCAATTCAGGTAATCTCTTGAAGTCTATCAATCATACTTTCATTACTTTGATTCCAAAGGTTAACAATCCTGAAATGGTTGCTCAATTTAGGCCTATTAGTCTTTGTAATGTCATTTATAAAATTCTAAGTAAAGTCATTGCCAATAGGTTAAAAGCTATTTTAAAGTCCATTATTTTTGAAGCTTAGAGTGCCTTTGTTGCTGATAGGCTTATTTCCAATAACATTCTTATTGCCTTTGAGTCTTTGCATCATATGAAAACTCAATGTTCAGGAAAGATAGGTTTTATGGCTTTAAAGATTGATATGAGCAAAGCGTATGATAGAGTGGAGTGGGTCTTTTTAGAGAAAATTTTGTTGAAGATGGGTTTCCAAGATACTTGGGTGGCCATGATTATGCAATGCATCACGATGGTGTCTTATTCAATTCTGGCGAATGGTGAGCCTAAGGGTCTTATTTATCCTTCTCGAGGTCTGAGACAAGGTGATCCTTTGTCACCGTTCCTATTTTTATTCAGTGTGGAAGGATTAAATGCCCTTCTTCGTCAGGCCATAAATAATGGGGAGATTATAGGATATTCCATTTGTAGAGTAGGAGCAAAAATTACTCATCTCTTCTTTGTCGATGATTGTTTGTTATTTTGTAGAGAAACTTCTGATGAATGTGCTAAAATCCAATCTATTCTTGCTTGGTATGAGGCTGCTTCTGGTTAGCAAGTTAATTCAGATAAGACAACGGCTTTCTTTGGTCGGAATACTTCTGTGGAGGTACAAGAAGAATTAAAAGTTTTACTGGGGATGCCAGTTATAAAAATTATGAGAAGTACTTGGGGCTCCCTTCCTTTGTGGGTCGTAAGAAGAAAGCGTGTTTTAATCATATAAAAGAACGAATTTGGAATAAAATGCAAGGGTAGAAGGAAAAGTTTTTGTCTCAGGCCGATAAGGAAATAATGATTAAAGTGGTGGTTCAATCAATTCCAACATACTTATGAGTGTTTTTCGGCTTCCAATTGGTCTTCTCAAAGATATAGAAGCTATGATTTGTAAGTTTTGGTGGGGGGTTCTGAGAATGCTAGGAAGATCCATTGGATTAAATGGGGGACTCTTTGCTCTTCAAAATCGATTGGAGGTATGGTTTTCATGACTTACGATTGTTTAATGATGCAATGTTGGAGAAGCAAGTTTGGCGCTTATTTCATGATAGGAACTCGTTGGTCTATAAGGTGTTTTGGGCAAAGTATTTTCCTTCTGCCAATATTTTTGATGCAATAATCTACCCTAGATGCTCTTTTGCTTGACGAAGTACTTTACGAGCTAGAGAAAGGGTTTTGAGGGGTGCTTGGTGAAGGGTGGGGGATGGGAGCAATATTAATATCTGGCGTGATTGTTGGTTGTCATCTGATAAGGAGGGGGGGGGGGGGGTGGGATTTTATCTCTGTAGATGGATCTTTCTTTGAAGGTGGTCCGTGACTTGTTTCTGCCTGGCACTAATCTTTGGAATGGGGAGCTTCTTGATTTGAACTTCTACTCGTGGGAAGCTAAGGCTATCAAAAGTATTCATGTCAGTCAATTTAAGGCATCTGATTCTTTGATATGGCTTCACACGTCTGATGGAGTGTATTCGGTTTGGAGTGCTTATCACTTATTGGCCGCAACACAGCACCAGGATCAGCCTAGCTCGTCGGATGTGAAGGCTAGAAAAGGTTTGTGGAATGGATTATGGAAGTTGCGGATTCCTAACAAGGTGTGACATTTCCTTTGGCGTGCTATCCATGAGTCTCTGCCCACTAAACTTAATTTGCAAAGGTGTCAGGTGCTGAATTCTGGAATTTGTGAGGCTTGTGGTGACTGTGTTGAGTATGGAATTCATGTTTTGTGGTTCTGTGATGCCGTGAAGCCTATTTGGATGTTAGATGCTCGGTTTTCCTTTCTTCGTGCTCATCAATTCTCTAATTTTGGTGATTTGCTCTAGTTCTTATGCTTGCGTGGATCGTCTAATCTGATTGCTTTGTTTGCTATGGCTGCGTGGGGTATTTGAGAGAGGAGAAAAAATTTGAGAGAGGGGCAGAAGACTTAGGGTACTGAGGTTGTGTTGCTTCGGGCTTCAGAGCTGCTGCAGGAGTATCGGGATGTGCAGCTACTGCCTCCTCGAATGACTATTCAGACCAAGGACTTGAGTTGGAAGCTGCCTAATTCTAGTTTTTTTAAAGTAAATTTTGATGGTGCCTTATTTTTGGATTCGAGGTATGTAGGCTTAGGGGTGTTTGTTAGGGACTCGACTGGGCTAATTATAGCTACTTTAAGTCAGAGAGTGAGGCTCCCAGGTTCAGTTGATGTGGTGGAGGCTTTGGCAGCCCGTAGGGCCATTTGCTTTGCCAAGGAACTAAGCCTTCATCATTTGGTGATTGAAGGGGATTTGTTGCGAGTTATTCAGGCCATTATTGATACTAGGCCAGTTCAGACTTTGTATGTGCATATTATTGATGAGATTAGATTTTTGTCTTCTACAGTCAATTGTAGTTTTTTGCATGTTAATAGGAAGGGTAATAAATTAGCTCATGCCCTTGCTAGAAGAGCAATTTTATTTGCAGATACTGATGTGTGGATGGAAGAACTTCCACGGGATTTTGATGATGTAGTTTAGTTTGTTTTTTCCAGTAATAAAGTTCATTTAACTTTTCCTCAAAAAAAAAATTTATATGATCAGTATGGCAAGTAACATGTAACGTAGCTTTCTCCTTCGTATCAAAGTTTATGAAATAGGATAAAATAGCTCAAAGGTTGCCAGAAGCCCAAAAGCAAAAAACACACCCCCAAAAGAACGACACCAGTATATACACTACAAGACAACATTGAAAAAAAACACAAAACAAAACAAAAAACCAAAAACTTTAATATTAACCACTAAATATCATGGGTTCAAATTAACTCAACTAGTAAAGTTTTTGATAGTTGAATAAGAGATCTGAGGCATTAAACCAAATGCTAAAAAAAGTGAAGCACACCAAGTAATGCGTGTCGTCAAAATTAAATTGATGTCGTGACAAGGTGGGCTTCCCTCCCTACAAAATTAAAAGAGACGAATCCTCATAATTCTTTTTGCTGAGAAATTTTTTATTTATTTATGAGGATTCGTCTCTTTTAATTGAGATTGGACCAACTCAAGTAATTATTGATAATAAGAATAATTAAATAACTTATGAAAAATAATTTTATCATTAAAACACTTTTCAAAATATGTAATTTATTCTTTTTGCAAAAACGTGACATTGTTTGAAATTTCCTCATTCATTTAAACTCTATACTTTCTTATAATAGCTTGTCTTAACTGCATAAGTCTAAACATGAATGTATTATGACAATTACATTTGCAAAGAAGTGTTAAGGTAGTCAATGTCAGATAAATAATAGATAGATATGGAGAAGGAAGCATAGGAATAAGGGTGTTTTTAAACCGTGGCGGCTTTAGGAATTATTTTTAGGCTGATTACTAAGAAATTTAAATTGTACAAAATCTAATAAAGCGATAATTTGAATATTTGCTATAATTATAAGTCGAGTCACTAAGAAGAGTAAAATTGTTGTGACTGCAAACCCAAAAAGAATATAACTATCGCCACCATCAAGGAGAACTAACAAACAATATTTTTCTTGGTACCATTTTTTAGGAAAAAAATGAAATTGGAGATTATTTTTATTGAATTGGTTGAATGAGCTATAAATTTGAATGTTTAGTGATTTTTATCATTTTGTTTTATAGTAGGCTTTTTGTTGAATAATTAGATCACTTGTTATTATTTGGTCTTATCTTGTTTTTGTTTGATTTATGTTTGCTGTTATTTAGGCTAATATTTATTGTTGTTATTCGTTAGGTTCTAAGACTTTAGGAATTAATGCATTAGAACTTCAATATGTATTATGTTGGCAAATCATGATAAAAAAACAGAGTATAGGATTTGGCTTGCTCAAAGTGTGATTTAATGTAAAATTGAAATTGAGTGATTGTAGGATTTATTGGACAAAATCTGCAAACCTCGATCAATCGAAAATTAGACTCGATCGATCGAAACTTGTGCAAATTTAATTTTCTGCAAAAATTCCAATTCAGCCTAAGCCCATATGACTTATAGGATTTTGTGTTTCACTCCAAGTATAAAAGGAAAAACCTCAGTTATGTTTTAGAAGTCTTTTGGAGAGTTGTATGTTGAATCTTCTGTGAGATCTAGAGGTGTTTACCTTCATACACACACACAGAGTTGTCAAGATCAAGATTCACTTTAAGAACTTGATGATCTCTTTACTTGCTGCATAAAGAACTTTAAAGAAGATCTGAAACCTTTGAGTGGAGTCTCAAAGTCACAAGTATGAGAACTTGTGGTTACTGCAGATCAAAGAAAGAAGTAGTCTGTGGACTCAGAGCTGTCACGTGGTTATGGTAGTAAGTTTTCTACTCGAGGTAGTAATAGGATGTTAATGGTCTAAGTTCTATTGTAAAAACTTTAATTCTTTCATAGTGGATATGTTTTTACCTTAAGAATAACTAGGTTAAATCCTCAGTTATGTTTTAGAAGTCTTTTGGAGAGTTGTATGTTGAATCTTCTGTGAGATCTAGAGGTGTTTACCTTCATACACACACACAGAGTTGTCAAGATCAAGATTCACTTTAAGAACTTGATGATCTCTTTACTTGCTGCATAAAGAACTTTAAAGAAGATCTGAAACCTTTGAGTGGAGTCTCAAAGTCACAAGTATGAGAACTTGTGGTTACTGCAGATCAAAGAAAGAAGTAGTCTGTGGACTCAGAGCTGTCACGTGGTTGTGGTAGTAAATTTTCTACTCGAGGTAGTAATAGGATGTTAATGGTCTAAGTTCTATTGTAAAAACTTTAATTCTTTCATAGTGGATATGTTTTTACCTTAAGAATAACTAGGTTAAATCCTCTCTAGGTTTTTTACCGGTTAGGTTTTCCTGGATCATCATATCGTTATGTACCTTATATTTCTGCTTTATTTGCATAATATGATATTATTGTGTTAACCTAAAACTGAATAATTTATCTAAGTAATCACTTGGCTAAATAACTAGGTTAAACAACTTATTTTCCATTTCAATGGCTCTTAAGTAGGACTGTGCAAACCTTTATCGGAGCCGACAAGACCGACCGGCACCGACACTCCCGCACTGCCGCTGCCACCGACTGATGGAGCCGATGTTGACGATCGGAACGCGAACGAAGTTCCGATGTTAGTGCGGTGAAGAGATCGGAGAAGGAAATCCAGCACCGTTGAGAGCCGAACTAAACCGATGAATGCTTCTGCGTTCTACTTTCTGGGCTTTTGGCTTCTGCTTGGTGCTTACGGCGTCGTTTACCTAGTAAGTAATAAGTATCCTTTTTAATTTTTTTTACTAAAAACGGCGTCATATTGGTATTATTATTAAAAAAAAAAAAAAAAAAAACACAAAACGGCACCGTTTTATATATATATATATATAAAGAAATAAATATATTTCTTTTATATTCAAAATTTGTCAAATTTTAGCTGAACTTTAATGTGGGTTGATAGTTGATGCACTATAGTTGGGACAGGTGCATTGTTCAGAAAATGCACATGGGACACAAATTCCTTCCACATCTGCTGGATGAAACTCATACTGAACTTTCCTGAGAAATTTTCTCTGTTTTTTGTTAATCTTCTTTTCTTGGTTGACACTTTGACTGATATTGATGTATGTACAACCTCTGGATCATGATGGATGGAAGTAATGAATTCTATGTATATACGAAAGAAAGGTTATATAATTTCTGTGATGAAATTTGAGGGAAATGTTAACCCAGCGGATCATAAAAGTTAATGAAAACAGATTTTTTTTATGTGAACAGATTTGTTGAACATATTTTTTTTTATGTGAACAGATTTTTTAATGTGAACAGATTTGTTTAACATATATTTTTTTAATGTGAACAAATTTTTTGTTAATTTTTCAAATTAAACTGACCAAACCGATTAAACCGAGCCGATCAAACCACACCGCTATAGGTCGGAATACCAACCCTAATCGGTATGCATCAATTTTAATTATTACAAAACCGATCCCTATCGGTTCGGTAACAAATTTGAAAAAAAATTGAGCTAACCGAACCGCGCACACCCCTACTCTTAAGTCAGTTGATGATGTTGATGGGAATGGATTTGATGATGAACTCTTTTCTACATAGATTGCTTATCTTGCCAAGAATTTTAGAAACTTTCTTAGGAATAACAACAAAAAGGCAAGAAGTAAAAACAATGTTGAACCTAGGAATTTTAAGAAAATGAACCAACTAAAGTTAACAATGCTGATAAATCAAAAGAAACAATTGGTCAAACTTCTAGTAATTCACTAGGTCAATAATGTTTTGGTTGTCAAGGGTATGGTCATGTAAAATCTGAATGTCCTACATTCTTGAGGTCAAAGGATAAAGCTATGGCTATAACCTTTAGTGATAATGAAGTTTCTGATCACGAGTTTGGTAGTGATGAAGATGGAAACTTCTTTGCTTTCACCATTATTGCTGTAGGTGATGAAAGCGTTTTGGTTGAAGAGAACCCTTCTGATGGGGAACTCTCTGAGTGTGCTGATTTACAAGAAACTTTTAATAAGTTGTGCAAGGTTGTTGTAAAAGATGCAATGAGTGTAGACTTAGGTCTAAAGAAGATTGCTACTCTTGAACTTGAAAAGGAAAACTTGTTGCTGAATTTGCTTGATGCTAATGAATTGGTTAATAAGGTGAAGACTGAAAACATGATGTTGCTTGATAAGATTAAAAACCTAGAGCTAGAATTATCTGTTGCTAGGGAATAAAAAAATAGGTTTGCTAGTTCTAAACTTGATCACATGTTGAGTGTTCAGAAGTCTCCCTTAGACAAAATTGGTTTAGATTTTGTTGATAGCATCTTTGTGTCTGAAACTCATTCCACAAATTTTGTTTCTTCTTCTGAGCTTACCAAGATTGAGATTGTCAAACTAGTTGAAGTTACTCATGCTCCTAGAAAGATTAGAGTTGATCTTAAAGTGTCTAAGCCTTAGAATTCTAACCTCCCAAAGGACAAGAAACATGACAGACCTTTGTGGGTTTGTAATTTTTTGTGGAAAGGCTGGGCATACTCGCCCAAACTACTTTACTAATTTTGGAGTTGCTCATCATTCTAATATGAATAATTACTCCAAAGCCAGAGTTGCATCTAAGAAGTTTTGGATGCAAAATGCTCAATCTAATTGAGTCTTTCTAACATGGTCCTTATGCTTCATCTCAAAATCCTTTGTGACCATTCTTTTCTTGAAGTTTTGTTTCTTTTTGCTTTTAGGATTTGCATTGCATTACATTCATGCATTCCATATTAGGTTGTTTGTGTTTGTGTTTGTTTCTTAAAAAAAAAAAAAAAAAAAAAAAAAAAAAAAAAAAAAAAAGGGAAAGAGGGATGTGGAAGTTTGTGTTTTGTATTACATATCTTGGATATATAGTTAAGGTTGGCCATATTATCTTTATGTAAAATGCCTGTGTACCTTGTTTAGCTTGGATGAGCTTATATTTTTTTGCACTTTGTTAGTTTTAGCTATGTAGTGCATGTTGTGTCTTGTGTGGGAGTTGTTTATAGCTTTTGATCACATAATTTTGATTTTGAAGTCACACGCTTTTGATTGTAAGGACTAAAAAATCCTAAGAGAAAGGCATAAATAACCATCTCATCACTGTTTACTAGCCAATCATGAAATAAGGTATAGCCTTGTTATAAATAAATAAATATATAATAAAAATGGTGTGTACATTATAAGGCTAAAAAAAGAAATAAAAATGGTGTGTACATTATAAGGTTGAATTTTTTTTTTTTTTTTTTTTTTTTAAATTTACATGATTGTAAGTTTATTTTCTAGGAGATGTGGGAGTTATAGGATGCATAGTTTTCAAACCCGGATAGGACCGTGCGGTCCGATCGGGTTAATTAGGAATCGGATTGAAATTCGGTTTTTTAGCATAGAGAACTAGGCATGCCTTCAAATTCCGTGAACCCCTTAAACCGGGGTTGGACCGCATGGTTCATGCAGAACTGGTGGCATGAACTGTGCACTTACTAGGTTTAGAACCCAGGTATGGTCAGATATGCTGCTGGAGCCTAACCACTTAGCCAAGCTTGCAAGTTGATACTCAAAAAAAAAAAAAAAAATGAAGTAAACTTAATGCAATTTATAAAAAAAAAAAATAAAAAAAAAACTTAAAACAATTCTATTCTACTTAATTAAATTATCCATCTCTTACAAAGAATATAAAAAAAGTTATATTTTTAAATCCTTCAAAGATATTCAACTTTACTTCAAAAATTAATCATAAATTTTAATGTTTTCGTGGTTATTATTTTATTTTATTAACTTTTTTATTTAATTATTAAATATATGCTTGAAAATCATTAAATTTCCCTCACATATATAGATATATTAGTAAATTTTGTTAGTTTTATAAATTTAATATTTATATTTAGGCTTTAATTAATTATTAAATTAATTATGACATCATCATGGTTCAACCCCAATTCAACCTCGGTTGGACCTCAAAAACCTTGAACTTCTTTTTTTTACAGTTTAATGAACAGTCCGGGTTTCAGAACCATGATAGGATGTAAGGTGATAGTCACTTTCAAACTTACATGATGAATAATGTAGAAATTGTGATTGATTACTATCTACATATCACCTCACATGTATCTCATGTTGTTACTAGTTACACACACTACACAAGTTATTCTTTGCTAAACTTAGTACATGAAATTGTGTGTGAATTTGGTTTGGCTATCCAAGATTATATGTTCTTTGATTTTGATACAAAATATGTTCATTGATTGACTTTTGGGAACAAAATGTGTCATAATCTTGTTTTGGAAGATCTAGGTTAAAATCAAGTGTTTTTAAAAACTTTTAAAATCATTCTCATGCATTTCATTCATGAAATAAGTTGATTTGAGTGTTTTCTACATAAAACTCTTGCTGTTTTTCAAAAAATCAAATTTTCCAGATTTTTGATCGATCGAGTGTGTTCTTCGACTGATCGAAAATGCCTTAATTTTTAAAGCTTGAATCTGCATGGTTCAATTGATGCTCGATTGGTGCTCGATCTATTGAATTTGTTTTTCAATTAATCGAACCCAATTCTCAACCGATCGAAAATTTTAAAATTTTTAAAGGAAAGCTTCTGCCTGGCTCGATTGGTACCCGATTGGTAATCAACTAGTTGAATTTTGAAAGAAAAGAACAAAAAGATTCCTTTCCTTCACGTGTTCTTCTATTTTTTCAAAACTTTTCTTTCTCCTTCTGTCTTCTTATGCCTTGACCGATCCAAAAACTCAAGCTTTTTGACTTTTTCTTCCTCTAATCTTCAAGGTTTTTGTCTTCAAGCTTTGGTAAGACCTTTATACCCTCTCTTTTTCATTTTATTTACATGTTTCATGCATTTTTCTTTGAAAATTTCGAACAAAAGGAAATTGGGATTTTTTATTTTTTTTTAACCATATTTGTTCAATGGGTTTTTGTTCTTAGATATTATAAACATGATTCCCATGTATTAATTTGATAAATTTGGTGGTTTGAGATCAATTGGAAATTCTAGGGTTTGGTATTTTGAGAAAATTGGGGTTTTTGTTCAATTGGGCTTAAATTGATGAAATTGGCTTGTGAAATTGATAAATTAAGTCATTATATGATGTTTCTTAACTAGTGTAATGATTAATTGATCAATTTGAATTGGTTTTGAAATTGGGTTTTTCAAAAATTGGGGTTTTTGGACTAAAACTCTTTGTTCAAGTCAATTGTTGGCAAATGTTGTGAAATTGAACAAATGTTTATGCATTAGAGCATGCATCATATGTGCATCATTACATGTATCATATAGATTGTTATTTGTTGATAAATTTTGTGCTCTAATTCTCTCTAATGCAGTTTGCTCTTGGTTTTTGTTTTGTTTTCTGTTTTCCTTTTCTTCTATATTCTTAGAATCATGGTTAGGAAGACTAGAGCAAAGAAAACCTCTACCCCATCCTCTTCTGATTTCTAGAGTGAAAGGTTTAGGTTTAAGAAAAACCAAGAAGCTCGTGAGAAGTTAATTGTGTTTAGACCTATTTGGGTTGAGCGTAGGGTTATCCTAGATGAGGTAGATCCTAAGATTCATAGGAATTTTAAGTGTAGAGGTTGGTTACCACTCTTAGAGGTTGAGCATCCCTCTCAGGCTACTTTGATTAGGTAGTTCTATTAGAACCTCTTTGTCCACTCCGATATTTTTAACATTCACTATGTGAAGACTTGGATAAGGGGTGAAGAGTATGTCATTACTCCTGAGGTAGTGGCCTCTACTCTTGGTGTACCTTTGGTATAGCAGCCTGTGTATCCTTACACAAAGCCCCCTCATCTTGATGATATCATGTCCCCCATCACCGGTACTACCATTAGTTGGAGTACTAATCCTAGGGTTACCTCTTTTGAGCTTACTGAACTCAATTACTTGTTTTTTAGGATATCCTGTCATAGTCTTTGGCCCATTTCCCATGTTCACACCATTCCTATTAAGAGATGTACGTTCTTGTACGCTCTTATTACTGATGCTCTTATTAGTTTCCCTACTCTTTTTATTAGTTCACTTGTTGAGGTTCAAAGGAGTAGTGCAAAATCCCATGGTTTGTTTTTCTCTGTTCTCATTCATAGGATTCTTTTAGATTTAAGTTTAGATGACTTCCCCACATTCGAGCCTATGCATATCATTGCTTCCATAGGTGCCACCTTCCTTAGGCAAAGGGCTGCTCAGTTGAAAGCAAGCTCTAAACGTCTTTGTGTCGAGTCTTCTACAGGTGATGCATCTCGAGCCCCTCCTTCTGGTGATCCTTCTGCTGAGGCTTATGTGGACCCCACAGCTGTCGTGGATCCTCCACCATTTACATCTGATGACTCTTCTTTGCATGCTATGTTAGATATAGTTCTCATTGTTCAAGCTACCCATGGACAACTCTTATTGGATGTGTTGAATTAGGTTGCGGCCTTATGAGCAGATTTGGTGGTTGCTAGAGGTTCTACTCCATCGGCTCCCCCCTTTGATGAGTCGTGATTGCACTTTGGCAATACGTCACAAAAAGGGGGAGATATTTTGGAAGATGTTTTTGTGCTATATAGATTGTATCTAGGAGACACATGATATGTATTTTTGGTTTTGATGTATTTATTTTACTTATGGGTTGTATATGTTAGGGGGAGACATTATGTGTTTATTGTTTATGCTTTTATATTTCTTGTTTCACATATGGTACATTGATTTTGATTTATATTATGAGGTTATTCATGGTATATGTCTTTTATTTTATGTTTTGTGAAATCAAGAAGTTTATTTATGTTTTACTCATATTTTTCACACATGCGTTTATGTGTTTGTTTAGTGTTTCAGGAATTTACAAGTTAATTCAGTCGTGGCTACTGTCTACTTTTGCAACTGATAGATAGTGGTTAGGTTGAATTGTAATTGTGCCTTTTTATAATTGATTGGGCTATTTTACTTTGAGCATTTTATGTTTTGTGAGTGTTTTGTCACTGATTGCCAAATGGGGAGTTTGTTAGGTTCTAAGACTTTAGGAACTAATGTATTAGAACTTCAATATGTATTATGTTGGCAAACCATGATCAAAATGTAGAGTCTAGGTTTAGGCTTGCTCAAAGTGTGATTTAATGTAAAATTGGAATTGAGTGATTGCAGGATTTATTGGACAAAATCTGCAAGGCTCGATCAATCAAAAATTAGACTCGATCGATTGAAACTCGTGCAGACTTAATTTTCTATAGAAATTCCAATTTAGCCCAAGCCTATATGACATGTAGGGTTTTGTGTTTCATTCCAAGTATAAAAGGAAAAACCCTAGCTACGTTTTAGAAGTCTTTTGGAGAGTTGTGTATTGAATCTTTTATGAGATCTAGAGGTGTTTACGTTCATACACACACACAGAGTTGTCAAGATCAAGATTCGCTTCAAGAACTTGATGATCTCTTCAGTTGCTACATAAAGAACTTTAAAGAATATCTGAAACCTTTGAGTGGAGTTTCAAAGTCACGAGTAGGAGAACTTGTGGTTGTTGCAGATCAAAGAAAGAAGTAGTCTGTGGACTCGGAGCTGTCACGTGGTTGTGGCAGTAAGTTTTCTACTTGAGGTAGCAATAGGATGTTAGTGGTCTAAGTTCTATTGTAAAAGTTTCAATTCTTTCATATTGGATATGTTTTTACCTTGAGGATAGCTATGTTAAATCCTCCTTAGGTTTTTTATCAGTTAGGTTTTCTTGGGTCATCATATCATGGTGTACTTTATATTTCCGTTTTTTTTTTGCATTATATGATATTATTGTGTTAACCTAGAACTGAATAATTTATCTAAATAATCACTTGGCTAAATAACTAGGTTAAACAACTTATTTTCCATATTATATAGGTTTATTTTTACTGAAATTTCAACTTGGATGGTAACTAGAAGAATGTTGATAAATGATTAAAGAGAGAAATATCTTTACTGTTATATATTGGTGGCATTTTATAAGAAATATGCTAGTCACATTTGTGTCTATAATTCAAAAAGACTAGTCAAATTGCAAATAAGGCTCATTGTACTTATAAATCCACATCCACCTAATAAACACCCTTATGAGACTCAAACTCAATACATACCCACACAACACACTCAAACAATCCAATCCACACAATTCTTCCAGCATTTTCTGTTGTTTTCATGGAAATGTCTAAAGTTCAAATCTTCTCACTCCCAACTATGGAACAATACGTCATTTTTAAAAAAATATAAAATTTATTTATTTGAGAACTATTTTAAAACAACACAACTAAGTATATATCAAAGCTACAATGTTTGACCACGTCAAAAAATGCAGATATATATTTTTAAATTATTTTCCTTTGTTATTCATTTTTCTTTCTCCTCAACTGTGACGCATTTTCTTATTAAATTTAAAAATTTTTAGAAAAACCAAACACACAACATATATAGAGAAAAACTTAGGTACAATATTTAAATTTTGTTTCTTGGGTTTCCCTTTTTAAGATTCAGTCGATGGTTTTTTTTTTTTTTTTTTTTTCTTCATGAGATGGAAGTGTGTTTTTAGTTAAATATAGGCACATTGCTGAATTTTAAAAAAGAAACTTAAAAAAAATCACCTAAGTACTATACATAAGTTTTGTGTATATATATATATATAACCAAAACGTATTGCTCAAATATTTTATTTTTGTGATTTGTAAAACGTGAACAATAAATAGTTTAATTTTCCAGGTTATGGTTTTTGAGTTTATACGTGCCTTGCATATGCTTTAAAGCTAATTATAAACAAAAAGGATAAGATTTAAAAATAATAATTAATAAATAAATAAAAGTTGAGCAAGTAACATGGTTGTACTATGGCACAATCACAACTTGTTCAGTTGACGGGTGTTCTTAGGCATTTATTTATTAATTATTTTAACATAGTTTTGATTCCATTTTTACGATAATAAATAGAAGAAGTTATCACAAATCAGTTGCTTTTAAGTTTTTTTTTTTTTTTTTTATAAAAACTTTCTTTATTAATAAATGCTTTTAAGTGGTTAACAAAATCCTAATATGAATATCAATAAATGAAGGTTGACAATACATTTGTTGTTATAAAATAAAATAACTGAGGAAAAATAAAGTAAAGTTGTATTAATTTCTCTAGGATCATTTATTAGTTGAATACTGAAACAAAACTCCCTATTTATATTGAAACATCACCGGCTTAGCTAAAAGGATTTGACTAAGGAATCAATTTCTAATGGTTACTAACGGCAATAAAAGGCCTCATAACTTTACTGTAAATACATGCTATTGGGGAAAAAGGATGGCTATTAGTTGAATTATGAGGGGTTGGGTTTGTGTCCAGTGCACTAAAGCACCGGACACTAGCCGTGTCCCTAAATGAATGGAAACGACATTTATTCTTAGAATATCAAACCCACAAACTTATACAGCGCAGCACATCACTAGTTTACTGTTGTTGGGTTGGTTAGGTAGACAATTGCCGACCCCCTCCCCCAACTATAAATGAACCAAGTTATTTATGAATAGCTCGAGTTCAACTTGAGAAAAAGTTTAATATTTATGTTCGTTTAAAATAAGCTAAGTTTAAATATGATAGTGTATTTGTGAATAAGCTCGTAAACATGAGACTTGATTTGATTATATATAATACTAGATTTTTCATTGCATACTTGTCTCAATATATGCTAATACAGACTTCAGATTAAATTGTATACATGTATAAGTTTTTAATAGGTTCATATGACATCAAATTATTATTTGTAATTTTTTGATAATATAAATAGTCTTTTCACAAGAAAATTTCATAGATTTGTGAGGTGGTAAACAACTTTAGTCGTGGTTTTACTATATGTAGGAAAAGAATAAATTAATCAAGTAGCTTATTTGACAAGAAAATAAATCAAGTTTAAACACGTAATCTTGTTTGGTATTGAATTTGAGCTTGAATCATGTTTAAAATAAAATAAAATTAACAAGTTGTTCGGGGGCCATTTTTCCGTTGCTTGGCCTCGTGTTATCCATTGGAGGGGTGACCTTGCTAGACCCGAATATGTTTGGGGAGTTGCATCCGGAACTCAACATTGGGTCACGTAGTCCAATGGCTACCGGCGTATTTTTAGGCCTACAAAATGGGTAAAACTCAAGTCTAAGAATCATGATAATAGTTGAATAAATAAATAATATGTGTTTGATATAATAGCTTTGATTAATTGTTGTAATATTAGTTGAAATAAAGTCATATGTATTTAAAAGTGAAGTAATCATGTACTGAATGATGTAAATTTAGAGATATGGAAGTAGAGTCACTTATCTTATATGGTTTGTAGTTCTAGTTGTATAGTATTAGTGAGTTGATAGTAATGGAAATTTAGACCCCTTAAACCACAATTAGATTGCGTAGCCTAGATTAATTAGCCAAGTTGTTACTTAGTCAAATTAACAATTCTAGGTTAAAACAATCAAATAATCATATCATGCATGTAAAACATATAAAGCAGCGGAAATAATAAAGAACACAAGATATGATCACCCAGGAAACCACACGGAAAAACCTGGGGAGGATTTTACCCACCGATCCTCAAGGCAAAACGAAATCCACTAAGAAAGAATTGAAGTTCTTACAAAAGGACTTACAAGCTCCCCGCTTGACTTCCTAATGCTACTCACCAGTAAAACTTCCTGACACGACCACGCGCAGGCTTCAAGTCCACGGACTACTTCTTTCTTTGTATTCCTTCAATCAGTTACAAGCTCCCCGCTTGTTTATCTTTAAGCTTCAATGGCAGCAACCAAGTTGATAATCAAGATGTTGAAGAATCTCAATCTTGAAAACCCTAAGCTTTGTGTAAAGGAAAGCTCCTCTAGATCTCACAAGAGATTTACACAAAACCGCAATGTATGAGCAACAATACAACTTGTGCAACTCTGAAAACGTGGCTAGGGTTTTGCCTTATATACCTAGGGCAAAAACATAAAACTCTAAACGTTTAAAAGAGTTTGGGCTGAGCTGGAATTTCTGCAGAATCGCATCTGGGCCGATTTTCGATCGATCGAGAATTACCTTCGATCGATCGAGCCAAGCCGAGAAGCCCCAATGCTTCTGCAGTCACTCGATTCCAACTTTACAATATTTAACCAACTTTGAGCAAGCCTAAACTAGACTAAATACATTGTTTTGATCATGGTTTGCCAACATTACAAATTAGAGTTCTAAATACACAAAATCCTAAGACCTTAGAACCTAACAAACTCCCCCTTTGGCAATCCGTGACAAAACACAAATTAAAAGCTCAAAGTTTACAATTGAAAAGCCCTTTACATAAATAATGCTCATGAACTCAAATTCAATCCTAACTACTATCCATCGGTTGCAAGTGTAGACAGCAGCTTTGTTGAATCAACCTGTATATTCCTGAAATACTTAACAAACACATAAACGCATGTGTGGCAGAAAGTAGTATATAAACAGGTATAATATTCTTGTAAGATTCACACAACACACAATAAAGATATATATCAATGAATCAATTCATAAATATAAATCAATAAGCAGTGAATCATAAGACAACAAGAATCAAATAAACATGTATATCAATATATCAATGTTACTCCCCCTAACATGAATATCCCCAAAAATGATATACAAAGTGAAGCACCTAGATACAATCTAATAAACTCCACAAAACAATATCTCATGCTACAAAAAATATCTCCCCCTAACTACAAAATCTCCTCAAAAAAGTCAAAACTCCTCTACAAGTCAAAAATATCCACTCCCCCTTTTTGTGACGGAATGCCAAAGGGCAATCAAGAGTCGCCATCAAAAGGTGGTGGTGAAGGTGAATGTAGACACGCCAAATATGCTCTTAACGCTCGAATCTCATCGAACAAGTCCATCAAAATCTGACCATGAGCTGCCTGAACGGTCATGACAGTCTTCAAAGTACGACGAACATCGAAGTCGGCCGAAGGAGGTGGAGGAACAGCAGCAGCAGCAGCATCAGCATCATTACCAACTGGATCAGGAATATCCTCACCAGCAGAACCTGTAGAAGACGAAGGAGGAGGAGCGCTAGAAGATGGCTCAGACCTAGGGTGTTTAGAACCAGCTCGAAGATGAGCGGCCCTCTGTCTAAGAAAAGACGCACCTATAAGATTTATAACATGAACAGGCTCAGATGAGGGGAAGTCACTAAGAGCAAGATACAGCAAAATCCTATGAATGAAAATAGGATGAATAAGGGCATGAGCAGTAGATGAACTCCTATAAACTTCGTTCAAAGAACGAAGAAAAAGATGAGGAAAACTAATAGGAGCATCTGTGACTAAGGCGTACAAAAATACACACCTCTCAAGAGGAATGGTGTGAACATGAGAGATGGGCCAGAGGGAATGGAAGGCTATCCTAAAGAAAAGATAATGCAACCCGGAGAGCTCAGCAGAAGTGATCCTAGGATCAGAACCCCACTGGACAGTAGTCCCAGTGATGTAAGACAAAACGTCGCTCAGCTCGGGAGACTCAGAATAAGGATAGACAGGCTCACGAACCAACGGTACCCCTAGAGCATCAGCCACTACCTGAGGAGTAATGGAGTACTCTACGCCTCGTATCCAACTCCTAACAAGAGTGTTGGAATCATAGACGCGGATAGAGATGTTCGAGTAGAACTCTCTAATCAAGGTAGCCGGAGGAGGAGGGTCAGACACATCTAACAGAGGCAACCATCCTCGACGCTCAAAATTTGCCCTAATGGCAGGATCTAACTCATCTAGAATGACAGATCGCTTAGCCCAAATCTTCCTCTGAAGATTGAGCTTCTCATAGGTCTCTTGGTTTTTCTCGCTCGGAAACCTCTCACAGTCAAAGGAAGGGGGGGAAGGAGAACGAGAGGGAATGATCCTACGACCTCTAGTCTTCCTAGGCATGGTGCTAAGGAAAGGACAAGGACACAAAGACACAATCAAGAGAACAAAAACAAAGAAAAATCAAGGGCAGACTGCAAGTTAGCACAAAAACAAAATATAGAATAAAAATCTATATGATGCATGAACATTAACAATGTTATGATGCATGAACTAATGCAGTAATCAGGATCAAATTAAGTTTAATTTCACAAAATTGGCTTGAACATAGAGTTTCTTGACAAAAACCCTAAAAATTTGAAAACCACTTGAAAAATTTTGCAACAAATTGAAGAATCAATCATTACACACCATTGAAAACAGTTTATAATAACCAATTGCATCAATTACACAAGCCAATTTCATTAATTAACCTCAATTTCACAAAAAGCCCCACTTCGGATCAAACATAAACCCTAGAAATTTCAATTGTTCACAAAACCCAAAATTGATCAAATTAAACTATTAAGAACATGTTTATAGGGTGTCCCCACCAAAACCCATTGATCAATTTCATGCAATTAGGTCAGACACATCACAAATCCCAAATGGAGAAAGTTTCGAAAAACTCCCTTAAAATGCATGAAAAATGCATGTAAATGTGAAAATAAATTGAAATGGAAGGGCAAAACAGACATACCAGCTTGAGGAGAGAGATTCTTTGCAAAAAATTTCGGAGAAAACGACAAAAAATTGGATCTTTTGGGCTTGCCTCGTCGGAGAGAGAAAAGGAACTTTGAAAAAGTTTTGAATAACTTTGAAAAAGTTTTGAATAACTTTGAAAAAGTCAGATTTCTTCTTTTTTTTAAAAGGCTTCTCCACGATTTTCGATCGATCGAAAAATACATTTGATCGATCGAATGTTCCAGTCATTTTAGAACAATCCAGGCCACTTTTTCGATTAATCGAAAAATACATTCGATCGATCGAAATGGGCAGAGACTCACAGAAATTTTGGGAAACAACACAGTTTTGAAAAATGCAAATCCAATTTTAAAAACAACTCCTCAAAGCATTTGATTTATGAAAAACAAAATGCATGAGTATGAAATGGAATGTTTTTTCAAAAACCCAAATTTTCAAACCCAATTTGATCAAAAACAAGATTCAATTATCCTCCCATTTAATTTTCTCAAGCCAAATTATGTTATGCACAAATCTCAAGATATTTTTAAACTTGGTTGGTCAAACCAAAAACACACACACAAGCATGTACAATGTTTAACAAAGAGTAACTTGTGAAGTGTGTGAAACTAGCAAAAAACTTGAGATACATGTGAGGTGATATGTGAATAGCAATCAACCACAAAGTCTACACAGTTCATCACATAGAATTTAAAAGAGACTATCACCTAAAGAGTTACATCCTATAACTCCCACATCTCCTAGAACAAAAACTTGCAATCATGTAAGTTTCTTGCATTTTTGTCTCTTATTTATATATGAATTGGCATTCAGCCTAATAGTACACACCGGTTTGAATTAAGTGAATTGGCATCAAGCCTAATAGTACACACCAGTTTTAATTTTAAATGAGGCTACACCTTATGTTCTTTTTGTGCATGTGCTACACTTTCTCGAGCACAAAATCTTATGATATGCACTAAGGTGTTCATGATTGGCTAGTGAACAGTGGCGAGATGGTTATTTATGCCTTTCTCAAAAGGATCAAGTCCGACAGTCAAAGAACATGTGACTTCATGATTAAGGCAAAGTGATTAAAAACCACACACATCTTTCCCACACAACATGCACTACAAAGTTTTAACTAGCAAAGTGCAATAAGTAAGCTCATCCAAGTTAAACAAGGTACACAGGACATGACATGTGTAAAAAGATTGACCAACCTTGTTTTCAGAAATCAAGAAAATAGTGTCAAAACATAGTTTTTGCTTTCTCCTTTTTTTTATTTATTTTTTATTTATTATTTAAAAGAGAAAACAAATAAATCCTAGAATGAAATGCATGAATGTAATGCAATGCAAGTCCTAGAACAAAAAGACACAAAAAACCAAAGAACAATGGTCACAAAGGATAGAGCAGTGAAGCACAAGGACCATGTCAGAAAGACTCAATTATTTCGAGTCTTTTGCATCTAAAACTTTTTAGATGCACCTCGAGTATTGGAGTTCTTATTCACTTTAGAGTGATTCCCAACTCCAGGATTGGAATAAAAGTTTAACGCCTTTACCAATTCACCAATTAGTGCCATAGGATCTTGTGCTTGAGGCACAGGCACTTTTGGTCTCTTTGCTCTTTTATCAGCATGAAGCTTGTAACAGTTAGGACGGATATGTCCAGACTTACCACAATAATGACACACAGGAACAAATTTAGGAACATCAGTATTCCTAACAGCAAGTCTAGTCTCAGATTTCAGTTTTTCCCTCAACAAAGAACAATATGGTCTAATATGACCAACAACACCACAATGGTGACAAGTAGGCACAAAAATAGATTTTTTATGCTCTCTAACAGTAGGATTAGACATAGGTTTAGAAACTTCAGCGTTAACATCAAAACTTTTACCTTTGTCTAACCTAGCACAATAAGCCTTTTCTTTATTATTCCTCTTAAAAGGAGGGATATAAACTTTCTCAGTTTTAGGCTTAAGAGAGACATAAACACTTCTGTTATCATCAGCAGGCTTAGAACTAGTCAAATTTTCAATTTTAGCTTTAGATTCAACTAATTCTTGTTCCAAGCTTTTCATCTTCTCATCTTGAGAGGAAATTTGATTTCTCAAAAATTCATTCTTTTTATTAGATTCATTTAATCTAACAAGCAATTCCTCTTTTTCAAGATTAGCCAATTTTAACTCTTCTTTAAATTTCTTAGCAATTTTCAAAGATTTAGATAATTCCTTACGAAGAGTTTCGAAAGCATAAAAAAAATCAGCAGAAGTATGAGCAGAAACATGATCAGAAACACAATTCAAATTATCCATGACAACAGGGGTTAAGGATCAGCTCTTAGATCAAAAGATCTAAAAAAGGAAGAGCTATCCGCTCTGATACCACTTGATGGAAATTTAGACCCCTTAAACCACAATTAGATTGCGTAGTCTAGATTAATTAGCCAAGTTGTTACTTAGTCAAATTAACAATTCTAGGTTAAAATAATCAAATAATCATATCATGCATGTAAAACATATAAAGCAGCGGAAATAATAAAGAACACAAGATATGATCACCCAAGAAACCACAGGGAAAAACCTGGGGAGGATTTTACCCACCGATCCTCAAGGCAAAATGGAATCCACTAAGAAAGAATTGAAGTTCTTACAAAAGGACTTACAAGCTCCCCGCTTGACTTCCTAATGCTACCCACCAGTAAAACTTCTTGACACGACCACGCGCAGGCTCCGAGTCCATGGACTACTTCTTTCTTTATATTCCTTCAATCAGCTACAAGCTCCCCGCTTGTTTATCTTTAAGATTCAATGGCAACAATCAAGTTGATAATCAAGATGTTGAAGAATCTCAATCTTGAAAACCCTAAGCTTTGTGTAAAGGAAAGCTCCTCTAGATCTTACAAGAGATTTACACAAAACCGCAATGTATGAGTAACAATACAACTTGTGCAACTCTGAAAACGTGGCTAGGGTTTTGCCTTATATATCTAGGGCAAAAACATAAAACCCTAAACGTTTAAAAGAGTTTGGGCTGAGCTGGAATTTCTGCAGAATCGCATCTAGGCCGATTTTCGATCGATCGAGAATTACCTTCGATCGATCGAGCCAGGCCGAGAAGCCCCAATGCTTCTGCAGTCACTCGATTCCAACTTTACAATATTTAACCAACTTTGAGCAAGCCTAAACTAGACTAAATACATTGTTTTGATCATGGTTTGCCAACATTACAAATTAGAGTTCTAAATACACAAAATCCTAAGACCTTAGAACCTAACAGATAGCATTCCAGCAGAATAACTCCAGCGGTGGAGAGACAATTTTCCATGATAACTTCAAGATTGAAGGGGAAAGATAAGTGCAATTGGAGAGAGAGAGAGAGAGAGAGAGTATGTCCAGCTGTGTGTAGAGGCTGGTTAAGCTTGTCCCTTTTATCATGCACTTAAATGAATTTCCCTTTGACAATGCCCTTTTAGTTGTGAAATTATGAACAATATTGCCTTCCATGAGAAGGGCTTTTGTATGACGTATTTGTGCCTTTTAAGAGAAGGGCTTTATGTAAGATAGATTTTTGCCTTCCATGAGAAGAGTTTTGATATGAGATCTTGATACCTTCTAGGAGAAGGGCTTTAGTATTAGAAGTTAATGCCTTCCATGAGAAGGGCTTTTATAAGAGAGGTGGAGAAGAGTATTTGAGATGTGTTTATGGGCAGCAAAACAGTAGAATTTTAGAGTGAGAGAGTATGAGAGTGGAGCTTAGAAAAGTTATGGTGTGTTATATGTAATAGTGTAGTAAGTGTGTATGGGATTGTGTAAGAGAAATGAAGAAAGAGATGATTAGAGATATGGGTAGCAAGATAGATGTATTTTTTGAATATGGAGAATGAGAGAATGAGCATAAGAGAGTAATGGTGTTGTAGTGTGTTTAGCAATGCTGCTGAGATTTTTTACTGGTGGATGGATAAAGGCTTATGCAGGGCAGTTATGAGCTAAGGGCTGAAGAGTTTAGTTCTTAATTTGGAAACTAAAAACTCAGAAGCTCAGAACTTTATTAAGAGCTTAAGAAGATAATTAGAGGGAGAGAGAATAGAGAAGTTTATGAGAGAGTTATTCTTCTCTATTGGTGTGCTTTGGTGTGTTGATGAGGGATCTATTTATAGCTAAGTTTAAGGGGGTATTTAGTAAAGAATCTTAGCCAAAATCTGTCCCAATTAGCAATGAATTTACAGATAATGCATCCTAGGATTTGGCCGAAAATGGTATGTTTAGCTTTAAAGGGTTTTTGCTGTTTTGGGTAATATCAGCTAGAGCAAAGATCAGCAGAAAAGGAAAGGATTTTAGCAAGAAAAAGATAGTTTCTTTGGTTGGTTTTGGTCTTTAGCCAAATAGGGAAAATTTGTAACGTTAAGGCTGTTGGGTCAGCTATTCTAGCTGTATGAAAAAGCTGTCACAACTGTCATAAGATAGCTATTGCTTGGGCCAGAAGTAGATGAGGTTAGCTGGATCATGTCAAGCTGCTGGAGAGAATATTCGGCATTTATTTCATGGGTTTAGCAGAAAACGGTAAGATATCTTTTAAGGGTATTTTGCTATTTTGGGTATGGCAGTTGATTGCTAGGATTTGAGCATTAAATGGCTGGTGATGTCACTTTCAGCCAGGTGTTAAGTGTTGAACACACTACTAGTGTTCTGCTGGAAAGGTTTCCTCTTTTGGGTATTTATATTTTTGGTCTAAGATTCTATTACAATACATTTTTAGTATGTAATAGAATGATTGATTGATAGTTAATGAAGTTTTAGAGATCTAGTCAAGGTTTCATTGTGTTGTAAATTAATCTTAGTGAACAAGAAGAATATTTAATGCTTTGCTCTGGTAGTTGGCAGAGGAATATTTGGATTGATTATGGTAGATGGCAGCTGGGTATTAAAGATATCATGAATATTTTATATGTTTGGAGATTAAAGATACCCAATCAGATTTAGCCATGTATTTGAGTTGGATTTTAGTTGAAAGTAGTAATATAGTTTATGTAGAGTAATATACTTAGGTTTCCAAATTTGTGTAGTAATAGCTGGAGACTGAATGAATATTTATATTTTCAGCATTTAGATGGCTAGAGATATTGAGTATTTGTCATATGATGAATATTAAGTTTTAGGAAAAGACCAATTGAGAGTTTTATCATTTTAAGTGCTAGGTGATAAGAGAGGCTTACCATATGTTACCTACTACACACTGACTCGTCAGAGTTCAGGAATTGGAGAAGACACGCCAAGCAACATGTTTCTTTTATCAACTTTAAACCGTTGGAGCTTTACTGAACATACCTCTTGGCCCTCCAAACCACGACTCCCAAAGTTTCTCTGAAGAGACTCATGAGCTTGGATCATAAGCCAAAGATGAGATGACATACCTTGGGCTTTGTTGTCATTTTGTGTAAATATGAGCTTTTGTTGGAGAAGTCGCTTTCCATGAATATGAGAGAGGTAATATGGGCCGTGAGCTTTGTTTTATTGCTTGAGCCCGATCCATATGCTGATGTTGATGATGTTGTGGGGTTATGATCCTAATTGATGAAGATGAAATGTGGACTGTGAATCTGCCTTTTGAAGTAAGGATCTTGTGGGTCATGTAAGCCTAATCCATGTAGTTGGATAAGATATAAGGTTATTTTGGGCTTTAAATGAGATTTACCCAAAAATCAATAATATGTTAATGTGGCATGGGTTGCCAATGAAGTAATGCCATGTGGGGCGAAAAAAGAGGCTTCAACACAAGCTTATACTTTTAATACTAAGCTCGGGTCGACTTTTTTACAGCCTAATCAATTTATTTTTCACATTTTGTTTTATTTTGTTCTTTCTTTTTGAGACAAAAGATGATGTATACTATTAAGTGCCTATTATGGGACTTTGTAATGTCAAGTTTGGTTGTTTTCTTTCTTCTTCCGCGGGGTAAAAGTACAAAAAGAACTTTTTCAATATAGGGAAAAATTTGGCTATAAACTTAGTTATATCCTAATTTCATTATAAAAATTAGCAGGTTACATATTTTTAAAATCTAGTTGTTAGATTACATGTTTTTCATGTTTTTAACACACATATCAAATTTTATGTCAATTGGAAGTAATTTGCTATTCGATCTATAAACTTATTTTTTATGCATAATTTTAGACTACAATAAATAAAATTGAAATTTAAACATTTAATTGATAACATAATTATTAATCTTTGATCTTCTGAAAATTTTGCAAGCATGAAAGATATAAAAGAAAAATGCAACCCAATTATGAATTTATCAAAATTCACATCCAATAAAAAGATATTAAATGAAGTTATAACCTTAAGTTACAATCAAGTTTGTTGTCAAACTTTGTCATTCAACATGTACCTATAAGAAATTTTTGGAGGAGTTTCCTTGCCCTTGGCTCTGCCTTTGTATGTATATAAACTGATTAGTCACATGACGTGAAAAATGATAACATCTATAATCTCAAATGACAAATTTATTTATTTTTACTATTTTTTTTTTTTTTTTTTAACTTTGATAGTTGGAGAGGGGAGAATTTGTATCCTAAACATTTTTTAATTTTTTTTAGGAAGTGCCAGTGAAGTTACAAGGCTCTTGGCCTAATGACAGGTTATTAATTACTAGCCTTTGAGCATGTGCTCACGTGCATACTCAGGATCTTTTCTATTTTTTTGGGTAAAGGTTAATAATTTGTATTTATTATAATTTAGAAATATATATTTTTATTTATTAAACAAATAAAAATGATAAACTTTAGAGATAAGTAGTAGTTGTAATTTCTTTTTTGAACGTAAAGAGAAAAAAAAATCCTAAATGTTAGGAGTTCTATTAACTAATACTTTCACAAGACACTTGGATACATATTTGTACTTTCTTATGAAATTTTTTACAACAAATTTAATTATAGAATCCCGAACCAAATTCAACTTTATTTGCTCTAATAATAATGTAATTTGACACTTCAAATTATATATTTTCATGTGAGAATTTCATGTGCCGCTTGGAGTGTCATCTCAAAGGCATTGATCACACACGACTCGAACTTGTGGGGATCTAAGAACCCTTTCTCTGAGCCAACGGCAACCCTCAGATTTCCCATGTAGCTAACCATTGTAATTGTAAGACTCTGCAAAACAACAAAATTAGCATTTGCTATAGTGGCTAGAAAATATATGAAATTAACTAAAACTATGAACAGTGGAAGCCATTAGTTTGACACTACCGCATTGTATATCTTCAATTTCTTGACTATTCAGATAGCATCTTTTTCCCCAATATTAGATGAATCTCTAATCCTTACCAATCCTATATTCATGGTAAGTCACAACTCAGAAACCTAATTAAGTTATACATAAATATCAACAGAGCTATAAGCCTTTTTTTTTCTTTAACTTTTTAGGCTTTTTTGTTTATGTACATTTTTTTTAAGTCTTCAGTCTTCCTCTCTCTTTTTGTTTGTTTGTTTATTTGTTTATTTGTTTTTAGGGTTTTTAAGGTACAACTATACTTAAACGAACTTTCAGCAATTAGCATATAGGCAATTGCCAAAATGGCCCAGGGCACAAAATTATTGGTAATGCTTGTGTAAAGAAGAGCTAAAAAGTATGTAAAATCAAAAGTCTCCTAAGAATTGATACTTATGTAATGCATAGTCATATGCCCAAAATACATGGGCCGTGTGTGTGTGTATATATATATATATATTTCTTTTTGGGGGAGGAGATTGGGTTGGGTTAAATAAGACAGTTTTAAGTACTTCGTTCAAAATTAACAACAAAATATAAAAACATCAATGTGAGATCTCAAAAAGAAATAAACAAAGCACTGTGATAATAAGATGGTAGCTAACTTTGAAAACCCGAATGTAGCTAATTTATGAGAACTTTACCTGAGGTACTTTAACGGTCATAAAGTATAAGCCTTTAACTGGGTGTTTAACCAGAGCCATTTGTTCCACTGGCCCTATCATATTCTATGTTGCACGGATACGGACACGGACACGGACACGACACGGACACGGATACGGGGATACGGCAATTTTTAAAAAATAAGGACACGACATGGCAGGGACACGGCGGTTAAATAATTAATTAAAATTTATATTTAGGCATATTTTTAAATATTTTTAGACATAAAATACGTTTATGTCTAGAATTTAAATTATGTAAGAACTACAAATAAGTAAACTAACACCCAAAGTAGTACAATAATACACATAAAATGTTTAACATACAAACCATAAAAGGATAACAAGTTGAACATCAAACAAAAAACATAAAAGGATAACAATTGTAGGACACACAAAAACAAATTTATAACTTATAAGTTATAACTCATATAAATAAATAAATAAATAAATAAATAAAAAGGAAAGAGGGCACCCACGCCCCACGGCCACAGCAGCAGTGAAAAAAAAAAAAAAAACAAAAACAAAATGCGTTATAACTTATATAAATAACAATACACCCACCCATTCAGTCATTCACCAAATTCAATATCTGAAAGAAAGAAAGAACGAAAAAAAAAAAAAAAAAAAACAGAGAGAAGAGAATTAAGAGATCGGAATCATCGGACCTGTTGTCCACGCCGAGAGAGAGAGAGATCGGAAGGGACAGAGGACAGATGGCACGGTGTTGACGTCGGAGCTTGCCAATCGGCCCGATCTAACTCCGGCGAGGGACAGAGGATAGCGGCAGCAACAGAGGGAGGGTGGGTTGAGAAGAGCTTGAGATGTGGTTTCAACTTTCAATTTTCAGAGACTCTAAACTTGCTTTATTGATTTAGGGTGGCGTGTTGGATGCGTCGGATCCGCATCGGCGCCGTGTCGGAGAAGCGAAAAAAAAAAAAAAAAAAAAAAAAAAAAAAAAAAAAAAAAGGGACACCGCCGGACACCTGAATCTGGTGCGTCGTATACGCGTCGGTGTCTGACAAGTGTCGGACACGGACACGACGCCAAAAATGGCGTGTCCGTGCAACCTAGATCATATTTGAGATCGACATGCTTGAGTAATTTGATGCTCTTTGGATGTATCTAGATGCTGCCTGCCACCACCGCATGCCGGTTGCCCATAGCAAAGAAAAATTCAGAAATGGTTCTTCAAAATATAGCTCGGTATATATTTTAAACATTCTCTGTTCTATATAGACAAAAAATTAACTAATAATTACTCCTTGTTTAAGTACTTTTCCCCCTCTAAGATAAAGGATATATATACTGAAAACCAGAAACGTTACAGTATCCATGAAAGGACCAGAGCCCGTAGTACAGCCAGCAAGGAGCTAAAGAAGCAAACTTTTTTAAGTACTTTTTATGTTGCTTTCATGATACAACCAGCTAGGATCTAAAGAAATTCTCAAAAAAAAGAAAAAAAGAAAAAGAAAAAAAGCTAGGTGCTAAAGAAGCAAACTTCTTTTAAGTACTTTTTATGTGGCTTTATGGTACAACCAGCTAGGAGCTAAAGAAGCAAACTTAAACTTCTTTTAGTACTTTTATGTTGCTTTCATAATACAACCAGCAAGGAGCTAAAGAGGCAAACTATAGCATCCCACATAAACAAAAGCCAAAAAACAAGGAGCTAAAGAAGCAAAACTTCTTAAGTACTTTTTATGTTGCTTTAAGAGAAAATTTATATGAATTTTGAATGTAATGTTAGAATCACTGAATTTAATTATGTGGCTTGCTTAACTATTTATAAACCATCCTCAAGGTTTAAAACTGTTGACTTCTTTGGGGGAAAACAATTACAATTTAAAAACCTTAGTCATGGTAGACAAGTATTAGACTTTCAAATCAAGCAACTTCATATTAAACTATGTAGGGTCTTTTTTAATTAGAAAAATCTAGAGATGTCAAGAGTAAAATTGTGTATGTACCTCAGGGCCTTTTAGTTTCTTCATAATTGACAATAGGCAACCAGTGAAGTATACAGATGAAGAGTTTCTCTTCTTCTTGATTATTTTGTGTACTTTTAAAACAAACTCAAGGGGGTTTGAGGATTTTAGATTTGTAAACTTTGGTATTGATACATGTAAGAGACCGAACTGGTTTCCCCATGTTGTATCAGATTCAGGTTTGATCATCTCTTTGACTGACTTGTAGCCCCTAACTGTCCTTGTACTGTATTGCTGTGGAATCCGCTTTGCTTGATTTCTGGCTAATCTCTTGCATATATAACCGGGTGCCAAAGAAGATTATACCAGTCATTACATCATTTATGGTCTGCACTTGAGAATATATTATTCAATTGAGTAAAAATAAAGTAATTCTCACCAAAAAACCAAGCTTTTCAAATTTTAGTCCAACCATCTGACAATATTGAATGAATGGAAAAATATGAAGAAAAGTAGAAGAAAATTAAGTGTTTTCTAGGTGAGCAAGAGAAATAAAAATTTGATATAACCATCGAAAATATGATAACTTAGAGCAATGTCACATGTCTCTCTAAAATAGAGTAAGATGTAAACTTTCACACTCAATGCTAAAATCTGTATCTCTCTCTCTCTCTGTGGAAGAAAAGAGTAAATAGAAGAGTATTTCTTATTGAGTAAAAAAGATAAAAACAGAATACAAGGAGCTCTGCTTTTATATGTACAAGCAGAGCATAAAAGAAAAAAACTAACTACTACACGTAACGTATCTAACTAATTGATCCGTGGATTAAGGAGTTTGTTACAGAGATTATAATTAGTTGAAGCTTCCTTTACACGTGTCTGCATCTAATCTGATTGGCCTTTATCAACTAATCTTTGTGTCATGTGAGAATCACGTGCTTTGACATTTCTTTTCTTAATTACCATAAGTGATTTCTTCTTTATACAAAACGATCCCGTTTTCTTCAGCTTCTCAACATAAGGGAAGAAAATAACCCAAAAAACACCCCACATTAGCTTTCCCATCCTTTCTATATTTTGGGGGTTTGCTACAATTGCTCCCTATATTTAGGGAACAATGTTCATTCTCCAAATCAATATTTTAGTAGTTTTGTATTATGGTAATTGTGATAAAGAAAATTTTCATTCTCCAAATCAATATTTTAGTAGTTTTTGTATTGTGGCAATTTTAATAAAGTAAAATTTGTGTTTTGAAAAGTGAAAGGAAAAAAAAAGTGATGAAATAATATTTAAATGAAATAGGGTTTAGAATAGGAAATTTGATGTAGGTATTTTAAAAAGTGATTAATTAAAATAGAAAAAATAAGTTTTTATTCTAAAATAAGGAGAAAAATTTAAGTAAACTGATGTAATTGCTCTTACTCATTGATAACCTGAGTTCTATTAGTTAACAATAGGTTTGGAATTCTAGGACTAAGTACAGTTGTGCAATAAAACCTGATTAGCGGACACTCCTAGATGAGGAATAAATAAACCTCCGAGTATATGCAGCCAACCACCTTTTACCCATCGGCTGATCTCTTGGGTAAATCGATTGGATGTAGACAGTGCATACCAAGACTGATATGCGAATGAAATTGATTCATATTTCAATATTTAAAAAAAAAAAAAAAAAAAAAAAAAAAAAAAAAAAAAAAAAACTCTGTTGAAAAGATGAACAAACGTGTGCCCTGGAACTGTTGAACAAACAATAAAATGTATGTAGGGTTTCGTTCACAGCTACTAGCGTACCAGATCCCATCATAGCATGTTAATATGGCATATGTGAAATGAAGTGTATAATTATTGCAAACATGTGTGTGTATATATATATATGTTGATCTTACCACTCCAAGCTTGTCCTTAACAAATTTGATATGATCGAAAGAGAATGTCATAGTTGATATTATAATTGGTCGAAACTCCACTCCTTTTTTCCCAGACCTTATCGGAGTTCGATCATCTTCAATCAAATTGCTCTTTAACACGCTCCATCCAGAATCATATATGGTATTAAAGATTAAGGAAAAGAGTTGGGACACCCCTCTGCTTAATCTATCACTTTTTGACTCCGAGCGTTGGCTAAAAGGAAATGTTAAGGGAAGAGAAGGATTATCAGCTCTTTGCAGATTAGAAAGAAGTGCACCCATGAGAGAGTAACCATCACCAAGAGCATGGTGAAGATTGAATATAACGGTACCAGCTGCATTGCTTGTTGGATATTTAACAATGTGAATTTCCCATAGTGGTTTGTTTTGTGGAAACTGGTTCATCGCTATCTCTGAAATGTAGTCATCATAATATTTGTCATATGAATCAGGTGACAATCCAATAGGGAAAATGGGAACGTTAATGTGGTCTTCAAGCTTCACTTCTACTCTTTTCCATTGTTTCTCACCTTTTTTACCTGTAACCTGTTTTCAAATTCTCACTACTACTTAGTGCCATTTTTTAAATAGGCTAAAATAACTTCTTCTTTTTGCTTAAATACTTTTTTTTTTTTTTTTTTTGATAAGGAATGCATAAACTTTTCATTACTAAGAAACCATAACCTTTACATCATGGATGAGGGCTTGCTTAGCAAAACAAGGATCCTCTTCAATCCAGACAATGTCATTTACAATGCTATAAGCATTTTTTGCTACTAGGTGAGCAGACACATTCCCCTGCCTTTTAACATGGGAAAACTGAAACTGAGAAAACCCCTTACAAAGCTCAAGAATGCCATCAAGAACAGAGACCACAGCAGAGGGAGCGGGGGAGGAACCCAATAGAGCATTAATCAGGACTTGAGAATCACCTTCCAGCACCACAGCAGAATAGCCCCGGCACAAAGCAAACAAAATTCCAGCTTCAAGGGCCTTAGATTCAGCCTCAATAGGACCGAGAGGGGCATCAAACTTTCTGCATAAAGCTGCAACCACCAAGCCAAAGTTGTTACGAATCACAACTCCAAACCCCGTTGCTCGAGTATCCTTGAAAGTGGCTGCATCTACATTCACTTTGTAGAAACCCGGAGGAGGAGGAGACCAATACACAGTTTGGACTGCCAAGCTAGAACACGAGTCACTTCCATTTGCTACCAGGAACTCAGCCCACAGTTGCAAAGCCCCGAACGTTAGCTGAAAACCAGACCGGGAGACACCACCAAGACGACGCTCATTACGGCTCTGCCAAACCTTCCAAGCAATCATTACCAGCCGAGCAGCATGATCCAGATTCACATTACCACCCAACAGCAGCTGCCACATGATGTCCATAAAAGAGGAATTCACACTTCTCTCTATATTTAGCACCAACTTAGAACACTCCCACACCTCTCTAGCTTTTGGACAGCCCCACAAAGCGTGGCCAACAGTTTCAGGCTTCTCTTTACACCAGTCACATAAATCCTTTGTTAGCACTTTCCTTCTCATAAGGTTCACTTTTGTAGGAAGAGCTTCTCTACAAGCCCTCCATGCAAAATGCTTAACCTTGTGGGGAATAGGTAGCCTCCATAGACTTTTCCAAAACCTCCTTAAAAGGCTACAATCCGAGACACTACCGCAATTGCCCAATGAAGAACTACTCAACGCCAAATGGTAGGCGCTTCTGACAGTGAACAATCCATTTGTTGTTTCAGCCCACACCAATTTGTCTAGAGGGAGGCAGACACTCAAAGGGATACATTTGATAGCTTCCGCTTCATGTGGCAGAAAAATAGAGTCCACTACCAAGGAATTCCAACATTTATGCACAGAGTCTATCAACTCACCAACCCGAGTATCCTCATGCAAGAACAAACAAGGAGAAATTACCCCACGAGAGGAGGGACAAGGCAGCCACCTATCACCCCATACCCTTACATCCTTCCCATTACCCACGCGCCATATAACGCCTTCCTTCACAATATCTTGCGCTGCCATGATGCTCCTCCAGGTGTAAGAAGGGTTATGGCTTAGAGAGGCATGAATAAAATCACATCTAGGGAAATATTTAGCTTTCAACACCTGGACAACCAACAAGTCATAAGCAAGTTGCAATCTCCACCCTTGTTTGGCGAGTAAGGCCAAATTGAAACATTTCAAATTCTTAAAGCCCAACCCCCCGTCCGCTTTGGGCTTACACATCTTATCCCAAGACACCCATGGAATTTTCTTCTCCTCGGATTTTTGGCCCCACCAAAAATTCCTAATCATGCTTGTTAGGTTATCACAAAGAGAGTCAGGGATTTTGAAGTAGCTCATAGTATATGTTGGGATAGCCAAAGCCACAGCTTTAATGAGGATTTCTTTACCCGCCTTTGATAACAACTTCTCCTTCCAACCCGCTAATTTTTTACCGAGCTTCTCCTTGATGTCATTAAAAGAATTCCGCTTGTTTTTCCCTATAAGTGATCGTAAGCCAAGATACTTCTCATGTTATTTTATGACTTGAGCCCCAAACCTTCTTTGGATAACTCCTTGGATTACCCTTGGAGTGTTTCTACTAAAGAAGAGAGAAGTTTTTGCCCGATTTAGCTGTTGGCCCGAGGCTCTTTCATAGACATCCAACACTCTTTAAAGCTCAGCACAATCCTCCATAGATGCTCTACAAAATATAAGGCTATCGTCTGCAAAGAAAAGATGGGAGAGAACGGGACCCCCCTGCAAACAGAAATCCCATGCAAAACACCGTTGGCCACAGAAGCCTTAATAAGAGATGATAAGCCCTCTGCACATAGGAGAAATAAGTAGGGCGATAATGGATCCCCCTGGCGGATACCCCTAGTGGGGTTTATGTAACTATAAGGGCACCCATTGACCTTAATTGCATAGTTAACAGAGGAAACACACTTCATAACGAGACTTCTCCACCTTTCAGCGAACCCTAGCTTCTCCATAATTTTTTCCAACCAAACCCACTCCACCGTATCGTATGCTTTACTCATATAAAGTTTTAGAGCCATTTTCCTCCCTTTCCCCCTCTTCTTATTACTAATATGATGCATAGTTTCAAAAACTATCAACACATTATCAGTAATAAGTCTACCATGCACAAAAGCACTTTGCTTAAATACTATTGAAATTAAAGAACATAGTATTATGGAAGACAGGTAATTAATTAGAAAATAATGAATAAAACAACTTCGAAAGTACGCTATAGGCTTAATACTTTCTCATATATAGCTAGTTAACCATATATTACTTTTGCACACGTATAACAACTTCATCCAATTAAACTGAGAAATTAAGAAATTTATAAGTGTAATATAAAAGGAGAGAGAGACAGAGATAGAGAGGGAGAGAGAGATGAGCACCATAACGGAGGAGAAACGAGGATTGATGGGGAGGAACACATCTTTGAGCAATGACATTATGGAGGGCAGGTTGTTGATTGGAATCTCAAATTCCATAATAGCAATAATGGATACTGATTGATAGCACAGAGCTGTAGAAGTACTGTCCAGTAGGACTTACTGGCTCCAATCCTTCCTCGAACTCCATTATTTATAATGAGATCACTGAGCACAAAAGAAAACTATTTTGCTTCACAAGTTCCTTTTTTTCTTTTATGAGTTTTTAGCTTCACAAGTTGTTGCATATATTCCCCCTGCTTGAGAAAACACAAACAAAAAAAGAAAAGAATATAGTATTAAACTGTTAATGACATTAAACCGTACTATGATAGGAAAAAAACATTCATGACATTGACGGGTACAAAAATGGGCCCTGACCATCAAAGATTTCGACTATTGTAATTTACCTAGTACATAATGTTAGGTTCTAAGACTTTAGGAACTAAATGCATTAAAACTTCATTTTGTATATATTGGCAAACCATGATCAAAACAATAAGTTTAGGTTTAGGCTTGCTCGAAGCTTGTTTAAGTGTAAGTTTGAATCGAGTGTTCTGCAGGAATTAACTATGTAAAACTGCAATGCTCAATTGATCGAAAATAAGCTTGATCGATCAAGAATCGCAGATCAAAAAATTCTGCAAAAATTTCAAACTAAGCCCAAGCCCATATGACGTGTACGGTTAAGTATTTCACTCTTAGTATAAAAGGAAAAACCCTAGTTATGTTTTAGAAATCTTTTGTTGAGTTGTGTGTTGAGTCTTTTGTGAGATCTGAGAGGTTTGTACCTTCCAACACATACATAAAGCTATCAAGATCAAGATTCACATCAAGAACTTAATGGTTGTTTTAATTGCTACATAAAGAACATTAAAGGAATAACAAAACCTTTGAGTGGAGTCTCAAAGTCACAAGTAGGAGAACTTGTAGTTGCTGCAGATCCAAGAAAGAAGTAGTCTGTGAATTCGAACCTTGCACATGGTCGTATCAATAAGTTCTACATGTAGTAGCATTAGGATGTTAGTGGTCTAAGTCCTTTTGTAAACTTCAATTCTTTCTATAGTGGATTTGTTTTTATTTTGAAGATAGTTAGGTTAAATCCTCTTCAGGTTTTTTACCGGTTTTGTTTTCTTAGGTCATCAGTTCTTTGTGTTTTTTATATTTTCCGCTTTATGTTTATTTGTGTTTAACCTAATCTTGAATAACAATCTTGTTAATCAATTTAGTTTAATACTAGGTTAAACATATTGTGACAAGGGGTCTAAAAATGTAACACATAAAAAAAAGAAAAAAAGAAAAAAAGAAAAAAAAGAAATCTAGAACCATATCAAAAAATCACATTTTTTTTTTAACAATTATTCACGTACCAAATAATAGGTGGTGGAGAAAAAATGGTGATCAGCACTATCTTGAAGATAGAATCAGTGAAATATACATTTTTATGAGGATGATATGAAAGTGACAAGCATTCATGACATACGTAGGTACAAAGATGGGCCCATGACCATCAAAGATTTCAGCTATTGTAATTTACCTAGTACATTCATGACATATGTAGGTACAAAGATGGGTCCTTACGACCATCAAAGATTTCGGCTATCGTAATTTACCTAGTACATAATAAAATTTTCTATAATAATGTAAAAAAATCATAACTTTGGTCACAATTATTCACGTAACAAATAATAAGTGGTGGAAAAAAGATGATGATCAGCACTATCTCGAACAAAGAATTGATGAAATAGAGATTTTTATGAGGATCATGTGAAAGTGACAAGCAGTCAATCACAATTTGTCACATAAAATAATTGTGGTAAAAATTGTAACTTTTTATATGGTACTAAAATTTCTTAACCTAAGTTGCATTACTGTCCACATTGAAGGTTAGACAGGGCAGAGAGGGATAATGCATGCGTGGTGGAAATTCAAACAATTACATTTAAAAAGAAGTACATTATTATTATTATTATTATTATTATTATTATTATTATTATTTTGTTGCTAATAAGAGGAAACAATTACATTTTAAATAGAAAGGTATTCACTTTTCATAAGAAAAAAAATACAATTGATATACAAGGACAAATAAAGATATCAAATAAATAGCAAAGCAATAAAAATTACAGGACATGCTCTTATATAGCTGTAAACAGATAGCAATTAAAATCCCAAACATCAATGAGCAAATAGTAAAAATTCGTACTGAAAATTATTGAAGAGGCAGTGTAGGTTGGGTCAACATCAATCAACTTGAGCGAGGGAGCTATTCCTAACAGAGGAGTTTGTAAGAGTTCTCTGATGCTTTGCATTTAAGAAAAAAAATTTCACAGTATGTGGACCCTCAACCTAGAATAGGACTTCTCTTGATACTGGGGCATCAGAAGTTTTACTTTGTCTACTTTTTTTTTGTTGGGAAATTACACAAAGTAATAATAGAAGAACAAGATTAACATAAAAGACAAATAGAAAATAGATAATTTGGAAGCACTATATCGTTTTTCTTAGATGATATTTGCCCCTCATACTATTGTTGCTAAAGGGTTATCACAAATTTATCCCCAAGATACAACCAAGATGTTGGGTTCTACAGATAGTAATTCTAGAGAATAACCACTAGCAATTTTGAATATAAGCATCTATTTATACCCATAGGGTTATATTACATCAAAAAGCACGTACGAAGAGTTAAAATGTTTCATAAAACCGTTCACAAGGCTTGAAACATTTTTAAACTCTCTAAACAATCACTAGAAAATTCTACAGAAAAATCTTGATTTTCGATTTTCGATCAGTCGAGTTCTCTTTTTGATCGGTCGAACAGGAATCGGGCAGTGATCAAAACATCCAGAAACTCCAGGATTTTTTCTTTACCATTTCGATCAATCCAGCCAAAGCTTCGACTGATCGAAAATGCTTAACTTCGAATTTTTACTTAGAAAATTCCAAAACTTGAATTTTCACTTTATGAAACAATATTCTCCAAATTCAAATATCATTATTACAACCTATCCATATATATTCCTATATATACAACAATTTTTGTCCACAATATGTGGACCCTCAACCTAGAATAGCCCCTTGTCGTTTCTTCATGCTCTATATGGATTCCTTTCTTCTTCCTTAATCCTTTATGTTACCCTAAAGCTTGGAATGACTTCTAATCTAGGATTGGAATGACTTTAGATTACAAGTCATCTCTAGTGGGCTAAGCAACAAGATGAACCCAAAAGGATTAAAGGATTTATCAATACCTGGTAAAGTTATACGCTTACCTTATTATGGATCTGGTTGAAATACTGTTCTTAAAAATAAAAATAACAAATCTCGACTTAAACAATTCCAAATCTTTAGATTACACCAAATTGTAAAAAGACCCTTGAAGTTTGGATCAATTACAAATAGACTCTATATGATATTAGGTTTGTATTATTGACTCATAATATTGTTTGACTACATTGACCACTCTGTCAAATTTCCATCCGTCATGAGTAACGGAAGGGGATCATGTGGACTTCACATGACCACTAATAATAAAAAAAATTATTTTTATTAAATCTTACTAAAAAATTGTTTTATATGTTTTGTCAGTTCCTCTATCCTTAGAATTTCTAATGCCATCACTCTCTCAAAATAATTTAATCATTAAGGGTTGGATCTCTTACTCCTTCTCTAACCGAGCATAGTCATTCAATACATTTATTTGATTACAAGCATCAACATCCATAGTGAAGACATTACCTAAATGTAGAACAAATACAAATCTAACATATTAAAAAAAAAAAAAAAAAAAATTACACATGAAATTGGGAGAAAAAGACTAAAAATTTGTAGTTCAAATGTTTAATATTTAGATTCATTTTTTTGGAGAAAAGTGGAATTTAGATGCTCAACATTTGGATTCATTTATGCACAAAAAATTGGAATCCATGTATGTATAAATTGTTTCAGCAATCCCAAATGTGCAATTTATCTGGCTATTAGTATTAAATTTCCAATCCTCCTCCAAATAGGGCAATGCCTAGAGAAAACATACCCTTTGTGGAATTAAGGAATCTACTCACATATCAAGTCACCATAGTTAGAATTGGTTTTAGAAGCTCGTGAGGGTGTGGGTCGATTGGTCAAGGTAGCAGAAAAATTTCACTCTAGCTGGAGTGCCTTGGTTCAATCTCCCATAACACACCCTCACTTACCAGAAACTTAGAATTGGTTTTAGAAGTTTGCGAGGGTGTGGGTTGATTGGTCAAGGTAGCGACTGCAAGGGTTTACTCTCTTGGTGTGGGTCCAAAGGACCATATCTTGACGAGCTTTTGCATCATTAGAAAAATAAATTGGCTATAGAAGCTGTTGAACCTCCCTAAGTAATAGAGTATATGCATTGTTTTGAAACCCAAACCATTCAAAAAACCGAAAAATGAAGATATTCAAGGGTTTTGGGTCGAACCGAGGTTCAACTGAGATCAAACCATGGTTCAACCGAGGTCAAACCATGATAACATAAAAATTATTTAATTCAATTATATATAATAAAAATAATAATTTGTAACATAATTAAAGACCCAACTTTTAGCGTAGGGGTATTTTGGGAGTTTTAGTAATGAAATGTAAATAACTTTGTGTGAGAGTAATATAGAAAGAAATGAATGAAATTATTTTATGACATTATTACTATTAGACCTCTATTTTAAAATAAAAGGCTTAATATATAGGGGTATTTTGGGAGTTTTATTGAAAAAATTCATTAAATCTAATTTCATTCTCTCCAATCCCTCCCAATTTTTGGAGAATAAAAATTTGAGATTTTAAAGAAATTGAGAGGAATGAATGTTCTTTCCTTCCCATTTCATTCTCTCACACTTAAATTCTCATACCAAGGAATGAACTTTTTATTCATTCTGAAAGCTCGAAAATGTGTTGAAAACACACGAGCGGTTTAGACCCTCAAATTACAATTACGGCTTGGTTGATTTTACACTAACTTAATGATAAGTGCGGAATAGTTTAAACACAAGCGTATAAGCAAGACAACTACTCTAATCCATATTTAAAGCAACACAGCAGCAAAAATGAAATAAACAAGAGTAGGGAAGAAAGATGCAAATACAGAAAACACCGAGACGTGTTATTGAAGAGGAAACCGAAGACCTCGGCGAAAAACCTCTCCACCGCCCTCCAAGCGGAAATCGATCCACTAGACAATCAGTTGGGATACATGGGTTAGCAAAAGACCCTCCAAGCCTAGTCTACCCGCTGTACCTAAGCCCTCCAAGCTCCTACTCCAACAAGGCTTCTCGGAACCGTGTCTTGTCCTAGTTATCCGGATCCCGCAACAAGCTCCATGTTGCATCTGCCATTCTAGGCTTCTTCCAATGCTTTCCAGCAGCACCAAAACGTCACACAGCACTCTCAAAGGTGTGGTAAGTGTTTGGGCTATCAACCTCTCAAAGATATGGATAATGGAGAGGGAAGGGTTGAGGAGATACCACAAGCAATTGTATAGAGAAAGATGGGGAAGACAATCTCTAATTACCAATGTGTTTGGCTAGGGTTTTCTCTCTGAAGCATTTTTCAACAATTGTGGGTAATGATGGTATATATAGGATAGGTGCAAAAGGTGTGACTCAAAAGTACAGGCTGGCAGAACAGATTGCCTCGCGGGTGTCTCGCGAGAAGGCCTTACCCTCGAGATACTCGCGAGACATAGCTGTCTCCACCTGGCCTGACTCTTCACATTCCAGCATGTGCCTGGCACATGATTCACTTCGCAGGATGCTAGGTCGCGAGACACCCGCGAGAATCCTTCATTCTTCAGATGCTTGAGTCTTCAAACACTCTCTCTATCACACAACCCTTACAACAAGTCCCACAACAAATACAGGGTTTAAACGATTGAACATAATTACAATCAAATTTGGCACGAAATAAAAGCCAACAAAAACACAGTTGTAAATTACACCTTTACAATCTCCCCCTTTGGCTATTCCGTGACAAAACCCTAAAACAGACTCTAGACTTAAACGTGAGTTTGGGAACAAAGGCAAAACTCACTCACACCTAGTTCTAGATTCTGAAGTGCTCTTGAAACATATGAACAAATAACTCCTGAAACACAACAACACAATAACATCATTGTATGCAGAAAAACTTTAAAAGCATATGGAGCAATAATGGCAAGATCAAGCAATGAAATAGAAACACTAGATCATGGCAAGATCAAACAAGTAATCACTATACAGAAGCAATTACTATGCTCATTCACACAGGGAACATCCGGATTTGCAAGATGATAAGCTCATTTGAAGAGAGTCACTTGCAACTCCAACACTCAACCAATGCGAAATACATGAAGTATTTGCATCTAGGAACAATCCTACAAGGGCACAAGAGTGTTCATCACTCAACCAATGCATAGAACGTGTATGCATCTAGGAACAATCCTACAAGGGCACAAGAGTGATGTACTTGAAGTAAAATGCATGACATTAAACAATAAGCAAACATGCATGAAGGTTGCATAGGCAAGGTATTGCAAATGCATGGCACAAACCACAAAGACCTACAAACTATGCATGAAACAAACCCTTAAAGCTTACATAAGCAATCATGGGTACAAAACAAAATGCCACAAAGCAAGTATGCTACAAAGCATAGAAGTAAAGCACATAGTTCTGAAAACATACTGAAATTAATACTGAAGTTAAAGCATAAGTGTCAGAACTATAAACCTAAAACAGTAAGACATTAACTATAAACCAATTATAAAACAAAAAAAACTTAGTAAACCCATCTGTGAAACCAATAACCAATAGTTAATATAACTATGTGTCTAGGCTACGCTCCCCCTAAGGCTGTGCAAGCTCTTCTTCATCAGCTCCCCCTGATCAATTCACACGAGTCATACACAACTGATACGAAATCATGTGGACTATCTCTATTATAGAAATGTGTATATATGACCTCCCACACAATGAAAACATAGTAAAGAAGCTTTTCATTTGGCTTCACATAACTCATAACAATTGGTCCATTTTCATTTTGATTGGACAAATACATCTCTTTTTGAGATTGGTGCTTGAAATTTGTGATATTTCAATTTTGATGATAAGCCTTTGGCCTTTTTGAGCACCATACAAAATACTTTTAAAAGGAGTCGCTTTCCCTTTTTCCTAGTCAAATACTAGTGTGTGCGACAGGCTTTTGCAGCTCAATATCTCTTTTCATTTGGAGATTTACAATTGGTGAGCTCTTTTTACAAAAACATAAAAGTAAAGTGGGAAGAGATATAGACACAAGTCTATGCAAGTATCAAGACCAACAAGACTATTGACCAATCATTCATGACAGGCTTGAAGATCTATTTACAACAGTCACACATAGTTTTCGGGATTTCTTCCACACAGAAAAGAGTGCATACGAACAAGCGAAGATCGTAAATGCACTATGCCATAAGTACGAAGGTACTAGGCTAAACTCACATGAGATATGCACACAACAAGTGATCAAACTTTTTGAGATTTTTCAATTTTGATGGGTTTTTGAATTTTTTTTTGAAACACACCCAAAACAAAACAAGAGAAGTAAGATCAACAAAAACAGGTTTAAACTTAAACAAGAGACAGAAAAAAAAAACAACTGAAACTGGACATGTGAAACCATAACAACATATACGCAACAAAAAGCAGTAAAGGTCCACACAAGAGATAGAGTTCAAGGAATGATACCGACACCGATGGTCTTACGCAAAGATTCAAACTTCGGGCCATCGAGGGGTTTAGTGAATATGTCTGCCTTCTGATTGTCAGTGTTGATAAACTCCAAGTACACCGTCTTGTCTTCCACCAAGTTTCGAATGAAATGATACCGAATTTCGATATGCTTCGATTTCGAGTGTTGAACTGGATTTTTGGACAGATTTATGGCACTGGTATTGTCACAATATACACACATTGTGTCTTGAGTGATATCGTAATCATGAAGGAGTTTCTTCATCCAGAGTAATTGAGCACAAGCACTTGCAGCAGCAATGTATTCAGTTTCGGCTGTTGATAAAGAGACTGAGTTTTGCTTTTTGCTCATCCAGGACACTAGGTTGTTCCCAAGATAAAAGCATCCACCAGAGGTGCTCTTCCTATCATTAACACAACCGGCCCAATCAGCATCAGAATATCCGGCCAGGCATTCATTTGAATCTCTCGAGTACCAAATTCCATAATCAGATGTCCCATTTATGTATCGAATAATCCTTTTGACTGCTGTTAAATGTGACTCTTTGGGGGCTGCCTGGAATCGAGCACACACGCCTACACTGAAGGCAATGTCTGGTCTGCTCGCAGTAAGATACAAGAGACTGCCTATCATGCTTCGATAGAGCGTTGGATCCACTTCTACACCTGCAGCATCCCTACTCAGCTTTGATGAGGAGCTCATTAGAGTGGACGTGTGTTTCTTATAGTCTAGACCAAATCTTTTAACAAGGTTCTTGGCGTACTTTTCTTGAGATATGAATATCCCATCTTTCCGTTGTTTCACTTGAAGTCCTAGGAAGTAGTTCAGCTCCCCTACCATACTCATCTCAAACTCCTTTTTCATTTCTTCGGAAAATTCAAGAGCCAAATGATCAAGTGTAGATCCAAACACAATATCATCCACATATACCTGAGCAACTAGGAGAGACTTCTCATCTCTCTTCACAAACAATGTTCGATCAGCTTGGCCTCTTTTGAATCCACGATCCAACAAGTATGTTGTGAGGCGATCATACCATGCTCTTGGTGCTTGCTTTAACCCTTACAATGCTTTCTTCAATCTTAGCACATGATCTGGAAAATGAGGATCTTGAAATCCCTTTGGTTGTTCAACAAATACTTCTTCATTTAGAAAACCATTCAGAAAGGCACTTTTCACATCCATTTGGTACAATTTGAAATCCATAACACAGGCTATGGACAATAGGATTCGGATCGACTTTAATCTTGCTACTGGAGCAAACGAATCATCAAAATCAATGCCTTCCACTTGAGTATATCCTTGAGCTACCAATCTGGACTTGTTTCGAACAACCTCACCGTCTTCATCAGTTTTGTTCTTGAAGATCCACTTGGTGCCGATCACATGAGTATCTTTGGGCCTTGGAACCAATTCCCATACATCATTTCTAACAAACTGATGTAGCTCTTGATGCATAGACTTTATCCAGTTCTCATCTCTAAGAGCTTCCTCTACCTTTTTGGGTTCAAACTGAGCAAGATAACAGTTATATGTCACATGATTCGCACTATATTTTGGACCTTTTCTCAGCCGAAGTCCCTCATTGACGTCACCAATGATATTGCTTGATGAATGATTGAGAATTACCCTTGATGATGGTCTCTTAGAGGTAGAAGGTTCTTCATCTCGAGAGATTGGAGGTTGAACGTCCAGTGGAATGAGAGGACTAGAAGGCCCATATGTCGGTCTAGTTTCCCTTCTTGGTATAGGGGGTGTGGACTCTTTTTCCGGTGATTCTTTCTCAATATCATCCTGTTGTGACAGGTTGTCCTCAGCCTCTCTCTTCTTCAGATCAGATCTTTCACCATCATCAATATCTTTTTCAGATATGGTATCATCGATTACCACATTTATTGATTCCATTACTATTTTGGTGCGTTTGTTGAACACTCTATATGCTCGGCTATTTAGTGAATAGCCTAGGAATATCCCTTCATCACTTTTAGCATCAAATTTTCCAAGATTTTCTCTATCATTAAGAATATAACATCTGCTTCCAAATATTCGGAAGTATTTCACCTTCGGTTTCTTTTCTCTCCAAATTTCATAAGATGTCTTCTTCGTTCCTACTCGAAAGTAAATTCTATTACCAATATGATATGAGGTATTCACTACTTCAGCCCAAAACTTCTGAGGAAGGTTTTTGTTGAGTAACATTACTCGAGCCATTTCTTAAATCACCCGGTTTTTTCTTTCAACCACTCCATTTTGCTGTGGAGTCTTTGGAGCTGAGAATTCCTTCTTGATGCCGTGTTCATTGCAAAAAGCTTCAAACTTCGCATTTTCAAATTCCTTCCCGTGGTCACTTCTGATCTTGACTATAGGAACTCCTTTCTCATTAATTAGTCTCTTGCATAATTTCTCCATCCTGTCACATGCTTCTGATTTCTCTCTAAGAAAATCCACCCAAGAATACCTTGAGAAGTCGTCAACCACCACCATAATATATCGCTTTCCACCCAAGCTTTCTGTTCTTATAGGGCCCATCAAATCCACATGCAGTAATTCTAAAGGGCAAGAGGTTGCAACCACATTTACTTTCGGATGGCTTGACTTTGTTTGTTTCCCTAACTGACATGGACCACAAACATTTTTCTCAATTTTTCCAAACTTTGGTAAACCAACCACTGCTTCAAGCTTCGCAACTTTTGCCACTTGTTTGTAATTGGTATGTCCAAATCGTTGGTGCCACAATTCCAAGAGATTCACCCGGGCACTTCGACATGCTATGCTTGGTTTGGGAATGACTCCATAATAATTATCGGTGGTTCTAAGTCCCTTCAGAATTTGTACACCTTCTTCATTCAAGATTAGACATCCTTTCTTTGAGAATTGAACTAAGAAATCATCATCACAGATCTGAGTAATACTCAGCAAGTTCACTTTTAATCCCTTAATATACAACACGTCATTCAGCAGTGGCAGTCCCAGAATGTCCACCGTTCCCTTTCCAAGAACATGTGAGTGACTGCCATCTCCAAAAGTCACAAAGCCATCTTCCTTTTCTTTAAGCGTTTTGAACAGTGACTTATCTCCTGTCATGTGCTTTGAACATCCGCTGTCAAGGTACCACAAACATGAATTAAAAACTTTCAAAGCGGTATGAACAAAAAGACAAGCATGAGAGAGACACTCTTGACCCTCAAAACAGGACTCTTTTTCCTTTATTTCGTGAAGTTTTCCTTTTATATGATCAAGTTTATCACACAAGTGTCTATTTCTCCTCCCATAATTAGAGACTAAAGACTCTGACTCACATAAGCTGTTATGTAAATCATGATTCCTATGAACAAGAGATTTCAGCATGTGACAGAAAATTCTAGCATGTTTCTTAGATTTAAATAACTGTGAAAACACATCACTGGACCAGTTTTCAATTATGCTCATAGAGTCTTTTTCACAAACATCTTTACTACCCTTCATGTTGATTACAAACAAGACACTATACAAGAAACACCAAGAGGTCAAGGATCACACTAAGGTATTTAAACCACAACAAGTGTACCCGCTCTGATACCAATTGAGAGTTCGAAAATGTGTTGAAAACACACGAGCGGTTTAGACGCCCAAATTAAAATTACGGCTTGGTTGATTTTACACTAACTAAATGATAAGTGCGGAATAGTGTAAATACAAGCGTATAAATGAAACAGCTACTCTAATCCATATTTAAAGCAACACAGCAGTAAAAATGAAATGAACAAGAGTAGGGAAGAAGGATGCAAACACAGATAACACCGAGACGTGTTACCGAAGAGGAAACCGAAGACCTCGGCGTAAAACCTCTCCGCCGCCCTCCAAGCGGAAATCGATCCACTAGACAATCAGTTGGGATACATGGGTTAGCAAAAGACCCTCCAAGCCTAGTCTACCCTCTGTACCTAAGCCCTCCAAGCTCCTACTCCAACAAGGCTTCTCGGAACCGTGTCTTGTCCTAGTTATCCGGATCCCGCAACAAGCTCTATGTTGCATCTGCCATTCAAGGCTTCTTCCAATGCTTCCCAGCAGCACCAAAACGTCACACAGCACTATCAAGGTGTGGTAAGTGTTTGGGCTATCAACCTCTCACAGATATGGATAATGGAGAGGGAAGGGTTGAGGAGATACCACAAGCAATTGTATAGAGAAAGATGGGGAAGACAATCTCTAATTACCAATGTGTTTGGCTAGGGTTTTCTCTCTGAAGTATTCCCCAACAATTGTGGGTAATGATGGTATATATAGGATAGGTGCAAAAGGTGTGACTCAAAAAGTACAGGCTGGCAGAACAGATTGCCTCGCGGGAAGGCCTTACCAGCGAGATACTCGCGAGACATAGCTGTCTCCACCTGGCCTGACTCTTCACATTCCAGCATGTGCCTGGCACATGATTCACTTCGCGGGATGCTAGGTCGCGTGACACCCGCGAGAATCCTTCAATCTTCAAATGCTTGAGTCTTCAAACACTCTCTCTATCACACAACCCTTACAACAAATCCCACAACAAATACAGGGTTTAAACGATTGAACATAATTACAATCAAATTTGGCATGAAATAAAAGCCAACAAAAACACAGTTGTAAATTACAACTTTACAATATTGAAAGCTCGAAAATGTGTTGAAAACACACGAGCGGTTTAGACCCCCAAATTACAATTACGGCTTGGTTGATTTTACACTAACTTAATGATAAGTGCGGAATAGTGTAAACACAAGCGTATAAGCAAGACAACTACTCTAATCCATATTTAAAGCAACACAGCAGTAAAAATGAAATAAACAAGAGTAGGGAAGAAAGATGCAAACATAGATAACACCGAGACGTGTTATCGAAGAGGAAACCGAAGACCTCGGTGAAAAACCTCTCCGCCGCCCTCCAAGCGGAAATCGATCCACTAGACAATCAGTTGGGATACATGGGTTAGCAAAAGACCCTCCAAGCCTAGTCTACCCGCTGTACCTAAGCCCTCCAAGCTCCTACTCCAACAAGGCTTCTCGAAACCGTGTCTTGTCCTAGTTATCCGGATCCCGCAACAAGCTCCATGTTGCATCTGCCATTCTAGGCTTCTTCCAATACTTCCCAGCAGCACCAAAATGTCACACAGCACTCTCAAAGGTGTGGTAAGTGTTTGGGCTATCAACCTCTCAAAGATATGGATAATGGAGAAGGAAGGGTTGAGGAGATACCACAAGCAATTGTATAGAGAAAGATGGGGAAGACAATCTCTAATTACCAATGTGTTTGGCTAGGGTTTTCTCTCTGAAACATTTTTCAATAATTGTGGGTAATGATGGTATATATAGGATAGGTGCAAAAGGTGTGACTCAAAAAGTACAGGCTGGCAGAACAGATTGCCTCGCGGGTGTCTCGCGGGAAGGCCTTACCCGCGAGATACTCGCGAGACATAGCTGTCTCCACCTGGCCTGACTCTTCACATTCCAGCATGTGCTTGGCACATGATTCACTTCGCGGGATGCTAGGTCGCAAGACACCCGCGAGAATCCTTCATTCTTCAGATGCTTGAGTCTTCAAACACTCTCTCTATCACACAACCCTTACAACAAGTCCCACAACAAATACAGGGTTTAAACGATTGAACATAATTACAATCAAATTTGGCACGGAATAAAAGCCAACAAAAACACAGTTGTAAATTACATCTTTACAATCTCCCCCTTTGGCTATTCCGTGACAAAACCCTAAAACAGACTCTAGACTTAAACGTGAGTTTGGGAACAAAGGCAAAACTCACTCACACCTAGTTCTAGATTCTGAAACATATGAACAAGTAACTCCTGAAACACAACAACACAATAACATCATTGTATGCAGAAAAACTTTAAAAGCATATGGAGCAATAATGGCATGATCAAGCAATGAAATAGAAACACTAGATCATGGCAAGATGAAACAAGTAATCACTATACAGAAGCAATTACTATGCTCATTCACACAGGGAATGAACATCCGAATTTGCAAGATGATAAGCTCATTTGAAGAGAGTCACTTGCAACTCCAACACTCAACCAATGCGAAATACACGAAGTATTTGCATCTAGGAACAATCCTACAAGGGCACAAGAGTGTTCATCACTCAACCAATGCATAGAACGTGTATCCATCTAGGAACAATCCTAAAAGGGTACATAGTTCTGAAAACATACTGAAGTTAAAGCATAAGTGTCAGAACTATAAACCTAAAACAGTAAGACATTAACTATAAACCAATTATAAAACAAAAAAAACTTAGTAAACCCGTCTGTGAAACCAATAACCAATAGTTAATATAACTATGTGTCTAGGCTACGCTCCCCTTAAGGCTGTGTAAGCTCTTCTTCATCAGCTCCCCCTCAAAAATGTTCTCCCCCTTTTTGACCGGAATGGCCAAGGGGCTAGAATTGGTCGGATTCAGAGTCTGATCCATGTGTAGGAGATAAGCTCTGAATCTGAGCTGATAATGTGGTGATCTGCTCCTGGAGGTATGCAAACTGATCCGCTGTGTGCTGTACGTGAGTGTCAAGCACTGTAGACATGTGATCCATCTTAGCTAGGATCTGATCAAGCTTACTGAGACCTTGTGTTTGTGCTGGAGCATAAGACGGTGGCTGTGCAGTCTCTGGATGTGCAGTCTCTGGGGCAGAAGTGAACCTGTCAATCTCCTCCTCTGTATCTCTACCTTCATCTGGCACAACTCGAGGCGATGGAATGAGATGAGGGAAAAGGCATTATGGTTTGTGAATTTTGCTTTGTAATGCTCTTTTTCAGGATATGGAAGATGTGGCTGCAGATATCAATTTCCTTGTGAGTGAAGAGGTCGTAGAGAAATCTCGTCCTTGGAGCAGATAAAGTGGTGAGGTTGGTGACCGGATACAGGTTATGGATCATGACATAGCTCAGAGTTCTCATTTCTGGAGAAAACTTGAGAGTATCCATTGATGATTTCTTTGGAACCCCACCAAGAGTTGATATCATCTCCGTGATAGACCCCAATCTCTCATCATATTGAACTGACATTGGTTGTGAGGTAGGACGTATCTCCAGAAGGTCTTGAATACTATCCCTTGTGATCTCAAATTCTTTATGCCTCACCCAGTAGATTATCTTGTCATCTTCTACAGTAGCATTGGAGAAGAACTCTCTGATTATTTCTGAGTACACCGTCCCAATTGGATTCAACAATTTGGTCCAAGTTCTTTCTTTGAATGCATCTGGAATGCATGTGTGCTCAAGCTCCTCCAATTGAACCACCCTTTCCATGACAATGGTTGCTTTCTTGTAGCAGTCATTGTACTTCATATCTGCTTTTGCGGATTTGAAGTGATCAGATTCAGTACGAGCACGCTTAGGAGCCTTCTTCTTTGAGGCAGCATGCTTGGTGGGAGACATTTGCACAAGTGGACACAACACACATAGCACATGTGCACAAACCATAAGAGCAAAGACTTGATTAGATTCAAGTTAATTTGCACCTATTGAGATATTCCCAAAACAGAGTAGAGTGCAAAACAGAGCATGACCAATTCACACAAGCATGCTTCAACACATACAGCACTAAACCAAAACAAGAATATATGAAAAACAAGACATTTTACATGAAATTAAATAACTGTGCAAGTGTGTGTGTCTGTGTGTATGCATGTGTGTGCAACATGTGATGCATGAGGGTGTGCCTAGGTGTTTGCCAAGTAAATGCAACATATTCAAAATGCAATATACACAAGAGCAAAGAACACTATCACTTAGATTCTAGACCAAACCATGGTAAGACATATGGAAACCTTGAAATTGGGACTCACTTGAGACCAATTAGGCACAACACTATCACTTAGACATTCAATCAAACACCTAATATGCATAAGAACACTTTAAGTATGAGCAATGCATGAACATGGTAAAATTATGCCTAAATACATGATAAAATGCCACAAGGGGCCAGCACAGATGCACAATAAGTGAAAGGAACACAGCCCAAACAAAAGAAATGAAGGAATTATCAAAAACTAAGAAACCCACCCCAAATTTCGAAAATCCCAATTTTTCAAAACCGTAACAAAAATTCTGCATAATCTAAGTAAAAACTTGAAAAAATATGATTAACAAACATACCTTGAAGAAGAAAATGCAGAAAAAATGCTTGGAATGAAGTGATATGAATGGAATAGTGTTTTTGGGTTGAGAGAGTTTAAGAGAGGTTGAGCGAGGGAAGGTTGATAGTTTTGAAAAACTGTCACATCAGTTATATAAAAACTGAAAACACGCGTTTTTTACGGGTTAGGGAGTAGCAACACAGTCGCGAGACAACCGCGAAAGAGGAAACTGAAGCACAAACTTTTCGCGGGAAGCGCTAAGTCGCGACACAGTCGCGACACAGTCGCGATATTCTCTATCTGATTTTGAGAAAATTCCAGTTTTTGCCAAACAGCATTTTGCGAGAAGCTTTTAGTCGCGAGACAGTCGCGAAAGTCTCTGTGTGACAGGATGGAAAAAATATTTCCCTCAAACCTTTTCGCGGGAAGCATCTTAGTCGCGAGCTTCTCGCGAAACAACCCCTGAACCAGTTTTTTGATGAAAAACACACAAAAAGCATTTTGACCAAAAAGAAACACAAGAAAGTATAAAATCACTTTCAAAAACTAATAAAACTCACAAAAATCTTTTTGGATTTGATCATCAAGTTCATGGGCATACACATCACATTTGGACATATACAATCACACAAATGAGATAGGCATTGATTGAATCAAAAACTTGTGTGTTGTGTGTGAGTATCAAATGTGAAATAGTCCTTAGACCAGAGCGAAGCTTCAATGATCAATTCACACGAGTCATACACAACTGATACGAAATCATGTGGACTATCTCCATTATAGAAATGAGTATATATGACCTCCCACACAATGAAAACATAACTTAGAAGCTTTTCATTTGGCTTCTTCATAAAGTATAACAATTGGTCCATTTTATTTTGTATGGACAAAACATCTCATTTTGAGGAAGGTGCTTGAAATTTATGATATTTCAACATTGATGAGAAGCCTTTGGCTTTTTGAGCACCATAACATTTACTTTAAAAGAGTCGCTTTCCCTTTTTCCTAGTCAAATACTAATATGTGCGACAGGCTTTTGCAGCTCAATATCTCTTTTCATTTGGAGATTTACAATTGGTGAGCTCTTTTTACAAAAACATAAAAATAAAGTGGGAAGAGATATAGACACAAGTCTATGCAAGTATCAAGACCAACAAGACTATTGACCAATCATTCATGACAGGCTTGAAGATCTATTTACAACAGTCACACATAGTTTTCAGGGTTTCTTCCACACAGAAAAGAGTGCATACGAACAAGCGAAGATCGTAAATGCACTATGCCATAAGTACGAAGGTACTAGGCCAAACTCATATGAGATATGCACACAACAAGTGATCAAACTTTTTGAGATTTTTCAATTTTTATGGGTTTTTGAATTTTTGAAACACACCCAAATCAAAACAAGAGAAGTAAGATCAACAAAAACAGGTTCAAACCAAACAAAAGAGAATTAAAATGAAAGCTATGCATGAAATGATGCAATAACAAATGTCCCTACACATGGAAAGTATTGATGCATGGACATATTATAATGCTTATGCATGAGTACCCCTTTTCGCCCACACGTCACGTGCGTTTGGGGTGATATCCTTGATGGATTAGGTATGAGAGTTGGGACTTTCAAACCTCCTTGTAAAACTCTCCAAGCAAGTGGTGAAGGCACCGATTATCTTCATCACGTCTGTCACTCCAGGATCACGATTTTGACTTCTTGAGTTCTCACCGCTCCAAGCTCTATTGTCATTCCTTCTTCCTCGTGACCGCGGTGCGCTTGCATTGTTGTCTGCTCTCAGCTTTTGGCAGTTTGGTCTAGTATGTCCTCGCAGTCCGCAATAGTGACACACATAATCTGTTCTAGGACCCCATTGAGGTCTTGAAAGAGATTTTGCTTTGGTTTCATGTCTTCCAACAAATTGATTTCGGGGCCTATTCACCATCCGTTGCTCAATTACATTCTTCTTTTCAACCTTATCATTCTCAGAAACGGCCTCCTCTACAATTGGCTCTACGGCCTTCACAAATTTTACTTCTTTGGTAGCTTTGATTGATGAGCTACTCACTCCGGTATATCCCAATCCGGACTTGTCTGAGGAATGTTTTTGGGATGAGATAACATCATCCAACTTTCTGGAGGAGACCCTATCTATCTTGGCTTGCGCTTGCACCACCTCTTGTTCAAGAAATCTGATCTTTAAGTAAGCTTCTGACAGCTCACTATTCATCTTTTCTATCTCGCATTTTGCCTCCCTATGTCTGACCATGAGGCTCCGGTAATCTTCCTCAGCCTTCTTCATTTTTCTGACAGCCGCCTTGGCTACCCTTGCATACTCTCTCGACTTCTCAAGGAGTAGTGAGTAGTTTTCTTGAAGATTAGCTGCACTCTCATCCTTTTCCTCATCTGATTCTTCTACAATTCCAATGGACTCTGAATCAGAATGCTCACCAAGTTCCTTCACAAGTGCACCCAAGTCATCTGAGGAGTCTACATGATCAATGGTCATGAATGCGGAGTAGTTTCCCTCACCGTCACAGCTCTCTTCCGAGTCAGAATCAGAAGAGTCAAAGTCACTGAGCGTTGTAGCATAAACCTTCCCTTTTCCCCTCAGAAAATTCATACACTCCTTCTTTAAATGTCCATGGCCATTGCACTCATAGCACACAATATCTGAAGAAGGTTGAAAGTCCTTCCCTTCTTTTCTATTAAACTCTTTCTTATCACCTCTTGAAGGAGAGAACTTTCCTCTATTGAATGGTTTCCCGCTATTTTTCATTTTCAGAAATTTGCGGAAATTCTTCGCAAGATATGCTACTTCCTTCTCCATTCTATCTTATTCGGAGGAATCATTTATTCTTTCGGTGATGGTTTTAAGAGCAAGCGATTTGCTCGTCTTATGGGAAGGCAGTCCCAGCTCATACGTTTGGAGAGACCCGATCAACTCTTGGATTTTAATCTCATCCAAGTCTTTGCTTTCTTCTATGGCTGTAACCTTTGCTCTAAAACTTTCAGGTAAGGACCTCAAAATCTTTCTCACCACCTTAATGTCTTCAATCTTCTCCCCAAGATTGAGTTTAGCAATGACAATTTCATTGAGCTTCCCATAGAATGATCAAATGGTTTATCATCACCCATCTTGAGTTCTTCAAATTTGGTGGTAAGCATCTGAAGTTTCGTGTCCTTAACTTTCTTTGTACCCTCATAGGTAGTCTCCAAAATTTCCCAAGCTTCCTTGGCTATTGTCATATGAGAAATCCTGTGGAATTCATCAGGGGACACACCACAAAAAATAGCATTTAAAGCCTTACTATTAGCGTTGGCTGCTGCTAGAGCTGCCTTATCCCAAGTGGACTTAGGAGCCTCCGGCTTAGTTCAACCTACCTCAACCGCATCCCAAACGGTATCATCGATAGAGCATAAAAATGCTCTCATTCTAACTTTCCAGAATGCATAATTATTCCTATAAAAAAAATGGTGGAACATTGAGCGATTGAGACCGGTCCATCTCAACAAGGGTCAAGGAACACACTTAGGTATTTAAACCACAACAAGTGTACCCGCTCTGATACCAATTGAAAGCTCGAAAATGTGTTGAAAACACACGAGCGGTTTAGACCCCCAAATTACAATTACGGCTTGGTTGATTTTACACTAACTTAATGATAAGTGCGGAATAGTGTAAACACAAGCGTATAAGCAAGACAACTACTCTAATCCATATTTAAAGCAACACAGCAGTAAAAATGAAATAAACAAGAGTAGGGAAAAAAGATGCAAACACAGATAACACCGAGACGTGTTATCGAAGAGGAAACCGAAGACCTCGGCGAAAAACCTCTCCGCCGCCCTCCAAGCGGAAATCGATCCACTAGACAATCAGTTGGGATACATGGGTTAGCAAAAGACCCTCCAAACCTAGTCTACCCGCTATACCTAAGCCCTCCAAGCTCCTACTCCAACCAGGCTTCTCGGAACCGTGTCTTGTCCTAGTTATCCGGATCCCGCAACAAGCTCCATGTTGCATCTGCCATTCTAGGCTTCTTCCAATGCTTCCCAGCAGCACCAAAACGTCACACAGCACTCTCAAAGGTGTGGTAAGTGTTTGGGCTATCAACCTCTCAAAGATATGGATAATGGAGAGGGAAGGGTTGAGGAGATACCACAAGCAATTGTATAGAGAAAGATGGGGAAGACAATCTCTAATTACCAATGTGTTTGGCTAGGGTTTTCTCTCTGAAGCATTCCTCAACAATTGTGGGTAATGATGGTACATATAGGATAGGTGCAAAAGGTGTGACTCAAAAAGTACAGGCTGGCAGAATAGATTGCCTCGCGGGTGTCTCGCGGGAAGGCCTTACCCGCAAGATACTCGCGAGACATAGCTGTCTCCACCTGGCCTGACTCTTCACATTCCAGCATGTGCCTGGCACATGATTCACTTCACGGGATGCTAGGTCGCGAGACACCCGCGAGAATCCTTCATTCTTCAGATGCTTGAGTCTTCAAATACTCTCTCTATCACACAACCCTTACAACAAGTCCCACAACAAATACAGGGTTTAAACGATTGAACATAATTACAATCAAATTTGGCACGGAATAAAAGCCAACAAAAACACAGTTGTAAATTACACCTTTACACATTCCATTACAAAAGGCAAGAATATTCTAAAATTATTTTCATTCCTTTCTATTTTTTTTTTTCATTCCCTCCTCCTGAATGAGAGTTTAAATTGTAATAATGGGCCTTCACATGACACAGGTTTGCCTAAGTTAACCTTAGACTAAATCTTAAACTAATTTTATGATTAATTTGTTTGTCTAGATGTATATAGGCCTACAATAATTTGAGTCTCTTAAACCATAATTTTCTCCATCGGTTTCAATTTTCTAATGCTTTCCCTCAAAGCGTTTCTAGGGCCCTGAGAGTAGAAGGCTTGTATATGTTTCTTCGCCCATTGATAGTGTGAGTTTTTAGATCCCTTAAAACACAATTGAATTAACCTAGTTAACAAGCGAAGTTATTACTTAGTCCAAATTCTAGATCTAGGTTAACACAATAACAATCATATCAATGTAAAGTGCGGAATATAAAGAACACAAAGATATGATGACCTAGGAAAACCAAACCGGTAAAAAACCTGGGGAGGATTTAACATAGCTATCCTCAAGGTAAAACTGAATCCAATATGAAAGAATCGAAGTTTTACAATAGCGACTTAGACCACTAACATCCTATTGCTACCTCATGTAGAAAACTTACTGACACGACCACGTGCAAGCTCCGAGACCACAAACTCCTTCTTTCTTGGATTCTCCAGCAAGTACAAGCACTTCCGCTTGTGTATCTTTAAGCTCTTTAGTGCAATAACTGAATGATCATCAAGCTCTCAATGAAATCTCCTTCTTGATAATCCTAAGCACGTATGAAGGCAACCACCTCTCAGATCTCACAAGAAATTCACACACACAACAAGTAGAGCAACCTCAAAAACGTGGATAGGGTTTCCCTTTTATACCTAGGGCAAAACATAAAACCCTACACGTCATAGGGGCTTGGGGCTGAGTTGGAAATTCTGCAGAAAAAACATACTGCCTGACTTTCGATCGATCAAGCCTAATTCTTGATCGATCAAGTCAGACCGAATTGCACAATGAATTCTACAGCAGTTCGATTCAAACTTTACATAAATCACATACTTTGAGCAAGTCTAAAATAAGACTAAACAACCTGTTTTGATCATAATTTGCCAACAATACAAATTAGAATTCTAATACATTAGTTTCTAAGTACTTAGAACCTAACAGATAGAAACAATATCAAGCCAAGAAAAGAAATATAATAAAAGAGATTAACCTGGCCGAAGTCCACTTTTCTTGATAACCTTAACAAATTACAATCTGATAAGAGACCCTTTTTTTTTTTTTTTTGTTAACAAAACAATCACATTAAATTGACAAGAGTAATATTGTCACTAGTTTGGTGATAAGAGTCCTTGTATCGTTTCACATGATACTTAGCAAGAGTTAAGTAGTTTGTGTAATGGAGCTTCAAAGAATATGTTGTATCCCACGATGATAGCTTCATAAAAAAATAATTAAAAAAAAAACCAACAATAACTGATGTGGGGTCCAAATTTGGTAGGCTAAGCCCATGTTTTGCAGATTGTGAGCCCAATGAACCCTGAACAATAAATTTGTAGAGAATGGGTGAAATAGCTAGACTGGTTATGGACTTAGCAACGATTAATTTATGCAAGTCAGGATAAAACAATGTTCAGACTTTTATCAAATGGATCCCCCTTAAATCCGAAGAGGCTTAATATTTATAGACAAAATTAATACAATTTTTCTCCCCCACCCCCCCCCCTCCACTATTTTCAGAGACCTATTTCCTTTATATACCCTCCTTCTTTCTCATCTTCACCGTATACTTATTTTTCATCCAAGCATTCACTTGAGTACATGTCACATCAGACGTTTGCTTTAGTCTGCTGTGAGTGGTAGTAGCTGAGGTTGAACTGTTCAGGTCTCTTCTCCACATAAATGCGGCCAGGAAAGTTGCTGCTGTGCATTAAATGCGGTGGTAGCAGCTTTTTCTTTAAGATATTTTATGTTCTTCTCATCCCTAGGCATGCCCAGAGTTCGCTCTTTACCGTGGAATCAGTTGGGAAGGTCGCTTAGGCCTTCAGTATATTTGCTTGATCAAGTTCTCTAATGATCCGATGAGGGGGACCTCTTCGAACCAACAGGATCGTCTTCGGACGTATCCCATCATTCCTTTTCAAGTGCATTTCCACCAAACGGACTCAGCCCTGATCCCTTTTACCTTTTCGAATAAACAATGATATTCAAATTAGGCCCCAGGCCCAATACGTAGCGTTGGACTTTCACACCCACAACTGATATTAACGTTAGATTTGTGATGTGTGTGTGTGTGAGAGAGAGAGAGAAAGGGGTGATAATTGGCATGGTTGAACTACCAATTATCAAGAAACATATTTTATTTTTTCCTCATAGGGCTTCTGCCTTACACACGGAAGATTGGATTTCTTGATTCACGAGTCATATATACTGTGTTACAATCACCTCATATTGATAAAAAGTCCAGAGAAGGTTAATTGGCCTGACAACAAGAAGTAGAACTCCCTGATTTCGATCATCCATGAGGCCATTGCAGCCATTTTTAGGGGGAATCTATATCTTTCTTTATGTCTTTCATCAACCCCTCTAAAACAACCATGAAATGGCTGGTAGGAAGGTGGGAAATACTTATGGAGTAGAGGGCAAGGGAACAAATTAGTAAGAGGAAGTAGAACCCCTTCATTCTGGCTTACCATGTAATCAGGGGCAGCTCTACATTGAGTCCAAAGTGGTCATAAGACCACCTTGGCCTGGAAAAAAATTATTATGTATAAATTTTAAAAATCTATAATGTTTTTATCCTTAAAAAAAAATTGTGACCACCCTAAATTTTTTTAGGCCCAACATAATTTAACTTCGAACAAAGTTTGGTAACAAACTTGGTTGTAGACTAAGGCTACAAAACCATTCAATTTTTTTTATTTGATGTGAATTTTGACAAATCCACTATTAAATTACATTTTCTTCTTATATTCTCCATACTTGAAAAATTTTAAGAAGATCAAAGATCGATATCTATGTTATCAATCAAATGTTTAAATTTATAATATTTGTAATCTAAAATTATACATAAAAAAATAAGTTTATTGATCGAATAGTAAATAGTAAATAACATCCAATTGTCATGAAATTTGACATGTGTTTTAAGAAAAAAGAGAACATGCAATTTATCGGTTAGATTTTTAAAATATTTAGTCATGTTGATTTGTTTAGTGAGAGTTATAGCCAAATTTCCTTCTAAGAAAATTTGTAGAAGGAAATTGTATGACTTTATGTATTTGTGTGTGTGTGTGTTTGTCTTCAATATATGAAGTTCACTTTTTATTAGATTTTGTACAATTTAAGTTTCTTAATGACCACTGTGAAAATTTTTCTAGAGCCACCACTGCTTGTAAGTGCCATAAATGTTCAACAAGGTCAAATTGGAGTTGAGAATGAACTTCTTGGTCCCTAATGCGTTGATGAACTTGAATGAACTCCATAAATTCATTTGTTTACTTGTGTGACACTGGTGTACATGGAATCTCATCAATTTGTTCATAATCTACTTCTACTGCTTCAGTTTCATCTCACTCATCTTCAATAATCATTTTATGGAGAATTATGCATTCTTTCATGTTGTCTTATAGCGTTACATGATAGAAAACCATGTAGGTCCACATACAATTGCTAATTGTGCTTGAAGCACTCCAAATGTATGCTCTACATCATTCTTATGTGCCTTTTAAGCTTTTGCAAATAAATTTTATTTTTTGTTCAAGTGGAGTTGGGATTTTTTTTTACAAATATTGACCATTTTGGATATATATCATCGGCAAGGTAGTTTCCCAATGTGTAGTTATTACCATTGATTAAGTAATCAGCTGCAAAGGCACGTCCTTGTGCGAGCTTGAAAAATATATTAGTCCACTCTATAAAGTTAAGATTTACAACTATGTTTTATGTTGGCTTTAATTCCGTATAAAATTTGATTGTAATTTTGTTCAAACATTTCCCTATATTTATTGTGGGATTTAATGTAAAGGTTGAGTGTGAAAATTTGGTAAAGATTTGTGAAGAAGGAGAATTCGCGATTGGCTCGCGAGTGACAACTTGCGAAAGGCCACGTGAGAAGCACATGCTAGAATCTAGACAGTCTCATGCCAGGTTGGATTTCGCGAGCCACTTCGCGACTCAGGCCAAGTTGCGAGTGACCCGTGAAACTCACTACCTGAAATTTTTAAGTGTGCTTTTTCTCAGTCCTTTACCAACACTATATAAGCCCACATTACCCATGAAATTGTAAGGGATTCTTTTTAAGGAACTTTTGAGAGAGAAAACTCTAACTATACACTTGAGAGTTAGAGATTGTAAACCCACAATCATCTACACCATTTTTCTAAAGTTTTCCTTTACTCCTACCTCTCCATTTACACATCCTTGAGAGGTTCTTATCCCAAACACTCTCATCCAATCAAAGTGTTGAGAGAAGTTTTGTTGCATATGGAAAGCATTGGAAAAAGCCATTAATTAGCGGATGCAATTCAGAGCTAATTGCGGGATCCGGATAACTAGAGAAGAGATGGCTTCGTGAAGCCTGTTAGTAGCTGGAACTTAGAGGGTTCAAGTACATTAGGTAGATTTGGCGTAGAGGGTCTTTTTGACATTCATGTACTCCAACTTTATTCACTAGTAGATTGATTTCATCTTAGAGGGCTACGGAGAGATTTTTCACTGAATACTTCGGTTTCCTCTTCGATAACATGTTTCAGTGTTGTCTTGTATTTGTATCTCTCTTCCCTTACTCTTTAAGCTTTATATTTATTATTGCTTGCTTGTGTTTATGGCTTAGAGAGTAGTTCCAATTATTGCGTATCATTTACTCTTGTCCCGCACTTAGATAAGTTAAAGTAAAAGCAATTAAGCCATAATTTTTACACTATTTGAGCTTTCACATTCCAATACATTAATGTCATTATTTGACCAAGGTAACCCAAAAAATGAGTGCCATATCCAAAGATTATATAAAGCCACTACTTCCAAAATAATAGTTGGCTCATGAATGTGACCACAATACATCCCTCTCCATGCAGCTAGACAATTTTTTTATTTCCAATGCATGCAATCAATGCTTCCCAGCACGTTTGAAACTCCACGGCTTTGGCCATGAGCTAACAATCTAGCAATGTTTTTATTGTTTGGTGACCTCAAGTATTCATTTGAGAAAATATCAACCACTACTGCAACAATTTTTTTCAAACTTTTCATTGCAATACTTTCTCCTATTCTCACATAATCATCCATAAAATCAATTGTTACTCCATAAGCAAGCATCCTAAGTGCAGCGATCATCTTTTGAATGGAAGATAAACCAAGTTTTTTGGCATTATTTCTTTATTTAGATAAAGCAAGGTTTACAAGCCTCGACCTTAGATAGAATACGAAGAAAAAGAGAACGTCTCATTCGAAATCTCCTTTGAAATAGATTGGCAGGATATACTATTGATTCAGCAAAGTTGTCAAGATAAAGCCTTTTATATATAACATGCCAAATGATTACATTCAATATACTGACGATACTTACGTTGTGATGTAGAACCCATGAGAAGTTGTATGATTATCTCATCTTCATTTGAGTCATCAAGAAGCAATTCACAAAAAAAAGAGTGACCAATAGATGCAAGTAGGCATGTTCATGGATCTACTACCACTGACAAAACTAGTCTAACCGCACTGATTTGCCACCTTTTGGCTTCGACAAAGGTTTTCGGCACATTGGTTGGCGAGATTTCTCCAGTACCAACATTGGACCAGTGTGGCGAGCAGCGTCGAGATGTGCACACTGCTGGAAATCGCACCAACCTAAGTATATATATATATATATATATTAAATATAATATAATACCAAATACGTCTTGTCTTGCGTTTTCTCAAAATAATAATAATAATAAATACCAAACAGTGTCATATTTAGTTAGTTTGACGTTGTAAGATAGTTTTTGGGCAAATGACCACATGACATTAACAGCCAACCAAACACTTCCTAAAACCCATTTTTTCAACAAGTTTTATTAATATAAAAAGTTCAAAAGTCTAAAGGCACACCAAAATTCACAAAAACTTTCACAACTGTTTGAGATAAAAAATTGTTAATGATGGATAATAAAGTAGTATTAGTGGCAAACCCATATAAAAATCAACAATAACCTGTCAACTCAATAGATGTGAAATTTATTGTAAAAACTATTGTGCATATATCATTGCTCTAAAAAGGTAGCACAAAGATTTGTCATAAGAGGCTATCTTTGGTTCCAAGGAATAACAAGGAAGACAAGAGGAAAAAAAATGGAGAGGAAAAATAACGGAGAACAAAATTTCTCTAAATGTCCGCCTTTAGAGGAATTTTTTGTTAGTTTATCAAAACAAAAATCAAATATATATATATTTTTTCATATCAAGAATTATTTGAATGGTATTGGAATATAATAATATTTTATAATTGTCTCTCACATGAATAATGAGTTCCATCATGAGTTTAATTATTGGAATATACTATTATGTTAAATAAGAGAGTACGATTATATTATACATCTAGATCATAATATATTTAATAATTTTCTACCATGCTCTCTCTCTCTCTCTCTCTCTCTCTCCAACAGGAAGTTGATGCACCATTATGAGAGTAGTAGCTCGGAAAAACTTTTTTATTTTATTGTGTGGTTTGAGATTTATGACTCCATACCTCCAACTTTAGGGTGACGAATCTTAAGTTGAAGATTCAACTGATAATTCAAATTCCCCTAGGCTAAAAACTTACGAAAATGGAATCTTTACTTTTATAAGGAAAGTGAAAAAAACCTCAAAATGAACATCTTTATTGATATGAAATGTGTAAACATTTCATTTTGTTTTGACCTATACCCGAGGTCCATAGTTTCAATGACAAAAGTACCAATCACTACTAAAATGGTCACCACGATGTGTTAAGCATATCTGTTCAAACCACAAGACTTAAGCCCATTGGTAGCTTCCTGACCAATAAGGCATACACCTCTCTAAAACTGGAATACGCTAGTGTGAAGGTCCACTTAGAAACAAGAACCCTAAAATCACAAAATTTTCATTTGCTGGCAAGAATGTTCACCAACCTTAGAGAGTGTGAGTCTATAAAAAAACACACAAACTTGTTTTAAAGAATTGAGAATTCTAGTAAAATCCATACTAAAACTCTATTGGGATTGCACTAGAATCCATACTAAAATCCTAGGTCAAATTTTCGATTAGCACTTTGACCTAGTTGCCCAATTTTAGCTTTTTTTCAAGTCAACTCAATTTTCTAATTAGTTTTGGGATTACTATGAGTTTAAACTACTTTTGAGCCATTTTATGATCATATTACCCTCAGAGATAATTACGATTTTTAATTTCAATTAATAATATATTTATATGAGATAATTAATTGATTATCTAAAACCCATAATGTTCTACATGAATTATTTTGTGCCTTTAATACACTTCTGTCTTAAAATTTAATCCCATGAGTTTTGACACTTAATTAACTAAAAACTAAAATTAGTTCCTTCAAGAACCAATCATTATCACATGCATTTAGCCATAATTTTTAAAAGAGAGATGCTACGTTCACAATATTTTTACAATAAATCACAGGTGGTTAGTTGTTATTGGTTCAAATTTGAACCTACCACTAAGATTACTTTTTTGCTGCAACAATAACAACCAATAACAACCTGCCACTTAAGATTTGCTGTAAAAATATTGTGAAAATGTTGTAGGTATATCATTTCTCTTTTTAAAAATACCACCTTAAGCATTAAAACATGAAATGACTTAATTATTTAATGCGGTAGTCCAATTTTAGCATTCAACATGTAGTTTTGATAGTCATAAACTCTGATGTTATTTGAAATTAAGTGCTAGCTAATCTGACCGTTCAAATGAAATTCTTTCCCTTTCTTGGTGAAACTTTAATTTTACTCTTACTTGTGAAATCTACTCCCAATTGCAAAATGGGATGTCTATAGTAAAATATATTCGAGTTATTATAAGTTCTAAATTTTATCACTTAATTTCCTTTTGAGCCAAATGGCTTTCTTGAGATTGCTTTAAGGCCAAAGTGAGACAACTTTTTTTGAGAAACAAACACACACACACATAAGAGAGAGGGAAATAAGTTCTAACACAAAAGTTCACCACAACTCCACTCAAAAGCCATGGTAACTTTTAAGGGAGGATATGACAAGTTATACTATTCTCTTAAGCAATATGAGACAATTACCCTTTTTTTTTTTTTTTTTTCTAACACCAATGCATGCCACAATTTTATCATGAAATAAACACTAGTGTTCATATAATTTTTGGTAACATTTCTTTTTAATTATTTGCAATATTGAAAACATGTACAAACTAAAGACCGAGCAATACATTATTACATTTTATCTTTTTTCTTCTTTTTTTTCCTCTTATAATTTCCTTCTCAAATATTTTGGTTTAGACTTCGGAAGAGTCATGGCCTCATGGGGGATTAAGGCTGGTAATCTAAGGATTACCTTAAACCAACATACAAAAATGAGAGCATATTACCTGCCATTGCTAATATGCAATCTCTACAATGGGTCAATAATAAAATGCCACCTACTAAATATGATGTGTCGAACCCACCAAAAAAAAGGATTCCTCCTTTCTTATACCCCAAATACCCAATATCCTTCTTCGTTACCTTCACCAATCAAGAAGTTGTTGCTACCACCATTAGCCTCCACCTCACCGCTCGGACCATTGAAATGCTCCAATTTCTCTGCTTCTTCTCTCTTGAGCTCTATTCTCTTTCAACTCTCTCTTGTTAATGGTTCGATTAACTGGATATGTTCAATCGTATTGACTCAGCTAGCAATGAGTTTGAGCATGTTGGCCAAGGAGATCTTGATCCAATCGATCATGGACTATAAGACTCTGGCTGGCCTTGTTCCTTGATCTTGTCGGTTAATTCGTTCCTTTATCTTGTCGTTGGACATTGATTATACATTCTTAATCCTTATTTATTTTTCTTTCAATATGAGTCCTATTTTATATCTCCACAATATTGTTTCTTGCTAGTGACCCTTCATGGAGATTTTAATGGGTTGACATGGAACAAAGTACCCGACCTTCACTAGAACATGCATGTCTTTGTGCGTGGTGGTCCGGCAATGATGTTGATTAAGACGTGCCAGGGCCTTAAGTAGATGTGTTGGGAATTGATACTGGTTAGCGGCGAAATCCGTGGTTTGACTTTATATGTGCCTTACAAGACATTTTTGATTCCTAAACTTTATCTTATGACACCCGTTTTATAATGAATGCTTTTTAATTTACTATCAAACTAAGATATCAATTAATTTCTTTTCAATGTTGCCAAGACACCAAAACATGCCTCATTATATCAACTTTGAGACGTGGAAAGGTAGTAATACATTTTTTTTTTTTTTTTTGAATTAGCTAGTATCAGGGCAAGACTGCTCATAGAAACTAGCATTTCAATAAGATCGATAGTAAACCTTTCTACATAAAGTTTTACATTGAAGATGAGAGAACATTTTGACCAATCATACATGCACACCATTAGGTATGAACAATAGGAATGTACACATGGAAATTGTATTGACTTATTCATTGATAGAAAATCAACATTGTCAATCAATTTCGATTTATTTGATAATACAAATACAAGTACCTTTGTTTAAATAGGAATTTCATCTGCAGCTTTGAGAATTATCTCGAAGGCATTTTCCACGCATGACTTGAATTTTTGGGGATCTAGGAATTCTTTCTCTATTGTGGCGCTAACCCTCAAGTTTCCCATGTAACTTACCATTGTTATAAGAAGGTTCTGCAAATCAATATTTAAAAATGAAAAGAAAAGTTGTTACAGTTGACCATAAAACACGATAAATCTAATCGAAAGCAAGGTGTCTTTGAATTATGAAAAAAAATATTAATCACGTAAGGAATAGCTGAGTGGTAGGCAAACATCAAAAAGTCCTTAGATATAAATTCTTTTTTTTTTTTTTTGTTAGGCCAACTTTTGTAGGTTGGCAAATCATGAACAATTGTAACTGTTAGAATTTAGTTTCTCTATTAAGTTAGCATCAGAATAATTATTTGATCAAGACAAATCAAGGTTCAAACAGTGAACGACTCAAGAATGCGAAAAGAGAACTGCTGCTACAATATTGGTTCTCGATTGAAGCTCAATAGGCTAAGAGTCACTTGACTTAACTAGTTGAATTGCACATCTCAACCAATCGAGAATCATGCAAACAGTGGTGAAGCTAGGATTTCACTTTGGATGGGGAGGGGGGAGATTTAAATACAATTTTGATAATCATGTAAAGTTGTATATGCACTAATTTAATTGCTTTCAAAATATATGTAGGATTTAGTCTTTTTCTTCTCTATTTTATAAATGGTTTAAATTTGGGTTCATAACAAAAAGTCAAAGTTAAACCATTTACCACCACGGTGTACCATTGAAATATCTTTTTATCTACCAATATTAGTTTGTCAGCTTTGTAATGAATTTGTTGTGAAAATATTGAGACTATGGCTTTATTGTTGTGTATAAAATATAAGAGCCACAAACAATTGAAATTTCATGAAAAAAAAAAAAAAAAAAAAGGATAAACTTTCAAAATGCCATGATTAAACATTCTGAAATTCAGGGAATTTTTTTTCCATTTAACAATAAATATAAAAAAATTTAGTTAATTGTCATTTTTTAGAAGAATATTGAAAACTAGCATCTCAAGTCTCTAAAACTCGAGTTCCAAGATAAAACTCGTGTTTTTAAGTCTCGATTTGTAAGCGGATGGGTCCGATGTGGAAAAAAATCCATGTGAAAATCGAATTTTAAACACTCGAGTTCCGAAAAACGCCGCTATAGGGCTTAAAAACGCCACTATAGGGCTCATGTATGACACTAATGAAAAAATTTTGCAGAAAACGCCACTATAGAGCTTAAAAACGTCACTGTAGAGCTTAAAAACGCCACTATAGGGGCTCCCTGAACCTGAATGGGCACTTATAAAATTTTTTTTGCAGAAAAACGCCGCTATAGGACTTTAAAACGTCACTATAGGACTTAAAAACGCCACTATAGGGGCGATCACACAAAATTTTTTTTGCATAGAACTCGAGTTTCTAAAACTCGAGATTTGTGTGGCATTCAAAACTCGAGATTTGTGTGGCATTCTTGCAAAGCGAGTTTTTGAGACTCGTTTTTTAATATGGATCTCGAGTTTCTAAAACTCGAGATGCTATTTTTCTTAATTCTTACCAACGTTATCTAACTTACTGTATTCTTCCCCCACCCATCGCTACTCTGCCCATTCCCCCGAAATTCAGGTACAAGATAAATTTTTTTAAAAAAAAAAACAAAAGTGACCTTAGTTTTTGTTTAAAAAGTGTTAAATCTCTCAATTGATTTCTTTGGTGTCAGAGTGTATTAAGTAGAGGTTGCCTTTTGTTTAATCATGGGACAAAGCATTTAAGAGGTCTAAGAATAATACTACTACTAGAATTACTAGATCTTATCAGCTTTTTTAGGTAGAGTCAGGGGGGGCAAGTGCCCACCTTGACCCCCCTGGCTCTGCCCCTGCATGCAAATTAAATCTACAGTATTTTGCCTTACTTGTTTGATCTAGGGTCATGTGCATCTCAGGTACATTATATAAGCAAACCCTAGTACATGTTTTTATTCACCCGGGAGAGTAGTGTATTTGTACATGATCTAGAATTTTTCAAACTCTCTTAAAGAATCAACTAGAGACCTACTTTCATACTAAAGATTCGGTGATTAACTAAAGTTGCTGCATCTAGTTTACAATATAGTTATTAGGACAAATCTTTAAAAGTGGATCTTAGAGTCACGAATTGGGAATTCGTGTGCAACAAATTAGAATAGAAGAGTTTGTGGATCTCGGAGTTACGTGTAGTCACATCAGTAAGTACCACATGAGGTAAAATTATATTTAGGCTAAAATTTTTTGTATAAACTTCTATTCTATTCTACTGGATTTGTTGCCTTGAGAATTGATAATCTCCTAGGTTTTCATAGTGAAGCGATCTATTTCATCGGTTTTCCTTGGTCACCATCTTAATGTCTTTGTGTGATTCATGCTTGTGTGATGTTATTCAATTCAACTCTAAAGCATAATTAATTTAATTAATTACTTGGCTAATAATTGATTAATATTGTGACTACTGCGGCCTAAAATCCTAACATTTTTTTTTCTTGAGAAAAATGCATAAATTATAATTACTATCTATGTATTGCCCAACTTCCCATTGCTAATCCAGTAAAACGATAGCAAAATGCTGTTTTACAGTTTCCCAAAAAGAAATTTATGTGATAGCTTGTAATAAGTTGAAAGTTACAAAAATCATTCTCTGACGACTTCAAAAAATAAAACCATTTTGTATGACTTTATTAAGAGAAAACCCAAATTAAAAAATACATGCTAACTCTCTCTATTTTATAAGGCAAAAACTTGTCAGATCTACATAAAAATGTGGCACTAATTATACTTCGATATCTCCGAGAGTTTGAATAATAATAAAAAAAATACAAAAATCATATAAAAGGGATTTTATTTATTTTTAAAAAAGGTAAACTAGTTGGTATAAAAATTTTAATTTTACCTGAGGCAAACCACCCCCAAGGAAGTATAGACTTTTAATCGGATGATTATCCAAAGCCACCTTTTCCTCTGGCCCGATCACATGCGAGATCATCATACTGGAGTTCCTCATGGTCCTATGCATGAATCTAGCGGCTGCCTGCAGTTGTATTGGAATAAGCATTTAAGAAAAATTCCTATAAGTGTTAATTGTTAAACATTTAAGAAATAATGTGGATGACTATTTGAATTGAGAAGTTTTTTATATTATATTTTATCTTCATAATTCTTTGCATTGTCTAACTATTTCCTTTTATTTCACAACATCAATTTGTAGGGCTGTATTAAATGGCGGAGTCAAGATTTTAATCTAAGGAGGATAAGATTAAACAGACAATATTAGAAACAAAATTCATTAAAAAATTGCAAGTCTACTTTAATAAAAATATATAATAAAGAAAAAAAAATTGCTAATAATAATTGATTTGAAATAAATCAAAATTTTTAAACGTGTAATTTGATTGCTCAAAATAAATTGAGAAAACAAATCAATATAAACTGCTACAATATTATAATATACTTAAAAAGTTGTATACCACGTCACTACCTTTATTGCTTTTAAAGAATAATGTATAATTCAACTCTCTTTCTCTATTCTCCTAATTATTTAAAATTTTAGTTTAGAACAAAAATTTAGAGTTTAAAACTATGCAAAGTTAAGATATTGTTGGAAAATATATTGGTGGAGAGATAGAGATATTAGGGATTTATTTCCATGAGAAAATAAGACAAAAATAGTTTTTTGTGAAATTATTTTAAGTTTAAAATATGAACCGATATTGGCTTTAAGTAGAATTGTCCTAAGAAATTTTAAACTAGGTTTGGTAGATGAATTTGTTTTAAACTTAAAAAAGTGGGGTGATATATGGGAAAATTGATTTCAATGGTTAACATAGTCTTGATGTTATCTGTAGCATGTTACAGTACTAATCTATTTTTGGGGACAAAATTTTTATTTTTAGAAAACGTGGATGAATGAAAAAAAAAAAAAAAGAAAAAAAAAAGAAAAAAGAAAAAAAAAAAGAGAAACACTGTAAAAGTAAAAACAGACTAAAGAAGCTTTTTGACAACTTGTCCCGTGCAATCGGGCTAATGGCTTGTGTTATGAGCAACAAGTATTAATTGTTAAATGGTTTGCCAAAAAACATATATCAACTTAAGCAGGGTATTTTTTTTAAAAAAAATATAAAGAAAAAGGCAAATGATGAAAGGCAGAAATAGTGAATTATTGGTGATGAATAAGATCATGCATGTACCTCAGGGCCTCTAAGTTTCTTCACAATCTCCAAAAGCCTACCAGTGAGATAAAAACCTAATGAACTTTTCTTCTTCTTGATTATCTTGCTCGCTGTCCAAACAAACTCTAGTGGGTTTGAAGATCTATGATCCTTAAACCTTGGCATTGGTACATGCAAGAAGGTAGATCGGTTCCCCCATGGTGCCTTTGTGTTAGGTTTAAGCATCTCCTCGATTGACTTGTAGCCAGTCATCATCCTAGTGTTGAGCAGGACCAATGCTGTGGATTGCGATTCACTTGATTTATAGCTAATCTCTTGCATGCATAACCGGGTGCCAAGGAAGATTATTCCAGTAATTACATCATTTTTTGTCTGTGCTTGAGAAAATAAAATTCAATTGAAAAACAATGTTACTATACTTTAGATAATTGATTGGGCATTTTCAATAGATTTTCATAACAAATGAATCTTCATACTTGAAAAATATAATAAAAGTTAACAAAATTAATTGCATCACATTAAATATATATATATATATATATAAACTAAGTCTAAATATTTCAATAAAACTACATTTCATTTACCGATTATAATAGAGGAATCAAAAAAAAAAAAAAATTTGCTTACTCTACTAAAAGATATCCATATATATATATATATATATATTGTAATATTTCACATATGAGTAATGTAGTTTAGTAAAAAGTAGTCTCACATTCGATACTAATAAGAAGAATAAGTAGTTAATATAAAATATATAATTGGGTCCAAAGTTATTGGACTAAGCTTTTAGGTCAAATGGTGTCCCTATATGTTCTCTTCCCAACAAGTGGTATTAGAGCCAATGGTTTTAGGGCAAGTTTTCATTAGTTGGTCTCTCCGAGTAGAACGAGGAAGACTCTCATGCCAATTCTAACAATGGTTGAGTAAATGTTGTACAAGGTGCGTGTTGGTGATTCCTATAGTTGTGCAAGAAAGACTCCCATATCCGCTCCGCCCATGGTTGAGTAGAAAGCACTATTGGTGATGGTTATGCATAACCAAAATGCCACGAATGACTTGGTAGAAGACTCACACATGAAGGGGATGTTTTTATGTAATATTTCCATGGTTTTAAGAAACCGAACCGGCCGGTTCAAATTGGACACCACTTTGGTTGTTCCAAAAATCAGAAATTAAACAAAAAGCACATAAAACCAATAACCGTTGTTTCAATTGAGAAAACCGAAAACTAGTACAATTGAACCGATTTTGCGAATTGGGATAAAACATATCTTTTTTTTTTTTAAGAGATAATTACAACAAGTTGTTAATCCCACAACTCGAACCCTTTCCTCCCTAGGCTTCTAAGCACTTTGTGCATGAGATATACCAATTCAGTTACAAGGCTTTTGACAGGTGAAAAAGGATCTTGAATGGTGCAAATTTCCAGGAAAAAAAAAACCTATATTTTTGTTCTCAAATCTACTAGCCTATTAGACAATCGAAGAGGACACAACTTTTTTCTTAGAATGGGTGATAAAAGATCTATTACTATTAGTCACAGACTCATAGTTGAGATCAATGAAAATAAAAAAAGAGAATAGATCTTTAGTTCCTATTCATAGGTGAAATAGTTCTTTAGTTTTTTCATAGAGAGAGAGAGAGAGAGAGAGAGAGCTGAAATGTTTTGTTTCATTCTTTTCAATTAGGTGGGGTGGGGGAATGTATTTGTATAAAATTAGGTTTTTTTTTTTTTTTTTTTTTTTTCTTTTTTCTTTTTTCTTTTTTCTTTTTCTTCTTTAAATATGTTAAGGACGTACCTTTTAGCTAAGCACTAAGGACTTGACATGTCAGGGCAAGGGGTTTACCATAGTATATAGGTGGGTTGTGGGCTTCACTTAATTTTTTTACTTTTTGATTATGAATTTTTTTGCTTGTCTTTTGTTGTTAGAGAAAATACATTTTTGGTCCCTATATTTTGGGCTAACTTCCATTATGGTCTCCACCTTTTTTTCCTTCTAGGATGTGGTTCCCAAAACCCAAAAATCACTCTTATTTTAGTCCTTACCCTCATCTTACTAACAAAAATTGCTTGGTGTGCACCATTGGTAAGTTAGACACTAACGTGGCTAATAAAATAATAAAAAATTTATTTGGCATTTAAAAAATGGCACATCAACATAAAATAATAATTAAAAAATTATCAATTTTAATAAAATAAATAAAAAACATAATTAAAAACCAAAATAAATAGGAACTCAAATCTGACTTCATCTTGAACATGAACACAAACCTAGAAAATTCAATCACAAGAAAACAAACTCAGAACATAATATGAACACAAGATCACAAACACAATAACCTCCATAACACAAGAATACACACAAACCCCAAAACCTCCAATAGATCAAATCTATAAACCCAGCAAAGAAACACATAGAACACGTAAACACAAAGCACAAGTATTAACACACATTATAGCCCACAGATTTACAATTCAAAATTCAAAAAACAAACACTTCAACAGTACACACATTCATTCGAACGTCTGATTGGAAATATTAAAATGAGTGGAGTGAAGGGTTTTTAGGGATAAATGGGGTGGGAGGAAGCTAAAATTGAAGTAGGGAGTCAATTAACAATGAGGAGAAAGAGAGAGGACGTCAAAGGGATTTATTTCCCAGATGGATCGGTGAGCCCCGCTTGAAGTTTGCAAAAAAGGATTCAACAAGATCATCTTTTCCATCTTGACAAAGAGCGAGGCACTAAATTGATCCATTGCTTGAACTGATCCCTCTATAAGGGGGTAAAGGCAAGGAAATCCAATGGGCTTGGAGATCTTCTCTTTTTGTCTAACTCACTTCCTTTTTTATTTGTGAGTTTTGGGAATATCCCCATTCATAGGTCCGAAATTCACATCTATGAGTTGAGAGGTCCAAATGATCAACCCTTCTTATTAAAAAAAATGGAAACCCTTCAAATTGAAATTCTTGATCAAGAGGAACAATATCACCATATTTGTTCAACAAGATACCAAACTAGTGGATGATTGACTCAGGTTTAAAACACTAGGAGAGCTCTTAGTCATTTTCATGGAAGCAAACGCTACCCTTAAAGATCATGAAAAAGAGAAGAATGGTTGTAGATCAAAAGAGGCAAATCTTCTAAAACTAAAGAGAAAGAGAATCAATGGCAATACAAGTTGTTAGACATGAAAAGCCCAATTCCCCTGCGCAAAAGAACAAAAACGGAGATGAAAAGAAGTAGGCAAAGAAAACATCTCTCAAAGAACAACTCTCTAAAGTCAGGTATTTCGATGAAAGCAAGGTGGACAGTAAGATTGTAAGTTTCGCCTTAAGCCTATAGGGCTTTTCTCTAGAGGGATAAGGTTGTCATATCGCTTCTAGGACCATGATATGCATTACACCCATTCTAAAAGCAATCTGAATTTACACACATTCATATGCTTCTTGCAATCAAACCCAATCAATAAACCAAAACAAAAATAAAACAAAAAATGAGTCTCAGCCATACCCAAAACAAAAGAGACAAATGAAAAGATAATAAAAGAAGAAGGGAGAGTGATAGCGACAGGCCGACAGCCACCAGTGGTAGTGGTGCTGGTATGTACTGCCACTGTCATTAGTGGTTGAGTTCGTGGGTCTCAGTCATTTTGAGTCAAGTGAGGTACAAACCGAACCAAAATACTTTTTTGTTCCCAAATCCGTCTTTGGGGAAGAAGACCTGCACTCCACCGCTCATAGCTACTACTCGGCAGTGACTTCTCTCTCCTCACCTTTTTCTCTCTAATCCATCCTCTTAGATCGAAGCCCCAGTAATGATATTTTCAATGGTCCAAACCCCAAGGTCAAAACACAATGAATCTTAAACCTCTCTCTTCGAAAATGAGAGAGAGAGAGAGAGAGAGAGAGGTAACTTTGATGTTCTAGGTTTGGAGAAGAACATAAGTGATCTTCTTATGTTATTCCCGAAAAAATAATGAAAATTAAAAAAAAAAATAGTTATTTTATTTAATTAGATTGTAGGTTTTTTTTAATTATTTATTTTTTATGAAAAAATTTCTAACTTGGCTTTTTATTTATGTAAAAAATGTCGTGACATTTTTTTAATACCAAATAAATTTTTTATTATCATTTTATTAGTCTTGTCAATATCTAACATGCCAACAGTGCACTATGTTTGTCACATAAGCAATTTTTGTAACTAAGATGATGGTAACTAAAATAAGAACAATTTTTGGGGACCACATCCATGGGGAAAAAAAAGTGGGGACTAAAATGGAAATCAACCAAATATGTAGAGATCAAAAGTGTATTTCCACCTTTGTTGTTTAAATCTCTTTCATTTTTTTTTTCTTTTGAAACTTGTGTTTATTTCTTTAGAATTTTAGTTATACTTATTAATTATTGGTTTATTAGTTGATTTTCTTCTAAGTTTAATTATATTTTGTAATTTTTATATTATTGAGAAAAAGAAATATAAGATGTAAAAATCACATAGAAATTATTTTAAAGGTTTAGACATTTTTAGCAAATACTATGAGCTATAAAATTATTGCAATTATTTATTTATGATGTCACGGTCCGACCATCGACCGGACCAAAGAATCGGGAACCATTTCCCATTCCAATTCTTTATCCATTCCAATATTTAAAATCACGAATATTTCATGTATGAGTAGTGTGGCTAGATGAGTTAATATAATATAATTACACCCAATCTCAATTAAGTTTTTGGGCAAATTATTGTCCTTATATGTTATATTAACCCTTCAATTGAAGTCTTTCTAAGGTGTTCTATTCCAATATATATATATATATATATAATAAAGTTTCAAATTAGAAATAATGAAAAAAAATGAGTCACTAATATAATATAATTAGGTCCAAACTCATGACTTAAGTTTTTGGGTTAAGTAGTATTCTTATATGTTATATTAACCGCTCAATTGATGTCTCCAAGGTGTTCTCTACCCAAATATATATATATATATATCAAACAATGATTTGCAGCACTTACATAAAAGGTAAATGTTTTTATTCGAACTAATTTGAAGAGAAACTCTTTGAACTCTTTATATATCTTTTTATTGGGTATGAATGAAAATTTAACCATTAGATTGCATGTTATTTATGTTTTTAATACGTATATCAAATTTCATTCAAATAAGATGTTTTTTATTATTCGATCAATAAACTTATTTTTTATACATAATTTTATACCATAAAAACTTGAAATTTAAACATTTGATTGATAAGATAGCAATTGATATTTGATTTTCTTGAAATTTTGCAAGCATGGATTATATAATAAAAAAATGCATTCTAATGATTAGATTTTCAAAATTTACACCTAATAAAAAAAATATAGGAGCAGCTTGAAATGTTTCTCTTCCTCCATAAATCACTAGTAAAAAGCAAAAGATTGTAATAATTTGAATATTAAATACTTTTTTTTTTATGAAAAGTACTGTAAAAACCATAAGAGATGCTGATCTTACCACCCCAAGCTTGGCCTTAATGTGTTTGATACGATCCAGAGAGAATATCATGCTTGCTATCATGGTTGGCCGACACTCGACCCCTTCATCCCCAGATCTTATTGGTGATCGATCATCTTCAATCAAAGTACTCTTTAACATGCTCCATCCAAAATCAGATAGAGAGTTAAAAATCAAGGAAAAATGTTCAGACACTCTTCTATAAACACTTTCTCTGTCGCTTTTTATCTCTGACTGTTGGCGTGAAGGAAATGTTAGGGGAAGAGAAGGATTATCAGCTCTTTGGAGACAAGAAAGAAGTGCGCCCATGAGAGAGTAGCCATCACCAAGCGCATTGTGAAGCTTGAATATGATAGTACCAGCTGCATTGCTTGTTGGATATTTAACAATGTGAATTTCCCATAGTGGTTTGTTTTGTGAAAACTGTTCCATTGCAATCTTTGATATATATTCTTCAAGATATTCATCGTATGATGTGGCTGACAAGTCAGTAGGGAAAATGGGGACATTAACATGCTCTTCAAGCTCCACCTCAATCCGTTTCCATTGTTTCTCACCTTTTCTATCCTTTACCTGTTCACAAATTCTCACTACTTAGTGTCACTTTTGTTTGTGTATTTCATAAAAGAGGAAAAAGAAGCAAAATCATATCATTTATTTTCCAAGTGTTAATGTATATTATGAAACTGCAATTTGTATAAGCGCGCAAATCCACAGGAGGGTATTTTCTATACTTAGAAAAAAGTAAAAAACATCAAGAGAGAGGCAGAGAGAGAGAGAGAGAGCACCATGATGGAGGAGAAGCGTGGATTGATGGGCAGGAACACATCCTTAAGCAATGACATGGTGCGGGTGTCGTTGATTGTAATTGGTACCTCTGTTTCCATAACACCCATAATGAACACCGATAGCACAGAGCTGTTGAAGTATTGTGCCCTAGGACTCGCTGGCTCCAATCCTTCCTTTACCTCCATTTTTATTGTTTCTTTAGCTTAATTCGATACTTTTGCACTAGAAACAGTTTAGTTGCAGATTTGTGGCATTCAAAGATTAGCTAGAATGTTATATTTATATTATAAATTTAGAGCATTAACGATAAGTTCGAATGGAAAATACACGTCGAAAAAGTTTTTGGCCAAATTACAATTTAATCCTTTATATTTTGTAGTGATTTTAAATTAAACTTTATAATTTCAAAATTTTTACATTATATTCTAAAATGAACAAAGTTTCTCTCCAAACTAGTTTGGAAAGAAACTCTACAAACTCATCATATATATTTATATTAAGTGTGAATTATGAAAATCTAACCGTTGGATTGCATGTTCTTATTACATCCATAATGCTTACAAAATTTCAAGAAAATCAAAGATTAATTGCTATGTCATCAAATAAATATTATAATTTCAAGTTTTTATAATCTAAAGTTGTATATAAAAAATAAGTTAGTTGATCAAATAATAAATAATATCCAATTTGAACGAAATTTCATATGTATGTTAAGAACATAAGAAACATAAAATTCAACAGTTAGATTTTCAAAATTCACACCAAAAAAAGAAATATATGAAAAGTTTGAAGAGTTTCTCTCCAAACTAGTTTGGAGAGAAACTTTGTTCTTCTAAAATTTAACAAGGTAATGTTTTAAGATTCTAGAAAATGTTGAAAGATTCCTACGCTTGGTTGGAAATCACATAAGAAAATCAATTGCTAAGAGTATATGGATTCCCACTTAACTCCCTTCTTTTAGGAATGTGAATTCCGTTTGAAACAAGTGGGTATCCAGATTTTCAAGCTTAAAAAAATTTACATTTATTATAAATTGACAATTTTATCATTTTTCACTTATCCTTTAACCAATGGAGATAAACATACTTATCAAAAAAAAAAAAATGAAGATAAAACATAAAACAAATCATCAATATTTATTTCTTCATTTTTATCTCTTCCTGCCACAACAACATAAATGCTAAAATAAAATAAAATATTTATATCTCCTATTTGGGATTGGTTATTTGCTAAAATAAAATAAAATATTTATTTTTATTAACAAAATATGATGTTGTGATTTTCATAAAGAACAAAAACTTAAATAGTTATTTTTGTAATATACATGTCATTTTGAAGTTAGACTATAATTTTAATGAATTTATCTTAATTTATAGTTTACTTTTTTTTTTATTACTTATTTAGAGGAAGGTTAAAAAAATTGATATTGAGTTTATAAATCTAAGGATAGTATGAGAAAAATAAATAATTTCTTTAAGATTCCTATGAATAAACCAAACATAAGAATAGTTACATTTCAAGGCATCCAAATTGCAAATCATCACATTCCAAATAATTTGGATGTTAGGTGTAATATGAATTCCCTCATATCAAACACCACTTGAATGTAAATGTAACTTCTAGGCTGAATGCATATTTACTCAAATGCTAGAAGCAATGAAGTACAATAGGTACTGCATGCCGTCAAAATTAAATAGATGCCATCACAAGGTGGGCTTCCCTACCTACAAAATTAAAAGAGGGAAGTCCTCATAATTGAGATTGGACCAACTCAAGTAATTATTTTATGATAATAATAATATATAATTAACCACAGCACACCATTGGTGCGATAGTCACTCTACAAGTATAAGTGTTTGTGGGGTGTGGGGAGCAAGGGTCAGAGTTCAAGTTTACAGAAGACAAATTTCACATACATATACATTTAAATTAGGTTAGAGTAGAATTTCTATCTTGTATATATATATATATATATAATTGAATAACTTATAAAAAATAATTTTATTGTTAAAATACTTTTCAAAATATTTCTTTAACATTGTTTGAAATTTTCTCATTCCTCCAAATCCTCTACTTTCTTCTAACAGCCTGTCTTAATTAACTACATAAGTCTCATAATGACAGCATTATAGCAATTATATCTACGAGGGAGTATTAAGGTAGTCAATGCCAAATAAATAACAGACAGATATGGAGAAGGAAGCATAGGAATAAGGGTCTTTTCAAACGGTGTTTTAAAATATTTGGTACCACACCTAGTATCAACGCAAACCTTAGAGGAAGTTTTTGCATTAACCCTAAAATTTAAAAATTATATATATATATATATGTGTGTGTGTGTGTGACAATTTTCAAGTGAATTTTCTCATAATCTTATTAGAAAAAATATCATTTTGGTCCTTACATTTTTTGGTTACAATCAATTTGGTCACTAAATTTCGATAGCAATCAACTTGATCCATGTAATTTTTAGTTTGCAGTCAATTTTTGTTAGTGAGTTAACGGTAAGAACCAAATTAATTGCAAGTTGAAAATAACATGGACTAATTGACAATTATCCAAAAATAGGGACCAAATTGATAATGACTCCAAAATGTAGGAACCAAAATGATATATTTTCCTTTCAAGTTTAACTTGACCAATTCCTTTATAACTTGCTCAAATCTGGCATTAAGAAAAATGCTAGAGATACAAATTTTCTTACAAAAAAATTTACAAACTGCTAAGTGATTATTGGTAAATAAAAATGTGATATTGTTTTTGAAAAAAAAAAGTAATATTAGTGATGGGTCCAAATGAGAACCAATAAAAAGTTGACCACAAAAATAATTTATAAAAATATTGTAAAATAGTTTGTGCCTATAACATTACTCTTGTAACTAATAACTCATACTTAGAAATTCAATCCAAATTACTATAATTAATAATGACCTGTTTTTTTAACATTAATATGGAATGTCCTATACATTGCCTTTTAGTTACTATATATTAAAAGATTTTTTTTTTTTTTTTTTTTTTGAGAGAGGGTAAAAAAATAACTTTATTTTAATATATAGTAACTAAAACGCAATGTATAGAACATTCCATAAAGGCTTATTTTCCATATTATATAGGCTTACTTTTACTGTTATACAGTGGTGGCCTTACATAGGAAAAGTGCTAGTCACATTTGTGTTTATAATCCAAAAGGACTAGTAGTGATTTCAAATTAAACTTTATCATTTCAAAATTTTACTTTTACATTCTAAAATTTAAGACCAACATTGAGTTTAAATGTAACTTTTTGGCTGAATGCATATTTACCCAAATGCTAGAAGCCCTGAAGCACACCAAGTAATGCATGCCCTCAAAATTAAATAGATGCCCTCACAAGGTGGAGGTGGTATATGGTGTTTCCATAACATGCATCATCCCCCTCACATGGGGGTGGACCACACACATGTGAGGGGGAGGATGCATGTTACGGAAACACCATGTATTTTCTCCACAAGGTGGGCTTCCCTTCGTACAAAATTAAAAGAAAGGAATCCTCATAATTCAAATTGGACCAACTTAAGTAATTATTTGATAATAAGAATAATTAAATAACTTATGAAATTTTTTTTTTTTTTTTTTCAAAATATCCAATTTATTTGTAAGGACACAATTTAGGTCCTTAGCACAAGTGATGAATGAACTTAGGCCCAAAAAGCTCAATACAATGAATTTGTAGAAAATGGGTTGGAAAACTGGGCTTTAACGAGTTGAACAACAAGAATAATGGATTCAGCTAACAAGAAAAGGAAAATAAACTGATTTAGGCTAAAGAAAATCGCCCTCGACACAGTCCGAGGAGATCAATTCTCATATGTTTCTCTCAAGTTTGATTACAAAGTCCGTTCTTGATGGCTACAATGTTTCTATCTTAGTTTCTCGATCTCCTTCTCTTATTGCTTCCTTTTTCTTTTATACTCTTTTCTCCCTTTCCTCTTTATCCTCCACATGCAAGCCATATGGTTGGTCTTGATACTTGTCCCATCAGCACCTTCCCAAAGTCTTCATGTAGTAGCTGTAAGGCTGAAAACCATTGTTCAGGTATCACCTCCACATTAATGCGGCCAGAGAGTTAGCTGCAGAGTATTTAATGCGGTGGTAGCAGCTTTCTCCTTAGATATTTTAGGACTCTCCCCTGTCCTATATTTTTGCAATGCTTATCCGTACCAACAGAACTCCCTGAAACGTTATCCTAGACGGCAGACCACCTATTCGGACCTCAGCTTTGGTTAGCCGAGGAGGCATTCATCCTCGGCCCACCCTCCTAGGCTATTATGACCAAAACTAACTTCTTCATCTACTAACACGGATTCCCTTGACAATGTTTACTCCTCCTCTTATGACCTCTAGTCCTTGGCTTAAGCCTTAGGCCCAATATATACACAAATAATGAGCTCCTGGACCCAATACCCCTACATTATTCTTTTAGCAAAAACGATTCTTACCATTTTTTGAAAATTCCTCCTTCCTATAAATCCCCTACTTTCTTCTATCAACTTATCTTAACTGCACAAGTCTTATAATGATTGCATTATGAGTATATCACAATTATATTTTCAAAAGAGTGTTAAGGTAGTCAATTCCAGATAAATAATAGACAAGTATAAAGAAGGATGCATAGGAATAAGGTTGTTTACAAATAGTGTTTTAAAAGATTTGGTACAACCTAGTATCAACCCAAACCTTAGGGGAAGTATTTGTATTAACTCTAAAATTTTAAAATTATACACACACACGACAATTTTCAAGCGAATTTTCTCATATTCTTATTGGCAAAAATACTATTTTGGTCATTACATTTTTGGGTCACTGTTAGGTTCTAAAAGTTTACAACAATTAGAAAACCATGAACACAAACTTGTCTAGATATAAATTTCTAAGTCTATAGGTATGATTAGACAATGCTCAATGTGCTGTAAGTCAGAATACAAGAATAAGGAAGTTGCAAAAAGAAGATTTCAAAAACTGCTTTGCTCGACCAATCGAGAGAACAGGTTCAACCTATCGAGACACAAATCTACAGAATTTAATTTTGGCCCAACAGCTCGTTAAGCCCATTAAGTGATTAGGGTTTCAAATCTAATTCTCCTAGCATTTAAAGGAAACCCTAAGGCACGTTTTAAAGGGGTTTTAAGAGAGAGAAGAGTGCATCTTATGCCTCCTATTGTGAATCTAGGGTTTCTATACCCAAATTTCTCTAACATCTTCTACCGGCAATATTCTTTGAAGAAACTCAAGATCCGCTGTTGTAAAAGTTACTACCATCACTATTCATCAAAGGTGCTAGAGATTTAAACCTTCAAAGATGGTCTTGAAGTCATAAACAGGAGAGTTTGTGTTGATGATTTAAAGCTTTGAGTGAGATCTGATAAGTTAAGAATATATTGACCCCTTGTGATGAATTAACCAATTAATTAGTCAAGTTAATTAATTAATTCAATTAGCATGCAATAAGTGTGGTAGTACAAACAAATCACCAACTAAGTTAAAATGCAGCAGAAAATAAATTGACACGATCCTACACGGTAAAAACTCCACTAGGTGATTTTAAGATCACCATTCCCGAAAATTCACTATTATCACAACAAGTGGTTACAAATAAAAGAATCTCAGTACCTTATACCAACCTACAGTTGAACCATTATCTTAATACCCAATTGGACTTATTCTGTAGTGACAATCTCTCATTTTCTATACACAGCTCTCAGTACGTGACTAACCAATTCAATGCGCAAATCCTATGTACGCTGCTTGCTCACCAACTTCAAAAAAGATATTGACTGCAAAGTTCTTCAATTCATCAACACGATGAAGATCACGAAACTCATTGGTTACAAAACTCTACGGTGTACAAACACAGCAGTTTCTTGAATAGAAAGATGAACCAAGGCATATGTCTCTAATTCACAATATGCTTGTCAAAAACTTTTGCATTGAGTTGCATCAGCTGTGACGGCCTTTAAAACAATCCTTATATATGTTTAGGGTTGTGAGAAAAGAAAGTCCAAACATCTATACATGGATTTGATGAAAATTAGAACTGAAAATTTGATGTTCTTAAATCTCAATAGATACCCTATCTATCGATTAGCTGTCGAGCATCAGGCTTAAACACCCTTTTAAACCATGATAAATACTAGTTGTCGAGATAGCTATCGAGATAGCTGTCAAGCTTTAAAATCCAGCATTTCTTTACTTATTTCTTGGACAGATTTGCATGGCTTTAACACTTAGACTTGAATTCTTGTTCCTTGAAGTATTAAACACATCCTAGATCCACCAAATTACAAGTAAAATGCGTTTTGTCAAAGAATTAGCCAATTCTATATTGACATATGTTCCAAACATGATTCACATATATCCTAACAATCTCCTCCTGTTTTTGATATTGCATTTTTGCTATGCCAAAGCATACATATGTCATTTCAGGATTGGTGGGCAACAGCAGTGAGATGGTTATTTATGCCTTTCTCTTAGAATTTTCTAATCCTTCCCGTCAAAATGAGTGATACGAGTGCTAAGTACAAAAGATTACTTAATCTTACTCATTACAAACATGAGCCATAAAGCTCACTTGCTTAGTTGTGCATAGAAATGCTCATCTAAGCTAAAAAAAGATACAAAGTTTAGAAAACTTTGTTTCAATGGCCATCTAAGGTACACAAATACCAATATACACAAATCACACACTGTTTTTGTATTTTTCTGATTCTTCAAAAAAAAATTTTTTTGAAAAACAAAATAAAACAAAACTGAAAAAGAACAAACAAAATCATGTTAAACAAAGCAATGCATTAAACTAGATGCACATGCATGTGGAAGTAGAAGGAGAAAAAGAGATTAATCCATGGAGATAACACCAATGTTTTGGCGAAGGAATTCAAATCTTTTGCTATCAAAAGGTTTGGTGAACAAATCAGCATTCTTATCATCAGTGTGAATGAACTCAAAAGTAAGAGTACCATCTTCGACAAGCTCCCGAATGAAGTGATGTCAAATCTCAATGTGTTTAGTTCGAGAATGTTGAACCAGATTCTTAGAAATGTTAATGGCACTGGTATTGTCACAGTAGATGGTAAGATGCTCTTGACAAATACCATAATCAAGGAGGACTTTTTGCATCCATAGAAGTTGGGTGCAACAACTATCGGTAGCGATGTACTTAACTTCTGTAATGGATAATGAGATGGAGTTCTGCTTTTTGCTCATCCAAGAGACAAGATTATTACCCACATAAAAACAACCTCCCGATGTACTCATTCTATCATCAGCATTCCCAGTCCAGTCAGTGTCAGAATACCCAATTAAGACATCATTTGTGTCCTTACTGTACCACACACCAAAGTCGGCAGTGGTTTTGACATACTTTATGATTCTTTTCAAAGCAATCATATGGTACTCTTTGGGATTAGCCTAATATTTAGCACACACTTCCACACTGTAACTAATGTCAGATCTACTCGTAGTAACGTAAAAAAGACTACCTATAATGCTTATATAAAGAGATAAATCAACATTTTACCTAATAAATCAACAGTGAGTTTAACATTTGGGCTCACAGGGGTTCTAACAGAACTAGCAGATTTCAAACCAAATTTTTTCACAAGATTTTTAGCATATTTAGATTGAGATAGGAATATACCTAAATCTTGTTGACCGATCTGCAAACCAAGGAAGTGAGTCAACTCTCCAATCATGCTCATCTCAAACTCAGCTTGCATGATTTTTGAAAAACTATGTGCAAGTTCATCCTTAGTCGACCCAAAGATGATATTATCAACATAGACTTGAGCAACTATCAACTCGCCATTTCCTCTTGTGAACCCATGTGACACCAAGTATTGTGTGAGCTGATCATACTAAGCTCTAGGGGCTTGCTTTAAACCATAAAGTGTCTTTTTGAGGTACAACACATGATCCAGAAAGTGTGGATCAATGAATCCTTTTGGTTAAGCCACATAAACATCTTCCTTTAGGAATCCATTCAGGAAAGCAGTCTTTACATCCATTTGGTAAATCTTGAACTTCAAGTGACATGCTAGGGCTAGGAGAATTCTGATGGACTCCATATGGGCTACTGGAGCAAATGTCTCATCATAGTCATTACCCTCCTCATCAGTCTTATTGCGGAAAATGCACTTTGTTCCAATGCTCACCCTCCAGTCTAGGTACTAGAGTCCAGACATCATTCCTTTGAAACTGAAGCAGTTCATCGTGCATAGCTTCAACCCAGCTTTCATCCTAAAGAGCTTCCTCAACTTTAGTGGGTTCAACCTGTGACAAGTAACAAGAATAAGACACAAAGTTAGCAACACATTTATCAATTGTACACTTCCTTAGTGTAAGTTCCTTCATGTTTCCCGCAATCACTTTAGGAGGATGATTTAATTTGATCCTAGAGGAAGGTCCTTTCTTTTCATGGGATTCAAAATTAGGTGAAGTAGATATGTCAGCTAAATCTTCTACACCACTTGGAGTGTTGAGAGTACTTGGAGATGCAGGCTCTTGATCAACTATTTCTTGAATATCCTTGGGCTCGGGAGGAAGAATTTCTTTGGAGATTTCCTCACTAAATTTCTCAAAACCAGACTCTGCAGATTCATCAATAACAACATTCGCAGTTTCCATTACCTTCTTAATTCTTTTGTTGTATACTCGATAAGCCTTGCTTTTAGAAGAGTATCCCAGAAATATTCATTCATCGCTTTAGGAGTCAAATTTTCCCACATTCTCTCTATCCTTGAGAATGAAACAAGTACTTCCAAAAATTCTGAAATACTTAACATTTGGCTTCCTTCCCTTCCATAACTCATATGGAGTCTTCTTGGTATTGGGTCTAAAATACACCCTATTAACCGTATGACATGCAGTGTTAATGACTTATCCCCACAAGTTTCTAGCTACATCCTTGTTGTGCAATATGGCTCTAGCCATCTCTTGAATTTCTACTTCACCATTCTGCTGAGGAGAAATAGAAGCAGAAAATTCTTAAGATATACCTAATCTCATGCAAAAAGACTTCATGTATGAGTTCTCAAATTCTTTACCATGATCATTTCGAATTCGATCAATCTTCAAGCTCTTCTCATTCTACAATCTTATGCACAAGGCTTCAATGTGCTCAGGAGCATCAGACTTGGATCGTAGGAGGATGACCCAAGTGTACTTAGTGAAGTCATCTACCACAACCATGATGTATCTCTTTCCACCAAGAGACTCGGTTCTGGTTGGACCCATGAGATCCAGATGCAGTAGCTCCAATGGTCTAGATGTAGTGAATGTCTGAGTGCCCGGATGTTTAGCTTTCATCTGTTTTCCTAGTTGACATGGTCCACACACCACATTATTCACTATACTGAGCTTTGGTATCTCCAAGACTGACTCATACTTAGATACAATTGAAAGATATTTGTAACTAGCATAACCCATCCTTTGGTGCCTTAGATCTTCATTTGGTAAACAAATGCTATTGAATACAATATCAGCATTAAGAACCAAACCATAACAATTGTCTAGAGTGCGAACACCACTTATGAGTTTCTTCCTAGACTCATCCATGACAAGACATTTCCCTTTTGAGAATAGTACCATGAAGTCTTGATCACATATCTAACTTATGCTCAATAGGTTCACTCTCAGACCTTCTACATATAGAATATTTGCAATGTCTGACAGTCTAGGTAGAGAGATGATTCTCTTTCCTTTAATCTATGATTTGTACCCATCACCGAAAGTGACATTACCACCTTTCTTAGACTCGAAAACCTTAAAGGGAGATCGGTCTCCAGTCATGTGTCTTGAGCAGCTGCTGTCAAGGTACCATAAACACGTGTCCATAACCTTAAATACAGACTTTATCATGAAGCACATTTCGTGCTTAGATGACAGATCAGTGGGAATGGTGTTTTCTCTCATCTGCCTTTTATGAACAAAGCTTTCAACTTTCACTCTTCTCAGATGAACTCCTTTGCACATTTTCATTCTAAGACAGTCTAGTTTCTTTTTTATCAAGCTGAGATCTTTTCCAATAATCATCATGATAGAATTTAAATAACTTTTAGACTTGCATTTTCTAATTCACTCAAACAAGTAGAGATTAGAAAAACAAGATGTATTTGAAAACAAAGATCTTTTTAAGCCTGTTACAGCCATGACAAACAGAGGTTAATGGATCACACAGCAAAGATTAACCCTAATTAGAGTATGCCTGCTCTGATACCACTTGATAGGCCAAGAATGTATTGATCCCTTGTGATGAATTAACCAATTAATTAGCCAAGTTAATTAATTAATTCAATTAGCATGCAATAAGCGTAGTAGCACAAACAAATCACCAACTAAGTTAAAATACAGTGGAAAATAAATTGACATAGTGATTTGTTTATGAATAAGGAAAACTTACACGACAAAAACCTCACAGGGTGATTTTAAAGTCACCACTCCCGAGAATTCACTATTATCACAACAAGTGGTTACAAGTAAAGGAATCTCAGTACCTTATACCAACCTACAGTTGAACCCTTACCCCAATACCCAATTGGACTTGTTCTGTAGTGACAATCTTTCCTTTTCAATGCACTGCTCCTAGTACGTGACTAAGCAATTCGATGCGCGGATCCCAGTACGCAGCTTACTTACCAACTTCAGAAAGATTTTGGCTGCAAAGTTCTTCAGTTCATCAACACGATGAAGATCACAGAGCTCCTTGGTGACAAAACCCTACGGTATACAAACACACTAGCTTCTTAAATAAAAAGATGAACTAGGGCATATGTCTCCGGTTCACAATATGCTTATGAAAAAATTTTGCATTAAGTTGCATTAGCTATGACAACCCTTAAAACAATCCTTATATATGTTTAGGGTTGTGAGAAAAGAAAGCCCAAATATCTATACACGGATTGGATGAAAATCAAAACTGAAAATATGATTTTCTTAAATCTCGATAGATACCCTATCTATTGAGCAGCTGTCGAGCATCTGGCTTAAACAGCCTTTTAAACCTCGATAGATACTAGCTATATAGATAGCTGTCAAGATTTAAAATCCAGCATTTCTTTACTTGTTTTTTGGACAGATTTGCATGGCTTTAACACTTGAACTTGAACTCTTGTTTCTTGAAGTATTAAACACATCCTAGATCTACCCAATTACAAGTAAAGTGCGTTTTGTCAAAGGTTTAGTCAATCTATATTAACATATGTTCCTAACATGATTCACATATGTTCTAACAACATCTCAAAGTCACAAACATGGGTGTTTATTTTCAACAAATTCAGATAAAAGAGTCCGTGAATTCGGAGTTATGTGTGGTCATATGAGTAAGTACTACAAGAGGTAGCTTTAAATTTAGGGAAAAATCTATTGTCAATCTTCCATTTTATTTAGTGAATTTGTTGCCTTGAGGATTGTTTTGGTTAAATCCTCTCCAAGTTTTCTTGAAATGAACACTTTTATCGGTTTTCCTAAGTCATCATGTCGCTTGTCTTCTTTACTTTTCCACATTAAGTGATATGATTGTTTGTGTTTAAACTAGATCTACATATAAACCTAAGTAATAACTTGGTTAATTAATTAGGTAAAACAATCTAAGTGTACATGGGTCTAAATAAACCAACATTCACAATGAATTTAGTCCCTAAATTTTGATAATAGTCAATTTGATCCATATTATTTTCAACTTGTAGTCAATTTTTGTTAGTGAGTTGATGGGAGGGACAAATTTAATTGCAAGTTTAAAGTAATAGTGACCAAATTGACAGATATCAAAATATAGAGACCAAATTGATAATGACCCCAATATGTAAGGACCAAATTGATATATTATCCTTTTAAGTTTAGCTTGACCAATTCCTTTCTAACTTGATCAAATATGCAACTAATAACTCATACTAAGAAATCCAAATTACTATAATTAATAAAGACCATTATTTTAACATTAATATGGAATATTCTTTACATTGAGTTTTAGTTACATATATTAAAAGAAAGTTAATTTGATAAATGATTAAAGAGAAAAAAAAAAATCTTTACTGTTATATAGTGGGGGCCTTATATAATTCTAGTCACATTTGTGTTTATAATCCAAAAAGACTAGTTAAGTTACAAATAAGGTTTATTGTACGTATTTATAAATCGAATATCCACCTTATAGACACCCTTATGGGACTCAATACAGACCTGCACAACACACTCAAACATTCCAATCCACACAACTTTTCTAGCATCTCTAGTATTTTTCACGAAAATGTCTAGGATTCAAATCTTCTCACTTCCAACTATCAAACTAAAAAAATATATTTAAAAAAAATAAAATTCATTTATTTGAGAATTATTTTAAAACAACTAAGTATATATCGAAGCTTCTTCTTAAAAAAAATTAATAAATAAATAAATGTATGTATCAAAGCTACAATGATTGACCTCGTTAGAAAAAGAAAAAGATATATATTTTTAAATTATTTTATTTTGTTATTCACTTTTCTTTCCCCTTCATCACATATCTTCTCTTCACAACTTTTTCTTTAAATTTTTTTTTTATTTATTAAACAGAAGATATATATAACTAAGAATCAACAAGTTTGTTACAAAACATGTCAACTTTATCAAAAGTTAGGAAACTTTCCACCACAGGCGGTGGAACATCAAAAGATACAAAAGAGGAAATGGATACTGGATATTGCATAGCAGGCAAGGCATCAGTGACCCATTTTCTGATTAAATTTAAATTTTCTAGATAAAAAAAACACACAATATATATAACCAAAACGTATTGCTCAAATAATTTATTTTTGTAATTCTGTAAACACGAACTACAAATATATATTTTACTTTTTATAAAAACGTACTGCAAAAGCTTTAAACGATACAAATATCCAGGTTATGGTTTTTGAGTTTATACGTGCCTTGCATATGCTTTAAAACTAATAATAGCTAGTTACTAACCCGTGCGACACACGGGATAATTAACAAATGTTAAATAATTTCAAGCAATCTATTACCTCTAGCTTTCTTTTGTATTTAGTCCGTCTGTATTTTGCATAGAAGTCTCAACCATGTTGCCACAATCCATAAATAAAAAAATAAATAACATTATTAATCACGTAAAAATTCCAGTTAAGTTCATATATTTCCTTGCAGAAAAATGCGGACAAAATTGGCCTTTGCCCCTTTCTATCAAAATAAACAGCATTTTGCTCATCTTTTAAAACTAATTAGGGAAATGCCCCTCTTTTGAAACTCGATTTTCTCAAAATCGAGTTAAGCCCTATAGTGGCGTTTTAAGGAACTTATAGTGATGTTTTAAGGACCTATAGTGGCGTTTTGGAACTCGAGCTCTATGAACTCGAGTTATAGGTATTAAAAAAAAAAAAAAAAAAAGCCTATAACTCGAGTTCATGGAGCTCGAGTTTCAAAACGCCACTATAGGTTTTTAAAACATCACTTTAGGCTCCTTAAAACACCACTATAGGGCTCCAAATTTTTTTTTTTTTTTTTTAACTCGATTTTGAGAAAATCGAGTTTCAAAAGAGGGGCATTTCCCTAATTAGTTTCAAAAGATGGGAAAAATGCTGGATATTTTGATAGAAAAGGGCAAAGACCAATTTTGTCTAGAAAAATGCATAGCATATCTAACTTCATATATTCTAAACCTTACCTCTATACATTGCTATATATTCTAAACCTTACCTCTATATATTTTTCTAGCCTTATCCACCAAAAACCACACTCCAAATAACCCTAATTCCTTCCATACACTTTCAAACTACGGAAACAATTCATAAATATGAAACAACAAATAACAAATCAACTATTCATACCTAGGTTTTCTATTTCCTACTTGGATAACAAAATAACCAATACCCAAAATTATAAACTATGAAATACTCACAAAAAAAAAAAGGGTCCAAAATCTCTCCGGTCTCCTCCCTTCCATCGACTTTTCTCATGTTGCTACTCATTAAGCCATGCTTTCCACATGCCCAAAACCTTGTTAAACTCCTCAACCTCTATTTATAATAAGTGATTGTCTCTCTTAGTAATCATCTGCCAATTACATATGAGGATCAGATTTCTCAACTAACCCATGCTTGATAAACCAATTAAAATCTCAACTTGATAATAAAAATAATCAAAGCTGACATTGAAGACCCTCTCAAATTTGAATCAGAGGCTAAGTATTACCTATGATGTTAAATACTTTGTACCACAAATTTCACGGGAGCTAAACAAAGACTAAAACTAAAGAAAAGCACAAAAAAAAGGAGATAAGATATTAAGAAAATTACCTGTATGCATATATTTCAATGCACGTAGCATCTAATAAAGAAAAAACTGATGATGTTCATGGGTCAAGTCATCATTAACTTTAATCTCTTAGTGAAGATCAGATGCCATTAGCTCAAAGACAACGTAAATGCATGTCTTTGAACTCCCTCTTTAATGGTGGCAACATGATGCACTTAATTTCAACAATATCAAGATGCCGTAAAAGCCTAAGCAACTTGACTTCAGCAAGATCCGTACAGACTCAAATATTGTTACAGAATTCTCAAAAAGAGAGAAATAAGGAACTGTGTGTTTCAAGCTCTTGAAAAATATATTTAATAGAGTTTTACTTAAACTAAACTATTGTAACACTGATAAGATAATTATACGTTGAAGAGAAATAATAAATATATAAGATATAAAACCTAAAATAAAAAGAAAAAGAAAATAGTGGTGACGTAGAAAATTGTGGGAGTTTCAAAGGTTTCGGTTATATATGAAAGCTCGAAAATGTGTTGAAAACACAAGAGCTGTTTAGACCCCCAAATTAAAATTACGGCTCGATAGATTTTACACAACTTTAATACAAAGTGCGGAATAGTGTAAAAGCGAGCGGATGAACAAGTAAGCTACTCTAATCCATAAACTAAGCAACACAGCAGTATAATGGAATTAAACAAGAGTAGGGAAGAAGGATGCAAACACAGAAAACACCGAGACGTGTTCTCGAAGAGGAAACCGAAGAACTCGGCGAAAAACCTCTCCGCCGCCCTCCAAGCGGAAATCGATCCACTAGACAATCAGTTGGGATACATGGGTTAGCAAGAGACCCTCCAAGCCTAGTCTACCCGATGTACCTAAGCCCTCCAAGCTCCTACTCCAACAAGGCTTCTCGGAACCGTGTCTTGTCTAGCTCTCCGGATCCCGCAACAAGCTCCATGTTGCATTTGCCATCCTTGGCTTCTTCCAATGCTTCCCAATAGCTCCAAAACACTCTTTACACTCTGAATGTGTGTGGGTTGTGTTTGGGTATAAATCTCCTCTCAAGGTATGATAATAGGAGAGGGATGGAGAAGAGGCTATAATGATTTCTCACTAAGGAGGAGTAGCTCTCTCTCAAAAGATGGGTGGGTGAGTTGTAGAAAACCTATCTAGGGTTTTTCTCTCTGAATAGCCACACCAACATATGTGGGTAATGAGGGTATATATATAGAGTGGGTGAAGGGTAAGAAGGTCACTCAATAAAATCCTCCAGGCAGAAAGTTTCGCGACTGTCTCGCGGGAAGGCCTTACCAGCGAGACACTCGCGAAAATGACAACCTGGCATGACTCTTCAGCTTCCAGCACGTGCAAAGCACATGCACCATTTCGCGGGATGCTTAGTAGCGAGATACCCGCGAAAACCCTTCAGTCTTCAATTTCTTGAGTCTTCACACTCTCTCTCTCACACACAACCCTTACAACAAATCCCACAACAAATACAGGGTTTAAACGATTGAACATAATTACAATCAAATTTGGCACGGAATAAAAGCCAACAAAAACACAGTTGTAAATTACAACTTTACAATCTCCCCCTTTGGCTATTCCGTGACAAAACCCTAAAACAGACTCTAGACTTAAACGTGAGTTTGGGAACAAAGGCAAAACTCACTCACACCTAATTCTAGATTCTGAAGTGCTCTTGAAACATATGAACAAGTAACTCCTGAAACACAACAACACAATAACATCATTGTATGCAGAAAACTTGAAAAGCATATGGAGCAATAATAGCATGATCGAGCAAAATGAAATAGAAACACTAGATCATGGCACGATCAACCAAGTAATCACTATACAAAAGCAATTACTATGCTCATTCACACATGGAACGAACATCCGGATTTGCAAGAAGATAAGCTCAAATAAAGAGAGTCACTTGCAACTCCAACACTCAACCAATGCGAAATACACGAAGTATTTGCATCTAGGAACAATCCTACTAGGGCACACGAGTGTTCATCACTCAACCAATGCATAGAACGTGTATGCATCTAGGAACAATCTTACATGGGCACAAGAGTGTTCATCACTCAACCAATGCATAGAACGTGTATGCATCTAGGAACAATCCTACATGGGCACAAGAGTGATGTACTTGAAGTAGAATGCATGACATTGAACAACAAGTAAACATGCATGAAAGTTGCATAGGCAAGATATTGCAAATGCATGGCACAAACCACAAAGACCTACAAATCATATGCATGCAAACAAACCCTTAAAGCTTACATAAGCAACATGGGTACAAACATAAAGTACTTCCCTATCATATCACTCCCCCTATCATGAATCATAGGAGTTGTGATGAACTTGGAACATATATACCTATAACCTGAAACACTTGCACAAAACACATTAGACCCTCAGGGTAAAGCAAGTAATAAATGGACAAGTATAATGTAACAAGTAAATAGCGATCAAGTAATCAAGATGTGAAACATGTGAGCAACTTGATCAAACACCAAAACAGTCATATGGAAATGACTACAATGATCATATAGCAAAGAAAGTAATCATCCGAACATGCAACCAATAAAGCACAATAGCATAAGGATAATAGCATGTCCAACACATAAACACGATGCAATGAGAGCAACAAAGCATATCAAAGCATCATAAGGCAACGAGAAAACACGCATAAAGTAAATCAAGGTTTTCTCAAAAAGAATGTCTTCTCCCCCTTGGCATATGCATCTCCCCTATGGCTTTCTCCCCCTACAAATGTGCACAAGGTAGAATTTCTCCCCCTAAGAGTATGCACATGAGTCATATAGAAATGACGATACACTCCCCCTTTTTGTCACGAATAGACAAATTAATCAAGAGGAAGGAGGGAAAGAAAAGAAGATATGAAGATGATGCATGAGGAGTGCAAGATGAATGAGAAACTGAAGCTCAAACATAATACAAACATTAAAAAATGCTACAAAGCATAAAGAACATGACATGCTAAGGATGATGGAACATGATATGGACCTAGGCATGACATGGACACAAGAACATGTTATATGTGTTAAAAGGTCTAAAAAGACTTAACTAGCATGAGTGAATGCAAAAACATGTCAAGTGTTAGAGTGTGTGCAGCAAATTGCATCTAGTGTGCATTTAGTGTGCATGTGTGATGCATGACTAATGCAAGAGCAAAGCACTCAAGGGGCAAGGTGTACAAAACACACCACCAATGATCAAAACATGATAAACATGAATAATTATGGTGATCCCCAAAGTTTGATACTCATCGGAGTCCAAAACAACGAGAAAATGCCATTTGGGCATTTTATCAAACACATAGAGTGCACACACTATACATGTATGATGAACAATGCAAGAACATATGAAAATCTTGCCTAAATACATGTTATTTTTGCCACAAGGGGCCAACAACCAAACCAAATCATCATTTAAAACAAAACCCAATCAAAAAGTTTGACAGAAAATAAGTTTTCCAACTCCCATTTGAGAAAATCCCAATTATGAACATAAAACCCCAAAAACGTAATCTAAGGATTAACATCAATGAAAAGAGTTAAAGATTACCTTAGAGATGTTTATGGAATGAAAAACACTTGAATTTAGTTGGGTTTTGATGTAGAAACATTAAACCAGAGGTTTGGGAGAGGATGGGAGACGTTTAAAACAAATGACCCACGAAATGCCCTTTAAAAAGCTGATCTGGAAATTTTCGCTGGTATCTCGCTACTTACCATCCCGCGAAAATTTCGCTGGTATCTCGCTGGTATCTCGCAGGTAAGCATTACTCGCGAAACAGCCGCGAAACAGTCGCGAAACTCTCTGTCCAAAGCTGAAAAACTTGCGAATTGGACCCTTTCACTCGTGACTGAACTTAAACATGAAATAAGTCACGAAAACACCCAGAAAACATGTATTTCACACAAAAAAAAACTTTAAAAACTTTGAAAAACATGGGTGATACAAATCACTTCCAAAAGCAAACAAAAAGAACAAAAATCTTTTTGGCTTGAACCACATATGGTTGAGCACACACACATCACATTTGAGCATGTACAATCACACAAATGAAATAGGCATTCATTGAACATTAAACTTGTGTGTTGTGTGTGGGAATCAAGTGTGAAATAGTCCTTAGACCAGAGCGAAGCTTCAATGATCAATTCAAACGAGTCATACACAACTGATACGAAATCAAGTGGACTATCTCCATTATAGAAATGAGTATATATGACCTCCCACACATTGAATACATAACTTAGAAGCTTTTCATTTGGCTTCTACATAAAGCATAACAATTGGTCCATTTTATTTTGTATGGACAAAACATCTCATTTTGAGATAGGTGCTTGAAATTTATGATATTTCAACATTGATGATTAGACTTTGGCTTTTTGAGCACCATAAAATTTACATTAAAAGAGTCGCTTTCCCTTTTTCCTAGTCAAATACTAGTATGTGCGACAGGCTTTTGCAGCTCAATATCTCTTTTCATTTTGAGATTTACATTTCGTGAGCTCTTTTTGCAAAAACATAAAAATAAAGTGGGAAGAGATATAGACACAAGTCTATGCAAGTATCAAGACCAACAAGACTATTGACCAATCATTCATGACAAGCTTGAAGATCTATTTACAACAGTCACACATAGTTTTCAAGATTTCTTCCACATAGAAATAGGTGCATACATAATAAGCTAAGCTCGTAAATGCACTACGCCATTAGTACGAAGGTACTAGGCCAAACTCACATGAGATATGTGCTCAAACATATACGATCAAACTTTTTGAATTTTTCACTTTTTTTATGTGGTTTTGGATTTTTACTCACACAAAACCAAAGCAAAACAGTAAGATCAAAAACAAAAACACAAACAATGCATATAAAGAGATGCATGATGCACAAATGCATGACAATGAAGCATCTAATGCATGAATGGTCCTACAAAGATCGAAAGAATTAGATCAAGGACCAAAAGAGCATAAGCTCAACCATAGGAACCCTTCCTCATCCAAACGGAATGATTGTTTGGAATGAGTGTCTCAAGGGAAGTGAGACGAGGGTTGGAAGAATGAGAACCGGAGATGCACATAGTCAAGGAGTTAAGAGTATCAAACACTTTCTTTAACAACATGCTATTTTCACTCAAATCCGGTTTATCATTTTTAGCACAACTTCCAAGAAGCTCAAGTTTCTCTTTTCTTTTGATTCTTTTAAAAGCTTGAAACTTAGAGCAATGAGGTCTAAGATGACCAAGGGCACCACAATGGTGACAAACAATGTGTTTAGGTCCATTAGGCTTTTTGGGAATGGATCTAACAACTTGGGTTTGTTCTTTCTTCAACTTAGAACATTGAGGCCTTATATGACCAATCACACCGCAATGGTGGCAAGTTGGAACAAATTTAGATCCACTCAATTCCTTAGGATTGGACCTAAACAGAGGCTTTGGCTTAATAGCCTTTCTCTCCACTTTTTGATTTCTTTTATGTGGAGGAATGTACACCGATTTGTCCTTTGGGTTAGAACACACACCAGGCACAATATCGGGTACCACAACATGATTGCAACATATATTTTCATCATTTTCAACAATAGGTTCAGCAATCAAACACTTGGCATGCATCTTAAGAGATTCATTTTCAGATTTAAGATCATCAACAAGTTTGTTAGACAAAACAAGTTTAGCATCCAAGTCCATATTCAAACATTCAAACTCTTTCAACTTTTCAAAAGAATTTTCAGCAAGTTTCTTATATTTTTCAACCAATTTGATGGATTCATTGAGCTTAGCAATCAAATCATCCTTTTCACAAAATAACTTGCTTAAACTCTTTTGAAACTTCTTAGCATTTTTCTTTAAGAGTTTGGTGTTAGGAATATCAACAACACCCAAAGATTCATGTAACATAGCATCACAATTATGAGAATTATCACTCATAGAGGCATTTTCACAAACACGTGGCATGTTACAATTATCACCAACCAAATCATACAAGGAGGCATACATAGCACAATCCATGACAAATAAACACAAGGGGTCAAGGATCACACTTAGGTATTTAAACCAAAAAAAGTGTACCCGCTCTGATACCAATTGAAAGCTCGAAAATGTGTTGAAAACACAAGAGCTGTTTAGACCCCCAAATTAAAATTACGGCTCGATAGATTTTACACAACTTTAATACAAAGTGCGGAATAGTGTAAAAGCGAGCGGATGAACAAGTAAGCTACTCTAATCCATAAACTAAGCAACACAGCAGTATAATGGAATTAAACAAGAGTAGGGAAGAAGGATGCAAACACAGAAAACACCGAGACGTGTTCTCGAAGAGGAAACCGAAGAACTCGGCGAAAAACCTCTCCGCCGCCCTCCAAGCGGAAATCGATCCACTAGACAATCAGTTGGGATACATGGGTTAGCAAGAGACCCTCCAAGCCTAGTCTACCCGATGTACCTAAGCCCTCCAAGCTCCTACTCCAACAAGGCTTCTCGGAACCGTGTCTTGTCTAGCTCTCCGGATCCCGCAACAAGCTCCATGTTGCATTTGCCATCCTTGGCTTCTTCCAATGCTTCCCAATAGCTCCAAAACACTCTTTACACTCTGAATGTGTGTGGGTTGTGTTTGGGTATAAATCTCCTCTCAAGGTATGATAATAGGAGAGGGATGGAGAAGAGGCTATAATGATTTCTCACTAAGGAGGAGTAGCTCTCTCTCAAAAGATGGGTGGGTGAGTTGTAGAAAACCTATCTAGGGTTTTTCTCTCTGAATAGCCACACCAACATATGTGGGTAATGAGGGTATATATATAGAGTGGGTGAAGGGTAAGAAGGTCACTCAATAAAATCCTCCAGGCAGAAAGTTTCGCGACTGTCTCGCGGGAAGGCCTTACCAGCGAGACACTCGCGAAAATGACAACCTGGCATGACTCTTCAGCTTCCAGCACGTGCAAAGCACATGCACCATTTCGCGGGATGCTTAGTAGCGAGATACCCGCGAAAACCCTTCAGTCTTCAATTTCTTGAGTCTTCACACTCTCTCTCTCACACACAACCCTTACAACAAATCCCACAACAAATACAGGGTTTAAACGATTGAACATAATTACAATCAAATTTGGCACGGAATAAAAGCCAACAAAAACACAGTTGTAAATTACAACTTTACAATATATATATATATATACATAAAATAAGAAAAAAAAAAGTTTAAGAGTCAATAAGAATAATAAATAAAAAGTTGAGCAAGTAACTTGGTTGTGCTATGGCACAATCACAACTTATCTAGTTAATACTCATTTCCCTCTCTCTTGTGTGTGTGTGTGTGTGTAAGGACCGGTTTTGAGCTCCTAGCCCAAAAGGTGCATGAACTTAAGCCTAAAAAGCCCAATATAAAAAATTTGTAGAGAATCGGTTGGAAAACTGGACTTTAGTAAATTAAGTAACAGGCCAATAGATTTTGATGACAAAGAAAAGAAGATAATAGATGTTCACTTAAAGAAAAACATCATCAGCCAAGTCCGAGGAGACTGATTCTTATGTATTGCTTTTGAAACTTTATTACAAGCCTGGTTCTAGATTGCTATAGTGTTTCTCTCTTGATTTTCCGATCCCCTTCCCTTCAGGGGTCTCTTGCACTATATATCTCCTTCCCAATAATCTTGGCCTTCCATTTGTTGATCATCCAAGCCATTACTTGAATGCTTGTCCCATCAAACACTCTCTTTGGCTTTTTGTGAGTTGTGGTAGCCAAGGCAACACTGTTCAAGGGTCTTCTCCATATAAATACGACCAGAAAGTTAGCTGCAGGGCATTTAATGCGGTGGCAGCAGCTTTTCCTTAGGCATCTCCTAGCTTCTGCTTTCTGGTACACTTGAGAAGTGTGCCCCTACCACTAGAGCTTCCTAGAAGGTTGCCTTGATCATTAGGATCTACACCAGATTCTTGTTTAGCTTATCTGAGGAGGTATTCCTCCTCAGACCGCCTTCCCATTGATGTCATGCTCAGGAAGCTATAAGTTTTGTTAGGACATATGTGGTTCACATGCTAAGAACATATGTCATACTTACTTATATAAATTGGCTAATCCTTTGACAAAACGCACTCTATTTGTAATTGAGTAGTTTTAGGTGTTTTTAATACTTCAAGAAATAAAGTTTCAAGATCAAGTGTTGAAGTCATCAAGTCTGTCCAAGAAAAAGCAAGCTGAAGTGCAAAGTTTTTAAAGCTCGACACCTGCTCGATAGCTACCTCGACACCTGCTATCTGTTGAGATTTAAAATTTCAGATTTCTAATCTGATTTTCTTGGGATCCGTGAATATGTTTTTGGGCCTTCTTTTCTTCTAACCCTAAACATATAAAAGGATTATTTTAAGAGTCGTCAACATAGACATAAGTTGCAAAAGCATTAAGCAATCCTTGTTCAAGCAAAATTGTGATCAAAGACGAAGTTCTTGACCTAGTTCATCTTCTCTAAAGAAGTTGCTGTGTATTTGCACCAAAGGGTTTTGTGACCAAGCATCTTCCTAATCTTCATCGCATAGGATGAACTGAAGAACTTTGCAGCCAACCTCTCTTTCTAAAGTTGGTGTTTGAAGTCGCGTACTAGGATCCGCGCATCTGGTTAGTCACGTACTTGGGAGTCGTACATCAAAGGTGGGAACTGTCACTACAGATCAAGTCCAATTGGGTATTGGGGTAAGGGTTCAACTGTAGGTTGGTAAGGTACTTGGGATTCCTTTACTTGTAACCGCTTGATTTGATAATAGTGGAGTTTCGGGAGTGGTGACCTGAAAATCACCCGGTGGGGTTTTTGCCGTTAGGGTTTTCCCCATTCGTGAACAAATCATCGTGTCATTTATTTTCCGCTGCATTTTTAGTTATTCGGTGATTTTTTTATGCTGCCACGAAATTGCATGATAAATTGATTAATTAATAACTTGGTTAATTTAACTGATTAATTTTATCACAAGGGGTCATTCAATTTGTGGCCTATCAAGTTTAAACCACTTACTACTATTTAATCATCCTCAAATCACTCGTGTTCTTGACTAAGGCCCAAGGCCCAATACTAGACTTGGGCCCTTACCCTTACAATAGCCCCTCAAAATTCTAATTTTTTCCCTCTTATCCGAGGAGAAAATTGGGGTTTTGATTTTTTAAAAGATAACACCAACTGATTTCTCGATTAGCACATGCGGGAACGCCATTTAACGCGCCCCATAATTGCTACTGGCGCTTTGGAGCCCGCGAGGCGTTATTAATTGCTTCAGGCGGTGTTCTATTCCTTGTATCCAATGGTGAGGCGCTAATCCAACGGTGGATATTTTTCTCTGAATTTTGAGCGGGATAACTCCCACTCAATTCTCCCACATATATAAGGCATACAAAGGGCTTGCTTTTTCTTACTTTATAGAAACTTTCAAACTTTCAAGAGCACTCAGCCTTTCAAGAACTCTCAATCCTTTGAGAACTTCCCAAAGTGTTACTTGTTCGCTTCCCCATAAGTTTTCATTTCTTATTTTGTTTCTAGGTTGTTTTCTCCTCAACCAGTTTTCTCTGCCCTCCATTCTTCGTCTTCTTTCTTTAAAAAACTCCACCCACTTCCATTTAGCTTGACCAGATGGGTAAATTTAAGTACCTAGTAGATTCTGATACTGGTATGGAAGGTTTCAGGGCCAAATACCAAATTTCGTAGGGTGTAGCCCTACAATACTGTGCTCCAAATCAAATAGTCACAAATAGGGAGGAAGAGGAGGTCGTCATTCCTATGATCGCTTTCATAGAGGGAGAAATGACAATCACTATGGGTAGGGTGACATGAGACTATTTGATCAACCATAGGTTGACTCCCTATAAGTGCGCCCCTAACCTTTTTAGGGTCTTGGGTAGCATAGACGCTCTCAATGAGCAGATGGGCTTATGGCTTACGTGGCATGACATAGTCCACATGTACGAGTGCCACAAACTTTCCAGCGTGGGATGTTATCTCAAGTCTCGATCTGACGTCGTTAGGCTGATATCTTGTCTTCCTAAGTTTAACAAAGGCATGAAGGATGACTATCTAAATGTCTCCGGGGAGTGATATGACGGTCTTCATTCCTTTTCATTTTTTACCAAGTGGGATACCCTAGGATTAGTCCCCTTGGGCAGGGGATTTAGCCTTTTTAGCTTTATTCCTTTTCATTTTTTAACACTTCATCTTCTTTTGATAACAATTTTTATTAGTCTGACCATGATTTCCTCCTCGAACGTTTTTGCAAACAAAAGGCAGGTTGCTTTGAGGATCAGTCTGACCAACGTTCAAGCTCTCAACTTCCTTCTGAGGTTAGAGATATTCATAAACCAAGACGAACAGCTACGGGCTGCTCACCTAATTTTGGACTACGTGCCTCTGTCTCGCGCATTTCAAGACGCAGGCCAAGCAATAAGGGCTGGTGACCCTAGATTGGCACGCATAAACATCTTCAAGTTAGGGTTTTTGGCTTAGAAAGACCTCCCGCTTGTTAAGCTACCCGTTCAACGCACCCCTCAAGAAGTAACTGCTTCAAGAGAGGAGACAGCTTCCACACAGTTGTCCCTTGAGATCAACCAGTTCCCGCTTCGAGGAGGAAGGTGAAGTACCAGAAAGGCCAGTAAATCTCTCAAACTCTGAGGCTAATTTGGACAGATCTTCGGCTGTACATTCTCCAAGGTTAGTAGTTACTTAGGTTAAAACTAGCTCAGAAGCCGAAGAAAAAGATATGGACCTGAAGTCGAGGACCAACTCAAAGGGTCTACTAGCCAACAGGAACAACGGGTTATCTTCAAAAGAAATTCCCAAGACCCAAGTTCCGCCTAGTCTTCCTCCTCCTCCCCCCCCCCCTCCCAGCTCCTATTAACCTCGAACTACGCGCCAATCTGAATTTAAGGAAGAAGAGGCCAATTGAGGATCTGGAGGAAGGTGAGGTGGCCTCTCAAAAGGGTGCCAAACAACAAAAAAAATGGTAAGGACCCCAAAGATAAAAGGCCCTCCTCTGCGGAGGGCTAGGGGGATGGAGCTGAAGTGCGCCGAGGGCCACGAACCTAGTCCCCTCGGCTAGAGTTAAAGGGTGCTCCTATTACTTGGGATGCCACGATTTGGGAGTCTCAAAGAGGGCACGCCATTCACCTCGTTAAGGCCTTACAACAACCTCTTCTCCTCCCCAAAGACATGGTGGGTCTCAGGCATACCAGGCAGCCAGACCTTTTCATTTCATTGAAGATGGATCTTGCAATGGTAAGTCAATCAACTTCTACATTTTTAAAAATATATATATATATATATATGTGGGCACTTTTACAACTTTTATAGAGCTCACCCAGCAAATTTACGTGGTTGAGGAGTGGGTCAGAAATGCCCGTGACGAGGTCAGGGCTGAAGCTCACTCTCGTCTTGAAGTTGAGAAAGCTCTTGGAGCCCTAAAGAAAGAGCATGCTGAGTTGGCCGACAAGCTGACTACGGCCGAAAGGGAACGTCTGAGTGCCCTAGCTGGCCTGAAAACCGCTGAGGCCTAAGCCGAGGACCAGCGTAAGCTACTCTACACAACCAAACTAAACCTGGCCACCCAGAAACAACTAGTTCTGGATCTTCAAGCCGAGCTACAGAAGTCCAAGGATGCAGCCCAGGTGGCTAGGGAAGCCGCTGAGGCCGCAATGGAGGCATCCTGTTTGGACATATGTGATTCATGTTAGGAACATATGTCAATATTTTATGTAGTTGGCTAATCCTTTGACAAAACACACTTTACTTGTTTTTGGGTAGATCTATGATATGTTTAATACTTCAAGAAACATGTTGTTCAAATCTAGTATTAAAGCCATGAAGACTGGACCAAGAAACAAGTGAAGAAGGGCTATTCTTTAAAGCTAGACAGATAGCTCGACACTTGCAGATAGATAGCTCGATAGCTTCTTGACACCTCTCAACAGCTACACTATCTATCGAGATTTTCAATTTCTTCTTATCGCAATCTCGATAGCTTCTCAACAGCTGGTGAATCGATCGAAAAAGCTCCTGTCTCCTCAACAGCTCCTCAACGGCTTTTCGATAGCTATATCTGTCAAAGTTTAAAGCTCGACACCTCCTTGACACCTTTCGATCGATCGAGGTTACGAGAATTCAGATTTCTAAATCTGATTTTCAGCCTATGCTGACATATATGTGTAGGGTTTTTTTTCTCACAACCCTAGACCTATATAAAACTTATATTAGAGGCCGTCACATAAGAGAATACAAGGAGAACATATATAAAAGGTGATCGATGCCTTATTCTCTCTGAAAGAAGCTACTGCATCTTTTGCACCTTAGGATTTTGTAACCAAGTGTTTCTTGATCTTCATTCTTGATAAAGTGAAAAACTTTGCAGCCAACATCTTCTTCTAGTTGGTGATTAAAGTCGCGTACTGGAATTTGTGCAATTGGTTAGTCACGTACTAGGATTCATGCATCAAAAGGGTGGCGTTCATATATTGAAGAGTTCAGAGGTTTTGAAGCGGTAGAAGGTTTTTGCTGTGAGTTCATCTGCGGGGATTGTAAAGTCTAGGGATAAAGGTTTTGTATTAGATCTAAAACTTTTCTTTACTATAATGGATTGCTTTTTGGGAAGGTTTTCCCCCAAATTTTTTTACTGTGAAACTAGTTGGTTTCATTGGTTTTCTTAGGTCATCATATCTTATCTTATTTATTTTTCTGTTGCATGATTTTGACATGATATGGATGTTTGTTTGTTTTAACAAAGTTTATTCATAATTAATCTAATTAACAACTTGGGTTTAAAACTTGTTAATTCTATCAACTGAGGTCTAAATTTTCCAACAAGTGGTATCAGAGTGGGTACATTCTGATTGGATTAATTTCCTGAGTGTGATCATTGACCCCCGTTGTCATGGAATCTCTTGATTGTTTTGATGTGCATGATCTTATGTTGAATGATGATGATATTCAAGATGTCTATTGCAAGCTTTATAATTTTTGTATGAAATCTCTTGAATATTCTAAAAAATTAAAAGCTAATTTTAAAAAGGTCAAACTTGAAAAAGATGATTTGATTGCAAAATTGGATGAAGCCAATAATTTGAATGAGAATTTTAAAAATCAAATTTCATTTCAGCTGGACAAAATTAAGAGTTTGGATGAGCAACTAGTTGAATTTAAAACTGAAGTTGAAAAATTAACTAGTGCCAAACTTGTTATTGAGCCTAACTCAAAAGAAAAGGATTTTTATATTCCTCCATTTAAAAGGAATAATCAAGAGTTGAAGGCTAATATTGCTAGGATAGATAAAGGTAAACAATCTAATATTAATGTTGAAGTTTCTAAACCTACATTTGAAACTCTTCTTAGGTTGAATGATAAATCTGAATTTGTCCCCATTTGTCATCATTGTCATATTGTTGGTCATATTAGGTCAAATTGTCCTAAGTTGAGGTCTCTGTTAACCTTTAAGGCTAGACCTCCTTCTTGGAAGCCAAGTAGTTCTAAAACTGCTCATGTTTGTTACCATGGTGGTGTTTTCGGACACATTCATCCTAATTGCTTTAAGTTGTATCCTCATAAGTAATTGTCCAAACAGTCACAAGTTTCCTCTCAAGGACCACACCTTTGTTTGGAGAGTTATTAAAAGTCTTGAGTTTTTTAACTCAATTTCAGGTGAATTCTAATTCTTATATGTCCTTTAGTAGACATACAAGGACACGTGCTTATACTTAACACTCATATCACTCTTTTTGACGGGAATGACTAGAAAATCCTAAGAGAAAGGCATAAATAACCATCTCACCACTATTGCCGGCCAATCATGATAAGACATCTGTATGCTTCGGCATAGCAAAAGTGTGATGTCAATGACATTTGTTTGCTTCGGCATAGCAAAATTGGAATGTCAAATATCATTGGGTATTTCTTTTCTATCTCTTATATGCTCATGCATGATATGCTTATAAAGAAAATATGCAAAGACAAATAAAAAGCAAAAAAATAAAATAAAAAATGCTTTAAATATGATTGCAAGCATGTATTCTAGGAGATGTTAGAGTTATAGAATGTACCTCGAAAGTGATAGTCCCCATTAAACAATTATGATTGTGTGTGAGTTAAAGTGATTTTCTCATATCTCAAATCGTCATAACATGTATACACTTACGCAATCTTGCGATGTTTTTCACATAACACACAATATTCTTTGCTACTCTTAATACATGTGCAGGTATAATGTGATTTGGCCATCACTAGGTTTACATGGTTAATGTATGCTCACTAAACTATCTTAACTTGTTTTTGAAATATAAAATTTGTTAAACTTGTTTAATGTGTGTGTGTGTGTTTTTGGAATCTATGTGCTTAACATTTTTCTTGTTGAAAGATTTGTTTTTCACATGTTTTGCATCCTTCTTTTACCTTGTCATGCATAGCATCTTGTTTCATTACATTCATGCATTTTTATGGATGCTTTGTACCCCCTTGATCATCCTTGATCATCTTTATGTCCCTCGGGTGAAGCTTTCTACCTTCTTGTACTCTTTGTCAATCATGACAAAGAGGGGGAAAAATTGTGGAGACATTATGGTTTCTTTTTTGAAGATTCTACATGTTAGGAGGAGAAATACATGCTTTTGTAAGGGGGAGATGTGTTTCATCTTATTAAGAGGAGTGCTTACTTCCTTGTTCTTGTACACCGGTTTTATGACCATGTTTACATACATTGTGCTTATCTTTGATATATATATATATATATGATAATGTATGTTTTCTTCACCTACCTCTACATGTGTTGTTTCTTTTCTTTCTTTATACACATGTTTCTTATTATTTGTATGCAATCTAAAATTTCTGTTTTACACTAAGATACCTTGATGAGTTTTGTTTAAAGTATTTTAGAAATACAAGTTGTCAAAGTCTACTTGTCATAAACTCTCTTCTTGCAAAGTTTTTCAAGAGTTTGTGTTAGGATAGATTTTACTGTATTCAACAAGTGAGTATGAGTTGAGTGATTTATGACTTCTCTTATATGTTCATTTATTTGTTATGGTTTTGTCACGGATTGCCAAAGAAGGAGATTGTTAAGACATACGTGATTCATGTTAGGAACATATGTCAATATTTTATGTAGTTGGCTAATCCTTTGACAAAATGTACTTCACTTGTTTTTGGGTTGATCTAGGATGTGTTTAATACTTCAAGAAACATGTTGTTCAAGTCTAGTATTAAAGCCATAAAGATTGGACTAAGAAATAAGTGAAGAAGGGCAATTCTTTAAAGCTGGACAGATAGCTCGACATTTGCGGACAGATAGCTCGATAGCTTCTCGACACCTCTCGACAGCTAGGCTATCTATCGAGATTTTCAACTTCTTCTTATTGCAATCTCAATAGCTTCTCGACAGCTGGTGGATCGATCGAAAAAGCTCCTGTCTCCTCAATAGCTCGTTGACAGCTTCTTGACAGTTGTATCTGTCGAAGTTTAAAGCTCGACACCTCCTCGACACCTTTCGATTAATCGAGGTTACAGGAATTCAGATTTCCAGATTTGATTTTCGGGCCATGCTAACATGTATGTGTAGGGTTTTTTTTCTTACAATCCTAGACCTATATAAGGCTTATTTTAGAGGCCGTCATATAAGAGAATACAAGGAGAACATATGCAAAAGGTGACCGATGCCTTATTCTCTCTAAGAAGCTATTGCGTCTTTTGCGCCATAGGGTTTTGTAACCAAGTGCTTCTTGATGAAGTGAAGAACTTTGCAGCCAACATCTTCTTCTAGTTGGTGATTGAAGTCGCGTACTAGGATTCGCGCAATTGGTTAGTCACATGCTGGGATTCGTGCATCAAAAGGGTGGTGTTCATATATTGAAGAGTTCAGAGGTTCTGAAGTGGTAGAAGGTTTTTGCTGTGCGTTCATCTACGGGGATTGTAGAGTCTAGGGATAAATGTTTTGTACTAGATCTGAAACTTTTCTTTACTATAGTGGATTGCTTTTTGGGAAAGTTTCCCTCTAGGTTTTTTTACTGTGAAACTGGTTGGTTTTATTGGTTTTTTTGGGTCATCATATTTTGTCTTATTCATTTTTCTGCTACATGATTTTGACATAATATTGATGTTTGTTTGTTTTAACAAGGTTTATTCATAATTAATCTAATTAACAACTTGGGTTTAAAACTTGTTAATTGTATCAATTGGGGTCAAAATTTCCCAACACGTCCTATGAACATGGGGTGGGGGACATGGAGACCTGGCTGGTAGAGGAAGTGGCCGGGGTGTGCAAAGACTACTGCACCGTGTCATGGGCAGTGACGCTTGACCAGGCGGGAGTCCCTGTAGATTCCAAATTGAGGAGGGTTGAGAACATCTTCTTCCCAGAGAATATTCGAGAAATTTCGGGTACGAACCCTCCTCCCGAGTAGGTCCCTACCATCTAAGATCCCCCTCCTGGTGCTGAAGTTTCCAAAGAGGCTGGAGTGGGTGAGGATGCTCAGCCACTGTTGAAGGCCAACCCCTCTGAGGATGCCCTTACAATCAAGGATGTGGTCTCCCAGGCCAAAGATGCAGAGCTTAAGTCTCAGGCTGGGGATTCTTAATCCGAGAAGGCTGACCCTAAAGAGGACCCTCCATAGGCAAAGGCTTAAGTATAGAATTTTCCTTTGTAGTTTTCTTGGTGCACAACTCTTTTGTAATGGCGTTCTACCATCAAACACATTGTATTCTCTTCTTTGTTTAATGAAAATGTTTTTCTTTTTTACCTCTCATACCTTTACTTTTATGTGCTTCAAAGCTCATCACTCCTATAAATAGTATAGAACCACTGCTGCTTGTCTTTATTAAAAGCTAATAATAACATACCGCTAACAATTTAAGTAATTTGTTAAAATACCAGCAATAGATAGGTTTACCACATGTTTGTGTTGGGATTTGAATCTCCTGTAATGAAGGCTAAGCCCAGTAAAGATGAATATATATGTTTTGTAAAAAATAGAAGGGAGAGACTGTCCTCATCCTATTCATTACTTAGATAAATAGATATGGACTTCAACTTACACAAAGCCATTGATCCGAGGAGTTGGGTATGACCCTTGAGTTGTATTGATACTTAGCAAAAGACCAATAGGTATCACAGTGTTAATTTCCCCTGAGTATGTGATCTAAGGGATTAGTCATGACTAGGATCTTGTTTAACATTTAGTAATGTGTCATAGAGTGTTAATTTCTCCAAAGCATCTGGTCCGAGGACTCAAGCATGACTAAGGTTCTATTTAAACACTTATAAGGCATCTGGTCCGAGGACTCAAACATGACTAAGGTTCTATTTAAACACATACAAGGATGTCATAGTGTTAACTTCCCCAAAGCATCTGGTCCGAGGTCTTAGGCATGACTAAGGTTCTATTTAAACACTTATAAGGATGTCATAGTGTTAACTTTCCTAAAGCATCTGGTTCAAGGACTCAGGCATGTCTAAGGTTCTGTTTAAACACTTATAAAGATGTCATAGAGTATTAATTTTCCCAAAGCATCTGGTCCAAGGACTTAGGCATGATTAAGGTTCTGTTTAAACACTTATAAAGATGATAATGGGAAGTATGATGTATTTACACAATAAATTAGCATATGACAAAGGAAACTTTCATTAATAATAATACATTTTCGGGTTGTTTACATTCCAAGGTCGTGATATTACACGTTCATCTAGGTCTTCGAGGAAATAAGCTCCTATACCAGCCACCAAAGTGATGTGGTATGGCCCCTCCCAGTTGGGCCCTAGTTTTCCCCATGCTGGGTTCTTTGCAGCACCTAGAACTTTTCTCAACACCAAATCACCAGGCACTAATGGCCTCAGCTTCACATTGCCATCATAACCTTACTTAAGTTTGTGTTGGTAGTACGCTAGCTGAACCATCACATTCTCTCTTCTTTCTTCAATAAAGTCTAAGCTCATTTCTAGCAACTCATTGTTATTGCTCGGATTGAAAAAGCTAGTCCTCAGTGTAGGGAAGCTAGTCTCCAAAGGAATAACAATCTCGGCCCCCGTAAGTCATTAAAAAGGGGGTCTCCCCAGTGGCTCTGCGAGTCGTGGTTCGGTATGTCTAGAGGACATGTGGCAGTTCTTCCATCCATCTTCCCTTCGCATCATCCAACCTCTTCTTAAATCCATTCACTATGACCTTGTTAACAACCTCGGCTTGTCCATTCTCTTGGGGATAGGCTGGGGTAGAATATCTATTCGTAATTCCTAAGTCATAGCAGTATCTCCTAAAAGATTTTCTATCAAACTAAAGGTTGTTGTCCGAGATGAGGGTACGAGGGATTCTGAATAGTGTGACAATGTTCTTCCAAACAAACCTCTTGGCATCCACGTCCCTGATATTTGCCAAGGGCTCGGTTTCGACTCACTAAATGAAGTAGTCTGTGCCGACTAGCAGGTATCTCTTATTTTTAGCTGCTTTGGGGAAAGGCCTACAATGTCTAAGCCCCATTGTGCGAACGGCCAAGGGCTGGACAGAGGGTTAAGGACTCCTCCTGATTGGTGTATGTTTAGTGCGAACCTTTGACATTGGTCGCACTTCCTTGCATACTCTTGTGCTTCCTTTTGCATGTTGGGCCACCAGTAACCTTGAGTGATGGCCCTGTGCACCAAAGATCTACCTCTAGTGTGGCTTACGCAAATCCCCTCGTGTAACTCCTCGAGGAGTAATTCTGTTGCCTTAAGGTGTATGCATAACAGGTATGACCTAGAAAAAGAGCGTTTATATAACTTTTGGTCCTCAGACAGCTAGAACTGAGGAGCCTTTCTATGTACCTTATCTACTTCTGATTTATCCTCAGGTAGGATATCCTCCTTCAAGAATAGGACCACGGGGTCCATCCAACTAGGCCCTACTCTGGCTTGGTGAACATGGACCAGCTCTTTCATCACCCCTGCGGGTTTGTACAAATCCTCTACAAGGATGACTCAAGGTAAGCTCTGTGCCAAAGAGGATGCAAGTGTGGCCAGGGAATTAGAATGTGTGTTTCCACTTCTCGGGATGTGCATCAGGCTGAAAGATTCGAACCCTAATTGTAGGTGTCTAACTTGACTCAAGTACCCCTGCATTCTTTTATCTCTGGCTTCAAATTCTCTTTTCACTTGGCCGGCGACTAATCTTGAGTCTGAGAACATCTCTATTGCCTTTCTGCCCATTCTTTAAACCATGGCCATTCCTACTAGTAGAGTTTCATATTCAACTTCGTTATTTATGGTCGAGAAGTCCAGCCTCAATGACTTCTCAATGATGATTTTTTCGGGGGATACTAGAACTAGCCTAACTATGGAACCCTTTTGATTTGCTGCACCATCAACGTATATTTTCCTGGATAAGGGACATTGTTGAGAGACCAAGCCAACCGATTTTCCATCCATGTATTATGCCTCTTCTTCCAACGGGGATTCAGCGAACTCGGCTACCAGATCAGCAAGGACTTAGCCCTTAACAGAGGTACGAGGCATGTATATTGAGCAATACTCCCCATATAATCAGCACTCTAGAGTAGAGCTTTAAGTGGAAACTGAGTTAGGACAACTACCATATGTACCTGGAAGTAATGAGGGAGTTTAAATGTAGCATGTACCATCGCTAAAATGGCTTTCTCCAGTGGCATATAGTGGACCTCGGCCTCATGTAGAGATTTGCTTACATAATAAACCGGCCTTTGTATGCTGTTGTTAACTCGTATCAAGACCAACCTTATGGCATGGGGGGCCACAACAATATAAGCAAACAAGACCTCATCAGCCTTAGGACTGGACATGATAGGTGGCCGTGAGAGATAGTCCTTGAGCTGCTGGAAGGCTAAAGCGCACTCTTCATTCCACTCAAATCCCTTCCACTTATTCATCAATAGGAAGAAAGGTCTGCATCTATTTGCTGATCGAGAGATAAACCGGTTCAAGGCAGCAATCATTCCAATCAATTTCTAGACTTATTTAGGATTCTGAGGTGGTTGTACACTATTAATTATTTTGATTTGGTCGGGGTTAACCTCAATTCCCCGGTGAGTTACCATGTAGCCTAGAAATTTGCCTGATCCTACCCCAAAAGAGCATTTGGAAGCGTTAAGGCGCAACTTGTGCTTCCTTAGAATTTCAAAAATGTTCCCGAGATCTCCCACATGCTCGGACACCGCCTTACTTTTCACCACCATATCGTATATATAGACCTCAATGTTCTTGCCTAACTATAGTTCAAACATTCTAGTCATCATTCTTTGATAGGTAGATCATGCGTTTTTCAAACCAAAGGGCATTACTTTTGTAAGGTTGTAATTTACAACTGTGTTTTGTTGGCTTTTATTCCGTGCCAAATTTGATTGTAATTGAGTTCAATCGTTTAAAACCCTGTATTTGTTGTAGGACTTGTTGTAAGGGTTGTGTGTTAGAGAGAGTGTTTGAAGACTTAAGCATTTGAAGAACTGAAGATTCTCGCGGGTATCTCGCGACCTAGCATCCCGCGAAGTGATCCATGTGCCAGGCACATGCTGGAATGCGAAGAGTCAGGCCAGGTGGAGACAGTTGTGTCTCGCGAGTATCTCGCGGGTAAGGCCTTCCCGCGAGACACCCGCGAGACTAGCTGTTCTGCCAGCCTGTATTTTTTGAGTCACACCTTTTGCACCTCTCCTATATATACCATCATTACCCACAATTGTTGAGGAATGCTTCAGAGAGAAAACCCTACCCAAACACATTGGTAATTAGAGATTGTCTTCCCCACCTCTCTCTATACATTTGTTTGTGGTATTTCCTCAATCCTTCCCTCTCCATTATCCATATCTTTGAGAGGTTGATAGCCCAAAAACTTACCACACCTTGTGAGTGCTGTGTGACGTTTTGGTGCTGCTGGGAAGTATTGGAAGAAGCCTTGAATGGCAGATGCAACATGGAGCTTGTTGCGGGATCCGGATAACTAGGACAAGACACGGTTCCGAGAAGCCTTGTTGGAGTAGGAGCTTGGAGGGCTTAGGTACAGCGGGTAGACTAGGCTTTGAGGGTCTTTTGCTAACCCATGTATCCCAACTGATTGTCTAGTGGATCGATTTCCGCTTGGAGGGCGGCGGAGAGGTTTTTCGCCGAGTTCTTCGGTTTCCTCTTCGAGAACACGTCTCGGTGTTTTCTGTGTTTGCATCCTTCTTCCCTACTCTTGTTTAAATTCCATTATACTGCTGTGTTGCTTAGTTTATGGATTAGAGTAGCTTATTTGTTCATCCGCTCGCTTTTTACACTATTCCGCACTTTGTATTAAAGTTGTGTAAAATCTATCGAGCCATAATTTTAATTTAGGGGTCTAAACCGCTCGTGTGTTTTCAACATGTTTTCGAGCTTTCAATTGGTATCAGAGCGGGTACACTTGCTGAGGTTTAATTACCTAAGTGTGATCCTTGACCCTTGTTGAGATGGACCGGTCTCAATCGCTCAATGTTCCACCATTTTTTGATAGAAATAATTATGCATTCTGGAAAGTTAGGATGAGAGCATTTTTATGCTCTATTGATGATACCGTTTGGGATGCGGTTGAGATAGGTTGGACTAAGCCGGAGGCTCCTAAGTCCACTTGGGATAAGGCTGCTCTAGCAGCGGCCAATGCTAATAGTAAGGCCTTAAATGCTATTTTTTGTGGTGTGTCCCCTGATGAATTCCACAGGATTTCTCATATGACAGTAGCCAAGGAAGCATGGGAGATTTTGGAGACTACCTATGAGGGTACAAAGAAAGTTAAGGACACGAAGCTTCAGATGCTTACCACCAAATTTGAAGAACTCAGGATGGGTGATGATGAACCATTTGATTCATTCTATGGGAAGCTAAATGAAATTGTCATTGCTAAACTCAATCTTGGGGAGAAGATTGAAGACACCAAGGTGGTGAGAAAAATTTTGAGGTCCCTACCCGAAAGTTTTAGAGCAAAGGTTACAGCCATAGAAGAAAGCAAAGATTTGGATGAGATTAAGATTCAAGAGCTGATTGGATCTCTTCAAACGTATGAGCTAGGACTGCCTTCCCATAAGACGAGCAAATCGCTTGCTCTTAAAACCATCACCGAAAGAATAAATGATTCCTCCGAAGAAGATGGTGTGGAGAAGGAAGTAGCATATCTTGCAAAGAACTTCCGCAAGTTTTTGAAAATGAAGAACAGTGGAAAACCTTTCAATAAAGGAAAGTTCTCTCCGTCAAGAAGTGATAAGAAAGAGTTTAAGGGAAAAGAAGGGAAGGATTATCAACCCTCTTCAGACATTGTGTGCTATGAGTGCAATGGCCATGGACATTTAAAGAAGGAGTGTCCGAACTTTTTGAGGGGAAAAGGGAAAGCTTATGCTACAACGCTCAGTGATTCTGACTCTTCTGATACTGACTCGGAAGAGAGCTGTGACGATGAGGGAAACTACTCCGCATTCATGACCATTGATCATGTAGACTCCTCGGATGACTTGGGGGCACTTGTGAAGGAACTTGGTGAGCATTCTGATTCAGAGTCCGTTGGAATTGTTGAAGAATCAGATGAAGAAAAGGATGAGAGTGCAGCTAATCTTCAAGAAAACTACTCATTACTCCTTGAGAAGTCGGGAGAATATGCAAGGGTAGCCAAGGCGGCCGTTAGAAAAATGAAGAAGGCTGAGGAAGATTACCGGAGTCTCATGGTCAGACATAGGGAGGCAAAATGCGAGATAGAAAAGATGAATGGTGAGCTGTCAGAAGCTTACTTAAAGATCAGATTTCTTGAACAAGAGGTGGTTCAAGCACAAGCCAAGGTAGATAGGGTCTCCTCCAGAAAGTTGAATGATGTTATCTCATCCCAAAAACATTCCTCGGACAAGTCTGGATTGGGATATACCGGAGTGAGTAGCTCATCAGTCAAAGCTACCAAAGAAGTAAAATTTGTGAAGGCCGTAGAACAAATTGTAGAGGAGGCCGTTCCTGAGATTGTTAAGGTTGAAAAGAAGAATGTAATTGAGCAACGGATGGTGAACAAGCCCCGAAATCAATCTGTAGGAAGACATGAAACCAGAGCAAGATCTCTTTCAAGACCTCAACGGGGTCCGAGAACAGATTATGTATGTCACTATTGCGGACTGCGAGGACATACTAGACCAAACTGCCAAAAGTTGAGAGCAGACAACAATGCAAGTGCACCGCGGTCACGAGGAAGAAGAAATGACAATAGAGCTTGGAGCGGTGGGAACTCAAGAAGCCAAAATTGTGATCCCGGAGTGACAGACATGATGAAGATGATAGGTGCCTTCACCACTTGCATGGAGAGTTTCACAAGGAGGTTTGAAAGTCCCAACTCTCGTACCCAATCCGTCAAGGATATCACCCCAAACGCACGTGACGTGTGGGTGAAGAGGGGTACCCATGCATAAGCATTATAATATGTCCATGCATCAATTCTTTCCATGTGTAGGGACATTTGTAGATGCATCATTTCATGCATTATTTTCATTGTTTTTGGTTTAAACCTATTTTTGTTGATCTTACTTTTCCTGTTCTGTTTTGGGTGTGTCTCAAAAAATTCAAAAACCCATAAAAATTATAAAATCTAAAAAGTTTGATCACTTTGTTGAGTTTTGTCTCAAAACATGTTTTTGCCTTGTACCTTTGTACTTATGGCTTTGTGCATTTAACGAGTTTAGCTTGTCCCTCATGCACTCATATCATAGTGGAAGAAATTCTGAAATCTATGTGACGGTTGTAAATAGATCTTCAACCTTGTCATGAATGATTAGTGAATGGTTGTGTTGATCTTGATACATGCATAGACTCATGCCTATATATCTTCCCACTTTTATTTTTCTTGCTTAAAAGAGCTCTCTAAATGTAAATCTCCAAATGAAAAGAGATATAGAGCTGCAAAAGCCTGTCGCACAAACTAGTATTCGACTAGGAAAAAGGGAAAGCGACCAAAATAAAATGTATGATGCCCAAAAAAGCCAAAGGCTATCTCATAAAATGAAATATCAAAAATTTCAGGCATCTTTCTCTAAATGTGATTCTCTTTGCTCAAAAGTTGCAAATGAAGTGTTAAGAATGAAGCCAAATGAAAAGCTTCAATGAATTGTTATCAAGTACGTGTGGGAGGTCATATATGCATGTTTCCATAATTGAGATAGGTCACATAATCTAGTGCTAGTTGTGTATGCCTTGATTGAATTGATCATTGAAGCCTCACATTGGACTAAGGACTATCTCATTTTTGATATCCACACACAACACACAAGTCTATGTTCTATGAATGTCATAATCATTTGTGTGATTGTACTTGATTAAATGTGTTTCACATGCTCAATCTTTGTTGATCAAATCCAAAAAGATTTTTGTGAGTTTTATTTGTTTTTGAAAGTGATTTTAGACTTTCTTGTGTTTCTTTTTGGTCAAAATGTTTTTGTGTGTTTTTTCATCAAAAAACTGTTCAGGGGTTATTTCGCGAGAAACTCGCGACTAAGCTGCTTCCCGCGAAAAGATTTGAGGGAAAAAATTTTTCATCATCCTGTCACACAGAGAATTTCGCGACTGTCTCGCGACTAACAGCTTCTCGCGAAATGCTGTTTGGCCAAAACTGGAGTTTTCTAAAATTCAGACAGAGATTATCACAACTGTCTCGCGACTGTTTCGCGACTTAGCGCTTCTCGCGAAAATTTTGTGCTTCAGTGGCACCTTTCGCGACTGTCTCGCGACTGTCTCGCGGCTCCCTATCCCGCGAAAAACGCGTGTTTTCAGTTTTATAGGACTGATGTGACAGTTTTTCAAAACATATCAAACTTCCCTCCTTACACTTCTTCGAAACTCTCTCAACCCAAAAACACTATTCCATCAAATCCCTCTCCAAATCAAGATTTTTTCTGCATTTTCTTCTTCAAGGTATGTTGATTAATCACTTCTTTTTAAGTTTTTACTTAGATTTTGCAGTTTTTGTGGTTAGGGTTGTCATAATTGGGGATTTTCGAAATGTTGGGTTGCTTTTCAAAATTGGGGGTTGTTCTTGCCAAATTTTTGATTGGGTTTTGTTGCATTTAATCTTGTTGCATCTATGTTGGCCCCTTGTGGCATTTTATCATGTATTTAGGCAAGATTTTACCATGTTCATGCATTGTTCATACTCAAAGTGTTGTCACGCACATTAGGTGTTTGATTAAATGTCTAAATGACATTGTTGTGCCTAATTGGTCTCAAGTGAGTCCCAATTTCAAGTTTTTTATATAACTTACCATGTTTTGGTCTAGAATTGATCTTTGATCATGTATGCATTACACTTTGCACTTGGTGCACTCACTTGGCAAACACCTAGGCACTCTCTAGGCACACTCTCATGCATTTCATGTTACACACACATATGCGTACACACAAACACACACTTGCACAATAATTTAATTTCATGCAAAATGTCTTTTTGTTCATGCATTTGTGTTTTAGTTTAACGATGTATGGTGTGTAGCATGCGTATATGAATTGGTCATGCCCTGTTTTGAATGTTACTCTGTTTTTGGAAGTATCACATTTTGATTTAAACTAACTTGAATCTAATCAAGTTTTGTTCTTGTGTTGTGTGCACTTGTGCTTTATGTGTTGTTTCCACTTGTGTAGATGTCTCCCACCAAGCATGCCGGTATCAAGAAGAAGGGTCCCAAACGTGCTCGTACTGAATCCGATCACTTCAAATCCGCAGAGGCAGATATGAAGTACAATGATTGCTACAAGAGAGCAACCATTGTCATGGAAAGGGTGGTTCAATTGGAGGAGCTTGAGAATACATGCATCCCAGATGTGTTCAAAGAAAGAACTTGGACAAAGTTGCTAAATCCAGTTGGGAATGTGTACTCGGAAATTATCAGGGAATTCTTTTCTAATGCTGCTGTGGAGGATGACAAGATAGTCTGCTGGGTGAGGCACAAAGAATTTGAGATCACAAAGGATAGCATTCAAGACTTCTTGAAGATTCGTCCTCCCTCACAACCGATGACAGTTCAGTATGATAAGAGATTGGGGCATATCACGGAGATGATATCAGCTCTTGGTGGAGTTCCAAAGAAATCATCAATGGATACTCTCAAGTTCTCTCCAGAAATGAGAACTCTCAGCTATGTCATGATCCATAACCTGTATCCGGTCACCAACCTCACCACTCTCTCGGCTCCAAGGACGAGGTTTCTCTACGACCTCTTTACTCACAAGGAAATTGATATCTGCAGCCACATCTTCCACATTCTGAAGAAGAGCATCATGAAGCAAAATTCCAGAACCATAATGCCCTTTCCTTCATTGATCATGGGGCTCATTGCCAAGACAAAGCTGAAATTCCCTAGTGGCCTCACTGTTGTTCAGAGGGATTACCCCATTGGTGCAAACACTCTAACTCGGAGCACAGCACACATTAAAGGCCCCAAGTCTGGTGCCCATCTCATTCCACCACCTCGGGTTGTGCCTCAGGATGCACCAGATGAGGGTGGGGATACAGAGGAGGAGATTGACAGGTTTACTTCTGCTCCAGAGACTGCACATCCAGAGACTGCACAGCCATCATCTTCAACACAAACACCAGGTCTCAGCAAGCTTGATCAGATCCTAGCTAAGATGGATCACATGTCCACAGTGCTTGACACTCATGTACAGCACACAGCGGATCAGTTTGCATACCTCCAGGAGCAGATCACCACATTGTCAGCCCAGATTCAGAGCCTATCTCCTTCACATGTATCAGACTCCGACTCCGATCAGATCTAGTCCTTTGGCCATTCCGGTCAAAAAGGGGGAGAAAATTTTGAGGGGGAGCTGCTGAACAAGAGCTTGCACAGCCTTAAGGGGAGCATAGCCTAGACACATAGCTATAGTTGATATTGGTTATTGGTTTTTCAGACGGGTTTTATACAGTTTTTTTAGTTTTTTCTGGTTTATGGTTTATAGTTAATGTCTTACTGTTTTCTGGTTTATAGTTCTGACACTTATGCTTTAACTTCAGTATGAATTTCAGTATATTCAGTATATTTTCAGAACTGTGTGTTTAGTTTCTATGCTTTGTGGCATATATGCTATGTGGCACTTTTATGTATGTACCCATGTTGCTTATGTAAGCTTTAAGGGTTTGTTTCATGCATTGTTTTGTAGGTCTTTGTGGTTTGTGCCATGCATTTGCAATACCTTGCCTATGCAACCTTCATGCATGTTTGCTTGTTGTTCAATGTCATGCATTTTACGTCAAGTACATTACTCTTGTGCCCTTGTAGGATTGTTCCTAGATGCATACACGTTCTATGCATTGGTTGAGTGATGAACACTCTTGTGCCCTAGTAGGATTGTTCCTAGATGCAAATACTTCGTGTATTTCGCATTGGTTGAGTGTTGGAGTTGCAAGTGACTCTCTTCATTTGAGCGTATCTTCTTGCAAATCCGGATGTTCATTCCATGTGTGAATGAACATAGTAATTGCTTCGGTATAGTGATTACTTGGTTGATCGTGCCATGATCTAGTGTTTCTATTTCGTTTTGCTCGATCATGCTATTATTGCTCCATATGTTTTTTTCAAGTTTTCTGCATACAATGATGTTAGTGTGTTATTGTGTTTCAGGAGTTACTTGTTCATATGTTTCAAGAGCGCTTCAGAATCTAGAATTAGGTGTGAGTGAGTTTTGCCTTTGTTCCCAAACTCACGTTTAAGTCTAGAGTCTGTTTTAGGGTTTTGTCACGGAATAGCCAAAGGGGGAGATTGTAAGGTTGTAATTTACAACTGTGTTTTGTTGGCTTTTATTCCGTGCCAAATTTGATTGTAATTGAGTTCAATCGTTTAAAACCCTGTATTTGTTGTGGGACTTGTTGTAAGGGTTGTGTGTTAGAGAGAGTGTTTGAAGACTCAAGCATTTGAAGAACTGAAGATTCTCGCGGGTATCTCGCGACCTAGCATCCCGCGAAGTGATCCATGTGCCAGGCACATGCTGGAATGCGAAGAGTCAGGCCAGGTGGAGACAGTTGTGTCTCGCGAGTATCTCGCGGGTAAGGCCTTCCCGCGAGACACCCGCGAGACTAGCTGTTCTGCCAGCCTGTATTTTTTGAGTCACACCTTTTGCACCTCTCCTATATATACCATCATTACCCACAATTGTTGAGGAATGCTTCAGAGAGAAAACCCTAGCCAAACACATTGGTAATTAGAGATTGTCTTCCCCACCTCTCTCTATACATTTGTTTGTGGTATTTCCTCAATCCTTCCCTCTCCATTATCCATATCTTTGAGAGGTTGATAGCCCAAAAACTTACCACACCTTGTGAGTGCTGTGTGACGTTTTGGTGCTGCTGGGAAGCATTGGAAGAAGCCTTGAATGGCAGATGCAACATGGAGCTTGTTGCGGGATCCGGATAACTAGGACAAGACACGGTTCCGAGAAGCCTTGTTGGAGTAGGAGCTTGGAGGGCTTAGGTACAGCGGGTAGACTAGGCTTGGAGGGTCTTTTGCTAACCCATGTATCCCAACTGATTGTCTAGTGGATCGATTTCCGCTTGGAGGGCGGCGGAGAGGTTTTTCGCCGAGTTCTTCGGTTTCCTCTTCGAGAACACGTCTCGGTGTTTTCTGTGTTTGCATCCTTCTTCCCTACTCTTATTTAAATTCCATTATACTGCTGTGTTGCTTAGTTTATGGATTAGAGTAGCTTATTTGTTCATCCGCTCGCTTTTTACACTATTCCGCACTTTGTATTAAAGTTGTGTAAAATCTATCGAGCCGTAATTTTAATTTAGGGGTCTAAACCGCTCGTGTGTTTTCAACACGTTTTCGAGCTTTCAACTTTGTAATGGTAGTTTCCAGTAGGAGTGATAAAAGCCGTTTTCTCTTGATCTTCTAAGGCTAATGGTATCTGGTGGTACCCTTGAAAGGCATCTAAGAAGCTCATCCAAGGATGGCCCACGGTTGCATCCATTAGCTGATCGATCTTAGGCATAGGGAAAGGATCTTTTGGGCAAGCCTTATTCTGTGAAATCTACACACACTCGCCATTTTCCACTCTTTTTCTTTACCACCACGGTATTAGCCAACCACTTAGGGTAGAAAAACTCCTTGATAGCCCCCACCTTCTTGAGCTTCTTCACCTCATCTTTGATAACATCAGTGTGATCCTTGGATGAGCACTGAGGTGGTTGCTTCTTGGGGGTGACGGATGGGTTAACATTTAAGTGGTGGCAGATGAAGCTCGAATCCACCCCCGAGGCTTCGTAAGCGCTCCATGCAAATACATCCATATTTCTCTTAAGAAACTCTGTCAACTCTTCCTTCTCTAAAGGAGGAAGCTAAGTTCCGATCAGAAAAAATTTCTCCGAATCATCGCCGACAACAACTATCTTTAAGTCTTCACACTTTGCTTCCTCAAATGATCTATCGACCGAAAAATCCGAAGTTTTTAACTGCTATGACTCCCTTGCAGCAGAGGTCAAGGACTCACCCTCAGGCTGATGTAAGATGGCGACTACCAAGCATTACCTAGTCGTGGATTGACTCCCAACAATTTCTTCAATTCGGCTGCCCGACGGGTATTTCACCTTTTGGTGCAAGGTAGAAGAGACGACTCCCAGCGCATGCAGCCAGGGCTTGGCCACAATGGCCGTGTAGGGGGAATAAGTGTCTACTATGATGAAGTCCACTTCCACAACTTCTAAACCAGTCTGCACGAGTAGTCTAATTTGGCCCTTCAGAATGACGACCTTCCCATCAAAACTTACTAGAGGCGAATTGTATTCTATTAGGTCCTCGAGTCTCAGGTTCAGCCCCTTATACAGGTTGAGGTACATTATCTCGGTACCACTGTCTTGGTCCACCATTACCCTCTTTACGTCATATCTCCAAATCCTGAGCGTAACTACCAAAGCGTTGTCGTGGGGCTATATGGTTCCCACCTTATCTTTGTCGAAGAAGCTCAACGTTGGCTAGATACTCACTTTAGCCCTTTTTGGCTCAGCATTTGAGTCCTTAGCAGTCGGCTGAGCGATAGACATTACCCTAGAGAGGCAGGACCCGGTCCTTCCTAGTATGGAGAAGATGACGTTTATCATGCCTAACAGAGGTCTTTAAGAAGCATCTTTTCGGGGTTCCTGGCCAGTCTAATTCCCTTAGCCATTGGAATGATGCAAGAACTACTACAACTTTCCTTCTCGGACCAGCTGATCCAAATGGTCCCACAAGTTTCTACAATCTTCTGTAGTATGTATCTAGTCCTTATGATATTGGCAATAAAGGTTCTGATTGCGCCTTATAGGTTTTCCTGCCATCTTATTTGGCCATTTGAAGAATGGCTTGTTCTTAATCTTCTCTAGAACTTGATGCAACGATTCCTAAAACACCGCGTTAACCGCCTGAGTATTGGTAGACCCTACTGCTCAGCAAAGTCCCTCCAAGGCTGGTTGTTATTGTATCGATCCGACCTGAAATCCCTTCTCTCCTGAGGGATAACCTTATCCTTAACTTTCCCCTGCTGCTGGTCTTCTTCAACCCTCTTATATTTGTCAATCCGGTCCATGAGTTGGCACACGCTAGTGATAGGTTTTCAAGTCAAAGACTTCCTCAGATTGTGCTCGGTTAGGAGGCCGACCTTGAAAGTACTGATGGCGACGTCATCAAAGTCACCATCTATCTTGTTGTACATCTCCTAGTATCTATCCGAGTATGTTTTCAGAGTCTTCCCTTCTCGCATGGATAAGGATAGTAGGGAGCCTATGGGCCAAGGAACTCTGCTGCAATTGACAAAACGAAAGCCAAATGCCTGGGTGAGCTCCTTAAAGGAACCTATGGAACCTGCCCTAAGGCCATCAAACCATCTCATTGCCACAGGCGCTAGACTAGAGGGGAACACCTTGCACATCAAGGTTTCGTCCTTAGAGTGGACAGCCATTCTTTGGTTGAAGTGGCTCACATGCTCCACTGGGTCTGTTCGACCATTTTAGATAATGAATGTTGGTTGATTAAATCACTGAGGAAGTCTTGCCCCTTCAATCCTGCGCGCAAAGGGTGATCGGGAAATTTGATTCAATGCCTTGCTCATAGTGTCCCCTCCCAGGCCTTTGCGAGGTGGGCTCTTATACCTATGTTTGTGATGGTGCTCCTCGTCATAGGAAAAAGACTCGCTAGGTGGGGTCCTTGACCTTCGTCTATAACTGGCATCCTCTCTATCATCAAAGGAAACGTTGGAGATGGAGGGGGTTCGCTTACGCTGTGCACGGCGCAACTTTCTCTTTAAATGGTCAACCTCCAGTTGCAGGGCTCTAGTATCTTCTTCACGAGAGAGATGGCTCTTACTCCGAGATTGACTTTTACCAGACTGGACAGTATGCACACTCCCTTCACGATCCCTTCTACGTTTGAGGTTGACAAAAGGATTTTCACGTTGGGATCCTACGAATTCTTCCTGGTGTGGACCTAAACCTACCGTGGTTGAACGTTGCACTCACTAGCACCCAAGCAATCTTCCCACAAACAGCGCCAATTGTAAGGACCGGTTTTGAGCTCTTAGCCCAAAAGGTGTATGGACTTAAGCCCAAAAAGCCCAAGATAATAAATTTATAGAGAATAGGTTAGAAAACTAGGCTTTAGTGAATTAAGTAACAGGCCAGTAGATTTTGATGACAAAAAATAGAAGATAATAGATGTTCATTTAAAGAAAAATGTCATCAGCCAAGTCCGAGGAGACTGATTCTTATGTATTACTTTTGAAGCTTTAATACAAGTTTGGTTCTAGATTGCTACAATGTTTCTCTCTTGATTTTCTAATCCCCCTCCCTTCAGGGGTCTCTTGCACTATATATCTCCTTCCTAATGATCTTAGCCTTCCATTTGTTGATCATCCAAGCCACTACTTGAGTGTCGTCCCATCAGACACCCTCTTTGGCTTTCTGTGAGTTGTGGTAGCCAAGACAACATTGTTCAAGGGTCTTTTCCATATAAATTCGGCCAGAAAGTTAGCTGCAAGGCATTCAATGCGGTGGCAACATCTTTTCCCTAGACATCTCCTAGCTTCTACTTTTTGGTACACTTGAGAAGTACACCCCTGTCACTGGAGCTTCCTAGAAGGTCGCCTTGATCATTAGGATCTACATCAGATTCGTGTTTAGCTTATCCGAGGAGGTATCCTCCTTGGACTGCCTTCCCATTGATGTCATACTCAGGAAGCTATAAGTTTAAACCACTTACTACTATTTAATTGTTCTCAAATCACCCGTGTTCTCGGCTAAGGCCCAAGGCCCAATACCGGACTTGGGCCCTTACCCCTACAGTGTGTATTTGTTTGTTTCTGAAAATTAATAAAAAATAAATAAATAAATAAAACTTATCTAGTTAATGGGTGTCCTTAGGCATTTGTTAATGAATCATTTTAAAATAATTTTGATAAAAAAATTAGAAAAAGTTGTAAAAAAAAAAAAAAAAAAAATTGCTTTTAAGTTTCATTATTTTCTGATAAAAACTTCCATAAATAGCGGTTAACAAAATCCTAATATGAATATCAATAAATATAGGGTGACAATACATTTGTTGTTATCAGTATCCGAGGAAAACTAAAGTGAAGTAGTATTAATTTCTCTAGGATCAATTTTTAGTTGAATACTTAAAAAAAAAAAAAAAAAAAAAACTACTCATTTAGTTAGGGTCATTCCATGGTACCCTTTATATTTTTAGTGGGTATGTTGCCCACTTACATCTTAAGCAGTTTATTTCACTTTGTTTTAATCTTGACCGTTAATTTAATTTTAATGAGACACCAATTACCAGTCAAGCAGGTAATGTATAATAGCAAAAAACTTGAAGAAAAAAAAGGATAGAAAGAAACAGAAGGTGCTTCTTCTCTATCGCGTTTTGTGTTCAGTGAATTTGCTTTTGGCACCCCGTTGCTTTAGTCACTGGTGAAGGTTTTCGAGAATCGCTTTTATATGAATGAAGTTAAGGACCAAAACGTCAAACCCTAATTTCACCACAAATTGTGAAATCTCTTAATTAATGATTACCATATGTTTGTTTTGTTTCAATTTTTCTTTGTTAGTATTTCTTTTTTTTGAGAAGCAATCTATAGCGACTATATCTTAATTAAAGATCTTTGTTAGTATTTCGGATGTTAACATGTTGATATCACTTGAGTGCTCTCTATCTATTTGATACGGTCTTCAAAACCACATAGATCTTTAATAGCCCTGCACACTCTGTACAGCACTCTATAACGACTAGATTTACAATAACCAAAAGAATAACATAAAGCTCCCTAAAAGCATACAAATATCAATGGCAAGGTAAGACCCCACTTCTATTAACAGCAAATACACTCAAGTCCTATAACATTAGTGTTGGATTATTTAGACCCCTATACTCATATTGTTTAACCTAACTAGTCGCTAACCCGTGCGATGAACGGGAAAGCTACCAATTTTTTCCAAATGATGTGACATTAGCTATTGGAATTCAGCATCGATTCTGCATAGCACGTTCTTAATTTTCAATTTCATTTATTTCATGTCTTCAACTAAATATTCAATGCATTCATTATATTTAAAAAATGTTGAAGTAAAGTTGTATCATCAAATAACTAAATATAAGAGTTTAATTACTTTATGTTTCAATTTAAAACCAAATTGTGCATAAAAACAAAAATAAAAATGAAATTTTGTTCCAATACGTCTTTAGTACCAAAATCACAAATTCATTAAAACCAAATTGTACATAGAAAATCTTAGAGATTAAAAGGCAACTTTAAAGTGTTTTTTGTATCTTCTTCCTTTGTTGCTTTGTAGTTGTCCCTAAATATGTCCTTTTGTTTTCCTTGAGTACAAATGTTAGTGTGAGTTGCACATTGGTTTGAACATCAAGTTTTTGAAATTTTGTACAATCACCATCTTTTTCAATTGATAAGTTATTGCTGCATTCATTTGAAGTATCACTGATGTAAACCTGGCAATAGAACAGGTTGAAGAATGTATTAGAACATATACATCTTAAATATCATATTTGTAATTTTGCTAAATTAAAGAATACTTACTTCTGTCATTTTATCAAGCTGAATTGCTTTGTCAGTTTCTTCAAAAGAGTCAAAAAGTTTCTTGACAGTGTAGAATTCCCATCCATATAGTTGAGATTATAGTCATTTAGTTGTATTTGGAAAACAAATTGTTTTCCTTTCAGATTTTCTATTTGCACAGGAAGGATGACTTCATCGGGCTCCTAACAAAAGTAACATTTTTCAAATTATATACTAAAGTAAAGTTTAGTAAATATTAAATACTAATTTTATCTTCGACATTCTCACCTCTAAAAATTTATTCAAAAGGTCTTTGGCTGATATGTTGAGTAATTTTTCTGCTTCTGAATCAAATAAAATGAAAGTGGCCATTCCTGAACTATCTTTAACTTTTAATTGAATTCTATACCTAATAATAGAAATAACATATATAATGTTAATATCATATTATTTGTTGCGTATTTTAATATAAAAAGTAAACATTTTCATTTTGTGTACCTTGGGATTGGGAAGCATGCCTTTTTGTTGCAATTGTCGCACCATAGAAATTTATCTCTTGACTTTACCTTTTTACGACATACTTCGCAAGAGATAAAGTACCAACCAGAATGATCTATGTCAATATTTATAATCTTTCCTTGACAGGTAAAGATCGTTTCCTAGAAATTGAATTTAATATCAATTAATTTATAATTTTATAGTTAAATTTTGTAAAAGTAAGTCTATAGTACATGAAGTAATGTTAAGGACACAATATTATTGTTGAAAGTATATTTTTTTCTTACCTCATTATCAGAGTCCCACATAAATTTTTTTTATTTCACTTATGGTTCTTCTGTTGATGTTCATCTCTTCTTGAATTGTTACTTGTGGTTTGAATTGGTTGGGCATTTGTACTATTGGTTGGCTATTTTCCACCAGCCTATTATATTACATAAAGATATTAGATATAGTATTGTAGAGACTGTAAATATATTAAAAACATGAATCCAAAACAAAGTACTTACTGATCTTTGAATTCAGCAGTCTCAAGAATGTCCAAATCAATATAAACTCTTGTTCCACTTGTTGACGATAAGTTATACTCTCCTGAAATGCACAGGATTCATTAGAAAAAAAAGTACATTGAAGTTTCAATTGAATCATTATTGTAACAGAGTGAGGTCTAGATTAGAGGGCATAGTATCTTGTAGAAATGTACTACCCAATTACTCAGACCCCTTAATTGGATGCTTACATAATAATTTAGCCAAAATAGTTTGTATTTTAAACAATTGGATGATTTCTTATGTAGTTCAGAAGATGGTTATAAAGAGAAATAGAAAAGAGAAATGAACTTGCCTTTAAAAGTCTTGATAGTCAAACATGTAGCAATTATGATAAAAGGGCCGGGATTTTCAGTAAAGAAGCTCTCCTCAACTTCATTTGCAACTGATCCCCAAAGTGTAAGTTTTATTTCATTTCCTCTGTTCAAATATTCCAATGTTACAGTGTAAGTTCATATAATATAAGTGCATGTATTGGCTTATCAAAAAAATAAATAAATAAAAATTGTATGTATTGAAAACATACTCTATAGTCATGACATTTATATTTCCCATCAAGACATTTGATCCTTTGATACAAGGTTGCTCAATCGATCCAACACCAATCACATTTGCAATGATATCTAGGCATTACAAAGATGTGGATGTAATTATTTTCATATATAAGAATAACATAATGCATAATTATTAAAAAATTTAATATAACGCATAATATATATAGAGATACCTGATAGCTAGACATGTTTATTAATGCGTTCATGTATTTTATTGTAGTCAACAAATTCGAATTTATGACGCGGTATATCAACATCAATCTCCTTTATTTCCTTAATGCTAGTTTTCAATGTGAACATGATCTTGATGTCATTGTCTATTGGTCTATACAATGCATTGCTATCAACCACTTGAAAATAAGAGAGTTCATAAAATTTTCCTTCTTACAGAAGAGGCTTGAACTTTTTAGCAATATTATTTCGAATGATTGCATGTATTGAATTATTTTGCAAGTAAAGTGCATCAGTTTTATATAGATAGAGTTCATGGTATATATAATGATCGAACAATATTAAAAGCTATAGAAGAAAAACAAACCTGCTCATCGATTAAAATCATATCTAAACTAATAATATCATTATTTTTTGAATTGATTGCATTTCACATCCTTGATATTCTGATCTTGACTTTCCAATTTTCTTTGTGTTTGTCTATACAAAGCTAATTAAGGAGAGAATAGTGCATCATCTTGGATCCCTTCTTGTATAGATTAATAAATTTGAAAGTATATAAAAATTCTATCTTTTATTTAGATACTTCATAAAATAAAACAAAACAAAGCAATATAACAAAGACACCAAAAAGTAATTAGCTTGTTAAAGATAGAAAATAGTAATTAGCTTGTATTCAATTATATTATAGACATGAAATTTAACAAAACAGTAAGCATATACGAAGTTCCTAAATCAATTTGGAGGAGATAAACAGAAAAAGAAATAATATATAAAATTATGTTACCTTTATTAGTTGGTTTCTTGAGTCAAAGATTAGTAAAAACTTCTTTATACACAATATTTTTTGTTTCAGACTTTTTTTCAGTCTCATCGTTAATGATGAGGAATTTTAGTCCATTTCTGCTTGTAACTCTAGACACTGCAACGTACAATTGCCCATGACTGAAAACAGGTTTTGGCAAATACACTCCAACATGTTTCAATGATTGTCCTTGGCTTTTATTTATAGTCATTGCAAAGCACACTGAAATTGGAAATTGTCGTCTTTTTAAAACGAATGGCCATTTTGAATCACTTGGAGATAATGTTATTCTTGGAATGAACACACGTTTTCCTAAATTAGTGCCAGTTATGATTTCTGCTTCTATCACCCATGTAGCTAATCTTGTTATAATGAGTCTTGTTCCATTATAAAGACCTTCATTCTAATTCAAGTTTCTAAGCAACATTACAGGCAAACCTATTTTTAATGTCAGTTTATGGTTTAGCAATCCTGGAAATCTCAACGTGTTCAAAAATTCAACAGTATAAAGGAGATCTTGGTCAGGAACATTTGAAGAAGCCTTGCATATAGAATCTGAACTTAGATATTCATGAACTTCTCCATGTAAGGATGACACAATGTAGTCATTTAGTTCTTCTACAACTTCATTTGTAGGGGCAAGAATTGCCCTATCCTATAGGTAGCTTGGATCTGTGTATCTATTTTCCAAACCTAGATATGTGTTGTCAATAATATCTTACATTGGATTCTCTGAAGGTTGGATAATCAAATCACTTGGAATTGAAATGTTGTAATCACCATCTCCTTCTCCCAATTCACCATTACCTATTTTAAGAATCCACTCACTAAAGTCCTTTATAGATGATGTTTCTATTCCACTCATATTGTTCTGTAGAAGCCTCATATTTGTTTGGAGTTTAAAGACATTACAATCATTCCATAGATATGACTTGCTAATTGAGGATTGGACTATATCTTCTTGTCTTCCCTTTCTCACAACTAGAAGTATTTGTTGAAAATCACCCCTTAGAACTACAACTTTACCACCAAAAGGTTTTTCGGCATTTTGAGGATCTTCAATTTGTAGTATATCTCATAATGTGCGGTCAACAGCTTCAAAACAATTCCTATGTGCCATCGGTGCTTCATCCCAAAGTATAATACTTGTTTTCTAGAGAAATTCCGCTGCTTGTGTTCTTTGCTTTATGTCGCAGGTAGAGTCATCATTTACATTAATTGAGATATGAAATCTTGAGTGAGCAGTCCTTCCACCAAGAAGCAATAAAGTAGCAATTCCTGAAGACGCAACAGCAAGAGCAATTTTTCCTTTTGATCTTATACCAGACAGAATGGTTCTATAAAGATACATTTTACCCGTTCCACCATGTCCATAGACAAAAAACATTCCCCCTCTTTTAGTAGCAACAGCTTCCATTATAGAATTGTAGATTATTCTCTGTTCATTGTTTAGGCCAGAAATTAGGATCTCGTGTTCTCTTTTCAAACTTGATACATCATACGACATTTCTTCTTGAATAAGTCTATTCCCATTCTGAATAAAATCCATATCTGGCTGGGGCATTTGTGGATAATCTCTAAGAGATCTTCCATATTGTTGGAGGATTTGTTCAATTTCATACAATCCATAATTTCTCAATTGGTCATCTGATAAGATTAGTTCTTGGAATTGGAGGATACGCCTTTGCCTATTTAGTATATCTTCTATAATTAGTTTCCAGTTGGATTCCCAAAGACTTAATGGATCAGCTACTTCACAGAACAATAACATTGTAACAAATAGTTGACGCAATTGTTGCCCACTGGCCCAACTCAAAGCTTCAATTAGGGAATCATGCCATTCTTTGTCATCATCAAGAAGTCCAAGTGCATAACAGGCTTCCTTATAAGTTGGATAAGTAACATCATTTATAGTCCTTAATTCTTCAAAGTTTCTTGGACCTTTGACAATGTTAAGCAACATTCTCAAATAAAACCTTTCACCACTTGAAGGATGTGCATAATACACTCTTCCAATACAATATTTAGATTTTCTTCTTTGCCATTGCTTGTCATTACTATGCCATACCCATTTTGTAGGAAATTCAGCATAAGTCAACTCTCGAGCATCTTCAAAAGCCTCATTTGTTTTCATCCATTCTGTAAATTTTGTTTCTTCAATACCAGGTATATTTAAAACATTATCCAAGCTTGTATTTTCTGGATAAATGATGGGATGTTCGTCTTCCAAATGAAAATTTAATCTTTCAACATGTGGATATCGAAACTGAATTGGAAATTCAAATATTCTCCAACATGCTTCAGAAGCTGAAATATATCTACAATCCAAGTATGCTTTTGTCTCATCAACAACAATGTCGGTCTCTTGTCTATCACTCCCAATATTTGGCAAATTCTCTTCTACAACAACTGTTGTTCTATCTGATCCCTTGTTTATATACTTAAACAAATATTTGATCGATCGAGATCTATTACACCATTCGACATTCAAATGGGATTGATACTTCACCAAAAGATCTACATTATAAGGTACAACATATCGGTTATCCAAAAGAATTCCGTTCTTCTCTATTGTTTTTCCATCATTTCTCCTTCTATATACTGGAAAACCTTCTTCATCAATTGTTGTTTCTTCATAAAATCTTTTTGGAAAATGTTTTGTACATTTACCATTTATCATGCACGGTGATTTCGGTTTTGCAGATCCACATGGCCCTTGCATCATAAATTGTTTTACAGCTTCATTAGCAACAGGATCCTCATCTAGATCTGGTATCTTAACCATAATGATACCATCAATGTTAGTTGGACTTGGACATTTATCCTTTGGATCCAAGAGTAGAAGAATATGTGCATGTGGGAGTCCTCTTTTTTGGAATTCAATTGTATACACAATTGCAATAACTCTTCCAAAATGAGATTTATGCCTCAAATCATGTAATAGTTCATCCAATTTTATCTTAAAAACCCTTGCTACAATATCTGGCCGATCCTCATATTTCAGGCCTTCTATAAATTCTAAGGAATGATTGATTTCTGGCCATTTTGGATTGCAAGTAAATGTAAGAAATAAATCTGGGTAACCTGCCCATCTATATATCGCCATTGCATCTTGATAATTTTGAACCATGTACCTTGGACTTCCAGTAAATGAGGATGGTTATTCGTTTGCCAACAGTAACGGGATTTGTATCACCACGAAGAACAGCATCTTTCAAACCATAGTACAACTCTGACCTCAATTTTTTTTGATTGAATCTAACCCATTGTAGTCTTTCTTCTTCGATAGAAGTATATGCATCCACTATAAATTGTTGAAAAAGCCTTCTACCAAGCAACAGTGTCTTGCCCTCATAAAAGCGTTGTTGAAGCCTATAAGCATAGTATTCTCTCATTGTTATTGATTCCCTTTTTCTAGAATTGCTCCCATTCAAATTCCTATAAGGTATACCAAGCATATACCCATCCTCACCATACGGAAAAAGTAATGGATATTGTAATGCCATAAAGCTTGGCTGAGTCCCATTTATACGTTGTAATCCAAAACTTCGATTCTCAACAATAATATCTCTATCAGAACTTTCAATATTAAAATCTCCAACAATAAGAGCAGTTATCTCAGACGTTACAGGTAAGTCATATTGCCTTTCACCAAAATTGCGACTTCGTATTAAACGAATTCTGACATTATGTATATTTGATTCATCAAACCTGTCCCTGACCATTCTAAAACATTTAACCAATTGGTTGCACTGGTCTAACATTTTCATCAACCCGGTAACAATATCTGGATCCACATAATTTCCATCATCTTCATGTATAACTGCATCAATTCTATTTTTAACTTCATTATCAGTTTCATAAATATAAAGCTGTGCATACTTGGTTTTTGGCCATGGACAGGAAGAAGTGATCCAATTCTATGATGAGTTTGACCATTTACACGAAACACATATGGACCAGAACCATTATTCACTGATCTATCAATATTACCCCCCAAAAAAGTGAAAGCAAAGAGAGAGTTGTAGATTCTTATTCCTAGTTGAAAGTTTATTGATCTCTGATCACTATTAATATTGAGTAAGTTTCCAAGAAAGGGTGGAGGTTCTTTAATAGAGGGAGTTCAACTCTTCCTTCAGAACAGCACAAACTAAACTTCGGTTTTGTATGCGTTTTTGACTTTACAGTTCTCTCTTCATACCAAAGTTAAGCTCCACAATGTTCACATACTATTGTTGGAGGTCCTAAATCCAATGGTTCCATAAATTTTCCTATGACAACAAAAACAAAAATTCACTTTTTCTTCCTAATTTTAGAACTTTTTTGGGAGAACTAAAAAATGTAACACTTACGTTGTTTTCTGCTTTCATCATTAATGTTATATTGCCTACGTCGAATGCTCCTTTCAAATGGCTCGTCATCTCTTGTTCTTGTTTGGCCTAGGTTACATACTAATTATTAGGCTTTATGAGTTTTTTAAAGAAAAATATTTTTTTAATATGTCAATATCGTACCCCTTCTATTTCTCTTTTCAGATAAAATTAATCTTCGTCTCAATCTTGCATAGAAAGCAGACTCCATGGTTAGGGAATAAACTAAAAGCAAAGCATTCACAAAATTTTAATTCATAAATATAACTATATAGCAAAAACATATATTACAAATTAACAGTTAGATGTTATAGAAAGGGGAAAAATTGAAGAAAAATATAGCATTCACATACAATTTGTATAAAATATGATCATATTCCAATTTAAAATTCTCTTTACAAACATATTACCAATAAATATGCAATAAACAGTACAAAATAAAAAAAAAGACTGGTATATACCTGACTTTCCTCGTCTTGTAGTTGTATTACCAAATAAGCCAGATATCAAAATGCTAAATCCCTACCTGCAAAACCATAAGAATCCAATTTTAAGCCAAGAATCATTAATAGAAGACAAATAGTACAATGCAGAAAATAAACAGATTTAAAACAGCAACCATATATTTGTTGCTTTACACATATATACAGCAACTTCTTCATCACAATTATAAAAGCAGATTTAAAACAGCAACCATATATAGAAAGACAAAACATTATTTACTTTTGGATCTCAAGGAGAACCAAGGTAATTTTCACCTTTTCTATAGAGGAGAATGAGATATTAATATCAACACAAGAATTTTCTAGGACATCGGGTTTGTAAAGGATAACATCATAAATACTCCAAACACAACTATTTTTACACCAAATTTTATAATTTGTGCAATTATGAGTGATTTATAAAAAATTATAGATTCATATGACCAAAAAGTATCCACCATTTACAATCATATAAGTCAGCAAATATTGAAATTCAAATGAGTGATTAGGTGTGTCTCTAGAATCATTGAAAGGATAAGGATTTTTTCATCTATCATAATACAAACAATTAAAACTAAATTGTGTGGTCATGAGTTTGTTTGTGACAAACTTACCTTCATTAATTTTGAGCAAGAAGAATGCATTTTAAGAAGCTAGCTAGTAATCTATAATTGAAAATGGTGGGGTATTTCCAAAAATAAAAAATGGTGGTGGGGTCCATAGCCCCCTGATTAAGTGTGTCTGATGTGCAAATGTGGTATTATTCATACAGGGCCATGATGATGATGGTCCATTTTGTCAGTTTAAAAAAAAAAAAAAAAAAAAAAAAAAAAAAAAAAAAAAACCGCTATGTATGATTCCTAGCTTTCTTCTTGATGTTTAATCAAATCCTGCATGGGGTTAGGGAAGTGCTATTTTGAAAAGTCATGTTGTCTCCTTCCTATCCCTTACCTGAAGGTCTTACACTTTGGCCCCGATTATGACAACCATTTCACATGTTTTAGTTTAGGCTTTGTTTGGCTTAACTAACTTCTCACATTATTCGTATGTCATTATGTAATGTTGTATTGCGAGTACATCTCTTTCTTTCAAAACTAAAGCCAAATTTACAGAAGTAACAGAACCTCTTATCTATAAATTTTAAACCTTTATTAAGAAAATTAAGAAGAGTAACGATTAGACCACACAATTTTTTTTCATAACTATTGACATAGAAAATTGTAATTTGAACATAATTTTCACATAGATTTATTATTAACAATTTTTATTAGAACTAATCATAAAATATATCAACTCAACAGTTGTGAAATAAGATTTGGACAAATTTTGTATAAGGATTGGTATTTGGTACTACTTGGTTATCTAAAAGAGGTCTTTTTTGTGCATGGGTATATGTTTTTTTTTTTTAGATCCAAGTTTTTTTTTTTGGGAGTTGCACAAAAAAAGATTAATTGCTGTACCGGTGTATTTTTATGCTTAAAAAAAATAACAAAGGACAAAGTCTAAGAGGTTAAAAATAGACAATAAAGAAACTTTGACTTGAGACTATTATAGACACAGCCAACAAAAAAAAAAAAAAAAAAAAACTCTTCACACACACAATGATACTATTTGAATTTTTTTTTTAATTAAAAAAATAACGATTGGTATTTGGTATTTTTTTTTTTTATAAGATATATAATTTAGTATGAACAATGTAATGAATAACTAACATCAACGTATTCCACACCAATTTCGCTAAGATTATCACGAAGCAAGCTGATAATTCCACCTCGCTCAGTTTCCACTAAACAAATTCAAACCCATAGCTCAGTTTCCACACAAAAACAATTCAAATAGACCAATAGCTCAGTTTCCACACAAAAACATATATTCAAATTGATTATCTAAGTGTGTGCACAAAAACTACAATTCAATCAACTCTACAATACAAAATAGGCTGGGGTAAAAAATAAACCATAGCTCAGTTTCCACACAAAAACAATTCAAATTGACCAATAGCTCAGTTTCTACACAATTCAAATTGACCAATAGCTCAGTTTCCACAATTTCAAAACTAACATAGATTTGATTAATATCAAATTGCATAAAAATTTTAAAGGACTTACCCAAGACTAACATAGACTTGATAGATTCAAAATTACAATAAAGCCTAACATAAATAAATAATGCGAGCGTGAAAGTTAAATCTAGATGCTCATACAACTTGCTATATCATTGTTGCAAGTGCCCCACAAGATCCAATTAAATGATTCTATGACCGTTTGAAAAATATGACCGCCAACAACATGACTGATGACCCATAAATTAAACATAACACTGTGACTGGTATCAGTAGTGTATGAAAATTACTATATACAAGTAAATTATAAGTTGTAATATCAACTTGTTAGATTGGTTTTTGAGGCTAATGGCAAATTGGTGGAACGTATCATAAGCAGATTGTATACACAGGATTTCCTAAAAAGTTTTTTAAAGTATCTACAAACGTCTAATGCCTTCTAATGGCAATATGTAGATTTATCATAGTCAAGCACAAAGCGCAAAGACCCTTCACTTAAAGGAACCAAAGGCATGACAGGAAATATACGGCAAACACATCATGGGGCAGCATTGAAGTTTTATAGGTCAAACCACACAAGTTTCCACACAAAAACAATTCAAATTGACCAATAGCTCAGTTTATACACAATTCAAATTGACCAATAAAATCAAGTCCAAGTGTCTAAAATATGAATGAAAGGGGTTAGAGTCCAAGTGTCTCATAAAATCGAGGATAATGCAACATGTGGCCTACAACAACTGTTGATAAAAATCAAGTCTTAACACTAAAGTATTAGTAACTCTCATATTTTTGAATTAGGACACATTCAATAAGAGGACGACAATGTTTGATTTATCGACAAAAATATATATTCAAATTGATTATCTAAGTGTGTGAACAAAAACTACAATTCAATCAACTCTAAAATACAAAACCACACAAGTTTCCACACAAAAACAATTCAAATTGACCAATAGCTTAGTTTCTACACAATTCAAACCACATACTGAGTAACCCCTTCCTGAATTTGATACATATTTGACCACACGCAAAGCCAAACTACAGAATCTTTTCTATAAATCCCATAATCTGAATTTGATGTGATGGTGTCACTGGGAAGGGTTTAATTATTCAAATATTAATTTTATATTCAATAATGTGATTTTGATTGTGATTAGGGTCTTACTCAATTAATTTTACAAATGTTATTATATTTTTGGATAGGATTGTTCTTCTTCTTCTCTCTCTCTCTTTCTAAAAAAAAAAAAAAAAAAAAATTCCTCTAAAGAATAATGCTTTAACTTTTACATGTCATTGCTTCTAGAATAAACCATTAAGCACGGCAAAAGATTCATACTTAATAAATTCCTCTAGAGTTTTTTATTTTATTTTTATGAATAAATTTAACATTGGCTAATCACTAAATGACACTTTGACATTAAAAGAGCACAACATATATCCTGCTAATTAAGAACCAATTTGATGTATTTATCGTATGTAAATATATGTGGCAGCCAAACATATGCTAACCAAAAAATTACAGAAATTTGTAAGTTTCAATTTTTTTAATTGGTAAAGTTTATTGTTATTGAATAAGAGATTTGAAATTCAAACTTAACCTACACCAAAAACCACTTGGTGTTTTAATCTAATAATAAAGAGAAATTAACATGAAGTAGACATGATTGGTTGAACATCTATCATAACTACCCAAAAAATTAAAAAAATTATAGAAATCTAAAATATGAATGAAAGGGGTTAGAGTCCAAGTGTCTCATAAAATCGAGGATAATGCAACATGTGGCCTACAACAACTGTTGATAAAAATCAAGTCTTAACTCTAAAGTATTAGTAACTCTCATATTTTTGAATTAGGACACATTCATTAAGAGGACGACAATGTTTGATTTATCGACAAAAACATATATTCAAATTGATTATCTAAGTGTGTGCACAAAAACAACAATTCAATCAACTCTAAAATACAAAACCACACAAGTTTCCACACAAAAACAATTCAAATTGACCAATAGCTCAGTTTCCACACAAAACCACACAAAAACAATTCAAATTGACCAATAGCTCAGTTTCCACACAAAACCACACAAAAACACAGATTATCACAGAGGCAAACGAATATAACATCGTGTAAAATAGAGAACAAAAAAACACAAAATTAATTAAAGGCAATACCATACCTTAAACCCTGATTCGAATGGAGGAAAAGAATGAAGAGAAAGGCAATAGCAATAAACCTAGAAATTGAACAGCCGTGAAAAAAAAAAAAAAAAATTAATAATAATGAACTATTTATATTATATTAGTTATAGAGTCCTAATAGTTATAGAGTTCGGATTCAGAAAAAAAAAATATATATATATATATATTATAGGGAAATAATAATACCTTTGGGCCGGACTCGATGGGTTGGGTAGGTTGTATTGCCGACCGACATAGTTGATGGGCCACGGGCTGGATGAGACCCACGGCAAATGGGGCTCCGTTTCTATTCTAAGGAAGAGTGGAAACTGAGCGAAGTGGATATGGGTATGGTGGGATCTGTGGCCATGGGCTTGATGAGACCCACGGCAAATGGAGGCAAATTGGTGGTCTGAGGAAAGAGATATCGGTGGTTTGAGGAAGCTTCCTGTTGGGTCTTTAGATGCGATGGTGGGTATGGTGGATCTTCACATGCGATGCAATGCCGTGGTCGATGGTCTGATGAAGGAGATCGATGGTCTGAAGAAGGTCTCTGTTGGGTATTTAAATGTGATGGTGGCAAAGGCGATGCGATGTCGTGGTCGGTGGTCTGATGAAGGAGATCGATGGTGGCAAAGGCAAAGGATTGGGAAAGGCAGAGCATCGTGGAAAGCATCGTGAAAGGGAATAGGGAAAGGCAAAGTTGAGTGCGATGGTGGCGAAGGTAGAGGATTGGGAAAGGCAGAGCACTGTGGAAAGCATCGTGAAAGGGAATGGGGAAAGGCAGAGGTGAGTGCGATGGTGGCGAAGGCAGAGGATTGGGAAAGGCAGAGCATCGTGGAAAGCATCGGGTTTATGACGTTATTTTTTTTTTTTTAATACTGTGATGACATGGAAAAATGTGGGAGCTTCAAAAGCTTCGATTATATATATATATATAGATTAATTAACCAAGTTGTTACTTAAATTTATTATTCAGATTTAGGTTAAACACAAATAATCATATCACTAAGGGTCCATTTGGTTGGGAAGATAGAAAAATGGGAGGATAGAAAAGTGAGAGGATAAAAAAATTTAGTTTTCCCTCATATGTGTTTGGTTGGAGGAATGGAAAACTCATTTGTTTGGTTGAGAAGAAAAGTAAGAAGATGGAAAATGTAATTTACGTAAATCTACTCTTATACCCTTATTACATAATATATAAGAAATAATTTATATTATACTCATTAAATAATAAAAATATTACTTATTATTAATTAAAATTATTAAAATAATATTTTAAAAATTTTCACATCATACATATTATATTATATTATTTTTATTTGTTATTATATTATATTATATTATATTAATTATAATATATATATATATATGTGTGTGTGTGTGTGTGTGTGTGTGTGTGTGTGTGTGAGAAAAAAAAAAAAGAAAGGAAAAAAAAAAAAAAGCTCAACACGTTATAAAGAGAAAAAAAAAAAATGACTGTTGCATTGTTGGTTGTTGTTTAAATGAGAGGTAAAAGTGTAAAAGCATGGCCGAAGCAACATTTTTTAGAAATCAACTCAGTTTTCTCTCCATTTTGGAGAGAAAAGTTTTTGGTGGGCTAGGGGAGAAAACACCCGAGCCCCACCATTTGTTTTCCTTCTTCTCCACCTAACCAAACACACTCCAAAAAAGTTTTCTTTTCTATTTTCTCTCCAAAGTTTTCCATCCACCCTATTTCACCTCCAAACAAACACACCTTATGTGCAGAAAAGTAAAGAAAACAAGCGATATGATAACATATGAAAACCAATGAAACCGTCTAGTTTCAAGATAAAAAATCTAGGGAGGATTCAACCTAAACAATCCTCAAGGCAACAAATTCACTAGATAGAATGAAAGTTTTACAATAGATTTTCTCCTAAATTTAATGCTACCTCTTGTAGTATTTACTCATGCGACCACATGCAGCTCCGAATCCACGGACTCTTCTATCTGAATTTGTCGCACACAAACACCCACGTTTGTGACTTTGAGATCCCACTCAAAGTTTCAAATCATCAGCAGTTGTTGATCTTGTATGCAACAACTTATCTCCACCGGTTCTTATATATGGATCTTTTTTTCTGTAGACACTTGTTGAGTTAGAAGGTTAATTACAAAACTTTTCAAATCTTATAGGAATAACTCACAAGACTCTCTGAGGCTTCTAAAATGTGATTTAGGGTTTTCCTTTTATACCTAGCAATGTTGAACTCAAACCCTAAACGTTTCGTGGGCTTTCGTACCTAATTTAAATTCTACAAAAATTGACTTTTGATCGGTCGAGCCTATCTCTTGATCAGTCGAGAAAGACAGTTTCTGAATTCTTCTTTTTATAGCTTGACTGTTCTTAAATCTTGACTTGAACCAACTTGTGCAATGTCTAACACTTGTTCTAAGACATGAATATCTTAAGCTAGACATGTTTTTGTTCTTGGTTTGCCAACATACATAAAATTAGAACCTAAAGATTTAATCCTAAATATTTAGAACCTAACAAGTAGAAAAGAGAACTTCTTTAAAACAAACCACTGATCAACTCCTTGCCTAAGCTTTCGCTATTTGCTCTAGTTGATAGCCATAGTTACTTGCTCTCTCTCTCTCTCTCTCTCTCTCTCTCTCTCTCTCTCTCTCTCTCTCTCTCTAGGTTTAAAGTAAAAATCTTAACTAGTCCTAGAAAGGAAGGACACTCCAATTCTTTCCTGTACGACTATATTTTCATGGATTGTGATGTAATTTTACAAAAAAAAATAGACAACTTTCATCTTTGGTAACTCATAACCTATATCGAAATTTTTGGAATAAAAAACTATAGACTTTGTATTCGCTATGATCTACCCAAATTAAATGACTTCCCAGGGCTAACTCAACTATATGGTCGTGTGCTGACTACTTCCTAGCATTTCAATTTTCAAGCTATAACAAGTTTTGTCCGTGTGTTAAAATATTGCTTTGAGAAAATTTTTGACCCCTAAAATTGTGGTTATTTAGGTTTCTATGTTGTGTTATTTAAGGCTTCTATGTTGGTGTTTCAGCTATGCTTGAAGCTGCAATCAAGGTCAATTTCACAGTCATCCTAAGCCAAATAGTAGAAGGCTTTGCATTTGAAAGGTATAATTTCTTTTTCTTTTTCTCTCTGTGGGATGTGTACATTTTGATGTATTGGTTCTTTTTTATATGTTTATGGCACAAGTTCTTATGCTTTAAGGTAGACGAGTATCTGTTTGTTGCAGAAGAGTTTCAGAAACGAATCCAATTGCCATCAAACTTTGACTTAATAGAGGGTGCCGTTCATATGCCACAAGAGTATTGGTAAGGATTTTAGTTATAGATAAGATAAATGAGCATTTTAAGTTCACTTTTTTTAACAAAATCTTGAAATTTATCTTATTTTGGCAGGCTCGAGAAAGTTATTGAAGCTTTGAGAGTATATATCTAAATTGACTACAATCCAAAGATTGGCCTCTTGCAAGTATTAATATTCAAATGTACTGTCATTTGTTTTGTATTTACGAGGGTTCTTCCCTATAAATGTGTCTCAATTAGAAGTCTTCCATATCAGTTAGTTAGTTAATTAGTTGGTTTTTTTTTTTTTTTTTTTTTTTTTTTTTTTTTTTTTTTTTTTTTTTTTAATTTGGGGTGATGAAAAATGATGTTGAGAAATAAAGTCATGTAATTTTCAAATTGTATAATTGTTAAATTGATCTGATCTCTAAGAAATAAATTTAACAAGCCAAGTAATAGCCAAAACTCAATAAGAGAGAGAGAGAGAGAGAGAGAGAGAGAGAGAGAAATTTAACAAAGTTAGCCCACTCTAATTTTTAGTTACAATGGATGGTACTGCCCAATGTTTCTTTGGTACCATCCCGTGCAACTAAAAAAAATAAAGGGGCCATCATATGTGGTGGTATTGCCTAGTGTGATATTGGCACCATCCAATGTGACTGGAAAATAAGTGAACTACCAAATGTGACAATGATATCGTCATATGCAATGTTGGTACCACCCAGTATAACATTGGCCACCATCCAATGTGAGTAAAAAAATAAGAGAACTACCGAATGTGACAAAAGTACAATCATATGTGATGTTAGTACTGTATAATATAACGATAGAATTGTCAAATGTGAGTAAAAAAATAAGGAAACGCCCAAATGTGACAAAAGTATAGTTATATGTGATGTTGGTACTGCCTAATGTGACAATGACACTATCAAATATGAAAAAAAATAAAGGAACTACCAAATGTGACAAAAGTACAGTCATATGTGATGTTGGTACTGTCTAATATGAAGATAGAACCATTAAATATGATGTTTTGGTAACTTGTTATAGCAGGTTTACTACTTGTGGGTATTGTACACCCCCCCCCCCCCTTCCCCCCTAAAAAAAAGAGGGGATATCGTAGAATTACCCCCTATTTATATTGAAACATCGCGGGCTTAGCTAAAAGGATTTAACTAAGCAATCAATTTCTAATGGTTACTAAATGTAGCAATTAAAGGGCGCATAAGTCATAACTTTACTATGAATACATGTTACTTTGCTATTAGTTGAATTTGAAGAGTAGGGATTGTGTCGAGTGCATTAGTGCACTAAACACATTAATATGCAGATACGTGTCCATATCTTAATGTGTCCAGTGCACTAGACACAAGCAATGTCCCTAAATAAATGGAAAAAACGTTTATCCTTAAAATATCAAACCCACAAACTTATACAATGTAACACATCACTACTTTACTGTTGTTGGGTTGATCAGGGGGACAATTGCTACCCTCCCTCCTCCTTGACTGTAAATGAACCAAGCTATTTATGAATAACTCAAGTTCAACTTGAGAAAAAACTTATTTATATTCATTTTAAATAAGCCAAGTTCAAATATGATAGTGTATTTGTGAACAAGCTCATAAACATGAAGCTCAATTGAATTGTATATAATACTAGATTTTCATTTAAATAGGTTCATATGACATCAAATTATTATATCTAATTTATTGATGATGTAAATAGTCTATTCATAGGAAAAATTCATAGATTTGTAAAGTGGTAAACAACTTTACTCGTGGTTTTACAATATGTGGGAAAAGAATAAATTAATTAAGTAGCTTATTCGACAAGAAAATAAATCAAGTTTAAACATGTAATCTTAATTATTTGGTATTGATCAACTCGAGCTGAGCTCATGTTTGAAATAAAATTAAATAAACAAGCTTATACTTTTAGTCATAAGCTCAGCTTTACTCGTTTACAGCTCAATCAATTGTTTTTCACCTTTTGTTTTATTCTTTCTTTTTGAGACAAAAGAGGATATATACTGTTAAGTACCTATTATGGAGCTTTGTAATGTCAACTTTGGTTGTTTTCTTTTTTCCCCTTCCTATGTTAGGGGACAAAAGTACTAAAAGAACTCTTTCAATATAGATTAAAATTTGGTTACAAACTTAGTTGTAACCTAAAACTACAACTTTCGGTATAAATATAAACATGATTATATATTTTTAAAATATAATCATTGAATTATATGTTCTTTATGTTCATAATAGACATATCAAATTTCATGTCAATCGGATGTAATTTACTATTCAATCTATAAACTTATTTTTTATGCATAATTTTATACCACAAAAAATTGAAATTTATACATTTAATTGATAACATAGCTATTGATCTTTGATCTTTCGGAAATTTGCAAGCATAGAGGATATAAAAAAATGTAATCCAATAATGAATTTGTAAAAATTCACATTCAATTAAAAAATATTGAGTGCAGTTATAACCTTAGGCTACAACAAAGTTTGTTACCAAACTCCTTCAATATATAAATATAAGAAGTTTTTGGAGGAGTTTCCTCGCCCTTGGCTCTGCCTTTGTATGTCTATAGATTTATTAGTCACATGACATAAAAATTTATAACATCTATAATCTCAAATGACAAATTGAGTCCTAAACATTTTTATTAGAAACGCTGGAAAGTGCTAATTGAGTTACAAAACTCTTGGCCAAATCACAAATTATTAACTACTAGTTTGTAACCACATGCATATGCATGAATACACTTAAAAATATACAATAAAATGTATAGTATAATTTATATATATATATATATAATTTAAATACTATTGATAGTCATTTTTATATTTTGTTAACTCTTTAAAAAAATTTGTAAAGATATTATTAAGTATAAAATGTAAATTGTCTACATATATATATATATATTTTTAATTATTGTGAAGCACTTTTTTTTTTTAAATGATTTATTGATTCTAAACTCTTTGGTTTTTGTACTTAATAACTCACTTGGATAAATATTTATAATGTGGTCCCACAATTGATTCTAAAATTAAGAAATAAAAATCTTTAAGAATAAATAATTTAAGACACATGGCGCAACATTGGAACTCTAATTTAGAATTCTAATTTAAGTTTCTCTCAGTTTTACCTAATACCTATTATTAGATATATAGATTAGTTTTAAAAGAGATTTGAAAAATACAATGCTACCCCTAACCTCCCTCCCTTCGCCTTTGTTAGGTTTTGAGATTTTAGGAACTAAATGTATTAGAACTTCAATTTGTAATGTGTTGGGAAACCATGATCAAAACTTAGAGTCTAGATTTAGGCTGCTCAAAGTGTATTTATTTGTAAAGTTGATATCGAGTGATTGCAGGATTTATTGGTCTAAATCTGCAAGACTCAATCGATCGAAAATTAGACTCGATCGATCGAACCTCGTGCAAATTAATTTTCTGCAGAATTTTCCAACTTAGCCCAAGCCCGGTTTGACATGTAGAGTTTTATGTTTTACTTCAAATATAAAAAGAAAAACCCTAACTACGTTTTAGAAGTCTTTAATGTGCTGTGTGTTGAATCTCTTGTGAGATTTAAAGGTGTTTACCTTCATACACACTTAGGATTATCAAGATTAAGATTCATGTCAAGGACTTGATGATCACTTCAGTTGCTGCATAAAGAATTTAAAGAAGGTCTGAAACCTTTGAGTGGATTCTCAAAGTCACAAGTAGGAGTACTTGTGGTTGCAATAGATCAAGGAAAGAAGTAGTCTATGGACTCGAAGTTTTCACGTGATCGTGGTAGTAAGTTTTCTACTCTAGGTAGCAATAGGATGTTAGTGGTCTAAGTCTTATTGTACAAACTTCAATTCTTTCATAGTAAATCTGTTTTACCTTGAGGATAGTTAGGTTAAATCCTCCCTAGGTTTTTTACCAATTTGGTTTTCCTAGGTTATCATATCGCGTATTTTTTATATTTTCGCATTACTTACATAATATGATTTGAAAGTGTTAACTTAGATTTAAATAATTTATCTAAGTAATCACTTGGCTAAATAACTAGATTAAACAACTTGTGTTTTAAGGGTCTAAAAACATACAACCTTTAACTAAAAACTTTCACAAGACCCTTACGTGTAGAATCCAAAACCAAATGCAACTTTATTAGCTCCAACAATAATGTAATTTGCCCATCAAATTATATATTTTCATGTGGGAATGTCATGTGCCGCTTGGAGTGTCATCTCTAAGGCATTGATCACACACGACTTGAACTTGTGGGGATCTAAGAATCCTTTCTCTGAGCCAACGGCAACCCTCAGATTTCCCATGTAGCTTACCATTGTAATTGTAAGACTCTGCAAAACCATCAAAATTAGCATATTGTATAGTGGCTAGAAAATATATGAAGTTATCTAAAATTATGAACAGTGGAAGCCATTATTTTGACGCTACCGCATTGTTTATCTTCAATTTCTTGACCATACTGATCACATCTTTTTCCCCAATATTAGATGAATCTCTAATCCTTACCAATTCCATATTCATTGTAAGTCACAACTCGAAAACCTAATCAAGTTATACATAAGTATCAACAGAGCTATAACCCTTTTTTTCTTTAACTTTTTTAGCCTATCTGTTTATGTACATCTTTTTAAAGTCTTCGGTCTTCCTCTCTCTCTCTCTCTCTCTCTCTCTCTCTCTCTCTGTTTGTTTGTTTGTTTGTTTTTTTGGGGTTATTAAGAGACAACTATACTTAAACGAATTTTCAGCAATTAGCATATAAGCAATTGCCAAAAGGATACATCCAAACATACACCAGGAGCACAAAATTATTGGTAATAATGCTTCTGTAAAAGAAGAGCTAAAAAGTATGTAAAATCAGAAGTCTCCTAATAATTGATACTTATGTAATGCATAGTCATACGCCCCCAATACATGGGTTTTGTATATATATATTGTTTTGCTTCTTCTTTCCGGGGGAGGAGATTGGATTGGGTTAAAAATAAGACAATTTTAAGTACTTCGTTCAAAATTACCAACAAAATATAAAAACTTCAATGTGAGATCTCAAAAAGAAATAAACAAAGCACTGTCATAAGATGGTAGCTAACTTTGAAAACCCGAATGTAGTTAATTTATGAGAATTTTTATATACCTGAGGTACTTTGAGGGTCATAAAGTATAAGCCTTTAACTGGATGTTTAACCAGAGCCATTTGTTCCACTGGCCCTATCATATTTGAGATCGACATGCTCGAGTAATTTGATGCTCTATGGATGTATTTAGATGCTGCCTGCACCACCGCATGCCCATTGCCCATAGCAAAGAAATATTCAGAAATGGCTCTTCAACATATTGCTTGGTATATATTTTAAACATTCTCTGTTCTTTGTAAGACAAAAAATTAACTAATAATTACTCCTTGCTTAAGTACTTCTCCCCCTTTAAGATAAAGGATATATATACTGAAAACCAGAAACGTTACAGTATCGATGTAAGGACCAAAGCCTGTAGTACAATCAGCTAGGAGCTAAAGAAGCAAACTTCTTTTAAGTACTTTTTACGTTGCTTTCATGGTACAACCAGCTAGGAGCTAAAGAAGCAAACTTAAACCTCTTTAAGTAATTTTATGTTGCTTTCATAATACAACCAACAAGGAGCTAAAGAGGCAAACTATAGCATCCCACATAAACAAAAGCCAAAAAACATGGAGCAAACTTCTTAAATACTTTTTATGTTGCTTTAAGAGAAAAATTGTAAGAATTTTGAATGTAATGTTAGAATCACTGAATTTAATTATGTGGCTTGCTTAACTATTTATAAACAGTCCTTAAGGTTTAAAACTTTTGACTTCTTGGGGGGGAAAAGAATTACAATTTAAAAACCTTAGTCATGGTGGACAAGTTATAGACTTTCAAATCAAGCAACTTCATCTTAAACTATATAGGGTCTTTTTTAATTAGAAAAATCTAGAGATGTCTAGAGTAAAATTGTGTATGTACCTCAGGGCCTTTTAGTTTCTTCATAATCGACAATAGGCAACCAGTGAAGTATACAGATGAAGAGTTTCTCTTCTTCCTGATTATTTTGTGCACTTTCAAAACAAACTCAAGGGGGTTTGAGGATTTAAGATTTGTAAACTTTGGTATTGATACATGTAAGAAACCGAATTGGTTCCCCCATGGTGTATCGGATTCAGGTTTGATCATCTCTTTGACTGACTTGTAGCCCTTAACTGTCCTTGTACTGAGCAACACTATTGCTGTGGAATCCGCTTTGCTTGATTTCTGGCTAACCTCTTGCATATACAACCGGGTGCCAAAGAAGATTATACCAGTAATTACATCATTTATGGTCTGCACTTGAGAATATATTATTCAATTGAGCAAAAATAAACTAATTCTAACCAAAGAACCAAATGAAAACAAGCTTTTCAAGTTTTAGTCCAATCATCTGACAATATTGAATGAATGGAAAAATTTGAAGAAAAGAATAAGAAAATGAAGTGTTTTCTAGGTGAGATCAAAAATTTGATCTCACCATCAAAAATCTGATAGCTTAGAGCAATGGCATAAGTCTCTCTAAAATAGGGTAAGGGAAGAAACCCATCCCCGCTCCCCACATTAGCTTTCCTATCCCTTGTATATATTTTGGGGTTTTCCTACAAATTGCTCCCTATCTTTAGGGAGCAATGTTCATTCCCCAAATCAAGATTTTAGTAGTTTTTGTATTGCGGTAATTGTGATAGAGAAAAATTGGTGTTTTCAAAAGTGAGAGAAATAATAATAAAATGAATGATGAAATAATATTTAAATAAAATAGGGTTTAGAATAGGAAATTTCATGTGGTTGTTTTGAAAATTGATAATTTAAAATAGGAAAAATAAGTTTTGATTCTAAAATAAGAAAAAAAATTTAGGTAAACTAATGTCATTGCTCTTACTAGTTGGTAACTCGAGTTCCACTAATTAACAATGGGTTTGAAATTCTAGGACAGTTGTGCTAAATGACGAATTGGTGGGTAATCCAATAAAACCTTATATATATATATATATATATATGTTGATCTTACCACTCCAAGTTTGTCCTTGATAAATTTGATATGATCCAGAGAGAATGTCATAGTTGATATTGTAATTGGTTGAAACTCTACTCCTTTTTCCCCAGACCTTATCGGAGTTCGATCATCTTCAATCAAATTGCTCTTTAACATGCTCCATCCAAAATCATGTATAGTGTTAAAGATCAAGGAAACGAGTTGGGACACCCCTCTGCTTAATCTGTCACTCTTTGACTCTGAGCGTTGGCGAAAGGGAAATGTTAGCGGAAGAGAAGGATTATCAGCTCTTTGCATACTAGAAAGAAGTGCACCCATGAGAGAGTAGCCATCACCAAGAGCATGGTGAAGCTTGAATATGATAGTACCAGCTGCATTGCTTGTTGGATATTTAACAATGTGAATCTCCCATAATGGTTTGTTCTGTGGAAAATGGTTCATCGCTATCTTTGATATGTAGTCATCAAAATATTCGTCATATGAATCAGGTGACAATCCAACAGGGAAAATGGGAACGTTAATGTGGTCTTCAAGCTTCACTTCTACTCTTTTCCATTGTTTCTCACCTTTTTCACCTGTGACCTGTTTTTAAATTCTCACTACTTAGTGCCGTTTTTTAAATAGGCTAAAATAACTTCTTCTTTTTGCTTAAATACTACTTAAATTAAAGAACATAGTATTCTGGAAGAAAGGTAAATAATTACAAAATCATGAATAAAACAACTTCGTAAATATGCTATAGGCTTAATACTTTCTCATAGCTAGTTAACCATATATAGCTTTAACAACTTCATCTAATCAAACTGAGAAATTAAGAAATTTATGTGTAATATAAAAGGAGAGAGAGAGAGAGATGAGCACCATAATGGAGGAGAAACGAGGATTGATGGGGAGGAACACATCTTTGAGCAATGACATTATGGAGGGCAGGTTGTTGATTGGAATCTCAAATTCCATAACAGCAATAATGGATACTGATAGCACAGAGCTGTTGAAGTACTGTCCAGTAGGACTTACTGGCTCCAATCCTTCCTCGAACTCCATTATTTGTAATGCGATCACTCAGGACAAAGGAAAACAATTTTTGCTTCACAGGTTCCTTTTTTTTTTTTTCTTTATGAGTTTTTAGCTTCACAAGTTGCGTATGTTCCCCCAGCTTGAGAAAACACACACACAAACACAAAAAATTAATAATAATAAAAAAATTAATAATATTAAACCGAACTATGACTATGATAAAGCAAAAAGCATTCATGACATACACAGGTACAAAGATGAGCCCTGACCTAGGTTCATAATAAAAAAATCCCAAGCATCAACGACCAAATAGTAAGAATTTGTACTGGCAATTATTGAAGAGGAAGCGTAGGTTGGCTGGGATCAACCAACTTGCAGCGTGGGAGCTATTCCTAAGAGAGGAGTGAACAAGATTTCTCTGATGCCTTGCATTTAAGAAAAAATTTATCACTTGCATATACACAGTATGTGGAGTCTCAACCTAGAGAATAGGGCTTCTCTTGATATTGGGACATAAGGAGTTTTGCCTTGTCTACTGTTTTTGTGTATAGGACAAGGAGACAGGAGTGTCATGAGTGGCCCTTGTCGTTTCTTCATGCTCTGTATGATTGCTTTCTTCTTCCTTAATCCTTTATGTTACCCAAAAGCTTGGAATGACTTAGATTACAAGTCATATCTAGTGGGCTAAGCAACAAGGTGAACCCAAAAGGATTAAAGGAGTTATCAATACCTGGTAAAGTTATACGTTTACCCAAAAAATATTATTATGGGTTTGGTTGAAATACTGTTCTCATAAATAAAAATAACAAACCTCAACTTAAACAATTTCAAATTTAGGACTTTAGATTGGGCCGAATTGTAAAATGACCCCTGAAAATTTTGGATTAATTACAAATAGACTCTCTATGTTATCAGGTTTGGATTATTGATTCATAATATTTGTTGACTACATTGATCATGTGGACTACACATGACCACTATATAATAATAAAAAAATTTTATTTTTATTAAATCTTACTAAAAAAAATTGTTTTATTTGTTTTTTCAGTTCCTCTATCCTTAGAGTTTCTAATGCTCTCTCTCTCTCTCTCTCTCTCTCTCTCTCTCAAAATAATTTAGTCATTAACGGTTGGATCCCTTACTCCTTCTCTAACCGAGTGTAGTCATTCAAAACATTCATTTGATTACAACCAACAACATCCATAATGAAGACATTACCTAAATGTAGAACAAATACAAATCTAGCATATTCAAAACAAAAACATTTACACATGAATTGGGAGAAAAAGACTAAAAAATTGTAGTTCGAATGTTGAATATTTAGATTCTTTTTTTTTTTTTTTTTTTGGAGAGAGAGAGAGAGGAATTTAGAGGCTCAACATTTGGATTCACTTATGCACAAAAAAATTGGAATCCCTGTATGTATAAATTGTTTCATGCAACCCCAAATGTGTAATTTATCTGGCTATTAGTATTAAATTTCCAATCACCTCTTCCAAATAAGGCGATGCCAGGAGAAAATATACCCTATTGTGGTATTAAAGAATCCACTCACGTCTCAAGTCACCATAGTCAGAATTGGTTTTAGAAGCTCGCGAGGGTGTGGGTCGATTCGTCAAGGTGGCAAACAAATTCCACTCTTGCTGGATTGCCTTCCTTCAATCTCCCATAACACACCCTAGCCTCGCTTGCCTGAAACTTATGATTTACTAGCGATTGCAAAGGTTTACTCAGACTTTTGTAAGTGGTCACATGACTACACGCGAACCATAAACTCAAGACTTGTAATTAATATTATAACAAAAATAACAAAATGGTCCACCTAATTAATTAAATTTAAATGTTAACCATGGTTATGTCCTTTATCACCAAAATTCCAACTTCACCAAACTGTGGAGTTCTTTTTTCTGTGTCTCCAAGGAAGTTTTTCTTGGGTTTCCAGGAAAACTCCCTTTTGACTGTAGAATCCGCTGTTCCTGTTGGGAGGAGGTACTGTATCTCAAGTAAAATTTATTTTGCTTGGAGGTGGGTTGACTTTGGCACGCTGGTGCAACTTCTCTACTTTTATTCCTTGGTATTCCTGGGGCTGGGGGATACGAGAGTTTGTTTTCCTGAGGGTCTTAGAAAATGGAAAACCTTACTAAACACTGGCAAAGTCTGTCTCTGAATGCAAGGGAAGGAGAAGAACTGGGGTTGGATGAGGAGCTCTCAACAAAAAACTACACTATGGCAGCAAAATTTCTGACTAAAAGGGCTTTAAACGTGGAGGCTGTGACCAAAACTTTCAGCCCGTTGTGGCGTTTGGTTAAGGGGTTTGAGGTTCGAAAAATCAGTGATCACATTCTGCTTTTTACGTTTGAAAAAAAGGAAGAGGTGGAGAGGATAATGAGCAACGCCCCTTGGAGTTTTGATAAGCACCTTGTTGTGCTTTTGTGGTACGATAAGGAAGTTCCACTCCGGGCACTAGAGTTTAACAAGGTTCCAATATGGGTCCAAATTCACGATGTCCTTATTAGATTCATGAACAAAACAGTGGCGGAGAAGCTCTGTGAAGTGGTAGGGGAGGTATGCCAGAATACTGAGGAGGGAGAGACGGATGGAGGGAGCTTTTTAAGACAAAAGGTTAATATAGATATTAGCAAACCTTTGTGCAGGGGAAGAAGGATTTCTCTGTCACATGGTGAGCAAAGTTGGGTGTCTTTCAAATATGAAAGACTCCCCAACATATGTTACTAGTGTGGGTGTCTGAATCATGTGGATAGTGACTGTGACTTGTGGATTGAAAGTGAGGGGAAGCTTACAAAGGAGAATCAAGCCTACGATGCCTGGATTCATGCAACATCTATTGGGAAGGGAAGAAGATCAGTCCTAAAAGTACCGGGCTTCTATGCAGCTATGAAAGCCCGGAAAAACCAGGTTGTTAGCAACGACAGAGTGGTGATGCCGCCGGCTGTCCAGGCCGATAATCAACCTCCTGGGGCGGTGCTGGTTCAAACAAAGGAAGGTAGTACTTTCTAGGGAGCATTAAATGTGACACCCTTTGTGTCAGGAGGGGAAGACCTGAACTCTGCTGCTGTCATGTTGGAAAGCCATGATTCAGGGAAAAGTTTTAAAGACAGGTTAGGTGAAATTGACAAGGAGCTGGAACGATTTGACAAGGGAAGGGGCGTGACTGATAGAGCTTCTATAGAAGGAAAGTATGAAGGAAATAAGGAAGCTAGTACAACAAGTGGGGATGAGATTATACAAAGAAAAGTGGAAAGTGCAGATACAAAAGGAGTGAACGTGAGGGAGACCACACAAGCATGCGAAGAAGAGGGCAATTTGGTAAGGGTACCTATCACCCTTTCTGCTTTTTGTGAAATCTCAAAGTTGATTGACTCTAGGAAAAGTAGTGCAACAGCCCCTCTTGCTCCCTTGTCAGAAGATTTATGTGAGAAAGGAAATCTAAAAGAGTGGACAGGAAAGATAGTGGGAAATGAAGTTTCTTTGGGCAGCCAAGACAATGTACAGGCCACTGACCATGCTGAAGCTTTTGGTGGCATGCAATAGGAGTCAACTCAACTCTAGGTAGCAGACGAAATGCCTCGGGGTGTTAGTGCGCCTACTATAAAGGCTGAAGATAAGGGAGGGGGCCCAATTTATGTGGGCTCAAATGTGGGCCTTTCTGCTAAGTGCTACGGAGAAGAGAAGGGGTGGGTTGATGTAACTCAAGGCCCATCAACTAGGAACCGGGCTAGAATAGTAGGGGAGGGTAAACCAAAGACAGTCAAGGTAAGAAAAAGCCCAAATAAAGAAATAAGTGGGGGTCCAATCCCACTCAAGGAGTTAGACCAAAACTCCAAATATCTCCACAATAACTCTAACGTATTACAGGTATCTATGAACAACAATGGCATGGTGCAAGCCAAGTGGAAACGTCTTGCTCGCATGGTGGCGGGCACTCCCTCTTCCAGTACTGTACTTGCTGGCTCTAAACGTCCTATGGAGGTGATTTCGGGTCCTAATGAGTTACCAAGCAAAAAATCTTTGGTTTCTCATTCGGATAAAGAAAATCAATTTGTTTTGGCGGTGGCTGATTCCCAGCCCTGCCAGGAATTATGAGTTGCATAATCTGGAACTGTAGGGGGCTTGGGAACCAACTGGCAGTTCAAGAGCTTGTGGAAGTGGTGCAGGCAAAAGCTCCCTCTGTCGTGTTCTTAGCCGAAACATTGGCAGACGAGGCTAGGCTAGATTACATTAAGGATCGGATACAGTTTGATAAGAAGTTTTTTGTGCAAAGGGTGAATAAAGGTGGTGGATTAGTTTTGTTTTGGAATTCTGATACTGAGGTTGTTATTGAGTCATCATCTTTGAATCACATTGACGTCATAATCAACAAGGGGTCGGGAGAGGCTTGGCGCTTCACGGGTTTCTACGGAGAACCAGAAACTCACATGAGACATGAGTCTTGGGAGCTTCTTAGGTATTTACACAGGCAGAGCTCGCTACCATGGCTTTGCGCCGGTGACTTTAATGAGATAACAAAACAGAATGAGAAGGCGAGTAGTAGGCTTAGGCCTTACTCCCAAATGCAGATTTTTAGGGAAGCATTGGATGAATGTGAATTGTTGGATTTGGGTTACAAGGGATCCCCTTTCACGTGGAGCAAGCATTATCGGAGTGGTGTTTCAATATGGGAAAGGCTGGACAGGGTAGTGGCGTCTCATGAGTGGTTTATAAGATTTTCGGGGTCTAGTGTCCACCATGTGGACAGCTCTACTTCCGACCATAAGTTCCTGTGGATTGAACTTTCTGACCTGGATTTTCTGCCAAAAAAGAAGCCATTCAGGTTTGAAGAGATGTGGTTAGCGGACAAAGGGTGTGGCGAAACGGTTGAAGGGGTGTGGCAAGCTAGGTATGAGGAGGCCAGGGGTTTAAGGGTGATCAAGAAGGTTGAGAACTGTGGCAAAGAGCTGACTAGTTGGAGCCGTAATAATTTTGGTAATGTTCGAAATGAGTTGGTTAAAAAAAGGAAAGAGTTAGTTGGGGCTGAAAAACATGCTGTGAGGTCGGGGAATTCTTTTCGAGTCATGCACCTAAAGAAGGAAATTAATATACTAATGGGAAAAGAAGAAAGGATGTGGAGACAGAGGTCGAGGTTTACCTATATCAAGGAGGGTGACCGGAACACCCGTTTTTTCCATAGCCGGGCTACACAGAGGAGGCGAAGGAATTGTATCACAAACATCCGCAACCTTGCTGATGAGTTGTGCACAGATCAGGAACAAATTGCAAAAACTTTTCTGGAATTCTATAAACAATTATTCACTTCCTCAACCCCTGTTGTGGTCTCAGCTATCATGGACTCTATTTCGCAAATTGTAACTGGAGAGATGAATGAGATATTGGTTGGTGAGTTTCAGGAATGGGAGGTCTAAGCAGCCTTAAAGCAGATGGCCCCTCTCAAAGCACCGGGTCTCGATGGAATGCCACCTCTGTTTTATCAGAATTTTTGGCCTTTGGTTGGTGGTGATGTTATTCAAACTGTTTTGCATTTTCTGAATTCAGGTTCTTTGCCTAACCCTTTAAATCATACCTTCATTACCTTGATTCCAAAAATAAAAAATCCTGTTAGGGTTTCCGAGTTCCGACCCATCAGTCTATGTAATGTGCTATATAAAATATTTTCAAAAGTTTTAGCAAATAGACTAAAAAGAGTGCTTCCTTATATCATCTCCGAACATCAAAGTGCTTTCATTAAAGGTCGCTTAATCACAGATAATATCCTAGTTGCTTATGAGACCTTGCATTATATAAAGAACCATAATTCTGGGAATTCCGGCTTTATGGCGCTTAAGTTAGACATGAGCAAAGCCTATGATAAGGTCGAATGGTCTTTCTTGGAAAATATTATGTTGCAGATGGGTTTTGATGAGTGGTGGGTGGCCCTTGTTATGGAATGTATCACTACGGTGACTTATTCCATCTTGATTAATGGTGAACCCATGGGACACATCAAACCAAGTAGGGGTATCCGCCAAGGTGACCCACTTTCACCTTACCTCTTTTTGGTGTGTTCCGAGGGGCTTCACAGAATGATTCAAAGAGCGGCAAGCAATGGTGATATCAAGGGTGTTTCAATTTGTCGTAATGGACCAAAGCTGACTCACTTGTTTTTTGCTGATGATAGCCTCTTGTTCTGTAGGGCTACTCTCCAAGAGTGTCAAAAAGTGATGGAGATTCTTGATGCTTATGAAAGGGCTTCGGGGCAAAGATTGAATAGAGATAAGACGGCCCTTTTCTTTAGCAAATCCACGCCTTTAGAGCAGCAGACCCAGATTATGGAAGAATTGGGTGTTTCGGAGTTGAAACAATATGAGGAATACTTGGGTTTACCAGCCATGGTGGGAAGAAACAAAAAGGCTAGCTTTGGGAAAATAAAACAAAGGGTTTGGAAGAGAATGCAGGGTTGGGAAGGGAAGCTCTTATCACAAGCGGGTCGGGAAATCCTAATAAAATCAGTGATTCAAGCTATCCCCACGTACACGATGAATTGCTTCAAACTCCCGGTCACTTTGTGCCATGAGATTGAGGTAATGGTTAGAAAGTTTTGGTGGGCCAAAGAGGAGAAAGGCGAAAAATCCATTGGGTGAGATGGGATGATTTATGTCATCATAAAAATAAAGGACGTATGGGTTTTAAGGACCTCTCTTTGTTTAATGAGGCTATGCTAGCAAAGTTAGCTTGAAGACTTTTACACGATGATAACTCCCTCTTCTTTAGGGTCTTCAAGGCCCGTTTCTTTCCCAATGGAACCATATTGGAAGCTAAGGATTCAACCTCGGCGTCATATGCATGGAGGAGTATCCTAAAAGGGCGGGATGTTATCAAGAAAGGGGCACTATGGAGAGTGGGAGATGGACAGCAAATAAGAATTTGGGATGATAATTGGCTCCCTTTAAAAGGGGTGGCCAAAGTTACTTCTCCTCTGATTCAGGGACAGTTGTTCTCATCAGTGGCAGCCTTGATTAATGAGTCCACTAGAACTTGGCGAAATGATGTCATCGAGCACGTGTTCGAACCAGCAGAAGCAGCCGTCATCAAGAGCATCCCTCTGTGCTCTTTCAACCAACGAGACAAGCTCATTTGGCCTTTCACCCCTTCGGGGCAATACACTGTGAAGTCGGGGTATCGGTTCTTGTATGATGACTGTATTCCAACCCAAGCAACAGCGGATGACTCTTCTTTTTGGAAGAAGATATGGAGTTTAGATGTCCCAAACAAAGTAAAAAATTTTGTTTGGCGAGCGTGCAAGGAAGCTCTCCTAACTAAAGAAAATGTGTTTCGTAAGAAAATTGCTCAAGATGCTCTTTATGAAAACTGTAAGGTGCAGATTGAGGATGGTGCACATTCTATTTTCTTTTGTTCTAATGTGCAGGTTGTGTGGCGGTCTGACTCGCAGTGGAGGTGGCTCTCGGCTTTGGAGGGTCAATCTATGAAGGATATATTTAGCTTTGCACTGGCAGAAAATAAAGACACTGAGCTGCTGGCCTTTACCGGATGGGCAATATGGAATCGTCGAAACAAAGTACGCCTAAAGGAAGCTGCATGTCCACTTGATCAAATTCTCAACCTATCTTTGGAGCGGAAAGCTGAATTTCAAGGTACCAGGTCTTCCTCCCTAAAGCTGGTACACCGAAATCATGTCCGTTGGAGACCACCAACTGCTGATGAGGTTAAGATTAATTACGACGGTGCAATTTTCACGGAAGAGGGTCGTGCCGGTCTAGGAGTAGTTTGCCGCAGTTCGGAGGGTGAAGTCATCGCCTCACTGTCTGAGCAAATTCCACTGCCAGCAACAATCTCTCTGGTCGAAGCTCTGGCAGCGAGGAGGGCTGCTGTTCTTGCAGTGGAACTTGGTTTCACTTCAGTAATATTAGAGGGTGACTCAAAGGTCGTGTTCAAGGATTTGTCTAGCACTGGTCCTTCTTTTGCATTACATGGCCATATTATACATGATATTAAACAGTGGGCTTCTCATTCTACATGTATACGTTTTTCTCATACCTAGAGACATGGTAATTGTGTCGCCCATGCTTTGGCTAGAAGGGCTATTAGATCGCCCGCTCAAAATATCTGGATGGAATATGTTCCACCAGACATCCTTCATGTAGTTCAGGCTGATTTAGCCTCTTTGCTTTAATCTAATGGAAGTATTTCATTCTCAAAAAAAAAAACTTGGTCCTCACAATTCACAAAACCAAACAATTCATTTTCTCCTCACAATTCAATTGTATATAATAAATATAATAATTTATAACATAAAGACCCAAGATGCTTACTTGTATTAATGATTACTGACACAATTTTTGGCGTAGGGGGGCTCGGCTTGGTGTCCCCATGCTTGAACCGTCTCAATCCGGTTTGGTTATGAATCAAATTGTATTGAACCAAACTACTTCTACAACAACATTATTAGTCATCAATAGTATCTTCTCAAGCACTAATGAAAATAAGTTTATCCACACCCAAAAAGGACAGTATATTATTATGTTCACTCTATCCGTGCTCTGAACATTTTAAAGTATACAACTATACATACGGGGCCAAAGGGGGCCACCGCCTAATTATAACACTATCTAAATTTTCTATTTTAAAAAAATAAAAAAATTTGTTATGTATACAACATTTTTACACCATTTTGATAATAAATTATAAATGGTAAATTATTACTAATTTTAATTTAAAAACTATCATTTATATTACTTTTTTACTCACCACTTAAATCTTAAATGTCAGGATTTAGGCTACTACTACAATGGTTAAATTATTTTGTAGTAATACTCTGATTATATAATGTATAATAAACCCATTTAAAAAACTCTATATTACTTTTGTGTTTACGTTTTCTAATAAGTGTTACTATTTTCTCAAAAAAATGACAAGATTTATTTGAAAGTGTTGTAAAAATATGATGTATGTAACACATTTAAAAAAATACAAATACAGTAATTATCTGGACAAAAAGAGTGTTGTGAAGGTGTAGTATTTATTTTTATAATTATCTCATAAAATAAAGGAACTAAAGGAGACAAAAAGGGGTTCAAATTTTTTCTCTTCCTCGTTAACAAAAAAATTTATTCGGCTTACTTTGAATTTAATGGTGGAAGGAGGCTGTGTTCCGTGCACTTGTCTCCTTCGTCTTCAAAAAAAAACAACACCAGCTGATTTGCATTTGGGCTAATAGATGGGTATTTAAAATCTTTTCAGTTTCTCTCCTTTCTCTCTCACTCTCTCTTATTAACTTTTTCTTCTTTCCTTAAGTTGTTTTATTCTACAAATTTCTCAATACAGGTTGCTAAGCTTTGACCTTTTACTACGCAATTCCAAGAGGATGACCTCCAAGTATGTGTTGAAAAAATCAGACACTTAAAAAGGTAAACACTATTTTAACTACTCCCCATAACTATTCCCCATGTGTGTGACGTGACTCCTCTTCGATTCCTTTTTTTTTTTGTTCATTTTTAAAAAAAAAAGAAGATCCTTTTTTGTTTTGTTTAATTGTACATATTCTATAATATAACATATAAATCGCCTGCTATATCATATAAGTGTGTACCCATGAGTCCATGTATACAAAAAAAATTTGACATCTCCCTAAGTGGCAACCTATTAATGGTTGGTAATAAAATAATAATATGAATCAGTAAGAGCTTACCAAATCAATATTATGAGAAAAATTGTGAAAATTATTATGTCTATAGCATTGCTCATCATATAAATATAAAATGTAATATTTGATTGGTTATTTAATTTATTTTTGGGCATTCACCAATTGTTTTTCTAATTTTTAAATATCTTTTGTCTATTAATAATTTTTAATCTTAATCATGATACTTATTAATATATAATTTAATTTAGAAAACTAAATTTATGAAAAATTTATATAATATAGATTTATATAAACTTAAAGCAATATCAGGTGTGCCAAATACCAAATGGTATTTGGTACACCAAACACCAAAAAAGCTACCTCATCACATGTTTCAAATTCTAAAACTTTTAGCATGGGTGAATAGTACTATTCACAAATTGTAAAAAATAATAATAATAATATATTCTCTCTTCTCTCTGACCTACTTATCACAAACTTTGTAAAATTTTGTACTAAAATAGTAAAATAGACTTTTCAATGTGTTACACTACAAGAATTTTGGTCTTTTGCGACCAATGTTTTAGCGACGACCAAAAAATCGTCACTATTAGGCACACATTAGTGACGATAATATATGGTCATCGCTAATAAGTGCATGGTAGCGATGACACAAAGATAGTCACTAATAAGTCGTCACTAATGCTATGGAGGGAATTTTATTTACTTTTGAAAAATGGAGGGAAACTTTTAGCAACGACAATAAATTTTGTAGCGATGGCATTTACGTCACTAAAATAAAGTTTATTTTAACGACAACATCTATCGTCACTAATAATCATCTTTAGCGACGACCTTGTGTATTGTCGCAAATATGTGGCCAAAAATATATAGTAAATATATTATATATATACTTTATTTATTAGCGATGACACATTGGTCGTTGCCATTAGAAGGTTATTAGCGACAATATAATTTGTCGTCTCTAATAATCACCTTTTAGCAACGACACAACATGTTGTCGCAAATATATATACCAAAATATAATGGAGGGAAAAATTTTCACTATCAAAAAGTGGTGGGAATTATTGGAGGGAAGCAGATTATATATTTGCAACGAATCAGGTCATCGCTATACGGGATCTTTTAATGAAGACAAAGATTGTCGTCACTAATATGTGGCTAAAATAATTTTGATATATTTTTTATTTATCAAATCATCCAAATGCCTCTTAAAATATTTAAAATGACATAAATTCCTTTAATATATTTGAAATGATTAAAATACCATTAGCCTCATCAAAATGACCAAAATACCCCCAAACTTAAATAATGACCAAAATAACCTTGAAACGTACAAAGTAATTTAAAATTCTCAAATTCGTTAAGAGAGAGAAGGGAGGGCTTGTTGCTTTAGAATACTCTCAAATCATAATGTTACTCATTTGAAACTCGAAATCAATAAAAAAATAAAAAATCGAGAAGGTTCTGATTCCATTCAAAATATTGACTGACACCCATAATTATCAAAATGTAAATCATATTGTGAATCAATTTTTGATTTTTCTGTATCACATGTCATAAGAAAGATATTAGTCAATATTTACCAAACTAATAAATTCATTATAAATATTATGAATTTATAAATTCATTATAAATTCATAATATATTCAACTAATAACCAATTCAATCATTAGTTATGCAATAATAATTACCAAAAGTAACTAAATAAATCAAATTAAAATATATTTATAACATACATATTCAAATTAATTAAAATCAGAAATGATAATACATGATATATGAGCCAAAATAATAAATTTGTTCATCATTTTGCCTAATCAACTTTACCTAAGTCAATGTTAACATGATGTTCATCATGTTTCAAAATTATTTCTTCATTGACATTTTCTATCAACAATTCCAATACCCAATAATCCACTGAAAACCTTCCCATGAACCTAGTTTCACCAAGTCTAGTGGTTTTAGGACCATCTATTAAGTTTGACCGGGTTTGACCAAATATAACTAAACTTTGACCGCGCCTTTCTCTAAATCCAACCGTTTGATTGTGACTATAATTTATGAAAATTAACCTTTCATTACACTCTTCAAATTCAACAGTTTGATTTCATATCTAAGTATGGCGCGTGATGGACATGTATTGTGTACCTGTATGGCTATGTTCTCTTAATCTGACCATTCAATTGGTCTTAAATTTCACCAACACCAACATGTCACCATACTCTTCAATCCCAATGATCGAGATTTGAAAATGAGTTTCACCAAGTCTAGTGGTCTTAGGAACATCTATTAAGTTTGACATGATTTGACCAACTTTAACTAAACTTTGACCGTACCTTTCTCTCAGTCCAACCGTTTGATTATGACCATAATTTATGAGAATTAACCTTTCATTACACTCTTCAAATCCAACGATTAGATTTCAAATCTAAGTATGGCACGTGATGGACATATGTTGTGTACCTGTATGACTATGTTCTTTCAATCTGACCATCCATTTGGTTTTAAATTTCACCAACATCAATATGTCACCATACTCTTCTATCTCAATGATCAAGATTTGAATTTGAATATCATCAAGTCCAGTGATCTCAAGACCATCAATTAAGTTTGACTGGGTTTGACCAACTTTAACTAAACTTTGACCGCGCATTTCTCTAAATCCAACCATTTGATTGTGACCATAATTCACCAGAATTGATATTTCATTACACTCTTCGAATCCAATGGTTATATTTCAAATCTAAGTATGGTTGTGATAGACATGTGTTGTGTACCTGTACGTTTATGTTATCTCAATCTAACCATCCAATTGGTCTTAAATTTCACCAACACCAATATGTCACCATACTCTTCAATCTCAATGATCCAAATTTGAATATGAATTTCACCAAGTCCAGTGGTCTCGAGACTATTTATTAAGTTTGAATGGGTTTGATCAACTTTAACTAAACTTTGATTGCATCTTTCTCTAAATCCAACCGTTTGATTGTAACCATAATTTATGAGAATTAGACTTTCATTGCACTCTTCAAATCCAATGGTTATATTTCAAATCTAAGTATGGTGTGTTATGGACATGTGTTGTATGCCTATATGGCTATGTTCTGTCAATCTGACTATCTAATTGGTCTTAAATTTCATCAATACCAATATGTCGTCATACTCTTCAATCCCAATAACCAAAATTTGAATATGAATTTCACCAAGTCCAGTGGTCTCAGGACCATCCATTAAGTTTGACTGGATTTGACCAACTTTAACTAAACTTTGACCACGCCTTTCTCTAAATTCAACCGTTTGATTGTGACCATAATTTATGAAAATTAACCTTTCATTACACTCTTCAAATCCAACAGTTAGATTTCAAATCTAAGTATGACGCGTGATGGACATGTATTGTGTACCTGTATGATTATGTTCTCTCAATCTGACCATCCAATTGGTCTTAAATTTCACCAACACCAATATGTCACCATACTCTTCAATCCCAATGATTGAGATTTGAAAATGAATTTCACCAAGTCTAGTGGTCTTAGGAACATCTATTAAGTTTGACATGATTTGACTAACTTTAACTAAACTTTGACCGTACCTTTCTCTAAATTCAACCGTTTGATTGTGACCATAATTTATGAGAATCAACCTTTCATTACACTTTTCAAATCCGATGGTTAGATTTCAAATCTAAGTATGGCGCGTGATGAACATATGTTGTGTACCTGTATGACTATGTTCTCTCAATCTCACCATCCATTTGGTTTTAAATTTCACCAACATCAATATGTCACCATACTCTTCAATCCCAATAACCAAGATTTTGAATATGAATTTCATCAAGTTCAGTGGTCTCAGGACCATCCATTAAGTTTGATCGAGTTTGACCAACTTTAACTAAACTTTGACCACGCCTTTCTCTAAATCCAACCGTTTGATTGTAACCATAATTCACCAGAATTAACCTTTCATTACACCTAGGAGTGTCCAAACCCGATCGCAACCCACCGGACCAACCAACCCGCCCAATCTCCACCCGAGTTCAGCCCGAATCAACGCTCCCGTCAGTCGGTTTTGGGTTTCCGCGCCCAAGGCCCGACGCCGGTGGGTCGAGTGGCGGGTTTTCTTCTCCAAAACCCAAGCCACTCAACCCGACGAAGGTTATATACAATCCGGCGAAATCACGCTTAAATCTAAGGAGATCTAGCGAGTTCTCATCCATATGTGGTGAGATTTAGCCAGATCCAGCCATTCCCAGCAGATTTCAGTGATTTTGGTGTAGATTTCGGCCATTTTGAAGCAGATCTAGTGATTTTTTTACATTTTTCGGCGATGAATTTGCAGATTCCGGTGATAATTTGCAGTTTCCGGCGATGATTTGCAGATTTTGGCAATGATCTCTGGCTCCGACGACGACCCGATCTCCACCCGAACCCAAAACTGATCCGACCGATTGACGCCGGCGGGTCAGGTTCGGGCTGGGTCGAAAACCGACCCGGCTTGACCCGTGGACACCCCTAATTACACCCTTCAAATACAACGATTAGATTCCAATTCTAAGTATGGCGCATGATGGAAATGTGTTGTGTACCTATATCATATATCGTAAGATATACAAATACTTAATAAAATTATGGATATACATATATGAATGGTATATTCATTATAAAATCATAATATATTCAACTAATAACCAATTTAATCATCAACTATGTAATAATATTTAGAAAAACTAACTAAATAAATCAAATTAACATATATTTATAACAAACATATTCAAATTGATTAAACTCAGAAGTGATAATGCATGATATATGAGCCAAAATAATAAAATTTGTCAATTCACAAATTATTATATCCCCACCAATAAAATTTATTAGCAAAAAAAAAAAAAAAAAAACCTTATTGTGATGAAGCATAATAGTTGTCACAATATTGTGTTTCTACGAAGGCAATGTAAATCTTTCATAATATATGGCCTATTGTGACAAACGAATGCCACAGTAGGTATAGTTTTTAGTAGTGCTACCAAATGAGTTAATCTCGTATCAGAGGCCGTACTGGCTTGGCCAAAGGAACGAGATATTTCAATACCAGTCAATACCAATGTACCGTTTCGAATTTACCGCTATTATATATATATATATATATAACCAAAATTCATATAATTTATTAAAAAGTTATAAATCTTTATCTCATTTAAAATGTTAATCTCTAGTTAAAATTTCAACTAGGTAATATTAATAATATTAGGGAATTGATGTTCCTACTTATTTAATAATAATAATAATAATAATAATAATATCACAATCAATAAAGTTTGACAATGTTGACCCAAAAAAAAAAAGTTTGATAGTACAAAAACTTTTTTCACTTATTAAAAGTTAAAATGCCGTTTGACACTTCTTTGGATTAGAAAAAAGAAAAAAAAATAAAAATAAAAATTTTATAACAATTCACGTGGGTGTGTCATAAGGCACACTGCCACAAGTTACAAACAAATAACAAACCTCATTTATTTTTAGTTTTTTACTGTTAAAAGTCACAACAAAACTATTTTATAATATTTTTACTCAACTGAATGCTACTATTACAAACTATTTGATAATATTTTTATAAAATATTGATGTAGTTAATTTTTTATTAGTTTTCATCTAGACCTACTATTAATATCGTTTTTTTTATTTACTAATAATTACTTACCACGTCAACAGTTTATATTTTTTTTTTATAAAATAGTTTGTATTACTAGCATTATTATATAATTTCTATTAAAATAACTCATGAGATGTAGTTAAAAAAAAAAAAAAAAAAAAAAAAAAAAGCACTACCTAGCGTAACGGATCTGAAGTGCATCATCCCCATATTTTTCTCAGTCACTCAGTTAGTTGTTTTCTCAGCCAGTCTTATCTCTTTGGTTTGCTTTTCAGTTTTTCTTTCCTCTTTAATTCTTCTTCACGTTTATCAAGTTTTGCTTTCCAAATTTTCACCAATTTGATATGAAGGTTGCTGGAAGTCCTATTAGTAGGCCCTAGCCCCTAGGTATGACTTTTCTTCTTCATTTTTGTCATTAAATTAATAGATATATATAATATGATAAATTAATAAATATGTAAATTTTTCTTTCTTCCTTACTTCTTTATGTTTATTAAGTTGGTTTGTATTTTTTTCTTTCTTTGCTTCTTCTTCGTGTTTATTAGTTCATCAAGTTGGTTTGTTTTTCAATTTTTTACAGATTTGATACTGAGGTTTGCTCCAATTCCTACAACTGGGCCCTAGGTATGAATTTTCTTCTCTGTTTTTGTCATTAGATTAATAAATATATAATATGATAAATTAATAAATATGTAATATGATAAACCGTAGCTACAGGTATTGCATTTCTTTATGCTAAGATTCAGAACCCCTTAAAAGTTAAAACAGAGTTGCAGCCTAATATGTTTTTTAATTGATTCTTTTAAGTAAGGCTAATGGAAATTGAATAGATTTTTTATGTTTGATTTTTTTAATATTATTTTCGTAATTAGGATATATTTCTCAATACTTAAGAAATGCTTAAAGGATATAGTTTACTTGAACATATATGTTTTTTTTATGTGCACCAAATGCCATACTGAAACAAATAATTGTTTGTTTTCAAAACAATTGTTTGCTTTCAAAAAAAAAAAAAAAACACTATTTGTGTACTGCAAATTACATAATGGATTTATTCAATTTCCAAGTGTAAGAGTCTATTAGTTTGTAGTGCTACATGTTTTATTTAATTTTCATGTTCACAGTATTCACCAACTAGTTCTTTAATATTGATGTACTAAATATGCTAATAGTATAATGTTTAAATTTGATGGTGGTGTTGTAGGCTGTTGAAGTGATAACCATAGTGAATTCACAATATTTATCAACTAGTTCTTTAAAGAAAAATGCTAGTACCACAATTTATTGCAAAACTTTTGCCACAATTTATCAAATGACAAGTTGTAAGTGGTAGGAAAAAACTTGTGAGCCCACACTACCGTAACACACAACTCGTGCGAGTTGTGGCAAAAATTGGACAATAAGTTGTGTTTCTAACATTGCTCTTTCTTTAATACTAATCTACTCAATATGCTATTAGAATAATGTTTAAATTTGATGTAGTTCAATAGACTGTTGAAGTGACAAATAAAGTGAATTCAGAGGCTAAAAAGACATGCATTTATCTATATCCGTATATCTTCGTTAAAACTGCAAACCACTTCCATTAGAGTATTTCAATAATTTCCTTTGTGGCCAAAATGTACCAAGGGGATGAGAGAAGTAGTTTAATTTCTTATATCTTGGGGGCAACAAATAAAAAACACAGATCACTCGAAAAAAGTGGATTAGTTTTATTTTTTGACTCTTGAGATCTAAATGTAACCACTTCCTATGTCATTCATCTCTCACAAAATTTCCATCTTTTTTAGTATGAGTGTGTAGAACTAATGGAGAATTATTTTGAGCTTCTTGTCAATTTCTCCATTTATAGATAAAAATATGGTATAGAATCTAATTTTATATTATTTCTTGCCTTTTCAAACATATCTAACTCATGTAATAATTTATTACACTTTTTTTGTAACATACTATGAACAATAAATAACTTAAATTGTATTTTGAATTGTGTATTGTATATTGTAGGGAAAAAAACACTAATTCTCTGGGATATTGGGACTCAATATGTCTATTGCCTTTCTATTATTCTCCAAAAGAAAGATTCTCCTATGATGCTAGACTGCTGTCTTTTTGGTTTGGGAAGTAGAAGAAAGAATTAGGCTTATTTTTTCTATTTATTTTTTGTTTAATTATCAATCTATTTGTGTCTCCATTTAAATTATTTTTCTTTAAATTCATGATATGTTCTTTTAGATATATGATATTTTGTATGTATTAATGATTTTTTATTTGCTTTAAATTCTTTTACTTTAATTTCTTTACAATATTTTTCTCTGTCAACATATATTAGTTGTTGTCATTTTTTTCCACAAGAAAATGATGAAAACTCAACTTTGTTACATAGAGATGATGTGCCAGCAATAGATTTAGGGCCTTAATAGCTGTTGATGATGTATATGTACAACTTGATGAAAGTATGATCATCAATGATGACTTGTCTAATGAGGAATGAGATATAGACTCCAACCATGAAGAAGAAATATATAGTGATAATGATGTTTCAAGCTCAAATCAAGAAGAAGATTTTATCTAGCAATGATGAATCTATTGGAGATCTTGGGGATAAAGATTAAGTTGAGTTTTGAGACAGGTTAAGTTTTTCAAATACATAAAGCTTTCATATCTTCTCATCTATGGTATTTTTGAAAAATAAAAATGTTAAAGTTTTACTTGGATGTTAAAACTATTTTGTACGCATTTTTGTTATCTAATTTAGTTGACTTTTACATTAGTATATATATTTTTTTATTTCAGGTTAAAATGTCGCATGCCTTGGGCTACTGATGATGTTGAAGGGAGATACATTTCATTGCAAGCTTGGTTGTATATCTTCTTGAAAAATGTGTTATTATTTGATTCGTATTTAAGATAGTAGATTTGAATTTAAATTATGTATATGATATTGAACTTGGGTATTGTTTTGCCTTATTAGTAGTTATTGATTGAGCAATTGTTATGCTTCTATGAGTATCTGTGATGTGTGAAATTGTAGTTTATTATTTCTTATTATGAGCATAGGATTGTGCTTTGTTATTTTCCAACAGGTACCCATGTAAAATTCAGAATGTAAATTTTAAAGAAAAAAAAATGTAAAATATTATTAGCGACGACAATGTCATGGCTAATATTTTATCATATCATTAGTGCATGACGACAAAAAATATCATCGCTAATATGCAATTTTTAGTGATGACATGTTTGTGGTCACTTATATATCATTATCAGTGACGACAGCAAGCGTCGTCGCTAGTAATAACATATTAGCGACAACAAAAATGTCGTCGTTAATAATAATCTACTAGCGACGACAAAAAAGTTTGTCACTACTAATGAGCTAGTAGCGACGACATTTCGTCTTGGGTTCTCAAGTTATTTATGACGACAATTGTCACTATTAGCGATGACTTTGTCATCGTTAATAGTATTGTATTTGTGACGACTTTAATATCATCACTAAAAAACTTTTTTGTTACCACTTTCGTTTAACGAAAGTTAGCGACGACATTTTTCGTCGCTAATATAATTAGCGACGATATTTAAAGCATTAATGACGACTATATGCCGTCGCTAAAGATCAAATTTCTTGTAGTGTTAAAATGGCATACTTTTGCAACAGCTGATGTTAATGTGCTTAAACTTGACAAAAACTTTTGACACTCAATTTTTTGCACCCTATAATTACATTGAAAAAAAAATTAATCATTTCATGTTATAGTCGCTATCCCACCCCAACACACAAAATCTTAGCTCAGCCACTGTTTACATCAGTGGCGAAGCCACTTGAGGACCGAAGGGAGCCTTCCCCCCCCCCCCCCCCCCCTAAAAGTTTTGCAAAAATTTAACAAAAAATTAAAATATCCTAAATAGTTTGAAAACTTTTTAAAAACCTTATCATTTTGGCCCTATACCTGATAATATACATATATATTTAGGAAGAAAGTTTAAAAATAAACATAATTTTCATTTAAATCAAAATACAATCTATAAATATATATGTTAACAAATTACAATAATTCAACATTCAACATCTTTAAAAATGAATATTTTAACAATTATCTCAACAAATAAAAGGGAAAAAAAATTCTAATTTTCATCCCAACCCAATACATCTAGGGCTTACTTGTATACAACAATAGAAAAATTGAAAAGTCAAAAACTTTGTTATTGTGCCGCACCACTAAGTCTTCCACACAGTTGCAGAAAAAATCTTTCTCACACCGGTGACTCTCTCTCTCTCTCTCCGTTGGGGACTTGGCTTTTTTTTCTTTTTCTTCTTTGCCTTCTTCTTGCTACTACCTTTGTCTTCTTCTTCTTCTTCTTCTTCTTCTTCTTTTTTTTTTTTTTTTTTTTTTTTTTTTTTTTTTTTGCCCTCTTCTTTGCCCTCTTGGCTTCTTCTTCTTTTTTCTTTTTTTTTTTTTCTTTTCAATCTTTTAGTTCTTTTCTTTTGAGACTTTTAGTTTGTTTATTATTTGTACTATGTGTTCAAACTACTACTAGACAAGAAAGAAGAAAGAGTGACTCAAATTTTGATTTGTCATTGACTTTGTCAATGGCGTGGGCCCCTCAATTTGTGTGGCCGTGGTTGTGCTGTGGGCCCTAACCCCTCATCCTTGACTGTCACACTGTGCAATGCTCTATCTATGCCCCTACTTTAGACCAGCTAACCCATAAAACTCTTTCCCAGGTTAGGTACTCTTTTCCTAGTTTGGTAAAAGATTTTTAGTAACGTTGTTTAAAGTGTTGTGAAAATACGTGTGGGTTAAAAAATATTGTGGAAATACGTGTTATGATATTTAAACACTAAAATTGTTGTTTAAACAACAATACCAAACAGATCCTATATGTCTTTAAAAAAATTTATATTTGAGTTTTAACTGGACTAGTATTAAAATATTTTTTTGATTTAAACTTTGGTAATGAAGTTTACATAAAAGTAAACTTCATGGATTTATTGAAAAGAATAAATCCATGACCAAATGTTAAGATTGAATACTACATTGTATGTGCCTCAGGGCCTCTAAGTTTATCCAAAATCATTAATAGGCTATCAGTTGTGAAGTAAATAGCTGACGAATTTTTCTTCTTCTTGATGATCATGTTGTGTGCTCTTAACACAAACTCAATTGGATTCAAGGATTCAAGATCGGCAAACTTTGGTATTGGTATATGCAAGAAGCTGAATTTGTTCCCCCATGGCGCATCTGAGTCAGGTTTGACCATTTCATGAACTGACTTGTAGCCACTAACTGTCCTTGTACAGCAACATAACTGCTATGCATTGTGCTTTGCTTGAGTTATGGCTTATCTCTTGCATGTACAGTCGGGTGCCATAGAAGATTATACCAGTAATTACATCGTTTACAGTCTGCATTTGAGAATATAACATTCAATTCAGAAATCAAATCTTAATAAAATGAGTCTAGAATTTTATATTCTTTGTTAGGACATATGTGATTCAATATTAGGAACATATTTCAATATAGAATTGGCTAATCCTTTGACAAAACGTACTTTACTTGTAATTGGGTAAATTTAGGATGTGTTTAATGTTTCAAGGAACAAGGTTTCAAGATCAAGTGTTAAAGCCATGCAAATCTGTCCAAGAAACAAGTGAAAAAGTGCTGGATTTTAAAACTCGACAGCTAGTATCTATCGAGGTTTAAAAAGCTGTTGAAACCCGATACTGAACAGCTAGCTTGACAGATAAACTATCTATCAAAATTTATGAAAATCAATTTTTCAGAGCTGATTTCAATCCAATCCATGAATAGATGTTTGGAATTTTTTTTCTCACAATCCTAAACATATATAAGGATTATTTTAAGAGCCGTTATAGCTTATGCAACTCAATGCAAAAGGTTTTCACAAGTATATTGTGAACCGAAAACATATGCCCTAGTTCATCTTTCTATTCAAGAAGCTACTGTGTTTGTACACCGTAAGGTTTTGTAACTAAAGAGTTTCGTGATCTTCATCGTGTTGATGAACTGAAGAACTTTGCAGTCAACATCTTTCTCAAGTTGGTGAGTAAGCCGTGTACTAGGATCCACACATCGAATTGGTTAGTCACGTACTGAGAGCCGTGCATTAAAAGAAGAGATTGTCACTACAAAACAAGTCCAATTGGGTATTTGGGTAAGGGTTCAACTGTAGGTTAGTATAAAGTACTGAGATTCCTTTACTTGTAACCACTTGTTGTGATAATAGTGAATTCTCGAAAATTGTGACCTTAAAATCACCGATAGGATTTTTGCTGTTTAGGTTTTTTCCATTCGTAAACAAATCACCGTGTCAATTTAATTTCCGCTACATTTAATTATTTGGTACTACGCTTGTTGCATGCAAATTAAATTAATTAATTAACTTGGCTAATTAATTTGAGACATTTTTTTTCTTTTCCACATGAGAATTTATAATAGAAAGATAGGTAATGCTCAAATATAAGAAAATTATTTTTAATAATAATGCTAGCTTATGAAAACTTTCATATAAAAAATGAAAAAAGTTTACTTCCAAATCGGTTCGACTGATTTTTCTTCCAACCCACTGCATAGCGGTGTACTTCTAATTACATGACATTTTTTTTATAAATTATGTGGTTTGTTTAAATAATATGTATGGATATAGTCTTATAAATCATCATGTAGTGGAAAAATACTTCTTCTAACTGGCTTGTCCTTATAGGTAAGGTTGTAGGGGGAAGACCTCACACATCACTCATGACTCATGAATCAAGACTCCCATTCAAAACCTAGTACTCATGAGTAGTATCTAAACAGACCCTAATTACTATTAATGGATAATTTGTATAAAAATATGCTAATCTTACCACTCCAGGTCTGGACTTGATAAATTTGATATGATCAAGAGAGAATGTCACACTTGATATTGTCATTGGTTGAAACTCCACTCCTTCACCCCCAAACCTTATCGGTGACTGATCATCTTCAACAAAATTACTCTTTAACACGCTCCATTCAAAATCATATTTAGTGTTGAAGATGGAGGAAAGAAATTGAGGCACCATCCTATAAATACTTCTTTGGTCATGACTTTCTTTCCCTAAGCGTTGGCTTGAAGCAAACGTTAGGGGAAGAGAAGGATCGTCAGCTCTTTGTAGACAAGAAAGAAGTAGACCCATGAGAGAGTAGCCATCTCCAAGTGCATGGTGAAACTTGAATATGAGATTACCAGCTGCTTTGCTTGTTGGATATTGAATAGAATGAATTTCCCATAGTGGTTTATTTTGTGGGAACTAGTCCATTGCTATGTTTGTGACGTAGTCGTCAAGATATTCGTCGTATGATTCGGGTGACAATCCAGTAGGGAAAATGGGAGTCTTAACGTGGTCTTGGACCTCCACTTCAACCCTTTTCCATTGTTTCTCACCTTTTGAACCCCTAACCTGTTCTCAAATTCTCACTAATTAGTGTCATTTTTTGAAGAAGCTAAAATAACATTATTTGTGCTCAAATATTCTTTAGAATTAATGAAGAATGTAATGCATGCTGAAAGAAAGATAATAAAATATGAAGATAACAACTTAATTTCAATATATGCTTTGGCCTTTGCTTTCTCATATTTGACCAAATTGTGCTTTCACAAAATTTAGGAGGCATTAAAATGCTTCCCTTTACCCTCCATCTTTTTTTTGGGGGGGAGGGTGGTATAGAGGAAATTAAAAACACAACACTTTCAAACAACTCTAATTTAAACGAGAGTATTATTTACTTTGAAATATATCTAATAAAACTGAGAAATAAAAACTAAAAAATATAAATAGCTATAATTTAAGAGAGACTGAGAGAGATCAACACCATAACATAGGAGAAGCGTGGATTGATGGGAAGCCACGCACCGTTAAGCAATGACATGAGGGGCAGGTCGTTGATTGGAACCTCCAGAACAACTATAGCGGACATCGACAGCACAGAGCTGTTGAAGTATTGCCCATTGGGACTCAGGCTCTAATCCTTCCTTAAAATCAATTACTATTATTATTTTGTAAGCTTTAATAGTTCTGCAATCGTTCAGAAAATAGAAAAATAATTTAGCTTCACAAGTTGTTGCCTTCCAATGTCAACTAGATGCATGTCGCATGCAGCAAAACTTCTAGGACAACACTTATTGGCATGTTTCATTTTGTACAAGCTCGACCAACTAGTAGAATTTATAGGAGGAGGTATTTTCGAAATGAAAAATTCTAGGACCACACTTATTTTCACAGCTATTATATGTGCTTGACTGTTATATGCGCTCGACTCAAGGACAGCTCAACAAATTTTGATGGCTACGGCAAAAACTTTAATTCAGACCATTTTTTATATTTAAATAATATTTATTTAATTTCTTATGTAATTTGTTTATTTAAATCTAATTTCTTATTTTTTGGGATGAAATATAATTAATTAATTTTTGTATTTAAGTTCAACTAACACGATTTATAATAAAAAATATTTTTGAATAAATGCAATACGATTTGTAATAATCAATTACAATTTAACTAAAATAAACTTTAAAGTATATATATATATATATATACCAATAGAACCTATTTCTTTGTCCAAAACATATTGCCACTTCACTAAATGACATAATCATGTGATTTTCGCAAATAAAGATTTATTTATCACATAAGCTAATAAATTAAAATTAATACAAAGTAATTGTTCTAACTTTATAATTTCATTATAGTAATTTAGGAAAAATGTCAAGAGACCCTCTAAACTTTGGACTAGTGGCTAAAAGACCCCCTAAACTTTTATTTTACTCCTTGAACTTTACTTAAGATCCAAATTAAGACATCTGTTTAGTTTTTGTTTAATCTGACTAACATTGCTCACTTGACATGCACGTGCAACTTGCCAAACACCTAAACTAAGAGAGAGAGAGAGAGAGAGAGAGAGAGAGAGAGATCTTTAACCTGGCTATACTAAGGGCTCGTTTGGTAGAAAAGTTTGAGTAATATTGTTTGTAGTTTTTTGAAATACGTGTGGGTGAAAAAGTGTGTGAAAATGTGTGTAATGTTGTTTAAAAACTGAAAATGTGTGTTTAAAATACTCTACCAAACGGGGCCTAAGTTTGTGGCCTAGTGCTTCTAGAGAGATCTTTATTTTTTTCCTATAAATATTGAGTAAATATAGGAATGAAAGATTAACATCATACTGAATATTGATGCATGTCCTAGCTCTAATAATGACCAACCATTCCAGCAAGGGAAAAAGAAAAGAAAAACCACTTACAAAAAAATCAAGATGTGTGGGTTTGATTTGGCTTGCGATTCGTTAACATCTAGTCCCACTTATCCACAATGAGAAGAACCATACAAGTTCAACATCAAAAGATATCAATTCGTGTTGCAAATTAATTAGTAATGGGTTTTTCGTGTGTTTGACTTTCCGTTCATCAGTTGTTAGATGAATCTCTCTCTATTCATCAGTTGTTGTCAGAAGACCATAAAGTCCGACAAACCACTGCCTCTCTCTCTCCATCAATTTAGGTGTTTGGTTAAAATAAAAGTTCAATGGGTTTCTTAGCCTAATCCAGAGTTAAGGGGATCTTTTGGCATTTTCCCTAGTAAATTTTACACAAATATCTAAATTTGATTAAAATATATACTATTGAAGAAAAAGCTAGGTCTCTTATGAAAACATATTAAGAAAACTCGGTAAAAATGGGAATTGGGAAACATCAAAAAATAATTAAATTATTATAAAAAAATGTACAAGAAAGTTAGAAGGAAATCGTGTGGGTTGACTAGTTAATGTGATAAGTTCTATTTAGTGTTGGTCTGGATTCAGCATTTTCACGTTTGCACGTTCACGTTTGCGCGTTTTCTCTTCTTTTTTTTCTTTTTTTTTTTTTAATAGAGTAAATAGTAGTCGTAATATTTGACCTTTCAGCCACTTTTTAGCACAACAATGGATTCGGTGCATTGTTTACAGGACCCACAAACCTCACTTTTTAACAACTTTTTCATTAAAAATTGATCCCACGACACTATTTACACATTTAAAAATTATTTTGTTACAATGTTTTCAATTTTCAGTTTTCAATTTTCAACAAAATAAGCTGTATCCAAACGGACCCTTAAAATGATGTTATGTTTAATTAATAGGTTCATAGAAATAGTTGCAAAATTATAAACTGATGGGGAAATAAAATAAAATAAAATGTTGAAATAAAAAAATACAAAAATGCTAAAAATATTATAAGTTTTACTTGATGTAGTAATAAACATGATTGGCAAGCTTCAACCATATTATAAATGAATATTTGAATTACCAATTTGTGATTAGTGGCATATCAATTTGTAAACTATAAAAGTTGTTAAAGCCGTGGCACTACTAAAAAAAAATAAGGTGTAAACATAGGAAAATTCTTAGGTATTTCTAGAGTACAGAGAAATTATGCTCTCTCCTCTTACATAGTGGATCTTACCATAAATTTAATGAGTGAATTTCATCATGAATGTGAGAGGAATGAGCATCATTTTCTATACTCTAGAAGTACCTAAAAATTACTCGTAAACATGTTTATTCGTTAAAATGATGCATTAAATGCATTCTATTGACCTTTTTTTTTTTTTTTGAGATGGAAACTGAAAACTTTTATTAAGTAAAATTGGCTGAGTCAGCTTGCAATACAAAATAAAACTGTGATGGAACATCTTCCATCCACACTAACAAGTTTAGAATATTAATAGCATATCTAACCAAACTATGAGCAACAGAGTTACATTCTCTCTTTGTATGAGAGTAAAGTAATTGATTAAAACCTTGAGAACGAATCTTTGCAGCATCTTCAACCAACAATCCATATGGAGTCAAGGAGACATCCTCATTTATCAAAACTTTGAAGACAACCAACAAATCTCCTTCCAACACTGCCTTTATTATTCCCAGCTCTAAAGCAAAAAAGAGAGCCTTAACCGTTGCAAGTGCTTCAATTTCCTCATAGGTGTGTAAGCTTTGGACAATTTTTCGGAGCATAAGGCAATAACCAAACCAGAATTGTTCCTGATAACCACCCCCAAACCAGATTTGTTCTCATTGGAAAAAATAGAATCATCATAATTTATTTTCATGAAATCTGTTAGTGGAGGAAGCCAGCGACTCCTAGTGCGTGGTTGACAAACAACAGGCAACGATTGAGAAGATAGAAATTCAGCATACCTTTCTTTAGCAAGATTGGCAATCTGGTGAAGCGCCACAGCATTCAGTTGTAGTTGAACTTGGTTTCTTTGTGTCCATATCACCCAAACCGTCATTGCAAATATCTCTGCATTCTTTTCTTGCAAAATTAACCATAATAGCAGCTCATTGAAGTCCACGAATTGCACTGTTCTTCGAAAGTGCCAAAGTTTAGAGTTGGACCACACCACATCTAGTTCCTGGTAGTTCCACAAGGCGTAATGGAGTTTCCTAGAATGTATGGCAGCAGTCACACAACTAGTCCTCAATGATTGTGCATAAAACTAAGCTTGCCTTTGTTGGCATGGCATTCTGACAAGCTCACCACACCAAATTCTTAACCTTATTGGCACTCATAGAAACCAAATCCCCTTCCACAACTTCGTGTCAAGACATGGAGAAATCACTGGAATACTGATATCTGCTTCTTCCTTTAAAAGCCGATAGCCAGATTATTTAGACCCCTGTATACTCATATTGTTTAACCAAGTTGTTACTTAGATTTATTATTTAGATTTAGATTAAACACAAACAATCATATCATTAAGTGCGGAAAAGTAAAGAATACAAGCAATATGATGACTTAGGAAAACCAATGAAACCGTCTAGTTTCAAGGTAAAAAACCTAGTGAGAATTTAACCTAAATATTCCTCAAGGCAAAAAATTCACTAAATAGAATGAAAGTTTTATAATAGATTTTTCCCTAAATCTAATGGTACCTCTTATAGTACTTACTGACGCGACCACACGCAGCTTCAAATTCATGGACTCTTCTATCTGAATTTGTTGCACATAAACACCCACGTTTGTGACTTTGAGATCCCAAATCATCAACATTTGTTGATCTTGTATGCAGCAACTTATCTCTACTGGTTCTTATATATGGATCTTCTTTCTGGTAGACGCTTGTTGAGTTAGAAGGTTACAAAATCTCTCAAATCTCATAGGAATAACTCACAAGACTCTCTAGGGCTTCTAAAACATGATTTAGGGTTTTCTTTTTATACCTAGCAGTGTTGGATTCAAACCCTAAATGTTTCGCGGGCTTTCATGACTGATTTAAATTCTGCAGAAATCAACTTTCAATCAATCGAGCAAGGCAGTTTCTGAATTCTTCTTTCTGTAGCTTGACTATTCTTAAATCTTGACTTGAACCAACTTAAGCAATGTCTAACACTTATTCTAAGACATGAATATTTTAACCTAGACATGTTTTTGTTCTCGGTTTGCCAACATACATAAAATTAGAACCTAAATATTTAGAACCTAACAATTAGAAAAGAGAACTTCTTTTAAACAAACCATTGATCAACTCCCTGCCCAAGCTTTCCCTAATTGCTCTAGTTGATAGGCACAATTACTTGCTCTCTCTCCCTCCCTCTCTCTCTATCGGTTTAAAGTAAAAGTCTTAAGTGGCCCGAGAAAGGAAGGACACTCCAATTCTTTCCTTTATGACTATATTTTCATGGATTGTGATGTAATTTTACCCAAAAAAAAAGACAACTTTCATCTTTGGTAACTCATAACCTATATGGAAATTTTTGCAATAAAAAACTATAGACTTTGTATTTGCTATGATCTGCCCAAATTGAATGACTTCCCAGGGCTAACTCAACTATATGGTCGTGTGCTAACTATTTCCTAGTATTTCAATTTTCAAGCTATAACAAGTTTTGTCCATGTGTTAAAACATTGCTTTGAGAAAAATTTTGACCCCTAAAATTGTGGTTATTTAGGTTTCTATTTTGTGTTATTTTAGGTTTCTATGTTGGTGTTTCAGCTATGCTTGAAGCTGCAATCAAGGTCAATTTCGCAGTCATCCTAAGCCAAATAGTAGAAGGCTTTGCATTTGAAAGGTATAGTTTCTTTTTCTTTTTCTCTCTATGGGATGTGTACATTTTGATGTATTGGTTCTTTTTTATATGTTTATGGCACAAGTTCTTATGATTTAAGGTAGACGAGTATCTGTTTGTTGCAGAAGAGTTTCAGAAACGAATCCAATTGCCATCAAACTTTGACTTAATAGAGGGTGCCGTTCATATGCCACAAGAGGATTGGTAAGGATTTTAGTTATAGATAAATGAGCATTGTAAGTTCACTTTTTTTAACAAAATCTTGAAATTTATCTTATTTTGGCAGGCTCGAGAAAGTTATTGAAGCTTTGAGAGTATATATCTAAATTGACTTCGTGCACTAAAAGTCTAAAACTACAATCCAAAGATTGGCATCTTGCAAGTATTAATATTCAAATGTATTGTCATTTATTTTGTATTTATGAGGGTTCTTCCTTATAAATGTGTCTCAATTTGAAGTCTATTCCATATCAGTTAGTTAGTTAGTTAATTAGTTGGTTGGTTGGTTTTTTTTTTTTTTTTTGAGGTGATGAAAAATGATGTTGAGAAATAAAGTTATGCAATTTTCCAATTGTGTAATTGTCAAATTATTGGATAAATTGATGTGATCTCTAAGAAATAAATTTAACAAGCCAAGTAATAGCCAAAACTCAATGAGAGAGAGAGAGAGAGAGAGAGAGAGAGATAAATTTGACAAAGTTAGCCGACGCTCATTTTTAGTTACAATGGATGGTACTACCCAATGTTTATTTGGTACCATCTAGTGTGACTAAAAAAAATAAAGGAACCATCATATGTGATGATATTGCCTAGGGTGATATTGGCACCATCCAATATAACTGAAAAATAAGTGAACTACTGAATGTGATAATGATATCGTCATATGTGATGTTAGTACTGCATAATGTGACGATTGAATTGTTAAATGTAAGTAAAAAAATAAGGAAACCACCAAATATGACAAAAGTATGGTTATATGTGATGTTGGTACTGCCTAATGTGACAATGAAACTATCAAATGTAAGAAAAAATAAGACAGCCACCAAATGTGACAAAAGTACAGTCATATATGATGTTGGTACTATCCAATATGAAGATGAAACCATTAAATATAATGTTTTGGTATGAATATTGGAAACAACGTTTATCCTTAGAATATCAAACCCACAAACTTATACAATGGAACACATCACTGTTTTACTATTGTTGGGTTGATCAGGGGGACAATTGCTGCCCCCCGTTCCCCTTGACTGTAAATGAACCAAATTATTTATGAATAACTCAAGTTCAGCTTGAGAAAAAAACTTGCTTATATTCGTTTTAAATAAACCAAGTTCAAATATAATAGTGTATTTGTGAACGAGCTCATAAACATTGAAAGTTCAAAATGTGTATAAAACACCCTTAAACGTTTAGACCCTAAATTAAAAATTACCAATTCAAGCTTATTATCAAACAATAAATGCACGGAACATGAACATAAACTAAAACAGAATTGATAAACAATCTAAACCATAAATAATCACAACCACAGCAGTAATTAAATGGCAAAGATAAAGTGAAGAGAGATGCAAACACAAGGACAACACTCGATGTGTCATCAAAGAGGAAACCGAAGCCCTCGGCGTAAAACCTCTCTGCCACCCTCCAAGCGGTCAATAATCCACTAGAAAATGTAGTTGGGATATATGAACACTAATAGACCCTCCAAGCCTAATCTACCCAGTGTACCTAAGCCCTCCAAGCTTCTTGCTCCAACGAGGTTATGCCGAACCTTTATCTTTTCTAGCTTACCAGATTCCGCTATAGCCCATAGCATCAACCAATATGAATTGGTCCCTTCCTAACTGCTTCCCAAAGCACCAAAAAGCCTTTTCACAGATGTGGGTATGGTGAAAAATGGATTTGGCTAAGAACCTCTCAAGGATGTAACAATAGAGAGGGTGAGAGTAGAGGAATCTGAAGAGTCGCTTATGTGAAGATTGTGGATGAGTCAATCTTGTTTTTCTCTAGGGTTTCTCTCTCAAAATTCTCTCTAGAAGCTCTCTACATTTCGTGAGTATAAGAGTCTATATATAGTGGTGTGTGTTTAGAATGCGAATAGTCAGTTTTTCCAAAACAGAGCTGGCTGGCAGCTTGGCCTCGCGACTTGACTGAGCCGCGAGTTCAAGCCGCGAGATAACTGAATGGCTAGTCTAAAATTTTTGTCCTGTAGTGCAACAGCTGGCATGACGCTTCCGCTTCTCCGCGTGCTTGGCACGTGACCATCTTCTGACAGCTTGCTAGTCGCGAGCCACCCGCAAGTTCCAGTCACAAGTCCCTACTTCTTGCACAAACTTGAGCATTTCTTCACACTCTGTCGCACACTACCCTTACATGACTCCCACTTAAATACAAGGTCTTTAAATGCTGAATTACAAGCAAATTTGGCACGGAATAAGGCCAAAAAAATGGTTGATTAAATTCAACCTTACAATCTCCCCCTTTGGCTATTCCATGACAAAACCCTACAACAAACTCTAGACTTAACACGTGAGTTAGGAACAGTTGAGCAAAACTCAGTCACACCTAACTCTAGAATCTGTGAAGCTCTTGAACCATAAGTACAAGTATCTCCTAAAACACAACAACACAATAAGATCATTGTATGCAGAAAACTTGTAATGCATATGGAGCAAGCACAATGCGATCAAGCAAAAATAGACTTAAGCAATAAAACATAGCTTGACCAAAAACGAACAATCACTATAAAGAGTGATCACAATGCTCATTCACACATGGAATGAACATCCGGACATGCAAGCTAATAAACTCATTTGCAAAGTATCATTTGCACGTCCAACACTTAACCAATGCAACAACACTAGGTAATTGCATTAAGGATAAAAATCCAACAAATGGCACAAGAGTGATGTACTTAAAGAAAATGCATAACATTTAACAACAAGTACTTAAGCTACAAAGTAAGGGTACAAAAATCTAAAAGCTTACAAAAACAAACGGTTACAAATAACTAAAGTATTTTAAATAAACTAAAAGTGCTTAAAGTTTCTCCCCTTCAAAATGATGAGAAGCTGTGATGTACTTAGAACATATATACCTGTAACCTGAAACACTTGCAAAAAACACATTAAACCTTAAGGTAAAGCAAGTCATAAAAGGACAAGTATAATGTAACAAGTAAATTGCGATCAAGTAAACATGATGTGAAACATGTGAGTAACTTGATCATACATCATACACCAAAACAAAGTTTTCTTATTAACACAATGTCTTCTCTCCCTTGGTATATGCATCTCCCCTATGGAATATCTCTCCCCCTACAAATGTGCACGAGAAATAGAATTTCTCCCCTTAAGAATGTGCACAAGGGTCATATAGAAATGACAAAAATTCTCCGGTATACTCTCCCCCTTTTTGTCAAGAATAGACAAAAGGTCAAGGAGAAACGAGGGCAAGAGATGAAGGTATAAACAATGATAATGATGCATGAAGGGTGCAATGATGCATTAGGGGTACGAGATGAATGAGAAAATGAAGCTCAAACCTAAAACGAAACAAAATACTACAAAGCATAAGGTAAACATGACATGCTAAGATGAAGAAATAAGGTATAGACCAATGCAAGACAAGGGTAGCAAAGGTATGTGCAAAAGGTGGCTATGTGCAATGCATGATCAAAACATAGAAAATGCACCTGTGGGGCAAGGTGTGTTAAATAAATAACCAATGATCCAAACATGTTCCTAATGAGGAAACATGAGAAACCCCAAAGTTTGGTACTCATCGAAGTCCAAACAAGTGAAAAAATGCCTAAGAGACATTTTATCAAATACCTAGCATGCACACTATAAACAACAATATGAAACAATGCATGAACATTATGAAAACCACCCTTAATACAGGCTCTTTTTGCCACAAGGGTCCAACATCCAAAGAAAATCATTAAAAGAAACCAATCCCATACAAAAATTTGACAAAAATTAAGTTTTTTCAACCCCTATGATGAAAATCTCAACCAAGAGCACAAAACTCACAAATACATAATCCAAGGATCCAAAACAAATGAAAAGAGTTTAAAATTACCTTAGAGATGTTAATGGAATTAAAAACCATTCAAATTGGTTGGGTTTTGATGTAAAATATTGAAAAAGAGGTTTAAAAGAGGATGGAAGAGGTTAAAAACAGGTTTCCCACGAAAAGCTCTTTAAAAAACTGTTTCTGGGCATTTTGTGACTGGGCGAGTCACAAAGCGAGTGGCCAAAATTTTCGCGAGTCGCGAGTGAGTCATGAAAGTCTTTTGGATAAACTTGCGACTGGGGTTGGCGACTGGCGAGTCACGAGTGAGTCGCGAAAAACTCTGACACCTATTTTTCAACACAAAACAAGAGTTTAAAATTACCTTAGAGATGTTAATGGAATGAAAAAACATTCAAATTGATTGGGTTTTGATGTAAAATATTGAAAAAGAGGTTTAAAAGAGGATGGAAAAGGTTAAAAACAGGTTTCCCATGAAAAGCTCTTTAAAAAGCTGTTTCTGGGCATTTCGCAACTGAGCGAGTCGCAAAGCAAGTGGCCAAAATTTTCGTGAGTCGCGAGTGAGTCATGAAAGTCTTTTGGATGAACTCGCGACTGGGGTTGGCGACTGGCGAGTCACGAGTGAGTCGCGAAAAACTCTGACACCTGTTTTTCAACACAAAACATGTTTAAACACTAAAAAACAATGTAAGCATTAAACATGAACACAAAGAGTGATAAAAATCACTTCCAAATACATACAAAATGATCAAAAATCTTTTTGGATTGATTCATATATAGTTAAGCACACACACATCACATTTAAACAAGTATAATCGAACAAATGAATAAGACATTCATTAAACATTAGGCATGTGTGTTGTGTGTGTATATCAAATGTGAAATAGTCCTTAGTTTAGAGTGAAACTTCAATAATCAATTCAATCAAGTCATACACAGCTAGTACTATGACAAGTGGTTTATCTCAATTATAGAAATGAACATATATGACCTCCCACAAGAAAATGATTACATATCTTTAAAACTTTTCATTTGGCTTTTTTACAATTCATAATATTTGATCATTTTTTATCTTTATATCTCATTTTGAGATCGATGCTTGAAATTTTTGATATTTCAATTTGATGAACAAGCCTTTGACTTTTTGGGCATCATACATTTTTTCAAAAGTCGCTTTCCTTTTTTCCTAGTCAAATACTAGTATATGCGACGGCTTTTGCAGCTCATTATCTATTTTTATTTTGAGATTTACATTTGTTGAGCTCTTTAAGCAAAAAATAAAAATAAAAGAGTGAGAAGAGATATAGGCACAAGTCTACACATATATCAAAACCAACATGACTATTGACTAATCATTCATGACAAACTTCAAGATCGATTTACAACAATCACACAAAGATGTCAAGATTTTTCCCACAAAGATATAAGTGCAAAAAGAACAAGCTAAGCTCATAAATGCATAAAGCCATTTGTACGAAGGTACAAGGCAAAACTCACATGTGATATGTGCTCAAACATATACGATCAAACTTTTTGAATTTTTCAATTTTTATGTGGTTTTGGATTTTTACTCGCACAAAACTAAAAACAAAAAGATAAGATCAAAACAAAAACAATGCATACAAATAAATGCAAGATGCACAAATGCATGAAGATATGGTATCTAATGCATAAAGGGTCCTACAAAGATCGAAAGAATTAGATCAAAGACCAAAAGAGTAAACGCTTAACCATAGGAACCCTTCCTCATCCAAACGAAACGATTGTTTGGAATGAGTGTCTCAAAAGAAGTGAGATAAGGGTTGGAAAAATGAGAACCGGAGACATACATAGTCAAGGAGTTAAGAGCATTAAACACTTTTTTCAACAACATAATATTTTCATTCAAATCTGGTTTACCCTTTTTAGCACAACTTCTAAGAAACTCAAGTTTCTCTTTTCTTTTGATTATTTTAAGAGCATGAAACTTAGAGTAATGAGGTCTTAGATGATCAAAAGCACCACAATTGTGACATATAATATGTTTAGGTCCACTAGGCTTTTTGGAAAGGGATCTAACAACATGGTTTTGTTCTCTCTTTAACTTATAACATTGAGGTCTTATATGACCAATCACACCACAATGGTGGCAAGTTGGAACAAACTTAGATCCATCCAAAATCTTAGGTTGAGACTTAAACGGAAGCTTTGACTTAAGAGCCTTTCTCTCCACCTTTTGGTTTCTTTTATGTGGAGGAATGTATACCGATTTGTCCATTGAGGTAGAACACATAATAGGCACAAAATCGGATACCATAACATGATTGCAACAAATATTTTCATCATTTTTATCAATAGGTTCAGCAATCAAACACTTGACATGCATCTTAAGAGATTCATTTTCATATTTTAGCTCATCAACAAATTTGTTAGACAAAACAAGTTTAGCATCTAAGTCCATTTTCAAACATTCAAACGCTTTCAGCTATTCAAGAGAATTTTGAGCAGGTTTCTTATATTTCTCAACCAATTTGTTGGATTCATTGAGCTTAGCAATCAAATTATCCTTTTCACAAAATAACTTGCTCAAATTTTTTTGAAACTTCTTAACATTTTTCTTCAAGGGTTTGATGTTAGGAATATCAACAACATCCAAAGATTCATGTAACATAGCATTATAATCATGAGGATTATCACTCATAGAGGCATTTTCACAAACACGTGGCATGTTACATTCATTATCAACCAAATCATATAAAGAGGCATACAAAGCACAATCCATGGCAAATAAACACAAGGGGTCAAGAATTACACTTAGGTATTTAAACCACAACAAATGTACCTGCTCTGATACCAATTGAAAGTTCAAAATGTGTATAAAATACCCTTAAACGTTTAGACCCCAAATTAAAAATTACTAATTCAAGCTTATTATCAAACAATAAATGTGCGGAACATGAACATAAGATAAAACAGAATTGATAAACAATCTAAACCATAAATAATCACAACCACAGCAGTAATTAAATGACAAAGATAAAGGGAAGACAGATGCAAACACAAGGACAACACTCGATGTGTTATCGAAGAGGAAACCGAAGCCCTCGGCGTAAAACCTCTCCGCCGCCCTCCAAGCAGTCAATAATCCACTAGAAAATGTAGTTGGGCTATATGAACAGTAATAGACCCTTTAAGCCTAATCTACCCAGTGTACCTAAGCCCTCCAAGTTTCTTGCTCCAACGATGTTACGGCGAACCTTTGTCTTTTCTAGTTTATCGAATTCCGCTATAGCCCATAGCATCAACTAATATGAATTGGTCCCTTCCTAACTGCTTCTCAAAGCACCAAAAAGCCTTCTCACAGATATGGGTATGGTGAGAAATGGATTTGGCTAAGAACCTCTCAAGGATGTAACAATGGAGAGGGTGAGAGTAGAAGAATTTGAAGAATCTCTTATGTAAAGATTGTGGATGAGTCAATCTTGTTTTTCTCTAGGGTTTCTCTCTCAAAATTCTCTCTAGAAGCTCTCTACATTTCATGAATATAAGGGTCTATATATAGTGGTGTGTGTTTGGAATGCGAAGAGTCAATTTTTCCAAAATAGAGCTGGCTGGCAACTTGGCCTCGCGACTTGACTGAGCCGCGAGTTCAAGCTGTGAGGTAACTGAAGAGCCAATCTGGACTTTTTGTCCTATAGTGCAACAGCTGGCATGACACTTCAACTTCTCTGCATGCTTGGCACTTGACCATCTTTTGGCGGCTTACTAGTCGCGAGCCACCCGCAAGTTCCAGTCACGAGTCTCTGCTTCTTTGCACAAACTTGAGCATCTCTTCACACTCTCTCACACACTACCCTTACATGATTCCCACCTAAATACAGGGTTTCTAAATGCTGAATTACAAGCAAATTTAATACAGAATAAGGCCAACAAAATGACTGATTAAATTCAACCTTACAAACATGAAGCTCAATTAAATTATATATAATACTAGATTTTCATTTAAATAGGTTCATATGACATCAAACTATTATTTGTAATTTATTGATAATGTAAATAGTCTATTCATAGGAAAATTCATAAACTTGTGAAGTGGTAAACAACTGTACTCATGGTTTTACAATATGTAGGAAAAGAATAAATTAATCAAGTAGTTTATTCGACAAGAAAATAAACGAAGTTTAAACGTGTAATCTTGTTTGGTATTGAGTTCAAGCTGAACCCATATTTGAAATAAAATTAAATAAACAAGCTTATACTTTTAGTGATAAGCTCGGCTCTACTCGTTTACAACCCCATGAATTGCTTTTCACCTTTTGTTTTATTTTTTCTTTTTAAGACAAAAGAGGATATATACTATTAAGTACCTATTATGGAGCCTTGTAATGTCAACTTTGGTTGTTTTCTTTCTTCCCCTTCCTATGTTAGGGGATAGAAGTATTAAAAGAACTTTTTCATTATAGGGTAAAATTTGGCTACAAACTTAGCTGTAGCCTAAAACTACAACTTTCACTATAAATATAAATATGATTTTATACTTTTAAAATGATAAATCTAATCATTGAATTATATGTTCTTTATGTTCAAAACACACATATCAAATTTCATGTCAATCGAATATAATTTACTATTCAATATATAAACTTATTTTTTTATGCAAAATTTTAGACTACAAAAAATTGAAATTTAAACATTTGATTGATGACATAACTATTGATTTCTAATCTTTTGGAAATTTTGTGAGCATGGACGATATAAGATATTGAGTGTAGTTGTAACCTTAGGCTAAGATTAAGTTTGTTACCCAACTCCTTCAATATATAAATATAAGAAGTTTTTGAAGTTTCCTTACCCTTGGCTCTGCCTTTGTATGTCTATAGATTTATTAGTCACATGACATAAAAATTTATAACATCTATAATCTCAAATGACAAATTGGATCCTAAACATTTTTGTTGAAAACGCTGGGAAGTGCTAGTTGAGTTACAAGAAACTTAGCCAAATCACAAATTATTAACTATTAGTTTTAAAAGAGATTTGAAAAATACAATGCTGCCCCTAACCTCTCTCCCTTCGCCTTTAACTAAAAACTTTCACAAGACACTTACGTGTAGAATCCAAAACCAAATGCAACTTTATTAGCTCCAATAATAATGTAATTTGCCCATCAAATTATATATTTTCATGTGGGAATGTCATGTGCCGCTTGGAGTGTCATCTCAAAGGCATTGATCACACACGACTTGAACTTGTGGGGATCTAAAAACCCTTTCTCTGAGCCGACGGCAACCCTCAGATTTCCCATGTAGCTTACCATTGTAATTGTAAGACTCAGCAAAACCATCGAAATTAGCATATGCTATAGTGGCTAGAAAATATATGAAATTATCTAAAATCATGAACAATGGAAGCCATTATTTTGACGCTACCGCATTGTCTATCTTCAATTTCTTGACCATACTGATAACATTTTTATGAGAATTTTTATATACCTGAGGTACTTTAATGGTCATAAAGTATAAGCCTTTAACTGGATGTTTAACCAGAGCCATTTGTTCCACTGGCCCTATCATATTTGAGATCGACATGCTCGAGTAATTTGATGCTCTATGGATGTACTTAGATGCTGCCTGCCACCACCGCATGCCCATTGCCCATAGCAAAGAAAAATTCAGAAATGGTTCTTCAAAATATCGCTTGGTATATATTTTAAACATTCTCTGTTCTTTATAAGACAAAAAATTAACTAATAATTACTCCTTGTTTAAGTACTTTTCCCCCTCTAAGATAAAGGATATATATATTGAAAACCAGAAACGTTGCAGTATCCATGAAAGGACCAAAGCCTGTAGTACAATCAGCTAGGAGCTAAAGAAGCAAACTTCTTTTAAGTACTTTTTACGTTGCTTTCATGGTACAACCAGCTAGGAGCTAAAGAAGCAAACTTAAACCTCTTTAAGTAATTTTATGTTGCTTTCATTATACAACCAACAAGGAGCTAAAGAGGCAAACTATAGCATCCCACATAAACAAAAGCCAAAAAACATGGAGCTAAAGAAGCAAACTTCTTAAATACTTTTTATGTTGCTTTAAGAGAAAAATTGTAAGAGTTTTGAATGTAATGTTAGAATCATTGAATTTAATTATGTGGCTTGCTTAACTATTTATAAACCGTCCTTAAGGTTTAAAACTTTAGACTTCTTAGGGGGAAAAAGAATTACAATTTAAAAACCTTAGTCATGGTAGACAAGTATTAGACTTTCAAATCAAGCAACGTCATCTTAAACTATATATGGTCTTTTTTAATTTAAAAAATCTAGAGATGTCAAGAGTAAAATTGTGTATGTACCTCAGGGCCTTTTAGTTTCTTCATAATCGACAATAGACAACCAGTGAAGTATACAGATGAAGAGTTTCTCTTCTTCCTGATTATTTTGTGCGCTTTCAAAACAAACTCAAGGGGGTTTGAGGATTTAAGATTTGTAAACTTTGGTATTGATACATGTAAGAGACCGAATTGGTTCCCCCATGGTGTATCGGATTCAGGTTTGATCATCTCTTTGACTGACTTGTAGCCCTTAACTGTCCTTGTACTGAGCAACACTATTGCTGTGGAATCCGCTTTGCTTGATTTCTGGCTAACCTCTTGCATATATAACCGGGTGCCAAAGAAGATTATACCAGTAATTACATCATTTATGGTCTGCACTTGAGAATATATTATTCAATTGAGCAAAAATAAACTAATTCTAACCAAAGAACCAAATGAAAACAAGCTTTTCAAGTTTTAGTCCAATCATCTGTCAATATTGAATGAATGGAAAAATATGAAGAAAAGAATAAGAAAATGAAGGGTTTTCTAGGTGAGCAAGAGCAATCAAAAATTTGATCTCACCATCAAAAATCTGATAGCTTAGAGCAATGGCATAAGTCTCTCTAAAATAGGGTAAGGGAAGAAAACCCATCCCCGCTCCCTACATTAGCTTTCCTATCCCTTCTATATATTTTGGGGTTTTCCTACAAATTGCTCCCTATCTTTAGGGAGCAATGTTCATTCCCCAAATCAAGATTTTAGTAGTTTTTGTATTGCGGTAATTGTGATAAAGAAAATTTTGTGTTTTGAAAAGTGAGAGAAATAATAATAAAATAAATGATGAAATAATATTTAAATAAAATAGGGTTTAGAATAGGAAATTTCATGTGGCTGTTTTGAAAATTGATTAATTAAAATGGAAAAAATAAGTTTTGATTCTAAAATAAGGAGAAAAATTTAGGTAAACTGATGTCATTACTCTTACTAGTTGGTAACTCGAGTTTCACTAATTAACAATGGGTTTGAAATTCTAGGACCCAATACAGTTGTGCTAAATGACGAATTGGTGGGTAATCCAATAAATCCTTATATATATATATATATATATGTTAATCTTACCACTCGAAGCTTGTCCTTAATAAATTTGATATGATCAAGAGAGAATGTCACAGTTGATATTGTAATTGGTTGAAACTCCACTCCTTTTTTCCCAGACCTTATTGGAGTTCGATCATCTTCAATCAAATTGCTCTTTAACATGCTCCATCCAAAATCATGCATAGTGTTAAAGATCAAGGAAACGAGTTGGGACACCCCTCTGCTTAATCTGTCACTTTTTGACTTTGAGCGTTGGCGATAGGGAAATGTTAGAGGAAGAGAAGGATTATCAGCTCTTTGCATACTAGAAAGAAGTGCACCCATGAGAGAGTAGCCATCACCAAGAGCATGGTGAAGCTTGAATATGATAGTACCAGCTGCATTGCTTGTTGGATATTTAACAATGTGAATCTCCCATAGTGGTTTGTTCTGTGGAAAATGGCTCATTGCTATCTTTGATATGTAGTCATCAAAATATTCGTCATATGAATCAGGTGACAATCCAAGAGGGAAATTGGGAACGTTAATGTGGTCTTCAAGCTTCACTTCTACTCTTTTCCATTGTTTCTCACCTTTTTCACCTGTAACCTGTTTTCAAATTCTCACTACTTAGTGCCGTTTTTTAAATAGGCTAAAATAACTTCTTCTTTTTGCTTAAATACTAATAAATTAAAGAACATAGTATTCTGGAAGACTGGAAGAAATGTAAATAATTACAAAATCATGAATATAACAACTTCGTAAATATGCCATAGGCTTAATACTTTCCTAGTTAACCATATATAGCTTTTGCCCGCGAATAACAACTTCATCTAATCAAACTGAGAAATTAAGAAATTTATGTGTAATATAAAAGGGGAGAGAGAGAGAGATGAGCACCATAATGGAGGAGAAACGAGGATTGATGGGGAGGAACACATCTTTGAGCAATGACATTCTGGAGGGCAGGTTGTTGATTGGAATCTCAAATTCCATAACAGCAATAATGGATACTGATAGCACAGAGCTGTTGAAGTACTGTCCAGTAGGACTTACTGGCTCCAATCCTTCCTCGGACTCCATTATTTGTAATGCGATCACTCAGGACAAAGGAAAACAATTTTTGCTTCACAGGTTCCTTTTTCTTTTTTTCTTTTATGAGTTTTTAGCTTCACAAGTTGTTGCATATGTCCAAGGACTCAACCTAATTTGCATTACTGTCCACATTGAAAGGTTAGACAGGTAGCAGAGCAGAGAGGGCTAATGCATGCGTGGTGGAAATTCACAAGATAAATAAAGGAAACAAGTACCGTTTTTTTTTTTTTTTTTTTTTTTTTTTTTTTTTGCTAATAAGAAGAAACAATTACATTTAAATAAAAAGGTAGTCCTTTTTCAAAAGAAAATACAATTGATTTTTTTGATGAACAAGAAAATACAATTGATATACAAGGACAAATAAAGAGAATAAATAAATAGCAAAGCAATAAAAATTACAGGACATGCACCTATGGAGTAGCTGAAAACAGAGTAATTACAATCCCACTACCCACCTTGGGCAGAGTGGTACTTCCCCAAGTCTTAAAGCTTATGGGGTTTGAGAACCCAAGTTCGTGGTCTTGAGTGGGGAGAGGCGGGGGTAATATATTAGATTCATTAGATTAGGATTTCTAACTAAGCTCAAAAATTTTTTTTTTTTTTTTTTTAAATCCCAAACATCAACGAGCAAAATAGTAAGAATTTGTACTAGCAATTATTGAAGAGAAGTGTAGGTTGGCTGGGATCAACTAACTTGCAGGGTGGGAGCTATTCCTAAGAGAGGAGTGAACAAGATTTCTCTGATGCTATGCGTTTAAGAAAAAATTTATCAATTGCATATACACTGTATGTGGAGTCTCAACCTAGAGAATAGGGCTTCTCCTGATATTGGGACATGAGAAGTTTTGCCTTGTCTACTGTTTTTGTGTATAGGACAAGGAGTCAGGAGTGTCATCAGTGGCCCTTGTCGTTTCTTCATGCTCTGTATGATTGCTTTCTTCCTCCTTAATCCTTTATGTTACCCAAAAGCTTGGAATGACTTCTAATCTAAGATTGGAATGACTTTTAGATTACAAGTCATATCTAGTGGGCTAAGCAACAAGATGAACCCAAAAGGATTAAATGAGTTATCAATACCTGGTAAAGTTATACGTTTACCCAAAAAATATTATTATGGGTTTGGTTGAAATACCGTTCTCAAAAATAAAAATAACAAACCTCAACTTAAACAATTCCAAATTTAGGACTTTAGATTAGGCCGAATTGTAAAATGAACCCTGAAAATTTTGGATTAATTACAAATAGACTCTATGTTACCAGGTTTGTATTATTGACTCATAATATTTGTTCACTACATTGATCGTGTGGACTACACATGACCACTATATAATAAAATAAAATAAATTATTTTTATTAAATCTTACTAAAAAAAATTGTTTTATATGTTTTTTCAGTTCCTCTATCCTTAGAGTTTCTAATGCTCTCTCTCTCTCTCTCTCTCTCAAAATAATTTAGTCATTAAGGGTTGGATCCCTTACTCCTTCTCTTACCGAGTGTAGTCATTCAATACATTCATTTGATTACAACCAACAACATCCATAATGAAGACATTACCTAAATGTAGAACAAATACAAATCTAGCATATTCAAAACAAAAACATTTACACATGAAATTGGGAGAAAAAGACTAAAAAATTGTAGTTCGAATGTTGAATATTTAGATTCTTTTTTTTTTTTTTGGAGAGAGAGAGAGAGAGAGAGAGGAATTTAGAGGCTCAACATTTGGATTCACTTATGCACAAAAAAATTGGAATCCATGTATGTATAAATTGTTTCATGCAATCCCGAATGTGTAATTTATTTGGCTATTAGTATTAAACTAGTATGTAACGCGTGCTACCACACGGAAATGGATATATTATTAATCATGAGTTTATTCATGTTTAAAATGCTCAGTTAAGTCTAAATTCATAGGATTTCAATAAAGGGAAAAATAGACCTAACCGTACCCATTCTTCTTGAACTTTGGATTGCCTCAAAGGCTTGGCCTTTCCACCTACAAACCCAAAAATAAATAAAGAAACATTAACAAAGAGTGGAGTCAAGATCTCATGGGGAATCTATACTTGAAATAAATTGATGATAAATGATATTAAAATCGAATCAACAGAGAGTCAAAGGAACCTACCCAATAATGGCTCTAGCGATGCGACGACAGAAGAAATAAAGTTTCACAAAAGAGGGTAGAAATAGACCTTTGCAAGAGTTCTGCTATATGTATGGAGTGCCTCATTCTTGTCCCTTGTAGACAAATAGAAAAATAAAATAATACAATTTTACATTCCAAACAACAATCATAAGTATAATAAGAAAAGGGTAATACAAATCAAATAGTTGGCATTCAATACTCAATCTAGTTTGGAGTATTCATTAAATTAGAAAGTTAACATTGACACCCAAACTAGTAGATACAAAAATTTGAAGAAAAAAAAAAGACACCAAAATCAAAAGGAATTAAAAAAACAAATGATAAATAAAAATAAATAAATAAAAACTGGATTGAGTATCTCGGCAATACCTTCAATGGATGTCAACCCTAATCTAAATGGGTTTCAAACGTCTTTGATCATGCCCTTTATTTCTTCGTCATTCAAGCTTAATCAAAACCAATAACCCAAATACCTAAATTAATAAAAATCAACCCAAAATAACAAAACCTAAATCATATTTGATACCAATTTTTATTGTTTAAAGATACTTGTATCAAATATCAATAGTGGTTTAGGCAGTATATATTTGTGGCAAGAGGCTGGGTTAAAGGTGGGAGATGGTCTAACATGGTGGTGGTCCTTAATCTCTCCTTCACAATGCCTTACAACTCTCTCCCTCCCCCTGTCTCTTATGAAATCAGTGATTTCATTGGGTATAAAAATAGTCTCTTTGGTTTTCACGTTTGACTGCAAAATCAAGAAAAAACTTACTCATCTATACAACATGTGGAGCTAAACTATGAAAAGAATTTTCAATGCCATTAATCATCAATCATCAGCATGACAACAGTAAACCTTTACTGAAACCTTTTTTTTTTTTTTTTATTGCACCCAATGGGTCTTGAACCCATGATCTCACCCTCCACTAAGAACTTATAAGGGGAGAGGTGCTAGGTGGCTAGAGAAGAATTCAAATATGCCCTTAAAGCAATTAAAGATTATTCTTCCTTTAAGTTTCTTCATAGCAGACCTTTAGTTGAGGAGGAATCTAGAGATATCAAATCATGACAGGAAAAGTAGGGAAATAGAGCACTCATCTGTACAACATGTGGAGCTAAACTTAAAAAAGAATTTTCTACACCAAAATAAACTGCAACAAATAAACGGGGAAAAAGATGTCACATTTAGGCTCAAATGCAACTGAGCCATAAACTTGAAATTATATAATGCAAATCAGAATTTTACCAGTTAGAATATATATAACTCTTAATCTTTTAATCGTCCAACAAGAATCAACCCAATGGTAACTGCTCCATATATGCAAAGAAGGAAATGTCTGCAAATCATTAAAGAAGCATGTAAAATAAATAGAACCTGAAAAACAATCATAAAATAAAAATCAGAGAAGAACAAACAGATACAACATATTGCCTTACATCTCAAATAAAGTTACAATAATTGATACAAAAACATAGAAGAAACATCAAGGAAACTTCTCACTGATTGACGCTATTTAAAACTTGGAACGAAAGTTAAGAAAATAGTTTGGAACTTCTCCACTATTGTGCCATGAATTTCAAAATTTTTATATAGCATAGAAAGTATGTCTTCTTTTTCCTAATCACCTCACAATCTTGGCCATGAGGATTAAATGGTCAAATTTCCAAACAGAAGAAAATTAAAGCTTTGTTCAAAGGCCCATCTCATAACATTAACTGTAGAGATAGATTTGCTACCCCTCATTATCAACATCTTCCAAGAAGGAGGCACTAACTAAAATAATGAACTATTTTATGTAGCCAAAGAAGGCTATTTACCATAGCATATATCTAGAAAGTATAAACTCTGTTGCAAATCAGATATTACTCACCACAAAAGAAAAGCCATAAAGTAGCCAGTGTTTCTCTCCCTTATACAATTATTCTGCACCAATGAAAAGCTAAGTAGAAATTGAAAGTAATATTTAACAATTAAAAACCAAACCATCTCACCACAAAAGATTAAAAAATAATAAACAAAATAGTTTGATATTTTACCATCCATCCACAATGATGGTCAAAGTGAGCAACACAGCGATCACAAATGCTGTAGTGCTTGGATTTGGCAGGTCTGAACCAAAGGAGGAAACAATCATTATTAAAAGAATTAAATGAAAGTTTCCAAAGAAATCTCTACGACTCTCTCCCTCCTCTTGTCTCTTGTGAAATCAATGATTTCATTAGGTATAAAAATAGCCTCTTTGGTTTTCACGTTTGACTGCAAAATTAAGAAAAAACTTAATTAGCACAGTAACTCACTTGACTCGATACATAGAAGTGGTTTTAATGAGAATGTGCTCACATGCATTTAGCCACATGGAGCAAAATTCAACTTCAATTTCAGATTCTAATTGAACAATTGGAAGGATAATTATGAACTGATCGCCGCATAGATGTAGACACATGGCACAAAATTAGAGCTCTAATTTGGAATTGCAATTTGAGTTTCTCTTTGCTTCACCTATTATTATATATATAGATTTCTAATCACCTCTTCCAAATAAGGCGATGCCAAGAGAAAATATACCCTACTGTGGTATTAAAGAATCCACTCACGTATCAAGTCACCATAGTCAGAATTGGTTTTAGAAGATCGCGAGGGTGTGGGTCGATTCGTCAAGGTAGCAAACAAATTCCACTCTTGCTAGATTGCCTTCGTTCAATCTCCCATAACACACCCTAGCCTCGCTTGCCTGAAACATATGATTTACTAGCAATTGCAAGGGTTTACTCAGACTTCCGTAAGTGGTCACATGACTACACACACGAACCATAAACTCAAGACTTATAATAAATATTATAACAAAAATAACACAATGGTCCACTTAATTAATTAAATTTAAATGTTAACCATGGTTATGTCCTTTTTCACCAAACTTCCAACTTCAACTACAACTTGGTCCTCACAATTCACAAAACCAAACAATTCATTTTCTCCTCACAATTCAATTGTATATAATAAATATAATAATTTATAACATAAAGACCCAAGATGCTTGCTTGTCTTAATGATTACTGACAAAATTTCTGGCGTAGGGGGGCTTGGCTTGGAGTCCCCATGCTTGAACCGTCTCAATCCGGTTTGGTTATGAATCAAATTGTATTGAACCAAACAACTTCTACAACAACATTATTAGTCATCAATAGCATCTTCTCAAGCACTAATGAAAATAAGTTTAAAAGGACGGTATATTATTATGTTCACTCTATCCGTACTCTGAACATTTTAAAGTATACAACTTTACATACGTGGCCAAAGGGGGCCGCCGCCTAATTATAACACTATCTAAATTTTCAATTTCAAAAAAAATAAAATAAAAAATTGTCATCTATATAACATTTTTACACTATTTTGATAATAAATTATAAATGGCAAGTTATTGTTGGTTTTAATTTAAAAACTACCATTTATATTTTTTTTTTACCCACCACTTAAATCTAAAATGGCAAGATTTAGGCTACTACTATAATGATTAAGTCATTTTGTAGTAATACTCTGATTATGTAATGTATTATAAACTTATTTAAAAAACTCTATATTACTTTTGTGTTTATATATTCTAATAAGTAATACTATTACCTCAAAAAAATGACAAAATTTATTGTGAAAGTGTTGTAAAAATATGACGTCCATAACACGTTTAAAAAAATACAAATACAGTAATTATCTGGACAAAAACAGTGTTGTGAAGGTGTAGTATTTATTTTTATAATTATCTCATAAAATAAAGGAAATAAAGGAGACAAAAAGGGGTTCAAATTTTTTCTCTTCCTCGTTAACAAAAAAATTTATTTGGCTTACTTTGAATTTAATGGTGGAAGGAGGCTGTGTTCCGTGCACTTGTCTCCTTCGTCTTCAAAAAAAACAACACCAGCTGATTTGCATTTGGGCTAATAGGTGGGTCTTTATAATCTTTTCAGTTTCTCTCCTTTCTCTCTCACTCTCTCTTATTAACTTTTTCATCTTTCCTTAAGTTGTTTTATTCTACTAATTTCTCAATACAGATTGCTAAGCTTTGACCTTTTACTACCCAATTGTAAGAGGATGACCTCTAAGTGTGTGGTGAAAAAATCAGACATTTAAAAAGGTAAACACTATTTTAACTACCCCCCATAACTATTCCCCACGTGTGTGACGTGACTCCTCTTCCATTCCTTTTTTTTTTTTTGGTTCATTTTTTTAGAAAAAGAAGATCCTTTTTTGTTTTGTTTAATTGTACATATTCTATAATATAACATATAAATCGCCTGCTATATCATATAAGTGTGCACCCATGAGTCCATTTATACAAAAAAATTTGGCATCTCCCTAAGTGGCAAACTATTAATGGTTGGTAATAAAATAAAAATAAGAATTAGTAAGAGCTTACCAAATCAATATTATGAGAAAAATTGTGAAAATTATTATGTCTACAGCATTGCTCATCATATAAATATAAAATGTAATATTTTATTGGTTATCTAATTTATTTTTGGGCATTCACCAATTGTTTTTCTAATTTTTAAATATCTTTTTTCTATTAATAATTTTTAATCTTAATCATGATACTTATTAATATATAATTTAATTTAGAAAACTAAATTTATGAAAAATTTAAATAATATAGATTTATATAAACTTAGAGTACTAGCAATATCAGGTGTGCCAAATACCAAATATTTGGTATTTGGTACACCAAACACCAAAAAAGCTACCTCATCACATGTTTCAAATTCTAAAACTTTTAGCATGGGTGAATAGTACTATTCACAAATTTTACAATTTTTATTGTTTTGTATTGGGATGAGTTTTAAGTAAATATTATTTTAATGTGTTGTATATTATTTTAATGTATGGAATTAAAGAAAAAAAAAACATGTAATGCAAGGTGTATTGTAAAATTGTGTACTAAAATAATAAAATAGACTTTTCAATGTGTTAAAATGGCATACTTTTGCAACAGCTGATGTTAATGTGCTTAAACTTGACAAAAACTTTTGACACTTAATTTTTTGCACCCTATAATTACATTGAAAAAAAAAATTTAATCATTTCATGTTATAGTCGCTATCCCACCCCAACACACAAAATCTTAACTCAGCCATTGTTTACATCAATGGCGAAGCCACTTGAGGACCTAAAGGAGCCTTCCCCCCCCCCCCCCCCTAAAAGTTTTGAAAAAGTTTAACAAAAAATTAAAATTTCCTAAATAGTTTGAAAACTTTTTAAAAACCTTAATATACATATATATTTAAGAAGAAAGTTTAAAAATAAACATAATTTTCATTTAAATAAAATACAATCTATAAATATATATGTCAACAAATTACAATAATTCAACATTCAACATCTTTAAAAATGAATATTTTAACAATTATCTCAACAAATAAAAGGGAAAAAAATTCTAATTTTCATCCCAACCCAATACATCTAGGGCTTGCTTGTATACAGCAATAGAAAAATTGAAAAGTCAAAAACTTTGTTGCTGCGCTGCACCACTAAGTCTTCCACACAGTTGCAGAAAAAATCTTTCTCACACAGGTGACTCTCTCTCTCTCTCTCTCTCTCTCTCTCTCTCTCTCTCTCTCCGTTGGGGACTTGGCTTTTTTTTCTTTTTCTTCTTTGCCTTCTTCTCGCCACTGCCTTTGCCTTCTTCTTCTTCTTCTTCTTCTTCTTCTTTTCTTTTTTCTTTGTTTGCCTTCTTCTTTGCCTTCTTAGCTTCTTCTTCTTTTTTCTTCTTTTTTTCTTTTCAATCTTTTAGTTCTTTTCTTTTGAGACTTTTAGTTTGTTTATTATTTGTACTATATGTTCAAACTACTACTAGACAAGAAAGAAGAAAGAGTGACTCAAATTTTGATTTGTCATTGACTTTGTCAGTGTCGTGGGCCCCTCAATTTGTGTGGCCGTGGTTGTGCTGTGGGCCCTAACCCCTCATCCTTGACTATCACACTGTGCAGTGCTCTATCTATGCCCCTACTTTAGACCAGCTGACCCATAAAACTCTTTCCCAGGTTAGGTACACTTTTCCTGGTTTGGTAAAAGAATTTTAGTATCGTTGTTTAAAGTGTTGTGGAAATACTTGTGGGTTAAAAAATGTTGTGGAAATACGTGTTATGGTGTTTAAACACTAAAATTGTTGTTTAAACAACAATACCAAATAGACCCTATATATCTTTAAAAAAATTTATATTTGAGTTTTAACTGGACTAGTATTAAAATATTTTTTTGATTTAAACTTTGGTAATGAAGTTTACATAAAAGTAAACTTCATGGATTTATTGAAAAGAGTAAATCCATGACCAAATGTTAAGATCAAATACTACATTGTATGTGCCTCAAGGCCTCTAAGTTTATCCAAAATCATTAACAGGCTACCAGCTGTGAAGTAAATAGCTGAAGAATTTTTCTTCTTCTTGATGATCATGTTGTGTGCTCTCAACACAAACTCAGTTGGATTCAAGGATTTAAGATCGGCAAACTTTGGTATTGTTATATGCAAGAAGCTGAATTTGTTGCCCCATGGTGCATTTGAGTTAGGTATGACCATCTCCTGAACTGACTTGTAGCCACCAACTGTCCTTATATTGAGCAACATAACTGCTATGCATTGTGCTTTGCTTCAGTTATGACTTATCTCTTGCATGTACAATCAGGTGCCATAGAAGATTATACCAGTAATTACATCGTTTACGATCTGCATTTGAGAATATAACATTCAAATAAAATCTTAATAAAATGAGTCTAGAATTTTATATTCTTTGTTAGGACATATGTGATTCAATATTAGGAACATATGTCAATATAAAATTGGCTAATCCTTTGACAAAACATACTTTACTTGTAATTGGGTAAATTTATAATGTGTTTAATGCTTCAAGAAATAAGGTTTTAAAATCAAGTGTTAAAGCCATGCAAGTCTGTCCAAGAAACAAGTGAAGAAGTTCTGGATTTTAAGACTCGACAGCTAGTATCTATCGATGTTTAAAAAGCTGTTGAAGCCCGATGCTCAACAGCTAGCTCAACAGATAAGCTATCATCGAGGTTTATGAAAATCAATTTTTCAAAGCTGATTTCAATCCAATCTGTGAATAGATGTTTGGGATTTTTTTTCTCACAATCCTAAACATATATAAGGATTATTTTAAAGGCCATCACAGCTGATGCAACTCAATGCAAAATTTTTTCATAAGCATATTGTGAACCGAAGACATATGCCCTAGTTCATCTTTCTATTCAAGAAGCTGTTGTGTTTGTACACCGTAGAGTTTTGTAACAAAGGAGTTTCGTGATCTTCATCGTGTTGATGAACTGAAGAACTTTGTAGCCAACATCTTTCTCAAGTTTGTGAGTAAGCCACGTACTGGGATCCGCACATCGAATTGGTTAGTCACATACTGGGAGCCGTGCATTAAAAGGAGAAATTGTCACTACAAAATGAGTCCAATTGGGTATTGAGGTAAGGGTTCAACTATAGGTTAGTATAAGGTACTGGGATTCCTTTACTTGTAACCACTTGTTGTGATAATATTGAATTCTCGAAAGTGGTGATCTCAAAATCACCTGGTGGGGTTTTTGCCGTATAGGTTTTTTCCATTTGTAAACAAATCACCGTGTCAGTTTAATTTCTGCTACATTTAATTATTTGGTGATTTGTTTATGCTACTACGCTTGTTGCATGCAAATTGAATTAATTAATTAATTTGGCTAATTAATTGGAGACATTTTTTTTCTTTTCCACATGAGAATTTATAATAGAAAGATAGGTTATGTTCAAATATAAGAAAATTATTCTAATAATAATGCTAGCTTATGAAAACTTTCATATAAAAAATGAAAAAAGTTTACTTCCAAATCGGTTTGAAGGATTTTTCTTCCAACCCACTGCATAGCGGTGTACTTCTAATTACATGACATTTTTTTTATAAATTATGTGATTTGTTTAAATAATATGTATGGATATAGTCTTATAAATCATTATGTAGTGGAAAGAAACTTCTTCTAACTGGCTTGTCCTTGTAGGTAAGGTCATAGGGGGAAGACCTCACACATCACTCATGACTCATGAATCAAGACTCCCATTCAAAACCTAATACTCATGAGCAGTATCTAAACAAACCCTAATTACTATTAATGGATAATTTGTATAAAAATATGCTAATCTTACCACTCCAGGTCTGGACTTGATAAATTTGATATGATCAAGAGAGAATGTCACAGTTGATATTGTCATTGGTCGAAACTCCACTCCTTCACCCCCAAACCTTATCGGTGACTGATCATCTTCAACAATGCTAAACTCCACTCCTTCACCCCCAAACTCCACTCCTTCAAATAATGCCAAAAGTAGATCCCCTAAAGCTACCAATAAGAAATCTGCACAAATATAAAAAGACTACATTAAAATCATCAAGTGTAATATAATACAATTAGTTTCAAAGCCTTCATTATCTCAAAAACAATCTGCCCAAACAAAATATAAACATCATGCCATAGGATCATGTGCATAATAATACATAGAGAGAGCTGGTGGCAAAAGGTCACAAGCATTAAAAATCATGTGCATATTGCATAGTTCCTAATTGTCAATTCTGGCTCCCAAAACCTCCAGTACATTTCAGGACATAGAGGCAGGAGTTAGCCATGATTTGTGGAGCTATGTCCTTCAATGTCTAGTTGGTTTGGAATAGCAATCACACCATAGAAATGTATTTAAGCACTAATATGATGACTACAGCATCAAAGGAACCCATGTTTTGATAAATGCTATGCATCTATCAAAAAAAAAAAAATTGTTTTGATGAATGCTTTGCAATTGGCCATATTATCCTCTAACTTGGCCCACTCAACTAACTTAATCAATGTAGCATATTGCTAAACCATTGCATTTGGGCATATACATATAGACATATATGGGAAGTATATAGAGTAAGATATTAAAAGAATTAGTTTCAAATGATACATAAAAAATGAAGTGTTTTAACTTAAAGATAAAGTACTAACCAATAAGTTATTTAACTTGCAGATGAACCACCCTCATAGGTAAAAACGTCATCATAACCCTTGCTCCTTAAAAAATTAAGAATATTCTTTTGGACCTCATCTTGCTTAGCTCGCGCCACTTGCTCCTTAGCTCGCTCCTCTTTGTCCCTAGCTCTTGCCTCTTTAAGCTCAATTATCTCATTTTCTAACCGATAAATATACTCCACCAAAGAACTAGATAAGGCAGTGGTTACTAGAGAAGAGTAAGGTCTCATGCCAAGTCCTTTTACAATACCGGATTTCTTCTTAAAAACCAAGTTTGAGATCTCCTCTTATGTAAGGGGAATTGCATTAGGATCTTGACAATGATCCTCTTGCACTTTGAGAATAGTTTCCTACCATTTGAAAAAGAAAAAAACAAGCAATCACAACATTAATACTACATATGTTATAGTTTTACAAACATGATAAGGATGGAATAATAGGGATTGAATGATACACATACATATGTCGCTTCATCCTCATGGTGTATCCACTTATTTGTATTTTGATTGAAATGAACATATTTGTAGACTTTTGCCAATTCAGGAACTTGACCGCCATTATTATTTGTCTAATTAATTAACATTCGAGTGTGTGTTAGTTATAGTTAATTAATCACAACATGTAACATACTAAGGTTCAAGAAAATTAAAAAAAAAAAACACGCACCTCCTCATCAACCCTAACAACAAGTGCCTTTATCCCGCATCTATGTTTGCCCGAAGTTTTGCTCCTATTTTCAAAGTTTGCTCTTGATTTTTCCTAATAAAGAACATTCAAGATATTTATTAGATCATGAATAAAACAATATACATTGACTTCATCTAAGTATTAATCTAATCATTTGACAACATAATATAGTAAATATTGGATAATAATAATATACGCATAATTAATTTACCAGTCAGTCCTTATTGGTCCATTTCCCTTCAATGAATCCAGTCCACTGCTCAAGTGTCGCATTCTTTGGTGGGTGGCTTCTTGGATAGTCAGCGCCAAGAGATTGTACGAGCTTTTTATAAATCTGATACAACTTGTTAGAGCTACAACTCAATAATCTTCCACATTTTGTATTTATTGTTTTCGTTACCAAGTTGGAATCTCCTTCTAGCTCAAACTGATCCTGTAAAATGAAGTATATATGTATTATAAAAATATTATTATATGAATTTAATATGCTTAGTGACAACAAAGACGAGTTAGACACTATCAATGTAAATTTACTACGATATTTTGAAGCACCACATCTCTAGTAGCAGCATCAATATTTTTCCAATTTTTTACGTTGTAACTGGACAAATTACTTCGCACTTGTACGCCAATTTGATTAACAAGCTTGCACGCATTCTTCCCAACAGGAGCATCATACTCTGCAACTATACGTATTGGTAGTTTACCACTTTTTTCAACAAGTGCCCGTACTGCTATACCACGTGTTGCTCCATGGGTATTTTTGCTAGTAGGTCCTATTTAAAAATTATTAATGTTAAAAAATTATACATTCTATGTACATTAAGTATAATCTCAATAGTAAAAACAGGGTGCAGTTGTAATTAAGTATGTTCTATGTAATTACCAGTCGTGCTAGTTAATGCGTCGATAGCCTCCGCACTAGAAGAACTTTGGGCGGGAGGATTTGCTTCAGGAGGTGTTTCCATGGATTGAACTGTAGATTGGACCATCGGGATAAATACCTCACCTCGCGAGCGTGTAAGTCGTCCTAGTGCCATCTGTAACTAACAAACATACATATAATGGAACAACAAAGTCATTACAAATAATAGAACAACAAAGTTATTTTCTATTGTACCCTATGGAACATCTATTGTACCTTATGGATTAAAGAGTTAGATGACTCAATATCATTCTCATTGTCACCAATAGGTGGTACATAATCATCATTTACCACAACACTAGCTCTACTTCTTTTCCCTTTTGCACAATTGGACTGAGCAGAATCCTTTCGAGAAGTTGAAATGTGCTTCAATCCCAAAGCATTAATTATCTCTTGGTTTTGCCTCATTCTATCCAATCTTGCCATCTCATAACTTGGTATATTATAAGTGTATTTGGCCTTTTTGGACATTTTTTGAAACTATGTATTGACATGAAAGATAAGTACAATTGTTACTAACTTAACATCATAGTCCACACCATATCCATATCAAGCAATTCACAAGTGCAAAATTTGAACACAATTGCTGCTAACTCAACACAACAAATGACCACATCAAATATCCATATCAAGTTCAAGATAAGTACAAAACATCTCAATAACAATTACTACTAACTTTACATATCATAGTCCACACCATTGTCCATATCAAGCAATTCATAAGTGCTAAATTTGAATATAATTGCTACTAACTCAACACAACAAATGACCACATCAATATCCATATCAAGTTCAAGATAAGCACAAAACATCTCAATAACAATTACTACTTAAACAAGCATAAAACTTTAAGACAAACACACAACATTTAAGACAATTGTTATGAACTCTACATATCATAATCCATATCGACATCAACATTAGGTATGTCATGCTTTTCATTTTGATTAGCGTCTTCTAAAGTTTTACCTTCAGGAACTACCTCAGTTTCAACATCACTCATACAATACTCAATAATATTGTCTTCAACATTGATAGTGATAACATCAACAATTGCTTCTTGTTGGAATGCATCACTATCTTCTATATTATCATTGGATTCTCCACCCTCGACTTCCGAGACATCAAACACTCCCCTATGTTGGATGCATTGCACAATTTTTCAAGGGTCACGCAATTTGGTATCTTGAAGATAAAAAACTTGTTTCGCTTGACTAGGAAGTATAAAAGGGTCATTTTGATACCACCAACTTGTAACATCAATGCTCGTGCAGTGTGCATCGATTCTTATTGTTCTTCGTCAACCATTGGTACCAGTATTGTACCATTTACACTGGAACAAAACAACTTTATAGCGAAACATATTCTCTAATTCCCAAATTTTGCACACATGACCATAGAAGCCATGCATTTCTCCCTCATGGTCCCCTTCGGTACATACACCACTGTTTTGGGTTACACGACGATTGTCTAGGTCCCTTGTATGGAACTTAACACCATGGACCATACAAACTGTGTACTCCTTCACATGTGGCTTAGGACCATTTGCTAATAACCATAACTGTTTAGTAGCTTCTGATGACTCGTTAACTTTCAATCTATTCATCTATAATGACACACAAGTGATATTAATTAGTAATAAGCAATGACGAATAAATTTAAATGTTTAAATTTATTAGTGTGTGATTAAATTTCAAATGTCTTACACGTTCTCTGAACCACTTGGGTAACTCTTGTCGTTGGATTTGAGTTATGGCTTTTCCAGTAGGATTATGCAATGTGCTTTTATGTTAACTGTTAAAAATAAGGTGATTTATTTTCAACTAAGCATTGCAGATAATATTCAAAACTTGATCAAACAATATATGCATATGAAATCACATACTTTAAATAAGGCTTTAGCTTAGGACTATTGTACAACAAGTACCAATGAGCAGTGTCAAGCAATGCACGAGACAAGTCGCCATCATTCCGCCTACCACCTGTAGGTCAAGCAATCTGTAAAAAAACTATCAATCCTTCGCTAAATTCACCAAAATCTTCATTTCTTTCTCTTCGGTTATGCACAGTTTCGATCCCATCAATATACAAAGACCAATTGTTAATACATTCTTTAAGTATGTAAGCATCTGCAATCGAACCTTTTGGTCGAGCTCGATTGGAAATGTATCTTTTCAATTTTCCAAGGTACCTACGAGGAAAAAATACGCACAATATGTGATTTTATACCACGTGGGAAAGATGCAATTGATGAATGCATCAAAGGATCTAATTACCTTTCAATTGGATACATCCACCGATATTGTACCGGGCCTCCTAGAATTGCTTCTCGAGGCAAGTGAACAGCAAGGTGGACCATAACATCAAAGAATGCTGGAGGAAAGAACCTCTCAAGCTTGCATAGTATAAGAACTATACGTTCTTCTAGTTTTTCCAATTCACTCCGCTTTAGAGTCCTTGAGCATAAGTCTTGGAAGAAGTTGCTCAACTCAAACAATACAATATTGATGTCCTTATCTGCAAGCCCTCGTAACCCAATTGGAAGAATTCGTTGTAGTAGCACATGACAGTCGTGGCTTTTTAAACCAGATAATCTACCATTTTTTGCATTCACTGACCTTGATATGTTGGCTGCATAGTCATCCGGATACTTGACTGATTTCAAAAAATCATAAAAACCATCCCTTTCATTGGGGCTTAATGAAAAGAAAGCCCGAGGCTTGTCATATGATCCATCAGGGCGTTGTTTCAAATGCAACGTGTGTCTGAAGTTCATATTTTGCAAGTTTATCTGTGCCTTGTCAATGTCCTTGTTTTTCCCCTCAATGCCCAACAAAGTACCACAAGTACTCTCACTAATGTTCTTCTCCACATACATGACATCAATGTTGTGCTTAAGCTTCTTATTTTTCCAGTATGGAAGCTTGTACAAAATACTTACCTTTGACCAATTTGGCTCCCCAATGAGTTGTCTCTTCTTGTTACTTGAATACTTTCCTAAATTTATATTTGGCATTCTATCTAGCTACTCTTATATCTTTTCCACTTGTAACTCTAAAGATCTCTTCCGTTTCTCCAGTAAGCCATTATGCAACCGACTATGTCTCCAACGATGTTCCATAGGCAAATAAGCTCGATAGTTAATGAATCCAATTTTACTTTCCAAGGCTTCTGAATATGGTTCATCATTGCAAGTGTAACAAGAAACAAGAATGATAACCCTTTGTCCTCCACCCGGCCACGTTACCAAATCTAGGATAGTCATGTATTGTCCACAACAAAGTTGCACACATCTAGAAATGCTCTTTACTATAAACATCATAAGTTTCTACACCTTCTTCCCACAACTCCTTCAACTCATCAATCAATGGTTTCAAGTAAATATCAATCTCATTTTCCGGTTGATGGGAACCAGAAATAAGTAAAGACAACATAAAATATGGCTCTTTCATAACCAGCCAAGGCGATAGGTTATAGGGGATAAGTATGACAGGCCATATACTATAGTTGTTGTTCATATTCTCAAAATGGTTAAATCCATCTGTAGCCAACCCCAACCTTACATTGCGAAGTTCGAGGACAAAATCAAGATATTGCAAATCAAACTCCTTCCACTCCTTACTATCAGCCGGATGCCTCATTATCCCATCATCCACACGTTTGTCTATATATCATCTCATGTCTTTAGCTCTTTGGCATGACATGTACAATCTCCTCAGTCTTGATGTCAACGGGAAGTAACGCAATACCTTATGAGGAATCATCTTACCTTGGGCACGTGTATCCTTGTACCTAGGCGCCTCACACACCGGACATTTATCAATGTTTTCATTTTCCTTTCAAAATAGTGCACAATCATTTTTCATGCATCTATATGCTCATATGACATGCCCAAGTCACGTAATATCTTCTTCACTTCATAAGTTGACCTTGGAACCAAGTTACCTTTCGGTAAAACCTTTGTCAGCAATTATAGCATCATATCAAGTCTCTTATTACTCAAGTTAGTCATTACCTTTACATTCAACATCTCAATAACAAACTTTAAGATACTATAATCAGTGCAACCCGGATATAACTCACGCTTTACATTTTCCTTAAGTTTGTCAAAATGACACACCTCCTCATCTTTGGTTGCATTTCTTGGTTCCCCTCTAATTCGGTCACCTACCAAGGCATTGATACCATCCATATTATCACCATTCGACATTTCATTATCATGAATGTTCTCGTTCAATACACGAGATTCTCCATGATTATACCAATTAATGTAAAATTGCATAATCCCACGATAAAGAAAATGGATACGCACAGTATGAAAAGATTGTCAATAGCAATTCACACAGTGAATACACGGGCATGGAATATTACCACTCAAGTCCACAACCGCCTTTGCAAAATTAATAAATGCATTGACCCCTTCAATATATGGACGACTTAATCTGCCATCAGGTGTCTTACCCATTGTCATCCAACTTTTATCCATGTTTGACTACAATTGCAAGGTGATGCTATTTTAGCAAAATAAGGACAACTCATGCATAATGTATTCTAACGTCTAAGCCTATAAGCTACTTAGGTAAAATAAGGATAACTCATGCACAATATCCCATTCATGAATGCACAAGTCTATATTAATACTTAAACAAATGTACATTGCACACTCAAACACTCCCAATATTAGTTTAAACTAACTTATAACACCATGTAAGCCACCCGCTTGCTCCAACACAACAACCCACCACAAAACCAATCACAAACATCACTAGTATAGAGTTTTACAAGTATTTAAATCAAATAAAATACTATTCATCACATCTAATCAACAATACTCATTCACATTTGCAAGAAATGAAAAACACTCCCAATATGAATTTAAACCACCTTATAACACCATGTAAGCCACTCGCTTGTTCCAACACAACAACCCACCACAAAACCAATTTCTAACATCACAAATATAGAGTTTTATAAGTATTTAAATCAAATAAAATACTATTCATCACATCTAATCAACAATACTCATTCACATTTGCAAGAAATGAAAAACACTCCCAATATGAATTTAAACCACCTTATAACACCATGTAAGCCACCCGCTTGCTCCAACACAACAACCCACCACAAAATCAATTTCTAACATCACAAATATAGAGTTTTACAAGTATTTAAATCAAATAAAATACTATTCATCACATCTAATCAACAATACTTATTTAAATTTGCAAGAAATGAAAAACACTCCCAATATAAATTTAAACCACCTTATAACACCATACAAGCCACCTGCTTTCTCCAACACAACAACCTACCACAAAACCAATTTCCAACATCACAAATATAGAGTTTTACAAGTATTTAAATCAAATAAAATACTATTAATCATATCTAATCAACAATACTCATTCAAATTTGCAAGAAATGAAAAACACTCTCAATATGAATTTAAACCACCTTATAACATCATGCAAGCCACCCGCTTGCTCCAACACAACAACCCACCACAAAACCAATTTCCAACATCACAAGTATAGAGTTTTACAAGTATTTAAATCAAATAAAATATTATTCATCACATCTAATCAACAATACTCATTAAAACCAACAATCCACAAGAAAACCAATCACAAACATCACAACAATAATGCTTACAAGTATTGAAATCTACTATTCATCACATCTAATCAACAATACCCAATCATAATTCAAAAGAATGTAAAACACTCTCAATATCTATTTAAACCACCTTATAACACCATGCAAGCCACCCGCTTGCTCCAACACAACATACCACCACAAATCCAATTTCTAACATCACAAGTATAAAATTTTATAAGTTTTTAACTAAAATTTACTTACTTTGCTCAAGCTAAGCTTACAACTTTCAAAAAAAAAATCCAAAGATATTGCAAATAATGTGTATTTAGCCTGCAAAAGAAAACTTAAATTTATAAGTCCTTCAGTCTTGAAAATGATACAACTACCAGAAACAATAAAAAAGAAAAAACTATAACTATGAAAATTAATGAAGAAGAGTTAGGAGCTTAGTTGATGACTGTAAGGAATACATGGGTATCAACATGGAATTAAACTATTAATTATTACAAGGAATGCCCAACATTTCTACTTATATAGGCCTATGCTGTAAGTGCTGAATTAAAAAATAAAAAATAAAAGGCTCTACTTCAACATCAATTGCAATACCACTAGCTATAAAGATGCTGTGAGGATGTGGAGAGACAAAAATTGATGAATAGCTAATTTAAAAAATCAGCAAATTCAAAAACCCAAAAAAGTAGCCAAGAAATATTAAAAAATGGGACATGTTACAATGGATGTTAATGGTACCAGTTGTGCCACTAGCCAAGAGAAATGGCTGCACATAATAAAGTATGAAAACTGAACACAACATCACCATAATTATAATACAAATCACAAGCATCCACATAATAAAAAAGAACCTAACCAAAGAGGCACACACAAACAAATCTACTGCCTAGCCCTCTATTTGGTTGATATGAAAGCCTTTTACAAGATAATATACCAAACAATTGTCCATTGCCCAATTTGCAAGATTCTCAGAAGACCCACCAAATCAAGCAACTCACAAAACCAATCAAGTCCCTTACTTCACTCACAATCAACTATATTATACAAAAACACAATACTAAAAAAAAAAAAAAAAAAAAAACCATGTTTATTTTTAACTAAAATCACTGAAAAAGCAATACCCACCAGCTAAAAACACCAAAAATTTCAAAATTTACATTTTCCAAGTACTAATAGTAATAAAAAGAAAATAGTGCTAGAATCTTCTCACAATGAAAGGGGGGAGGGTAAGTTTTACCTATCAACAAGCCTTGACTTTTCTCTGTACAAAATGAAATTTACTCTTGAACCAAAAAGGAATCCCAAATTTGCTGCAAAACATGGAATTTTGATTAACTCAGAAACCAAAAAAGAAAAGCAATAAATAAATATAATTTCAGAGTCTCTTACTTGAAGTAGTTAGAAAAAAAAAAAAAAAAAAAAAAAAAGTTTGAATCGGTGAAGGGAAGGCGAAGGGTCACCGGTTGGAAGTGGGAGGTTGAATCGGCGAAGGGAAGGCGAACGGTCGGTGTGGGTGGGAGCTGAAAGGCTGTGGGAGCTAAATCGGCGAAGGGAAGCTGAAGTGTCGGTGTGGGTGGGAGTAGAAGCGTCGCCAGAGCGTCGCTGGGTGGGAGCTGAAGCGTCGCCAGAGCGTCGCTAGGTGCGTCACCGAAGCGAATCCGAGCCCAAGCGTCACTAAATCGGCGACGACGATCAAGCTTCAACGACAACAATCAAGCTTCAGCGACGACAGGGAACCGAATCGGCGATATGCGGATGGGCTGTAAGGGAGAGAGTGAGGGAGAGAGAGAAAAACCAGAAAAAGAGAAAAGTGAAAAAAAAAAAAAAAAAAAAAAAAAAAAGGGCTAAAGCTCATATTAGTATGAAACTTTTAGGGACGAACTCGGATTCGTCGCTATTGGATACCTTTAGCGACGAACTCAAATTCGTCGTTGATAATGTACTGATATTTATGCTTTTATTTTTAGCGACGACTTATTTTTGTCACTATATGTTATATTCAGCGACAAAAGTTTTCGTCGCAAAAAATTAAACTTTTAGCGACGAAAAGGTTTGTCGCTGTATCTAAATTTAGTTTGGCGCCAACATTTTTGGCTTGGCACCTGAGGTCATATTAGTATAAAAGTTTTAGTGATGAACTCAGATTCGTCGCTATTGGCTACCTGTAGTGACGAACTTATTTTCGTCATTATATGTTATATTCAGTGACGAAATAGTTTTCGTCACTAATAGTGTTCTGACTAACACCTTTAGCAACGAAAGTTTTCGTCGCAAAAAACTTAAACTTTTAGCGACGACAAATTTCATCGCTGTAGCTAAATTTTGTTTGGCGCCAACATTTTTTGCTTGGCGCCTAAGTTCAACTCAACATATAGCAACGAAATCTAATTTTCGTCACTAAATATTACTAATTTTTTTTTATAAATAGCGACAAAATATAAATTTCGTCGCTATATAGTACTTTTTTGTGAGGAAAAAATTTTCCTCACAAAAATTCGTCACTAAAACTACATTTTGTTGTAGTGCTAGTAAATTTTACACAAATATTTAAATTTGATTAAAATATATACTATTGAAGAAAAAGATGGGTCTATTATGAAAGCATATTAAAAAAACTCGGTAAAAATGGGAATTGGGAAACATCAGAAAATAATTAAATTATTAAAAAAAAAATGTACAAGAAAGTAAGAAGGAAATCGTGTGGGTTGACTGGTTAATGTGATAAGTTCTATTTAAAATGATGTGATGTTTAATTAATAGGTTCATAGAAACGGTTGCAAAATTATAAACTGGTGGGAAAATAAATAAATAAATAAAATGTTGAAATAAAAAGATACAAAAATGCTAAAAATATTATAAGTTTTACTTGATGTAGTAATAAACATGATTGGCAAGCTTCAACCATATTATAAATGAATATTTGTATTACCAATTTGTGATTAGTGGCATATCGTGGCACTACTAAAAAAAAAAGGTATAAATATGGGAAAATTCTTATGTACTTCTGGAGTACAGAGAAATTATGCTCCTCCTCTTACGTTCATATTGGATCTCACCATGAATTTAATGAGTGAATTTCACCACAAATGTGAGATGAATGAGCATCGTTCTCTGTGCCCAAAAAGCACCTAAAAATTACTCATAAACATGTTTATTTGTTAAAATGATGCATTAAATGTATTCTATTGACCCCAAAAAAAAAATATAATTTTTTTTTTCAGATAGAAACTGAAAAACTTTTATTAAGTAAAATTGCCTGAGTCAGCTTGCAATACAAAATAAAACTGTGGTAGAATATCATCCATCCACGCTAACAAGTCAAGAATATTAATAAAACTGAAAACTTTTATTAAGTAAAATTGGCTGAGTCAGCATGCAATACAAAATAAAACTGTGGTGGAATATCCTCCATCCACACTAACAAGTCAAGAATATTAATAGCATATCTAGCAAAACTATGAACAATAGAGTTACATACTCTCTTTGTATGAGAGTAAAGTAATTGATTAAAACCTTGAGAAAGAATCTTTGCATCTTCAACCAACAATCCATATGGAGCCAAGGAGCCATCTTCATATATCAAAACTTTGAAGACAACCAACGAATCTCCTTCCAACACTGCCCTTGTTATTCCCAGCTCTAAAGCAAAAGAGAGAGCCTTAACCGCTTCAAATGCTTCAATTTCCTCACAAGTGTAAGCTTTTGACAATTTTTCGGAGCATGAGGCAATAACCAAACCAGAATTGTTCCTGATAACCAGCCCCAAACCAGATTTGTTCTCATTGGAAAACAACCTCATCATAATTTATTTTCATGAAATATGTTAGTGGAGGAAGCCAGCGACTCCTAGTGCATGGTTGACGAACAACAGTCAACGATTGAGAAGATAGAAATTCAGCATACCTTTCTTTAGCAAGATTGGAAATCTAGTGAAGCGCCACAACATTCTGTCGTAGTTGAACTTGGTTTCTTTGTTTCCATATCGCCCAAACCGTCATTGCAAATATCTTTGCATTCTTTTCCTGCAAAATTAACCATAATAGCAGCTCATTGAAGTCCACGAATTGGACTATTCTTCAAAAGTGCCAAAGTTTAGAGTCGGACCACACCACATCCAATTCCTGGTAGTTCCACAAGGCGTGTAATGGAGTTTCCTAGACTGTATGGCAGCGGTCACATAACGGGTCCTCAATGATTGTGCATCAAACTAAGCTTGCCTTTGTTGGCATGGCATTCTAACAAGCTCGCCACACCAGATTCTTAACCTTATTTGGCACCCGTAGAAACCAAATCCCCTTCCACAACTTCATATCAAGACATGGAGAAATCACTGGAATACTGATATATGCTTCTTCCTTTAAAAGCCAAAAGCCAGATTTGTAGGTGTAATTGCCATCTTGTGAAAAAGGCCAAATCAAGACATCCTCATGGGCGGTTTGGGATAAAGGAATTTTTTTAATAATTTCAGCCTTACTTGGTGCAAAAAAACCATCAATTAACTCCACATTCTAACTCCTTGTAGTGGAATCAATCAGTGTAGCCACAGTTGAATTTTCCAAAGACTCAAGAGGAAGTGATGTTACCTGCAGCGGGTGTTTTCTTAGCAGCCAATGATGCAACCAAATATTAATTTTTTCTACATTCCCAACCCGCCATCTTGCACCACGTTGTAGGACATCTCTTCCTATAAGGATGCTCTTCCAAGCATACGATCCTGATCTAGAATCAGTGGCCTCCATAATCGAGCAATTAAAGAAAAACCTGGCTTTGAATACTTTATGGAAAAGAGAGGATTTATCTTGTAGAAGACACCAAGCTTATTTAGCGAGAAGTGAATCATTAAATAGTGCCAAAACTCTAAAACTCATTCCACCCACCATCTTAGATTTTGTCATTTCATCCCACCGAAGCCAATGAATCTTCCTACGGTCTCCACGTCGTCCCCACCAAATTTTTTAATCAACACTTCAATATCATGACACAAGCCCAACGAAATCTTAAAGCAGCCCATAGTGCAAGTTGGAATTGCTTGAATTACATATTTAATCAACACCTCTCTACCCGCCTAAGAGAGTAATTTTCCTTCCTAACCTTGTAATTTTCAGCCTCCCCTCTCTTTAATATAACTAAAGCTTGTTTCTTACCATTTCCAACCAGGGATGGAAGGCTAAGGTATTTCTCATACTACATAATCCTCCAGGACTCCCAATACCATCTTAATTAATACTTGCTTTAATATCATCAGGGGTGGACTTGTTAAAAAAATAGTGTTGTTTTATTTCTATCCACTTTTTTGGCTGAAGCCCCTTCATAAGTTTCTTGAATATTTAGCACTTTGTTGCATTCCTCAGATGTTGCCCTACAAAAAAGAAGACTATCATCTGCAAAAAGCAGATGTGTTAGTTTTGGTCCCCTCCTACATAGAGAAAAACCATGAATATCTCCATTCATTTTTGCCTCTTTTATTAGCCCATTTAGTCCTTCAGTGCAAACCAGGAACAAAAAGAGGGACAAAGGGTCACCCTGTTTGATACCTTTGGATGGTTGGATCAAGCCACACAGTTCGCCATTAAACAAGACTGAATAAGTGACTGTTTTCACATAAACCATAATCAGATTGATCCACATTTCATTGAAACCCATCTTGTGCATCAAGATTTCTAGAAAAACTCATTCCACACGATTGTACGCCTTGCTCATATCCAATTTGAGAGCCATAAATCCAGATGTGCCAGAATAATATTTTTTCAAGCAATGTAACATCTCAAAAGCCACCAAAACATTATCATATTTCAACCTGTCTTTAGTAAAAGTTGATTGGTGTTCAGTGATAATAGTTGGGAGTAATTTTTTCAACCAATTGGCTAGAACTTTTGAAAAATTTTATACATCACATTACAGAGGCTAATTGGTCAAAAATGGTGCACATATTCAGGCCAATTTGTCTTGGGAATAAGTGTAATAAAGGTGTGATTCAAATGATGAGGTAGGGTACTTGTGTTCAGCTAAGACAAAATAGAAGAGGTAACATCATGGTTCACAGTAGTCCAGAAGTGCTGATAAAAAAGGCATGCCATCTAGACCCGGTGCTTTTAGTGGTGCCATTTGTTTCAAGGCAACAAAGTACTCCCATTCCACGAACTCATTGTTTAGGGAGGCGTTCATCTCCTCAATTATGACATGAGGAACTCGATCCAAGAAATTTGTCGAGGCAATTGATCTATAGGAAGTGAAAAGTTCCTGGAAGTAGCTTGTTAGGATTGAAGCAATTTCATCAAGTTTATCTCTCCAAATGTTCTGATCATCTCTAATTCCTACAATCAGATTTTTCCGGTATTATTTTGTAGCACAACTGTGGAAGTATTTTTGTTTTTATCACCTTAGCTTGCCCACAGGAGTCGAGATCGTTGTGCCCACATCTGAGCCTCCCTATCCAACAGTAAGTTAATTTCTACCTTCAACTGTCTAACCCGATCGTTGTCACCACTAAGGATAGCTTCATTTTCAGCTTTGAGAAGCAAAGCTTTCTTCTTTTCCAAATCATGTTTGACATTGCCAAAAACACTTTGGTTCCACCACACTAAATTCGTACTGCACTTATCCAACTTGGCCAAGATATGCCTTTCCACTCCTGGATCAACTATGGAATTCCAAGCCATCTGCACTGTTTCTTCACAACTGGGGTTAGATAACCACGTCTCTTCAAACCAGAAATTTTTTTTTGCAAGATAGAGGATCTAAACCAGTCAAATTAATGAGTAGGGGGCAATGGTCAAAAGAATCACAGCGCAAATGGTGGACCCGTGTACCTGGAAATTTTAAGAACCAACTATTTTCTAGAACAAAAAAAAAAAACCTGTCTCCTTATTTTCAGGAACCAAAAAAAAAATGATAGATGTTAGATACATTTAGGTAGTCTAATATTGATAGAGGTTTTTTTTTTTTTTTTTTTTTTTTTTTTTTTTTTAAGTTGGATTTAGAGCCTGTTTGGCTAGGAGGATGCAAAAATAAAAAGATAGAAAATTGTGAGATAATGGAAAAGTGAGAAAATATAAGAGATTTTTGTTTCCCTCGTTTGTGTTTGTTAGAAGGATGGAAAAGTGGAACTTTTTTACTTGGTTGAGAAGAGAAATTAGATGATAGAAAATAAAATTTGTATAAATTTACTCATATGTCCTTACTAAAAATGATGCCCAATTAAGAAAAAGTCAAACAAAATCCCTCCAATTTGAGGAGATTGTGTTTTGGTGGGGTTAGAGAGAAAAGTTGTGGGCCCTACCAAAATATCTCTCATTTTCCACTCTTAACCAAACCACAAACACCATTTTCTCCCCCACTTTTCTCTCATTCATTTTCCATCCTCCTCGTAATTATTCCAATCAAACAAAGCGTTAGGATGTTCAGTTGATTAATTATGTGGCAGATTTTAACCTTTTATATTAAAAGAAATTCTTTTAATATAAAAGGTTAAAATGGAGGAGATTTAAAAAATTTTATCTTGTAGAGTGCCATATAGAGAATCTTAATCCGTTATTCTCTCTCTCAGTATGCCAAGTCAACATATTTCTAGACAAGAAAATCATTGCTAACCAACCTGATTTATTACCTATACAACAAAAGTCCAAAAGGAGTTGAGGACCATAAATACTCCACCTATTATTCTCAACCAACCTTTTGTTTTCTCAACGAACCTGATTTATTACTTTTGTTTTCTCGATATTCAACCACTTGCATTACATAGACTAAAGTACTTCGACATTTAACCAAGAGTATGGCTATTTCACAAAGCCACTTCATTTAATATATTGGGTGAGAAGTTAACCTACTATTTTTGTGAAGAACAAAGGGTGTCATGAGTGGCCCTTTGTTACGGCCACGGAGACAAGCAAATAAAGGTCGTGGAAAGAGGCATGATTGATTGATTAGTTTTGGCTAGGGTTTGATATCAAACCCAAGTGGTAAGAACCAAAACTCTTGTGATTTGAACCTTAGAACGTACTAATATATATATATATATATAACGAAAATGGTTACTTTTTTTTATATATGAATAAAAATGTAACTCTTTTTGTACAATTTCTTACAATTTTTTTAATTTTCCATAAAAATTGTACAAAAATTTTTATAAAATGATTTATTAACAATTATCCAGCATCCATTAACATCACCTTTAATAAATATTCCTCCTTTGATGAGTGTGAGCAATCATTCAATGGCTCAGTGCACACTCGGTTACTCAGCTAAAATCATCTTTTATGAGAACATTGTTAGAATTAATGGTCTCACCTTGGACCTAGTGAATAAGTTCTATTGAAGTTTTCATTGATTTTTTTTTTCCTTTTAAAATTAAACTGTAACTTTTATTCTTTGTATTTTGTAATTCTTTTGGAATGAGGAATATTTGCCATAAGGTAGCACGTAGCTCCTGCTCCTCTTCTTTGTTTTTTTTTTACTTCTAATGTTAGATATATTAGGTTAAATAAGTTGTTTCTCCAAAAAAAAAAACAAAAAAAAAAAAAATTTGAATTTGAATAAGCCATACAGAGAAGAAAGATCGTTTTCAATGAAAACGAAAAAAAGGCATTTATCAGTGATGTAAATGCTGCTCCCTCCAATAGAGCCGGTGAGGATCATCATTTGATCGATGGGAGCTTAGCGTTTTCCAATTCTTATTGGTCTCAGTATATTTCTGTATGAAGTATTTGACAATAATAACTGTCCAGGTCTTCACGTAGGCTGTCCAAATAAGTGATAACCATGTTTTCTACGTCTCTAATCAAAGGATAAATACTCCTATACACCCTATTACACCAAACTCTGAGTACAAAATTTTTAAAACAAGTCACGATATTAGTTTAAAAATTTACACAAAAATTTGTGTGTAATAGGGTGTGTGTAACAAACACTACCCAAAAATAACCATCAATCGCTTTTGTTTGGCTCATTCAATCTAGTATATACACAATAATAACGACATCCTTTGTGATATTTTATACGTGTGTTTCAGACACGACCTTTCCTTTCTTCACTACCTATCAAAAAAGGGGAGAAATTATACTTTATTACCCTAAACTATACCCAAAATTACACTTTGTACTTTAAACTTTTTAAATACATATTTTGCACCTTAAACTATAACATTTGTTACACTTTGCACCCCAACTTCAAGTGTGCTGTTAATTTGGATGGAAATCCAAAGTTTAAGATACAAAGTGTAATTGAGAGTATAGTTTAGGATAGTAAAGTGTAATATTTCCTTTGTTTTTAAGGACTGAGAAGATAGGCAATTAAGTCTTTTCACATGATGTCATGCTTTTTCATCCAAGTTAATGGCAAACTTAACGTCAGAATGCAAAGTATAACAATGGTTATAATTTAGGTGCAAAAGTGCAAAGTGTAATCTAGATATAGTTTAAGGTGGTAAATTATAATTCCACCCCCCCCCCCCCTCCCCTAAAAAAAAAAGTAGCACAATTATTTATGTAATAATAATAATTTTTTTACTTAATATTATCATGTAAACTTGTGAAAGCCTATTATTTCTTGTTACAACGAGGGAGGGAAGATTTTAAGCATGTATTATTAGGTGTTGTTGGAGCATGATGACGTGTTACTTCATTCTCTCACATTCATGGTGGAGCACCATGAATGTAAAAGAAGAAAACACCATGCTACCGCAGTTTGGGAGCATCTAGTAATTTCCTTAAATGTCCCCATTGAAAATATTAGAAGCTACCAATTGAGTTACAAGATTGTTGGCTAAGTTCTTTTCTACAAATTTTCTAATTTAATATTTTATTTATTAATACTTTGTAAAATATGTAGCATCTATTAATATTTTTTTCCCGAACTTTTTTATGTGTTGCACAGATTAATGGCTAGTTATATTATATACTACATAATAAAAATTAGGTCTTAGAGATCTGGTTATGCCAAGCAGCTATGGTCTCCTTGCACCAAGTGGTTACCTTTTATTGGATGCATAATAAAGTTGCATGATCGTGGTTATGCCAAGTAGCTACAATCTCCTTACGCTAAGTGGTTACCATTTCTTGGATGCATAGTAGAGTTGCATTTCCTACGCACACTAGTGGAGGCAGGGGTAGGCAAGAGGGGACAATTGCCCCCCTTGACCTCACCAAGAAATCCTATTAATTAGTATAACAACTAATGTGTAGTCCTGTACATATGCACGGTTTAAAAAATCACAATTATACGGTTCAAATTATACATTTTTTTTAAAAGATGTTCAAAATATACATGATATTAGCTTACACTTCTATATATATAATAATACGTGAAACTGAGAGAAAATCCAATTATATTTCAATTAGATTCTCAATTTTGCGCCAAGTGAGTTACTGTATAATTAAAAGTTTTCTTGATTTTGTTGCCAAATTGTGAAAACCAAAGAGACTACAATTTTTATATCGATGAAAGGGGTGGGCTTCTCTCCCGTTTGTTCTTCTTCAATTCTCTCCCATTTTAATTGGATTATCAATTTTGCACCATATATCCCATCTAAATTTTTGAAATTTTTGTGCCAAAATAAATAATACATTAATACCTAATACAAAAACCAAGAAAACCACAAAAATAACCTAAACAAGAATATTTCAGCTGGAAAATTCTATGTAGACTCTCAAGCTCCTCTCTCTCTCTCTCTCTCTCTCTCTCTCTCTCTTAAATGTTTCTCTAAATATAATCTCAACCCCTAACCACTTGCTACCATCAGCAAACAACTCTTAACAACACACTGGCAACCCCCCATTGCACAACAAACAAATTTAATTTGTAAGTAAACTTGCAACCCCTTTTCTATTCATATTCATTGACTTATGAAACATTGTCAATTCCTTTTCTCACATATTTTTTTTTACAATTAACAGCTCTTTTGCTTAATAACTAACCATTGAATTTAACAATATCAATACTCAAATGTACATATGAAACTTAAATCCCATATGAGGATTAAAATAAGCTACTATACGAATTTGAAAAATATGGCTTTTGGAAACAATACTTCAGTATAATGCTATTTGGAGATTTTATTTATTATTAATTTTGTTGTTGTCGTATGTCTTTTTTGTTTTGGGTTGCATCTCAACAATAAACAAAACCAATAATCCAATTATTTGTGGTAAGAATATAAGGGTATGATTGGGCAAGACCAGCAGTTCTTTTTCTTCCAAGTCCAATCTACATTACTTATTTTTTGGAGACACTAAGTTGAAAGCGGTATTTCTTGAAATTTTTCATATTGCATGAGATAAGATCTAAAATGAAAAAATATATAGTTGAATTCAATTATACAATTAGTAACAATGACCGCTTCTCAAAAAAAAAAATAGTAACAATGACCAAACTTTAATACAAGTTTTTTATATAGTTAAGTGGATGAGATTTATCGATTAAAATTTTAAAATATATTTAGTTTCTCAATAGGTAAATATAGAGAGATAGTATTTACTTAGATCCAATATGGGGGATGGCACTCAAAAGCAGTAAATATTCATCAATAGCTAAGATATAGCATTCCATATGAGTGTTGTTATTTATCTTTGAAAAGATCATATCCAAAAACAAACAAACCAAAAAAAAAAAAGGAAAATTATAAATTCAACCCATTATCAGATAAATTTGCTTAGTTTACGAGCTTTTATAATAGGTTTTTTTGTTTTTTTTCATAGTTTGTAATGCTCTTCAAAGTATATACTTAGTTATGTGTGACTTTTAATGAAGCTAAGCATTGCTAGAAACAATGGCATCATATAGCAGAAAATATAGTGGAACAAATGAAAGCTCTCAACGAAAGCTATTTATTTGTCTTAATTCGTGAGCGAATTTTGGTTTGGAAGATTCACGTATGAATGAATCTGAAAATATTTCATATGAGAATCATATAGCGTAATATAATAGTGGGTGAATGCCATGGCTAAGAGAGAAGATACTTTAAAGTTTGATTTGTGAGCCAGAGGATAATAGTGGGTGCATGTCATTTAATAATTGTATCTTTGACCTTAAGCTTCGCAAATCAAATGTACATAACTTAACCTTGACTCTTGAGGCATTGTCATTGTCCATAGTTCAAGGCAAGATCTAAGTTTTAAATTTTTTAAGACAAAACTTTTTCTCCTGAGTGTTGTCATTCATAGTCATTTTATTTCATGTTGAACTTGATATCAAAATCACGTATGAAGCATAGCTCCTACATGCACCCATGGAATGTGGCTTATAATGTAACTTATTTGCCTTCTCAAAAAAAGTGAATACTAAGGTCCCTATTCAAGTGGAAGCCAAAGCTTTTTTGTGGGCAATGGAATTAGCAGGTCAAAAGTAGCTTTAGAATGTGATAATTGAGGGTAATTCCAAAAATTGAGTTGAGGTAGTAACCAATAGATCCAAATTAGTGCACTAGAAAACTGTTAATTTTGCTATGCAAGATTTGACCGGCTAGAGTTTAATTGGGTGTATAGGAATGATAACAAAGCTACACATGTCTTAGCAAGTTGGTCTTTGTCAAACTCTTTTCCAAGTTATTTTGGTGAAGGAATTGGTCCCTTAGGAAATGTTCTCTTGGCATGACTAATTCTATTTTTACGTTTATTATTCTAAATGTTAATTTCAATTTGTTTTTTAATTCATAATCAATAAGCAAACAATTTATATATATATATATATATATTATTATGATTGTTTTTAAATGTACTATGCATATGCACGGGATTACACACTAGTTTCATATATATATATATATATAAATGATTTAGAATTTAATTGGTTTTAAACTTTAGTTTTTGCACGTAATAATTCACTTATCACAAAAATTAAAAACTTAGATGAACACGTGATGAAAAATTGGACTCCAATTGAAATCCAATTTAGAATCTAATTGAATTTGGACTCTTCGACTTTTACACTCAATAATTCACTTCTCACAAAATTAAAAATTAAATGAGATACGTGATGCAAAAATTATGAATCCAATTAAAATCTAATTGGATTTTCTCTGAGTTTTGGGCTAAAATATATATATATATATATATGTATGTATAGATTTATGATATGCCATTTTGCCAATTCCACATTTTCGGCTTATTCCCGAACAAAACAAAGCTTAATAGGTCCACTTGAAACACAGTTTTGTCATCACAATTCACACGCTCTCAGGCCTTTCTCTTTCTCATGGCCATTCAAATATTTAATTTGAAGGTCCCACATAATTATAACATAAAAACACTAATTGTGTTCTTGAATAGCACTAAAACTCACCACCGCACACCCTTGGTGCAGTGGTCATTACACAAGTATAAATACTTGTGGGGTGTGAGGGGCAAGAGCTGGAATTCAAGTCTCCAAAAAGGAGTTTCACAGACATATACACTTGGATTAGGTTAGAGTAGAAATTCTATCTTGTATAATAAAAATAATAAAAAATAATAAATAAATAAAAATAGCACTAAAACTCTCCAAAAACTTCTTAGCTTCTCTTCCTTAGAAAAATAAAGAAAGAAAGTTAAATTCTACATAATTTTTTTAAGAGCATTCATGGCATTGATGGTACAACTATAATGTATATTGATATATACTTAATACTTTTACTATAAATTTTTTTTCTCAATTTATTTAAGGAATCAAATTATATATTTTTTTGAGAATAAAAAATGGGGGTTGGCTAGGTTACGCTAGCCCTCGGGCAGAGCACACACGTTTAGGGATGTGATGCCCACCAACGGACTTCTGATAAATTACTAACTATGAATTTATTGTTTTTATGTAATGATATAAGTCATATACTTGTAGTTATTTGAGATTATGGAAAGACTAGATCACAATAATATGAGCGGATCATAATTCTAAAAAAACTCATATTGCGGTAGATTTCCATTTTAAGAATTTTTTTTTTATTTTTTATTATTATTACCATCGTTATGATACAAATCACATTCGAAGATATAGAGATCTTACCAACCAATTAATCATAATTTTGTACAAAGACAATTTAACAAAGACCTTACCAACCAATTGTCATAATTTTCTACAAAGACAATTTGACAAAGTAGCATATCGATTTAATCTAGTTATTTACATTTATATTAAATTTTCTATGACATTTACATTAGTATATAATTGTTTTTTTTTTAATAATATTAGTCAATGTTATTTAAATTAATTTTGCTTTGATCTTATCTTTTAATCTTGCCCTCCCATAAAGTGAAATCTTGACTCCACCATTGCACTTTCACATACACATATAATAATGAATGCAACAATAACAAGGAAATAAATCATATTATGCGTAAGAAAAACAAAAGGTTACTGTGATATTTCAACAAGACTAGTTTTGAAGCACGTGCAAGGCACGTGTAAATTATTGTTAGAGAATATTAATAATAAAATATTATGATTCTCTTATATCATTTTTTAATTAAAAATTAATTTCTCTAGATGATTTAGAATGAACACTAATAATCTATATACACCAATAGCTTTGTGTGCATGAGGGATTAATATTACAAACATAACAAAAAATCTACAGTTCCTACAACATATAATAGTGAGCAAATACAAGACCTCTAAGCTGAATTTAATCTAAAAATTTTATCATTGCTGCTGGAGTGATAACAATCATTTCTATGATCACAATCTGCTTCTCTCCAGTGTATGAATAATCCTTCATGCGCACAAACCTTTATTTGAATTCTACACAATGGGCTTTTACTTGAATTCCACACAATGCGTGTAAAACTTGCTTCAATAAAAGTTAACTTTCTTAAAATAAAATGTTTAGTGAAGTACTTAAATGCAAAGTCAGTTAGATCTATTAACTGTATTCATCAAATGATATTGTCACAGAATTGCCTAAACCTGATTGCCTTGATCCTTAACTATGAAAATGCAAAAAATGTGTAAGGTGTTCATCACCAAAAGCAATTACAGGTAAACATAATTATTGTTGGCACAAGAAATATAATATTTAAAAGTTCACAACAATTCTATTAAAGAGAAATGCTAGGTTCACAATACTTTCACAATAATTTTATAACAAATTCTCAACAGCAGACTATTATTGATGGATAAAAAAGTGATGTTAAAAGTGAACCCAAACAATCTAATTCGTTAGCTACTTTATCAACTACAAAACGCAATGGTATATACTAATTTAACAAATAATGATGAAGGAGAATAAAAATAAAAATAAAAATACCTTCAGTGTTGAAAGAAATGAGTTGAGTTAGCTGAACGCAAGAGAGACAAACAATTGAGAGTAGTGAGTGAGCAAGAGAAGTTGCCGAAGTTTCAAAGGAAATACCAAAATGAAAAGACCAAGAAACGTTAAGTTTATGTAATTTATAAATGCTTTTAGAGGTAAAAAAGTGACTTAATAACCTAGTGCACCAAATACTTTTGTCAGTATATTGACTAAAAAAATATAATCAAACAATAAATTTGTCAAATTTATATTCAATAAAAAAATATTAGGAGAAGTTGTGTTTGTTTTCAAGTCAAAAAAAAAAAAAAAAACCATCTTCCGTGGGATCATTGGGATTTAGGAGTTGCTGGAGTAAGTATGAGACAAAAAGACCAAAAAAAAACCTCACAATGCTTTGTACTATGCATATACTCAGGGGTAATAAAGTAATTAAAGTCCTATTAGTTAAACTATTCACATATCAAATCACGTCCAATAACCCATTTTTCTACACTATAATATAATCCTCTCACTCATCACGCTCTCTCCCTCCTCTCACAGTATCACCAAACACCAAACTCTCTCTCTCTCTCTCTCTATATATATATATAATAGTAAAAAATTCTCACTCTCTCTCTCTCTCTCTCTATATATATATATAATAGTAAAAAATTCTCAATGGTATTGACTGAGTAACAAAACCAAAACAACTCGACAAAACCGTCATCTATCTGCAGAACAATACCACTCAAACTCTCATTTTTTGTATAATAGACTAGTCAAGGCAGCACGTGTAACACACATGCTAGCCATGGAGAAAAAAAGTAGTGATTATAATCAATTTTAGATTTTATTTGTATCACAAAATATAAATATAAATCATTTGATTTTTTAAATACATAGAGATTACATTGATTAAAAGAGACATTAATTTTAAGAATTTTAATAATTATGTCATCCCAAAGGAAAAAAAAAAGTATAAACAGAAGATTGAAATAAAAAATAATAAATAAAAATAAAAACTGTAGCTACAGTGCCACTTGGAACTGTAGCCATAGTTCAAAACTAAAAAAAAAAAAGACAAAATGGTTTACCAAAATGATACTGTAGATGAACAGTGTAAAAACACTGAATGAACAATGCTAAAACATTGTAGTGGCATTGCCACTTTTCACAAAATATTTATTTTTAGTTGCGGTTAGTTACAGTTTCATATTTTATTATTTTATTTTGACTTATAAGAAATTGACACCTCTATAATTGTAAAAATATTATGAAATTTATTGTGTCAGTATAATAATATATATAAAAAAAAAATACAAACAAAAGACTGAAAAGAAAAGAAGAAAAAAAAAAGTATGCCTCATCAAAATACTGTTGCTGTTACAGTACTTGCACAGTGCAAACACATTAAGTATATAGTACCTAAGTACGGTAGCGCATAGCCGCTAAGTATAACAATATATATAAAAAAAAAAAAAAAAAAATACAAACGGAAGACTGAAAAAAAAAAAAAAAAAAAAGAAAGTGTGCCTCACCAAAAAACTGTTGCCACTACAGTATTTGCACATGCAAACACACTGAGTGCACAATACCAAAGTACTGTAGCGGCATAGCCGCTTTTATATATAAAGAAAAAAAAAATTTGAGACTTTAGCTACAATGCCGGTTAACTAAACAAAAACATTGTACACAAAGAAGAAAGAAAGTTTCTCAAAAAAATTTAAAAAAAAAAAAAAAAAAAGACTCATTAAACCAAAACAGTGTTGCCGCTACAGTGATTGCACAGTGCAAACACACTGAGTGCACAGTACCGAAGCACTCAGTGTGTTTGCACTGTAGCGGCATAGCTTTTTATATAAAGATATAGATTATAGATATACAAGAGAATTATATTATAGTGTAAATTTTACGAGTAAATAATTACAGGCGATTTCCATTGTTATGTTTTCAGATGCTCAATCTGTATTAATAAAACAAACATATTAAATCTACATTTTTTTTTTTTTTTTTTGAGAAGGAAAATCTACATTTTTTTTAATCATATTAAATCTACAATTTAATGATAATATATAGTTATATTCAAATTTGAATGCCGACTATATTCTTGTAAAAATAATGTCCATGAATAACACAAGTTCAAGGTTAGCTGAAATTGAATACATATATATACATATGTATACACTAATAAAAATTGAGCATTATTTTATAAAATTACAATTATATCAGTGCTGGATTTCCAGCAACGATTCAATTGTTCTGAACCCATGATTCTGTGGCAGAGATCCATTTCCAGGTCGGATGGACAGTATCACTTCCAAACCTGAAACATAGTGTGAAACAAAGATACTGTTTAGTGATTCTCAACGATGATTTAAAATAAAATAAAAACAGATGAAGAGTAATAGCAAAAGCTTAAGGGGCCTCAATATATCTCACTTGAATAAGTTCTCTCATCAAAACTAGAACTCATATTATCAAGTGAATTATATTGAGAACCCTTATTTAATACAAAATAAACTGTTGAATTTTTTATTTTAAAAAATCAAAATATAGAATTAAGAATTTCTACATACTTTTGCTTAATACTTCTACATACTTTTGCTTAATATTAAGCAAAAGTATGTAGAAAAAAATAATATACAGAGTGCTTCCAAAAGGAGAACAATTAAAAAAAAATGATTACTCACACTATGCCATACCCCAACCCGTTAAATCTTAAAACCAGGTGAATTAGCAATCTTGATCTCTAACTTTCAAGTCTCATACTAATAAAGTAAGACGGGCAAACTCAATATAAATAAGTACAATTTGCCACACAGAGCACAAGTATGAAGTAAATTTTAATGCCACAAGCAACTCATGACCTGCAGCAGCTGCAGCCACAGCTTCTCGGAAATCATCTGTCACAAATAACATGTCTGCAGGCCTATCTATTCCCACTGTTTTCAAAATCTCAACGTAACTACAAGTCTCTTCTTTGTTTCTGCACATAAGGTTATGAGATGAACTTTATTCAATTAAGAACAAACAAAAAAATCAAAATCTGAAAACAGGAAGATGCATTAAGAAAACATACCCCACTGTGGTATCAAAGAATCCACATAAGAATTTTTTCAAGTCACCATAGTTAGAATTGGCAAATAGAAGCTGTTGAGCCTCCCTAATAACATTAGAGTATATGTACACCTTAAACAAGAGAGAAACAATAGTTATCCTCACATTTAATGATGTGTAGTATATTAGCAGCTTAAAATTTAGAACACCAAAGAAAAAAAATTTCTGGAGGTAAATAATCAGCTTTTATAACCAACAGAAATAACTTAGTGAGTGTAGCTCAGATTGTATTCAAGAAACCCCCAACAAGGGCATTATAAGTCACCAGTAGCATGTTCTCAAGGACAAGCTCCAGCTCTATGTATCTGATGGTGAAGAACAGCAAAGTGCTAAAGTGAAAATGAAGTCAAATATATATATATATATATATATTGACACTTGTTTCATTATTAAACAAACAAGGATATCCTATGATTTTCACTTCAAAAAAAAAGTACTGTTTTTGGAGTCAATGAATCTGATAAGTGAATTAATGGAGACATGTAATTTACAATCATTGTAGGAGTCAAAACCGTTCAACAACAAATATTGGGTATTCTTAGAGTTAGAATGCTAGATTCAGGAGAAGTTTCATTAGTCAGGATGCACCTTTGTGCCTGAAGCATGCCACCCGCGCAAGAGCTTCTGCTACATCATCAAATACAATAGCCACAAGCTCATTGCTTTGGAATCCAGTTCTCCAAATATGACCCTGGACATGTAGTAACATGTTGAGAACACAATCTAGGTTCAAAAGAGAAACCCATAAGATTACACCTAGAGTAAACTTACCTGCAGTTGTTTCAGGGAAGTGACTTTCCTATCAGCCCTAATCATCCCTCTCACATTAGCAACCAGAGATGAAATCACCAACTCTTTCCCAACATAATCTAGCGGGATTGGCACAGAACCCATAACACCTTGTTCCAAATCAATTTGAACCTGCCCAAGAAAAGCCAAATTTGATGAACCCATTGACAAAAGTTGATCTAATATTTGCTTCTTTTTTTTTTTTTTTGGCCCAGCATCAAATATACATTCATCACGAACAATCACTAGTGACCCCATACTCTGTGTCTCTCAGCATGAAAAAGATTCACATGCACTTGCGAAATGCCAAATATATGGAATTAGGTAAACATGCTACTATATCCATTGAGATTTTTTGGTCCACAATTTTCCTTTTCATTTTTCTTTTTATTTTTTTTGGGTTGTCGTTTGGGGGAGGGGGGGTAGGAAAAGTAAATCAGCCAGAAGTAAATAAATTATTATTTCATTGAACCAACCATAGATTAAGGTGGAGTAGCACAAACTATGTAATGCATACATTTTCCTATATATGCATGGTCTGCACACATGGTGGGGAAACCTATAAAACATGTGCACCACATCGCAAAAGAATAAGTATCACAAAGTTGAAGATAACGACTGACAGCAAAAGAATCTTACTTGAGAACGCAGCAAATTGATATCATTTTGAGCTTCTTCACTGTCATATGTGGCAGCTAAATGCTTTCCCACATTATCATGGGCATAGGGGAAAAGAACATCACTAACAAAAGATGCAGGAGTTGTTGTCCCTTCGATGTCAAGAAGCACACAGTGCTGCACAATATATAGCACGAGATTAAAAGGAAAATATATATGATACCAAGAAAGAAAGAAAACAATCTCCCACCTCAATGAGCTACTAGCGTAATGCAAGATAACAGTATTGGGAAACTGTTAATCCTAATATTCCTTCTTGGACGGAGAGAGAATCCCAAACTTACTTGGGAAGGTTCAATCATGTCATCCAAACTCAAAGCCCCAGTCTTCAGTGCTCTGCTAAAATTCCCACTGCATCCCCAAAATCCACTGACATTGCGAATGGGACCATGACTTGGAGTAGACCAATCCAACCCCAACTGATGAAGCTTGATAGCAGCATCAAAGAGATAATGATAACATTCAGCCTGATATAGCAACTTATGAATTAGGGGAAAAGAACACGATAACTATCAATTTTCAACAGTCAAGATCTGATAATTAAGAACTTAGTTGTAATCAAGCCAGTTGCAGAGCATAGTCAGTTCAAATATGTTCTATCAAAGCACAAGAATCCATCAAATCTAAAGAAAAGTACAAGAATCCATCAAATCTAACAAAATAGAGTCTCTGTTCCTTCCTTAATTAACATGTCCTTTTTAACTACTTCTTTTAATGTTATTTTTTGTCTTCCTCTACCATTTTTTTGTTCCCTCAACAATAGAAGCCACCTCTATCTTTAATTGGATCTCCTCATTTCAAATCCTATCATTCCATTTATTCTACTTATCCATCTTAACATAATATTAGGGGTGCTCAACATTTAGCCCCACCTGACAAAACCACCCAACACAATAGATTTTAGGAAGTTTTACTAAATGGGTCAGCAGGAACAAATCTTAAATGTGAGACCCAAAATTCTGTCGGATGTCGGAAATTGAACTGAAGAATCTGATCCAACCAATCCTTTTAGCGTTGTTTGCTGTGAACATGGCTTAATCTCATTGGGTGCATGAGATTTCACCACCCCCTCTAATCATTTGACACATGTCCCTCCCAACCATCCTTATCTTTCCATTTACCCCCACCTCTCTCACTCTCTCTGTTGCCTCCCCTTCCTGTCTAACATGCTTTTACACGATCTCCACCAATTTCCTAGCAACTGTTGCTGAATCCAGCCAAGTTCTATTCCATCAACTTTCACCTTGGTTGATATGATTATCTCATTTGTGCACAAATCAAAGCATGTTGGTGGTTTGTTCAGTAGCCCGTCTGTTCTTCCCTCGCTGGCATCCAATGAAACTGACTGGCCCATCAATCAATCCAAAATAGACCATCAGTCAATTACCTAATGATATTGATCAGCATCCAGTGTTAAAGTCTCAAACCCGATCATGCTCAGGTTGAGAGCCTAACCAACATGTGAGCACCCCTACATAGCATTTAGGGGAGTTACATCCAATAAGACTATTGGAATTACAACAAAAACACATGGAACATGGAAGGAAAACATGACCAAGCTTCATGTTCATTGATGAAATCTGCAATAATTCTAACCTTCTAATGATTCCAATCATTAGAAAGGGTCAATAAGCTTGTGTTCCCAAAAGAATTCAGAAATCATCTCTGCAAGTGGAGAAATATGTTATATGTAGATTTCAGGAATGTTTTATCTTTCACCTATAAATAAAGGAAGATTTAAACAAAAGGTTTGGGACATTCATAATCAATGTGGTTAAAGAATTTTCCTTTTCCTATGACAGACCTGAGCCTTTGCACTAACCCACGAGTCTCCCCATATAAACACCCCATGGTTGCGTACAAGTACAGCTGTTGTTTTGGGATAAGCTCTGATCTGTAAGACAAATAAATTCTCAGTCTTGACCAGCAAGTATTTTTACCAATTACAGGGAGTTAATTAAAGATCTAACTGTTAGACAGCAGGAAATTTCAAACTAAATTACTTATCAGAAACTTCTAAGACATCAATAAAATACAAGAAAGTATGAATCAAAAACATAAAATGTGTTTTACACAATTTATTAAAATGGTTTTGAAGCTTCAGTTTAAAGAGAGAAAAGTACTGCTTCAGTTAGAGATTCCAAGAGCTCCCCTTCATGGGCAGTGTTCTCAATAATAGGGACCACAAGCTCATCATGATAACCATGTCCACAAATTCCTTTTATCATTTCCATATGAGTTATCTGTGAAATTATGGGAAAAGCTCACAACTGGTAAACAGTGCCTCATAGATTCAACTGAAATACTAGATGGAAAGATAGCAAAGAACACATGCAAGTTTCAATTCCCAGACAATAATTAAAATAACATATGGAAGTCATAAGCAATTTCTTTATCCAATTGGTATAAATCATCAATGCCGCATATGCAAAATGAAAATCACTGGTAACAATATGCATAAAATCAACATTGTGACAAGGTGATGAAATCATGTGTGCACAAAATATGAGCTTAGAATCAAATTTGAATCTTACTTGAAAGAGGAAAACATACTAAATTCTTACATATCAAAACTAGCATTAGTAAAAATTAAAATTATAAAGTAAATATCAAGGTAGGAAATGAAGGCCTGTATCCGTTAGAAGATTGGGATAAATGTAACAAGGTGTATGCCTATATTTATATCTAAAATATAAATGTCTTTTCTTTACCAGTAAGTTCGGGACTTGAATCCATAACCTCACCCTCCAAATTTTTATTCATATGGAAAATATAAATGTCCAAAAGCTATATCAATCCATTGGTTGAAATTTGCATTTTTTTATTAATAACCAAAAAATATAAATATTAACGTTTTGATTGACCATTACGTTATTAACACTTTTCAATACAGCAGAGACATTACAGAACTCCTTAAAATAAATGTCTTATTTCTGCAAAAACACTGTTGCCAAAATCCTCCGAATTATTTGGCTAAGTCAGAATAAACCAAAGGCAAACAAAATGCAAATGCAATCTACAAAGAATATATCAATTTGACTAGTTGATCAATGAAAATGAATGGGAAAACAAAGACAAAAATTAGTCATAGAAAAACAAGGAAAAGCAAGAATTGAATTTTTCACTCCCAGAAATAATTTCTAACGTTCAAAAGATTACTCGAAATTCCTTGGAGAGAGGATTGATCATTGTAATGAGACAAGACTCCATCCCATGACTGTGAATAACAGCCCCAGCGTTACACTTCTCATATACCTGAATAACATAGAGAAGATGGATAATCACTGCTCAAAGAGCAAAAACAATTAAACAACAACAGTAATATTCCCTTCATGCTACAAAATATTTTCCTCATACAAAAAAGTCAACATTTTGAAGAAATTGTATGTGAAAAACATACTTCCTCATTTACTGATTTTAAAAACATTGTTCCATTGTTTTAATTTTAAAAGCAATGAAAACAGAGGATAAGAAGACTTGGGCATGCAGAGAATGCAAGAAACTGAAAGAAGATCAGCCTTGACTTTTCAATTTGACAAACATTCAAAGGGGACAAATGGGAAACGCAAACAATCTTTGAGGAACAGAGAGAGTGATATTTATCAGCCCATCAATTACTGTTCAATGACTATGACCATATACAAACCATATTCTTTACATAGAAAGAACGAGCTTTAGATAGATCAACCAAATAATAGAAAAAGAAAATAAAGGATTTTAGGGTACTCAACAGAGAAAGTTGAGAAACTAAAGATTTGGCAGACTTTGTTGCAAGTTTTTGTACTAATATAGAGGATCATCAACTGAGTCGTTAGCTCAAGAGATTCCAATTGTTCAATAAAGATGTTAAGGGATCAGAACCTTCCTGAATATGGTTGATAGAATTTCTTAATGGGTGATAGGATCTGCCTCAAATGAACACAATTGTTGCATAGTCTGCATTTCTAAAAAGAACCAAAATGTTCCTGCATTATTAATGACTCTCAACAAACATCCAACGCAATTCAAGAGTTGTTGCGCATAAGTATTTAACAAAGAAAAAACCTCTTCTATTATTCTACTAGTTGACAATGATACACATGCAAAAGATCATGGAAAGAAATTTTACTAAGGACCTAAATCTTTTAATGGGGCATATCCTCATTTTTTCTTCACTTCATACAGCATAGATATGTCTATAATTGAACGATGTATATACCAAAAAGGCTTCCCAAACTCAGCAAGGTAAACTAGTAGGCGCCAGGAAATCTCCATAAACACTTGACTACGTCACATATGCATTGACAAGTGCTTTTACTGTAACGTTCCTGATTAATGACAATCTTTGGCTTGCAACACCATAAAAGCAAGCCAAAGATCTCTCTAAAATATCACACCTTTCCCTAAAACAAAGAAATTATGCTGCATGGATTTGTTTAGGGTATAGAAATAATAAAATCTCAATTCAATATGGCCAGAAATTTTTTTGGAGGAAAGTTCCAACCAACTATGTCACAGTTTGTAAGACTATCTACATGTATATTTAGTTACATGACTTACTGAAAAATTGTGACTTGTTTAAACAAATTAATCAATCATGCAATTTAATACATATGGATAGCCTTAAAAACTACTACCACTCCTCTAACTTAGTTTGGATGAAAACTTCATCCATTCAATATTCCAAATGAGATGGAAGTCCCTAGAGTAGATTACAGTTCAAGAAAGGGAGAGGAAAAAAAAAGAAATCAGCAGTTACCTTCATGAAAAGAGGAGCACAATCAGTACACTTGGGAGCGGCATGGGTATATGACTTAAGAACGGGTGTTGTCAATACAAACCCATCCGAAGATAGCACATACATGTCCTCTGGAACCATTCTCTCCTTCTGAACGCCTACATAAGATGCACTTATACTCTAAAATGAAGCAATAAACTAGTAGTACAACCATAAACACATGCAACAGCAACGTGCATGCACATGGGCAGTAAACACACGTGCTTGCATATAGAGAGAGAGAGAGTTACAGTAGTGTTTCCATACCAGAAGGGGACATGACAATGAGATGGGAAGGTGTAGAAACGGCGTCATGGTGGTGGTGGACTCTAAGAGTGAAGCTGCCTCCAGTGCCGGAAAGCCAGCCAAGCGAGTAGAAGTGGCGGCAGAGCTCAACTGCTAAAGCCTTCGTATCACTCACTGCTTTGCTCTCCAACTCCAACTCCAACTCCAAGTGCACCTCTTCATTCAATAATGATGACACGCTAATGCGGCCATCTTCACCATTTTGCTGCACCTGCACTCCCGTGACCCCGCTTCCACAACCGTCCATGTTCATGGCCATTGACCCTGATGAAGAACACGATGCCTCCACTTTCTTGCCTACTATCATTTATATATATACACACAGTGAGTGTTTCAGTTTCTTTGCTTTTTTTTTTTTTTTGGGCTGAGCAAAACGAATCAAATCCTCCAGCATTAACATTACATGTGTGTAGTGTAGTGTGTACATGCATGCAATAATTATCCTATGCATGCATGAGGAGGATGAATGTATCAACGTCCTTCTTGTGTAGATCACAAGGTTTTAAATTAAGTACGTACAACCACTATTTTTGGCTTCAAATACGCTTTGAGAATTGTACAGATTTTCATTTTACTAGTTACTGCTTACTATCATATTGTCAAACCATACGTATGAAACCCTCATCAACACATTAAATTTGACATTATCTAATAGAACACTCCTTGCTGTCCACTTTTTTTACCATTTAAATCCAAAAAAAAAAAATGTGTGCAGACATTTAAGTTTCCTGATTAAAAGAAAACACTTTTTAAATTTAATTTAAATTTAATTGTGAAACCTGATATACTAAGTTTTACCCTTGCAAAATGATCTTTATTGTTTAATTCAAATTGACTTTTCCAAAATTACAAATTAAAGGGAAAAAAAAATTTAACTAATAATAATATTTTTGTATTATCTCTAATAAGTAACAATAATTTTTAGTTTTTAGGGTACTTTAAATGGAAAAAGAAAAATAAAGAAGATAAGGATGTTTTGAAGGTGTAGAAGCTTTTTACACAAGGAGAGGCCCACCAATCCATCAGAGATATTTCTTCTTTATCTTTTTCTGTTGAAGAAAGAGAGGGGTGTTTGTGGGCCCAATTCTTTTAGTCAGAATTATTGTCAATGGCTATTAGTTGGGCCCCGGATGAACTCTGGCGGCCCATCGAAACCGTGACACTTTTGTTTGTGTCCCTCGCCTCATGGCCATGGCCCATGAACTTTGAAATAAACTTTGCGAAACCCGGCCTCATGAAATTTACCTTCTTTTATAAGGACTGTTGCATTCTTTTCACTGTCAATGACTATAACAGACTTTAGCAAGTCCTATCAAAAAAAAAAAAAAAAAAAACAGACTTTAGCAAGTGAAACCTGTGGAACTTTTTTCCTCCCTTTTGGGTTTGTAAGTCCAAATCCCTACCCAACCCAATATATATTTACAACTAGTCGCTAAACATATGAGAAAATTCAATAAAATATATTTACTACTATATATTATACATATTTAATTAATAATTATTATAAATAAGTTAAATTAGATAATTTTTTGAAAACAAAAAAAAAAAGAATAAGAAAAAAAAAACCCAATTTAATTAGAATTAGTTTAAAGATGAAACCTAATTTTATCATAATTTGTTTTATCCAAAAGAATGTGAATTCTAAATTTCTAATTAGTTAACACTAACATGGTTTTAGTATTATTTGTAACTTTAAAAATTAAATTAAAATGATGATTTGAAAAAATGACAAAAAGTCAAAACTTATACATTACATTGTTGTGTAGATTTTTTGATAGGTATTGTTGTGTAGATATATACAGAAAATCACATGATCAACTATATCATTGACCATCCCATTGCTATTCCTAAGCTTAAATGCACTTATGCAGTACCCCTTACTGCCTTCCCCTTCTTTCCCTGTAGACTCCTATAAAACAGTTAGATTTGCCACTTAGCCTGAGAGTGATTTATGCACATCGAAACAGAAGTGTCAAGCCAACAAGATAAAGTTGAATTTGGAACAGAAAAGGATAGAAAAGTGAAAGAACCATGAAAAAATACCTTGGATATTCCTCACCTGATTCACTATCTCGACGGATCTTAGCTTTGACATTGTAAACATTCCTTGAATCTGATACAAGACTTGGATTTTGTTGCCTTTTAAAGCTTTGAGAATTTGACGTGGCCTTTTACCTGCTGCAGTCATTTCTCTTATTAATAACACCTCCTCTTCAGTAAAACGACCGCAGGAGGGGTGGTCAGAGACATCTTTTGAAGGTTCATGATTGTGTTCTCCATTCTTAATGGTTAGCATCCACTAGTCATCATCCTTTTTGCCCACAACTTCGAACGGACAATTGGTAAGCCGAGAAGCAGTCTTTCTTTGACGCATGTTTTCACCATTCTTAAGCCTTTTACAATAAACACCACCTTTATCACAAGCAATGGCTACATACCTATCCTTTGAAGAATCCTTAATGGATACCATATAACCCTGTGTCAGGGCAAAGTCACGAACATGTTTGAGAAGTTCTTCATGCGTCTGAAAGGTTCCAACAGGTGGTGGAAGCATCTTTTTTTCTTCATTATGCTCATTGTGATCTTGAACTTCCATCATAAGTTCAAAGCTAGAACCTAGATGCAAACATATAAAAATAAAACTTTAGAACACCAGAAGGAGAGAGAGAGAGTGAGAGGGGGTTTACATACTGAATTTAACACAAGCTAACATAATAAGATTTCAATTATCTATCAGAGGTTTTCCTTGCCCATAATTGTGCCTTTATTAATTTGGCTCCATATGAGACATAAAGCCACACATAACAATTTTAGAAACATCAAAGCTCAATCTACAATACCTTAAAAGTTAAAACCTTAGTACTTGGGCTCAACTACATCAGTTCTTTTTAAGTGAATTATCCTCTATTAAATCATTTACTAGTGTGTCTTCTCACACAACTTTGACCCATGCTTGTGAGCTTTCATCTTATCCCTGCCTTCTCCCCAAAGCAGATCATCTTTTCATGTAAGCACTACTTTTCCACTAAATATAGCGAAACCATCTTATAGATGATTTTTGTTATCTTTTCTATCTCAATCTTATACTTCAACGGCTATCTCGTATCCTTTTTATCTCAAGCTTCCAAATAATACGTTCAAGTGTTTTGAAACTTCCCACGATCACAAAGCTAGGTTCGCCTTACAATCAATTAGAACTTTTTATTTTGATAGGCAATTTCACAATGACATTACACAGGAAAAATCCCTGCATAAATGATTGGTGCAAAATAATCCCCATCTTTTATATAATGATTTCACCATTGCCTCTATATGCTTTTCAAATTTTAAGTCCTAAAAAAATATAGCATCTTTGATCAAAAAATCAACAATGGCAAAGATTATAAAAGACCACTTTTTTAAAGAACCCCATTTCTCCTCTTACACTAAAAAAAATGGTTGCTTTTATATGTAATTCTGATTGGTGAGTTGCAATTTACAAACACGCCCAGTGATTTTGAACCCACAACAATGTCAACAATGCCACCATGAAAATCCAAATTTCTCAAATTCAAACTGTTCCTCAAAATAATACACAAATACAAACAAAGATTGCCAATACAAGTTCAGTAGAAAGTAACAACGTTGTTATATAGCAATGGTTCGGTTGTAATTAAATGAGTAATTCAGGGGTGAAAATTCAAACTTGAGTGTGTATTGGAGTAGAAGAGAAAGCGTACCGGGTGTGAGGAATCCAGTAGTTGATGATGATGATGATGATGATGGAGAAGTTAAGCCCTAAAGCAGAGTAGTGTGGGTTTTGGGGTGTGACGTGTCGAGCGGTGAGAGATGTGGTCGGTGCTACCTAGGGTGATTGTAGTTGGAATTGAAGAGAGAGAGAGAGAGAGAGAGAGAGTGAATTTGATTTTTCCAAGGGAAATGAAGGTAGTGTCAAGGAAGGTTTCTGAGATCTTAAGGAGTTTTCACTTTTCACTCACTCGTCAGTAGCACCTACTGTTCATTTCCCCAGGGGTATTTACGTCATTTACTAATACTTCGGGGGTAGTGAAGGGTTTTTGTTTTTCCTATTTTCTAAATTTCTTGATTATCATTAAAATTATTTCAACATAGAATTTGTGAACTTGTTAAAACTTTTCGTAATGGTATGAATTAAATTGATGAGATTAAAATTTACATTTTTCGGTTGGGTACAGTTAAAAACTTAAAACTTAAGAAATTAAAATATTAAGATATTTTTTATACCGATGATAATAGTAATGATAGAAATTTGATAATTGGTGCTATGGTGTCATGGTAATTGTGATTTGGTAATTCTAGAGACATAACCAATTATACACCCAACATCACAACTTGCTAACCTGTGTGATTGTGACTCTGAGTAGTAGATATTTTCTACCTTGTGCAACTCACTATTTTACAATGACCGCTCACAATTACATAAGTTAACAACTTCTGAAATTAGGTGTGGGAGTGATTGTTTCAAATTTAATGAAATATTAACTAAAACTCCTAAAATTTCTCTAATACATTCAACCCTTCATTTTAAAATAAGGGTAAATTGTAATGTTGTGATCACATGCACTTCACGTATGAGGCTCTTTTTTTTTATGGAGCAATTAGAGAAAGAGAAAGCAATATAATGAAATTTATTAAAAACAAATGGTATGTTCATACCTTCCTAATTGAGTTTTGAGTGATTTTCTTCCTTTGAAATTAGTGGGAATACGAGAATAGATGTGCAAGATTGGATTTATTTTTTAGAATTTGAAAAAGAAAGAGAAGATGATAGACATGGAGAGACATGTAGAATGAAAAATAAAGGGGAAAAGAAGTACATATAATTGTAGTAGTGGGTTTGGAGATGGATTTTTAAGTTTTGAATTTGGATTTTTAGTGTTTCATAATGGGTTTTGGTGGAATTTTAAATTTGGATAACTGCATTTTATTTTTTGGATAAAATTTTAGATAACTACTTGGTAATGGATTATTAAGTTAAACCTCCATGTCTTTATTTACTAAAATTATTTTTTTTCCCTAGATGACGAGAGAGAGAGAGAGAGAGAGAGAGAGAGTTTATCAACAACAAAAAAAAAAATATTTTTTTAATGTGGAGGAGGCAAAAAGTAGTTAGGAAAAACTTTTTTAAATTTAGCTAAAATTTTAGGATTTAAAAAAATAAAATAAAATGTGAGAGAGAGTGAGAGAAAAAGGAAGCAGAAAGGTGGTTAGGAAAAACAAGACAAAAACAAATAAAACATCAAGAACCCTAATTATAGGTTTTTGGGCACGAATATGTGTACGCATGCATAAAGCATGCTCACACATACACGCCTAGAAACTCAGTTCCAAAAAAAGCACAAAAAACAACAACTAAAAGCAACCTATTATGCTTCAAATACAAAATCTAAACAACCTAAACTAACAATAGACATATTAAAGCAAATAATAAAGCAATAAAACAAACAGAACAACAAAAATGAGAGAGACAAAACCAAGAAGGTTAGTAAACTTAAAACTCGAAGGTCAAGACAAAAATAGGTCTCAACCAAGTAAAACTTTAACTTAATGATGTTTTAGAATAAAAACTCTCTCTTTAATTCACTATTTTTTAGTGAATTCGGCATGTTTTTGGAAAAAGGCATTTGTGGCCTTTTTATAGTGATCATAGAGGGGTGTAGGGCGGCTCCAAGCAGATGTGGGATTCACTCTGCACAATTTTTCATCAAAACTTTCCATGCAGGTATTTTTGGAACCCTACATGCGTGCACATACACAGAGTATGTGTATGCATGTTTTCTGTATATGTGTGCATGCATGAAATATGCGCGCACATACTTAGGGTTTCCTGCAAGTTTTTCTTCACCAAAACATCCTTCAAGCTAAATGTTCACAAGATTAGACCCTAAATCAACCCTAGACCTTCGAGTGATGTCATAATTGGGGAATGGGGGCCTCAAGTCGTAAGGGGTACAAAATGAGGTATTTACAATGATCAAATCAAAAAGTGTACTTTTTTTACCAATCCTGATTATGGTTAGTCATGGTTAGTCAAACTTAGCCAAAAATGGTAAGTTTGAGATTTTGAAATCTTGGATGGTTAAAATGGTTTGTTTCGGCGTCCAATCAGGATAAATATGATTTTTTTTTTTTTTTTTTTTTATAGTTCTTGATTTTTGGTTTTTGAAAATGTGATTTTCACCCTTTTAGGGTTTAAATCGAAATTCTTAACACATTAATCGAGACCGAAAAAAATGCAATATCAACAGGTCATTTCTCTTATCTACCTTTTTTTACTAGGGTTTGAGTTTTTTAAACCCTTATATTATGAGTGTTCTCACCCCTTAAATGACCTGCCAATTTATGTTTCTAATATATATATATATATATATATCATGTCTTCAAGTGGCTAAAGGTTCACTCACCCAAAACCTCTAATAGGCGCTAATCCCCTAATTATCTAGAATGGGCCCTCAACATGTCTTTACACTCAATAAACATTTGTTTCATTGTGTGTTTATCTTTATGATTATACATGTTGTGTTGTATATTACACTACATCATTACCAATAGGATTTAAATGATAACAAATCACATGCATCATTGCTTAAAATTCTAGAATTTTGACATATGAAAATTTGTCAAATGAACAATATTTCATCAAAAACCTTAATAACAATCCAAAGCAAAATGACACAAAACAATTATAAAATTATCCAATAATTTGAAAATTATTAATTAAAATTGGAAATATAAATGTTACTTAAAACCAATAGTTTTTAAAAAAAAAATTATGAACCTAATAGATAGAATGACACAAATATGTTAAATTAACAGTAGTCTCTAAGTGTACTAAGTTCGAGGAATTGCTGGTCCAATATCCATTTGAAAAATCCAGTAAGAGCTACACTAAGAGAAAATGAATAATATTCTTTAAATTTCAAAGCTATTAAACTCAATGTCCCAACTTTCGACATCTAAACCCATTTTATATGAATTTTGATTAGTTATTTTAAGCATGAAGATTCCTTCTTCATTTTTTTAGTATAATAAAATTATAACTTAAATGATTATAGATAAATTGAAATGATTTCAATTTTTAGTAAAATATTGAATAGCTTGAATGACATCCAATAAACCCAAATGGGTTTAAAGACTTAAAGTTGTTAAAAGACTTTGTATGTTGGGAATTCTCTTTTCACTACAACAAAATGTAACTACAGTGACGAATTTTAGTGAGAAAAATTTTTTCGTCACAAAAAAGTACCATATAGTGACGAAATTTATATTTCATCACTAAATATAAAAGAAATAGTAACCTTTAGTGACGAAATTTAGATTTCGTCACTATAGGGTATGCTAAATTCAGGGCACCAAATAAAAGGGTAGGCAGGAAACAAATGGATCTACAGCAACAAATTTTTTCGTCGCTAGAAGTTCTATTTTTTTATGATGAAACACTTTCGTCACTAAAGGTGCTGCTAGTCATGCTATTAGTGACGAAACGCAGATTCGTCGCTAAAGGCAAGCAATAGCGACGAAACTCAAGTCGTCACTATAGATTTCCTTTATATATCAATTAATCAGCTCATTTTTTCCCTAGCTCATTTTTTTACTCACTCATTCGACAAAACTGATACACTCTCTACCTCTCACCGATACCCACACTCCAAGTCGCCGGCAACGCTTCGCCTTCCTCCGGCAATGCTTCGCCTTCCGTCGTCGGCAAAACCCACTCATTCGACGAAACTGATACACTCTCTACCTCACACCGATACCCACACTCCAAGTCGCCAGCGACGCTTTGCCTTCCTTAGTACCGGCGACGCTTCGCCTTCCTCCGACGACGCTTCGCCTTCCGTCGCCGCCGTAGCCGTCGCCGATTCAACCCCAACCGACCCTTCGCCTCCCACCCCTAACCAACGACCGTTCGCCCTCCCTTCGCCAATTCAACTCCCTTTGTGAGTTTTTTTTTTATTTTTTATTTTTTTATGCGAAATGGGTTTGACCGATCGAAATGGGTTTGATCGGTTTTTTTTGTTTGTTTGTTCTAATTTCATTAGTTTATGAGAAAGATTGTATTTTCTGATTTCATTGCATTTTCTGTTTATGTTTTATTCAGATTGTATTTTGTGGCAATTAGTAGCCGTTGAGATAAAGGCTGGATTTTTTCTTTTTTGGTTCTCATTTTATTAGTTTATGAGAAAGATTGTATTTTGTAGTTTTATTGCATTTTTTGTTTTGTCTTTTTGTTCAGATTGTATGCAATAATTTTACTTATGAGAGAAGAGTTGCTTCCATTTGTTCTCTCTGATTCTCGCGAGAAAGGGAGTGAAGAAAAAAGAGAGAGAATATTTTTTATTTATTTAGCGGGTATCTTTTTAAGACAAAATAATAATTTGGAGTTGCTACAGTATTTTCTATATCAAGAGAATTACTGTAGCAGGTTCAAAAAAATTTTTGGAAAAGTTTTGAATTTTGCAGTGCAAAAGTCCAAAACTAAACAAAGTGTCGACAAGGTAAGTGATACCAAGATGCACAAGTGTCAACATCCTAACGGATCCAACGGGTCCAGTGCATACATGTCTGCAATCCACGTCCCATTTAACAAAGCTAACCTCCTTCAAATTTGCTTATATAGATTGCTCAATGAATTTCTCTTACCACTCTTTCCTTAACCCTCACGTTAGAAATCACAACTATTTAATATTTATTGTTGTTGTAGAGATAGTTGGAGTTGCACTCATCAAATTAAGCATTTTCCTTGCTAAATCTGGTGCCATTCTAACTTTTCGAATCCATTCTTTAAATCTTCAGAAAACACGTTTTATGTGCATCATATTTACAGCTCTTCTCTCTTTGCCATGACTTGTGATTGTTCTTGGTGGTTTCATGGTTGTGCTTCGGCGGTTTGTGGGTCTGATTTGGTGGGTGAGGTCATAAGGCACGGTGGGTGAGGACTGTGCTTCGATGGTTCCGATTGGTTTGTGGGTTTTTTTTTTTTTTTTTTGTTGTGGTTGGTGGTTCCAAGTTGAGAAGTGGTGGAAGAGGAAGGTTGTTGGGTTATGGCTGCTGTGGTTTGTGGTTGTGGCTGTTGTGTTGTGATGGTTTTTGTGTAGTTGTTTATCATTATTTTAATAAGTTATTTATATTATTTTAAATGAGATGCTCAAATTGCCTGGGTTTCTGAATGTGAAGCATGTTTTTGATTAGGTGGTTTATGAATTTTTGTATGGATTTTTCTTTTAGTTTGTATAATCGTAAAGATTATGAAAGATGAAAGTTAAGCTTATATAGGTATTGGGATGTTAGAGATGTGGCATTTATTCAATGAATGCTATTATATAGGTATAAATGCATTGCTTATGGTAATTGTAGAAGGATATATATATATATATATAAGGTATTGACAGTTGGGCTCTGTTTGATTGCAATTAAGAGAAGTAACAGCTTGCAATTTCGTGAACTACCAAGTTTCTTAACTGAGAAAAAGGATGTCTTTGTAGTTGTCCTTTAACTGCCTATATATAGATAGATATCAAAATTGAAATTTTTGTAATTGGTGCATATTTTCTCTAATGATTGGGTCTAGCTATACCACTGTTTAGAAACAAGAAAAAGAATAAATAATATGTATTTTAAATTTGGTTCACTAAAAGTTATCTTTCTTTTATCTCCAACTCTCTTTCTCTTTGGTTGCTGAAGAAATTGTGAAGAACAAGGTGAAGAACACAAGTTAACTTTAGATTTTTTCTGAAAGTTGTAAACTTAGCTTGAGCAAAGTAAGTCTATTCTAGTTACAAACTTATAAAACTCTATATATACTTGTGATGTTGGAAATTTGTTTTGTGGTAGGTTGTTGTGTTGGAGCAAGCGAGTGGCTTGCATGGTGTTATAAGGAGATTTAAATTCATATTGGGAGTGTTTTTAATTTCTTGCAAATGTGAATGAAACATGTTGATTAGTAGCAATTGTGTTCCTTTATTCAATTTCAATGCTTTTAAGCATTATACTTGTGATGTTAGAAATTTGTTTTGTGGTGGGTTGTTGTGTTGGAGCAAGCGGGTGGCTTGCATGGTGTTATAAGGTGGTTTAAATTCATATTGGGAGTGTTTTTAATTTCTTACAAATGTGAATGAAATTTGTTGATTAGTAGCAATTGTGTTCCTTTATTCAATTTCAATGCTTTTAAGCATTATACTTGTGATGTTGGAAATTTGTTTTGTGGTGGGTTGTTGTGTTGGAGTAAGCGGGTGGCTTGCATGGTGTTATAAGGTGGTTTAAATTCATATTGTGAGTGTTTTTAATTTCTTGCAAATGTAAATGAAACTTGTTGATTAGTAGCAATTGTGTTCCTTTATTCAATTTCAATACTTGTAAACATGATAATTGTGATGTTGGAAATTTGTTTTGTGGTGGGTTGTTGTATTGGAGCAAGCGGGTGGTTTGCATGGTATTATAAGGTGGTTTAAATTCATATTGGGAGTGTTTTTAATTTTTTGCAAATGTGAATAAAACTTATTGATTAATAGCAATTGTGTTCTTTTATTCAATTTCAATACTTGTAAACCTTATAGTTGTGATGTTTATGATTAGTTTTGTGGTGGGTTGTTGTATTGGAACAAGCGGGTAGCTTGCGTGGTGTTATAAAATCGTTTAAATTCATATTGAGAGTGTATATTTGTGTGTGCAATGTATATTTATTTAAATATTAATATGGACTTGTGCATTCATGAATAGGATAGAACTTTATCTAAGTAGCTTATAGACTTAAATGTTAGAATACATTATGCATAAATTGTCCTTATTTTATTAAAGTAGCATTCATCTTGTAATTGTAGTCAAACATGGATAAAAGTTGGATGACAATGGGTAAGACACCCCCAATAGCAGATTAAGTCATCCATATATTGAAGGGGTCAATGCATTTATTAATTTCGCAAGAGTAGTTGTGGAATTGAGTGGTAATATTCTGTGCCCGTGTATTCACTGTGGGAATTACTATTGACAATTTCTTAATACTGTGCGTATCCATTTGCTTCATCATGGGATTATGCAATCTTATATTAATTTGTATAATCATGGAGAACCTCATGTATTGAACGAAAACATTCATGATAATGAAATGTCGGATGGTAATCATATGGATGGTATCGATGCCTTGGTAGGTGACTGAATTAGAGGGGAACCAAGAAATGCAACCGAAGATGAGGAGGTGAGTCATTTTGACAAATTTGAGGAAGATGCAAAGCATGAGTTGTATTCAGGTTGCACTGATTATAGTATTTTTTCCTCGTAGGTACCTTGAAAAATTGAAAAGATACGTTTCCAACCGAGCTCGACTAGAAGGTTTGTTAGGACATATGTGTTCACATGTTAAGAACATATGCCATATTTTATGTAAATTGGCTAATCCTTTGACAAAACGCACTCTACTTGTAATTGGGTAGTTCTAGGTGTTTTTAATACTTCAAGAAATAAGGTTTCAAGATCAAGTATTGAAGTCATCAAGTCTGTCCAAGGAAAAGCAAGTTGAAGTGCAGAATTTTTAAATCTCGACACCTTCTCGATAGCTACCTCGACACCTGCTATCTGTCGAGAATTAAAAAGTCATATTTCTATTCTGATTTTCTTGGGATCCATGAATGTGTTTTTGGGCCTTCTTTTCTTCTAACCCTAAACATATTTAAGGAGTGTTTTAAGAGCCGTCAACATAGACACAAGTTGCATAAGCATTGAGTAATCCTTGTTCAAACAAATTGTGATCTAAGACGAAGTTCTTGACCTAGTTCATCTTCTTCAAGAAGTTGCTGTGTAGTTTACACCGTAGGGTTTTGTGACCAAGTATCTTCCTGATCTTCATTGCATAGGATGATCTAAAGAACTTTGCAGCCAACCTCTCTTCCTAAAGTTGGTGTTTGAAGTCGCGTACTGGGATCCGCGCATCTGGTTAGTCACGTACTTGGGAGCCGTGCATCAAAAGGGGGAACTGTCACTACAGATCAAGTCTGATTAGGTATTGGGGTAAGGGTTCAACTGTAGGTTGGTAAGGTACTTGGGATTCCTTATTTGTAACCGCTTGATTTGATAATAGTGGAGTTTCGGGAGTGGTGACCTGAAAATCACCCGGTGGGGTTTTTGCCGTTAGGGTTTTCCCCATTCGTGAACAAATCACCGTGTTATTTATTTTACGCTGCATATTTAGTTAATCGGTGATTTGTTTGTGCTGCCACGTATTTGCATGTTAAATTGATTAATTAATAACTTGGCTAAATTAATTAATTAGTTTAAATCACAAGGGGTCATTCAGTTTGTGGCCTATCAAGTGGTATCAGAGCAGGCACACTCTGATTAGGTTAATCGTTGCTGTGTTGATCCATTGACCCCTGCTGTCATGAATAGAGGACAATCTCTCATTATACCTCCTTTATTTGATGGGACTAACTATGCCTACTGGAAAGTACGCATGAGAGCTTTTTTGCAGTCCTTAGACGAGAAGGTGTGGCAAGCTGTTGAGATTGGCTGGACCAAGCCAAAAGAAACGCTGGCCGATTGGGATGAAGCCAAGATCAAGGCGGCAAACTTCAACAGCAGAGCGTTGAATGCCTTATTTAGCGCAGTCACCAATGAGGAGTTCAAGAAGATATCCTCAACAGAAACTGCTAAGGAGGCGTGGACCATCCTCTAGACAAGCTATGAAGGAACAAAGGCTGTCAAGGATTCAAAGCTACAGAGGCTCACTACTAGCTTTGAAGAAATTAAGATGGAGGAGGATGAGTTGTTCAATGAGTTCTATGCCAAGCTTAAAGACATAGTGAACTCAGTCTTCAATCTTGGGGAAACCATCCCTGAACCCAAGGTTGTAAGGAAGGTGCTCAGATCTCTACCTGAGAGATTTCATGCCAAGATTACGGCAATTGAAGAATCAAAGGACATTGATAAAATTCCTTTGACTGAGTTGGTTGGGAACTTGCAGACCTACGAGCTAGGGTTATCAAGAATAGGCAAGTCAAGCAAGGGCAAGAGCATGGCCCTGAAAGCGAAGAGCAGTGATACAGATGAGTCTTCCGATGATAAAGATTCCAAGATGAAGTCCTACATTACAAGGCAGTTCAAGAAGTTTATGAAGAATGCCAATGGGAGGAGCTTCGACAAGGACCGAAGGCAATCCAGTTCTTCACAATTCAAGAGCCAATATAAAGGAAGGAAGGATGCCAAGGATGGCGGTCAGTACACTGTTCCGGCAGGACCGAAGTGTTTTGGGTGTCATGGGTTTGGACACATGAAGAATGAGTGTCCTACATATCTGAAGAGTATAAGGAAGAGCAAGGCTCTTGCTGCAACCCTCAGTGACACTGAGCCTGAAGATGATTCCGATAGTGAAGATGACGGAATCTTGAATGCCTTCACTGCCACAGTTAATCCTACTGAAAGGATTGTTGAAGAAGTGGAACAGGAAGAAGAATTGGTGGATACTGAATGCGAGAAGATGGATGACAAAGATGATATCCATTCAGCTTATGAGAAGCTTTACAAGCTTTCTGAGAAACATGAGAAGTTGTACAGGCTGGCCACCAAGAAGCTCAGTGAAGTGGAACTTGATAGAGAAGAATTGTCCACAAAGTTTGATGAGGCGAATCAAACTATTGGAGTACTGAGGTTTGAGAACAACTTCCTGGCTGAGAAGACCAAGAAGCTTGAAGCAGAGCTGTTTCAAATCAGAGCTCAACTGGAGAGGACTTCAAGTGCAAAACTTGATGAGATGCTCAGTAACCAGAAATCTGCTTCAGATTGAACAGGTTTAGGGTATGGTCTTTCTTTCTCTAACTCTGCTTCTACTAGTTCTACTGTTTTTGTTCCTCCTGCTGATACTGTTAAAATTGAGAACATTGAGGTTAAAACTGAATTAGCTAGTGAGAACATAGACAAGGGTAAATCCATCTTAGGAGCACCCCCTAAGTTAGATAAGAAAGATGCTAAAATCCCTAAGGATAAGAAGGCTAACTCTCAAAAGCCTAAACAAAAGAAGTAGCATCTCTGTTATCATTGTGGAGCTGCCAGTCATACTCGACCAAATTGTTACAAGTGGCTAGCCACCCAACAAAGCAACAGTATGACAGCATCTGGAAGCCAAAATCAGCTTCAATCCTCTCTTGCTCCTCTTGGAGATCTTCTGAAAGCCCTCATGTTCCTTTCGAACTTGAACGGGTTTAATTCTTCCCCCTCACCGCCGGTTCAAAGTTTTAATCAAAGGAAAGGTTCTTCCAAGGTGTGGAAGAAAAAGGACTCTAAGTGATTTTATCACTTTCTTCTCCCTTCTTGTTTATCTTGTTTATTGCATTGCTTGTGTGTTTTGCATTTTTGCTGAGTCAGTCTAGTTTTATGCATTGTTTTTTGTTTTTCTTAACATGTCTTTGTGTGTTTACTTTCAGTTTTGTTTATTTTGTTTTTCATATAAAAAAAAAATTGAAAAATACAAAAACAGTGTGTATTTTATGTACTTTGGTACTTGTGTACCTTGGATGGCCAATGAAACAAAATTTTCTAAACTTTGTATCTCTTGTAGCTTAGATGAGCATCTTTATGCACAACTAAGCAAGTGAGCTTTGTGGCTCTTGTTTGTGATGAGTAAGATTAGGTTATTTCTTAGACTTAACACTCATATCACTCTTTTTGACGGGTAAGACTAGAAAATCCTAAGAGAAAGGCATAAATAACCATCTCACCACTGTTGCCAGCCAATCATTAATGACATCTGTATGTTTCGGCATAGCAAAAGTGTAATGTTAATGACATTTGTGTGCTTAGGCATAGCAAAATTGAAATGTCAAATATCAATGGGTAATTCTTTTCTTTCTCATAAGCCCATGTATGATATATTTAAAAAGAAAATATGCAAAGAAATAAAAAGCAAAAAGATTAAAAATACTTTAAAAATAGTTGCAAGCGTGTATTCTAGGAGATGTGGGAGTTATAGGATGTACCTCGAAGGTGATAGTCCCCATCAAACAGTTATGATAGTGTGTGAGTTAAAAGTTATTTTCTCATATCTCAGATCGTCATAACATGTATACACATATGCAATCTTGCAATGTTTTTCACACACAACACGCAATATTCTTTGCTACTTTTGATACATGTGCAGGTACAATGTGATTTGGCCATCACAAAGGTTTTACATGTACTTTTGTATGCTCACTAAACTGTCATGACTTATTTTTGAAATATAAAATTGGTTAAACTTGTTTAGTGTGTGTGTGTGGTTTTGGAAGATCCATGTGCTTAAATTTTCATTGAGAGATGATTTTTGAGAGCTTTTTATGTTGGTTGGATCATGGTTGAGGTGTTTATCTTGATTGCATTCTTGTCTGTGTTTTTCTCTTCTCGAAAAACTGCTTTTCTCTGCTGGCTCGACACCTCCTCGACACCTGGTGGATCGATCGAGAAAGTCTCTGTCTCCTCGATACCTTCTCGACACCTAGTCGATCGATCGAGCTTCAGTATCAGTTCAGCTGTTTGGTACCTCGATACCTCCTCGACACCTTCAGCTGTCTAAAGCCAAATCCTCGACACCTACCTCGACAGCATTCTCGACACCTCTCGACACCTCAGCTGTCGAGATTTACTGAGGTGCCTATTTAAGCTCTCGTCGCGATTTCTCTCTCATTTCTCAATCTCTCTTCGATCTGTCCGAGGCGGTTCATCTTCCCAGACCACTTTTCTTCACTCCAATCTCCATCCCAAGTGATTTTCAGCTTTTCTTGCTTCAAATCAAGTGGTATGATCTTCTTTTCCATTCCTTTTCATGCATTTCATGATTTGAATCTTAGGTTTTGGGATTTTTTTGAAAACTTTGGGGTTTTTCAAAATCATTGAGTTTTTATTGAAATTTTGGGTTGGGTTTTCCATAAAATAAGTTTAAAATGTCATACATTGCATTCCATATGCATTAGAATGATATTTTCATGCATTTAGATGTGTATTTCTTGTATGTGTGCTGCTAGGTTTGGATTGGGCTGAGCCCATGATGCTTTTTAAGTTTACATGTCACATGCCCATGCATTCCCATGCATACGTTCTTTTTGTTCAACATATTATCATATTTGAACTGTTTGGGACTTTTCTGATTGTCTCCCTCTCTATCTCTTTCTCATTCTTTTACGTTAGTTGTGTCTATGGCACCCAAACGTAAATCCACTCCAGCTCGGAACCCTCTGCGTTCTGGACCTTCCTCTTCTTCTGATTCTGCTCCTTTTAACCTTCGGTTCTGTGATGGAGATGCCCACAAGGCATTTACTGAGAACTTTTCTAGACGAGGTGTTCATTCGGAACGCCAAGTCATTTTGGCGGACTTCGCCGACACTGACCTTCCCTCTGTCATTCACAGTAGGGGATGGGAGTCACTGTGTGACGTCCCGGTCACTTGTCCTCTCATACTGATTCAGGAGTTTTACTCCAACATGTACGGGATTGATCGTTCAGTACCTCTCTTTCATACTCGCGTTTGAGGTACGCGCATTGCTGTTACACCGCAGCTGGTTGCAGATGTGCTTAGGGTCCCTAGGATAGAGTTTCCTGACTATCCTTCTTGTGAGCGACTGAGGACTGTGTCCAAGGATGAGCTCATTTCTGCTTTTTGTGAGTGCCCTTCTGACTGGGGTGAGCACCAGTATACATCATGTAGACCTTTTGCTAAAGGTCCTAGATTCCTAAACATGGTGATGACTTTTGTACTTCATCCTTTCTCTCACTACAACTCCATCACAGAGCCTCGTGCTCGATTTTTGTTATCACTACTTGAGCATCTTACGATAGATTTTCCTTCACACTTCATTTTCTCTATCATAGATGTTCATTTAGATGCGGCGTCCCGTGATAAGCTCATCTTTCCTTCCGCTATCACGAGGATTCTACGCCATTTTTCCATCCCTTTCCCTTCGTCCGACCACTTCACACACATATCTGCCATAGATGCCGCTACCGTAAAACGTAGTGAGGCACAGTTCAGGTCGAGACAGCCGGATTCCACTCCTCCCTCCCGTTCGACTCCATCCAGATCAGCTCCATCTACATCGGCTCCTCCTTCTTCTTCAGGCGATGTATCTCTTGGAGATATTATGGCGCAGCTGCAGCGCATGGATGCATGCCTCGATACACTCACCACTAAGTTGTATCAGGTGAATGTTCGTGTTGGTCGTATTGCACGACGGCAGGCGACCATGGGTGGTTTTGCTTCTGAGGCTTCTCCTCCACCACCTCCTCCAGTTGCTTCAGATTCTGATACTAATGATGATGGTGATGACGATGATGCTTCAGATGATGATGATGGAGATGCTAGCTCTACTGATGAGATGTCTACATGACACTCTACCCTTTGTCACTCGTGACAAAAAAGGGGAGTAGTTTTGGATTATGAGAGTAGTCATCTTAGGGGGAGAGTTAGTATAGGACATTTTTGTTAGGGAGAGTGTTCATATTTTTGAGGGATGTAGTGAGGTCTTGATGTATCTTTTCTTTTCTATTCTTGTTAGATACATTGATTTTGTATATGAGGTCTTATGACCAGTTTACATACATTGTGCTTATTTTTCTCTATATGTGGATGTATGTTTTTTCTTTTTCACCTATCTCTTCATGTGTTGTTTCTTTTCTCTCTTTATACACATGTTCTTTATATTTGTATGCAATCTAATTATTTTCTGTTTCACACAAGATGCCTTGATGAGTTTTGTTTAAAAGTGTTTCAGAAATACAGGTTGTCAAAGTCTACTTGCCATAAACTCTCTTCTTGCAAAGTTTTTCAAGAGTTTGTGTTAGGATAGATTTTATTGTATGTAACAAGTGAATATGAGTTGAGTGATTTATGACTTCTCTCATATGTTCATTTGTTTGTTGTGGTTTTGTCACGGATTGCCAAAGGGGGAGATTGTTAGGACATATGTGTTCACATGTTAAGAACATATGCCATATTTTATGTAAATTGGCTAATCCTTTGACAAAACGCACTCTACTTGTAATTGGGTAGTTCTAGGTGTTTTTAATACTTCAAGAAACAAGGTTTCAAGATCAAGTATTGAAGTCATCAAGTCTGTCCAAGAAAAAGCAAGTTGAAGTGCAGAATTTTTAAATCTCGACACCTGCTCGATAGCTACCTCGACACCTGCTATCTGTCGAGAATTAAAAAGTCAGATTTCTGTTATGATTTTCTTGGGATCCGTGAATGTGTTTTTGGGCCTTCTTTTCTTCTAACCCTAAACATATTTAAGGAGTGTTTTAAGAGTCGTCAACATAGACACAAGTTGCATAAGCATTGAGCAATCCTTGTTCAAGCAAATTGTGATCTAAGACGAAGTTCTTGACCTAGTTCATCTTCTTCAAGAAGTTGCTATGTAGTTTGCACCGTAGGGTTTTGTGACCAAGCATCTTCCTGATCTTCATTGCATAGGATGATCTGAAGAACTTTGCAGCCAACCTCTCTTCCTAAAGTTGGTGTTTGAAGTCGCATACTAGGATCCGCGCATCTGGTTAGTCACGTACTTGGGAGCCGTGCATCAAAAGGGGGAACTGTCACTACAGATCAAGTCCGATTGGGTATTGGGGTAATGGTTCAACTGTAGGTTGGTAAGGTACTTGGGATTCCTTATTTGTTAATCGGTGATTTGTTTGTGCTGCTACGTATTTGCATGTTAAATTGATTAATTAATAACTTGGCTAAATTAATTAATTAGTTTAAATCACAATAGGTCATTCAGTTTGTGGCCTATCAAGGTTTAATTGCAAAGGCTTACATTCTCAAAAAATGTATTAACAACTGGCCTTTGTATATTGATGGGATTAAAACTGTGCATAATCGAAGAGAACGAAATAAAGATTTAGGTGAATCTAGCAAAGGATAGATAGTTTTTTCATAAACTGCTCAACCTACAGGTGGTAGGCGGAATGATGGCAATTTGTCTCGTGCATTGCTTGATACTGCTCATTAGTACTTGTTGTACAATAGTCCTGAGCTAGAGCCTTATTTAAAGTATGTGATTTCATATGCATGTATTGTTTGATGAAGTTTTGAATATTATCTGCAATGCTTAGCTAAAAATAAATTAACTTATTTTTAACAGTGAACACAAAAACACATTACATAATTCTACTGGAGAAGCTATAACTCAAATCCAACGACAAGAGTTTCCTAATTGGTTCAGAGAATGTGTAAGACATTTGAAATTTAATTACACACTAATAAAAATTAAACATTTAAAAGTTTTTTCATTGCTTATTACTAATTAATATCACTTGTTGTATGTCATTATAGATAAATAGATTGAAAGTTAACAAGTCACCAGAAGCTACTAAACAGTTATGGTCATTAGCAAATGGTCCTAAGCCGCATCTGAAGGAGTACACAGTTTGTGTGGTCAATGGTGTAAAGCTCCATACAAGGGACCTAGACAATCGTCGTGTAACCCAAAACAGTGATGTGTATACTGAAGGGGATCATAAGGGAGAAATGCACGACTTCTATGGTCATGTGTGCAAAATTCGGGAATTGAAGTATATGTTTCGCCATAAAGTTGTTTTGTTCCATTGTGATTGGTACAATACGAGTACCAATGGTCAAAGGAGAACGATAAGAACCAATGTACACTGCACAAGCATTAATGTTACAAGTCGGTGGTATGAAAATGACCCTTTTATACTTTCTAGTTAAGTGAGACAAATTTTTTACCTTCAAGATACCAAATTGAGTGAACTTTGGAAAATTGTGCAATCCATCCAACATAGAGGAGTGTTTGATGTCCCGAAAGTCGGGAGTAGAGAATCCAATGATAATACAGAAGATAGTGACACATTCCAACAAGAAGCGATTGTTGATGTTGTCTCTATCAATGTTGAGGACAATATTATTAACTATTGTATGGGTGATGTTGAAACTGAGGTTGTTCTTGAAGGTGGAACTTCAAGAGATGCTAATGAAAATGAAGAGCATAACATAACTGATGTTGATCTTGATATGGATTATGATATGTAGAGTTCATAACAATTGTCTTAAATATTGTGTGCTTGTCTTAAAGTTTTATGTTTGTCTAAGTAGCAATTGTTTTGTACTTATCTTGAATTTGATATGGATATTGATGTGGTCATTTGTTGTGTTGAGTTAGTAATAATTGTGTTCAAATTTAGCACTTGTAAATTGCTTGATATGGATAATGGTGTATACTATGATATGTAAAGTTAGTAGTAATTGTTATTGAGATGTTTTGTACTTATCTTGAACTTGATATAGATATTAATGTGGTCATTTGTTGTGTTGAGTTAGTAGCAATTGTGTTCAAATTTTGCACTTGGGAATTGCTTGATGTTAAGTTAGTAGCAATTGTATTTATCTTTCATGTCAATACATAGTTTCAAAAAATGCCCAAAAAGGCCAAATACACTATTAATATACTGAATTATGAGATGGCAAGATTAGATACAATGAGGCAAAACCAAGAGATAATTGATACTTTGAGATTGAAGCACATCTCAACTTCTCTAAATGATTCTGCTCAGTCCAATTGTGCACAAGAAAAAAGAAGTAGAGCTAGTGTTGTGGTAGATGATGATTATGTACCACCAATTGGTGACGATGACAATGATGATGAGTCATTTAATTCTGTAATCCATAAAGTATAATAGATGTTCCATAGGGTACAATAGATGATAATAACTTTATTGTTCTATTACTTGTAATGACTTTGTTGTTCCATTATATGTATGTTACTTATAGATGGCACTAGGACGACTTACACGCTCGCGAAGTGAGGCATCTATCCCGGTGGTCCGATCTACAGTCCAATATGCGGAAACACCTCCTAAAGCAAATCCTCCCGCCCAAAGTTCTTCTAGTGTGGAGGCGCAGACTACCGGCGCATTAACTAGCACGACTGGTAATTACATAGAACATACTTAATTACAACTGCACCCTGTTTTTACTATTGAGATTATACTTCACTTAATTTAGCTATAATGCACATGAAATGTATAATTTTTTAACATTAATAATGTTTAAATAGGATCTGCTAGCAGAACTACCCGTGGAGCAACACGTGGTATAGCAGTACGGACACTTATTGAAAAAAGTGGTAAGCTGCCAGTACGTATAGCTGTAAAGTATGATGCTTCTGTTGGGAAGAATGCGTGCAAGCTTGTCAATCACGTTGGCGTACAAGTGCGAAGTAATTTGTCCAGTTACAATGTGAAAAATGTTGATGCTGCTACTAGAGATGTGGTGATTCAAAATATCGTGGTAAATTTACATTAATAACGTCTAACTCGTCTAATTCATATAATAATATTTTTATAATACATATACACTTCATTTTACAAGATCAGTTTGAGCTAGAAGGAGTTTCAAGTTGGTAACGAAAAACATTAAATATAAAATATAGAAGATTATTGAATTCTAACTCCTACAAGTTGCATCAGACTTATAAAAAGCTTAAACAATCTCATGGTATTGACTATGCAAGAAGCCACCCGCAAATGAATGCCACACTTAAGCAGTGGACTGAACTCATTGATGGGAGATGGACCAATGAGGATTGGCTAGTAAATTATTTATGCGTATATTATTATTATCCAATGTTTACTATATTATGTTGTCAACTGATTAGATTAATATTTAGATGAAGTAAATGTATATTGTTTTATTCATGATCTAATAAATATCTTGAATGTTGTTTATTAGAAAAAATCAAGAAAGAACTCTAAAAATAGGAATAAAACTAAAGGCAAACATAGATGCAGGACAAAGGCACTTACTGCTAGGGTTGATGAGGAGGTGCGTATTTTTTCATTTTCTTAAACCTTAGTATATTGCATGTTGTGATTAATTAAGTATATCTATCTAACACTTGAATGTTAATTAATCAGACAAATAATAATGATGGTCAAGTTCCTGAATTGGCAAAAATCTTCAAAGATGTTCATTTCAATCCAAATACAAATATGTGGATACATCCTGAGGATGAAGCGACATATGTATGTGTATTATTCCATCCCTATCATGTTTGTAAAGTTATAACATATATAGTATTAATGTTGTGATTGTTTGTTTCTTTCTCTCTTTCAAATGATAGGAAAATATTCTCAAAGTGCAAGCGGATCATTGTCAAGATCCTAATACAATTCCCCTTACACAAGAGGAGATCTCAAACTTGGTGTTTAAGAAGAAGTCTGGTATTGTAAAAGGACTTGACATGAGACCTTCCTCTTCTCTAGTAACCACCGCCTCCTCTACTTCATCAGTGAAGTATATCCAACAGTTAGAAAATGAGATAACTGAGCTTAAAAAGGCAAGAGTTAGAGATCAAAAGGAGCGAGCTAAGGACCAAGATGCACGAACTAAGTAAGATAAGGTCCAAAAGAATATTCTTAACTTTTTGAGAAGTAAGGGTCATGATGATGCTCTTACTTATAGGGGTGGTTCAACTTCAAGTTAAAACACTTTTTGGTTAGTTAGGAGTTGTGATTTTAATTTATTGGTGTGGTTACTCTTAATGCATTGTTAGAAATTTTTTTTATAACATAGTTAATGTTTTTAATTTACAATTTTAACGAAGTATTGTTTTTATATTTGTGCAGATTTCTTATTGGTGGCTTTTAGGAGATTTACTTTTGACATTACTTGAAAACATATGAGGACATCTTCTGTTAGTTCTAAAATAGGGTTTAGGTAGAGTTATTGTATGTATTGCAAACAATTGTTATATGGAAGGAGTTTGAATTGGATACTTATTTTATTTTTTTACTTGTGGAATGTATGGATCTTTTTTTATAAATGTGTTGTTGAAATAAATGTGTTATTCAAATGTGAGGTTTTAATAATGTAATGACAAGTTACATGTTAATATCAAAGCCATGAAAAAAATAAAAACAGAAAATAAGTTTTAGTGACGAATTTTTTCGTCACAAATATAGCAAAATTTTGTAAGAAATGGTTTTAGTGACGAAAATTTTTGTCACTATATGTGCCTGGATTTTCTTAAAAATAGTTTTAGTGACGAATTTTTTCATCACTATATGTACCCAAACATAGTTTTAGTGACAAAATTATTCGTCACTAAATATGATTTAGTAAACTAAAGTGTTTTTAGTGATGAAATATTTTTGTTATTGAATAGTGTTTTTAGTAAGGAAAACATTTAGTGACAAAACGCTTTCGTCACTAAAAGTTTTTTTTTTTTTTTTTTAAATCAAATCGGACTTTTAGTGACGAAATTTTTCATCACTAAAACTTCTAGTGACGGGGCTACAGTGACGAAATGAGTTTCATCACTAAAAGTCCAATTTCGTCACTAAAGGCCTTTAGTGACGAAAAACTGGACTTTAAGTAACTAATTTTTTTGTCACTGAAAATACATTTTGTTGTAGTGTTTATAGGTATCAATTAGAATTTTTTATTGATTGTAATTCTACTAATGTTTCAATACAAATATCTCTTCTCATTTCTTGGACTTTTGGCCAAAGAGAGGAGAGATGAGTCTAGCCCATCTGTTGTGTTCAATTTCTTAGTAATTCTTAAATTTGTCATTATTTCCTATTCATAATTCATTTGCTATCTTTTCCTTACTTGATTGGACTTTGAATATTCTTAGCCCTTCAATTCCATGCAAATGCAGATTCCTTGAACAATTTTCCAAGTCTTTAAGTGTCCAAAGGACGACTAGCCAAAATCCCTAATATGCATTAAGCCTCTAATTATCTAGAACAGACCATTACTAAGTCTTCATCCCCAATACATATGTTTCATTATATGTTTATTTTTATTGTTATACATTTTTATTGTATATTACACATAGCTTTGTAATGACAATAAATAATTTAAATAAATTCATATTTATATTCACATCTTATACATGTATTATCAATCAATGCTACAACTTACATGGATCATTGTCTAAAATTTTGAAATTTTGAAATACATATATTTGTTATATAAACAATTTGTTGTAAAAACCCTCAATAATACTCCAAAGGAAAATAAAACAAAACAATGCCATCGTTGATATGTAGCCAAAATAAATATAAATATAAATATTTTTGTTTAGTATTGGTGACAACAAGCAATATTGTCAGGGCTAATATGTTGTCAAAAGAAATATAATATTTATGATTCTTATATTAATGACAACCTGTGCCATCTCTGATATACACAAAACAAATTAATATTAGTGTTGAAATTATGAATAGTCATTCATATGATGAGAGACTTTTTTTTTTCACGCCGGGAAGTTGCGATAAGATATTAGCAACAACAATTGCATCACATAATTAAGTTTATATCAGTGGAAACTATTTTACTATTGTACGAGTCTATTGTAGTTTGTGTTTTGAGTAACTTTGGGTAGGTTTTAAGTGCATATTGGTAGGTAACTCCTCAGCCTCTAAGCTTGAAGGAAAGAGAAGATGACTTTAGGTAAGGAACTTACTTTGAATGATGTGTTGCATGTGCTGAGCATATGCTCTCTTGTATCTAGCTCACTGTTGAGCAACAATGGTTTTAAGTTGATCTTTAAGTTTGATTAGTTTGTACTCTCTAAGAGTGGGATGTATGTTGTCGTGGATCACTGCTATCAGATGATGTTGTTGTTCTCATTGTGGTTTTGGTGGTTGTCATGGCTAAGGTGTGTCGTGAGTGTGCATTTGGGTAGCAATGGTAGCATTGGCTACTATTGGTTTTAGGTTTAGTTGCCATTGTGTTGTTACTGTGAGTTTAATAGAATATTGTAAAGGGATGAATGGTAAAATAAAGAATGTGATGTAGAGTATGTTTTTAAAGTGAAAATGTAAAATAAATAAAATATTTTTTGGTGATGCCAAATGCATGCATGTATTTTCGGATGTGAATAATGCTAAAAAATAAATAATGTGGCTTTTTAATTTGGTGATGCAAGATTCTCAAAAAAATAAAAAAAATTGGTGATGCAAAATGCTTTTTCTTTTTTCTTTTTTTGCGTTTTCATATGTGAATGCTCTAATGTGAAAAATCATGACTACTATAAATGATGTATATAAATAAATACAACTTTAAAATTTGAGGCCTCTTTTTCCTTCTCTCTCTTACTTTTGTAGAAAGAAATGAGGATAGGGTCTAACTCTAAAGACTCTAGGAGTGTTTGGGAAAAGCATTTTTGCTTTTTGTCTTTAATGTTTTTTGCAAATATTATATCCATTTAGGAATTGTTTATTTCTAGTAATTTATCTGCCTATCAAAAGATTTTTTTGGTAACTTTTTATATTAAATATGTTTTAAAAAGCTAAAAAATAAAATTTTATTATTTACAAAAAAAAAAAAAAAAAAAAAAGGAGGCAAAAAGCAACAAAATATTACTTTTTTTTAACAATTCTCAAATGTTGCCAAGAATGCGTTTGGTAACGCTTTTTGGTTTTTGCTTTTTATCTCAACGTTTTTTGAAAATAAAGTAGGTTATAACTTTTTTAAAAATGAGTTAGCTTTTAACTTGTTATAACACAGTTAGGATAAAATCTGCCAACAATTATATATTTTGATATATACAAATAAGCTACTAGAAATTACGAAATACTCAAATGGACAGTAAACTCTATAACGTGATTTCAAAGAACACATATTAGCCTTATGCCAATCTGGCAATTATTGTGCTGTTCATGATATGTGATAAGCAGGAAGAGAATTCATCAATGGAGAAAACGAAAAAAAATCAATCGCTTTGATTTTGATAATTTTAAAAAGCTTCGATCTTTTCTCTAAATAAAATAGACATTTTTCTAAATGCTAAAAAATAATGACATTTGGTAAAAAGAACATTGAAATTTATGTAACACATTAAATTTCCGAACAAAGAATTTGTAAAATTTCAACACCTATTTCCATTATACTTGCAAACAACAATCTGGTCTTATACCATCCCCGATCCCTCACCAAGGCTCTAAATTCTAAACCATCCAAACAAAGCTGCCTAAAACTACACTCACTCCAATACTAATACTCAAAGCCAACCCAACTGAACCAGTAAAACCTGGTGCACTTGATTTAGCTGGAACTGGAGCTGGAACTGGAGCTGGAGCCGGAGTATCAATATCCGATGGGTTCACGCCTGCAGGCTGAGGTGACTCTCCTTTCGGACTCTTGGCTACTGGAGGCTGCGTTGTCGGAGGTGATGCCGGGGTTTCAGCAGTCGGGGATGGCGCCACGGGTGGCTTGGGCACCAGAGCAGTAGAAGGCGGAGGAGCGTGGCGAGTTTTGTTTCGCACGGCCAAGACAATTATGATGAGCTTCTGTCCCTTTTTGCAGTTATCACCAGTTCCACTGATGAAGTAAAATGGACCTGAACGATCAAACTTGAAGACTGACTCTCCGTCTGTCAAGGACTGTTTGGGACTTGTGGTGTTGCATGAATTGTACTGGTCCTTTGTTACCACCAACACTGAATCTGACCCTTTCTTGTATTTGAAAACTGCACCAATTAACATGAAGAAACATTTAATATACCCAGAACTCAAACAACTTAAAAATCATCGTCAGAAACAAGCAAAAAACGTTGATTGTGTGTATCATAAATTGAGAGAGAGAGAGAGAGAGAGAGAGAGAGGCTTATATCTTACGGAGAGTATCATTGACTTGAAATCTATTTCTTTCGGCCCAGTGATTGTAATTCTCGGAAGGGTTTGATCCCCAACCATCTTTTCCACCAACCAAGAATTTGTGAGATTGGGATGAGCTAAGAGACCCCATAATTAATACCCCAAATAGAAAGCCAAGAAATGAGAGAGACCCCATTGCACAAACAAGAGTAGTAGTAGTAGTAGTAGTACTCCAAAGTGTATATCAGACAACTATGTTTGCTAGAAAGTCTTAGATAGAGAGAGTGATGAGAAATGTGAGCCAGGCCAATGAGGAATATATAGAGGGATTGGTGAGAAAATGACCGTTGTAGAGCATGCAAAATGCAGAGTGGTGGTGAAAAATATTATGGCAATCTTTGCTGGCATTTGGGTACGTGTAATAAATTTTGGTAAGCGTTTCATTTCAGCTAATGACAGTGAGGGACTGAAGGGCTTTTTTCACACGTCGCGCCATGTGAGAGACTTAACGGTCATGAAAGGCTTTGGAATTTGAGGTTTTGTTCTGCTAATTTTGATTTATGCGACAGAATAAGATAAGGGTTTAGGCTGTGATTGTGGTGTTTCATGAGCTTTTTAGGTTGGAAATCTTTCATTGGCCACCGACCAAAATGAAAAATTAAATTAATTGCTTTCTATAAGATTCCGGTTGCTACTTGCAGTACTCTCAAACTGAAAAAAGTATATTTTCCTTTTACGAAAAATAAGTTCATTTTCATTTTTATTTTCATTATTTTATGGTAGCAGCTAGAAATCGTTCAAATTAAATAGAACACGTAATTTTTTTTTTTCTTTTGGTTGCTTAATAACGGCTATAATAACTTTAATTATTACATTAAATTCCGTCGTCTGTTGATGCTGAATTGAATATGAAATTAATGTGGTGACATGTATCAATTGTAATTATTTGGTAAATGATAATTTAATTTGACCTTAAAAATTTATTATTAGGTGGTTCAGGGTGAAACTTATGCTATTACCTCGGATGAATTTGAGAGTCCAAAACATAAATTGTACTTTTTTGTTATTTCTGGAACGAGGATTTACAAATAATTTAAGAGTACAATTTAGTGATTTACAAATAATTTGAGCCAATTAGTAGGTTGTTTAAATTTGGTTTGCTATTAGTACTAACACTTTTTTTGAGCCATTATTAATTCAAAAATTGCTTAATTTTCCACGCATAAAACATTAAGTTTAGGGTATTGATTCTTTCACACTCGTTAGTTCACTTCGTATACAGCACCTATTTCACTTCTTCTTCTTTTTTCTTTTTCTTTTTTCTTTTTTGAGAAGAACCTGTTTCACATTTTAAATGTGATCATCAACAAAAATTTTATAGCATTAAATTATGGTGGTTATGTGTACATAGTGTACAACAATGAATTTGAAATAATATTTTTCGTTTTATATATTTTGTTTAAGAAGACTTAAATAATCATTTTTTTAGATACATAAATAGTGGGAGAGGGCGTGGTATAGTTCAAATTAGAGACATAGAACACTACAAAGAATATCATTACCACTAACTTATCACTTTAACCTGAAATTCAATAATCAAACATTTTTTTTAAGAAACAAACACATACACACAAGGGAGAGAGAAAAATATTCTAACACAAAAGCACCACACAACTCCACTCAAAATCTCAAACTTAAGTAATAAGAGATCTGGAATTCAATCCCCGCCTACACCAAAAACTGATTGGTGTCTTAGTCTAATGATAAAGAGTTATCATCAGGAGTGAACGTCATAGGTTGAAACTCTCTAAAAAAAAATTAAGAATAAGTAAAAATCTCAAACAATAAAGACAACAACTTTTTTTTTATAGATATAATAGAATTTCAACTTATATTATCCACTTTATGATTATTATTCTTTATTATCATCATAATAATATACCATCAGTTTCAATGTAAACGGGGATTCAAATAAATCTCTTATTCGAACAAGAGACTTCTCTAGTTGAACTAACTGGAGCCCAGGTCTTTTTGAATATACACCACTGTAAATTTCTTTAAAAAAACATTCTCCCCTCTCCCCCTGTGACTTCTCTAGTTGAACTAACTGAAGCTCAGGTCCTTTTGAATATACACCACTGTAAGTTTTTTAAAAAAAACCTTCTCCCCTCTCCCACTGTGTGTGTGTTAAAAATACTTAGGATCTGTTTGGATACTGCTTATTTTGCTGGAAATTGAAAATTGAAAACACTGTAGCAAAATACTCCCTCCATCCCAATTTGTTTGTCTTGTTTGAAAAGTCCAACTTTTTAAGGGAAATTTATTTTATTGTCTACCTTATAAAAATGCATAAGTTTACAAAACTACCCTTAAATAAATTTATTATCTTTTTTAAAAAAAAAAAGAGTTATTCTTAATGAGACAACTAAAGAGGTGCCCCAATTAGATTGATTTTTTTAATATTTGTTAGTTTTATTTTCAAATAGTTTTGAAAATAAAGTAGGTGTATAATAGAAACATTAGTAAATTAATAACTTTTACTTTTAGAATCAGGACAATCTTTTGGAACATCCCAAAATGGAATAGAAGACAAACAAACTGAGATAGAGGAAGTAATTTTTAAATATGTGAATAGTGTTGTGAGATCCATTTTTAACTTTTTTTTTTTTTAAATAAAGTACTAGTGGGTCTCGTGAATAGTGCACAAGACCCACTTAACAGTGCATAGCGTCTCCTGAAATGCGTGCATAAAAAAAATAAAATAAAAACCAAACGCAGCACCTAGAAACGCAATCCAAACGCACAATTAGTATTCTTAAAAAAATAATAAAATAAAATAAATAAATAAAAAATAAAAAAACTAAAGTCCATAATAAAGATAAGATTTTATTTATATTTAATAGGAATTATCAATATTATATAAATCCATAAATGTCCTCACTCCAAAACTAGGAAAATTATTAGATACTCCTAAAATACCATAAATGCGTATTCTCCTTCTCACATAAATGGTGAAATTTAATTAGTAGGACATGTGAGAAAAGGGAGTACGCATTTATGGTATTTTAGGAGTACACAATAATTTCCCCCAAAACTAACACTAGTTGCTACTAATAAACACTGGTAATTATCGAGTACTCCTAGAATATCATAAATGCGTACTCCTTTCTCACATAATTGTAAATCCCACCAATTAAATTTATGACGAGACCCACAAATCATGTGAGAGGAGGGAGTACGCATTTATAGTACTCCCAGAATATTCAATAATTTTCCAATAAACAATATCATAAATTAAATGTACTCTTAAATTCTTGTGCTATAATACATAATAGATAATTTTTCTGAAGAGTGAGAGCTCCTCCCTCCCAAGGGCCTTGTCTTGAAAATTTAATTTATAAAATTCCTCCCAAGAAATTTAGAGTAGTAACTCTTAGGGGTGTCCATAGGTCGATCCGGGTCATGTTTATGCCCAACCCGAGACCGACTCGATAGAATCGGGTGGAGAACATTCTAACCTACCGCTAACCGGTGAGGGAGTCGGATCGGAGTGGTTGGTTTTGCGCCAAAAACACGATCGGTTCGGTTAAAACCGTCCACGGTGGAAAATTCGGCCAAAATAGTTGATTCCAGGTCAAAATGCGCTAGATCCAGCGGAGATCTCACCGAATCTAGTGAGATCTCACTAGATCTTGTGAGATTTCCACCAGATCTGGCTGAGATCTCACTAGATTCAATGATATCTCCCCAAATCTGACCCAAATCTCATAAAAATCTAAGGTATTCTAACCAAAAACTCGTCGAAAAATTCTTATTTTGTAGGATTTTGGTAAGGCTCCAATCGGGTCGGTTAAGGTGGGTTTTAGAAGAGAAAACCCACCATCCGACTCGCCGGACTCGGTTTCTGGGCTTTGAAACCCGCTGCCGACCACCGAAGCTTAGGAACAGTCATGGGTGGGTCAGTTCCGGTTGGGTCTAGTCAGTTGGATCGGGTCCAGATCTAACTGAACACCCCTAGTTACTCTTTTAGTTTTGTTCTTAAGTTATGGAACTTTTCTCGCACTATTCTGAATAAACCTATCACATAATTTACACGCACCAGTTTTTTAACCACATTATAATTTATGTATTCTTTAGCCCACTCGTTGTTCTCACAATTATTCAGCACCCATATCTCAAAGTGTGTAGCTGATGAAAGATCAGCAAAAGCCAAACATCCTCACAGTTCAAGTAATTAAGTAAAAGAATCTGTAAACTTTGACGTGGAATTGGGATGAATGGCTCATTAATTTTAGTGCCAAATGATATATTATGGCAAAAATTATACTTTTCCACCAAAATATTTCACCCTAATTATACTTAACCCTCTTAACTATCAAAATACATGATTAACCCTCTAAAGTTATAACTTTGGTTCAAATTTCAATGTCTCCCCTTTTGTCTATTTTGGTGTTTGTTGTAGCATTTTAATATTAATTAAATAGTTAATTTAATATTTTAATGCATAATAAGTTGGTAAATTTAATGTAAAGATAAGTGAGTTAATGTGGTAGATGAGGAGTTAATGTAATATCAAATTTGGAATTCCACATTAATAAGGAAAGAGATTTTTATTTATTTATATGTGTGATGATTTATTGGGCTTAAATGCAATGAAGGAGAAATTGGGTAAGACACACTTGCATGAAGGTGAATGAATGAAAAACTAGAATACGACACATTTGGGGTATGAAAATTAATTAATTATTAATTATATATTTTTAGGCATATATTAATATATTAAATATCTTTTGACATAATTTATATTTATTTTACGAGGAGTATAAGACTAACCAAATAAATTACCAAATACTATAGAAGAAAATATATTTATAAACAAATGCTATAGATATTTTTTTAGAAGAAGAAAGATATAAAAAATAAATAAATAAATAAATAATAGATTAAATGCATTGTTTCTATATATATATATATATTTTTTAAATTGCATTGTTCATGTTAAAAAAAAGACTTAAAAAAAAAGGACATCGAATGCTTTCCTTGAAAAATAAAATAAAATAAAGTATGGTTAATTAAGACATGGTCAAGTGGCCTGATGGATAGGTGGGGGATAAGACTAAGGTTTGAAAAGTTACTTTCTAACTTATAACTCATTATTTTCTATAAAAAAAATTAAAAAAAAAAAACTTATAACTCATTAAAATCACATGGAGGAGGCGGACAAAACGAAAAGGCTATAACAACTCAAGGTGGTATGTATTGGGCACTTTTGTAAACCTATAACTTCTTGTTATAAAATTGTGGTGGATATAATATTACTTTATCTTTGTTGAACCTAAATTCTTGAAGATCTTCAAGTTAGAATATTCAATAACTTTTTGTAAGGTAGATAAAACGGGTTATAGTTGCAAGTCTGGGTGTTCATAGTTGCATCTTGCATGTAGCACTGCCACTAAATCTAATGTAGTTGACATTAAAAGACCAATTTACCCATTTTTACAAAATAGAAAACTAAATTGGTTTTCTAATACCAAATTATGTTATAGTTAACAACAACATAGATGGTAAGGGATTAAGTGTAACCTACTTTTGAAATTGAGGGGTTGATCCTGTGTTTCCATAGTTTAGGGTTGAAGTGTAATCAAGGTGATAGTTAATGATGAAAAGTGTAATTACACTCATTTAAAAAAAAAAAAAAAATTTATTAGGTTAAGCGGTGTGTGGTGCAAAACCAAAGAAGAAGCCAAACCTTACTCACAAAGTCTTTTACCTCGAGGAGGATTAACCAATTAACTGCCCAAGTGCTTAAAATAGGTGGAGCTTTGATTATTAAATTGTCCAAATTAATTTCTCTTGTAGGAATGATTTCACTAATGATTTATTACTTCCAAGATAATGATAGAATTGACAGCAGGGTGCAAAGTGTAACACAGGTTATAGTTTAGGGTGTTAATCATGCATTCTAAAAGTTTATGATGCAATGTGTAATTTGAAGTATGGTTTAGGGTGATAAAGTGTATTTTTCTCCAAAATTTCAAAACGCATAGAAACATAAAGCTGAATCAAACTAACCCTTAACAGATTTAGGGTTAAAACTGTTGTAAAACTTCCATTCTTTATAAGGGATTTATTTTGCTTGTAGGGTTGGTGGTTAAGTCATCAAAGAGTTTTTCTTGATTTGGGTTTTCTTTTCATCACCATATCGTATTATCGCTTATGTTATTTTCTTCTACTTTGATTATTGTGATATGGTGTGCATGTTTTGATATAGCGTTAAACCTTGAGCATAATTAGAAAATAAATTAAACTTGGCTTAAAATTAGTTAATTGGTGCAATCCAGCACTAATTTGTCCCAACACAAATTACACTTTTAAGTTATTAAAATAGAAAATCTATGTTTCTCAAAAAAAAATAAAAAATCTAGGGTAAAATACTATTTTGGTCCTTAAACTTCACCAAAAGTTTGTTTTTCGTTCCTAAATCTTAAAAAGTTCATTTTTCGTTCCTAAACTATTGAAAAATTCATCTTTCATACCTAAATTATTGGAAATGTTTTACTTATGTCCTTAAACTTTACAAAAAGTTTGTTTTCATCCCTAAAATTTAGGGATGAAAAAAGAATTTTTTAAAGTTTAGGAACGAAAAACAAACTTTTAGTAAAGTTTAGGAATGTAAATAGTATCCTACCCAAAAATCTATCTAAAAGCCATGTGTGACAATTTTCTTTTCTCTCTATAGTTTATATACACATTATCTCCTTCACTTCTTCTTCTTTTTCTCCCTCAAAGTCCACTATGTTAAGTTGCATGTTTATACCTTTTTTTTTCGATTGATGCTTGAAAAATACACTTGGTAAGTGAAATTATTTTCAAAAACTTTATGAATTAAATTGATGAGTTAAAGACATGACTCAAGAGTTGAAACTAGCACTCTTTTGCATTGAAACCAAATTAACGAAGACATATTTAACACTTGTCACATGTTTGCGTTATGTTGGGTTTAATGCATAAGAGTACTAAATCCAAGCCTTACTCAACATGTTAATTTAGAGACAAAATTGAATTTAGAAATGAAATTGAATCATATTTATAGACTAAAATTGTAAATAGACAAAAGAAATTATAAAATGTTGATCTTACCAATCTTATCATCCATTTTTTATTTTTTTCTTATAAAAAATGGCAAAAACACTATTTTGGTCCCCTACATTTTGAGGTCACAGTCAATTTGGTCCCCACATTTTGATAACAATTAATTTGGTTTCTGTTATTTCCAATTTACAGTCAATTTAGCCCCTACCATTAACTTACTAACGAAAAATAACTACATGGCAAATGGATTGCATAGTTGGCATATTAAAGCTTACATGGCCAATAAAATATTAATAGAAAAATTTTGAATTAACATTTAAAAATACCACATAAGCATTTGAACAATCAAAATTTCCACGTCAAAAAAAAAAAAACTTAAAAACACAAAAACTAATTAATAAAAAAATTATCAGAGTCAAATGGCCAAAAATAGAACCTTAAAATTAAAATGAATCAACTTAATCTTTAATCTTCACACAAGAAGAACACAAAATATAAAAAAATCAAATAGGAAGAACAAAATTTGTAATCTTGAACTCTTTCATCAAAATTTGGTATCTCAATATGTCTATACAAATTATTCCAAAAATAAAATCAACAACAGAAGTTAAACCAAAAATTTCTCCTTCACACAAATATGATTCAACTAAGGACAAAGTTTAGCTACAAAATTAGTTGTAGTTTAAGGCTACAAACTCACTCAATAAAATAAATATTACAACATATTTTGAAAATCTAACTGTTGAATTGCATATTCTTTATGCCCCTAATATACATGTTAAATTTTGTGTCAATCAAATATCATTTACTATATGATCTATAAGCTTATATTTTGTGCATAATTTTAAATTACAAAAATTTGCAATTTAAAAAATTTATTGATGACATAGCTATTGATCTTTAATTTTCTTGAAATTTTGCAAGCATAGAAGATATAAAAAAAAAGATGTAATCCAATGGTGGATTTGTCAAAATTCACCTCAAATAAATAGATATTAAGTAAGTTTGTAGCCTAAGGTTACAACTAATTTTGTAGCTAAACTTTGTCCATAAAATACATATTCAAACTTGTACAACCTATACATATTCAAATTTGTATAGCCAAAACCTAGACAAAGAAAAAAAGAAAAAAGCCAACATTTGCGATAACTCGCATCTTATTGCCTTGATTCCTTAGAGTATTCACATCAGCACTTCTAAATTTTCTGTCTATTTTACACGAAAAACCTCATCTTTCTATTTTACACTATCACTTTTATATAACACCCACGTCAGTTTATCTATTTTACAAGATATTTCAATAAAATATTCATTCTACACAATTTTTTTATTATTTCCCTCAACCGATTCTACCTATATACGCGTCCTCTCTCTCTCTATTCTGAACAGATCACCTCTCTCTCTCTCTCTCTCTCTCTCTCTCTCTCTTTTCTTCCTTCTCTCACCGGCCGATCCAGATTGTCTCATTCCTTCTCTCTTTTCTTCCTTCTCTCACTGGCCGATCCAAATCGTTCCACACTCCACCGGCCTACCCACGAGCTCCGATCAAGCGAGAACCACAAGCTCCGGCGACTCAGAACCTTTCTTCACCGACCGATCCACGCTCCACAAGCACCGATCCATGCTCCACGCTTCACCAACCTACCCACGAGCTCCGGCGACCCAGATCCTTTCTTTACCAGCCGATCCACGCTCCACAAGCACCAATCTTCGCTCCACGCTTTACCGGCCGACCCACGAGCTCCGGCAACCCAGATCATTCCGATAAGCACCGATCTCTCTGTCCATTTGGGTTTGTTTGTGTGTGGGTTTGTTTGGGTTAATTTTCAGTTGATTTGGCGCACTGGATGTTGTAATGGTTGGGGAAGAGAGGTAGGAGATGAGAGTCAATTAGAGAGGAGAGAGAAAAAACTATTAAAAAATTAAATACACGAGCTACAGTGCTCGTGTAAATTTACACAGGTACTGTAGCTCGTTGATAATTTTTCACAAGTTTACATGATTTTAAAAGGACTAATGTAGAGTGTTTTTTTATTCAAAATGTGTAAAAGTGGTCAAAATGTGTATTTCACACATTTATAAAAGAGTTGATGTGAATGCTCTTAAACATTCATCATAGAATTCTCAACAAATTTGGAAAACCGCAACAGGTTAAAGGGAAATAATAACTCAAATCTGGGCGGAGGAGATGGAGCTTGGAGTTGCTCGTCCATAGCAGATCGGCGATCTCGGCCACGACAGATGAGGTTGGCTACAACATGGATGGCAACGACACAGCTATTTGGATCTTCGAGTTGACTGATCTAGGCATTGCTGGCCAGGTTAAGAACTGTGGCTTGATGGGTTTACTTGTAGCTCGCTCGACTCGTGGTAGAGTGTTTTTCGACAATACTAGGGTTTGGGATTTTTGTAGGATTTGAATTCTTAGAGATTTTACATTTACCCCACAAAGCTACACGCACTAAGTTTGAGAAAATAGATGTTGGGTTAATTTTAACTTTATGTTTTTTATTTTTTAAAGTGTTTGATGAATTTTTGAAGGGAAATGCTAATAGATGCCCTAGCAATAGTTAATAATCCATTTAAAAAAAAGTTTTTATGGAAAAAAAAAATAATAATTTTTTGATAGTTTTTTCTATTTCTCATAAAAGTGGTGTCAAAACTTTCTTAAAATTAATTATTAACTATTACCCTAACGGCACTCGTTAACATGACCCCTTTTTAAAAAACAATTTTAGTGTTTTTTTAGGTTATTATTGACATGGAGTTTTTTATCATTCAAATGCATACGTGGCATTTTTAAATGTTAATTAAAGATTTTTTATTAATATTTTATTGGCCACATCAATTTTAATGTGTCAACTATGCAATTTGTTTGGCATGTAGTCATTTTTTTCTAGTAAGTTAAACGGTAGGAACTAAACTGATTACAGATTGAAAATAACGAGAACTAAATTGATAGTTATCAAAATGTAGGGACTAAATTGATTGTAACTTTCAAAATATAAGGACCAAAATAGTGTTCCTAAAAATGATCCTGTCATATATTTCAGTCATGCCAGGTGGCCTCACGACAGGGCATGGTGAACCCTTCCCCCATCACCAGAGGTGACTGAATAAGAACTCGACAAAACTCGAAAATCAAACCCTCTTGCCCTTGGGCGGTTAACTCTGTTTTTTGTTTTCTGGAACAACAACAACACAATCTCCCGAGTCCCCACAACACAAAATCACAAGTCCCGAAAAACACTTTTCCTTGAAAACTGTTACCAGAAATTCCTCACCTTTTTCCATATGTCACTGCACATCTTCAAAGAAACCCTCAAGCCCTGCACCAAAAACTTATCTTCATCGTTGAATTCCACATCCATAACCCAAAGCTTTGACCCCATAATCCCTAGAAAACCCCCAAAGTCCTCTCTCTCTCAACAGCTTCTGCGCCTCCAAGACCCAGAGACTCTGTCCCAACTCCAAAAACCACATTGCTTACCTAACCTACAACCTCAAGGTCATAGTGATGAAGAAGAAAAGGAAGAGGCAGAAGAACCAGATGGGTTTGGGAGACCCACCAAATTGGGTCAGTTTCAGTTTGAGCATACAGGACCCTTTGAGCCATTGGTTCTGTCCTCACAGGGTGAAATTCCAGTTGTACAGGTGATTTTATGCTTACCAAGTTTCTGTCTTTAAGAACCCATTTGTGATTTGTGTATATATTGTGTAAATGAATTTGCTGGATTTAAATTTTTGGTCTTGCTTTGTGCATAGTTTTCTTTTGAAATATTTTCAATACTTGCTATTTGCTTGTTCTTTATTATTCCTTGGGATTAGAGAAAAACGAATTGGGAAAGATTGATTAATTTGGTTATTCATGAATTTCCCTTTGGATAGTGAATTGTGAACTGTGTGTGTGTGAGAGAGAGAGAGAGGTTTTAACTCTCAGTTTTAAATTCAATTGGATATGTGCATAAATGCATATTGAAATATTGATTTTGTTTAGAGAAATGCTATGTCCACGGCATTTTCACAATGAATCTTAAGTAGCAGGTTGTTATTGGTTGTTATTAATAGAGTAAAAAAGTAATCTCATTATTAGGTTCAAATTTAAATCAATAATAACTAATCACCTATGATTTATTGTGAAAATGTTGTGGACGTAGCACTTCTTGTTTGTTTAAACGGATCATAGGAGTGCTTTCCATAAATAGTAGATATTACATATATGATTTTGGGAAATACTAAACATACAAAGAGTTTTACATAATTAATTTAGCAAACTAATGTGGCAGCCAAATTGTCACATGATATGTATCATAATATTACTCCACAGGGAAAGCATTAATTAGTGAGTATGGGTCTACCAGACTGTTTTGGATACTGAATCATGTTAGAGAGAACACTAAACTTATACATTTTATATTCCCAAAAGACATATTAGAACAATGAAGACCCTACAGTGTCAATTTTTTTTTCCTTGGTGAAGCTCTAGATGTTTTTGGAATTTTGTTCATAGGATCAATGCTTTTCAGGTTCCCGCGTCTATCAACTGTAGGTTGCTTGAACATCAAAGAGTAGGCGTGAAGTTTTTATATAGTTTATACAAGAACAACCATGGAGGCATTCTTGGAGATGACATGTAAGTAAACAGGATTTTTTGAGTTGCTCATATAGTTCATGTTTTGTTTCTGGATGAGTCATTTCAGAAAATGCGTTTCCCTGAAATTAAAGAAGAAAATGCTGTTGGGTACTGCCCAACCCACAATAATTTGATCTTATTATATATTATAATAAGATTTAATAATTCAAATTATAGAAAAATATCAATTGATCAAAAAATTCAAGATTATAATACAAATATGAAAGTTTTGATGTTTAATATAAATAGTAAAACATGGAACTATAAAAATGACTGATAATTTTGTTTTCATATATAATGACACACCTTAGCAATAAAAATAATTATATTGCTGATAAAAGTATAAAATTTCAGTCAAGATGAAGTATTTTTGTACATGTATAATGCAGGAAACATTTAATACATGTTACTGAGAAGCATAAACATTCCAAAATCCTTGGCATATCCATGTCAGACACATGTTGGACACAGACATGCTGGGGACACTCCTGCATACGGGGTCCTTAGTGTGTTGAGAGGAATAAAAACTATTTAAAAGATTCCTTTAGTTTAAGATATGTTTTTAAATATTTTGATAGTTGTTATCTATTTTTGAAAATAAACATAAAATATGCCTAAAAATAAATAAAATATACCTTAAGATATTAATTGATCAATTAATTAAATGTCAAATCCTCATAGTGTCATTTCCTAATTTTTGAAGAAGGGTTGTGTCCATATCCATGTTTCACAGATGTGTTTTTATACTTTTAATTATAGAACACATGTATTTTTGGAGTATTTTTGTTTCCTACAATAAACAAGAGATTTTTTTTTCCCCAAAAACTACATACATATGTGTAATACATGGTATAGTATGCATATTTTTTACCAACTATGTGTGCAGGTTCAAGTTTTGAGAGTGGCAACTTTATGGCAAAAATGCTGAAGGGTATGACATTATCCAAGCCATACCTCCCAGGACCACACTTCAGTGGGATCAGCACTATGTAATGATCCTTCTGATATTGTGTGCACTGTAAATTTTGGATATGTTGGATGGTAGGGGTGTATGCGTGCATCTCTGCTTATATGTGAACATGGGCATATGTATGTGGCTTTGCTGCTTCTGATTACTGCATTAAACTTTCTTGTGGGTAATCAAGTTCTTCTCCCTATTTTAAATTTGAACAGGGGACTTGGCAAGACCATTCAAACAATTGCCTTCCTGGCTGCTGTATATGGTAAAGACAGAGAAGGTGTTGATTCAACAATAATGGATCAGGTAGGCAAAAAGGGCCCCGTACTAATAATTTGCCCCACTTCTGTTATCCATAATTGGGAGGATGAGTTCTCTAAGTGGGCAACCTTTAGTGTTTCTATTTACCATGGTGCAAACCGCGATCTGATATACGACAAGTTAGAAGCACACGCAGTTGAGATACTTATTACCAGTTTTGACACATACAGAATTTATGGCAGCATCTTGTCTGAGGTTAAGTGGGAGATTGTAATTGTTGATGAGGCACACCGGCTTAAGAATGAAAAGTCAAAGCTTTATGGAGCATGTTTAGAAATTAAAACCCCAAAACGTTTTGGTCTGACAGGAACTGTAATGCAGAATAAAATAATGGAATTATTTAATCTCTTTGACTGGGTCGCACCAGGATCTTTGGGAACAAGGGAACATTTCCGGGAGTTTTATGATGAACCCCTCAAGCATGGTCAGAGGTCAACTGCTCCTGAGAGATTTGTTCGGGTTGCTGACAAGCGAAAACAGCACCTAGTGGCAGTTCTTCAGAAATATATGTTGAGAAGGACAAAGGAGGAGACTATTGGTCATCTTATGATGGGAAAGGAAGATAATGTTGTGTTCTGTGCCATGAGTGAATTGCAAAAACGGGTTTATAGTAGAATGTTACAACTACCAGACATCCAGTGCCTTATAAATAAGGACCTTCCATGTAGCTGTGGAAGCCCTCTTACTCAAGTTGAATGTTGCAAAAGGACTGTACCAAATGGAGTAATTTGGCCCTATCTTCACAGGGACAATCCTGATGGTTGTGATTCATGCCCCTTTTGCCTTGTCCTTCCCTGCCTTGTTAAGTTGCAACAGGTTAGCAATCTCTTGAAAATTGTTGCACTGTTTTCTTATTATTACAATCATTGCTGAAAAATAAAGAGGCATTAAGTCATAATATAATGAGTCCATCGCAACTTTATTTTTTTTATTATATTTTATGAAGGATTTGTTGCCGCAGTTTCCTAGACCAGGCAAACCTTTGTAGTTATATTATTTTTAACAAATCCAGAAGTGAGAGCCAGAGCATTTTTTTTTTTTGGCGTGCACGTGTGTCTTCGCACGCATGCGCGTGTGTGTCTTCACATTAGCTGAAGCTTGACTTTGAGATTGAAGTATAAGTGCTTTAGAATTTTCAAAATCTTTTCAAGATTAATCAACAATAGATGAAATGAAAATTGTAATTAAAAAAATGGAATTTAAACATAGTAGAATGGTATTACCTACCATGAAAATTAAAGAAAACTTGTGGACCATTGAGAGTTCACAAAATAATTACAATTGCAGTTTGAGACTTTGAAATTCATCCAGTTTTATTCAACAGTCATCACAACTGATTTATTTGTATTGATCCTAAGTCATCAAGAACTTTTTAGGCTTCTGTTAAGCCATAATCAATCTAAAGTGTGAGTCAAAATAAAGTTAAACTGTACTGAAAAAGAAGAGGATGTGAAACTTGTTCATTTTTCTCTCTTACTGATGATAAGATCCTGGTATGTTTGGTTTACGTAAGAGGCATATAAATTTTTAATAGAAAATCTTAAGACACCAAGCTTGTGTTGCTCAAGTGCCTTGCATTTTAGTACATATGCTTCCATTAACATGTGCATCAGTGCTTGAAGGCTGCCATACAAGGAAGCCCCAAAACTTGAATCCTCTGAAAATGATGTTCATAGTCAACGTTTAATAAGTTATGTTGAGGCAGTGAATTGTGATTTTTACCTTCTTATTATAAGTAGAACTTTTCATATGACTCTCCCTTGCTTATAAAGGGCAACCTCATTACTTATATAAAATAATAATAATAATAATAAATGTAACCCAATTGCTTAGCCAATTGAAACCCAGATTACCCTTTTTATCATAATGCAGAGATGCTTCTGCCAACAGTTCGATTTAGGTTGGTTATTTCAATGCTTGAACTAAATGGTGTTCCCAGCTGTTTCAAATAATTATATATACTATTGTGATCTTGTTTCTTCTTTCCTATCTTCTAGATCCTGTTTCATATCATTATATTTATTTCAAAAAATTTTGTTTGGCTTTGTGCATAATTTACCTTTTGGAAACAGATAAGCAATCACCTGGAGTTGATTAAGCCTAACCATAAGGATGATCCAGATAAACAAAGAAAAGATGCAGAGTTTGCCTCTGCTGTCTTTGGCCCTGATATTGATTTGGCAGGAGGAAACACCCAAAGTGAGAGTTTCATGGGCCTAAGTGATGTCAAACATTGTGGCAAAATGCGAGCACTGGAAAAGCTAATGCTTTCATGGGTTTTGCATGGCGACAAAGTTCTTTTGTTCAGTTACTCTGTTAGGTAATGTGCCATTATTTTACAATGTAGAGCCTTTAGTCCAAGGTTCTTTTATTTTCTATTTTTAAGGTATTTTAATATTATTCGCTCTGCGAAGGTCTGACAACATGGTTGTCCAGTTCCAATATATCATTCTATTATCTGGTTTTTCTGTTTTCTGTCTGGTCATTCTAAACTCAGTATAAAAGAATTTTAAATAAGAATAAAATAGAGTAGCTCATTGACTAATTTGGATAACAAATCAACCATTATGGCCATTCCTTATATTTAATCAACAATGTTTATCAAGTTTGGAAAATTATGAAATCCTTAGACATCTACTAAACTCCACATTAATGAATTTCTGAGAAACAAAGTCATAGGCACATAGGTTCAGAGCTAGGCTGCCACTAATCGGTCCACCGTTTACCTTTCCCGGTCTTCCATCCTGACAATGTGGTTTGCTTTCTCATCATGCTATAGTGGGGTCAAATTGTTCACTTTGTAAAGATCAAAAATAGCTAGAAAAGGAAAGATTCTTCTGTGAGTGTTAGCAAGAAACAAAAAGTTGTGCTAGTTCCATGAGAATCAGGCATGAGTGAGAGAGAGAGAGAGAGTCCTAAGCTGTAGTCATTTGATGTTCACCTCTGAGTAAAAGCTGCTAATTTACTATATGTTCTGAGAATGCAAGGGCCAGGAGCTAAGTATCTTCTGTTACCTTCAATTATTGATGATGAGGCTACTAGTAGCTAAAGGGCTGTTAGAATGTGAAGGGAAGCAAAAAATGGATGATGAAGGTGAACACTAGAAAAACTACTATAGGGTAATTGGCGATTCATATTTAATGAAATTGTAAAAATGTTGGGTTCCTGTCCAATCTCTCATTCTTCTCAACTTGCAGGGTAGGAGCCATTTTGGGTTACAGATCTTTCACTCTGTAGATGTGAAGATAAGCAAATATGTTCTTAAGGAAAAATATTTTTGAGGATTTTTTTGTGTTTGACTTATTTATTATTTCTGATGGTTATATATTTGACATTTGAGATGACTAATGTTCTTTGTTAGTGAATTCTCTCCATTTGCCTTCTTTTGTTGGGTGTGACGTTACCTGCTCATGAAATTGATCTACTATTCTTAGGATGCTGGACATACTGGAAAAATTTCTTATACGCAAAGGCTACTGCTTCTCAAGGCTTGATGGTTCCACCCCAACCAACTTGCGCCAGTCTCTAGTTGATGACTTCAATTCAAGTCCAAGCAAACTAGTAAATTTTCAAACTAAAAATTAAATCTTCAGTTTGTGATCCAAATTGCTAATGGGCTCTAAATTCTTGTTTCAGGTGTTTCTCATATCAACCCGAGCTGGTGGGCTTGGATTAAATCTTGTCAGTGCAAATCGCGTGGTAATATTCGATCCAAACTGGAATCCCGCCCAAGACTTACAGGCCCAGGACAGGTCCTTTCGATTTGGACAGAAGCGGCATGTTGTGGTTTTTCGCCTTCTTGCAGCTGGTTCCCTTGAGGAACTTGTTTATTCCCGTCAAGTGTATAAACAGCAGCTATCAAATATAGCCATTTCTGGAAAATTGGAAAAACGGTACTTTGAAGGTGTTCAGGTACATTCACTTTTTGTGGGTGGCGGTGTTCTTGATTTTTGTGCTTGTTTTCAAATATTAGATTTCTTGTGTTTCACTTTATTAGCTCCATATCAGGATTGCAAGGAATATCAAGGCGAGCTTTTTGGAATCTGCAATTTATTTCGTGATCTATCTGATAAGCTCTTTACCAGTGAAATCATCGAATTACATGAAAATCAGGGACACAAACATGGGGATCATCTTAGTACGAAAAAAGGATTAACTGAACTTGGAAACAATTTTGTTTCATCCAAGGAAGTGGGCGTTACATTTTCATCTGAGTCTGAAACCAGAGTGCCTAGTGACTCTGAGAGGGTTAAAATAAGTAAACCAGTGCTTGAAGACATGGGTAGGCTTATCTTGTTCTTTGTAATTCAATTTCTTCTGTTACTATTACTCTGCATTCACATTCCCTTTTTATAACCCCCCCCCCCCCCCTCCTCCCCAGCATTTTGAGGAAGATATTCATTGTCCATCTATATAAACAAGAGGCACTAGTGAACATTATAAACAATAGATGTAGGAAGTTAGTAGTGTTGATGACATCTTGTTTCTCACCTTTTAGGACCCCTATAGGCAGTCATTACCTGCTCTGCAGTGATTTTTTGCCTCATTGAATACATGAAAAATACAGATGGCACCTGTTAAGATGAGAACTGCTTGTGTAGTTGTGCAGGTGCTACTACGAGAAGAGGCAAGTCAAAAAGACCTTGGGCCATTGCTGTACAAATAGAATTATTGGCTTCGAACTTCAGAAAGATTTTAGCCTTTTATGTGAATTTTCCCTTAGTGGCAATGGGGTTGGTTTTTGGTTGAGATAGATCTGAGTGTCGGTTATTGTTTAGAAAAACTCTAGCCTATCCTTGATAGTTGGGAACTTGGGATACTAATGGAAAATATTGGATCTATAGGCCATTGACCTAAGGATTTTGCATTGATAGGGATTACAATAGCCAGTAGGTAGGGTTTTTCAAAAGTATTTCACATACTTATTAAATCAATCATTGTTTTTGTGTTTAGGCATTGTATATGCTCATCGTAATGAAGACATTGTCAATGCTGGACCTGGGATTCAAGGGAAGTTGGATATAAGCATCCCTCAGAATGATAGCCATATCCCTGCAGCAAGGAGGAGCAAACCAGATGGTGTAAGTGAGAAAGAAAATGTTCCTTCAATCAAAGACCGGAAGAGAAGCCAATATGGTCTCATTGCTCGGTTCGTGGGTATGGGAGAATTTGAATTTAGCAAGTGGTTACTTTCTGCAACTCCTTTGGAGAGGGAGAAAGTGCTTCGAGACTACAAAAAGAGGAAGGAGAAGTTACCTAATGGTTGAAGCACTTCCTAGTGCAGAAACATTTTTTTTCCCCATCAGATGTATGACAAATAGCTGTAACTGTTTAATGTACATTGTTGTATCATAAAGATCTATTATCATTTTTTTTTTAAAAAATTTTGTAAGCATTCCATGCTTGTAATATATGAATGTAATACCTCAGATAGATTAGTAACTACACTCATTTAGCTGTTTTCCAGTTATTCAATTTTTCTGAAAATTGCGTTGCACTTGACAATACTGATTTATCCAGACTCTGACTTTTGTACATTACGGAGTAGAGACACTGTTCAATTATTTCATACCAGCGTTCCTTTGCAACAGCGGCCAGAGCAAACTGGCTGTCCATAATCCTGTTTACTTTTGTTTATTGTTGGCTTGAATAAACTGCACCAAGTGCACATGGGATACTCCAGTGAAGTCAATTCCTTCTTGCCGAGTTCGATCAGTATTTAGTTTTTACACTTCTTTTGGGTTTTGCACGCTTTGTTTAGAGAATTTGTGTTAGCTGCAAGTGATTATTTTTTAGGTGTACTTGAGATTTGGGTTTTGTGAGTTCTTTGTGCTACCTTTGTAGATTCTTTATTTTTAGTAAAATTTTCTTCCCGGTGCCTCTAGTGGACATAACAAGGGTGAATCATGTAACCCTTTGTCTTTCATGTGACGTTTGATTTTTCTATTATTATTTCACATAAATATACCATAATTAGAGTGTGCAGCTAACCCGCCAAAACCGTTCTACCAAATCCAACCAGCCAGGTTGGGTCGGTTTTTAGGCCTTGGTGGGTTGGGTTGGGTATAGTGGATTGGGTTGGGTTTGGATCATAAAATTTCAAACCCGCCAAACTCAACCCGACCCACCCATATATTTAATATATATATATATATATATAATATTATATAATTAATAAATTTTTAAAAATAACCTGCTCTTTCTGTCCTAATAAAAACCAATTAGTTCACATAAACCCTAGTAAATTATTATTGTTGTTTAGTCATTAGTGTTATTTGTCTTTAAGGAGCTACATTAATACTAATCTTTGGGTTTTTTTTAATATACTAATATTTTTATTTTTTTCTACTCAATTTAATAATAATAATAATAATAATAATAAAAATTTGTCAAACTCATGGATTCAACCCGACCCATGTGAGTTGGGTTGGGTTAGGTTGGGTTGAGTTAGACTTATGTGATGGGTTGTGTTACATTTTTTTTGACTTATCATGGTGAGTTGGGTCAAAAAATCTCCTCAATCTGACCCATGCACACCCCTAACCATAGTTAACTACACGCAATGAATTGGTATCAAAGCTTCTACAATCTCAACAACTTTTTACATAAATTAAAATAGTTGTCTTATTTAATTCGTGTCACATCTAAGCAGTGAAGTTGTCCAGTGTTGGTTGCAAGCATAGAGAGCAATCCATCAGGAAAGTAACATGATGAAAGCAGTTACATATATGCTAACTTGTTAGTAGCGTCAATTTTGTGTTAAAAAAGATTTTACACCTGAGAAATGCTAAAGACACAATTTATTGCATAACTTTTGCCACAACTCATCACATGGTGAGTTATGAGTGGTGAAGATAAAGTGGTGAATCCACGTGGGTCCACACTTCCACCACTCACAACTCGCCATGTAACAAGTTATGGCAAAAATTGTGTAAGTTGCGATTCTAGGATTGCTCTTTACACATCCATCCATTTGATTGCACTAAGATACATCATACATGACACGAGGGGTAGTTGCTCATGAACCAGTGAGTTAAGTGGAATTGATTGCAATTGCGAGTGAATGCAAAATCCTCTAGCTCAGTTGAAAGCACGCAATAGCTTGCCTCACTTATTGTACAAGAGTTAGGTGAGCCTTTAGTGGAAAGCATATTTATGCAAAGCTAACCACTTTGCCGAAAGAATTACTACACCTTGTCTGCGGTCTTAAAAAGTGTCAAGGGGTTTATGGGCTAGAAAAGCTGCGAGATGGTCACCATTTGGTGAAGCCTGAGGAGATTAGCCACACTACATACCGATTCCATTATGTTGAAGGTAGTCTGGAATCTAGATCATTTTCGGGGTTAGTTTGGGTATTTAGGCGGATCTTAAGCTTCTTTAAATGCCTAAATGATTCTAGTACTCCTGGCTTACATATTAGGAGGGGAGAAAATTGGAATTAGAAGGAGAAATAATATCATGGATCATCTTTGACTACCAAAAATCTAGTGACACATAATATAGACTTGCACAGGCACACACCCTTTAAACGATGTTGTACATGCAATTTACCTGATCTCCTGTGTCAAAAGTGATTTTATGCTTTTGAAAAGACTGACTGAAGGAGAGGAAGTGCAATGCAGCTACTCAGTTGAAGGCTTGAAGCTTGGGTGACCAGGTTGCTTGATTTGAGAACAACTATAAAACATCTAAACAAGTATTAAACAATTCATGCCTAAATGGCCTGTTATGCGTACCCAGATTCACCTAATGGCAGATGTTATTGGAAGCATGCCTTTTCTTAGTTTCTCATTATAACAAACACGTGTCAGATAGGGTAATATCATGCACTCATGTACATATTGGCAATATAATCTCTTCAATCAAAACTACAAACCGATAGTACATATTGACATTAAAACCTCATCAATCAATATTTTTAACAAGGCTTTATTTTTTCTTGGTAAGTTGTTCCGATGGTTTTAAAACAAAAATTTTTGCCCTCCATAGAAACAAGGAATTTATCCCTTTCAGTGTGTGACAAGTACAGAGCTAACCTAAATGCAGGAAAAGATTCAGAGAGAAGGTAATTATCATAAACTCCCGCTATTAAACTCCCTTCACCTTGAAAAAAGAAAAAAAGTATACAAGAGGAAGAGGAGTTCATCATATGGGGTGGAGGATCAATAGATCTCTTCCCTACTGTCGACAGATAGGCTCATACTTCTTTTCTTCTTCCTTTTGTTTCCACTGAAAGAACAGAAGGATAAAGTGATGGTTCCCTCTACTTTGGGGGAATTGGAAGGCAATGTTTGACCTAAGCATATACAAGATGCTGGTGGAGACAGCAGTCACAGCACGTATTTAGAGAATTTTTGTATCTGCCTCCAACAGATTCATAAATCACCTAATCTGCCAACAGTGTTTCCTGATATTCTGACAATACTGGAAGCTATCTTCTCTGCATCTTGAACCTGGAAACTGGCTTTGAAGGTTGGGAACTGGGAGACTGCAGAGCCCAAACCATCAAATTTGAGATCAATGGACAAGTTACTAAGCCCCACAGTACATAAAATCTACTGCAAATAATAAGTATACCTGTGATGAAGTTGCAGATTCTTGACTTGAATTAATGTGTGTATTGTGAGTGCGCTCTATAATGGAGCCTGTAAAAGCCTGTGAACAATATATACTACTTAATAATTGGTAAAGGATGACATAGTTGGTAGCTAATGTTCATTTCACCCAATTGACAAGAGACATACCTTCTGAGCATCAAATCCTGGTTTTGAAGACTGGGCTGGAACCTGTAAAACTAAGGCTGCTTAAATGATTTTGATAAGAATTGTAAACAATCATTACATCTCATGACTTTCACAAATGCCACTGCCCAACTAGTTGTGGTATTTGAGATTGGAAAAAGAAGCTTTTCTCCAAAAAGAAGTGACTAAAATTACAGAGCAAAAATCCAGAATTATGGTTTCAAAACTCAAACTCTAGCACCAGTTTTATTTCTTTTTCACAGCTGCAACATGGGAAGAATTTTTATTTTTATTTTTTTAAATAAAAAAAATAAAAAATAAAAACATAAAAACAAAGAAACCAAAAGAACTGCAACTGGTTCCTTTTAAGAATAATTATTTAAAATTAGTATTTATGTACTAAAATTGACATCATTCCACATCTATTGGCTTGAGTGTATCCAATAGGAATTCATTAAAATATTTTACATAATAACGTGTACTTTCTTCTGGTTTATCCATACAAACTAACATTATTTCCAAAAGATATTAATTTTCAATCAGGTTTCTCAGTAGAGAATATCAAGCTAAAAATAATTGTCATTCGTAACAAAAAAGAAACCTGGATTTTGTATCATATCTTACCTGGTATTTCCACTTACCCATTTTAATATTCTCATTTCAGCTTCGCTCATTTTATGAACATGCTATTTCTTAAGAACTCACCATTCAAAGTACTATATAACATAGTTGGCCTTATAGCAGTCTTGGAAAACTTTTTTTTTTTTTTTATAGGTAAAAAAGATTTATATTCAAGAACACCACCTAATGCAGAAAACATAAGGCGGAGAGAAAAATACAAAGGGAGAAGAAAGAGTGTAAAAGGGAAAGAAATGAAAAGAAACTAAGTACACATAAGAGTGCTAAGGAACATAGGGAGAGAATCACTAGAGGTGAGTCTCCAAGCCCTAGACCAGTCAAACAAAGTGCCACTGAGAGAGGCTAAAAGCTGGTCATCCGAACTATCTATGTCCTCAAACGTCATCCTATTTCGCTCCCTCCAAAGACACCACATCACACATAAGGGGGCTAAATTCCAAATGCTAGACAAATGCTTTCCAGGCCAATTCCACCAACCGAATAGAGTATCCGCAACCGATCTTGGCAACACCCAAGAAAACCCAAAAGATCTAAATACCAAACTCCACAACCGATAAGCCTTTCCGCAATATAGTAACAAATGATCCACCGTCTCCCCATTATTGCGGCACATGATACACCAGTCAACAAAATCCCACCTACCCCTCAAATTATCACCTGTAAGGATCCTATCCCATACAACAATCCACACAAAGAAGGAAACACGCCGATGAGCCTTAACCTTCCAAATACCTTTCCAAGGGAAAATAATGGGCAAGGGGCTTCTTAACTTATTGTAGAACGATCGAATATTAAAGTCCCCATTCTTTGTCAACTTCCATCGAATACGATCTCCGTTTTCAATGGGAGGTAGGTTAGAGCCCAAGGTACGGAGAAAATCATCCACCCCACCTATTTCCCAATCATTTGGTCTCCTAGTAAAATGAACATCCTAGCTTCTTCACTTCTCAATCCCCAACCGTTCAAGAGAAGAGGCCACCGATGCCCCTTTATTGGAGGAAATCCCATACACACTCGGAAAAGTCAAATGAAGTGGAGAATCCCCACACCATTGATCAGTCCAAAGCTTCACTCTATCCCCCACCCCTACCTCAAAGCGAATATTCTTGCTAAAATCCTCTCATCCCATGCGGATACTTCTCCACAAGCCACACCCATGTACCCCTCTACCGAGCTTGGAAGTCCATCCCCTCCAATCTTCCCCAAACTTGAGCGCTACAACCCTTCTCCAAAGCCTTGTCTCCTCATTCCCAAACCTCCGTAACCACTTCCCAAGTAAGGCTTTATTGAAAGTAGTTAATTTCCTTATTCCTAACCCACCATTCTGCAAAGGTGCACACACCTTGTCCCATCCCACCAAGTGTAACTTGGAGTCCCCCCACAAGAAATCTCTTTGCAACCTCTCAATTTTATTGGCCATATGCGTAGGGATGGTGAAGAGTGACAAGTAATAAGTGGGGAGACTAGATAACGTGCTTTTAAGCAACGTTAGTCTTCCACCTTTTGACAAATACATCTTCTTCCAACCGGCCAACTTACGCTCAATTTTCTCCAAGATAGGATTCCAAATAGTAGGGGACTCATGGGATTACGCTCAACTTTCCCTTAACATTATAGACATTCTACGATCAGAAAAATACTCCTAATGTGCTTCTCCGCTTCAACCACTCAACTCTTCTCTTATAATTTCTCTTCCATTTTACCATCCTTAAGAATTATTGATCCAAGATATCGAAAGCACTCACTCTTTGATCTGTCTTAACCATCAAGTTATACAACTCTATCTTTATTTCTCCTGTTACTAAACTTACATTCCATTACTGTGTTTTAGACCTACTTAACCTAAAGCCTTTAGATTCTAAAGCCTCCCTCCATGATTCCAACTTGACATAGACTCCATGTCTAGTTTCATCCAGTAAAAGTATGTGTCCATTTGTTTTTGACAGAAAAAGTTAAGCTTTAGCTGTAGAGCATTAGTTTACAGCTTTTGTGATAAATAACTTTCACCTAAAAAAAAAAAAATTAGAGTTTAAAGCAACATTCAGAAATTTTAGCAACTTTATAATTTTTTTTTTTTTTTTCATTTCTCTTGTCTTGTAATCTGTTTGGTACCTCTCTTGTTTTCATTTCTCTTGTCCTAGCAAGGTTATAAATACTCTTTTCTCCCTCCTTCATCCCCTTAAATTTAACCTCTTAAACAGACCCTTTTGCTTCCCTATTCACTACTTGATAATTTTCATAAGTGGCATTGTCTTTACATCTACGTAGGCTTGTATAACTCTCTTTTTAAACTAACTGCTACTTAAACCTCCTCATTCTACCACTAAGAGCCCGTTTGGGATGAACTACAAGCTTCAGCTTATTTGATTTTTTACCTTCTTTTTGGTACTATTCATGGATCTCATTATACTATTCAACTAGCTATTAACCTTATTTTTTACGCTATCAGCAAAAAAATTTCAATTTTAACTAAATAAGCTGATCCCAAACGGATCCTAAGTCTCCTAAGATGGCAGTCCACATGTTTTACATTCTCCAAATATAATCTTTACTTGCATGTTGTTTGGAAAGATAATAAAATAAGGCAACAACACCAGAGAAGGAAGCAGCAAGAGTGCTGCAGAGTTTAGAAACATGCTATAGATACCTCACTTCTTGATAAAGGCGCTGGTTGAACATTCTCCTTCACTTCAGGGAGCATCAAGGCCTTCTCAGGAGGATTGGATTTTATCACATTGTGTAGCAAACTTTTACCATGTGATTTTTCATCTGAATAGATATGATACAAAAATCAATCTCAGCAGAAATTGTGAATACGAAATTACAGCAATTGGCCAAAGTGACCAGCTCATAAATTTTACTCAACACTGTACAGTGTGTTATGACTATGAAGGGTATAATAGAGACTTGTTATCACAATTAGTCAGAACTCTCCTGTCAAATTATGATACCATAAGAAGAAAAGGGGGTGGGGGTGGGTAGGGAAGGTGGATCATCAGTCTCTGGCATATAAAACCAGGCTGAAGTTGTAAGGGATGGTTAGTAGCGTATCAAAGATCTAGAAGCTAATATGATATTTAAGATAAGAAAAGAAAAGAAACCATACAAAAGAAATGGTTAAAGACTAACCTTCAGGTACAGATTGCACTGCCAAACCCATACACTGCATTAATTGTTAAAAAATCAGTGACTCAAAAAAATATAATTTCAGTAGCCAATATAAGTTAATAAACAATAACACCAAGAAAGAAGAGTATGAAGATGCTACTCACATTTAGCTGATCGGTCAAATCTTTTTGAGGATCACACTTACTTAGAAACTCTTCAGTGGCAGACTTTTTATCTTTCATCTGCTCCAACAGTTCTCTTGACTGATACCCCTATTTGAAAAGTGATTGCAACTAATTGTTTATTACAAAATCCAATTGTATTGGAAACCATTTTTCAATATTTCTAGCCAAAATCTTACAATGTAATCCAAAGCATTACCTCTGAATGTCTGAGATTGGTATCAAGAGATTTCTGATCTGATAACTTATTAAAATCATCTTTAATTTTCTCATCTTCAGCTTCAAGTTCTTCTTTTTCAAGTTCATCCAACCTGGACATCAAACGAGCATATTCTTCATCATCAACTGCAACTTGTTCATTTTCTTCAACAGTCTCATTGCCACATTCAGCTTCAAGTTCTTCTTTCTCAAGTTCATCCAACTTTGACATAATACGAGCATATTCTTCATCTTCAACTGAAACTTTTGCTTTGTCTGCTTCAGAAAAGCTAGGAGCATCTTCCTTTGGTGGACCTGAAAAGAACATTCACGTCTTAAGTGCTGATAGGCATCAGGATGGTAATCATTCCAATAAAATTATAAACAGGGTTGGACCGGAAGCTTATGGACTGGCTCAATTCTATACTAGCTGATGTAACTAATATGAATTCAATGAAAAAGCTAAATTCTAGAGCATATACAATATTACATGCATTTATAATCGTTGGCAAATGGCAACTAAGATCTCTGGAGGGCCTGGAAAAGATTAAGTGTGACATTCAGCAATTTTCTAGAAAAGAAGTTTGTTAATTGTTAAATATAATTATTTTTACTCATATGAGAAGGAGAAATGGCTTAGTTCTGTTTCCCTTACTAGCATATGCCACCTCTTCTACTCATACAAACTAATATTAGTGCTTTGATGAATATTGATACAAAGTGATTGCCACACACACACACCCAAAAACGAAAAAATAAAAAAATAAATTTGAAATTACCAAAATTGTAATTAAACCATCCAGTACTTCTATAATTATAACTCAACTGCATTTCAAGTTTCAGAACCAAGCTACTGACAGAAGACAACAAAAGGCAAGAACCTGCCTGATTCAGATTCCCTTTCAGTAGAATTTTCCTCCACATAATCTTCTGTTATCTCTAGAAGTCCTTCCTGTTGTAAGTATGAATGAGAATACAAACAGGTAAATGTTTATGTATGTAGAGCCAAATAAAAGATTATAAATACAAATATCACATCAGGAAATGGTAGAAAACATTCTTTAAAGGAAGCAAACATAACAGCGTAAGTCTCTATATTGTCAGAGACAAGGCATAATTTATTTATTAACATTCAATCACAAAGTGTCATAAAAGAGGCCAAAAACCAAATTCCAACCTTTTAAGTTTTGGTGAATTGTCATTCTTGTCCCCAAAGTTTCTTTTATCATTTTAGTACTTAAACTTTAGCATTTCTATCAAGTTGGTACTTCCATCCATTGCCGTCTATCACCTTATCATCTCCATCAAATGTGATGCAACATAATTTTGCTGGACTATTATGCTACTGCCCCTCAGATATTGGAAACCTGATATTGGACCATGAACAAATCTGCTTGCCTACCAGACAGATTGAGAATCTGCTGCCAATTCTTTTGGTGGAAGGACACTTAAAAAACAAGGGGTCTCTACTCTCCAAGGAACCTCTAGAGTATACTCATGTTATAACCTCTAGATTCTGGATTCAGTGCTTATTGCAAATGAATGCCTGGATAGCAGGTTGAGGAGCAGATTACCGGGTGTGGTTTGCAAGCTTGACATTGAAAAAGCTTATGACCATGTGAACTGGGAGGCCTTGTTTTATTTGTTGGGCCGGATGGGTTTTGGGTTGAAATGGAGGGGGTGGATTAAGGCTTGTGTTACTTCTGTCCGTTTCTCAGTCTTGGTTAATGGATCCCCTGAAGGTTTTTTTGGTAGTTCTCGTGGATTAAGACAAGGGGATCCATTATCCCCGCTTCTGTTTTTATTGATAATGGAGGTTTTGAGTAGACTATTGAAGAAGACAGAGGAGTGTAATCTTATTCGGGGTTTTCAGGTGGGCCCTGAGAACTCTGTTGGTGTGCGTATCTCCCATTTGTTATTTGCCGATGACACTATCTTATTCTGTGATGCCTCTAGGGAACAGCTACTGTCCATAAGGTTGGTGTTGTCTTGTTTTCAGGCTTTTACGGGTTTGAAAGTCAATGTGGGGAAAAGTGAGATTGTCCCTGTTGGGGTGGTGAATAATCTAGAAGCTCTAGCTAATATTCTTCAATGTAGAGTGGGCAGTTTGCCTATGAAATATTTGGGGATGCCGTTGGGGACTTTGTTTAAGACAGCTTCGATTTGGAATCCTATTTTGGAGAAAATGGAGAAGAAGCTATCTGGGTGGAAGCGTCTCTATTTATCTAAGGGTGGTAGGCTCATGTTACTCAAGAGTACTCTCTCAAGCCTCCCAACGTACTTTTTATCTCTTTTTACTATTCCTAAATCTGTGGCTGCTAGATTGGAAAGTATTCAAAGGAACTTTCTTTGGGGGTCTTCTGAGGGGAGTTTCAAATTTCCTTTGGTAGCTTGGGAAAAAGTGTGTTTACCCGTCAAGATGGGTGGTTTGGGGATAAGGAATGTGGTGTCATTTAATCAAGCTTTATTAGGAAAATGGTTGTGGAGATATGGGCATGAAGATTCCCATCTTTGGCGGCGTGTTATCTCCACAAAATATGGTGAGGGTCAAGGGGGGTGGTGTACTAAAGTGTGCAGGAGGACTCATGGGTGTGGCCTATGGAGAAGCATTAACGAAGGGTGGGAGAGCTTCTCTAAGCATCTGTCTTTTGTAGTAGGTGAAGGCACTCGTATTCGATTTTGGCATGATAGGTGGATTGGTGATAATTCTCTAAAAGATCTCTATCCTGAGCTCTATGTATGCTCAGCGGTCAAGGATGCTTGTATCTCTGAGGTTTTGTGGATTCCAGAAGGGGGTACGGTTAGAGTTTGGGATTTAAGGTTTTATAGAGCTTTTGAAGATTGGGAGCTAGCTGCATCTTATTCCCTTCTTCGTCTTATCCAAACTCGTATTCCTCGGGGTGATAGGAGTGATTCTCTTTGTTGGCGGTTGAACGGTGATGGTAAGTTTGACACCCGGTCTTATTACCATGTGATTCAGGGTGCTTCAAATTCTCTGTTTCCTTGGAAGGGGGTTTGGAAACCAAAGATTCCTAGGCGAGTGGCATTCTTTTTGTGGACTGCTGCACATGGTCGGATCCTCACTTTGGACAATCTAATGCTTAGAGGTCGCCCGTCGGCTTCTTGGTGTTGTATGTGTTGTTGTGATGGAGAGTCGGTAGACCACCTTCTTCTTCATTGTCCTGTTACTCATTCCCTATGGACTTTTATGCTTCAGGCCTTTGGTATTGTGTGGGTTATGCCAAGATCAGTGGCGGACTTGCTATCTTGTTGGCATCAGTGGCTTGGGAAACATAATTCGGACATTTGGAATTTGGTTCCAGGGTGTTTAATGTGGATTGTGTGGTTGGAACGTAATCGTCGTTCCTTTGAGGATATTGAGAAGACGTTGGATGAGTTAAAGGTTTTATGCCAACGTAGTCTTTTGGAGTGGTCTCGTTGTTGGGGTTTTACGGGTTGTTCTTCTCTTTTTGAGTTTATGTCTTCCCTTAGCTTAGTTTCCTGATTTCTAGTTTGCTGTGTTGTTTGTTTATTTCTTGTTGTTCATCATCATGAACAACTTGTACTTTCCCTTTTTGTTCTCTTTAATATTAATTTTCAGATTACCTATCAAAAAAAAACTAATCTCTCATGAGTGGAGAGTCTTCGTTAATTGTTAAACATAATATATTGACTAATGTTTGGAATTGTAGCAGAAACCACTCCAACTTGTACCAATCCACTTCCTGCTGCTTGTCGCTAATTGCATTCCAAGTGGAGTTGCAAGTAAACTGTTCTGAAGGAGAAAGTAAACGCCTGACAGAAACTTCTTGCTGCAATCTGACTTGAAACAGGCCAGCTAGAATGGCAACCAGGTCTCCAGACCTTGAAGGTGTCAAATTCCATTGACCATCTTTCCAGACATCAAAAACCCTTGCCACAATGAACTCCCAGCATCACAAACTACTCTACGACCACATTTCAGCAGCAACACCACATCTGGATGCCAATTGTCCCCCCACAGAAGAATATTTTCTCACTTTCCTACTCCATGTTTTATCAAGGGTCAAGCGTGATCCCTTGGCTTCATCATCATTCTCCAACCCCATGAACTCCCTGCTGTAATTTAATTGACCATAAGCTCCAACCCCTCAGCAGATAATGTATCCAATTTGGGCAAACAAATTTCATATATGTGTAAAAACAGCAGTCCTATTCCAATCATAAATCCTTTTAGGCCCCAAAACTCCCTACAAATGATAGCTTCTAAGATGTCCAAGATTAAATTATGGCAGTAATTCTCTCAACCATAAGGCTGACAGTCTCTAGCGTTCAACCACCCAGAAATCTGTGGCAACCTAAAATATCTACCCAGAAGCCTTCCTTCCTTGAAGCTAAGAATAGACAAGGTCTGATCTGTAATAAACTCAGCAGTTCCAGCAAAGAACACTTCACTCATACTAGAGTTAGCAGAAAACTCAGATAAGTCCTGACTGATAGTTTCAAAAAAATCATAAGATCATCGGCGAAAAACAAGTGAGTAGGGTGGATATATGGACATCTAGGATGAAACTTGAACTCGCTCTCCGCAGAAGCTCTTTGCAACAATCTATAGTATATTTCCATTGCCATAAAAAAGAGATATGGAGACAGGGGGTCTCCCTGTCTCAGCCCTTTCATACCTTTAAATTACCCTACAAAACTTCCATTTAGGGAAATTGAGAATATTGGAAGTTAAAACACACTCCCTAAGGACCAAACCCAAGTTACCCAACTTCAGTCTTCCTACAACTTTTTTGGTTGATTGAAAGGACTTGAAATCTAGCGATCGCCTTGGATATCAAGAAAGCACATAAGCCAGAGCTTTGCCGATCTAAAAAAATTGACTTTTTTGCTATTTGTATCTTAATATATGCTGAATTTGAAAACAATTGCATTCACTATCCCCATATGTCTAACATCCACATTATTATATATCCTTGACGGCAACTTACACTTTCACAATTTGCATCATGATAAGCAAAATCAATAAACATTTTGAGCACTCTAAACTTATAAAATCTTACAAAACATTGCAAGATCCTATCTTGTAAACTAATTCAATCCACTAAAACAACAATAGCTCACACTACACACTCACTGACTACTCAAAATGAATTCAATTTTCATGCCTCATAAAAATCATTCATATTTCCAATAACTTAAAAACAGTGAGAGAGACAGACAGGCGTACCGCAGCTTCGGAAGCCGTAGAATCGAAAAAGGAAGTCTCGGCTTTAAGGTCCCGCATGATTGCCTTAAGGGACTCAACTTGGGACTCCAAAACTTTCCCTCTCCTTTTCAAAATCTCCACCGTTTGTTTCGATGTTCTTTCTGCATAGTACCCTTCTCCTAAAAGCACCATAATTTCATTCGTGTGTATCAAACGCCCTGGAAAAAACGCAGCTTTCCCAAACGGAACCTAAGCAAATACATAAATACGGACAAAGTTTCAAAAATATTAACCATTGGTGAAAAACAAAAAAGAGAAAAGGTAAAAGTAGTGTGTTTACGATGATGTTGTGGTGGAGTTGTTCGGGGAGTTTCTGGACGAGGTTGATGAGATTAGAGTTGTCGGAGAGGAAACCTCGTACGCGGTGGAGTTCGTTTTGTATCTCACCGAGCTTTTCCTGCACGCGCTTCACGGCCTTCTGGGCATCCTCTGCTGGGAACATCTCCGCTAGTGAAGTCACCGTCCCCGTCCCTTTCTTCGCTGACTCTTCCATTTTCGCTAGCTTTTTTTTTTGTGTGTGTGTGTGTGTGAATTGAAGCTTGATGTAGCGCAGAACAATGTCACAGTAAAGGTGGGTTTGATTGCTCAGGACTCAGGCACAGATTCGGAATTACATATATAAAGCCGGATTTTACCACCAAAAAAAAAAAAAAAGAGTCAAATTACATAATTTGTATAAAAGAATTTTATATTTAACTAGTTTAATTAAAATTTGTATTTTTTGTTTATAAAATATCAAATTTAATTTTATCAAATTTTTTTTAGTGCTTAATTATTTTATTATTCAAAAATACTGTAAACTAGTAGCTAATCCGCACAATGCACGGGATAGTTAAATAAAAATTAAAAGTATTTATTTTGCTTAAATGCCTATAACTTGACTTATAAAAAATGTATAACTTAAAAATGAATGAAAATAAATAATTTTTTGAGAAAAAAAAAGTAATTTTTTATTCAATATAATGATTTAGAAAAATTCTTTTTCTTTTATATCATTGGTTCCATATAACACATACTGACGTGGGCTATTCTATGATGATGACTTCACACAATACTCAACTGTAATTAAATCTACTGTCCACCAATCTAATCTATGTCATCTTGATAATAGATCTACAAATTGCATTATCACATCCTCCATCATTTAGAAGGTAACTGAAATAATGATTGTATGTAATGTATAAATTTTATTATTTTACAATATAAAATTATTATGATAGATGATTAAAATAATTAAAAGAAAATCTAATGTTATGGAAATTTTTTGAAATAGAATTTTAAATTTCTTAAAACTTAGTTAATAGAGTTTGTATTTTACCTAAAAGTGAAGATAACCATAGGCCCAATTTGTATTTTATAGCATAGGATGTTACAATTAGTTTCGTACCATGTGTAATATGTTAGTCCATTATGACAGTTCCAAATAATCTCCAAATACCTATCTATATGAGTTTTTTTTTTAATGATGCTGTAGGGACCGAGTTCGAGCACTACCTTAATGGGGTGAGTGGACTCAAGCTCAGTTAGCCCGATACAATGAATTTGTAGAGTATGGGTTCAAGAGCTGAGCCCTAATAAGAGTTGCAACAGTTAAATATGGTAGGGAATGGGTTGGACGACAAAAACATAAGCTCGAGAGCCCTCTTCTTAGGGGCTAGAAGTTCTTATTTCTTCTTTAATGCTTGGTTACAGGGTTGATACAAGTGCTACCGTATATTCTTTCTCTCAAAAATCTCATCCCCCTTCTGAGGGACTCCTTACATTATATATCCCCCCTTTAGTTAATCTTAGCCCTCCATTTGTTAGTCATGCAGTCCACCACTTAAGTGCTTGTCCCATCAGTCACCTTCCCCTTTTATCTGTGGGTTGCAGCAACTGCGGCAGCACTGCTCAGGGGCTACTTCTTCGTTAATGCGGCCAGAACGTTAAATGTGGGCATTTAATGTGGAGGTGACAATTCCTCCTAGAATTGCTCATCCACCATGCTTCCGTAGTTGACCCATTGTACTTGTCTTTTCTTTGGAGACATTCTGAAGGACTACCTCTGATTGTGCTTTGTTCTTCCTCTCCATGGTCTCGGTTGGCCGAGGACATGATTGTCCTCAGCAGTGCTTCTTGGTAACTGGACCTTTTTCGATTCGTCCTCGGACATTTCTTTATCCTCGGCATGGGCCTTAAGCCTAGTATGAAGTGGGCCTGGGTTGTTAAAACCCTGTCCCCACAAATGCCATAAAGGATGAAGTTTAATAGAATTCATTTAAAATCCAACTTATCCAATAATTTGTTTTAAAAAAAATTTAATTTCAAAAGTCTTTTAATTGTAAATTTTTTTTTAATCATAAAATAGACTCCATCTAAACTCTAAAGGAAAGCATTCGGAATGATCACATCATTAATACAATATCATGATAGTTGCAAATAACAATATTATTATTCATGATTAATAGATGAACAATGAAACTGTGAATTAACAATTTAACAATTCAAATATCAAGTTTAAACTACAACAACACATATACAGAAGACTTCAAATATTGGAACATGCTTCTTCTTTCATTATTCAATTAAAACCAAAGTTTCAAAGATAATTCCAATTCTATTAAACCCAAAACATACACACACATGAACGTAAAGAATTCCAAAAATAAAAACAATAATCTCCAAAAGCCTTTGCCTAATACAGTCACTATTTTTTTTTTTTTATCAAACTGTGCATTCTTTAGTTCTTTTTCCTTTTATGTTTCCTCCAACTTTTTATAATTGACCAAAATATCTCTCATATATGTTAACTTAAACCTGATAAGAAAACATTACATACCTTTTGTTTTGAAGGAGCTCCAAAAACCAAAATCAATGCAAGAGACTATATAGAAAAAAAAAAAAAATACCCAAACCTAGAAAGTACCCAAACCAAAATAGCTCTCCCTCACAAATTCAAAGATTAAAGGTTGCACCTAAAACAAAAAGAAATTTACATTGCTGATCAATACCTTCAAAGAGATATTTATCTGTGACTCAAACTAACAAACCAAAACCAAATACAAATTTCCATAGAGCATAAATCAAAGAGAAGACTACCAAACGTATTTGCAACACACACAAACCAAAAACAGAAAGTCGTCGCACTACCAAGAGATCTCTCATCTAAGGCGAAGCCGCATTGCTTTATATATAAGAGATAGTCCTAACAGGAGTCTTTCTCTCTTTTTTTCTTAATCCTAAATTATTTTTATTTTATTTTTTTACGTAAGTCTTTCTTCTTCTTTTTTTGAATTAAATCAAATTAAAAAATAAAAATAAAAAATGCTGATGTGAAAAATTGTAGAGAGGTCAACCAAAAGTCAAATATATATATATATATATATTATAATAGATTTAAATTAATATAGTTTAGCACAATTTTATGCGTGGTTCCAGTTAGCCATAGGTTGAAACTCTCTAATAAAAGGGCACAATTTTATGCCTTTCAAAATATACCTAGGTACAAAATTTGTAAAAAAAAAAGTAAATTCTTTATAGTCAACATGCACAATTTTTCAAAGATTGATTACAATTTTGTATATTTAACATATATATTTTTTAAAATATTGTTCACAATTTTGCATATTCAACATACAAAAATTTTCAAATAATGAATACAATTTTGTACATTTAACGTACTTACAAAATTTTGTACATTTAACGTACACAAATTTTAAAAAAATATACACAATTCTATATATTCAATATTCAACATTTTTTGAAAGAATATACATAATTTTGTACATTCAACGCATGCATTTTTTCAAAAAATGTATTTAATTCTATACATTCAACGTACATAATTTTTCAAAGAATGTACACATTAATTATGTATATTCAGCGTACGCAAATTTTCAAAGAATGCACACAATTTTGTATATTCAATATATACAATTTCTCAAATAATGTACCCAATTATGTAAATTCAAAGTACACAAATTTTCAAATATTGTACACATTTATGTACGTTTAACATAAAAAACAAAAATTCAAATAATGTACACAAGTATTTATATTCAAGATACATAGTTTTTAGAAGAATGTAAACAAATTTGTATTCAACATACACAAATTTTCAAATAATATACACAATTCTATACAACGTACAATTTTTCAAAGAATGTACGGAATTTTGTGTATTCAACGTACACAAATTGTGAAATAATGCACACAATTTTGTACAATCGACGTACACATTTTTCTAAGAATGTATACAATTATATATATTCAATATACATAATTTTGAACATTCAAAGTACACAAAATTTCAAATATTGTACAAAATTCTATACATTCAACGCACATAGTTTTTTAAAGAATGCACATAATTCTACATAATTTTGTGTATTCAATGTACACAAATTGTGAAATAATGCATACAATTCTGTACAATCAACGTACACATTTTTTAGAAAATGTACACACTGACAAATATTCAAGAAGTTTAAGGTTTCATCATTGACAACATTGCATTATGTGTGCATTATTTCACACAATTCTACCGTGGTCGAGCTTGCTATGCTTCTTCACAAGCTTTTCCTATACCCGCTTCATAGCCTTCTAGGCGTCCTTTGCTAGGAATAACATCGCAAGTGAAGTCACAATTCACATCCCTTTCTTCCAATGGCGGCTTTAGGAATTTCTTTTAGGGTGGTCATTAGAAACTTAAATTATTCAAAGTTTAATAAAGAGTTAAATATATCAACGCACAAAAAAAAAAATGCAAATACATGAAGTATTATAATTTCTTTCCACTAGCAAAGAGAAAAAAGAAAAAAAAAAGAAAAAGAAAAAAAAAGGACAAAGTGGGAATTGAAAATGTTGAGATGAGTGTAATAAACTATTAGAAACTGAAAAGAATATGGAAGGACATCCAAAGTGGGCATGTCCCTCTATACCTCAGGGTAATTGTAACATCCAGGAGTTATGGAGTGATGGTTTAAACCGTTACTTTACCCCACCAAGCCCATTATCCCACTCAATATTAATGAAGTGGTGTGTATATAAACATCAAGAGTGGTACCCATTGAACAGTGAATGAATTTTGCATTTTTCATAGTGTTTAAAGAGTGTTGTGAGGCTCTTAGGTTATGGGTTATATTTGCATCACTCTAGTAGTGTGCAATACTCTCGGAGAAACATTTTTGCACATGGGTTATACAAACTGGAATTTAGAACATGCTTGAATAGCTGGTCTATGTGGAGGCTGGTTCTGGACAACGTAGAACAATCTTAAAACTCCTATGTGAATCTTCGGTTTAGGCCAAGAGAGGTATGCCAAAAAACCGATTGTTTATTTTCCACTACAAAGTCTCTATTTCTTACATTGGTATTAGAGCGTTTATAGTTTGTTCTCGATGTCATAGGCATATATGATTAGTTTCGAATGCGTTTTATGCTTTTGTAATATGCTATGAAATTTTATGCACCTCACATGGTCTTTAATGACAATTTTTTATTCTGAGCATTTCGTGCCTTGAAATTAATATATATATATATATATATATTATATTACATGTATTAATATATGCCTTAAGTTTTGTAGCAAATCTATAAGTGTGCCATGAGATATAGTTCGACAAGTATTAGAACACCGAAACTTTAAAGACAAAACTGCTCTTATATGATTTATATTTTCAAAATATGATTTCATATTATGAATCTATATGTTATAAGCTTTAAATCAATATATGGTATGTCAAAAACGGATTTGAAATGAAAAAGATATAAACCTTTAAAGTTTCAGTCTAAAACTCATTTTTGCTGAAAGAAGTCAAAAGGAAGAAGGTTGAAGACAACTTGTTTTAATCTTTTAGCAAACACCACTCTCGCAGGCACATCATGTGTCTTTTATTCGCCAAAAGGGCTAGAGTGATAGCAAATAAAAAACAAAAAAGGGGTCTCACAACAGTTTATTTCCTAAATATTGCTTGTATTTACTCTGTTACTATTTGCATGCATTGTACAATGGGTCCATGTGCCATGTTTGGGATCCTTGTCTCTTGGGAGATTTTTCTATTTTATACATATTAAGCCTATTGATAAATGAGTTCTTTAGGTGAAACTTACTATACAAGCCTAGCTTTTATTTATCATGAAACATAAAAGACGTAAAAGGTATATGCTTCAATGATATGGAATTAATTTAATTTTTTTAAAATTATTTAATTCCATTATTATTTCTTAGTGAAATATGGTATTAAAAAAATATTTACACAATGTTAAATATTATATTTAATGCGACAAACCAATAAATATTTCTTAATGAAATAATGACATGCCTTTATGATTTGTGCTTATGAGTTTAAATTGTGATAGCATGTTTGGCTTAATAGTTAATTGATGATATTGGTGAATTATTTTCAATGCATTTTTTTTTTTTTTTGTAAATATGTTTAGAATTGAAATATGGAGTAGTGGGAGTATGGTTGAGTTGCATCAACTCCCATACATAATTTTGCATAGATAGGTTAAAATCAAGCTTAGTAATAAACACTAGTGGCACAAGAAATGATTAAGAAGCTGAGCGAATTTTTCGATCTTGCGACGTGTGTTGGTTATGTAAGTTTATTTTAGATCAAACGTCAAAATTTTTTAAATGTGTGTGTAATTTCCCATTTATGAAATTTTGTAATGAAATGGCTTCCAAGGGTATAGTTGCTAACCTTAATAAAGGAGAGAAACTGGATGGTGAAAATTACAATATTTGGCACCGCAAAATCCAGTATGTGCTAAATGAGCAAGAGGTCTTGGAGATTTTGACTCATTCGTTGAGTAAACCCAATGAGGGAAGCACTGAGAAACACCAATGTGATTTTGCTGCCTATGAAAGTTGGCGCAAGAAAGATTTGTGTGCGCACTTTACAATGTTGAGCAGCATGCACAATGATCTGATTGGTGAATTTGAGTAGTATACAACTGTGTAAGACATGTGGAAAGTTCTTAAGCTAAGATATGGAGGGACATCAACCACTAGACTACCTAGCTTAACAATGAAATTTGATTCATATAAGATGCGCTCTGAACATACAATGAAGCAGCATCTAAAGGCGATGTCCTCCATGATTCGAGAGCTCAAATCAGCTGGAAACACCTATTCCTACATCTCACCATGTTTTTGTAACTAGTCATGTCCTTGTTGCTAATTTTGTTCCTATGTGGACTGTAGACTCAACAGCAACAGAACAAGTAGTGAGAGATACAGTAGGATTTGTGGAGTACCGTCGAATTCCTGTTGAGAGTAGAGACATCAAGGTGGGAAACGGAGCTAGCGTGGAGGTACTTGGAATTGGTACCTACAAGCTAGAGTTGCGAGGTGGTCACACTCTATTACTCCACGGTGTATTGTATGCTTCAGAGATCCGGAGGAACTTACTCTCCGTGGTTACTTTGTTAAGACTTGGTTTCCGATTTATTTTTTAGAATAATTATGTTTTATTGCATTTCGGAACAGTTTTTTATGGTCGTGATTTTATTTCAAATGGTTTTTTAATTTTGGATATTTAATATTATAATAATGATAGTTCAATTTTTTTGACTTCATCTGATAATGCTTCTGATAATTCAATTTTGTGGTATGCTAGGCTTGGCCATATAGGGCAAGAGAGGATAACTAGGTTAGCTAGAGAAGGCCTTATGGGTAATCTCACTAAGGTCACTTTATCTACTTGTGAACATTGTTTAGTGGGAAAGTAAAAAAGAAAACTGTTTGGAAAAGCCACAAGGGCATCTTTTCCATTGTAACTAATCCACTCTGATATATATGGTCCAATGAAAGTGAGGGCAAGGCATAGAGGTTTCTACTTCATCACATTTATAGATGACTATACACGTTACGGTTATGTCTATTTGATTTCTCATAAGTCTAGGGCTTTAGATTGCTTTAGATGATACATGAGATTGGTTGAGAATCAATTAGACAAGAGCATTAAGGCTCTTAAAACTAATTGTGGGCGTGAATATCTATCTGAGCAATATAAGGAGCTCTGTGATGAAAAGGGAATTGCTAGGCAGTTGACGATGCTTTATACACCGCAACAAAATGATGTGGCGGAAAGGAGAAATCAAACACTACTAGAGATGGTTAGGTCAATGATGGCGCAAGCAAATCTACTGATTTCGTATTGGGGGGATGCACTTTTAACTGCAGCTTATATACTTGATATGCCAAAAACGTATTGACCCCTTGCGATGAATTAATTGATTAATTAGTCAAATTTATTAATTAATCAAATTAACATGCAAATGCGTGGTAGCACAAATAAATCACCAATTAAACTAAGTGTGCAACGGAAAATAAATTGACATGGTGATTTGTTTACGAATGGAGAAAACCTACACGACAAAAACCCCAACGGGTGATTTTAAAGTCACCACTTCTGAAAATCCACTATTATCACAACAAGCGGTTACAAGTAAAGAAATCCCAATACTTTATACCAACTTACAGTTGAACCCTTATCCCAATATTCAATTAAACTTGTTTTGTAATGATAATCTCTCCTTGTAATGCACTGCTCCCCGTACGTGACTAACCAATTGCGCATATCCCAGTACATGACTTCAATTACCAACTAGAGAAGGTTGTTGGCTGCAAAATTCTTCAGTTCATTACACAATAAAGATCGAGAAGATGCTTTGTTACAAAACTCTACAGTGCACAAACACAGCAACTTCTTCACAAGAAAAATGAACTAGGGCAAATTCTGTCTCTAGTCACAATTTGCTTAAACAAAACTTTGCTCAACACTTGTGCAACTTGTGTCTCCTATGACAACTCTTAAAATAATCCTTTTATATATCTAGAGTTGTGAGAAAAGAAAGCCCAAACATATAATCATGGATTGAAATCAAAACTGAACTGAAACTCTGTTTTTCATAAACCTTGATAGATGCCCTATCTGTCGAGCTGCTGTCGAGCCACGGGCTAGAACAGCTCTTCAAGTTTGGATAGATGGCTAGCTGTTGAGTTTTAATAAGCAGCACTTTCTACACTTGAATCTTGGACAAACTTGCATGGCTTTAACACTTGATCTTGAAATAAGGTTTTTTGAAGTATTAAACACATCCTAGATCTATCCAAATACAAGTAAAATGCGTTTTGTCAAAGGATTAGCCAAGTACATAAAATAGTGACATATGTTCCTAACAAGTGAATCACATATGTCCTAACAATCTCCCCCTTTGGTAATCCGTAACAAAATCACAACAAACAAATGAACATATGAGAGAAGTCATAAATTACTCAACTCATATTCACTTGTTAAATACAATAAAATATATCCTAACACAAACTCTTGGAAAACTTTACCAGAAGAAAGTTTATGGCAAATAGACTTTGGCAACCTGTATTTTTGAAACACTTTAAACAAAACTCATCAAGTCATCTTTGTGTGAAACAGAAATAATAGATTGCATACAAGATATAAGAAGTATGTGCATAAAGAGAGAAAAGAAACAACACATGTAAGGGTAGATGAAGCAACATACATCAATATATAAAAAATATAAGTACAATGTATGTCAAAACGGTCACAAGACCAATATATAAGACATGATGTATCTGAAATAGAAAGAAAAGAAAAAAAAAAATACATCAAGTCCTCACATCCCTCAAAGTCAACACTCCCCTTAACAAAAATCTCCTGTACTAACCCTCCCCCTAAGTATGATTACTCTCATAACCAAAATTAATCCCCCTTTTTGTCATGAGTGACAAAGGGTAAGTATCAAGTAGACATCTCATCAGAGCTGGAAGAGCTAGCATCTCCATCCTCATCATCATCGTCGTCGTCAGAACCATCATCGTCCTCGAATGCCTCAGGAGGAGGAGAGGGAGACTCCACAAAGCCACCAAGGTGAGCCTGCCGTCTAACAATACGGTCGACACGGGTGTTCAGCTGACACAACTCATCAAAGAAAGTGTTAAGACAAGCATCCATGCGCTGAAGCTACACCATGATCGCGTCAAGGGTCACACCTCCTGCAGAAGTAGAAGGAGCGGAGGTGGATGGAGCTAAAGGAGTGGGAGAAGCTGTCGTACCGAACCGCCTGGAACGAAACTACGCCTCGCTTTGTTTAACGGTAGCAGCGTCAATGGCACACATAACGGAGAAGTGGTCCGAAATAAGAAAGGGAACAGAAAAATGATGTAAAATCCTCGTGATAGCGGAGGGAAAGATGAGCTTATCACGGGATGTCGTATCCCTATAGACATCTATGATAGAAAGAATGAAATGAAAGGGAAAATTTATAGTGAGATGCTCTAACAAAGAAAGCAAAAATTAAGCACGAGATTCTATGATAGAGTTATAATGAGATAGAGGGTGTAAAACAAAAGTCATCATCATATTCATGAATCTAGGACCTTTAGCAAGGGTCGAACATGGAGTAAGCTGACGATCACCCCAATCAAAAGGGCGCTCGCAAAAAGTAGAAATCATCTCGTCTTTGAACAAAGTCCTCAGATGCTCATAACCAGAGTAGTCAGGATGCTCTACCCTCAGACACGGAGCACATCGGATACCAACTTCGGTGTGACCACTATGCGCGTACCTCGAACACGAGTATGAAAAAGAGGTACTGAATAATCAAGTCCATGCATGTTGGAGTAAAACTCCTGGATTAGCACAGATGGACAGGTGACCGGGACGTCACACAGTGACTTCCAACCCCTACTGTGAATTACAGTGGGTAGGTCAGTGTCAAAGAAGTCCGACAAAATGACTCGGCGTCCTGAATGAACACCTCGTCAAGAAAAGTTCTCTGAGAAGTCCTTTCGGGCATCCTCATCACGGAACCAAATAGAAGAGGGGGGTGGGATCAGAAGAAGACGATGCCTTGGAACGAAAAGGGTTCCGAGACGGAGCAGACTTATGTTTTGGTTCCATGACGCACTAACGTAAACTATAGAGTGAGGGGGAAAGAAAGAAACACTCAGAAAAGTCCCAAAAACAGTTCAAATATATAAAAATATATTGAATGTAAAGGACGTATGCATGAAAATGCATGAGCATGTGACGTGCAACAATAATATCATCATAGGTTCAGCCCAATCCAAACCTATCAGCATACAAACAAATAATATATATAACACACATCTAAATGCATGAAAATATAGTTATAATGCACATGAAATGCAATGCATGAAGTTTTTAAGATCAAATCTTCAAAACCCATCCCAAAAATTTTGCAAAGACCTCTTTGATTTTGAAGAACCCTAAAATTTTCAAAGAATCCCAAAAACTTAGGTTGAAAAGCATGAAATGCATGAATGTGAGGGATTAAGACACTTACCAAGTTAAGAATAACTTGATCTAGGCCGAAAACACCTTGAGGAAGAGTTTTGAAGTGAGTGAAGGAGGTTTGGGAGGTGAAAGGACACGGACAAATCGAGAGAAATCGAGCGAAATGAAGTCCAAATCGCGCTAAAACCTTATATAGAAGCTCAGTAAATCTCGACAAATAGAGGTGTCGAGATTTAAAAGTTTCGACAGAAACAGCTATCGAAAAGGTGTCTAGAGGTGTCCAGAGCAAAACAAGCTCGATGGATCGAAGAAGTATCGAGCAGTTATCGAGGGGACAAGAACTTTCTCGATCGATCCACCTAGCTATCGAGAGATGTCGAGATTACAATAAAAAGCAATTGAAGAGCTCGATAGATAAGCCAAGCGTGAGCTGTCGAGATTGCTTAAAAACAATTTTTCAAGAAAAGAAAAATACATATATGAATGCAATCAAGCATGCAACTTAATCAAGGATCCAAGCAACATTTTGAACTTTCAAAATCATCTCTCAACAAAAAAATGTTAAGCACATAGATCCCAAAAACACACACACACAAACACACACAACAAGTCTAACCAATTTTATATTTCAAAAATAAGTCAAGACAGTTTAGTGAGCATACATTAACACATGTAAACCTTGTGATGGTCAAATCACATTGTACCTGCACATGTATCAAAGGTAGTAAAGAATATTGTGTGTTGTGTGTGAAAAATATCACAAGATTGCATAAGTGTATCCATGTTATGATGATTTGAGATATGAGAAAATCACTTTAACTCACACACAATCATAACTGTTTGATGGGAACTATCACCTTCGAGGTACATCCTAACATCTCCTAGAATACATGCTTGTAATTATATATAAAGCATTTTAATCTTTTTGCTTTTTATTTTTCTTTGCATATTTTTTCTTTTTAAGCAAATCATGCATGGGCATATAAGAGAGAGAAAAGAAATACCCAATGATGTTAAGCATTTGACATTCCAATTTTGCTATGCCGAAGCACACAAATGTCATTGACATTGCACTTTTGCTATGCCGAAGCATACAGATGTCATTTCATGATTGGAAGGCAACAGTGGTGAGATGGTTATTTATGCCTTTCTCTTAGAATTTTTTAGTCCTTCCCGTCAAAAAGAGTAATACGAGTGTTAAGTACAAGAGATTACTTAATCTTATTCATTACAAACATAAGCCATAAAGCTCACTTGCTTAGTTATGCATAGTGATACTCATCTAAGCTACAAAAGACACAAAGTTTAGAAAATTTTGTTTCAATGACCATCCAAGGTACACAAGTACCAATGTACATAAACACACACTGTTTTTGTATTTTTTTTTATTTTTCAATTTTTTTAAATTTTTATATGAAAAACAAAAATAAATAAAACTGAAAACAACCCAAACAAAAATATGTTAAACAAAGCAAAGTAATGCATAAAACTAGACTGACTCAAAACAATAAAACAAAATACACAAGTAATGCAAAAACAAAAACAAGAAGGGGAGAGAGAGAAAAAAAGTGATAGAATCACTTGGAGCTCTTTTCCTTCCACACCTTAGAAGAACCTTTTCGTCTAACAAATCCTTGATCCGGCAGTAAGGGGGAAGAGTTAAAGCTGTTCAAGTTCGAAAGGAACATGAGGGTTTTGAAAAGATCTCCAAGAGGAGCAAAAGAGGATGGAAGCTAATTTTGATCTCTTGACGCGATCATGATATTGCTCTTTTGAGTGGCTAACCACTTGTAGCAATTTGGTTGAGTATGTCCAGCTGCTCCACAGTGATGACAGAAATACTGTTTTTTATGTTTTGGCTTTTGAGAATTAGCCTTCTTAGCCCTAGGGTTTTTAGCTTTTTTCTTATCTTGCTTAGGGGGTGCTTCTAAGATAGATTTACCTTTGTCTAAGTTCTCACTAGCTAAATCAGTTTTGACATTAGTGTTCTCAATTTCAATATTATTACTAGAAGGAACAAAAATAGTAGTACTAGTAGAAGCAATATTAGAAGGAGAGAAATCATACCCTAAACCGGTTCATTCGAAAGTAGATTTCTGAAGACTTAACATTTCATCGAGCTTAGCACTTGAAGTCCTTTCTAGCTGAGCTCTGACTTGGAATAGTTCTACCTCAAGCTTCTTGATCTTCTCAGCCAAGAAGTTATTCTCAAACCTCAGTACTTCAATAGTCTGATTGGCTTCATCAAACTTTGTGGAAAGCTTTTCACGCTCAAGCTTCACATCACTAAGCTTCTTGGTGGTCAACCTATACAACTTCTCATATTTTTCTGAGACCTTATATAACTTTGTATAGGCTGTATGGATGTTATCTTGTTCATCCATCTTCTTAAACTTGGACTCCACCAATTGCTCTTCTTCATCCACATCTTCAACAAATCCCCTCAGTAGAATTTACAATGGCAGTGAAGGCATTCAGGATTCCATCATCCTTATTGTCGAAATCATCCTCAGGCTCGGTGTCGCTCAAAGTAGCTGCATGTGCCTTGCTCTTCCCAATGGTCTTGAGATATGTGGGGCATTCTTGTTTCATGTGATCGAAGCCTTGACACCTAAAACACTTTGGTCCTGAAGGAACAGTATACTGACCGTCATCCCTAGCATCCTTCTTGCCTTTGTCTTGGCTCTTGAATTGAGAAGAATTAGATTGCCTACGGTCTTTGTCAAAGCCCTTCCTATTGACATTCTTCATGAACTTCTTGAATTACCTCGTAATGTAGGACTTCATCTTAGAATCCGCATCATCTGAAGACTCATCAGTATTACTGCTCTTGGCCTTCAATGCCATGCTCTTGCCCTTACCTGACGTACCAATTCTTGTTAAACCTAACTCATAGGTCTGCAAATTACCAACCAACTCTGTCAAAGGAATCTTGTCAATATCTTTTGATTCCTCGATCACGGTGATCTTGGCATGGAATCTCTCAAGTAGAGATCTGAGCACTTTCCTCACAATCTTGGGTTCAGGAATGGTTTTCCCAAAATTAAAAGTTAAGTTCACTATGTCCTTGAGTTTGGCATAAAACTCATCAAATTACTCATCCTCCTCCATCTTGATCTCTTTGAAGCTAGTAGTGAGCCTTTGAAGTTTTGAGTCCTTGACAACCTTTGTTCTCTCATAGGTTGTCTGGAGAATGGTCCATGCTTCATTCGCAGTTTCAGTGGAGGATATCTTCTTGAACTCCTCATTAGTGACCGCACTGAATAAGGCATTCAATGCTATGCTGTTAAAATTTGCTGCCTTGATCTTAGCATCATCCCAATCGACCGGTGCTTCATTCGACTTCATCTAACCTATCTCCACAGTTTGCCACACTTTTTTATTTGAAGACTGCAAGAAAGCTCTCATGCGTAGTTTTCAGTATGCATAGTTAGTGCCATCAAATAAAGGAGGTATAATGAGAGACTATCCTCTATCCATGACAAATAGGGGTCAATGGATCACACAGCAAAGATTAATACTAATCAGAGTGTGCTTGCTCTGATACCACTTGATAGGCCAAAAACGTATTGACCCCTTATGATGAATTAATTGATTAATTAGTCAAGTTTATTAATTAATCAAATTAACATGCAAATGCGTGGTAGCACAAACAAATCACTAATTAAACTAAGTATGCAGCGGAAAATAAATTGACACGGTGATTTGTTTACAAATAGGAAAAACCTACACGGCAAAAACCCCACCGGGTGATTTTAAGGTCACCACTCCCGAGAATCCACTATTATCACATCAAGCGGTTACAAGTAAAGGAATCCTAGTACCTTATACCAACCTACAGTTGAACCCTTACCCCAATAGTCAATTGGATTTGTTTTGTAGTGATAATCTCTCCTTGTAATGCACGGCTCCTAGTACGTGACTAACCAATTGCGCATATCCTAGTACGTGACTTCAATTACCAACTAAAGAATGTTGTTGGCTACAAAGTTCTTCAGTTCAGCAATTCATCACACGATAAAGATCAAGAAGATGCTTGGTTACAAAACCCTATGGTGCACAAACACAGCAACTTCTTCACAAGAAAGATGAACTTGCTTTAACAAAACTTTGCTTAACACTTGTGCAACTTGTGTCTCCTTTGACGGCTCTTAAAATAATCATTTTATATGTCTAAGGTTGTGAGAAAGGAAAACCCAAATATATAATCACGGATTGGAATCAAAACAGAACCGAAACTCTGTTTTTTATAAACCTCGACAAATGCCCTATCTGTCGAGCTGCTGTCGAGCCACGGGCTAGAACAGCTCTTCAAATCTTGATAGATGGCTAGCTGTCGGGTTTTAATGAACAATACTTTCTGCAGTTGAATCTTAGACAAACTTGCATGGCTTTAAGACTTAATCTTGAAACAAGCTTTCTTGAAGTATTAAACATATCTTAGATCTACCCAAATACAAGTAAAGTGCGTTTTGTCAAAAGATTAGCCAATTACATATAATAGTGACATATGTTCCTAACAAGTGAATCACATATGTCCTAACAATACTTATTCGAGTGCCTTCTAAATTAGTATCTTCCACACCTTACGAACTATGGACCGGTAAGAAACTCGACTTGAATACCTTGCGGCCATGGGGTTCAACAGGTTATGTTTACAATACTTCTCATAAATATGGGAAGTTACGGCCTAGAGAAAAGAAGTGTATCTTTATAAGATATTGTGAGCATTCCAAAGGCTATGTGTTGATAGGTGAACAACCTGATAGAAGTGTGACTGAATTGGAGTCGTGGTATTGATTTCATTGAAAGTGAATTCCTTAACAAATGTGAGGTTGAAAAGAACTTGACTCTTTATTAAAATGATGGATCAAGAGGAAGGCGCCCCAAGTAGACTAGTAGAGGATAAGGAAGAAATTTCGAAAAATCCTAAAGACAGTGGGAGCACACCACTAGAAGATGATCCACAACAACCTCAGCCACGTAGAAGCAATCATGGTAATGTTCCTCATCGTCGTTTTGAGATTGAGGGGGAAGCTTTCATGATTGCTTCATAGAATGATGATGAGCCAAGACTTGTGCAAGAGGCTCTCTCATCTTTTGTTAGTGATAAGTGGATGAAAGCAATGAATGGCGAAGTGAAGTCTATGAGAACTAATCAGGTTTGGGATTTGGTAAACCTACCATCAGGGCGAAAAGAAATTGGGAACAAATGGGCTTTTAAAATCAAACGCAAGGCAGATGGATCAATAGAAAGGCATAAAGCTCGATTAGTGGTAAAATGATACACTCAAAAGGAGGGTGTTAACTACGAGGAAACTTTTTCTTTGGTTGTAAGGTTTGCCTCTATTCGACTCAGTCTAGCCATTGTTGCAAACCTAAATTTGGAATTATACTAAATGGGTGTTAAGACAACTTTTCTCAATGGAGTACTAGATGAGAAAATCTATATGGATCAACCTATTGGCTTTGTGACCAAAGGTCAAGAGCACAAAGTGTAAACTTAAGCAATCCATATATGATTTAAAGCTGTCATCTAGACAGTGGTATCTGAGCTTCATCAAACCGTTCTATCGAATGAGTTTATGATGATCGAAAAATATCACTGTGTCTACATAAGATGATCCAAGGGAAGTTTCATTATTTTGTCATTGTATGTCGATGAAATATTATTGGTTCGTAATGAAATGGAGATGATTATCGCCACATAAGGGTGGTTGTTCTCTAACTTTGAGATGAAGGACATGGGTGAGGCAGATTATATTCTGGGGGTTAAAATCCTCAGGGATCGCTTCAAGAAACTTTTAGGTTTATCACAATAAACCTACATTAAGAAAGTTCTTGAGCGTTTCCAAATGCATAATTGCAAACCCATAGATACTTTAGTTGCCAAAAATGAGAGCTTAAGCTTGGATATGTGTCCTAAGACTCAAGATGAAAAAGAAAAGATGGCTCATGTTCCCTATGCTAATGTAGTTGGAAGCTTAATGTATGCAATGATGTGTACTTAGCTTGATATATGTTATTTTATTGGATTAGTTAGTAGATTTCAGTCTAATCCAGAACTTGATCATTGGAAAGCTATCAAAAGGATATTAAGGTATCTTAAAGGGACAACGAACTACTTCCTTTGTCATCAGGGTTCAGATTTACGTATGATTGACTATAGTGATGATGATTGGGGTAGTGACCTAGATGGATGCAAATCTACATTTGGATATGCTTTCTTGCTAAATAATGTCACCATCACTTGGAGTAGCAAGAAACAACCCTGTATAGTATTATCAACTATGGAAGCTAAGTATGTAGCATGTTTAGCAGCTGTTCAGGAAGTAGTTTGGTTGAGGAGTTTCTTTTAGAATCTTGAGGTCAAGGATGCCTCTGATCCCGTTACGATACATTGTGATAGCATGGTAGCACTTGCTTATGCTAAGCACTCTAAGTATCATAGTAAAACCAAATACATTGATATACGATATCACCACATTCGAGACATGGTTACTCACAATGAAGTGGTTCTAAAACACATTTCTACAAGCCGCATGATTGCTGATCCTCTAACAAAGCCTATTGGTAAGGATGTCTTTCAAGCTCATGTTAGGAGTATAGGGCTACGTAGAATATGATGATATGTTGTTTTTAGTTATCATTTATTTTACTCTTTTGGGATATTTGTTTTAATGCATATGATGTTATTCAGTTAATAATATGTATATTTACACATGCATATACCATATGATGAGTTCTGTGGTATGAAAGGTATGTCGGCAGGCTTAGGTCGGCTTACTCACATGAGTGATCACCTCTGGCGCTTGAATAGCGAGCAGAGATGAGATATTGTGTCATTTAATGCTTGTGTAGCATATATAGATGGTTAACACAAATAGATGTCACTTTAGTTGGAATTAAGATGAGATCTATGATATATTTATCTTAATTAGACTATACATGAATAGCCCATGATCCATGTAGCATGTGGTTAGCCAGATACGAGACCTTAATTTGATGCCTAAGGTGGCAAGCGAATAAAGGACTCGAGTTAGGTGCTTGAGTAGCAACTAGACTAAGATTTGTATGGTGTATTGAGTTAAGATATACGCTCTAACTTAAGAGAACTCCACCATAGCATGTTATGAAGCTGAGGTTTTGATGTTTGCTACTTTGGCATGTTACCTATGGCCATGATGGATTCAGTCTAAAAGGACATTGTTAGGAAAGCGATTGGACCAAAGTTAAAGGACATGAGTGCAAAGGGAAGACTATTTTGTAACACATCCTTATATCTGTACTCATTGTCGACAGGTTATAGCATTTATGGTAGCGAAATAATCGTGAGTACATCTAGATAGTTATGATGAATCAAACATAAGTTTGAGTATTAAACTCAAGAGGGGTTAAAGATGCTTGATTTGATGTGTTAACATATGTTTAAGGCATAAAGAGACACTTTAGGGATGTTGATATACTGGTCTCGGTATAAGATTTAGTATAGTGCTCCCAAATATTTTTGCAAGTGTGCTCGGCAGTCGCACAACCTGTTTGCCAGTATGAACATACTGAGAAACACTTTGAGCGATGGATAATAAGGCCATGCCCACAGTGGATGAATGGGAGATGTTAGAAACTTAAAAGACTATGAAAGGACATCCAAAATGGGCATGTCCCTCTATATACCTCAAGATAATTTTAAAATCTAGGAGTTATGGAGTAGTGGTTTGAACCGTTACTCTACCCCACTAAGCCCATGATCCCACTCAATATTAATGAAGTGGTGTGTATATAAACACCAAGAGTGGTACTCATTGAACAGAGAACGAATTCTGCATTTCTTAGTGTTTAAAGAGTGTTGTGAGGCTCTTAGGTTATAGGTTATATTTGCATCACTCTAGTAGTGTGCAACACTGTTAGAGAAACTTTTTTGCATGTTGGTCGTATAAACTAGAATTCAGAACGTGCTTGAATAGCTGGTTTGCATGGAGGCTGGCTCTGGACAACATAGAACAATCTCAAAGCTCTTGTGTGATCATTGGTTTAGGTCAAGAGAAGTATGCCGAAAAACCGATTGTTTATATTTCGCTGCAAAGTCTCTATTTCTTACATAAACTGTGAGAGAGTTGAAATCATAAGAGAGAGAAGAAAAATGAGTGTGTGTGTGTGTGTGTGTGTGAGAGAGAGAGAGAGAGAGAGAGAGAGAGAGAGATGATATTTGCTATAATTGAGAGCCAAATTGCTAAGAAGAGCAAAATTATTGCGATTGGAAAGTCAAAGAGAGCATAATTATCGGCTTTGCCAAGAAGAACTTATGACTACAATATTTCTCTTAGTACAGTTTGAAGGAAAAATGAAATTAAAGATTATTTTTATGTAATGGATTGAACGAATTACAAATTTGAATAATTAGGCACTTTTTTTTTTTTAATATTCTTTTTGTTGAATAATTTGTTCACTTGTTGTTTGGTCTAATCATGTATTTGTTTGGATTATTTTTGTTGTTATTTGAGCTAATTTTTATTGTTATTATTTAAGCCCTTTTGTGTTTAAGGGTTAAAGATTATTTTTGAGGGGTCAAAATATTTTTTTGGAGTAATGCTACGTTTACAATGTTTTCACAACAAATCTTATACAACAATTTATTATTAGTGGGTTAAAAAGAAATATCAATATTGGGTCTAATTAGAATTTGTAACAGCTTATCACTTAAGGATTTGTTGTAGAATTATTGTGAAAATATTGTGAATGTAACATTACTCTTATTTTGTTGAATCTAAATTCTTGTGATTATCAAGTCGATCAGGGTGGTCAACACATGTAGGGCCCTTTTTTTTTCGCTGAGTCTTCCATTTTCGCAGGAAGAGGGGGTTTGAATTAAGCTTGATGTAATGCAAAATGACATTGCCATAATGACTAATGCACACAAAGTACACATGGTGAGTCCTACGTATAAGGTCCACCCCTTATTTGAAAGCCCATAATATTGCTCCAGGACTATCTAAGAATTGCCTAATTTCATTTATATCTATTTACCATAATTTATTTTGCTATGTGGCATTTATGTGTATAGATAATTGATATGTGAAATAGATATGGCGCAATTTCGAAAGGTGGGTTTATGGAAGCTTTGATCAAGACTCGGGCACAATTTCGAAATTAAATATATAAAGTTGGATTAAAAAAAGAAGTCAAATTGCATACTTTTTATAAAAGAATTTAACATTTAACCAACTTACTTAAAATTTGCTCTTTTTTTTATTATATAAAATATCAAATTTTAGTTTATCAAAATTTGTTTAGTGCTTAATTATTTATTAAAAAAAAATGTATGCATTATAATAAATTTAAACTAATATAGTTTAGCACAATTTATGGCTTTCAATACACACACATATATATCATATTCTTATTATATTTTATATAATAAAATTTGGGGTCTTAGAAATCATGATTGCGCCTAGTGATTATATTCTCCCTATGACAAATTTTTACACCCTCATAATTATTGAATTAATTTATCTTCTTAATCATCTCATGATATAGTTTAATTTAGCTTAAAGTTAAAACTCTATTTCTTATGATAAATAAAATAAAAAATAAAAAAACTCTATTACTTAAGCTTCAAGAAATTAAAAATTTTACTCCAACTAAAATTATATTTATCTTTTTATTTCTTAATTTTTATGATGACTTAATTTATATAAAAATCTGTCTAAGTTTCAAGATATTTAAAATTCTACTCCAACTAAAATTGTAATGGAAAAAAAAATACGTAAGATTTTTAAAAAATTAATATTTAGTTAATTAAGAATATATAATAATTTTTTATTTTAATATATTACAATTTTCACATTACATGCTGTATTGCTTCAAGTGGCTTAATTTAGGTTTTTTATTTATTTTATAATATAAGTATTGTGGGGGTCAAAAACACTAAGAAATGAATAATCTCAATGTAATTAATCGACACAACTTCTTCTTAAAAAAAAAAAATCGGTACAACTAATTTGAAAGGAACAAGGAAGTAATCCATTGTGGGAAAACTGAACAGACATAGTTAGGGATCAAGATAAGCTATCTGGCTATATTTGACTAAAAATAGCTTTCGCCAAGGTACACAATGATCTCTGTATTACAACAATACTTTCTCATTTTCTCTCTATCTTTTCTTCTCCAAAAAGCATGATCACCTTCCCTCATGGGAAGGTCCGCTCCTCCCTCTCTAACCGTGCATTTTCTTACTTGATGTCAGAGAATGCTTGTCCCATCAAACAGCTCTGCAGTTCCTCCTACCTTTTGATCATGAAAGAAGACTTTTGGAGAGTTTCCATTGTTCAAGCTGGTCATTCATCATTTAATGCGATTGACATTGGATAGGAACACCTAATTAATATGAAGGTGACTATTACTTTGGGTGCTGTGTTGTCTCTTTTAGGTTCTCAGCGAGCATTCTGGGAAACATCTTCCTCCTCGACAGAAGGTTCTTGACCTACCTCGGCGGGGAAGACAAGTTACTTTGTAGCTTCCTTTAGCCCTCTGGTCTTTGACAGGAAGACTTAGGCCGAACCCAGATCGTATAAATTACTGCTCGAATGGGCCCTCCTCAGCCCAAGATTCATTTGGTGGAGACATCCCCTATAGGTATGTATTGTGATTTTTTTTTTTTTTTTTTAAATTGCGATAGTAAATTTAATTCTCTAAGCTTTATGTAGCAAAAAATATAGCATATTTAACATCACTCAATTATTTGAAACTAGTATTATACCTGTGCACAGTTTAATTAAGAATCATATATAACTTAATTAAGTATTAAATATATATTGTAAATTAATCAAAAATTATTCTAAATATAGAATCAAACGTAAAGTTACAAACGACACATTTAGGCATTCTTGCCCACTATTATCAATAAATAGTCATCGAACATATACTAAATTTGCAAAAATTAATGACAAATTCAAATCCATGTGAGTTTAGAGCATACCTTACACACTTTGTTTCATGATATTGGCAAAAAATAAAATACAAAAAAAAAAGACTAAATCATCTTATGCATTCTAAAAAAATATATTTATTGCACTCTTTTAATAAGTTGTTACTTTATATATATATATATATATAATGGTAAATATGTATATATTATGAATAAATAAGATATTTTCATTCTTATATACGATTTTTGACATTGTTTCATAATAATAAAAAAACAATGTATAATTATCTTAACCTAATAAAAAAGTTACTAATTTAACTTGTTTAAAGTGTGTATCCTAATCTTAGCAACAACAAAAAAAAGTGTGTACCCGAAAATTTCTTTTTAATTTATCTTGACATCATATACTATATAATAAAAGTAGGGCTTAGAGCCATGGTTGCGCCAAGTGACTACTCTCACTAATTAGTAAATTAATTTTATAGAAGAAAAAAAAACAACCCACATTTTGACAAGGGGATAAGATTTAACAATAATTTAAATTTTTTAAATTATAGTCAAACTAAAAGTTTATTATTGTCAAAATTTTCTAAACCTAAATCCCATCAACCCACAATTCTGTTTTTGTTTTTGTTTTTTTCCTCAAGTATAATAAAAGTTGGGTTTAGAAGCCATAGTTGAGCCAAGTAGCTACTTTCATTAACTAGTAAATTAATTTTATATAAAATAAAATAAAAACCCACGTTTTGCTTATTCATTTGGGAGTTCATAAGGGAATGGAATAGAATGTATTTAAGCAAGGGAAATGAATGGAATGGAATTAAGTAATCTTGTTTGGGTGTTTTAAAATAAAGGAATGGAAAGGAATAAAAATAAATGGAATGTAAGTAATCTTGTTTGGGAATAACATAGAGAGAATGGAATAGACTCATTTTATGACAATATTACTATTAGACCCTTATTTTAAAATAAAGTGTTGAATATATAGGGGTATTTTGGGATTTTAGTAAAAAATTCATTAAATCTAATTTTATTCCCTCCCATTTCTCAAAAATTTCGGCGAGAATGAAAATTTGAAGTTTTAAGGGAATAGAAAGGAATGAGTGTTCTCTTCTATCCATTACATTCCCTATCACTTAAATTCTCAAACAATGGAATGAACTTTCCATTCCCTCTATTAAACCTCCCAAGCAATGGAAGGAAAGAATATTATAAAATTATTCTTTTCATTCATTTCCATTTCATTCCATTCTCTCCTCTCAAACAAGAGCTAAATTATAAGACTTAATAATAATTTAAAACAAATTTAAATTCAATTTTTTTAAACTTAAGTATGATAAAAGTTGGACTTAGAAGTTGTGGTTGGGTCAAGTAGTTACTCTCACTAATTAGTAAATTAATTATATATATATATATAATAAATAAATAAATAAATAAATAAACAACTCACGTTTTAACTAAGGGATAAAATTTAACAATAATTTAAAACAAATTTAAATTTTATTCAAACTAAAAGCATATTATCAAAATTTTATAAATTTAAATCCCATACAATTCACGTTTTTTTCTCTCAATTTGCATGATTTAATGATAATTTAAAACAAATTTAAATTCTATTCAAACTAAAAGTCTATTATAAAAAATTTCTAAATGTAAATCCCACACAACGCACACTTTTTTTTCTCTCAAGTTGCATCTTATTAAATTAATATTTTATTAAGATATTAAGTTACAAAGCTCTTGACTAAGGATAAGTTTAGCAATAAATTAATTTAGATAAAACTTTATCATATAAGTTCATTTTCTAGCCATACGTGTAAATCTCTAGCAAATCTATCTGGAACATGTGCTGCCTCAGGAACATGGGTTCAAATCCTATTACCCAAAAAAAAGATATAAAGCAATACCGTTTTTCACATAAAGAAAAAAGAGATTGAAAGATTAAACCAGACTGCTTAACTACCTAGGAAGATCAAACCAACCCAAATATAATAAAGGCCAAATAAAAAATGACGTAAATGAGGAACAATTATAATTGAAGCATCGAAAAGGAAAAAAAAAAAATATATATATATATATATTATATAAAACAACACATAAACTCAAAGTTACATAGAAAAATTGAGAGGAGCAAGTCTTATATATGTGCAATGTTAGCAAAAAATGTGAAGGAAAAAAAAAAAGATATCAACAACTAAGTTTTGTATTTATTTAAAAAATTGATAGAGATATATAGAAAAAGTTTATTAGAACAATTGTGATTTTATGTCTATCTAAAACACTACTGTAATAATTTGGTCAACGACTTTGTGCAATTATAACTTTTAAGCCCAACTCTATCTAAAATACTATTGCACTTTGGTGCAGCTTTGTACTTGGTATAACTATAACTTTTAAATCCAACTTTTATCATATAGTGTATATGATTTTAACATTAAGCTCTATAATAGAGTTTCATTAAACTCTAAACTGTATTATAATATATATATATATATATATCTTGTTATCTAATCTAAATATAGTTTTTGTGAATATGTGGATATACTTGCACATAGTCATCTAAAAATAAAAAATAAATCTGAACGTAGTAGTAATTCTTTTTAGTGTATTTAGAAACTTCTTGTAAAAAATGAATTAATAGTAAGATGTAGAATTTGAGTTGTAATCAAATCATGATTTTTATCAACTTAGAAATTATAGAAGATGAAGATAAGAACAAATAAACCAGTGGTTTTTATCTAAAATATTGCTGCAATTTGGTGGAGGCTTCTAAATCCAAATATAGTATATATATGATATATGATAGGTTGATATCTCCATCATCACTCAAAACAAAAACAAAATACTGTCGTAATACATCTCAAAGTCATATATAATGCTAGCAAAGAGTACGCGATACAAGCATTACAGGAAAAGATGTAGACAACAGAGTGCAGCCACTCAAAGCATTAAGCACATCACACTACCAATTCATCACTTCCAGCCACCAGTACCAGAAGACAAAAGGGATAGTAAGATACGTAACGCAATATAAGGCAACTTGATGACATCGGGAACCAAAGAAAGAAGTAGAGTGCTATAAGAGCCACCAAGAAGACCAAACCCATGATCATAATAACATTGGCAAGCCAATTGAGTGTGCTCACAACAAGGTATACTGCAGCCAAGAAAGCCAAAGACATTGTGGCAAGTGCAACACCAAGAAGTGGTGATGCTGTTTTAAGCGCGATAAGCACTAAATGGACGTCCCCTAATTGAGCCCAAATCAGAGTGACAGCAACAACAACGGAGCTATACATTGCTATAGTGTCACAAAAAATGAAAACGTGAAAAAAGTTGTGTGTTATCAAAGTGGCTGTGCCTGAATCTTCGCCAGAGGAGTTATAGCCACCAGGAATTGAAAATCCAGCAGCAAAGGTCACTGTGGCAACAACGGTGGACACCAACAGAAGTGTGTTGACTTTGTCTTTACAGATGTCCGTCTTCTGTGCCTCCAATCTAATAGAAAATTGTCTTCGAGTATTGGCACTAGGATTTCTTGGCACACCAGCAGCTCTTAATGGAATCATTGTCAGTCGCTGCAGCAACAACGTAGAATATTTTGTTTGTTAGTTTAAACCTCGATTATGCAAATTAATCAATTTTAAGCCGAGTTAATATTAGTCAAATCATGTTCGAGGCTTTTCTTAATGTAAACAACACCAATATTGAAATCAATCCATATATAGATAGCTTTTGTTAAAAGACTGACCATATCCTGTAAACGAATTCTTTTTGTAAATGTTTCATGCATGTGTAGAAATCTTTATTGAAAAGGTCACAATAATTTTTTTTTTTTTTTTTAATGATTGATTTGGTCACTAAACCTTTTGATGAAGAGAAAATTAATCCTAATTAATCATATACCTGTCGAAAGGTCAACGTGTTTCCAATAGAGCATTCAGCAATATCAAGAGCTGTCAATCCTTCACTGTTAATCAATGTTAGGTCCACCTTCTTGTCCCACGTAAAAGCACTTACAAGTTTGGGATGCCAATGCATGGTGGCCAAATGCAAGGGTGTATTTCCATCCTTATCCGTATCGTTTATAAGCGACTCTAGTCCAGGAGTTTTAAGGATGTAGTTCACCACATTAAGTTCTCCAGTTGTAGCTGCAACGTGAAGAATGTTTTGACCATTATGGTTGAGCAACTCTCTTGGATTGGGCCAATACTGAAGCAACTCTTGAATGAGATGAACATGACCCTTGGCGGAGGCTATGTGAATTGGGAAGAGACCATTTTTATCCCTTTCAGTGGCAATGGAAGCATTTCTACCAAGCAAGAAACGAACACCTTCAAGGTATCCAATAGATGCTGCCCAATGGAGAGGTGTCCTTCCCTCTTCATCCAGTAAATGGATCCAATCTGGCTTCTTCTTAAGTATCAAATCTAAAATATCTGCCATTTAAAAAACTTCTTAGCGTGAATTTTTCTTTTCAAAATTGGACCAGATAGAAAATTGGAAAAGAAAATGATTCCCAATTTTATGATTCAATTCGGTTATAAATAATTTAGTTAATAATAATAATAATAATAATAATAATAATAATATATTTTTACAAATAAATTCATAATAACTAATTATGTTTACTGAAAAAATTATCCAAAATTAAAATTATTTTAAATGGTTTAGTCACGTCTAAGAAAACTCTCGTATAGTGGGAGTGGAGCAAGTTTAGGACGAGACATGTAAGGCTATAAACGAGCTGAGTTTTGTCAATGAGTTTTGTCAAATAGTGAATGTTTAAGTTTGGCTCGATAATGAATGTAACTTGTTCAAGCTTGAACATCTTGAACCAAGCCTTATAAATGATGTTCGAGCTTGAGCTAGTCAACTTGATTTATTAGTCAAGTTGAACTCGAGCTCAATATCAAGGTTTTGAGCTTAAGATCCAACACAATTAACATTATTAAGCCCATATCAAGCCTATTTAATTTGGACGAGTAATCTCAGTTTCCAATTAATTACTTACTCTTATTAACATATGAGTTTAAATGTCAAACTCATATCAAGCTTATTACCGAGCTCGTAAAGAAGTCTCGACTTAATTTGTTTTGTATCAAACCCTAATGTTCACGAGCACATTCATGAATTTTTTTTTTTTTTTTTTTTTGCTTGTTTATTAAACAAGCATAAAACTGACGTTTAAATTTGGCTTGTTTATAAATAAATAAACATGAACGAGCTTTTTATCAAAATAATCAAAGTTATTTATAAACAGCTTGATCATTTACCATCTTAAGGATAGGTTGGAGATATTTTACTATTACCAATAAGGTGACTTATACATATATATATATATATATATATATTTTTATACATCGATAGCTAGAGATGGAGAAATTTGACCCTTGATTTCAAGAACTCCATTGGCAAGGTTGTTTATACTCAATTCCATAGCTTCATTAATTAAATAGGCCTTTATCAGCAACAGAAATAGAAATTAAACTATGTTGAAAGTTAATAGCAGCAATAATTTTACCTGTATTCTGCTTCATAATGGCAGCTTGAACAGGTGACTTTCCTTGTAGCTTTCCATATTGGTTGTCAAACTTAATTATTTGGTCCAACATAGTACTAACACAACCATAAAAACAAGCCTCGGTTGCCAGATACAATGGTGACTTCCCTTCCTTGTTATTTAAATAATACAGCGGTACAGGTTCTTTCATGAGCATGTATATTAGAGAAAAAGCCAGCATTTCATGTCCATTTATCAGAGCTTCGTGCAAGGCAGTGTTTCCCTCCTCATTTTGAGCCCTCAAACACAATAAAAAAGTTGTGCTTTCACTCTCAGCCTCAGGCTCAGATGAATTGAGAACCAATAACTTCATGACAGTGTTTAGGTATCCGGCTCTGGCAGCAATATGGAGTGGCGTATCGCCTTTGAAATTTTTCTTGGAAAGAAGCCATGGGGAGTGTTTAGCTATCAGCCTCACTGTGTCACAATTATCAAAGCTAGCGGCTATATGGAGCAATGAGTTCCCGGAGGGGCTTTCTTGTTCAAAAATAGCACGTAGAGATAGTTCCTTCTCTGTTGAAACTCGTTCAAGGGTATCAATGAAACCATCAACATCATCTTTTATGACAGCCTTGTAAAAATCAAGATCCATGAATCCATGTGCGCCAATTATATTCTCTTCTTCCGGATTAGTGTGATCCAAGGACTGCTCTTTGGTCGACTTCGATGAACTACTACTACTTGTCGCCAACAGACTGCTGGGATTTGGATTTGAAGTGAATCTTTTGGTTAATTGTTCCATCCTGATCAGTCTTCTCTCCATTCTGGTTTGTGTTGGCACTACATCTATCTTAACATCTTCTGACACCACGCTGCAGCTGAATTCAGATGTGGCTTGGAACAAAGGAAGTCCATAATATTGGTTTTCTGCAGCCATAAAGAAAACTTAGCACCATATGTTAGGACTGTTGAAAAAACAAATTTAAAAAGTGTACATAATTAAACTGTATGTAAAATGTAAAGAGAATGGAAGAAACCAATCTCAAGGTCCTCAGCTTTCGAGGCAGGAGCTTTTTCCATGTTCAACGAGAGAGAGGTAAGCACACAATTTAGGCAAATGGGTAGAGGACGGTGTTTGTTACACACACTTATTGGAAAAATGAGAATGAATTTATGTCAGTATGTGGTTGGAGTTGGAGGAGATGGCCCATGTCATAGAGGAGGTATTAATGCAACCTGATGTAAGCCCACTTTCGGTTCCTAAATGAAATACAAAACACTACCTTTTCGATTTCTCAATAAAAATACACTGCCTTTTCGTTGAAAATTGAAACTAAGAAAAGAAAAAGGGAATTTATCACGCATGACCTTGAAATTTTTAATTTTAATTTTAATATCTTAAGGGTGATATCTATGACGTACCTGAATGAAAGGCAAGTATGCAACCTTCTCCAAGAAAGATGGTTGGATCGCTTATGATGTTTTTGGATAGCAGGATTTAGGTATATGAATTTGAATTTGAGTAATTAAAATTCAAATACCTTGTTTTAATAGTTTAAAAATGGTTAAAAATTTAGATTTGACAAATTCACCAAAGATTTTAAACTTTAGAATTTTATGATGTGTTTGGATAGCAGGATTTAGATATATGAATTTGAATTTGAGGAATTAAAATTCAAATACCTTGTTTTAATAGTTTAAAAATGGTTAAAATTTTGGATTTGACAAATTCACCAAAGATTTTAAACTTTAGAATTTTTGAATATGAAATAATTTCTAAACCTATAGAATTTTAGAAATTCATAACATATACTTCAAAATTTATAGATTTGGAATTAAGACATTTCAAACCACTTTAAAATTCAAATCCAAATCTAAATACAAGTATTCAAACGCTATCTTAAAGTAATAGTGAATGACTAAGAATTAACGTAATAGAAATTATTTGATTTGGAAAATCCAACAAAGATTTTAAACTTTAGAATTTTTGAATTTGAAATAATTTCTAAAACCATAGAATTTTAGAAATCCACGAGACATATATACTTCAATATTTATAGATTTGGAATTAAGACATTTCAATCCACCACTTTAAAATTCAAATCTAAATTCAAGTATTCAAACACAACCTTAGAGTAACAATGAATGACTAAGAATTAATGTAATAGAAATTATTTGATTTGGATTTCTTATAGGAAAAAGTTAAATCCCAAATGTGATTATCCATTTTATTACAAAAGCAATGACATACCTAAGTTGGGGGATCAAAATAAGACAATGATTTACTTCAAATCGACTCAAAGAAATCTCCTTCAACTTATTACGTAACGATTTATAAAAGCATGCATATATATTTTTAAACAAATCACATAATTTAGTAAATAGATCATGTAACTAAAAGTACACGTTGACAATTGGATCATAGACCACATAATAAGTTGAAGTAATTTTTCTCAAAACGGGTTTGGAATATATATATATATATATATAAAGTACACTTTTGGCCCTTGAAATATGTGGTTGTTTTCATTTTGGCCGTTTGCGCTTCAAAATTTTCAATTTAACATTTCATGTTTAATTCCATTTTCATATTGGCTATGTCGTATCCATTTCAATTAATATTTTGATCAATAAATGCCCTTCAATTTTTTTTTTTTTTTTGAGGAAACAGTATTACTTATTAGAACACACAAACACGAAAGTAGTATATAGAGTTTTTTAAACAGGCTTATAATATATTACATAACCAGAGTACCACTATAAAAGGGCCTAACTATTTATGAAATACTAGCTCTAAAATAATATGGAATGTATGAATATCATTGCTATAAGCAAAAAAAAATATTGTTGGAGTCAAAGTACGTACTAAAAGAAATGAACGTTAAGGCTAATATGAAAACGAAATAACACATAAAGGATTAAATTGAAAATGTATCGAACTTACCCTAATACATAAGGATTACAACTAACATAACAACTTATGTTTTTCATATAAAAAAATTATGTTGCTTGTGCCATATCAATAATATTATAAATAAGTTTCTTAATTTTTTTTTTTTGGTAAAATTTTTGTAATAAAATTTGTAATATGCGTAACATAAGTCTTCCTTATTATTTTGTTCATTTAATAAATTCAATAGTTACGATGGTGAGTCTTTCTTTCCACGGGGCTCAGGCACTGTGGAACTCCAAGAAAACACAGAATGGATTCAGATTTAATTGAGAGGCTACAAAAAATACAACTCATGGAAGAAGAGGGTGAAGTAGTGAAGATAAACTTAGCCCACAGAGAGAAGACTATTGAAGAATGTTCACTCTCACTGTTAGGCAAATTCCTAACTAACAGACCATACAACCAGAGAGCAGCAAAAGCACTACTACGATCTGTGTGGAAGCTTGGAAATGACTTAAGGATCGTGGATGTGGGGGAAGGGCTGTTTCAATTTCGATTTAAGCTGGAGAGCCAATTAACTTGGGTACTAGATAATGGCCCTTGGAGTTTTGACAACAATCTTTTGGTTCTCAGACAATGGGAGAGGTGTATGACGGCAAACTCGATCACTTTCCCAACCCTTCCCATATGGGTTCAAGTATGGGGTTTACCTTTTGACTTGATAAACGAAGAAGCGGGGTGGGAAATTGGAAAAAGGTTAGGTCACGTGTACGAGATGGACAACAAAACTTTCCTATCGGAGCAAGCTCAATTCATCAGAATTCGAATTGGGATCCCTCTGGAAAAGTCGATTTGTCGAGGGGGATGGGTTGCAAATCCTAAGGGAGACCAAGTGTGAGTTGGCTTCAAGTACGAATGACTAGTGGGATTATGCTACCAATGTGGTAAGCTTGGCCATGAGATGAAGGATTGCTCAGTTCAGGGGTCCTCACAGCAAGCGGAAAAGCCATATGGAGATTGGCTAAAGGCAGGTTTTCGTCAAAAGGAGATGGGAGCAGAACGGACAAAAACCAACGCGCCACCACCTGCACCGGCGCCGGAACCACCACAGAGCCATACGGTTGCAATTAATTCCCATGATGAGGTGGCAAGAAATATGGGAATTAATGACAATCATGAAAGGAGAGATAACAGCTTAGAAATAAATTGCCCGCATCAATCTCAAGTAACATATTCTCAGAAAATCTGGGTCGGTGAGGAAGTAAATACAGAGCATTTATAGGAAGCGAAATTCTCTGAACCAAACAACATTAATGGGGTGAATAAAGAGCAGGCGGGAATAATGGGCATGAAGATTACCAGTTTGGAGACAATTGCCTCACACGCGTTGAATTCAATGCTAATCAATGTGCCTGTCAATTATGAGAAACGGCAAACACATGCTGACCAATCAATTCGCATACAACAGCCACGTGAGGAGTCATCTGTTTTGGGAAAGCATGGTCAGTCATGTGAGGCATCAACTAATGCAACCTGGAAAAGAATCCAACACCCCCAAAAATCAAAAACAAACCCTAGCCACCAAAGTTTATGCAACACAAAGAGAGCTTAACCTAGAGTCACGGGCTGTGATGAAGAAAAAATCCAGAATGCAAAAAGAAGTAAAAGAATGGAAGGAAAGAAAGAAAATCCCAACAACCCAATGGTGAAGGCTACTAGGCAGCCCCGCCGAGAACAATGAAACTCATGAGCTGGAACTGCTGGGGGCTTGGGAACCAACGTGCAGTGGATGTACTCTCACACTTAGTGCGGGTAAAAGCTCCCAAAATTTTGTTTCTAATGGAAACAAAATGATCTTTAGAAGAGATGAACAGGATTCAGAATGACTTACCCTATCGATGTATGTTTGTGGAACCTAGTGTTCGATGCAGTGGAGGCCTTGCCTTGCTTTGCTTTGGATAGAGGAGATTGATTTGCCCATCCAAACCTTCACCTTAAACCATATTAATGCTCTCATAATGGTTTGCTTGCAGATTACTGGAGGAGTACCAATGCCTTATGGCTCTGCAGTAAAAAGCCAACGTTTTTTTTTCTATTTTTGCTGCATATTTTGTATTGGGCTCTGTTGCTGCAATGCTGTATCTGTTTTAGGCATAAATGCACTTTTAGTGCCTACATTTTGACTTTTTTCCATTTTAGTCCCTATATTTTATTTTTACCACTTTTAGTCCCTAAACCAATTAACGCCATTCATTTTAGTCCTTGAAACACTGTTCTGTCACCAAATTAATAGAAAGACAGACGGATTAATAAAATATTATTAAAAAAGTATTTAACATTTTTTAAATGCCAAAATTAAAAAAAAATTACTCAATTTTAATTTAAAAAATTAAAAAAAAAACAAACAAAAAAAATTATCGGACTCCAATCTTCTTCTTCTTTTTTTTTTTTTTTTTTTTTTTTTTCTTTTTTTTTTTCTTTTTTTTCAGAAGAACTTTTAAACCCTATTCTCTCTCTATTCTCAAACTCTCTTTCTCCTCACCCTCCATCTCTCTAATCTCAAAATCTTATCTTCGCTGATCCACTAAACTCCGATCTGATTCAAACTCTGACTGACCCAAACTCTCTCTAATCTCGTTCAAGATCAGTGATAAGGTCGCCGCCATTGAACTCATTCAAGACTCAATGATGAGGTCGCCATTTTCGTCGAAGAAAGAAACCCCAGAAGGTTCACCGTTGCCGTCGCCGTTGCCATTGCCATCGAACCCATCAAGAAGGTCTGCTGATTAGGTGTATGAAACCCCAAAAAGAAACCCATAGTTTATTTCTATGTAGTTATGGCTCCGTTATACAAAACCCAATCACCGATTCGGTATTGGAGCCTGATATTAACCAACGGCGAGCAGATCAAGAGGCTGATCTTTGAGGTTTTGATCATGGAGGCCGTGGGGTCTTGATGCCGTGAAAACAATGGGAAAACTTTTGAGGCTTGCATGTGGGTGTTGTGAAAATGGATCGGTGGTTAGGTCCGCTAATGATTTTGGCTTGGGTTGTGATATGGGTTTCGCTTGTGTTGATCTCTATTTGTGATCTAGGTCTCTGTTTGTGTTTGGTCTCTGTTTCTTTTCTTTTTTGTCTTTTTTCGTTTGTGTTGTTGTGATCTAGGTTTGAGTTTTTGGTTGTTGGATTTGTGTTCTTGGTTGCTGGGTTTGATCTGGGAAGAACACGAAGAACTCTGGGTCTGTGTTTTTGTTTGGTCTCTGTTTCTTTTTCTCTTTTTTTGTTTTGTTTGTGTTGTTGTGATCTAGGTTTGAGTTTTTGGCTGCTGGATTTGTGTTCTTGGTTGCTGGCTTTGATCTGGGAAGAACACGAAGAACTCTGGGTCTGTGTTTTTGTTTGGTCTTTGTTTCTTTTCTTTTTTTTCGTTTGTGTTGTTGTGATCTAGGTTTAAGTTTTTGGTTGCCGGGTTTAATCTGGGAAGAACATGAAGAACTCTGGGTTTGTGTTTGTGTTTGGTCTCTGTTTCTTTTCTTTTCTTTTCTTTTTGTTTATTTGTTTGTTTTTTTTTTTAATTAAAATTGAGTAATTAATTATTTTTTTTAATTTTGACATTTAAAAAATGTTAAATAATTTTTTTAATAATATTTTATTAATCCGTCCGTCTTTTCGTTAATTTGGTGACTGAACAGTGTTTCAAGGACTAAAATGAATGGTGTTAATTGGTTTAGGAACTAAAAGTGATAAAAATAAAATGTAGGGACTAAAGTGGAAAAAAGTCAAAATGTAAGAACTAAAAGTGCATTTACGCCTCTATTTTATTTATAAATCCCAACACTGTTCATTGGGGGTCATTGTGTATTTGTACTGAATTTTTCCACATTAATGAAATTTCTATCGTATTAGATGTAAAAAAAAAAAAATTAAAAATTAAAAAGTACCAATTAAATTACAAAGTTCGTGACGTCTTCTTTATTTACTTAATATTTTGAAATTGAAAATTTGAAGAGTATATGCCTTTTTCCATGAACTGGATAAAAAAGAAAGGAAAATATTATGATTGGATATAGTTGAATAAATTATTAGTGAAATCATTATTTTTTATTTTTTATTTTTGGAGGGGAAAGTGAAATCATTACTAGGAAGAGCTTGTACAATGGAATGTACTACCCAATAAATTAGTTTTAAAGGTATTAGGTGTAGGAAAATAAGCAATAATAATTCAGTTCCTTAAGTAAATTGAAAAGGAAAAGACGAGAATAACTATAAAAAAAAGACGCTAGATATTGATGAAACAGGTCATTGTGATGTGCATAGGCATGATATATTTATTTTCAATATATTAAGAGACCATGTGCAATTAATCCATAACATAAAATTTAATAAAAAAAATATCATTGAATAACTTGTACAGCTAAAGAACATTTTGTCAACCTTCGACAAGTCAACCTTTAAGGTAGTAGTGGGGATGCTCTACATTTTGTTGAAATACAATGGCAGGCAAATTTTTTCTTGGGGATTAATGAAGTGATAAATTGATAAATCTTGAGTAGTTGATAAATCTTATCGTCTATGTGATTTTCTTATTACAAATTTGTTCATAGTACTCGAAAGAAAAAAATAGATAAATTATAAGTTTATTTGGTATATTGTTTCTTAATATAATTATGGTTGCTAAGATTAAATTTTAGACAAAATCTATTATTTCTAAATACAATACCAACGTGCACTCTTGGCTTGATAGTCATTTCATAAGTACAAGTTTTTATGGAGTGGAGAGGCAAGGGTCAGGTTCAAGTCAAGTCTTTAGGGGGAAGCTTCATATACATACACTTAGATTAAGCTAAAATAGAATTTCTATCTCATATTAAAAAAAAAAAAAAAGATATTCATTATTGTTGTTTAGTGAACTTTAGTTATTTTTACTTAGAATATTTTTATCAATTAGTTTATGTCTTTACTCTGTACAATTCTTTTATTTAACAATTCAACTCAATTTTGACAACTATATTGGTCTTTGTAATCGTATTAATTAATTTTTTTTTTTTTTTGCTTTTTTAATATTTGTTTTTGTCTTCACCTAAATCCCAATCATTCCCCTGTTCCACATTCCTTATCTAATTTTTTTAAGAATCACCCATTGTTTAATTGTTTTTTGTGTTAACATTTGCTAACTACTGACAAATCCATGCTCCAATCTCCACTTAACAAATAACAAACTAAAAAACACATTCAAATTCAGCTACTATACTCATAGATTCAGTCAAATGTATAAATTAACTATAACTTTATTTGCAAGAATAGATTGTTAAAAGAATCATATTTGAGATTATTTCAGTTGAACTTAAAAATGATTTAAAGCCAGGGTGTTCAACTTTTTATTTTAGGGGTCAAAAACAAAATAAAATTATATATATATATATATATATTTCCCTGAACCAAAGCTAACGCCGCCCCTAATGAAAAATCTTAGAAAAATGCTAAATAGTACTTATTAGAAAAATGTCCCAAAATTTTAATTTAAAAATTAGTATGCCAGTTTAGGCCACTTAGGCTGTTGCCATGGAAGGATACAATCATGGAACAACAAAAATGCAATAGGAAGACTATCACAAAACAGAAGATCCACATTGGCAATATCCTAATTCTGGTAGCAGGGTTCCCTAAATAGTTAACAATTAATATAACATATGGAGATACACTTAACCTGACAAAAGACTTAAATCCAATAAGTATATAAGCTTAACTATGTTAAATTAATCATTATTTTTTGTCATTAGCATCTAAGGTGAGACTTCACTAGTTAATCAACTACATTACTCACATGTGAATATTCTAACAAGGGCACATAAACAAGAGGAAAAAGAGAGAAGGGCTAGCATTTTTGGAAAGGGTAGGCAAGGAACGGTTGTGTTTAAAGGCTGCTCCTCTGGCAAAAAGGAGAGGCTGTACTTGAATGGTCCTGTTAACAAAATCCATACTTACGCAGGATAGTCTAAAGGGCAGCATGTCACCAAAGTAGCAAAATTCAATCATTTTGGAAGACTTTACGCTAGTTTTTTTTTTTTTTTTTTTATAGGACTTTACGCTAGTTCAAAGATGATGGCATAGTCTTAGATAGATTTGTTGCAAATAATTTTCTTTGACTTAGGACAATATGTACCTTCAAGAATTAGAGTAGGTTCCTATCCCAAAAAAAAAAAGAATTAGAGTAGGCATCTTTTGTTTTGTAATTCCTTTCATGGTAACAAAAAAATGAATAAATAATTAAAAAATATCATAAATCGGTTGTTTGATCTCTTTTCCACCCCAATAAAGCCACAACATTATGTGTCAATAAAAATTCAACCCAGCTGAAAATCTTGATTTTTTCTTTTCTACAAAAGAAGAAATTCCAGTAAGCTTGTTGATTCATCCTTGATGATCAATTTCCCATAGCAACTATATGTATTAATTTTTGTAAACAAGCCTTTCACACAATAGATTGTCAACTTTAGTCATGCAACCCCCCATTTGACTACATACCAAACAATCTACTTTTTATTTCTCTATGCACCTAAATGATCAAAATTGGAAATTAGATTTTAATTTTCATTCATCATGCTTTGCCGTACCCAAAAAATTAAAACTCTTTTTAAAAAATAATAAAATTTCATCTTTTTAAAAAAATGCTTGAAGCAGGATTTTTTTTTTTTTTTTTTTTGTATAAAACTAATCTTAGTTTGGTTAGTATTAATTGATTCACCAAGTTATGTATTAAATCTGTCTTTATTTGGTTAATTTCACACTATCGTTTTATTCTATTATTAAGGGAAGTTACAATAGAGACTATCATACTTTAAATTTTATTTTATTATAATTTTATATTGTCAATAGTATTTCTTCTATTTGTAAATATTTTTTAATTATAAATACTTACTGAAAAGATCGATATAAATGTGAAGAACTTAAGAAAAAAATGAAAGAAGAATAGAAAATTAAATCGTAAATTATATCTCTTGATAATTCTATAATAATATATAAAATATATATATATATATATATGTAATATAAAATTCATATGAAAACTCATAGATCAAATAGAACTTCATCCAAAACACTTAGAAGATAATGAAATAGGATAACAAAAGGATAATCACAAAAATAATCATAATTATCTTCAAAAAAATAATACAAAAACTATAGATTTTATAAAAAGACTAAATTATTTTCCAGATGCTTGGATCTTTTACGTAATTTTACTGATAAAATTTGTTATAGTTGTTTTTTAAAAGAAGTTTTTCAAAATCAGAATGGATAAAGTTAATCAGATTTAAAAGTAGATATTAGTGAAATCTAATTACAAACACACATAATTATTGATTTTGCATCTCAAAAAGTAAAAATAATGGATTTTAAATATATGTTGTTTGTGTCATATTAATAATATAATAGTAAATAAGTTTCTTAATTATAATTTTATTTAAAAATTAACACAAAAGTTTTTGTAAATAAAATTATAATACGCGTAATATAGACCTAATTGGTAGGAGGATTTTTGTTTTTGTTTTCAAAATAGTATAAAAGCAATTTTCAAAAAATTGAACTTGAAACTAGTTTTCGGATAATAATTTTTTTAATTTACATGTTTGGCTCCCACTTATAAGAACAATTTTCAAAATACTAAAAACAAAAATAATTGTTTGGGAGACCATTTCTATTTTTAAGATTTAAAAAAAAATACAAAAAGAAATGTGTAGAATCTGTATATTACTCTTTTTTGTGGATAATGATAAGAGAATAGAGCTCATCATATTTTTTTTTTTAATAAAAAGTTTCAAATTTGAAGTGCGAGAATTCTTTTTGTAAAAAAGATAAACTCCTTAATTTAGGAAATAAAAGAATTTGGACAAATATGTGGGGTCTATTGTTTTCAATTTATTTACAATTATGTTATTAAAAACATTTTCTTTATCCTGAAAACACTCTTTAGCCATTTTCAAAATCCTATTTTAAATCAAGAAAATAGGATACAGTTTTTTTAAAATTGTATTTTGAAAATATTAGCCAAACAATAAATTCAAATGTGGAATTCACCATTTTATGGATTGCAAAACAAAAAACTATATTTAAATACTCTTACCAAACAGCTCTTGAGTCTTCCTTTTTTACTATTTTATTTTTATTGATAAGTTCGATAATTACAATGGTGAAAAGGGAATATAAACTCTAGATGTTTTTCTTAGAAATACTAAAAAATGATAAAATTAATATTTTGAAAATAAAAATTTGAAGAGTATACGGTTTTTTTCCATGAACCACAACACAATTAAAAAAAAAAAAAAAAAGAAGAAGAAAAAGAAGAAGAAGAAGAAGAAGAAGAACATACTTAATGAACTCATTACTAGGGAAGAGCTTGTTGAATGGAATACACTACCCAATAAATTAGTTTTAAAGGTATGGGAGGTAGGATAATAAGCCATAATTCAGTTCCTTAAGTAAATTGAAAAGGAAAAGACGAGAATAACTACTAAAAAAAAGACACTAGACATGGATAATAGGTCATTGTAATATGCATGGCATGAAGTACTAATCTATTAAAAAAAACCATGTGCAATTGACCCATCATAACATAAAATAAAATACAACAATGTTCTTGAATAACATGTACCAAGTGTACCACATTGTCAACATTCGACAAGTCAACTTTTTAATGTAGTAGTGGGATGCTCTACATTTTGATGAAAAATGTCAGAAAATTTTTACACGTACAATTTTATTTGTTTTGTTACTTATTGCTTCACACGCTTGGAGCGTTTAATGTTAAGTAGATTAACAAGTATAATAACTCCCAACTAATCATGCAGTTGTTAGCATATAATATAAAAAAAAAGTATAGTTTTTATTAGCGTAGGAATTGTTCAATGTTTAGTACCAAATTCAATAATAAATGACATTATTCTAAATGTCAAATATTAGTTGCCCTTTTATAAATCTGGTTGGACAAAAAATAAAAATAAAAATAATATTTCTTCTCAAAAAACATTAATTAATTAATAAATAAAAACAAAAAAGAAAACGTAGCAAAAAGAAGCGTCACCAGTCACCACCCAAAAGGGACAATACCAAGCACACCATTTGGTGACGCCAAGAACTGACTGACTCCACTCTACCACCACCCACCCCCTTTGGCGCGTGCCATCCACCTACCTCCAGCGCGTGACCTCCACTCCTCTCCTCAAAAAACCCAGAACTCTCTTTCTCTCTCTCTCTCTCTCTCTCTCACAAAAACACTCGCGCAAACACATGAACAAAACAAAACAAAACAAAAGCAAGCAGCAAAGACCCAAGACCAAGAGAGACACATCAACAACCAACTACTCCAAACAGCTTAACCCAGGCTTTATTAGTTTTCATCTCCCAAATCTTTTAGCGTACAGTGCATGTTTTGTTTATATTATTTGAGTGCATTATACAAGGTTGTACTTAAGTGTTTGGTTTTTGGTAATTATTAAGATATATTGTTTTTTTTTTTTGGTAATGGTTTTGGTTTTGGTAGTTAAGGAAGGGTTCCTTGCTTACTAAAAATTGTGGGTTTTTTTTTTTGGGTTGTGGTCTATTAGTTGTTAAGCTTTCATTTTCTTTTATCTGATATTTTCGGCTGGTGGTTCCTATGTTTGACTCCATTTGAAGCAAAGCCCAAGTCTTTTCTTTAAGCTCTATGCTGTAATGGGTATTGGATTGTTTTCTTGGATTTTACAAAATCAGTTTGAGGCAGAAGAAGAAGAAGAAGAAGAAGTGAAGAATTGGAGTTGAATTTTTTGGGATGGTTTTGTTGGGTTTTGATATGGGTTTTGGCCAAAGTTCAAGTTTTTGGCGGTTTGAGAGGAGGGGGTTGGGGTTGGGGTTTGTGTTTTGGATTGTATTTGGATTGTGGCTTTGTTTGGTGCTTTCGCAGCCGGTGGCGGGTCTGAGACCATTGCGGGAGAGAGCTCGTTCATGGGGAGATGAGGTTGGTTTCCAAAAATCTGTGTTTAATTTTGTTCTTGTGTATTGTATTTACTTGTTTAATCAATGGCAAGTTAGGATAAAGATTGTGAATTTGAATGTAGTAGTGTAAGTTGGTTAACTAATGGTCTGATCATGTCATGTTACGTTTGCTGTAACTTGATAAATGTTTTGCATTTTGGCATCTTTGATGGTTTAGGGAACTGTGAATCTGTGATGGATTGTACTGTGTTATGCTTGTACTTAGAGTCGAGTGATGTTGGTAGAGTGAGATTGGCAGAGCAGATTAAGGAATATCATTGGGTTGTAGACACAATAAAGAATTTAGATCATATTGTTTGAGTGAAATTAGAAGAGCAGAGTTTAGTAGTGATGTAAGTAAAAGAATTCTTTTCTGCCTAATTATAACCCTCCAATGTTTGCTATGAAGAAGAATAATCTTACATTGATGCAGTTTTGTGCTTCAAATGTTTATCTTAGCCCTTCAATTGGTAAACAGGAGGTTAATATTTCTTTGAATGAGCAAATGAGGAATGACAGTCAAAAGAACAAGACTTTAGTAAATGGAATACAGAACTTTTTTTTTTTTTTGGGGGGGGTGGGGGGGGAGAGGGTCTCTGGGGGAATCCATATCTTGAATCATTACTGATAATGATCATTTTTCATGGAGATCGATGCAAATGCTTCATAACTGAGGAATTCCTAGCTTTACAAGTTGTCCTAATGTGCAGGACCTGGATTAGCAGAGAAAAATCTCAAGTAAATTGTCATCAAAACCTTTACAACATATTGGACCTTATGATATTTTAATTTATTATAGGGAATGCCATTTGTGATGCACATTCTTTTTTTAAATCTAACCACGTGAAAAAAGTTTTATTTCTATTCAGTTGTTTGTTAACCTAAAAGCATTTCAAAATTTGGAATTTCAGTACTCTCACAATTTTTCATGTCAACTATTTGTTTTAAATTGAATTAAAATTTTTTTTTTCCATAGTGTTCTGAATGGATGTGATGGCTTTGGCATGTTGTTGATATTGTTATTTTTTTGCAGTGGCTATTTATAAGAAAAGATGAAAGTGAGTTGGGTCCATTTTCTGCATGGAACATAACAGGAACTTACAGAGGTTTGCAACTTATATACTGTGAATCAATCATCTCTTCATTATACTCATGCTGTTTGCAAGAGTTGTCTGCTACAAATTGCATGTATTTTCATATCACATCATTATGTGTTCCTTATTGTCTCTTTGGAATATGAGGAGCTTGGTATAGCTTTGGTTTATTTTTGATTTTTTGCTGACCATTCAACTACAAGCAGACTTGTAGTTCATGATGACATGTTCCTCTAGGATAATATTACCAACATGAATTAGTTTCGCAAAAAAGTTATGACAATGAACAAATTGATGATGTTCACGCTTACAATCATTCATCTACAATCAAAAACATGGCTTGATTGCGTTGTCTGCTTGAATTTTCAAACCTGTTGTTTACATTGACATTATGACTTCCATCTCTTGCTTATTACGGCTAGTTGAGTGCCATTGGACAGAGAGTTTAGAGTGTGATGGTGAAGAAAACTAAGTGAGAAATTGGGTTTCCTAATGTTAAAAAAGACAGCATGATGTTAAAGAAACCTATCACGCAGCGGCTGCCCATCCTCACCAAGAATCATGCCAAAACCCCCACCTTGAAGCTAATGAAATGAGCAAATTGATCCCATCCCACCCTTATATTCTTCCAAAGACTCACCCCATATACTCCTCTAACCCGGTTAGAACACCAATTGTCCCACATACTACCATATTTATTATGCACCACCCTCCACCATAATGCCTCCCTCTCATGAGCATATCACCAGAGCCACTTTCCCAATAAGGCCTTGTTGAACTCAACTAAATCTCTGACACCCAAACCACCTTTCTGAATTGGATCATAAACACGCCTCCACTTAACCAAATGAAACTTGAATTCATCTCCAACACCTCCCCACAAGAACTATAGCCTAGAGCTATAGTAGGAATACGATGAGTGAAACTATATGGTTAGGATTTCCATGTTTCATTTGATACGTGGAAGGTGTAAAGTAGATGTATATCTTTGCGCATGTGTGTGTATAAATAGAGGGGAAAGGTTTGAACACTGATGTTTAGAGTTACATGAAATGATATAATTGGAAATAGTTGAGGATATTGTGAAGGGTTGATTTTTTGGCTAAAACTGATCAGTGAGACATTGAGAGAGAACTGTATAATATCAGGAAGATTGTTGGCAAGTCTGAGTTGTGTATAATATCCACTGGGCTTCATTGTGTGCGAGCTTTAATTCCTTTTCACTTTTCAGTGGTTATGTTGTTCTTTCTGTTTATTCTTATCTTTTGCCAGCTGATATCTTGTTTAGACATTAACTTGAGCTGATTATTGTCGTATACCTCATAATGACTATTTTCTATCTTATGTCATTATTTGATTAGAAAATTTAGGAGCTTGTGACCTGTAAAGTTTGTGCTCACTTCCTAAGTCATTGAGTGGAAGTATGCTTCAACCGTCTTTGATAGAGTAATGTAACTAACTGTACACATCAAACCACCCCCCTCACGCCCTCCCCAATAGGGGGGGAAAACCTGATAATACAAGTATATAACCATGCTTTATGGAGCAGATGAAGGAACCCAAGTTGGAAAATTCTTGTAGATTCTGATGGCTCTAATAATGAAAGTAGAATGTTGTTGAAGAAGAGGGGTGGACAGCAGTTGTCATGATTCTAGTGTTATTATGAAGCCAAAATATTCCCAAACAAAATAACGTGCTGTTGATTGAGTTGGCTTGGTCAACTTAGGTTTTATCCACCAAGTTCTCTTCATTATTAAAATTTTGCACTCACCAACTAATTGCATTTGCTGTAACATTTGAAAGTATGATCTGACTGCGATTAGAAAACTTGAGCCATTGCTGTAATTGATGGCATGCACTCATTAGGATTTATCAATAATTATGTAATGGCCTTATTCACAACTTATTGGTTCACTCATTAAATTGGATATAGAGCTTGATAGGCACACACTCAAAGTTCATTACTTTTTTTTTTCTTTTTTTCTTTTTTTCTTTTCTCCCTCTAGGGAATCAGCATCACAGGTGGTGGTGGTGGCATTTGGGGTATAGCATACTACCCAAAAATGATGGAAGAGGTGCCTCCATTGGTTGTTGGGTTTGACAAACCACTTGTTAAGCTTGACCTGCCACTTGTTGGGTTTGATTGTTCACATCAACCATACGTGTCATCAAATTGGTGACTTCAGTTTTTTCTTCAATTTGCTTCTGTTTTATTCAAGTTGCATCTCCTGTTAAAAAAAATGAAAGAGGAAAGCAAATTTATATCTTCCCATAGTATTATATACTTATCAAAAAAAATATCTCCCCATAATATCTTAGTTAACCCGCTTGAATTTTTTAATGAAACATATTATAAACTCAATGAAAAATAGAAAGAAAAAGATAACTAAAGCACAAAGGCTGTGTACTAAAAGAACCATCCAACAAAGATGGACTATTGCCATCAATAGATATCCAATGTGTAAGAGCAATCTCAAAAGCAAAAACTTGAGCAGTTGAGCACATCAATAGGAAAGTTAACACCTTCAAAATTCCCCGTTTCTCTAATGCCATATGACCCACGTGAGTAACTATTTCCCTACACCCCATACTTTGATAAATAAAGATAGCAGTACTATACCTGAATAAATTTTTTATAATATTTCTTGATATTAGAAGTAATGAGATGCCTAATATTTGTCGCATGTATTGAGATGTAGACCTATTAATAATTGCTTGGCATGTGGACTTTATGCTCATATTTTTTCTGGTGGAGTTTTGTACATATATATAGAAATAAATTTATTGTACAATTTACTAAATTTTTTTGTCATTTTTAATGTGCACGCAATATTATCAGTTGATCATTTTGAACACATTGTGAAGTTGATCATCCTAATTGGTGAGTATTTATATCTTGATCTGATTACCTACAAACTGGGCATCTGAGTTGCAGGGAGTTGGAAATTCCTAGATTCCACAAATGGCTCTTCCAGGTTTCCAGATTTGAGGAAATCCACGGGCAATTCAATGATTGAATTGGTTAGTACACCAACAAAAATAACCGGCGTACATTATGTTCAGGTGAGTAGGTGGAATTGTCGGTAAAGAAGTTCATATTAAAGTCAGCATTTATGAATAACATGCCAAGTGCGAGATATGCTAAACATCATAATAAAAATTTTAGTTGATTTAAGCTTGCACAATCTGTTCCTGATGCTGAAGCCAGGACAATGATTTCCTATTCATCATTTCTAATACGTGTCATTTTAATGGTATGCATGTAATTCAATCTATGAATACTTTCAGAACCCCAAGTCACCAGGATCAACAACTGAAAAGTTCACAATTGCTATCTTCTCATCATTGAACATATATTCAATACTCTTTTACTGAAATAGTTAATATATAATAACTATAATTGCTTTAATGTTTACTTTTCCTGTTTCGATAATTTATATATAAATGAATTTTTTTCGCTTTTCATGGTGCTAACCCAGGGGGTAATTATTTTCCATGATGTGTTCGACAATGAACACAATGTTGGGGGTGCTCAAATCAGGGTGGAAGGTGTATATATATGGCCTTTTAGACAACTTCGAATGGTAGCTAACAGGTGAATTTCATGAATTTTATGGCCATACATCTTTAGTTTCTGTATAAACATTTTTATATTCTATGTGGTATGTTTATTCTTGGTGCTTTGTTCTTCTTATGTGAAGGTCTTCTTTGCGGCTGGTGAAAAATTGTACTAAATAGTCTAAAGTTCATATGACCACACTTGCTTGTGTTTGACCCTGGTTTGAAAATGCCATACTTATGTCTAGCAACTAGTTTGAGGTATAGGTTAATATAGGAAAGTATATACTTTCAATATTATTGAAGACCAAATCAAGGCATTGATTATTGAAAAAAACCATGGGACTGGAATAAATCAAGAAATTGATTGCTAAAGGAAATTGTGTGATTGAAGCAATCAATTCAGAATTGCGATTGATTTGTGTATGTAATTCTCATTATAAAAACAGGTTCTATTATAATGTATCATCATCCAAGTGACTAGTGCTAACACAAGTCAGTTTAATGTCGTTTTCTTTTGCTTTCCTTTTGTTTTCTTCTTGTCATCACTTCCACATCTTTAGTCACAACAACCAACCGGACCTAAACTCCAAAATATCCACATGCTCGCCATCACAATGACCCATACTCAAACTAAACTCACACTACTCCACAAATTCTAAAATTTTGTTTGATGTGGTGTATTTGGAGGGAAAGGAATAGTAGGTGCTTTGAAGATAGTGAGAGTTCTCTCCCCAATCTCAAGTTATTCTTTTTTAGAACCTTATTGGACTGGTTGTCTATGTGGAGAAACCAAACATTTTCTTCAATTTTTGTATTTGATCTGTATACCCCTGCGTACTTGGGGGTCTCTTTTTTTATATCAATAAATCTTTATTACTTATCAATATATATTGATTATATATATATATATATATATATTTTTTTTTTGATAGGTAATAAGAATATTATTAAAACAAACTAAAAAACAAACGAAAACTAATACAAGGTGTTCATGATGGTGAACACAAGGAAAAGCAATAAACAAAACAACCAGCAAACAACGAACAGGAAAAAACTTAAAGAGCAATACTAAGAGAAGAAATAAACTCTAAGATAGTGGAGCATTCCGAGAAGCCCCAACACCTAGACCAATCAAATAAAGTCTTCTGGCAAAGAGCTTGTAATTGAACCAAGGATTTCTCGGTGTCCTCAAAAGAGCGCCGATTTCTTTCTGCCCAAACAATCCACATTAAACAGCCGGGAACCATATTCCATGTGTTTGAATTAAATTTTCCCAGCCAAAAACTCCAACAATACACCAAGCTTTCCACAGAGCTTGGCATGACCCAATGTATCCCAAAGATATTAAGCATATAAACCCATAGAGAGTGAGTTACAGAACAATGGAGGAGAAGATGATCCACAGTTTCCTCATTCCGATGGCACATACAACACCTATTCACCAAAATGCGCCCTCTAAGCATAAGATTATCCAAAGTTAGGATCTGCCCATGAACTGCTGTCCACACAAAAAAAGCCACCCTCTTAGGGATCTTAGCTTTCCAAACACCCTTCCACGGAAAATTGGAAGTAACTGCACCCCTAATAATATTGTAATAGGACCGGGTGTCAAACATGCCATTCCCTTTGAGACACCAGACACCAATGAGAAGTGTCATCCCCACGTCCCCTAGGGATCCGAGATTGAATGAACTCAAGGAAAGCTAAGGCAGCCCCTAATTCCCTTTCATGAAAATTCCTATGAAATCTCAAATTCCAGATTCTATCGATACCACCCTCTTGGTAGCATAAAACATCAGAAATGCAAGCTTCCTTGTCATTAGAACACACATACAACTGAGGATAGAGCCTATTAAGCGTGTTATCTCCAACCCACTTATCATGCCAAAAAAGAATACGAGAGCCATCCCCCACCACTAAGGACACATGGTTGGAGAAACTCTCCCAACCATCATGAATACCACGCCACAGACCACATCCATGGGCCCTTCTACAAATTTTAGTACTCCACCCCCCTTGACCCTCACCATATTTAGAAGCAATAACCCTCCTCCAAAGATGAGTGTCTTCTCGCCCAAACCTCCATAACCATTTCCCTAACAAGGCTTTATTAAAGTGCGCTAACTTCCTGATCCCCAGACCACCCAAAACTATAGGTAAACACACCTTCTCCCAAGCCACCAATGGATATTTGAAGCACTCCTCTGAAGAACCCCATAAAAACTGCCTCTGAAGACGCTCCAATCTATCAGCCACAGCTACAGGAATGACAAATAAGGATAGAAAGTACGTGGGAAGGCTATAAAGAGTACTCTTCACTAGGGTAAGTCTACCCCCCTTAGATAAATAAAGACGCTTCCAACCTGAGAGTTTCTTCTCCATCCTCTCCAAAATAGGATTCCACATAGATGCTGTTTTGTAAGGGCTGCCCAACGGCATACCCAAGTATTTCAAAGGCAAACTACCCACCCTACATCGAAGAATGGCAGCCAACGCATCTATATTTCCAACCTCCCCAACCGGGACAATCTCACTCTTCCCCGCATTAACTTTCAAACCAGAAAAAGCTTGGAAGCAAGTCAATGCCAGCCTAATGGACAGCAATTGATCTCTAGATGCATCACAAAACAAAATAGTATCATCTGCAAACAGCAAGTGTGAAATGCGAACCCCTATAGAGTTAGTAGGCCCCACACGAAAGCCACAAAGCAGACCACAATCCTCAGTTTTCTTTAGCATCCTACTTAGAACTTCCATAATAAGGAGGAAAAGAAGAGGGGACAGCGGATCACCTTGTCTCAACCCACGAGAGCTTCCAAAAAAGCCTACCGAAGATCCATTCACAATAATAGAGAAGCGAACAGTAGTTATGCAAGCCTTAATCCACCCCTTCCATCTCACCCCAAAACCCATCCTATCCAACAGATAAAACAATGCGTCCCAATTCACACGGTCATAGGCTTTCTCAATGTTCAATTTGCAGACCACCTCGGGCACATGGCTCTTCAATCTGCTGTCTAGGCACTCATTAGCAATAAGCACTGAATCCAAAATTTGTCTCCCACCAACAAAAGCATTTTGAGACTCAGAGATGAGACTATCAAGCACAACCCTCAATCTATTTGCCAGCACCTTAGACAGCAGCTTGTACACACTCCCTACCAAACTAATAGGCCAAAAGTCCTTAACATCAATAGCATTATTTTTCTTGGGAATTAGAGTAAGAAACAAGGCATTTAAAGACCTTTCAAACACTGAATACCGGTGAAAGTGCACAAAAACAGCCATAACATCCTCCTCCACCACTCTCCAACATTTTTGGAAAAAAGCCATGGTGAAGCCATCTGGTCCAGGAGCTTTATCCCCCTCCATCTCCATCAAAACCTGGATCACCTCTTCTTTAGAGAATTCCCTCTCCAAGGCCAACCTATCATCCTCTCCAATGCAATCAAAATCCAATCCATCCACAGTTGGACGCCATATATCTGTCTCTTTGTAGAGATTTTGATAGAACTGAACCACCTGAGATTTTACAGAAGGACCATCCTCATATAAGACCCCATCAACCACAATGCTTCTAATGTGATTAGTTCTTCTATGAGAGTTCGCAAGTCTATGAAAAAATCGAGTGTTGTTATCTCCCTCCTTCACATACAAAGCACGAGACTTTTGTCTCCAAAAAGTCTCTTCTAAAGCAGCTAAAGTTGCAATATCACCTTTAACCTTAGTTCGACGAGACTCTTCCTCATTAGAGAGGCCCCGCATTTCTTCCTTAGCATCTAGACCCAATAATTCAGCCAGCAAACACTTCTTCCTAAAAGCCAAATCTCCAAATTCCTCCTTATTCCACTTCTTAAGGTCTTCTTTCAAAGCCTTTAATTTCTGAGCTAGAACGAAACTAGGGGAGCCCAAAAATCTATACCCCTCCCACCAAAGTTTAACTCTCTTGAGAAAACCCTCAGATCTAAGCCACATATTCTCAAACTTAAAAGCACAACGACCCCTATCCACTCCTAGTAGATCCTTTATTTTTAAAAACAAATCTCAAATCCTCCTCTCTCTTTTTTCCTCCAATCCTAGTTGATCATTTATTTCACATTAGAAAATAATCTCAAATCTTTTTCTTGCGACCCCATTTTAAGTTTTTGATCCTAATGGATCCTTTAATTATTTTGGCCGTAGTAACCATTGTTGGCCCCTTTCTTGTACTCCAAAAGAGAATTACAAACAAATTTGGAAGATGTACTTCAAAACTGAAAGATTTAATATTTACAAGTTGCTCATTTTATAAAGGATACCATGCACAACTTGAGAGGTTGTACATTCCATATTATAAAATCGTTGATTATTGGAGAAAATCATGGGATTGGAATAAATCAAGAAATTGTGAGATTGAACAATCAATTCAAAATTGTGAGTGATTTGTGTATGTCATTCCCATTACAAAAATGGGTTCTATTGTAATGTATCATCATCTAAGTTAATGAAGAAGATACAGCCGTTTGAGCTCTTGTTTAGTGGATGTAGGCCATGTGGTTGAACCACGTAAAACTCTCATGCCTTCTCCCTTCTCCTTTCTCTATCATTCTACGTTACATTTTTTCAGTTAACATGCATAATTTGGTTATAGCAGTTAAAATGAGAAGCAGAGCAAATCATTAGAATGTCTAAGTTGATTTTTCTTCACATAAATTCACAATTTGCTGTTGGAAGGCTAATAAGACTAAATGCCTTAAAAAATGTTGGATGGCACACAAAAGTGATAAAACTTTCCCGAAGTTTCACTGTGTCAGTTGTTGGAATTTCTTATGTATTTTTTTGTATTCTTCTTTGGACAGTTTCTGGGACATAATGAAATGATAGGCAGTTTGAAGTAATAACTGCATTGTAGAACATATTACTGATTTGTTAACAATATCAATTTGCATGTTATCTACTTCCATATTTCATTTTTCCTAAGGTTAATTTGATTTACCTAATTCAATGGTATTCATCATCTTAATTGCTATTCTCTACTATAATGTGTTACCACATTGCAGTGGAAAAGAGGGAGAGCTGAGTCAGGAAGATGATTATCTTTTATCTAATCCATATCATTTGGTAATGCTTCTCACTCAAATCATCTATGATTTTGATTTCCACATTCTATATTGCTTTAAAATGACTTTATTATGAAATTGGTGCCACTGTTTGCCCGATGATATGCTGAGTCATATCTCACAGTATTTGCCTGATAATTTTTTTTATTTGATAGTAGTGGTGTGTTAATCACTAGGTTTCAAATTCATCAATTTTTAACCTTGGTCTTGATTGGGCATTACAAATTTGATTTGGGATTTCTTTTGTTAGTTTACACTTAAAGTAGGGGTGGAGAGTGAGGTCATGCTTCACAGCATCAATCCTGTATGAGCGCGTGTGTTACATATAATCCCCGCAAAAATGGAATCCTTGTGCACTACATATGACCTTTTATACCACTTGCATAGAAATGAAATATATGTCGACATTTTTATCAGGTATATTTTGTTACTCACCCTGCCTTTATTGGGATGGGATTGGACTTGGCACTAAGAAGATACTTTAAAATAACCTAAATTGTTCATACTCTTATCTGATTTGTATCCAATCTGGACACACAGGACACAGCAGGATATGTATCAGATACATACTTTTTAGTAATGAAATTAACCTCACTGAAATGATTTTTATACAGTGGGACACAGTAGACCATGGCTGGGACAGTTGAAGTACATCACATACTTTTCAGGGGCAAAAGTTGATTTTTTTTATTTTTTTTTTTAAAGGAAAAATGTTTTATATGTAAAATATAAAATTCTATGAATATCAAATATGGATCTGGATAATTTTTTTTGTTTGGTTTATAGCTTCTAAGTTAATTAAATCATTTATGCTTTATTTATTCCTTTTTATGTATGTTATTTGTATTTTAATCTAAAAACTTGTATAATATATTGTGAAAATTTAAAACATATCTTACTGATCAAAAAAAATATACATAGTGAAGATATCTTAATATATTAATTAGTTAACATATCCTAGATTTTCAAGAATTGACACATCGCTGCGTTCATATTGCATTGCGTTGTATCCATATCCCATACCTCCATCTCCTCTACATAAATTTGGTACATATAAATATTGGGTTGGCTTGATGCCGGCATCATAGTTCTGTTTAGGGATGTTAGTGGGCCCCAGTTTTTTATTATTCTGAATCCTAGTCTTTGCATGTTCTCAAACTTAGCAGCTTTTTATTTGACAATTGTTTGCGTTAGGTTTGATTGACATTGCTCACAAAACTACTGTTGTCATCCATTGATGTAAGTTTGTTTATAAGGGATCTGAATGCTTTCTACCTTTCATACTTCTTTGTACAGCTAGGAGTTTTCTCATCCCAGGTGTTCCAAGAATCTCCGCGGGATAAGATATGGAGAAGAAAACATTGTATTCTTGTCTTCTTCACCTTGAACTTAAGTCCATGTTGCTTCAATGTATCATGTCCTTGTTGCTTCAATCTTGTAGTAATATCTATTCTTGCTTACTGCAGCACCAATTTATCAAATGGAGAAACATTGTAATATTGAAATTGCAGCTCAAATTTCACGCGTTTCATCGAACCAAAATGGTAATTGAGTTCTCAGTGTATATATATATTTTTTTAATTTTCTTTTTGTTTCCCCCTTCTCTTTGACCTTATTTAGCTCTAGAAATATTTGGAAAACATTCCTTTAAAAAGAAGGCTACCTTTTGGTTTACATAGTTATTTCATATATTCTTGTAGATGGGGATCGTGATCGTTATCATATAGAAGGATTAATGGAAAGTCCTGCAGTGGATGATGATAGAGATTGCTTCTCACCCTTACTGTTAAATGCTACATCTGTCAACATTGAGGTCTACTATAACAAGGCAGTGAACTACACCTTGATGGTCACCTTTGTATCCTTTAATTATCATTATTCGCCCAGCTTATTCAGAATGTTATTAGCCTGTTTTACGTGGACTCCTTAACCATTTTCATCAGGTCTCTTTCCTTCAAGTTCTTCTACTAATTCGGCAGATGGAACATGGCAACACTCAATCTGTAAGAACTTTTATAAAATGTACTTGAGAATAAAACTATAAAAGTCATAGCTTCCGTATGTGTTTTTGTCAATATTCTTTTAGCTTTTTTGAGTTCACAAAAAAACCATGGTTCTGATCTTCCACTGTTAGGGAGCTGCCAAAGTTTCAATTTTAATGATTGGCCAACAAGCTATCATGGATGCGTATCTTTGCCTTCTCCATCTGACAGCTGGAATACTAGTTGGTAAGTGTAGTAATAACCAATACTAGCTTACTAGAATTTTTTTTTTTTGGATAGGTAAAAATAATATTATTGAAAAGAGACACTACTAGAGGTTTTTTTTTTTTTTTTTATGTACAATTTTATAACCTACATATATGTATTATAATTTTTAACTAGATTATTACAATTATCTTAGTTACAAGATTTTTAGAGGAACCGTTTAATCAGCTATTTACTTCTTGACAAAGTGTAGTAGTGTTGGTACAAATAAGAATTCTTTTGCAATTATAGAACTGCAGTAGGAAATACTAACTTTTTCTATCTGATTACTTTACCCAAGCTTTTGGTAACATAATTTTTCTAAGGATTCCATATAGCTGGAGAATGTAATTAATCTTTTGTAAGCTTTACCCAAGCTTTTGTAATTAATCTTTTGCTTGGTTTTCTTTTCTGTCTTTACTCTGTTTTTCCCTTTTTGTAATTTTTGGGTTTGCTCTGTGCTTTTCATGCATTGAGTAGCCTTTCGTATATATATCATTCTTATCAAAATATATATATATATATATAGTTGGAGAAAGTCAAATGCCTTTGACTTATCATTTTTGGTTTGTTTGTACCCTCCACATGTTAGATTGTCTCACTTGCAAAGTGAAATACCAACTCTGGAAAGAAATCTGTCTCAACAATGACCCTAATGGAAAAAATGACCACAGTGCCTCCCCCCCCCCCAACTTCTTGTTTCCTTTTACTTTTGGGTTCAATGTCTGGCCTACACAATGGGATAGCTGTCCCCTACCTACAGCAGATTTGTGTATGTACTTCTGATAATGCTGTCCACTTGCAATTTGCATCCAGTGCTAAATTAGAATGACATCATTTAAATTTACAATAGGCATGTAATCTTGTACTAACTGATGATAGAGCGCACTGATATGTGAGCCACACCTGATATTGCATGTATTTTTATAAATGATGGTGATGGTATACTAGCATTTAATTGACCATTTGTTTGAAAACTATGGTATAATTTTTATATTTTTAAAATAATTATTCACGTACTTTTGGTTTAACTTAGTGAATATGCCGGTTGGAAGTCATCCAAATGAGCTAAATATTTTTTTGTATGGAATGCAATTTGACTGGCCTTGTCTGACCAGGATTGAATTGAATTTGGATGAAAATAATATCATCAGATCTAGTTATCAAAAAAATAATAGTATCATCAGATCTGGGTTTGGAAAATCCAAGTGGTACACCTCAATAACATACTGTTTAAATGAATGTTTACTACACAACAGGGAAAATGACTTTCTAGCCTTTTTTTTTTGTATTGACATTTATTATGATGCTAAAATCTCAGCACTTTTGTGTAAAATGCATACACTGTGTTGGCATTCTTATTATAACTTGTATGCAAGAGTGTAATTCATTTTGTTTACGTATGACATACCTTAATTGTGCAACTGCTTCTGCATATTTTTGCTCTTGCATCCTGTATGATGACCATCCTGGCTAAGTTTATTAATCACCTCATACTCATCATCATTAACCAGGAGTGTTTGCTTTTTTGCATACAGAATCCTTATTCAATGCTTTTGCAACTGCTGCCTTTTTCAAGTTTGTGGTCTTCTCAATTTTTGAGATGAGATATCTTCTTGCAATATGGAAGGCAAGTAGGCCTATGAATAATGGTGAAGGTTGGGAGACTATGAGGCGTGAGCTTTCAGTTCTATATAGTCGTTTTTGTAAGTATTATGGAACTTTTGTGTTTACCTTTTCAATGCCACTCTTCCAGTTGTGGTGGAACTTCTCTTTATAAGATCTATTGGAGGTGATGCACACTCGGAAATAGTGCACACCTTAAGTATATTCTTGCACATTTGCCCCCTTTATGTTTACTAGCCTTCTCATACACAAGTGTGCTCAGAACCTCTTTTTTTTAATCTTAATTGGTTTATCTCTCAAGTAAAATCTAAAAATAAGGAGAAGTGAAATTAGAGTAAGAGTAGTACATGGTGTCGTGGTTTGGGGTGATTTTGAATTATTCAATCTACTTTTATATCCTCATTATTTTGATTTTTTACTAAACTCCTTTGAATTAGATCATTGGCTTAATATTAACCGTTTCATTTTTACTTATCAAAAAAAAAATAGATCATTGGCTTATTTTTGAAAGTATAAAGAAGTGGACACCAAAGAATCCCTGTCAACCAAAAGCTTGGAATTAAACCTACCCAACTTTGAGATTTCAGGCTTTGTCAAGAACTAGAATGTTGCATAGAGAAAAATTGCACACTGAATATCCTCATTTCTGTAGCCATATGGAATCATGTCTTGTTAGTGTGATCAGCGATGACTACTACCATATGAAAAATTGTTACATACAGTTCAGTCACATTACTTTATAACTGCACGGTAGTTCCAAAAGTATCTTCTTCACAGTCTTAGAGTATATTTGCTATGACAGCCTATTAGAATAGCATTATGTTAATATTAATAATTGCAGGTGAATCTCCCCTCCCCCCTCCCCTTGGGCCCAACCATAAACTTATAAAAATAAATAAATAATTGTGGGCTAAATAAGCCAGTCTTTAAGACATGTAGTTTCCAAGCACCTGTCAAGTTCTCATGCTACTTATGCAACTTTAATATATGATTTTTTTTTTTTTTTTCTCTTTTAGTAATTTAGTCCCATTGATGTCATAAATACTTATTAACTTTCAAATCTTAATGATTTCCACTCTGCTCCATTGTTCAAATACACGAGTGCTCATTCTACTTTGACTATGTATTTGACCTTTCTATTTTTATTATCAAATTCTTTGTATGAAATTGTTGGGCTAATTTGATCTAACTGTTGCATATATCTGCAGATGGGATCCTTTTGGGAGGCATTCTGGTCATGTATGAGTTCCATAATTTTCTGAGACCTATTCTTCTCCTTATGTACTGTTTTTGGATACCTCAAATAATTACCAATGTTGTTCGTGACTCAAGAAAACCTTTGCATCCTCATTACATCTTAGGCATGACTGTTACTCGGCTAGCAATCCCATTATATATATTTGGCTGCCCTCACAACTTCATGCGCATTGAACCTGACAGGAGTTGGTGTATTTGTTTGTGTGTATTTATTGTACTCCAAGCATCTATTCTTCTTCTCCAACACTACCTTGGTTCTCGTTGGTTCATTCCTCGCCAGGTTGGATTCAACTCTCTTCCTTGTTCTTTTGACAATTGATGGCACATTCATGCTAGCACACCCATATCCTCTAAACCACACACTATCAATTTGTTGTATCATGAAGATATGATGATTGCTCTAGGTAAAAGAATTTTGAGGAATTTAGTTGAGCAAGGAGTTGTGTTTATTGTACCTCTAGTCCTGAGCTTGACTACCTGTTAATTGATTTGCTTGCTCATTGAATCTTGATATTAGAATATATAAAATGTGAACATATAAAATGGTGCTTACCATTCAGTACTTCTGAAGCATTAAGAATTGTCCTGACTTCTCATGTTTTTGGGCTTCGTTCGCCTGATTCTAAGTAGTTCAACTCAACAAGAACATTGAATTAGTTCATACTTGTCCAAAAAAAAAGAACATTGAACTACTTAAGGGTCCGTTTGGATACCGCTGAAAACTGAAAACACTGTAGCAAAATAATATTTAAATATGTGAATAGTGCCATGGAACCCATTTTTAATGAAAAAGTTGATAAAAATTGAGAATTGTGGGACCCGTGAACAGTGCTCGGTGCACTGTTTACTGGCTGAAAGTCAAATAATGCAGCTACTGTTCATTGAACAGTAGCCGCACTACACCTGAAACTCTTGAAAACCAAAAAAAAAAAAAAAAACACAAAACACAAAACACAAAACTCACCAAACACAAAACGCAAACGCCACACCCAAACGCACACTTAATCCTCTCTTCATTTAATGGGCTATAATTCATGCAGAGAAAGATTACAGATCAATGAGACTTTTAATATCTATGCAAATAATAATTATTCTCTCATTTTTGTGTTTTATTTTGCGGTGTGCATTATTGCAGCTAGACTTGTTAGAAGAGGTGTACTTGTATCCCCACAGTGCATTATACTCTAAAATTTCCATGACTGCATTCTTTATGGAAATCTCACTTTGGGTATTATGGTTTGCAGATTCTGCCTGAGAAATATAGCTACTATAGAAGGTTTGATCAAGATACAAATCATGCTACAGATTGTGTCATTTGCATGACTTCCATCGATTTTACACATCGATCTAATGACTGCATGGTATTCAGATGGGATTCTTTCTTGTAATTTGTTGGTTGTCTTTCTATGAACAGTGGACTGAGTTCAAATATGTTACAGGTGACACCGTGTGATCATTTTTTCCACTCTGGTTGTTTACAAAGATGGATGGATATAAAGATGGAGTGCCCAACTTGCCGGCGTCCGCTACCTCCAGCATAAGAGCATCTTCTTACTTTGTTTCTATATCATATTGGACCAACTGACATTACCCAACTCACTAATTCTGGTAATATGATGATGTTCATTGTCATGCAAACATTTGGTATTTTTGAACTTTTAGGTTACTGCTCAGCTATTATGTGAATTTTTGCGGAGTACTTTTTTTTTTTTTTTTTTTTTTTTTTTTTCACAGAGCATTTCTAATTCGATTTTTCTCATGTGCTTTTATGAAAATTAAACATCATGAATTTTGGAAATTATTTACCAATTGTTACAAAATCGAAACCAAATCATTTTAATCAAAATTTTGTTATTTAAACTTGCATTGCTTCATGTTGAATTCATCCTCTTCGTCCATGCACATTCTTTTCCTGGCTTTTCAATATATTTGCTCATAATTGTAGAATTTGTCTTTTTTGACATGAACTGTTAGTGTTAATTGTTTTTGTCCCATCTTTTGGTTGTAATCATGTCTTCTATTTTTTTATTTATTCAGGTTGGGAATAGAATTGCTTTTCACCTTGAGTTCACCTTCAGAAGAAAAGGTGAGATACAACATAATCAAAACTGTCACAGATTCTGTAACAGTCCGTAGCTGATAATTCTTGTCTTTGTAATATAAATTGTAATACTTTAGTACATTTAGCAATTTTATAACAGTTATAAATCCTTTTTCTATTCAATCTTGGGCTCCCAGTGTTTATTTGTTTTCTGAGTGGGGTGAGAGAGCTGACGGCTATTCTGATGAAAACCAAATTGGCTTTCAATTTGATGCTGTCAATTAAAGTAAATGTTTTTTTGCTTGAAACTTCATATGGGTGTGTGTTCAATGTGTTGAAGGTTCCATAATTACTGCAAAAAGTAATATAAGAACGAGGACAGTGATTAAAAGGAAGTAACTCAGAAGATGGTTAGAACCCGCAAAAAACTTTATCTACATCTCTCCAAAATCCCTTTGTAGGGTATAAACTATAAAGCAAAAGTGAATTTGTTATCAAGGGATCACAGGCGTGCTAGCATGAGATTTCAGATCAGTTACTTATAGCTGGGTAAAATAGGACTTTGATCATACAAAAGCAACTGGCTATAAGTCATGCATCGTTTAAGCGATGTCCCTGATTATTTTTGTTATGTAATGGACCATGTAATCAAGCCCAACTTATCCAGGCTAATGAATAAACATGTTATCTGTCTGAGGAAGGTAGCTGTGACCAAGCAGTAATGGTTTCTGTCAAATTTTTATTTGTATTGGACTAAATCTGGTAGCCATTTCCAAATCTTTGAGAGTTTACATTTACATGGTTTTTCAAGTTGAGGGAGATATGATTTCTTCTAATCATAGGTATATCCATTTACAAGCTGCACACAAGAGTAATTTACAAGGTCATTGTCTCACCCAAATTTGGATTTTATTTTGCTTCTGAAAGTTACTACCTTATATGGTAGCTTTATGTGTAACTTGGAGGGATAAAAGGTGAGGACACTGGCACTGTAGCTGGTGCCGCAGCAGGAATAAAAGCAGTTCCAAAAGCAGTTTTAGCACCACCTCCTCCAGCACCAGTACAGGGATGCTCGAAGCAGTCAACAGGGTGCTCAAGAGTGGCGTTGCATTCCTTCGCGCTTCTCTGCAACGGTTTCTCTGGAAAACAATTTTGACGATCATCATACTTTAAGCCTTTTCTTGATGTCAAATTCTGGCATATTCCCTGCTCCTCACAAAAGAAGTTATATGAGAATGTTAAGTTTTTCAAGCTGGGCAGAAGACACACTCCCTCTGATACAATCCCACTTAGCATATTATGCCCAAGATTTAGTATCTCCAAGTGAGCTAAACCTGCCAGGCTGTATGGTAGAGGACCAACTATACTGTTAGAGCTCACATCCAACACCCTCAATTTGTAGAGATATCCCAGCTCTTGTGGCAAACACCCTGTCAAATTGTTATTGATTAAAACAAGTTCCTCTAGAGTGTTGGCAAAGTTGGATATAGACGGTGGAATGCAGCCCCCGAACCGGTTGTTAGCAAACACCACCACTGAGGCTGTGCTTAAACCTAAATTTGGTGGAATCATTTTGGTGAAACGGTTGTTGTTGACAAATATTGCATCAAGTTTTTTGTTGAAAAGCTCAGGAGGCAGTGGCCCTTCAAATTCATTGAAGCGGATATCAAGATAGCGTAGAGTGGGAAGAGGGAGCACAACAGAAGGGAAAGGACCTACAAATCTGTTGTTACTGAGGTCAAGCTCATAGAGAAGTGTAAGGTTGGCTAAAGTTTCTGGAATGGTGCCACAAAAGCGGTTGCTGTTTAGATGGATAAGTGCAAGGTCAGAGAGTAGGCCTATTTCATTAGGGAGGAACCCAGCTATGTCAGCAGAGTTGAGGTCAATGCCAGCAACAACTCTTATCTCGGGGTCATCAAGAGCTGGTGCACAGAACACGCCTGTGTAGCTACACACAGAAGGACCAACCCAGTTGGTAGTGAAGTTCTTTGGGTCAGAGTAGATTACTTTTTTCCATGCCTGGAGGGCAATATAGGCTTGGTGGAGTCTTGGGTTTGATGTAGGGGAGTGGCTATGAAAACGGTGGTGATGAGTGTCATGGTGTCTATGTTTTGCTGCCAGATTGTTGAATGAGAAAGATATGATCACAAGTAAGAGGACTATGGCTCGGGTGGTCAAGGAAGAAACCAGGGATGAAGCCATTTTGCATTGTGAGTTTATGGTAATGAGCTTGTTTGTTTAAGTAGGAGCTCTTTCCCTTTCAATTGAAATGCCAAGTCTTCTGTATAATCATGGACGAGTCCATTTCTAACTGAAACACTTTCATTCTTTTGTCGATGAAGACACAAAGAAATTGTTATAATGACCCGTTACAGCGACACTTAACCGATACAGAAGGCCCCAAACAAAATCTTATCCGTCTCATAAGCCATTCTTGTAGTTTACATTGGTGTTTGAAGGAATGGCTTGGCTGTGTTGCTAGGTCATAGGAATAATAATAAACAAATGAATAAAAAGTAGTACCAATATCTATGGGACTATTCAACGGTTTTTGCTAAGATTAAGATTAATTTAAGATTACTCTAGAGATTAGTTGCAGACAAATGCTTTTGTGGAGATTGGCGAAGAAGCTTGAAGGGGAGGGAGGACGATGCGCATGATAAAGACCTACCTCCTTCCATGTAGTTTTCTTAGTTGTTTGAAGTGGAGCTAGAGAAAGACAGGTTCAGCAGCCCGTAGACAGGAAGGTTCTCTTAAGATTGAAGGGACTGACTGATAGACAAGTATTGTGTTAGATGTCTTGAGGTGATCATCAAATTACATGGGATTAGCTTCAATTATTTATATTTGAAAGTCACGGCTGACACTGCCTGAAAAATATTGTGATGGTACATATATTGAAATAACCAATTTATGAAGGTTTTCTGTATCACTTTTTTCTGAGTGCTGCATTCTAGTCTTTCTATTATCTATGATTCTAGATATTGCTTCATCAGAATAAGGGACTTTTTGAACCAATTTGAAAGTGAAATTATTCATAACCTGCATCCTAACCTCTTCTCTTTTTTCTTTTTCTTTTTTTCTTTTTATTGGAGCATCCAAAGTGTTAGAATATAAATTAAATAGTTGTCGGGCCAAAGAGGTTCAGGCTCCTTACTTGTGCGGCACAGCACTCTTGCTCAGGCCCAGTATTTATGCAGCTTTCTAGTCTCCCATTGTCCACCTTAATAAATATAGGATTATTCCTGTGCAGTCTGAAGTCTTAACACACACAGATAGTTCCTCTCTCTCTCTCTCTCGGCTACCATAACTTCGAGTCTTAAAGAACTTGAATGTATACTAATGGGCATAATTTACTTATATTGTGCAAAATCATCCAAACAACATTACTTATTTCACGAATGAAAATGAATGCGAAATTATTTTTTAACAACATTACTATTATATCCCTATTTTAAAATAAATGTCTAAATTTATACGGTTTTTATGGGAGTTCTAGTAAAAATTTCATTAAACTTAATTTTATTCCTTCCGATTCATCCGAATTTTGGGGGAATGAAAGTTTGATGTTTTGAGTGAATATGGAAGAATAAGTGTTCCCTCCTACCAATTTGATTCATTCTCACTTAATAGCAAGTTTTGGAATATTCCATAGATACCTTTACAACACATTAGATACATATAAATGTTATCTAGTTCACACACAATCATTTTTGTAAACATATTGAAACTTAACTGCAAATCATCAATAAACAATAACATAAGAGTGGTGTATCCCAAATGTAACAAAATAAACTCCTTAATATTTTAAGTTTATAACAACTACAATCCATATTGACATGACAAACTAATGAATTTACTAAGAAACTAAGGTTATGTTTGGTAACAATTTTTGTTTCAAAAACTTTTTTTTGGAAATATAAAGAATAAAAAAATTTCTTGTATTTTTGGAATCAAAAATATGTTTGGTTAGTTGAAATTAAAAAGATAGTTTTTTGAAAAAAAAAATAATAAATACTAAAATATGTTGTTACTATGATTTGAACTCCAATGCTAACTCATTAAATGAGACAAATTCATTAAATTAAATGCATGTTTTCATTAACTTTTGAAAATTAGAAACTAAAAACAGTCTTTTGCATGTTTTTTTGTAGAATCTTCCTTTCACGGAGTTAAGTCTATTACATATGTACAACTCGTTAGAAACCATAATCGCACAAGTTCCTACAAGAATTTAAAAACTGTAAATACATTCGTGTTTATGATCTAATACCATAAGAAGATAAAGTAGTATTAATCAATTTAATAACTACTAAAAATAAAAATAAAAAATAAAATCCCTACACAGAGATTTCTAGTTTTTCGAAATATACAAATTAAGACATGCTCCAAGCATTATTTCCCACACGAACATGTGCACCAAAGGTGGGGGCTAGGGTAAATGGCTTGAGTAGGTTCTCATGCCAGGAATCATATAATAAGAAGATATCTTGCTATCATGGCTTGAGTATATGACATCTAGGGTTCTTTACAACCAAAACAAAACAGCTCAAAGTAAAGACAAAGCCAACCAGACAAATACAGAATACAATTATAAGTCAAGGGGGGTTTGTTTTTTATAAGTAGTAATGAAATTTATTAAAAATCAAATATACTTTATGTTCACGATGATGAATACAAAGTTTCAAGCTTTGTTTCATCTCTCAACATGCTCTCATAAATGCATCCCTAGCAATTAGTCAATTCAAATGGATCAAATAGGAAATGAATATACAATAAACCAACATTTATCAAAAAGTACTGTTTAATGTGTCTTATGTGCAGGCTGCCATCCCTGCTCAACAATAATTGGCCATTGGTGCACTCTTTTCATTCATAACACAAATGTCCTCTTTCTTAAATTGCTCAAGAGAAATATTTAACCCTTCCCTAAAAAAAGATAACTTTGACGTAAAGAACAAACTAAGAAATCTTCTCCCAAAAAAAAAAAAAAAAAAACTAAGAAAATTAGTACATTATAAAAAGAAATAATTTGCAGCAATATGACTTGCATAAAAAAAAGTTGTCAGCATAGCTTCTTGGTAGATTTTTTTTGGTAATTGTGTTAGGATTTTGGATTGAGTTCACCTGCACCAAGTTGGCGTGGGATGAGAAGGATGTCTATAAGGAAAGGCTTCTCATGCCTACAACCATAGTTATCAGTATCATACGATACGCGATACGTATCGTACGATATGTATCGTATCGTGTACAAAAAGTTTCGTATCATAAGGGCGTATCGTAAGTGCTCATGAATCATGCGATACATAGGTGTGTATTGTATGAATCGTATCGTATCGGTGAATTGTACGTATCATACGATACATAAACATGTGGGTTTAAAATGGGTTTTTTTTGTTAAAATTTGTGATTTTATTTGATTTAAACAAGTTATTAGACTTTGTTAACACAAAATTATTAAGAAACTTAATTGAGTCTAATGAAATAGCAAGTCCATGAATTTTTTTCCTCTCCTTTCTTTCTCCTACAAAATTTAGACCATACTCATAACACTCACTTTCATATGTGCAAATTTATTTTCTATGCTATTAATAATGTATTAAATGAAAATATAATTATTTCTTATTTTGTTATTATTATTTTCAGTCTAAAAAGCTAGAATGCCAAGAAAAAATATAAAGAAAAATTATTAGAATAAAAAAACCCAAAAAAAAAAGTAAATGTTGACAATAATAAAGAAAATGTCTATGAAAAAATTAATTGGTAAGATGTTGAACATGATGATAACATTGACTTAGATGGAGTTGATTAGCCAGCATGACGAAAAGATGTTATTATTTTGGTTCATATATTATGTATTACTTCTGAGTTTAATCAATTTGAATATGCATGTTATAAACATAAGTTAATTTGATTTATTTAGTTAGCTTTGTTAAATTTTATTACATTAGTAATGATTAAATTGGTCATTAGTTGAATATATTTTGAATTTATAATGAATATACATTTTATATATGTATTTATATATATATATATATAATTATTTTATAATTTTATTAAGTGTTTGTGTATCTTACGGTACACGATTCAATACGATACACGATACAAAAAAAAATCAAAAATTGATTCACGATACAATTCACGATTTGACAACTATGCCTACAACCTGTTGCTGCCTCCAAACTAAGAAAGTCATATAGTAGAGAAGCAACCTCCCAAATGGGAAAACAGTGAAGGAAACTAGAAACAAAAGTTAGCATCTTCCATAACAAGAAAATATATCCAAAAACCACAAACTGAACCACTATCTCTTGCTAAGAAACAATCACAAATTATTATAGATCTCTTTGCTTTCTTCTGATAATTATCATAGATCTCCTTGCTACAGTCACAAATCACTCTTATGAACCAAGGATTGATTTTTCCATCAACATGCTTTCAATTACAAAAAATAAAAGACTAGAAAGATGCTAACTACCAATGAATTTCCAGAATTTTCCTTTCCAAATAAGGGAATATATTCCTCAATGAGCTACAATGGGTGGAAAACATCTTGTATGATTGCACAGAAGAAGAATTATAACTCACATTCAGTGCTTATACAAATTTATATAAATATTAGGAACCAAATGTTGTAAAGACAAGACGCGCGCACACACGCACAGCATTGGAAGCATCTTCATCCCAATGCAAGCATGAAGCATGGCAAACACAATTAAGTGCTTAATTTTTTTTTCAAATAGATGGGGGGGGGGGGGGGGGGGGGGGGGGGAAGAGGGAAGGTGGGTTCTATAAACACACTAAAACCAAATTGCAAATCATCCATAAATAATATGGTGTAACCATAGAATAATTTAATTAGTAGGGCCCACAGTTATGTGAGATAGGGGAATATGCATTTATAGTACTTTCAGAGTATTCATTAATTTTCCATAACCAAAAAGGGGCTATACAATAGTTCATTGAACATACATTTAACATTATGACAACTACAACCCAATTTGACGTAATAAACTAATGCCAATACTAATACACTAAACAGTAAACACCATCAAAAAGTTTTTTAAATCTTTTATTTTGCTGACTAATCTAGAATATGAGTACATCTATAAATCTATTGATGCCATGCACATTGAATATAACCGACAACAACCATAACATTGATAAGCTATCTATTCTAAATATAAAGTCATTCAATTAAGGTAATCAATCAGAATAAGTATTTATATTCATATCTAACTCATAATTAATGTCAAGTATAAATGAAGAAGAAAATAACAAACCATAAAAATAAGCATGAAAATACCACATGCATCTTGCTTGTTGGTGTGTTCAACTTTCATTTTCCTTAGTAGGAAATTGCACGGCTGGGTTTGTCAAGCAAAACTAGACTCCTAACATAAGAACCAACAAAAGTATACCCATCTCCATTAATCCCAAGATCTTTACTCTCTTTGGTGTTGAGTTCTTGTGAGACGAATTGTCCTACATTCATTTCCAATATAACCTCACCATTCTTCCTAAAGCCTCTAATCCTTGGATTGTAGTCTATGGGACCTTGATAAGCCAAAATTACGAATTTGGTCCAGGAAGACGCATCTACATAGTTTTTCATCACCCATATATTGAGAGTGGGATTCAGAAACCCCTCATAAAACATGGTGTTGTGCAGATAGCACCTCAGGACTCAAGTCAATTACAGTAAATAAGCGAAAATTAAATAACAAACACACACAAAGAACACAAGAATTTATGTGGTTCAGCAAACTGCCTACCTCCACGGGGACGACGGAGAAATTTCACTATAAAAAAATAGAGAGATACAATAGTGCAGAAGAACACTCTCAAGAAACCCAAATCCCAATACACCATAACTCTCTCTTCTTATGCGGCTGCTACTAGATTTTAGGAATTGTCTCTATGGCTGTCCAACACAAACCTAATGTATGTATTTATATATTTGTCATAGGTCGGTTGTACTAGGATTTCTATTCCTAGTTGAATTCGGTTTACTTGTGATTGACATGGGCTTGTGGCAATTCAAGCCACACACGAGGCCCAACGTCAACACATGGCAAGGGAATTCTGATATGCCAAATAAACACACAAACTCGATTCCTGTCTATATTATTATCTGAAACTTTAGGCAGTCCTATCTCGTGAACACCTCTTCCCTCAAATCAAACACCATAACAAAACAAAGAAATTTATTGTTATTAGTTTTCCTAAAAGCAATCCAATGCAAAGCGCCATTGACAAAAGTTGCCAGCGGGTCACAACCATGCACAGCATCAATGGGAGCCATAGTAGCAGTAGTAAGCATTCTCCATTCACCATGAGTAAATCTCCACCTCATGTCTAGACTCTCCATATTGGGCTGCATTCTCATGGGTGACAAGCCTCACCACCTTATAGTCATTGGTTTTGTCATCAAATCCAAAACCAACAGGCCCATCACACCCTGTGCAGAAGCAGACATTGGGTGTAGGAACGTAGACTTACATTCTAAGATAAGGGTTCCAAAGAATGAATTGGTCAGCATATTTGAGTAATAAATCATCAGCATGGAAAACCTAGTGTGTTCTTCTTGGTTGTCCCAACCCAAAGTGAATGCTTCTTTTTCGTGGGTGTCCCTTCTTCAGAGGCTGCAGTTCGCTTTCAAGAAGCTCTGAGAGCAGAACTTGAAGAGGAGGATGGGATGGGTGTGGGTGTGGGTGTTGGTGTGGTTGAGATGAGAGGAAATGAAGTTAGGGTCTCGAATAAGGGATATCCATTTTGTGGAGAAGTAGGTGCAAGTTTGGATGGATTTGATAGGTAGGTGTATGAGAACAAGGGTTAGGATTTCAAGAGGTAGAGTTTCCCACATGGATTCTTCTTCTTCGGTCAACAATGATTTGGAGACTTTGGGTAAATTTTTTGGCATTATTCGCTCAGAGAAAAAATAAAAGAGATTAGAGATTCAAAATGTTATTGAATCAACATATACCAAGCAGCCCAGATTTTGTGCTTCTAAAAAAAAAATTTTTTTTTTTTTTTTTTTTTTTTTGTGTTGAAGAGTGCATAAGAGAGAGAGAGAGAGAGAGAGCGAGACTTTTCTTGCCCAGGAAAGGAAAGTGAGTTAAAGAGGAAGTCCACGCTGTTGTTCTTTTCCCTTAACATAATATAGTACTATTTTAGTTACTGATTAAATTGGGAAAGTCAAAGCACTCTTCCAAACTCTCCTTCCAAGCATCAGACATTTGGCAGATAATAGAGAAGTAAAATTAGAGTTACCGCTCTCTGCTCCATTTATATACATTAGTATGTAACCCGAGATTCCAAAAAAAAAAAAAGTATGTAACCCTGAGCTTCCTGCACGGATATTGTCAATTATAATAATACTATTGATGTTTGTTTGAGTTATTAAACATATAAAACATTAGTTTAACCAGGACATTTGAATGTACTAAAATGATTTTTCCTTTCAATTTTCATAATATTAATTACTTTAAGTTTCTTACTATAATGCACAGTTACATTTACTAATAATCACAATTAAATATATAAAAATTTTATCAAATATACACATTAATTTCAAATTTTCATTAGAGAATAAACTCTAACTATCATTAGAAAAAGCCAAATTATGTGCCTTTTTGTTTTTGATAATAAATAAAAAAGATAAAGTAGGTTTGTTAAAATGACATATTTTTACAACACCTGATGCTAATCTAAGAGGAATCCCTTAATGGCAATGCCCCATTAATAATATTTAAATCCATATTGTTAAGACTATAAAAGAAATATGCAAACAAAACCAAAAAAATATATATATATATATATATATTTAAGGTTGCTCTTAAAAAAAAATATCATTTTTCCCAATTGCCAAGGAGGGATAAGTCAAAATAGCATTGGGGCTGAAGCCTTAACAGATTAAATTTTATAAGAATGTGGTGTAAAAATGAAGTTTTACCCCTCCAATCCCAACATGCCACTTCATCATATTACATGTATTAAAGAATATGCACAACTACACTCAATCAATTCTAATATCCATTTGAAAATCCAACTTAACTGTAAGTTTAATGAGATGTTATTATATGTGGTAGGATCTATTGAGTTTTAAGTAAAAAACTGATGTAGCAATTTCTTTTTGCATGGCCCCATCCTTACCAAATTCAAACTCAACCCTTAAATCAGCTAAGGATCACAAATATCTTTTCTACAACATACTTCACTAAAACGGAGGATACAAAATTATAAACAAAAATAACCAAATATAAACAAAAGCAAAAACTAAATTTTAAAGTTACGTTTATTTGGATCTAATAGATGAGAAATACCACATAATAAGAGTATTCGCATCAGGAAATTCTACTCTATCCTATTTTATCATCTCAAAAAGCCACTTTATCCATTATACAATACCATTTTACAATACATCCAGCATCCCAACTTTTATTTTCCTATTCTACTCATTAAAATAATATATCTATGTAATAAAATAATATATCCCAAAACCCAAATAAAAACAAAACCCCAAATCACCACCTGCTACCACCACCACCACGAACACCCATCAATCCATCAACAACCACAGTACCGATCAAATCCATCACCAATCCAAACCCATCAACACTGATCAAAAAAACCCAGCCACGGCACCAAAAATACCCACCACGACACCAAGGAAAAAAACCCAGCCACCACCAAGCAAACCCACCACAACACCGGCCAGCAACCACCAAGAAAAACCCACAAAAAAAACCACCACTGATCTTGCTGTTGTTGATCTAGAAATCCATCAACCATGACAGCAAAGCCACCATGCCAACAAACAGAGAAGAGGGAGATGGAGAGAAAATAGAGAAGAGAGAGGATGAGTAAAAAGAGTGAGAGAAGTGAGTCAAACCGAATAAAATATTGTTTTTGGTTTTAGAATTGTGCTACAGTGCAATTCTAAAGGTAGAATTGCACTGTTGCTGTATTGCAAAATTTTTTGCAATACTTGCTTTTTAGCAGTCCGGATGTGGGAGGTTTTTTGGGCTTTTATGCTAAATTTTGCCAAGATATGGCATATGAAAGTCCCAGTGCGCATGCTCTAAGAATCATAGATGCGATATTGCAAATTGCTTCCAATAGCAATAAAAATGGCTTGATTATTTGAATAATTGATTGTAGATGTATTGAGTAAGATGCTTCATTACATTTCTTGAAATCTCCCACGTCACAACTCCTTAATAAGTATGGAAATTGCTTGGAAAAGGCTGTAGCAATACATTAAACATAGAAATTGCTTGGAAAAGGCTGTAGCAATACATTAAACATATATTATCAACACATGGGAGTAGAAAATGATAAATCCAAATCATTCGTTTATCATATAATTTAGTGCATTGATCGTAGGAGTACTCAACAATCATAAATCATAACAATTGCAAGCTAAAAAACTTGTCATTGTAAAAGTAAAAAAGAAAAAGAAATGTAAACACATTAAAAGTAATAGGTCTTACAAAATTAACCCCAAAAAAAGAAACAATATCTTCTACCAATTACTCAAATGAAAATCATGCCCAAATTTAAAAAGTAAAAATTAAAAATTTACCAAAAGCTGATTCAACAATTTGACAGAGGCGAAAGGGTGATAAGTGGTAACCCTCAGAACTCTCTCTCTCTTTTGGACTTTTTTTTTTTTTTGGTGGGAGTGAAAATAGCAATAACTTTCTTTTTTTTGGTTTTTCATAGTGTTTCCTCAAAACTTTCAACCAGAGACTAATCACTGTTCGCAACCAAAGCTTTCATTACATAGGAATATGGTTGAAGCTTAATCAAGCAATATGGCTGAGGCTATTCCATCCACACCTGAAAAGAGTCCACATGGCGAGCATATTAACTGAGCTAGTAAGTAAGCCATGGACTTACATGGGACAAAGCAAAACTACATGTCTACACCCATCAAAATTCTTGGTGTAACGTCTGTCATCGTGTAAAATTACTAAAATGTGACCAATATAAATTTTCATCATGTATGAACTTTGGAGTAGTTCTAGACATATATGGAATGGACAAAACCCCCCTTTGAACATGGACAATGCCATTATACATGAAGAGTATCTTGTGGAACTTCATTACAATTATTACAGAAATGATCCTATAAAATACCTTGTCGCAATAGTGCTATCTTCGTGGGGAGTGAATCAGTATTTGCTCGCCATAAAAATTTCTTTAGCCTTGGCAAAATCTTGAGAGACCATAATTGATCTCACAGTTTAGACTGTTGTACAGAATCCCTAGTACTTGGCCGCCCTCTATTTAGTTCATCCATAGCAGATTATAAGCAATATGTAATTATATCCAGAGAACTAATCTTTCTGTTTGCCACTTCTTTCTTGGTTTTTAAGTTTTAACGAATTCGACCCCTCAGTTTTCTCAGTGGTATAAATTCCTACACAAAAATTAAAACAATCAGCTCCTTGTTTTTTGTACTAAAAAACTTAATTGACACTATTAAGAAGGTTTTATTCGGCCAAAAAAAAAAAAAAAAAAAAAAAAAAAAAAAAAAAAAAAGGAGGAGCACAACGTTTGTTTTAATGAGAGTGGGCATTGATGGATAATTATAATGTGGTTCCACTTAAATTTAGACAAATGTAGCAAAATTGGACTCCAATTTCATATTTGAATTGAACAATTGGAATGATAATTATGGTATGGTCTTCACATAAACCTAAACCCATGGTACAAAATTGGAATTCTAATTTGATTTTCTCTCAGTTTCACCTATTATTATATATATATATATATATTACCATAATATAAGTATATAACAATATTAACTTTTTTTTTTAATCATAATATAACACTAACATAATAGATTTTTTTTAATAAATGAGGGGAAGGAAATAAAATAAATAGTGAAAAGTATGTACAAAAGCTACAATGCTTAATTAGAAGAAAGGGAATTTAAATCATATTTTTCTTCTTTTTTTTTAGAAAATTTCAATTTATAACATCCACTCTTAATAATAACTCTGAATTTTACTTAGAAGTTAGAACCCACTATTTGCCTTCTTTGGAAACACTCGCTTGACACAATATTGTTTACCATGAAATCTTTACAAGCAGTGTCATTTTTGCCAATTTGGAACTAGGTGTAGGGACTTTTTGGTAATTGCAAACTCCAGCCCATTCGAATTTAACTTTAAAAGATGATTTGAAGAGCCCCATGTAATAAGTGCTCTAACAAAACTTCGTAAACATTAAAAAGTAAAAACCACCGTACAAAAATCTAGCTTGCTGCTTCTAGCACCAGGTGTAGTAATCTAGCAAATTAGTCCTAAGAACTAACTCATATTCATAATCATGTTGTAATTACATGTATTACATGGGATGGACAATCATTAGGGGCCTGTTTAGTTGTATTGTTTAAACAACAATTTTCGTTGTTTAAACAACACGTATCTTCACAACACTTTTTCACCCACACATATTTTCACAGCACCTAAACAACATTACTAGAACGACATTACCAAACGAGCCCTAGAAATTTAAGATAACACAACCAAACTCAACTCCTTCGCAGTCCATGGGATCCATCAATATTAGCAGTCCCAGCCCTCAGGATCTCAAGGTTCAACCATCATATCTAGCGAAAATGGGTAACTAAGCATAACTTTCCAACTATATAGTTAGTAGGCCCAGTTCACAAACTATATAATTTAGTAACATCTCGAGTCTCAAAGACTTGATTTTGGCCTTATAAATCAAGTCTTTGAGGCTCGGTTTTTCCAGTTTGACGTGGCCTAATGCCACATGGAGTACACTTGGAACTCGAGTCCTAGAGACTCGAGTTCCATACCGAGCATTAGAGACTCGATTTTTGTACGTTGAGATTCCACGTAGGCGCCACTTGGATCTTGAGCCTTAGAGACTCGGTTTGCTAAAAGTGAAACCGAGTCTTAGAAACTCGATTTTTAAATGTGGTCAAATATTGCTCCACGTGGGCTGGTCATGTCTAGGTCCCATCTGGTTTTGTCTGCGTCTGGGTCTCTCGGGATTCAGCAGAACATTTGCACATCCTCTCTCACTCATTGTAGGCTCTCAACTCTCAAACACATTCAGCAGACATTGCTCCTCTCTCAACCAACTAAACATTGCTCCTCTCTCAACTCTCATACACATTCAGCAGCAGAACATTGTAAAGACGTAGTTGTTTGTTGCACCACCTCAGTATCAACTACTGTAAGCGGCTCCGAACTTACGTACAACTTAGCAACATTTACTTGGGGCATTTTTTGGATCCTATTAAACATCATATTTACATGTTTGTCTTCTTTGATCGCCATATACCCGTAATTTATCTGTTCATGAAAGACTTCTTGTGGGTAACAATAAATAATCTTGATGTCATACTAAGCAAGATTCAAATTCAATTCGTCCATTATTTTCCTCTTCAAATCATTCAACGTCTTCAACTTACAACGTATCATCTTGTAATAGCATTCGATACCTGCCCTCTAAATGAGAATCCATCAATCTCTCCAGGATTGTCAAGGGATCCACCGTAGTATACATTTATATCAATATTCTTCAGAGATTATAAACCTATTAGAGAGTCAAGTATAATATGTTAGTGACATATTTTATCTCTTTCATTTAATATCAATTACAAAACATTTTCTATCTGCTCAAAGTACAAAAATTACAACTTTTCACCCCACATCACATACAAACACACTCAATCATTATCATTTCGTACTCAAACAAATAAAAAAACCAAAGACAAAACTCACTTCCATTACAAAATCTCAACTAAGCTCTAACAAAAATATAAATAAAAATACCAAACCAAACAACAAAAGTCATGAGGATGTGCAAATGAATGAGTGCAATTATGTAACATCATCATTCCAGTGCAAGAAAATTCATGACATACCCTATTACACTACTATTAATGAAATAACATAGAGCAGGGTTCATCAGACAAAAAAATAAATAAATAAAACACTAATGTGAATATGATCATGAACAATCAAAATTAGACATATCATCTAATTTCAAAATCAAGGCATTAATATACAGTCAAACTCAAATTTACTCCAAATTATAGAGAAAATGAAGCAGATAACTTCACCGAAAGCTAGCAAAAAGACTTCCTGGATTATGAATAAATATATATATATATATAAAGTGGTTAATACAAACAAATATTTTATTAGGAAATGTAATGACAAATTCAATGCAAACAACACTTTCTAAAGCAGTTATATACACTAAACAACCAACTAGAGAGTGAGGAGACCCTTACCTGACATGAGGATATGCAAATGTACTGTTAGGATTGTATGAGAGTGAAAAGGGGAGTGAGAGAGGGAGACTACAATAAATGTTAGGTTTGTATGAGAGTTAAGAGAGGAGCAATGTTCTGCTGCTGAATGTGTATGAGAGTTGAGAGAGGAGCAATGTCTGTTGAATGTGTATGAGAGTTGAGAGCCTACAATGAGTGAGAGAGGATGTGCAAATGTTCTGTTGAATCCCAAGAGACCCAGACCCAGACCCATACCTAGACAAAACTAGATGAGACCCAGACATGACCAGCCCACGTAGAGCAATATTTGACGACATTCAAAAATTAAGTTTCTGAGACTCGATTTCACTTTTAGCAAACCGAGTCTCTAAGGCTCAAGATCCAAGTAGTGCCTACGTAGAATCTCAACGCACAGAAATCAAGAGACTCAAGTTCCAGGTGTACTCCACGTGGCATTAGGCCACATCAAACTATGAAAAATAAGCCTCAAAGACTCAATTTATAAGGCCAAAATCGAGTCTTTAAGACTCAAAATGTTACTAAATTATATAGTTTGCAAATCGAACCTACTAACTATATAGTTAAAAAGTTATATTTAGTTACCCATTTTCGTCGTCATATCCCTTGAATGAGATCCAAAACAACATAAATAGCTTTAATAAAAAATAATAATATTAATAATAATAAATAAAATAAAATAAAATAAAAGCATCCACAATTCCAACCAAGCATATGGTTCTAGGCAAGACAGTCTAAGAGTGTGTGTAAATATCACTTATTTTGTTAAAAACTAAAAATATTGTAATAAAATAATTTTTAAATGTATAAATAATACTGTGACCCAGTTTTAATTTTTTTTTTCTGAATAAAGTAATTGTAAGTTTAATGATCAGTATACAAGACCTACTAAACAGTGTATAATCAAGCGAAACGCTCTTTCCAACAAAAAATAAAATTAAAATTAAAAAAAAAGGGCCAAACGCCAAAAGCTGGCAGCTGTATCCAAACGGATACTAATTATTCTCCATCAAAAGAAACAGAAAAACTACACGTTGGAGGTGCTCAAGCACAGATAACAAACATTCAAAATTCAAGTAATGTATTTCAGAACTATAATTTCTAATATCAAATCCCTAAATACTGGCACTATTGTTCTCCAAAATTATTCAACTCTTGAAGAAGGACGCACTCGTCATCATCATCATCTTCATCACCATAATTTGTGCCATATTAACCACCACCAGATCCATATTTCTTGCCGAGCATTATGAGCTGCAACTTGTCATAACCAGCAAGCACACCAGCACCTGCAACAGCACGCAAAATGTTTGCACCAGCACCCTTGAAGAGTGATTTAGCACCCTCTTTCTTGAGAATTTGATTAAATGCATCCAAAGAGCTCTTATATTTGACAGCTTCTCCAGAGGTCATCATCATCCTTCTACGTACTGTATCAATGGGATAAGAAGCCAGTCCAGCACCTATTGTGATTCCCCATCCCAGCAAGAAACTAGCAAGAAAACTATCCTGTAAACACCAAACAAGAGAAAGTGAAGACAAAACATGCGTAGGAAACTTTATAAACATCATTTAAAGCATTGCAGTACAACTTTGGCCAACATTCCATGCACGGAACAAAAATACTTGGGAGCTGGGCATTAATTCACAAATCCAAATTTTGACATTGTTGGTATAGCAAATTGCAGTCTCTGAAGTAAACCTAAATAGGGCAGATTTCCAGGCAAGGCAGACTGGCTGAATGATCCCATTCCAGTGATAAAAACATAACGATGAAACAAAAAATTCATCCAGAGAAATGAAAGGGATGCTTATCAACAAACCCACAAAACACAAATGAAACACACTGCAACTGGAGATTGTCACATACCTGCAACCCACCAACAAGAACCACAGGCTTCAGAGAATCATACATTCCAAAATAGAGACCACGGTAAACAATGATTCCAACACATGAGATGTTGAATCCACGATAAAGCCCAGCAATGCCATCAGATTTGATGGTTTTCTTGTAAACATCGACCAAACCATTAAACTGCCTCTCACCACCCTTTTTTGCAGCCTTTGCATCGTTAGCCAAACGTGTTCGGGCAAAGTCTAGGGAATAGACAAATAGAAGAGATGAAGCACCAGCAGCACCACCTGATCCCAAGTTACCAGCAAACCACTTCCAGTACCCATCTTTGTCTTTCTTGAAGTTGAAAAGGCTCTTGAAGTAGTCCTTGAAAGCAAAGTTCAAGGCCTGGTATACATGAAGGAATACAAGCATTACCAGTAAAGTGCAAAAAAGAAAAACCAAAGAGAAATAGTTAAAGTTATGATCTACACTTCCCTTAAAAATTACACTACAAAAAGAGTTGCACCAATAAGAAACAAAGAAAAGACAGAAATGGTAGAAGACCAGCAAACAACAAGAGAGAGGAAATTGACCTGGGTGGGGAAGTATCTGATAACATTAGCAGTGTTTCCTCTCCAAAGAGCAAGGACACCTTCTTCCCTAATAGTTCGGCCAAAGCAGTCACCAATTCCCTTGTAGGGTTCACTCAATCGACCGGCCTTGATCATCTCATCCTGATTTTGAATTAGGAGCTTAACACGTTCAATAGGAGCGGCTGCTGTCTTGGAAACAGCAGCAGAAACTCCTCCCATGAGAAAATCCACAAGAAAACCCTTGACACCTTTCTCAGATGGAGCTTGTACAAACACAGGAGACAGAGGTGAAAATTGTACCAAGCCAGTAGCCTGGGATGCTGGCTGCAGGGAACTCAGCAAACCCCCATTGACATAAACACCACTTGCACTATAATTCATGGGGTGCATATTGGGGGAAAGCCTAGAAACAAGGTAAGACTGCCCGTGTATCTTCTGAAATACTGACAGATGCTGTGATCCATCCGCCATGTTTGTGACTCAAGACGGTGACCTGCAAAGGAATAACATTATATCATACACACACAAAAATGTGCAAGGGTAATCAACATCAGTTTCTAAACACTATTGGATCTTCAGTTACCATATACACACAATTGCAAAAAAACATAAAATGCATTTTCCAACCATAAGTAACAAAAAGAATTTTTCCATACAACAGCTCAGAACAGAAAATCACCTTACACACCCCCCCCCCTTTTTTTTACCCTTCACTGCAATATGGATAAATTCTTATTGTATTTTTCAGTGTTGGATAGGCTTTTGTAAATCACACTATGAAAGGAATAGCAATTTGTTTCATGGGCAATTCTATTACAAACGTAATTAAAGAAATGCTGTTATATTATGCTAGTCATATATAGAGCATGGAAACAAATCAAGCATAAACCATAATCAGGCACACCACCACGTATTAAAAACAGATAACAGAGTGAAGATTCAGATATTTTGCAACTGTACCAAGACTTGAATTAAAATTTCAAAGGTCCACAAAGGGCACTTCTGAATTTAATTGGATGAACGTCTTCATTTTGTTTAAAAATGAAATGCTGAAATGACAGAACGACAGCTAAATAATCTTGTAAGACTTCATACAGGGTTTTCACCTTCATAACACTGCTTTAAAAGACCAGTTTTATTCAAACTAACAATAATAATAAAAGCTCGTTTTACCAGCACATGATCATTTCACCATTTCATTACATACAAAAAGTAACATCCCATTACTTTGAACAATGCCCCACCCATTAGAGTGTAAACTATGATTGGTTCCAAATGGTGGCATAAAAGATGTGGAAATAATTATAAAAAAAAAAAAATTAAGACAGAATTCCACACAATTGAGCATTACAAACCACTAGGTTCCACAAAACTGAGGCTGATTCAAGTACCGCAATTAATTGCAATGGATACTAAACTTTAAGACCCAGATTTCATTTTCTTCTTTTCCTCAACATAGGCTAAACAATAAGCGTTCAGATCTTAGACTGATCTAGAAAACAATCAGATAAGAAACCCAAAACTGAAACCAACTTCAAAGATCTCCACTTATCATCATACAAACCAAAAATGTACAAAACTAAATTAGCTTGAGACGCTCTTCACCTTTCTCTCTCTCAACTTTCTCAGCAACCAAACAACGTAAAACGAAAATGAGTGCAAAATCACAAAGATCCCCATACAAACACAACATAGTGAACTCTCATTTCTATCATTTTACTCAATTTTCTCAGCAACCAAACACAGATTAAAAAAAAAGAATAAGATGAAAGCAAAATCGCAAAGATCACCCACAAAAACAACAAAAAACAAGAAATGACAAACCACGTCATTTCGAACCGGATTCATTTCCTCTAGTTTAGCTCAATTTTTTTTCTCAGCAAACAAACAAAAAGCATAGGAAAAGAAAGATCACCACACAACAATCAAATTCACAATTTAACGTTTCATTTTCGATTCTTATACATCTGAGACTATGATTTAGAAGAAGAAAAACCCTAACCTGAGAAGGCCGCCTAAGGAGAGAGAAACGGTTTAGAGAGAGAGAGAGAGATCGCTACGTCCTGAATGTCAGGGGAGGACGATGACCACGAAGGTGGCTCCCAATATATAAATGGGAAACTTCTATGCAGCCATTTAGGGTTTCTCTTTCAATTACGCTTTTCACCTTCATTTCCTGCTTAAATCACGCTTGTGCCACTGAAGTGAGTGAGTGTGAGGGAGTGGGTGAGTGAGTTGACTCGTGAGTATTAGGGAAAGTGAGAATGTGGGCTTGGGCTACGTAGCCCAATGGCTCGATCTCCACCAATAATCTTTTGGTAATTTCCTTATTGCAATTTGATCTTATCCATTATAATACAAATATATTTTTTTCCCGATTATATGGTAGTGACTAGACAAGAAAGAGAACCATCCAAGTTTGTTGACCATGAATTTAAGGGCTACTAATGCTTTCGGTAGACACTATGTGATCATTTTGTCATGCTAATCTAATCCAACAATTTATATCCATACATCTAAATATCTCGATGGTTGAACTTTATATATATATACATATATATAGTTTAATAGTTGAGGTAGAGGATTTGAATCATGAACTTTTCCGTTGAGAACATCATAAATTGCTTCACTGCTTGTTAAACTACAAGGCTGTTGTTCATAATTGAATAATTTGATAATAAAGTAAATCAAAAGTAAGTAGGTTATTCACACACATGATGCAAACATTGTACAATTAGCAAATAATGTACAATACTGAAGTAGAATTTCTCTAACTCCAGTCTTCATGACCTGAAACTTATAATTCTTCAAGTATTCTTCAAGGCAGCGCAAGGAGCGGATATCCCAATCGGCTTTCAATAATCAAGGTTTGGAGAAGAGCTACTTTAGGTTGAAAAGTGCCAGGACAAAGCCTCATGTCCAGACTATACAGCATGGTGGTATGTAAAAAAAGGTGGTTAATACAGCTTAGTTCTTGCCAAGTTCATTGATGTTGAGACTTTTTGAGATGCTGAGTAGTTCTACATTAGAACATGAAACACGTCTGCTCAGCAGCCCAAGCACCTGAATTGGAAGAAAGAATTGCGAGAGGCAAATATTTTGGGTTTCAGCTTTACATGATATTAGAGAGTATGAGTGGACCATAATAGAAACAAAGTGAAAGGGTATGAAACGGTAACACGAAAAAAGAATGCTGAAATAGTAATGAAAATCAATGAACTAAAACAAGAGGCCACTAAGAGTACAGATTTGAATATGATACACAGAAATCAACATTACTAATTTGCTAAAATTTACAAGTATACCAACTCACTACATTCTTTACAAGCTTAAACTATTCTTCTGAAGTCAGAAAGCTTCACACTTGCAAGTGCTCCATCAGACAAATCCTCTAATGAACTCAACTGACTTCAGGAAGGAAGGGAGGAGGGGGGTGCGGAAGAGTAATTTAACATTCTCAGAAATCTTTATATGGGGTTCAAGGATGTGTATGTATTTCTAGGTAAAATTAACCTAAAGAGTTTCACCTAATTTTGCTTTTGTTGCACTCTGCATAAATTTGACAATTCCCCGAATTTAAAGAATTAAGATTTGGTGGAAATGACCAAAGACACTAAGCAGAACACAAGGAAGCCCTTTGCTTCACCAGTAACTCCTTTAGTTTCTTTATTAGCTGAGGTTGAGAGCACATGTAATCCTGGAATGATTCCCTCAAATTCTGCAACAACTTTATGTGATCACTGCCAGGGCTCATGTTAAGCAGCTTGGTAAAGAAATCCTTCCAGAGGTCAATCCAATATCTGAAGCCAATTGAAAAAAAAAGGATGAAAGTGAGTTAAATATAAGAGAGATTTCATAAAGATGTTCTTTTTACGGTCCTATATATCTCAATTTCTGAATTGACATCTACTAAAAATTTAAGAAAAATTAACTAGTACATCCTCTTCCATCAATCAAGAGAACAGTGCTCAGTAATATCAACAGATGCCTAGGACTATGCAGATATAAGCGAATACCGTTTAAAAGGTGATTTGGGTAGATAAATGTAGCCACCATCAGATGATGCTTTCTTTTCAATCTTCATATAAGAATTGTGCAGCATCAAATGGACAACAGCACAAAGGCCAAATGTGTCTACCTGGAGGCAAATAAAAGAAAAGGTCTAATATGAAGTTAGTCATTGGTGCTAGCAACTGCATTTGATATACTATGTAAGTGGAGACTGGCCTGATATGTCCATGGCTTATTCTCCAGCATTTCAATACAGCGAAAGCCAGAAGTCCGGCAATCTCCCTTAAACTCTGTATTGTCAGGAAAGAGACGTTGGTCTATACCCCGCCCCCAGTCAACAAGGCAAAGACCCTGGAAAATAAAATTCTAATTATTTAAAAACAACTCAAAAAATAAAATAAAATTTAGGCTTTGATGCAAAGTTACAAACAGAAATTACCTGATCTTGCCAGGAACCAGTTCGGTCACGAAACTCATCTTCTGTAAGGTCACCCCTGCCAAAACAGTCAGGTAATTAAATTCAAAAATACATTATCTGCAAATTGCAGATAGTATAATGACATTAGTGTCTGATAATGAGAAAATATGCCTTAGAGAAATATAGGTTATCTTTTGGCAGCATTATGAAACATGGAAAAAAGGTTTGACATACAATAATATTCTTCTGCATTTATTGTGGATAGATATAAGTTATGCAGTGTGAGAATCCATTGCAAGAACATTAGTATCATACAAGTTAGAAGGTAAAAATCCAACAAAGATGCCTAGACAAAAAGGGATGCTGGTAAATCTGGGGCTAGACTTTATCAAACACAAACCAATTTTTGAGATAATGTATGACTTGCCTATATTACAGTTCTTATGTGATGCAGTGAATGTGCATAAAGAGTGTATAGCAACTTTGTCCAGCAATTGATAATTTTTAAAAACAGTGCCTTTAGTAGGTTTGGAAGTGTCTAACAATCTGATGCTGCAACAATATCTAAATACTGTGATCGCCATTTTTGAGAGATGAATTTTCTCCCATACATCAAAAATGGAAGCTTTTTGCAAACAACCACATACAAATATGCCAGGAATCAGAATTTAAAAGAAAAAACAGCAAAATGGAGGACCAAAATAGAAATTTAACATTCTGATGACATATAAGAGATCGAACCAAAAGCTGTCATTAACATGTACAAATTGCACTCTGTTGTTTCATGAAAGTTCCTTTAAGAGGCAACACAGAAATGAGTCCAATGACCCACAATGAAAAAGTTTGTTACCTAGAATAACGAATAAGCAGATTATCAGGCTTGAAATCACCATGTATGATGCCAGCACCATGCAAAGTTTCTAGCATATAGAGCATCTCTATTGTGTAGTAAATGCATAACTCCTCTTCCATGGACTTGCCAGAGACCAGATAGGAGTTTATGGCATCCTGCCCAAGGTTGATTTGTAGCCTGAGTATTACAGAGGACTAAAACCAATAACATAGATTATAAAAAATATGATAAACCAACCTGAAGAGTTCCCTGGGCTAGATAGTCAAAGACAAGTATGCTATAGTCCGAGTAGAGATGCATTCTGTGAGCAATGCCAAAGCTTGATCTCTGATTACACGAGATATAAAGAATAAGTGAATAACTAAAACCAGAAACTGACATTAAACATTGGAACACTAGAAAAAGGCATACTTCCTTGTCTGAGATGCGCTGATCTAGTTGACGATACATGTAGAACTCCCAAGGGAAAGCAGGCTTTTGTATCTGCCAGAAATTTCAAAGACTATGATATAATCCAACAAGAAATCTGGTCAAGGAGAATACTAAGATAGCAATTACCTTTAGTGCAACAACTTCATCTGGATTACTGTTGACATATGCTTTATATACTTGAGCAAAACCACCTTGACCAGCACAACCCTTGATCTGGTACTTCTTTCCACCTTTGAGTATCACAATACACACAATCAAGGGTAAACAAGTTTGGGCTACTAGAGTCCTAGTATCTAACTCTTGCTTTATTTAAAATTCAGAAATCATAAAATGGTAACCCAGAGATATATGTTTTCTTCACCCTAAGCATAAAAACCTAAGAAAGTGATATCCTTCAAGAGAAATGGCCAGAAAACAGAAATGACAAAAATTGATATGCACATATGTTACTCCAGAATGGTACTAATTTATTTGACAACAATAAATTAATGGTGGCAAGCAATTATTTATATGAGACACAACTTCAGGGGTTTACTCACATTTTTGGTAAAAAGCTTGAACTTGAATGTTAAGTAAGAGAAGCAAGAATTTCTAGAATGCCTCAATAAGACAATAACTTGTCTCAACAACTAAATATTCCAATCCATTCAAATCCGTTACAGAAAGAGAGAAAGAGGGCAAGAGTTTCTCTCTTCCGTTTCATTCTATGATAACAGAATTGAATAACAGTTCTTCCCCAGAATTTTCAATCTGGCTTAGAAGTGTGAATGCACATCTATTTGTCTATAGTCAGTTCAAGAAAGTCAGATCTCATAATTTTAGAAACTAACTTATTGCTCATGTTTGAAAATCATAGATATCCGATGATAAATTAGAGTGATTATTTCTATTGCTAAACTATTACATTTTTTAAATCAAATAAAGTTCATGCAAATGATTGACATTGAAAAATTATTTTATACAAAGAGAAAGATTCTTGTAAAACTAAATTCTTAATGGCAGTTTGATATATTGATGTGTATATATCAAAGTAAATGAATCTAATGTGGAGCATCACCTATCTCAATAATCTTGTTCCTTGATGACTTCTTTAAAGAAGTTAGGGTCACTTTTCCTGTATAAGCTTTTGTACTGTGATGGTATCCCTGAAACATGTGTCAAAAAGCAATTACAACACCAACTATTAATGAGATTACTATATGCAAAACTAAGCAGAAGATAAAGACTATACTGCCTCACATCATATTTTATTATTTGAGTATTCAGCTTCTTCAATAGGTCTTTCACAGTGGAGGCAGACCATGGATTAATGTAACTTTTCTCAAACTTAATGGATTCACCTTCACCAATCTGCAAATGGAAATGAAAAAAGATGAATCTCGACACAGCATATAGATATGAAGTTCAGCTAATTAAAACTTCAACAAAGAGCTGCACCATTCGGCACGAGAACATACCTTCTGAAGTGAACAAGCATTAACCGATTCAGACAATCTATCAAGAAACAAGGCATGGGCTTTCTTCAACAACTCAACCGGTTTGGCATTCCTAGCAGCAGAGTAACATTACAAGTGTTATGACACAACTTGAAACACCGAAACGATAAGACACCTCCAATCTGAGAGAGGGACAAACAGACACAAACAAATTGGGGAGGGAGAAAGAGAGAGACCTCAACATTCCATACTGATAAACCAGGTGAGCATCATGCAACTTCTGTTTCAATTCAAGAAAGGACGCGTAGCATACATAAAGCATAGAATGGTCAATACATATCTCACTCTCCACCATTTCTCTAAAAACACTCTCAAAATCATTACTAACGTCCATCTACAAAAAACAAGAACGCCAAATTAAGCCCATTCAACCAACACAGACAAGCACCATATAAGCAACTTTAACGGTGAAACAAAATGACCCAAAAACAAGTAAGTCCCAACCAAAACATCAATATATACAGAAACCAAACGAACCCATCAAAAATCTTAATCTATAGAAAAAACTCAACCATCCATGAAAGTACCATAAAGAAACAAAACCCAAGCAATTGAATTGGAAAACAAAACGACTTATATAGACTAACCCAGTTCAACTTAAAGCAACTTAATTGTGAAACAAACACAACAACAACCACGCCTTAGTCCCAAAATTTTGGGGTCAGTTACATGAAACAGAGAAACCAAGAAAACCCACAATATTTTAAGCCTCAAAGTAATAACCCATTAAGCCCAATTGAAAATGAAAGGCAATAACCCATAATAGCCACGCATATAGTATACACAAACAAAACTAATAAAGCAATTGAAACTAAAGTGAATGTGAGTTACAAGGACAAAGGAAGTGAACCCATTAAACATTTTTTAAAGCAAAATAGAAGAAATTGAGACATGGGAAAAGAAAAGGAGGAAATTACGTAGAGGAAGCAAATCTTGAGGAACCTGAGGTCGTTTCGGTACTGGGTATTGTCCTTGAAAGTGTCGAAGCAATCTGAGAGAAGCTTTGTGAGATCTAACCCGGAACCATCCTTTTCTTGAAGTGCTTTCTTGATCGACCTGGAATCGGATCCACCACACCAAAAATCATCACCATTAAACACACAACAACAACAAAAAAAGCCAATAATGTGTTTGTTTGAATGCTTCAGACAGAGAGAGAGAGAGTACCAGAGCCAGGACAAGAGAGGATCAGTAGCAGAGTTTGTGTCTTGGGAGTCTTTGGAGATCACAGCCATGGCTTGGACTTGGCCTTTCTGTGTCTCTGTGTGAAAGCCTGTGAGCGATAACTCAGAAGAGGTTTCTTCAGTTTGAACCCTTTTTTTTTCCAAAAAAAAAGAAGCGGCAAACGGTACTTTTTTGAATTCATTGGATTCAAATTTAAGCCTTTCTCTCTTTCTTTCTTTCTTTCTTTTTTCTTTTTTCTTTTTTTTTTTTTTTTTTTTTTTTTTTTTTTTTTTTCTATTTCTGGTTTCTAGTAAAAACTAAAAAATTAACAATTTTACAACTGGTTGATTCCGGCCGCATGTCAAAATTTTCCCTCAAATACATTTGGATTACTCTCCTAATAAATCATATAATTGTTTCTATTATTTAAAATAAGTGTGAATAACAATTTAAGTGAGTGATATGACTAAAAATAAGTATAAATAATATTTTGAATTGTCACGCAATGGGTTCAAGAAAAACCATATCCTTAGAGCATCTCTAGCAAACTAGGTAAATTTTTGTACTATTTGAAAAATAAACAGTGACATTTAAATTTTGTCTACCTACTTTTCAAATACACTTTCCAACGGATTGTCTATCTCATTCTCTATCTCATTTAAATATTATTTCTTCATTCATTATTTATTCTTTTTTTAACAACTACACATCTTTCAACATTTTTTTATTCAACACCTGATTATTATAATAAAAAAAATATTTGAAGAATGAACAGTAGCTCATCAAGTCTGATGAGCTACTGTTCATGAGCAAAAAAAAAAATAGGATATAACTAGTCCCCTGGAGCATGAATATAATAGCTTATTTTGTGGGTTTGCTCTCTAAAGTAGAGAGCATCTTGTGTTTAGCTAGTCTCCTGGGTGCTCTTACCTTTTTATTTTTGCTTTTAACAAGTGAAGGTTACTGGGACGAGAAATGCTATATTTACAACATTTTTACAACATTTCCTAAGTGACAGGTTGTTATTGGTTATTATTGTTGGGGCAAAAAAGTAATCTTAGTGTTAGTTTCAAATTTGAACCAATAACAACTAACCACTTGTGATTTGTTGTAAAAATGTTGTAAAATTGTTGTAGACGTAGTATCTCTCTACTGGGACAATGGTTTTGGTCAGTTAATTGTAATATTCTATGAGCATGAGTTTTTTTCAAGTTTTTTATTTTTTATTTGTTTACAAGTGAAGGGATTTGAGTCCATGATTATGGTTGGCTAATTTATGATTTTCAAATGTATTATTTTATCCACAAACGATTTGTTCCCCTTTTTCTTCCTAGAGAATAGAAGGAGAGATTCTTTTTTCTTTGCCATGCAAGAGATATACATACAAAAATGTATACACACATACACACACACACACATATATATATATATATATGTATACACAAAATAAGTATATATTACATGATCAAACTTTTTTTTTAGTAGAATGATCGAGTACATAAAATAGACCTTTGGACTTCCCTTAAATACATAAAATAGATTGACTGAGGTTGTACCCAACTTGCATCTCATTGTAGAGTAATTTTTCAACATGTATGAAGACTTTTACAATACCATAGTTTTGTTAGAAGTATGTGGTCACTCCACAAATATAAGTGTTTGTAGGGTATAGGGGGCAAGAGCCGAGATTCAAGTCTCTAGGAAGGAGCTTCACACATATATATATACTTAAATTAGGCTAAAATAGAATTTCTATCTTGTATAAAAAATAAAAAAATAAAAAGTATGTGGTTAAATTATTAAATTTACCATATCCTATAAACTTGAACTTTTGGGTCAATCAATAATTTAACATGGTATCAAATCGAGAGGTCCTGAGTTTACTTATCATATCTCAGTAGCTTAAACTTTTGGAACAATCGATAATTTAACAAGTCTAACTCAAAATAAACCTTAAAATCATAATTTAAACTTTCACTTAATTGAGTCGTAGTCACATCAATTCTCCCCCCCCCCCCAACCACTTCCATTTTATTTGAAGATTTTTTTTTTTTTTTTTGGGTCTAAATTAGAAATTTTTTTATTCAATCTATTACCAATACTAATATATTCCTCTGTTCCATACTCTTTTTTATATTCTAATTAATTGAACCTATGGCGGCCAAAAAAAAGTCTGACTTGCTTTTTTCCTCGCATAATTAATTTATAGAGGTAGGATGCTAATCAACATTTAATACCCCTATTGAGATGTATTGGATTAACTAGAAATGAAAGGATCAACATTAAGCATAAGTGTATAAGATAAGAGTTTATCTAAAAGAGCCTCGGGAGGCTTATATTATGTTCCCCTGGTTTGGTCCAAGATACTGATTACACTTGCTCTTGGATTACAATCACACTCTTACACTACCCTCTTTTCTCTAATGTTTTTCTCCCCTTGTTACATAGGTTTTTCCGCCTTATATAGCCTCCCAGGTTGTATCTTAGCCTTCCACTTGGAGGATTTAGGTTTGTTTCCCTTGATACTTGTCCCATCAAAACTTCACTAGAAGGCTTCTACACCATGCTATGAGCTATGATGACACTGTTTAAGGGTCATTTCCTCATTAATTTAGTCAGCTGAGTGGGTTCAGTGCATTGAATGAGGAAGTGATGGACGCTTTATCTACGTTGTTCCCTTCTTTGCTTGCCGACAAATTTTCCTCCTCTTCCTCGGTTTATGCCTAATAGTCTTCAGAACTTGTCCTCGGCCCTTCGGAGGATATAAAAATATCCTCAGGGTCCTCGAGCATTATAGTCTCCCTAGGCTTGTGATGAGTTATTTATATTTACCCTGATGGCTCGTTGTCAGTGCCTTCTGAGGTCTATTCTTTTGACATTGGGCTTCTCTCTTTTGACCCTATCCTCGGATTCTCATCCTCCCACAGATCCCATTAAATTGTTTTTATCTTGAAATGAATCAGAATAGGAGAGCACTTATCTTGGGGTGGGCTTACTACTTAGATGCTTTTAGCAGTTATCTGCTTCACACTTGGCTATCCAACATTTACAGTGGGCACGATAACTAGAACACCAGAGGTGCATCCTTCTCAGGCCCCTCGTATTTAATACCAAAAAAACAAAAATCTAATGCTCATGTTATTAAGATCTTTCATTGTGACAACATAATGTGAGCACATTGTGAAATATGGATCTAGGATTATGGTTGGACTCAAGGCTATGTATAAAATATTTTACCTTCTAGTTATCAAGTTCAATTATTATATGAGCATTGTAATTTGTCTTTGTTTCTACTCTCGTACTTGTTTTTACCATCTATCTCATAAAGGTTCCAAATCCCTATTTACAACTTGTAAATTTTATTGAAGTTGCCACACTGTCTTTCTTTTATTGTGCCCATTAGAAAATTTAGACTTAATCTCAACCAATTAATCAATTTTATACCGAGTTTGATCAATCAACCAATTATGCTTTGAAAATTAGTTCATGGTTAACCCATATAACAACATATCACAAAATATAAACAATGAAAAATAAATATCACATGCGATATGGTTAAGAAGAGAAATCCCTAAAAGAAAAAACTCTTCAAGGGTTTACTGCTAACCAACAAGGAAAAAAATCCACTAAGAATGGACGTGTTTACAAAAGAATTAACCTTGGTTCTAATGTGACCTCTTGTGATACTAATGTGACCACATGCAACTCCAAATCCTTGGACTCTTCTACTGTGGATTCTAATAATGCATAAGAATCAGTATGCTGAATGCTCTAGGCTACATTGATAGCTCGATGACTTAAAGAGAAGAAAAAAAAAAAGATTGTCAAGGGTGACAGGTGTGAACCGGCCAAGGACCCTTCAACGGTTAAGTCAGTTTTCTCTCTAGAACACAAGGATAATGAATTAGTGAGTAGTAGAACTTACCTTGGTTGTATGAGACTTGATCCTTTTATAAAGAGTTAGGAGTGGGTCTACTTATTCGTCTCCACTATCATTCTAGGGGATGTGTGGAGTTAATGGAGAAAATGAAGCGGATTTCAAGGAATCCTCCCCACATTCTGGAATGGCAGATCATGGTCTGGTCGTATAGAACCTGTAGAAAGTTCCTTTGGAATTGGCTAAGTGTTGGTTAGTCGTCCATGCTGTTGTGCCATGGATGACCATTCTAATTTGGACGATCACTATATTCATGGATGAACCCTATTCATGTTTGTGGTGCTTTTGTTGAGCTTCCTTCCTTATAAAATGTTCTGGACGCAATCTGGTCATGGATGACTACCATGGACGAATTAAACTTAATTTAGATCCCCATTAGTTGCCATTTTGTCCTTGTGTCATCCATATCATTGTTGCCTTGACACGTGGCAATTTTTCATTGGTCGAAAGATTTTCCAGGTGGCATGTCAAGGTGATTTGGGATGAAACGTCTTGGATATTGACACGTGGTGTAATCCTAGCGGTCTACAAGTCACGCCGTTTCGTACTTCAAAAAATTTCCACGTGGTGTATTCTGGTTGGCTTGCAACGTTTAAGTGTCCCACCCTGTTGCCAATAAATAAAGCAATACCTCTCTTAGGGTACGTTTGGATACAGCTAAAAACTAAAAACTAAAAACTAAAAAACACTGTAACAAAATAATTTTTAAATGTGTGAATAGCACTGTGGAACCCATTTTTAATGAAAAAGTGGCTAAAAAGTAAAATTTGTGAGTCCGTGAACAGTGCACACCACGCATTGTTCACAGAAAAGTCAAATATTTCGACTCAAAAAAAAAAAAAAAAAAAAAAAAGAAAGAAAGAAAGAAAAAAAAAAAAGAAAAGAAAAGAAAAGAAGAGTTGAAACACAAAACGTGCGTTTAGGAAGCGCACACTCACCCCCTCACATTTCTCATATATTTTTCTTTGACATCAATCGTCCTTCGCACCTCGTTTAGAAGTTCCCTTTCGTCCTTAGTCTTCTTCATCTAAAATCAGGTATCCTCTTTTCTTTGTCTATAGGTTTTCTTTAGAATTCTTTACAAAATGGTTGAGATAGTAGTGTCCTTGTCTAGCAATAGGGATGAGAGAGAGATAGACGAGTACCAAGATAAGAGCAACAATAGCGATAGTAGTAGTGAAAGTAGTAGTAGTTGTAGTGATTCTACGAATGAGCAGTACTAGTCTGGAGTCCCTGGAGTTCCCTTAGAGGTTTTCCAGGAGGAGTTGAGGCAGAGGGCAGTATCTGGGTCGTCCGTTGATCCATCAACCAATGCCCAACCGTCCATCCCTTCCCCTAGTGAGGAGGAGGACATTTTGTATTACCACATCATGGATATTCCTTTAGAAATAGACGAGAAGAGGCTTTACACACTTAAGGGTAAATACCAAATCCCAGACAAGGTTAATCCCTGTCTTGCCGCTCTTGGTGAATAGTGTTGTACCTCTAATTCAGGGGTTGGCATAAATGAGGCTTACCTGTTAGGGGGTCTTAAGCTGCCTCTGAATGCTTTTGCTAGGGAGCTTCTCCATAGGTTACGTATAAGACCAAACCAACTTAACCCCAATGCATAGAGGATCATTGTGTCCATGCAAGTGCTGTGGAGAAAGGTTTTCGATAGGAACCGTCCTCTTACTGTGGACAAATTCTTACATTGTTATAAACCCTCTGAAATAAGCCAATCTTTAAGTTTCTACCAATTTTCAGGTAGGGGTTCTGGTTATAGGTTAATAAGGTCCCTTCCCTCGTATGATAGGAGGTGGAAGACGGAATTCTTCTTCGTCTTTGGGTATTGAGCAGGGAACCCTGTTGAGGTAGGCAGGGATACATTTCCTCCTTACACCGATGAGATGGGTCATCTACATTCTGAGGGTACGTTATCTTTTTTAGCTCATCTTACTTATTCTATCATACTTGTCTAACTTCATTTTTTCTTTCTTTTACAATGTAAGACAACTTTCCCTGACCAACTTCTTCCTAAACCGTGTCCAACAAGCGCGTTCCTTTACTGACAAGACCTTCCATTCCTTAGCGACACTTTGCCATCTAGCGACTTTGGGGCTTAGACCTGAACTTATAGAGGAAGCATTAGCCCATGAGCTTACTACTTGTCGATGTAAGTTATTTATTTTCTTGCACTTTTGCTTGCTTCTACTCATTTAGTTCATCTAGACTCTGACGATCCTCTTTCTTTTGTATAGGAATGGCAACTATAAAGGAGAATAAGGGGAAAGGCCTTGCTGCTAGTGATGAGGTCATCCAGTCTAGGGACAAGGTCTCGATCCAGACTCGTCTACCTACTTTGTCCACATTGAAGCTTGTTTTTCTAGTCTCATTGGAGAAAAGGAAAACTATGTCTAAGAAATTGAACATAGGTAACCTTCCTAGCCGTCGAGGCAATAGGGAACAGAAGGTTGATTCTTTGACGTCGTCCACCATTTTTGTCATGGTTCTTGACCTTGCTGCTCCTATTGCTAAACCTGTGGTCCCTAAGGTAGATGCTTCCCTCCCTCGTCCTTATGCAGTACCATCTAACCCTTCTCTCAAAGCCCCTATTTCTGACGATGATCCCTTAACTCTTCTAAGGAGTGAAAACCTAGCTTGGAATAGGTTCAAGCAAGTGGTGAGAAATGAGGATGTCTCTGTATGCTACGATATGTCCTTCAAGGAATTCGAGCATTCCACGATCCATGATCTCTTCAAGGTAACTTTTCTTCGTCCATATTGAGTCATGTACTTTGTTTTCAAATAACCTTTTGATGATGCATATTTTACATATATTGCAGGTTATGACCAAGTTCATAGCGGCATCCAAGCAAGCCATAGATTTGGACAAAGAAAGGATCAAGATGGAGAGAAAGATAAGGGACATGGAGAAGGAGTCAAGTCGTAAGGCTGGGGAGAGAAAGAAGTTGGAGGATGGAGAGAAGGAAGTTGGAGGACGAGGTGAAGGAGTTAAAGAACCTTGTTAAGGAATTGAGGGCGGATATCATTGAGAGCGACACTCGTCTGGACCATCTTCAGAAGTAGAATGACGAGCTCAGGTCCTCTCTAAGTAAGTCTATAGATGAGGTCATAAAGGAATTCAAGACGTCCAGTGACTTTACTGACCTCTTAGATAAGAACTACGCTGCGGGCTTCGAGGACTTCCATATGGACGCCATCGAAGCTTTTCCTAGGTGCATTTTGATTCCATCGAGCTCCTTACTACAACTGAGAGTTCCTTGCTCTAGATTAGCTCAAAGGATGTAAATATTGAAGACGATGCATCTACCCCTCATCCCACGAAGCACTACTCAAAGTCTAGGGTGTTGCCCCCAATGGTTTATCCCAGTAGTTTAATTTGTAAGCAAAAATTTATTTTTATCATCATCATTTTCTTTTCTCTTTTTTTTAGGGGGGGGGGGGGATCCGTTGTTTTGGACGATTTTAAATTTCTCCATGTACATTTATTTCATCCATGTTTAAGGATGGAAGTTTTATACACTTACCTTTTTAGACTTATTACTTTAAGGGTTTTTGGACGGTGGTCGTCTACCCTTTTTATTTTTAAATACAAATCTCATCTACCTTTGTTTGTTTCTATTCCTTTTGTTACTAGCTTTATTGTTCAAGTATTCATTCATCCATGGTTTGGACTTCACTTATTTAGGGACTTTGAAATGGTTAAGTGTTTGCTCTTCCATAATTGGGACTCCACTTATTGCATGCTTACTTTATTCAAATGGTTAGGTGTTTTCTCGTCCATTATTGGGACTTCACTTATTGCATGCTTACTTTATTCAGATGGTTAAGTGTTTTCTCTTCCATGGTTTGAACTTCACTTATTGCTTGCATGCTTTGCTTTGTCTACTATTTATCGACGAGTGTACGAAAAGGTGTTTATTCCTTTGCACTTTTGCTTGTTTTTCTTTACCTTAAGGATTTGTTTCACCGTTTGGTGTTTTGCCATCCATGAATGTCGTTTAAGGACAACTTTTGACGATACATCTCTACATCCAAAGATTTTATTCGGCTATGCTTTTTATCCTTTATTGTGGACTTTAATTCTACAATGGATTAAAAACAATTAGTAGAAAATCCAAAATGCTTTATATACAAACTAGGAACTTTGTACACAACATAATAACATCCACAAACATTACACATACTAGTAGCTAGTGTTTTTTAGGAAATTCAAATGCTAGAAAACATAACTTAACATAAGTGCTGAAAAATAACATAAATAGACTACCAATAGGAACCAATAGTCTGTAGGTTTTGGGTCATCCATGGTGACCTTCTTGACGAGTCTTCACTGATAGTACTTCCCCAAGTGCTCTACGTTCCATAGATGCTCTAGCCTTCGTCCATCCAAGGCTTCTAGATAGTACGATCCTCGTCTTTTGTAGTTGATAACTCTATAAGGTTCTTCTCAATTAGGTCCTAACTTTCAATGTTGAATTGCCTGGGTTTCACCAGTGCATCATGGTGCTTAGTCATCAAGTTCTTGTAGTGTGCCACTCTCTGTTTCACGTCCATCCTTACCTTCTCAATGAGATCGAGGCCTAGACGGAGTTGCTTCTGATTATCCTTATCCTTATAATAGGCCACTCTATAGCTAGTCAAGCCAACCTCCGCCGGTATCACTACATTACTTCCATATGCTAGCTTAAAAGGAGTCTCTCTAGTAGAAGTCCTCACTGTTGTCTTGTACGCCTACAGGACACTAGGTAATTTGTCTGGCCATATCTCTCTTGCCCCCTCAGGTTGAGTTTTGATGATCTTCAATCAGGATCGGTTTGCAACTTTTACCTATTCATTGGCTTGTGAGTGGGAGGGTGAGGAGTAGTAATTCCTGATTCCCAACTGCTCGCAGAAGTCTTTAAAGGTTGTGTTATTAAACTGGCATCCATTGTTGAGACGAACACCCTAGGTATTCCAAAAAGGCATATAATGTTCTTCTAGACGAAGTTTCTGACATTCTACTCGGTGATCTTTACTAATAGCTTTGTTTCTACCCATTTAGTAAAATAATCTATCCCCATCACTAAGAACTTCATTTGCCTTATCCCCATGGGAAAGGGACCAAAGATCTCAAGTCCCCACTGGGCAAATGGCCAAAAGGCCACCATTGGAGTAAGGTATTCTAATGGTTGTTTAAGTATATTGCTATAGTACAAGGTATTTTAATGGTCGTTTAAGTATATTGCTATAGTACTGACACTTGTCACACGTATTAACATATGCTTCGATGTCTGCTTACATGGATAGTTAGTAGTATCCCGCATGGACTATCTTATGGACAAGGGATCTTGCCCTTGAATGATTTTCACATACTCCTTCATGGACGTCCCTTATAACGTAGTGGGACTCGTCTGGAGGCAAAAACCTTAAATAGGGCTGAGAGAAACCCCTTTTATACAATATCTCATCCATGAGAAAAAATTTTGCCATTCTTACCCTTAACTTCCTTGCTTCTTCTCTATCTTCCGGGAGGAGTCCGTCCTTGAGATAAGACATGATGGGAGTGGTCTAGTTGGCTTTTCCGTCTATCTGGTGTACCTCTAAAACGTTTATACTAAGGGTGCACTAGACTTTAATCTGGTCATCAACCAACTCGTCTACAGTTGCTGCTTGGGCTAGGATGTCAGCTTCCATGTTTTCTTCCCTTGGGATCTAGTGAAACTGAGCCGTTATGAAGCCCTTGATGCACTACTTGACTTTGCTAAAATACCTCTTCATTCGTTCTTCTTTGGCTTCACACATTCCATTTACCTGGCCTACAATCAGTTGCAAATCTCCCTAGACGAGAACTGACTCTACTCCTAGTGACTTAGCTAAATCCAAGCCTCAAAGGAGGGCTTCATACTTAGTTTTGTTGTTGGTCGTCTGGAACTGTAGACGTGTTGCATACTTTAGATGATCTCCTTCGGGTGATTGCAAGATTATACCAACTCCTCCCACATATTGAGTAGATGAACCATCCATATGGACGACCCACTATTTTGCCCCCTGGTCTCTACTCTGCTGATCATGGGCAAGAGTGAATTTTGCAATAAAGTCGCGAGTGCTTGGGCTTTTATTGCTTTTTTGGGGTGATATCTTACGTCAAACTCATTGAGTTCCACTGTCCATTTAATCAGTCGTCTAGCTGCTTCCAGCATATTCATAGCCTTCTTGAGCAAATGATCTGTCAAGACGTTAATGATATGAGCTTGAAAATAAGGCCTGAGTTTTCTTGATGCTGTTACCAATGAAAATGCTAACTTTTCTATTGGCGAGTACTGTCCTTCAGCTCCTCTTAAGGCCTTGTTAGTTTAGTAGACGGGCTTTTGCACCTTTCCTTCTTCCCTAATTAAGGCTGAGCTCACTGCATAAGAGGACACTGCTAGGTACAGAGATAACTCTTCACCTGATTTGGACAGACTCAACAACGGAGTTGAAGTGAGATAAGCCTTAAGGTCTTCAAATGCCCGTTAACAATCGTCCGTCCATTAAATGTTTTCCTTAACACTCTGAAAAAATGGTAAACACTTGTCAGTAGCTTTTGAGACGAACCTATTAAAGGTTGCTACACGTCTAGTAAGACTTTGGACTTCTTTAACATTTTTTGGGGGCTCCATGCTCAGTATTACTTGGATTTTGTTAGAATTTGCTTCAATTCCCCTCTATGAAACCATAAAACCGAGGAACTTTCCTGATGAAACTACGAAGGCACATTTGCTCAAGTTTAGCTTCATGTTGTATTGTCTAAGCATGTCAAAAGTCTCCTGGAGGTCGTCTAAGTGCTGCATCTCCTTCGCACTTTTAACTAGCATATCGTCCACATACACTTCAACATTTCACCTAATTTGTGGACAAAACATGTGGTTGACTAGCCTTTGATAAGTAACTCCTACATTTTTCAGACTAAAAGGCATTACTTTGTAACAAAACAGACCTTAGCTTGTTATGAAGGATGTTTCTCCTGGTCTACCTCGCCATCTTAATCTGATTGTACCTCAAGAATGCATCCATGAAACTTAGCAATTGGTATCCAGCTGTTGAGTCTACTAGCTAATCGATGCGTGGAAGGGGATAACTATCCTTGGGGCTAACTATCCTTGGGGCATGCCTTGTTCAAATCTGTAAAGTCCACACACATTCTCCATTTGTCGTTAGTTTTTTTTTACCAACACTACGTTAGCTAGCCAATCAGGGTAGTAGACTTTGCAAACGAACTCTGCTGTTACCAGCTTCCGGACTTCTTTTTTGATAGCATTGTCTCGCTTTGGGATGAACACTTTCCTTTTCTAATAAACGAGCTTATAAGACGGGGACACATTTAGACGATGAGTAATCACACTTGGGTCAATCCCAAGCATGTCTTCGTGGCTCTAAGAAAAAACATCCGTGCTCTTCTTGAGGAATTGAAAAAGATCTTGCTTCGTCTTCTCTCCCATGCTTGTTCTGATTCTTGTAAACTTCTCCGGGTTGGACTCACCCAGTGGAACATCTTCTAATACTTCAATCGGTTCAGCAACTGTTCTTATTTCTTCAATGTTCATTGTCTGCATCTACTCGTCCATTGCTAACATCGCTAAGTAACACTCTCTAGCCGCTAGCTGGTCTCTTTGTACTTCTCCAATGCCATATTCCATTGGGAATTTAACAGACAAGTGGAAGGTGGACGTCATAGCCTTTCAACTATTCAAAGTTGGTCATCCTATGATGGCATTATATGAGGATGGACAATCCACAACAAGGAAGTTCACTTCCTTATTAATTTGTCATGGGTAAGAGTCGACCACGATTGGCAAGGAGATAGTGCCTATTGGTAGAACCTTTATTCCTCCAAACCCAATCAAAGGCACATTCACTGGACAAAGTAATTCCTTACTAATTCTCGTTAGCTGGAAGGCCGGATAGTAGAGGATATTCGCCGAACTCCCATTATCTATTAACACTCTTCTTGTTGTATAGTTTGTAATCGTCAAAGTGATAACAATCGCATCATTTTGAGGATGATGTAGTCGTCTTGCATCTTCGTCCGTGAAAGTAATAGCAGGCTCGTCTACTCTGGACGTCCTTAGTGGGCGGCTAATGAGTTGAACATTCTGAACTACCTGTAAGTAGGTCTTCTTGGCTTTGAATGAACTTCTTGTTGACATTCCTCCCACAATGACCCTTATTTCTTCTAGTGGCTGACACACAGGCTCTTCCGCTTTGCTTTTCAATGGTTGCCTTTCATCTTTGTGGTCTCGTCCAAGGAAATTCTTCAATTTTCCTTACTTAATGAGAACTCCAATTTACTGTTTCAAGTCGGAACAGTCGTCTGTGTCATGTCTGTGATCTCGGTGGAAGCGACAGGACTTACTTTTGTTCCGTTTGCTAGGATCTCCTTTCAACTTCTCTTGCCATTTCAAGGACGGGTTGTCTTTGATTTGCATCAACAATTGGTCAAGTGGAGTATTTAAGGGAGTGTAGTTGGAATATCGTCCTGAAGATGATGCTGCCTTCCTGCCGTCTCAATCTTTTTTCTCGCCCATCTTGGCCTTTTTTGGACGAGGGCCTTGCTCTAGATGGCGTACATATCCAGCTTCCACTCATTCAGCCTTCTTCTTTTTCTTAGCAATAATTGCATCCTCAGCATTCATGAAACTTTGGGCTGAGTGTATCAACTCAGCCATCGTCTGTGGCTCTTGGTCATACATTTCGTGAATGAACAAATCCGAAGTAACTCCATTGTAGAAGGCTGCTAAGAGGATCTTATCATCCATCTCGTTTACCAACAGGGTTTCCCTATTAAAATGACTAATGAAAGTCTGAAGACTTTCGTTTTCTCCTTGCTCTATGTTCACTAAGTTGGACGAGAAACGCTTATTCCTTTGGCCTCCGATGAAGTTGTTAATGAACAACTTACTTAACTCTCAGAATAAAGTTATGGTGTTTAATGATAGCTTACCAAACCACACCTTGGCTGGGCCTTTCAATGTGGTAGGAAAGACTCTGCACATGATTTCATTGAGATGCATGGTCGTCTTGGATGTGGCAATGTGATCATAAGGGTCACACGTTCCATCTTATGAGTCCAAGGTAGGCATTTTGAACTTGGAGGGTAGAGGATGACTTGTGATGGACACGGTGAAGGGAAAGTTAGTTCTGTGGATGAGATCATCCATATGGTTTACTCTCCTCATGGAGTCCTTCATCTCCTCCATGGCTTTCTTCATTTAGTCAATTTCTCTCTTCAAGTGTGACACTCTTTGAGTGACAGTACCTCTAAACTGATCTCCTCCTTCAAAGTCGTTCTCCGCCCCTCCATTCTTTAAATTTTGCATGTGTTCTTTGTCACATCACTGTCGACATTGTCTATTGACTTCTCTAGTTAACTTATGGTTTTGTTGTGTCAAGTCCGCCATTGCAGCTGCCATGGACTGTAGTTGTTGCTGGACGAACAGCGGTGGTGGTGCTAGTGCACAATTTGGATGATTGGAGGCATTTCCACTCTCCTGGTGTTCTGGACTAGTGGCCATTGACCTAGTCCGAACCATGCAGCCTTTTTTGTCTTGGAAAGTAAGGCGGTTAACACTTAGAAACTTTGCTTAGTCCCCACAGGCGGTGCTAACTGATGATGCATAAGAATTAGTAGGCTGAATGCTCCGGGCTACGGTGATGGCTTGATGACTTGAAGAGAGAGAAAAAAAAAAGATTGTCAAGGGTGACCGTTGTGAACCAACCAAGGAACCTCCGACGATGAAGTTAGTTTTCTCTCTATAACGTAAGGATAATGAATTAGTGAGTAGCAAAACTTGCTTTGGTTGAATGAGACTTGATCCTTTTATAGAGAGTTCGGAGTGAGTCTGCTTGTTCGGCTCCGCTATCATCATAGGGGATGTGTGGAGTTAATAGATAAAATGGAGCAGATTTCGAAGAATCCTCCCCATGTTTTGGAATGACAGATCGTGGTCTGATTGCATAGAACTTGTAGAAAGTTCCTTTGGAATTGGCTAAGTGTTGTTTGGTCGTCCATGCCTTTGTGCCATGGACGACCATTCTAATTTGGACGATCACTATATTCATGGACGGACCGTGTTCATGTTTGTGGTGCTTTTGTTGGGCTTCCTTCCTTATAAAATGTTCTGGACGCGATCTGGTCATGGACAAACTAAACTTAATTTAGACCCCTATCAGATTCCATTCAACATGAAGCATTGAGGTCATGAATCCCTAGTTTCCCTCCAATAGAAAACCAGATGTCGCATTGTTTCTCAACCAAATGCTTAATATAGTAGGTGATGTGGCAACATCCTATTAAAAGAAAAAGAGACGTCTGGTTAACTAATAGTGGAAAAGGAAAATGCTAAAACCACAAAATATTTTACAAATTGTTAATGTGGTGAGTGGTTATTGGTAAGCACCTTAGGATGCAAGACCATCGTCTAATGACTTGAACTTGATTATAAAATGAGAAAGTTCATGAAAAAAAAATTGACATATATTGATGTGGCAAATTTTTAGTCGTAGATAAAAAAATAAATTTAATGGTGTACCTAGATGAGAACCAATGAAAATTGCCAACTTAACAAGTATGAAATGATTTCTCTATAGGTGTGTATTTGTCCTCATAATTATGTTGTCTCTTACTTAGGTCGTACATGGCTCTCTCATTCTTGCCATCGTTTTCTTGGGGTAGCATGCTCCCTATGGCATCTTTTATGATTGATAGGTAGAGGAGTAATGATTTTTAGGACTCTGAAGGTATTTGGACAGGTGAGTTGAGGAGGTAATCCTTGATGGTTTCAAAGGCTTTCTAACATTCCTCATTTCATATTTGATGTTCATTCTTTTTCAAATGAGTTGTCAAATTTTTTGTGTGCCTTTATAACTTAAAAAAAAAAATTTGAGAAATTAAGTATACGTTTGGATTCAGATTTTTCTCCTGCGTTTGCTTTTTTTTTTTTTTTTTTTTTAACCATCACCTCTTGCACCGTTCATGAGACATGAACAGTAACCTACGTGTGGACAGTAATTTTATTATTTTTATTATTTTCAACAAAATAAGTTGTATCCAAACGTAACTTAAATTGACACTCATCCAATCCAACCCAATTAATAATTCAACCCTACCATGGTTTTCTTTGTGAGGTGAAAACCCATTCTGCCCCGGGCTAGTTGCCTTTTCTCACATGCACAGCAAATACGGGCTCCACAAATGAAGTCAATTAGTTATTATCCAATGACATCAGCTACTCTGTTTGTTAAATTTGCAAGTAGTTTTGAAATTTTCTAAATTAACATATATATATATATATATTATGGTAGAATTAAGAAAGGAGAAGACACTGCTATCTTAGAATCATCATGCAGTGTCTACTGTCTCACATATCTTCTACTACAAAATACCCTGACAAAATACCAAAATTCTCTGATAAACACATTACAATCAAATCAACAGAGATGGGATTTGAAACTTATTGATAATGTACAAATTTCTGGGGGTTCAAATGGATTTCCAAAATCGTTGAATGAATAGAGTTTGGTATTTGCCTTTAACAAATAACCTTGACCATGAGTCCACTCCACGACCGTGACTCAAAGAAAGAGATGATTATTATCAGGAGGAGAAGGACCACTTTGGGCATCTTGGCTGGCAGTCGGCACATGATTTTTTTTAGCGTTCTCTCTCCAGCCTCCCCCACTCCCTAGTCCTACACCAATCGGGTCGGATCTTAACTAGGTCGTCAGCAAGTTCTAAAAGTTAAAAAAAATAAAACCAATGTCCCCACCACTGTAATTAGGAATCGTACCACGCCCACTTAAATACGACAAAGACCCAACCTTCACTACAAAACTCCTCACCATCAACTCCGATAAGGCCTCCACACGTTTCGATTTCCCATTAGTCAATTCATCCTAAAGTCAATGAGGACCACACTATCCAACAATCCTATACCTCCACGTCACTAATTCCCACACCCCCTCATCACCCACCCAACTCTTTCCGCCCACCACACATACACTGTCTCTCTCTCTCTCTAACCATAGCTAGGGCCCACCACTCACGAGAAGACTCACAGCCCATGAGCCTAGACTTAAAAAAGATAGTGTGTGTACGTGTGTGAATATTGTTACTTTTAACTTTTTTATTTTATTTTTATTGATTAATATTTTCATTTCTTAACTGCTAGAATTGAATAATTAAGAGCTCGTTTGGTAGAGGAGTTTGAGTAATGTTATTTGTAATTTTTTAAAATATGTGTAACTAAAAAAAATGTGTAAAAATATGTGTAAGGTTGTTTAAAAACTGAAAATGTGAGTTTGAATTTGCCTACCAAACAGGCCTTAATTTATGAAAAATGTATCGCTCTAAATATGTTTTGTAATCTTGGCCTCCAACTACTAATAAAAAGATAATATACATCATATCATGTGCATTACTCATTTGATTGATTGGATAAAATGAGTCACGTGCATTAAACAAAACAAAAACAAATATTGTTATTAGTAGTTAGAGCCTAAATATGTTTGGATCAAAAATTTATCCTTAATTTATCATTATGGTATTAAAGTAGGAAGACTTTGAATTCAATCTCGTCTTACCTTACATTAAAAAGCTTATACATGTTTGTCCCACTTGTTTAGGCCTATCACTTATATATATATATATATATATATTAGAAACAAACACATATTAAAGAGAGGGATGAAGTTCTAAGTTTTAAAAAAAAATTACAACACGAATTTCAATCAAAATTAGGGGTTAACTCAGGATTTCAAGTTAGAGAGGCCGAAGAATAAGAAAAAAAAAAAACCAAATAAGTATCCATATAGTATTAACAAACTATCAACTAAGATAAATACACAAAATCATTGTTTCTTAATACATTAAGATACAATCATTTACCAATAACGACAAAAAAACACAATAATATTCTTTCTTAAGAACACCAGTTATTGTAAAAACAATTTATTTTCACAAACCAAAAATTACTTTTGCTACTTTAATATAGCATTTGAAATGTCTCGTACAATAATATTTTTGGTATTTCGTGTTCTAAGAGCACTTATAGCAGTGGTGCTAAAAAGCTATTTGGAGCTGTAGCAGTGGAGCTATAGTCAAAAAATTTGGCTTCTCAGCTACAGTGCACAACTAAAGATAGCTGTGCACTGTAGCTCAAAGGTAAAAAAAAAATATATATATATATATATATTATTTTGTGTTCACACTGCTGTTTTGAATATTTGTGGTGTTTTTTTTTTTTTTTTTTTGTAGTGAGGTGTATTATTTTATTGTAGTAGATATATTATTTTATTGTGATGTTTATATTATTTTATTGTGTTGAAAGCTAAAATAGATTCACTGCTATAGCATGTGAGTAGGTAAAATAAATAAAGTAACTTTTTATGGTATCAAATAGCTAAAAATATAGCTCTACTGCTGTGGATGCTCTACTAAATATTTATTATTTAGAACACCTGAAGCTAGTACTTTAATACTAAGTTGACTAGAAATTTTTATTTTTTATTTAAAGTTTTGTTTTGTTAAGTTTTTTAGTTAAGTAATTGCTAGTTGGATTAGGCTAATTAAAATGAAGGGGTCTAAGTTTTTAAAAGGAAGACGCAACTCTTAAAAAAAAAAACCAATAAAAAAAATTCTTTTATTTCTTTGAGTAGGGGGGCCCCGAGATCATTCCTGATAAAAAATCGTGATAACTTTTAATGGGAGGCGAAATAAATTATATTACAGTGTCACCTACTACATTACCACATACATTAAGACTTCAAGGACTGTCTAAAAATAAATAAATAAATAAAAGAGAGAGAGAGGACTTTAGGAATAAGAGAAATTTAGCCAATATTTAGGGCCTGTTTAGCAAGTCATCTCAAACACAAAACTACATATTTTAAATAATATTACACATTTTTTCATACACCTTTTCACCCATATATATATTAAAAATACCCAAACAACGTAATTCAAATTACTCTACTAAACACCACCTTAGAGTCTAAGAGAGAGGACCTTTCTATTTAGTATTTAGAATGTACGCCATGTCTTTCCCACTACTTTCTACCCGGGTGGTCACGTTTCTTTGACAATTGACATTATTTGATTATTACCAATTATCAGCTTTGAAAAGGTCCCATAAAAAAAAAAAAAAATCAGCTTTGAAAAGCTTATTATTCCCATAAAAAAAAAAAATCAGCTTTGAAAAACTTACTCATTAGTAATTGAATTTTGCTAACGTGTACTTTTAAGGGCACATAATAATTAATTATTTTTGAAATTTTTTTTAAAAGAATTGAAAAAATATTGACAAATTTTTCAATTCTTAAAAAAATATTTTTAAAAATAAATAGCTTAATATATACTTTAAGAGCACACATTAATCAGACCCTTAGTAATTAACTAACTATCCACCCTCCTCAACCAAAAAAAAAATACTCACTACCAGTACCTCCCCCATGTACAACAAAACAAACATACAACCAAACAGCCAGTCAGTCAATCAGCCCCAGAAACAAGAAAAAAAAAAAAAAAAAAAAAAAACGAAAACAAAACAAAACAAGCAAAACAAAAGAAAAAAAAGAAAAAAGATGCAGCAGCTCCACCACCAGTACCACCCTGTGGTCCAAATTCCCTCACTCCCTCACACACTTTCTTTTGTTACTTTTTCATGTTCCAACTATAATTCATCTCTCATTCAGTCACTCCAACCCTCACACCCCTACCCAACTGAACTGATCATTCATTAATATCTTATTTTGCAACACACTTTTTTCCAACTTCTTCTCTCACTTTTTTGTTAGGAGTAAGACCATCATCATGAGTCTTGGTAAGGCTGATGGGAATTACCAGAGGATGGAGAAGCAACAGAAGGCGGTGAAGAAGGAGGCGATGATGGAGTCTTCTGATGAGGAATTTGAGAGTTTGGAGGAGGAGAAGAGGCAAAAAGGGGTGGTGGGTAGTGTTGGTTTTGGAAATAATGGAAAGAAAGGTGGGAGTACGGCTGGGAATGGAATGAAGTGTTGTCAAGCTGAGAAGTGCACAGCTGATTTGAGTGATGCTAAGCCATACCATAGGAGGCACAAGGTGTGTGAGCAACATGCTAAGGCCCAGGTTGTGCTTGTGGGTGGGATTAGGCAAAGGTTTTGTCAACAATGCAGCAGGTTTGGGGGGTTTTTTTCTTTTCATTTGTGATGAATTTCATGGTGTTTTGTCTTTGTTGTTGTTGCTGCTGAATTCCTTCATGGGTGGGATAATTCATAATTGTTGTTCAATTGGGTCACTTTTGTTCAATTGTGTCACTTTTGTTCAATTGTGTTGGAATTTGAGGCCTCCTAAAAAAAAGAGCTTGTCTTTTTGTTTATTGCCTTGTTAGTTTTTTATTTTTTGGATTTAAAAAAAAGGAACAATAAAATTTGCGTGATTAGGTCTAAAATTTGCAAAAATTTAGAAGGCAAGTTCCCAATAGCTGATCCCAAGAAGTTTGGAATTTAAGGTTACGGTTAGTTTAGTTGTGGCTGGCACGGTTCCTTTTTAAGTTTCTAATTTAGATCTTTCTAATGCAACTCTAGCTAGGCTAATTAGAATCTTCCAAACAATCCGTTAGAACAGTTTGTTGGTATGTGTATTTTTCATTTTATATTAAAGATAACAGAATGTTCGTTTAAACTTAGGTTGTTTTACATAATATTTTACTCATGAATTTGGCACTATGGTACCTTGAGCTAATGCAGTATGATAGGGTGTAATCTGTATATATATATATATATATATTCTTGTTTAAACAACTCTTTCTCCGTTTGAATTGCATGATTATGGTCATTAACAGTTCCTTAATTTTCTGTGCTTTGATATGGTCATATATAATTATATATTGTATTGGATTTCAAAATTGCTTTGCATTTCTGTACAAAGATAAAAACTTTTTACGTTAGTTTCATAATCTATTAAACGTTAATACAGATTGACACATGCTATCTCCTAATCTTGGTACAAATATATGTTTCTGCTTTGAATAACTTATACGCTGCGTTAGTCTTCCAATGTCCAAAACCAAGAACTGGGACTTCCCCTTTTCAGTAATTGAACTATAAATTCATTGTAAATGGGAGGATATTGTGGTGCAGATTTCATGAGCTGTCAGAATTTGATGAAACAAAGAGGAGTTGCCGCAGGCGTCTGGCCGGACATAATGAGCGACGAAGGAAGAACTCTGCTGAGTCTCATGCAGAAGGGTCAAGCCGCAAGGGAATAGGTGGTAATAATCAGTTGAAGGATCTTGTTTGTGGACAGGTTGATGATAGGGGAAGAATTAAGATAACCATCCATGAAAATTCCACTTACAAGCATTTCCAGATCAGATAAGATCATCCAACTATGCCTACTCTCAACAAGCATGCTCTCTCTCTTCTGTCATAGGGTGTAATGATAATAACTTAGTGCTGTTGTGTACTGTGTAGTATGGATTTACTCAAGAAATTTATTTAGGCTGAGTACAAATGCCTGCGGCTTAGCAACTTCCATTCATGGTTCTAGAGTTGCTAATTGTAGTTGGAGGTATAGACTAGCTAGTACCTGGCTAAGCAATTTAACTTTGTATATTTTGCAAGGTTGGAATATGATTTGCATGTATTTTCCTTCCTTGGCCCTTAATTAATTGGTGCTTAATTTATCTTATCTATTATTTTCTGCTACTAGTTTGTAATGTGCTATTATGGTATGCAAAATGGATGCATTTTGGAAAGTGGGATATGCTAGAATATCTGAATACTCTATTTGTTTCTAAAGTGCATTTGGAGCATCTACGACTGTTTTAGCTACTCCATTTTCACCTCTTATATTTTTCATAGAAAGTATATATGTTTTGAATGGAATATGCTTCCTTTTCATTTGTTATTACACTGGTGCATAAGCACAATTTAATTACCTTAAAAGGGATAGGATAGGAAGGGTACTTTTAATCTTTTAGGTGGTAGTTAACGGAGTTGGTTCAGTTGGTAAAACTCGAATACTTTGCCCAAAAGACCTAGGTTTGAATCCTGCTGCCAACAATCCTCTTTGGTGGGCGATCTATAAGTCCAATGTAAGTTATCTTGTAAACATGTGGCTTGCCTTGGCCTTGGTATGGGGTAGCCCCCCTTCACCTAAACTTAAAAAAAAAAAAAAAGAAAAAAAAAAGATCATGAAGGTGGTTGGGTTCCAAGACTTGCAGGCATCAAATGTATACATTTTGAGATTTTTGCTGAGCGCACATTAAATCTTAGTTATGAAATTTGAAAGGTCCGAAGTACCTAATCATTTCCCATAAAAAAAAAAAATAATAATAATAACAGAGTACCTGATCATTGAAATCTGATTTATGGACTGTGTTAGTGCTTAAGGTTCCTAGTGAAACCCATGGTTATTAAAGGGGCCATATATAATAATAATAATAATAATATATGTATTATATATTCCTTAAAATATTTTTACAAGCACTGAACTGCACTGAAAAGGATCTGCAATGTTTGATGACCGTTTTTTTTGTTTTTTGAAAACAATGTTTGATGATCATTAATAATAGGGCTGTGTTAACGGGCATCTTTACGGTGCCCGTTAACAGCAATATTTTTATATATTTTTTTACAATAATTTTTGTTTTTATTTAAATTTATGTCAAATTTTTAATTTTTTAAATACAATATAGTGTTCTTTTTTATTTTTTTGAACAAATCTTTTTTTGTCTTTTTTTACCTTAACAAGCACCGGTGCTTGTCAACAAATCCCTTAATATTATATGTAGGGGGCCCGTGTCATGTGGGACCTGTGTTACTATGTAGGTGCACGCGGATGGGATTCCATGAATGAATGAATGAATGATGTACTAGATTTTTGTATTTTGTCGAGGTGGCGAGGAATTGTAGGTTGATAAGAAGTGATTGACATTTTTTGCTTTTGCCCATTCATATACGTTATGTTTGTCCTGGTGAGTGCCGTTTCATACACGGTGTACTCTCATCAAATGCGCTCCACTCTTTTTAGATATTCTCAATTGAGGGCCGTGGCCGTCTATTACACACACTTGTGCATAATCATGCACGCTTGCCATTTTCCCACAGAAGTCACAATTTTAGTTCTAAAAAGAAGGTATGTGTGTACGGTTGTGTTGAAGAGACATTAGTCTTCATATCACTGTGCTAGCCTACTTTTAATCGTCACACAACTCACATTACATACAAAAGTCTCACTAGGATCATTCCATTTTCTTTTCATACGTTCTTTTGCCCCCCTCTCTCTCTCTCAAAAATAAAGAACTAGCATGTATTGCATTATGATAGGTCCCAGTCCTTTTTTGGTTTCCAAACGTTTGCAAATTGCTAATACTTGTTATGTTGTCTTGTCTTAATAGCATCAATATATGTGTCAAAGAGTTTTAAAGTTCAATTGGTTGGTGATGATGCTAAGATTGTCAGCAAAGATGTTCGTCCAGACTAAGATCGTCCACGGTCGTCCCAGACCCTGAAATGACCAAGAAACACAAGAAAAAATGGTCACCGGTGTGGCACCAGCCACAATGCCTCCGATGCCAAAGTTAGAAACAAGCTTCCGAACTGGAAAAGATGAAATTACTTGTAGCCAATAGTATCTGGATTATGTGTATTTTGTTTTATGCGTACCTTTCCAGCCTCCTCTTTAGGAGTATATGTAGATGATCATTTCTAGTCATTGGTTCCATAGTAATGGTGGTGTTATTGCGGAATATGTAACGCTTGTGTTCAGTGTTAAGTTGACAGATGTGTCTTCAACGGTATCAACATTTACCACTATCTTTTGTAATAGTTTGTCTAGACGATGTTGGCATTGGGGTCGTCCATGAATATCGTCCTTAATGGACAGACGAAGACTTTTTTTTTATTGGGACCATCAGTTGGCATTTTTGATGTTTCTAACAGAGACATATAGGGTTGAAATCTTCCCACCCCCTATTGATGTATAAAAAAAAGGTTCAACTTAACAAAATGAGGTGAGAATTATAGTTATAATGGCCCACGGCTCTTCTATTATGTTTATACTTGTTGTTCTTGCCATATATATCTAGCATGCATCATTCATGATACACAAAATCCAACTGGTTATTTGTTTTCAAAAATCCTTCACATTAACTAGTAAATTATATATATATATATATATATATAAGAATAGGTTTAAGTTACACCTGATGTAATTTTATGCAATATTACATCACTCGATATTTTTTAATTAGATACAAATTTTGACAAATTTACCGTTAGATTACATTATCTTCGTATATTCTCTATACTTGCAAAATTTCAAGGTGATTAAAGATTAATAGTTATGTTATCAATAACTTGTTTAAATTCAAGTTTCTGTAGTTTAAAATAATGTATAAAATATGAGTTTATGGATTGAATGGTAAATAAAATCCAATTGACTTGAAAATGTTGACACCCCATTTTGCAACCCGCATTTAATCTCACATGGAGGGTAAAAGAGTAATTTTGCCTTGGGAATATGCATCTTGATCCTTAATCTCATTTCACTAAAATGATTTTGATGTTGTAACGATCAAATCGACTAGTCATAAGCTCTAATTGGACCATCAGATTGAAAGTTATCATCAAATCAAGTTTTAATAGTCGAGATGCATTATCACAAATTGAGCCCGACTATATGTGATTATGAACAATTAATTCCAATTGGTTATAATTATAATCAATTTGAGATTAATAATGTGTCATAATTTGATTGGTTATGACTACATTTTATGGTGAGGTTGCATACACTTAATTAATTAGATAGTTAAACATTAATTATTTAATGAGTAATTTGTGCAATTATCTTTTAATTAGAATAAATTTGGAACCAATTAAGTCTGAAATTGGGGTGATTAGAGCCATTTAATGTTAATTGGAAGCTAATATGGGACCTATTAATGTTAATTGTACTGAAACCATTTTCTAACAAATGACCTCTGTTCACCATTTTATCAATATCTCTCAGAATATTTTGAATCTGTGAATGAGGTTAATTTTCCCAGAAACTAGACATCCGGGGCTTCAATTTGAGTATAAGAATGAGACAATTCCGATCAGAATTGAGTTAGATATGATTTTTTGAAATTGGCTCTACAGTTTGTTACAGCAACTACGGGAAAACCAAATTTTGGCTTGCTCTTCACTCCCACGAATCTCTCCATTTAATGCACCAGATTTTCCCCAAAGTTAAAATGAGGTCTAAGTTCATGATTCTTTGTCAACCCTCATTAAATAATCTTCCATTCATATTTCCTCCACCACTACTATATAAACCCTCCCTCTCCTTCATTTCAAGACATACATAAAACCCCCCTCTCTTCTCCTCTCTTGACTTCTAGTGAAGTTGAGTAGTCTTGTCATATCTTGGTCTTCTTGAGACTCAAGGTATTGAGTAAGACTCACTTTCCCTCTTCTAACTCTTCTTTACCTCCACCTTTGGGACCTCCATCAATAGTCTCCTCTTTCACCATATGGATTTTGCATGAAGGTATAATCCATTTCCCTAATTTGTTTTTATGTTGCCATAATGAGAATTTAAGATTAAAAGCATGATAGTAATTATTTAAATTCCCTTGAATATGTTTGAATGCTGTTCATTATTTTTATATGTTCTTTACATGTTCTTGGTTGTTCATCACATGTTCATGCATAACACTAGTTTTAATCTTAAATCCACATCAAAAATATGAAAAACATGTTTGTTTAACAATTCTTTCAAATCCTTGAATCTAGGATATCACCATCCACACATATTCACTAGAATTTATTTTTCAATCCAAATGCAATGCTTAATAAATTGAATTAGAGTTTATCACATGCACATATATTAAATTCAACATGCAAATTGATTGATAACATATTGGATGATGTAATATGAATGTTGGCCACCATAGTCTAGAAGACTAGTTTCATCAGGCAAGGTGGGTGCCTAACACCTTTCCACCTTATAACATAGCTAAGGTGCATGAAATATATATAATAAAGTACTCATATATCTACATATTTAGCTTTACTTTTATGTTATTTTGTGACTGATTATATAATATCTTTGTGTTGCAGGTAACAAGGGCTTTACATGCAAAGTGGGGCTAGGTCAATTGAATCAAGCCAACTTACATCCAGCCAGACATGAATTCAAGAGAAGACCAACTCAATTAAATTTAAGTCCAATTGGAGTAAGGAATCAAAGGAAATTTGTATCAAATCCAAGTCCAATTTGGATTAGGATTTCAGCTTGCACATCAGTTAGTATTTTTGCATAACTTTCAACTCAAATGTCCAATTGAGATGATTCAAGTTGGGCTGATAACTTAAAGGGCTACAACTTTGTAGTTTACCAAAAGTTTGAATTCTGATGTTAAATGGGCTAAAATAGTCGGTTAAGTAAAGCCTAAAAATCTGGGATTTTCTCCATGATGGGAATTCAACTTGTAATAGGATTCCTTAACCTATTTAAAGGCTCTTTAGGGCAAAATTCAGAGGGGGCTGAGGCTAGTGCTAGGGCTAAGGGCTGAATGTATAGAGAGTTGCGGTTACCTCTTTAGTTTTCTTCCATGACCATTAGTTTTATTTTATTTGTCTAGTTTAATATTTAGTATTTTATTTTTGTGTTTTCTTTCGATCACCATGAGTAGCTAAATTTATAACTAGGGTTAAGGATGAAGCCTTATTAAGGATTATTAATAATATTTATGTGATTTGATTTTTCCCATAATAGTTGTGTGGGGCCCGAAATGTTTAAACCATCTCGGCCCACTCCATAGCCGGCCCAGAGCCCGTGCCGAGGAGAGTTGGTAGGCCGAGGGTAAAAGGAAAAATCCCAAACCCTCCAGGGGTTCGCCGAGAATGCCCACCTCCTCGGCGAACCGACGTTAATAAAATGAAAATATCTCCCCTCCATTAAATGAGCTTCACCAACATTCTGGCTGCTTTAATGGTGAAGTGACCAGCGAGCCCAGATACCTTGGTCACTCCAACTAATAGAAAGCCTGCAAAGACGGCTGAGAACTAACATAAAGCCTGCAAAAGCAGATGATGGGACAAACCCTTATCTACAGTGACCGGATAACCGACAGATGGACGACTGAGATTAACTAAAACAATACTATATAACTAAGAGGAATCAGTAAAAAGAGGGGGGGGGGGAATATCTACCAACTCTAAGAAAAATAGATCCTCGGCCTGAGCCGAGGACAAGTATGTTTCGTAAAACACATAGTCAAAGTGATGATCATTCCCTACAAAAACACTTGGCCAAATTTCTTTGAGAATATTCCTATGAACTTCATGACATCTATTATCTGTTACAAACTTCATGTTAACCGTCATTTACTTCGATATTGCCAAGCCCTTTTTACCCACTCTCTACAAATTTTTATTGTGAAGGGTCCATTACAAATTGAGTCCCTACTAATATTTATGTGATTTGATTTTTTCCATAATAGTTGTGTGGGGCCCCAAATGTTTAAACCACCCCGGCCCACTCCATAGCCGGCCCAGAGCCCGCGCCGAGGAGAGTTGGTAGGCCGAGGGTAAAAGGAAAAATCCCAAACCCTCCAGGGGTTCGCCGAGAATGCCCACCTCCTCGGCGAACCGACGTTAATAAAATGAAAATATCTCCCCTCCATTAAATGAGCTTCACCAACATTCTGGCTGCTTTAATGGTGAAGTGACCAACGAGCCCAAATACCTTGGTCACTCCAACTAATAGAAAGCCTGCAAAGACGGCTGAGAACTAACATAAAGCCTGCAAAAGCAGATGATGGGACAAACTCTTATCTACAGTGACCGGATAACCGACAGATGGACGACTGAGATTAACTAAAACAATACTATATAACTAAGAGGAATCAGTAAAAAGAGGGGGGGGGGGAATATCTACCAACTCTAAGAAAAATAGATCCTCGGCCTGAGCCGAGGACAAGTATGTTTCGTAAAACACATAGTCAAAGTGATGATCATTCCCTACAAAAACACTTGGCCAAATTTCTTTGAGAATATTCCTATGAACTTCATGACATCTATTATCTGTTACAAACTTCATGTTAACCGTCATTTACTTCGATATTGCCAAGCCCTTTTTACCCACCTTCTACAAATTTTTATTGTGAAGGGTCCATTACAAATTGAGTCCCTACAAGTTGTTTTTTAATGATTTAAATTGTTCTTGCTTCATATCAATTGACTAAGATGAGATTCTAGATATGAGTTCAATTATGTTTTTCTCATGATTTAGGATTTGTTTTAATTAATTGAATGCTTAGGTTATTAATTCTTGATTATAAAATTGGATATCGTTTGTGATTTGTTTGTCAATGGATACAATTTATGATTTGATTTTTAGAATTGGATATATCTTGTGATTTGTCTGGCTACGAATACAATTGATGATTTGATTTTATACTTAAAAAGCAAAGAAGAACATGCTTTTGATTTTTAAAATAAGGATTTTAATGAGAATAATTTCCATGATAGCAAGATTGATTTCTAGATTATCATGTAGTGGTTGGAAAAAATTAATGATCATAAATATATGCTGATATGAATTAATAAGATGAATTTCAAAACCTTAATTCTTTTCTATTGATTGTTTACATCTTTTTATTGCTTTATATCTTTTGCTTAGTTTAACTATTTGCTTAATTTTATTATTTGCTTAGTTTATTTAATTTCAAAACAACCAATTTTTATTAAACTAGATTAGGATTAATTTGGTTAAGGTTTAATTAATTTTTCTATGTTCATTCAAGTCCCTGTAGGTTCAACCTCATTCTTGTCAAACCATGCTTCGGTACGGTTCGTACACTTGCGAGTATTTTAAAATTTCACAACAATAGCCTCCAAACTTAGATCAAGGGTTAGTAGATCAAGTGCTTATCCATGTAATTTTCAATTTCTAGATTGTAATTAGGAAACAAAGTTATGTACTTTATCTTAGATTGTATCTAGGACCAAAGCCATGTAATTTTCCTATAATCAATGTAAATTCAATTGCAAATTAATAAAATGAGAAATTTTTCAATTTTGATTTTTTTATTTACTCTAATAATTAAATAAGTGGCAACTCTATTATAAAACCTTTAATCTAAAAGGGAAAAAATAGCTAGTCGAACCTCCATTTTGAGAGGCAATAACATGACTCTACCTATTTATGTGGGTTTGGCCCAACATCATAAAAAAGGAGGCAGGGGTTGAAGGCGCGGTCTCTCACAGAAAATTGGCATGAATGTTAAAAATATATAGAATATGTAATTCAACGGTGGAATTTTCAAAATATGAATTATATAACAGGTTATTGGATGATGTAACATTACTTGGAATTACACAAAGTGTAACTAGAACCTCATATATATATATATATATATAAATGATCATGATAGTTAAAGGAGTAATTATTCAATATTCTGAAAATATAGTGATGTGTGATACTCTCTTAGGGCCTCATCTTACATGAATAGTAGGTGGGTGGAATCTACCATTTGTGAATATCATCTTTGTTACATAGCATCATCATCATAGCATCCATATCATGGTGCATGCAGCACAACATGGTGACATTGGAGTTTAAGGCCTCGTTTGATATGCGAGTTCAAATACATGTTTTCAGTTTTTAAACAGTATTACACGTATTTCTATACACTTTTTCTCCTACACATATTTCCAAAAAAACTAAAAACTATTGTTTAAACACACATACCAAATGGGCCCTAAAATAGGCAAAATGGACAGGAAAATGTCCAATCATGAGAAATTCTAACTTTTATCATTTAATATTATGGTAAAGCAAATTAAAATGAAGAAGCAAGACCGAAGCAGCACAGTCAAGCTAATGTATAGGATGTGGTTCTCACACAAAGAGAGAGAGAGAGAGAGAGAGAGAGAGAGAGATATCTTTTTTTTCACCTAAATATTATTTAGTTCCTACATTTTAAGATTATTTTCAATTTAATCTTTATATTTTGGTAGTAGTTAATTTAATACATGTTATTTTAAACTTGTAGTCAATTTAGTCCCTACCGTCTGCTTACTAATGAAAATTGATTACAAGTTAAAAATAACAAAGACTAAATTGGTTGTTACCAAAATATAGGGGTTAAATTGATAATAATCTTAAAATGTAAAAACTAAAATGGTATTTTCACTAGATCTTTCATTTCATGTATTCTTTAGTGTTCATTTTAATGAAGGTGTGTAATCAAATTGGCTTCAATAGCGGTGGGATGAGTGTCAAGTTTTTAATAAATGACCGTTTGAGAGTATGTTTGGACAAATATGGTTTGTGTTTAGTGTTTTTTTGCGCGGTAGACGATACAATGTAGATACCTGTTCAAAACTAGACATGCGTTCGAATCATAACATATCCCGTGCAAAAAGACACTCGATACAAGCTTCACCCTTGTTTGGACAAAATTGTCATATCATGACAAGCTACTCTGATGTTATTTCAACATTAAATATACTTGCTGCATCAACTAAAGCTACACGTCTTTCTCCAAAAAAAAAAAGTTAAAGCTACACGTCTCCTTAGTTTAGCTACGCGTCTCCTTTTAAAATTTCTCTATAAAAAAGGTCCCCTTCTTAAATTTATTTTATAATACACACGTATTTATTAAAAATTTTGAAGGTTGGGTAAAAAAAAAAAAAAAAGAAGTTGCCACCCTCAAATTTCAAATTTATTTTATAGGAGAAATATTCATTAAACTTTTTAAAGGTTAGGGCAAAAAGGAAAAAAAAAAGAGTTTGGCCCCCTAAAAAAATTGAATTGACCTAACAGTACCCAAAAGAGAATTGATTGGTTTGGTCAAGTGGCTATAGAGACAAGGTGTTTTCTATTTTTATTTTTAGTTTCATTTTTATGGTGAAATTTGCTCTTGCATCTGTTTAAGTTTTAATCCTTCATGACTTTGTGGATTAATTCATTGGAATTTTTTTAATTTTCTTTTGGTAGATCAATTGAGAATTTATATTGAAAATAAATTTTCTAAGAATTTCACTACACAAATTATAATATATTCCATAGAAAATCATTGTCCAGATTAAGTTTGATAGTTGATGCTAATTTTTTGTGTGGATATTTTTGTAAATTTTCATATCAAACTAGACAATTTTTATATATTTATTAGACTTTAGAAAAAGGATAAATTTTCTTAAACATTTATCTTGTAAATAAATAAATAAATAAATAAATAAATAAATATATATATATATATATTTTATGAGTTATAAAATACTCTAGAACCTTAAACAGTTAAACTTTCTCATTAAAAAAAGAAATCAATAAGTATCGGTTAAGATACAAGCTCTTGAGTTTGACACAGACTCACGGTGTTATTATGCTTTAACACTAGTGGCAATTGTTTTTTTTTTTTAAAGAAACATAGTGGCAATTAGCGTATCACACCATCACTGTGTTTTTACATTTTATAACAGTGGTTAAGACTGAATAGGGGTAAGCCCATTAGCCTAAAGTGTAAGTCTTTTTTTTTTTTTTGTTTTTTTTTTTTTTTTGGTTTGAGAATCCCAAAGTGTAAGTCTTAGCTCTTAATAAGAAAATAGATTTTGGTATTGACAAGTTTAAAAAAATAAATTATTATCTATGATCTGGGTTGGGGTTCCTCATTTCAATTGTCTGCAAATATGGGTGCATGGGCCCTCGTGGATTACGACGTGAACAGCTGGATTTTCTTTGCCGACTGCAAAAATAAAACTTAGGTTGGAGACAATTTCAAGCCCAAACATTGCGATGTGGGCTGTATGATCAATATGACCCCACACTTCACCTAATTTCTTGAATCATTTCCTCGCCCATGTCAGGCCCATTCAACGTTTTGAGTTACAAAATTTGAGGTAATTTAGGGCCGTTTTGTAAAAAAGTTTTAGTAACGTTGTTTGTATTTTTTAAAAATATATATAGATGAAAAAGTGTGTGAAAATACGTGCGATATTGTTTAAACATTGAAAACTGTTGTTTAAACAACAGTAATAAACAGATCTTTAATTAAGAGTCAAAACTGAAAAAGAAAAATGTGAGGTAATTTCCTCTCATCCTATAAATAAAAGTCCACAAAAATTAAAATAAAATAAAGCTGTTCTTATTACTAATTTTTTTTTTTCAGGTTTTTAAAAATTTGGTGTTTTAAAAAACTGCACAAATAGAAAAAAAAAAAAAAAAGTTTAGAGAAGCTGTAGTAATGAGATGCCAAACGCTCAAATTCATCTTATATGGTTTTGTTTTGTTTAGTTTTGTTTTGGTTTTTTTTTTACTTTCTATCGCTGCTTCATACGTGGATTTAGTACAATCATGACACCAATCACTGATTGTATGAAGCAAGGCGAATTCCTCTCACCCAAGTCTTGACACATGAACCCCAAGGAGGAAACCTAGCTGACCCGAGGATGTATTGGGTTGGAAGTTGGAAATCGAGAAGAAAGATTATACCTCAAATGGTCAGATATAGCTTATTGAGCACTAGGAATAATCTGAGAAATGGGAAAGGCCTTGCTGCTAATTGTTCTGAGTTGGTTACGTCTAAACCAAAGAATCCAGGTTGTCTCATATAATTGCTTGATTGCCAAAAAACCCAAGCTTAAATAATATTATCAACTTGCTATTTTCTAGGCCAAACTTGAGTATTATGTTGTTCAGTTTGGTCATCCTTTAATTATTTTGGCTTGTTTCTCAAAAAAAAAAAAAAAAAAAAAAATGGCTTGCTCTTATATTTGCTAGGAACTTTGTAACATAAATGATTGACATTTTTTAGTGTTTCCAACAGAGACATCTAAGATTTAAATTCCTCTACCCCAACAATTGAATTATTAAAAAAAAAAAAATCTACAATTTACAATGAGCCTTGGTACAGTTGACGCTTAAGAATTCTAATAGAGATGTTTAGGTTTGATCTCTTACCCCCAATTTAATGTAGCCTAAAAAGAAAGTTACTAATCATTATTTTAGTGTATATTCTAATTATTTTTTAGAATCAAGTCATTGGAAATATTGAACTTCAAGTTCTATAGGGATTAATGGTTATACTTAAACTAAATTGAGTAAAGAACTAAATTTAGATTGGCAATTTTATTGACTCGAGAACTAAATTTGAGGAAATTAGTAATTGAAGACGACTCAAAGATTTGTATAGATATTATTAACAGAGCTCCGAAAAAGGAAAGACCTATCTTTGTTTCTTGGGAAGCTGTAAGCATAGTAGAAGATTCTTTGGACTTCTCTTGGATAAATCGTGAAGCTAATATGGCAGCTCATTGCTTAAGCAAATAGGGTCTTAACAATAGGTGGTAGGTGTTTGTTAATGAATCATCCTTACTTGATCAGTTTGTGGATGTGATCAAGAAGGATGATTTGAATTGTATTTTGTAATGTTGTTTTTTATCTAATGAAGTTTGCCCGGCCTTTGTTAAAAAAAATGGTTATGCTCAAACTTTGATTGGTTTTATGGGTTCAACCAACTTTTTTTTTGTTTGTTTGTTTACTAAGCAGCTTGAATTAAGCTTTGGTCAGTGGTGACTACAGTGAGGGTGAGCAATCGAGTTATATCGAATATTAAAAGGCAATTGCCAGACAAGCTCGATTAAAAATAGTTCAATTGATTCAAGTCAACTTAAAGACGTTTTTTTTTTTTTTTTTTTTGGGCTTTAGCTCCATCTATCCTGATTATAGCTTTTTTTTTTTTTTTTTATTACTCTAATCAAATACAAAGATAGGATTTGATGTTGGCTTTCAGTAACCTCAACTTGTAGAGTTTTTTTTTTTTTTTTTTACTCAAAAAAAAAAAAAAAAAACCTAGTAAAGTTTTTTGTCGCCCAATAAAATATCTGAGAATTGAACTCCCCTTATATAAAAAAACCAATTAGTTTCTAAACTTGATAATAAAAAACAATCATTATTAAGTAGGATCTCTAGATTTTAAATTCTGTCGTGTCTAAAAAACAAATATGGTTTGATATTACATTTTAGAGCATTCCCATAAAAAATTCTAAATTTTTTAGTATTTAACACTTCAAAAATCTACTTTATTATTATACCATCTCACTTTAAAATACATCAAACATCAAAACTTCTATATTTTTTACCATTCCATTTAAATAATATAAACTACTCATTAAAATAATAATAAAACAACTACACACAAACAACCAGCCAACCCCCTCAACCAACGTGAGAATAAAAAACTGTTTTTTTTTTACAATTCAGGCTATAGTGAGCTTGTATTAATACATTAATACAAGCTTACTGTAGTAATATGCCAAATATTTTACCATGTGAAAGTTTTGATAGAGTTGTTTTTTTGGTGTTTTGATGCTAAAATTTAGCATATACTCTTAACATCCTTAATGGGAATGCTCTTAATACAAATACTATTTGTGGTCCCGATCAAGCAGTACTATGTAAATATATAATTAAAAAAAAAAAAAATTGTTTACAAAACGTTCTCAGTTCTTGATATGGATCTCTATTCAAGCTGTGATTGACCTGTCAATGGTAGAATAATGAGGATACATGTAATGTGATTGTAGACATTCAACCAAAATATATATACATCAGATTTAAAATCAGACTCACGTATATAATTAACACATGTTAGTAAGATGATTTAAAAATTTTCATTATGGGGGTAACAAAGAAAAATTTTTATAGGTCGTGAAAGATCTAATAGATGAAGTTTCTAAAAAATTGTTCTCCAGTTATAAAATTTTTTTTTTATAATGTTTTTTAAGCTTTTTTTTTAATAGAAACTGATGACTACTTTCAAAAATAAAATACCAAACATGCAAGATTTCAAGAACTGTGTCAAGATTAGGAATTGACATATTTGTAAATAATTTAAAGTCTCTCATTGAATCCTCATAACCCCCTAAACCTTTTTCTCCCCCTTGTTAAGATTTTAGTGTTGCCTAATTTCATGACTTTGGCTGTCATAAAATTTAAAGATTTTGATGTATTTTATTCATTGTAAAAGTCTGGTCAAAATTGCCTTGAAGCTACTTAAAGAAGTGTTGATAGAAGATTCCACTTGGACAGAAGTGGAGTAGTTCAAGCAAAATGAAACTTACTTAAATCAACTCGAGACTTAGTGTACCTCACTCGAGACTCGCTTAAGCGAGATTGAGGAAGCATGTTTTCCTGATTATGTTTTTAACTAGGTTTTGTTCTGCCTCTTTAAACCTATCTTGTACAACTATAAAATACTTGCTTTGCATTATATTTTTTTGTGGAGAAAGGGTGGTTACATCTTGTGCTTTTCAAAAAGAAAACATTGTTCTTTTTCTCCTTTTACACGTAGAAAAATATTTGTTATGTACCATTCATCTTGTGATCCCAAAGAGAGTGAATTGCGCATGCAAGCATAATTGCATTACAAGAAGTAAAAATATTGCAAAAGCTATGGGTTTCACATGGGCTTAGCATGGCAGCATGCGGTGGGTTTCTCATGGGTATGTTTGGCCAAGCTTCGTGCTTTGTAGGTGCAAGCGTGTTTGGGGTTTCAAGCAAACGACTTGGGTCGCGGTTGTGCTTGTGGGTGTTCTATGGTGGATGTGGTTAGTTTCCGAGTCTGTTTGGATTCCAGGAAAATCCCAATTGGATTGAATTATTTTATTTTTAGGGTGAGATTGAATTTTTTTTTGATGAGGTAATTCTTATAAGTCAAAAATTTGAATGAAACATGACATTATTGCATCACATTCTTAGAGATGTGAATGTTGATAATATACTCCTATTGGATTTCTCAAACAAAGCACCACATAATTATTATGTGTTAAGTTTAAATGTAATTTTTGTTAAGGAATTCATATTCAATACCCTATTTCTATTAAGTTGTAAGTTCAGTGTCTAGATTTAGGTTTGAAGATGCACATTGAAGACATAAGTAACGACTCAAGAATCTGCTCAGAAGCTGAAGGTTTTGTTGCCTTGATTGCAAGCCAACCTATCGAGCCTCGTGTGAATTAATTTCTCAGTTTGCAACTGATGATGACCATGGTAGGAATCCGTGCACTAGGATTCCATGACATATCCAAGGTCATATTAAGTAATCATAAAAATAAGGAGAATACTCAGTGAAGATGGGATCTTGCGGCAACGTCTATGTGTCAAGGGTTTGTACCAAGTCTCCCACACTGTATTGAAGATCAAGGAGTGTCTCAAGTGAAGTTGTTGTACCAAGAACTTACATCAATCAAGTTGTTGTAGTGTTGGACACAGATTGAGTATTCGTGTGTGGAAGAGATCCACAAGTAAAAGAGTCCAACTGAGTTGAAGCTGCATGTAGTTATGTAATTAAGTTTCTATTATAAGTACTAAGTAGCAAAACTAGGATTTGGGATATTCTTGTACTTGCATTATAATAAACTTCCATTCTATTTACTATTTAGTAGATTTTTTTAGTTTGGTGGTAATCTATAAGCCATCTGTAGGGTTTTTCTAGTTAGGGTTTTCGCTTCATAACCATATCGCTTGTGTTAAAATTTATTTTTCGCTGCTCTTTATTGTTACAATATGGTTGCCATAATCAGATGTTAAATTGTATCATTGCATAATTGAATAATAAATTAATTTGGGTAATTTATTAAAATCAACCAAGGTCTATATTTCCCAACATTATGTATAAATACCTATGCCAAAAATTTGTTTTACATAGACATGTTAAGGCAACTATATTAAAAAAAAGAAAAAGAAAAAGAAAATAAAAGGAGAACTTTTTGCAAAGAAAATTCCCATCCATGTAGACATTCTACCACAATTGTGTCCCTTTTCTTCTAGTATGTTTGGGATGGGGTTGAATAAAATTGAATGAAATTGAACAAGATTTTTTTTTTTTCAAAAATTTTGTATGCATTACCCTATTTCGAAGTTTAATAAGAGTTTTTTTTTTTTTTAATTTTAATTTTCTTTATTTATTAGTATTATTTTTATGAGAATCCTAATATTTTTTTATGAGAATCTTAATATGAGTGAATAGAATGGACAACAGAGAAAGCCCGTTAGATTCTATTGCTTTCTAAGCATTCCTTCCAAAAGTGGGAGAAACTCTTATTCCTTTATAGAAATGGGGAAAAACCGATTTTACCATTAGTTTGAGAAAAAAACAATTAAAAGGTGAAGGGTACAATAGTAAAACTTTATATATTTACTTTCCGTTCATTCTTTTTTGTGTAGAGAAAATATATGGTATTCCTTAGACTCTTACATCACATAGCTTTATACTTTAATTGACATTTATTAATGTTTTTAATATAGACATTTAGGGTCTGTTTGGATATAGTTAATAGTTGAAAATTGAAAATACTGTAATAAAATAAATTTTAAATGTGTGAATAGTACAGTGAGACCAATTTTTAATGAAAAAATTGCTGAAAAGTGAAGTTTGTAAGTTCCATGAACAGTGCACGGGACCTACTAGTGTGCACTGTTCACACTCCAAAGTCAACAATCATGACTTGAAAAAAAAAAAAAAAAATGCAAAAAAGGCCAACGCAGCTCATAAACGCTGAATCCAAACACCACTTTAAGGTTTAAATTTATCTTTGCCAACTATCAAATTATTAAAATATAATAAAAAACATAGATTATTGCAATCAGGTACAAGCATAAAAATTTATAAAATTTATCATCTTCCAATAATTGAATTTTCAAAAAAAAAAAAAAATAGACTTTTGCAATTAGGCTCAACCATAGGAATTCATGAAGGAGGCATAAGCTTTAGGACATAGATAAACAAAAACAACATCAAAGCCAACCTAAAACGTAACATCTTCAAATCCCTGATTCCATGCAAATGCTAAACCCTTTTGTTGTTGTTTTATATTTTATTTTATTTTATTTTTTGAGATAGAAATCATATGTTAGACGAATATAAGTGTATAAATGTATGAACCCCTCTTCAGAATACTTAAACTTCAGCTTTTATCTTCACCTTATAAGAACTTATATTTGTAAAGTGACCATCATGTAAATGGTGTGCGGTTGTTAAACCTTCTTCTTGTTGATTACAATTAATTGTAGATAATAATTTTAGGTCAAATGGCATCTTCTCGTAAACTTTAAAATGTAATTGTGTTGTGTATTAGGAATGATTCCAAGAACACAAAACACACCGATATAGGCTCGCCAATTATCAGAAAAAAAAAAAACGTTTAATGTGGTGAATTTTGTGTATGGGATACAAAAGTGGAAAATCAATGCCAAAAATTAAGTAGTTTATGTGTGAGGAAATTGAAATGACAAAAAAGGGCAAAGAGGGACAGAGGAAGCTACCATGTGCTGCTTTTTCTTGACCCTTTTGCCGTAACTTCCGATTTCTCCATTCCCAGAGCTACCACACCTTTTACTATTATTTTTACTTAAATATATATATATATATATATATGCGAGCCACCCCAAAATCCCATCTTGTTTTTCTTCTTCTTCTTCGTTTCTCTCTCTCTCCAACAAAAACACACGCACCGAAAGAAAGAGAAAAAAACAAAGTTGTGTGTTTGTGTGTGTGTTAGTATCAATGCCTGCACAGAAGCGTTGTTTGTCAGAAAATCTGGACGATGAGGAGCAACATCAGCATCATGCCAAGCAATCACGACCGCATCCTCAATCACTAGTAGATGATGAAGTTATTGTTGATGTTGATGATGATGACGAGGATGATGAAGCAGGACAACATCTAGAACTACAACCTCAAGACCAACAAGTAAAAGAAGAAGACGATGAAGATGAAGAAGGAGGAGGAGGAAAAGAAGAAGAAGAAGATGGTGATGGTGATGGTGATGATGATGAAGCAGAAGATAAGCAAACTGTGAAACAACAGCAGCAACAAGAGAAAGAAAAAGAAGAAAATGAAGAAGAAGAAGAAGAAGAAGATGCAGAAGCAGAGGGTTACGTATCTTAACTCTTTCTCCCTCTCTCTCTCTCTCTAGAAATACCATTTGGTCTGTTGCAAAATCGATTTTTGTCATCTGGGTCTTGCTTTGTTTTCACGATTAGCTCAAGCTATTGCCTTTATTTTCCCAGATTCTCAGGGAAGCCCATCTTCTACCTTACAAGAAAAACCCGAGTACTTTCTCTCTCTATCTCATTGCTTTAATTTTCAACTGTTTCTCGTTCACTGTTTTGATTCCTATTGCCATCGTGTATGTCTGTTTTTGGGTACTGCTTAAAGGGTTATTTGGATGCTTATTGCTTTAACCATTGATGGCTTTTCTTCTTGTTAATGGGCATAACTACAATGTATTTCGATGAACGCCGATTGCCGTTGAACTAGAATGTGTTTCGATGAACGCGATTGCCGTTGAATTTGGCACTGTTCTTTTTGTTTTTGTCCTGCTCGGGTATATTGTTGCATGCTGCGATCTGTATCTTGCTTGTGTACTTTGACCAATCTCAAATCTGGGAATATGTAAAGGAGTTTAAGTTAATCTGTTATAGTTACAACTTTTATGTTTTTGAATCCTCGTACTATTAGATTGATGTCCTTTTTCTTTTTATTCATTAAAGGAAAAAAAAAAAAAAAATGCTTGAACGTCAATAAGCATATGCTTGTAACCAACTTGTCTGAAACACTTCCATGCCATCGACTGGTTTATTGGGCTAATTTGGAGTTATTCAAAGTTCACATCATCTTGGGAAATGAGTTGTATAACATCACTACTATCTTTGGTAGTTACAACAAATAGGACCTTTTGCATTGAATTGCAATTGCGAAGTCTTTAGGATGCATGACATCAAAGTTTTTATTTTTTACCTTATCTGCTACAGTTACAAATCTGTGTTTCTTCCTTCTCACTTTTCTTATAGTCTCGTATGATGTGCTGTTTGACTTGGCACTTTCTCATGCTGATTATGGTCTCAAGTTCTTAATTATGATGATAGATGGGTGGTTTCTTTAAGCTACACATGTTGTTATTGCATTCATTGTTCAAGCAACTTGTCTAACTTTGAAAGTGAAAACAAGCATCACCACTCTTTTATCTTTGATACTCTTTTGTCTTTGATTTTAGATCCTTTTGAGCTCCCTTGTTAAATGGACTGATGGACAGTTTCTGATGTAGAGCTTGCTTCTCAAAGTTTTAAGGCTCTGATTTGTGATTGGTGGAGGGTTTAATTCTTCTTGATATTTTTTGATAGGAGGATTATTTTAAATTAAAAAAAAAAAAAATAATAATAACATGACTGGGCCCAAAGGTTAGTAAATTAAGCTCAATGCAAACCCCAAGAAAGAGTTGATTTAAGCAAGGATGGAGTTGGTGAATACATCTTTACAGTTATTCCTGATAATGTTCACATAAAAATTGGAATGGAAGCAAGTATTAGGAAGTTCTTCCAAGTTTAATTTATGATTTAATTGCTGGTTTGAAATTTGGATCCATGGTAAGCTCATTAGAATTTTTTTTTTTGATATTCTATAACCATAGCTGTTGACAATCTTCTACGCATTGCAGTCAATTAAGTACTAAAAATGTCAACATAGAAGCTAACCTTAAGACCAGAACTTGAGAATTTTATCTAGATACACACCATAGAAGGCTGACATAAGGAAACTTTTCAACAAAGATTAAGATAACTGTTTCCTCTTTTTAGAAACTTAGGGGCTCTATTGAGAAAGAGCTGGGAGAAGATGAAGATCCTTTCAAAAGAGCAATTTAGAATGTCTGGATGAAGGACCAGGGGGCTGGTAACAGTGGTAGCATTCAACACTACATTATCACAAAACCATTGATTTTCAGGCCTTTAGAAGCTTATATACATCAGATACGTATATGAACATCAAATCAAAAATCAACCATAAAAATTTCTTTAGAGAAAGGTTACTTTGTTTCTGTATTTAAGGGTTACAGCTAAGAGAGTTACATGTGGTCTTACTTCAATAATGCTTCTGTATAACTGTATACTCTAATCAACAAGTAGCTTGTATAAATTCTGCATTCAGCATGTATTGGTGAGTGACTAAGTGCAAAGTAATTTAATATTTTGGTTTCTGCTGCAGATTTGTCTTTGTGCAACTGACAGACATTCGTAAAGATGTGCAGTGTCCTATTTGTCTCGGTATGGTTTATTTTGAACATTGTGTGATCAATTTTTTTTTAACAATATTTATCTGGTGTGTGTTTTCAAATAACACTAGATACAATTTATAAAGCTGGGCACTTGTGCCCAAAGAAAGGTTTGTGTATGGAAATACAAAAATTGTAAAATGAGGAGGGAATATCTAATCAAACTTGTTTAAGAAATATCACTTAGCAATTGGTCGTGTTATCATTTTCTTCTGTTTGTTGATCTTGTATGTCATTGTTACTTGAATCAGAACTTAGGAATTGTAGTTGAAAGGAGCAATCGATCTATAACAATTATAACTGTGTCAAACTTTTCTGGTTGCAATATTGCATGTTGAGAGCAATATTGTCATGTTGAGGCTGCTAGTTGTTGCAGTGTCATGCTTACTCAGCTTGATAGGTATTCTCTCTGATGTAGAGAATAAGCTGTGAATCTATTTTATTAGCATTAACAACGTCAATAGTGAAAGTTACAGACTTACACATGAAGCCAACAACCACTTGTTCAGATCCTACTTGAGGGGCCACTTTGCAAAGGACAAATTCAGGCCACAATGTGCTTCAAGTGCCATATAGAATGGTGGGTGACCATATGCTGCCTGCCACCTGGTTCATCCAATTGGTCTGGAATGGAACCATTCATCCAGCGAACCACGCATTTACTGGTCAGGGCAGGGATGATCTCCATTCAAAAGCACTAGCTGAAAAATCTCAAGTTGAATGCAGAAGTGTTTTTATGTGTATCTTAAACTCAAACCAAAATTAACTTGAGCATGGAATGCTGTGGTTCTGTTTACATGTGAATGAGGGACAGGCCAATTAGGGTGTGACTTGGGGTAGTGAGAAAGAACGTGATGACTAATGATTTAGCAAAGACATGGCCTTGACAGAACAAAAATGATGGACGTCCGTGTAACTAACTGCAGATTGTTAGAATATGACTTACTCTATGTCGGTTACATGTAATGATGAACTAAATCTAATTTATACACCATTTTGGTTGAAGTTCTTTTTGCACTTATTTTCCTTCTACCTCCACCCTCCAATTGACTTTTTGTTGGATCCTTACGCTTTTTGTACTCTAGTTATATGCTTAGGTTAATCTTCGCAGAAGAAAACTATTTTTTTTCTTTCCTCCTACTTCTATTTTATTTTTGATAGGTCAATAACTTATGTGCCCCATGCGACTTGAATTGGCAACCTCACTCACCACCCATTTTTATAGGGGGTGGAGGTGCAATTTTACCCAAGGGCTATTGGCCTTTCCTCCTGTCCCTTATGCTACCTTGTGTTGTGATTTTAAATAGTAAAATTGTATTGCCAATCAGAGAGGGGTGCACCCAAGTGCATGGGAAGCATACATAGGAGACATCCCAGAAAGAAAAATGGTACTTTAATTAGTCCTTGAAGCAATAGTCATCCAAAATATTGAGAAAGTGTTTGGTGGGTCTTCCTACATGAGCAGTATACAAGGGAGACTTCCAAAGCCTAAGTTATCTGAAAACAGTCTTGAAAAATAGACTGATGATTAACAAACAAATGTCTCTCATTTTCCTGGAGAGGAATTAACAAACATATATTTCTCATTTTCCTGGAGTGGAACTTTTCAAGGAGACCTTTATCATAAAAAGAAAAAGAAAAGAAAACTTTCTTCTAAAAAAAATTTGCTAGTTTTAGTTAATTAATTTAAGATGCAGGAACTTCAACTCCAGGTACTTAAAATATGTGAGGAATTTCTGTTCAATCTTTGAGAAAAAGTCCTTTTACTTAAACAGCTTGCCGATGATTGAATGTCAGAGTTGTCAATCAAAAACCAGGGAAGTCATGCCCTGTTGGAAGAAGCAGGGGGATTGGGAATGAAGGGGTTTGGAGCTGTTTGGTAGCATCTGACAATTCTTTTAAATTTTGCACTGAACTCATGAGAAAAATTGTGAATAATTTTGGTACTAAGGCTTGGTTGTTGTTGTTGTATATATAAAGAGAATCAAGTCTACTGATATTCACTTTTCCTAGAGAAAATCAAATGTTATCTTGTGAGGGAAGGGCTGGAGATTGTTCATATTGCTGTTCAAATTTCCAACTGAGGGAATGTGTTCTTGGTAGTGCTATATAGAATATATGTATGTATGTAATTTCCAACTTAGGGAATGTGCTCTCATTAATGATTGGTCATATCCGTATATGTCCATATTACTTTTTCACAATCTTGATTATTTTCTATATATATATATGTATGTATGTATGTATGTATGTGTGTGTGTGTGTGTGTGTGTGTATGCATTTGTGTATGTATGTATGTATGTATGTACAAATGGAATTCTGAGTTTGTAATGCCATCCTCCCAACCAAGTTCAAAGAGCAAACGTGATGGGATAGATTTTCTAGTTATAATTAGAAAACTGTTTGAACTTTACCATATATTTGAAAGAAAGGGAAAAAGGTGACTGAATTGAAAAAGAAAAAAGAAAAGCAAAATACATTGAGTGAGGGTTTCTGTAGGTTAAATGGGAATGCTAGTTTAATTTCACTGTTTAAGACTATTAGTATCATTTTGATTAAATCATCACTAGAGCATGGGTCTAAGAGGCCTGTGGCTGATTGGGCTTTTCTAAGCCATTATCTCTGCAGTTCATTATATCCTTGGATACCAAAATTTTCATTTTTTTTTTCCCCTAATCAATCATGATTAATTATTAATCTGGTAAAGGAAGCATTAGTTGTGTCTGTTGCCTGTACAGGGATTATTAAGAAAACACGGACTGTAATGGAATGCCTTCACCGCTTTTGCAGGGAATGCATTGACAAATCAATGCGAATGGGGTAAGTAACATTGGCCCAGTCCTGTCTCATCCTTATTTGATTCATGGTAGTACTAGCATCCTGATTTACATGTCATGTCTCTGCTCAGTTCATTTAGTGAATAGTATGTACAAATACTTTAGAGATTAAGCCAAATTTTATTACTTAAATAGATGCTTACTTTTCAGGAATAATGAGTGTCCTGCTTGCCGCACACATTGCGCCAGTCGGCGTTCTTTGAGAGATGATCCAAACTACGATGCCCTAATTGCAGCTTTATATCCAGATATTGATAAATATGAGGAGGAGGTATAGATTGATTGGTATTGCCCTTGGTTGAATGTATCTGATGGTGTTTTTCATGTCATGCGCTGACTTACTGAGTATGTGGTTTCAGGAATTGGCATTTCATGAAGAGGAGATGACACGCAATAAGCAGGTCAGAATCCTGGGTAAACATATAACTGCATTCTGCTTGCAGATGCAAGTGCATTTATTTTTAGGCTTTACTGCCTAGAGGTGAGCCCAAAGGGCTCTTCTTCAGAAAGTTTCCCTATAATATAAAAAAAAATATATGAACTTCAGGGAAAAAAAAGCCCTTATGGCAGACTCCTGTCTGGATATCTTAAATGGGGTGGATAACCATGCATATTATAAAGCAAATCTCATGATTTTTTTTGGCCTGGTATCGCCTACAATGGTAATACTCATAGAATTATGGCTTCTGACTGTGCTGAGAATTTCAGTTTTGGGACACAAGCGGTTTTCTTGTGACATGGACGTTCTACTCATTAAATTCCTTGCCTAACAATTATTATCACTACTTGACATAGTTTTTGTGTTCACCATCTCATTATGTGATTTTACTTGTAGGCATTCTTTAATAGACAAATTGCCTCCAAAAGGCCTCCTGGTGTTCCATATAGGGGATTAGTGCATATTTTTGTTATCAATATGTTGTTTTAATGCTTTGTTGAACAGATTCAAGCATCAATTGCCCAAATTTTACAGCGACAATCAGAAGCTCTAGTTAAGAGACGCCAACTAGGTAATACACCCGGCACATTTACAACTAGATCACAGCGCAACAATCGGAATACTCATTCAAGGCGACGGAACTGCCGAGGCATTGAACTTCAAGGATCTGAGGACAATGAGGATGAAAATGATAATAAAGATTCATCTTCTGCTGATGAACGAGGTACAGAACTCAGGCAGAGAAGACGCAAGAGACGGGCAGGAACCAGGTCCTCCCAGCCTTCTTCATCAGCGGCCAATTCAGATGGTGGGTGCGTTGAAAATGATTTAGAAGTCAGCAGAGAAAACAGAGGAATATCTCCTGGTCTCGTTTGGAACCCTGAAATGCTTGCTTGGGGCCGGGCTGGTACCCGGAGTCACACACGGCATGGCAATGCTAGTGGTTGCAACAGTAAGAGTGCCCAAAGCACTCGCTTGTCCAAGCTGGTTGAATATCTCCGGAGCTTAGAGGAAAAAAATGATGAGGTATAGAAGGGTCTGTTGCACTTTTTGTTTGAGTTATGAATAGTTCCATGGGTGACAAATCCAACTCAAGGATGCTAAATAATAAATCCAGCTAGTGATGAAATAAAATTTTATTAAGTCCTTGGCTTTCAGTGAGCACCTCAATGGCCTGATATGGTCCACCAGTGATTTGTGCCTGTAAGATCACATCCTCCATTATTAAACCCTCTCTATTTTTTTTTTTGGGTGCAGTTAGATATTCATCTCATGCTTCTTTCTTTGGACTTAAGAAGTATACCAAGATTGCAGCAGCCACACCTTTGCTGTCGGCCAAGTTTGTCTGTTAAAAACCTATGTGAAGTAAGATTTCTGTCTCAGTTCCTTATTCCTAGAGTAGTAAATTTTGCTTTATGATTCAATAAAACTTTTGCTACTTGGAGATGAAAATTATAATTCTTAAAATGTAGGAAATTACTTCCTTATATAAGACAAATTACTTTTTGTGAAGCTCACAAGACATGCTAATTTCATTTTTCTATAATGCATTACTGCATTAGTAATAGAACATCACTGCCAAGAAAGTAGTGATACATGTAAAGCAGGTAATATCTGACCCTACTGCTGATTTGCCTAGGCTTAGTGGGATACGTTTAGGACGTTAGCTCCAGGATGTACTTGACCTGAATACCAATCAATACAAATATAGATACAACAACCCAAAAAGAAAAAGAAAGAGGAAAAAATAGTAAGGCAATGAACAGGGTAAAAAGAAGATCGGTATGACATCCTATTGGACTGGAAAGTACCACATTGACTGATGCCTTGCCTCTATTGCATCTTTGCTTGCCCAAAAGAAAGTCATGGCTTGTAGCTCACTAAGCACAACTATGCACCTCTGAGTTTTACCTTTCTTGATTTTCAATTAGGCTCAATTATAGGAATTTTCTAATGCATATAGTCTTTAGTTATGAGTTGATGAGTCTGGTCCACATTGAGGAACCTGGACCTGCCCACTTTCTGACAAGACATGAACATGTTTAGTTTTGTCCCTTTACCACTTCTGGATGCATTCTTATATGACAAAGGTAGTGTAATTCTATTGTTTTCTCTTGGCATTATATTCAGTTCCCTCCCCAACTTTTCTGGTCCTCGTCTGATTTTGTAATGCATTTATTATGCAGTATATTGCTCGCCAGGTACCTTTGCAAGCCGAAGAAATTGAAATTCTGGCGCTAAAAGGGCAAGAAACTTCAGGTTTTAAAGCCAATCGCCTTTTGGAAGATGCAGGTGATCCAGGTCATGCTCCCATGTTGGAAGATCCGTGTCTGCACATTTTGGAAGGGCAAGAAACTTTGGGAGGGCTTAAAGCCAATTGCATTTCGAAGAAGAATCATTTGGTGAGTAAGCATTTAAACTGAAATGGGGAATATTTTCTTATGGCAGTCTGTTGAAACCAAATACTACTGTGAACTAACTCACTTATATTTATAGACTTTTCAAAAACTGCAAAGCCTTCGTATTCTCTTATGAAGAAATTACAACTCCATTTTCTATGGTTCTGTTACAAGCATACTTGACTCTGGATTCTCCTTACAAATTGATATAGAATTATTTTTGAAACAATCACAAATTATACTTCTTCTGTTCTTTCAGATTCTAGCATACCGGCGGAAGGAGACTTGGTCAAATCCATAAGATCTGCTATTGGCGTCCTGGAGAAAATTGAAAGTTACATTGCATTTGCTGTTGATAAGAGAGGTTGTAGTAGATGATAGTCAAAGAGAGAGGTCATAGGATGAATTGAACCCAATTGAAGCATTTTTTTTCCCAGTTGCATTGTTGATAATGTAAATTTTACACAGCGTGAAGTATTTACCTTAAGAATGCAAAACACAACAGCTTGTGCACCTTATTTATTATACGGTGTTTCTTTTCCGTATGTCAGAGGTTATTTGTGTTTATGAAAGTCACCATGTACTGTGTGTTGTTAAGCAAGGAGCTCTGTCTAGGGCCACCAAAATTAAATTCCAGTACGCCACAATAGCTGCATCTTATTTATTACATATATAGTGTTTCTTTTCCGTATGTCGGACGTTATTTGTGTTTATGAAAGTCATCATGTACTGTGTTGTTAAGCAAGGAGCTCTGTCTAGGGCCACCAAAATTAAATTCCAGTACGACACATACTTTTGGGACTTGTTTTTTAACTTTTGTAACTTAACCAAAAAACAGCTGTGCTAAGCAAATCTCTTTTTGAAGGCAAAAATTTTCAGAAAATATTCCCATGGAAGTGAAAAAACTCACAGCAAAAGGGGGAGCTGTGTGTGTTTGTTTTTAAGCTTGCGTTAGTGTGTTTGGATATTACTTATTTTGTTGAAATTGAAATGCTTTTTGAATAGTGAGAAATAATTTTAATATACATTTCAATTCACTTTCCCATTGCAGAAAGAATTGCATTTGAATTTTGAACGGTTTATAGATTATAAAATCAACAACACAATCATCGCTCAAAATAATGTGGAAAAGAAGATGAAGCCCAGAGGTCTAATATCCAATGCTGCAACTATATTATGTGGCGTACATGGAAAAGAAGATTTCAGTTTCTTCCATTAATTATTAATTGTTCCAATTTAATAGAATTTGCATCCTTGAATCGTTAGTACATATCTAATATCTTCTTTCTAAGGTACAACTTTACATGATTTAGTCTGAAACAATAGTACAATAGGTAACAACAGAATGATATTCCAATGCTGCAACTATATTAAACAGAATGAAATTCCAATGCTGCAAACTATGTGGGAGTACATTGACTTGTACAGACCCCCCCCCCCCTTTTTTACTGGGGTTCAAGAGTTCTTGAACACTAGTCCACCGAACAATGCAAGCACTCATCTCATATGATAAGCACTGCCCAGTTTTCGCCTTTCTTTTCTCTGGAGCACACGCAGATTTGGTGACTTTGCTATCGTTGTTTCCTTGGAAGACCTGTTACACACAATATCATGCCAGCATCAATTAATCCATAAGAAGTAGTAGTTCTTTTTTTTTTTTTTGATAATCAGAAGTAGTAGTTGGTTATTCAATATTCATACCTTAGAGGGCAGAAAGGATGATTAAAATTAGGCACTGGTCTTGCATGGGGAACCAATGTTCTTCTCAATTGTTTCAGGGCCTTCTCTTCCTCCACCTGTAAAACAGTGCCAGGAAATTTTGAGCTTTCTCATATTGACAATAAAGCATATACAATAGAATAATGCAAAAACAATTAATTACATCCATACCATCCGAGATGCCTCGCTCTCTTCTCTATATCTCTTATACATCATTTCTTTCTCTTTAATCTGCAAATAGACTTTAATGAGCACTAAAAAAAAAAACACAGACACACACACAAAACCATGTTTTCAAGCAAGCTGGTAAAATTCTTTACCTTTTCATCAAATTCAGATCTATCCACAGCCCGATGATCCACGTGATGATTAAATTCCTGAACTTCAGTGAGGGGTTTGCGCACTTTCTCTGGAACTGGGATAGGGTCCCTGCATGAAAAAAAAAAACCATGAAAAATAAAATTGACTCGTCTTCTTCCTCTACATATATTTATGCATGCAAGGTTATTGTTAAGAATTGCTGCTTACTCTTTCAATACTGGCTGCGCCTTGAAAATTCGCATCTGGGCTTCTTGCTCTTCCATCCTCCTCCTTTCTTCCATTTCCCTTTGCATTTCCTCCTCATGCCTCACCAGGCTTTCCAATTGGAAGGGTTCTGGTTTTGTACATTGCTTGGGCTCTGGTTTTGGTGGAACCTGCATAATATATGAATAAATCGTTAAATCTTCATCATTATTAATGTAATTGAAATTGAAATGAGATTGAATTAAGTTTCTGTACCACAGGATAGTCAGTGGTATAAGGGTATGGATTAGCCTTGGGAACCCTAGCTCTTTCCTCTTCAAATTGCTTCTGCATGAGTTCTGTAAAAAATCTCCTCTCTTTCTCAGCTCCTCTTTCCTGATGCCAGAAAGCCACAACAAGTTAGTCGTAACCATAACTCAATTGTCCCCCATTGACCAAAAGAATTAATAGGCACACACCTCTGTGCGGAGATGGAACGGATTTGGATTAGTGTTTCTTGGAATCGTATTGTCATGGCGAGGTTCTGAATTCAAAGAAAGCTGCAAAAGAAATAAGTTGATGAGAAACTGCAATTGATGTATTCATATTTGTTTGTAATCTGAATAGAATACAAAACCTTTCATAAAATGACTACCTTGTCAAACAAATCAAAAACAGCTGCAGGCGGTGGAATCCTCCCATTTGTTGCAAAATGAAATTCTTGAGGTATGGTCACTTGTTTCTTTGCATTGCAGAACATCCCCAACTCCCCTTTACTTTCAAAGATCTATAAAAGAATATGAAATATATTTTGTTTAGCGATACTAGGTTGTAGAATTAACCAACATAAATTGTCCATAATATAGGTGCAGAGTCATACCTTCTTATTCAAAGGCTTTGCCTTAAATTTTGGTTGTTTTTCAAGCTCTTCCTGCTCAAGTTCAAAAGAGCTTTTCACCCTGGGGGGACGGGCCCTCAATGATGTATGAAGTAAGGGGGTTTTTGGTGTAGTCAGATGAGGCTTCCATGGATTATTATTCTGTTATAAACATAAGGAGATAAGTAAACAAAACCAGGAAGTATAGTATAAAAACACAATAAATTTCACAGGAATGGGCATTAGTCTCCAAACCAAACCTGATTGGACATTTCTGTCGAAGCTACAGAAGCTGATTCTGCATTGTGATTTGCCCTAGCCATTGTCTCCAAATGAAATTCCTGCAGCAAATAAAAAATATAAGTCTGATATCTAATAGCAATTTTCTTTCTTAAAAATCCATTTCTCTCAGTCCATTACTCTGGTTTACCTGAAATTCTGGTGGCTGTGGTGCACTTCTTGGTATTGCAGGTAATGTTGGAGCCTCAAGGATCTGTAACAAAAAGGAGAATGGGGGAAAAGAGAGAGTAAACATTTGTGTAACAAGTTGACCACATCTCTGAGGAAGAGAACCACAAGGACAGTAAACAATAGAAAATTTACCTTCTTGTTCAGCGGTCGAGCTTTAAATTTTGGAATTTTAGCCATCATTTCTTCCTCAAGCTCAGCAGTACTTTTTATTCTGACTGAGCGAACCCGTTGAGCCGTTTCAAATTCAGGTTCCTTTGGTCTAGTCAGTGTGAGTTTAGGTTTCATCTGGATAATGAAAGCACCCTAAATTTAATATAGAAGGGAATTTGATATGTATAAAAAAGGACATGCACAAAATTAAGGGTGAATTTAAAGTAGGAGTCATTTACATGTGGAAGAGAACCATTGGCGTGTGGCAGTGACAAGTCTCTAGTACTTGATTGGAACTTCTTCATCATTTCTGCCATTGAAACAAATTGTTTTGGTGGTTCCCGTACATAAACCTTTTAAATTAACAACAAGGAGTCACAATGAGTTAAATCTTGAAGAATGGAAAACAATAGTAACTGTAACAGATTTTAATAAATTCATAGGATCCGGAGAAAACAGCAAACCTTTCTGTCTTCTTTATTAGCTTTATTAGCTTTTTCAGCAGTTGAAGAGAACAAGTTGGAAGTGCTACTACTGGTAATGCCCAGTTTTGATTTGTGGGGAAAATTTTGAGGTTTAAGACTAATTATCTGAAATTTTAAGTGGAAAATTTTTTTTTCAGATGTTTTAAAATAAAAACAGTAATAGTTAAAGAAGAGAAAAGAAAATTCGTAAAAATTTACCTGTCTAGTTCTTCCTCCTTCCAATTTCTGCCGCTTGATGGCCTGGTTCTCTTGAGCTAAATTGGGAGTTCCAGCAGAGCTTTTCTTCAAATTCGTGTCCCTATAAATTTTGAGAAGCCCAATCAGTACATTAGCATAAAAACAGATTTCAACACAAATCAGACTATGGAAATCAACCAACCTTTTCACACTTGATGGTTTGGTACTTTTGGTTTTTGATGACTGCAACTGATTTTTAGGCTTCAGTGTTGATGGGTTCTTAACCAAACTAGCTATCTTTTTAGCTGTCTCGTGCTTCTTGGAATCAATCATTCGGTCTCCCTTCTGAGAAGTCATTGTCGGCTTAGGTGTGCAGGCTTCATTTCCTAATTGAATACTGGATTTGTTCAACTTATCATCGCTTGCTTCTACTTTCACACTGGAAGAAACACTGAAATCAGCAAATAAATGCAATTAAGGGAGAGAATAAGAATCACAGTATTAACATGTTAGACTTTATATGGATCACTAATTAATGCTAGGAGAAACAAACCTTCCGCTTTCTTGAGTGCATGCACTCACTCCCTTATCATCTTCACTTGTCCCCTTATCAGCAGAAACCTGGAGGATGCTTGTATTAGCAAGAAGACCATTGTTTCCTTCTTTGGCCTCACTGGGTGTCACTTCCTGTTCCTTAATTTCAGCAGGCTTAGATTCTGAGTTATCAGTAGTAGCTTTGGAATCTGATGACTCTGAGGTCTGCACGAAAAAATTAATTGACCAATGATATCAGAAAACTAGTAAGCCAAATTTTGAAACCCTTGATATCAGAAAATTAGTTGGCCATTTTTGACCAAGAGGAATTAGAAATACATAAATGATCACACCACCTTTTGCATTTGGTCTGCTTCATTGAAGTCACATAAGCTCTCAACTTTAAAAGATCTACTGCCAGTCTTGATTCTAGGCATGCAAGCTGCATAGATTGAGAGCCAGAAAGATCAAACATTTTGAACAAGTAATAAAAAAAAGCAACAAGCATAAGATCTGAAACTCAAGCACAAATGCAATAAATTGGAGCAAGCAAAATCCATATTCCAAAGTCCAATCCACCTCAAAAGAAGACACTAATCAACGCGCAACAGAACAACCCCTACAGGCCTCTTTGATAGCACAAAAAGTGCTGGAAGAGTAAGAACTAAGAAGGGAATGAATACTTTGAAATCTTCCATTATTTGTCCTTTGTAATCCTATAAAAAATCTGGTCCTAATTCAAACCATCTTTACCTACATAAGAAGAGTTAGTTAACCTTATTTGACACCAGCAGAATCTTTTATTTCTTAGAGAGAAGTCAGATTCTCAATTTTCTTACATTTTCTCAACTACCAAACATACAGTATATTCATCACAAAAAAAACCAAAAGAACTCCCAATTCATCTCTCTCTCTCTCTCTCTGATGGAAACCATTCTATTCCAAAACACAAACATACAATATGGCAAAAAAAAAGGGCTATAGAAAATACACTGTATGGCAAACAAGGTTTCCTTGAACCCTAAACCTCCCTTTGATTTCTTAGAATATGTGGAATGCAAATGATAAAACAGAAAATTCGGATTTCATTGCTTGATTGAATTAAGGCTTTTCCTATTCTTTTCCCATTTTTAAGGAGAAAATTATTTAGATTAAAAGAGAAAAAAAAAATTACTCATTTTCGTTTCTTTTGCTCAATTTTCCCAACCGCCAAACAAAGTCTAACAATTTCCACAGAGAGAATCCATTTCCATGAGTTTCAACTTCCAAAAAAGCCCTAAAATTGGATAAAATTACATTCAAATCCAAAACCCTAAAAAATTTCCAAAGAGTGCCTCACACGAAAACCCTAAAATTGCAAGAAAATTTCGCATAGAGAAATGAAAATACAAACCCTAAGATTCAAGAACCAATCAAAAACGCAGAAAATATCAACTTACTCAGTCCACAAAAAGAGACCCCCAGATTCGAACCAAACCAAACAGAAACCACAGCGGAAAACTCAGAGAGAGAGAGAGAGAGAGAGAGAGAGTACATTTCGATTATCCTCAAATCAAAGTCAAGAAACCCTAAAAATCCAAGAGATTTTACACTTATAAACACTAAAAATTAGGACCAATCCAATAACACTCAGAGACAAAATCTAGAATTTTCTTCTCTTAAAAGCCTAAAGAAAAATCAAGAAAGTGAGTACATTGCAAAGAAAAGCAAAAAACCGAGAAGAAAATCCTGAGTTTTCTTCTTCTTGTAGAAAATAAAGAGAAGAAGAAGAAGAAGAAGTGAGGATGATATACGTACGTGATGGGGCGTAGCTGAGAGCGGAGTCGAACCACAGTTCGGCTTTTATCAGTTGTTCCTCCGTCTCTCCCTTTATGAAGTCGTAAAACCGAGGCGCCGAGAATTCATACGCTTCGTCTATCATCGTCGTCGTCATTGTTGTTGTTGTTGTTGTTGTTTTTGTATCTGAATCTGAATCCTCTGCCATCTTGCACCGATTCGAGAGAATTGAAGGGATTTGTGAGAGAGGCTCTCTGTGAGAGAAGAAGAAGAGAGAGAGATCTCTTTGGTGGTTTATTGAGAAAGAGTAAGGGTGAGAGAGAGATATGTGTTTGCTGTGAAGGGGGTGGATTGGAGGAGAGAAGTATAACGTTGGGGATTTGCAACGGTCGAATTTTTTGAATTTAGGGGGAGTGTCTCTCTATTACTCTATTCTCTAAAATCCAACGGCCACGTTTGCTAGCAAGCAATTCACCCTTCGGATCTGTGCGTGTCTCACTTTTTTCCCAACGGTCATATTTCACGGTCCTAATGTCCTTAAACGCTGTCGTTCTACTTTTCCAATTAAAAAAACAAAAGGGTTATTGACTTCTGGTTTGTGTGCGTTATTTAAAAGATAAACGGGGCTCCTTGGAAAGATTTTGAGTTAGCCCTAAATCCTAATGAGTAACTACAATACATTAGGTTCTTTAATTAAATTTAAACACTAAGGTAGATTGAATTTAATTACCCTTAAAAAGACAAATTATTTGTGTTTTATTGGACAATGTAATCAAAATTTTAAAATTAATTGAGAAATTTAATGTATTATACACCTTAGGTTTTTTATTTTTATTTATTTTTTTATTTTTTTATGAGGAAGTATACACCTTAGATATTGTATCTAAAGTTTTATCCAAACAAGCCCCACCTTCTATAAGAAGCTCGGCAATTTTGGTATCCATATAGCAAATCATTTTATACTATAGTATGATTTTTTTTTTTTTTAATTTTAAAAAATAGATCATACTTAATTTTAACTGTTTATCTATTACTACTATTATAAAATAATATATATTAAATAAGATAATATCTTCTTATATTAACGGTTTAGATTAGATAGGTATGTTAGTAAAAAAAAAAAAAAAGCTTATAAAAAAGTATATACTATAGAATTCTCCCTTTCTAACAATATCATGTCTAAGAATTTATTTATTTATATTTGATGAGAAGTTCTTAAATCTTCGTTACTCAATCAGCCGGAAAAAAGTACATCCATACCATAGTGTTATTCTATTATGAAAATATTTGAACAAAAGAAAAAAATCTTTACTACATTGCAATTACCCTTTAAGGATACTTGTAATGGTTAAAGCAATAAGAGGAATCTCTCTCTCTCTCTCTCTCATGCACACAAGAAGGTTTATGATTTTTGGGTATACACGTGTGATTTGTGACTAAAGTTCCACATTAAATAATAATGACAAAAATGAACGGTTAATATAATATAGTTAGGTCCAAATTCATAAGTTTAAACTTTTTGAGTTAAGTGGTATCATTATATGCTATATTAACTATTCAATAGGAATTTTCCTAAGGTGTAATCTCCCCAATAAATGATATCAGAGCCCTTGAGTGCTAAGGTGACAAGGTTAATAAGGATTCCTTTCACAATTGGAGTAGGATTTCGGCAAGGTTAACAAGGGTTCCTTTTGCAATTAGAATAGGGTTTTGTAAGGTTTATAAGGGTCTATTTCACAATTAGAGTAGAAAGTCCGTAGGCATACATAGGGTGTGGATTTCACATGATTATGGGGTCCACACATTGTACAAGAAAAAATTATTAAAATGGAAATTTATAATTGATTTTTTATTATTATTATTTTTAAATTCGATATCATGAGTGGTTTCTTGATCCACCAAAAAGTTTTGTTCAAAGAATAGTCTCATATAAATTAGAAATATCTTGTTTTATGCAGAAGCAAGTTAAATATTGAGATATCATGATTTGCTTTGTGTAAGCTATAAGAATCTTGACCATTTGTTGATTAATATATAAACCACTTATACATTAATAAGTGAAAAAAAAAAATGGTCAAGATTTTAAAAACTTCGGTCCAGTTACCCTAACAAAAGCTTAATCATAAGGTGATAACCGCTCTCAAGGTCTCCAAGATCAATCGGAATCATTGATTAAGTATGCTCCTGTATTAATGTGCAAGCTAGCATTGCATGAAGAGTCGTCATTGACTCATGAGTCCAAATATTCAAATTATACCATGACACATTAATACTTTCTGGAGTTTTGTATGATTGATACAAAAAAGTATTTTGCATCAAATGATATCGCGTCATTAGTATAAAATTCAATAATTAGGAGATATACGTGCAAAAATAACTACCAACTAATACATGTCTTTCATTTATTAGTGGGGTAAGTTATTTTTTATTGACATGTCTTACACTTAATATATTTTGATATACCGCTGACATGGTATCATTAGATACCAAATACCTCTTCCGGTGATACTATGTGCCGGTTTGGATAGCAAGGTAAGGTGCGGCGCGTTTTCACTTGTTGCGTTTTCACTTTCTTTTGTTTTTTTTTTTTTTTTTTTTTGGCAGGCTTTTTTGACTTTGGGGGACAAAATGTACTGTGCATGAACAGTGCGATACTGTTCACGTACTGTTTATGCACTGTTCATACATTAAAAAATATTAAAAATGAGACCCATGGTACTATTCACACATTTAAAAATTATTTTGTTACAGTGTTTTCAGCAACAATCAGTTTTCAGCAACTTTCAGCAACAATAAGCTCTTTCCAAACGGAGCCTATATCTAAGTCTTTAAAAAGCCTATCAAAAAAAAAAAAAAAAAAAAAGTCTTTAAAAAGATTTTTAGCAATAACCCATACATTATGGAGCATGATATTTAAATGTTAAAAAAAAAAAAAAAAAAAAAAAAAAAAAAAAAAAAAAAAAACTAACTAACTAACTAACTGTAATTGGGTCTACTTAGAACTATAAATTAAAACTACTAATGTAAACAACCTCCAAGATGATCAAGTGTTATATATACATAATACCACCAATAAAGTTGATACTATAAATAAATAATGGCTCGTCTTGTATTGTATCTAACTCTTATTATTTTGTTTATTGGGTCAGCCATGGCAAGGTGTGAACTCCAGTTCTGTCCCACTGTGGGGGTCTCACAACTTCGTGGGTATTGCATGAAGTTCCTTGATGAGGGGTTTACTGGCGAACCATCAGGACGTTGCTGTAATAACTTCAGCAGACTCAACAAACTTGCAAAACCAAATTAAGGAAGCTCCAATCCATGGAAGTTCTGTGGATGCATTGAAGAAATGTCATTTCAATTTAACATTCCAGACATTGCCTCCCGTATCAATCATCTATCAGAAAATTGTCGTGTGCGTTATAGTTTTCATATTTTCATTAACGTGCGTTAAATTAATCCCCTATTAATTTAAAGTGAAATTGTTACCATATATATATATATATATATGTAAAAACTTACTATTAGGAGTGGAGACTACTAATTTAGATCGGACATTTTATATAGGATATAGCTAGGTTGGAGCCACTCATAGCATACATCCCCCCAAGAAGCAGAAGGATACAGGGAGATTAGATTGTGATATCGATTATTGAACTTATTATATCAAATATAGTTCGTATCCTCCTCTTCACTCACTATTTTTTTTCAGGGTATCATAAATTATCAATTGTCAATGATTCCCCTTATCCACACAAATCTCTTTAAATTGCCTAGATAGATAGTAAGAGTTTTAATTAAGGGTGTTCATGGTACAGTATGGTGCGGTGCAGTTTTGGGTTATTTTTAGCACCGTATTTTGTGGTGCAGTTTAGTCAAGACCATAACTATACTGCACTTTATTTTTGCGGTCATATATGCGGTGTGGTGCAGTGCGATTTAGAGTTTAGTCAAAACCATAACCGCATTGTACTTCATTTTTGTGGTCACATGTGTGGTGTTGTGTATAAAATGTGGTTTGAGCAGTTTGAGGTCGGTATATTTTTCAAATTTTAGGCTTTTCCTATCTAGCCAAAAACTAATTTTTCCTTTTATTTTAGGCCAAGTTTTAAACTATTGAGCTAGTTTTTCCTTATTTTGGGCTAGCTTTCCTAGTCAATACTTACTAGGGTTGTCAAACATTTTTTTTTTTTTGGAAAACTAGGGTTATTAAACTATTAATAATATATTAAATATTAAAAATAAGTAAATAAATTAATATATAGAGAGGGTGCGGTGTAGTGTGGTGCGGTGTAGTGTGGTTTTCTTATTATAAAATCGCAAACCACACTGCACCATGCGGTGCAGTGCACTGTTACTTGTAGTGTGGTATGGTTATGCTATTTTGAGAGCGATTTTGGTGCGATTTTTGCGGTTTTTTTGGTTTGGTGAACACTCCTACTCTTAATAGTTCTTTTCTTTTAATTCTTCAACCCAATTCATGAAACACCTAAAGTAGTCTAATGTTCAAACTTGTGGGAGATCAAAAACACACATCACATGACCATAACACATAAAGTTGTCTATGGATGTGATTTGATAAAGCCCTTGTGCCTTGCCCTCACACTCATTCTCATGGGGCAACGTATATTCAAAATTTCACATTAGCCCATTATCTTGTCAGGATGATCTAAGCATCTCGAAAGAAGGCCTCCTCAACTGCCCCCCATGGTTGAGGTATGGCTATTGAGACTCCATCTAAGGTTGTCATAAATTGTTGCAACCTCGGCTTCTCTTCAAGCAATAACGTGCCTATTTGGATATTGGGCCAGGTCTTGTTCTAGATTGGCGGGTTCACGGCCCATTTTTTTTATTGAGAAGCCTACGAGTTTTTATATTTTAAGATAATTGTTACAAGTAGTGATTATAGGAGAATTTGAACCTTCGTTCTCTTGATAATAGAGACCAATTTTTTTTTTTTTTTTTGAGAACTAAAAGATACCAATTAATGTCACTGAGTTACAAGCTCTTGGTCCAAATGATTTTTATTATTTTTCCATAGGTATAGATATATGTATTACAAGTTTACAGATTGAGATCAAGTGCAATTGCTAGCAATTGCATCATGCAATTACATCATTTCTTTCACAAATTTTTTTACATTTTTAACTTTTAACTTTAACTTTTTTTCATCTTTTTAATATTTTTTTATTTAATGGTTGAGATTGAAAGTTACTGTTGTAACTTTCAATCTTCACCCTTCAATGCTAGTGCATCAGGTGCAAGTATTGCACCTGATCTCAATCCCAAGTTTACGACAATTAATTCCTTGCAATATAATTAAAACTAAAGATGAAAATGTTATGGTGTATCTTTGTCTGATTTCTAAATTAATTCATTGTTATAGGATTTCAAATTAATAAGCTTAATATAATTTTAGTGAAAATCATTGTGCATAGAACGTGCGGAAATGTATGATCCAAGTCTAGTTGGATACAATGTTAACCATATTGTTGAGTATTCAAACTAGGCACCTACCAACTTAAATTTTAATACTCCAAGTCATACCACATCATTCACCTAATGTTAGAGTTTCAGTCCTTATAACCCTAGACTACTACTACAAAGGTTAGACCATTTGTAATTGTATTCTGGTTATGTAATGTATTATAAGTCTGTTTAAAAAATTCTATATATTACTTTAGTGTTTGTGTGCTTTAATAAGTATTACTGTTTCCTAAAAAAAATGTGAAATTTTGATACTTTTTTTCTCTAGTATACTTTAATGGAGAAAGTTTGTCTACAAACTTGGTTGTAGCCAATATCTACAACTTCTACTGAAAAAATTAATATGATTACATATTTTAAAAATTTAACCATTGTAATGCATTTTCTTTATGTTCTTAATAGGCATGTTAGATTTCGTGTTAATCTGATATTATTTATTATTTGATCCATAAATTTATTTTTTATGTATAATTTTAGTCTACAAAAACTTGAAATTTAATCATTTGATTAATAACATAAATATTGATCTTTGATATTTTAGAAATTTTACAAGTATGGAAGATATCAAAAGCAAATGTTATCCAATAGTGGATTTATCAAAATTCATATCCAATAAAAAAAAATATTAAGTGAAGTTGTAAACATTGACTACAACTAAGTTTGTAAACAAATTTTGTTTTACTTTAATATGTATAAACTTTTTTGTTTTAACATCTCAAAAAGGCTGCATATATATGGATCAAGTCACATCACGATTCCATGGGTGTTAAAATTAAAAGCATCCATCTTTGATTTTATTTTTGATCACATGATTCACATGTAGTTTTCTAGTCCACGTCATCATTTATAACGCCTGCTCTAATTTAATGACTATTCCAGCTTAGGAGCGCAAGCTTTAAGAATGATCTAAAGTCCAAGAAATAAAAGAATTGGCAACTTGCTAAACCAATTTGAACTCTTATTATGCTCTAATTGGACTCTTATTATGACTACAATCAAATTTGTAGTTAAATTTTGTTCTACTTTAATACGTATAAATTTTTTTGTCTTAACATCTCAAAAAGGCTGCATATATATGGATCAAGTCACATGAAGATTCCACGGGTGTTAAAACTAAAAGCACCCATCTTTGATTTTATTTTTGATCACATGATTCACATGTAGTTTTCTAGTCCACGTCATCATTTATAACGCTTGCTCTAATTTAATGACTATTCCAGCTTAGGAGCGCAAGCTTTAAGAATGATCTGAAGTCCAAGAAATAAAAGAATTGGCAACTTGCTAAACCAATTTGAACTCTTATTATGTTTATCAAAAAAAAATATTGAACTTTTAGAGCATTTACAACAGCGGAGCTATAATGCTATAATGCTAAAATTTAGCTTCAAAATCACAAAAAATAGCTTACAGCAGTGGATGTGCACTGTAGCACACAGCTAAAAAAAAAAATTATTTTTTTATTATCTTCTCTCTCTTCTCACATTAATAAAACATTTTCTTCTCTCCCTCTCTGTCTCTCCTGCTTCTCCTTTCTTCTTTCTTCCTCAAATTTTTTTTTCCCCTCTGGTATGCTCAGGCCAAAATCCCGGTGGAGCTTGAAGAGCTCATCGCCGGCTTCTCCTTTCTTCTTTCTTCCCCTGCCCAGCGCCGACAACGCCGACCCAAGCCCCCCACCCAGCGCCGGCCCAAGCTCTTGCCCAGCGCCGACCCAACGCCGACCCAAGCCTCTACCCAGCGCTGACAACGCCGACCCAAGCCCCTGCCCAATGCCGGCCTAAGCCCCTTCCCAGCGCCAACCCAACGCCGACCCAAGCCCCTGCCCAGTGCCGGCCCAAGCCCCTGCCCACGCCGTCGATCCACATCAATCCACGCCGTCGATCCACCGGCTATGGAAGTGGAATGATGTTTGATTTTTTTTTTTTCTATGGGTTTGATGGCTGTAGTGGTGGGATGATGTTTGATTTTTTTTTTCTTCTGTGGGTTTGATGGCTGTGGTGGTGGAATGATGTTTGATTTTTTTTTTCTTCTACGAGTTTGATGGCTATGGTGGTGGCGATGGTGGTTGTTGTGGCTATGGTTTGGTGGTACGGTGTTTGATTTTTTTTTTTCCTGTGGGCTTGGTGGCTGTGATGGTGGATTGGTGACTATGATGGTTGTTTGGTTTTTTATTTTGTTTGTGGGTTTGGTTGTGTCTGTGTTGGTGGTGGTGGTGGCGGCGGCTGTGGCTGTGGCTGATTGTAGAGGTGGCCGATTGTGGTCGGTGCTGGGAAGTTTATTAGGTTGTAGGATATATTATTTTATTGTAGGGGTATATTATTTTATTGTGATGTTTATATTATTTTATTGTGTTGATAGTTAAAATAGATCCACTGCTGCAGCCAGTGTGTAGTTATAATAGATAAAGTAACTTTTGGTGGAGCTAAAAAGCTAAATTTTTAGCTCCATTGCTGTGAATGCTCTTATTATGGCTTTTCTCAAATTTCATCACGCCAAAAAATACAACGAAAAATCAAAGCTCATAAAAATTATCTACAAAATTTATAATTAACTCACAGTTTAGTTCAATGGAAAATTTTTGTGGGAAAAACGAGTTAAAAAAAAAAAACATTTAGTTGCAATTTTGAAAATTTTTAAAGAATATTTTCCAATTGTTTGATGCACACAAAAATTTATTAATATTTCATAAGATGGGATGATGGTTGTCAGTTGTGACACCGACAATGGTGCAGTGGTGTTATGATGTGTTGGTGGTGTCGAAAATGTCTATTGTTAAGGAAGTGATGTAGTGGTGATAGAGGCGGTGTGAGTTGTGTGACAATGGTGGCTACAAATTGTGATGGTAGTAATGGCACACAAAAAATGAAGAGGAGGACACAAAGAAATAGCAGAAATTGATTCCTATTTGTTGAAAACAAAAAACATTTTCCACCTCTTTTGAGTAATTTTTTAAATTAAAAAAAATTAATTTTTGTTGATCAAGATTTTCCATTTCACACCAAACATAAAAAAGAAAAAAAATATTCAATAAAAATTAAGTGAAATACCAACTATAGTCTATTTGTAAAAACGCATTTTCATTGGTTAACAACCATGATATAAAAGCATTTTTATTGGCCAGATTGGGCTGACAAGTCTATGCCAGCTCTTAACTCATTGTCGCTGCAATGAATTTTGTATTTAAGTTTGAGCTTTCTCATGTCCCTACTTCCTAGTATTCAGATTTTCTATATTTGCTAGGGTACTTTATGAATAGATTTCCTTAAATTTTAACTACTCTTTAATGATTTAATGATTAAGATTTTGCCATGTCAACATTCCACTAACAATATTCTTAAAGTAATAAAATAATATTGCAAGCAAAACAATTAAGATTATTATTAGTGGAATACTGACATGGCAGAATCTAGACCATTAAATCATTAAGGAGTGGTTAGGATTTAAGGAAATCTAGGTGGTAGAGTACCCTAAGAAATCTAGAAGATCTGAATCCCACTTCCTCAACCTTGTCTGCCAAATTAAAAAAATAGAGGGAAAAAAACCATAATAGCAAATTAATTAAAATTTAGCAACTAAAAGAAGAAAAAGAAAAAGAAAAAACCATGGCTACTTTTATAATAAGATACTCAATAATATTTATTTTTTTGGTAATATAAAGGACTTAATCTAATCACTAATTATCTATCCTTAAAAATCTTGTAGTGAAATAACATTATCTGATTTTTCTCTTAAAAAAAAAAAGGTTTAAATCCTCCTCCCATGCTTATTATGAAAGAAAAAAAATTTGCGGAATTGCCAATGAAAGCAAATAAAGCTCATTTTCATAGGTACAATTTTCCATTCAATACTTTGATCATAATTTTTTTTTATAATCAATTTCTATGGATAAATTTAAACTTGAAACGTATCATAAGAATTACTATTAAAGCGCAAAAATTAAGAAGTAGGTTATGGTTAACTCAACTGGTAAGATTTTTTGTCATTAAATAAGATATTTTTATTTTTTTATTTTTTTTTTATGTTTATTAATTCTAGACTCTTTGGTTTTTGTTTGCAATAACTGACTTTGATGAATATATATGATGTAGTCCCACATTTGACTCAAAAATTAAGAAATAATACTCTCTAAAAAAAAAAAATTTAAGACACATGGCGCAAAATTGAACTTCAATTGTAGAATCTAATTGGGTTTTCTCTAAACTTTACCTATTAATATATATATATATATAGATAGATTATAAAATAATATATAGAAAATAAGATAATATCTTCTTATATTAACGGTTTAGATTAGATAGGTATGTTAGTAAAAAAAAAGTTGGTGTATAAAAAAAGTATATACTATGGAATTCTCCTTTCTAACAATATTATGTCTAAGAATTTAATTATTTATTTTTGATGAGAAGTTCTTGAATCTTCGTTACTCAATCAGCCGGAAAAAGTACATTTATCATAGTGTTATTCTATTATTAAAATATTTGAACAAAAGAAAACATTCTTTACTAAATTGCAATTACCCTTTAAGGATACTTGTAATGGTTAAAGCAATAAGAGGAATCTCTCTCTCTCTCTCTCTCTCTCTCTCATGCACACGAGAAGGTTTATGATTTTTGGGTATACACATGTGAGTTGTGACTGAAGTTCCACATTAAATAACAATGACAAGAATGAAAGGTTAATATAGTATAGTTGGACCCAAATTCATAGGTTTAAACTTTTTGGGTTAAGTGGTATCATTATATATTATATTATTCAATAGGAATTTTCCTAAGGTGTAATTTTCCCAATAAATGATATCCGAGCCCTTGAGTGCTAAGGTGACAAGGTTAATAAGGATTCCTTTTGCAATTGGAGTAGGATTTCAACAAGATTAACAAGGGTCCCTTTAGCAATTAGAATACGGTTTTGTAATGTTTATAAGGGTCCGTTTCACAATTAGAGTAGTGTAGGGGTGATAGGCCCAGGAGTACATATTTATAAATATATTGAGTTAGGGACCCAATCCGAGGACATTAAGTAGTCTGAGGACGGGTAAATACCTTCCTAAAAATCCGTGTTGGTAAGTAAAGAGGTGAAGTCTGATCACAATCAACTAAGAAGGCGGTTTGAGGAGGAATATTTCCTTGGCTGAGCAAAGCCGAGGTCAGAAGGTGTGGTCTGACACCAAGAGCAATGTTCTGGACGATTCCACTGATAAGGATAAGTATCTAGAAGAAACAGGACAAAAGGAGATCATGAAATATCTTAAGGGAAAGCTGCTACTACCGCATTAAATGCTCTGCAACTAACTCTCTGGTCGCATTAATGAATAAGTGATACCTGAACAGTATCTTTCAGCCTTACAGTTACTTCCCAAAGACTTCAAGAAGGTGCTAATGGGATAAGGATCAATACTAGCAATCTAATTTACACGTGGAGGGTAAGGATGAAGAGGGAGGATAGTATAAAATAAAAAGAAGATCCCGAAGAGAGGAGGGGAGAAATTAAGAGGAAAATACTGTAGCAATAAAGAACTGAATTTGTAACAAAACTTGAGAGAAATATATAAGAACTGATCTCCTCGGACTGTGCCGAAAACGATTTTCATTATAATAAATCAATCTATCTTCATTTTCTTGTCATCTGAATCTACTTCACTTGTTGTCTGATTTATTAAAATCCAATTTTCCAACCCACTCTTTACAAATTCATTGTATTGGACTTTTTAGGCCTAAGTTCGTCCATCCTTTAGGCTAGGGACCCAAATTTGGTCCTTACAAGTAGAAAGTCTGAAGGCATACATAGGGTGTGGATTTCACACGATTATGGGGTCCACACATCATAAGAGAAGAAATATCAAAATGGAAATTTATAGTTGGTTATTATTATTACTATTATTTTTAAATTTGATATCACGAGTGGTTTCTTAATCCACCAAATAGTTTCATTCAAAGAATAATCTCATATAAATTAGAAATATCTTGTTTTATGCAAAACCAAGTTAAATGTTGAGATATCATGATTTGCATTGTGTAAGCTACAAAAATCATGACCATTTGTTGACTAAAATATAAACTACTTATACATTAATAGGTGAAAAAAAAAGGTCAAGATTTTAAAAACTTTGGTCGAGTTACCCTAACAAAAGCTTATGATGGAAATATGAGTATACGCAGCAAAAAAAATTAAACGAATCTATTTCATTCACAATTGATAACATGTGCCATATGAGTTTCAGAATTAGAGAACAAGAGAGTGTACCTTAAAGTGGTGAAATGCAAAACCGAAGATCAGAAGTTCTTGAGAACACTTTTAATCTTCACTCTAATTCCACTAAATGCCCAAGATGTGTGGTCTCTCAATCAGTTATATGTGCATGTTTCTAGAGAGAATCAAAGAGTGTCCAACACTCACATACATACCAATTCATATTCTTACAAATTCTGTATGTTTCTCTCCTTATAACTGATTATCTAATTGGGCTAGCCTTTTGGACTTTTCTAATTGGGCTTTAATATGTGGCTTGGAGTGGGACCAAAAGAGAACAAATAAAACACTAGCTCCAATGGGCCTTGGGCATTTCTGTCAACTCTTGACAAATCCAAAATTACAATTAATTATATTTAATGCCTTTATATAAATATAATTACACTCTAGACCTTATTAATAAATTATATCCCAAGACTTTATTGTACATGCAACCCTTTCATAAAATATTCGTAGTAATACAAAGTCATGAATGAAGACTGACACTTTATAGATTACTATATCTTAATCCTTGAGTACACGGTTTCAACCTTTTAAGTTATTCATAATATATTTATGAAATCCAATTTCATAAATATATACTTTAGTGATTTCTTACCAAAGTGGTTAGGCCTAACTTTCTGAATAACAAACCCATTAAACTTATCTCAAGTGAATATTTTGTATTTTCGTTAATAAACTATGAATTCCATCTTGAGAATATATGTTTCATCAACACTAAATATGGCTGTCCAACATACTGAGATTTTGATCGTTACTTTAGATCTCACTCCTGATATATCAAAGCAACCTACACTTCATGATTAGGTCCATTATTCTCTCAGAATTAAGAGTTCATGTAAATATAAGTCGTGAGATTTATTATTCAATTGACAGTCGTTAGAAGGATAATAAATCTCATAGCGGTCTAATTCAATATGCTTTAACTCTTAAAACATATCATCATATCAACTAGAAGTCTCCATTTCCATGATCAAGACAAATCATTTTAGTTGATATGTTATAGTCTTCGTAGATGAAATGCTTAATTTTATTACCAACTACGAACTAAAATTCTAAGTTTACAAAGAACTTGTAACTTATATCTTCCGTGACTAGATCACATAAATTACATATTATGCATCTTATGGACTATACAATAATGTCCGAATATTCATGTTACCATTATTTCAAATAATAATAAAACGACTTTATTAATTGCAATATTAAGTCATACATCATGTTATACATAATATAATACATAGCATCATATAATAGGATTTAAGAGCACAAATCCCAATAGCTTAATCATAAGGTGATAACCACTCTCAAGGTCTCCAAGATCAATTGGAATCATTGATTAAGTATGCTCCTATATTAATGTGCAAGCGAGCATTGCATGAAGAGTTGTAATTAACTCATGAGTCCAAATATACAAATTATACCATGACACATTTAACACTTTCTGGAGTTTTGTATCGTGAAATAAAAAAATATTTTGTATCAAATAATACCACGTCATTTGTATTAAAATTCAATAGTTAAGAGACATGTGTGCAAAAATAAATACCAACTAATAACACGTCTTTTATTTGTTAGTGTGGTAGTTATTTTTTATTGATATGTCTCACACTTAGTGTGTATTTGGCAAAAATAATTTTTTTTGACAACTTATTTTACTATTCAGTTTATTATTGCTATTGTTTATGGGTCCCACTGTACTATTTCAGCTAATTTTTACTTTTATTTACAGTACTTTCAGCAAAAAATTTTCAATTTTAGCAAAATAAGCGGATCCTAAACAGACCCTTAATGTATTTAATTTGATATACCGCTGACTTGGTATCATTAGATACTAAATACCATCTCCAATGATACCATATATAAGTCTTTAAAACGATTTTTAGCTATAACCCATACATTGTGGAGCATGATATTTGCATGTTAAAAAAACTAAAAACTAACTAACTGACTGTAATTGGGTCTACTTAGAACTATGAATTAAAACTATTAATGTAAACAACCTCTGAGATGATTAAGTGATATATATATATATATATATACACCAATAAAGTTGATACTCTAATAAATAAATAAAAAGTTGATAATATATATAAATAATGGCTCGTCTTGTATTGTATCTAAACTCTTATTATTTTGTTTATTGGGTCAGTCATGGCGAGGTGTGAACTAATCCAGTTCTGTCCCACTGGGGGGGTCTCGCAAATTCGTGGGTATTGCATGAAGTTCCTTGATGAGGGGTTTACTGGCGAACCATCAGGACTTTGCTGTAATAACTTCAGCAGACTCAACAAACTTGCAAAACCAAATTAAGGGAGCTCCAATCCATGGAAGTTCTGTCGATGCATTGAAGAAATGTCGACATTTCAATTTAACGTTCCAGTCATTGCCTCCCGTATTAATCATCTATCAGAAAGTGTCGTGTGCGTCATATATAGTTTTCCTATTTTCATTAACGTGTGTTAAATTAAATTTAATCCCCTATGAATTTAAAGTGAAATTGTTAATTACCATATGTACGTGAAAACTTACTATTAGGAGTGGAGACTACTAATTTAGAGGACACTTTATAATTATATAGGACATAGCTAGGTCGGAGCCAACTATAGTTATAGCATACACCCCTCAAGAAGGATATAGGGAGATTAGATTGTGAAATTTTGAAAAATGATGCTCATAATGGTGAATGGGTACAATATCCAAAAACAGAACACCCCAGATTTGGTCATAAACTTACTTCGGGGTGTTTAGTTGCCAAACTCAATTCCAAAAATGACATCAAAGCAGATGGAATTTTCCACCATGCAGAAATGCATTGGGTTACTAATCCAGATGGCACTCTTCATACTCATTCAGACGTTCATTGGGTATCCTGTTATCATGCTCTTACAATGGCAGAATCTCTTAATAAAGGAATCTTCCCAGAGATAATACCAACTGATCCGGATGTTTGTAGAGAACAATGGCCACATGAAGATCATTGGAAAATGCCAAATCCCTTAATGGGGTATGATGACTCCCACTATAATAACCATGATCCAGACGATGATGTTGATGAAGAATGGTTCCAAGGAAGAGATGGATGGGACTAGATATCATTAGCAAAAAAAAAAAAAAAAGCCCTAGAAACGTCTTCAGACGTAGTCTTTTGTCTTTTACTGTTCACAGCACATGCCTCTGTCCGATCCACATCTGAAGTACTCTACGCATGCATCCAGGCCCCCACTTAAGATGACACTTGTACAAAAAAATCCTGCATAGCAGAGTTCAGGACGATTCCTCTTCAGAAGCCTTATCTTGTTTTTGTCCTTCAAGTCACGGGTTCCTGTCTTTTTGGCCATCTGTAAAGCCATGAAATTGGCCCCTACATCCTTGGAAGTGTATTGTATTGTCTATAAATAGAAGGGTTCATCATGCGAAGGGTCTCATCCCCTAATGGTTCTGGGAGAGAATTGAGAAAAGTGTGCCTCCTTAGGAGAAATTTATCAGCATGTGCTTATTGCCCTGGAAAAGCTCTGCAATCAAAGGAAGTTTCTTGCGGAAATTGACAAGATTCATAGCAGACTCAAAGACAATTGTAAAAGGAAAGACTTGCAGATTAAATGTTATGACAAAAATTGTGCATGTTCAACAAAAAGAAGAGCTCATTTCAAAAAATATTCTTGGAAGAAAAAGCACTATGCAAGCTAACAGAAGAAATCCTTCAGGAAGAAAAAATGGAAATTCCTTAGAAGAAAGCAGTTCAAAGGAAAAACTTCAAAGGTCTGTTTCGTATGCAGGAGACCAGGCCACTTTGCAAAAAACTGTCCAAGGAAAGAAAAAGCAGCAAAACTTCTTGAGCAAGCACAGATTCATGCAGAAGACACTCCTTGACAGCTTAATAGAGAGCAGATGACTTCTATATTTCTAGAATCATAGATTACAAGGTACGAGATGCTGCACCAGGCAACTAAGCCAATTCAGTCAAATGAACCTTTCTTTATCAGAAAGGCAAATGGTGAAGTGGAGACAAGATTCTTAAAAGATCCTCCAGACAAAAAGGATGTAACAGTTTTTCCAACACAAATGGCCATGCTCCAACCAATTTCATATAGTGGTATGAATGGTCTTAAAATTACGGCCTTTGGTGAAGACGGAAAGCCTTGTTTTTTCACTCACTATTTTCTTTTACTCAATATTTTCTTTCGGAATATCATAAATTATCAATTGTCTATGAATCCCTTTATCCACACAAATCTCTTTAAATTGCTCAAATAAATAGTAAGAGTTCTGTTTGGTAGGCATTTTTAAAAAACATATTTTTAATTTTTAAACAATATTATATGTATTTTTATACACTTTTTTACCCACACGTATATCAAAAAAATATAAACAATATTATTCAAATTCCTCTCCAAACTGACCTTAATAGTTCTTTTCTTTTAATTCTCAACCGAAATCGTGAAACACCTTAATAGTTCTTTTCATTTAATTCTCAACCGAAATCGTGAAACACCTAAAGTAGTCTAATGTTCAAACTTGTGGGAGATCAAAAAGTCAAAAACACACGTCACATGACCATAACACATAAAGTTGTCTACGGATGTGATTTGATAAAGACCTTGTGCCTTGCCCTCACACTCATTCTCATTGGGCAACGTGTCTTCAAAATTTCACATTAGCCCATTATCTTGTCAGGGATGAGCTATGATCTAAGCATCTCGAAAGAAGGCCTCCTCAACCGCCCCCCGTGGTTGAAGGATGGCTATTGAGACTCCATCTATGGTTGTCATAAATTGTTGCAACCTTGGCTTCTCTTTAAGCAATAACGTGCCTATTTGGATATTGGGCCTGATCTTGTTCTAGGTTGGCGGGTTCACGGCCCATTTTGTAGTGAGAAGCTTAAGAGTTTTTATATTTTAGGATAATTGTTACAACAAGTAATGGAAGGAGAATTTGAATCTTCGTTATTTTAATAAAAGAGACCAATCAATGCTACTAAGTTGCAAGCTCTTAGTCCAAATGGTTTTTATTATTTTTCTATGGATATAGATATATGTATTACAAGTTTACAATTGTGGGGACAATTTTTGCTTCGAAAGCTAAGGACTAGACCATGTTGTAACCTTAGGCAATTTTTGTTGCCCCACATTAGAAGGAAAACCTCACTCTTTGCACCTTATAAGGCATGAACCAATGGCTTAAGAGTACCACTAACCAAAACCAATGGCTTAAGAGTACCACTAACCAAACTAGTGGTACTCTTAAGTCATTGGTTCATGCCTTATAAGGTGCAAAAAGAGAGGTTTTCCTTCCAATGTGGGGTAACAAAAATTACCTAAGATTACAACATGGTCACCTAAAAATTGCCCTTGGCCTTTGAAGCAAAAATTGTCCCCACAACAACCATTAATTCCTTGCAATATATTTAAAGCCTAAGATGAAAATGTTATAGTGTATCTTTGTCTGATTTCTAAATTAATTAATTATTATAAGATTTCAGATTAATAAGTTTAATATAATTTTAGTGAAAACCATTGTGCATAGAACGTGCAGAAATGTATGATCCAAGTCTAGTTGGATACATTGTTAACCATATTGTTTAGTATTCAAACTAGGCACCTACCAACTTAAATTTTAATACTCCAATTTATACCACATCATTCACCTAATGTGAAATCTTGATACAATTTTTTCTAGTACACTTTAGTTGGATACATTGTTAACCATATTGTTTAGTATTCAAACTAGGCACCTACCAACTTAAATTTTAATACTCCAATTTATACCACATCATTCACCTAATGTGAAATCTTGATACAATTTTTTCTAGTACACTTTAAAGGAGAAAGTTTGTCTACAAACTTGGTTGTAGTCAATATCTACAACTTCTACTGAAAAAATTAATATGACTACATATTTTGAAAATTTAAAGGAGAAAGTTTGTCTACAAACATGCATTCCTAACAAGTATGTCAGATTAAGTGTCAAACTGATACTATTTACTATTTGATGCATAAATTTATTTTTTATATATAATTTTAGACTATAAAAGTTTGAAATTTAATAATTTGATTAATTACATAATTATTGACCTTTGATATTCTAGAAATTATATAAGTATGGAGGATATTAAAAGCAAATGTTATCCAATAGTGGATTTGTCAAAATTCACATCCAATAAAAAGATTTGTCAAAATTCACATCCAATAAAAAAAATACTGAGTGAAGTTGTAGAAATTGATTACATCAAAATTTGTAACCAAATTTTGTAGCTAAATTTTGTTATACTTTAATAAATAAAGAAATAAATATATATAATTTTTTTTAACTTCCCAAAAAGGCTGCGTATATATGGATCAAGTCACATGAGGATTCCATGCACGGGTGTTAAAATTAAAAGCACCCATCTTTGATTTTTATTTTTTATGAATAGCATAGCACCCCCATTTTTTTTATCACATGTAGTTTTCAGTCCATGTCATCATTTATAACGCTTGCTCTAATTTAATGACTATTGCAGCTTAGGAGCACAAGCTTTTAGAATGATCTAAAGTCCAAGAAATAAAAGAATTGGCAACTTGCTAAACTAATTTGAACTCTTATTATGTTTATCAAAAAAAATATTGAACTCTTATTATGGCTTTTCTCAAATTTCATCACGCCAAAAAATACAACGAAAAATCAAAGCTCATAAAAATTATCTACAAAATTTATAATTAACTCTCGGTTTAGTTCAATGGAAAATTTTTGTGGGGAAAGCAAGTTTAAAAATAAAAAAAAAATTGGTAGCAATTTTAAAATTTTTTAAAAAAATATTTTCCAATTGTTTGATGCACACAAAAATTTATTAATATTTCATAAGATGGGATGATGGTTGTGAGTTGTGACACCAACAATGGTGCCGTGGTGGCATTATGTGTCAGTGGTGTAAAAAATAGCTATTAATGTTAGGGAAGTGATTTAGTGATGATGGAGGTGGTAGTGGTGGTGTGAGTTTTGTGACAGTGGTGGCTACAAATTGTAATGATAGTAATGGCATAAAAAAAAAAAAATGAAGAGAAGGAAACAACGAAATAGCAGAAATTGATTCTTATTTTTTGAAAACAAAAAATATTTTCCACCTCTTTTGAGTAATTTTTTAAAATTCAAAAATTAATTTTTGTTGATCGGGATTTTCCATTTCACACCAAACATAAAAAAGAAAAAAAAAATTCAATAAAAATTAAGTGAAATACCAACTATAGTCAACACGTCAAAACGCATTTTTATTGGCCAGATTGGGCTGACAAGTCTATGCCAGCTCTTAACTCACTGTCGCCGCATTGAATTCGGTATTTAAGTTTGAGCTTTCTCATGTCCCCACTTCCTCAACCTTGTCTTCCAAATTAAGAAAATAGAGGGAAAAAAAACCATAATAGCAAATTAATTAAAACTTAGAAACAAAAAGGAAAAAAAAAAAAAAAAACCATGGCTACTTTTATAATAAGATACTCAATAATATTTATTTTTTTTGGTAATATAAAGGACTTAATCTAATCACTAATTATCAGTCCTTAAAAATCTTGCAGTTAAATAACATTATCTAATTTTTCTCTTAAAAAAAGTTTAAATCCTCCTCCCATGCTTATTATAAAAGAAAAAAAAATTGCTGAATTGCTAATGAAAACAAATAAAGACTCATTTTCATAGGTATAATTTTTCATTCAACTAGTCGCTAACCCGTGCGATGCACGGGATAGTTAAATAAAATGACAATTAACTAACATCACGTTAAGGTAAAAGAATTAGTGAGAGATTGATTTGCCCACCAAGAATTTAAAAGAAAAAAAGATTGATATAATAAAATCTAAGAAATTTAGAAATAGAAAATTGGGTTAATAATATGCATATTATAGAATCCTCAAATTCTACTTCAAAACCAAACAAAACCCTTCAAATTCAAAAAATTCATATATAATATACCAAATAAAAATTTACCACACCTTGGGTTGGAAGACATAGGTTGCAGTTTTGATTTTTCTCCAAAAAATAGAGATGCTTCATCTGTTGTATACAATATAAAATAATTATTAGAAATTTCAACCCAAAAACCAAACCCACAAAAACACTATCAAAATATAGAGATTAACCCAAATACTTAGAAGAAAATAAATTCTAAACATAACAAAACAATAAGATAGAATGAAAATTTCAGGCACATATGAAAACAAATAAAAAAGACAAAACCTACGTTTTTTTTTTTTTTAGTTGAGTCTCTCTCCTTCTTATTTTTTTAATTTTAAAGTGAAGTTAAGTTTAGGATTTTGAGATGGTAATTGCTAGGGTTTTAAGGAGAGAAGAGAAAGTCCTACCAGAAGTCTAAATAATATAAATAATTCAAAATATGAAACATTATCAAATTTATAATACCTAATTCCATTATCTTCTACGTTGAATCCAAACAAATAATTAATTGAAATTAATCCAAACAAATAATTAATAAACAAAAATCAAAGATTTAATAAAAAAACAAAAAATCACATGAACCCAAATAAAAATTCTCAATAAAGTAAGAACATATAAAAATTTACCACACCTTGGGCTGGAAGACATAGGTTGCAGCTTTGATTTTTCTCCAAAAAATAGAGATGCTTCATCTGCCATATACAATATAAAATAATTATTAGAATTTCAACCCAAAAACCAAACCCATAAAAACACTATCAAAATATAGAGATTAACCCAAATACTTATAAGAAAATCAATTCTAAACATAATAAAACAATAAGATATAATGAAAATTTCAGGCACATATGAAAGCAAATAAAAAATTTGAGATGGTAATTGTTAGGGTTTTAAGGAGAGAAGAGATTTTGGTATTTTTATGCAAAAAACGTTATTTTAGGTCTAGGTGATTTATTTCCTTGTTTTTAGGCTCTTTTAATATTTTTTTAGGTCAAATTTGGTTCCTATTATAGTTAGGTATTAATTAGGGCTTATTTTAGAATATATTTTCTTGTCTATCAAGTTTTATAGAGCTCTTAAATAGGCCTCCAAGTTTGTATACGTTAACATTCCAGACATTGCCTCCCGTATCAATCATCTATCAGAAAATTGTCGTGTGCGTTATAGTTTTCATATTTTCATTAACGTGCGTTAAATTAATCCCCTATTAATTTAAAGTGAAATTGTTACCATATATATGTAAAAACTTACTATTAGGAGTGGAGACTACTAATTTAGATCGGACAATTTATATAGGATATAGCTAGGTTGGAGCCACTCATAGCATACATCCCCCCAAGAAGCAGAAGGATACAGGGAGATTAGATTGTGATATCGATTATTGAACTTACTATATCAAATATAGTTCGTATCCTCCTCTTCACTCACTATTTTTTTTTTCAGAGTATCATAAATTATCAATTGTCTATGAATCCCCTTATCCACACAAATCTCTTTAAATTGCTTAGATAGATAGTAAGAGTCTTAATTAGGGGTGTTCATGGTACGGTACGGTGCGGTGCAGTTTTGGGTTATTTTTAGTACCGCACTTTGTGGTGCAGTTTAGTCAAGACCATAACTACACTGCACTTTATTTTTGCGGTCATATATGCGGTGCGGTGCGGTGCAGTTTAGAGTTTAGCCAAAACCATAACTGTACTGCACTTCATTTTTGCGGTCACATGTGCGGTGCTGTATATAAAATGTGGTTTGAGCGGTTTGAGGTCGGTATATTTTTCAAATTTTGGGCTTTTCCTATCTAGTCAAAAACTAATTTTTCCCTTTATTTTAGGCAAAATTTTAAACTATTGAGTTAGTTTTTCCTTATTTTGGGCTAGCTTTCCTAGTCAATACTTATTTTAGGGTTATCAAACTTTTTTTTTTTTTTTGGGAAAACTACGGTTATTAAAATATTAATAATATATTAAATATTAAAAATAAATAAATAAATAAATTAATATATAGAAGGGGTGCGGTGCAGTGTGGTGCGGTTTGTGTGGTTTTCTTATTATAAAATCGCAAACCACACTGCACCATGCGGTGCAGTGCACTGTTATTTGTAGTGCGGTATGGTTATGTTATTTTGAAAGCGATTTTGGTGCGATTTTTACGGTTTTTGTGGTTTGGTGAACACTCCTACTCTTAATAGTTCTTTTCTTTTAATTCTTCAACCCAATTCATGAAACACCTAAAGTAGTCTAATGTTCAAACTTGTGGGAGATCAAAAACACACATCACATGACCATAACACATAAAGTTGTCTATGGATGTGATTTGATAAAGCCCTTGTGCCTTGCCCTCACACTCGTTCTCATGGGGCAACGTATATTCAAAATTTCACATTAGCCCATTATCTTGTCAGGATGATCTAAGCATCCCGAAAGAAGGCCTCCTCAACTGCCCCCCATGGTTGAGGGATGGCTATTGAGACTCCATCTAAGGTTGTCATAAATTGTTGCAACCTCGGCTTCTCTTTAAGCAATAACGTGCCTATTTGGATATTGGGCCAGGTCTTGTTCTAGATTGGCGGGTTCACGGCCCATTTTTTATTGAGAAGCCTAAGAGTTTTTATATTTTAAGATAATTGTTACAAGTAGTGATTATAGGAGAATTTGAACCTTCGTTCTCTTGATAATAGAGACCAATTTTTTTTTTTTTTTTGAGAACTAAAAGATACCAATTAATGTCACTGAGTTACAAGCTCTTGGTCCAAATGATTTTTATTATTTTTCCATAGGTATAGATATATGTATTACAAGTTTACAGATTGAGATCAAGTGCAATTGCTAGCAATTGCATCATGCAATTACATCATTTCTTTCACAAATTTTTTTACATTTTTTACATTTTTAACTTTTAACTTTAACTTTTTTCATCTTTTTAATATTTTTTTATTTAATGGTTGAGATTGAAAGTTACTGTTGTAACTTTCAATCTCCATCCTTCAATGCTAGTGCATCAGGTGCAATACCCTAGGTATTGCACCTAATCTCAATCCCAAGTTTACAACCATTAATTCCTTGCAATATAATTAAAACTAAAGATGAAAATGTTATGGTGTATCTTTGTCTGATTTCTAAATTAATTCATTGTTATAGGAATTAATAAGCTTAATATAATTTTAGTGAAAATCATTGTGCATAGAACGTGTAGAAATGTATGATCCAAGTCTAGTTGGATACAATGTTAACCATATTGTTGAGTATTCAAACTAGGCACCTACCAACTTAAATTTTAATACTCCAAGTCATACCACATCATTCACTTAATGTTAGAGTTTCAGTCCTTATAACCCTAGACTACTACTACAAAGGTTAGACCATTTGTAATGGTATTCTGGTTATGTAATGTATTATAAGTCCGTTTAAAAAATTCTATATATTACTTTAGTGTTTGTGTGTTCTAATAAGTATTACTGTTTCCTAAAAAAAATGTGAAATTTTGATACTTTTTTTCTCTAGTATACTTTAAAGGAGAAAGTTTGTCTACAAACTTGGTTGTAGCCAATATCTACAACTTCTACTGAAAAAATTAATATGACTACATATTTTAAAAATTTAACCATTGGAATGCATTTTCTTTATGTTCTTAATAGGCATGTTAGATTTCGTGTCAATCTGATATTATTTATTATTTGATCCATAAATTTATTTTTTATGTATAATTTTAGTCTACAAAAACTTAAAATTTAATCATTTGATTAATAACATAAATATTGATCTTTGATATTTTAGAAATTTTACAAATATGGAAGATATCAAAAGCAAATGTTATCTAATAGTGGATTTATCAAAATTTATATTCAACAAAAAAAAATATTAAGTGAAGTTGTAGACATTAACTACAACTAAGTTTGTAATCAAATTTTGTTCTACTTTAATATGTATAAACTTTTTTGTTTTAACATCTCCAAAAGGCTGCATATATATGGATCAAGTCACATCACGATTCCATGGGTGTTAAAATTAAAAGCACCCATCTTTGATTTTATTTTTGATCACATGATTCGCATGTAGTTTTCTAGTCCACGTCATCATTTATAACGCCTGCTCTAATTTAATGACTATTCCAGCTTAGGAGCGCAAGCTTTAAAAATGATCTAAAGTCCAAGAAATAAAAGAATTGGCAACTTGCTAAACTAATTTGAACTCTTATTATGCTCTAATTGGACTCTTATTATGACTACAATCAAATTTGTAGTTAAATTTTGTTCTACTTTAATATGTATAAATTTTTTTGTCTTAACATCTCAAAAAGGCTGCATATATATGGATCAAGTCACATGAAGATTCCACGGGTGTTAAAATTAAAAGCACCCATCTTTGATTTTATTTTTGATCACATGATTCACATGTAGTTTTCTAGTCCACGTCATCATTTATAACGCTTACTCTAATTTAATGACTATTCCAGCTTAGGAGCGCAAGCTTTAAGAATAATCTAAAGTCCAAGAAATAAAAGAATTGGCAACTTGCTAAACTAATTTGAACTCTTATTATGTTTATCAAAAAAAAATATTGAACTCTTATTATGGCTTTTCTCAAATTTCATCACGCCAAAAAATACAACGAAAAATCAAAGCTCATAAAAATTATCTACAAAATTTATAATTAACTCACAGTTTAGTTCAATGGAAAATTTTTGTGGGAAAAACGAGTTAAAAAAAAAAAAAAACATTTAGTTGCAATTTTGAAAATTTTTAAAGAATATTTTCCAATTGTTTGATGCACACAAAAATTTATTAATATTTCATAAGATGGGATGATGGTTGTGAGTTGTGACACCGACAATGGTGCAGTGGTGTTATGATGTGTTGGTGGTGTCGAAAATGTCTATTGTTAAGGAAGTGATGTAGTGGTGATAGAGGCGGTGTGAGTTGTGTGACAATGGTGGCTACAAATTGTGATGGTAGTAATGGCACACAAAAAATGAAGAGGAGGACACAAAGAAATAACAGAAATTGATTCCTATTTGTTGAAAACAAAAAAAATTTTCCACCTCTTTTGAGTAATTTTTTAAATTAAAAAAAATTAATTTTTGTTGATCAAGATTTTCCATTTCACACCAAACATAAAAAAGAAAAAAAATATTCAATAAAAATTAAGTGAAATACCAACTATAGTCTATTTGTAAAAATGCATTTTCATTGGTTAACAACCATGATATAAAAGCAATTTTATTGGCCAGATTGGGCTGACAAGTCTATGCCAGCTCTTAACTCATTGTCGCTGCAATGAATTTTGTATTTAAGTTTGAGCTTTCTCATGTCCCAACTTTCTAGTATTCAGATTTTATAGATTTCTTAGAGTACTTTACAAGTAGATTTTTTTAAATCCTAACTACTCCTTAATGATTTAATGGTTAAGATTTTGTCATGTCAATATTTTACTAACAATATTCTTAAAATAATAAAATAATATTACAAGCAAAACAATTAAGATTATTGTTAGTGGAATACTGACATGGCAGAATCTAGACCATTAAATCATTAAGGAGTTGTTAGGATTTAAGGAAATCTAGGTGGTAAAGTACCCTAAGAAATCTAGAAGATCTGAATCCCACTTCCTCAACTTTGTCTGCCAAATTAAAAAAATAGAGGGAAAAAAACCATAATAGCAAATTAATTAAAATTTAGCAACTAAAAGAAGAAAAAGAAAAAGAAAAAACCATGGCTACTTTTATAATAAGATACTCAATAATATTTATTTTTTTGGTAATATAAAGGACTTAATCTAATCACTAATTATCTATCCTTAAAAATCTTGCAGTGAAATAACATTATCTGATTTTTCTCTTAAAAAAAAAAAAGGTTTAAATCCTCCTCCCATGCTTATTATGAAAGAAAAAAAATTTGCGGAATTGCCAATGAAAACAAATAAAGCTCATTTTCATAGGTACATTTTTCCATTCAATACTTTGATCATAATTTTTTTTTTATTTTCAATTTCTATGGATAAATTTAAACTTAAAACGTATCATAAGAATTACTATTTGTGGGGCCAAGGGCCCAAAAAGATAAACGGAGAGTTCATGGGAGGTGGGCTAGCGGCCCATTCCGAGGACAATTACATGTCCAAGGATAGTATTTCTTTCTCAAACTACGCCCGAGGTGGTTGTAATTCTTTTAATAGTCAATGAACTTCACAGAATTGCATGCAAACTAACTAATGAACATTGAGCAAAGAAGGAACCGGAAAAAGTAACAAATATCCTCTAAAAGCTGCTACCTCCACATTAAATGCTTCCCAGCTAACTCTCTGGCCGCATTAATGTGGAGGTGATACCTGAACAGTAATCAGGCAGCCTTGTAACCACTAGACGGAAAATCCAAGAAGTTCGGGATGGGACAGAAATAAGTTCTGAGAATAGAACCTACACGTGTACGGTGGAAGTAGAATGAAGAAGGTAGTATATAACGTGAAATCGGAATACATTAGAGAGGAGGAGGAATTTAGAAGGAAAAAAGCAAGAGGAAAAAGAGAGAGAATCTAGAGACATAAACACTCAAAATCTAGCCGAGGACAAGAGGGAGGGGGTTTTTTCTTTTATTTAGTTTGAAGTTCCTTTTGCTGCAGAAAGACGATGTCTTTTTCCTCTCACTGGAGCTAGTTCTTACGCCCATTCTCTACAAATTTTATTGTTTGGACTTGTTGGGCTCGAATCCCATCCTTCTTTTGAGTTCAATACCTTTCGAGTCCTTACACTATTAAAGTGCAAAAATTAAGAAGTGGGTTATGGTTAACTCAATTGGTAAGATTTTTTGTCATTAAATGAGATATTTATTTATTTTTAATTTTTTTATGTTTATTAATTTTAGACTCTTTGGTTTTTGTATGCAATAACTGACTTTGATGAATACATATGATGTGGTCCCACATTTGACTCCAAAATTAAGAAATAATACTCTCTAAAAAACAAAATTTAAGACACATGGCGCAAAATTGAACTTCAATTGTAGAATCTAATTGGATTTTCTCTAAACTTTACCTATTAATGTATATATATATATAGATAGATTATAAAATAATATATATAAAATAAGATAATATCTTCTTATATTAACGGTTTAGATTAGATAGGTATGTTAGTAAAAAAAAAGTTGGTGTATAAAAAAAGTATATACTATGGAATTCTCCTTTCTAACAATATTATGTCTAAGAATTTAATTATTTATTTTTGATGAGAAGTTCTTGAATCTTCGTTACTCAATCAGCCGGAAAAAGTACATTTATCATAGTGTTATTCTATTATTAGAATATTTGAACAAAAGAAAAAATTCTTTACTACATTGCAATTACCCTTTAAGTATACTTGTAATGGCTAAAGCAATAAGAGGAATCTCTCTCTCTCTCTCTCATGCACACGAGAAGGTTTATGATTTTTGGGTATACACATGTGAGTTGTGACTGAAGTTCCACATTAAATAACAATGACAAGAATGAAAGGTTAATATAGTATAGTTGGACCCAAATTCATAGGTTTAAACTTTTTGGGTTAAGTGGTATCATTATATATTATATTATTCAATAGGAATTTTCCTAAGGTGTAATTTTCCCAATAAATGATATCAGAGCCCTTGAGTGCTAAGGTGACAAGGTTAATAAGGATTCCTTTCGCAATTGGAGTAGGATTTCAACAAGATTAACAAGGGTCCCTTTAGCAATTAGAATACGGTTTTGTAATGTTTATAAGGGTCTGTTTCACAATTAGAGTAGTGTAGGGGTGATAGGCTCAGGAGTACATATTTATAAATATATTGAGCTAGGGACCCAATCTGAGGACATTAAGTAGCCCGAGGACGGGTAAACACCTTCCTAAAAATCTGTGTTGGTAAGTAAAGAGGTGAAGTCTGATCACAATCAACTAAGAAGGCGGTTTGAGGAGGAATATTTCCTTGGCTGAGCAAAGCCAAGGTCAGAAGGTGTGGTCTGACACCAAGAGCAATGTTTCGGACGATTCCACTGATAAGGATAAGTATCTAGAAGGAACAGGACAAAAGGAGGTTATGAAATATCTCAAAGGAAAGCTGCTACTATCGCATTAAATGCTCTGCAACTAACTCTCTGGTCGCATTAATGAAGAAGTGATACCTGAACAGTATCTTTCAGCCTTACAGTTACTCCCCAAAGACTTCAAGAAGGTGCTAATTTCAGCCTTACAGTTACTCCCCAAAGACTTCAAGAAGGTGCTAATGGGATAAGAATCAATACTAACAATCTAGTCTACACGTGGAGGGTAAGGATGAAGAGGGAGGATAGAATAAAAAGAGGATCCCAAAGAGAGGAGGGGAGAAATTAAGAGAAAAATACTGCAGCAATAAAGAACTGAATTTGTAACCAAACTTGAGAGAAATATATAAGAACTGATCTCTTCGAACTGTGCTGAAGATGATTTTCATTATAATAAATAAATCTATCTTCATTTTCTTGTCATCTGAATCTACTTCACTTGTTGTCTGATTTATTAAAATCTAATTTTCCAACCCACTCTTTACAAATTCATTGTATTGGACTTTTTAGGCCTAAGTTAGTCCATCCTTTAGGCTAAGGACCCAAATTTGGTCCTTACAAGTAGAAAGTCTGAAGGCATACATAGGGTGTGGATTTCACACGATTATGGGGTCCACACATCATAGGAGAAGAAATATCAAAATGGAAATTTATAGTTGGTTATTATTATTACTATTATTTTTAAATTTGATATCACGAGTGGTTTCTTGATCCACCAAATAGTTTCATTCAAAGAATAATCTCATATAAATTAGAAATATCTTGTTTTATGCAAAACCAAGTTAAATGTTGAGATATCATGATTTGCATTGTGTAAGCTACAAAAATCATGACCATTTGTTGACTAAAATATAAACTACTTATACATTAATAGGTGAAAAAAAAAGGTCAAGATTTTAAAAACTTTGGTCGAGTTACCCTAACAAAAGCTTATTTTGGAAATATGAGTATACACAGCAGAAAAAATTAAATAGATCTACTTCATTCACAATTGATAACATGTGCCATATAAGTTTCAGAATTAGAGAACAAGAGAGTGTACCTTGAAGCGGTGAAATGCAAAACCGAAGATCAGAAGTTCTTGAGAACACTTTTAATCTTCACTTCAATTCCACTAAATGCCTAAGATGTGTGGTCTCTCAATTAGTTATATGTGCATGTTCTAGAGAGAATCAAAGAGTGTCCAACACTCACATACATACCAGTTCATATTCTTACAAATTCTGTATGTTTTTCTCCTTATAACTGATTATCTAATTGGGCTAGCCTTTTGGGCTTTTCCAATTGGGCTTTAGTATGTGGCTTGGAGTGGAACCAAAAGAGAACAAATAAGATACTAGCTCCAATGGGCCTTGAGCCTTTTTGTCAACTCTTGACAAATTCAAAATTACAATTAATTATATTTAATGCCTTTATATAAATATAATTACACTCTAAACCTTATTAATAAATTATATTCCAAGACTTTATTGTACATGCAACCTCTTCATAAAATATTCGTAGTAATACAAAGTCATGAATGAAGACTGCTACTTTGTAGATTACTATATCTTAATCCTTGAGTACACGGTTTAAACCTTTTAAGTTATTCATAATATATTTTTGAAATCCAATTTCATAAATATATACTTTAGTAATTTCTTACCAAAGTGGTTAGGCCTAACTTTCTGAATAACAAACCTATTAAACTTATCTCAAGTGAATATTTTGTATCTCTATTAAGAAACTATGAATTCCATCTTGAGAATATATGTTTCATCAACACTAAATGTGGCTGTCCAACATACTGAGATTTTGACCGTTACTTTAGATTTCACTCATGATATATCAAAGCAACTTACACTTCATGATCAGGTCTATTATTCTCTCAGGATTAAGAGTTCATGTAAATATAAGTCGTGAGATTTATTATTCAATTGACAGTCGTTAGAAGAATAATAAATCTCACAGCAGTCTAATTCAATATGCTTTAACTCTTAAAACATATTAACATATCAACTAGAAGTCTCCACTTCCATGATCAAGACAAATCATTTTACTTGATATGTTATAATCTTCTCAGATGAAATGCCTAATTTCATCACCAACTACGAACTAAAATTCTAAGTTTACAAAGAACTTGTAACTTATATCTTCCGTGACTAGGAGGGCGTTTGGATTGCACGTTGCGCGTCTACGTTTCCTCCTGTCCGCGTTTTCCCTTTTTCTTTTTTTTTGGCCGCATTATTTGACTCTGAGAGACAAAAAACACTGTGCATGAACAGTGCGTGCACTGTTTACGCACTGTTCACGCAATAAAAAATATTAAAAATAAGTCCCACGGCACTATTCACACATTTAAAAATTATTTTGCTACAGTGTTTTTAGTTTTCAATTTTCAGTTTCAGCAACAATAAGTTCAATCCAAACGGACCTTAGATCACATAAATTATATACTATGCATCTCATGGACTATACGATAATGTCCGAATATTCATGTTACCATTATTTGAAATAATAATAAAACAACTTTATTAATTGCAATATTAAGTCATACATCATGTCATACATAATGTCATACATAATATAATACATAGCATCATACAATAGGATTTAAGAGCACAGATCTCAATAGCTTAATCAGAAGGTGATAACCGCTCTCAAGGTCTCCAAGATCAATGGGAATCATTGATTAAGTATGCTCCTATATTAATGTGCAAGCGAGCATTGCATGAAGAGTTGTAATTGACTCATGAGTCCAAATATACAAATTATACCATGACACATTTAACACTTTCTGGAGTTTTGTATCGTGAAATAAAAAAATATTTTATATCAAATAATTCCACGTCATTTGTATTAAAATTCAATAGTTAAGAGACATGTGTGCAAAAAGAAATACCAACTAATAACACATGTCTTTTATTTGTTAGTGTGGTAGTTATTTTTTATTAATATGTCTCACACTTAGTGTGTGTTTGGCAAAAATAATTTTTTTTTGCCAACTTATTTGACTATTCAGTTTATTTTTGCTATTGTTTATGGGTCCCACTGTACTATTTCAGCTAACTTTTACCTATATCTACAGTACTTTCAGCAAAAAATTTTCAATTTTAGCAAAATAAGCGGATCCTAAATAGACCCTTAATGTATTTAATTTGATATACTGTTGACTTGGTATCATTAGATACTAAATACCATCTCCAATGATACCATATATAAGTCTTTAAAACGATTTTTAGCAATAACCCATACATTGTGGAGCATGATATTTGCATGTTAAAAAAACTAAAAACTAATTAACTGACTGTAATTGGGTCTACTTAGAACTATGAATTAAAACTATTAATGTAAACAACCTCTGAGATGATTAAGTGATATATATATATATATATATATAACCACCAATAAAGTTGATACTCTAATAAATAAATAAAAAGTTGATAATATATATAAATAATGGCTCGTCTTGTATTGTATCTAACTCTTATTATTTTGTTTATTGGGTCAGTCATGGCGAGGTGTGAACTGATCCAGTTCTGTCCCACTGGGGGGGTCTCACAAATTCGTGGGTATTGCATGAAGTTCCTTGATGAGGGGTTTACTGGCGAACCATCAGGACATTGCTGTAATAACTTCGGCAGACTCAACAAACTTGCAAAACCAAATTAAGGGAGCTCCAATCCATGGAAGTTCTGTCGATGCATTGAAGAAATGTCGACATTTCAATTTAACATTCCAGTCATTGCCTCCCGTATTAATCATCCATCAGAAAAGTGTCGTGTGCGTCATATATAGTTTTCCTATTTTCATTAACGTGTGTTAAATTAAATTTAATCCCCTATGAATTTAAAGTGAAATTGTTAATTACCATATGTATGTGAAAACTTACTATTAGGAGTGGAGACTACTAATTTAGAGGACACTTTATAATTACATAGGACATAGCTAGGTTGGAGCCAACTATAGTTATAGCATACACCCCTCAAGAAGGTAATAGGGTGATTAGATTGTGAAATCGATTATTGACCTTACTGTGTCAAATATAGTTTGTATCCTCTTTTTCACTCACTATTTTCTTTTACTCAATATTTTCTTTTGGAGTATCATAAATTATTCGATTGTCTATGAATTCCCTTATCCACACAAATCTCTTTAAATTGCTCAAATAAATAGTAAGAGTCCTATTTGGTAAGCATTTTTAAAAAACATATTTTTAATTTTTAAACAATATTACACATATTTTTACACACTTTTTTACCCATATATATATCAAAAAAATATAAACAACGTTATTTAAACTCCTATCCAAACTGAACTTAATAGTTCTTTTCTTTTAATTCTCAACCGAAATCGTGAAACACCTAAAGTAGTCTAATGTTCAAACTTGTGGGAAATCAAAAAGTCAAAAACACACGTCACATGACCATAACACATAAAGTTGTCTACGGATGTGATTTGATAAAGACCTTGTGCCTTGCCCTCACACTCATTCTCATTGGGCAACGTGTCTTCAAAATTTCACATTAGCCCATTATCTTGTCAGGGATGAGCTATGATCTAAGCATCTCGAAAGAAGGCCTCCTCAACCGCCCCCCGTGGTTGAAGGATGGCTATTGAGACTCCATCTATGGTTGTCATAAATTGTTGCAACCTTGGCTTCTCTTTAAGCAATAACGTGCCTATTTGGATATTGGGCCTGATCTTGTTCTAGGTTGGCGGGTTCACGGCCCATTTTGTAGTGAGAAGCTTAAGAGTTTTTATATTTTAGGATAATTGTCACAACAAGTGATGGAAGGAGAATTTGAATCTTCGTTATTTTAATAAAAGAGACCAATCAATGCTACTAAGTTACAAGCTCTTAGTCCAAATGGTTTTTATTATTTTTCTATGGATATAGATATATGTATTACAAGTTTACAACTGTGGAGACAATTTTTGCTTCGAAGGTCAAGGGCTAGACCATGTTGTAACCTTAGGCAATTTTTATTGCCCCACATTAGAAGGAAAGCCTCCCTCTTTGCACCTTATAAGGCATGAACCAATGACTTAAGAGTACCACTAGTTTAGTTACCAAACTAGTGGTACTCTTAAGTCATTGGTTCATGCCTTATAAGGTGTAAACCAAACTAGTGGTACTCTTAAGTCATTGGTTTATGCCTTTTAAGGTGCAAAGAGGGAGCAAAGAGGGAGGCTTTCCTTCTAATGTGGGGCAATAAAAATTGCCTAAGGTTACAACATGGTCACCTAAAAATTGCCCTTGGTCTTTGAAGCAAAAATTGTCCCCACAACAACCATTAATTCCTTGCAATATATTTAAAGCTAAAGATGAAAATGTTATAGTGTATTTTTGTCTGATTTCTAAATTAATTAATTATTATAAGATTTCAGATTAATAAGCTTAATATAATTTTAGTGAAAACCATTGTGCATAGAACGTGCAGAAATGTATGATCCAAGTCTAGTTGGATACATTGTTAACCATATTGTTTAGTATTCAAACTAGGCACCTGCCAACTTAAATTTTAATACTCCAATTTATACCACATCATTCACCTAATGTGAAATCTTGATACAATTTTTTCTAGTACACTTTAGTTGGATACATTGTTAACCATATTGTTTAGTATTCAAACTAGGCACCTACCAACTTAAATTTTAATACTCCAATTTATACCACATCATTCACCTAATGTGAAATCTTGATACAATTTTTTCTAGTACACTTTAAAGGAGAAAGTTTGTCTACAAACTTGGTTGTAGTCAATATCTACAACTTCTACTGAAAAAATTAATATGACTACATATTTTGAAAATTTAAAGGAGAAAGTTTGTCTATAAATATGCATTCCTAACAAGTATGTCAGATTACGTGTCAAACTGATACTATTTACTATTTGATGCATAAATTTATTTATTTTATATAATTTTAGACCATAAAAGCTTGAAATTTAATAATTTGATTAATTACATAATTATTGACCTTTGATATTCTAGAAATTATATAAGTATGGAGGATATTAAAAGCAAATGTTATCCAATAGTGGATTTATCAAAATTCACATCCAATAAAAAAATACTAAGTGAAGTTGTAGAAATTGATTACAACAAAGTTTGTAATCAAATTTTATAGATAAATTTTGTTATACTTTAATAAATAAAGAAATAAATATATATAATTTTTTTTAACTTCCCCAAAAGGCTGCGTATATATGGATCAAGTCACGTGAGGATTCCATGCACGGGTGTTAAAATTAAAAGCACCCATCTTTGATTTTTATTTTTTATGAATAGCATAGCACCCCCATTTTTTTATCACATGTAGTTTTCAGTCCATGTCATCATTTATAACGCTTGCTCTAATTTGATGACTATTGCAGCTTAAGAGCACAAGCTTTTAGAATGATCTAAAGTCCAAGAAATAAAAGAATTGGCAACTTGCTAAACTAATTTGAACTCTTATTATGTTTATCAAAAAAAATATTGAACTCTTATTATGGCTTTTCTCAAATTTCATCACGCCAAAAAATACAACGAAAAATCAAAGCTCATAAAAATTATCTACAAAATTTATAATTAACTCTCGGTTTAGTTCAATGGAAAATTTTTGTGGGAAAAGCGAGTTTAAAAAAAAAAAAAATTTGGTAGCAATTTTAAAAATTTTTAAAGAATATTTTCCAATTGTTTGATGCACACAAAAATTTATTAATATTTCATAAGATGGGATGATGGTTGTGAGTTGTGACACTAACAATGGTGCCGTGGTGGCATTATGTGTTGGTGGTGTCAAAAATAGCTATTAATGTTAGGGAAGTGAGTTAGTGATGGTGGAGGTGATAGTGGTAGTGTGAGTTGTGACAGTGGTGGCTACAAATTGTAATGATAGTAATGGCATAAAAAAAAAAAAAAAAATGAAGAGAAGGAGACAACGAAATAGCAGAAATTGATTCTTATTTTTTGAAAACAAAAAACATTTTCCACCTCTTTTGAGTAATTTTTTAAAATTCAAAAATTAATTTTTGTTGATCGAGATTTTCCATTTCACACCAAACATAAAAAAGAAAAAAAAAATTCAATAAAAATTAAGTGAAATACCAACTATAGTCTATACGTCAAAACGCATTTTTATTGGCCAGATTGGGCTGACAAGTCTATGCCAGCTCTTAACTCACTGTCGCCGCAATGAATTCTGTATTTAAGTTTGAGCTTTCTCAGGTCCCCACTTCCTCAACCTTTTCTTCCAAATTAAGAAAGTGGTGGGAAAAAAACCAAAATAGCAAATTAATTAAAACTTAGAAACTAAAAGAAGAAACAGGAAAAAAAAAAAAAAAAAAACCATGGCTACTTTTATAATAAGATACTCAATAATATTGCCAACGGGGGCTTGGCTCAACTGGGTATGGTTCCCCCCATCTTTTTTTTCTCAAAAATAAAAAAAACTCAATAATATTTATTTTTTTGGTAATATAAAGGACTTAATCTAATCACTAATTATTAGTCCTTAAAAATCTTGCAGTTAAATAACATTATCTAATTTTTCTCTTAAAAAAAGTTTAAATCCTCCTCCCATGCTTATTATAAAAGAAAAAAAAATTGCTGAATTGCCAATGAAAACAAATAAAGACTCATTTTCATAGGTACAATTTTTCATTCAATAATTTGATTATAATTTTTTTTATTATCAATTTCTATGGATAAGTTTAAAATTAAAACGTACCATAAGAATTACTATCAAAATGCAAATCAAGAAACAGGTTCCAGTTAATTAAACTAGTAAGATTTTTTGTTGTTAAATAAGATATTTAAGATTCGATCTTCCTTTATACCAAAAATCAATTAGTGTTTTGGTCCGATAATATCATAAGTTTTTTTTTTTTTTTTTTTTTTGAGAGAGAATTTCAACCTATAGCATCCGCTCTTGACGATAACTTTTTATCATCAGACCAAGATACCAATTTGTTTTTGGTGTAGGTGAAGATTGAATTCTAGATCTCTTATTTAACTATTAAAGACTTTAAAATTTGAACTAATTGGAATCTACCGATAATATAATACGTTGAAAATTAAAACGAGATAACCTCCCCCCCTAAAAAAGAAGTGCAAATTAGGAAAATGTTTTATAATAAAGAGTCATGTTAATTGGTGCCTTTAGGACAATTGTTAATAAAAAAAGTTAACGGATGCTTTAACAGCATTGGTTTAAGGAACTATTTTTAAATTTTTTGATATATTTTTATATTTTTGATGAAAGTAGTATTAAAACTTTCATAAAATGATTCATTAACAAATGCCTTAAAAATACCTATTAACATGATTTATTATGAATAAACTATTTTAACAAAGTTTTGACATTACTTAAATATAAAAAACCATAAAAGTAATAATAATTTTTTTTTTCTAATAAAAAAACAGAATACAAAAGTTAGTGAGAAAAGGGTGGAAAAAAAAAAACCTTAAAAAAAGAAAAAAGAAAAAAAAGAAAAAGAAGAAAAGAAAGGTCGTCGGCAAGAGCGCGTTGTGTTCAAAGAACGCGGGGTCTCCTATAGGAGGCTATAGGCTAAAGACAAATTTCACCTAGACATAGGGATAGGGCGTTTAAGAAGTCACCGGCAGGTCATGTGTTCAAAGTCAAACACTCTCATTCCTAAATACTAGTACTACTTATTAAATTCATTGTCCTTTTCATTTCTCTTCCAAAATATCTAATATATCTTTCTTTCTCTTCTGGGCATTTCTCTCCTCCTCTCAAGTCACCAACACAACACTTTCTCCTAAAACAAATATCATGACTGGAAGAGAAATCCTCCACAAGATAAAGGTCAGTCACCTATGTTAATGGGTGTCTTTGTTTTCTTCAAGTTGTACGTTGTTGTTCTTGTTGTTATAGCTGTTACTTATTCTTAAAAGTACAGTTACTTACAAACTGATTTTTGTGTAAGTAACAAAGTAATAACTTTTTAGTTGTTTACTATTATATATGGAAACTTTTGAATGGTATTTAGATGATGTACATCAATGGTATGGAATATGGATTTATAAGGAGCTATATTTATTTTTATCTGTGAAGTCAATGTCTGGGTGCTTCCTAAATTGAGTCATTGGTGTTTCCTTATTTTAAAGATTTGGGATAATGTTTCAATTTGGAAATTGTTTAACATACACCATATTTTCAAATGTATGAACATTTGTTCTTAGAGAAAAGGTCGCATATTGATATTCGATATTAAAACTGTCATTCATGATTGTTTCACACACATATATATATATTAAATAAAGAAAATCTATGATAGAAAAAACATAATGAAATTATAGAAAACTCAAAACTTGATCTAGTAATTTTTTTTTTTTTTTTGGTGAGAAGTAGAGTGTTGATCTATCATGTTGCAGACTTAACAAAAAAATATACTATAGCCTAGCCTAGTGTTGAATCGCCTATTCATTTATTCAAACTGGGTGATTCAAAAATAGAGTTAGTTATTATGTATTTGGTTTTCTTCTGTTGACAAGGTTCAGTATCTAGTTCTGTCGATGATGACAAATCCAACGGCTTGTTTCTCAAAAAAAGTAAATCTGAGTTCTATTTCATGGCTAACCAAACTCAAATGCATTTGACACTGAGGTTCTCCTTAGTTGGTTAATGCACTAGATAACTCAAAACCTCTGCTTCCGTATATATTTTAACAGAGGATTTGCTTATAGTGGTTGGATCCTATTGCTAAAACAGTAGTTCATATCTGTGTTGGTGGGTGGCATTCTGTTGAATTACATCTTACTCTTATGGACCTTTGATGTGCAAACTCAATCGAACCTCATTCCACTGCGTGAGTCCGTTCTTCAAATAATGAACAATACAACAATTAAGTGATCAAATAATCATATAAATTGAAATAAAACATTTTATATAATTCATGTAACATTTATATAAGCCCCTCCTTTTGCAATTTTACCACAAAAATTGCAAGGCAAGCCATTTTTTTTTTTTTTTGGATCAGCTATATTTGAATACTTACATACAATATCTTTTCTTGAATTTCCAATAGCCATAATGCCCTGTGACTAATTACTAATATTAGTTATAATTTAATCACTTAATGAGTATAAGTCTATAAGAATTAGTCAATTTAAGATCAATAGTGAGCTGTGGGGTGATTGCAATCCCAAATGCGTCTTATAGAATTGGGTTGGGAAGAATATAGAAGCACATCATAACATTGAATTTTATATACAAAATCAATGATCTATAGCAATAGTGTTAAGATCCTATTGCTACAATTCAGTTATTTTTTATTTTTATTTTTTTTGAAAAATATAAAAAAGCGCAAAAAAGCACACCTAATGTGCGCTTCTTTGAATCTGCCTTGCTTTAGAGGTGAAAAGTACTGGAGCCTTGAGGCTTCACGCTCTGTGCTTAAGCCTACTTTTACCAACACTGGTTCCGCTACTGGTTGCCCAATCATGTATAAATAATGTTGGACATTTTTATTAATTTTTTTTTCATTTATACTGCACTAATGGTTTCCATACAGAGAGATAGTTAATTGAAAGTTCCAAGCATTTCAATGCTTTTTCTAAGAATGAATTCCTTCTCCCTTTTCATTCCCAAGAGGTTTTCTTTCATATGGAGACAGAAAATCTAAGGTGCAAGAATTCTATAAAGAGTTTATAGAAGATGTGCCCACAGATGAAAACGGTTTAGCAGTGTAATAAAAAATGTTATGACCTGATATGAGGCACTCAATATTTAAATTGCATCAGCAAGGGGCCTGGTCGATTGGATATTCCCCTAGCTTGAAAGTAGTTTCTGGGAAAGTAATGATATTAGCATAAGTACTTTAGATGTAAAGGAAGATAGAAACCCAAACTAAATTTTAAAACTATAATATGTGAGGTGAGGTGCTATGATGATCCAGTGTGGAAAGTCGTCGATGCTCTAGACTTACAATGGTAGCACATATTGTTGATATTAAGCAGAAATGTCATACATTTCAAGAAGTGTACAATCTCATTTTTTTTTTCTGTTAAATGTAGAATTGATGAAAGCATAATTGTTCACTTGGGGTTAATTGCTCTCCATCACTTACTTTTTGAAAATCATGTTTAGAGTAATTACTTGTTCTTATTTGTTGGTTTCATTGGTTACTTCTTTCTAGGTGAAGGCCTTTGGTTCATCTGACACAGGAAAAGGCAAAAGCAAAGTGTTGAATCACATCACACATGGCTTTCACATGGTAAAGGGAAAATCAAATCATGCTATGGAAGATTATGTGGTTTCTGAATTCAAGCAAGCCAATAATAACAAAGAGTTGGGCTTATTTGCAATATTTGATGGCCATTCAGGCCATGATGTTGCAAACTACTTGCAAAGAAACCTGTTTGAAAATATTTTAAAACAGGTACTAAAAATATCATTCCCAGATGATTTTTATATTTATTTTCTTGCATTTGATTCTTGTGTCTAGTTTTTATTTTCTGCAGTTTCTATGTTCACTATCTTTATCCAAACTTTTTAAAAGAATTGTATTTTTCTTTGCTGCAAGCAGGATGACTTCTGGACTGAAACAGAGACTGCTTTAAGGAGAGCTTATCGTATGACAGATGATGAGATATTGGAGAAAGCATTAGTATTGGGGAGAGGAGGTTCAACAGCAGTAACTGGGATACTGATCAATGGTGAAAAGCTTGTCATTGCAAATGTAGGAGACTCTAGGGCTGTTATGTGTAAGAATGGTGTAGCCAAACAACTATCAATTGATCATGAGCCAAGCAAGGAGAAAAGGGTGATTGAGAGCCGTGGTGGTTTTGTAACCAACCTTCCAGGTAATCAGCTTTCTGAAGTAATAACCACAGAGAAGAGATTTTGTGTTTATTTAGTGATAGATGAAAATTCAGGATTAAGTAGTTCCAAAATTTCTGTTATACGCATCTGTTTTAACCAGCAGGTATTTTTAATTGAGCCACAGGAATTATTTGACAGTTTCAGAAGTTTTGTGTTTTTGGGACACCAATGATATCTTTGAACCAGTTACTTAAGATTGATTATTTTGTATAGGCTTCTGTAGCTGTGTCATGCGTAATGCATGTAATCTTTTATGGATTTGGATGTTTGAGCTTTTGCTGAAATATCAATTTTCAAGGACAAAGAATAAAGTTTGGCTAGCAAATTAAAAGGTTGACATTTGGATCATCTGTCTATCTGGAACCTAATTGTCCATTTTCCTATACATAACACTTGCAATGTAAAGAAAATTTTAAGTTCTTTTTGTGCTTTTCTTTTTTAGATGGTGTATAAGATGTATAGTTTACTTGGTTGACCATGCATTTGGAATTGAGTACTAATTTCTGATTCTTGCAGGGGATGTCCCCCGTGTTGACGGACAGCTTGCTGTGGCCAGGGCATTTGGTGATAGGAGCTTAAAGATACACCTTAGTTCAGAGCCTGATGTATCGATTGAGGAGATAACTGATGATACGGAGTCCGTTATTTTTGCAAGTGATGGAATATGGAAGGTCAGTTACTCTTCATGCTGGTTAGCCACTTCATGTTTTTTCTATGCACTTTGTAACAAAGCTATGGAGGATGATTTGGCTATTGGATGTCAAACTAAGCATTTGCAACCTTACCTCACCTAGGAAAAGCAATGATGCAGCAACTTTTTGTTTTTTGTTGCTATGTCTTATCCATGTGGTGTTTTACTTATAATTTTGATTAAAGATAACCCTAAGAAAATTGATGACGTGACAAATTCGTTTGTTAAAATAAGTATGCGACATGGTTAACTATCCATGTAGCAAATGCCAAGTCAGAAAAATTCCTTTGTCAATACATTCCATCACATTCAAATGTCAAACGAACCTAATTGTGACCTTTTAAATTTTTTTGTGGACTTGATTGTAACCTTTTGAACCTTAAGGACCTAATTAAAATTTTGTATATTTTTTAAGGATCAAATTAGGGGTGTGCCCTAATTTTAAAGCTGAACTAATGTTTCTTCTTTGTTTGGTATGTTTGCTGTTTGTATGCTCTTGAAATGTGGATTTCTGAACTTTTTTCAATGTTTGGGCAGGTGATGTCAAACCAAGACGCTGTGGATTCAATTAAAACCATTAAGGATGCTCATTTGGCAGCTAAGCATTTGATCGAGGTGGCTCTTTCTAAGAAGAGTAAGGATGACATATCCTGCATAGTTGTTAAGTTTCAATGATGTATTCTTTGTGTAAGCCGAGTTATGGTTTAAATGGAGGACCAAAAATGGGTTGTATGTGTGTATATGAGACATAAAATTTATATTGTGAACTGTGAAGATTATTGGAGACTCGGAGTCTTCTATAACATTGATGTAGGATCAAGAATCATTTCCATTACTTTTCTCTTCCCTTAAAAGTTATAACCACTTTTTAAGGAATGACAATATTATGGATGTGAAGAATAATTTGGATTGAAAGAATTTGAAGGTCGTTATTGAGGTTTGGATCAAATTGATCAATATTCTTACCAGCATCAACAATTATAAAGGCAATGGGGCTAATAAATATCAAATAATTGATGTAGAAAGGTTTTATTTTATTTTTTAAAAAGAAAAATCTTCTGTTTCGTTGACATCAAACAACTATAACATGGTTTATTCGATGTGGAATGCGATTGGCCGACAGGGTTTCTGGATCTCTTAAAACAACATCTAACTATAAGTAGAGAGTAGAGACAGGAAACAGCAAAATTGAACTCTATAATTTTAAACAGTTGTTGGAATGAAATTCACAATTTTCTATGTTGGCAAGAAATATCCCATTTTGCTTGTCATAAGCAAAATCTATATTGTAATTTGTCATTCAGGGCAAGCCTTGTGGATGCACAATTCAAATAAGCTGTGTTTGATAGATTAGATTATGAGATGGAACAGTGTGTTAAAAATAGAAGCAACAATATTTTCATTATTAATTTACAAATTCATGTGGGGATTATGAAAGCTGTAATTTGCTCCCGCTATCCTTTGTGAGGCTTAAAGAATTGCATTGCCTACTTAAACTACATTTTACGATGAGTAATGTTCATTTTCACCGTGGGTCCATATTGTGACTTAATCCTGCAGAAAGAAAAGAGAGATTGGTGTTTGTGAATGCCAGTGTAGTGTGTGCATTGTGAATGTGAAAGAGACTTACAGGGTGCTATTCATGTCATTAGAAATCGGGAACTTAGTTGACACACCTGACTTGCCCAAAAGAGCAGTGAATCGTATGACTGGTTTGACTTTGACGTGCAAACCTGTAACGGAGCCGACAAGACCGACCGGCGCCGACATTCCCGCACCGCCACTGCCACCCACCGACGGAGCCGATGCCGGCGATGGGAACGCGAAGGGACATCCGAAGCCGGTGCTGTGCAGTCGTCGGAGCTACAAATCCCTCACCGATGGGTGCTCATAGTCACCAGTAAGCCATCTTTGTGTCCTGGGTATCTTGTTATTTTTTTGGTTGTTTGTAGTACGAACTTTATATTCTGGCTGCTGGGTTTGTGTTTCTTTGTGAATGTTTGCCTTCTATGGTAACATGGGTTTGTGTTTCTTGTTATTTTACATGCTACAAACATTGTACTCTGTTTTATGAGAAAACAGTCAAAAACACGTTGTTCTTGAGTTGTTGATAAGGTGAATGGTGATATTTAGTTAGCATTCCCATTTAACTTATTTAAGTGCGGTGAGGGTGAGCGGGTGACCCCAGACCCACCGACTCTATTTTCTCTGCTTTAACGAGTTTCTCTGTTTTTGACTTTATATTGCGTGGTAAAAACTAAAATGTAAAAAATAAAACAAAATGTTGAGATAGTTTAAAAAAAAAAAAAATCTTAAATTGATCTAACCGGTCCAATTAATAACAGAATCCCTTTTTTTTTTTTTTTTTTTAATGGTAAAGCAGGTGAATACTGAATAGTAAGTGTCTAAAAAAATGTTAAAACCGACCAAACTGATTAAACCGAGCTGACCAAACTGTACTGCTATATGTCAGAAAACCGAACCTAATCGGTATGCATTGGTTTTAATTATGAGAAAATCTATCCCTATCGGTTCAATAATAAATTTGAAAAAAAATCGAGCCGATTGAACCGTGCACACCCCTATCACTACCATTGGTTGTAGAGAATTCCAACAGCATTAAAGCTTATCATGTAGAAAATGGTTATAAGTTAATTCTATACACAAAGCATGACAAGAGTAATGAATAATCATATGGGTCCACTTCCAGCAAGATTAATAAGACAATATTAATAAGACAAGATTCATTGAGATCAAGATAAAATATTCAGTAAGGTTAAAATAACATGTTCAACAAAGTCTTTATAATGCATCCAACAAAACTCAAATGATAATATATGGAACCCAATCAACCCACATGCTTGTGAGACACGCTCCAAAAAGCAGACGGAAGATACTTTCTCGTAGTGAAGATGCTCTTTTACTACTTACCAAAGCTCAGAACATGGTTTTAAAAAGCGGATTGGACCGGCCGGTTCAACCACCCCAATTTTTTTTGGTATTTATTAGTAATAAAATGTTATGCATGATTTCCCCAAAAAGGAAAAAAGAGTCCTAAAATCTTTAAAATAAATCTGAAAAAGATATGTCCAATTGAGGTTTTGCTAAAACACACATTAAAATAGGTTAGTAGAAAGAGGAAAAAGAAAAAGTAGCACCCTATAATTGAAAAATAAAAATAAAAAACCTATAAAACGGTGCCACTATACTATCGTAAATTTAAATTCAGTTTATCGTGCATAGGAGGAGAAATTATAGAGTCCTCTGATAGACCACGCTATTTGTCCATCATTTTACTAAAAGGTTTTCATTTGTTTAAAATTGCTGAGTCAGCAATCAGTTTTTGTTTTAAAAAAAATTAACTCAGTAATTTTAAACAGGTGCGAATCTTTTAGTGAAATAATGGATCATGTCACTTGTCCACCATGTGGACTTTATAATTTCTCTCAAAGGAGATCCCACTCCCAAGTATTTTGGTGATTGACAAGCACATAAATCTCTAATTGGAATTTATGAGAGAGAGAGAGCCCTCTGAGCATGTGCAATGCATGTGTGATGGGAATAGTTTTATAATGTCTAACCCTAGCATCTGCACACAATCTACATTCTTGTTCATAAACTTTTACACACACACAGACACACACACACACACATATATATATATATATATAAAGGATATTTAAAAAAAGAATTAAAAATTCAAATCCTTCACATGCTAAATTTAAAAAATAAAAATAAATAAATAAAAACTAAATTGAACAATATAAGAATGCTAACTAAAGAGAGAGAGAGAGAGAGAGAGAGAGAGAGAGAGAGAGAGAGAGAGAGAGAGAGAGAGGAAACCCTTGTTTTCTCTAGTGTCCTCTTAATCTTAAATACATATTAGAGGGGTTTATTTATTTATTTATTTATTTATTTATCTATATATATATATATATATAACTCAAACCTCTAAATCTTTCATGATTTTCCTCGTAAGCACAATATTAAATAATAAAATAAAAAAAAAGCATAAACGCAAAAAACATAAATGCAAAACTAGCCTTCTTCTTCTTCCTCCAAACCGCAGACCCACGCTCTGCTGTTCCTCTCTCTTCTCTATTTCTCTATCCTCTCCTTCCCCAAAACCCAACACTGAAAATCAATCTCGCCATCCCCACATTGTGAGGGTCTTTCCATGGTGCTACTCACACGACTATTGCCCCAAAAGTGGTGTGAATACAATTCTGGTTTCTTTCTTGGCAGGGTAAGACTTATTCTCCAAAATGATTAAGGTGGAATTGTCGTCGATTAAGCGTAGAAGACCCCTTTGGTTAAGACTCAGAGAAACATAAGGGCCAATAAAACAAAAGTATACACGACCTTTTCGCTTTTGGTTTCTACCCATAAGGCTGCAAAGGCTTTGCTATTGGAATATGGCTACATACTCAACCAAATAACACTATTGTCTGGACTGCAAAACCAGATAACCCTTTTGTCTCCTCAAATGCTACATTGAATTTAACAAGCGATGGTCTGCTGCTCCTTCGCACAGAGCAAGGTGAAGAAAATTTCACAGCTAACTTTCTAGAACCTGCAGATTCAGCCCATTGTATATTTCAATTATGTCAGTTGGCAAAGGTAACCAAAATTGATTAGGAATTCATAGCCCTATATTATATTTTGATTAGGAATCCATAACCCTATATTATATTATAAATAATATTTTTTTAGGGGATTATTTGTTACAATGTAACTCACGGCTGAAAATTTGTATTTTTCATTCCTCTCTTTTGAAAATTTTTTGCTCGCTTTATAATTCTGAATTTTTATTGCTCTCTTTATAATTCTGATTTTCTATTCAGTTTTTTTGGATTTAATTTTGTGAATTTTTATTTGGGTTCATGTGGCTACCGCTTAAAAGTTTGAATTTAGTGTATAGTTTGTGGATTTAAATTCGAAATTCATAAGGAATTTTAAATTCTAATTCTTTGAGATTGTGTGTTTGAAATTTTTGTATGATTCATATGTTAGATATTGGGTCTGGAAAAATTATATCTCCATGTTATGACCATGATGCACCTAGCTGGCTAAGCTATTTCATTGGACTGTGTAGAATAAATTCATATTTCTCATGCCTGTTTCAATTCTTATGGTCCATGAATGCAATAATTGTTATGGAATACCAATAACAGTATACCATTATGTCGGGGCCTTTCATGTGTGCAATGAAAGTAACACTATCAAGGAAAAGGCCTTTCCTGTACTCACACCCTGAGATGGATAGTCCCCCATGGAAAACAACGCAATAGGATCAAAGACCCTAAGAGGTAAGATTTAAGCTCAGAATAAAAACTTGGCACGCCTCTGGTAGAACTTGGAAGTCTTCTTGGAGATAAAACTGCAATTCATATCACCAAAAATTTATGATTCATATGTTAGATATTGGGATTGGTATTGATGGGACATAGGTTTATATGGTAGAAAACAACATTTTGATAGTTTTGGTAATAGTTGATAGTATTGTACAGATGTTTTATTTATTTTTATTTATTTATTTTTTTGCTACACTATTGTAACAATGATTTACCATATTGATTATTAGTATGTGGACTGGTGTCACTTTGGAGCTTTAGGGGCCTCTGTTGGGCTGCTATTGCTGTGGACTAGAAGAGTAGTAGAGAAATTTGATGGGGCTGTGGGAAATTATTCAATTTATGTAAGTTTAGATGTGTGGATGATCCATACAAGTCAGTGTTTCAAGTGCCTATGGTCCCAATTTTGAGCATGACAGATATGTGGGTTTGGTGGAGTCTTGGAAGAGATTTTGATATGATTCCGTTTGAGAAGTAGGTTTGATTTTTTTAATGACTTATTTCATGGTGTGTTTGTGCATTAAGATTAGAGTTTTTTACCTTTAATAACTTCAAAGGAATCAAAGCTTGTAGAAAGTTTTATTATTTTACTTAAAAAGAGGATTCCCTCTTAAATTTGATGGAAGCCATGAGATCAAGTTCATAAAACCCTCTTAATTTTGATCAAGAGTGTATGTCAATTGTTTACGAAGTGAAACAGCTACTTTTGACAATGGTTTCAATAGATTAATATATTTTCCATAGTTTGTCAACAGATTAATATTCATAGATTTTATATTGCCTTCTGCAAAGCAATTGAAGATTTCTTAAATGAACATGTATAATTATGTGTGAAAAGGCTCCACATACGAGGCTGTACTAACACTAGCATGTATATAATTTGAATGAGGCTCTCTTGATTTTCCTTATCTTATTGAGGTTATTGAAATATTTAACTTTCTCATCATCGATGCAGAATTTCATAGTAAGTTTCTTCTCTTTGGTTATATTAGTCCTTCCTTTGTATTGCTTTGTTCTGTTTATTTTATTTTTTTATTTATTTTTTAAATCATTTATTTGTTTCTTTTGTTACAATTTTATATAGTGCTGAGGTTAAGGTGTAAGTGACCATATCTGCATTACAACTAATTTCACATCATGTTTTCTTGGCTTACAGAGGGCTTAGACCTTGGGAATTACTGAATTCCCAATACTAGGCTGCATCAGGAATGGCAAAGTTGGGGTCAAAGATACAACATTTTCATCAAGGTAAACATATTACACATGTTTTTATTATTATTATTGTGAACAAAAAAAATTAAGAAATTATTATTGTCACTATCCAGAATAATTTGTGCATCATGTATCTTAAAGAGCTTAATTGTGATCATAAATAAAATTGTATTTTTAATATATATTGGAAGACTCCTGGGTATCATGCTCATAATTTCAAACCCATTGCTAAGGACAGCTTAGTGGTTCAACAACGCCTAATGGTTTGTGCTAATTGATGTAATGAGTTTCATAAAAATCTGCACTACACTGCACTATTTCAAACTTTCTGCACTGCACTATTTCTCTTCTATTAATGTTTCTTGAATGTTAGCTGAAAATTGGGTTCTTATTGTTTTGCAGGTAGGGATTTGGCATTTTGTTATTTAAGTTATTTGGTAATACAACTACAAGATAAAGACAATCAGGTATTTACCAGTCTCTCCTTTAATCTGTACTGTTTCTTGCATATTTATTGGTAATATGTTTCTAGAAATAATTTGAAATTGGAATGTGATTGCATATTTAAGTTTCATGGTTATCTCAAACTTGGTTTTATGTTTGGTTTAATAGTTTCATTTCAAGATTGCCATAGTTTTTACTACCTTTATTTTACTTGCAGAATAATGACTATAATCTCAAGTATGGATGGGAATTCTTCAGGAGGTTTTTTTTTAACTCTCAAGGGAGTAATTGAATTCATGTTTGATTAAAGAAGATGATGTAGAAACTTAGTGTTAGTTGTATTGTGATAATTGGAAGCTGTTGGCATTGTACTAGGAATTGTTGCAAAGTTTAGGATGTTTTGGTACGTATCGACAGATTCTTAAAAAAGGACTTAGTGAATAGTGAGAAATATTAATACGGGTTGTGTTTGTTTGCTTCATGTTAATATAAAGTTGCAGGTTTATTCAAATGTTAATAAGATGAATTGACCATCTCACATTATGAAATCAGAAGGCAGTAAAATTTTATATATTAAATGCAAGAGAGTATAACTTATCATCAACAAGTAGAACAAGAGTTCATATTGATTTGGAAATTCTTAAGACTGCTAATTGCAAAGATTAGTAAATGCTTTGTTTGGATTCACGCTTTTAATGTATTTATAGTTTCTACAATTTTATGTCTAATATCTTTATATAATATAATAGGCTGGTGGAAAGTAACCAATTAATAGTACAAATGCCAAAACAATTCAAATCACAAGTGACAATTCAAGAAGAGATACATCAACAGAAGAACCATAAATGAAATATCCAAAATTATGTGGAAATCTGATAATGAGGTAAGAAGAAAGAAAACCTTGAACAATAACATTGTGTTCTTAACATTGCTTTATGTACTATAGACCGGCTTTTACAAAATTCAACTATAAAATTATGAATTGATTGATATTCATTAATTAAATGGAAAATCTAAATGGAAAATAATTTTTTTTCCAAATACAACTAAATGACTATTATCTCAAGTATAGATGGGAATTCTTCACCGTCAAGAAAGTTTTTGAATCTTTTGAAGAAACTGACAAAGCAATTCAACTTGATAAAACGACAAAAGTACGTATTCTTTGATATAGCAAAATTACAAATTTGATTTTTAACTTTTATATGTTGTAATACATTTCTCAACCTCCTCTATTGTCAAGCTTACAGTAGTCATACTTCAAATGAATATAACATCAACTTATCAAGTGAATAAGGTGGTGATTCTACAAAGTTTCAAAAAGTTGATGTTCAAAGCGATGCGCAACTCACACCAACATCTGTAATCAAGGAAAACAAAAGCACATTCAATGACTACTATGAAGCAACAAAGGAAGAAGATACAAAAAAACACATTAAAATTGGCTTTCAATTTATTTGAAATATTGATTAAGTAGTTCTTTAAATTTGGGTTTCATTCATTTAATGGATAATTGAAGATGCAAAGGATTTGATTTTTCATTTTAATTTAAACTTTAGTTTGATTTCTATTTTTCATTATGTAATTTATTGTTTCATATCAAGGATAGGAAACTATGAAACTGCAATCCGAATGTACAATCAATGAGGAAGAGAAAAAGAATAGTTTACATCTTTGTACTAATGGCTTTCCCATACATCGCACGGGTTAGCAACTAGTTTATTATAACATAGATAGTTTAGATGAGGAAAGCAAAACCCAAAGATGTCGAGTATGGACTGTGGACACCTTTAGTACATCTATAGATAAAATTATATCAAATTGAGGTGGGTTTATGTACATTAATACCCTTCACATGACTTGTTAAATAACTCAATAGTTTTGGATTTTGAAGTAAAATTTGCAATTCAACTTACTATCTTTAGAGTTTTGTTTTTTGTTTTTATTTTTTACATCGATAGTTAGGAGTGAGGGAATTTGAGACCTAGCCATTTTAGTTGGAAACACCAAAAATTGCCAGTTAAGTTGAACTATAGGACTCTTGACAATTTTATAATTGTTCATAAATCACTTTTTTTTTTTTTCAAACTTTTATTAATACCACCTCATAGAATGGATATTTTTGACAATTTGGGCAAGTTTATTTGAGTTTCCCAAGCTAGAAGTCTAGAGGGGATTACAACTAAAGACTCGGTCGCTCGCTAAACAAAGGATCACAAACTACTTTATGACTATGCTTCGAAGCTTCCTCTAGAACTCTAGGGGATTAGGGTACCTTGAACTATGAATCCCCCTTCTATTTATAAGGGGGGCCTTTTGATGAGTTTTGGATGAGCACGAGACTCTCCAAACTAATCTGCTTGGATTTCAATTTCAAAGTTTGATAATATTTGAAATTAGAGAGCAATAGAGTTGGATGACTTTGAAATTTTCAAGGTGATTGATTTAAGTGCCAATTGACATTTGAATAGTGCCCTCAAACTGCAAATCGACACTTGGAGGCTAAACCCAAGTGCCAAACATCACTTAGATCTTGAGTCCCACTTTTTTCACTAATTTGGCGCTTTTCTAATCATTTAACTATAACTCGATTTTAAACTCAAAATTTATCTAGTTAAGAGTATCAATTAATTTTCTACGGAAGGTAATTTTATTAATTATTCATAAATATTAAATATGGATAATTTAAAATTACCCACCTAAGATTAGGCTCAATTTTATGTTGTTTATCTCATTTGAATGAGTTAGGGGTGCCTCTGTTTATAACGGTTTCTTAGGATGCATCCTACTTTATTACATCAATCTATTTGAAGCTAGGTAATCAATTTTGATTGGCACACAATTAAATAAGGTGACAAATTGTTATTGATGTATGATAAGAGTGATGTTAATGGTGATCTAATGTAAAAGTGATGTACTAATTACAATCTACCATCTCATATGTTGTGAAAAAGGTTATCAACAAAATTTGTTGTGTATGTAGCATTTACAAATACCGCCGTAAATGATTGTCAGTTTGGTCATATAGTTTGCTTGCAGATGATTAAATAGTTAACCCATTTGTCACAAATCAAACCTTTTTTTTTTTTTTTTGGTAGATGATTATATTCGTTTAGTGCATATGTCTTATTCCTTTATCCATTAACTGGTAAAAATTAATCAAGGAGTTATGTATGCTTTCAGACAAAAAGAAAGATTTCTGATTTTCTGCAAAGAAAGCTTAACTTCCTATATAAAACTTCTTACAAAGTGAAAATCGGCTAAAATAGGTAAACTCAACTTTCCTTGAAATGATCTCTCTTGCTTTCTTCTAGTTCTAGTACTATGGAGAAACAAATCTTGATCAAACTTATATTTGCCCAACGAATACAATGTGCTTGTGGTAAAACTTCATAGGGGTTCAATGTATTGGTTGAGCTTTACTTCTTTCTACATTAGCGTAACCATCTAGTGCTATTTGAAATTCAAATGGTTGGGCATAAGTATTAGGATACTCGTCATTAAATGCATCCATACAAATGCATGGGGCTACAAGCTAGTACTATTTTCAAAATAAGAAGTTTAAACTTTAAAGGCACCAAAAACAAATATAAGTGGTCACTAGACCTTTAATTAGGAAAGGTTTAAGCTTTAAATGCAAGCGATTATGATATGAAGAGTTGTGCCAAACCTTTAACAATCATTTATAAAATTATTATAAAATTATATAATAAGTTAAAGAAAATAATGTTAGAATTTCAGGCCTTAGTAATGAGTCCCATAGATTAAACATAGCTATTATAATTTTTTTTAAAGCAAAGAAAAAATGTGTATGTCTCAATGTCCATCGGATTAAATTATCCCCTGTTTGGAACTACAAAGTGTAAATTGGGTTAGATTAAAGTGAACGTGGATGCTACTTGGCCGAAAGATGGGAAGGTAGTTGTGATTGTGGCATCTTGTGACCATATGGAAAAAAAACATCTGTGTTGAGATTCAGTAGGTATAAATCCCACCTTGAGAATTAGATGTGGTCAAACCACAGGATGTGAGGAAGGTTATTGAATTGGCGACCCAAATGAATTTTGAAAAGGTGAACATTGAAGAAGATTTAAGATACTTAAAAAAACCCTAAACCTTAAAAATAAAAATATAAAGTAAAAAAATTAACCATTCAAGAGATTCAATCTCTAATTATAAATAAGGGTTTGATTAACGAGCGCTCTTAAGACATTTATTAATAAACAATTTTAGAAAAGTTTTGATATTATTTTTATGGGAAATATAAAAAGTTGTATAAAAAAATCAATTACTTTTTTCTTTTTCTATAAAAAGCTTCTAAAAATTAAAATTTTTTTTTAATAAATAATTGATTGGGTCAATTTCTCAATAAAATTTCTTCAGTAATTGATTGGGTCAATATCTCTTTTTCACCACTCATCTCAAATGGCACAAGTTGAAGGTTTAACAAATTCTGTGACAATATTGCTTCCTAAAATTTGGATGCTCTTAGCTAAATTTTGGTGATCATACTCATTGATTTTCTATGAAGAAAGAAAATATTGTTGACAACCTTGGTTTTAGTAATTTTTAATCTAACTGGCTTAGGCCTCCTACTTGGTAAAATGGGTGGAGTGGTAAAAACTCAGACAGCCTTGAAAGTGAAGCGTCACCCAACCTATTGCAAGCTTTCAGTCTTATTGCTGTGCTTCTGATACGGTTTTTTAGTACTTGATTAGGTCAATTTCTGTTTTTCACCTCTCATCTCAAATGGCACAAGTTGCAGGTTTAACAAAGTCTGTGACAACATTGCTTCCTAAAATTTTGGATGTTCTTAGCTCAATTTTGGTGATCATGCTCGTTGATTTTCGTGGAAGAAAGAAAATCATGTTGACAACCTTGGTTTTATTATTATTTTTAATCTAATTGGCCTAGAGCATTCACATCCCATATCTTTGAACTATTCTATTTTACAATCTCAAATGCTACTTTATCTATTATATCATACCATTTTACAATACACCAAACATCTTAACTTTTATTTTACAATACACCGCATTAAAATAATATAAATTATACAATAAAATAATAAACAAATTATCTATCTCTCATCTCTCTCTAATTTATGTCCCTGCCTCTCTGTCACTCTCTCAACAACCAATCAATCCAATCATCACCAGGCCACCATCATACCCACCACGCTGCCACTACCCACGACCCACCAAAATTCCACCGGAACCAAAATCCCAAATTAAAAAAAAAAAAACCAACAAATACCCACCAAAAACCCAGCAAACCCATTAAAAAAAACCAAACAACCTAGTCACCACTACCACGCCGCCACCATGCCCACCACACCACCATTGCCCATTACCCACCAAAATCCCACCAGAACCAAAAACCCAAATTTTATATATAAAAAAAAAAAAAAAAAAAAGAACCCTAGCAAATACCCACCGAAATCCCATCGGAACCAAAAACCCAAATTAAAAAAAAAAAAAAAAAAAACCCACCAAACCCATAGCAAAAACAACCCAATAACCACCACACCGCCACCACTGCCTACCATGCCAACCTAAACCAACCAATCCAAATCCAACCCAATCCAACCCATTGGAATCCAAAATCCAACCTATCCGAACCCAAAAGACAAAAATCAATCCATGCCTCACTGCAAAACACACACACACACACACACACACACACACACAAAACACACCATCGGGAAAAACCCAGTAACCTATCCATGCCTCACTACCACATCTAGCCATTGTCGCTGCTAAATCAACGCTGCTGCCACTGCACCATAACACACAAAACCCACAACCCATAGCCCCTTAAACCACCCACACACCATAACCCACTAGAGCCACCACCGAAACTCAACCCCAAACCACCATGCCACCACAACCCACGGCCCACCACACCGATCCACCACGATCCTCAGCCTTAGACCCACCACAACCCACCACTATCCACACCCAATCCACATACGGTGGCAAATCACAACCATCCACACCGATCTACAACCACACTCATCAAACCTACCACCTTCGCAGCCACCCAACACCACCACACAATAAAACCCACAACCCAACCAACACCACCACACAATAAAACACTTATCAAACCCACTAGAGAGAGAGATTTTTGTTTAGCCAAGAGAGAGAATTGAAGCAACAAAGAAGAGAGAGAGGGGCTTGGTGTTGATGAGCTTTGGCGAGAGAGAGAGAGAGAGAGAGAGAGAGAGAGATGAAGAGAGAGACAAAGAAGCCTTTGATTTTGAGATAAAATAATATATAATCGTTTACAATTGTGCTACAGTGCCATCATACATTTAGGATAGTACTGTAGCACAATTGCAAATTTTTTTACAATTGCAAGACTTTACAAGACCGAGTAATGGGCTATTTTTGAACCTTGATGCTAAAATATATCAACATATGGCATATAGAAGACCCAATGCGAATATTCTTATGCCTTCTACTTGGTTTAATGGGTGGAGTGGTAGAATCTCACACAGCCCGAAAATGGAGTTTGACAAACTATCTTAAATGATAATATGAACATATACATAATAATTGTTATGTTTATTCTTTATTTTTTTTTCAAAATATATCAGTCAAATATTTTATGTTCCTTATGTTTATACAAGATAAATTTTATTTTCATTCTCACAAAATTCAGCTAGAATAATTTTTTCTAAAAAAAAAAAAATGATAATAAACATAAACAAGTTAATAAATTTTAGGGAACAATAGTGTATATTGGTCTAAATGAAAGTATCATGATTCAAAATAAATAAATAAAAGTATATTTTACTTTGTGTGGGTTGCACAGTAATAGTTAATTAATAAAAGATAGTTTCTCAAAACAAACTTACCTCGAACATCTTGAGACACAATATTAGTTGGACAACAACTTGCAAGGCAACAAATCCTAAATTGAGGCGCTAGCCAACCTAAAAAAAAATTAAAAGAATTAACTTATGAATGTAGTTACTCTCTCTCTCTCTCTCTCATATATGTATATATATATATATATTTATATGGTTTTGTACTATTTTTTTAGAATAAAAATTTATGGTACGTACATACCGAATACAATATTCTTTTTACAATGCTTATGAAACAGCTAAAATTAAAATGTTATATAAACACATGTTGTGGAGTTGAAAATGTGAAGTTATGTTATATTGCTACAATACCCAATTTAATTATTCGGAGGATACGTAACCCAGCATAAGATCAAGGTTAAACATAACATCACTAGCATGATGAATGCTCAATAACAATTTATCATTTAAAAACGTATTCAATCATATCATATAGATATATCTTCAACACAACATAGGTCATCAAAATAATCTCAGAGACTTGAACTTTTATTGTATTTGAAAAATGTTTCTAGAGGGTTCTTGACTGATATTGCTTATCATCATTTAACCATTACATCAAAACTGGTTTTCGGTGCTGATTATCTAGTTACAAAAGCAATCTAATCCAAATACATTGCATTACGTTGCTGGAATCCATATTGATAACAACATAACTATTGACAATAACAACAATTTTAATAAAGACAAGGTGACCCATTGTTGCCTTATCTTTTTTTACTATGCTCAGAAGGTCTAACTAGCCTCATTCAAAAAACTGTGAATGAAGACAAGATTAGAGAGTATTCTCTATGTTGGTATGGCCTACAAATATCCCATTTATTTTTTGTTGATGATAATTTGTTGTTTTTTTTTTGCTCAAATTAGTGACATTCAAACTATTCAAGAGATTTTGGAGTTATATGGAAAAGTTTTGGGCCAACAGATTAATATAGAAAAAAAATCACTCTCTTCTTTAGTAAATTTGTTTCTCTTGAAGTTAAAAACTCTATACAATCCCTCTTGGGATCCCTAAAATTAAAAAATATGAGAAGTATCTGGGATTACTAGCAGTGGTAGGCAAAAATAGGTAGGCTAGCCTTAATTTTATTAAGGAAAGGGTGTGAGGAAAATTACAAGGTTGAAAAGAAAAATTATTGTCGTAAGTTGGGAAGGAAGTTATTTTGAAAGCAATAGTGCAGGCAATTCCCACATTTGCTATGAGTTGCTTTAAGTTACCAGTGGGCCTCTGTAAAGATATTGAGATGCTAATCTATAAATTTTGTTGGGGACAATGTGGTGACTATAGGAAAATTCACTGAAAAAAATGGGAAACTTTATGCAAGCCAAAAATAGAGGGTGGTATGGGTTTTAAGGATTTATGTAAATTCAATGAGGCTAGGTTGGCTAAGCAAGTCTAGATACTCATTCACGATATCAATTCCATTTTCTATAAGGTATTTAAAGCCAAGTATTTCCCTAGATGTTCTATTTTTGAAGCAAAAGCATCACCTGGATCTTTTGCTTGGAAAAGTATTCTCCGCGCAAGGAAAGTTATCTGTTTGGGTGCAAAATGGAGGATTGGGGATGGTTCCCAAACCCGGATTTATGATTCAAATTGGCTGCCAGGGGATTCACAAGGCCATGTGATATTTCCCTTGTCTTCTCTACCCAAGGATGCTTTGGTTTCTATGTTGATTGACCCTGATGCACAGTGGTGGAACCTGGATATAATTGACAGAAATTTTCTGCCCTTTGAAGCCCAAAAAATCAGGGCTATCCCACTCTATGCTACGACCTAGCCTGACCTTCTGTATTGGCCACGTAGTAGAGATGGCTTATATGTGGTTAACGAAGGATATCAATTGCTATGTGAGGAAGAGAATAGGGAGTTAGCTTCGGCTTCTAGCTCTGAGGGAGTTAATTATTTCTGGAAGAAAATTTGGGGGTTGAAGGTTCCAGGGAGGATTAAACACTTAATGGGGAAAGCTTATTCCAATGCTCTGCCAACCAAACGAAACTTGATGAAGAGGAAGATCATTAGTGATGATGTCTATTAGTTATGCTCGAGATAATCTGAATCTACTATGCATACTCTTTGGGAGTGTGAAGTGGTTTGGTCTGTTTGGGAATTTGACTTTTTCTGGATTGATCGAATTGGAATGGCTACGTGCTCCTTCAAAAACCTGGTGGATTAAGGTTCGGGACAAACCTCACCTACTTGTACTCTTTGCTGTAATTGCTTGGTTGCTATGGACTCAACGGAATAAAATCCGAGTGAAGGAGAATGCTCTCCCAGAGATTTTTATCTCTTCATAGCTCCCATGGAAGATTCCCAAGGAAGAAAGCTTGACCTAAATCCTATCTTGCACGGACACTGACACGGACACGGACACGACACGGACACGGACACGAGGATACGGCAATTTTTAAAAAATAAAGACACGACACGGCGGGGACACGGCGGTTAAATAATTAATTAAATTTTATATTTAGGCATATTTTTAAATATTTTTAGACATAAAATACGTTTATGTCTAGAATTTAAATTATGTAAGAATTACAAATAAATAAATTAACACCCAAATTAATACAATAATATACATAAAATGTTTATAATACAAACCAAAAATTTAAATAAGTTACGTTCAAATACTAATAATAATACTAAAAATAATAATATAAATTATTTTCTGTTAGACTAATGGCATATTAATGACATCATAGCATTGATATATGGTGCTCAAAAGTTTAAATTTAAAATGGAAAGTTTGAAAGTGACTTTCACGTGGGTTGGCAGAAGACACACAAAAGAGGTAATATATAAAAAAGTATTATAGTATCCTACATGGCGATACAGCAAGTTAGCCAGTAGTGATATGCCTACATCCACTGATGCTACACAGCAGGTGGGCCACCCTGTTTGATCTGTATCCACGGGGTGTGAGGTGGGATTGCCCCAGCGGTTACGTCCGTAGGTTAACAGCCAAGTGGGTTGCAGTCTCACCAATAAGGACAAATGTAGGGGGCATATATGTCATTCCCTAACAGGGGACATGGCCTATATATATATATAAAGTATTATAAAAGTTTAAATGAACAGAAGAAAGAAGGCAGCTGGTTCTGCGAAGAAAAAGAAAATGAAAAAGAAGCAGAAGAAGAAGAAGAAGGAGAGAGGAGGAGCTCGCCGATCGGAAGGGACAGGGCACGCCGGCACAGCGTCGACGTCTGTGGAGTTCTTCGATCGGCCCGATCTAGCTCCGGCGAGGGACAGAGGGCAGCGGCAGTGGGCAGAGGTCAGAGAGAGGGTGGAATCTGTGATTTTTTTTTTTTTTTCACTGCTGGCGTGTCGGACGCGTCGGATCCGCGTCAGCGCCGTGTCGAAGCCGCGTCGACGCCGTGTCGGAGCCGTGTCGGAGAAGTGAAAAAAAAAAAAAGGGACACCGCCGGACACCGGAATCTGGCGCGTCGTGGCCGTTCCGGTGTCCGATACGTGTCGGACACCGACACGACGCCAAAAATGGCATGTCCGTGCAACCTAGCCTAAATCAGTGAAGTGGTAGCCTCCTGATATACATGGCTCTAAAACAAATTTTGATGGAGCCATCTTTCAAGATTCGGGTGAATCTAGGTTAGGAATGGTGATAAGAAATCATGAAGGTGATGTTATGGCTGCTTTCCTCTGCCTTCATCCGTTGTAGTTCTGGAAATGCTAGCAGCTCGACGTGCTGCCTTGTTTGTCCATGAAGTAGGTCTCCATGATTCCATTATGGAGGGGGACTTAGAAATTGTCATAAATTCTCTTACAAAGAGTGACATGTTTTCAATCTGCTTTTGGCCATTTAGTTCAGGATATTTTGTCTTATGTTCACTCTTTAAGGAGTTTATGTTTTTCTCATAAATTTAGGCAAGGAAACCATGTTACTGATGCATTAGCTAAGAGAGCTAAGTTTTCTCCTTCTTTTTTTGCCTAGATGGAATCTGTTTCTCTAAAAAAGAAAAAAGAAAAAAAGAAAGTAAGTTAGACCTTCTTGGTGAATTTGAACAAAGTACTCTTAGCAAAGGTGGCAGGCCCAACTCACTGTTGGCTGGGCCAAAAGTTTATTAGTTCTAAAGTGGGCTCACAAGAAGGATCAAGAGCTAGGCCCTAAAGTGGGCTCACAAGAAGGATCAAGAGAGTTTAGTGCATACAATTTAGTGAGGCAATTAAAATAATAAATAAATAAATAAAAGAGAAAGATGTTTTATGGGCCTCTTGGAGACTAAAGAGATAAGTTTACGTGGGTTTTAATCTACAGCCCACTACCCCACTAAGCCCATATCTCTAATGCGTCAAATATAAGGCAGATGAAGAGGTAAATTAGGGTTTTTCATAGGAAGGGTTTTATCAAAGAGGCTAAGAGGTTTTCCTTGGAGTTTAAAGTACATACAAGTGAAGAGGCAATCAAATTGTTCAAGATATGATTTCTCATTGTTAGCAACAAAGAATTAAAGAGTTAGAATTTTATCATGGAAAACTTTAGTAATGTGTAGATGGTAAGATTGGTAATTTTTTAGATTACGATTTTTACACTGTTTTGATTATTCTTGAATCTTAGAATGCCACTGTTCAGAGTCTAAAAGAATAGCTAAAATTATTTAAAGCATGAATAAGGCTGCATCATTTTGTAGGACTATAAGGGCTTTAAGGTCTATGGGAACTTTTGGGCTGTTGATCTATGCCGTAGGCTTAATTATGAATTGCTAGAGGAATTGCAACCAACCCCACACATGAAATCTCATTTTGTCAAAGTCCAAGTCCTCTGATGGATGATTAATGGTCTTGGTAGTCTTTGCCTAGACTTTGACTATTTCCCTACCACAATGAATCATTAGAAATCAACATGTCTACAATTCTTTAAAGGATAATGGCAGACTTGTTTCTTCTATCAAATTCTAATTTCATCTCAATATAATGCTTAGATATCAAATACTTTAAGGTCAATGATATCAAGTCCATGAACAAGTCATATCAGTTTCGGCCAGCGGTTTTCATTGGGATATATATTAAATCCTAGGTTTGCCCATAATGTGTATTTTAGAACAAAGTTTCAGTTATAAAGCCTAATTCATGTTTAAGGTTTTACTTTTGTTTAGGACATATATTAAATCCTAAAGTATTGGCTGTTATCTCTAAGTTTTGATAAATTCAAGGAAACATATTCTTAGGTAGAGAGGTTTTGCATTAGTGTTATCATTTAGTTCAGCAAGTATAATTTTAGTGAGTCAATTTGTATAAGTCAATAAGATTTATATTTTGTGAAGGATATTAAGCATTTTCATGATTGAATATAGGTCTTATTTGAATGTTCAATATGTGTATAAAACACCCTTGAACATTTAGACCCCAATTACAAAAATATCAATTCAAGCTTAATTTCAAACAATAAATGTGTGGAACATGAACATAAGCTAATAACCGAATTGATAAAAAATCTAAACCATTAAAAATCACAATCACAGCAGTGATTAAATGGTAAAGATAAAGGAAAGAGAGATGCAAACACAAGGATAACACACAATGTGTTATCGAAGAGGAAACCGAAGCCCTCGACGTAAAATCTCTCCGCCGCCCTTCAAGCAGTCAATAATCCACTAGAAAATGTAGTTGGGATACATGAACAGCAATAGACCCTCCAAGCCTAATCTACCCGATGTACTTAAGCCCTACAAGCTTCTTGCTCCAACGAGGTTGCGCCGAACCTTTTTCTTTTCTAGCTTATCGGATTCCGCTATAGCCCATAGCATCAACTAATATGAATTGGTCCCTTCCTAACTGCTTCCCAAAGCACCAAATAAACCTTCTCACAGATATGGGTATGGTGAGAAAGGATTTGGTTAAGAACCTCTCAAGGATGTATCAATGGAGAGGAAGAGAGTTGAAGAATTTGAAGCTTGTTTTTCTCTAGAGTTTCTCTCTCAAAATTCTCTCTGGAAGCTCTCTACATTTCATGGGTATAAGGGTCTATATATAGGAGTGTGTGTTTGGAATGCGAAGAATCAGTTTTTCCCAAACAGGATGGTCTGGCGGCTTGGCCTTGCGATTGGTCTGAGTCACGAGTTCCAGCAGCGAGTTAACGACCTGGCTAGCCTGGGACTTTTTTCCTGTAGTGCGACACCTGGCGTGACCCTTCAACTCCCTTGCATGCTTCTCACATGTGCTACAGTTGATGGCTTGCCAGTCGCGAGTCAGCCGCAAGTCCCGGCCGCGAGTCTCTGCATCCTTGCACAATTTTGAGCATTTTTTCATACTCTCTCACATACTACCCTTACATGAATCTCACCTAAATACAGGGTTACTAATTGCTAAAATACAAGCAAATTTGGCACGGAATAAAGCCAACAAGATGGTTGATTAAATTCAACCTTACATTATTTAAGAGTGTTTTGAGGCTTTTTGGAGGTTGTTTCGGCTGGACTTTCAGAGGGAATTAAGTGCTGTAAGTAATTATGCATAATATACATAAGTTTTGTCCATTATGTTCTTAGAAATTAAAAGTTTTCAAAAGTTTTGTGTTTCAAACTTATATTTTCTAAAGTTTGTCAAAAGTATTTTTGCATCATTGACAGAGAAATTTCGACTATTAAATAATGTTTTTAAGAAATACTTTGAATTTTAAATAACGTTTTGAACGTTCGAATCTCATTTAAAAGATGAGTTCTAAACTAAACTATTTTCATAAAATAATTGAGTTTTAAAGTAAGTTTTCTAAAAAGGTTCTTGTTCTTTAAATTTGTTAAAACCAAGTGATTTCAAAGTCATATTCCTATTCTCCAAATGGTATTTAAAATGTTTCTTTTAGCAAATTAAATTTTTCAGATTTACTCAAGAATTATAATATATTTATATAAACTCCTCAGCTTCTATTCGTTCCCCAAGAGAGTCAAGCATCCTTTGAATTATGTTCTATTCGATAATGTGATCTTTGATATGCCTCTATATTTGGAATAATTGTTAATATCAAATAAATTATTATATTTTGTATAAACTTCGCTTTTGTGATATGTGACTTGAAATAAGTGTTTTTAGAATTGATCAGATATATCAGATATATGTATAAATCCGCTCACAGGATTGTATGTGAGAATATGTGTTGAGCACTTACTAGTAGGATTTAGATGTTGGTATCCGCTCACAGGATTCTATGTGAGAATATGTGATGTGTATATGTGACACTGTGCTCTGATCAATTATATGTATGTGATTTCAAATGATTTTAAGATGTGATTACATGTGTATTAAGTGATTCATTATATGTTTTGGAATAATTGTTTTGATATCATTGAATGAGTTTGTGAAAAATCAAAATACTCGTACTTTGCTTGACTCTATTATGTTGTATATTCTGTATAATTACTTACTGGTTGTGTGGCTCACCCCATCAATTAATATTTTCAAATTAAAGTGTAGTTGGGAATATAGAACCTTTGGATCGCTGTGTAAGGTGCAAAGTAGAGCGTGGAAGTTGTAGACGGCTTTAGTATTACTTGAAGACTTATAAAAGTTTAGTTATCCTTATTTTGTAATTCATGTTTTATATTTTGGAGATTATTTCCAATTTGTGGAGTTTAGATTTTTGTAAGAGGTTATTTATAAAGAGCATTGTTTCTTTGGAGTTTTAATTTATTTTGGATCAATTATGTTCATTGAGTTATATAAGTTCAGTAGGTTAGTCATACATCTAAATTCATGTTCCATGGATTTGGGTTGTGATACTTATACTTGTGGAGTGACCATCGTACTAATAGTGTACGGTGGTTAAATTTCTTAAACATGAATGAATAAAGAGTTGTGTTAATTGTAAATTGTAGTAATGTGTATGGTTAGATTTGTAACTTTGTTAGATGCTGAAGAGATTAGAGTGATGTAACTGCAATGAAATAATTATGAGACCAAATTCATGTAGGGATGGATACATGTAACGCGCGCCTTTAGTCTCCCTCGGGGAATCTGGGTAACTAACCATAAATATCAAACTTTATAGTTAGTTAGCCCGGTTGGAAAAGTATATAACATACTAGCATCTCGAGCCTAAAAGACTCGATTTTGGGCATATAAATCGAGTTTTTGGGACTCGATTTTCATGGGTTGATCTGGCCTTTTTTTTCACATGGCAACCACGTGGAAATCGAGTCTCAAAGACTCGATTTCTAAACCAAAAAAATTTCAAAAAATTTTAAGTCTCAGACGCGCCTCAACTCACCAGATCAGAGAAGAGAGAGAGAAAGACCAGATTTGCGAGAGAGAAAGATCAGTTCAGATCAGATCAAAGAGAGAGAGAAAGATCAGATCAGAAAGAAAGAGGCCGCGCGGCCTGGGCTCGCGCGCGGCCTGGGTCGCGCCGGCCTGCACTGCCTGGCCCTGGGTCGCGCCGGCTTGGGTCGCCGCTGCCTGGGGCTTTCTTTTCTTCTTCAGCTTTTTTTTTTTTTTTTTTTTTGCTCTGATTTTTTATTTTTGATTTCTTTCTTTGCTGTGGTGCGGCGATAGTATATATGGGGTTGTAAATCGAGTACAAGAGACTCGATTTCCACGTGGACACACAGTGGAAAAAATGCCAACTCAGACCCGATCAAAATATGAAAATCGACCCTCAAACACTCGATTTATAGCCCCTAAATCGAGCCTCTTAGACTCGAGATGCTAGAAAAAAAAATAGTTTGAAACTAATGACTACTAACTACATAGTTTGAATTTTATGGCTATTCCCATTTCGTCCGTCTCCCTCAGGTTTGGGCCGTTTGGCTCCTCTATTTCTTCCAGTTACACCCTGGTTATTCCTCATTAAATTGCTTTGTCCAATGATTGGAAACATAGAGAAGTAAATATGACCATATCGTCTCTAATATTTGTTAATTACATTTCTTGGATTTCATACGCTATATACACCCTAATCACTCATATTGTAACTCCTAAAATAGTATCATGTGAATATTTCATAATACTACTACTGCTACTACTAATAAAAATAATATTTTGTATAAGATCACACCAAGATAGCGATGCAGTGCATTATTTATTACTAGTCTATTCTTAAAATACCATCCATAATTATGGTCTACCATTTCACTTTAAAGTACACGTTATTTAAAATTCTAAATAATATGATACTAGAAACACTTTTAATTTATAATATTTAATCTGAATTATAAAGTAGATCTATTTCAAAAAAAAGAGTACCCTAATAGGTTGAGATACTATAATTAGATAAGAATTTATTTATTTATTTATTTTTTTGAGTAAGAAGTGATAGTTTCTTTATTCATACCAAATAATCTCTTTGTAGTTTGTACAATGAAGAGAAGAAATGATGGCAGTCTTCAATCCAAACTAACATGCCCATAAATTGTTTTTAAAATATCCATCATTCTTCTTAGCAAAAGTAACAAACACAATAAATTACGAATTTTCTGTATTATTTTTTGTGTTCTACTTTATGTTTTACTAATCACAACTTGCCATGTATTTATTTAAAATATCCATCATCCTTCTTAGCCAAATAGCTAAAATTATGGCTCCACCAAAAACTACTTTATCTTTTTTACTTTCTCACTTTATTTTAACTTTCAACACAATAAAATAACATAAACAACACAATAAAATAACATATTTACTACAATAATTTTAGGGTAATATTTTATTGTAATTGACTAATCTTTTGACAAAATGCACTTTACTTGTAATTGGGTAGATCTAAGATGGGTTTAGTTCTTCAAGAAACATGTTACTCAAGTCAAGTATTAAAGACATGAAGATTGGTCCAAGAAACAAGTGAACAAAAGTTATTCATTGAGTCTCGACAAATAACTTGACAGAATCTTGCTATCAAGAATTAATGTGAAGCTCGATAGATAGCTCGACAGCAGCTTGATCTATCGAGACTTACGATTTTCAGTTTTCTAGATTTGAATTTCGACCGAGGCTTGTGTAATTATTTAGGGTTTCTTTTCTCACAACCTTAGACATATATAAGGCTTATTTTAAGAGCCATCACACACGGATACAGAGACCAAGAGACCTATTTTCTCTGTGAGAAGCAACTACGTTTGTACGCCATAGGGTTTTGTAACCAAGTGCTTCCTAATCTTCATTGTTGATGAATTGAAGAACTTTGCAGTCAAGAACATCTGTTCAAGTTGTTGGAGTTTGTCACGTACTTGGATCCGTGCAAAGGGTTAGTCATAAATTGGAGATTTGTGCATCAAATGGAAAGAAGGCTACTACAAGATCAAGTCCAATTGGGTATTGGAGTAAAGGTTCAACTGTAGGTTGGTATTTCAGGATAGGCCAGGGTAGTTGGTAAGATTCCTTATTCTTGTAACTGCTTGATTGTTGATTAGTGGATTCTTGGGAGTGGTGACCTTAAAATCACCCAGTGAGCGACTGTGACCTTGGCCGGCCAATTTTTTTCTCAAACTGGGCCTAACCCGTGTGAACGGGTGGGATCGTGATGCTCAAAATGTCGAATTCACTGTAAAATGTACCCCCCCCTAGATTGAGGGTTTTACATGGAGTCACCATTTATTTGATTTAAATGAAAAAATAAGAAAAACTTCTCTATAAAAAATGCTTCTTTTGTATTATTATATATGACAATTTAATTCAATTTTGTAACAAAAAAATTACAATGTTTTTTTAGTCCTAGATACAATCTAAGAAAGTAAATTACATTGCTTGGTTTCCTAGTTACATTTTAAAAAATGTAAAATTGCATATACAAGAGCCTAGTTTAGAATCCTTGATTTTGGTTTGGAAGCTAATTTACAAGATGGGAAAGGATTAAGCACCCATCTCGCCCTGTAAAATCAGTCTTCTAGGTTAAGGTGGCCAATATCATGTCATGTCAAACAAATACAAACAATATATCATATAAACATGTTAATTTGCAAGAATTGTAAACAAATATGTGTTGGAGAATTTAACAAAAAGAGCAATAGAAAGTGAAATTTGTTAGATAACAATGTAAATGTAATGAAAGCATGAAAGTAATGACATGTTCATCCAAGAAATTAATGTAAACAAGGAAATCCTAGCCTGGACATGTTCATCTAAGCATGTGAAGGAAAACAAAATCATCATGTTATTTTTCATTAACATGAACAGGTCTAATTAACATTTTGGTTTTCACTTAAATACTTGGATGAACATGTCTGGGTGATTTTCTTTGTTCTTCTCATGATTGCTTGGATGATTGGTAGGCCTAAAAATAAATTTTCATCTAAGCATTCAAAAAAGAGAGAAACAACTACCTAGACATGTTCATCTAAGCATGTTATGAAAAGCAAATAATAACATAGAAGTGTTCATTCAAGCATGTGAAGGGAAATAGAGAATTGTCATGCTATTTGTCATCCACACAATTGCAAAGAGAAAAGCAAAACATTTAAGCATATTTGATCATCCAAGCAATTATGAAAAAAAGTAAAGAAAAATCCCTTAGACATGTTCATCTAGAGAAAATCAAAATATTTAGATATGTTCGTTTAAGCATTTAAAATAGTAAAACAACTACTTAGACATGTTTATCTAAGCATTTAAGAGAAAGTTGTGCATTAGCCTAGAAGTGTTCATCTAAGCATGTAAAAGGAATATCAATGAGATATATAGGCATGTTCATCCAAACATATCATGAAAGAAACAAATAATGACTTGGAAGCATTTATTCAAGCATGTGCAAAAACTTAAAGAACATAATTAATTACTTACCAGCATCGAGCATAAATTAAAGGGGGAAGTGATCACTTAAAAGGCTAGGGAGAAAGCAAGGAAGTACTAAACTACAACCAAAGTAAGAATAATGGTTGCACAACAGCTTTTCTTTTCTGCTTTCTCACTAACTCTCCAAAGGGAATGGAGGTCCAAAAAATTGAAGAGGTCTTCTTTATTTATAGGGGAAGGGATGGCTTAGCTTTAAAGTTAAGGCATTAACTTTCTTCTGGAGCTAAGGGAGGAGATAAACCTGTTAAGATAAGCTGGAACGGATTTGGTGTTGATTCCCTTTGAAATTTTGAAAGGAAGTTGAAGATGATGCTAAACTTGTGTTATCTTCTGTACCTGTTTCGTATTTTGGCTCTAACTTTCTTCTCAAAATGTCAATTGATTCAAGATTAGTGTTATCTAAAAGAAAATTCAATTCTCTACAACTTTTTCAGAAATAGAGAAAACCAAATTTCAACTTTTTCCAGGCTAAAAATGTGATTTAAATTACCGCTGAAAATAGTAATGTTTTTTAAGCATTTTTCTGTTTTTTGAAATTTTTCATAGAATGTATCTGTTTCTCTATCCAACTTATTTTTCAAAAGCTTTCTTCTGAAGCTAAGGGAAGGGATAAACCTATTAGATAAGCTTGAGTAGATTTGATGTTGATCCCCATTTGAAATTTTGAAAGAAAATTGAAGATGATGCTGAATTTGTGTTATCTTCTGCACTTGTTTCGTATTTTAGCTATAACTTTCTGCTCAAAAGTCCAATTTATTCAGATTGACTTTTTTTGCAAGGAATTCAATTATCTACAACTTTTCCAGAAACAGAGAAAATCAAATTTCAACGTTTTCCTGGCCAAAAATGCGATTCAAGTTGCTGCTCAGAATAATAACTTTTTTTGAGCATTTTCCTGTTTTTTTTTTTTTTTTTTTTTTTTGAATTTTTCATGGATCATATCTTTTTCTCTCTCCAAATTTTTTTTTCTAAAGAGTAGATAAGATTTCATAAAGGAAAACATTTTTTTATTATTTCTTAAAAAAATGAAATAAAATGAAATCCAATCAACAATCACACTTAATTAATTTTAAATTAATTATTGTGAGAACCAACCAAAATTGAGTGTTTAAAATAGGACGTGATCAGACCCATTGTGTAGGTGAGCCATGATCATTGAAAATTGTTTGTATGATAACTTTTAATCAGGTGGTCCGATCCAAGTCCCTGACATACCATTGTGATTGTTAGATCATCAAGATTTGTTTTGCAGCACAAATTTGAAGATTTACCTGTTGAAATTATGATCATGCCCTTGGTGCAACATTACTGTTTTCCCCTTAATATTGGTTAAATGCAAGTTGTAAAATGGGGGGTCTACACACCTGATGGGGTTTTTGCCTTGCGAGGTTTTCCCTATTTGTCAACAAATCACCATATCTAATTTATTTTCCGTTGCACTTAGTATTTTTGGTGATTTGCTGGTGCCTTCGTGATTTGCATATAATTGAACCTAATTAATCAACTTAGGTAATTGAATTAATTAACCAGGATTAAACTATCTTAATTCAACAAGTGGTATCAGAGTAGACACACTTTGATTAGGTTTTAATCTTTACTATGTGATCCATTGACCCCTGTTGTTATGGATTGTGGGCAATCCCTGATTATTTCTCATTTATTTGATGGTACTAACTATGCATATTGAAAAATATACATGAGAGCCTTTTTGCAGTCTTTAGATGAGAAAGTATGGCTTGCAGTTGAAGTAGGTTGGACGAAGCCTGAAGAGCCACTAGCCTCATGGGATGATGCCAAGATCAAAGCTACAAATTTTAACAGTAAAGCACTGAATGCTCTATTTAATGCTATGACCAATGAAGAATTCAAGAAGATCTCTTCTGCGGACAATGCCAAGGAAGTCTGGATTATTCTTCGGAATACTTACGAGGGCATAAAAGCTGTTAAAAACTCCAAGCTCCAAAGGCTCACTACCAGTTTTGAGGAAAAAAGGATGGGTGAGGATGAGTCATTTGATGAATTCTATGCTGAGCTTAAGGACATAGTGAATTCTGCATTTAATCTTGGAGAATAGATTTCAGAGCCCAAGATTGTTAGGAAGAACCTTAGATCTCTTCCGGAAAGATTTCATGCCAAACTCACAGCCATCAAAGAATCAAAGGATCTTGATTCCATTCCTTTGACAGAGCTGATTGGAAACCTGCAAACCTATGAGCTAGGGTTAGCAAGGGTTGGCAAGGGTGGCAAAGACAAGAACATGGCCTTGAAGACTAAGAATGATGATAATGATGGGTCGTTTGATGATGAGGATACCAAGTTAAAATCTTAAATCACCAAACAATTCAAGAAGTTTATCAAAAATGCGAATGTCAAAGCAGGTGATAAGGGTCGCAAATAGTCTGCATTCTCTCAATTCAAGTCCCAAGACAAAAGCAAGAGAGAATTCAAGGATGCTAGTCAAGGAAACAATGTTCCTACTAGACCAAAGTGCAATGGGTGTTAAGGATTTGGACACATGAAGTAGGAGTGTCCCACATATCTCAAATCCATTAGCAAAAGCAAAGCCCTAACTGCCACCTTGAGTGATATGGAACCAGAAGCTGATTCTGATGAAAGTGACCAAGAAGGAATCGTGAGTGCTTTTACAGCTACTGTTGAGTCCTCTGAGGAAGCAATAGACCTAATTGATGAGGAAGAAGAGCTTATGAAATCAAATTTTGAGAAGATGGATGATAAGGATGACATCCACACTACCTACACAAAGCTGTACAAGGTCTCTGAGAAGCATGGGAATATCTATAGGTTGGCCACAAGAAAGCTCAGTGAAGTGGAGTTAGAACTTGAGGAACTTTCCACCAAGATTGATGAAGCTAATCAGACCATTAGAGCACTGAGATTTGAGACCAACCTTCTTGTTAAAAAGATCAAGAAATTGGATGTTGAACTGTTTCAGGTTAGAGCACAGTGAGAAAGGACTTCAAGTGCCAAGCTAGATGAAATGCTAAACATTCAGAAGTTTGCATCTAACAAAATAGGTCTTGGGCATGATCACTCTCTCTCTTCTCTTGTAGTACCTCTTCTAATGCTTTAAATAGAGTTATTTTTATTCCACCTACTTATAATGATAACTCTATGGTAACTGATCCTAAAACTGAAAATGTGAGTGAGGATAAGAGTGATAAGGGAAAATCCATTCTAGGAGCACCACCTAAGGTTGGTAAGAAAGAGACTAAGCAGAATAATCATCGCTCCACCAACAAGAAGTCTTAACCAAAGAAACCTCACTTCTGTCACTATTGTGGAGCGTCTAGGCACAATTTTCCAAATTGCTATAAGTGGTTAACCACTCAACAAAGTAATAGTGTGTCATCTCTGGAGAACCAAAATCAACTCCAACTTTCTTTAGCCCTTTTTGGAGAAATTCTTAAGGCGGTTATGCTTCTTTCGAACTTCAATGGTTTCAACTCTCCTCCTTATCCATCTGAACAAAGGTTCATGCAAAAGAAAGGATCTCTATTCAGGTCTCCTGTCTGGAAGGAAAATGATTCTAAGTGATTTCTTCTCTTTTCTAATCTCTTGCATGGTTCGTGTTGTGGTTTGAGTTAGTCTAGTTTGATGCTTGTTTGTTTGTTTGTTTTTGCTTTGTTTTAGGTTTTTTTTTTTTAATAAAAAAATACAAAAACAGTGTGTGTATGTGTGTACTGGTACTTGTGTACCTTGGATGACCTTTGAAACAAAGTTTCCTAACTTTATATCTCTTGTAACTTAGATAAGCATCTTCATGCACAACTAAGCAATGTGAGCTCTGTGTTTCTTTTAAGTGGTTTGTATGATTTGGTTGATCTCTTATCTTTCATATCTTAAATCACTCTTTTTGTCGGGAAGGACCAGAAAATCCTAAGAGAAATGCATAAATAACCATCTTACTACTAAAACTCGTTAATTATAAAACATCTGTGTGCAATTTATAAAAGCTGTGCTTGGTAAGGTATAGCACTTGCACAGCAAAATAAAGATGTTCAAGCTTACATAATTGGGTACTTTATTTTCTCTCTTATATGTCCATGCATAATATGCTTAAAAGAAAAAAATATGCAAAGAATATGAAAAGCAAAAAGAATCAAAATGCTTTTAATATGGTTGCAAGCGTGTTTTTAGGAGATGTGAGAGTTATATGATGTACCTTGAATGTGATAGTCCCCAACAAACAGTTATGATTGTGCGTGAATTTTTTGATTCTCCTATATCATTATTGTCATATGATGAGACACTTATGTTTTCTTGCAAAAGTTTCACACATAACACGTGTACTCTTTGTTACTCTTGATACTATTGTACAGGTGCAATGTGATTTGACTATCACAAGAAATACATGTGATAATATATGCTTTCTAAACTATCTAAACATGCTTTGAAATAAAATTTGGTTAGACACGTTTAGTGTATTTTTGATCTAGGAATACTTTGCATCTAGAGTTGAGATTGTGTTTTTGTGCTTAACGTGCTTTTTGAGTGATTGCTTTGATGGCTATCTCGGTTGCATTTATCTTGTGTTGTTTCTCCCCCTTGGTATCTTTCCTTTAGGACTCTCGATAGATAGCTTAATACCTCCTTGATACTTGCTCGACACCTCCTCGATACAAGCCTCTTCTATCGAGATTTCTGGATTTCTTCTCGATACCTATCTATAGATAGCCCAATCCATCAAGCCAAATTCTTTGGAGTCTTTATCTACTCGATAGCTTCTCAATACCTTCCTCAATCTATCAAGACTTTTTGCCATCAATACCTTCTCGATTCCTCTCGATCTATCGAGCTGCGTTTTTCTATATATACCTGAGGTTTGATTCACTTCACTTCTATCTCAAATATATTGATACCTCTCCCTTCTCTCTCGACCCTAACCCTTTCTTTTTACTAAAAATCCTCTTTTCTCTTCATTTTTGGCCTACTCCAAGTCTTGATTTGTTGGTAAGTCACTTTAATCCCTTTTTTTCTTCATCTTTCATGCATTTATGTGTTTTTGTTACCTAGTTTTTAATTTTTGGGAAAATTTTGGGATTTTTTTTTTTTTTGTGTTTTTGTCAAATTTTTGGGTTGGATTTTGTTAAAAAAATCTCACATGCTCATGCATTGCATTCTATGTTCATTATAACAATGTTTTATGCATTCTAGGATTGTGTGACTGATTATTCCTTGTGAGTGCTGTTAGGTTGGATTGGGCTTCTACCCATGATGCTATTTTCTTTAGCACGTAACATGTTCATGCATTGTCATGCATTGCACGTTTCTTTGTTTTCTTCTTTCCTATGCCTTAAAATGTTCATTATAACAATGTTTCATGCATTCTAGGATTGTGTGACTGATTATTGCTTATGAGTGCTGTTAGGTTGGATTGGGTTTCTACCCATGATGCTATTTTCTTTAGCACATAACATGTTCATGCATTGTCATGCATTGCACGTTTCTTTATTTTCTTCTTTCCTATGCCTTACATTCTGCTGTGATTCTCTCTCTCTCTCTCTCTCTCTCTCTCTCTCTCTCTCGCTTTCTCTTAGTTTCCTTGTCATGGCTAGTTTCCTTGTCATGGCACCTAAGAAGTCTGTTCCATTTAAAAACGCGATTCGTCATGGTTCTTCTTCATCTTCTTCTTTTCCCTTTGATTCTCTTCGGTTCCGTGATGAGAAGGCACAAAATAACTTTTTTGAGAACTTCTCTGACTGAGCGATTTATTCAAAACGCTAGGTCATTCTGTCTAACTTCCCAGACACTCATCTACCCAATGCGTTTAGCTCTTGGGGATAGGCTTCTCTTTGTGAGAAACCCTTGAAGTGTCCCGATGTGTTCATACAGGAGTTTTACTTCGACATGCATGCCATCGATACCTCTATACCTCAGTTTACTATGGTATTATGTGGTACACGTATCGTAGTTATCCCGGAGCTCATTTTTGAGGTACTACGTGTCCCTATTATAGATCATCGGGATTACCCTAGTCATCACCGTCTCTCTTTCATATCTAGAGACGAGTTAGCCTCACTCTTCTGTGAGAAGGCCATGTTACGGGGAGGTACCTTAAATTTTTCCATAACTGAGTTTGCTAAGGGTCCACGGATCCTTAATATGGTGATGACCTTTGTATTCACTCCACATTCTCACTATAACACCATTACCGAGCCTCGTGTTTATTTCTTTCTTTCTCTCATGAAAGGTCTTTCTATAGACTTTTCATCACACATGATGGTATCTATTATAGATTGCAATCAAGACACTGCCAAACGTGATAAACTTATCTTTCATTCGGCTATCACGTGCATCCTCACACACTTGCACGTCACCATTCCTCCTTCTCCTCTCTTTCGTGTCATGGGTACCATTAGTAAGGAGTTTATTCGGAGGAGTGCAGCACAGCTTACTACGAAGTGACCTCATGTGGAGCCTATGGATGCAGACCCTGCAGCTCTTTCCTTTTAACCCTCTTTCTCATCTTCCCCTTCTTCCTCATCTAGGGCAGCTGTCTCCCTTGCTGACATCATGGAGTAGCTTCAGCACATGCGTGCTGATTTTAGTAGTCATCTTGACCATCTATCCGATGAGATGTGTCAAATGAACACCAGAATCAATTGCATCGCTCGCCGCCAGTCTCTCCTTGGTGGTTTTGTGCCCTCACCTTCACCTGAGCATGCTGAGTCCTCTTCTGGTGGAGATGATGATGATGATGATGATGCTTCTGGCTCTAAGTATAATGATGAGATGACGACTTCTCAGTGATGCACCCTTTGTCACTTGTGACAAAAAGGGGAAGTAGTTTTGTAAATGAGAGTAGTCTTTTTGTTAGGGGGAGAGCTTGCATAAGTTATACTAGATAGGGGGAGAGTGTTTTGAGTATTTTAAGGGATGTAATGAGGTTTTGGTTTATTCTTTTCTTATTCTTTTCTCATTACATGTACCATGGTCTTGTGACCACTTTTTACATACATTGTATTCTTTTTTATATATGATGATGTATGTTTTCTTCACCTTTGTCTCACATGTGTTGTTTCTTTTCTCTCTTTATACATATGTTTCTTCTTGTGTACAACTTGTCTATGTTTCACACTTGATGTCTTGATGAATCTTATTTAAGTGTTTCAGTTAAGACAGGTTGCAAATCTACCATGCCACGATCTCTCTTTTAGCAAAGTTTTTCAAGATTTCGTAGTAGGGTTAGACTTATGTACTTTTGTAAATTATGGGATAGTTGTGTTAGACTTCTCTCATAATTGCTTTTTGTGCTTTGTCACGAATTGCCAAATGAGGAGATTGTTAGGGTTATATTTTATTGTAATTGGCTAATCCTTTGACAAAATGCACATTACATGTAATTAGGTAAATCTAAGATGGGTTTAGTACTTTAAGAAACATAGTGTTCAAGTCAAGTATTAAATGCATGAAAATTGGTCCAAGAAACAAGTGAAGAAAAGCTATTTATTAAGTCTCAATAGATAGCTCGACAGAATACTGATATCGAGAATTAATATAAAGCTTGATAGATAGCTTAATAGCAGCTCGATCTATTGAGATCTACGATTTTTAGTTTTCCAAATCTGAATTTCGGCCCAGACTTGTGTAATTGTTTAAGGTTTCTTTTCTCACAATGCTAGATATATATAAGGCTTATTTTAAGAGCCATTACACATGGATACAGAGACCAAGAGACTTATTTTCTCTGTAAGAGGCTACTGCATTTGTATGTCATAGGGTTTTGTAACCAAGTGCTTCCTGATCTTCATTATTGATGAAGTGAAGAATTTTGTAGCCAATAACATTTGTTCAAGTTGCTGGAGTTAGTCACGTATTTGGATCTGTGCAAAAGGTTAGTCACAAATTGGAGATTTGTGCATCAAAGGGAAAGAAGGCTACTACAAGATCAGTCCAATTGGGTATTGAAGCAAAGGTTCAACTATAGGTTGGTATTTTGGGATAGGCCAAGGTAGTTGATAAGATTCTTTATACTTGTAACAGTTTGATTCTTGGGAGTGGTGACCTTTAAATCACCCGGTGGGGTTTTTACTTTGCCAAGTTTTCCCCATTTGTCAACAAATCATTATATCTAATTTATTTTCAGCTGCACTTCGTATTTTTGATGATTTGTTGGTGTCTTCATGATTTGCAAATAATTGAACCTAATTAATCAATTTAGATAATTGAATTAATTAACCGAGGTCAAACTATCTTAACCTAATAAATAAAATAATATATCTACTACAACAAAATAATATATCTACTGTTATTTTATTACTTCTCTCTTTCATTTACCTATTCTACGTTTCTCTCTCTCTCTCTCTCTCTCTCTCTCTCTCTCTCTCATGTTCTCACTTCTCACCTCTCTCTCTCTTATCTTCTCCTTCACTCTAAATAGGCCTCCACCAAAAACAATCACAACCAATTTCTTAAAAAAAAAAAAAAAAAACCGGCCTCAACTAACAGTGCCTTGATAACGCCTTAAAATGTATACTTGTTATATATTTATGTGAGCGTTATCTCCTTATTACTATACTTAATTTGTATAATTAAGCCATGATTTGCATTAGTCCCTATTATTTATCTTTACATAATTTCTTGAATAAGATGTTATTTATTGTGTGTAATTTTCTACTTTCAAGAAATCATGTGAGAAAGATGAGTTTACAGGAATTTGTGAGAGAATGGAAGCCAAACTAGAATTAAAGTGGAGCTAAAGGACCATGCCTAAATGTATAAGGAGGTGCGGCTGGAGTGCTTGGATCATCTACCATGATTGGAAGCCTCAAATAAAAAAAGAAATCAAAGAGGCAGAATCTGAAAAGGAAAAATCTGATTTGAGCACTGATCAGTATTTTGAGTGTATCTCTCTCCTCAAAAATCCAATTGACACAAGGCTGGATGGGTTGGAACCGTGACTTAAATATCTACAACTTTCCAGTTTTGAGTTTTTCGAAATTCTCAATTTTTGAAGGCTAAAATTAACTCACAAGTTACTGCTGTAAACCTGAACGGAAATTAAAATAGTAAAAGTTTTATTTTCTTTGGACTGAGACATTAGGGTTTTGAAGGGAGGCTGTGAGAACAAATTTTGGGTGGAGAAAAACTTGTATTTTCCTTTCTCTAATGGCAGCCTAAACTCTTTGCTAGGGCTAGGGGTTATGTTTTTTTTATACGGTATGAATATTCAATGTGACTCTCTCTAAGATTTTAGACAATAACATATTTGATTGTTCAATTAGATTTCTTTTGATGTATTAGTTCTTCCATGCTTTCAATAAGTTCAATCATGTATTTTTTATTGTTTAGATGAATTTCTAATAGTTTCAAATAGAAATCACGTTTTAAAGTGAATGAGTTTTTTTGAAAACTTTTCTAACCGCATTATTAATCGAGGTTATTATGCGTTCTTGAATTATCTCAGTTCAACCGAATCATAAGTTTTTAATTGTATAAGAACAATCAATTATGAAATATATAATTTTTTATATCACAAAGAATTTCATATCGATATAGGGAAACACCCCGATGCCCTGGTATTTACATTATTAATTTAAATAAGTTTTTATTATTATTCTTGTTAACAATCACCAAGCAAAAATATTTTTCTTCTTCACCCAAATTGTTATTTAATTATATTGTCTTTGAATTTACCCTGCTCCTTGTGGTTCAACCTCGGTACTTCGAGAATTATATTGCTACGGTCTCCTGCACTTGGGAGTGAGCAAGCATGCCTCCATGGTGTTGGCCAAAGCTCTCACCACTGCCTCCATGGTACTCACGCACCCACCACACAGTTCCTTCCTCAGAATCAATTCCGATCCTTGCTGGGTATTTTAGTGGTGATGTGGTGGTGTGGGTTGTTTTGTTGCTACTGATGGTGGTAGGTCGTTGGGGTTTTCGATTGTGGGTTTGGGTTGAGATCAAATCGTGGGTTTGGGTTGAGATCGAGTTATGTTTGTGTTTGTGGTCGAGATTGGCGACAACGTTTGTGTTTGTGGTCAGGATCAACGACGGCATTTGTGTTCGTGTGTTTGTGTTTAGGGTTGAGATTTGTGAGGTTGGCCGAAGCTGGTCAGGTGAGGTGGGTCTGTGGTGGCTGGGCAAGCAAGTGGATCTGTGGTGGCTGGGCGAGGTGAGAAACTCTAAGGGAAGAGTGGAGAAGAAAATAGAGGACTGAGGAGAGAGAAGGCACAGGATGAACTAAGAAGGAAAAGAAAAAAAAGGAAAAAAAAAAAAAAAGAAAAGAGAAAGGAAATGAATAAAATATTTAAACCAGTGTGAACACTACAATAAAATACTTTTTTTTTTTTTTTTTTTAAAACCTTTGAGCTAGTACTATAGTTGAGAAGCTAAAATTTTTGGCTATAGCTCCACCATTGTAGCCCCATTTTTTGTGATTGGTGGTGCCAAAAATAGTAATATGACTTTTTAACACCACCAATACTAATACTCTTATAAAATAGCCAAAATTATAAATAAATAAATAAATAAAAATGTGACAAATTGTGATTGGTGGAACATAAATAAAAACACAAAATATGTTACAAAGGATTTGTATACAACGCTATAAGGTGCCATACACACTACGTTTTCTCTCAACAAAAGCAAAACTAAGACAATTAATATATGTGATTTGAAAAACATAAAGTCTTCTATCCTAGGGTCCCCAGCTCAATGTGCACTACCTTAGCCGAGTTTAATTTATGTGGTAGGTTAAGAGTCTAAACTTTTACAGCAACAATTTTTTTTTTTTTTAATTGATAGGAGCAACAAAAACATATATTGATCTGGTTTAAGGATTATTATTATCTTCCACTGCTTTATATTCAACAAAAAAGAAAAAGTCCGCTTAAAACAAATGAAAACTCTGTACTATCAAGGATTTTTTTTTAAGGAAAAAAAATCTAAATCTTAGTTGATGCAATAAAAGAAATAACTTCCAAAACTCTCATGGCCCCTACAGCAATTTTTTTCCCCGGATTAGAAGAAAAGAAAAATTATTTGATGCAATAAAGGACATAAGTCCAAAACTCTAATGTCCCTACAGAAAAAGAGTATCACTGCTATAAGCAACTGGATCATATTTATCAAAGTTATACAAAGCAGCTGATTGGTTAGACAAACTATAGCTCAGTTCATCAGTAAAGTATCAGCAGAAACTAAAACTTTTCTCGCCAACCAAAGTTAAAAATGAAATTTATTATGTCAAATCCTTTTCCCATATTTATTAAGGGATCATTTGTTCACTCCCTAATCATTGTTCCTTCAGTTCGTGGAATGTTCCATCCTCATTTTAATCATCTTAATTTATAGAAAAAAAAAAAAAAAAAAAAAAAGAGTAAAAAAGGAAAACAACTTGGAGTGGAACTCTATGTAACATTTGTCAGACAATAAATAAATAATAAAGTGTATATAAAGTGTGTTCTAGATTTTGCTTTATTTATTTATTCATTTATGGAACTTTAATTATTTCAGGCTTTTTTTATACACTATTCATACACCTCATATCATATGTTATGATGTACTTATGTACAAAATATGACATTCTTGAAGAATATAATTGACTAACCAATATAAAAGGGAAAATTAAAAACCACTAAAATTTTATAACTAAATAATAATTAATATAATTAGTGTCACTTCAACAAATTTATAAATGATTATTTAAATTATTTTTTTTATAATTGATAACATATTAATTTTTAAGACTTATAAAATAAAATATATAATATATTTAATTTCGTTTATATGAAAGTACGTACACGTATATAAAAGTATGTGCATTACGTGTATGAAGTGCACATCAGAAAGCGTCAAATGATAATTTTCCTTTATTTATTTATTTATTTATCCCAACCCCAATCCTTTAAGTCAGTTAGCAGCATCATCAAACCCTTAGTGACACCAACATGGCATCATTACCCAAAGCAAATCCAAAAACCATCTCAGAATTTTCAAAGAGACATAGAGCATACACATAGACAAGGTATTGTGTGCTATGAATTCTCAATCTGCCACATACCCATCTTTGCATGCTGATCCCAAATACTATGCAGCCACGCATTTCACCGCCCATAACTCTCTACCATCCTCGTCATGCTTCTCCGCTCTCTCTCTCTCTCTCTCACCTCGCTATATATATTTCAACTCCTCTGGTACCTTCTACATCAACATCAACATCACACATTATTTTTAGTCCTTTCTCTCACATAAATACACACACAGGATGAGCAGCATTTGTGCAGAGCAACAACACAACCTCCACACCTCTCACCAACTCATCTCCTCCAAAAAATCACTCAAAACCATTGATATCCCACCAAGAAAGCTCCTCAATCGCCGCCTTATCCCAGAACCAGACATGTACTTCTCTGATGACTCCCTCTTCCAGAAATTCCTGTCCAACAACAACGTTGGTGGTGACAATCTTGATGATTCAGATTCAGACTCTGACCCTTACTCCTCTGACCATTTCCGCATGTACGAGTTCAAGGTTCGCCGCTGCACGCGAAGCCGGAGCCACGACTGGACTGACTGCCCTTTTGCGCATCCTGGTGAAAAGGCTCGCCGCCGTGACCCCAGAAGGTTTCATTACTCGGGCCAGGTGTGTCCTGAGTATCGCCGCGGCTCGTGTAGCCGCGGCGTTAGCTGTGAGTTTGCTCATGGCGTGTTTGAGTGCTGGCTTCACCCTGCTAGGTACAGAACTGAGGCATGCAAAGATGGGAAAAATTGTAAGCGAAAAGTGTGCTTCTTTGCTCACACACCTCGCCAGCTTCGTGTTCTGCCTCTGAATTCTCATCACTCTTCGCCTGAGCTTGCATGCAAGAAGAAATTGACATCCAATCAGTGCTGCTTGTTTTGTCGCTGTGCTAATTCTTCACCGACTTCAACACTGTTGGGTATGTCTCATTTGTCTCCACCACTTTCACCGCCTCTCTCGCCAGTGAAACACCGTTCCATTAATGGTTTTTCTCCAATTTCTCGCTACGCTGACCGGTTTGTGAGTTATGAGTCCAGTGGTGGTATGCATGCCCAGATGAATAATCATGGGGTTCAGAGCTACAAAGATGCATTAACTGAGTTAATGAGCTCCTTGGAGGGTATGAATTTCGGTGAAACCTCTTCACCTTTGTCTGCTAAAAGCCCAAATGTGCCTTGGCTTGATGTTTCTTTTAACAATATTGAAGATCAGCAACAGTTTATTCTTTCTCCTTCAACACCAAACCCGCCTTCTTTTAGGTCTGCAAATTTTTTCACTGGGGATTGTTCTAGCAAGAGCTTTGCTGATGAAACCAACAACAACAATGAGGAGTACAACAAGGTCAATGAAAATGGCTGGTTTTGCTCTGATCCGGATCTTGGTTGGGTCAATGAGCTACTGATGTAGAAGAAGACTAATGATCTTGATGTTGACGAGAAAGATGGTGAATTTGGAAGTGTAAATATTGCACCAGCCGTATATATGACAGTATATATATGTGATTTGGTGTTATATTGTTAAGATAATTGTCATTGTTAATAATTGTTTTGAAGTTGTGAATTTTTCTTGTTAAATTTTCCCTTTCTTAAGTTTTGAGCCTGAGTCTCTCTTCTAAGTAGAAAGCTCAGAGCTAAATCTAATCTTCTTTCATGTATTAATAATGAAGTTTGAACTATTAAGAAATGAAATGGATGATGCTTTTTCTTTCTTATGTTTTCATTTTCTAGTTTTTGTTTTGTTTCGGTTTTTTTTTTTTTTTTCTTAATTTTTGGAGCATGTAATAGTTTTCGTGTTAAACCTAACCAAATAACCCAAGATTTGTGGGTTAGAAAATCATGCTTAAGATATTTTTTGGGATCTAGTTAGCTTAGGAGGCATCTCAAATCTTCAAGAGCCAAATGGCAAGCATGCAGTGTATGATAGCATGGCTTGATTAGGAGATTATGGGATGGATGCGGTGGCTTGTTAGAGAAACAGTTTTTTCGGTCAAATATAATATTATTTTGGCTACTTCTTGATTCTTGTAGAAGAAAATTTCAATCCAAGTTGTTGACCTGAGTTGAGAGTTCAACTCTCACCGCCAACCTGAAAGAAAAAGAGTATAACTCAAGGGATATAATTTCCAACTAGCTATTTGAGGTTCATAGTGCTTAGTCATATGAGCTTTATCTGGTAAAGCAGGCACACATTAGAAATTGTTCCATAAATGCATGTATTTTATATTCTATGGACTATTGAGATCATCACACTGGAATTTTCTAGATAATATCAAGAAAATTAAAATATGGGATTTTTGCATTGGATCCTTACAGATTTCATTATTTTTCATGGTCCTTATTATGTTTATCATATAATACTGATTCGTCGTCAAGTGATAGGGGACAGGGTATAAAGCTTATTGTTGAAATTTCGACTTCAAAATCAAATGTAAGATTTTAAATGATAAGCACTGAAGTTTCTAGCTTAGCCTAAGTTCCTTGAATCAGCCTTTGTACTTGCTTGTACAGGTGGCTCAATGTTCTTTTTTTGCAGACCCCTAGTTAGGTGTTCTGTCACAATTCCTGTAACCGTAACTTTGAGCATAAGGTTTCACTAATAGCAGTCAAACAAAAAACTAACAGGGTATCCTGCAAATTGATTAGCTAATGAATCCAAAAGAACAATAATCCACAGATTAAAGAAGAAAAGGTAACAAGGAGCTCTCATAGTAGCTTTCTTATAAGACTCTACTTTTCTTCCCAGTTCAATTGATCAGCACACAAAAAAAACTGTACAATGCTTTCCACAACTTATTGGTTGGTAAGTTGTCATTAATGTCATATCTTTCTAATATGATTCGATACTATTTTGCTGACAGGTTATGAAAACAAACTGTGAACTTATTAATTTTGATGACTTTTTAATTTGTCAAGAATTTTGTAACTTAACTAGTTTATACTTTTTAGTATTTTTAACATGCCATAATTAACACTCGACGTTGGACACCACGAGAGAAGAGAATTTAATCGCAAACGGTGCTGGGCTAGTGTACCACTCTTATCATGGCATATAATTGGTTTCCTAGGAGGGCTACTAATCTGAAAGACAGCTGGGGTGGTGGGGGAGAAATGACCCATAAGGATGTATTTGGAATATCTCTTTTGGTGGGGCTTGTTGGCTCTAGCAGCTGCTAGGTGCAATGCAGTGCGGGGTTAGGTGGTGATTGCAACTGACTCACAAGAAATGGTGTGGGGATAGGGGAGCAGCCCATGCTAAAATGACCCATGATAGATAGGGTTTGGGGTCCCCTAGCTACCTGCCTTGACCATTGGTATTGGGGATCACATTCTTTCTTTTTCATTTATGGGGATAATATTGAATGCATTGTTCCAAATATGGGACGAGAGGCCCATACTTTCTAAATGCATGTGACATTCACCCTACCCTAGGTATGGTTGACACCTGTAAAAATTGGTACCATTTTTTTTAGATCTCCATGATTTGGATCTACGTACGTACATTCATCTCATTCTGCATAGACAAACATTAAAAGAGAACCATTTGTCTACAGATCGATCTTCTTGACAATTGGCTTTGTGGTAACTAAGAGCAAGACTTAATTATGAGAAAATTTAATTGAGGCAAATAGGGCAATTGGTCTTTCTTACTGGTTGGCTTACTAAAAACATATTCGAATTTAAGTATTTATAAGAACCACCGGCAACAACATAATTGGGGAACCACCAACATTTTTCCCTTTCTAATTTTTTCTAAGGAGTTTTTTTTAGCTCAGTGTTCTTTGCTCAGAGGGGATGGGCCAAGGTTCCAAGGTTCAACATTTGGTGCAGTGTGAATAATGTAATTTTTTTTTTTTTTTTTTGGTCTTGTATACAAATGTTTGTGTAAATGTTGTCCCCCATCATTACTTTTGAAATATTTTAACAAATTATATGAAAAAACATATAGTATATGCAAAGACGGTTAAATCACAAACCCAGTTGGTAGAATACAATGATCACTGAACGATATTGTTGGATATAATTTTATTGTGGTCTATTTTATCTAATGGACCAAGAGGGCTAAGGCAAGGTGACCCGATTTCTCCTTACTTGTTTATTCTATGTATGGAGTTTCTCGGACATTTAATTGAGGAGAAATGTGTCAATGGAGATTGGGTGTCATTAAAAGCCTCACGGGAGAATATTGGAATATCCCATTTGTTTTTTGCGGATGATTTAATACTATTTGCTAAGGTGGAGGAAAAATCTTGTGAGGCAATTTCAGAAGTTCTTAACAGATTTTGTGAAGAGTCGGGACAAATGATAAGCTTTGAAAAGTCGAGAATTTATTTCTCTCCAAATGTTCAAGAGGGAATTAGTGAAGAGATATGCTCAAAATTGGGAATCCAAGCCACAACTAATATTGGTAAGTATTTGGGATTCCCTATTAATCATAGAGGGGCTGCAAGAAATCGGTTCAATTTTGTTGCGGATAGGGTGATGAATAAACTAGCCGGGTGGAAGGCTAAGTTCTTATCATTTGCAGGGAGGACTGTCCTTGTGAAATCAGTCATGTCTGCTATTCCTAGCTATGTGATGCAAGGGGAGGCATTACCTATTCACTTGTGCGAGAAGTTGGATAAGATCAATAGGGATTTCCTATGGGGGTCAACTAGAGAGAAGAAAAAACTTCATTTGGTTGGGTGGAATAAAATAATCAAACCTAAGGATGAGGGTGGTCTTGGGATACAGGCAGCAAGAGAAAAAAACTTAGTGCTCCTTGCTAAGTTGAATTGGAGGATGTATAAGGAGAAAGAAGCTTTGTGGGCTAGTGTTATTTTGAAAAAGTACTGTTCAGAGGACAGAAGAAGATCAAGAAATCCAGACAAGCTTCCGGCCTCTTCTAATTGGAAGGCTATTAAGGCTGGCTTCCAAACCTTTGCTGATGGTATTTGTTGGGGAGTGGGCAATGGGACTAGGATCAGAGTCTGGACAAATTGCTGGATAAGAGGAAAGTCTCTAAGGGAATTGATTGAAGGTCCCTTGAAGCAACATGAGGCGGATATGATGGTTAGTGAGCTTATTGGTGGACAAGGTCAGAGTTGGAGATGGGAAAAGCTTTCATTTGAGCTGCCCCAGGAAGTTAAAGATCATATTAAAGCTATACCTCTAAGTCAAGTTGATAGAAGTGAGGATGTATTGCTTTGGAAACACTCTAAAGATGGGGGATTCTCTGCCAAATCAGCCTATTTAGCTAATATATCTCAGGATCCAGCCCCTACCTTCCTTGGTGCTTGGATTTGGAAGTTAGATGTGCTTCCCAAAATTGCAAATTTTTTGTGGCTGTGTGTTCATAAGAGTGTTCCAGTTAAAGATATTCTTGCTTCAAGGGGTATCATTGAAGACAAGTGCTGTCCTCTTTGCAAGAAATAGCCCGAAACAATTGTGCATTTTTTGAGGGAGTGTGACTTTGCCCGAAACTTTTGGCATCTAATGAGAGCGCCACCTGATGCTGTGCAGTCTTTCCAAGCTTTGGATGTGGTTTCTTGGCTACGGGAAAATTGTTTTAGTAAAGCAATACATCAATCTTCGGTGCCATGGAGGTTTGTCTTCCCCTTTGCTATATGGGAATTGTGGAAACATAGAAACAAAGTGTCCTTTGAAAATAATCCTCTCAACCCAGTTCTGTACAGATTGTGTATAAATCAAGCCATGGAGTATTATTTTTGTGTGAGTAAGATCAGGGAGCAGAGAAGCATGGCTGTCATTGCTGTGAGATGGGAAAAACCACCTCCAAATTGGTACAAACTAAATACTGATGGGGCATCGAGTGGAAATCCCGGGAGGGCAGGTGGCGGTGGTGTTATAAGGGATAGTGCTGGTACTTGGATAAGGGGCTTTGCTAGATGTATTGGCTATACTACAAGTATTATAGCTGAGTTTTGGGCACTTAGGGATGGCTTATAACTAGCCATTCAGCTTGGCGTGCAATATTTGGAAGTTGAGCTTGATGCGAAAGTCATTGTGGACTTAATTAACTCCAAGAACTCTTCCAGTACAGCTTACTCATCCTTACTGTTTGATTGCAGATTTTTGTTGGAAAGGATTCCTCACACCAAGGTGAAGCATGTGTTTAGGGAAGCAAATAGATGTGCAGATGCTTTAGCTAGGATAGGTTGTCATGCTCATGAGGAATATGTTATTTTTGATAGTCCCCAATCTGTTGATGTTTCTGCTGCTGTGTTTGCAGATGAGAATGGGGAGAGTGTTTGTAGGCAAGTTGTTGCTACTTTAGCCATTCTGGCTGCCTAGTTTCATTTTTACTTTCCTCTTCACCAAAAAAAAAAAAAAACTCTATTAAGGTTCCATGTATTACACACTTTATCATATAATAACATTTTTATAGCCATTAGGGCTTTACACCATGGACATAAGTTGTCAAGGCTGAACTACGTAGTTCTTTGTATCTCTTCTCTCTCTCTTCTGCTCAATCCCTAGTCTCTACAATTTTTTTTTTTTTTTTTTTTGGTTTCTTCCATTTATTTAACATGATATCAGAGCCACCAATTCATGGTTTCTCAATCTCAACAAGTTACCTCCAATCAAATCCCTAACCCTAAGTGCTCCAATGAGTGTAAGGATAATATAGTTCTTTAATAATATAATATAACATTTGTGGGATTCTTTTCCTCCCATATCCACTCAATATGGGAGGACATCAAATTTTAAGCTCAGACAGAACTCACTCCTCTCTTTCCTTCCTTACAACCAAATAAAAGAGAAAATGGCTCTCTTTCTTTCCTCCTTCCACCAATCCAAAAACGGTGTTAAATAAGGCCTGAAAGACAGCTATTAAATGGTTACGGAGAAGCATTGTACATTTAGTTTTTAAAGGACATGCACCAAATACTTTGATTTTGATCTTTTTTTTTTTTTTTTAACTGAATAAATGAACTTTGATTTTGATCTTGATGTTTTTTTACTCAGCAATGACGGCCAGATCAAAAAGATTCTCTTTAGTTAGTCCCAAGTCAGAAAATAAAAAGTGTAAAGTATCCACGTCCAAATCTTTGAGAAGATTCTAGGACCACGTAAGAGATTGCTCTAGAATATCCTTAAAAGTCAAAACTTGATTGGGAAAAGAGTTGTGAAGGTCCATGTATCATATACCTGTACTTTTTAAAGGAAAATAGTACAGAACAAATAATGGTATTATTGTTAATGTGATTTCAGTTATCTATGCAGATTTGGAAGAACCAAATAAAGCTAAAGATGGTGATTTTGGTTCTAACTCAGCTCTCTGATATGGTCAGTGGTCAATGGCTGATAAACAAAAGTGAATAAATTAACAAAAGCGAAAATCTAATTACACCGGCTTTTGAAATCGTGTTTTTAATAACACAATTTCATAATTTCAGTTAAAACTGTAAAATTGTGTTTTAAAAACATGATTTCAGTCATATGACAGGACGTGTACGGTGTGTAATAAGGGGTGTGTGGCTATCATTACTCAACAAATCTCAGCTAATGAATACTTTGCATGCTTAATTCTTACTTTTGGTAGTCCAAGATTTATTGATCTCATAAAGGTACAACAAAGAAAAATTAGATTTTTAAAAAAAATGCTGTGATTTGAATTATTCATTCTTACCAGGCCAAAAATAAATATTATATATACCATTCATTTTTGTAAGTTATACCAATCCGATATCTAGCAACCTATATGTGCTGCATACATTGCTGGTTTATAACCAAAAAATAGGAAGATGCTACATTGCTGGTTTAATTCAATCTGCTGGATTAATTGTGTAATTTAGTTGTCTTTATTTCTGGAGTAGTTTGAAGACAATCTCGACTGTGTCTGAAAGAAATCGAATGGGGCTCCTGATCCAAAAGACCTTCGAGTATTTGGTGAATCTGATAGTAAAGGTTCATAAACTGGATTCCTGTTCTTGGGCTGAGTTATAGACAAAGGGGAAACCTCTTTCTCTAAGATGGGTCTTGGCTGTGGTTCAATGCTCCCGAGAGACAAAATAGGTCCACCCAAGCGTTCAGCCTGCTGAAGTATATTGATTTTACTTGGTCTGTACATATATCGGAAGTACTTGAGAGCTAGAATTGGACCCATCCCAGCAGCGACTATGAGCTGCAATGGAATTCAAGTGTCATCAGTACATAAACTTGGCACTACTAAGATGGGTATTTGCTCCCCTCCAGGGCTGTGCCTCTCAGGCAGGCATTTTAGGTTTGGCAGAGAGGGTAGCTTGGCCTTTTGTGTGTGTGTGTGTGTGTGTGTGTGTGTTCTCTTTCTTTGCTTGAACTATTTAACAGAAAGCCTTCTTTCCCTGGTTTGGCAACAGTTGGTAAATCATTGAATCTGAAGAGCAGATAAAGGGGTAAGAACAACAGTGCCTTGCTAGTCAAACAGAACTACAGGAGAGTGAAAGGTATGGTTCATCCCCTAGAAGAATATTTGAGGGGGGACCAAATCATAGTAAAAGGTCTCACTGTCATCATTATTCCCACAAAAACTGCAACAAAAAATATTTCCTATCTCTCTCTCTCTCTTTCTCCCAACAAAAAAATAAAACAAGAGAGAAACATTAACTAGAAAGAGATACTTACGAACACAGTTGTCCAATAAGATGGTTGTCTACACAACCGAAACATAATTGTATACATCCCTGATGATGGAAGGGCACTGAAGATCCAATTGATGAAATAGAAGGAAGCCAAATTCCCCCATATAGCAATACATTGCAGTATTGTAAAGGAGCTGCATGTGTCAAAGTAGTTAGAGCGGACTCAAATCATTTTTAACCTTTCTAGAAAGTTTTCAGGAAAGCTTTCAGGGCATAAAATTATGAGCAACACTAAAAGGAATGGACATGTTTTAAAGTTAAAATAAATGAATCTTCTATAAAGTGTTGTACACATAGGATGAAATTTATCGCTGTGTGGTGAATACAACAGTAATGCTTGTCTTTCTTTCATTCTTGGTGATTAAGGAAACACCATCAAAGCCCGCTTTTTAATTTTGTATTGAGATCAAAAGGATATAAACAAAGATTACTAAAGCCAGTTTAGATGATGCCAAAGTTAGTTCAGAGGACTAGAGTGAAATTTGCATTTGCAACCAAGTATGAGATTGAATCTTACTTGGTTTCCAGTGTCACAACAAAAGCCTGCAACCAAATACATCCAGAGAGTGCAACCATTGAAACCTCCTCCATTTCACTTTTTTCATAGGCATACGCATGTATGCTGATTACAAACACAACAATTGCCTGCAGATCATAGCCAGCGTCAATAGGTAAAAGTAACTGGTATAAATTTTTATTGAGCAAATCAATTCATTTGGGTAGAAACTTCAATTTGCTTTTATATATGGGAAAAATACCTCTTATAGATATTATTAAATGATCTGAGAATCTGAGATGAACTCCTTTTTTCTTTTTCTTTTTTTGGTTTTATTTTGTGGTTGATGAGCAATGACTTTTTGAAAATAACACCAAAGGGGAAGCAAACCATTTGTACACACAAGTTATACAAGAGAAGCACCAGAAAAGAGGAAAAGGAGAAAGAATCCATAAACAAAATCTCCTAAATCAACAACAAACAAAGCTTTAGTCCCAAATTTTTTAGGTCAGTATGGATCCTTAATAGATTAGTTAGGGTTAGTTGTATATATTCTTTTCTTCCATTCTACTCTATCTATAGTCATTCTCTTTGTTACTCCCTTAATTGTCATGTCCTCTTTTTATTATTTCTACTAATGTGCTTTTTGGTCTTCCTTTACCTTTTTTCGTTACCAACTTGGATTAACTCGCTCTTTCTTACTGGTGCATTAGTCACTCTTCTTTGAACATGACATAACCATCTTTAGTGTCTCCCTCATCTTTTCATCAATAGGGGCTACCCCTATCTTTAAACAAATTTCTTCATTTTGAACCCTATCTTTCTGTGTATTTCTACTTATCCATCTTAACATTCTTATTAATAGGAGCACAACTCTAGTACAAAAGAAATTTTTTGATTAGAATACAAGAAATTAACAAGGGAAACACCAAGAGTGAAAGAAAATATGCACAAACTAGGCTAACAAGCCATGGGTGCAACGATGATAGTAAAAGAAGAAAATAGGACTCACATGGAAGAGAGATCGCCCAAACCATCCAGCAAATGTGCTAGGATTTAGAAGCCTGTTTAAAAATTGATACTGTGAGTTCAGTGACCATTGACCAACAGGAGGCCTAATTTCCAAGCTCACATCCCCACAAATAAAAAAGTTATAAAATCTAATACATAAAATTTGAAAAAAAAAGGTGGATAACATTATGAAATCAAACCTCCCCGCTTGGCAGTAAAATAAAATTTGTGGATGCTGCATAACTGTTTCTTCACTAAGATCTTTGTCAAGGACACTGACTAGAACAGGAATACTAGTGTAGAAAACATTGTAAGCCATCAAGCTGAGAGAATTGAAAAGACTAGTTCCAGAGACACCTGAAATAAAAGAGAAACTGAAAGTTCTCTAACGTCAGTACATCAGAAAAAAAATCAAATTTGAAGGAAGTCTAATACTCAAGACTATCAAGAACCACAATAGAGAAAGGCATCAAAACGAGGGACACTATATGTGGAAACTCACAAGATTTGGATGAAACAAATCAGAAGGGATTTATAAAAGGAATACTGGGACAGAAACGCAGTACGGTTGTATGAGTACCGCCCATGGACTAGTATCAACCGCTTCAAAAACCTGAACTCTGCAAAACAAGAGAAAAAGTCAAAATTTTTCAATATTATTGTAATATGATACTCCCTCTGTCCCAAATTGTTGGTCCTATATTCTATTTTGAGATGTCCCAAAATGTGGTCCTCTTTGAAAAGTCAATAAATAAATTTCCTAACTTACTCTATTTAAAAACTCAATACCATTCATTCACTAAAGTTTAAATTAATGAGGATAGTTAAGGGAACTTATACATTTTTAATTAAAAGACAACACATTAAATAGCGTTCCCTTAAAAAGTTGAATTTTCTAAATAGGACCAAAAATATGAGGAGGGAGTATTTAAAAAAATAAAAATAAAAAATAAAAAACCTAACATTAACCATCATGTGTATGTGACATGATGAGTTCAAGGAAACAAGAAACAAAACTTGAAGGACATTATAAAAAAGGGAATTTTTTCAATATGGAATGAGCATTAAATAAGATGAAGGCAAATGATCCTAGCAGGCAGAGAAAAGCCATCATATGAACAACATTTTCCTAGTGCAATTCTGAATTTATTAATGAAAAATTCCATAACAAGATATGATTTTTTGAGAGGTAACTAGGGGCATGGCCTTAGATATGGTCAAGTTGTGCAAAAGGATCCATCTAGCCAATCCCAATTAGTTGGGATTAAGGGTTAGTTGAGTTGAGTATAATTCCCAAAAGAGAAGGTAAACTCGCATGGTTTACTTCTAAGACAGAAGGATCGCGTTTGAAGGAGCTAAAATATCTTTTAAGTAATATAAAATTAAATCAAGCAAAAGACGTCTTCTGGTAGACAATATTGCAGTTCACCAGATCTATTCACAAAAACTTCAGTTTTGACAGGAAATTCTGAAATGAAACCCACAAGCATAAAATATGCTCGAAGAAAAAATTTGTTGCACATGATCATCACTGCATTATTAGTTATTTAGTTACCAACAGCAATAGAACCAATGCGTGATGGATTTATAATTCCAGTTGAGGGCGCTATTGGGATGGTTTGACCAGCTTGCATAAATTGACAACCTCTTGCCATTTGATTTTATGTAGCTTTATCAAGATCATAAGAGAATTGTGTGAATGCTTCTAGCTCTGTAAGAGTGATAGGAACAATGATGTTATCTCCTCCAATCATAATCTAACCATTTAAGTACAGTTGATATAGTTGAGGCTCAATCAAAAAGTAGTCTTGAGGGGTGGGATCACTTTTGTATACATATAGCATATAATATAATCTGATTGTCTCTTTTAAATTTTGTAGCGTCTATACAAACTTAAATAGTTTCTCTTGCACTTCCTATTTTTAGCTCAAATGTGTGGAGTGTTTCAATGTCAAAACAGGTATCAGCACATGGAAAAGCTAGGGAGAATTCATTTTAAAGCCAAGTCAGCACCGACAGTTGAGACTTCAATGGAGCATTACGGATGTTCACACACAAAACCAATAAAGATAGCAACTAACATTTTGCATTTGAGAATTCCTTTTACAGAAATATAACATTTGAAAGAAATTAATAGCAAAGTTTAGCTGTAATGCACAACCATCAAACAAAAATCAAATGCAATACAAGTACATACCTACAAGTTTCTATCTAAAACAACTTTCTCATCCAGATATCCACACAGAACACAAGCAGAAATGCATGGATAGGTATGCATTAACTTACTCCCAATACTATAATCAGCTGCCCTCGCTGCCTGCAGTCCTTCTCTCCCACTGATGCCAACTCCAATATCAGCTTGTTGTATCATCCTCACATCATTCCCACCATCCCCAATAGCTAATGTCCTATAGTCGCATGATTTTAAGAGCTCCACAAGCTGCAATTATTAGTACAACAAATATTAAATGTCTACTCTACCAGACAAACAATTGCCCTTGCAGTTAAGATTATAAGCAAGAGAAGAAGAAAAAAATTAGGTTTTCTCCATAACAAAAGTAGTCATAGCACGTAACCAGCAATTAAACAATCCTTCAAGACCCCTAAGACAGAAGATCTTAGTGATATTTCTGATACAGAAGAGGCTATATCTAGAGATTCAAAGCACTTGCATCAACCAAGTCCCTTCCACTATCAAACCCTAAAAACCCTACATACTTTCCCTACAAATAGAGATCACAATTCAAACTCTAATTCATTCCACAAACACCCTAATTCTTGCTTTTAAAATCCTAAACCCTAAACCCATAAATTCTTGTAACCTTAAACTCACCACAAGCACATTTAGATGGGTTTTCTGTCAGTACTGGCAAACCACAATTAAATTTTCTTTTTCTTTTTTTTTCTTTTTTCTTTCATGCTTTTTTCTTCACTTTGGAACCCACATCCCTAATGGTAGCTGTAAAGCAACTCTTGCACCTAGACAGCAGAAAAGGAATTTATACACAATATAACCAATTGGTTGAAACATAACTTCCTTCTGAATATCTGCTTTAAGGTTATGTTGATCATTTTTTAGACATGGCCTACCACCAGCAATAGATTCAACGTAGCTAATATTAGATTTGAATATCTTGAGGCATCCATTAAATTTAGTTATCAAGAGGTTTGGTTTTCTAGGGCCGAAATTTAAAATTTTAGAGATTCTTCCTCCTGGATTTTAATATTTGATTGCCGTAGTTCACAATTCATTAGCTATTAGAAGCTTGGTGCATCTTATATTCATATTAGTACAGCAGTGAACCTCATTCGTGGGGAGGAGGAAAAAAGATAATAAAACTATATAAGCAAGAAAAAGGAATAAAGACAGATAAAGAAAATCTTAAAATAACCAAGTATTTGCATGTATGAAGATAAAAAGTATACTTAACAAGCCAAAGGAGTACAAGGAAAAGGAATACAAATATAACAAACAAAAAATTTGATGGGGCCACCTGTGCCTTTTGTGATGGTGTCACACGACAACATATAGCAGTCCTTGACAATATTGCTAATTCAGTAAAGGCTTTCCGATAATACTTAAGTGCAATTTCAAGAGCCCAACCATCAACAGCAAATGCCACATCCTGCTCAAAACATTAAGGCAGAAAATGAAATTATAAGAAAAATTTTATGTTAAACAAGGTACTGCTTGCTTAAAGTTCAAAAAAAAATAATAATAATAATTCTCCTGTTCAATTACATATAGAAATGCAGCAGACCACAATAACCATCACTGTTGCCAAACCTAGTCAAACAATTATGACTTCAAGACTATATCATCCACCAAGACAAAATGCAATGTAGGTAAATCTGTTTTAGACTGGACTCTGTAGTCATATTTCACATAGTATAATAGTGCTTCAAATATTTCTATAATAAAAAAAGACTATCCCAGCCCCAAATACTTCTAAAAAGACATTAGAATATTTTTTTCATGACGTGAGCAGAGTGCTAGCCCCATCTATGCAATACCCAAAAGGAGTAATCAATTTACAATTAGAACTCCCTGTTATCACTTATGAAGCTCAAATCCACCTAAAACATGCCCAATATAAGACTCAACACAAACCTGTGCAACGCCATACACAATCCAAATCTAGACAATCACACAATTCGAGGTGTCACAAATCTCTCTCACTCAAATTCCTAATGTTTGTAAGGGCCCACATTATTTTGCAATGCCCCTGAGTCAAAATGGCATCACCAAGTTGGCCCTAATACCATTTGTCATGATCCAAGGAAAGTGTTAGCCACATCTATGATATATCCTAAAAGGACTGGTCAAATTACAACCACACAATTCGAGGTGTCATGGTTTTATGCACAAACGCCCACGTACTCAATTTCATTTATTGTGTTACAATTCACATTTTCAATAGATCCAAATTCAGTTCATACAGCAAGTAGTATTATAATACAGATATATATCATTTAATTATTACAGTTTATTACTTTAGCTCCCAAGAGTGTCAATGGATGCAAATAACTCATGACTGAATTTCAATTTGACTGACAGACTGTAAAAGCTGTACCTTAGGTTCTGACGTTGTTATCCTCATTGTGAGTAAAACTCTCTCTAAACTTTGACGAACTTCATCTTCAGTTTTGCCATCAATTAATAAAAGCTGCCCTTTTGGCTCTGTCAATTCGTTAAAAAATGCAACAATTAATGGTTCTGATATTTGGTAATGTCATAAAATTATATCTAATGAAAAGTTTCAGTCTTCCTAGAGCTTTCAAAAGCAACACTCATGTTGTAATACCTGATAAACCAAGAACACCAATTAAAAGAATATTAAGCAACTCTCATGTTAGAGACATTTGTATCAAGGAAATATTTCAAACAATAATACAAGGACTCATTAAGAACCCAACATAAATGTTACATAATCCTTTGAAGTTTTAGGTTTAGTTCCCAATTTTCATAAATTTACTTCATTATATAATTCAACAAAAAGAGAAAAATTGGAATTAGATCCTTAGCACAAGTTAAAACAAAGACCATTTGTGCGTCAAACAGGTATATGGATGGACAGAGTATAGAAACCCAGATACTTAAAGTCAGCAGGTGAAGCATTGCAACAAGAGAATCACACAGAGCTTGATACTTTGATCACAACTTTTCTCATTTGCATGCATATGTGTCTCAAAATTTTAAAGACAAATAGTAGAACATTGTTAGAAAAAAGGGATAAGACAAGAAACGAATGAAAATGATAGCAACTACCAGGGGAAATAAAATTGCATGAGAGAGCAATCTGTATGGCAGTGTTCTGCTTGTCTCCAGTCAGCATCCAAAAGTTTATCCCCGCTTTTCTTAGTGTTTCTATTGTTTCTGGTACACCATCCTGAATATTTTAAAACAATTGGATAAAGTCAAAATTTGATGTAAGTGGTTTTTCTCCTTTTTCCCTTTCATTTTTGGTTCTTGTGGATAATAAGTAGAAAATCATACCCCCCCCCCCCCCCAAAAAAACCACCCTACCCCAAGGATCAAAAAGAATGAAATTTCATGCAATAAATAAATAAAAAAAATATACGTCAACTATCCAACTACAGATATTCACCTGTAGACGGTCTTCTATTGCAGTAACTCCAAGAATTTCCAAATCATGTTCCAACCTTTGGCAGACTTCAGCAATTCTCCACTGCAAAAGTAAGAAAACTGAGGAAACCACGAGTCGATATACTTGGATATATCTTGACTAGAATATTGAGATGTACATTTTACCTCCCTATCAACTAAGGTGCTGTTAGCCTCTTTAAACAACAAAGACCATTCTTCGTATTCATCTTCCTTTAATTGACGCCAAGCTAAACATAGTGTACGCAGCCCCAATTGAGAATACTGTTCCACAGCTTCAAAAAAAGCCCTTGTTTGCTGTCCTGAAGTAAACTCAGGGTTAGCAAAGTAATTTAAATTGGTTTGATTTTTTTAGATAACTAATACAAATGGCTGAGTATTCTCGGCTAAATGATCAAAAAATTACTATTAGAATCCACCTTTAGAATCTTTCTTTTTTTTCCTTTTTTTTTTTTTTATTTTTTTTTTTTTTATATTGAGGAACCCCCTCAAGTTATGGGCCAGTGGGACCACCCTTGAGGGGTAAAACCCTGGATGCCTACACACCCCCACTAAGTAGGCATCAGGTAAATCAAGAAAGGCCTCAGCTAGGAGTCAAACCAAAGACTTCTGAATTTAAAGTTAGTCCAGACACTCTCCTTTACCACTAAGGCACCCCTGGTGGGGGTTCACCTTTAGAATCTTCACACAATAGTCAAGCCTTGCAAGAATTAATGAGCACCACCTTTTTCTTTTTATGAGTCAAAAAAGAGCCACGGTATCATAGCAGCCAATAATATTTAGTAATGAACATAACTCATTCCATTGCAAAAGAATAAGGCATATGCAAGCAAATACAATGAATCATCCAATCAGAAGGGTAACAGTAGACTACATAATGTGAAGTAGCCTTGTCCTCCCAAATCCCCGTTTTCCCCGTTTTCCCATGGGTGAATCCAATACCTTCTTTTTGCTAAAAAAAGACATGATTAAGTCCGTAAATAACATACAGAAGCAAAAACTTTGCATTAAATTACCACTACATTAGGGATGTACTGTAGGGGCAAAAATCAAGAACCAAAATTACAATGATCAAGTAAAACAGGAAGGGAAAAACAAGAACAATGCGAAAGAGTCACACTCCAAGCAAGGAGATTATGTAAGAAAAAAAAACTTAATCTCTAGCAAGGACCACTCAAATCCCTCTAAGCATCTAGCATTTCTCTCACTCCAAATACACCACATCAAGCAATGCAGCACAAGTCTCCAAAAATCTATATTGTGATGTTGCCCAAATTTACCTTGCCAAGACTCAAACAACTCAAATACCTTATGTGGCATAACCCAATGAAGTCCAAACAAACAAAACACCAAAAACCATAGCTCAAAAGCTATGGGGCAATGAAGAAGAGGATGATCCATATATAATATTTATTAAAGTATTTCAAAATACATACCTATGAATTAATTATTACTTTTATCATATGATAAGCATAACAATACAAGTATTAATTAATTTAAGTATTCATACCATATCATGTCTTAAATTTTCAATAATGGATGTATTGTCATTGCCATATATATATATATATAGTATCCCACATCATGCTGGTGCTTCTTAGGTCATCATCCATCCTGCCTTCTCAGCAATAGAGGATCCCCCTCATAAATTGAGAAGAAGAGGGCCTCCGGGCGGCACCGGCATCGACGAGGAATGCAAACCGTCGCGCACCCCTTGGCATGATAGTCATCTATAAGTATAAGTGTTTGTAGGATATAGGGGGTAAGAGCTCGAGTTCAAGTCTCCAGGAGGGAGTTTCACACATATATGCACTTAGATTATGCTAGAGTAGAATTAATATCTTGTATAAAAAAAAAAAAAATTTTGAGAAGAAGAGGGGAGAACAAGATCCATAAGTGTAAGTTCCAAGAAAACCCCAAAAGGAATGCCAAAGCCTTCAATTTTAACACCCTCTCCCCTCCTGCTCAGCCCAATTAATTTGTCTCTTCCGTCCAACATCACAAGCAACAAGAATGCAACACAAAAGCAGGCTACAACACTGTCAACAGCAACCATGCAGGGTCCTAATCCTGAAACCGCAATACCTATGCAATGACATTAGGGTACTAAACTTGTAGACAACCTAGGACAAAATGAGCACTTCAAATAGGTTCGCTCTGACCCACAGTTACACCTACTTGTTTGACTCTATACTTTGACTCTGCCCTTCTAAACAGATCAATTTAGACTGCACCATACTCTGAATTTTAATGTGTTGCTTATTCCCTTTCCTGGGAAGAATAAAAACCACAAGTTTCTGCTCATGTAGATTTCTGACCCCTAATATAGGCACCTAAGGAGATTTATTTAAATAAAAGTAGCATATGCTACTCTCTCCCTTCAATGAAAAAGAGTATCAACTTCAAGAGTGAGAGAATTGATGGTTTGGTGCTTTTATTCCATACCTAAAAATACACAGCTTTTACTAACCAAATGGGAGTGATTCAGTACCAAATTCATGTTTCTCTTCATTAAAATGAGCGAATAAATAAATAAATTTTGTTTCTCAGATGGAACATGAATTTGGAAGGAACTCCCTAGCTACACATCTTATAATGCTTTCCTACAATCCTTCTGAAAGAGTTAAAAATATCATCAATAGCTAGGGTTTACCAGGACATGCGTAAGGCAGAATAGCTTCATCTGCTCCCTTTGTCAAAAGGAGGATCTTTCCATTCTGGCAATCTTTTACAACTACTGACATTCTTTTCCTATCAGAAGTGAACTCAAGAGTTTCCAAGACTTCATATTGAATTGTTGAAGCATTGAACTTGACCTCTGCAATAAATTTAAGGTAAACCATATCATCACCCTCACTATCTGCTACATGCTTTCTATTACAGCAAAAGGCAAATAAATTTTACCAAGAATATTTGCATTCTTATTGACAAAAACCATATGCAGCCGAGCAGCAGCACAAACAAGAGCATCTTCATCCTGAGACTGTGCCTTGTAAAAGATATCTCCAGTTTTGCTATAGGCAACAGAAGAAACAGACAAGAAATATTTCAAAACTATAGTATATGTGCATGTACATCTAAAGCAGACAAAAGTAGAAAGTTTCCTTGATTTGAATCTGAGATAGATCCCAAAATCCCAGCAGGAATTTAACCATAAATGAAACTATACTCACGTCTTAATTGGTATAACTGTATTACATATTGCCATAACTGTAAGAAAATGTATAACATCAGGAGAACCACTGGAAACTGCATTGTGAAGCTCCACATCTGTGTATCAAAGCATGGAACTGATCAGAGTACAAAGTTTTGCAATCTAAAAGAGTTTTTAGAACAGACGGAACAAATAAAGAGAATCAAGAAATGCACCAGCAAATAAGACAAGTTAAGCTTGATAATTCACGCATTAGTATAAACACTTGCATTTTCATTAAATGTTTCCTTCTGTCCATCATGTTAGTTGATTGGACAAATCAAGGGATTATAACGTGACAAACTCAAGCGAATTTTCCATTGAGTAACCATGTCCATGTGAAGCACATGGTCAAGTAACTCAATCCAACAAAAACACTACTTTATAATTTGGCCAAAGCAAGGAAATGGATGGAAAGGATAATGAAAGACCAATCATGAAAAGCTTAAGAATAATGGCAGACTAGAGCATTAGATTAACACAGCAATGATTGACTTAAATCAGCACTAAGTGCTTGGGGTTAAAAATATAAGAAAAAATCAACATTCATGCATTGAATTTCTACATAGAGAAATTTTAAATTAAAAAAACCCTCAAATTTGGCTGTGATGTGAATCAAGAGAAAGAATGTATGTGTTTTGCTATATTCTAAAGCATCACCGAACTCTTCAATACATGATTCTATATAGGTTTTGTTTTTTATAAACATGATTCTATATAGGCGACTCAACTGTATGACACATAAAACCCTAAAAAAAATCCAGAGTGATTACTCTTTGACAAGTGTCCAGGTGTAATTTTTTACTTATCTATATATCTTGAAACCCAATTTTGATTTCACTATGCATTACATAATATATTGAGAAAAAGTTTGCAATGCAACAACTAAATGTGGCAGATATTGCTTATAGAAAAAAATAATAAAAATAAAAACAACTATATGTGACAGAAAAACAAGAAAAAAAGGAAGAGCTCCAACACTGCAAAGAACCAAACCTTTTAAAGCATCTCCACTATCATTTCCATAGAAAACGCCATTGATACAACATCTTCTAAAGATCATTTTGTTTTCAGTTAAGGTACCAGTTTTGTCAGTTAAAATGTACTCAACTTGTCCCAGGTCCTCACTTATTGCTGTACTGCCACATAAAACAAACACCTCCTAAAGATATATGCAACACAACATTTTTCATATGGTAAAGTTTGTTGAAACTTTTTTCAAGTCACTTACTTTGTTGCATGGGATGGAGTACCAGTTTCTTGGTCAATCATCTCGTTGTCCCAATCAATAAATTTTGCGTATAAGCTCTTCACAAGATCCAGGGATACCTGCCAGAAATAAACATTTCAGTTTTTCTCATTACTAGTAATGGCTATACTTTAACATCTCCACACAATCTCATAATGATCCAGAAAATCAATCAAAGCAAAATTGTCTTAACTAGCAAGAAAATATGCAATGCTAAGGATCTATTCTATATGGAATATTACACCTAAAATAAGAGAGGGTCTTCAACGTAAGTGGTATTTTCATTAAGACCACAAAAATTGAATTACCCCCTATCTCTCTCTCTCTCTCTCTCTCTCTCTCTTCCAAACTGTTCCTTTTTTATAGTTAAAAATAATTTCATTCAGCAACAGTAAAAAGTACAGATACAAAATTTTCAAAAAAGAGAAATCATACAGTCAAATGCAAGCTAACTAAGAAAGAAAAGGAAGGGATGTTTCCTAAGACAACCACCCACTCAAACGAACATCTTAGCAACAATTGCTTGATATTATGAATTGGACACTTGTCACCACAAAAAGTTCTACAAATATGCTCTTGCCAAATTATCCATAAAACAAAGGAACAGCATTCCAAGCTTCAGAACATCCATAAAATGCATAAAGTTCAACCATTTCTGGATGTTTTAAAAATAAGATTTGGTTGTGTTAAATAATAATAGCAAACATTCCAAACCATTATAGTGAGAATGTAGACAATCTAAGGTTATTAGCATCATATGCAACAGCTTACCTTAATTGATATGGGAATCATGATGGAACAAAGAAGCTCAAAGCGAAGAGGGATAATCAATAGTTCAAACCATGGACCTTCCTCTGGATATTTAACATACCATTGCTACCAAAAAAAAAAACAAACCAAGAAGGTGAGTATATGTTTGATGATAACAGATCTATATCTAAGGACAGTTAAAATCAAAACTCAATTTAAAATTCAGATTTCAAGCGGAAAGACAACATGCTTCTAGATAATGACATGAATCAGCAGTTAAATATGGAGAAATGGAAATTTAAATTGATTAAAAAAGAAGGAATGAATAGAGAAGAATTGCAACAAGGGGACAGTCATCAATAACAAAACCAACAAGAACAAAAAGGAACATGTACGATAACAAATTAATAAAATCACCATATTTTATATCTTTCAAGATTGTTTCAACATGTACAGGCAAACCACTCCACTTTGATTCTAAATCACTTGGGTATGGGATTCAGGTGTAGATATTTGTCTTAAGTGTCTGACTCATCTAAGGTTCAAAACTTGGGAACAACGATCCAAAATTGGGTAGAAGTAATTGGACACGCCATGTCAAAAATAGTTCAAAATTCTATTCTTTAAATCTTATCAGTTCAACTATTATATAAAATACATTATTGTTATTTTATGGGAACCCTTTCTTTTTATATCTTTCAAGATTGTTTCAACATGTACAGGCAAACCACTTCACTTTGATTCTAAGTCACTTGGGTATGGAATTCAGGTGAAGATATGTGTCTTAAGTGTCTGACTCATCTAACGTTCAAAACTTAGGAACAAGGATCCAAAATTGGGTACAGGTAATTGGACACGCCACATCAAAAATAGTTCAAAATTCTATCCTTTAAATCTTATCAGTTCAACTATTATATAAAAATACATTATTGTTATTTTATGGGAACCCTTTCTTTTCATTATTATTATTATTTTTTATCTTGGCATGATAAGTAAAAATTAAATCATTTTACGTGAACATTAAGAACCATCCCAATTTTGGATGGTTCTTTTTTATTTAGGTCATATCAGTTTTAGACTGACACAACACTCAACTCCCAAAAAAAAAGGGGGTGCGCAGGGGGCAAGAACCACAATATTAGCCAATAGAATAAAAATGAAGTATGGGAATATGAAGGAGCTCACCACATTTAATCAAAACTTTTATATGGCCATTAAGTATGCATTATAATTCTAATTATGCTGGAGAGTTCATCCCCAATCCCACCATATTGTGCAGAAATCATGTTCCATATTATGAAAATCAAAGGAAAAGTATAGCAAAGAATCAGTTCAAGGGCAAGTTGACTAACAAACATTACATCAGAAATTCAGCAATTACACAGAATTTCTGGACGAATCCAAAATCCCATTGGAAATTTCATGGTTAACTTAAATAATAACAGTGAATAGGTCCTTTCAGAAGCCAAAGAATGTCAACATGCAGGGTATTTGGTCGTCATCATAATCAGTAGCACAACATATAAAAGGCCGTACCAACAAGTTGCAAATAAACCAGCAGTGGCTATAAAGTTCTTGCCATCAGGGACAAGTCGTCAACAAGATAAGGAAGTCTCAATGAGAGTTTTTTATTGGATAATTGAAATGCTAAGTGGTCAACAAAGACATCCTACACATGCTAGAAAGACATGTAAACTCTTCTCTAAGAACTTCATCAAGAGCAAAAGGTCAGTTGTGATGTACCTTCCTTGCTTCTGTGTCCTTCCAGACATTACCAGCTATGCCAAGAACAATAACAACCACTATTTGAAAAACAAATATAGCTCCAGTCAACTTGTCAATCATGGCATCTATAGCTGTAAGCTTTGGTTCAGGTATCCCCCTACACATGCCCAGCTTGGTTTCATTGCCTGAAAAAGTAGAATATGCAGAAGTCACAAATCAAGCAATAGCTGCAACTGCTCTCAATACCATCATGGCAACTCATGGGATTCAGAAATTGTCCCAAGACACCAACAGCAATTTTTTTTATATATATCTTTGGGTAATTAAAAATTTATGAAAAAAAAAAGAAGAAGAAAAGATACAAAAGAGGAATCAATGAAGTATTTAAGTATCCAGGTTGTGTGCCCAAAGATTCCTTACAAATAGCTACAAATAAAAAAAAATTAAGGAAATTGTATAGCGTAGGTAGAAGCCATGTGCTATATTAAATATAGCATGTAATTAATATGTTAAAATTGTATTCTAGCATGTGATAAATGTTAGTTAGTTATGGATAATGTCATCACCAATAACTAACTCCTAGGCTATAAATATCCATGTACAACCATTATAAAGGAGGTCTTTTGTTAGTGAATGAAAATAAGCCTTCAAGAGCTTTTCCTTGAGAACCTTGAGAACTTTGGGTTCTTTGCAGAGGTGCCTAACCACTTATCAATTTGTTCTAAACAACTCACATCCCATTTAGTTCTAAATCATATCGTAGCCCATCACATTCCCTGGAACATAACCTCAACTGTCATATACCAGTATACAACTGAGAAAAGAAGGATGGATGGAACCAGCCTAAGTTAAAGTTCCTACAAGGCTATAATACAAAACTAGGCATAGTCAATATCAAATTTTTTGCACTAAGATAGCTCTAGGTATAATTTTACTTCATCGCTCACTGCCATACACAGAGAACTCTATATTACATGTTTATTGTGCTCCATCTTTTCGAAGAAAGAACATATCAGATAAATACATTTTGCTGCTTAAATTACCATCTTGACTTGTGTTTACTTCTTTATTTTCTCTTCTCTAAATTTCAAAAAGGATTAAAAATAAGGGGCACATGAGAAATAAACTGATACGTCGTTAGCTATAAGACATTTCTTATTCTTAAGAACTTACCAGTGTAGACAGCTACTCCACAAGCCCACTCTGTATTCCGCAAGTAACATGACTGGAGAATTGTGTTTTTTATTGTTAAAGGGCACACATCATTATCAAGAAATGGGGGGAACAACCGCAGATTTGCATCAAATCTCCTAATGTCCTTATCTGGACTAGGGCACTCGATAACACCCTGTCAAGAAAAAGAGTGTAAGAAAAGAACATACTAACCACCAATGTTGCAAGTTGCAACATAAGGATATATGATCAACAAATCCTCCATCTAAGATAATTTACAAAAAACTTGCCTTGATCTTATGCAATAGTTCAGAATCTATTCCCATGCAAGCAGAGGGTATAACCCTTGTCTTCAAATCAGTTTCGCCATCTAAGGCGGCAGTCTGTTAAACATGTTACATCATGAAATTTTACAAATTTTCTAAAGGACATCCAACCAAAAAGAAATCTCAATACTAGCATCTAGCATCCTTCACAAAATAACATATTTTGATAAGTAACAATCTTTTTTAAAACAGCAAAACTTCCAAGTATACAGGGGTATACAAAGAAAATCCAACATCAACATTTCAAAGAACAATGCTCTAACAAATCTGAAAAAGAATCACAAGAGAAAGCTTGAAGAGCTCTAGCCCAATCCAGCATAGAAAGAATGAAAAAGGATTTAAGCTCCATAATAGATTCAAAGTTATTAAAATACAAGAAATTTATCTTTCCTCGGAAATTGCAAAACCTTGTAAATTTGTCAGAAGATATGAGGTATAAAATCAAAGAAAGAGAAGAAGAAAAGAGGAACCCTAATGGCCGAGCCATAAATTAAAATAAATGAGCCCAACGCCCATCCTACCTTCATTTCGACTTGTATTCCCATAACTTAATTTGGGTTGACCAAGAAAGATACTTAGCTCAGCCCAAAACAAGCCCAACTTGCAATACAAGCATACTGGTCTATAATTTGCTATGATCTTGTCAATCTCACAGTCCAAATGACAAGCCAGCCATTTAGTTTCTCAATCAGATCAAAAGGCACAACTATCATGCAAATCAAATGTACAAGAAATGTAACATCACTGAAAAGTTATACTTTGCTTTACTACCTAGCACCATCAATCTGACCAAAACCTAATGAATTATAGATGTAGACTAGTGGCATAACAAGGTCAGATAGCAGCTTTGTCCCTGTTACAACTAGCTCAACCACATTTTTAGACCTGACATCCTAGCCCCACCCCCTCTCTGCTATCACAGTCGACTTGGGACAGTTGTACATGAGAAAAAGTTCAAATAGGATCCACCAACCTGATTTGGTGACGAAGAAGCACCAAAATCCATATTGACCACACGAGCACCATATAATCATGATTGCTTTCTACTTTCCTAATAGGGAGTAATTATATGACGCTGTAAAGTAGTGAATACCCAGCAATGTAATACTACAACAACAAACCTTGGTCCCAAATTTTGGGGTCGGCTGTGGATCCTCAACAAATTAGTCAGGGTCAATCATGGTATTCTATTCATGCCTCTCTTTTTATTTCTTTTAATTTACACAATGAGAATTTGAGTTTTTGTTTAAGAAATTTGTTTTATGCTCCCATGAATTATAACTCAACTAGAACTTCCTTCTCGCATAATAATTGGTTAGAGGGTGAGGTTTTTTTAACGCAAAAATGAGCTATAGCTCAACTAGCACTTCCTTCTCCTATAATACCATAATAATTGGTAGAGGGGTGAGGTCATGGATTCAAGACCCACCGGATGCATAACTTACCAATAAAAAAAATGTTTTACACAAAGTAGGAACCTAGTTTTTTTCATTTGTTTATTTTGCTTAAAATTTAGCTGGCAAAAGTATAGTTGTACCTAAAAAAGTTGAGACTTCAAAAAGCTATACATTCTCTTTTAGGATGAAACTAAGCTAAACCAAACAGAAATTTGCAAACATAACTCACACTTGAGCTCACTTGAATACATGGTAGAATTCTATTTTCACTTTCCTGTTCTACTTTCTATAATCAGGGAACGCTTCTAAATAACAATATCAAAATGTAAAATAAAACGATTGTGCTGCTGATAACATCAACCTAGGCAGATTCTCAATCAGAACGATATATGGAGCAGCAGATTTACCTCTATATAGCAAACACCCTGCGGATCTGAGGTACCAATCAAAGCAAGATCACATGGCACTTCATCATTCTCCCGGAGCCATATAATGTTACCTACATGAATATCCTGCGCTTGGACCTACAAGTCAATGCACCACCAAGAGATAACAACAAAAGGTTAGATTCACAAAATTTAAGAAAAAATGAGAACATATATCTAATCCAGGAAAGTATTAATTAGACAAAATCTAGTTGAACAGTTATATCATTGGACCTTCTTGCCTTCATAAAATAACGTTTAGGTTCTATGCACAAAGTCTATTTAACTCTTGTAGTTTATCTAAAAAAAATCTCGTAGTTAGGAACCAACAAATGATCTAAAAATGCTATTTTTAGTTTTTAGTTTTGCAACGAAAGAGATCAATTTTACCAAATGAGTATTCATAAAAATACTTGTGCATAGATATACATTTTGTGTGCAAAGGGACCTAAACAGATGTCTTTCTTTTTATGGATAGCAGTTAGGGGTGGGATACTCACCGTTGATAATCTAGTTAAGATAGGTCAATCCCTTGTTGATAGGTGTTGCTTGTGTCATTGTGATGGGAAATTTGTGGATCATCTTCTACTCCACTGTAAGTTTTCTCATACTTTATGGACTGAAGTTTTTGAGGTGTTTGGGATCCAGGGGGTAATACTGAAAACAGTTAGTTCTCTTCTTTTTGGTTGGAGGAATTAGTTTGGAAAGCACCTATCAACTACATGGAATATGGTCAAGCATGTTCAATGTGGTTAGTTTGGCAGGAACGTAATACCCATACCTTTGAAGACAATGAGAAACCCTTAGACCTCCTAAAATCTCTTCTCTTCAGTACTTTGTTTTAGTGAGCTCATATTTGGGGTTTTACGCATTGTATTTCAATTTTTGAATTCTTACAATCTGTTAGCTTTAGTTCTTGAACTATCTGTATTTGTTTCTTGTCCAATGTGAACATGATGTTCAGTTCTTTTAATGAAATTCTTATTACCTATCCCCGAAGAAAAAAAAAAAAAAAAAAAAAACCCACCATTCATTTATCATAATTGTGAAAACCTTAAGTATCACTATCATAACATAAACAAGAAACTGAATTATGAAGCAATCATATCCCTTCAATCAATGATGAAACCGACTAAGTTTACCTATTCTTCAACTTCTCCATATTGCCTATTTTTAACCCATTTTGGTAGCTCAAGAGGGTTGAGGCAATAAGGCCCCCTATCCCTATTTCCTGTTCCTCTTCACTCAGTTAGAGTATGATGTAGCAGCAGGATATACAGGGATTTCCTTCTTACACAACTTAATGTCTGCGAGGAGAACCTTCATGTCCCCCCCTTACTTTATAGAGTGTAACTTAATGTTTTGTAAAATATATATAACCAGAAAACCAATGGCGTGCTTTGCAGGTGTTCTCAACTGGTATCTACTATCTTTGTTCCCCCCCCCCCCAAAAAAAAAAAATTCCTTGGGTAAGAGGCTGGGAGCACGCCAACAAATTCATTTGCCATTATTTATTGTTAAAGTAGAGCAATAAATAATTAATTACCCACCATTTATTACAACACATGCATCAAGTAACTACAGAGTAGAGCAATAGGTGCTGGACACGCCAAACCATTTGATCAATTGCCAACAGAGCAAGTTAACTTTGCTCTTTCATTTCAATTTGAAACATAAACAACAAACTAAACCACAAAAAGAGAAAGGGGTTTTAGGAAAAGTTTCCATACAAGTTTTCTTATGCCATGCATAACAACCCAGACTTCCTTCTCATTTGCCTTCTTGTCTGATAGATATCTATTATAATCATCCCATGCCTCTTTTGTTGCAGAGACTGCAAAAATAAAAATAAGGGGACCCCATGTACTGGCAGGATTCACTGGAGTAATAAGCGGCCATAGCTGAAGGCAAGCAATCAGTAAAAAGTATTGGTTCATGAACCGGCTGAAAGTAGAAGATATAAAATTAATTAGAAAACTAAAGAAAAGAGGAAAAATAATTTCAGAAAACCATTAAAAAAATATTCAAACATAAAATCATACTAGACAAAATTTAGAAAATGAAATAAGGAAAAAAATAGTGATGAGCATAAAATCAACCAAAAAAAAAAAAAACCGAAGGGCCAGTCCACAAGAGAAAGATGAACTACCATGAAATGAACAACACTGTCCAAAATGAGTCTATTTAACATGTGTGCAGCTCATGCTCAAAAAAATATGGTTTGAACAGTCAACCACAAGAAATGAACCATCACATCACGGCCAAATAATCTCCAGGCATACAACAAGTATAAACAAGTCCAAGAGAGAGAGAGGGAGAGAATTTGATTTTTACAGAATATTCTCAATTTTACTCAAGCAAACTACTACAGAAGTTGGGATGAGAACCAACATAAAATCAACAGCATTAATTAAAGAATCACCTGAACTGTTCCCATAAGTTTTTTGGGATAAAGTTCAATAAAGTATATTTTCTGTTTGATATGCGGTTGGCACAGTAAAGATCACGTGCTGATTCATCGTCATTGATGTAAATGTAACGCTTCATTGTTGAACTAGAAGTATCTGATCATGTTTAACTATTCTGCAGGCTCACTACAGAAGCCGCCACAAGAATTAAAGTTCATAGCTTCATATCCTACCAAAATAAACCAAACACTGCACAAATCACTATTTTCATCCATATAACACATAGCTGGCATGTACTACTTAGGGCACACAAGAAAGAAGCCCACAATAAACATTATGAACATGGCATGTTTCTACTTCTTTGCAATTGTAACAATAGTATGGCCACTTGCACGCCAATATTCAGCATAGGGACCATGATGCTACTTTCAAGAATCTAAACAAGGTACAACATGTAACTTTAATATTAGCTGTGTCTGATGTCTTTTAACAGCTGGTTGCATGCAGAAATTAAGAGAGTTTTTGTAGGTACCCACTACCCAGGCAATGTATCTACAAATTTTCACTTTTTAGACATGTATTGTAAGGACCTCAATTCAAAACACAGTTTATACAGAGTCATTGTTGGAGCTCAGTTTGTGGTATCAATATGTCAGGCTACATATGTGCATGTGGTGCATGGTTTATAACTCTGAGAAAATTTGTAAGCTGAAATACCCTGTATCTCTTAGTGGAAAATCTAACAACATACTATTCTTAATGTATATATCTATTTAAATACAAATTTAATTTATTTAAAAATAAATAATAAATAAAAACCAAAGTTTTTCTACTTGCCAATGCACAAAAATGACATAAAAACATTCAAGAATGAAAAAACCACTTCTTGTTTTCAGTACAAAGAATTTTTCTGGACTTAAAAAACTATCTCTAGAAAAACAAAAACAAAAATTGAAACTTGTTTGGTAACCACAGTGGCTCAAAATTCAAACAGCTATGAAGGGCTCCTTCCCTCTCCTTTCCTCCCTTCAAACCTCTCATGGCTGAAACTGCTGACCACCACACCTCCCACAGCCCAAACAACACTACCAAAGCATCATCATATGCTGCCACCACCACTAATATCCCCAGAGTTCCCAAACCTGAAGCACCATCCACTCTCAATTTATAAAACATCATAAAGGCCCTTTCCAGTATACCATCAAAGACATTCCGTGCATCCTCCAAAACCTCACATTTGCCATACATGTCGAGAAGTCCACAAAGACACAAATACCAAAAACCATCTTTACAACAAACCTAACGTAGGAGCATAGTGACAGCTTAATGGCCGATATGTAGGCAACATGTGTCATTTATTTTATGTGTCTAGTTGTCTTTTATTTGTCCTTATTATTCAGTCAAAGTTATTTTTGGGGTTTGTTGGTAGTTGTTACAGCCATTTAAATTCCAAAAACCAAAGCAAACAAGTCCTTTATTACATATCTAGTTTCTATGAGTCTATTCTGACTTTAGCCTTGAAAAACGTAATGTTTTGAGTTTTAATTCCATTCTACTATGCTTAGAGGGCTGTTCTAAGCAACTATAGAAGCTACTTGACTTCTACTTTAACACTAATCCCTTGAGTGGATTTCCTTTGGGTGGTGAGTTTTGCTTTCATCTCTATCAGCGGATTCCATTAGAGTGACGATCCTATCTATCCTTTGAGTGTGTTCTATTTCTCCTCAACATTCATCCCTCTACTAGTATCAAAACCCATGAACTCCTTTCCCAGTTTCAATCTAACACTGAGTACTGCAATACTTCAATAACTTTGGAACAATAAAATCACCTAATAAAAACCCACTTTCTTGCATCTCACAAAATCTAACAGAGCAACCAAGTGAGAGTCACCCTACAATGCAACCATATAATAGCAATCAAGAAAATACTTCCAGCACCCACAGCATGCAAAATAAACAGTTCGGCAAAATGCCCACAACTTCAAAACTACCAAGCATCACCACTCTTTTGAGATCTACCACTCACCTATATGCATTAAACCTCTAAATCACCGAACACTACCACACCACCAATCGCACATTAGATTACCTAAATCACTGCCCAAAAGCTACCCTTAAACACCCAACAACTCCAACTACTGGGATTCCCAAATTTCTCTAATCCAACACCAAAATCAAAACCACCACAAGGAATCCTAATAACCCTCATCAGTCCAAAACTGACATAGATCAAAGATAAACAAAAGAAAAATTCCTAGAAAAAGGGTGAGAGTGAGAGCTCAATGGTACCATCTACAAAGGCTCCTATTTTGCAAAAATTCCTTTAATGAGACCAAGCTGTTCTTATTTTTTTTAACTACTAAAAAAAACACAGACTAAAAATACTGAATACAAAAAACGGTGATTTCAAAAAACAGCAATTTTGAGTTAAATTTTTCATAAAATCAAAAACAAAAACCAATCCAAAATCAATTTGTCTCTATCTCTTTTCCTGTTTCTTGAAACATGAAAGGTTTTTTAAGAACAAGTCCAATCAGCCCATACATTGCAATGCAGGGATGCTTATACTTATGCAGACACAAAAAAGATTAACAATACAGTAGAAATTTCATCCATATGATTAGAAAAATATTGATAATTGATTACAGTCTAATTTATGCAAGGAAAATGGTAATACTGTCCTCGGGATTCAACTAGAAATTTCAACCGTTGTGATGTTGCTTATGCCTTGTGGGGTGAAGTGTTTAGGATGTTTGGGATTCATTGGGTAATGCAGAGACAGTTGCAACTTTATTCTTTGCCTGGAGAAATTGGTTCAGGAAACATGACTCGGGTGCATGGAACTTGGTGCCGGCATGTCTGATGTGGATTGTGTGGAAAGAACAGAAGGACCGAACGTTTGAGGATGTTAACTGTTAAGAGATCCTTGGATCAACTGAAAACCTTGCTAGTCCGTACTCTCTTTGAGTGGTCTTGGTTTTGGGGTTTTACACATTGTTCTTCCATTTTAGAGTTCCAAAATTCTCTTGGATCTTCCATTTGACATTCTTATATTTTTTATGATGTTTTATATTCATCATCGTGAACATAAAACAGTCTTCATTTTCAATAACATTTGCATTACTTATCAAAAAAAAAAGTTTAAACGTTATTTAAGTTTCCAATCTGCTCTAGAAACTCTTGATTCTTGAATCTAGTTCCTAGTTGGGTTGCTAATAAATAAAAGCAGGGGAAAGGCACTTATTTATACCCCCATTAATACAGTCATTTACACAATACAAGTCAATCACAATTTACTCAATATTTTTTTTTATAAAATAAATAACCAATACAATGCAATAGTGAATTAAAACTAAACATCAAGAACCAATCTTGAATATTAAATATCGCATTAACACTGACACCGAAAAATAATCCAAATCTTTATAATGGGTTCTAACATAAATTCCAAACCTTCCACAAGAACTATCACACGAGGGCTTCAATTCCTAAAAGCACAAGGTAGTAAAGAAAAAAAAAAAAAAAACCAAAATGGCCATAGTTCTAACCAGGAAAAAAAACCCATTAACGAAAATCAGTTTCAATCAATGGGTCGTCAAGACTTGAATCAAATTCGATCCAAATGCTACGGAATTTCAAAAAATCTCTCAATGGGTTATCATATTTTCGGAACCAAAATCGAAATATTGAGATTGAGAGAGATGCAAGAAGTGGTCAAAGATCATACCTTTTCTGTTGTTGTTGTTGTTGTTGTTCTTCTTCTTCTTCTTGCTGACGCTGGTTTGTGTATTTGGGGTCTCTCTCTCTCCGTTTGAAGAAGAGAAACGCTAATATGTGTCCGTATGTTTTTACTGATTTGACTTCGTGTTAATGCACTGGAGGCCGTTGCCCTTTTTACGGTTGGAGGGGAATGATTCAATGCGGTGTATTTTTTGTGAGTATAATTTACAGCTCCCTTGATCTTGCCATGTCAGCTTGTGTTAACATTTTCCCTGGGGTTGAGTTAAGAAAATTGGTGCTAGATAAGCTGTAATAGTTTTTCCAATGCTTAGGTAATAAAAAGTTTGATTATGTTTTTATTACAATGAATCGTCACTGCTTATGAATGATTGTAATAGCTATTCTTTAGGTGAAATAATTTCTAAAATTAATATATGAATGGTTAATATTTCATATTCACATTCCTTATATGATTTTTCTTTTTCATAATTGTTATGTGAATATGAAATTTGTTGAAAGCAATTAATTTTGTGGGTTCTTGTTAGTTCAACTGGAAAAGTCTCTGAGACCCTGTTTGGTTTATTTTTTTTTGTTCACCCATCACTTTTTATTCAATTTTTATCACTCATCACTAATCACTCTTCACTCAAAAATACCCCAATTTCTATAACTTAGTTTGCTGGGCTGTTTGGATGAAAAATTTCAGTGGATTTTTCAATTCAATAACTCACCTTTATGTCACTCACTGGGCCCACAAAAATCAATTCCAAAACAGGCGCACGGAATGGTCACAAGCCTACCCGCGTTGGCTCTCTCTTTCCTCTTCACGACCTTTCCACAACAAAAGCACTCTGTCCCCAACTTCAAAACTCTCTAAGCACACAACAACGTCTCCACTCTCTCACCACCGATCTTGAGATTTTCAAACCCTCTCTCTGCCTCTCATTTTCTGCCCCTCACTTCTCCGCCTTTACTGCGTTAGATCCTTCCCAAGCCTAACAAGCCCAAACAATAAAATTTTTAGAGAGTGGGTGTAAGAACTAATTCCAGTGAGTGGAAAAAGACATCGTTCTTGTGCAGCAAAAAGAACTTCAAATTAAACAAAGGAAAAAATTCTTCTCTTCTCCTCGGCTAGGTTTTTAGTGTATATCTCTCTAGATTCTTTTTCTCTTTCTTTTTCTCCCCTCCGTCCCTTCTAGTATACTTTGATTTCACGTTATATACTACCTTCTTCATCCTGCTTTCACCATACACGTGTAGGTTCCATTCTGAGAACTTCTTTCTGTCCCATCCAAAACTTCCTAGATCCTCCATTCAGTGGCCATAAGGCTGCTTGGTTACTGTTCAGGTATCACCTCCACATTAATGCAGCCAGAGAGTTAGTTGGGAAGTATTTAATGTGGAGATAGCAACTTTTGGGGATATTTGTTACCTTTCCCGGTTCCTTCTTTGCTTAATATTCATTAGTTAGTTTGCATGCAATTCCGTGAAGTTCCTTGACTATTAAAAGAGTTACACCCACCTCGGACGTGGTTTGATCAATAAATCTTATCCTCAGACGTGGTTTGGGCCATTATGTACGACTTACGTTTCTTTGTCTTGTGTTATTCTCAAAATAGCTCTATTTAACCATCCTCGGACTAGGCCGTTGGGCCACAAGCCCACCTCCGAAGAATTCTCTGTTATCCTTTTGGGCAACTGGCCCCACACCAGTTATCCTATAGATTGTTATTAACCATTCATGGAGCAATCCAAAGTTCTAGGTACAACTCAGGTTTATGTTAATCTTTAAGCAATTAAAAGGAGGGAATTTTGAATGGGCTAAACTTTTTACACAGATTGTGCAAAACCCAAGGTTCAAATTATACGATCTGGAATTTGTACTTTAAGAGATAATTTCTCTGAACCACATCTAGATTCATTGGTGTGCATATTGGTTGTTACATGTAAGTGTAGCCAAAAAAAAAAAAAAAGAAGAAGAAGAAGAAGAAAAAGAAAAAGAGAGAAGGAAGTTGATACAAGCCAGCTTATTCTCATCATTAACTTGTTAATATTGTTAAAGCCATAACTAACATTTGTTCCTCTACCCACTCCCTAAGTAGTATAAACTAGAAAAACCCAGTAGCCTACACTAAAAGTTAAGCATATGCATATCACTGAAGCCCACTCTGCAATTTTAAGGTACTGTGAGACTGAGAGTGAGCAACTGTTATCAACCCATCTAGATATTTTGGTCCTGATTATAACTTTCTTTTGCTTTTTGTTTCTTTGTTGCTGTATTGTTGTTAATGCTACTCAAAGTTCCCTACTTTGTAATTTTTCTATTGTGGATTTGGGGTTTGTCTGAGCTGTTGTTACTTGTTAGTAGCTCCTCACTTATTTGATCACCTTTAATTCTTATGGGTTTTATTTTTTAACTTTTGATATGTACAGAATTTTAATATTTTGTGCTTCCATTATGGGTAGCTTGGATGATGATCCAGTTTTTTTTATGTTGATTGTTGGTTTTCTGTTATAATAATATACCTATATTTGATGCAGTATGTGATTTCTTACCTAAATTTTACTGTGCTTTTGTGTTTGGTAGTGGTGGGTTGTGGTAATTTCACAGTATAGTTAAAATCATTTAAGGGAAGTTGCTAGGTGGGTTGTGATTTCTTCTTCTTCTTGTATCTTTTATTACTAGGTGCTCTTCCATCTTATTGGTCTGTGTGTGTGAATGCAGTAGAAGTCAATGCTATTGAGATTATTAGTTGCTATAGCTGTGAGTTGACCCCATCAGTGAATATGCCTTGTAGGGGTGGACGTTTCACCACAATGTCGGAGGCAAGTGCCAGTAGATATAACTCCAACTATAGGGGACGTGTGTGACATGGATCAGTGCGTGTTGCGAACATCTTTGCAGCTCCATAATTTCGGTAGATGGTTTTATGGCTGTAGACATTGGAAGCCTGTAAGTATAAGCTGCGCTTACTATCATTGTTCCTTCATGGTTAAAGTTGCTATGATCCGTAGCTCATGTGCTTACCATCTTTGTTTAGTATGCAGGGCAGCGACGAACATTGTAAGTTCTTGAAGTGGTTGGATGGCATCCCATGTAGGCGTGGAGCTGAAACAGCATCGATTGTCATTGCGAAATTTACTAGGCTTGAGGCTAAGGCAGCTACGGCAAAAAACAATGAGATGGAAGCCCGTGCAATGATAGCAAACCTACTCCACATGAAAAGCGTAGCAAAGCGTAGTGCTGAAAAAGCAAGGGCTTCCCTTCGTATGGCCAATGCGCGAGCACATAAATACCAAATTGCTCTACTTATGTCATGGTTTTTAGTTGCGGTGTTGTTTATATTTTCACTTGGTAATAGAGAGATTGGATTAAGGCAAATGTGTCTTCCATGATTCTAAATTTGGATTAGTGGATTATGGAAATGTATTGTAGGTGTTGGGAGTGTTTTCTAGTGTAGGTGTTGGACTTGGCAACATATGTGTTGAATAACATATATTTTTTGGAGAAGGAGATGCGCATATATACAGTTTCTACCGATTCACTAATGATTTTGAAATGCAATTATTATCATTTAAACGTCATGTGACCAAATTACCTTTTCCTATTTGTGCCTTAGTTAATCTATATTTTGTCATATATAATTATGTTAATTTCATTCTTAAACCATAATGCATTTACTTAAAATGAATAGGAAGGGTTTTTGCCTTTTCGTTCCCCAATCTTTAACCAAACTGGTAAAATCCAACCAAATGCATCAATTCGTGAAAGCATAGTGCACCCATATCCTTGAATCAAGTTTTTTTGTACCTTAATAATTTTTACCTTTTTGATAGGTGTACCTTAATAATGTTGAATTGCTATTACAGTTTATACTTATGAGATGACTCTCATGTCTTACATATTGGCAGAGAATCAATGGAAGCTTTTCTAACAAATAAAGCCAAACTTATGCGCATCATACATTCGTGGTTCCAAAATAGCGCGATATTGTTATAGAAAAACAACATAACATATGCTGAACATCACCTAGTAAATGCTAAATGCCTGGCCTATGCTACCAAGTCTATAAATATCAAAATGTAAGCATTTACAATACATTGTCTCATGTGCGAAATCAAGTCCTACGGGCGACATAATCATTCCACATAGCATCAGTGATGTCATCCCTAAATTGGGTCATACGTCGCTTTGATGCGTCCAACATCTCCATAACATGCCTCTGGTTTGTGGTGCTAGTGGAAGCTCCATTGTTGCCACTACCGGGTGGAACAACAGGATTTCCTTCATATTCAACATTCTCCCATGTGTTAAACAATTCATCACAACGGTTATTAATGCGCATAAAATTATGTAGACAACAACATGCAGTAATCACATAGAGCTGCCTACTGCGCTTGAAGTTGGGCATTAAATTGAGGATGGGAAAACGAGCCTTTAGTACCCCAAACGATCGTTCAATAACCATTCGCAAGGAAAAGTGTCGATAGTTGAACAACTTTTTCTTGGTTGTTGAAGTCCTGTTACTAGAATGAAATTCCTGGGCATGATACCTAGTTGATTTGTGAAGTGGAAGGAAACTTGTGCCAATAGGTAGGCCTAAGTCCACCAAGTAGTATGATCCTACATGTTTATGAAGTTATTCAAAATTGGCATAAAAAACTATAACAAAAACATGTAAAAATTGATAGCCTTTGAGATTAGTTGTAGTACCCGTGGGTGGCCATGGGAATCCATGTTTCGGGTCACCAATCGCTTCCTCAAACACCTGTGAGTCATTAGCACTACCTTCCCACCCCGCATGAACAAAAATAAATTGCATATCCATGTTGCACACACACAACACATTTGTGGTTACGGTAGCCTTTCGCAACCTATACGCTTGAGTCACTTGTTTAAAAGGCCGAACACTCACATGGGTGCCATCCATTGCCCCAACATAGTTCTGCACATGACATAAGTACTAATGATGTACGTATCTAGTTAAACAAAATACGTTTACAATATAATTAAGTGATATATATTACCTCGAACCATGGGCAATACTTATTCACCCAAATATGTTCTGGGAGGCCAACTACATCTAGATCTGGCTTAATCAGATGTCTCACATACGAATGAAGAGCTCGTAACACCCTGCGGAAATGGCGGGACACCGTTTCAGTTAAGTGCTGGAATTTGTCTGCAACACACCTCATTCGGGTATTGTGGCCAAGTATGTATAACAACATGGCAACCGCCTGCGTGGCATCCACATCACCCTGCCTTTCCTTTAAGTATCCATTACCGATCAACTCATCCACTAAATGTAACATATATAGGCGTGTCATGCGAAACATCTCAAAACACTTATTAGGATTACTGTCAAGTTCATCCATGTATCCTTGGCCTATGAGGATACTATCACACATGGGTTGTTTATCATAATGTCGTTGCCTATAGGCGAACATCTCACCCACCAAAGGATTCACAAAGTCAAACTCTGCTTCATCTTCGCTATCACACTCTAAACCCCACCAGTTATCATCATCAGTATCATCACCAGCATCATCAGCATCCATGGCATCAAAGTATGATTCGTCAAAATCATAAGCCAGGAATGCATCTAACCATTCACTCCTTGATGTCATTGTCACCTACACACCACAACGACATACTATTAACCCCTTTGATTTTATACAGTAAACATGTTTACAATAACAAGCACTTAACGATAAACCAAGGCGAATACGGGAAATTATCATAAATATTTCGAATAATAAGTTAAGAATATTCAACATACAAGACTGCATCAAGTCTAGAAATAAAGAAGACAACCTGACAAACATCCATAGTATAGAAAATAATAACCAACAAAACATATCAATGTTTTTGTGACAAAAGGTTCAAGTACTATAATAACTATCACATAATAAAATAAGATCCAAGTATCAATGCTCCGGGTTAATAATTTCCTCCATCCATGCCCGCCTCCTATTCTCTAGCATGCCCATGAACACCACGCTATTCTCCTTCACATGGAGAGCCCTTGAGATCTTCAAATATTCCTTGTTATTGAGATCCGCATACTGATTAAGCATGTCAATGGCTTTCCCTAGAGAACATGGATCACCTCCAGTTGCTGATTGGGCAAATTGTTCAGAAGTGCCACTTAACTTGCCCTTGTTACCGCTAAACCTCTCCCTCGTCATTGCGGTGTACTCCTTTAGGGTCACAGTCATCTCATTTACTTTGTCGAACTTCTTTGCCACTTTCTTACCCTTGGCACTTACTTCTTGCACAGGACGCTTGCCTGTAGCTTGGATTTGGTCAACACCATCAGTCTCCTCCGTAGTCCGAGGAATACTATCCAAGTTCAGGGTGTAATAGTCATCGTCAAGATGGATAAGAGCAGCATCAGTAGCAAGCTCATCCTCCAGTGCACGCTCTTCATCGCTGTTCAATGCAGGTGTGTTTAATGAAATCTGAAGGTGCCTAGTTGCAGTACTTGGGGCAAACAACTGCTTCAGCTTATCATAGTCAGGGCATCCCTATTTCGGAGGTTATTTGCGTTCCGATCAGCCTACAACAACACAAGCATAGGAACAATTGTTAGGCAGCAAAGTAATCACTTAAATGCAAAGGCATTTAATACTAACATGAAACTTGAAATGCGTAAAGTAACATACCGCCACCACATGCTCCCAAACCTCATCAGTGCATGTAACAGTTTAGGTGGCCTCATCCCACCCCAACCCTGTACGATTCAGCAATTGACTCCACTTGCGTTGTTTACCCCAAAGTCTATTATGCTTTTGGAAGACTTGCTTGGCAGTTAAAAGTTTACCAGACCTTTTATTAAGTTCTTGTGTCATTGTTTCCCACATAGTGCCCTTAAAAACACCATTCTCCATGTTACCCTTAATTTGTTCCTCTACCATAATCTCTATAAATATGTGTTCTACATAGGCAGGCCACTTTTTGTCTTCCATATCTTGGGATTCATGTGCCATCTAATTCAAATATCTCACATGGTAAGATGAACACACATTGTATTGATAGGTAAATAAATGAACAAGGAATATTAATGTGTTACCGTGACCAAGGAATGTTACTTTGTAAATAAATGAACAAGGAATATAAATGAACAAGGAATATTAAAGATAACACCATACATAGATATACTTCAGTTCGTAGCTACAATATTACATTGTGACCATGTAACATACAAAAAGTCAAAAGACCTTGGCATTGTTTTACTACAAAAATGGTCACTAATAGCCATAGGGGAGTGCATGTGAAAGTGTACGCTAACAACACCATAGTAGTGTACAAACTATAGTGGGAACAAAATAAGTTAGCATGAACAAAATGGTTAGCTATGCACTACAATGATTCCACCAATTGCACCTTACTGAGACGGACCAGCCCCCTCATCTGGACCAGCACCCTCATTCGAACCAGCCTCCTCATCCGAACCCACCACTGGCCACCCACGCCTTGACCCATAATCCACTCCGTGGGCAGAACAATACTCCCTCCGGACACTTTTAAACTGATGCATAACCTGCCCCTTGCGAAAACCCTTCCTAGTCCGAGCATTGAGAGTGTTTGTGATCACATCCCACAATGGCTCACGGGGATACCCAATTGCAAAATTACCTAGCATCCATTGGCCGAAGACAATGTCACAAAGTTCATTGACACATTCATCGTCCCACCTCCTTAAATCCCTAGCCATCTAACAACAACCTCTGATCATGTAACAATCACATATAAACAAGAAACATTTCCATGTATTCAACCAAAGTCAGACAATAGTGTTTAGGGGTCTTAACTTAAGGTGCAATAGTTTTAACAAACTAAATCTAAAGATTCTTAAAAAATGTTTCCATCTAAAAGATTCTTAAGCCAAAGGCAGACATTGTACAAAAAATTTCCATAACACTCGGTCCAATTTTTTTTTTTTTTTTTTCCCCAAGCCAAAGGCAGAGCAAAGCAGACATTGTTCACTCGCCATGGCTGTAACAGAGGAACAAACCCAGAAACTTCTAAAATAAAAAAAATAAAAAAATTTAAAAACATAAAAAGAGGCATAAAAGCTATACTTGAGTAGAGAGTAAAAAAAGAGGCATAAATAAATTCCTAGCCATTCCTCAAGGTCTCAGTAAACACAACACAAAAAATGGAGGAACATGGAAAAAACAAAAAATATCAAAATAAAACCCAACAGATGGAGGGGCTGAATATTCTCACCGGAAAAAAAAAGCAGTTCCCGGAGCAAAACTGATTGGCGAAGAGATGCGCTTCAGAGATCAGTGCATGTTGCTGTGCTATGGGTTTGGGAGAAAGAAAATAGAAAGTGATGAAAAGTAATGTAGTGAAGGGCTCGGCTGAAGGTAGTTGGGAAAATAAACAAAAGTGCCGTTGGAACTTTCAGTGGGTCTACTGTGATTTGACTAAACACTGTTGTGGGACCCAAAAGCAGCTCAATAATTACACAAACTACCATTGAGTGAACAAAACTCAAAACTCAAAAAAAAATAAAAACAGCCCGGAGGAGTTTCCAAAACTGATAACTCATATCCCACAATTCTCAGATATGTTAATTGAGTTTACATTCGGAAAAAAAGCCAAACAAACTTTGTGCATGTGGGGCCCACGGATTTTGAGATATGAGTTAACAAAACTCAGTTTTTTTGAGATATGAGATATGAGTTTGGCAAAATCCAAACAACACATGATAGTTGAATAAGAAATCTGGAATTTAATTCTCGTTTACACCAAAACTGATTGGTATTTTGATTTAATGATAAAAAGTACAATCATCACAACTAGTAAAGTCTCTTATGATTGAATAAAAATTATGGGATTCAATCTCAATTATGGGATTCAATCTTCATCTACACCAAAAATAACACTGTAAGTTGAAATTCTATAATAAAAAATAAAAAAATAACTAATCTCTCTCAAATTTAAAAAAATATTATTTTTTAAGAAATATAATTGTATAAGTAAGATATTTCGTAAAATATATCTTAAGTTTTATTATAATGTGATAATTCACACGAAACTTATGAATATGTTTAATTATTCTATTACAACACATTTCATTCTATTACAACACATTACACCCTTGGTGTAATGGTCACTCCACAAGTATAAGTGCTTGTGGGGTGTAGGGGGTAAGGGTCGGGGTTCAAGTCTCCAAGAAGAAGCTTCACACACATATATGCTTAGATTAGAATAAAGTAGAATTCTATCTTGTATAAAAAATAATAATAAAAATTATCACTCTTATCATAAGAAAAAGTTTATCATGTTTCGGTAATACCAACTCAGCATCTGTTTTGGTATTTCCTATCCAATAAATGAGTGACACATGTTTCAAAAAATCATATCAGACTACTCCAACAAATGATTAATTTATCTTCCTGATAGTATAGAGGATTGTGATTAATTTATTGAAGTAGTCTGATATGGTTTTCTGAAACAAGTATCACTCATTTATTAGGTAAAAAATACCAAAATAGATGTTGAATTGGTATTACCAAAATATGATATACTTTCTCCTTATCATAATCCTCATCGTAGAATAGCAAATATACTCTAAGTTAACAGTTAACTAATAATTTTTCTAAAAGGTAACATACAGTGACCACACAGATCATACTTATTTAGGAGAAATTATTGGTTCCTCTGAGGGGACCACTGATGTGGTCCTCCCTGCTCCTGCTAGCTAATAGAAAAGTGCCACGTGGCCATTTTTCTGATTCAACTCCACATCAATACTTACCCATTACCTTAACTCTTGTTAACAAAACCAAAACTCAACTCCACAAACCCAAAATCAAAGACTTGTTCTGCCTCAAGCTCTCATTCCTTCTTCCTTCTTCTGAAATTCGCTCTTAACTCACTCTTTCTTTTTCTTTTCTTTTTTCTCTCTGTGGAATTTTTTTGTTGTTGTTGTTTATTGTGATTTCTGAGATTCCGATCCACCATTGCCGGAAACCATGGGTTCTCTAGTGAGTCCTTCGTGACTCCACTCTCTCCATGCGTGATCCAAGTCACCGTCGTTGCCTCCAGATTTCTCTCCCCTACCATGGCTTTCTCAGAATGTACTTCCCATTTCCAATCTCTAGGTCTTTTTAACTCTTGCTCTCCGTTTGGTTACTGAGAAATATTACAACAAAGCAAGTGAAAAAGCAAAACTAGTTTTTTTTTTTTTGTTTTGAAAAGATTTTAAGTGGTTTTGGATCAAAATAACTCATCTCAGCCGAGTTAAGCAGAATCTGAGATTAGGAGCTATATTTTCTTTGCTTTTTTTCTTTACACTTTCTTTGTAGCCAAACAGAGGAAATAGCATAATTGTAACTGGTAGTGTATGCATATTGAAGTTGAAGCATGTGTAAAGATTGATGCGTACTGATTAAAGTTTCTCTCTTCTGTTTTTTCTACAAATAAAGTTTCTCTCTTCTGTTTTCTCTAACTGGTGGGTATGGTAGGTTTTGATTCTTTGGATGCTCTGTCGTGGGTCTGAGGAAGGAGATCTCTGTTGGTTTGTAGGTATGGTGGGTTTTGATTGAGGAATCTATGGGTATGGTATCTTTGCCGTGGGTCTGAGGAATATTCAAAGTCATGTTTTGTTCTCTTGTTCATACGTTATAATCTGAGTTTGGATATTTTGTGCTTATTCTACAAACTAATGAATCAATAATGTTTGAAAAATTTTTGACCTTGAGAAGTTCTTGGCATGTTTAAAACATGTGCTGGATCCTTATTGAATTCCATTCATCCATCTTCCGAAAGCCAACAGAAAACAAACTTGGAGAAAGGGGGAAATAATCTCAATTGAGAAACTAAGAATTTTATTTTTTTACTCACCTATAAAAATTACAACCTCAAACAAACACACTTAATTTGTAGATGAAGAGGAAAATCGTTTCCTTTCTTTCATCATTCATTAATCTTAAACCACATAACATTTTATTTTATTTTTTTTTAAATTACAAGCTTCTATTCTCAAATATAATCTTGTGAAAACGGCAGCCTTCCATGGCTTAACACTTCTTTGAATTTCAATTTCATACAGAAAGAGAGGGGAAATTTCTTCTCTAGAGAGATATTGGGGAAATAGAGCTAGAGGGAGAGAGATGGAAAGAGGCAGATGCTTTTGGCTTTCTGGCTGTGGGTAAGTGGAGCTGAGTTTTAACCTTGGTTTGGTTTTATTAACAATAGTTAAGTTAATGGAAAGTAATGATGTGCAGCTGAGTCAGAAAAAATGGCCATGTGGCACTTTCCTATTGGTTGGTAGGAGCAGGGAGGACCACATCAGTGGTCCTCCCGGAGGAACCAATAATTTCTCCTTATTTAGGGCCACAACAATCCTAACCATGAAAGTGTCGTGGTGTAGTTGGTTATCAAGTTAGTCTAACACAACAATCCTAATCATGTACTACTGTACATTATCATTAAGAAAGTTCAATTGACATTGCGATAAAAAAAAAAAAAAAAAAAAAAGTTCCATTGACATTTCCTTTGCAATGTCTCTTATTAGCATACGTATAGAAACTTTTACAGTTTAACCTCATCACCCCCCCCCCCCCCACCCAAAAAAAAAAGCACTTTTACAGTTTTGAATCTTTGACACAGAAACAAAATTTCACATAAATTTTTGCACCATCTCTCCCATTCACTCGTTTTTTTTCTTTTGGTGAAAAGGAAAATTAGATTAAAACAAAGTTAAGATTATTGAGTCTATATTTATATCTATATTTATTTATATTTAAAAATTAGCATTTAATGTTACTACTCTCTTTATTGTGCTACATTATCTACTGTGGGTGAGAAAACCCAATGCTATATGTTGGGCCTGGGGCCCAATTTAGGTATCACTTTCTGTCCGAAGAGGTAAAAGTGATTAGCGCTTTGCCACCCTTGTGAAAGTGCAACCAAGAAGGGACGAATGTTGCTTCCAAGGATAACCTGGCTGGTCCGAAGAGGTTCCACTCATCGGATCTCCGGAAAAACTGATCAAGTAGATGTACTGAAGATTCCTCGGTAAGGAGCAAGCTCTGGACACGCCTAAGTGCGAGAAGATCAAGAAATATCTTAAAAATAAAGCTGCTGCCACCGCATTTAATGCACTGCAGCAACTTTCCTGGCCGCATTTATGTGGAGAAGACACCTGAACAGTGCATTCTCAACCACTACCACTCACTGTAGGCTAAAGCAAACTTCTGATGTGATTAGTACTCAAGTGGGTGCTTAGATGAAAAACAAGTGTACAGTGAAGATGAAATAAAAAGTGTATATATAAAGGAAATAGGTCTCACAAAGGAGGGGATGGATAATTTAAGTCTGTAAACTAAAAACCTCTTCGGATTCAAGAGGATATCCACTGAATACTAGTTTGAACGTCACTTTCATTCCTTGTTTTGCCTGTTTGAACCTTTGTTGAATTCATTTTTAGCTCAGTTGTTCAACCCATTCTCTACAAATTTATTGTTAAGGGTTTCATTGGGCTGAGTCAATAAAGTCCATACTTGGCCCAACAAAAACTAACCCTACATCTACTTATTTTCAACTATTACTTTCCCATTTTTAACTCTTTTTGTCTTTATTAATTTCTCACTTTTTCTATATTTCTCTCTTTTACTTCTTATATTCTCACTCCTCTCTACCTACTAGTACTCTTCCTTCACCCATTCATTTTCCTTTTATTTTGACTCATCTTATCCCCTCTTCCTTACTGAAAATAAACTATTATCTTCCATTCAAATCATTTTTTTTTCCACACAAGAAGGTAATCTCTCTCTCTCTCTCTCTCTCTCTCTCTCTCTCTTTTTACTTTCCTTTTGATGGGTTTATAATTCTTTCTTGCATCTTCACTGTAGGTTTATGAATTTTTATTTTAAAATTTTCTCCCACAAAGAAATGTTATTATTCTCTCTCTCTATATGTATGCACGTGTGTGTGTGTATTCTTTTGGTGGATTTTTAATTCAATCTTGCATCTTTACTTTATGTTTATCTAATTTGATTATTTTTTTAAGCTATTATCTTTTTTTTTTTTTTTTATTAGATGTGATTCTATTTTATTATTAAATAATTATAGGCGAAAACACCATTTTGGTCCCTACATTTTACGGTTACGGTCGATTTAGTTCCTACATTTTGATAGCAGTCAATTTGGCCCATGTTATTTTCAACTTACAGTCAATTTGGTCCTTACCGTTAACTCATAACAGAAATGCATGTGGCAAACTGTTTGCATTGTTGGCCTGATTGATTTTAAAATATTAAATAAGATGCTGACATGTCAAAATTTTAGTAGCCACATCAACGCTTAGATGTTAAAAAAAAAAAAAAAAAAATCTTTTCTTTACCAAAAAATTTATTTTCTTTATTTTTGATGGGGAAAGACAAGTATGGCTTGTCCTTGAGTAGTCATCCATAGAATATAAAACCCCATAGTAATTGGGCCTGTTACCCACCCATTGTATTATTCATGGGCCTGTTACCCATCCATAGAATATAAGACGACCTTCCTTGGGGACAAGCTCCTCTAGACATGGACGACCCCCAATGTAAGTGTTGTCTACATGGGCTTATGAATCAAACCATGTGGTGAGATCCTGATACATCACCATAACCTCCTACCAAGCACTTAACTTCCGATGGCAGTTATAAAAGATGAGAGTAGATATCATAACTTCTATAGCGGTTATAAGAATTGAGTGTAAATCTTTTGACCTCCACATATGTGGGGGAAGTTACAAGACCAGTAACCGCTCCAATAGTATTATATAAACACTCATTCCCGATAAAAAAAGGCAGGTTTTTCCCTTTAGACATTTTTCCAGAAAATTGAAATTCTAGAATTTGAGAGAGAAACTAACTTCATCATTGGAGGGTTCTTGGCTGGTTAACCTTGGTCTCCTTTGATTGTTTGTTTTCCTTTTCAGGCCTTCCAGATCATTGAAACCCGAAGCATTCAGCCTATTGATTTTTCGAACATCATCAGTTTTAATTTTTTTACAATTTCTTTAACTAATTAGAATTTTACTGTTCTTCCCTAAACCCAGATTCAGCAGTTTTGCGTCATCTCTACACCACAAACGTCTCACACTTCACAGTCACAATGAAGCCTAAGAATATGACTCAGAGAAACTCAATCTTAATTTTCTAGTACCCTTGTTTGAATATTCAAGCACCTCCTCCAACATCATCTTCGCCTCATTTGGCAGCAAATTAGAATACAACTTTGATATCTTCACACTCCCCACATGAGATCCACCTTCACTCCCCCAACAAAGTCACAATCACTAACGATCAACAGTCACTTCCCTTCCTCCCCCTCATTTCTCTTTTCCAACCAATCCATCATCCAAACCCAACTTTCACAAAAATCAGTTCATGATCGACCCTTGAAGAAGAAGACAGCCTCTATCGTTTTCAAATTCCTTTGTTGGGTTTAAACTTAAAGTCAACACAAAATCAGATTTTCGTTTAAGCTTTGTCGTCCCATCGACTTCTTGTTGTTAAAAGTGACGAATCTGAATCCTCTAGATCTACAGGTTTCACAGTCGTTGATGATCTAAGAAACAAAAACCAAAAACGACAAAGAAAAACAATCAAATCTAACGCCTTCATAGAGATAGCAATGGGTCTAGGAATGGTTTTGAAAAGACAAGCAAGATTGTCACTTTTAGTTTTTGGGCTCACTTTGATCCCTTCATAACATTTAAAATTTTAAAATTTGTTTTAGATTTGGTTAAACTACTGAATCTGGGTTTGGGGAAGAATAATAGAGAATGAGTTTTAAAATGAAATTCTAATTGATTAAAGAAATATAAGAAAATTAAAAGGAAAAAAATAAGGGAAGGAAAAATTTTGGTAGAGAAAAGAATTTAAAAAAAAAAAAAAACTAACATGGTTTTTAGCCATCTAAGCACTGAGGTAGCCACTAAAATTTTGACATGTCAACATCCATTTAATATTTTAACATTAATTATGTCAACAATACAAACCGTTTGCTACATAGGCATTTTCCGTTAGTGAGTTAATGGTAGGAATCAAATTAACTATAAGTTAAAAATAACATGAACCAAATTAACTGTTGCTAAAATGTATGGATCAAATTGACCATGACCCCAAAATGTAAGAACCAAAATAGTGTTTTCGCCTATATTATATAATGATATAATGTTATTCTATTACATATATTGGCTTGGATAGCTTGGTATTTACAACTATATTTTTTGTTTTGAATATTTTTCTCATTATCTTTTATTCTATAAATTTGTTATTCTCTTCCCAAAAAAAATGTGATTATAATCTCTCTCTCTCTCTCTCTCTCTCTCTCTCTCTCTCTCTCTCTCTCTCTCTCTCTCTCTCTCTCTCTCTCTCTCTCTCTCTCTCTCTGTACGTTTTGGTGTTCCCAAAAGATGCCGTCTTGCTATTGTATAGATTTGTTCCTTTCTTTGAATAAAATTCTGTAGTTTATTGACTTTATTCTATAAAAAAAATACAAATTGTACATCCTAAGTTTGGTAATTAAAATTTTAATATTTTTAAATTTCATTCTTCAACTTTAGAATTTAAAATAAGATTGTCTTGCTATTTCTTATGAACTCCTTGATATAAATTTGTATATAGACATTGTGTTATTTGTTAGGGGAAGAGAAAGCTCTGTAGCTGTAATAGTCTTAGCATGGTTGGTCTAAGATACTGCCTTGCTATTGTATAGAGTATAGACTTGTTCCTTTCTTTGAATAAAATTCTGATGTTTATTGACTTTATTCTATGTAAAAGAAAATATAAATTATATGTCCTAAGTTTGGTAATTAAATTTTTAATATTTTTTAATTTTGTTCTTCAACTTTTAGTTCATTTTTAATATGTTCCTTCCTTCAATTTCCGTCAACTAAATAGCCATTGAAGCCCTAAAACAATGTATTTTTGGTTCTTAATTGTGTCAACTTTGACGATATCCACTGTGAGGTCCATTAATGGTTGTTAGAATCTCGATCTTGAATCTTAGAATCCTAAGATCCTACTATCCCATCCCATAAAAATGATTTAGATTAGTGTAGAATATTTTCTTGGGTAGAAGTTACATGGGATTGTGTTACTAGATGATGGAATATAAGATCCTACATCCTACTCTATTGAATCCTTATAATTTTACCACATAGAGTCAATTTGTATTGGTGTAGGATTGTTCATATAGCCTCTAAGCAACAAAACCGACATCCATTAAAGTTATAATTATTTATAATATGTCTCGTGAGATTAGAATTGTCTAGTCCTCTAAGAAAAGTTTGAAATTGTCAATGACAGTACAAGGGTGGCTAAGCTCAACTTATATAGGTTCTGAAGCCCAAGTGAAGCCCATAACGGGAAGAAAATGCAAAGGACAACCTTAGCTACAAGCAAAGTTACCATTATGCTATATTGCTCAATCCGGCCCAATATAAGAAGCTTTTGTACATCTGTGCATTTTTCTTTTGGGCCCATTTTATATACATAGATGCAAACACAATTCCACCCATTAAAAAAATGATGGGTACTAGTACTACAGTCTAATCCTATCCAATTCCACGTCTTCAAATGCAAACCTTTTCATAAATTGTTGATCGTAAAATAGAGAACTGTTTTTTTTTTTTTTTAATGGGGGTTGTGACGGAGAATTCTATTGAAAGGAGGCCCCATGACAAGCAATAATGTCCTATAGGCCTACTAAATAGATTGGGCTTAGTAAGATTGACTTTTACAAATCTAGAGGCTTTTCCATTTTGTTTCCTTTCCAAAAGGTCCTTTGTCTGTTTATCAAAAAAAAAAAAAAAAAAGGTCCTTTGTCTTTGGTGTTGACGAAGACAACCAAAATTTACTCGTATCGTAGGACTATAATAGAACAAACTAAAAGCATCATTTCAAGCGTCAATGGCTCACATTCATGCATGGGTTTAGTCTCGTTGAAATTCACCACCAAAGAAAAATTATTGTCCAATTTTATATTTCTTTTGGGTTGAAACTTATAACTTAAAACCTAGTTACAGCAATAGAAATAAGAAAAGTGAAAACAAAAACCAACCGACAAAGTTGGGCCAGACCATTGCTACGACCCTGACCCCAGTTCAACCCATTAGTGCAGAAGCCTGAATTTAGATACGTGTACAAATGTGCTATTGATGTAATAAGGTCTTATATTTTATTTCTAATAATCCGATAATTGATGATGAAGAATTTAAACCTGATGAAGGGTAAATTCGTCAGTAAAGATGGTCAGATGGAAACAATCTTCAACCCTCAATAGTGGTCACCGGTGTGGTGCCTGTCACAACGCCTCCGAAGCCAAAATTAGTATATGAAATTCTATGAGGATGAACAATGTAAAATAATAAACACAAGCAATATCACAGTGTATGTGTATATGTACCTTACACTTGGCAATGTGAGGGTTTTATATATGTTCTTACAGCTCCTAGCCGTTGGGACAGTTATGGTGGTCTTAATGCTCTTCTTAGTAACGTTTCGCGCCCCATAACGTGGCTTCAATATCCCCCAATGGCTCATACAGCTGGTTCTGCAATAACTTCATGTATTAATTTGGCTGTATTAAATGGGTGACTTACCCTCGTCAGTGATGTGGGTATTGGTTTAATTCGTCCAAGTATGCCCTCGTCTGTATGGTTGAGATCATCTCGGATGATGAGTCCGTCAATCCTGTCAAAACCCATGATGTTTTAATTGAAAATGCCAAAAAAGTACCAGTGAACCAGGCTATATAAGCCTATAAAGGCTCTTGAATTCAGGTCTAGCTACTTGAACATGAAGCATGTTGCTTTATTTAATTTAAGACTTGGCTAGGTATGGGCGGTGAGGGCTTGGGAACTACAAGAAGCCAGTGTGTGTGGGCATTGGTCAAGTTTGGTCAGGTCAGAGAAAACACTGTGGCCAGTTGGTTGTAGTTGGATTAGGAAACTCAGCTCAATAAACAAATGCTTTGTCAAGAAAAGGGTATCCACTATCCAATCCAAGCATGATTGCAGATAGCACAAAAGTCTTTTTTGCTACATGAAAAAAAATGATTCAAAGTTTCAAACTTGAAAAGCTGCTTTCGTTTTAATTAATAAGTTGTGGTTGCGGTGTGACCCAGCATATTGATTACATAATACAATGCGGCAAATTGAGATAAATATTGTTGTGGTGCCCACACGCAATGGATGGAGCTACTGCAAGTCTCGTCACCATCGTTCTCATGGAGCAGTGCGACGAGAGTGACTCCTCATACAGACTCAATTGTATCAAAGCAAGGGATCTAAAAAATAATGTCTTGATTCCTATGCAACTCTTTTTCATGGGTGTCTGTCATATTCGGTGTATTTCGAATTTTGACATATTCAAATTTCAAAGTCCAAGTGCCATGACCCTTTCCTACTGTTTTTTTAATGGTTGTCCTTTGATAAGAATTTTGTTTCACTGTCCATCGACAATGTAAATGTTGGATGTGTCCTTAAAGTTCAGTAGATCTACAGCCCTGAGAAATGGATAATCATGGAAGCCATTACGACTTTACAAGTAATATGTGATAATTCGATAATTAGAAAATGAGGAATTTAAATCTCGAATGTCTTGTTAAATATACTTGGAGGTACTCCTTGACCCTTAACAGTATAAGCAATATTCATAAGGCCTATAATTTCCCATTTAACTTTGATAGTGTCAGTGAGAAGTTGTTTGGTTACTTTGACAACGATATGCATGAACCACAAAGCCGAGGGTTACATGTTTGGAACTTTGGATAGATTCATTAGATGCAGAGAAATCTTTGTGAGCAAAACCAGGGCTGTTTTGTTTGCAGTACAAAGGTCAAAGATTGAAAGTAGGTTATTATTTGATTATTGGAGACACGTTAAATGTGTTGGACGAAAGTAGATGTTCTGTAAGCCCCCTACGTCTATACTCTATAGCTTCTGTAATTGAGTAATTTTATTCTTGTAGTCTAGATATTTTATTATAGTCACAATCTTTCTTCTTTTTTTTATTGGAGGGTTTCTCACTTGTTTAGATTAACAAACTCACACCCTCATTCAATAACTAGTTCGGCCTTACAAGTTTTCACAATCTTTTTATTTTTAAATGGTTTCTCACTTGTTGAGATTAGCAAACTCACACCCTCATTCTATAACTAGTTTAGCCTTACAATTTAAAACTTAAAAGGAAGGATTCTCATATCTTTCAACCCGTGTCCGTGTTAAAAAGTACTTAAAACTTAAAACCCACGCAAATGAAGGAATGTTTCCTCTCTCTCTCTCTCTCTGTATGTTTTAATGTATTTCATCTTTATTCAAGAAAAAAAAAATCTACGTTACTTTTTTTTTCTTTTTTAATAATTTGATAGTTAAAGAATGGATGATTTGAACCGTAGATATTTTTCTTTAGAAATAATAATATGTGCCAATTGAGCTAATGATTTATTTAATTATTTGTTTCTTAGTAAATGCTAAGACATTTAACAGTTCAAATTTTTTGCTAATTGGTGTGAGTACCCTAAAAAATTTTAGATGAAAGTTTCATCTATGAGATTAATAGAACAAGAGCTCAAACAAAGGCAAAGTTAGGCACCAAAAAAAAAAAAAAAAGATTAAGAAGGACAAAGTTTAGTTTCAAAATTGGTTGTAGCTTAAGATTACAATCTTGCTCAATATCATTAACATTACTGCAAATTTTGAAAATCTAATCATTGGATTACATGTTTTTTACGCTCTTAATACACTTGTCAAATTTTGTATAAATCAAATATTATTTACTATATAATCTATAAGTTTATATTTTATACATAATTTTAAACTACAAAAACTTGCAATTTAAACAATTTATTGATGACATAATAACTATTGATCTTTAATTTTCAATAAATTTTGCAAGCATTGAGGATATAAGAAGAAAATGTAATTCAATAGTGGATTTGTCAAAATTCACCTTCAATAAAAAGATATTGAATATGGTTGTACCATTAGGCTACAAAAATTTTTGTAACTAAACGTTGTCTATTTAAGAAAGGATGGGTTGCAACTGCAACACAAAGGCCTCTCCTTTGCTTAGTTTGAGGCTGTGGTTCTAGAAGGAGGGGATTTTAATGGGATTTGGTTTTTCTAATTTTAGGGAAACAATGAGGAAGTGTTGTGTGTGATATGTTCCATTCATTAAGTTGTGATATGTTGATGTGGCATGCTTTTATTGGAGGGTGTATACGCACCGGCTCAAAATTGAATTTAAACTATATTTATATGGACAAAATTTAGATATAGTACCTTAAATACAATGTATTAAGTTTCTCAATTAAATTCAAATAGAAAATTGTATTGCATGTAATTCTCTTAAGGATCCTCTAAAAAAAACCTCTTTAGAAAATATAATATTGTTTATGTTATATTGGTCAATAAAGATAAGGGTTTGAATTTAATTGGGGAATCTAATATACTTCACCTAAGTCGCTATAACTAAGTCTCACCTTCTTCTTTTAAAAAAAATATAAGTAAAAAGAAAGAAAGTAAGCTTCATCCTTTTTTATTTAGCCGCTCTTTGAATTACATTACATTAAAATTGTACAAAATCCCAAGAACCTATGGTCAAATTATGAATTAGGAAAAGTCAAGAAATGAAAGAAAAGTTGACAAAAATATTTGATGCTTGCTGACGTGATATATCATCAATGATAACTAAAAAATAATGATGTTGAGTAATAAGTCTATATAAGAACTAGTAAAAACTCCTCAACTCAACTTATGCGAAAAATATTGTCAATTTTTTTTTTTTTGGTTTAATGTGTGTAGCATTACTCTATGAATTAACCCATTTCTAACTTCTTCTTCTTCTTCTTCTTTCTTTTTATTTTTTTATATGAGCAACAAACCCCCCCTATAAATAAATAGATAACTGAATTAACCCAATCGCACGTATTCAACAGGCTGCCTATAGGGCCGAAGCACGGTGGGCCTGACCAAAAAGCGATAGGGAAATCAAGAGCCATTGCTTGACCTCTATTGCTATAATGGTTTTTTTATATATTGTATCTTTATGAAAAGTGAAATGATTATTCTAGTAATAAAAACAACCAAAATTACTTGCAGAACTTTAAAACCGTATGTTTAGGAGAAAACTTCAAAGGAGCAAGGGTCACATTCATATCCCAAGAGAGTGACACCAAATCCAATTTCCTGTATAAGTTAATTAGCAAAAGTTGTAGGTCCATTTCAATGTGTATTGAAAAGAATTCTCTATAATATTTATACACATATGGCTTGGTGGGTTTCTTCGTTCTTGCTTCCTTTCAAAATAATGCTTAGATCATGAATGTAAAGTGAAATGAAAATGACAGGTTTCCTACTTCTAATAATTTTCTTACATGTCCTCGTAATGTTTTTTACCACCTTTGTAATTCTCCACAAGGAAAAGTGACTTTGCCTGCTTGCCGACCTATACAACCTCTCAACCTAGTCCAATTATAAAACTCAACCAACAGGAACAATTTTTAAAAAACAAAGCTTTTTTAAAGTGACTCGCGGCTTTGGAGTTTGGAGGTTGACACTTTTCCCATCCGAATCCCCGGATTTGAAATTCAAAACCGAGGGCACCTGCCAATGATTGATGAACGCTTAAGCAAAGAGGTAAACTACGACATGATCAACATTCAGCCAAAAAAAAACAAAAACTACGACATGATCATCATGTTGTGTCTATGATCATCTTTAGTCCAAAAAAATATATATATTAAAAAAATCATGTTGCGTCTAATTTTCTTTTTGGAAATGTATGAACATTATTGGGTGCTTATGTGATGCCATTTTATTATTATTATTATTATTTTTTTTTATAGAGTTTCAATCTGTAATGTCTGCTTATGTGATTTTTGCTCTTTATCATTAAATCAAGATATCAATAAGTTTTTGGTATAGGCAATGATTGAACCCTAATTTTTGAACTAATTAGAATTTACTTTTTTTAAAATGCCAATTTATATGTGATAAAAGTTTAATTTATGACATACTACATTATTATATGATGTAATATGGCAATTGAGAGCTTTGTAGCTAAATTGACACTTTCTTGTTTTCTAATGAAGGTGCCTAGGTTAATTAATCTCTTACAATTTATAAATTCAAATAGCACTCTTGATTCATAATTGATACCTTATAGTTTACAAAGTCACAAGTAATATGTGAGCGGGTCTTGTTTGCTCAATTTAGGTTTATTATTATGAGTCACATAAATAACATTTTGGGTATACATGTTTGATGTGTATAGGTCCAACTTAAATTTAAACTTGTGAATACGATACAAATTAACCTCATGGACTAGAACAGAAAAATTGGAGTCACTACTTAAATTTAATGTTCAAGAACCAACTTTTGATCACTTAGACAAAATCTTGATAAAATTTAAAATTTGATATCTAACTTCTCTTCTTTTTTTTTTTTTTCTTTTTTTTTTTTTTTAATCAGTGAATCTCCAATTATCTCTTCAAACACTATCCATATTCCATTATTTCCATACGACCATATCACATCACCCTTATAAGCCTAATTATGTGTGTGCAATCAACTCATCGATTCGCCAAAATTGACCAAATTCGATTCAGTTTGATGAGTTGAATCAATTTTTAGGAATTGATAAGTTAGGCCAGTTGGTAGTAGTTTTTTTTTTAACAGTGGGTTAGGTTCATGGGTTCATTTCGATTAAACCCAATTCACATGGCTTGGGTTGGGTTGCTATTTTTAATTTTTAATTTTTTACAATGAGTTTGGTTTGTGGGTCTATTCCAGTTTAATCCGATTCATATAGGTTGGATTAAGTTAGAACATTGAACCCCTATAATAGATTAAAATTGAATTGGATTGAGGTTTTTTCAGCCTAAAAATATTGATTAAAATTGAATTGGGTTGAGTTTTTTTTTTCAGCCTGAAAATATGGTAAGTTAAAATTGAAAAAATTATCTTCAATCCAAGCCATGCAAAACCTAACCAAATAACTCACGGAAACTTGGACATTGTCAAACACAGTGACATATTTTGGTGATAAATATTGTACCGTTTTTCGTGGGTTATGTTGACGGGTGTCTTTGGAATAGTGATTAACAATTAATTTTATGAAAGTTTTGATTAAATTTTATAAAAATATATAAAAAAATGTTAAAGCATTAATTTTTTTTTTCATAAATTTTTTTTAAATAAATTATTAATTAATACCTTAAAATCATTAGTTAACATTATCCTTATAATAATAATAAAAAAATAATAACAGTAGATAAAGTGGGTGCCGTCAAATCATCTGGAAGGATACGGTAGATGCTAAAATTGAAAAGCGCCGCTAACAAAATACAATTGTCAATATGCTTGTAGGCATACGGCAGCACACAGGACCACATATTATGGTTCAACATTCAAGGCTCTCACAAACAGGTGTGGCAGTATCACTGGCAGCCTACAGTGACTCTTTTTATTTTAATTTGGCCTTGGGTTTGGGGCTTTTGACGGTTGGTTATAATGAGTAAGGACACGTGGAGAGTGATCTATGAAACTTGAGGGAAGTGGGACCCAGCCGCACATCAAACTAAGCGAAGTCAAAGTCAGTGACCCCCACGCCTATCCTGGCGGCGATGCTTTTCTGTCTCCTCGTCTGGACACGTGGAGCTTCGTCGTGGTTTCTGTGCGCCGTACGTACCACTTCACGTGCTGTGATGCTTCTCCTTGTTTGCCTGTCTGCTCACTCTTTCTTTCCTCTCTCTCTCTCTCTCTCTCTCTCTCTCTCTCTACATTTCTTCTGTCAACGCCTTAACGCCCTGTGTGGTGTGCGTAGGAAACCGGTGATTTTTATTTTATTTTTTATTTTTTTTCTAAAGCCAGAAGAGGAAAATTTGCATTAACCAATTTTTGACAATAAATTTTTTTTTTTTTACAAAATTGATCAGTAGCCTAATTTTTAATTTTCTAAAAATTTTATAAGTATGAAAGATATAAGAAGAAAATATAATCCAATAGTTTGTCAAAATTCACTACCAATAAAAAATATTAAGGCTTAATTTGAGAGTTCATAAGAGAATAAAATGGAATTGAATGATCATAAGGGAATGGAAAATAATGGAATGTAATAGAATTAAGTAACTTTGATTGGATGTATTAAAATAAAGAAATTAAAATAAATGGAATATAAGTAATCTTATTTGGGAGTAACATAAAAGAAATTAAATGGAATTATTTTATGACAATATCATTATTAAACCTTTATTTTAAAATAAATGATTGAATATATAGGGGTATTTTAGAAGTTTTAATAAAAAAATTCATTAAATCTAATTTCATTCCCTTCCCAATTCCTCCCAATTTTAGGGGGAATGAAAAATTTGAGGATTTAAGGGAATAGAGAGGAATGAGTGTTCCTTCTTATCTATTCCATTCCCTCCAACTTAAACTTCCAAACAAGGGAATAAATTTTCCATTCCTTCCATTAAAACTCCCAAACAAGGGAATGAAAAAATATTTTAAAATTATTCTTTTCATTCATTTCCATTTCATTTAATTTCTTCCTCCCAAATGAGGGCTGAGTAAGGTTGTGACTTTTTTTTTTTTTTGTTTTTGGAGAAATAGTAAGAGCATCATTTGAACGTTAAATTTATGATTGAAAAAAAATTAATTTTTTTGGTAAATATGAAAGAATTTTAATTTATGGTGTTCCCTAAATGATAATTACTTTTTATCATCAAATAAAAACATCAATTGATTTCAGGTGTAGACAAGATTAGAACCTTAGATATCATTAAACCACAAAAATCTCTATGAATTAAACTAACTAGAAGACTTATATTTCAAAATATTCTATTAACTTGAAGACTTATATTTCAACCCCACTAGTTTCTCAATATTCAACCCCTCAAACCAAAAAAAAAATAAAAAAAATGCTAAGCTGTGTGTGTGACATGATTTAAAACTTATATTGCCTATTATATAATGATTGCAATCTTTACTACATATGTAGTTGTTGGGGATTATAGCGTGAACAATGGAAAGAACACAAGAACAATATGCTTAGAAGCATGGATATCATTTTCTTTTAAGGAAATATTTTCTCTTACTCAATTGAGTTTTCTATAGGGTTATCAGGAAATTTATGTCAAGGATACAACTAATTAAGCCAGAATCCTCAAGATTCAATAAACAAAATTGAAGAATCTTGTGAATTTTTCTCAAGGATACAACTCAAATCCCTAATTTCCCTCGTTTTTTTTTTTTTTTTTGAAAAATTCTCACCTTTTAAAGCCATCTCACTCAAGTAGCTAGGTATGATCTAGCTCGGGTGGGTTTTACTATCTCGCTTTAGTGGCCTTCGAACGCCAATTGAGTGAACAATCCAAGCACTTTGGCAGTACGGATTTGTTCATATCTCGCTCGAGCATGATCAATTGAAGTGTCAATCTAATTACTCTATCGATAAAGGAACATTGTTTTCTAATTGACACTAAAATCGTTCAAGCAAACCACTAAAACTTAATTTTTATAATTCCTATAATTATTCTTTATTCAGACATATTCAGGGGCAGCTGTTTGTTATGTTCAGGGGAGTTCAAATGAACTACCTGACTTGGAAATAAAAATATATATTATATATATAATATTGTTTTTATTAGTTTGATTTACACTTAAAAGTATCTTTGAACCCAAAACCAAATAACAACACAGATCAGCCTATCTCAATACCAAACAACAAAACAGATTACTCTAACTTACTCTCTCTAATCTGATCTCTAATCTCATTCTTATGAATCTCATCTCATCTCTCTTTTTTATCTAACTATCTCAAAATTCAGTATATCTTTTTATTATAAATTTATATTATGTGTGTGTGATGTTGATTTATGCATTATTTATTTATTTTGTTATAATATTATTTTTGTGAATTGTGATGTGTGAATGTGTGTGTATATTATAAATATAATATAACTTTATATAATTTAATAATTAGAAAATACAAAGAGTTTGTTACATATGTGTGTATTGTTGTAATGTTATTATAATTTTTTGTTATAAAGTTAGTGATTCAAGAAAAAAAAAAGAAGTGATGTTTAAAGTATTTGATTGGTTAAGTAGACACTTAATATATCATTTATGTATAAATGAGTGTAGCTATGTGGGTCAATAATTAATACAAAGTCAATGGATTGAGTTTTGCCATTTAGCATAAAAATAAAAAAGTTATACAAACTTAATAAAGTAAAATGGTCACATTTATTCACATTGACAATAGATAATGACTTCCCAAAAAAAAGATAATAGATAATGACAATTTAAAAAAAAAAAAACTAACTGTTAAAAAAACATACACACACTTAATTACATTTTCTCATTAAGCTCAAACACATTACTAAATCCAAAGTATCATTACAAAAGGGCCTAACTCTTATAGTAGATAATGATAATTAATAACGAACTATCATGTTACTATTTCAAAATATGAAAACTCTTATAAAGAAATAGTAAAACTTCATGTATTTTCTTCTTAAAAAAAATCATGTATTTGCATTATTTTTGTTGATGAATATATTCAAGTTCTATTTTTACTAAATTATATTTAATTTTAATTTCTTAATGACACAACTTAATTACACATGTTAAAAAGAAAAATTCTAGAGCCACAGCCAGACATATTAAGGTTTTATGTAAATTCCCACTCTCTGTGTTTCATTCCTTTTAAAAACAATGAGCAGAAAAGCGAAAAAATCATTTCACGCGTTTTGTTGAAATGGATAAACATTACGTGTGTCTTAGAATGGAATGCATTGAACACTTTTGAACTGACAAGTAGGTGTGTTGTGTGTCCTCTTTGCACCGCTTAATTATCAATCCATCTATCTAAAAATATACTATGCATGCCAATAAAAATTAATGCAGTAGGTGATAGCAAGATAGTTGAAGTTGATGCGATGCGATGCGATGCGATTGCGATCACAAACTCTTGAGGACAGAGATACGTGCATCACACATGTCAATTGGCATGGGGTATGTTTAACTTTAATACTAACCCATCAATGATAAATACAATACATTCATGGTTTGTAATTCATATTCTTGTAGGATAAATAAGTGGTGGATCTAATGTGACTTATAAGCTTTAGAGTTAGAGGTCCATAAATTCTATTGACCACATAATTCGGGTCTATGGGATTCTTGGTCTGTCTCAAAGATTAAAACTGAATAATATGATCAAATAATAATATACCACTTACTATATAAATAATAAAATAAAAATGGTAAATTATCATTTTAATTTTTAAACTTTACCAAAAAAGATTGTTTTTATTCTTAAACTTTAAAAAGTTCGTTTTTCGTTTATAGACTATTAAAAGGTATGTTTTTAGTCCTTAATCAATATAAAATATTTTAATTTTTATCCTTGTACTTTACCTTTTTTTTTTCGTTCTTAAACTATTAAAAAAAGTTTATTTTTTATTTCTATTTTTGCTTCTAAACTTTTTTTTTTTTTTTAAAAAAACTCATTAAAATATTTAAGGATGAAAAAAGAACTTTTCAAAATTTAAAGACAAAAAATAAAATTTCTCTAAAATTTAGGAGATGTTTGGGAAAGTAGTTTGAGTTATGTTATTTAAGTATTTTTGATATACGTGTAGATGAAAAAATATATAGAAATATATATAATGTTGTTTAAAATATATAATTTTGTGTTTAAAATAATTTGTCAAACAGGCCCTTAAGAACTCATATAGTATTTTACCTACTAAAAAAAAAAAACAGACAAAAATAATTCTAATAATTCTAATATCACACATTTTTATACTCAAGCGCCACTACAACAACTTTACGCGGTAAACGGTGGAAAAAAGAGAAAAAAAAGTTTATGCGATAAAGACCGACCAATTACAGTTGTCAACATAAGGCAATTTTTGGTAAAACGTGTATGAAAATTAGTGAATGAAAACTCTCCGCAGACGCGAAAATGAAAAGAGGCCCCCACCGAAAGCGGCAGCGACGGCAGCATGTAGGAGGGTGGGTCCCAAACCCCCCAAGGGGTTTGTCGTCGTCGTTCTCTCTCTCTCTCTCTCTCTCACTATATCTATTCTTTCCTCCACTCTACGCTTTCCTATCACTTACCAAGAAGAAACCGCACTCACATAAAAATTATAATTTTTAATAATAAAAAAAAAATACTAAAATCTTTCGAATTGAATTAAATAATAAATGGACGGCGAAAGTACACGTGCCGTCCACCGTTAACACGACATACACCCGTCAACACGGAATTCTTTTTGTGGGTCCCATTACCCTCTTACTCCGTGATTTTCTGGCCCACTGTGCCCTTGCTGCAGTCGGTGGAAACTCATAACTAATAACAAGGGGAGAGAGAAGAGTAGCCTCACCTAGCCTAGCAGGGAAAGAGTGTTTCCACGTGTACCGTGATCAGCTTTTTAATCACCCACAAATTTTATTAATTAAACAAATCAATTGGGATTTCTTTTTTTTTGAATTAATTATGCACAATTTGAGCTTTTGGGTTCATATTTTATTGTGGTTTTTACAAATTTCCTCAAATATTGTACCCTTTTAAGGAACAATGCGGTATGATTTGTACGGATAATGCTAGTTCTGAATTATAATCGTTTCAAAAGTTTTATGGGGGTTATTGATTACAGGTTCATTACTCATTTCTCATATAAAGTGGTATGATCGCTTTTCTCAACGCCTTGGGGGCAAAGTATACTAGTAAAGTAGTAATTGCTAGCTTCTCAAATCTGCAATAAATTGGACGCGATATGTTGGATTTAAATAATGGACAAAATTCCAGTTAAGATTGAGATCCACTAATAATGTTTCCTTGATATTATATCATTATTTCAAAGAATATATTCTATTATGAGATTACAATCGCGCATTATTACTGACTAATTAGTACGATTTCTTTTGTTCTGTCTCACTCAATTTCCTAAGAAATTGTGCTCAGACTTTAGATAAAGTGAACTCATGGTAATAAAAACTTCTTTCCTTTTTTTTTTTTGGAAGAGAAATCCCTTTTCATTTTGTAATTCTGACATACACTAATCAGGATCATAAAGCTCTAATTACTCCCTACTAAAGACAATTTATCTCTTTTTTGGGCACTTCTGAATGTATTAAACTGAATGCTCAACTTATTTTTGCTTCTTTCTTGGCTTTTATCAGATATGATAAGGGAAAACCTGCCGATGTTTATAAGGCATAATTGTTTGATAAGCTAATTCTGATATCCCCACATGCTTTAAATGATTATGAGGCCAAAATTCATTTCTTGCCAAAATCACCAATAGCAAATGACAAAAAATGAGACACAAAATTATCAAGAAAAAAAGTAAACTTGATATTCAAACGTTAGTGAAGGAATGAGCGGTTACAACAAAAAACAACTTAAGAGAGAACCTGACTCTTTTCCCTCGTTAATGAGAGAGAAAAGAAAAGAGAAAAAAGGAAAAAACCATACTACATTCCTAACTAGTTTACACAGCAAGGACGAACTAGCAGATAGGTCCATCACTCTCTAGGTAAATTTTAAAAAAAAGAAAAAGAAAATACTTTTGCCTTTGATTATTACAAAAATTGTTGGAAAATTAAGCGTCCATTGGAGGAGCAAGGTTAAGATCAAGGTTAAGAACTTCCTTTCTTGGCTTGTAATCAACGACCCATGATGAATCTGAGTCGCTCTGGGTCTGGGCTTTACCTACAATTCCGGAATTGAACTCAACCGGACTCGGGTCGAACCGGAGAGGGTAACTCTGAGCCACAAACTCGGGCCTCACCATCGTGTCGAAAAACAAAACCGGCCGCGCGTGGACAGGAAAACCACCCACCACTCCAGCACACGCGCCGACATACGTCTGCTGCTGATTAAGAAACGGAAACCGACCCACAACGACGCCACTCTCAGCGACACCCTCCATGCGGCGCGTGGCATCACGCGCAGGCGCATCAGGGCTGGACGACTCCACGGTGCTGCTCTCGCTGGGGCTGTGGTTAATGGGTAAGTCCTCGTTTGGCAGAGGGAAGTTGGTCTTGGCCTTGGCACCACGGAATTCCCTGGCGGCGGCGTCGTATGCACGCGCCGCTTCCTCGGCGGTGTCGAAGGTGCCCAGCCAGACCCTGCTCTTCTTGCCGGGATCTCGGATTTCGGCGGCGTACCGGCCCCACGGCCTCTTCCTCACTCCCCTATAATGCATCTCTTTCTCGTTAGTTGCCTTTCCAATACTGCTCCCCTTTTTAACACCAAGTTGTTTTTCTTTGATAGCCATTAGAGTAAGATCAGTTTTCACAAACACACAAAAAGATACAACGAAAAATGAATGAGTTTTGAGCTTAGGGAAAAAATGGATGAGGTGGGGGTTGTATTTATAGATAGGAGAAGGTTGTTGTGTTTGTGTGTATGTATGTGTTGGGCGTTCCTATCTGTCTCAAAGTATCAATCAGGAATCAGCCATGTAATTAAGGAAATTATATTTACTATTATTTTAATATACAGTAATATTTAAAGTAGAGAGAGAGAGAGAGAGAGAGAGAGGGGCGCAGTCAACGAGGGGTTTGACTGAGAAAGAGGCGCCGCCCAAGAGTGGGGTGAGATTTATAATGATGTTGTCTAGGGGTTACGTGGCACGCGGGAATTTCGGGGCAAGCGGCGAGGGGTTCATGTGTGCCGGCTTTTTGCCTAACGAAGCCGCTGTTACGGCTCCCCTTTTCTCCATTGCTCTTCCACGCTTTTGCTTTAGAGCGTATGTCCCACTCTCCCCTCCTTTTCAAAATCTCTTCTACTACCCACTTTGCTTGGAATATTTTTATCTAGGGCTTCACACGGATGGGTCATAGAATATGCATCCAATTCCTACTTTTTCTCAAGTCTTGTGGACACAAAATTAAACACATGATTCAATGAATTTATTTATCATCCTAATTGCAGAGGAAAGGATATTGCTGAAGTTTGCCAAAGATCTTGTCGTTGAATTAGCACATTCCTATGTACAAAGTACTTGGGGGTCTAGGAAGGAAATGGTTTAAATTGTGGGGTTAACAGCATGTTTTAATTATCTCTCAAAAAAAAAAAAAAAAAAAGATATCGGTGAAGCCATTTTTTTTTTTATCAATTATTTTGGGAAAATAGTTTATTTCTGGAAGGATTTTTGCAAAAGTAATAAGAGTTAACTTTTATCAAGAAACTCTCTTTTTATGAAAATAAATAAATAAATGATAGGTCCACAACACTTTCGGAACAAATCGTAACTGGCATATTATTATTGATGATTGAAAAGTGACATTAGTGGTGAACTCAGATTATAACTAATAAAAGGCTACCACTTAAGACTTGTGAAAATGTTGTGAACTTAGAATTACTAATAAAAAAAACTCTCATACCTTTTGAAAAAGAGAAATATTAGGTACACAATATTTGTGGGTTCCAATTACTTCAACTGATAAAATCTCTGATAATTGAATAAGAGATTTAAGATTTAATCCCGACCTATACAAAAAAACCGATTGGTGTCTTAGTATAATATAAAACTATCATTAGAAGTAGATGCCATTAGTTGAAACTCTTTAAAAAAAAAAAACAAAGAAAAAGGTACATAATATTTTCACAATAGATCCTATGTGGTAAATTGTTAATGATAGGTAAAAAAGTGATATCAGTGGTGGACTCAAATGAAAATCACTAACAGTTTACCTAAAATTTGTTGTGAAAATATTGTGTATGTAGCAAACTAGCACTTCTCTTTGAAAAATTATAGTGATAAATATATATTTTAAAAATGACTTAGTTTGTGTTCTGATAAGGTCACTTAGTTTGTGTTCTGATAAGGTCATTTTCATCATCTTCAAATTTGGCTAACACCCTAGAGTCATCAGGTACTCATAGCCTAGTAAGGATTAAAAGCATCGTCAAGCCGAAAGGACAATTGGCCTTCGTATATCTGGTAAAGCAATAGTCAACTGTATGCTCGTTTGGTACGTCATGTGACCGACAAGGAACCTTGACAGTCAACCCCTAATACTTAGCTCCACACCATTTGTGTGTCCTCCATTCTAGTATCTTCATATGGAAAGAACTTGTGTACTATGCCCAAAGATTCTTCTACATATTCGTACCTCCAAACATGGGAAGTTATGCCCTGAGGATCTTGGAGCATTAACATTATATTTTCCTAACAAAGAAAGACCCTACATTCACATATATTGGTCAACTCTATACCATTATATAAGCACGAAGCCACTCTTTTTACTAGATACATAAAATTTCCTAACTTTCATACTTTTAGAGTTGCTAGAGATCATTTTGTCACTGATTTAACTTTTGGAAGGTTTTTGGCTGACATCTCACTGGTGCTGTCTATAGGTTCACCTTTTGTTCTTCAGGTACCTCTAATCACTATGCGTATGAACGATTGACTCACTGACGATTTTGTGCATCATCATGTTTAATGCTCATATGCACTTGGTATATTAAGATTTGATACATTATGAAAAGTATGCATATATTATAATCCTAACAGGTTCAATGAAGCATTGGTCCCAATTTTTTGTCTTTAATTTTTTTTTTTTAAAGACAACTCTTCTTAATTGTCTTAATTTAATCAAAATTACATACTTAGTATGCGTTTGGATTGGGATGGAAAATTAAAATTATTTTACTATTTAGTTTATTTTTGTTATTATTTATAGGTCTTACTATACTATTTCAACTAAATTTTACTTTTATCTACAATACTTTAAGTAATAAGTTTTTAATTTTAACAAAAAATACAGTATTCAAATACAACCTTAAAAGAAGAGAAATTTAGAATTTTGAGAATGAGGAGCGTTATATATACGCTCCATTTGTGAGAATGGGCATAGGGAGCTAAGCCAAGTGGGTAAAACTTAAGACCATTTCTTTTTGTTTAAAAAGTTGTCTGTATAGTCCGTCATATCGCCGTCTCTCTCTCATGGTATATTTTCTTTCCTTTGGTAGCCTTTTGAATCGCTCTTTTGGACCGACAGCTCGTTCATGAACAGGGACCCCATTAAGCGCTCGACGCGTGTCCATGTCTTGCGCTCGACGCGTTCGTTTTAATGTTAAATGTTTAATGCCTATGACCCCAGTGGCAGAGAGAGCCGTGTCGTGCGCATCATTGTTTGTTTGTTTCGGTGCAATCAACCTAAGTCACACCTTTTACAATTACTCACCGCCACCTTTCTCCCATATTTGTCTTTGTCTTTTTGCTTTTTATTAGTCTCTCCTCTTTTCTTTGCTTTCTCTGTGCGCTTTTTACACATTTAATATTATCTTTTTTTATCTTCATTTGTAATGTAATTTTAATCCCCAAGCGCTTCCGTGTTGCGTGCGTCAACTCGCAACGTGTGTGCTCAGTCGGTGGTGTGATTGATTGGAGAACGTGGGCCTCCAAGTTTGTGAAGCGCGTGGGAGCGGTTTGGATGATTGTTTGTTTGTTAATATTTTATGTAGCAGAAATTTATGACAATGTTAAGATTCGCAGCTGAATAGAAAAACCGGTAACGGATATGGTTTTGTCTCATCATTGTTAGCATTTTTTTTTTCCACCGATTTGTATGAGAAACATTTCTTACATGGCAATTTATTGATTACTATAAAGTTCCGTGAATAATCACCTCAAATTATATAAGCAACATTTTTTTTTTTTTTTTGAGGAAAGTATAAGCAACATTTGTATATATATGATTAATGGTATTTGATGGTGCATTATAAAAATCAACTCCTCATTCGTCCGTTGAGGTCGTCCAAAGGGAAGAATGATAGACAGCAGAATACGAAGATATGCTCGTCCCTGTATGAGGTCGTCCATGTGAAGGACGACCTCCTTGCATTCTTGACACTTCTCCTCGTCTTCGCTTAGGACGGACTCCTCTTTTGTCTCTCACAACTGGCAAATCTATTACTGAAAGCGGTTTCCCATGACAGTTATGAAGGACTGGTCAAATAAGGTAACTTTCAAGGCAGTTATGGAAGTTACCTCCAAGTTTTTCAAGTTCCTCAATAATAGGGACAGTTACTAAACAAGTAACTGTCCTAAGGCGTATGTTATATAAAGCGCTTGTCCATGAGAAGGTTGGGGGGATTTTTTTTTTTTTTTTTTGGTTTTTCTGATTCCAAGAAACACTTCTTTTTATTTGGAATTAAAAACCCACTGACTTTACCATCAGAGAATTCTTGATCGGCCTCCGCCGATCTTCTCTGATTTTATTTGCTTTTACAGGACTCAGCCTTCAAGATTATCAACGGCCGGAGATTTTTAGCCTACTAATTCCCAAGGATTCATCAGTTGGTGTCGTCTGTGGGGAGAGATTTGTTGCGCTCGAACTTCATTTGTTGAGTTCTGCGATTTCTTTCTCTGACAAAGGGCTGAAATGGTTCGGACAAGATTAAGGGCTACTTGTCCAGGCCCTTAAGAAAGTATAGATGCTTCCAGTAACCCCCATCGTGGCCAACAATCGGCGCCTGCCATGCAACCATCTTCTGTCCAACACGTGTAGTCAATGGCCGCTGCCATGGCAGAGTTAACTCGCCAGAATCAAGAATTGAGAAGGGAGATTAATCTTAGAAGGCAACGGCATGAGGCCTATAGAGAAGAGCTTGGACAGAGCCAGGGAGATGGAAGACATGCAGAGCCGGAAAGCCAATCAAGGGGTACTATACCAGGAAGGGTGCCACACTTGGAGAGGGAAATGGATCAGATGAGGAAAGTTATGAATGAGATGAGGGAGAACATGAGAAGGTCAAATCCCGTAGAAGACCTAGTTCACCGAACAGATTCTCCCTTCACGGCTTCCATCAACAGCCACCCCTTGCCTCCAAAATTCAAGATGCCTTCCTTGGATTCGTATGATGGAACGCGTGACCCGTTTGATCACATTGCTACTTTTAAGACTACAATGCACCTTTAAGGGATTCCTAATGAAATTATGTGTAGAGCTTTTCCAACCACCCTTAAAGGTCCAGCACGAGTCTGGTTTAGTAAAATACCCCCGAATTCGGTAAGTTCTTTTGAAGAGTTGAGCAAGTTGTTCTTAATAACTTCATTGGGGGACAAAGACACAAGCGTTCCTCGTCCAGCTTGTTAACCATAGAGTAAGGAGAGAATGAAAACTTGCGGTCTTTTGTCACTCGCTTCAACAGGGTAGCCCTAAGCATGGACGAGGTGGATGACAAGATATTATTGGCGGCCTTCCATAATGGGGTTAATTTTGATTTATTCATACATAAACTTTATGAAAAATAGCCTCAGTCCATGGCCGAACTCGTCCATTCGACCCAAAATTTTATGAATGCAGAAGACGTGATCATAGCTAAGAAGAGGAAGAGAACTAAGAAAGTAGAAGCAAACCCCACTCGCCAGTCCGAGCAAGGTCCTCGTCCAAAGAAAGGACGAACGAAAGAAAGGAGAGATCAAGATAATAAAAAGACTGGCTCTTCAGTGTGAAATCAACAATATACTCCTTTGAACGTGCCGCTTAAACAAGTCTTTATGCAAATCAAGGATGATCTTTCCTTGAAATGGTTGGAGAAAATGAAGGGGGATACCAATAAGTGCAATATGAATAAGTATTGTCACTTCCATAGAGATCATGAGCATGATATGGACGAGTGTTTCGATTTAAAGCAGCAGATTGAGAATCTCATAAGGCAAGAGAAGTTGAGAAACTTCCTTGGATGAGACCACAAGGACGAGAAATTGAAAGGGAAGGTAGAAGAATCATCACGACCACCACTCGAAGAAATAAGAGTTATTATAGGGGGAAGCTCTACAGGCCAGTCGTCCAAGCCAAAGAAGGCATACCTGAAGGTAGTGCAGAGCGTCCAACTTTCTGGACAATCACCAAGAGCAAAGACCACGGACGAGCCAGTGATCACTTTCACAGACGAGGCTGCTGAGAGAATTCACCACCCTTATAATGATGCTATCGTCATCACCTTGCTTATTGTTGATTACATGACCAAAAGGGTGCTGGTGGACAACGGAAGCTTGACGGACATTTTATATTATTCAGCTTTTCAGCAGATGAGGTTAGGATGAGACCAGCTCCATCCAATAAGCTCCCCCCTAGTAGGTTTTGGTGGGATGAAGGTACAACCCTTGGGCACTATTTCATTACCAATAGTAGTGGGGGCATACCCACAACAAATCACTAAGAATGTGAGTTTCCTTGTGATAGATTGTTCATCCTCTTACAACGCCATAATTAAAAGGTCAACTTTAAATAGTTGAAAGGCTGTCACATTTACTTATCACTTGTCGATTAAGTTTCCAACAGAGCATGAGGTAGGACAAGTATGAGGAGACCAACTAGCAGCAAGAGAATGTTACCTGGCCATGTTGGCCATGGACGAGCAAGTTCAGGCTATGAATATTGAAGAAAAGAGAGTTGTGGCAGAACCCACTAAAATGTTGGAAGATATTTCCTTAGATGAAAATTACCCTGAGAGGTGTACTAGGGTTGGAGCAGATCTAGAAGTGAAGAATAAGAAGGACCTCGTCTGTGTTTTGAAGAAAAATATTGATATATTTGCTTGGAGTCATGAGGACATGCCGGGTATAGATCTTAATGTCATTACCCACCGTCTGAATGTATGTCCTTCCTCCAAGTCAGTGAGACAAAAGAAGATGGTGTTTACTCTTGAGAGAGATAAGGTTCAAAAGTTAATCGTAGAGAAGTTTATTCGAAAAGTTTATTATTCAAACTGGTTGGCCAATGTGGTAATGGTTAAGAAGGCAAATGGTAAATAGAGAATGTGTGTAGATTTCACCGATCTAAATAAGGCTTGCCCCAAGGACAGCTATCCGTTGCCATGCATCGAATAGTTGGTAGATTCCACTGTGGGTCATAAGTTACTTAGCTTTATGGATGCTTTCCTTGGATACAATTAAATAAGGATGGACGAGGCAGACCAAGAGATGACCTCCTTCATCATCAGTCAAGGCTTGTTCTATTATAAGGTGATGCTCTTCGGTTTGAAGAACGCAGAGGCAACATATCAGAGGTTGGTTAACCACATGTTTCGTCCACAGATTGGGCGGAATGTAGAAGTTTATGTAGATGACATGCTGGTAAAGAGTCAGGACGACGGAAAGCATCTAGACGACCTGCAAGAGACATTTGACACGCTCAGGAAGTACAACATGAAGTTGAACCCCAGCAAATGTGCTTTCGAAGTATCATTAGGGAAATTCCTGGGGTTTATGGTTTCACATAGGGGAATTGAAGCAAATCCTAACAAAATTCAAGCAATATTGGACATGAAGCCCCCGAGAAATGTTAAAGAAGTCCAGTCCCTCATCGGACGAGTTGCTGCCCTTAACAAGTTTATTTCTGAAGCTACTGACAAATGTTTATTATTTTTTAAGGTTCTTAAAAAAGCATTTGAATGGACCGATGAGTGTCAGAAAGTTTTCGAAAATTTGAAGACATATCTGACCATGTCTCCTTTATTAAGCCCATCTATGTTGGGAGAGGAGTTGAATTTATACTTGGCAATCACCCCACATGCCGTAAGTTTAGCATTGGTGAGGGAAGAAGACAAGGTGTAAAGGCCTGTGTACTATACAAGTAAAGCACTGAGGGGAGCGGAAGGATGATATCCACTAATAGAAAAGTTGGCTTTCGCATTAATAACAGCCTCCAGGAAATTAAGGCATTACTTCCAAGCTCATGTCATCAATGTCATGACGGATCATCCGCTTAAGAAAGCAATGAACAAGTTGGAAGCTGCAGGACGATTGATTCAATGGGTTGTTGAGCTCAATAAGTTCGACATAAAATACCAACCAAGGCATGCCATAAAAGCTCAAGCTCTGGTAGACTTCATTGCGAAGTTTACCCCAAATTATAACAATGTGGATGAGATGGAAGATAGCAAGAGGTGGATCGTCCATGTGGATGGTTCGTCTACACAGTATGCAGGAGGAATAGGTGTGGTTCTACAATCTCCATAAGGAGATAGACTAAAATACAAGGTTCGTTTGCATTACCAAACGACTAATAATGAAGTTGAGTATGAAACTCTCTTCAAAGGGCTGGAATTGGCTAAGTCTGTGGAAGCAAAGTCAATGCTCGTCTTGGAATTGGCTAAGGAAGAACGAATGAAGAAGGACCTTAATAGGGTGATGCGCCTTATGAAAAAATTTGAGGAAGCTAACTTCGTTCAAATCATAAGGGAGGAGAATGTGGAAGCTGATACCTTAGCAAAAGAAGCCTTAACAAGTGAAGCCACGAACAAGTTTGATGAGATTCAATATATACCAAGTATAGATATCCCAAAAGCACAACAGGTAGAAAGCAGAGGAAATTGGATGACCCCAATTGTATCATACCTGAAGGACGGACAACTACTAGAAAAGAGAAATGAAGCTAGAAAGTTGAGAGTAAGATCAGCCAGGTACATTTTTATGGACGAGGTATTATACAAAAGAGGCTTTTCTCAACCTTATCTTAGGTGTTTAACTCCAGATGAGGCGAACTACGTACTAAGAGAGGTTTATGAAGGAGCATGTGGCTATCACTCAGGAGCCAGGTTACTCGTCCATAAGGCCGTCCGAGCAGGATACTATTGGCCAAATATGCAAGCTGATGCCAAAGCATACGCCAAAGCCTGTGATCAATGCCAATGGTTAAGTAATGTCCTTAGACAACCATCAGAGTACTTCACCCCGATGATGGCCCCATGGCCCTTTACACAATGGGGACTAAGACATCTTGGGTCCCTTTTCATTGGGAACAAGGTAGATGAAGTTTCTAGTTGTCGATATTGATTACTTCACCAAGTGGGTAGAAGCGGAACCCTTAGCGAATATCACACAACAAAATGTCAAGAATTCCGTCTGGAAAAATATTGTCTGCAAGTTTGGGGTGCCTAGAGTGTTAGTATTTGATAATGGACGACAGTTTGACAATGCATTTTTTAAAGATTTCTGCGAGCACTTTGGAATTCAAAATTACTACTCCTCACCCGCCCACCCTCAAGTGAACGGTCAGGCTGAAGTTGCAAACCGATCCTTGTTAAAAATCATTAAGACTCGGCTTGAGGGGGCAAAGGGAGTATGGCCTGACGAGCTACCAGGTGTTCTATGAGTATGCCGGATGACGGCGAGAACCCCTATGGGGGAAACCCTTTTAAGCTAGCATATGGAACTGAAGCAGTCATACCTGCAGAATTACATATGGCCAAGCACAGGGTAATGACGTACCAAGACAAGGATAATGAAGATTAACTCCGTTTGAGCCTTGATCTAATAGATGAGGTAAGGACGGATGCAGAGCAAAGGACAGCAAAATATAAAAACCTCATGACCAAGCAACATGATGCAATAGTAAAACTAAGGCGCTTCAACATAGGAGGTCTCGTCTTGAAGAGGGTTTCCTTAGCGACCAAGAAACCGGCTCATGGGAAACTAGGGCCTAATTGGGAGGGTCCCTACAGAGTTGTCAATTGTAAAAGACAGGGATCCTACTACTTGGAGACCCTAGACGGGAGGAAATTGGAGCATCCTTAGAACGTTGAGCACTTGAGGAGGTACTACCAATAAAATGCCAGACTGGACGAGCCTGGAGACCATTTATCTACTTGTCTATCTACATAAGTTTTTTTACCTACGTATCTTTAGTGTTGCTTTATTATTATTATGTTAAAGTTATGGACGAAGTTATGGTTTGGTTTATATTTATTTTCCTAGAAGGCGTTAGCTTCTAAAGTGGATGCCTCGTCTATAAACAATATTTATGCTATGTACATAATGTTGTGTTGAAATTCTTGGTTTCCACTGTTTTCATTGAAATTAACCCATAAGAGAACTGAAAGCCCAAGATGAATAAATTCTCTAGACGCAGGGATGTACTAAATTCTCGTAAGGGTAAAATGAAGGCATTCTCATCCGAATCATGGACGAGCTTAAGCCCTAGATGGGTAAAGCCATAAACCATCTAAATAGTGGATGAATTAAGGCCCTTACTGCATTAAAGTTCAAACCATGGACGAGGAAATGCATAAGCAAAGGTTAAGTCTTGATCAGGACACCAACCAAAAATTCCAACTTATGGACGAGCGAAAGGTTGGGCTTGTCTTTATAAAACGTGACAACCAGCTAAGTCTAAGGACGAGTAAAGCTGAATTACCATTTCACGTAGAGGAATCATACTTGACGAAAGTCAAGGAATGGAAAAGTATATATTCATGTTAAAAAGGGAAAAATCCCTTCTATGGACGAGTCAAAATTCAAAATTTATCATTGAAATAAAAATTCGTCCATATCATAATAAAAAAGAGTAGCATCCACTTAGTTGTTTAAGGGCGGACGACCAACGTCCAAACACCCTTGCAAAATAAAACTAATTGTTCAAGTAATTCGTCCTAAAACCACGGACGAGCTTAACGTACTTGAATTACATTAAAAAAAGGAGCCCTAAACATTGGACCAAACAAAAAAAAGAAGAGATAAGACAAACATTAAAATATTTTCTAAGCCTAGGGAGCATCCACATTGGGGGCGTCTTGAGAAGGCAGAGTTGTAGCGTCATCCTCAATGTTGACATACTCGAAGCCGGTTTGAAGGAGAGAGCTAGTAGCAGCATTCAGGTTAAGCTTAATGGAGCTAAAGTCCACTTTAGGGAAGTTTTCCATAGCATCCATTCTAAAATCCTCAAAGCCTGTTGCATAATTGGTGTCCAAAAGATCAGTGTACTGCTTGGACGCCTTGAATTCAGCCACTGCATCTTCTTTTGCCTTAGAGAGAAGAATACTCAGCTCGTCATTCTTTTATGTATATGATCAAGACGAGTATCTTTCTCCACTACATCAGCTCTCAAATCCTCAACCAGGTTTTGTAACTCCTTTGTCTTTTTCTTAGCTTTGGCAGCTACCTCAGCACATTTCTTAAATTCGTCATTCACTTCTTGAACTCTCGTCTCTAATAAGACCCTTGTCTTGTCCAATCCTGTAGCCTACCTAGACACTGCTATAAACTTTGACATAGCCTATAAAAAGGAAAAGAACAAATAAATAAATAAACTTTGAAATAGCAAAGACGAGGTAAAGATATAATTACACACCTTAAAAAGATCATGAACACCGGAGTGTTCAAAATCCTTTAGGGACATGTCATAGCAAGTGTTTATATCCTTGTTAGAAACAACGTTCTGAAAAGGTTCCCAAGCCAGATCTTCATTTTCAATAATGTTTGAAGGGACCTTTTGGGAAGGTTGGGACGAAGTAGACACAGTTGTCTTGGGCGGAGGAGTCTTGGGCGGAGGAGTCTTGGACGGAGTGATCTTAACTGAAGTGGACAAATCTACATCAAATACTTGGGTAGGTTGCTGAGATGAAGGAAGATTGGGCTTGACTATTTGGGACGAGTCGTGCTTCGCCTTTTTGCCTCGTTGGTTGGGGAGACTTCCTAAATCCAAGTTCTTGGACAAAGGCTTCCTTTTTTCCCCAATTGATGGACGAGGCTGAAACTGAGTCTCAGGACGACTCCCCTTAACCATAGCATCTTTCCCTTTGTTTCCTTCATTGTTGACATTTCTAAAGCAAATAAGAATAACAATAAGTGACGAGTTGTAGACAAATCAGAAAGGTATAATATAGAATACTTACTTCTTCGCACTGTGATCTCGTGGGCAATAGCCTCATCTGATGGTTTAGGACCGAGTCCCCACTTGGCAAGACGACGTAGATTAACCAAAGAATGAAAATTCCTATCAGCGTGAAGACAAGCCCTATGGACGTGGTCACGGTGAAATTTGCTTAAGGATGGACGTTTAACACTTAAAAACATTGAAATAAGATATAAAAAAAGGGAAGAGAGAAAAATGAAAAAGGGGAGGGACGTACTTTCAGGACGAAGGTTCCCTAAGTCCCCAGAGTAAGGAGCGAAAGGGTCCCTTCCAACGTCTATAGGATTTCCAGACAAAAAACCGGAAATGAAAATAAATTCCGTCTTCCAATTTCTGTCAGACGAAGCCAAGGACCTGATTAATCTACAATCTCTGCCCCTAGCTGTGAATTGGTAGAAGCCAAGGGATTGACTTATTTCAGAGGGCTTATAACAAAAGAGAAACTCGTCCACAGTAAGAGGACGGTCCCTTCCAAATATTTCTTTCCACAAAATTTGCATAGAGATAATTAATCTCCATGCATTAGGATTGAACTGACATACGCCTAAACCTAACTTAACTAACAACTCTTTAGCAAATGCATTTAAAGGGAACCTAAAACCCCCCAAGAAATAAGCCTCATAGATGCCTATTCCAAAACGGAGATTGCAGCACCATTCTCCACGGACAGGTAACCTTGGGTTGAATTCGTTCGGAATCTGGTACCATGTCCTAAGATTGGCAAGCCTTTGCTCAGATGTTTTGGAGTGAATACCTATTGCACAATTATAGACGATCTCCTCTTCGTCCATAGGATTAGACGAGGGAACATTGGACGAGGTACCAGCTTGGGAACCTGAAGCTTTCCTAAGTTGCTCTTGAAAAGCTTCTATAGGAAACCTAGGAACACCAGAGGTATATCCCTCGTCCGTAGAACTCCCCTTACTACTATGACTACTATTACTAGAACCACTGTAATTGGTTGTATCTTGATACTCGTCTATAGCCTTTTCTGTACTATTGCTAGACGAAGAAATAACGGTTTTAGACATTCTGAAGAAAACTTAAAGGAAAACTTAAAGACGAGAAGGAAAGGAATACCTGGCTCTAGACGAAAGAAGAATATGGACGCAGAGAAACCTCTAGACGAAGCTTTAGACGAGGAGTGTTAGGAATGAAAATCTGAGAAATGTAAAGGGTAATGGAGGAATCCTACTATTTATAGGCAGTGCATTCTGACATCTGAAATGACATAAGCGAACCAAAAGTTACCACATGGCATGCCTCTCGAAAAAATCAATCGACGCTGCAAACCACCAATAAAGCTGTGACATGTGACACATTAGCATGTTCATCCATGGGCAACATAGGACTCCACCTTTCCTTGGATGACTCACGGACAAGGGGGCAACTGATGGTGCATTATAAAAATCAACTCCACATTCGTCCGTTGAGGTCGTCCAAAGGGAAGAAGGATAGACAGCAGAATACGATGATATGCTCGTCCCTCTATGAGGTCGTCCATGTGAAGGACGACCTCCCTGCATTCTTTACACTTCTCGTCTTCGCTTAGGACGGACTCCTCTTTTGTCTCTCATAACTGGTAAATCTATTACTGAAAGCGGTTTCCCATGACAGTTATGAAGGACTGGCCAAATAAGGTAACTTCCAAGGCAGTTATGGAAGTTACCTCCAAGTTTTTCGAGTTCCTTAATAATAGGGACAGTTACTAAACAAGTAACTGTCCTAAGGCGTATGTTATATAAAGCGCTTGTCCACGAGAAGGTAGGGGGGATTTTTTTTTTTTTTTTTTTTTTTTTTTTTTTTTTTTTTCTGATTTCAAGAAACATTTCTTTTTATTTGGAATTAAAAACTCACTGACTTTACCATCGGAGGATTCTTGACCAGCCTCCACCGGTATTCTCTGATTTTATTTGCTTTTATAGGACTCAGCCTTCAAGATCATTGACGCTGGGAGATTTTCAGCCTATTGATTCCCAAGGATTCATCAGTATTGTTTTTCTGAACCGGCTGAAAGAGTAATATTTTTTTTTACTAAATTACAAATTACAACTTTGTTGCTTTGATTTGTTTTAAATTTAATCTTTTAATTATTATTATTCTATGGGTAGAAAGAGGAAATTTATTTAATTTAATATAGGGATTAGTACACCCCAGCTAGGTGATTAGTTACAAAAGGGTTAATAGGGTACTCCTTATTAGGAGTACAATATTGCAAAATAGTTCCATATATATATATATATATTTACAATATACAAAATCTGGACATTCACAGTATTCTTCAAGTTTGTTCCTTTGGTTCCTTCCCCTCTTGGCGAGTCCGTATGCTATTCTTTTAGCTTCTCAAAAAACGTGGTGTTGAAGGACGGTCCACTCTCCGACCAAGAGAGCCCTGCCAAAAAAAAAAAAGTGAAGCCAAGTTTGGTGCCATAATACCATACAGTGTTAGCCAATTTATAACAAGAATAGAATCAACATCAAGATTTATAACTTGGGAATATTCTGTTCCCCAAAAAAAAAAAAATGCAAATCATAGGGTATATTTTATTTTTTGCATGTGAGCTGCAAATTGACAAGGAAACACACATACTGATGGGTATTCAAGTTTGTCTAAGAACATCCAAGAAAAAGATTAGTGTGATAGTCATTTGTCTTTTGTCAAGTTCGAGTCTTAACTCTGAAAGTCTGCAACCACTTTGGTGGTTATCCTTAAAATTGTACATCAATAAGCATTTAGCTGGTGCCTTTAGATAGTGTATTTAACCAATAGAATTGGATATAATATGAGTGCTAAATTGAAAACGAGGAACTTCATTTTAATTTCAAATTGTATCAATTATCAAAGATGGTAATGGGGTGAGGCAGGCATGACGGGATGGGGATGGATTAGGGATATCATGTCCCTACCCAATCTCTTCTTCGGGGTAAGAACATAGCATATGGGGAGAGTGGCAAGCTAGAGGTATTTTGTCATTCTTAATGCGGTGATTTCAACATTAATGAAATAGAGATGAAAGATAAAAGGGATGAGCATTCAAGAAAGTGCTAAAAGAGATCAAAGATAAGTATTTTGGGAGATGGTAATAAAAAGAGTACAAACAAAATTATAAGTAAGAACTGTATATAAAGATTATTAGATTATATATATATATATATATATTGAGGAGGGACAAGACAAGTAAAAACTATCATTGCCCCATCACCTCTTCAGGGTAGGAAAAACCTGCTTGAGGTAGAGCCCAATTACATTAGAGTGTGTTAGGATATAACTTTTTGCTAAAAGCCTCTCTCTTCTTTTTTCTTTTTTCTTTTTTTTTTTTTTTTTTTTTTTTTTTGAGAAACTTTTTGTTGAAAGCTTATTTGCTATAATACAGTTAAAGTATAATTGTTCATTTTTTTTAAAAAAAAAGGTCAAAATTTTTAAAATCGTAAAAAAACAAATAAGCTAAAAAGTTTAAACAAAATATGTTATACCAAAACAAAGACACTAATGATAAGACTAAGACAACCAAGATTGTAGATGCCTCGAGTAATGTAAGAAACAACTGCAACCCAGTTCCAATGCCTGCCCCTAAATTTGTAGCTTGGGATTTTATTCACATCTGTTTATTTGTTAATTCTGTGGTCCATAACCGTGCGGGTTGGGCTTTTAGTGTAATACATTTGGGCCCCTATTCCTCTGTCTTATTCTGAATTGGGTTTTCATCTGTAGGTAAATATGGATCGGGCCCCTTGGCCTTTTTTGAGTAATGCATAATCATTCAGGAAAAAAAAAAAAAAAAATGTGGGCTTTGGTATACCTGAATTTACATCATACTAATATTATGCCCGTGATGTAGGCTTAATAGAAAAATAAATATAAATTAAATAGTTTATTTTATTAATAAAATTAAATTACTTATTTAAAAAAATTAAATTAAAAATTTTGAACTTATAAAGAAGATTTTAACTTTTTGATAGTAAGACTACACACAACTAAGGACAAATTTAATACGTTAGGATGATAATTATATGAGAATAAAAATGATTATTTTAAGAAAGACAAAAGGTTAAAATGTAATAACTAATCATATAATGAATATATGACAATTTTGGTTAAAGAAAAAAAATATTTAAAAAATTAGAAGTAGAGTTAATAGCGAAAAAAATAATTTTAAAAATTATTTACATGGGAATTGAATGTTTGTCCTTAAGTGTGAGAATTATATCTAATTGAAAAAAGAGTCTTAAAAAATAATTGTCTATTAATCTTGACCTTTCTTTTATGGTCAAATGTCTAGAAAAGCACCCTCATTTATTTACCATATCAAATTAATAAACATATATAAAGAAAAAAACAAATATGTAATCAAAGATTTTATAAAAAAATTCAATTTTGTTCAAGGGAAAAAAAAAGAAAAACATGAATCATATAAAACAAAAAAAATTAATTTGATTTCTGTTATTTTCTCAACAATTAAAGAAAAATTTCAAATGAACTCTATTAGGACATAGGATGCAAAACCCCACCCCCCCCCTTCCCCCCAAAAAAAAAAAAAAAAAAAAAATCAAATTCTTACTTATTTTTTTATCACTCCATTTTCTACTAAAAATTTTAGGATTTTAAATGTGGCTAATAAATCACACTAATGATATAATAATAATTTACCTTTTTTTTTTCGAGAGGGTAATTGGAAGTTTAGAACAAAAGCTTTGCATCCTGCATCTCTGGCTTAGCTGCTCATCCTGTAGGCACTTAGCTCGAGACTTTTAAAGCGAGTATTGGTTCTATTTATCTTTCCTGGCTATGACTTTCTTCGTTTTTTTCTTGTCTCCTTTTGAATGAGACGTGTGTATATATATATGTGTGTGTGTGTGTCAACTTCTTATTTCTTCAATTTTAAAGGAGGCAATAGTTAGGTGTATTGAATGATGTGATCTTCAAGTTTGTAGGTCCAAAGTGTGCTAGACCCAGATTTTATCAGGTATTACCTTAATTTTTGACATCTAAAATAACCAACCAAAAAAATGAGTTTGACAACAACATACATAACATTTATAAAATGAAAAGGAAAATAAGCAGGATAGAAACTAACTTGGGATTCATGCTGGAAGTCAAAAGAGGCTTTGGCCTAAGATTTATTCCCTGTACAATAAATCTCCTCCTGGCTTATGTTAAACAGAATAGCATCATAAACACATAAGGTCTTGTTGTCTCTTGTTGCATGATTGCATCCTGTGAAGTTGTTTATCAAAGATGGGCTAGCTAAGCTCCCAGTAGTTCATGCTCTTCTTCATCCTATCATGATTGCATGAGTTTGTAAGCATATATATACATCACCCAAGAGTTTATTCCGTGTATCCAATTTTTTTATTTTTTATTAGCTGATATATATAGTAGATAAATATACATTATAGATTACCCATTTATGCTAATTAATATTATACAATAACTCATTCACAATGAAGATTATTTTTATCTCAATAATTAAATAGATATAACTCTCCAACTCATGCACATGTCTAACTCTTCCTAACTATGCATGTTGGTTTATTTATTTATTTATTTTTTAACTTAAAAATTTGGTGAGATAGCATTAGTTGGCTAGATAATCAAAAGTCCTTTCAATAACACGGCTAAGTCTCATCAATGAAAAAGTGATAAAGCAATAGTTGATAAAAACAAATAAGAAGTTGTTTTTATCTAAAAATTGTTGTTATTTTTATCTAAAAATTAGTGATAAAACAATATAGTTGATAAGAACAAATAAGAATTTGTTTTATCTATAAATTTGATGCAATTTGGTGTAGCCACTTAGCACAATCATGGTTTCTAAGCTCAACTTTTATTATATAGTATATGATATGATATAATTTAGGAAGTGGTAATATTTGGGTTTAATGTAGCGTTTGTGTTACTGCCAAAAGAACTCTCCTGTTGGGGGCATTCTTAATGTGTTATTTTCCACTGAAGAAGAAGGAGAGTTTCATAGTACAGCCAAGTGTCTTCTTTTTTATCAATGGTGTTGGTGTTAACTGTTAACTACGTCACATGTGGAATGGCAGAAGGCCATGATGGTAGAAATTGCAAGCAGTAATGTTAGTGTTAGGATCAATATGAGTTTGGGATTGGGAGCCATGGAAAAAGCAATTTACTTTTTTGCTTGAAAAAATTTTATGTTACATCTTTTCTCTTTTACTTTGCCTTATATGTTAATTTCCCTATTTATTATTATTATTATTATTATTATTATTTTGTAGCTCAACTATTAAAACTAGTGAAAAATGAAGACTCCCCAACCTTGATTTTCCTCATGAATTAGATTAGACAATGAGTTACAAAACTATTAAGGTTGGGTCATATATACTCATATGTATTAATCCTGACAAGTTACAATATACGATTGAATTGAATACTGTCATAGCAAGTCTAGATTTGAAGTCTCTAGAACAAGATACTAACCATTTTGAAGAAATTACAAGTGCAATGCCCACAATGTCTCTCTCTCTCTCTCTCTCTTTCTGGATTCTGTGTCTTGGTATGATACTATTTTTCAAATAATGGCATATTGTTTAGCTTGTAGTGGCACGAAACCAACTCTGAAGTTGTAAGGGGATGCTTTTTTCATGAACTTGCGCTTGATTGGACCTGCGAATATGATGCCATTATCTTTAGTTGATTGATAAAATATGCTTTCATGGGCTTTTTGGATGAGGAAAATTGATGAATTGGAGAAAAACTCGGCCTTCAATTGTATGCGAGACTCCCATATTGTTGGGGGAAAAATCCTAATCCCCTCAATATCTATGTGTGAATTAAAATATATAATTACCAAGTAATAGCAATATTATGAAAACAAAAATTTCAGCAAGCACCAAATAAACACAATTACACAAAAACATCAAATCTTACGTGAAAAACCCTCTGGTATAAAAGGGAAAACCATGGGGCAGTTCTGAAAAATATTTGCTATGAAATAAAGATTACAACTATCAAGTTTATGCTAAACTTGAGTTCACAATAAATTGGATATACAACAAATAAATCTCAAAGAGTAAATACAATCTCACCACAAAGCCAGTAGCAAAATCTTTCTTTGAATACTACAATTCTCCATGGTTGTAGCACTCAAAAACTCCATGAGAACTCCACCAATTTATCTTCTTTGTGTGTAACTTGAGAAAAAAAAAAGTCTCATTTTTTTTTTTTCACTCTCTCACACTCTCACTGTGTTTCTCTCTATCTCTTCGGACTGCACCTCTCAAGCTGAAGATCTCTCTTTTCTGTGTTTCTTGCTCACTTTGGAACTCACACAAAATGGCAAAAAATAGCTCTCTGTTTGCTTCAACTCTCCACAAGGCCGAATGACCCTTGCCTTTTGCTTCACCCAATTTTCTTTCTTCTTTCAACATGTTAGACACGCCTGAGTCAAGTCTCACTAAGAGGCATGGCTGACTTGAAGACTTTTGGAAACAAGCTCATAAGTGAGCTTTGACAAGGCATGTGGGCTGGACCCACACGATGCTTTGCACCCAACAATCTCCCCCTCTAGCCCAGTACGGAGGAGATCTTCAACCTAAGTCTTCAATCAGAATTCATGCCAGCCAACCCGGCACAAAGCTTTAGCTTCTCTCTTGACACAACATTGGTCAACATATCAGCTAGATTTTCATCTGTATGAATCTTCTCTAATTCAAATGGCTGTTGTTCAACAACTAGTCTCAACCAATGGTATCTTACCTCAATGTGCTTTGAGTGTAAATGGTACATAGAATTCTTGCTCAAGTCTATAGCACTTTGACTATCACAATTAACTACATACTCATCTTGCTTCAAACCCAATTCTTGGAGAAACAGTTTCAACCAAAGCATCTTTTTATCTGCTTTATTAAATGCAATATACTCAGCTTCAGTTGTAGATAAGGCAACACACTTCTGCAATCTTGACTGCCATGATATAGCTCCCCTGCAAAAGTAAATAAATAACCCGATGTAGATTTCCTACCATTAAGGTCACCTGCCAAATCTGCATCTATATAACCCTCCAAAACTGGTCTAGAATCACCAAAAGTCAAGCACAATTTAGAGCTACCTCTCAAATATCTAAAGATCCTCTTCACTGCTTCCCAATGATCTTTGCCAGGATTTACCGTGAACCTACTGACAACACCAACTGCATGAGCAATATCTGGTCGTGTGCAAACCATAGCATACATCAAACTCCCAACTGCTGAGGAATAAATAGTTGATGCTATGTCTTTTTTCTCTTTCTTGGATGAAGAACAAGATTTCTTTCTTAACTTGAAATGAGAACCAAGAGGTGTGCTGACTGGCTTGACATGCTTCATATTGAACCTTTCAAAGACCCGCTTAATATATTTCTCTTGTGATAATCATAACTTCTTAGCTTTCTTGTCACGTAGAATTTGTATACCAAAAATTTGTCTTGTTGGATCCAAGTCTTTCATATCAAATGACTTGAACAAGTCATTCTTCAAATTTCCAATCATACCTGCATCTTGTCCTATTATCAATATATTATCTACATATAGCAAAAGAATAAAAAATTTACCATTGGGAAATTTTCTGACATACACACAATGATCTGCATTTGTCCTCGTGTACTTGTGACCCATCATGAATGAGTCAAACTTCTTGTACCACTGTTTTGGAGCTTGCTTCAAGCCATACAAACTCTTCTTTAACTTGCAAACCATATATTCTTTCCCTTTTACTTTGAATCCCTCTAGCTGATCCATGTAGATTTATTCTTTCAAATCACCATGAAGAAAAGCAATCTTCACATCAAATTGCTCAAGCTCAAGATCCAAGCTAGCTATTAATCCCAGAACTACCCGAATGGAACTCATCTTGACTACTAGAGAGAATATCTCATCAAAGTCAATCCCTTGTTTTTGATTTAAACCCTTTACCACCAATCGAGCTTTATACTTCACTAACTTGTTACCATCTTTTTTTAGCTTGAACACCCATTTGTTTTTCAATACCTTCTTGCCTTTAGAAAGTTCCACCAAGTCATAAGTTTTATTCTTGTTCAAAGAATTCATCTCTTCATGCATAGCCTTCAACCAGCTTTACTTATCCTTATGAGATTGTACTTCCTGAAAAATTTTTAGCTCCCCCTCTTTAGTAATCATAGTATACTCAGAAGTAGGGTCGATGAATGACGCTTTTTAGTAGACCTTCTCACTTGAGGTTCTACCATCTCTAGTGGAGGAGGCTGCTCCCCCTGCTCAACACCATTTGTATCTGTCACATCATTACCATTAACACCTGCTGGCTCATCAGCATCAAATTTAGTTGGTTCATCACCATAATTATCATCTTGTACCTCTTCCCTATTTGTGCCATTATCTAAGGAAGAAGAGGTAGGTGTCAGATCAGGAACACCTTCAACTGTAGCTTTAGGCTTCTTAGTTTTCTTAAAGTCTGCCAAGTTTTCATTCTCATAAAAAACTACATCTCGACTTCTGATCATTTTCTTTTCCTTAGGATCCCATAACTTGTAGCCAAATTCTGCATCTCCATATCCAACAAATATACAAGGAGTGGATTTGCTGTCAAGTTTCGATCTTTGTTCCTTTGGCACATGTACAAATGCCTTGTACACAAATACCTTCAAGTGAGAGTAAGAAACATATTTTCCTGTCCATACTCTTTCTGGAATATCAAAACCCTAAGGAGCTGATAGAGATCTATTAATTAGGTAGCATGCAGTCATAATAGCTTCATCTCAGAATGACTTAGGCAGATTACCCATTCTCAACATACATCTGATATTCTTAACAATAGTGCGGTTCATCTTTTCTACCACACCATTTTGTTGTGGGGTACTAGGAACTATCTTCTCATGTCTAATGCCTTTCTTAGAGCAATAACTCTTGAATTCATTAGATGTGTATTCACCTCCGTTATCACTACGAAGACATTTCAAAGGCTTTCATTTCTCTCTTTTCACCATGGCATGAACTTTCTTGAAGTGCTAAAATACCTAGTCTTTTGTTTTCAAAACATAAACCCACATAAGCTGAAGCTCTATGTTGTTTACCAAATAAACAAAAGTTACAAGGATTTAGTGACGTACCTTTGGCAAAGGGAATGGGAGACTTCTTTGCCAAAATATGCAACCCTTTTTCACTTATATGAGCCAGCTGCCTATGCCACAAGTTAGGTGAAGAATCCTCCTGAGCTGCACTAACAACATCCTTGCACAACTTTACTTGTGTCTTGTAAAGCATACAACAAATTTTCCCTCTAGCAAACACCAATGATCCTTTGCTAAGCCTCTATTTTCCATCACGGAAATAATTGCCATAACCTTCTTTATCAAGAACATGAGTGGAAATCAAATTTAGGTGAATATATGAAACATGTCTCACATCCTTCAATATCAAAGTGTATCCTGTGTTAGCCCTAACACAAATATCACCATTTCCCACAATGTCCGCATAACTATCATTGCCCATCTTCACTCTCCCAAAGTTTCCCGCTTTGTATGAAGTGAATAACTCCTTTCTTGGAGTGACATGGCAAAAAGCAGTTGAATCAATCACCCATTCAACATAAGGAATTGAAACTGTACAACAATCATCTTGTCCTATGGCTAGGACCTCATCTTCCAACACTATAACAGCAGCAGTGTTTTCATCATCCATTTTTTTCTAATTTTTATCCTCTTTCTGTTTGTGCTTCCAAGCCTTGCAGTTCCTTTTTATGTGACCTTCTTTATCACAGTAAAAGCACTTGAATTTTCCTTTTGATTTTAACTGACTTCTAGATTTACCTCGCTTTTTAGAACTTCTACTCTTACTTCTCCCCTTGTTCTCTATGACAAGAGCCTGTGCAATATCCTTTCCCATATCCTTTCTTCTAGTTTCTTCATTAAGCAAACTATCTTTAACCATGGCAAGTTGTAACACACTATTTGGAGTAGAATTACTAAGTGACACTACCAAAGTCTCCCAACTATTAGGTAATGAACTCAGAAGCAATAAAGCTTGCAACTCATCATCTATTACTAGCTTCATTGTAACTATCTGATTAACCAAGTCTTGGAACTCACTAAGATGCTCGACAATGGACTTACCTTCTTTAAGCTTTAAATTCACAAGCTTTCTAGCAATAAAAGCTTTATTTTAAGCTATCTTTCTTTCATAAAGACTCCTTAATTTTTCCCAAAGAGCCTTTGCATTTGTTTCCTAAGACACATTGTGAAAAACACTGATATCGATGCATTGTCTAATACACTTGATAGTTTTTCTATTTAATTTCTCCCAGTCTCTATCTGACATATCACTAGGCTTGGCACTATCGCCCTCAATAGGGTCATGTAAATCCTTGCAATAAAGGACATCCTCTATCATCGGCTTCCGTATTGAATAATTTGATGCCAAGAGTTTAACCATAGTATTCATACCCATATTCTCCATTTAATCCAACACAAGATAGTCAAACCCAAGCAACCAATAGCTCTGATACCACTTGTTGGAGAAAAATCCTAATTCCCTCAATATCTATGTGTGACTTAAAATATATAACTACTAACACTAAGCAATAGCAATATTATGGAAAAAAAATTTCAGCAAGCATCACATAAACACAACCACACAAGAACACCAAATCTTATGTGGAAAACCCTCCGGTATAGAGGGAAAAACCACGAGGCAGCTCTAAAAAATATCCACTATGACATAGAGATTACAACTATCAAGTTTATGCTAAACTTGAGTCCACAATAAATTGGACATACAACAAATAAATCTCAAGGAGTAAATACAATCTCACCACAAAGCCAGTAGCAAAATCTTCCTCTGAATACTCCAACTCTCCATGGTTGTAGCATTCAAAAACTCCATGAGAACTCCACCAATTTATTTTCCTTGTGTATAACTTGAGCAAAAAAAAATGTCTCATTTTTCTTTTTCACATTCTCACACTCTCACTATGTTTCTCTCTATCTCTTCGGATTGCACATCTTAAGCTGAAGCTCTCTCTTTTCTGTATTTCTTGCTCACTCTGGAGCTCGCACAAAATGGCCAAAAATGGCTCTCTGCTTGCTTCAACTCTCCACAAGGCCGAATGACCCTTGCTTTTTGCTTCACCCAATTTTCTTTCTTCCTTCAGCATGTTAGACACGCCTGAGTCAAGTCTCATTAAGAGGTATGACTGACTTGACGACTTTTGGAAGCAAGCTCATAAATAAGCTTGACAAGGCATGTGGGCTGGACCCACATGATGCTTTGCACCCAACACATATTTTCTTTAATTGAGTTAAACCCTCCTTTTTCTTTGATTGAGTCACATTTGGTAAGTATATTTACTTTCTCATTGGTCTCTCTCCCTCACCAGCTCTCGAACCCAAGTCTTGGTACTTGTTATAAGTATTCAAGCCATTGAGATACTACAAGAGCCGGTTTTAAATGTATATTTCTATTTCTATTTCTATTACCTATATAAAAAACGCGAATGAGCCTGTGAACAGTGTTTTTGTCGAGCAACTTGCTTGCTCTTTGTTTATTGTTTGTTTAACAATTGCAATAATCTTTTTACCCTTAAAATACAAGTAGGCTGAATGCATTTGAGGGTTTGTTTTGTCTTTTTCATGGCCCTATGAATAGTGCTTTGTCCAGCACCTTTTTTTTTTTTTTTTTTAATGGAAACGGGGTCTTATTTATAATAAAAAGGTTTAAACATTAACATTAGTGAGCCGTTGAGCGCCTTCTTGCTCTTTGTTAATTGTTTGTTTAATAATTGCAATAACCTTTTTACCCTTAATCTATAAGTAGACTGAATGCATTTGAGGGTTTGTTTTGTCTTTTGCCCCTATTTTATTTGATCTTATCTCTTTATTAGTTTTTTTGGTCAACCAACTACTCTGTTGATGGAGAAATTATAGGATCCTCTGGTAAACCACGTCACTTGTCCACCATTCTACTAAAAAAATTCTACTTGTTTAAAATTGCTGAGTCAGTAATTAATTTCTGTTTAAAAAAATTTTCTAACTAACAATTTTAAACAAAGTGGAAGTTTTTTAGTGAAATGGTGGACCACATCACTTATCTACCATGTGGATCTTATAATTTTTCCTGTTGATGGACACGAACACAAGACATGCGTTTGAGGAGAAGAAGAACGCTGGAGAGGACAGAGACCAACTATGCGTAAATCATAAAACAAACAAGAGAAAGAAACAATTTATAATTTGAATAGTTAGAGTTATCTTTGTTGATAAAGACAAACACATGATCCAAGGGATTGAGATAAGGTTAGAGATAAGAAACAAGAAAGAAAAAAAAAAAAAAAAAAAAAAAATCAGCCATGAGCAAATTGATAGAGAAAGAGAAGGAAGAAGGAAAAGAAGAAGCCGGAGAGAAAGGTGCGTGATTCTTACCCATGTAAATGCATTTCATAAACTCTAAGGGTTACTCTGCGTGTACAATTTACAATTCCCTGAAGAACATTACTCTTGTAACCAAAGATTAGAAAGTGAAAGTTTGTGTTGCGGAAAAAACAATGGCGCATACATCGGTGCAAAGTCCCAGCAAGTATCAAAGGCTTATATTGGTTGATAATGTGGTAAAAAAAAAAAAATTAATAACATTATACGTTGTCCAGGTTATATAGGGTTGTTAAATAATATTAAATTCCAATTTGCAACTTTCAAAGTGCGAGTATTTTAGACTAATCCCGACCAAATGTTTATGTAGGCAAGAAAAGTGTGTAGGCAGGAAAAGTGTATCACAAATCCTGAGCAAAGTGCAAATGTTGGTCAGGAGGCCAGAGATAATCTCAATGGCACATAATGGGTGAGGGTATTTCAGCTTCTTCCTCCCCACAACCCCTTATTGCCACTCTGTAAAATTTATTGTTATTTTAACAATTCTTTTTGTTTCAGAATTTAGCAAGTTGTGTTGGTCCTAGACCTCATTGATGAAGTAGCAGGGTCCCTTGTTAGCTTTAGTGTTCTACTCTTATGGTTGATATGCATATGCAGAAGGATTTGGTCCATCTGGACTGCAAGACAACCTGCTGTTGTTGGCAATGGCCACAAGAACAAAGTCCCACTTGCTATATTAGCTATGGCTAGAACGATATCCCACTAGCTGATGCTGCCAATGGCCCAAACGATGTAATTATGAACGAGGATCTAAACATCTAAGCTCACCGGGTTCGAGATAACCTATCCTGTATGAATACATCTAATACCACTTTCACCACTTGCACCGTTCATAATATGTAGGGTTCAGTCTTCTGATTATCTTTATTATGTTTGTAACAAGTAAACCAAATGTTTTTCTTTTTTTTCCCCTCTCCTTATTGCTATCGAAAAATACATGAGCTTTCTTTGTAGTTAGCTTTATTTTCGATTACATTGGATCATTGATTTTTAGTTTATGAGATTTGATTTATAGCTGAGAAATTTATATTCTTATAGAACAAAGAAAAGTTTGAAATTTTGCAACTTATTTGGAGCTTAAATATTGAATCGTGAGAATAAATTATTATTATTATTTTGTAGTTTGTTCTTGAAAAGTTGAGCTGATTTAAAATATTGAATACGAATATTACTAAAGAGCTCAACGCCAAGCACACCAATGTTCAATTCTTTTTAGAGTGTGATAGTGATGGAGACGGGTGAGGTATTGGACCTATTGGTGGCTATGTTGAAGGTAATCATAGATTTGGTAATAGATCATAATATTTTGAAACATTTAATGGTATAATTTCTAACAATTCAATAATCAAATAATTACAAATAAATTCTAATTCTAACCTTAATTATAGTTTTTTAATTGCAATCTTTTTACTGTTTAGCACGTTCCTTGCACATGCAGCCCATACTGGTAATTGAAATGTAAGAATGGGTCTTGTTTGTCACTAGTGAACCAATCAAAAGTAAAAGAATTCGTCCTTTTAGGCTTATACTTCGTTAAGAGGACGGAAGTTGAGTCAGATGTATATTAAATTCTTCTAAGTACAAGAGCATGTTTTTTTACTTTGTTATAGGGACAAAAAAAAAAAAAAAAAAAAAAATCCAACTAGGAAAAGCCTTTATTGTTCAAATTTCACATAACTGAAGCTAATACAATTGTAGACAGCAACAAATTTTCTTTTCGATAATTCGTTAGTTGGGGGAGGGAGTATTCAAACCATGATTGTTTTTGTTAGAGACACCAAAAAGTACCGGTTGAGTTACAAGTCTTTTAGCCAAAGAAAAGATTTTTTATAATTTGCTCTTAGCTAAAAAAGATTATTATTATATATATATATATATATATATTTTACAATTTGAATTATTTGAAAAGTCATACTCAATTGAACAAAGTTCCTTTCTCTCTTTCTTTTAATTGACCTTAGATTTGTGTATTTTGTTGTCAGTTTAAATTAATTGATTGGTTATGAAAAGCATTTGTGTTGGGTTTGGTATTTTTCTCTTGAAAAGTTGGAGAAGTGAGAAACCCCTATGCATTGAAAAGGAGACAACAGACAACTGAAACCTTAGTTAAATATGTTACTAAATGAAAATTATGAACAAATTTTTAAGTTTGAGCAACAATTAATGATTATCTAGTATTTGCTTATAATTAGATGATGCAACAAGATACCCTAATTGCATGGACTAGTCAGCATTAGAATTTAGATGGGTTTTTGAACCCAACAATTTTGCCAATTTAAAATATAAAAAGCTCCAAATTTTGTCAAATAGACATCGCATCCAAATACTTGGTTTAATAGTGTTCAAGGTTTTAATTTGGAGCTAACATTCCTATAATTTGGTAAAATAAAAAAGAAAAAGGGTGAAAATTTTATATTATTGTTAAGTGATGAGAGTATGAGACACTGTTCTTTTCAAAATTCAAGCAGATCTGCCTCCTTCACGGACTAGTAACAACAAGCCAGCTGCACCACATATATGATAACTCTGAGAAGGAATTTATTTTTGGGTGATTCTACAGATAAGTTTGACGGGACGCTTTTTTTGCTTCTTTGCCTTTCTTTGGTGAAGTTTAGAGAAAGAACCAAATCTCACGAAGCACATAATATTGCTATGTCGGCTATATTCTGTGTGTCCAATGACACTGACACGTTGAGATAATGATACATGTTCACTCTGATCAGGTCCAGTGTTCTAGATGCATTGAACTTAAACTAAGTCATTTTTGTTGTGTATCATTTTCATTACACAAACACATCTAATTTGTTCAACAGGTTGATAGAATTTGGTTTGGAGTATTCCGAAATGCTTTAGAATACAATATTTTTTTTATAGAATTCTGCGCGAGAAGCTCTACCATGCTTTAGAATACAAGAGTTTGATAGAATTTGTTTTTTTTATTCCTCTATGATAGCCGCCCATGTGGGGTGTCAGCCAACCAATAATACATATATATATATATATATATATTTTTTTTTTTGATAATATACATCTTCTTTATGTTACAGCCACATGTGAATTATCTTCTTGGGTGGATTTTTCATAGCCAAGTCTCTCTTGGATTAAGTAAGGAGAATTACAGATTATTTTTTGTACAATTTTATTTTTATTTTTTTATTAGGAGTTTTGGTAGTAGATTTATGACATGGCATAATCTTGACTATTTATTATAAACGAAATGTCAATATTAATTTTTTTTTAACCAATTTGCCATTAGTGGGTTGGAAAAATTCCAAATCACCACCAACCCACCAAATTATAAAAATGATAGGTCGGTTGAAAGTTTGAGCAATTTCAACTCGGCGAATTGGGCTGGTTAGGCTTTGTTGTGTGTTGTATACTAAACTTTAAAATTTATTTTATCATTTATGAATAAATTTAAAAATTATTTCCTCTAAATCCTATAAACTATTGAAGGACTTGCAACAAAAATATAAACCATTAAAGGAAATAAATCATAAAAATTGTCCACTTTTTCATACATTAAAGTACATACATCTTATTGTATGAGTATTTTCTAACATTTTCTCTATAATGAAAAAAAGGCTTTAAAGCATATCTATGTATGCTTACGAATATGTAGGACAAGTATAACATTTTGAAGTACTTAATCAAAAATAAATATCAGATCCATAAATATGTAGGACAAGTATAACATTTTGAAGTGCTTACGAATTGGCCACCTAACTTGACTCTCCACTTTAATAGTTGAATGACTTGAATGTATTTGAAAATAAATTTCAGATCCATGCGGGGTGGTGTGGAACGGAGTGGGTCACTCGGGTTGAATGGATTGTTTGCCTAATTTTTAGGAAAGATGGAGCTAAAAAGCCTAAATAAGTGTGAGTAGGTTTGGGCTATAAAATCACATGCATAACTCAACTTGATCACCAAAAACAAAAAGAAATGGAAAACGGGACAAAGCAGATATGGGGGTTTAGGGGTAACGAAGAGCTGAAGATTGCATCTGAGATTACTGTTCGAGGCTTTCTCAACGTGTTAATGTTTCATGTCAACAAAGATGATGATAGACCAACGGTTCCTCTTGGCCATGGAGATCCCTCTGCATTTCCATCCTTTCGGACCACTGGCATTGCCGAAGATGCCATTGTTGATGCCCTTCGAACAGCTAACTACAATTGTTATGCACCAACTGTTGGCGTTCTTCCAGCGAGAAGGTACGTAACTCTATAAATGTGATATCGATTATTTCTTTTATATAAAATTGTTCTCTTCCATGGATTTGCTGATTCAAATTCTTTTTAATTTTATGTTCCTTCAAAGTTGTAATTATCCATTTTTTTTTTTTCTGGGTAATTAACTATCATGCATCTCCTCCATGCTTATGAAATTGAAAGTGTTATTAGCCCAAAATCTGTTGGCATCATCACATATTCACGTTATTATTATTTTTTTTATGGTCCGTTTAGATTGAAGGAGAGTAGAGTAGAGTAGAATAGATTTAACACAAAATTAGTTTATTTTTAACCAATTCTCCTATACTCCCCTCCACTCCCTCTTCATCCAAACAAACCATTAATGTTTTGATAAGAAGATTCAGGAAGTTAGTTATGACTTCAAAATATTGTCATAATCTAATTAGATAATCATTATTCCTTAAAAATAGAAAAATATGGTTAAAATTGTAATTTTAACAAAATTCAAAAACAAAAAACTAACTTAGAAACTGAAATAAGCACTCTCTATATAAATATATCGCACATATATTTGATACATTTTTCCCTAAAAATTAGAGCTCACTAAATCTAGCAGTTTACTCATTTTCAAAATCTTAAATTTTGTGTAACCTCTTTAACAATAGAAAAATTCAAATTGAAAAATTATGATATTAAACTCTGAAAAAAAAGAGAGAAGAGAGTCATATCGCACGTGCAGAATACGTGTGATGAGGCTAGTATTTTATATATAATTGTACTATTTCTAAAAGCAAATGAAATAATTTAAGTAGTCCTAGATTATTGCTCTGGACTATTACAAAGGGTGTGGGCTTAATAGTGTGACCCACCCCTTGGAGCAGTACTCCGAACTACCTAAGTATTTCCCTATAGATAAAATGGTGAAAATTCGTAAAAGTAGATTTGCATGTTTAAGGTAGACTGATAGAGAACTTTCGCAATGTCTCTAAATTTTCACTTTAATTCATTAAATACAATGCCTCTATAACTTTTTTTTTTTTTAATACGGCCTCTATAACTTTTTGGGTGAAATGATAACCCTTATAACACGTGTACTAACTTTATTATATATTGGTAACTTATGCTAGATCACGTGGGGACCCCTCCCTTCTCTCTCTAGCTTTTTTGTTTTTTTTTTTTTGTTTGTTTACTTTGGACAAACAATAGTAGGGTTTCACGTCATAATAATTTTTTCAAATCTATTGGTGGTATAAGTCCCGTTAAACATAATAATTTTATGATTTCTAACATTTCTTTCTCAAGTTAAGATTGTTATAGTGTCATATAAGAAAGTATTTACATTAAATATATGTGATAGTACTTTATGTTACGTCATGTGGTATAACCTCGGTTCCTCTTTTTTTAATCACCTTGAACAGTTAATAGCAGGGTTACATGTGATATTCGCTCATAACTCTAGTGATGTCGAATATTAACACCATAGTTCTCTAGTATTTTTATTTTTTCAAATTAGACTGTGACATAGGGGTCACATTAGGCAGCACTATCTTAAATTTGACTACAATTCCTCCATGTTACATGGCGAATGATGTTTCTTTCTTCTTATTATTTATTTATTTAATCTTCACGTTTGTCATTTTGGATAGTCCACCTGTACTGATGGTAACTTTGTCGCCTGGAAATTCACGTCACATAAAAGTAGTAATTCAAGGATGGATATCATAGTATCATTACCCCAATAAATTATAGATATAATAGAGTAACCTTTATTTTCTTCATATATATATATATATATATATACATGGTATTCCCTACTCTAAAAAAGGCAAATTAATACGGTTATTTTTGGACAAAGTTAGAAAGAGGAATGCTGTCTATCTGTGGCTGCCAATGCAAAGAATCATATATATACATAAAATGGTGTAAAAAAAAAGTGCTCATTAGTTTATGGCTTACCATTCAGATTAGTCTGATTTAATTAATTAGATGCTTAAACTCCAAAAGGTCTGTAGCGGATTATCTCTCTCGGGACCTCCCATACAAGTTGACACCAGATGATGTTTATCTTACAATTGGATGCACACAAGCAATTGAAGTCATATTAACTGTCCTTGCTCGCCCGGGTGCCAACATTTTGCTTCCAAGGCCAGGCTACCCATACTATGAAGCTCGCGCTGCCTGTAGCCGACTTGAAGTTCGCCATTTTGATCTTCTTCCTGAAAAGGGTTGGGAGGTTAATCTTGAAGCTGTTGAAGCTCTTGCAGATCAGAACACTGTTGCCATGGTGATCATCAACCCTGGAAATCCTTGTGGCAATGTCTACTCACACCAACATTTGGAGAAAGTGAGTTCAACTACTTCTTTCATGTTAAAAGCTACAAGCTTGTACTAATCTTACACGAGTTTGAGGATTAGATCCTTTCTAGAATTAATATTTACTCACATAATATATCAGTATCTTACATATTATTATTATTAGTTGATTAATACTATTGTTTTTATCAATTTCCTGATCAGTATTAGTGGAAGTTGGTTTGTTGAATTTTAGATTGCAGAGACAGCAAGAAAGCTTGGGATTCTGGTGATTACAGATGAGGTTTATAACCATCTCACTTTTGGAAGTAATCCCTTTGTCCCTATGGGGATCTTTGGATCAATTGCACCTGTTATTACACTAGGGTCTATTTCAAAGAGATGGATTGTACCTGGTTGGCGTTGTGGTTGGCTTGTTACAAATGATCCAAATGGCATCCTTCAAAAAACTGGGGTATGTGAACATCCTTACAAAATGTGGATATATAACACATGAAATTAATCAAATTATGGACATTGTGTGTATGAAGTATATATTAATAAGTGTGTAAGAACATTTTTCCAATGTTTTAAACACTACGGATCTCCTTATATAGAACTTGTTCGTGCAATACATATGCAATGACATTAACGGGTCTGCAACCTATATACACAACATCTTTGTTCTTATTTTAACGGATAGCATTATTGTTTACATGGAGTTTTTGTCATTTTTTCTTCCTCAGATTGTTGACAGCATTAAGGGCTGCCTTGATGTCTCTTCTGATCCTGCAACCTTCATTCAGGTTTGTAATATAAGATGCTACTAGTGAAGAGCATACTGGAGTGACTACTAGCTATATATTTTCATCCTTTCAAGCACTACTAGAGTTTATAACAGCCCACCTGAAAAAATCAAATGCATGATCTACAACAATATTATGTAACAGTTACAGTAGCATCGTTTGTAAGGGAAAATTTTCAATTTTTAGCTGCTACCCTTTTTAATATGTAACTTGGAATTTCCTAGCCTATATATGTGATCTCATTTAGTTGAGAGTTTTCTTACTAAAAGCACATTCCCACAGTAATGTTTTAAAAATTTATTTATTCAATGTTTTCACTTTTTTTTTGCAAAATTTTCGTCATAAAAGAAATTTCAATGGAATCATCTACTTCAATTTGCATAATTATTCAGCCACCCAGCTGCTTCTAAATTTTATTTGTAGACATTGAGCCTACTAATGATACATATCATATGTATTCTTTACCTTTTTCTCGTACAATTATAATTAATTTGATTTATGTTTCAGGGGGCAATTCCTCAAATCTTAGAAAATACAAAGGAGGATTTCTTCTCAAAAATCATCTACATAATAAGGGAAGCTGCAAATTTGTGTTATGAGAGAATCAAGGAAATCCCTTGCATTACTTGCCCATATAAACCTGAAGGTTCCATGTATACAATGGTAAGGGAATCACATATTTAGCATATTTTGTGCCCCTTCGTTAAAAATCAAATCCATGTACTTTTTGTTACCAACTTTCAATTTTAGGTCAAGCTCAACCTGTGCGTACTGGAAGACATCGGTGATGATATGGAGTTCTGCCTCAAGCTGGCAAAAGAGGAATCAGTCATCGTTCTACCGGGTAAGACACAAATAGTCTAAGAGTCTTCAGTTGGTAAATCAAATTCATCACGGTTTATAAATGCCAAGACACTTTCAATGCTTTATAGACGCATCTTAAGTGGAGGGAATAAGGTTCGAATCCTATACATCTCCATTGGAAACATTGTCAATTAACCTAAAGGTCATTGTCTTATACTTGCTTTCAATCTTTCTTTATCTATGCATTTCAGCTTCTCAACGAGTATGACTTCAAGTATGTATATATATATATATATATATTTATGCACATTACAAGTATGTTTTATGTTTATATAGATCTCAAAGGGATAGAGCCTTTGTTTAAGCTCTCTTTTTTTGGGGGGAGGGAAATATTGGGCTTTGTTGCACTAAAATGGTGTTAGCTGAGTGACACAACATTTGACATTTACAATACGTATTATCTCAGGGATGGCTATGGGGATGAAGAACTGGTTGCGCATAACTATCGCCATTGAGCTTTCCACTCTTGAAGATGGCCTTGCAAGGATAAAAGCCTTCTGCCAAAGGCATGCCAAGAACAATAAGATTTAGTGCTGGTGGCGATCAAATTCTATGTATTTGCAAAGACTAACAGTCTCCTTTCAAATCACATGCAAAAAGTGAGACTGAAACAATTAATTGGTATTTTATATTCTACAAGAGAAAATAAAGTGAAGAAGAGAAGGAAAAAACTAATTGTTTTTTCCCATTATTGCAACTAGTATGTAATTTGTGCTTATGCACGAGAATGATGAATTGTAATTGTACTATTGACGTTAGTTTGAGTTATTAAACATATATGACATAGTTCGACTGGAACATTTGGAGGTATTAAAATAGTTTTTTCTTACAATTTTCATGATATTGGTTACGCCAAGTTTCTTATTATATTGTTATTACGTATATATAATTTTGAAGATTACTAGTGAATACTACATATTTAATATCAATTCACAATTATTTTATGTAAAAATCTACTAAATATAACACAAAATAAAATAATAAATTGGTTAAATAGTATTTCCTAAATTGAATAGGGATAGGTGTATGAGATTGTTTAGCTTAATTACAGTTTGTTACGTTTAATATCTTCGCATACAAAATATCTGAATAGAAACAGTACAAAAAAATATGCTCATTAGTTCAGAGAAAAAATAACAGCAAAATTTAAACAATTTAATTTGTATGGAAAGCTAACAAAAGCAAAATCCAATTTTGATTCCAATTGAATTTTCTATAAACTTTGATTTGAAAAAGCAAATGTATATATTACCTAGTCAATAATGGACTATACATAGTCATAGTATATTACATAAATAATTTATAAATTTGAATTGTTTTTAGCTATACAAAAAAAAAAAAAAAGTGCTCATAAATATAAAATCATTCAAACACTCTCTTCCTCTAATTTTATATATAGAGTTAGATATATGATTATGTTTTTTTATAGTTTATTTATATTGAACTCCTCGTTTATGACACTTGTAGGGATATTGGGCCCAGGAGTTCATTATTTGTTTGTATTTCGAGCCTGTGGCCCGATCCAAGGACGAGGGGTTGTCCGAAAAAGAGAAATCTTTATCAGAAGAGACTGTGTTAGTAAATAGATGTTAGTTTTGGTCACAGTAGCTCAAGAGGGTGTGCTGAGGATAAATGCATCATCGGCTGACCAATGCCGAGGTTCGAAGAGGTTGTCTATCGTCCAGGGTAATGTTCCAAGAAATCTCGTTGGTGTAGATAATCATTGTAGAGACGTCAGACAGGGAGAAGTCCTGAAATATCTTGGGAGAAAGCTGCTGCCACCGCATTAAATGCTCTGTAACTAACTCTTTAGCCGCATTAATGTGGAAGTGATACCTGAACAGTAGTGTTCAGCCTTACAGCTACTACATGAAGACTTATGAGAGTTGTTGATGGGACAAGTATTAACACCAACCATCTGGCATGAACATGGAAAGTGGAGATGAAAAGGAAAGATAGTATAAAAGAAGAAGGAGACAATGAGATTAGAAAAAAAAAAAAAAAAAAAAAAAAAAAAAAAAAAAAAAAAAAAAAAAAAGATTGAGAAAAAGAGAAAAACCCTATAATATCAGGAACTAACTTTGTAATCAAACTTAAGAGAAATCTATATAGGAATAGATCTCCTCAAACTTTGCCGAGAACAATTTTTCTTCAGCATAAACCTGTTTATTTTCATTCTCTTGTCATCTAAATTTATCTGAATGTTTGTCTGATTCATTAAAACTCAGTTTTCCAACCCATTCTCTACAAATTCATTGTTTTGGACTTTTTAGGCTTAAGTTCATCCACTTGTTGGGTTAGGAACTCAAATCTGGTCCTTACAATACTAAATTAACTCATTTGGCACAAAAATTAAAAAAACTTATATTAGATGGGACACGTGCCACAAAATTAAACTCTAATTGAAATCTAATTTTTATATTGAATTAACTCACTTAACATAAAAAATTTAAAACTTAGATTAGATGAGACACGTGGCATGAAATTAGACTCTAATTGAATTTCAATTTGAAATCTAATTAGATTTTCTCTCAAATTTACCTATTAATATATATATATATATATATTAAACGTCAATTTTCCTCTAAATCTCACATACATATTTTTAAGAGAATTATGTTAGGCCTTAATTTCTTCTTTTTCTTCTTCTTTTTTTTTTGGGCTCTTGAAAAAAAAAAAAATTTAGGCTTGTAAGATATATATTGTTGATATACTTTCCTCCATACAAATTCAACATTGACGGAAAAAAAAAGAAAAAAAAGAGAGTCAGACATCCAATGGTAGAGAAGATCATGAAAAGTGGAATCCATGACATATGCATAAGTGAAAAAAATTATAAACTGAAAAATAAATGGCAGCATCGATTAAATAGTCAAGTTAAAAATGTCATTCACTCATGTGTGTACATAGAACTAGCCCCCCAAATTTAGATATATTTTCTTTTCTTCTTTAAATGAATAGGTATTAAATTATGAAATAACGCTAGTACAAATTTTACTATATAAGTCTTACAAACTAATATATCCTTAATCATAAAAGATAATTTAAACACTTATTTATATCTTGTTGAAGTAACACCATAAGTAATTTCCCTTAAAGAATTCACTTAAATGAATGACTTCTTTCTGGGGAAAAAAAAAAAAAAAAAATTTGAATTAGTCAAGTAGAAAGTTCATTTAACACTCACTTTGAGCAAGATTGTTAAACTCAATTTTATTTTTACAAAAACCAATCTCCATTTCTTCTATTTTTTTTTTTTTTTTTTATAGTGATGTCTTGATATATTACAATTTTAAGTTTATAATTGAAATTGTGTTTTAAACATGCGATTTACTTGCTAATTAACTTAATCCACTCCATGAGCCAGTCTATAGAATATTGTTGTAACAAAATTGATTATATATTGCGCATGTATCTAGTTCAATATTTATTTCAATATATATTAGCTAATTAATCACCACAGTTAAAAAGAATAAAAAAATCTCTCATTTTTAATGTGAAATTAAAAATTTCACTAGCTACTTATGTTTCGTGTTAACTCTCAATATTCTTTTATATATATATATATATATTCTCGTATTAATTCATTTTAAAAACTTAGAAAGATGGTCAAGTAGCTTGCTTCCCATCCAAGCATCCGTTATCAGATCACATGGTACGCAGTCGCTTATTATATAAATATTCCCAACCTGCCATGCCAGCCTCACTTTCCTGTTTTTGGGCTGTGCATGTGTGTAGTTGCGAGTGACAGGCCGACAGCATCGAAGTCAAAGCAATATATATATATATATATATATATGACTCACTCAGTTCACACCCAACCCAACTGAACCAAGAGAAATGGAAAGCGGAGCAGAAAGATGGAATTTTTTGGGGGACGGAAAGCTGAAAGCAACGTCGGGAACCACCACCGTTCATGGTGTTCTCTTGAATATAAGAAGAAATGTTGACAAAGATGAACCCAGGTCAACTGTGCCTCTCGGCCATGGCGACCCCTCGCTTTTCCCGTGCTTTCGGACCACCACCATTGCCGAAGATGCCATTGTTGACGCTGTCCGCTCCGCTGAATTTAATTATTATTCACCAAAGCCTGGACTCCTTCCCACAAGGAGGTAAATAATACTACTACTACTACATAGTACATACTATATTATATATTATGTCTTTTTACATAGATTAGAACCATGTACTCTGATGAATTTCATATTTTCTTTTCCTTTTTCGGTAGTCTAGTTCACTTTCTATTTCTTTTTAGTTTTTACTATGATTGCATATCTTTGACTTTCAAATTGTTGCCCGTTTCACTGTCTAGCAACTGGTAGGGACAGTAACGTGAATGATCAACGAGTCACGAGTGGTTTGCAGTTTTTTTTTTTTGGTAAACTAAAAATGGTTAGAGGGGATGATCGATGAGATTTTTCTACTTAGGCGTTATTATAATAATAACCTAACCTCTTCCACGTTGAGATCCCATATTTTGAGTTAGGTGAACATCTTGTAAATGAGGTATGAGGAGCTGCAATATGCTACTAGTGAGGGAACTTGAACCATGCTCTGAGGCATATTGGCCGAAGCCCTTACTGCTAAGCTGAGTAATATGTTGATTAATTTTGTACTTTTAGGGTCTATTTAGTAGAGGAATTTGAATAATGTTATTTGTATTTTTTTTATATACGTGTGAATGAAAAAGTGTGTAAAAATATGTGTAATATTATTTAAAAACTAAAAATATGTATTTGAATATGCTTACCAAACAGGTCTTAGTCTTTGTATTTGCGAACAAATATGCAAGCAAAACTGTGATGGGCAACGAGAAAGGTAGACATTATTGATTGCGTTTGGGTCAAAACATAATTGGACTAAAATGGGGTGCTCTATCAATCTTTGATGGGTCAGATCAAGCAAGAGTTATCCATAAATTTTTTTAAACCTTTGAACCTTTATTGTAATTACAGAAATCCTTAAGTTTAATTGTTGTGAGGCCCAAATATTTAGCAACCCCGGCCCATTCTATATCGGGTCCAAGGTCTATATCGAGGAGAGTACAAAATCCGAGGATGAGTGAGAGAGGTCCAAGTCATCAAGGGACCTCGCCGAGGATGCCCACATTCTCGGCAAACCGACATTGAAGGAAAGAAACTGTCACTCACCCATTAAATGCACGCCACCAACACTTTAACCACATCAATGACGAATTGACCAGCAAACAGTGACGCCTTGGTTACTTTAATTAACAGAAAGCTTGCAAAGGCAGCTGATGGGACAAGCCCTCAGACACAAGTTCAGATGGCCTACAAATGGACGGCAAGGATCAACTAAATAGGACTATATAATATATAGAATCTCCAAAGTAAAAGGGGGCCCTTTGGTGGGGGAAGGAAGAGGTTTTCTTTCTTTTAGGGTATTTAAAGGACAACCTTTGTATTCATTAATTTTGAGGAAAAGAGCTCCTCGGACTGGGCCGAGGACGAACTTTCCTCAAGAACACTTAGTCAGATTTTAGTTATTCTTCTTGTAAGCCCACGTCAACTGTTGTCTTTCTTGCTAGTGTCTAGCCCTTCTACCCACTCTCTACAAATTTATTGTATGGGGGTTGCCCGAAACAGGTTCCTACAATTGTAATTGACTAACTAATTCTAGTAGTTTAATAGTCTAATAATTCCAAAAAAATGGAAAAATAAATTATGCATACATGTTATAGATGAAGCTTGAAATAAAGTAAAATCAGTTTGTTTTGGATTTTTTTTTTTTTGGTTGTTGAAAGATAACAAAATTATGCTCGTACTATAAAAAAAAAAAAAATCAAAGCTTTGAAAAAGTTGTATATAAGCAATAAGCTAAAAAGTTAAAATTAAAAAATTAATTCAAACTCATACAATACATACAATTTTAAGAATAAAATATAGTTTAGGTAAAGAAAGAAAAAAGAAAATAATTAAAAAGAAAATATATAGTGAACTTACAAAAATAAATAAATGTTAGTGTTAGATCCGACATTGAAAATAATTATATTTGAGAATTACTCAAGTTGACGAGGATAATATCATTAGCATTTTTATATAGAAAATTTAATATAGCTTTAGTTTTCAAACATACATAAAAAATGTGTCGATAAAAAAAATAATTAGGTTAATCATTTATAATAAAAGCTTGATAAATAGGTCAGTTTGGGTTTACTATCTGTTCAGTTGGTCTGATCTGGTCAAAATTGAGTTCGAGTCATAAACCTATTAGATTAAAACAGGTTAATATTCCTATTATCCATACTTCTTGATTTTTTCTGTTCATGTTAGGACAGATTTAATTTTGTAAGATCTAGAAAAAGGTCATATCAAGATAATTGAAATTTCATGAGAAAAACGTTCCCTTTTATATCTAGTCATTTTTCTTTATGTAAACTTTTTATTTTTAATTATATAAAACACTATAAACAGAACAAAAAATCAATCGGAGGAATATAGAAGCCCATTTCCATTGATTTTTTTTTAACGAGTTTTAACGTATAGTGTCCGCTCTTAATGATAACTTTTTATCACAAGACCAATCTCATTTCCATTGTTAGGGGGAAACTTTGTTATGAGTTCCTTCAAACGCTAAGTGTTATCATCAATTAATATTGATTTGTGTTCTCTTTATAGTAAAGAGTCCAATTGTCTATTTCATTCAATTTTTTTTTCAACATCAAGATGGGAGTAAGGATCTAACGGACATTATTATTGAGGATACTGTGACTGTGAGATTGGATTTTTTTATAAAAATATAATATTATATATTTTTATTTATAATTATTAAAAATAGTGCTATGGTGAAATTATTTTAGTGGATAGTCTCTTTTTGAAAATGAGTTTTGAAAAGTATTGAAAATTCAAATTTTGTATTGGAATTGTGTTTTCAAAACACAACTTCAATGTAAAATGTGATATAATTGAAATCATGCTCTGGATTGAGTTTGAACATTGTTTATAAGCTTGGTTTGAGTTTAAGTGAAGTTTGAAAGTACATTTTACTTTTGTTGTTAAGCTGAGTTCAAATATTTAATACTTGAAAAAGTTTGGCCGGTTTAGTGCCCTAGCTGTAGTTGTTCTAAATTTGGAAAAATTCTAATTTTTACCCTAGGGCAAGGCGATTTGGTCTTATTTCAACCTACTTGAGTTGAATTAGGTCAAATTCAAGTGTGGGTTGTTCTAATAAGTTTCTCTTCCCATTTTGATAGGAATGACAATGGGATGAGTTGAGGTCGGATGATGGTGTCTCTACCCCATCTTCACTTCGGGTGAAAAATCTGTGTGTGGGTGGAGTGGAGCATGGGTGGGTCATTCACACAAGTTGTTTTTGAACTTTTGCCATCCCATAATTCCATACATTTGCGTTCAACAAACTAATATGGGTCTAGATTCTGAGGTCTAGGGATAATAGCTATTACACACAGTTATGTTTTTATAATTTGAAAAATGTGTAGGTTCCAGTTAGCTCAATTGATAAAGTTTTCTATGGTTGAATAAAAGTTTTGAGTTCAACCTTCGTTTACACTAAAAAAAGAGCTATCATCAAGAGTAAATGTCATAAATTAAAACTTTCTCCAAGAAGAAGAAAAAAAAAAAAAAAAACCTGAAAACATGATGACGTTTTCAGTTTATAAAAACATACGCAGTGTGTAATAAACAATGCTCATATCCTAAAGAGAACAAATAGAATGTGTAATGAACAATGCTCATATTTGAATATGTTGCTCATAAGTTGTTTGTCAAAACAATTTTTGAATGGGATATTTTAGTGCATTTTGGCTCTCTGTTCGATTTTTCAAATTTGAGTTGTTTTGGTGGTAATGGGATCTGGTTTAATTCTGGGGCTATTTTTTTGAGTTAAAGGAGTAAAGTTTTTCTGTTTGGTTGCGGAGAAAGTTTAGGAAATGAAAAGAAAGGTAATTTTCTTTGTGATTTGTTCAATTTTCACAACAATCAAATGGGACTTAGAGTTGCAAGTTTTCATCTAGTACGTTTAATTTGCAAAAAGCCATGTTGAACCATGTTTTTGGGACTCCGAAGGTGAGAGGAAATTCATACCAAAGTTGATGTACTAACTTTGTGCAGAGAGAGGGAAACAGAGAATGGGTAGAATGAAAAGAAGAACTTGTTAAATTTATTGAAAACAAAATATGAGTAAATTTTATTAAATATTGATTTTTTTTTTAAAATGAGAAAATTATCACGTGCATTAGTGCTCCATTATTGAAAGTATGTTAATGCAAGTATTGGACAGTTATTGAAAGTGAGCAATAATCCATTAACATCCGGATCCATGTTGTCTATTACAATCAGATCAGCATTCGTAAAAAATGTCTATTGCAGTGTATACATTGTACTTATACAAGTTGATGGTAAAGCTTCTTTTGTACAACCATCAACAAGATGATCATGCTCACTTAATTCGAACGGAAATTGTATTGGTTTTTGAAACTTTCATACTAATGCTATGAGTCTATTGAAAAAAGATAAACAGAGAATGTGTATTTGCATTGTGTCATGTATTCTAGTTAATCTAATTTAATTTAATGCTTGAATTGTAACAGAGCTATCGCAGATTATCTGTCTCGTGATCTTCCATACACGTTATCGCCAGATGATGTTTTTCTCACAGTTGGCTGCATCCAAGCAATTGAAGTAACACTGATGGTCCTTGCTTGCCCGGGTGCCAACATTCTGCTTCCAAGACCATGCTTCCCATCCTATGATGCTCATGCCTCATCTAACAATCTTGAAGTCCGTTATTTTGATCTCATTCCCGAAAAGGGTTGGGAGGTTGACATTGAAGGTGTAGAAGCTCTTGCTGATGAGAATACTGTTGCCATGGTTGTCATAAACCCTGGCAATCCTTGTGGAAGTGTCTATACACGCCAACATTTGAAGAAGGCATGTTAAAACTTCCTTTTTCATACATACAATTAATAAACTTAAGTAGGCAAAGTTAACTCTTAACATCAATTCCAATCATAATCCACAACTCTACCTCCTAATGTCATCTAACTGATTCTTCATTTGACCCAATGTCTTATCAGAAGTAGAATCAAATTTGTTCTGAGAATATCAGAATGTCTATAAGTTCATAAGAGGAATTACATAAAGTTTTTAATGGCTTAACAACAATAAATTTTAGTATATGTTGCTAGACTCTCATGTGATACTGTTACCTTACATGTTAAAACACAATGGTGGATTTAATTGTTTGGACATTGGAGCTCATGCTTCATACGTTTGTGTAATTAGCATGAGTTTTCGTTAAGTAAAACATTTTTGTAATTGGAGCGTTAATTTTCTGAATATTAGATTGCAGAGACAGCAAGAAAGCTAGGCATTCTGGTGGTTGCGGATGAAGTTTATCACCATCTCTCTTTTGGAACTAATCCATTTGTGCCGATGGGAGTATTTGGATCAATCGTGCCTGTTATCACACTAGGGTCTATATCAAAGAGATGGCTTGTACCAGGTTGGCGACTAGGATGGCTTGTGACAAGTGATCCTAATGGCATCCTTCAAAGATCTAAGGTCGTCTCTCCCCCTCGCTCTCTTTTGTGTTAAAATTGAACATCTGCAAACACATATAGTAGAATTATAATAATGGTTCTGCATTATATTACATTTTATTGGATGAATAATAACATGACATATTTTAGCATTCTCAAATCTGTTACTTTTCCTCTCAGATTGTAGAATGCATTATGGGCCGTCTCAATTTGACATCTGGTCCACCAACATTCATTCAGGTTTGTAAAATCGTAGTGAAAGAATGCAACAGTTTTTCCTCTCTCAAGCACTTTCAGAACTTAATTTTGTATTTTTATCCTGAATTCTTGCTGGAGCAAATTCACCTGAAAGACAATAGAAGAATTTCATGTAATTGAAGACTAGAGAAATAACATGAAAATGCCCAATTTCTCTAAACCCAACTTTGGCCTTTATTATTTCCTTGGTGGTTTGGTTGAACAGCTCTTCGGCCTGAAGTAAAAAGTGAATCTACATCTATGTGGAAACTTCCAAAAATTTATCCTGATAATTAACAGGTGCTTGTGGGATGTGAAACTATGTGTGCTTGTAAATTAGTCACCCTGACACCTCATTGGCCCGATATATAGGACATGTACTAAAAATCTTACTCTAGTGGCTTGTACTCCATATCCTTAACATACTAAAAATGTGATCCCTCTGGAGTCCCTCAAGATACTGTCATACTGATGACCAACTTCTTGGTGTATAATCAAACTTAGGATGGTTATTCATTAATCCATTTTCGTTATTTCACTTTTTCATATTTTAAAATTTTGCATATATTATTATTTTTACATACTATTTTTTATATATTTGAGTCCTAGCAGAATGACATCTTGCTTCTTTTTCAGTATGTAGCTTATGTTCTTCTAAATCTGCACATATTAATGCTCCTTTCTCTCACAGTTATTTTTTTGATTCAAACTTTTGACATAGTAATAATGAAATACTATAATCATCCATCTGTTTTTGTCTTCTCTTGAAAATATAACAATGTTGTTTATGTAACAGGGTGCGGTTCCTCATATCCTTGAAAAAACAGGTGAGGATTTCTTTTCAAAAGTTATTGACATTCTAAGGGAGGCTGCACATATATGTTATGACAGAATTATGGAGATCCCTTGCATCACTTGCCCAAACAAACCTGAAGGATCCATGTTTGTGATGGTAAGGAATTCAAATCTTGGACAATTTGGTGCCTTAAAATTAAGTATTGAATATCTTATTTACTAGGAATTTCATCACAGGTTAAGCTAAATCCATCATTATTGGAAGACATAATTGATGATATGGACTTCTGTCTGAAGCTGGCTAAAGAGGATTCGGTTATTGTTTTACCAGGTATGTAACAGGGCCTTTAAGATTTCTTGAGCTGGACAAAACCCAAGTCACAAGTTTAGATTTCCAGTCTTTTTTTGCCTTGGTTAACTAAGAAAAAAAAAGGACCTTATAGACAGTTTGGCTGCTTTGTAAATTTTTATACATCTGCATTAGTTGAGAAAATATGGGTAGTGTTGGGGTAAGGTCTTTGTACTTTTTTTTTTTGAGGGGGAAGGTCTTTGTACTTAATATCATGCATTTAAAAAACATTAGGCTTAGAAGTCATGGCGTGGTGAACTAGGAGTCTAGAAATAATGAGAAGGAACAAAATAAAATGAATAAAAGGAGAGTAAGTAAATCTTAGTATGGTATTTAAGATATTTGGGCCTTTCAATGTTTTGACATTTCACTACCAAGATAGGAAACACTGATGCAGATTCGGGTTCGAGTGCGAGTGTGGGTGTGGTGCGGCGACTTTGCAATTTTTAAAAAAGTAGAGTGTGGGTGCGGCGGATACATTTATTAATAAATTATTAAATATATTTTTATTTATATTTTCTATATATTGCTAAGCATATTTTTTCATATAATGGTAAACATATACCAATTTAAGAGCAATAATAGATAATAAAGTGGATACTAAATACATACTCATTTCATGATTTTAAGAAATAAGAGAGAGGGGAGACAGAGAGAATAGAGTGAACGAGAGAGTTTGAGATGCAGTATTAGGGTTTTTTTTTTTTTTTTTTTTTTTTAAACTAGAGTCAAATGGTGTGTTTTGCCGTGCTTTTTCATTTTCATTTTTTTAACACTTTTTTCAGCCCGAATTGGACCGATTCAAGGCTGTTTCGGCACGTTTTGGACCAAATTGACCCAGATTGGGCCGAATTGGAATCGGGGAAAAAAATATTCGTGACAGGCGCGCATGCAACCGCATCGACAGCTGCACGGCCCATCCGTGCATGTTGGGTGCGGGTGCACTTTGGGTGCTTCCCAGCTACCAAGTGTATGCGGATCAATCCCTTTAAGAGCCCCCCCACCCCGGGGGCGCGCGCGTATCTCTTGCTAATAGATCATCTCACAAAGTAATATGAAATTTGAAAAAAATAAAAAAATAAAAATCTCGAAAGATAAACCCACAATCCACGTTTGACCTAGAAAACAGCTTCTGTAATGCATTCTTAACGGTGGCATCGTGGATACCTCTTTCAAGGTAACAGTGATTACTACCTCTTGAAATCTCTAGATGCTGCCATTACAAGACAATAGTATGCATGTTGGATTGGTCACTTTCTTGTACTATGTCTGTATATATTGACTTTTTTAGTTTCTATATTTATATTGTATTGTTGCAGGAGCGTGGACATATTGCAGTTACTCGATATATTCAATTGTCTCCAAATGTTTATTGAAAAAGTAAAATTCCTAGACACTTGAGCCCATAGTCACGGCTTTTCAAAATTCACATTATTCTAGCTGGAAGAAAATCGATCTCCATGAAACACGTATTCCAAGACACTGGGTTCATAAAATGCTTATTAGGATGGTGATGGCGCCATAGGGTTAAGTGGGTGTCTCTGTGATCATTCCAGCCCTGGAACTTCATGTCTCCCAGTATTCGTCACATATTTGAAACACGATAAAAATATGGGCAAATAACACTCCCCTCCCTTGAGGTTTGAGTAAATGACACTCACCCCCAAACTTAAAGAAAAAAAACATTTTCCCCCCTTTGACATTTATTTATCTAAACTCTGTTAAATTGGCATTAAAAATGTTGTGCACTAACATACGCTTTGGTTAATAATGTATTCCCAAAATTGACTCTGAAAGTTTTTTATATTAATAAGTGACTTTGAAAATTTCAAACTCATTTTTAAACAATAAAAGTTTGAAAGCTTCAGCAAATTGTTTTATTTCATAAATTTTGATCCAAAGTGTTAGCGAGAGGAGCAATTAAAAAATTTAAGAGGATCATCAAACTTTAAAAAATCAATTGAAAATGTGCTATAATAGACTAAAAAATCAACATAAGCAACATGTTTTATAATATGCTTTATATTTCGTTACTAATATTAACAGAAGGGGGGGAGTGTTATTTTTTTTAAATCTCAGAGGGGGGAATGTTTTTTCCTTTCAAGTTTGGGGGTGAGTATCATTTCTCTAAACCTCAAGGGAGGGGAGTGTTATTTGCCCTAAAAATATTAGTCACAATCTCCATCCCATCTAAAATTTTCAATACTCAAGACTCCAACGAGCCCCATTAATCCAACAAAACCAAGCAAGTTCAATATATAGTAAAATAAGATACCTACTTATAACCAAAGCCTGGCAAAACTAAGATAAGAGAGAATGGGTCATGGCTATTGTAGTACAATGAGCATAGATGATTTAGAAGACAGAATGATGGCTAAGATTGTAATGATACGCAGGGATGGGTTTAGGAATTCAGTAAATATCCACAGTTGTATATACTAATTGATTATGCTGCCAATTGACGCTAATAGTACTCGAGTCTCTTTTTTAGGGGTGGCCCTGGGGATGAAGAATTGGTTGCGCATAACTTTTGCAGTTGAGCCTTCAACTCTTGAAGATGGCTTAGGGAGAATTAAAGCCTTCTGTCAAAGGCATGCCAAGAAACAATAAAACTGCGCCTAAATTACAAAATCGAGCAGTAGTAAACTGGTGATCAACAACTACGCGTTGGATCTCAAGCTCAAGCTGGTTGCTCATTGTGGTTTCCATGCATGATAAGAATAATAATTGTTGCAGGATTCGTTAATAAAATCCCCTTTGATGTTTTACTACTCAAGCAAGACACCACGAGTAAGGGATTGTGATGCCTTTGTAATCAGCAACTTCTTGTTGCACATTCACATGCCGTTGGTATTGGTGACAGTTGATCAGCAACACTGCGTTGCATGATCTCATGTTGTTAGTGCCTTAAAGGAGTTCTCAGATGTTTGAACTCCATGTGTCCTGTGATGTTTGATTATTGAACCAGAAAATATTGTTCAATTGGAGAACTTCTATAACAAGAATTTATTACGGATCATTTCTTACGAGCTTGACACGTATTACCTAGTTTTAAAAAATCAAAACAGGAAAATAATTATGAAAAAAAATACATACCAAAAGTTTATTAATTTTTGCAGAATTTTATAGAAAAATGAGGGAAATGAATTTGTTTGTCTCTAACAGCTAGTAATTTTCATAACAATATTAATGTTTTAAAATATTTGTGCCAACACAATTTACTTTTCAAAGTTGCATTTTCATGGGTAACTCTTTATCTATACATACTATAAAACCAAAATGTTTGATTTTTTGTTGTTGACCATATGAAATTTTGCCACATAAGTTTTGGAGCTCTCACAATTTTTCACGTAATTAAAAAGAATTAAAAATAAAATAAAATTCTATCGTATTCACCAACATGCTATTAAAGAAAGATAAGTAACCGTTTAAGCACATTCAATTTATTCAATGACAACTATTGCTCAAAAGCCTTAAACTCCTATCAAGACAATAACTGTTACAGTTAGGATAATAATTACCTCCAATTATATAAAGAAAGACATTAATGAGTACAACAGCTACCCAAGTCACTTATAAAAGGGACAATCCGCCTCATTTGCTAAAGTATGAGAAAAATATTATCTACAAATAAAATACATAGATTGATACTAATTTAAACATTAAAGGCTCGCCCACCAGGGCACACTCCGGTGGGCAGATACTAGAAGACCATAAAACCTCCAAAGTGGACAAGTGATTCAACTAACGATCTTTGCACTCATCATCAGTCATTGAAGAGTTTGCTTCAGTCAGTGACATTAAAGATAGCCTAAAAGTTCATTTATCCCTTGCTAGCCCCTCACCTATCACTCGCTTGAGTGAGAATCAATCTTGCTCGAGCATAATTCTTAAATTTTTTAAATTGAATTTTATTCTTCTCTTAGAACAATCTATTCTTCTACTTTTAAAGTAATGTCATTCACATATATTACAAATACACCTTTGTATATAACAAGAACTAGCGCCTAGGAAGCACCGACGCGGGGTGCGGCCACCAACACCGCTACCCACACGTAGGTACCACATCTGAGTTTTTTTTTTTTGTTTTGAATTTGCGCTGACTTGGCTTTGATTCATGCCGAATTAGGCTGATTCGACCAAAATTGAGTCGTATCAGCCGAATTGGATCATTTCAGCCGGCGGCCGAAATGACCGAAAAAGGCCGAAATCGTTAGAGCACAATCACAGATGGCACCACCAAGCTCTACTGATCTTCATCTTGGATTCTTTCTGGGCAAAAAAATTAGAGCACCACCACAGTCACAGTGGGTTTCTTTTTCATCCTCTCTCTCTCTCTCTGCTGATCTGCTTTGCTTTTTAGTTTTTCTTCTTTTCTTTACTTCTTCGTTCAGTCCACCAGTGGTTTATTTGTTCAAATAAGATTTTCTTTACAATCTGCTTTAAGTCCTACACATGGTGGGTTGCACTTCAAGTTGTATTCTAAAGCAAAGTTATACTCCCCAACCTACACTTCAATTTAGATTATAGTTTGCTACAAGCCCTACACGTGGGACCCTAGGTGTGATTTTTCTTACTTTGTTATTAGTCATTAAATTAATTAATCTATTATATGATATGTAAATATAATAAACTATTATTAAAACTGATACAACTATACTTTGTCTAATTTTTTTTATTTATAAAAAGGAAAATTATTGATAATTTTATTTCTAATTCGATACTTAATAATTCCCACTTAAAGAGTATAGATTACAATTTTGAATAAAAATATTTAACTTCTTATATTATCGCTTGTTTTTGACATATTTAGATTACAAGGCCATAGTAATGTATTTTTTAAGAATATTTTAATAGTAAAAATATATAGAAAATAAAAATAAAAATATTTTTAGATTACCCGCCACATCTGCACCCTATTTTTTCAAAAATTGTCAAGTCCCACATCCGTACCTGCACCTACACCCGAATCCTAAAACACACCTGTGTTTCTTAGCTAGCACCGCAATCAAATCTTATCTAAGAGCTTCAAGAAAATTTTAAAGATAGCCACTATAAGGCCACAATAAAAATAGAGAAGTTTCAAAATTAAGAATTGCTGAAAATCCTTACCCCTTAAAAAAAAAAATAATAATAAAAGTAAAAAAAGAAACCCTACTTGTTTTCCTTTGCAGACTCCTGATGAATGTTAGTCACTTGCTAACCTGCAAAGTGCTAACTTCATTGATTGCTGTTTTTAAATAAATTTGTATATAATATAATACTGTATAATTTATAATATACGTTGGATGTTACATTATATATTGCATGGGTTAAACCGCCACCTTAATTACTGATTTTAGGCTTGTGTGTGCGCGTGAGAGTGAGAGAGACGAAAGAGAGAGCTTCAAAAGCTGATGTTCATATCAAATAATAGAGAGAGAGAGAATTAGCCACTGATAGAAATGGAAAGATGGAATTTTGGGGCGAATAGAAAGCTGATGATCGCACCGTCGGGAACCACGGTTCCGGGCGTTCTGAAGAAGATTATGGAAAATCTTGATAAAGATGGTCCCAGCAGGCCAACTGTGCCTCTAGGCCACGGCGACCCCTCGCCTTTTCCATGCTTTCGGACCACAGTTTTAGCTGAAGATGCCATTGTTGATGCTGTCCGCTCTGCTAAGTTTAATTCTTATCCACCAACAATGCTTGGACTCTTGCCTGCAAGGAGGTAAATACTACACATAATGTACAATGAAAGTTTTATATTCACTATTTATGCAAAGTTTACCTTACATATTTGTTTAGTTTACATCGTAAAAGAGTACTGAACACTGAACAGTAAATGTAAAAACATAATTTTCCTTCATATTTTCCCTCATTGTGGTTTATTTCACTTCATTTCTTTTTAGTTTTTACATTAGAAACTAAGAGATAGTTGGAGTTGGGAGATTTAAAACCTAAATGTATCTGTTAGAATTTAGAAACACCAAAAAATATGAGTTGAGCTATCATGCTCTTGGCTTTTTTTCAGTTATGTATCGCCAATTTTGCTCTCTAGAAACTGTTGAGGACAAGAACATGAAAAACGAGCGGTTTGTACTTTTAAGTCTTTGACTTTGCGAATCTCGATAGTCTATCATGGATAGATTGAGATTAATGCCAATACCAAGCGAGCTTTGAGATTCAAAGTTAATTAAAAAATTAACTTTGATTCTCAGCCGTCATAAAAAATTTAAATAAACAACTTTGATTCTCAGCCATCCGATCAAAAAAGATTTTAAAAAAATTAAAAGTTAAACTTTTAACTTTGAATTTCAAACTATGGATGACTTTTTAACTTGAATCACAGCCCTTGATTAGTGTTGTACCCCGTGCAATACTCTAAATATTGCAGTGAATCTCAACCCCCGTCTCAATGGTGCAAAAGTGTGGTGCACAACGAAAAAGATCACATCAAGATTATTCGAATCCAATATAAATAGAACAACATGATAAATTTTACAATACTTTTCACAATTCTTAATAATTAAGTGAAGGGAATACATATAAAATTCCTAGATATGAGAAAAGCAAAAATTAGAGAAAAAATATATGCCAAAGAAAATAATTACACAAAATAGTATTTACGTGGTTCGATAATTTGTCTACGTCTACAGAGTTGTATGAATTTCGTTGTTCTCAGAAGAAAAAAAAATACAAGATGCGGTAATACAGTTTTCTCTCTCAAAAACAATACACAAAACCCTAATCTCCAAAACAAGCCTAAAAAAATCTCCCATTAAAAACTGTAGCAATATTATTTCCTATCAGGTTATAATCCGGATCAAACACAACTAGGCTTCACAAAGCCTAATATTAAGATAGTAGGTTATGATTGGTGTGCAATAAAAGTGATTATTAGTCTAAGTGAAAATGATGTTGCACTAATCACAATCTTCTATATATCTTAAGAAGTTGTGAAATTTATTATGTACATAGGCATTTTTTGTTTGGAATAAACGTGCCTCTTTTATTTTTTTAACAAAGTTGTTTTTTTTTTTTTTTTTTTTTTTTGATGAATTTAACAAAGTTATTAATTCCGTTTTGCAGACATAATCGAAAACAAGGAACCCATAGAAAAATAGTGTATCAGTGTGCTCTAACTTTTAATGATGTTTTCCAGTTTTGCTAGAAAGTTGGAATGTATATAATATGTGCCCCCCCAAAAAAACCCATATGCTACCAGTAAATCATTTTATATATTTTTTTATTGTAATTGTTTCGTTGAGGACTGATTCAAGAAATGTTTGATGCGTCCAGGTTTAGCCATTCCTCATCCCATTTATATATCTGAATTGATTCTGCAGTGCAGAGGAATGGTGCTGCCCTATTATCAATTCCAAATGTGTTGACTTATTCGTATGAAAAATATATAACCAGAGAAAGATTTTTAATTACTTCTAATAAAGAAAACAATTTCCTCATACACTTCCTCCTGTTCTTGTTCTCCTTATTATAAAATAATACTAGGTGAAGAGACGAATAACCATTTGCAGATTTGTGTTTTTGAGAAAATGTTCTGGCCAATTTATCATACCCACGGAGGAAGCCTAAAAAGATTGGTCTAGTCAACAGTGCAATTGGAAGATATATCTAAAACTAATTTCACTTTAAAATTTTTTGATTTATTCCATATCTCGATCCATGTTGTCTATCCAATATCACCATTCATAAAAGTTCCGTATTGCAGTGTATACATGGTATTTAAACAAAAGTCGAAGGCTAGCTTTCGTACCATCATCATCAAGATGATTAACTTTATTTCCAATATTTTTAAAAAGTACTGTACATTTTCATACTTTCATATGAATGTTATGAGTTGGTTGCGGATGAAAAAAAAAAAAAAACATAAACAGAATGTGTCTGTGTATTACCTATCTCGTGATCGTCCATACATGTTATGTTCTATCAAGTTCTGTAATTTTATTTAACGCTCTAATTGTAACAGAGCTATAGCAGATTATCTGTCTCATGATCTTCCATACACGTTGACGCCGGACGATGTTTTTCTCACAATGGGATGCGCCCAAGCAATTGAAGTTACAATAAGAGTCCTTGCCTGCCTAGGTGCCAACATTCTGCTTCCAAGGCCATGCTTCCCATCCTACGGTGCTCATGCCTCATCTAACAATCTTGAAGTCCGTTATTTTGATCTGATTCCAGAAAAGGGTTGGGAGGTTGACATTGAAAGCATAGAAGCTCTTGCTGATGAGAATACTGTTGCGATGGTTATCATAAACCCTGGCAATCCTTGTGGAAGTGTCTATACACACCAACATTTAAAGAAGGTAGGTTAAACCATTAATGTACTTAACTAGGCAACACTAAGTCTTAACTTCAACTCCAGTCCTAATCCACGACTTTACCTCCATAGCCAAGGCGTTCTCAGGGAACGAGTAAAATCTTGACCTTTAATATATCAACTGCAATCGACTCAAAAAATAGCAATAAAATTTACCTCCTTACCTGATTTCTTTATCATTTAAGCCAATGTCTATTTAGAAGTAGAGTCAAATTTGTTTTGAGAACATCAAAATGTCTATAAGTTCATAATAAGAATGACTTAAAGCTTTTAGTGGCAAAACAACGATTAAATTTTAGTTTATTTTGCTAAACTCTCATATGATCTTGTTACTTACATGTAACACAATGGTGGATTTAATGGTTTAGAAACATTTCTGCAATAAGCGTGAGTTTTCATAAGTAAAACCTTTTTTTTTTTTTTGGTAATTAGGGTGTTAATGTTAGTGGTGGTTGATTTTCTGAATTTTAGATTGCGGAGACAGCAAGAAAGCTGGGCATTCTGGTAGTTGCGGATGAAGTTTATCACCATCTCACTTTTGGAATTAATCCATTTGTGCCAATGGGAGTATTTGGATCAATAGTGCTTGTTCTCACACTAGGGTCCATATCAAAGAGATGGCTTGTACCAGGTTGGCGACTAGGATGGCTTGTGACTAGCGATCCTAATGGCATCCTTCGAAAAACCAAGGTCATCTCCCTCTTGTGTGTGTATGTGTGCGCGTGTGCACACATTCATGTGTGTATTCTGAATTAAGCTTCCACATCCGTAGACTCAATAGAATTATAATAATGGTTCTGCATTGTATTACATTTTGAATGAATAATAACATGACATATGTAATAGTCTCAAATCCTTTTCCTTTCCTCTCAGGTTGTAGATTGCATTATCAGTCTTCTCAATCTGATATCTCATCCACCAACGTTCATTCAGGTTTGTAAAATAGCTTCTTCTTTTTTTTCTTTTTTTCTTTTTTTTCTTAAAAAAAAAAAAAATCAAAGTGAAAGAATGTTACAGTTTTTCCTCTTTCAAGCAATTTCAGAAGTTAATGTGTATTTTTATCCTGAATTCTTGCTGGAGCAAATTCACCTGAAAGACAATAGAAGAGTTTCCTGATTCCTGTAATAGAAGACTAGACAAATAACAAGAAAAGGCAACATCTCTAAACCCTACATTGACTTTGTCATGTCCTTAGTGGTTTAGGTTTAACAACTCTTCAGGATGGGAATCCTACAGCTAGGTGCAAACTTCCAAGAATTTATTCTGATAACCAACAGCCCCTTGAGGATGTGAAACTTAGCTTGGTTGTAAATTAATCACCCTAAAATCTCATTAGACCTAAAGGAGATATTTCAAAAATCTGGTTCTAGTGGTGGCTTGTACTTCCAAATCCCTAAGACCCCTCTGGTATCCCTAAAGATATTGGTGGCCAATTTCTTGGCGTATAATCAAATTTTAAGACTGTTATTCATTCATCCATTTACATTATATCACTTATGCAGATTTCAAATTTTAGCAAATATTATTTTAACAATACTACTTTAATTCATTTGACTCCTAGTAGAATGACATCTTGCTTCTTTTTTCATTTTTTAGTATGTTGCTTATGTTCATCTAAATATGCACATATTACTGTTCCTTTCTCTCGTTATTGATACTTTAATTCAATATTTTGACATATGACTACTGGAATGCTATAATCGTCCCTTTTTTCCCCTGTTCCTTCTCTTGAAAATATGATAATGTTGTTTATGTATCAGGGTGCGGTTCCTCATATCCTTGAAAAAACAGGTGAGGATTTCTTTTCAAAAATTATTGACATCCTAAGGGAGGCTGCACATATATGTTATGATAGAATTATGGAGATCCCTTGCATTGCTTGCCCAAACAAACCTGTAGGATCCATGTTTGTGATGGTAAGGATATCAAATCTTAGGCAAATTGGTGCCTTAAAATTAAAGTATTGAATATCTTACTGACTAGGAATTTCATCACAGGTTAAGCTAAATCCATCAATATTGGAAGACATAATTGATGATATGGACTTCTGTCTCAAGCTGGCTAAAGAGGATTCAGTTATTGTTTTACCAGGTCTGTAACAGGGTCTTTAAGATTTCTTGATCTGGACAAAACCCAAGTCACAAGTTCAGATTTCCCATCTTTTTTTTGCCTTGGTTAAATCAGAAAAAAAAAGACCTTATAGACTGTTTGGCTGCTTTATAAATTTTTATACATCTGCATTAGTTGAGAAAATCCAGGTAGTTGGCTGGTGGGGTAAGGTCTCTGTACTTAATATCATGCATTTAAAGATCATTAGGCTTACAAGTCATGGCCTGGTGAACTAGAAGTCTAGAATGATGAGAAGGAACAAAATAAAAATGAATATAAGGAGAGCAAGTAAATCTTAGTTTGGTATAATTTTGGCCTTTCAATGTTTTGACATTTCATTCCCAAGTGTATTTGGATTCGTTTTAATCCCCTTTGTATCTCTTACTAACAGATCATCTCACAGAGTAACATGAAATTTGAAAAAAAAAAAAAAAAAAAAAAATTGTCTTGAAAGACAAACCTAGAAAACATGTTACCTAGAAAACATTTTATGTAATGCATTCTTAATGGCGGCATCGTGGATACCTCTTTCAAGGTAACATTGATTGCCTACCCCTTGAAATCTCTAGATGTTGCCATTACAAGACAATAGCATGCATGTTGGATTGGTCACTTTCTTGCAATATGTGACTTTATATATTGATTTTTCTAGTTTCCTTTTTTATAGTGTTGTTGCAGAAGCGTGGACATAGTGCAGTTAGTCTATATTCTATTGTGTCTCCAAAAGCTTATTGAAAAAGTAAAATCCCGTAGACACTTGAGCCCATAGTCATGGCTTCTCAAAATTCACATTATCCTAGCTGGAAGCAAATCAACACCATGAAACATGTATTCCAAAAGTAGTAAGTTCTTGGCCAAGAAATGATTTTCTTGGTACATAAAATGTTTATTAGGATGGTAATGGCATAGGGTTGAGTGGGTGTCTCCGTCATCATTCCAGCCCTGGAACTTCAAAAGTCTTCCCATATTCGTCACATATTTGAAACAATATAAAATATTAGTCCCAACTTCCAACAAATCTAAAATTTTCAATACTCAGACCCCAACAAGCGCCATTAATCCAACAAAACCAAGCAAGTTCAATAGTAAAATAAGCTACCTACTAACTAAAGCCTGGCAAACTAAGATAAGAGAGAATCAGAGAAGGGGTGATGGCTATTGTAGTGCAATGAGAATAGATGATTTAGAAGACAGCATCATGACCAGAATTTACTACTCTTGTTTAGTATTTAAATGATTTATAGTCATATCCAAACTCCAATTTAATGGCTAAGATTGTTATGATATGCAGGGATGGGTTTAGGAATTCAGTAAATATTCTCTCACTTATTTTACATTTACACTCGTTCACACAATATCCACAGTTGTATATGCTAATTGATTATGCTGCCAATTGACGCTAATAGTACTCAAGTCCCTTTTTTAGGGGTGGCCCTGGGGATGAAGAATTGGTTGCGCATAACTTTCGCAGTTGAGCCTTCAGCTCTTGAAGATGGCTTGGGGAGAATTAAAGCCTTCTGTCAAAGGCATGCCAAGAAACAATAAAATTTCTCCTAAATTACATAATCCAGCAGTAGTAAACAAGTGATCAACAACTACGCATTGGATCTCAAGCTCAAGCTGGTTACTCATGGTGGTTTCCATGAATGATAAGAATAATAATTGTTGTAGGATTCGTTAATAAAATCCCCTGTTTGATGTTTTGCTACTCAAGCAAGACACCATGAGGAAGGGATTGTGATGACTTTGCAATTGGCAACTTCTTGTTGCACAATCACATGCTGTTGGTATTGGTGACAGCTGATCAGCAACATCGCGTTGCATGATCTTATGTTGTTAGTTCTTGTCCCTATAATTTCCTTAAACCTTAAAGAAGTTCTCAGATGTTTGAACTCCATTTGTCCAGTGATGTTTGATTGTTGAACCAGAAAATATTGTTCATTTGGAGATCACCGTCTCCCTTGAATTTTCACCCATGTTTATGATTGTAGTATCTGTTCTTCTCAGTCTTTATATTCTTCAATACTTCGATCATACTTAAATTTTGTCTTCAGTATTTAGTATGGAGCGAAGGGGACCAAATGGGACTGAAGTAGACCGTAATTGACCAAATTGTACTTAAGTGAATCCAATGGACTGTAGTGGACCGAATAGACCAAAATGCTAGGTAGATGTGGGTCAAAAATAGCGTAACAACAATAAATGCAATACTTCAGCTTTTAGATATTATATATATATATATATCTGGAATTGTTTGTCTTTTATGATCAATATCCTGAGACACCATTAAAATTGAAATAATTATTTGGGTCTTGTATATGCTAATATTTTATGATATTTGGTTAATTTGGGGTTTATATTATTTTTCTTGTTATTTATTTGTAGGAAGTTACAATAATAAATGCAATGCTTCAACTTTTAGATATTATATATATATATATATATATCTGGAATTGTTTGTCTTTTATGATCAATATCCTGAGACAGCATTAAAATTGAAATAATTATTTGGGTCTTGTATATGCTAATATTTTATGATATTTGGCTAATTTGGGGTTTATATTATTTTTCTTGTTATTTATTTGTAGGAAGTTACATAGAAATGATGGGTAATAATCTTGACATTGTATTTATATATTTGAGGATAGTTTGAAAGAAATATTAATTCCTACCACCCTCCTATGAATAAACCAAACATGAGGATGCCATATTCCTAAGAATCATATCAGATTTCTAATCAAACCAAACCAAATATGGGCATACTTATTACATTCTCAGTATCATATTCTGGAGACTCTGGATGCTGGAGGCAAATTAGATTCCCCAAACCACACACAAGGACATTCAGCACATGGTTAAGTTTGGCAATAAACAACTCTAAAGATGATCGGCCCCAATGACCCAGTCATAGGGTTATTTTCTTTCCTACTAACCCAACAAAGATCAGGGCTTAGACCTTCCATCTCTGGGCATATTCTAAAAAAGTTTCTCCACTCTTTTTTTCCGATCAAAGCCAACATTTATGAATTCGTACTGAGACAAAAGGCATTCGCCAAGTGTTTCAAACAACTCAATTTTTATTGCTTAAGATACCGGACTGTTTCAGGTCCTATTAAGTTTAATCTGGAAGGTTTGATTCACAAGAGGATCATTCTTTGTATACTAGCCTTACCAGGCCGTCTTGTGATAGTATATCTGCAAGTGGACCATTGGGTTACTAGTGTCATTGTACTTCTCAAAGTCAAATGTCTTGAATTTATTGGAGATCATGATATTTGGGAATTTGGACTATAAGGAGAAGTTTTTGTTGCCATATGAATTGATGCCTTAGATGAAATGAATTTGTTTTCTTGCTAGTACATGTACTTGCTTTCCATCTTCTCATTCTCGAGAAGGGAAGTCTTCTTAGTAGGGAGTGGATTATCATATGAGACAACGTGGATGGGTACATGGGAAACAACCATGGTTTTAAAAACTAGAACGGTCAAAGAACCAAAAAATGGTCTGGTTTCCATTTTTCTTAGTTCTTGATCGGTTATTCCGATTTTTCCCGGACATGTTCTAGGTTCAGTTCCCAATTTAACCAGTTAAACTGGCTGATTTGATCCAGTCTTTAAAACAGTGGGAACAACTAGGGCTGATCAACCACTAGGCCACTTAGGCCATGGCCTAAAGCCCCCAAATGGAAGAAAGCCTCAATTATCGGTCAATAAAATCTTTAAAAGAAATGCCAAATATTACATGGTAATAATGTTTTTTTTTTTTTTAAATCTTACAAAAATAGAAGAAAATTTTGAGTTATTTATTATCTTGTAAGAGTATTAACTAAGCCCAAAATTTAGTCAATAAATGAAAATCTCTATCTTAGTAAGTGTGCACTTCGTTTGATCTTTTGATTTACTCTATCTTTGAGACGGTTCAAATTCTTTCATGTGTATAAGTTTTATACTCTAATTTTTTACTACATACACTATAAATATAGAATAATCTCTATCTCTCTCTCTCAACCAAAAAAAAAAAACTTCAAAATCAAAATTTATTAGCTGAAATATTCCCCTCTAATAATCCAAAATTGCTATTAGATCTACCATCTCTCCTTTAATTGGTAGTTAGAGCAGTTTTAGGCGGCTCTCAACTGTTTCTTGAATAGGTAAAACAAAGTCTATTAGGATAATAGTTAATAATTTATTTAAAGAAAGTTTTTATAAGAAAAAAAAAAAACAATTAATGTTTTGACAGCATTTTCTATTTTCCATAAAAGTGGTGTTAAAACCTAGAAAGCACGGGTGCGACTTCAGGGCCGCCGCACCCGCACCGGACTCGCAGCGACACGACGACGCTCCTCTGATGCGTCGACTCGCTGTTTTTTTTTTTTTTTTTTTTTTTTTTTTTTTTTTCGATCCTCAAAGCCACTGTCTCTCGTTTAGCGAAGGCCTGTCCAGACCCGACCAGCAACCGACAACCCGGCCAAACCACCCGACGTCGACCCGATTCCGACCCAAATCGAAGCTCCAGTCGGTCGGCGGCAGGTTTCCGTTCTTGAAAATCGACACCGGCGTGTCAAGTGATGGGTGTGCATCTCCAAAACCCGAGCAACCCGAACCCGACCGAAGCTACAAAAAAACCCGGCCAAATCTGGAAAAACAAGCTAGATCCGGCGAGATCTCGACTAGATCTAGCGAGATCTCGACCAGATCAGGCTAGATCTAGTGGGATTTAGCCAGATTCGGCCAAATTCCAGCAATTTCTAGCCAAAAAAATGTAGATTTCATAAAAAAAATTCAGTTTGCGGCGACATTTTCTAGTTTCCGACAAAAATTTCCAATTTTCCAGCGTAAATCTTAGATTCCGACTACTCTTTTTTTTTTTTTTTAGATTTAGATTTTGATGCTTTTTTTATTTCCGACAACCGACCGACGCTAAGCATCACCCGAAACCGAACCGACCCATTTTTCCGGCAATCGGTTTCGGGTTCCTCCGCCCCTCCACCCGACGCCGACGGGTCGAGTCCGGTTTGGGGCCAAAATCGACCCAGCCCGACTCGTGGACAGCCCTGCCCTTTATCCTTGCCTCTGAAAGTTTCTGGAAAAGAGATTAGCTCAAGTGTTTCTTGAAGAGAATTCTGCAGCACAAGTAGAGGCACTTTTTGGAGCTGACTATAACGGGAGAGCTACTATCAGGAAGAAGAGAGAGTCTAGACTGTTTAGAGAACTAAAAAGCTAAATAAAAAAAAAAAAAAAAAAAAGAACTTTAAAGAAAATTTTGAATACACGGCTGAGATGATTTGGGAATTGGGATGTGGGAATATTGGGATTTGGTAGAGATAGGACAAAAAGGTAGAAAAGGGAATACCTAAGAAAGAGAAGATAGAGAAATAAAAGAATTGGTAGGTGGGGCCAGTTTTAGAGTGGAATGACTAAAGAGAGAATAATATATATATATATATATATACCCTCTGTTAAGTCTTGTTATGAACAATGATTTGTTATAAATTTTTTTATGTAATGACTAAATACTTTGTTTTATTTAAATATATTTATAATTATACGAAAAAGTATGCTTAGTAATATATAGAAAATATAAATAAAAATATTTTTAATAATTTTTTAATCGTCGCATCCTGCCGCACCCACACCCTATTTTTTAAAAAGTTGCCAAGTCTCGCACCCGCACCCGCACCCGAATCCAGAAACGCACCCGTGCTTCCTAGGTTAAAACTTTCTTAAAATAGATTGTTAACCATTATCCTAATGGCACCTATTAGCATGTCCATTTTACTTTTCTCTTTTATGTTTGGTAAAGAATGGAAAAAAGATTATGGTTTTCAACTTTTTCCTTTTTATATAACATGGTGGAAGTATATGAGCTAAAGCAGCAAATGTAGGGTAAAGAACGCCCGCAACAAAGAGACTTTGAAAATCTCCTATAAATCTAAAATCCTTAAAAACTAAATTTGCAGTAGACTTTGATTCAAGTATACAAAAGCTTACAATAATAGTTTGCAATTAAATTTTACATTTACAAGATAGTTTACAGTGCTTTTGTCTTTTAAAAAAGAAAGATAATCAAAGCATGATTTGGAAATACGGGTTGGGACTTGTTTTCTTTGTTCTTTATATTTGAATCTAGTCACCGTGCAATTACTATATCCATGTAAGATTAAACGGTTAATAAGTAATTTTTTTTTATAGATAAATATATTTTTTAACGCTATTAACTTTTACATCTCATATAACTATATAAGTGTGTGTGATAATTATATGGTGTAATGGGTTATTGCACAAAATCTCAATCCATTTTCTCTTCCTTGAAAATGTACTTTTTGATGATGACGTGACAAACTACTCACAACAAGCTCAGAATATTTATTTTTTTCCATGTGACAAAACATTTAAACTATATTGTTTTAAGCTGAAAGCCTTAAATTCAAACGATAGTGCGAATCCAAATTTGAAACTTAGTGGGACAAAATCAAAATCACTCCAAATTGTATGAATGTAAAGTGCAATTTAATCATTATTTTCCTGTTTTGATTATTTCAAGTTAGGCAGTACTTGTCAAGCTCTTAAGAAATGATCTGTAATAAATTCTTGTTTTAGAAGTTCTCCAATTGAACAATATTTTCTAGTTCAATAATCAAACAGAACTGGACACATTCAATCGTCTGAGAACTACTTTATTTAAGGTTTAATGAAATTATTGGTGCAAGCAATAACAACATATATGAGATCATGCAACGGGATGTTGCAGATCACCTATCACCAATACTGACATCGTGTGATCGTGCAACAGGAAGTTGCAGATCACAAGTCATCACCACTCTTCTTCATGGTGTCTTGCTTGAGTAGCAAGACATTGAAGAGGGGACTTTATTTTCAAATACTTGAAAAATTACAATTCATAACATTCATGAAAACCACCCATGAGTAACCAGCTTGAGCTTGAGATCCAACGTGTAGTTGTTGATCACTACTGCTCCATTTTGTAACTTAAGAGAATTCTTATTGTTTCTTGGCATGCCTTTCACAGAAGGCTTTCATTCTCCCAAAGCCATCTTCAAGAGCTGAAGGCTCAACTGCAAAAGTTATGCGCAACCAATTCTTCAACCCCACCGCCACCCCTGAAAACCAAAGGATTGAGTACTATTAGACTCAATTAGCAGCGAAATTATTCCCCACAAAATATTACTCAACCAAAGTAATCACGATCAAACCCTTTAATTAGGATATGACAACCTTTTGAATGCTAAAAAAGACTAGTAATCTTACTGTCATTCTTTCTTCTCAATCATCTATGCTAATTGCACTACAATAGCCATCTCTCTCTGTTTTGTTTTTAAAATGTTAAGGTATATGATGTATAAGGGGAGAGACTTAAAGTTGCAGGGGCAGGAATGATGACAGAGACACTCGATCCCCTACACCATTACCATCCTAATAAACATGTTTATTTATTAAGACTAATATTTTAATCTTGAAATACATGTTTCATGGTCAAGATTTGCTTTCAGCTAGGGTCATGTACTTGGCAATCAAAATTTTGAAAAGCCATGACTCTGTGCTCAGTTGTCTAAGAGATTTCTTTTTGGGTTAAATTGAATATATCGTACTCAACCCTTGAAATTTGTTTTAAAATCATCCTTATACTTAAAAATGTTTTAAAAAAAGTCTTACCCATCATTTATGGAAAGAAAATGCGGACATAGCAAACGGAATTTATGAAACTAAGGTTACTTTAATAAAGTGGAGCCTATGTCATGGCATAAATTCCATTTGTCATGTCGGCATTTTTCATCTATCAAATGACAAAAGGGAATTTTTTAAAACAACAACAACAAAAATCAATATAAAAAGCCACATAAATCCACTCCAATAATATGCTAACCGTAGTGCAAGAAAGTTACATATCCAACATGCATACTGTTGTCCTCAACCCATTGTCATTTTTTTTGTAAGGGCTTGTAAAGGTGACATCTAGAGATTTCAAGAGATGATCACTATTTCCTTAAAAGAGATATCCCCAGTGCCGCCATTAAGAAAGCAAGCAAGCATTGCAGAAAACGTTTTTGAAGTTGAATGTGGATTTGTAGGTTTTCTTTCAAGAGGAAATTTTTTTTCCAAATTATAGAACTTTTTGAGATTGATTGTTAATATTACACAGAAAAAAAGGGCATCCACTTGGGAGTGAAATACATCAAAATATTGAAATGCAAATATTTGTGTTTTAGATATCTTTCCATGAATATGTAATTAGCAGTCAATGGGGGAAACATGGAAGGGTCTCCTGCAAGAGCAACTTCCTTAATACTATACAGCTTGTTTGGCATCAGCTTCAGCTTCAGCTTCTAGCTTTTAGCTTTTAGTTTTTATGTACAGCTTTTTAAAACCTCACTTTTTCTCTGCATTTTTTCACTTTTTCAAATTTTTTCAAAGTACAAATATACTTTAGTACACTTTTAACAAAAAATTTTCAGCAAAAAGTTAAATAAACTGTTCCCAAACAGACAAAAATCTAAGATTTACTAGCTCTCCTATTCTTTATTTTTATTATGTCCCTTCTCATCAGTTTTTAGCTCATCAGGCCATAATATCTAAGCCTAGTTATCTTTAAATGCACCATATTAGGGACAAAGAAATTACTCCAGCAGCCTAGCTACTACCCAGATTTTCTCAACTAGTGTACAAGAACTCTAGTCCAGAAGATATATAAAGATTTACAAAGCAGCCAAACAAATACTAAGGCCACTCTTTTTGGGGGTAAAATGAAAAAACACCGCCTCAACTCATTACAAATCCGGATCTGTGAATGTATTTGTCTGGCTCAAGAAATCTTATAAAGACCATTTTTTTAATGGGAAAAGACCTTGTTACATACCTGGTAAAACAACAACAGACTCCTCTTTAGCCAGCTTGAGACAGAAGTCCAAATCATCATTTATGTCTTCCAATAATGACAGGTTTAGCTTAGCCTGTGACCAAATTCCTAATCAATAAGATATTAATTACCTTTTTAGGCACAAATAATTAACAATTTTGATGTCCTTACCATCACAAACATGGATCCTTCAGGTTTATTTGGGCAAGTAATGCAAGGGATCTCCTGAATTCTTTCATAACATATGTGTGCAACCTCCCTTAGGATGTCAATAGTTTTTGAAAAGAAATCCTCCCCTGTTTTTTCAAGGATTTGGGGAACTGCACCCTAATACATAAACCACATTGTTATATTTTCAAGAGAAGGAAGACAAAAATACACGGATGATCATAATATTTCAGTATCACTATTTTAAAATTTTGAAAGAAACAACTGAGAGAGAATGGGAAAATTATATGTCAGATGCAGATGAAAATAATCTACATACCAAAAAAAAAAAAAAAATGCAAAATGTCATTCTACCATGAATCAAATAAAGTACAGTAAAGTATTATTAAAATAATGAGCAAAAATTTGAAATAGTGATATAACTAAATGGATGAATGAATGAATAACCATCTTAATTTTCATTATACACCAAGAAGTTGGACATCACTCACCAGTATCTTAAGGGACAATAGAGTCATCTCATGTTAGTATGTTAGAGATTTAGGAGGAAAAGCCAATAGAGTCAGATTTTTCACTTCCCACAAGCACCAGATAACTATTAGAAAAAAGTCTTGGGAGTTTCCACATAGTTAGAGGTAGGATTCACCTTTACTTCAGATCGAAGAGCTGTTCAGCCTAACCACTAAGGTGTTGGGAAATTTAGACCCCGGTTGATAGAATTAACAAGTTTTAAATCCAAGTTGTTAATTAGATTTATTATCAATAAAACTTGTTAAAACAAATAAACATCAATATCATGTCAATAATGAATGCAGCGGAAAAGTAAATAAGACAAGATATGATGACCCAGGAAAACCAATGAAACCAACCAGTTTCACAGTAAAAAATCTGGGGGGAAACCTTCCCGAAAAGCAATTCACTATAGAAAAGAGAAGTTTCAGATCTAGTACAAAACCTTTGTCCCTAGACTCTACAATCCCCGTAGATGAATTCACAGCAGAAACCTTCTACCGCTTCAGAACCTCTGAACTCTTCAATATATGAACGCCACCCTTTGATGCACGAATCCCAAGTACGTGACTAACCAATTGCGTGGATCACAGTACGCGACTTCAATCACCAACTAGAAGAAGATGTTGGCTGCAAAGTTCTTCACTTCATCAAGAATGAAGATCAAGAAGCACTTGGTTACAAAACCCTAAGGCGCAAAAATGCAGTAACTTCTTTCAGAGAGAATAACCTTTTTCATATGTTTAAAACCTTGTATTCTCTTATTCTCTTATGTGACGGCCTCTAAAATAAGCCTTATATAGGTCTAGGGTTGTGAGAAAAGAAACCCTACACAAATACATAAGCCTGGCCCAAAAATCAAAAAGCTGAATTTCCGTAACCTCGACAGATAGCAGCTATCGAGGAGGTGTCGAGAAGGTGTCGAGGTTTAATGAATCTCAACAGATACAGCTATCGAGAAGGTGTCGAGAAGGTGTCGAGGGGACAAAAACTTTCTCGATCGATCGACCAACTATCGAGAAGCTATCGAGATTGCGATAAGAATCAGCTGAAGAGCTTGACAGATAGCCAGGTGTCGAGGAGGTGTCGAGCAGCTATCGAGCTATCTGTCCAGCTTTATTGAACACCTTTTCTTCACTTGTTTCTTGGTTCAATCTTCATGGCTTTAATACTAGACTTGAACAACATGTTTCTTCAAGTATTAAACACAACTTAGATCTACCCAAATACAAGTAAAGTGCGTTTTGTCAAAGGATTAGCTAACTACATAAAATATGTCCTTAACATAAGGATATAATGAAGTCAAAGTTGGGTCTAGAGAAAGTGGGCCTTTTTTCATGTTATTTCTCTAGTCTTCTATTAAAAGAAATTGTTCTATTGTCTTTCAGGTGAATTTTCTCCAACAAGAATTAAGGATAAAAATACATATTAAGTTTTGAAAGTGCTTAAAAGAGGAAAAAATGTAGCATGCTTCCATATTGAGACATAAACATAGCAATTTACAAACCTGAATGAACGTTGGTGGATCAGGTGTCATATTGAGACAGTCTGTAATGCATTCTACAATCTGAGAAAAAGAAAAGGATTTGAGAATACTGCATATGTCTTGTTATTACTCATCCAATAAATTGAAATATAATGCAGAACCTCCATTATAATTATTATTCTATATGTATTTGTGGCTGTGCAAGCTTAACACAGAGACAGAGAGAGAGAGATGACCCCGGATTTTCGAAGGATGCCATTAGGATCACTTATCACAAGCCAACCTAGTCGCCAACCTGGCACAAGCCATCTCTTTGATATGGACCCTAGTGTGATAACAGGCACTATTGATCCAAATACTCCCATTGGCACAAATGGATTAGGTCCAAAAGTGAGATGGTGATAAACCTCATCTGTAACCACTAGAATGCCCAGCTTTCTCGCCGCCTCTGCAATCTAATATTCATAAAATCAACCACCAATAATATTGTCATCAATACTTTAATAAAAAAATAAATTTTACCTATGAAAACTCGTGCTTATTACAGAAACATATGAAGCATGAGTTCCAAACCAATATAATGTGAAAGTCTAGCAGCATATACTAAAATTTAATTATTGTTGCACCATTAAGAACTTCATAAGTCATTCCTCTTATGAACTTTTAGACATTCTGATATTCTTACATATTCTTCAAACAAAGTTGATTCTACTTCTGAAAAGACATTGACTCAAATAATTACACGACGAGGCAAGAGTAGAGTAAATATATATTAAGGGTCAATATTTCACTCACATCTTCTGAAAACAACCTGGCTAGCTAATAAGGAAGTAAATTTGTGAATTAGTATTAGAGTAGACGTTAAAGTTTAATCTTTGCTTCTCATATAATATAAATTAATTTCATGTATCTATAAAAAAGAAGGTTTAACCTACCTCTTTCAAATGTTGGTGTGTATAGACACTTCCACAAGGATTGCCAGGGTTTATGATGACCATGGCAACGGTATTCTCATCAGTAAGAGCTTCGACGCTTTCAATATCAACCTCCCAACCCTTTTCTGGATTAAGATCAAAATAACGGACTTCAAGATTGATAGATGAAGCAAAAGAGTCATAGAATGGGAAGCATGGTCTTGGAAGCAGAATGTTGGCACCCGGGCGAGCAAGGGCTCTTAGTGTTACTTGAATTGCTTGGATGCATCCTATAGTGAGAAAAACATCGTCTGGCGATAATGTGTAAGGAAGATCACGAGACAAATAATCCGCTATAGCACTGTTACAATTCAAGCATTAACTTAATAAATTAGATTAACATTGAATATATGACAACATACAATACATTATCTATTTTTCAATAGACTCAGAGAATCAATATGAAACTTGGGAAAGTTTCCATAATTTTTTATTCGAGATAATTGAACTTGATCATCTTGTTAGTACAAAAGGAGCTAACCATCACGTTTTGTACAAATACTACCCAAAAAATATATATATATTTTCTAAGAATTAGAATATACATTGTAAACATTTTTACAAATCAATCAATGGCAGAGGGAGGGAGGCAGAGGAGGGGCCATGCCCCCCTGGGTTTTTCAAGATCCTCCTCCTCCCCCTTTATTTTATTAACAAAACTTTAGGTAGGTGAAACTTTAACATAATGACCCCTTTCATATTTATAATAAAAAAAAAATTTTTAAAAAATGTACAAACACTAATTTCTCATTGAAAACATTAATCTATTTTTTCTTATAATTTTATATATATCATTAACTTTAAGAGCATTTTAAGTGTGTTTTAAAAAATGTATAAGTAAATTTTTTTGATAGAATTTTTTTCCAAAGCTATAAGATCAAATCAGATTGTCCAAAAAATAAAAATGCTAAGATCAAACCACAAGAGGGCAAAAACTTTCCCAACAACTTTTTCCGTGGGGGTAGGTGATGAACAGTGAATTAGTCAATAGCATTGAAGATATGTAAAGGAAGCAACTTTATGAGATATAGACCGTAGGACTATTTTCTACGTACAATGGGAAAACCAATCAATAATTAGTGTTGAAATCATGCACATAATGATTGATGTAAAGAACTTTTAACAAGGTTGCTCATCATGAACTAGTAAGCGAGCTTTTAAGAGAAGGATGCATGCAATTAATCTTTCGTTTTGTTAATAATATTTCATTTGGTTTTAGGAGGAAAAATTTACATAATGAGAAATGCCTTAAGGGACACTTCACTCCCATAAAATTCCAAATATCTTAATATATATATATATATATGTGACCTTTTTTTACTGTCACCTACACTACTTTTGCAAAGGTGACAGTGAGACTTTTTTTTTTTAAAGACAATTTGCACAGGTGAGACCATGTGTGGAGTATATTTGTCAGATGGGTTTTTTGTAACAATGTAGAAGGATTGATTTGGTCCACTTTATTCTAAAAGAGTGATAGCAGCCAATAATTAATAATAGCTAATCTCTTTGTTTCTTTAATTCTTTTCCTTATTTATTATTGAATTTTTATTATAAAAATGAAAACCACCGTTGTTTTTCACGCTTTTGTACCCTACCTGTTACCCGACAGCTCAAATGGACAAAAATTGCACAAGCAAATTTGTAATGAATAATGAGAGCAACAAGTAGGTTGTGAAAAGACAACAATATGTAAGTACATAACAAAGATATATAACGATGTAGTATTTCACATAATGTAATAGATATTAATGGTAGAAATTGAGAATTGAAAAAATAATAATAATTGTCAATCTTAATTATTGAATAAAAAAAATGAAACTTAAGAAGAAATGTTAATGTATACCATTTTTTTTTTTTTTTTTGATAACACACATTTTGTCACAATTCGCATGTATGTCAAGTAATGATTAAATTATTTTTTATCAAGCACTTATGGTAGTCTTGTATGTTAGGGATGTAATCCAAACCTAAGTTGATTGTATGACCTCTAGACTCTTCCATAATTGTTATGAACAATAATTTTTCAACAAAATATTTACAAGTACTAGGTAGCAAAGTGTTAATGATAAATAATAAAATAAGATGATATCAGTAATAAATTTAGGTAAATGTTAACAAATTCCGTGGTATTTGTTAAGGTTATAGTAATATGAATCCTATTTAATAAAAAAATTGAGTACTGACTCCTTAATTTATTTTAATTTTTTTTTTTCCTTTCAGTAAAGCGGGCCTCAAAACTTAAAAGCTGCAAATATATGACATTAAGGTGCAATAAAACTACCACACAAAAAAAAAAAAAACAAAAAAAAAAAGTACAATACGATAAAATTAATGGGGACCGTATAAACCATATGAAAATTTAAAGCAGTTTGATACCAGATTAATGGGGACCGTAAGTTTCTATCATTGACGTCAAAAAAAAAAATGGGGACCGTAAGTACAACCCAGGAGCTGGTATCATGCGCTACGGTCCAATTTAAAGCTGGCCTCATGCGCTAGGTGCATGAGAGATTTTTCTTACCGGAGAACCAGCAAAAGCCTACAATACTCGAAATAGTCAAATAGTATGTCAATAGAAAATAAAGTGAACTATAGTCTAATCAGAAGCCATGAAAGGAAGACAAAATCACGACCATGACATATAGATATGAGACAGTGATTTATACAGTTACAGGTATACAATTTTTTTACAGCAAATCTTAAGCGGTAAATTGTTGTGTGTTCTAATTTAAACTTACTACTAAATAAGATTTGCGGTAAAAATGCAATAAAAATAGACTTTCTAATAATATTTACCTTCTGGCCGGCTGGAGTCCAGAGGTGGGTGGATAAGAATTGAACTTGGCGGAGCGGAGAGCGTCGACGACGGCATCTTCTGCTAAGGGAGTGGTCCGAAAACATGGGAAAGGAGAAGGGTCGCCGTGTCCTAGAGGCAAAAGTGGCCTTGGATCATCTTTGTTAACACTTCCCCATAGCTTCATCAAAAGCCCTCGAATTGATGTTTTCGACTGTGGATTCAGCTTTCCCATCCCCCAGAAGTTCCATCTTTTATCTCCATTCTCCTCCATTTTCTTGCTACAACTACTAGCTTCAGCTCTCAGATGGGTCTACCTGTGACTGTGACTCTAACTGTGTTGTGTGGTGTGGTGATATTTGTATTATATTCGCATCAGCTTTTAGTTTCAAGCTCTCTCTTTCATTCTTTGCTTCTCTCTCCTGCACTCACCACAGAAAACATAAATGGTTGGTGGGATATATAAATTATAGTGTGCGTCTCAATAATAAATTAATATTATTCGGAAAAAAAAATATTCGACTAATAGGATAAGCAACAACTGGTATGGTATGATTTGGTATAAAAAAAAGAAAAAAATTAATATTAAAACTAATTTCACAGCTATTTTAACAATTGTTTGAGCTGAATTCGGTTCTGAGCGGTAGGGGAAAAAAATAGTAGATATGCATATGCGTGAAAGGCATCACAACCTGTCAGACAAAAAAAAAACTATTAATATTATATGGGAAATATGCTTTAAAACTAGTAGGGCATCTTTGGAACGTTAACTTAAATACATATTTTTAGTTATTAAATAATATTATATGTATTTTTATAGATTTTTTTACCTACACATCTTTCTAAAACAACTAAAAACTGTTATTAAAATACACGTAACAAATAGATCCTTAATTTCTAAACCGTTTAACTTAAACCTTCGTATAAAACTAGTAATACATTTCATAAAAAACAAATAAAAATAAAACAAGTTGCATATGGGATTACGTGACAGTTAAAAGAAATCAGCTTGCAAAAATAAATTATGAACACAATTTAGTCACAAAATTGATTATAACTTAAAATTACAACTTTATTCAATAAAATAAACGTTATTACATATTTTAAAAATATATCCATTGAATTACATATTCTTTACACTCTTATAACACATGTCAAATTTTGTATGAAACAAATATTATTTACTATATGATCTACAAACTTATATTTTATACATAATTTTAAATTACAAAATCTTGCAATTTAAACAATTTATTAATGACATGGCTATTAATCTTTAGTTTTCTAGAAATTTTACAAGTACGAAGAATATAAGAAAAATATGTAATCCAATTGTGGATTTGTTAAAATTTACCTTTAATAAAAAGATATTGAATAAAGTTATAACTAAATGTTGTCCCTAAATTATTATTTTTATTTTTATTATAAAAAAGTTGGGACATTTACAGGAACAAGTAAGAGGTAAGATGACACCCAATGGCAGAACCTTTTTTTTGATGGGCACCCAATGGCAGAACTATAACTAGTAAACATTTTTAAAGACATAGCCTATAAAAATAGGAGTTGGCCCCATCAAGCAAAAAAATTTAGTTCCGCCCCTGGTTACACCAAAATAGCTGGGTGTACCCAGTAGTGAATAGGATATTTTGAGGCTACACAGGCCCCTGGCTTGCTGAATATATGGTTCAAATTTGTTCCTATATAGTTAATTTCCAAACATAAATTAAATGATTGATTGGTAATAAGACCAATTTTCCCCACCTTTTTTGGGAAATTATTAAATACTTCATGAATATCATAAATGTGTACTCTCTCATTTCACATGAATTGTGAGTCCACCATAAATTTAATTAATAAAACTCACAATTATATGAGAAGAAAGAGTACACATTTATAGTACTCCAAGAATACTCAATAATTATTCTCTATTTTAGACGGAACATTAAGACCAATTTCAATAAGTGTTACTATCAAGACCGGAGAAAATACAAAAGAAGCATGCAGGGGAGTTTATTTTATAAAACTCATCTCAATGTGACATGTATAAGTTGTTTATAAATGGGAGAGTTTCTAAATGTGGCTGACAACATGCAAGTTCATAATTGCTTTTATATATATAAATGAAATCCCATGAACAGGAAAAATTATAAGGTCCTCATGGTAAACAAATGATGTAGTCCACCATTTCAGTAAAAAAAACTCACATCTGTTTAAAATTATAGAATTTTAAATAAAAACTGAATACTGACTCAGCAATTTTAAATATGTGAGAATCTTTTACTGGAATTGTAGATCACTTCACTTGTCCACCATGAGGACAGTATAATTTCTCCATGAACAGGGACAACTTTAAGTTGAGCACAGGTGTGAACATTTGAAAAAAATTATATTTGCAAAAAATAAATAAATACATATATATATACACACACACACATACTAGTTTTAAATAAATAAATATGTATGCTCAAAATTTTTGAAATAATTAAAACTAAATTATTAAATAAATAGTAATAATAAATTAAAGAAAAAATTACTTTAAACAAGCATATCTGATTATTTAGAGCTTAGTCTTTATAAGTGTTTATTTATTTTTATAAGTGTTTCTGGTTTTTTTTAGAAAGAAAGCGTGGGTTGTTGTGTGGGATTTATGTTTTGAAATTTTTTATAATAAACTTTTAGTTTGAATAGAATTTAAATTTGTTGAAATTTAAATGATAAAAATTTTTGTTAATAGTTTGTAATTATTATCCCTTAATTGAGGAATATATCTTATCAAAAATATATAATTAATTTACTAATTAGTGAGAGTTGTCACTTGATGCAACCACGGCTTCTAGAAGCCCAACTTTTATTATATAGTATATGATATGAAATAAATATACATATATATAATTATTTTTAAACTAACATGTTTTGTTTGTTTACTTTAAAAAATATATATTATGGTTTGTCTACTTAAAAAAAATATATTGAACACATGATTTGAGCATCACAAAAATTTGGGTTCAACAAAAATAATCTTGACCCCTCAAACATAATCCTTAACCCTTAAACAAAAAATAAAAATAAGAGCCGAAATAACAACAATAAAAAATAACCAAAAAAACAACAAATGAACAAAAAATTCAACAAAAAGTCCATTCAGAAGGAGAAATAAAAAATAAAAACCCCTAATCATTTATATTCATAATTCATACAACCCATTCTATATAAAAATAAAAAATAAAAAAATTCTAATTTCTTTTTCCAAAAAAAAAAAGGGTACCAAGAGACTTAGAGAGAGATATTGTAGCCATGAGTTCTCCTCTACAATGCCAACAACTTTACTCCTCTCGCCTTTGCAATAGTAGCAAGTATCATTTCTCTCTCTCTCTCTCTCTCTCTCTCTCTCTCTCTCTTACAATTTTAAGTTCTCACTTTTTCTCTCAACAATCCCCTTTTTAGTTTGTCATTGTATTAGTATAAAGAAATTGTAAAATTTTATGTATTTACATGTTTTATTGTGATGTCAATATATTCAAATTCTCTTTTTACAAGTGTAGACATCAAAATTTCCATGATGTATTCACAGCTATCCAATTGATTATGATCAAATATTTGTGATCAAATTCATTTCCAATTGATTTTGTGTCAACAGTGGACAATCAGTAAATAAAATCAATTCACACGTCAAATATTTGAGTTATCACAACTAATATAAAAATGACACGTGTCACAAATCACGTAAAGCCATGTGCGGCATTAAATGAAGAGAGCCATGTGGCAACATTAGAAGCAAAAACTCACGTGAAAGGTTTTTACTAAATGGAAGACCAAATTAAATTCAAATTTGAATTTAAAATTCATAATTCATAATTAAGTCTCAATAAATGTTAAGATAATTTTCCAAATTAAAGACTATTGAGCAATCTATAAATAGAGGTTCCTCATAGGAGATAAGGAAAAAATTTAGAGAGAAAACCTTACTAACACTCTGCCAAAATAGAGAGTCATCTCTAAGTCCACAAAATTCTATTGTTCATTCAAAACCAAGGCCAATTCCTCATAATTAACTCTCAATAAACACTGAGAAAATTTTCCAAATCAAAGACCATTGAGTAGTCTATAAATAGAGGTTCCTCATATGAGAAAATGAAAAAATTTAGAGAGAAAACCTTACTAACAATCTGCCAAAATAGAGAGTTATCTCTAAGTCCAAAAAAATTCAATTGCTCATTCAAAACAAAGGCCAATTCCTACTTCTTCAAATCAAAGTAGGGATTTTCCTTCAAGTCCATTGATTTGGTTCAAGATTAAGCCAACGGCCCTCGACATCATATAAAAAATATATTCAATTACTCATATAACTTGGAGATATCAAGACACAATTCAAGATCAAGTTTTATAACCCTTTAGATCATAAAGTTTATTGGAGATTGAATAGAGGAGTTCATTGTATTCTTTATTGTAAAAAATCAAACATAGAATTGTACCTGCTTACATACAAATCAATATAAATTGATTATTTGTTACACTATTTCGTGGCCGTGTAATCTAACTCTTACAAAATTTGTGTAAAATTAAATTTTGTATAGTTTAAGTTTCTTAATGGCTACCCTAAAAAAAAAAAAAAAAAAAAATTCTAGAGCCTTCACTACCAATGGATTAGTAGTGTGGTGGAAAAAACTTAAAACCTTCATATCTATGATACATTTTTCAAGTCCATAAACCCATCACATAGGTGTCCTTGGAGAAGCGTTGCAATAAGTGCAAGTAAAGACCTAAACTTATAATATTTTATCTCATGGGCTAACAACTCCACTTAATAGTGCTTACTTCTTAAGATTATTTGTATTGTTGTCCCATTAAGACTGCCGTTTAGTTAACAAGAGAATAAATTTGGTAAGACATATATATATATATATATAAAATTTGTAAATAAGTAAGAAAGTAGGATAAAGTTCTTTATAAAAAAGGGTGAGAACTAACTTTTTTTTTTTTTTTTTTTGCATAAATGTATATTTAATTATCATCATCATTATTTTTATTAAAAAAAAAATCATCATCATCATTTATTATTTTGCTTTTATTTTTCAAATAAAAGTATGATCTTACAATTCTCAATCCAATCTATAAAGAACAAAATTTAGTTACAAAATTGGTTGTAACCTAAGGCTACAAAATTGGTTGTAGACTCAATATCTTTTTATTGAATGTGAATTTTGATAAATCCACCATTAGATTACATCTTATTCTTACATCTTCATACTTGCAAAATTTCTAGAAAATTAACTATCAATAGCTATGTTATCAATAAATTGTTTAAATTGCAAGTTTTTGTAGTTTAAAATTATACACAAAATATAACTTATAGATCATATAGTAAATAATATCCGATTGACACAAAATTTGACATGTGTATTAAGAGTGTAAAGAACATGCAATTCAGTGGTTAGATTTTTAAAATATGTAATAATGTCTATTTTATTAAGTAAGCTACAACCAATTTTATAGCTAAATTTTTTTCATCCATAAAACCCTTCCATACATAGGAGTGTCATTTTTTGAAAATCCAGTAATCCACCATATCTTAGGAGCACAATTTTGATTCACTACAAAAAAAAAAAAAAAAAAAAAGGGTCCTATAGCCACGTTTTTAAAACGCGGCTATAGCTCTTGAAAACGTGGCTATAGGTCAATTCAACCTATAGCCACATTTTTAGCCATGGCCTAAACTCGTAACCATAAGTCTGAGGGGTCTATAGCCGCATTTTTACAAATACAGCTATAGGCTAGGACCAATGGTCGTGTTTTTGAAAATGCAACTATAGGGGACAACTACAACCACATCTTAAAAACAAGGCTATAGCCCTTTTTTTGAATTTGGCTATAGTCGCGTTTTAAAAACGCGACTATAGGTTTTTTTTTTTTTTTTTTCCCTAGCCAGATGGCAAATGCATTGGATATATATGTACTTATGTATGTAATACAATCAGAGCTCAATGGTAAAAGTTATAATCTCAACATAACTACAACCAAGAATAGGGATTCCTAGCAAAACAAACATTCCCCCAAATATATCTTAAGGACACACATTCTCGAACAAGTTAAAAGATGTAAGAGAAAACATTAAGGGACATCTAAAAAAATTACCTTATATATATCTCTGTCATTGGGCCAACTCAAACTCAATTGATTTTTTTTGGGTGAGAGCGAGAAAATCTTATTTTTTAGTGTCTAAATATAAATATTATAAAATTTTGAGGAGAGCACAACATTTCTCACAACTATTAAGTTATCAAGTTATTATTGATTTTTATATAGGTTTACTACCGGCACTAATAAGTTGTAATTTTTGTGAATGCATGCATCAATTCAATTAGACAAGTTTTTTTTGGGGGTGTGTGTGGAGGGGATGGGGAGTTCCTTAATTATTTTGAGGTTCCAATTAACCTTGCTTGAGGGGAGGGAGCAAGAGAGAGGAACTCTTATTTTTGAGTGTCTAAATATATATATTATGAAATTTTGAAGGGAGGCACAAAATTTCTCTCAACTATTAAGTTAATAAGTTATTATTGATTTTTATATAGGTTCACTACTGGCGCCAATAAGTTGTAATTTTTGTGAATGTATTTAGTTCAATTAGACACAAATTTTAAAAAAAAAAAATTAAGAAAGAAAAAGAAAAGGAGAAAAAGAAGAAGACATCTCATATTATTTTTTTATTATCTCAATGCCTTTTCATTAGAATTTAAATCAACAGATCGTTGTCTTACAAATTTTCATGAATCTCGAGAGCCCCTACATAAGTAAAGCCCAAATAGTATTTCTACAAGCTAGCATGCAAAGAATTATATATGTTACTATCGTAAGGTCACATGCAGCTATGGAGAATGATAAACATAATCTACTGTTTAGTCAAAGTAATGACTCATTTCAATTGCAACACGCTAAAGAATATTAGTCAAGATAGTGAACAACTTAGGTTAGGTAGATAAATATATCCACTATTATATAAAATCTTGTATAAATCCCCATTGGTCCATGGACCAAAATTAGAGAGAATGACCAACTGGAAATGTTTAATTTCCTATTATTTAATTTTATGTTGATCGCATATTCCACTATTTTTTTCTGCACCTAGCCTCTTAAAATTTTGCGAAATCTTTCTACACCTAGCCTTGTGAATGAAAACAATTAATTAACAATACATAATAGAAAGATCACATGCAGTATTACTGTATGAAGCACACAGTACCTTAGTCACTGTATTAAGCAAACAATACTTTCGTGAAGGGATTAAATTAGCATGCATATTAGGGTTCTGTAGAGTTGACCTTGACCACCTCCATATATACAAGACAATCATTCAATGCAAAGCAACCTTGAATGCATTTAACAAAGTTAATATTTCCCTTCTGCTTGTCAATTGAAAAGCTTCATAAAATAATCATGCTATTTTTTATAATCCCAAATGTCATGTGCTGATGTTAAATGGATGATATTTTTATCTTTCATGTTTTTTTTTTTTTTTGGTAACCTGGGAACATATTCAATTAAAGGGAAATAGGAGTGTCAATTACAGGGCAAAATCTGATCTGAGTCAGACCATACAAATCAGAAAGAAAAACATTCAAAATACTGGGGGGGGGGGGGGGAATTGAAAAACATGACATTCAAGATGTAGAGCAGCCTAGTCTCACGAGGGCATCGACGCAACGATTTGCTTCTCGGTAACAATGGGAGACTTTAACTTGGGGAATTTGAGATAAGAATTGCCTGCAATCAGCCACAATGGCCGCGTAATTAGCATTCAATCTTGTGGTATTGTTCATCAAGTCAGCGACCACTTTAGCGTCTAATTCAACTTCAAGAGCTGGAATCTACATATCCACACACATGCTAAGGCCATCCCTAAGCACCCAAAGCTCAACTATAAAGCTAGTGGTTATACCAATCTTCCTAATGAACGCTCTTATCCAACCACCCACCTCATTTCGCAGAATACCACCTCCACTAGCCAAACCAGGATTGCCTAGGGAAGAACCATCCGTGTTTAACTTATGCCAGCCTCTATTAGGCCTCTCCCATCGAATGCTTCTTTCAATCCAAGGGTTGCAATTTGAAAAGTTTTGAGCAATGAATGAATACTCTGCTGCTTTGTGAATAATCTCCTTGTGGATGGAATGGCTGATTGGCTTATTTTTAAATACCACACTGTTACAGTGGTTCCAAATAGTCCATATCCCAAATGCAAATATTGTGCTCCAAGGAATTTGAAGATGGTTGGAGATTTTAATAGATTTACAATTATTTTCCAACCAAATTGGAAGGCTCAAGGAGTAAAACTCAGGAGTAAAGACCCATATACCAAGGTTCTGCCAGTAGTTTGCAGCTACATGACAGTCCCTCAACAGATGGACGATGGTCTCTAGATAGGAATTACAGAGAGGGCAAAGCATGGATATTTGCAAACCTCTAGAGACTAACCTCTCCCGAGTTGCAATGCTGTTATTGAGGCACATCCAAATAAAGAATTGAATTCTTGGCAACACCTTTAACTTCCAAATCCACTTACCATTAAAAGATTGAGGAGCTTCCCCATTAGCAAGGGTATATGCACTATTGAGGTTAAACTCTCCATTGGAAGAAGCATCCCAGACTATTCTGTCTTCCTCATTAGCCATATGAGATCAAGGCATCGCTTGAATTTCTAGATAGATTTTTGTTGGAAGAACCATAGAAAGTTTCTCCCAATCCCAACCATCCAACGAAGCAATATCTCTAACTTTGATCTCATCTTCTTCTCTAGTGAGAGGGCCATGAATGATAGATCTCAAGGGGCCATTCGATGTCCAATTATTGTACCAAAACTTCAAACTGCTTTCTTGGCCAAGACTCCATCTCGTTCCCCTCTTGAACACTTCCATACCCTTCTTCATGGCCTTCCAAGTCTGAGAGCTAGGGAGGGAATTTTCATTGCTAGAGGAGATTCTTCTAGGAGACATGTACTTTTTCTTGATGACTTGAGCCCAAAGTGAGTCATTTTCTGAGTGAAATCTCCAATTAAGCTTGGAGAGATAAGCTAAATTTCCGCCTTTCGCTGTTTGAAGGCCAAGACCACTTTTCTCCATAGGTTGTGTGATTTTCTCCTATCCCACCCAGTGCATCCTTCTCTTAGAATCACTAGTTCCCCATAGGAAGTTCCTGTTAAGACTATCTAGATTATCCAAGATTCTACTAGGGAGGTAGGTGGTTTGCATCACATAAGTGGGGACAGCATTAACAAAGGCTTGGATAAGAACTTTTCAACCAGCAAATGATAGAAGGTTGGCTTTCCAACCAGCTAGCTTCTGATTTACCTAGTCCAAAATAAAGTTAAGGTCTTGGTTTGACGCTCCAGCATGTTTAAGAGGAAAACCCAAATAATCTCCCAGCTTGGAAGTAGAATGAAAACCAAGAATCTCACAAAATTCAGCTCTCTGATCTCCGTCTACATTAGGGGAGAAATAAACTTTGGATTTGGTGGGGTTGATTTTTTGGCTCGAAACCATACAAAATTCATCTAAAGCTTCCCTTAGGCTCTCACAGTTCTATTGGTTCGCCTTAGCAAACAGTAGGAGGTCATCAGCAAAGAAAATGTGGGAGAATGTCGGACCACTCGTGGAGGCTTTCACTGGATTCCAGTACTTGTTATTGCATTTATCCTCAATAATTCTACCTAGAACTTCCATGCAGAGGATGAAAAGGTATGTGGATAATGGGTCCGGTACCATTAAATAGGATTGAAGTAGAGACTGTAGTAACACAGCTCATTATAAGCTGGACAAGCTCTGAAGAGAAATTTGCTGCACACAAGACTTCTCTTATAAAAGATCTTTCCAATCTATCATAGGCCTTCTCTAAATCAATCTTTATAACCATGTACCCCACTTTGCTTTTTTTCCTACTGATAGTGTGGATTATTTCCTGGGCAATAATCATATTATCTACTCATTTCCTACCCAGAACAAACACTGACTGGAATGGAGAGATAAGGTTGTCTAGAAATGATCTAACTCTGGCGACAATAATCTTAGTAATAATCTTATGGATAGAGTTGCATAAACTAATAGGTTTGAAATTTCCAATGGTTTCTGGGCTTTTGATTTTTGGAATGAGAGCAATATGAGTTTGATTGAGAGCCAAAGAAATTTTTCTATCACTGAAGATTTTTTTGATCTCCTCCGATACTGATTTACCAACCACCAACCAGAATCTTTGAAAAAATCCAGCGTGCAATCCGTTAGGACCAGGGGATTTGAAGGCCTTCATAGACCATAGAGCATTTTTTATTTCCTCATCTGTCACCGGAAAGAAAAGGTAGTGGCACTCGAAAGAGGAGATTTAGGGACAACCTAATTCATCTGAGGCCACAGACAGAGGGGAAGAAAGCAACTCAGAAGAGAAAAGCTTGGAGAAGTAATTCTGAACATGCTCCATAACAGTAGGCAGGTCATTGATCCAGTCACCTTGGGTATTTTGAAGATTGAGGATTTTATTATGCTTCCTTCTGATAAGTGAGGATACGTGGTAGAAGGAGGTATTTCTGTCACCTTGAATCATCCAATTAATTCAAGATTTAAGGGCCCACAACTCCTCTTCTTGGTTCAGCACATCCAATAGGTCAGCTTGGCGTAGTTTATCCAGGTTAATGAGAAAATCTGATGGCCTCTCTGCCAAGGCTTTTTGAATACCACCTAGCTGAGCAAGAATTCTTTTCTTTTTTGCAAAAATATTCCCAAAGTGCACCCGATTCCACTCCATAACATTTCTAGAGAAGCTTAAGATGGAATCATATAGACCAGAATTACTAGACCAAGCATTTCGAACCATATTTGGCAGTGAGTTATCCGAAAGCCAAAAGCTTTGAAATCAGAAAGGCCTGTTGAGTCTGAGAGAGGATTGAGGTTCCAATTCTATCAACACAGGATAATGGTCTGATGAGCATCTTAGGAGGTGAGTAACAAGAGCTTCAGGGTAGAGAACACACCATCCGGGATTTGCAAAAAATCTATCAAGTCTTTCTTGAATGAGAGAGCCTAGACCATGCTTGTTAGTCCACATGTACCTTGGTCCTTGGAAGCCAAGGTCAGTCATGTTACACGTATTAAGGCAGTCTTTGAATAGATTAGCTTTGTATAAACTAATCGGCCTACCTCCTAACTTTTCATCATTAGACAAAAACTCGTTAAAATCACTCACAATAATTCAAGGAAAATTATAAGTGTTAGCAACAATAGCTAAATTATTCCAGAGCATACATCTTTCCCTAAGTCTTGGACTAGCATAAACAGCAATGAAAATCCAGTTAAGGGAAGAGGATCTTACCCATAGAAGCCAAAGGCCACCCACGAAGCCGATAGTATCAGTATAGAGCGCTCCCTAAAAATGAAGTCTATTAGTGATATCCTTAGCTTTATCACTGCCAACATGAGTCTCCATAACCACTAGCAAAGCTGGGTCGTGGTTGGCAACTAGATTACGCACACTTGACTGGAAGGATAGCTTTAGTGCCCCTCTACAATTCCAAATAATGGTGTTCATCATGAGAGAAATAAAAAAGGCAGAACTATCATCAGCAGCAGGCATGAGACACACCTCCTCTCTTAAACTCCATCCGATCTGGTGTTTCCCCTCCTCAGTATGAGGAAGACACATTGTAGGAGCACTTCCATCATCATCTCTTTGGCCCACGATTGCAAGCTGACCTCGATCATGGCATGGCATACCTGGGTTAGTTTTGGAAAGCTTTTGTTCCCCATTACTAAGGTTCAGATGGGAAGGTTTATAAGCAACCTTCTTTTTGCCAGTATCCACCTCATGTTGAATTCGCATGAGAACGGTATTAGAGATGGCTGAGACACAATCCTCCAAACTTTTAGTCTTACTAATTTCTTTACTAGGTTGCCCAATTTGCAAATCCACCAATGTTGCTCCACATTTTCCATGCTGGTTCCTCCACTATGACTACTCTTTTCCTTTCGGGCTTCACTAGAGAACTTGAAGTTGCTGTTGATGGTTCCATTTAAGTTGAAAGAGCTATCTCTAAATTTAAAACTAGAAGGGAAAGAAGCATTGAATGAACTGGACTGAATGGCGGAGGATGTAGATGCTGAAGCTTGAGTCTTATCCCTAGAAAAAGCCTTGAATGAATTACCTTTCTGCCCCCGGGATGGCTTCAAATTCCTTGGGCCTTGATCAACACGATTAGTTGGGCCAGAACCTGAAGGTTCTACCTTATTGGGCTCCGGAGACCCATTAGCTTTCCTTTTTCCTTCTTTCGCGAGGCCTAGACCTACTTTGGATAGTGGCTCGGAATAGGAAAATTTGGACTCATTCACTACTGCCTTCAATGGCTCACCCCCACTACTTTTCTTGTTGATCCTATTTCCTTGCTTTTTAAGTGTCACTAAAAGCCAAGGGCCATACCCATTTACATCCACTTGTCCCAAGTAGGATTTGTCTCCATTATTCGAGACGTGGGCATTATCTGTACTAAAATCCTGTTCATTCCCATTCACCTTGCATGGGTGTATGTTTTTGTCTTGATCCTCAGACGCTAGACTTTTTATTATGTAGTGGTAGGCCTCCTGGAGGTGACCAACTCAGCCGTAAGAGAAGCAAAGCTTGCTAATTCCCTCGTATATCACTGCTTGGTGGAAGCCACCTATCAATAAAGTGTATATCAATGGCTTGTTGATGTCTACTTGCACACAAAGTCTTGCATATCGTCCCCTAGACTCCATTGCTGTGTGGGTGTCAATATGTAGAACTGTGCCAATAGCTTGTCCTATTTCCTTGAAAGCCTTTGCATCATAATATTCAATGGGGAGCTTTGGAAGCCTTACCCAGATAGCAATCGATGCAATGTTCACCTCATCAAGATTGAAATTTGGCTCCCACGGCCTTATAGCTAGAAAATGCTCACCTATAAACCAGGGGCCTTTCTTCAACACCATGTCATGATCTTCTCTACAGTAAAAACGGATAAGGAAAAACTAACCACCCAGATCGACGTAGTCAAGTCTCCCTGTGGGCTTCGAGAGAGAATGAATCCTTAAGTGAAGGTAGTTAAAACCAACCAGTCTCCCATACACCTTAATGATGAGTGCATTGGTCCAATTGGCTCTAATTCGTTGCTTGGTTTCCCTAGAAAGGTTGACAACAGCGAACCCTTCCCTAATGACCTCAACTGATGCTTCCGATTCCATCTCGTTCTCAATGTATCCAGTGAAGTCAAATGCCTGTATATAGGCACCTGGTATTTCACCTATCAGCTTATCCTTGAAGGATATACTTGGTCCTTGTACTCCAAAAGGAGCGAAAGAGCTATTCCCTTGCTGCCTGACATCATTGGGAGGCTCAAATGTGTGGGATTCCTTGGCTTTCTTAGTGCTTCGTCTTAGTTTTGCTTCTTCTTCACGGGAGAGCCCTAGGGAGCTCATTCTCTCTCTAAATTATTACTATCTTTCATGTTTGGTGCATTGCATTACTATTGTTCTCTTTATCTCTGGGATAAATTTGTTTCTTTCAAAAATGAACAGGATTTTGCCTGACTCAAGTACATTATAGCATACTTTGTACTACAAAGTTGACCCTACACTGAAAAATACGACATAAAATTGCAGAAAAAAGACAAAAAATTGTACAAAAAAAAAAGTCAAAAGTTGTTGTTAACGCCTTAACAGGCACCTTACGGTACCCATTAACATAATCCTATTTTTTTAATTTTTTTATTAAATGGAACCCACTTTTGTATAACCTTAACAAGCACTATGTGATGCTAGTTAACATTTGCCTTGCTGTAATAGTGTTGGCGTAAGCCAAAAAAAAAGTGTTTGCATTGTTTTGATATAAAGTTTTGAGTTATGAGTTTGTTTTTTGCAATATGATTATTTGACCGAATTTGTGACTTGTAAGTGGAGTGGTTGATGGCTATGTGAGTGGGTCATACATTAACGCTAAAGGACAATAAAATTATGAAACATTTAAAGAATTGTAAACTTATAAATTAAAGAATTGTAAACATATATCAAGAATGAACTACGTAATTGAACGGAAGATCAATGGATAAGTGATTATGTACATTGAAAAATATATAGCTCGTAGGATTGATAGTGTTTTTTATTGATCCCTCTGGACAAAAATTTTGGAGTCACCCCTGTTTAGGGCATGCATTAACTATTCATTTTGAAAAAAATTTATGAAAAATTGAAAAAACTATCAAAGTAATTAATCACTTTTTCATTTTTTTTCTTAAAAAATTTACTAAAATAGTTTACTATTTGGTTCCCTGAGATGCAAGTTAATAAAACCCATATATGCATACGTGAATCTCTCAACAAATGCTTCACTTAAGAGGAAGTCTAATGCCACACATTTTGGCACAACAAATGTCACAACTTGGTGGTTGTTGGAGAGGGTGATGATGGGTCCATGAAAAGACACTCTTTCACTAACCATAACTCAGCATGTGACAAGTTGTGGCATTTGTTGTGCTAAAATGTGGGTCACGAGACTTATTCTTCACTTAAATCATAGCTGAGCTGACAGCTATAGCTTCTAGTTCACCACATTCCCAGATCCAACTTTGTCACTTCCACCAAAAGCTAGCTATGGAGGTTATTAACAGACACAAGAAATGGGGTTTCCAAGGGAACCCAGAGTTAATCGCTTCCTCCATCTCCGTCCGTGGTGTTCTCACCAAGCTTATGGCAAATCGTAACAAGGACGATAAGCGACCCACCATTCCTCTAGGCCGTGCTGACCCAACTGAGTTTCCGAGCTATCGAACTACCCCTGTTGCCCCAGATGCTGTTGCTGATGCTACCTACTCCTATAACTTCAACTGTTACCCTCCCACCGTCGGTATTGCCGAGGCAAGGAGGTACGTTGATATATATTGCGTTGATATATATTGTGCTAATTATTATTGCATACACAGAGTTACACAGTCGAACACACTCAAACTGAAGTTGTATTTTCCAACTTAATCTAGTTTTGACAATTTTAACTAAAAAAAACACGATTTTAACATCAATACGCAATGAGAAATTATCACCACTCGTACAGTCAAGACTTAAAATCTCTCCATTTAGTGTCTAATTACTGTATATAGAAGTTCGTGGCTGCATTTGCACCGTAGCTGATAGGTGGGAGCTGACATGGATGCAACTGGGTTTTCCAATAAATGATTAGCATTTAATGTTAATCCCCTATAACAATTTCCATTTAAAAAAAAAAAAAATGGTCTCTACGAGGTTTGCAATTCTCTTTCTCCAAATCTTGTTTCATGATTCCTCTTTTCTTGTGTTTTATTTATTAGTGTCGCTGTTGTAAATAAAAGTTAAATTATCACGTTTTGATATCATATCAATCAAATGAATGACTGTTCCAAAATATTAACCTTTTAAAAATATAATAAATTTAATTATTTAATTACATATTTCTAACGCCAAATAATATATATTTTAGTTTGGAAGAGCTAATTTTGCATTTTTTTGTACACCTTATTAAAATGTGTGTTTTTTTTTATAATTGATTTTTTACACAATAAAAAAAATACAAAATTAGTGTAATTAAAATCAAGACAATAAGTATAATGTTGTTTTGAGAATTCTGCGCTTAGTACTAATCAAATTCTATTGTCAATTTTCTTCAAAAAAAAAAAAAAATCTATTGTCAATTAGTATAAAAATTACATTTGGTTGGGTTTTGTCGAATCTCACGTGTGCTGACGTTAAAATGACTGGACTGAGTGTCCGTTTGGATCAGGTCTGCACATGCTTTTCTGCGTTTTTGTCTTTATTTATTTATTTTTACCTGCACCTCTTGTACTGTTCATGAGACATGAACAATGCATTAAGACAAACTTATAATATTTTCAGCCGTAAACAGTAATTCAGAAATTATTTTTTTATTATTTTTTGTAATAAATTTTCAGTTTTCAACAAAATAAGCAATATCTAAACACACACAAAATCTCGAGCACGCTGGTTGTCATTGTATAGTCAATTTTGAAGGGTCATACTCATATGTGACTTTTAGGTGAAGCACAAAGAGATTATAAATTATAGTCAATTGTTCTTCTCAAAAAAAAAAAATATATATATATATATATATATAATCAATTGTGGCAAGCACAAAGAAAGTGGCTTTGTAGGTAGCGCGGACACTAGAGACAAGGTTTGCTTTGCTAACTTTTCAATTTTGCGAGGATTTGCAATATATTATTTTCAATGATTCCATCACCGTTCAATTTTGTTTTACTAGGAAATGTCTATGATGGTTATGAAGTTTTAAGACGTCTTTGATCGTAACCATCAGATTTCTTCAAAGGAGTCGTGTGAAGATTTGCCAAAGGAATATATTTTATTTTTGTTATCTTCTCAATAGTTTTAACTATTAAAGAAATGATGTGTGTTCTAACTAGCTCAACTGGTAAAGTTTTTGATAGTTGAATAAAAGATTTAGAGTTCAATTATTTCTTACACCAAAAATTGATTGGTGTTTTAGTTAGATGATAAAAAACTATCATCAAGCAAATCAAAGTAAAATAACTTCCTATTAAGCTAAAATTATACATTTCTTCTTTTCTTTTTTTTGATGAAAAGACTGCCGTACTCATTAATCAAGAAAAGATTAATAGAGTACATGATGAGCACACACGTGCTTAATTGGGTTAAAGGTTTCCTCAAAAATAAAAAAAAAAACTTAGAAAATTTTAAATTATAATTCCCCCAAAAAGCTGCATAGACTCGTGGCAAAATTTGGCATATGGTGAGTCACAAGTGACCTGGCTAGGACCACATGAAAACTTGAACAACCGCGACACATCTCATGGCAAATCGCAGGCCAACATATCATGACCAATAGGATTTTTTTTTTTTTTTTTTTTTTGAGAAAGATGAGCAATAGGATTTTGAAATCTACTTTTAATCTGCGTGCTAAATAGAATCAGAAACGTGCAACATAAGAACTGTCCTGGTAAATGATATTGAAGTGAGTGACTAGAATAAAAATGTGGATGTTTATTAAACTTCTGAAATGAGTTCTTATTATATCAAACTTTCAAACCAAACCTTTCAATTTGATAATTATGCGACTAGAATAAAAATGTGGATGTTTATTGAACTTCTGAAAATGAGTTCTTAGATTGGCAAACTTTCAATTAAACCAATCCTTTCAATTTGATTTTCTTTTTCTTTTTCTTATAGAAGATAGAAATTTTATTCTAGCATAATTTAAGTGTATATGTGTAAAGTTCGCTCCGAAAGACTTGAACCCAGCCCTTCTCCCCCCTAACATCCCACAAGTATTTATATTTGCGAAATGACAATTGCACTCAAAGCGCGCGGTAGTATCCTTTCAATTTGATAATTAGACTTTCAACATAATTTTCATTACAGGGCTGTTGCAGAATATCTTTCAAAAGATTTTCCATACCAGTTATCGCCAGATGATGTGTATCTCACAGCTGGTTGCACCCAAGCAATAGAAATCGTAGTATCTGTCCTTGCGCGTCCAAATGCCAACATTCTGTTTCCTAGACCAGGTTATCCACAGTACGAAGCTCGTGCGAGTTGTAGTAAGCTTGAAGCTCGCCACTTTGATCTTATACCCGAAAAGGGTTGGGAGGTTGATCTTGATTCTGTTGAAGCTCTTGCGGATGAGAACACAGTTGCTATGGTTATCATCAATCCCAGCAATCCTTGTGGAAATGTCTTCACGTACAAACATTTGAAAGAGGTGGTTCAATATGTAATCTAAATTTTGAAGGTTACTGGTTCTTCTATTTAACTAAAAGTTTCAATTGTTGCCTTTTTTTTTTTACTTAGATTGCAGAGACTGCTAGCAAACTTGGGATTTTTGTGATTTCTGATGAAGTTTATGGCCATCTAGCTTTTGGAAGTAATCCATTTGTGCCCATGGGAGTGTTTGGATCAACTGTACCTGTTCTAACACTTGGATCCATAGCAAAGAGATGGATTGTTCCTGGTTGGCGAGTTGGGTGGATTGTGACAAGTGACCCCAATGGCATCTTCCATCAATCAGGGGTTGGTGCTTCATCTTTTCCATTACATTATATCACAATTTCCATATTTGACATAGTATTTATAGTTACAATAATTTTATGTTTTCCTGGGGTAGAATCTTGCATTTGTAAGTTTGTAGTTATGTTGCCTATGCTTCAACCAGTGTATGTAGTGTAAATGATAATGTTCTCTTATCAAGTTATGGTTATTGATGCTTGCTTATAGACAAAAACAGAAGATGAGTTCCTAGTGTTGGTCTTGTACCTTGGGGATGAAGTTACCCTTTTATTTGAATGAAGACGCATAAGTATCATACAACTTTCCATCAATCGAATCATTTTTCAAGAAACGTGAAACATCCAAGTCATACAAGTAAAGAAATTGCTTCACTAATAAAAGAAGAAAACGCATGAATAGTGATTGGACTAATGATATTAATAAAAGAAGAAAAGACATGAATAGTGATTGGACTAATGATAACAAGAATCCTGGATCTCAAATGTTGGTTCAATTGATGATCAAAGATGTGTATCATCTTTGATCGTAGATTATATTATTAACTGAATTTGAAGATTTATACCTGTTTACTTTCACAATGTATTTTCCTTGTGCAATGAGATTAATTCATTAATTAACAAGAAGTATTTTACATAACTAGAGACTGTTTTCTTTATCCAGTTTGTGGAGTGCATGAAGAATTTTCTGGACATCACCACCGACCCTCCAACAAACATGCAGGTACCTAATTTTAACTTCTTTTTTCTAATATATTTTAAATAAAAAGAAATTTTGAAAAAGAATGCAATACCTGTTCTAACTTTTAATTTTGTATAACTTACTAGACTATACATACAAATTGTATGAATTAATGCATGCTTTAAATAGAAAATCTGATGATAGAATAATGTAATTAATGCATTAGCTGATTAGTAAGGAAAATACTTAGGTACTCTCGGAGTATAGCAAAATGATGCTCCCTCCTCTCATATTCATGATTGACCCTACCATAAATTTAATTAATAGACCTCACAATGAATGAGAGAAGAGGAAGCACTATTCACTGTACTTTGGGAGTACCTTAAAATTACTCGATTAGCAATAACATCCTAATTTCTAACATAAACCAAGCAATACATCTGAAACATTTTTTTTTTTTTTTTTTTTTAGGGCAAGACTTAGATACAATATTTAGGTATTGTTACTTAAATTCCCCTCTTAAAGTTTCCCTCTTAAGTTTCCCTCTTAAGTAGTCACATAACAAAATCTTAAGAGGAGAACTTAAGGAACAGCACCTAAGATACTGTAATAAGTTTTGTCATTATTTTTAACCACATAAATCATATGGTTGCTGAAAATCCAAATAACGGGAATTCAATTTAATAAAAGCTGGTGAGAGATGGCTTATTGAAGTTGCTGATCTAATTTCTCTAGTCTATAAATCTTATATTCTCTTGGCATCTCCTAGAGACATGCATATGTTTTTCTCATGGATTTTGTTATAATAGAAATTTAGGATATAATCCAACATCTTTTATTCTTTAATTTCCTTGCCTTATCTTGTCAAAAAATTTACAAATGTTCTACGTTTTCAGGGGGCACTTACCCAAATCCTGAAGCACACAAAAGAGGATTTCTATTCAAAGATTCTAACCACAATTAGAGAAGCTGCAGACATTTTATATGATAGAATTCAAGAAATCCCTTGTCTGACCTGTCCACACAAACCAGAAGGGTCCATGGTTGCAATGGTAAGGACGTATATACAAACTATGAGACTTGTGCTTCAACATAAACATTTGAAGAGTTTTTTTCCCCTTTTTGGTAACAGGTGAAGCTAAATCTACCACTACTTGAAGGCATTATTGATGATGTGGACTTCTGTATGAAGTTGGCCAAGGAGGAATCCGTGATTGTTCTGCCAGGTAAGAATTTAACAATTTGGACTTCTTCTAATACTTTCATAAGTTTTTTTTTTTTTTTTTTTTTTTTTTGGGGACTAAGAATACTTTTATACATAAAATTGCTTGATTGCTTTCCTTGTAAATACTGATGTTGAGCCTTGTAGCTTAACTGGCACCTCCTAGTATTTTTAACAAAGACGTCCACGTTCAAATCCCCCATCCCCAACTATCAAATAAATATATACATACATATATTTTGTTACTGTTGTCGTTTTTGTGCATGTGTGTGTGCACCTTTATGTTTCTCCAGCATATCTTTGACATTTTCTTAGCAGCAAATAGAGGCCTTTTCTAATTTCTCAACTTGCTCCAAAACTAATGCCACACTTAAATTTATAACCATGGTGTTTGTGTTCTTATGTAGTATGCATGCTCGGTTAGAGAGAATTTCTTCTTTTTATTTATTTATTTTTTTAAAAAGGATTGCTTAGCTGCTCAGTATTATGCTTCCAGGGGTTACTGTTGGACTTAAGAATTGTCTTCGAATTACATTTGCCGTTGAGCATTCTGCGCTTGAAGATGGACTTGGAAGAATAAAAGCCTTCTACCACAGGCATGCCAAGAAGGAATAGGTTCAATTGTGTGTGCAGCAATAAAATTGAAGGATGGTGATCTACAACTTCACGTTGTATCTCATACTCCATTTTTTAGGGTAATAAATCCATTTGCTCATTGTCTAAACTTTGGTTAAAGCCTAGTGGGGCTTTGTTACCATTTTTAGTCGCTTGGGCTTAATTGCTATATTTATCTTATGCGGTGATTACATTGTGCCATTAAAAGTTGGATGTATGAAAAGACATTGGATTATACCATTATGATGAAAGTGCAATAATATAGTTGAATGTATTGTAGAATATGGCTTGAATTAGGAGTTCGTCTCCTTGTTGGATTTGAATAAGAAATGAATTTTATTCCTTTTGGGTTACTATTGTTTGAAGTTATCAAGCTCTATTAGAAGTCGTGTCTAATACTTGATTTGGAATTCCTTTTGGAATAGGAGTGATTCTCTCTGTGTGTGAAAAAGAAGTGTAGTCCTTCTTGGTTTTGGATATACTAGCCAACTCAAGTCTCCTATATAAGTATAGTGCTACTACAGAAAATTAGAGAGTGAGAAGAGAGTGTGTGAGAAAGAGGCTCTCTCTTCGTTTGATTCTTTGATATTTGTGGATTGCAATTTGGAATAGTGAGAGAGGTTTGTTGCCCGCTTGGTTTTGGTTCTGCGGTTTGTTGATTTGTTCTCTCTTGGTGTGTTGCAACTTTTGGATTTGATTTGTGGTTCTCTTTGGTTTGTGTGCAATTCGCATTTGGTATTTGGTATTTGTGAACCTTTGGTTCTTTGGTTTTGTATTTGTGAGAGAGAGCTATTTGGATGTATTTGGGATTTGGGTTTGTGAGAGTGCCTCTACACTAATTTGTATTATCCCAAATTTGTTATAGTGAAATTTGTTCATCGTCGTCTGTGGATGTAGACTATTGCCGAACCACGTAAATCTTGAGCTTCCACTATTTTACAACATGTATGTGCTACCACGAATTGAACAAAATAATTTGTCAAATATACTTAGTCACCAGAGTCACCACGGATTGAACTCATGGATATTATAGATCAGATCTAACAGGAAAATAATTTATCCCCCCATCAGAATTAGAAGGGACTAAAAGAAAAAAAGGGGTAGAATTTTTTAAGCATATGTAGTTAAAGTAATACAACCGAGTTGATGCATCATGCATGCAGTTATGAGTGTTACCTACATCCGCATAGATTAATTAGTTATGAGTCAAAGTAAATTCAGAACACTGTCCTGACCAGAAAATGAAACAGAATGGCTGAACTCCTATGTCATGTTCATTGCTCGGGAATTTGTCAAGAACAATTTTAATTTGTTATGATCAAAATGACACATAATTCCTATGCCATGTCCTTTAATTAGTAAGGAAACTAAACAAACAAATTGCCTTAATAATGAGGGAATTTAATTGGCTCCGTTTTAGTGATATTAGTTGCAAACCCACGTGATATGCAGAAAATTTCACGATTTGTTTTCTTATTAAGTGGAAAATGAAAATAATAGATGAGACTTATAAGAGTTAATACCAAATTATTCTTAAAATAATGTGATTATTTTAACAAAATAATAGTTGGTACAATATATTAGATTTTTTAAATTAAGTTATTAATATTTGTTATTTGAAATGGTTTTTAATTTTGTAAGTGTTTTTTTTTTTTTTTTTTATAATTTCAAGGAAACATAATGCATTGTACATTCAATTATTATATAAGGCGAGATATTTTGCAAATAATGTAATGTGTAGTTGAAATTCATTTCTAGTATTACTTATATTCGACTCATCCTCTATATATCTTGAATGACTTAAAGAGGAAACAGATATAAGTAAATCCATAACTTATATTAAAATTATATATATAAAACTTTAATAACATATAAGAAAAATGTAAATTTATCAATAATCTACTAACATTCCACTGGAAATGTGACATAATTGTTAATAAAGTAACTCCTCTCTTTACAGAAACCTCTCCTCCTAAAGTATCACCTAAGTGGACTGAATAGACTGAAATTGACCAAATGGACGTAATGGCCCAAAATGAACCAATTAGACTAAATAGGCCGAAAGGACCAAAATAGACTGAGAAGATCGAATTAGATTAAAATGAACTAAAATATTACGCTGATATGACTTAACATAAGCACAGCAATAATAAATGTTGTGTTTTGGTTTTTAGATAATATATTATATAGATATAGATGAGAACAAAAATCCTAATCCACACATTTAGAAGTTTTTCATGGGATTGGCCAATGATTTTCTAAGCTCTATAGAGGGAACTGAATTGGCTAGATTATCTAAGCATATTTTCTATTTGCACCTCAACTTTGTAATAATATACAAGTATATGGCTTGCTCTTTACTCTTTCTTCAAGCCTTCATTGGGTTTTTATGAGAGGTCTTATGTGCCATTATCCTATTTTCCTAAGAAGCTTCTCATAAACATCATCCTTTTGTCAATTTCACACACACACACACACAAAATTGAGAACAGCTATTTCTTTTTACGATATAATTAAGGAGAATCAGAGGAGTAGGTGAATTCTCTAATGAGAGAAGAACAACTATTTCGGTTGATGTGCTTCCCTTACATGAAAATTGAACTTTGGAAATTGCTTTATGGTCACAGAGGAGAAAAATCATATCTGGACACAATTTGAAAAATATTGGTGGGCAAGCAATTGTGATCTTGCAAGGAAAAAAAAAATCTCCAAGTAAAATTTGAATGGCCCTAATAAAAACATTCTACTTAGTACTATTATATGCTTGTTCTTCCTACATGTTCAAGGGCCTTGGAAAAGCCAGGATGAGGATTCTCAACTGGACAGGCCACTTCAGTTCCAAACCAAAGCCTTTTTTGTTTACCCAAAACTTAGATAAGAGTTCTTTGTTTCTTGTATGTTAGGTTTTCTAATTGAAATCAACAAAATGGTTTTATTGAATTTAACTATGTAATTACAATGAGCAATAAATCACATGGATGAATTTAATTAAAAATTTTAAAGTACAACACTTAAGTTTGAGTAATTCTACGGTACCCCCCCAAAAAAAGGGGGGGTACGGTACCCACTAGTAGGTAACCTGCTACACCAGGTTACTTTTTTCTCACATTTGACGGTTCCATCCTCACATTGTGCAGTTCCAATATCACATGTGACGGTTCTCTTCTCACATTTGGTGGTTTCCTTACTTTTTTCTCACATTTGACGGTTCCATTCTCACATTGTGCGGTTCCAATATCACATATGATAGTTCTTTTCTCACATTTGATGGTTCTCTTACTTTTTTTTTTCTCACATTTGACGGTTCCATCCTCACATTGTGCAGTTCCAATATCACATGTGATGGTTCTCTTCTCACATTTGGTGGTTCCCTTACTTTTTTCTCACATTTGACGGTTCCATTCTCACATTGTGCGGTTCCAATATCACATATGATAGTTCTTTTCTCATATTTGATGGTTCTCTTACTTTTTTTTTCTCACATTTGACGGTTCCATCCTCATATTGTGCAGTTCCAATATCACATGTGACGGTTCTCTTCTCACATTTGGTGGTTCCCTTACTTTTTTCTCACATTTGACGGTTCCATTCTCACATTGTGCGGTTCCCATATCACATATGATAGTTCTTTTCTCACATTTGATAGTTCTCTTACTTTTTTTTTCTCACATTTGATCGTTCCATCCTCACATTGTGCAGTTCCAATATCACATGTGACGGTTCTCTTCTCACATTTGGTGGTTTCCTTACTTTTTTCTCACATTTGACGGTTCTATTCTCACATTGTGCAATTCCAATATCACATATGATAGTTCTTTTCTCACATTTGATGGTTCTCTTACTTTTTTTTTCTCACATTTGACAGTTCCATCCTCACATTGTGTAGTTCCAACATCACATATGACAGTTCTTTTCCCACATTGGGTGGTTCTCTTACTTTTTTCTCACACTTGACGGTTCCATCCTCACATTGTGTGGTTCCAACATCACATATGACAATTCTTTTGTCACATTAAGTGGTTCCCTTACATTTTTCTCACACTTAACAGTTTCATTCTCACATTATGCGGTTCCAACATCACATATGATAGTTCTTTTGTCACATTGGGTGGTTCTCTTACTTTTTTCTCACACTTGACGGTTCCATCCTCACATTGTGCAGTTCCAATATCACATGTGATGGTTCTCTTCTCACATTTGGTGGTTCCCTTACTTTTTTCTCACATTTGACGGTTCCATTCTCACATTGTGCGGTTCCAATATCACATATGATAGTTCTTTTCTCACATTTGATGGTTCTCTTACTTTTTTTTCTCACATTTGACGTTTCCATCCTCACATTATGCAGTTCCAACATCACATATGACAATTCTTTTCTCATTTGGTGGTTCCCTTATTTTTTTCTCACATTTGACAGTTCCATTCTCACATTGTGTAGTTTCAACATCATATATGACAGTTCTTTTCTCACATTTGGTGGTTCGCTTACTTTTTTCTCACATTTGACGGTTCCATTCTCACATTGTGCAATTCCAACATCACATATGATAGTTATTTTCTCATATTTGATGGTTCTCTTACTTTTTTTTCTCACATTTCACGGTTCCATCCTCACATTGTGTAGTTCCAACATCACATATGACAGTTCTTTTCTCACATTGGGTTGTTCTCTTACTTTTTTATCACACTTGACGGTTTCATCCTCACATTGTGTGGTTCCAACATCACATATGACAATTCTTTTGTCACATTGAGTGGTTCCCTTACCTTTTTCTCACACTTAACAGTTTTATTCTCACATTATGAGGTTCCAACATCACATATGACAGTTCTTTTGTCACATTGGGTGGTTCCCTTACTTTTTTCTCACACTTGACGGTTCCATCCTCACATTGTGCAGTTCCAACATCACATGTGACAATTATTTTCTCACATTTGGTGGTTCTCTTACTTTTTTTTCTCACATCTAACGATTTCATCCTCGCATTATGCGATTCCAACATTACATATAACAGTTCTTTTCTCGTATTGGGTGGTTCTCTTACTTTTTTCCTCACACTTGACGGTTCCATTCTCAAATTGTGTAATTTCAACATCACATGTGACAGTTCTTTTCTCACATTTGACGAATCCTTTACTTTTTTCTCACATTTGATGATTCCATCCTCACATTTTGCAGTTCCAACATCACATGTGACAGTTCTTTTCTCACATTTGGTGGTTCCTTTACTTTTTTTCTTACATTTAACGATTCCATCCTCACATTGTGCGGTTCCAACATCACATATGTCAATTCTTTTGTCACATTAGGTGGTTCCCTTACCTTTTCCTCACACTTGACAGTTCCATTCTCACATTGTGCGGTTTCAATATCACATATGACAGTTCTTTTGTCATATTAGGTAGTTTCAATATCACATATGACAGTTTTATGTCCAACCATGTCATTCATAGATCATAGTTTTATATTGACAATATACTGCAATGACAAACTGAACTAGATAATCTGTAGTAGGTATGGTGATACATGTGATTCAATAAATGCTGGTTTCCAATCTTGTTTATCAAGGGATGAACCTACATGATCCACAAAATATGCACCTTTCCATTCTTTTCTTCTTTGAGCCATTTAGGTGAACCAAAACCACATAGACATCATTAAAGGTAAACCATAAACATCAAAGAATCTAGTTGAAACTTGGAAGCAAAATGAAGTAATGAACCAACTAAGGTATAAAAAAAAAAATGTGTGAATCGCAATTTCTGACTTCTAGGCTATGGATGGTCTTACATGCGTAGATTATTGCCTTTCTAATTTTTACTGTATCAATACCAACTTATTTTGTTTCATTGGTTTTTTCTTTTCTGCTAATATGCAGCAAAAGTGTTTGTTTTCTTAGCCTCAAAGAAATGAACTCTCTTTCTATAACGAAAGATGTACAAACTACAAAGCCATCATGCATGCATTACCTGGATTTTTATTCATAAAGTCGAGAGGGGAGAGAAACTATAACCAGTTCACTTTTTTTTTACTTTAGCATTATGGAATTTGAAATGTGTGCACTAAGCACATCCCATGAACACGTGCTAGAGAGAGAGAGAAAAAAATGTGTTTTGATTTGGTTTGTCACACCTAAAACCTTAGCATTTTAATTGAATTGTAAGTATTAAGTACATAAGACAAGCATGACAGGAAAAAGTCAATAATTCTAAATTTTAAACATTCGTTAAATATGTTCTATATAAAGAACCTGTGGGGTAGAACTAGGATGAAGTGAAAAGAGATGCCATTACACAGCCAAATAATAATATATGTCGCTAAGATGAACCATGCAATTTATTAAGCCTTCAAGTTTTGCTCCAGATTGAAGATGATGTGATGTAATTTTTTGATTAAGCAAGTGTTGTAGGTAGTTTGGATTTTTAATTTAGAAAGGGGGATTGAGCCAATCATGATGGTTAGACGTTTATTCGGTATCATCTTGATTCAGAGTACCTCACCTCACCTAGGAAAAACCAAAGCTAAAATAAACTCTCAATGAGAAATAATGTAACCTGATTTTTCACAGTAACTGGACTAAAATAGAAAAAAGAAAAATAGTTAGCTAATCCTAATTTGAAAGTAATCACTGGGCTGAACCTGAAACTATTTGTGCAGCATCTGTTGTTGAAACTAATGCTAAAAGGGGGACACAATTTTGATACAGGAGATGATCTAATTAGGAAGGCTATTTTTATTACAACTTCAATTTATGGTAAACATCATCCAGATAAAATATCTGATCCTGAAACTCTGAGCAAACTCACCAGGCTTCTTTCAAATTCTAAATTTTAGAGAAACCAACTCTAAAATTGGAAACCAACACTAAAATTGGTGTTCTTGCTGCCAAGGTGGTTGAAAAAAAAAAATCTCCTAAGTCCGTAGGCTCATAGTATCGTGTCCTCCCCACACTCCCAACCAAATCTAATCTAATCCCAACTTATGGATAAGGGTTCCCACGTCTCACATCCTAAACTCAAAAGTGTAAAGTTTTTTTTTTTTCTTTTTTTTTTGAGAAACCAGTCTGTGAGACAGACCAATGCTTTTATTAAAACATAAGAAATCAAACAGAGCAAGGGGGATAATGTCCCTAGGTAAGTCTTCAACCCAAACCTGACGTTCTAATTCTAGCCCAACCCGAGATTTCTTTGCCAAAGCATCGGCAATAATAAGAATCGAAACTCAAACAAAACAATAATATCATAAACCCACAAAGTTTAGAGAAAAAATATAAACCCATATCAGCATTAATCATATGTAAAGAGAAAACCTGAAGATTGTGGGTGGTTCTGCCGATTTAGAATAGCAGAAAAGAAGCGCCGCCGAGTCGTACGGAAAGAGTTGAAGCGCTGCCGAGTTGGATTGGATATAAGTGCGCTGCCGATTTGAGGATGGATTGGAAGAGACAAGATTAGAGAGCGGCGCCGAAGAGTTGGATTGGATGAGAAGAAGAGCCGCTGATTTGAGGTTCTAGGTGTGCGGTGTGCGCCAAAGGGTTTTAGCTATAGAGAGGCAAACTGAGACAGGCAGAGGTAGAAAAGCAAACGTGACAGAGGAAAGTATGATTGATGTTATAATTTTTGGTTTATATATAAACCTGTTTAGCCGGTAACCAAAACTCATTAAAATTACACCAACGGACAAGATTAAAAAAATATTAAATGAAAGGCTCAGATTTAAGGGGGTACCGTACCCCCCCTTTTTTTGGGGGGGTACGGTAGAATGACCCCTTAAGTTTTATCTTTCTTTTTTACCAAATCTAGATGGTTTAATACTAATTAAGAGTTTGCTTAAGTGAACTTATTTTATTAACATATTTTTTTTAAAAAATAAATTATATAAATATACCAATAAAAATTATTGGTTAAAATGCAAATTACGTCCTTTAAGTTTGGGTGTATTGTCTTTTTGTCCATATAGTTTAATTTTTGTTATTTAGCCCTTAAATTAACACGCTTTGTCAAGTTAGTCTTTCAATCCATTACCTTTTTTTTGTTATTTAAAAAAAAAAAAAAAAGCAATAGGTTGTAAGATTTATAAAAATGATATTATCATATGTGATGCTACTTTTTACTGGACTTAACAACAATTTTATTCACGACAATGGACATGAATGTTAAAGTATAAGGACTAAAAGTTTCTCCAAAAAAAAATTTTTTAAAAAGTATAAGGACTAAATAATAAAAATTGATTATTTACTTAAACTTAAAATGAGTATTAATTATATTTTAGCCAAAAAAAAATATACAAGATGAGGTGAAAATCAAAACAAAAAGGCTACAACAAATTGATCATAATCCATCATTAGCGAATAATATAAATAAATCGAACGGCTGAAAATACGCCAAAAATACATAATCAATCTTGGTCTTTGAACCTAAACCATCCAAAAAAGGGCAGCCCATCACCAAGCCCATGATCACGTGAACACCAGCACCACCACAAACGGCACAAAACAAAAGACCTCCTAAGTCATATAACTCTTTACCGTTGTATCTCACGGTCCCACTGTCCCCGCCGTCAAAATTTTCAAAAATAAAACCTACTCTCTCCCCCCAACGGCTAGTATACTTTGCGTCAAACGCCATTTTCAAGAGAACCAATAAACCTTCCCAAACACCACGTTTTCATTCAATAACCAAAATAACACTCTCTTTAATCAAATCTCTCTCTCTCTCTCTCTCTCTTCATTCAGAGAACCAAGAAATCATCTTTACCATTAATCAAAGCCAACCCCCTCAAGAAAATCTTTCACAATCTGATCACATAAATTCAAACTCATTAATGGATTCTACACCGCCTTCTCATCGATCCGAGCCCCGTTCTAGATTAAAATCAGCCTCTCGACTTGCTCGTATTGGTGATTTCATCGTCGAGAGAGAAGAATCTCCTCATCTCTCTCTCGACCTCATCCTATCACCAACCACCAAGAAGACCCCATCACCATCCACAGAGTCTCTGAGAAACTCCAACTCTCTTCCTATTCACGAACTCTTGCTTCTTTCGCCTTCTTCGCACCGAAAATCCAAGACCCGTCTCACAGATCGGCTTGAAATGGCCGAGGAGCCCGTGGAGCCTAATGGGTCTCGCCGGAGGTGCAAAAGCAGGGCGGCCCAGATGGGTCTACTGGGCTGTGCCTCGCCAAGGAATTCTCGGAGGTCAAGAAGGCGGTCGGAGACTGAGATTCGGGAAGAGAAAGAACCAAGCTTGGCGGAGGAGATCGGAAAGCCAAGGAAGAGACGGCACAGCGGGCGGTCCAAGAAGGAGAAGCTGTGTTTGGTCCCTCTATTGCCTTCCTCAAGTTCATCTCCAAGTATGTTGAAATCACTATCCTCTAATTCTTTAATTATTTTTTCTATGCTTTTGGTTTTTTTGGGTGTGTTTAGTGATTGATTTGTGTTTATTTTGGTTGGTATTTTGTGGAAATAGAAGCAGAAGATGAGGATGGAAATCTTGATCGAATTGGGCAGATGATAACTGATTTGATTATGTGGAGAGATACTGCAAAGTCAAGCCTTTGGTTTGGGCTAGGGACTATTTGCTTATTGTCGTCTTGTTTTGCTAGAGAAATTAGCTTTAGGTGCGTATTTTTCTTTCTTTTCCTCTCTCTCTCTCTCCTTATCTAATATACCTATAGTATCAAGAATCTAAGGCCTGTCAAATGTCACAATTTCAGCATTTTCTCAGCAATATCCCAACTAGGACTTCTGTTTTTGGGAGCATCTTTCTTCTCGAATTCGATCTCTCAGAGGTTACAACTTAAACTCCTTTATCAAGTTATGTTCCAATGTATGTTTATCTGTTTTGCTAAGCTTTAGGATTTGATGAAATTGCAGAAATAATAATATCGAAAAGAAGCGTGACTTTAAGCTTAAAGAAGATGACATTTTACGTCTTGGCAAGTTGATACTTCCAGCCACAAATCTTGCAATTTCAAAGACAAGAGAACTTTTCTCAGGAGAGCCATCCATGACCCTCAGAGTAATAATTACAAAGAATTTGTTATTCATATTTTGACAACATACTTCAACTTGAGTCATAACTTCAATCAGCCAAATTCTGGTTATAGGTTGCTCCATTCCTACTCTTAGGAGCTGAATATGGCCACCTTATAACAATATGGCGGCTCTGCGCAGTTGGTATGTCAATACTCATTCACGCCTCCCAATTAGCAGATAAAATTTAAGATTTCTATGCTCTCTCTTTTTTTTCTTTTCTTTTTTTCAATTCTTAAAGTGGGTATTTTGGTTGTTGATCATGTGGGTAACGGTTATTGTTTGTGTGATATATTAGTTATTGATGTGAAAATGTATTTGGTTATTGTTTGGGTGAGCAGGATTTTTTATGAGCTTCACTGTCCCAAAACTGTACTCATGCTACTCCATTCAGATAAAACAAAAAGGTAATTCCATTACCAATGTACTTAATTAATACATGTATTAAGTGTGTTTTAATATCCTTGAGTCACTAAAGCTAAGTGCCATTTGCCAATGCAGTTGAGTGTTTAAAATGGTGGGTGTTGGAAGCATGGGGTGCTTGTTCTCACAAGAAGATAGTGGCTGCATCAGCTGTCACTGCCTTTTGGAATCTATCTACTATAAAAACCCGTATTTTTACAGGTAATTTTCTGACAATTTGATTAAGCTTCTGTTTGAAATTTCAATATCCCCACATTACATGGCAAAAAATTTTTAGTTCCAATCCTTTTTTATTAGTTCCAAAACTGTGTCTTCTTGTTTTTCTCACTCTTAAAAAAGAATAGGAGAAAAAAAAAACCAAACAAACAATTATCAAACCTTGTCATGTTCTCTCTGTATAACAACTTTTTATTTGGTTTTCTTTTTACATTGTCCTGGACAATTCTTGTGCAATAAGGAGAGTAAAACCACTTAAAAAGGAAATAACAACTTAATGCAATTATGACTTCTAAGACTTAGCTTTTATTATATAACATATTGTAGCATATGACTTTTCTTACGACTCCAGAATCCAGATGCCTAACGGATTCATCAGACAGAGTAGGGCAAGAACCAAACCTTTGTGCCAAGAATCTTGTAACTTAATGACCATTACCTAGTTCTCTCTATGGGAAGACCTAAATTCAAATCGCCCACCTGACTTATTGGAAGGGGAACAAAAACTGACTTTCAAACACTTAAATTTAACTTAGAGTTGGGATGTCAGAATTACCAATAGTGAGAAAAAATGTCACATAGTCACATGTCTGAATTACCAATAGCACAGTTTTTTGGCATGAAGTTGTTATCCGATATAAAAGACCCAAAAATTTACTAACATTTATACTGGATTTCCTTTGCAGCGTTTATATCTCTGGTTATACTCCGTTATTGCCGACAGCATCTAGTGACAAAATTGGAAGAAGAAGAAGCAGAAGAAGGGGAACAAGAGCAGCAGCAACAACAGCAGGCATTGGTGGTAGTAGAAGCAGGTTGCCAAAAGTAGTACTTGGAGTCATATGACGCCTCCAACCCAAAAATAAAAACAAAAACAAAAAACACAAATATTTCTGTTCATTTACTGCATGGACAGATGAGGCATTTTGTAAAATGTGACTCATCCTTGTTCAAAATGTATAAATAAAAAAGAATTTCTTCTTCGCTTATGATTCAATCTCTCATTCCGTCTGCTGATGATGTCCGAGAAGAGTAAGATTAAATTGCACTTGGAAGTACTTGTAATTCATTCATTCATTAAAAAAAAAGAACTTGTAATTGTTCTCCCATCATTTCAACAGCTTGCTCAAGCTTTTTGGGGACTCATTAGCTAGCACATCAAGCTTTTTGGGGATAGTGCATGATGGGGATAAATCAAATAAAGGACTAACTAATAAGTGTGAATTTGTTTATCATGCAATATCCGTCTACACCCAACAAATCACATGTACTTGTGTACCTATAACTTGATTTGGCTAATGCAAACGAAGATGAACTGAGAAAGTGATGTGTGATCTGAGGCCAAAAACCCTGAGGATAAACATATTTTATACCTTAAAAAAAAAAAACCTTTGGTTAGACTCATCCAATGCAGTCTAAGATTTTCACCAAGTTGTTACATAGAGCCAGCGAAGTGAAGAAAAGGAAAAGCTACAAATAAGCATAGGAAGCATTTTCACTCTAAGAACAACGAGGCTAAAATGTACTTTTTGTTCTCAAAATTTGCTCCAAGTTAAATATTCATCACTCAAATTATAAAGGTACAATTCCATCTCTGAAAAATTTTAAAGATATTAATTTTGTCCTTCCGTCCGTCTGCTATTAAATTTATTTACACCATTTGGTTTTTTTAACGTGCCACATTTGAAGAAAAGGTGCTCTATATTAGTCTGTGATATGCACATAAGCAAATATGCAATAGGACTCATCCTCTATCTGCATTTTTGTGCTCACAGGTTATTTACAGATAAGCAATTTAAGCTTTTCCTGAACTTACAAGTTGGTAGACTGTACGAGGCTATTCTCAGAGAAGCAAATTTAACTCTTTGCACTGGGCAGTTGGTAGACTGTCCAAAGCTATATCCAGAGAAACAATTTAAGTCCCTCATTGGTTTTCAGTTTTCGTAGAAACTTCCATTTTGATTGCAGGGGACTAGTTTGTGCAATTCTGGTTTTTTGATTACTGAATGAGACTAGTTTGTGTGTAATAAACACTACTCTTGTTCATTTACCAATGGCCAAATTTAATTATTTGGCTGCCTTTATTGAGATCCAATATATCCATATCATCTCATAACATGTGAGGTTCGCATATTATGAAAGGCATGATACATGTATAAGATTTATAAGATAATCATTACTCCCTAAAGTTAGGGGATGAAATGTCTGTTTGGCAAATATTATTTTTGTTAGAGAAATGCTATGTCTACAACATTTCTACAATATTTTTACAACATTTCCTAAGTGGCAGGTTGTTATTGGTTGTTATTGTTGGGGCAAAAAAGTAATCTTAGTGTTAGTTTCAAATTTGAACCAATAACAACTAACCACCTGTGATTTGTTGTAAAAATGTTGTAAAATTGTTGTAGACGTAGTATCTCTCTTTTTGTTAACTTATTTTACTATTCAGCTTATTTTTGCTACTATTCATAAGTTTCACTGCACTTTTTGGTATTATTCATGGGTCCCACTGTACTATTTCGGCTAACTTTTACCTTTATCTACTGTACTTTTAGCAAAAAGTTTTTAATTTCAGCAAAATAAGCGGATCACAAACGGACCCTTATGTTTTCTAATAAGCAAAGGTCCTCTCTTCCCAACTACCAAAGCCTTTTTTGTTAAATAATAAGATTATATTTTTAAAATTACTTATTAAAATAGTATTGTTGTAAGATTATTTTGCAAAATAAAGCTTTTCCTTAACTCATCTCCCCATGATACAAATTAAAGTAATTAAACTTGCCTCTTCAGCATAACCAGATAGAACTCGTCTCATTGAGTCAAAGAAAAATATCATTTTACAAATTAAGTTTAAAATGCATTTTATGATTTTATCAAATAATTTTTAAATGGCATTATTATTATTTTATTTTAAAAGGCCCATCTCCATTCTTGATGAGCTCTCTAGTCTCTACCCTTACAAAATATTTTGGGACCTTGGACTTGCATAAAGTTTTTGCCTTTTAGGTACTTTGAATTCATCCAAGTCTTGTGAGGGAAAGGCTCACCACAAGAAAATGTCTACAACAATTTTCTATTATCAAAAAATAATTTTTAAATGGCATTATTTATTTATTTATTTCAAATCTATACTGGAAGTCGTTAAACATTAATTAACAAGTTGGTGAAGACTGCACGTACTACACAACAACTCATTTAATAAAATAAAAGCTGTGCACAGTAGTTATAACTTAATTCAGATTTTCTACTGAGTGAGTGTACTAATGGTCACGCTCAAGGGGTCCGCCGTAGTGGTAGCCTTGCTTAGGGGTGTCAATTCGGGTTAGTGTCGTGTTGAGGTAGGGGTATTCGACTAAATAGCATAACCCTAACTCGACCCATTTAATAATCATGTCATAATTCTTCAACCCTAACCCGACCTATTAATAAGGCAAGTTGACCTGATCCAACCCATTTGACACGCTTAATAAACAAGTTGTGTTGGGTTGACACGAATGTAACACAACCCATTTCAACTTACATAATATTAAATATAATATCCATCTAGAAATAAATTTTTTTACATCTCAAAAGCAGTGCATACACTTCAAGTCTTCAACCCACATTCAAAATAATATAGTTTAACAAAAATATAACATTTATCTATAAATAAGTTTTTACACTCTAAAAGACTTCAACCCAAATTCAAAATAACATAGTTTAACAAAAATGAAATAACATAGTTCAACAAAAATATAATATCCCTAGAACTCACCAAATGCTAAGTATCAATATTGAAAGAATTGGAGCAAACAGTAGACTAATCATGACTATGACTACGATTATCATCCATAGATTCTTTGTTGATGTCCAAATTCATAAAATCTTCTCCAAGCTCATCCAATTTCATTTGTGCAAGTTCTATGCCAAAATATAGTTACAAAATATAATCATCCATAGATTCTTAATAAACCCACTTGTAAGATATGCAGACAGTGTCCAACACTTATACAAACACCAAAAAAAACACACGACACAAGACAAAAGCTACAACTATGGCCTTAATCAACAATTAATATATCTCATATATTAATAACGGCACATGGATTCAAAGTTTATAGAACAAAAATATTATGCAGAAAAAATTACAATAGAATTTTGAAACACCAAGAAAACGGTTTTCTTTAATTCTAAAACTCACTAAACACATGAGAGAGAGAGAGAGAGAGAGAGCAATAATTGATTTGAGACTTTGAGTTTGAGAATTGGTTGTGAGTCTATAAGATAGTAAAGTGAGTAGTATAGCTGAAATAAAAAAAAAAAAAAAATTAGATATTTATAAGAAGGTTTAGAGATTTAGAGTTTGTAGGGTTTAGAGATCTAGGATTTGTAAAGTTTCAATCTCCAATTATATTCCTTATAAGTTTTTGTAATTACTCACTTTTATTTTTAAATTTAAAACATATGTTAGATATAAAAGGTATTTGACAAATTTAAAATAAAATGAATATTTATTTGTTATAAGAGTTAAACGGGTTGTGTTAAGTAGGTCATTTTGGGTTGATACAAATAAATTGACGTGTCAAACGTGTCTATTGCGAGTTATGCGAGTTGACTCGCTTATGACACGTTTCTTATCGTGTCGCTTTCGAATCGACCATTTTATAATTCAAACCCATTAAGGCCCAATCCTAACCTGCAAAATTCGTGTCTGGTTCATGTTGTGTTTGCGAGATGGGTGCTCACCCATTTTGTTTGTCAAAATAAATAAATAAATAAAAAAAGAGCTGTACTACAAATCGTTTAATGCATAAAAATCAGCAAAAACACTTTCTATTTTGAGGAGTCAACTAAAGAAGAGGAACAAATAAATAAGTACAATTTGTTTTTGAAAATATTGTTGTTTTTGTATTTGTGGTTTCAGAAATGGAGGCTTTGGGTGGAGGCTTTGGCGGGCTCTGGAACTCAAACCATCTCTTCAGAACAAGACCCAAAAAACCCGAACCCAAATCCAAATCCAAATCCTCCGATTCCGCAGCGGCAACTGGCAGAGCCGGTTACCGGTTTCCATTGAAGCAAGCCGTCACGGCTGGCTCGCTCGCTCTCGCCGGAGACACCATCGCTCAGCTCAGGGAGCAGTGGACTAAGCGAGAGCCTTTGAACTTTGAATCCAATGCTCTCACTAAGGTCAGTGGAGACTCAAAGCTGCTCCTTTTTCTTTGTTTTCCCTTTTTTTTTGTTATGCTGTGTTTGGTTGCTGAGAAAATGAGGGGAAAAAAGAAGTGTGAAGTTTGAAACTTTTGAGAGTTACGTGTTTGTTGTCCTCTGTTTGGGTGCCAATGGAAGTGTTTATCTGAAAGTAGAAATAATTAACAATTTTCTGAATTTTGATTTATTGAAATTTTGTTTTGTTTGGAGTTCTCTTTGCCCTTTTGGTTCTCTGTGGGAATTTTTGTTTAATAAGCTTTTGAGTCTGTCAGATGAACCACAAAATGGCTATTGTGTGGTCTGTTTGGTTGCTCTGAAAGGCAAAAAATTTGAGCCTTAAAATCCTTATCAATCAAGCCCATAACCTCAAGCCAATGTGCTCTAGCTCAACTGTGGCAGCTCCTTGCCTTGCAGTCAATACCCACTGGCCGCATGTGTAACTTACTAATCACAAAATCAAGCCCATAACTTCGATAAGAATGTAATGGGGGTAATCGCTAAGAGCCTCATAGCTCAACTAGCACCCCTTAGTGTTTCCAACGGAGATGTCTAAGGTTCATATCCCCCTCCCTTGCTGTTGTTACTATTGAATTATCCACACACACACCATAAAAAAAATTAAAAAAAAAAAAAAAAAAAAGGGAAAGGTAATGGGGTAACAAAATTTCTACTTTTTGCATCTTATTACTAAAACTGGGAAAAAAAAATAGCAAAACATATTTCTTGTCTATCATATACATGATGTGCCAAGAGTAGCTCAGTGGTATTGCTTGATGTAACAATTGAAATACAAAAAATATACATGATGTATTAAGCTAGAGAACAAAAGCATAATTTTTCTAATTAACAGTTGCAAATGTGAAGGACCACAGCTAGGATGCTTGTAGCCACTTGAGAGTCTGTAGCTATTAAAAGTCACCTTAGTTGCTTCTCCTCTGATATGGTTAATCCAATCTATTCATGACACAAAACCAGTTTTTGGGTCTTCAGCAATTCTATAAGAACAAAGCTAAGCACTCTTCCCTCATGATCCCTTATAATACCTCCAAACTCACATCTGTTAAGGGTGCCATTAATATTTACTCTTTAGCAACTAAATCGAGCAGCATGACATTTCTGGCTTTTTTAGAAGGTTTTAGTAAGATCCAAGTTATTTTAAAAAGTAAACTCTATTTTGAGCTATACCTTTTTACATTCTTTGTCTTTTTTTGATAAGTAGCCATACCTTTTAAATTCTTTAACCCCATGATGCATGGAAAATATATATTAAGCCATGTCAATGATTGCTCAGTTGAATATTTAGTTCTGAAAATCCTAATCCTCTTATTTCTCTAAATGCAAAAGTGATAGACCACAGCAGCAAAAGCAGTTCTTATTGTATTAATCAAACCACTTCCTCTGAATCTCTGCTGCATCCAAAATAGTTCCTGCTCCCAACCAAAATATTTCTTCTAATAGAGCATAACTCCAAAATTGCAGACCATATTCTTTCAGAGTAGTTGCATTCAAAAGAGACGAGTTGTGTATTCTTTTTGTTATTCCTTACAGAGAACACACCTGGATTTGCTCTATATTCCCTTTGCAGCCAACCACAGAATGAAACTATGTCTAGTTGTGAAATGATCTCTCCAAACCAGAGAATTCATGGACCTTTGGGAAGATTTGTCTCTATATTAAACCAAGTATATTTAATTGAGAACATCCCTGATGCAGATAGCAAAGAGTTGGAGGAAAAACATTATTGAACATCAAATTCAATATTTTTGTGCTCTATTTTTGATATGGGGCTGTCTTGACACCTTTCAAAGTTTACTTAATTATTATTGAGTCTTCAATGTTGAGTTGTTTTTGTTAGAAAGTTGTTGGATCAGTTTTAATTAAGTTTACTAGAATAATTTCCGGAATGGGCTTTCTTTGGTTGTACCAAAGGCCCATGAATCTTATTTTATGTTTTGAGTCCTTTTCCTATTTTATTTAGAAGTTCTTAAATCCTTTTGTTTGTTATTAGTAAACCTAGTCATTCTAGGAATAGTTATTTAGAGTTGTACTCCTTTGAGGAAAGGATTTAACAATAGCCTATATAAAGGCTTTATTGTAGTCAATAATAACGATAGAGAGATTGATTTTAATATAATTTTAGCAGCTTATTTTAAACTTTGAGGGTGTGATTGCCTTATCCTACCTAAGTGTGATTGCTTTGGAAAACCTAGGTATGATTGCTAGTGTTGTATCTATGTTATTTCTTGTTCTATTCCCTGTTTTAACATATTCAGGATTCAATCTTTTGTTTACCTTAACCCTTAAACATCAATCCTTATTCAAGAACCTTTCAAGATCTCATCAAGAAATCTAATCCAGGGCTGTGTTCATAAAGATTTTACATCAAAATTGATATCAGAGCCCATACACGCTTCCACCCTCCATCATTCCCTCTCATTAGTAATATCATCATCACAAATGCTAGAATATAAGACCTTTATAGAATGAACCCAATTAAAAGATAGTGTAGATTGGGAAAGTGGTTGTGAGGACAATGCAATTTGACACTTCCACTGTGATTGATACCTCTGTGGTCTTGATTTTGTAGTTAAACACTTAACCAATCAATCCTGTACCCCAAACATAGTAGGTACATATGTTGGAAAAGTTTCCATCCGTGACACACTCTTCATTTCTGGTTTGCTAAGTGTAGTTTTATCTAGTTGGAAGCATATAATCTATGACATGTTAAGGTAGTTTCTTGCTATGTTCTCTTTGCATCTAAGTGGTGCATATGGCTGTTCAGAGTTTCATCTTTAACCAAACACTTTCCTTTAGGATGTAATGTGGACCCTCCTTTCAGACCATGACTGGATCCGTGCTCTGCGGATGACTTCCTATGGGTTTCTTTTCTATGGCCCTGGTTCTTATGCATGGTACCAGTATCTTGATTATGCTTTGCCTAAGCAAACGGTGGAGAACCTAATACTGAAGGTGTACTACCTTTGAATTTTCACTTTTCATATTCAGCATTTCAATTAGTGTAACTAACTTTTATTTACTTGCAGATTGTATTAAACCAAATTGTGCTTGGTCCAACTGTGATTGCTGTTGTTTTTGCATGGAACAACTTATGGCAAGGGAAGCTCTCTCAGCTTCCAGAAAAATACCAGAAAGATGCTCTTCCTACATTACTTTTTGGTAAAAAAAAAAAATCTTTGACATAATGATTACATTGGCTTGATAATGTGGTCCAGATTTCACCAATGGGCTCTAGCTCAAATGGCATCTCCTCCTTGTAAAAATGAGGTAGAGGGTGAGACCAGTGTGTAAGACCCGAGCATGTGTAATTTCCAATAATAATGTAAATTGATTTTCTTTTTTGATTTCTATGCAGGATTTAGATTCTGGATCCCTGTCAGTGCATTGAATTTCGGGTACGCTTTTACATCTTTTCTTTTTGTGTTTCCCCCTCCTAATAAGTACTTATGATTATGAAATGCCCTGGGATTTGAAAATGGAATCAGTTCTTTGCGTTCTCTGAAAAAGGTTTTGGGAGAATGGAAAAACGAAAAAGGCATTTGAATTGACACCCAGCAAGCAAATCTTTCTTGTTCAAATAGTGCATAAATTCTTACTTAAAATGTCATGAAAAGCAAACAGCTCTCACTTATCAACTAGTGGTTTTGTGGCCAGTATTGGCAAGAATGTTGTATTTCTAGGTTCATTTTTCTTTTTCTTTTCCCTTTTTTTTATTCATTTCCTAGGTTTCCAAGGTTCAGCTTGGAGAGAAAAGAATCAAAGATTTCAAAAACTCTTTATCCTAACTAGTAGAATTAATTGCTTGCTGGATGCTTCGCTAGTTGAGACAACTTCTGAAGTGAAGCGGAAGTTGAAACTCAAAACTAAATACAATGATTTGAAATGCTCTGGATATATCAATTTCATATATTTGCATTGGTTCATTTAATGAATCATTTTTTCAGAGAACATAGTCCTCGAGCACTGACTTCGTCTGTTTCCCTCATTACAATTACTTAGTACTTTTTTTGTTGGAACATCAAGCTTTACATGCCTTGGATATATATATATATATATATATGACATCTTTACAGGGTAGTGCCTCTTCAAGCCCGTGTGGCTTTCATGTGCTTGGGCTCAATATTCTGGAACTTCTGTTTGTCTTCAACCATGAGCAAGTAATTCATACGTACAAGAGTTTAATTAATGATTTATTATCAGCAGATGGAATTTGGACCATCAGGTATTTTCTCATATTTATTCTCCTTTTCTGGATTTGTAAAAATTACTATCGGGTTTTGATGTGAATTCTTTTTTCTTTTTTTGTAGGTCAATTTTTGACCTGAAATCTGTTCTCACAGAAAGCATGTGAATTGGAAGCAGTGGTTTTAATCCTTTTCCATTTTCATTTGCTACAAATTTTAAATTAAAGTTTTTTAAATGATTCTGTCCTAGCGAATTTGTGAACCTCTAGATCTTCAGGATAGGCTCCTGCTTGTGATTGTGAGTACATTAACTAAAATATATAGAAGTGGCAATATGACGTTCCCATTTTTTTCATGGTGTACCAGAAATCTGTCTTTTCATTTGGTTTGGTATACCATATGAATCTATATTATCTATCATTTACCTAATAAAAAAATGTTACAAATAAATTGTGGCAATAAATATCTGGCGATTACTTGGTTTAACAAGCCTTTTTTTTTTTTTTTTTTGAGAATCTCTTGGTTTAACAGGCCAGATGTATTGTTCGAGTGATACAGCACAAATTTTGATTAACTACTCAAGAGGATTTTCTTTGAATTGAGTTCTTGGTACAGCCTTTGATGGATAACTAACAGATGTATATTCATTAATTGAAGTCTTTGAAAGTAGGTTTTTTACACCAGGATTGTGTGCCAGATTAACAGAAGCAATCATATGCTTTGAGTGTCCTTATGCACAAAGTTTGTTGAGTAATTGTACCCTAGCTAACAAAACATCATTTTAGTGATAATGTAAAAACAATGTTCATAATAATGCCAACAGCCTCGTAGCTTGAGTCCTACTTTTGTTGGGTGCTGCTCATGATGTGCAAATAAGTGAATAGTTGAGTCTTTAAGTAGAAGAAAACAACCTCTATTTTGACAATTTAAAGGAAGAAAATGAACTTTGTTAGAACGAGAACAATGCAAACATGAAAAGGGGCCATGGCAAAACTTATTGATGCAACAGCTTAGAATGCAATTTGTGTAACCTGATATGTGAAGAGCGCATAACCAAAATAGGCTTGTTTTGATGATGTTGATCCACTCACATTATTCCAAGTGGTTTATATGAAATATTTCATATTTTCTATTTTCACAACATATTATAAGTAGAAGGTTGTTAGTGTTTGTTACAATAAAAAAAAAAGTAATTTTAGTAGTATGTTCAAATTAGAACCAATATCAACTTACTACCTAAAATTTGTTGTGAAAAATGTTATGAACATAACACTTCTCTTGTGAAAAACAAGAACATTGGTGTAAAAATCGGATGATCAAATATTATCTATTCAATTTGAGTATTCATTTAGGACAAGATTCGGTGCAATACCCTTGCACCATGTGCAACAACTCTGACAAAAAAAATTTACTTCTTCACTTTTATACTTTTTTTTTTCTTTTTTTTTAACGGTTGAGATTGAAAGTAACGCTCTCAATTTGGTCATTGAAAGCAATTGCACTTTATCTCAATCTATTTGTTTAAACCTTATATAAATTAAAACTCTACAATTTAGTAGATGATAATGGTGAGTTAAAAGAAGAAAAATCATGATTTCTAAAGAGATATCCTGACTCTTTTTTTTGGGTTTCTTTTTTTTTTTTTTTGAAAATGCTTTTTCTTGGGTTTCAATTTGCCCAAATGATAAATTCTCTTTCATTTGCCCAAATAATAATTGGTGATTTGGTGTTGTGGTCCGATTATAAAAAAATGGAGTATTCATCAAGAACTAACGCTATAAATTGAAGAAAAAAAAAATTGTAATAATACTCCTGATGGGAGGAAAAGTAATATAAATTATCCCAAATTCCCAATGCTATTAATTGTCTTCTTCTGTTTTTTGTAAAAATATTTTGGCTAAGAAAAAAGGTTATAGGGCCTAGTTTCAAATAGGGCTTTCTCTAGACTCTAGCCCAAACCCGGAATTAAATCCCAATATTCCCTCAAAAAAGCATTTAGGTGGGGACCGTCGGTAGGGTTTAACTTCTTCACCACTTCTTCAACTCCGCATATTTGCTTTTGCTTTTGCTTTTGCCTTTGCCTTTGCCTTTGCCCATTCATTCAGTTCTGAAGAGACTCTCTCACTTTGCCTAGGGTTTTTTTTAATTTAATTTTTGAGCTTCTTCTTGGACCATAGTAATGGCGACAGTGGCAACAGGGAATACCAACAATACTAATAATACTGCTGTAGCGAAGAGGAAGCCCGTGTTCATCAAGGTTGACCAGTTGAAGCCTGGTACTTCAGGCCACACGCTCACTGTGAAGGTGGTCAGCTCCAAGACCGTCAAGGCGACCAACAACAACAAGCCTGGCAGATCTACCATGCTCCTCTCTCGCCCTCTCCACCCCACTCGTATTGCTGAGTGCCTCGTCGGCGATGAGACTGCCACCATTGTCTTCACTGCTCGCAACGATCAAGGTTTATTGATCATTTTCTATAGTTTACTGTTTCTGAATTCATGGGTCTTTGTGCTTGGATGATGAGGGAGTTTGTGTGAAATTTTTGGGTGATGGGTTTTGCTTTGTTTGGGAAAATTGATTCTGGGTTTTTTTTTTTTTTTTTGGGTGTTGATGGGTTTTGGGAAATGGGACGATATTGGTACTTTTTTGGGTATTGGATTTTGGTGGTTCTATTGAATGACTATTGGGGTTTGGTTATGTGTGTGTATGTTTCTGAAAATGTTGTTTGGTTGTTTTGGTGGTGTTTGTGGTGTCTTTGGTTGCTATGGTAGGTTGGAGAAAGGTAAGGAATTCATGTTTTGGGATTGGTGCAACTCTAGCTGTAAACTGGAATTTAAAGTAACTGTGTATTGTTGTGTGTAGAAATTACATATAATGCATATGTAGTGTGTTTGGTTGGGAAAATTTGGGAAAGCTATTACCAGGCTGGTGCTGGGTTTATAATTCTTTTGGGGTCTAATATTGATGCAACTATGTGATTTTGTTGGATTGAAACCATGCATGTATTCATCTACGTTTGATGTATGTACAGATGTAGTTATGTGTATGTATATTGGTCATTGTGTTCTGTTTTTTGCTGAGAAATGCAGGAACAGAAAGGGTTTTGAGATTTGAGTTTTAGCCTCTCTATCTGTTTTGGCATGATAATGATCAAATCCTTTAATTAATAGCACTTAGTGCAACTTCATGGGTTGAATGTTAATCTTCAAAGTTTCCAATTGGTTTAGTATCACTTATTTTACTTATTAATTGAGTGAGTATCTTACTTTTCCAGTCATTCATACAGTCATACTTTGTTTGTTGAGTCAAATGTATATCCTGGACCCACTATTAGTATTCTGAATCTGGTATAAGTGTTTATGTGACAGCCACTTACATTGGCCTTAGCTTTTCTTGTTGCAGTAGCGCTATATAGTGCTGTGTGATGGATGTTTGTTGACACAAGGTTTTGAGAATATTGCTCTCATGTATTATAAGCTGTTATTGAATGAGGGCTTTATGTATCTGCAGTTGATATGATGACACCAGGTGCCACTGTGATTCTGCGGAATGCAAGGATTGACATGTTTAAAGGGTCTATGAGGCTAGCGGTTGATAAATGGGGACGCGTTGAAGTCACTGAACCTGCTACTTTTGAAGTTAAGGAGGATAACAATCTTTCTCTAGTTGAGTATGAATTAGTTAATGTGGTTGAAGAATGAGTGTGTCCTATGGAAGTCAATGTTTTGGCATTAGGGTTTTGATTTCTGTTTCCTCGCAATGAACTGTTATCTGGGTTGCAATTTTTATATATGTGGTACACGAGTCTTGCTGAAGTTGTTTTTGCCCCTAATATATTTTGTGTAAACAAGTAATTGTGAATTTGGTAATATGATGGATTTGGAAAGGTTGGTCAATGCAGAAGCTTTATGTTCTACATAGCTGTACTTGGAAAAGTAAGTCTTACATTTTCAATGCAGGTCAGAATAGAAATTTCGTGTTGTCAACAATACATTTCTACTCATTTTATGTTTACTTGGTTGCTTGTACGTTTTTGCATAGAATTCTTGATTAAGTACCAAGCTGCAGTCTTGCTACAAATGTGATTTTGTGTTTCTTATTTGGTTTATATGGGACTTATGGTCATAATGAGAGAACTGTTGATAACTTTTTAACCTATTTTCCATCTGTATAGAAATAAACAGTTTGTGATTTATTCTCGATCCAAACTTTGTACTGGTAGGGGAGATTTTGGCTTCAGAGAACAATTCAGATTTCTTGCTCACTTTTCTGCATTGAAGGTTTCAATATTTCCTGGGATCATTTATTGCTCTATGGTTGTGAACGTTTGCGGCTGAATCTCTGGATGGTGCAAGACACTGTCAGAGACTCAAAGTAGCTTAACAGTTCATTGGGTGATTAAATAAATGGAGGTAGAAAAAATATTCTCATTGTTTGTGGCTGAATCTCTGAAATGAATGAGGCAAAGAGATTGTCAAAGTAGCTTAACTTTTCATGTGAGTACTAAAAAGAGAACGTCGAAGAAATAGGCAAGTGAGCAGTGTGTACGAACTATCTGTAAATTGTTGTAAACAAATCGCTGTAACTTTATATGGGGGTCATCTGAACATAAAAAGAACAACTCTCCTAGCCAAACAAAACCGGCGACTTCTCAATGAGGACTTAAGGTCATGCACTCAAATTCTAAAAGCGAAATACCTGCCCAAAACAAATATAGCAAACTCTAATACTAGTTTGCGTGGGATATGTGAGAAAAAGGGCTCAGTTTGGTTATTAGAAATGGGGAAAAATCCGGCTTCTGGACGCATCACTCATACATGGTTGGGGTCATGCTGCCCTTTAATTTAAGGACTTTTATCCAAGGACCACTCCAACAAAATGAGAGAGAGAGAGGATGCTCATTTTTGCTCTACTACGCAGACCCTTGGACCCAAATCTTCCAGACTCAGTTCAGTTACCTGGAGTCCCAACCCCTCTGGCACATCTGATACTGCATCAGCTTTACCGTTTGGACCTTGATTTTGGATGGTAAGCTCGCCCCTCATCATAATTGGCATTTGAAAACGCTTCCAAGGATTCAATCCTTTTTATGGCTGCCATGTATTGTTATTTCATATTTGTTAAGATATTAATACTCGTAGCTTTCTTCAGGTTAGGAAATATTGGTTGAAAGTAAGTCAATTCATGCAACTGGATCTACAGTCACACAGAACGAAATCATTGTGCGAACTTGCCAGCAAAGAAAGAGTGCTTGTCAGACCAATCCCTTATGTTATATTCTGATTCTCCTTTTTTTTCATTTTAATCCAATTGTTTTCTGAAATTTATTATATTAATTAATGCACCCTTTTACCCAAAGGAAAGTTCTACCCAATTTTTCTCTATTCCATATAAATATTCTTTTATTTGCAATGGCCATATTCATAAATAAAATAAAATAAAATAAAAAAACACACGCACAAACAAGGAATAAAAAGGTGTAGAAACAAAGAACCCACAAAAATCACAAACTTCAGCACTGACATATCACATATTCTCTCATAGAAAAACAATCACAAATTTTAGCACCAACAAAGAACAAACTGCTGCAACGACCAAGCAAGTCTTTTTCACTTGTGGTGCTGACCAGGGAGGAAGACCAGTTTAACTCAAATTCAGTGGCAAAACATGGTCAATACTGCCAAGATGCCCAGAGTCACAGATATTAGAAGGATTTCTGCGATCACCTTAATTTTGTTGTTCTAATTTTATTAATGAGATATTAGCCATGAGTGTCCTAACTGACAAGTCAAAGGACCAAGTAGAATATACAGTAAGAATTTGAACCCTAACATCTATCAAGAACAGATCTTTTAAGGACATGAAACAGATACTAAACACATAACCCCCCAGAAGCTTACCACGGAACATTTTTTTACTAACAGTTATAGCTAATTTGACGAGAAAGCACCAGGTCTTGGAGTATGTTGCAATCAAAAGGAAGGTAAACTATGCCAAATTTTAGTTGACAAGAATATCAGTGTATTATAACTAAGCCTGACTTAGTTTGCGATGAAGGACAATCGAGTGAAACAGAACATAAAATCAATTCTACATGAAAAGGAATAGTAAAATAAATAATAAAGATTTGGGCAGATTACATCTGATAGTTAATGATAATGCTGCTACCAAATCCCATGATAAATAAAACCTGCACAAATACAATTCATCCGTCTACAACACAAAACCCATATAAAGATCATTAGGGATATATGTATTAGGCAAAACTACTAGAAAATCCAATAACTGATCTAGTAGCCATGACTAGCAAGCAAATGTCTACCATGAGATAGCCACAAAATAAAGGGAAAAAGCAAGGAAAGGTCATCATGATCATAGTCCTTCTCCAGGCTGGATTGCCAATGATTAGAGGATATTACAGCCCTAAACAAACAAAACACTGAGTCAGAAATGAAAGAAGAAAAATCCATTGGTTTAGTTGAGGGCTCAATGCAAAACCCAGACAGCAAGAGACAAATGTCCTCTATTTGAGACACAGATATACTGAACCTACTATAATGGTACCATTAGAAATCATCTCACATGAATAAGTACTACCATCAAGTCTGTCTACACATAACTTCGGGATTCTCTTTTAGGGGAACATTCATATAGTAATATTTATATGGTAATAATCCTTGCAACCTTAAAAGTTAAAACAGATCACCTGAAAAAAGTAGCATCAAAATTTATGATGACAATTCCTGTCATTGTTATCAATCTACATACAGACATACATATACATGGACTATTTACTTCTTTGAATCTTTGGTCCTAAGAGTTTTAGGACAGGACTGCCACCATAAGCTAACTGCATTGCAAATGTATAACTACTTGACCAGTTGAATGTTCCTTCCCAGTTTTCAACCCTAATATCAATCAGTAGTATTTGGAGAACTAGACTGAGGTACTAGTACAGGTTCATCATGGGAGGACCTTTCAAGTTTTTTCCAGTTCATCACATTTATCAAGAAGATACCTACACTACAGCTCCTGCTATATATGTGATAACAAACTTGCATAAGTAAAAAACGAAAAATAGACATCTGTTTGACATGATTCAATGCCATCAGGGTGAAAAAGGTAATTAGCAATCTTCTCAAATTTATACATGAAATTCCCATAGGCTTAGACTCAAGCCAGATAAAGAAGGATAAAAAAAGAAAAGAAAATTTTTCAGAACAGAATTGTCCAGTAGGCCTCTCATTTAATACTTCTAACTTATCAGCGCCCTCTTAGAATGCAATAACTTCAGACAAAACTTCTTCTGAACCCATTGGACATTCATCACAAATCATCATTGCAAGCTGATTGCATAGGAGATATTAGTACAATGCTACATTGAGCTTATTAACATTGATGCAAAAATCTTTGAAGAAAGAAGAAAAAACTGAATTCATTATTCTGCAATACATCTTCTCATTTAAAGTCTATGAGCTACATATCAAACATCAATCATCAGACAAATAGTACTAATGCCTTTATGTCATTGACAAAATTAATGGAGTGCACTAGTTCATCTAAGTTTTGGAGCTCAGGATATTCAACTTGTATCTTCTGCAGCTCATTCAAAACTTCTAACTTATCACCAGTCACTGTCTTATAATGAAGAATTTTGTACAAAAACTTTGCTTGAATCCTCGGCATTCATCACACATCATCATTGCAAGCTGATTGGATGGAAATGATCAGTAATTCAGTACGCTGGTTTAATGATCCCAGTGACTAAATTGCTAAACTAATTAAAATCCAGAACAATATTCAGAATCAATTATTCATGCTTAATATTACAGAATAGCTCACCATCCATAGTCACATGTAAACATTATGTAACACAACTCAAATCATTTTACAGACAAGTCTAGACTTCAGAGGTTGAAATCTAGCATCTAGTTCCTACGTATTGTGGATCATGAGGCACTCTTTATGCCCTAACGGAAAAATCTAGCAAGAAAATAAGAAAGGTGAAAAGAATGCATCTAGTCCATCATTTCCATCAATTATTCATTGTTCAACCATAACATTCCATAAACACCTTTAAAGATTCAAGCCTTTAAGAAGAAAATCTAAAAGATTAAAACTCTTATTTTTAGGAAAATCTCAGCTTATCTCCCAAAGTGTGTATTAAGCAAAGTTTTCTTGTTATTTCATCAGTAAATCTTCATCTAACTACCATTTGTCCAAAAGTGTGTGTAAAGCATATCATTTTCTTTATCAGCAAGTATCCTTCTATCTACCACCCAACTGAACAAACCCATGAGACCATCACACTTCATAAAAACCTTCCTGAAGATGTACTGGATGACTCAAATGATTTGATGGACACTTATGGAAGCAGAAAATTATAATCATAAGCAACACATATTTTAACAGAATAAAATGATACACAAAAGCTACTGCATCATATTAATTGATAGATCCTCTCAAAAAATATCAATATAAATCAGTTGCTTCACATCTCATTTCATCATTACTTCAGAAAAGACAGGTATCCTGCTTAATCTACTGCTGATATCACTCCCTACAACTTTAAAAGCAAAAAAAAAAAAAAAACATAAACAAATCCAAGTCATTCCATCTTTGCTTCTTGATCTTCATCTAGTCCTGTCTCGGCCTACAACAGAAAAGTAGTATGCTTTTTACAAAAAAGGGGGGTAAAAGAGAATGGTAGATCGACTTATGTTTATAAGAGACCAAAACAACAGCAACTGCAGGAAAAAGAATTTGATTATGCAATTTGATTTGGTTGGAAACAAAAAATTTCCATGCTCTGCGATCAACTTGTGTATCCTTGTGATGTGCATATTTGTCCACTAGAGTTCTTTTCTTTGATAATTCAAAAGTTACAATGGGGAAGAGGGGGATTTTAACCATAGACATCTCCATTAGAAACATTAGTGTGCTGGTAAAACTACAAGGCTCTTGACTAATCGTCCACTAGATTTCTAATGACCATAGGGATCACCCTTAACAAACACCAATTAGAGAAAACTAAATGGAATAAAATGACATCAAGGCATTTAATAACCAATTCAAGATAAGCTTAAAGGATTCTAGCACCAAACCATAAAAATATATATCTGAGAATAGAGTAAGCTGACTGTACCATCTGGGAGCCAACCGTAAGTGCCGCCAGAGATTGAGAGCATTGATGTCATCAAAGCCGATGCAGTTGCAGTGTGGTATGGCAGCATTGACTCCACACAAAAACTCGTTTGAACAGGAGACCTTCCACACAAAAAGCAATATCATTATTCACATTATCCTTACTTCAAATCTCTCTCTCTCTCTCTCTCTCTCTCTCTCTCTCTCTCCAATAATTATCATTAATGATTAAATTTAACTTAAAAGTAACTCTGTTTGGAAGCTGAGAAAATGTAGGAAAAGAAAACAATCTAAACTTTCGGATATTAAAATAAAATGAAAAGTTAATTTTCACGAAAACCCATTTTATGTGTTTACTAAATTTATCTAAAGATCGGTTTTTTATTGCCACCCAGTCCCAGTTAACCTGTTTAGTTTTAGAGAAAATGTGCAATGCTTCTCTGATTATAAATAACAAAAACAAAAAAGCAAACTAGTTTCAACTTTCAATAAAAGACTTTGTTTTTACTTTTGGTTCCAAAATAATGTAGTCAACTTTCATGCGAAAATTGAGAAACTATAAAAATCGGATTCGTACCTGAGAGCGGAATTAGAGAGAGAATTTTTGGTTGGGATGCGAAAAGGAGAGCGAGCCGTTTTAGCTGTAGATGTAGCTTGGGGAGCGAGCCGAGCCGCAGCGCCGCGAGCGGAGCCGGAGCATGACCGGAATATGGATCTGGCGGCGGCTGCTGAGGCCATCGGAGATTGCAAAAAATGGCAAAGGATTTTCGGAAATGTTGTGAGCTTTCTTTGTTAGGGGTTTTGGGCTTTGGGTTTGTAAGTGTGAAGTGCTTACTTACCTACTGTTAAGACTTAAACGAGGGTTTTTGAGAGGGTTCTTGTGTGAGATCACTCACTCACATGGTAGTCACCAAAATGGTAATTGCAACTTTTTTTTTTCCTTTTAGTTTTTTTTTTTAGTTTTTCTTTCTCCACAATAAAAAAAAATGTAATGGGTTTTCCTCGGGCCCAACCTATTCTCTCTCTGTTTGATATCTCGTAATTTTCTCTAGCTTATTTGTTAGATATGAAATAATAATAAAAATATAGTTTTTGGTAGCATTTATGTTAAGTAGTTGACACAAAGATAAAGCTAGTTGTTTTTTAAGCTAATTAAAAAATAATAATAAAACTTAGATGAAAAAAAATAACCAAAAAGCTTTTTTATTTATTTTTTTTCAATCAGATACCCCATGAATTTTTAGTTACTTGTCCGTAGGGACACATTTTGCAACCCAAATTCAAGATGTATGAGATATTAATCCAGTGAATTCAGTACAATAAATTTATAGAGAGTAGGTTAAAGAACTATGTACTAATGAATTTAACAACGGCTTGTATAAATGTAGAAGATGATTAAGCAAGAGCAAGGAACATAAAGCTGAGTGAATTCCTTGTTCGAGGAGGTAAGTTTTCATATAAATTGATTAGACATAGTACAAGTGCACTTTAAATTGCTATAGTGTCTCTTCTCTATATTTTCCGATCCCTTTCCTCATAAAGGGTCTCTTACATTATATAGCTCCCTTCGGACCATCTTGATCTTACACTTGTTGATCATCTAAGCCCTTATTTGAGTACCTATCCCATCAGACACCCTCTTTAGCTTTCTGTGAGTTGCGGTAACTAAGGCAATACTGTTCAGAGATCTTCTCTACATAAATGCAACAAAAAAAGTAGCTGCAATGCATTCAATGCGGTGGTAGCAGCTTTCACTTAGATATTTTTGGATTCCCATCATTCTTGTACGTTTATGGTGCACGTCCCTATTATTAGAGCTTCCTGGGAAGGTCACTTTGATCAATGGGATCCATATCTAGTCCATGTTTAGCTTATCCGAGGAGATATTCCTCCTCGGACCACCTTTCCAGTCATATCATACTCATGAAGATCTGAGCTTAAGCCATTAACTATTGTTTAATCGTTCTCAGATCACCCATGTTCTCAGCCAAGGCCCAAGGCTCAATACCAGTTTTGGGCATTTACCCCCACATGTCCTATTATTGAATCTTCATGCAATTTGTTCAAATAATTTAATTGTGATTTAAAATTTTAAACCATCTTACCTCTAGTTGGGATGGTACCACTAGCCCTACCCTAGGTTATTTAATGGTCAAAATTTCGAGTATTTTGGGTTTTTCTAGTTGAACCATTTTAGTCAATTAGGCCTGGACAAGTACTTGTTAGCCCTGCTAAATTTTAGTCTTCCAATCTTAGTCGAGCAAATTTTCTATGCTTGGTTTGGGTGGTTGATTCGGTCTTACCAAAGACGCTGAGAGTGAGACAATATAAAGGGAAAAAATACAAGATAATGACTTACCCTTGCAGATTATTGGTGGAACTCGGAGGATCAACGACTTGAATTAGGGTTTGGAGTGGGCAAGGCAAACCACAAAGAGGTTAGTGAGAGAATTCTCTAATCTTGTGATTTCAAAGTGAGCTCCTAAGAGTTTTATGTCATATGCATCGTACCCAGTAATCCTAGTACAAAATAGTGTTGTTTGGTTTATTTATATATTATTAAAATAACATTATCCATATACGACATCGTTATATATATATATATATATATATCTCTGTGTGTGTGTCTGTCAGTTCAAGTGTTGATAATGTCCTAAATTAACAATCAACGTTTAGACTGATAGATATCAAAAATATGTCATTGCTCCTACCTTCAGCCTATCTTTGTTGGAATCCCATGGCAACTGTGCAATTAGCTCAAAGTCGAGGTAGATCGGTTTGAATCTGGTATTGTTCACCTTTACTCTCTTCAAGTGGAAAAGTATCGAGCCTTCGCAAGAATTAGGTTCTGATTTACCATTGTAAAATAATAAAAATAATTATTATTATTGTGATTACATGGTATTTGAAATCATACATATTGTAATTTTGATAGTGTTTGGCAAGTTTTTTGGTTTTTGTTAATGCTTTTTTTTTTTATTCATAATGCATATTACAATTCTTATTTTCCAAAATCAAAAGTAAGTCCCAAAAAAAAAATTATTTTTTGAGGATTCTCACTTTACTCTCATTCTCTATTTAAAAAATTCTCTCTCTATTTGTTAATCTTTTTGCTCATTCTTTTTTCCTCTATCTCTCTTCCATTTCTTCTTGGTAACCTCTCTCTCTCTCTCTCTCTCTCTCTCTCTCTCTCTATTAATAGCCAAAAAAAAATTAGGGACAAAGTTATTTGTATTTTTTCCACAATTGCAAATGTAGTCTATTATAATTGGTACATAATATTTCCACTTCTATAAGAATAAGAGTCCATCAATTCATATGAGTCATCTAGATTGTCTATAATATCATTTGTCATGATTCAAGAAAAATGCAGTGACATCTATATTCAAAATTTGTTAATAAACTCCAAATGTTGGACTTAGCACATATTTATACAATCTAATTCAATCAAATTATGGTATAACACTATGGTTGGTACATTTTTCTATGATAATTTTCGGGATAATGAATTCAGTTATTCTTTCTTTCTTCTGAAATTTTAATAAATGTTCATAAGGTCAATATAGCATTATACTAATTATCTCCTATTCAATTAGCTTTTGAAACAGTGATGAATGATGAATGTCGAATGGTTTCAAGATAAGTTTATCCAAAGTTCCTGCATTCCAAGAGGCTACTAAGTTAAAAGGATTAAATGAGAGGTTATAAGACACTTCTTAATATTTTGTTTTCCTTTTTTGTTCCTTCTTTATTTGGCTTTAGTCTAATCCATATATAAGAACTTCATGTAAATTTTTGAGAAGACTGCTAATTACGTTTTTTTCACCCTGGTGGCAGTGAATCATGAGAAACAATGTTATGTCTATTTTCATTTTTAACTTGTGTAGAGTTTATTATCTCTTTCGCTTTGTTTGTTTTGTTGGAAAACCTTCTGTAAAGATAGTTTTCCACATTTTCTAGTGTTTGGTAGCCAAAAAAAAAAAAAAAAAAAAAAAAAACTGGTTAATGGAAAACTATCTTTGGTCAATGGAAAACCCAAATAAAAATAAGGTTTATTTTCTATAGGTTGTTTTCCAATTTTTTTTTTTTTTTTTGGAAAACAATCTCTTTCTCACGCGTTGCATCTCCTATAAATATTATATTCGTCTGTAGCCATGGAAAACATAATTTTTTGGCGCCTTCCCTCTCTCATGGTAAGATTTCTCACATTTTCTCTCTTCCTTTCACATTTTCTCTCTTCCTTTCACTTTTTCTCTCCTCACACCCTCACTGTCACTAACTCTGGTCTCTAATCTTCCCATAGATCTCTTTGTCTCTCTTCTCTCTTTTCTCCATGTTTCTCTTCCCCTCTGTAACAATTCTCTGATTAGATTTTTTTTTTCCTTCACTGATCAATTAATAGCTCTGACTTGCAAAGGAAAACAAATTTGCAACGGTAATCATTTTCATTCCTCTCTACCAAAATCCCAATTCTTTGCTTTGAATTTCAAGCTTGATTTTCTTTTTCCTCTAAGAAATTTTCGGTGTGACGGATTCTAGGCAGAAGTTACTTCTTGTTCGTACATAAAGTGCAAAAAAATTAAATAAATAAAATAAAATAAGAAGAAAAAGAAAGAAAGAATGAAGTAGAATATGAAAATTTTAAACATAGTACCTATATTGCTCTAAATTGATTTTACATGGGACAATCTTTACCTTGGACTAATAATATTGTTATATAATTATGGGTGTAAAAGCCCAACGCTACGTATTGGGCTTGGGGCCCAATCTGAATATCACTATGTGTCCGAAGAGAGGAAAGGGATTAAAAATGAGTCCGTATGGGGGAAATGCATCTGGAAATGAATGAAAGGAGAAGTCCGAAGACAATCCTATTGGTCCAAAGAGGTCCCTCTCATCGGATCACAAGGGAACTTGATCAAGCAAATATACCGAAGGCCTGAGCGACCTTCCCAACTAACTCCACGATAAGAGCAAGCTCTAGGCATGCCTAGAGATGATGGGAACAGAGAAATATCTAAAAGGAAAAGCTGCTACCACCGCATTTAATGCACAGCAGCAACTTTCCTGGCCGCATTTATGTGGAGAAGACCCCTGAACAGTGCAACCTCAACTACTACCACTCACGGCAGACTAAAGCAGGTGTCTGATGTGACACGTACTCAAGTGAATGCTTGAATGAAGAACAAGTGTACGGTGAAGATGAGGAAGGAGGAGGATATATAGATGGAATAGGCCTCTCGAGGAGGGGGACGGAGAAATTGGGAAAAAAGAGAGAAGGAGAGAGAGAGAGAATTGTATTCACGTTTCCATGAATATCATGCCTCTTCAAATTTGAGTATCATCTATACTACAATTGTTTTTACTTCAATTTATTCTTATTGGCATAAGTGAATCGTTGCTAAATCCATAACCAGCCCAGCTTTTTCACCCACTCTCTACAAATTTATTGTTCTGGGTTCATTGGGCTCCCAATCCGCAAAGTTTGGGCTTGGCCTACTAAAGTTGGACCCCACAATTGGTGCCGTCTGTGGGGATTAGCTTGAGCAAAGATGGAAGCAACACCTCATAAATGGCTGAACCAAGGCAACAACCAGCAGAGTCCAGGGCATCTCAGCATGCTGATCCTTTCCTCAATCTGGAACGGAGGCAAGATCATGAAGGTAGCGTACACACCGCACATGATGATCGAAGCCAGTCGCATGGAGGAAGCCACATGTCCCATGTAGAGAAAAACCAAAACATGCAGTTAGAAATTGAAAGGCTAAAGAGGGAGCTGCGCCATGCAAAGAGGAAACGCATTTTCTCGTATTCCGATGAAAATTCTGACGATGAACAGGACGTTGCTTACAAGCAGAAGTTTCGAACGCCAGTCAGCGAGTCCTTTTCTTATGAGGAGACGCACCATCATGAGAGGCAGCCCCAGAGCCCATTACATGGGGGTGTAGGGAATGATGCTATGAGTAAAGTTCTGGATCAGATCTCCAGGTCCCTTTTACACGTAACATCGAGAACACAAGACTCCCTCGTCGTTTTCACCAGCCGACATTCACCATCTATAACGGTCGGACAGACCCTATGGAACATGTGAGTCATTTCAACCAGAGGATGGCCGTTCACTCCAGAGATGAGGCCCTAATGTGCAAAGTCTTCGCATCCAGTTTAGGACCAATCGCCATGAGATGGTTTGATAGTCTGAAAGCGAACTCTATAAGCTCTTTTCAAGAGCTAACTCAGGCATTTGGGTCACATTTTGTCACTTGTCGCAGAGTTCCGCAGTCTATGGCCTCCCTATTGTCTGTCAGCATGAGAGAGGGTGAAACTTTGAAGTCGTATTCGGATAGAGTTTGGGAAACGTATAATGAGATGGAGGAAGATTGCGACTTGGTGGCCATCAGCTCCTTTAAGCTCGGCCTTCCCACTGAACACGGCTTGAGGACGTCCCTAACGGGCAAGCCTGTTACCAGTGTACGCCAGTTGATAGATAGGATTGACAAGTATAAAAGAGTTGAAGAAGACCAGCAACAGAGTAAAGGAAAGGATAAGGTTATCCCTCAGGAGAGGAGGGATTTTAGGTTGGACCGGCAGAGCCACAAGTCGAGGAAAGATTGGGTCGGACAGGGTTCGGCGAACCTTCAGACGGTCAATGCCGTGTTTCGTAAGCCAGTGCACCAAGTCCTAGAGAGGATAAAAAATGAGCCTTTCTTCAAGAGGCCAAACAAGATGGTCGGAAACCCTGAAAGGTGCAACCACAATCTCTACTGCCAATATCATCTTGATCATGGACATACTACGGAGGATTGTAGAAGCCTGTGGGACCATTTGGATCAACTCGTCAGTGAGGGCAAGTTAAAATAACTTTTACACCACTCCTATGGTCAGGGTAACCAGGCAAACGCAGAGTCTCGGAGAGATGATTCCTTAAAACCTCCTTTGGACACGATAAATGTTATCTTTGCCGCACTAGGGAGGACAGGGTCTTACCCATCCAGAGTACTATCAGTCGCTCGGCTGCCTTCAGAAAGTGTTAACAGAGAGCCAAAGAGGCCTAGGATAGAGGTTCAACCAGTTTTGGGCTTTTCGGACGAAGACAAAATCGGAACTATACAACCACATGATGATGCTTTGGTGGTCACTCTCAGAATAAGTGGATATGACGTGAAGAGCGTGATGGTAAATCAAGGCAGCGCCACAGAAATAATGTACCCAGACCTTTATAAGGGGCTGAACTTAACGCCTGAAGACTTAACGCCCTATAGTTCCCCCTTAGTGAGTTTTGATGGCAAAGTGGTCGTCCCTAAAGGCCAGATCAGACTACCCATGCAAACTGGCTCTGAAATAGTGGAGGTAGATTTTATAGTGGTAAATGCGTACTCACCTTACACCGCGATTGTGGCTAGACCTTGGCTTTATACACTCGGGGCCGTTTCCTCCACTCTTCATCAGAAGGTCAAATATCCGTCCGAAGGGCAAGTCAACGAGATCTGAGGAGATCAATCTACGGCCAGGCAATGTCTAGTGGCAGCGATCCAGCACAAACCTCAGGCTGAATCCTCGGCCCATAACGAGGAGAGCTTATAGCAGTTAAAACCTTCGGTGCTGGACACCGAAGCCTCAGCCGAAGGGGCAGAGTGTAAAAGCTTGGTAAAGATAGTTATTGATGATGACCCAGAGAAGTTCTTTCAAGTCGGATCTATGCTGCCTCCTCAAGAGAAGGAAGAACTGATAGAGTTCCTCAGAACCAACATTAATGTATTCGCATGAGACTTCGCAGAAGCCCCAGGAGTAAATCCAAAGTTCATCTGCCATCATCTAAACGTTAATCCCACCATCATTCCTAAGAAGCAACCGCTCCGACGTCCATCAAGAGAACACGCAGCTGAAGTCAGGGAAAAAGTGATGAAACTCAAACGAGAAGGAGCAATCAAGGAAATTTTTTATCCTAAATGGCTGGCTAACACTGTGGTGGTAAAGAAAAAAAGCAGAAAATGGTGAGTGTGCGTGGATTTCACTGACTTGAATAGAGCTTGTCCGAAGGATCCGTTTCCCATGCCGAAGATAGACCGACTAGTTGATGCTACCGTTAGACATCCTCGAATGAGTTTCTTGGACGCATTTCAAGGTTATCATCAGATACCACTGGCTTTCGATGATCAGGAGAAAACGGCTTTCGTAACCCCTGGTGGGAATTACCACTACAAGGTAATGTCGTTCAGCCTTAAAAACGCAAGGGCTACCTATCAAAGGAAGATGACCAGAATGCTTGAGCCTCAGTTGGGTAAAAGTATGGAAGTTTATATTGATGACATGGTGGTGAAGAGCAAGGTTATAGCTAGGCACATTAGGGATCTCAGGGATGTTTTTGAAATCCTAAGGGGACACAGATTGCGCTTAAACGCATCCAAGTGTTCATTTGGTGTGAGGTCAAGCAAGTTCTTGGGATACATGGTGACCCACAAGGGAATTGAAGTTAACCCCGATCAGATAAAGGCCATCAACAATTTGCGAGCTCTTCAGAACCCCAAGGAGATTCAGAAACTAACCGAAATGAATGCTGCCCTTAATAGGTTCATTTCCCGATCAGCCGATAGATGTAGACCTTTCTTCTCATTGATCAACAAATGGAAGGGATTCGAATGGACTGAGGAATGTGCTGTGGCTTTTCAGCAACTTAAGGACTACCTAGCTCGGCCTCCAATCATGTCCAGTCCTGAGCTAGATGAGGTCTTGTTTGCTTACATCGCTGTAGCTCCTAATGCTGTAAGCTTGGTGTTGATACGAACAGACTGTGGCGTGCAAAAACCAGTTTACTACGTAAGTAAGTCACTGCATGTAGCTGAAATTCATATTTGCCACTGGAGAAGGCTATCTTGGCTGTGGTGCTCGGTACGAAAAAGTTGCCTCATTATTTCTAAGCCCACACAGTTATTGTTCTCACCCAGCTCCCACTCAAGGCCATACTTCGAAACGCCGACTACACCAGAAGGATTGCTAAATGGGGCACGATCCTAGGGGTTTTTGATATCAAGTACATGCCTTGCACATCAATGAAGGGCCAGATCCTTGCGAACTTGGTGGCCGAATTCACGGAGCCCTACTTAAAAGAGGTAACACCAACACTGGACCTAGATGGAAAATCTGTTGGCATGATTTCTCAACGAGGCCCCTTACCCTGGGAGGTGTACGTAGATGGTGCATCGAATCAGAGAGGTTCAGGAATGGGACTAATGCTGATATCCCCAGAGAGAATCGTCATTGAAAAGGCGTTAAGGCTGGATTTCTCGGCAACGAATAATGAGGCAGAGTATGAGGCTCTATTGATGGGAATGACAATGGTACTAAGGATGGGAGGAAAGTCAGTTGAGGTGTTCTTGGACTCAAAATTAATCGTTGGTCAAGTGCAAGGTGAGTTTGAGGCGAAAGACGAAAGAATGCAGGGATACTTGAGTCGAGCTAAATCCCTACAGTCAGAGTTTGAGTCCTTTAACCTGCTGCACATCCCCAGAAGTGGTAATACGCATGTTGATTCCTTAGCCACACTCGCCACCTCCTCGGCGCAAGAGTTACCAAGGGTTATTCTCATTGAGGACATGCATAGACCTACAGAGTTAAGAAAAGAGGCAGTCCGAGTTCATCATATCAGGGCCGAACTCAGCTGGATGGATCTTATAATTAAGTTCTTGAAAGACGATGTCTTACTCGAAGAAAAAGAGGAAGCTGACAAAGTTTGGAGGAAGGCTACTAGGTTCTGGCTGTCCGAGGGCCATAAATTGTATAAGCGCTCCTATTCTGGTCCGTACTTATTGTGCATGCATCCTGAAACAGCTGAGTCACTACTAGAAGAATTACATGAAGAGATCTGTGGGAGCCATACTAGAGGTAAATCCTTAGCTCACCAAGCCATTACCCAAGGTTATTGGTGGCCAAATATGCAAACAAAGGCCCATGAATACGTTAAAAAATGCGACCAATGCCAACGGTTTGCGCCAAACATACATCAACCAGGTGGCACCCTTAATCCACTATCCAGCCCATGGCCTTTCGCTCAATGGAGATTGGATATCATGGGCCCATTCCCTAAGGCTGTAGGAAACAAGAAGTACCTTCTGGTCGGCACGGACTACTTCACCAAATGGGTCGAGGCTGAACCTCTAGCAAACATCAGGGATGTAGATGTAAAGAAATTTATTTGAAAAAATATTGTCACTCGTTTTGGGGTCCCTCATACCCTCATCTCGGACAATGGTCTTCAATTTGATAGCAAAGCATTCAGGAGTTATTGTAGCGAACTGGGAATCACAAACAGATACTTCACCCCTGCTTATCCCCAGGGAAATGGGCAAGCGAAAACTGTTAACAAAGTCATAGTTAATGGATTAAAGAAAAGGCTAGACGATGCGAAGGGTAGATGGATAGAAGAATTGCCCCATGTACTTTGGGTATACAGAACTACGCCTCGCAGGTCTACTGGAGAGACCCCCTTTTCAATGACCTATGGAGCTGAAGCTGTTATACCTTTGGAGACTAGGTTCCCAACATACAGGACTAGCTCGTTCAGTCCGATCGGCAACGATGGGCAACTAGAAAAGAGTTTGGATCTAATTGAAGAAATGAGGGAAAATGCAATGGTCCAACTGGCATATTACCAACAAAAGCTCAAGCAAGGCTACGACGCCAACGTAAGGCTGAGACCTTTAGAACCTGGTGATTTGGTACTGAGGAAGGTTGTAGGTACTGCAAAAAATCCAGCTTGGGGAAAACTAGGACCAAACTGGGAAGGACCATATCGTATCACTTCAAGGGCTGGTAGTGGAGCGTATTTCTTAGAAGATCTAGATAATCATATAATACCCCGACCCTAGAATGTAAATAACCTCAAAAGGTATTATTATTAAATGAATCTTTCCTTCAGTCAATATGCCATTTTGTTATGCTAAGAATTCTCCTAAGTGTTTAAACTTAAATTCAATCATGCATGTAGTCCTCGGACTAGATGATTTGGGTTAGTTAACACGTTTACAATTCTCCTAAGTGTTTAAACTTAAATTCAATCATGTCTGTAGTCCTTGAACCAGATGATTTGGGTTAGTTAACACTCGTTTACATTTCTCCTAAGTGTTTAAATTTAAATTCAATCATGTCTGTAGTCCTCAGATCAGATGATTTGGGTTAGTTAACACGTTTATAATTCTCCTAAGTGTTTAAACTTAAATTCAATCATGCTTGTAGTCCTCGGACCAGATGATTTGGGTTAGTTAACACGTTTACAATTCTGCTAAGTGTTTAAACTTAAATTCAATCATGCCTGTAGTCCTCGGACCAAATGATTTGGGTTAGTTAATACTCGTTTACATTTCTTCTAAGTGTTTAAACTTAAATTCAATCATGCCTGTAGTCCTCGGATAAGATGATTTGGGTTAGTTAACACGTTTACAATTCTCCTAAGTGTTTAAACTTAAATTCAATCATGCCTATAGTCCTCGAACCAGATGATTTGGGTTAGTTAACATTCGTTTACAATTTTCCTAAGTGTTTGAACTTGAACTCAACTATGCCTATAGTCCTCGAACCAAGTTACTTTCACTAGTTAACACTCCAATGCAGTTGTTATTATCACAAGGCCTTCCTAGCCACGCTTAAGTCAAAATCATGTTATTAAGTGATTCTCATTTTTCAAGCTATGGTTATTTGTAGTAATGATGCATCATGATATGTACTGTGATGGCATTAAGGGTAAAAAGGAAACCATTTCATTGATCAAAAGGAAATAACTTACAGTCACGAAACAAAAAAAAAAAAAAAAGGGGGTTTAGCTAATACAAGTAAATTAAAAAAAAAAAAAAAAAAAAAAAAAAAAAAAAACATCAACAGCAAAAAAAATATATACTAATAAGACTCCTAAATGTTGTAGAGAGGGAAAATTCCCGACCTATCACAAGCTGACACGTCACACTACCAAATCCACAAAATACAGCCAATTACAAAGCGCCACATACTGCTGCTAGGTTTTACTATTGCTGTTTAGAAGCCAATAGAAATTTGCCAAGTGTCATGTAAGAACCAATCATGCATCGGCTCGTGTAAGCGATGACCCAAGCAACCTTGCACGTGTAAGCAATGACACAAACAGACCAATCAGATTGTGACATGTGTCACCAGTCAGACTCTGCCACGTGTCGCTCATCCACCCCAAAACTCCTATAAATAGAAGCCTTCCTGAGACATTTAGGAGGACATCAAGCCATCTGAAGCACAAGCAGCATCAGAGAAGATTCAGAAGTACTGAAGCTCTGCCGGAACCAAGCTCTAAAGCCTCTAGCAACTTCAAGAACTTCAAACTCAAAATCGAAGAACATTTGAAGCAGAATCATCCAAACTATCTGCCTAGATCTCAAAGTTCACTAGAATCAAGCTCAAAAGCCTCCAGAAACCTTAACAAACCACAAATCATCGAAGCTCTATAAATTCAAGCCCCTAAAGCCCCGAAGAACTTCCACCACAAACCTTCAAATACGAAGAACATTCAAAGAGGAATCATCCAAATCATATTCCTAGATACATGGTTGTCAAAGTCCCGATCTGGATCCTACGATCTTATGATTTTACGATCTCACCTGCCCAAAACGATTTAAATATTTCAAGAATCTTAGCGATCGTTTAGGATCATACGATTTTGACGATTCCAAACGATTTTGGTTTCTTGTAATCTTCTTTGACTTAACAGAATGTTCAATTAGACCCAAATGGAAAATAATATTCCAATAGATCAAGTTTTGCTATTCTAATGTAGCGAGATAGAGTGTTAGTTGAAAACAAACAAAAAATAGCATCCCAATAAAGTGTTACGTTTTGAGATTTTTGACATCTTAAATGATGCTTACAAATGGATGTAATGATACTTGGTAATTACATCAAATGGATGCAAATTTGTGATTTTTTATGAATGTATAATTTATGTGGTTATTTAACATACCAATTTGTTTTTTTTTTTTCGTTTTTTCTCAAATAATGTAGGATCTTACGATTTACGATCTGATCCTACGATTCACGATCCTACCTACCTCTTACGATCTTATGTAAGATCCCGATTTTGACAACCATGCCTAGATATCAAAGTTCACTGGAATCAAGCCCAAAAGCCTCCAGAAACCTCAACAAATCATAAATCAACGAAGTTCTATGATCCAAGCCTCTAAAGCACCGAAGAACTTCCACCACAAACCTTCGAAGACGAAGAACACACAAAGAACACACGAAGAACAAAGAATTTCTAACAAGCTCATAGCCAGAGATTCATTGTAATTCTGTTTCAAAGATCTTCGATCCATTCCTCAACCAAATTGAAGGATATTTTGTGTTCAAATCAAAATCACATTATTACAACTCCAATCAACAAGTCTTTCAAGGAGATCGAATCAGAGGATAACTCTTTTGTAAACACAGAGAATTATACCACAATCATCAATACAAATTCGCACTTGTGACACTATTTTACTTGTTTGACTTTATTTCGAACCGAGAAATTTAGTCGTCCACAAACGTCTAGGCCTTCTTTTAAGGCAAAGGGTCAGTAGCAGGGACGGAACCAAGATTCGAAGTTGAGAGGGGCCATAGTATAAACATAAAAAAGTTTATGAAAATCAAAACTAACATCTACTCAAGCTTTGTCGAATTTCACCCCGTTATTAACATTATAATTGATTCTGATTTAATCGGTGGTAATTTTTTGAAATTTTGTTTGAAAATTTTCATGAATTGGGACATTAACACTAGAGGCAATGCTGCATTATCAGCTTTAAATTACTTGTAATTTTTTCTCTTTAAAAAAAAATCAAATATTATAATAATTTTCCCATCATCAACCATTCAACTAAAAGTTTCATTATTTCCATATTATATAGCTCTATAGTTTCAAAATTTAGTCCAAAAAATAAACCAAACAAACCATACCCCACAAGCTACAATAACAGTAATGTTAATAAATTATTTTCTAAAAATAGTTAATAATTCATAAAATAAACCAACAAACAAGTGTTATCAATTAATAATATTTATTACTAACCACTGCACACATTTGATTCATAGTTCCCATAGGCTTCACTTTTTGATTACTAATTCCAAGTTTTTCTATTCTTTTTATTTTTTTTTTTTTTTATCTCATTTGTCCTTATTTGACCACTTCTTGTTTCAAATTCAAGAGTCAAGACTCAATCATTATTACAAAGGATGACTTCTTAAGAAGTACACAGTAAACTCTCACACACAAAACACATTGTACTATCAATCTATCACAGTGGCAAAATAGAGATTTAAAAAGTACACAGTAAACTCAAACAGATAAAACACATTACACTACCAGTCTATCACAGTGGCAAAATAGAGACAGAGAGGATAGACATCATAAAGATCATACAATGCAATATTTTTTCCAAAATGGGGCCCCCGGGGAGGGGGGGGCAGTGGCCCCCCTCTGCCTCAACGTGGGTTTGTCTCTAGTCAGTAGTCTGGCCAGGCTGAGCAGTAGCGTCCGACCCTTGTACATTCTCAGATGGTTTGCCCACATCGCCAGTTTGGCCAGATGCCTGGGTTGCCTCAATAGGGTTTGGAAGGTTCTGGTTGGCAGCTGGAGGATCCGAGGCTTCTGGCAGTTCGCAGATATCTGGGTGGTAGTAAACACTCCCAGGCTGCCTCACGGCAGATTCTGGGGGAACTCCAGCCGCATCAAGGCTTTTGCCCCATGTTACGTCACAGTATTCCCTACAGACCGTCGCGAACTCCTCGGTCAGCCTTATTTGGGTCTCTTTTACCCCCAGCATGTAGGCAGCTTGTTTTTCAGCCTCAAGCGCCTCCTTGGCCAACTGAGCGTCCTCTTTGGTCAACTTGGCAAACTCCTTGGCTTTATCAAGCTCAGCCCGAAGACCCTTCACCAGTGCTTTTTCTGTTTCCAGGTTGATCTCAGTCATATACAATTGTTGGCGTTGGTCTTTGGCCTGCCTTTCAGCATTCTTGAGGCCCGCTTCCAAGCTCTTTTTCTCCTTGGTCGCCTCTTTCAGCTGCTCAGATATACGGGCACACTTATCCTTTAGGCTGCCTAATGCCTTTTCAGCTTCCGACCGAGAACGGACCTCCGCTTGGACTTCAACGTGGGTTTTCTTGTTCCACTCCTCAGCCACATAAACTTGTTGAGTAATCTGCATGACAGAATAAGAATGTTTTTTAATGTAAGGCAAAGAAAAGTAGTGAATGCAGAAAACAAACATCTTAAAGTTGAGAAGATGGGTCAATTTGCTTACTATGGCCAAATCCCTTTTAAGGGATAGAAAGAGTTCTTACTGGCTAAAACGCTTGTAGGACTCCATGTCCTTCGGAAGGAGTAGAGGTTGCTCCAATGCCTCTGCAATGTGACCAGCTCTCCCTCCGACATAATTTCTAAGGGAAACGTCATATGGGATGGCAGTACCATCCAATGCCAACTTTGGGGACCATACCCGAGCTCCTCGGCGTACGTCTGTTGCCAGAAGGTCATCTCTACTCTCAGTAGACGAAGCCCTTCTGTTCCTTGTCTCGTGGGCAACCTTCTGTTGCTTGGATCCCTTCGGAGGCACCACCTCCCTTTCTTCGGTATCAGTCACGGTCCTTTTCTTTTTTAGATCCAGTAGTGGCTTTAGACCGAGATTCGAGGGAGCCAGAGGAGGTGGAGAAGGAAGAGTGACCGTTGGCTGAAAGGTGCCAACCTCTTTGGTCACAAACTTCGGCCCTCTGTTCTTCATTAGATCTTTTAAACTCTGCATATCTTCCTCGGAAGAATCGTCTGGCATGTTTATTCTCTCTGGGAGAACACCAGATTGCCTATCGATTCCCTCTTCGGCATTTAAAATCTAAACCTCTTCTAAAGCTTCCCCTTCAAACCTGAACTTGTCAATCTGCTCGTCAAGTGAAGGGGTTGAAGAAGCAACTCTTTCGCCTTCTGCTGCCGGTTCCAGAGGAGCCTGCTGGATGGGTTGAACGAGCATTGGTATGCCCTGTGGGTTTGGGTGTGGCATAGGAGCAAGGTCAAAGGGAGCCAAAAAATCCTTCCGAGCAACGTCGATACGGTTAATGCGGCGATCCCCAAGTGTTATCGCGTTGCCAATTGGCTGAAAATCGGATGACTTTGGGATATATCCGAGGATAAGGTGCACGGCCCTAAGTTATCCGTCTTCACTTGCGAAAAGACTGAAGAAGGTAATTAAGCGCTGCGGTGTTTGCAAGGCTGAGCCAAGGAGCAACATGATCTCTGTCTGTTAACATCACAATAAAATTTAGTCAGAAAACTTGAAACATGATAGAAAGAAGGCCGAATCATTAAAAGCAAAATCCTTAATCTATCGTTAGGAAACCTAAATCTGGGATGTCCCACCTGGCTCTCTTGGTTGGGTTGGGCAATGAAGTCCGTCATGCCACGTACCCGAGACGATCAGATAGTCGTCTTTCATCCCTTTGTTAGATTTGGGAAGACAGGAGACGAGCCTAACAATATCGGATCGGGATTTAAGATAGTATCCCGCTCCTTTTTTGGTACGACATTCGTACATGTGTACCACATCGAGCCAGGTGAGTCCCAATCCTAGATGACAGTTCAGATCATCAACTGCTCCTAAAATTCTAAACATGTTAGGTGTGCATTGTTCAAGGCTAAGCCTATGGCCTCTGAGATAGTCTCTGGTAACGAGACCCATGGGGATGGTCATTCCTCCCTCTAGGAAGGCGATGATGGGGATTATAACTTCGCTCACTTCTTGGTCTGTTATTAACTCTTCTGAAGAACAATATCTCAAGCCCACATCCTGGGGTATGTGATACGCCACCCTAAACTTCTCCATCTAAGAGGGACTATTCACTAGATATTTAAATCTACCCATTTCAGTTAGAATAGAGGAAAAAGCGTTAAACAATGACTGAGGAGCGACAATTTAAGGGCCGAAGAGGCAGGCCGAAGAGAAGATGAAAGGCTTAAGTGAGGAACTTACGCGGAATTAAATCGAAGAATAATCTTCAGGCTTGTGGAGAAATTGTAGCAAATTCTGGGGAGAGTTGGAGTTGATGACAGAAAGGGCTGGGTGAGCGTGAGTGCTTGAGTTCGCTGAAAGTCTGAAAATCTGTAAGGTAAAAGTGAAAATAACCCCCTTTGGGGCTTTATATAGGGACAGATGAAATGGTGGGATTTATCCCGCCCAAATTTAGAGAAAAATCACGTCTGTTGGATCAATAGCCCACCGTTGGATGCCAGAGACAAGACGCCGCCTAGAGCAATTAATGGCACCTTGGAAACGCTGCAACGACAGCAGCAATGATGAAGCGCCTAAATCTATGCACATACACGTGTGGATTCAGATGTTTAGGGATTTTAAAACTTTTATTTTGCAGTAGATCAAAATCCTATTTTTTCTCCTCGGATGCGAGAGAAAAATTAAAATTTTGAGGGGCTATTGTGGGTGTAAAAGCCCAACGCTACATATTGGGCCTGGGGCCCAATTTGAGTATCACTATGTGTCCGAAGAGAGGAAATGGATTAGAAATGAGTCCGTATGGGGGAAATGCATCTGGAAATGAATGAAAGGAGATGTCCGAAGACAATCCTATTGGTCTGAAGAGGTCCCTCTCATCGGATCACAAGGAAACTTGATCAAGCAAATATACCGAAGGCCTGAGTGACCTTCCCAACTAACTCGACGATAAGAGCAAGCTCTGGGCATGCCTAGAGATGATGGGAACAGAGAAATATCTAAAAGGAAAAACTGCTACCACCGCATTTAATACACAACAGCAACTTTCCTGACCGCATTTATGTGGAGAAGACCCTTGAACAGTGCAACCTCAACTACTACTACTCACGGCAAATTAAAGCAGACATCTGATGTGACACGTACTCAAGTGAATGCTTGGATGAAGAACAAGTGTACGGTGAAGATGAGGAAGGAGGAGGATATATAGATGGAATAGGCCTCTCGAGGAGGGGGACGAAGAAATTGGGAAAAAAGAGAGAAGGAGAAAAAGAGAGAATTGTATTCACGTTTCCATGAATATCATGTCTCTTCAGATTTGAGTATCATCCATTCTACAATTGTTTTTACTTCAATTTATTCTTATTGGCATAAGTGAATCGTTGCTAAATCTATAACTAGCCTAGCTTTTTCACCCACTCTCTACAAATTTATTGTTCTGGGTTCATTAGGTTTTCAATCCGCAAAGTTTGGGCTTGGCCTACTAAAGTTGGACCCCACAATAATGAATGATAATTGTTTAAAGAAATTGCATTTGTTGGCAAATACTTTTTTTGTTGGTAGATACTTTATGCAAATACTAGGCAACGATGATATATTATGCAGTACATTATGTAAATACATAATTTAGAGTAATATTGAAGACTTGTGGTTGACCATAGTAGACAATTATTATATACCAACAAAAAGAGTAGACAATTAAAAGTTATTGTTATTTATACTTATTGAAAATATATTCTCCTGTCAAATTTATATATATATATATATATACAGACAAATGGTTGATATATGTGTGTGTGTGTACGTACATACGTACGTACATTGCTGTCTAATATATATGAGTAAGTTAAGTGGTAGAGATCATTCAAATTTGACAACTAATTAATTTTGATTATATCTATTGTCAAAATTTTAATATGAAAACCAAATTCATTATTGGTTTTTTATTTATAATGATTACATTAGTTGTTTTACATAATATGCATGTTTTAAAATATACAAGAAATATTTTTAAAAAATTGCATACCAAACATCAGAAAACATTTTCAAGCTCATTTTCAATGTCATTAATAAACACGGAAAAATGAAACAGTTTTCTAAAAAATGCTCTTTGAAAAATGAACAATTTTTCAGAACACGTTAATATTGAAACAAACAAAGTGTTATACATATAATGCGCCAAAAAAAATAGAAAGTTTCTCCCATAATGAACTTGTACCAGTTTCTTGATCAAAAGTCGCATCCAGTGCACCAATCTCCACTTCTGAGAAATCTAGGAGAAATCAAAATAGGCAGTCTTAATCCCAAGGCAGAAAGAACTTGTCATCACGGACCGCAACAAAGCTCGATGACGGGAAGACATTCAAATGGTATAACTATTGGCTGGTGTTACGGCTGAATAATAGGAAGACACGTTCATATGGTATAGTAGTTATTCATTTGCACGGCTGTCTGTCAGCTTATGGGGGATAGCCCTATCCTAAAACTCTTTGGACTAATTCTTCAAAGAAATAAAAAAAAAGTTCATTTCAACGACCTATGACAGGTTTTTTTTTTTTTTTTTTTTAAATAATTACCATAGTTCATAACTTTTAGTCCTACATTTTTAGGGTCATTTGTTCCAAGTTTGCGAGAATTATTACTATAATATATCATTATTTATTTGAATGTTCTCATATAAATGACTATCGAAATTATGCCCAGACATACATGATGGTAATACTAATAAATTGAGATAATTTCTAATGTTTCATTATACTAGTTTGGGTAATTCTCTATCACAAATAAAAAGAAATGTCATTTCTTGCAATCTGGATCTCATGTTGAGCCCAGGACTCTACGACTCAATTAATAGAATAATCCGTTTGGATTGAGAGAAAGAAAGGCGGAATAAAGTAAAATAAATTTAGCACAAAATTAATTTATTTTTAACCAATTCTACTGTACTCCCCTCCACTCTCCCTCCTTCCCCTCACCATCCAATCAGGCCATAAATTCCTTCAGTAGAAGTTTGCTTGCTAATCATAGCCACTAGATAGTTATCGGACAGTTTTCTTTTAAACTAGTTTTTCCTAATGAATATATCCTTGATAGCTTTATATGGTCTTAGTATGCATTGTATTTTCTGCTTGCAAGGAACACAGAACAAGAAAGGTTAGTAGATTTACATGGAACTATTAAATTGATAACAAAGCAAATCTTTAAAAAATTACAGCCTCTATGAAAACTTGGAAAAGAGTTTGGTCAGAGCCGCAAGATATTTCTGGAACCAACTTTAGTGATCTTCTTCTCTATAATTAGGATTCTCCTTCAAGATAACGAACCCTTCCAAAATAGGGGATAGCGGAATATATCTACCAAAAAAGAAAAAAGGTAATGTAAGCAACCCAATAGCATAACTTCTTCTTCTTTTTTTCTTTTTTCTTTTATTTATTTTTTTTATTATTTTTTTATGAAGACATTGAAGGGAATGCATACTTCTCAGTCGCCAGTTCTGCTCTATCACCAGCAGCCAAAAGCACCGGTGTCGTGTGTGTCTGAAAACCAGTGATAGTCTTGGGACGACCTGCCTGGCCAACAACATCAATGGCTTGACCCACACGAACAGGTACAGATATAGGTTTGTTATTCTCATCAACCGTCATCAACATTCTTGGCTGTCACAACAAAGAAAGAGAATTGACCATCAATAGCTAATGAATTAACTGAAATTAAAAAAAAAAAAATTGAGGAGAAAATCCCCAAACCTGCATGGCCAAAACAAGGAAGTAGAGCATGTAATGATATTTTCCCAATATCACTGCTTTCATGTCAAGGCATGCATGTAGCATGATAACGATTCCAGCAAGTGCAGTCCTGTTAGAAGGAAATTGTTTACATGATATATGAAAAAACACTTCTCAATGACTTGGGGCGGTAAAGATTAAATATATTTTAAACAAGTGAGGTGGGGTTGAAAGGTTCCATGCAAAAAGATTACTTACGGGGATAGCAAGAACCGTTCAGAATGATACGGATTAAGAGTTAATAATCCTTTCCCCATATGTACAAGACCTTGAGCAATTCGCACCTGTAAAAGAGGGGACTCAATCAATATTTCTAAACTCTATGAAATATTGTACAGAAAAGTAAATCAAAGAATTCATTAGAAGCATTACACAGAAAAGAAGGCTAGCATCCTTGTAGTAATAACTTGAAAGATTCCGAAGCATGCCAGCTATTCGAGCATTGTTCGTACCCGCACCTATCAATCCCAACGAGATTACCGCAGCCTGTTGAATCCAAATATATATTTTTAGCCTAAAAAGGTAATTGAAGAAATAATGATACAAAATTATATGAAAGTTCTAATATTGTATTACCATTGCTACTTCTGAATCTGTGTCATGGCTAAGTCTGCTTAATGTGTCCATAACATTGACCTGACCAAAAATGGATCAACAAATTGGTAAGCAAGGCAAAATCATGGAGAGAGAGACTATCATCAGCTTAAAAGAGATTCAAACAGCTTATAATTACCACCCCCTTCCCCCCCCAACCTCAAAAAAAGAAAAGAGTCAGATTCAAACAGCTTATCTGCACACATCATAGATATATAGTTTCCTTAAAGTTGATGAATAGTCAGATTACAAGCAAAAAAGTAATAAAGAAGATAAGACTTGCATTAAAGGTTATCCTTGAATTTGGGGATTGGGAGTAAAGTGATTTAAATTTGACTAGATGAATTTTATTAATTTATTACTTATCCAAAACTTAGGAAGCATTGGAATGGCCATTTATTATAGTCAGTTCAGCTGAGACTGATGAGCAGGATTTCTAATCAAACCACCAGCAGTCATATCACCCCTTTGAAAAGGAAAAAGGTGCAACATCAGCTTTAGCAGACTGAATCGACCCACCTGAAGGGAAGCCAGAGCTAAAAAGATAAATACCTTAGGGTTTGATATGCAAAGGAGGCCAAGAGCCAAAGGAACAGCGTGACGGATATTCTGCTCTCCATACTGCAAAAGATGCTCTAATGAACGAATTGCCATCTCAAGCCCTAATTCTTCAGCCATTGCAACCATAGCAATTCCAAGTACAGCAGGACCCTGGTGAGTTTCACTCTTGTCTAGGTGTTGTGAGCAATGACCCAGAAGATTCTGAACCTACACAGAGAAAGGTATCAGCTACTTTGGGCAAGTAAAAGAAACTCCTAAATTATATAATTAACTACCAAAAATATATTCTTAAGTTACACACATACAACCAGTTGTTGTAAACCCTTGACCTCACCCTCCACCCATTTTGAAGAGGAAAGTGCCTTTTGAGCCAAAGCTCATTAGCATTAACTACAAAAACTTACAAACGGTTAATTAAATTGCCTTTTAAAGAGTACCTTAAGAACATTCCCTGTTCCAGCATAGGCGCATGACAGTAGCGTCATATCACAATATTTCCTGATTTTTTCATTAAAGGTCTTAGAAACTTCAGCCGTGGCCTCCACACTTTCCTGTCAAACACAAGAAACTTATTCAAAAAACAATCATAGGGATAGAGCCATAATGTTCAATATTGTCACATTGAATGACATCTTTTAGGCCGCATTGACGGTAAAAGATGCTAGACATCAACCATGCAATAAAGATCAACATTAGTGGAATTTACAGAATGGATAGAATAAGAAAAATCCATTGTCTCAGATAAACTAGAACAAAAGTAAGAAGGTTACCTGCTTCCCGAGGTACAGAAGACCAAGGCCTAAAGGTAGAAGCCGAGTTAATGGCTCCCCCAACTCTGACTCACTTCGATCCATTAATGCAAATATAATTGCCTGAGCAACCTCTTCGTTGCAGGAACCCACATATATTAAACCCAAAGAGAGCGCAGCGAAGGAAATTACATCAATTGGGGCTTTAGCATCATTTAGTATAGGAGCCAATTTACTCCGTAACTGATAAAAGAGTTAAAAGTTAGCTTTCATATGAAAAGACATATTATAACACTTTCAGCCCAAATTTTTACAATTTAGAATTTTCAACCGAATAAAGTAATACCATTTGTCAACCTTAGTAACCAGTAGTGAAATAAAGCATGCATCGTGGAGGATCAGTAAATACATGCACAGATTTTTTTTTTTTTTTATAGGTAATAAGAGTATTATTAAAAACCTATAAAACTAAAGTAAGTAAATACAAGGTGTTCATGATGGTGAACACAAAGAAATGCAACAAGCAAACAAACAGCATCAAACAACAAGGAAAAAACTTAAAGTGCAATGCTAAGAGAAGAAGTAAACTCCAAGATATTAGAGCAATCCGAGAAGCCCCAACATAAATATGATTGTCATGGCCCAAAAGATTTATTCGCATAAAGCAACAAGATACTTCACCTGCTCATTCTGAGTACCAGCATAAGCAATCCCAAGGCCCATTACTGCCCCAATCCGAGTGTATGGGTCTTCTTTATCTGTATGCTCACCTAGAAGTGCCAGTGCCTAAGAAAAGAAGAGTGAGATTAAGATGCAATTCAGATCATACGATCTTCAGTGCAAAAAAAAAATAATGATAAATTGATGAAACTCACCGGATCACAATCATTCTTTATTCCACAATTTACTATCCCCACTCCTAATAACGCACCAGCATTGACATGGTTGTCAGTTGCATGGAAATACTTGTCCATTTGGGCAAGTCCAGAGTCAACATCCCACAATAATATCATACCCTGTTAGGATAGAAGGCAGTGAGAATCCCGAAATCAGGTTGAACATATAAGAAGAGATAATAAACCACAGACAGTAAAGGGATGCTTACAAGACTTGCAGCAGCACTAGTCTTCCCATGTTCTTTATTTTTGAAAAGCCAGTTAGCAGAAGAACCAGGACTCGAATTGTCTGAGGGGACTGTCATTAACTTATCCTGCAGCAAAAATAAGACTCAATATCAAGAGAATTCACACCTATACAATATCTATCATGCAAATAGCAAAACACATTACCTGACCAAAGCCAGCATTTACAAAAGCATTAACAAAGGTGGCAGCAAGGTTTTGTCTAGCTGAATCAACAGTTGCACCAGCACTAGCCCGGCCATCAAGCAAGTGTGCCTAAGAAAACACCAGAAAGCAAATAAGTCACTATGATACAAATTCATTCAAACATATAATGAGAACCTAGAACATTCCTCTTTTTTTTTCTTTTTCTTTTTTATCTTGGTTTCTGGTAATTAATGATTATGATTCCTACCTATCTAGTCATATAGGCTACCAGCACGTTGCATAAAACAGATACACACACATACAAGTAATGATTTTAATGGGGGGGAAAAGTATATAAGTGATATAAAGAAACAAAAAGACTGGCATAACATCAGTATATTGGCAGCAAGTATTCCTGGACTATGCCATAACGAATTGGAAGCATCGCAATTAGAGGGAATAAATCACTGCATAAATAATAAAAATATTTAACAACATTGTTTTCTCATCAAGGTCTCCTAACAAAGAAATCATAGTAGCTACCCACTTGACTTTCCTCAAACACACACACACACACACACACACACATATATAATAGTATATATAATAGTCTCAAAAATGTATAAGCACTCACTCCACCCTCAAAAAGAATGATTTTACTTTCTTTTTATTAGAAAAAAATTTTACTAGGGTAAACGGAAGCAGCAAACAAGGAGCTTCCTAGAAATTACAATCAAAGATTCAAGACATAAGAGCAATACTTTAATTGTCTTAAAATTAAGGCCCATGTATTATTGTCAGTCATTACAATATAAAGTTCTTTATTTGAAAAGGCTGCCTTTAGCCTATAAACTTTGGCTCAAATGACACTTCCTCTCCCCATAATAAGAATAGGTTGGAAGGGTAAAGTCATGGGTTAAAACTGACCCTGTGGTAGTGTGACTAACCAATAAAAAAATTTAAAATGGTATATTGAACTTTTATTATCATTTATGGGAAGACTCCAAATAGGAAAATAGCACCACTCAAGAGGAACCCAAGACAGAATTTTCAGCAATCTTTTCAAAAAGAGAGAGGGAGAGGGGAGATGAAAAAGAAGAGAGTAAGTAAAGCTTCATGATCTCACTTGATGGAAATCCTCCATGAACAATATGATAATAAACAACACTAGGGCAGATACCTTTAAAATATATAAAACAACCAACTCTTTTTCTTTTCTTTTCTTTTCTTTTTTTAAGTTAAACAACCAACTCTTAAATCTCTAGAAAACCAAATTAAAAACTGTGGTCATTGAGGGTCAAATCTAGTCCACCATTATGAATTATAAAGATCAAAAGCTCAAACCTTATAGATATCTTCAGGAGATTTGGGCTCCATAACCTCAATATCACGAGCAAGTGTTAGATAGCCTTCACTTAGCTTGGTGTTGTTTATAATGTCCTGTAATGCCTCTCGGTCATCATCATTGGCAGCCATCTCTTCATCTAGCTCAAATGTTATACCCTGCATTGAAGAACAACAGTCAGCAAACAACCAAATATCAGTTAGCTATCAATGTACCAAGTAACAAAAATCCATATATAAGAATAGTTTAAATTGACCTCTTTCATACAAAATGACAACAGAAACTCCCTGACATCCAATCCCATGCCTCACTCACAAGTTTCTTACCACTTGCACCCTCTCTTATTAATCATCTATCATAATTTGCTCTTCCCCCATGTCAAAAAATAGCAACGAACTACATGAAATTACCAAACTCCACAAACCATCCAAAAAAAGAGAAAAAGAAATGATCTGAGCAAGGACAACGGTCTTGACTATTTCATCACCCTATAATAATACCCAGCAACAATGATCAGGACAAAGTTAAACTATATTAGACAGATACTCTAACCCAACAACATGGACATGATTGCCTTTAAATACAAAAGAGGAAATTCCTATATAATCCTAGCAACAGTGTAGGATTGCTAAATAGTACGTTTCATAAAGAATACAAAATCAAACTCAATCTCTAAAAAGAGAAATTCATCCATATATTATAGAAAATAAAAATAAGTTAGTCAACAATGTAAACTCAAAGAATATCAAAAGTATGTAAAATTCAAGACTTACATGTCGAGCAAGGATGTAACAGAATTGCTTCTTTCTCAGCTGATCATCACAAGATGTAAATACTTGCTTCACATACTGCCAACAAATACTTTAGACTATGAGAACCAAACCATACTAACATTTTAAGGATCACATCATAAATTTTGACAAGTATTTAAGAAGATTTCCTAGTCATGTGAAGCTATGAAATTCTTCAATCAATGAAGAAACATAATTCCTCTTGCAGCTCTTCACCAAATACAAGCAAACACTGTTCACAATTGACTAGTAAGGAAAGAATGGGCTATAAAAATAACTTTACTTAAGGTACAAACCTGCATGTTATCCAGAAATAGGGCAATCTGAAGCGCATTTGGATACTCCTCAAATTTTATATAAATCATGTAGGCAATATCTAGGACCAACATGTCATCAGGTCCAGGGAGATATCTGCATTATGTAGGAATGTGAAATGTCATATAGAGAGAGAGAGAGAGAGAGAGAGAGAGATGGGAGATAAAATAAAAAATAAATAAAAGTAACATAAAAAAGTTTAACTCTTGACCATGCAAATTGGGATACATTACTTTAACTCTTGAATAGAATGGGGTTTGTGAGAAGTGGAGGAAGTGGAAATATGCTTGTATTTCTACAGTCCATTTCTCAGTTTTGGTTAACAATTCCCCTACAGCTTTTTCAGTAGTTCGCAGGGGTTAAGGAAGGGTGATCCCTTATCACCACTGCCTTTTATTCTGGTTATAGAGGTGTTGAGCCAGATTTTTAAGAAAACTAAGGAAGGGGGGGGGGGGGGGGGGGGGGGGGGGGTGGGGGCAGAGGAGGGGAGGTGAGGTTATTCATGGATTTTGAGTAGGGCCTGCTACAACTAAGACGCTAAGTATCTCCATCACTTATTTTGCTAATGAAACCATTTTATTTTGTGATCCAAATATTGAACAAATTTTGTATATAAGAATGGTGTTGATTTGTTTTAAAGCTCTTATAGGCCTGAATGTCAACTTGGGCAAGAGTGAAGCAGCCCCAATAGGCAGAGTGGGTAACATAATCAAGCTAGCAGATATATTACATTGCAAAGTTGGGGAAGCTTGCCTATTAGTTACTTGAGTATGCCTTTGGAAGCATCCTTTAAGGCTCTTTGTGTGTGGAATCCTATATTAGAGAAGATGGAATAGAGATAACCTGGTTGGAAGAGATAACATCTATCAAAGGAAGGAGGCTAACCTTGCCGAAGAGTATGCTTTCAAGCTTACCAACCTTTTATCTTTCTTTATATGCTATTTCAATGTTCATAACTAATAGGCTTGTGAGACTTCAGAGAAACTTCTTGTGCATTTCAAATACCCTTTGGTGAAGTAGAATACAGTTTGTTCACCTATTGAGGTAGGCAGTTTGGGGATTAGGAAAATGGTTATGGTGTTTTGGGCATGCAGATACGCATTTTTGGTGTTGGATGATTGCTTCAAAGTATGGGGTGAAAGGGATGGGCCATGTAGAGGAACGTATGGTTGTAGTCTTTGGCAAAGTATCAGAGCAGGCTAAGACAGTTTCTCTCAGCATGTCCTTTGAGGTTAGAGATGGCAAACGTGTAAGGTTTCGGCACGACCAATGTAGTGGACATCATACTCTAAAGGATTTGTACCCTGACCTATATGCGTACTCAGTTGACAAAGATGCCTTAGTGACGTAGGAAAAATTGAGAAATTTGTATACATGCAGTTGTGGTGGGTTAAGGTTTAGGAGAATTTGTGGAAATAGGATTTAGAGTTGTTGATTAAAGTGTTATGGGATTGAGTTAGAAATTAAAAGGTGGTTTATTGTGTTATTTATTTGATGGCTATTTGTTATAAGAAAGTATGTGGGGATTTGGGGTTTTGATAGGTAAAAGGAAAGGCTTGATTTGGGGTTTTAAGGAAGAAGAAGAAGAAGAAGAAGAACAGAGAAGATAAAGAGAGAAAACATCAACAAATGCCAACATGTCTCAATGCTCAATACACTCAATAATTAAATTAATCAACTCTCATCTCCTTTGAATACATTGAGCACAATTATATACAAAGACTCTTGTCCTAGTAGTATTAGGACTCTTGGTTTGACTAGTAAACTAAAACCTAATAAAATACTGACTTGAACCCAAAGAAAATAAAACCTAAGATACTTAGGATCTCCTAGAAAATTCTAGACTCAACTAAAGTACCAAAATACCCTTAATTCGCAGAAATTGCTAAAATCACGTATTTTCCCCATAACATAAATTGACCATAACTAATAAAATATAAACCCAAATAAAAAAGTATTGCAACTTTAAAGACTCAAACCTAGACCTATAAAACTACATGACTTTTACTTTAATTGAACTTTACACATGGAGCCCATATAATAATTCTTGAATAGGCGAATTTGCAAAGTAATTTTACATCATTCTTCCATGGCTGCACCACTTAGTCTCTGATTTTTTAGACAGCCATATGAAAGGCATTCAGAGTCAGTATGTGCGATTCGCAGAAACTTTCAAGATTGGAAGTTAGAATCCGTGAACTCCTTTCTAATCCATATTTACTCTCAGGTGCCTAGAGGGGAGGGATTTTATAGGATGAGATGGTTCTTGAATGAGTGGAAAGTTTGGCGTTTGTTCCCATTATAAGGCTATGGTAATGGCACCAGTGCTATTTTATTCCCTTGGAGGAATATTTGGTGTGCTAAGTTCCATGACCAAGTGTCCTTTGTTTGGACAGCAGCTTGGGGTAGGATTCTTACCTATGATAATTTCATCAAGAAGGGATACTTTATAATTGGCTGGTGTTGCATGTGTCAGTGCAGTGGAGAAACAATGGATCATTTGTCCTATCAAAAAAGAGAAACAATGGATCATTTGTTGCTCCATTGTGAAGTTGCATATATTTTGTAGAGTGCAGTCTTTAAGATGTTTGGAACTCATTGAGTGTTGTCATCGATGGTAGCAGACCTATTGTTTGGTTGGAGGAATTGGTTTGGGAAACACTGGTTGGATGTTTTTTTTTTTTATAAGTAATAAGATATATTGATATAAAAAAGGAGAACCCTAGTACACTGGTTGGATGTTTGAATCCTTACTCCATTATGTTTGAAGTGAATAGCGTGGAAGGAATGTAATAGACGCACTTTCAAGCATATTGAGAGCTCTCTTGATCAGTTGCAATCCTTGCTAATTCAAACTTTGTTTGATTGGTCTCGCATGTTGAGTTTTACTCGTTGTAATTCTGTTCTTGAGTTCCAAGACTCACTTTGCTTTTTGTATGATTATATGATTTTTAAAGATTCTTCATGTTTCATTCATCATTGTGAAATTAAAGCAATCTTCTCTCTTAGTAAAATTTATTACTTATCAAAATAATAATAATAACCCCAGAGGCAGAAGGTTGTCTTTTACTGAACATATTAGATCATTGATGCAGCATTTCATACATGGCAAAAAATTTATGTTGCAATATTCTTTAGTAAATAAAAACCTGTTCATCTCAACCCTTAACAAGCAGCAAAAAGGTCAAAATTATTATAAAGTATAGTAATCCAAGTTCTTGAACAAGAGCAAGCTCAAGTCATATGTCAATCTTTTCGGGAGTTGCATGGTATTCTCTTTAGACTTGCCTATGTTTTTTGAGCCTAAATGCAGATATCTCTTTATTAAATAAACTTTCCATGTGAATTGACCAGAACAGAACTGACAATGAAACATACTTTTTTTAATGATAAGTCACACACGCACCCAATTGGTCTAACCATGACCCCCTCCCCCACACCCAAAAAAAATCCCATGCTAGTTATAATCCCACTTAGCTTGCAATCAAAGAGTCAAATCCCATGCTAGTTATAATCCCACTTAGCTTGCAATCAGAGTGTTAAATGATTAATCCTTATATATGTTAAATGATTAATCCATCGGATAAGCATCTCCAAAAATTTATGGTATAATCCCACTTACCTTGCTGAACTCGTTAGATAGAGACATGTCCTTCGGAAATTCGTACTGTCAACATGCTCAATTAAAAGATCAAGGTCTTCAACCTAGCATTAGTCAGATATTACATATCTCAATGTTGGCCAAACACTAAAAGGAGAAAAAAATGACAAGCAGGAAGGCACAACAAAGGAAAAAGATCAAAAGAGCAATACTGCTTGGTACCTCCATTAGAAGATCAACAGCTTCAGGTTCAGCATTGTGCTGCATTGCCATTCGCGTTGATTAGAAACAAACCAAACAAAAAAAAAAAATCCTATCAAATGTCACCTATAGTCATATTGTCATGTTACCGAATTATACCTTCATGTGAAAAGCAACTATTTGTTGAACAAGCTCCATAAGATCCTCAATTGGAACTTCTTCGCTCTGTTATGGTAAATTCAAAGAAAACATAATTAAAATTAACAATGAGTTCTTAACGATAAAGCATAGAACACCAAAGAAGATGAAAACTCTAGAGAAAAATATTTATCAAAGAATGTTCCACTCTAATAACAGATATTGCACATATATCAGAGCAATGAGCATTATTACAATGTAATACTACTCCAACAACATACTGCATGATACATAACTTTAAATTCAGGGAAGCGTGAATATTGTAGTGCATGATAGTAGAAATTTAAAGCACTTTAATCTGTTTTTCAAGGTGCATATGAAACCAAATTCTAAATCTTAGCTGTAAATGCACACGAATAGAAAGTATTTTGTCACTGATTCAAAAAAGAAAATTTATAGAATGCTCCCAGTACCTATAACAAGCCTTTTCATAATGAAAACTATCATAGAATTCAATAAGATTTATTTCTAACCTGTCGCTTAGCATATTCTTGTGAAATTTCTCCAGCTAAGTTCCTGATTACAAACAAAAAATAGTAATAAAAATCAAAAGTGAGTGATGGTAATATTCATTTATATGTATTAAACTTCAATCACTACTGGTAAAAAGAACTCTAGAACCTATAGACCTTACAAAAAATATGACCAGAACAAACTACATACCACCTAAAAACTCAATGCTGACCACAATTATTTTAATCAGATGGTGCTCACCTCACATATTCATGGCCCCATGAGCCAATATCACCCCCTGAACCCTCCAATCGATATTTTAAGCTATCCTAAAAGAATTGTCACAAAAAAAAACAAGAAACAAAATAAATGTTAGTCCCAAACAACATGAAAGGAATTTACATTTACATTTATAAAGAGAATTAACTAATGGAATCAACAAAACTTAAATTCATACCCTTTCGCCCTCTGCAGACATGGTGAGAGCCAGAACGGATAGCACATCAGCAAGGTACTTCTGCATTGACAATAAAGTTAATTAATAAGCCTGGAAAGCTAATACTTCTATGGTGGACAATGTCCAACCAAACAAAATTATACCTTCAATTCAGAGTCCCCCATGGTTTCGTAATACGCCTTTAACGTTCCATAGTGTGGCCGCAAAAATTTCAACGGCTTTGGGACCGAAGTCATGGAGCTCGTAGAGGTTCGGATTTCCTGCCTATAATACCAAAAATTTTATTTTATTTTTTATTTTTTACATTATTCCATACAGCGAGCTAATAATGTTCCCATAGTTAATCTAAAAAGCCCAAAAAGGCTAACAAAATCGCTAACATTAAAACCCTAACCCTAAAATGAAAATTTTGGTTTATAAACCTAAAAAGTAAGTAAGAATGAGTTATAATAATATTACCTCATGCTCTCAAGAGCGACCTTCTGTAAATTAGGATCAGCATCTTGAACTCTCTCCACGTAAAGCTCCAATTGCTGCTTCAGTGCCAGATCCTCTTCCGACTGCAATTTTTGCAAAAACAGTAATTACACAATCAATCAGTACTACTTTGATCAACAAAAAATAAGAGTTTTTTTAGTTTGAATTTGAAATTGAAGGGGTACTCACCAGATCTTCGTCTTTCTTCTCCTCCTTCTTGTTCTTCTTATTATTATTATTATCATCCTTTGACATTCTGAGAATTTGTGTTTAGATTACAACGACCAAAACGAAACCCTCCTCCTCTGAATCTGATGAGTGAAGAGTCTGAGAAGAAGAAAAGTTTGCGGTGATGCGTATTGCGTAAGAGTAAAGTGTGTGAAGTAAAACAACCAGGTTGGTCTCTACTCTCTACACAATACAGATTAGATACTCATACACTACTACCGCTAAAGTACTACTAAATTAATCCGAATACTTGCGACTTGCGAGGGAATTGAAATGCGGCCTCACTATCAAAAAAAGAAAAGAAATGCGGCCTCCTTACGAAACCTCGGTGGCCCAATAGTTTTTTATATAATTTTAGGCCCATTCCCCCAGTTCTAATGAATACCACTTTCAATCCCAGGCAGGTCCATTTGTTTCAAATTACACTTATTGACCCATTTTAAAAAATAATAATAATAATAATGCCCAAGTTGTTTTATTATTAAAATTCATATTTATTTGGATAATCCTATGTTAGTCTTAATTGGCCACTAAATAGATTAATTAATATAAATAAATGATAGTGTGGAGGTCATAAACTAATTAACTAACTAACTGAGCAGTTAATTAGAATTTGATCGTCACAACTAATTTGTAATGAATGGAAGATGGTTTTAACCCCAAAAAATAAAAAATGGAAGATGGATAAATCCGTAATGGGAGATTATAACAAGAATAGAAGCTGAGTGATACAAGTTTATTATTGATAATGAACCTAGGACTAATCTTTTTGAGGATACATGCATCCAAAAGCAAATACAAATTCTCTAAACTTTTATCTATTTGATTTATCTGAATCACCTGCTCTTCTATGGGTGCAAATAGCCTCTGTTTATACCCCCCAGCCTTATTCTCAATGGTGGGCTGCCATAAAGGGGGTCAAGAGATACTCTCATCAAGAGTCTCCTCCCCTCTTTTGATGATGAAATTTGATTTTGGGGACACAAAGCACTGTTCAAACTAATCATTATTTTGTAACGAACAGTTAATAAATTGAATAGAATGTAAATTTTATTGTTGAATTTCGCAACATAGATCTTTGTACTTAAAGTGTATTGGTGAAACTTAATGGTGTAATCACGTTATTTGAATAAATGACATTTTTTTTCCATGTGTACTCTTTAATATTTGGGTAAATTGCAAATTACACTCTTAAAGTTTGGGATTGATTGGATTTTACAACCCAAAGTTTCAAAAACTTGATTTTACACCCTAAAGTTTGGTTCAGTTAGCAATTCACCCTCCACAATTAGTTTCTATTGTTAAGTGACACATCATCATGCTGATGTGTTTTATTTTTGCAAAATCAGCCTCAAAACTACGTCGTCTCAGGCCTATACTTAAAACACAAACATGCAGCTTAAACAACAGGCCAAACTCTAAAATTAAAACGTAAGCAATGATATGAATCCCAAAAGCATCAACTCTACCAAAAAAAAAAAAAAAAGTAAACGTAGAATGAAATACCTTCTTTAACTTTTTGTAAAGCTTCGTAAAGGGGTTTTTGGTTCTTCCTTGTCAAAGTTTGGCTAGTGAAATGAAGGACACGTTCCACGGCAAGAGAAATGGTGACAATCACAATGCACACTGATGCAACCGCCCACGTTGGTGTGTGCTCTAACGTTATACTCCCTTCTCCTCCTTCACTCATCGTTCCTCCTTAATTCTTAATTTTTGCTTTCCTCTCTCTTTTCTTACAAAGGTGGAGGTTATTTTTGTTTGTGGTCCAGTGCTTTCGTGAATGAAGATCTAGCAAACTCCATCAACAAAAACCCCAAAAAACTAAGACTACAAAAGCCAAAATCGAAAGGAGAGAAAAAGAGATGAGTAGCTCACTATTGGCGTTGCCGCTGTTGTCACTGCTTGGGTTCATGGGGTTTGGGTTTGTGGGGTTTGAGGTCTGCCTTCTCTATGTTTTTATTTTTTATTTGTTATTTTTATATTTAAATTTTAGAGTTTGGCCTGCCGTTTAAGATACATGTTTGTGTTTTTAGTTTAGGCCTAAAACGACGTAGTTTTGATTGTGACAACTATTCACTTAGTCATTACTCAAACGACGTAGTTTTAGGGCTGATTTAGCGAAAATAAAACACATCAGCATGATGACACATCAACATGATGATGTGTTACTTAACAGCAAAAACTAACTATGGGGGCAAATTGCTAATGGAACTAAATTTCAGGGTTTAAAATCAAGTTTCTGAAACTTTAGGGTGTAAAATCCAATCAACCTCAAATTTTAGGGATGTAATTTATAATTACCCTTAATATTTTGAGCATTATGTATGTTAGAAATACTGAATGAATAGTATTGTATTTCTCAAATAATAAAATATACATGAGTGCCTTTATATAGGAGGCAGAGTATATAGTACAAGTATGTGTGTTATACAAGTAAACAAGATGGGCCTAAAACCCACAGCCTATTACATGTTAACAACCCCCCTCAAACTCAAGATAGGTGTGAGGCCAACTCGAGGTTGTCAACCAAAGCACGAAGGTGTCCCTTAAGATGTGACTTGGTGAAGATATCTGCAAGTTGATTTTTAGAGGAGACCAAGAACAGCTTAAGAGCACCATAGACAAGGTGATAACAGATAAAATGACAATTGATCTCTATGTGTTTAGTCCATTTATGGAAGATATCATTGTGAGCAATATGAATGGCACTCTTGTTGTCACAATAAAGAAGAGTATCAAAGGATGTAGACACACTTAAGTCCTTAAGAAGCCATTGTAGCTAAAGGAGCTCAGATGTGGTATCAGCAGAGGCACGCTATTCTGCTTCAGTATTGGAGCAGGCCACAAGAGTTTGTTTCTTGATTCGCCAAGAAATCATAGAAGAACCAAGAAGAAAGCAATAGCCAGTGGTGGACCTGTGATCAGTAGGATCTCCTACCCAATTAGCACCAAAGAATATATGGAGAACAAGAGAGTGTCCTTCAAGTATCGAAGAATGCACAGAATAGCAGCATAGTAAGTCGATCATGGAGCAGATAGATACTGGCTCACCTTGTGAACAACATAGGTAATGTCTGGACGAGTGACAGTGAGATAAACAAGACTACCAACCAAGCGTCTGTAAAGAGAGGGATTAGACAATGGTTTCCCCCTTGAGGGAGTCAGATGCGCATTAAGTTCAACTAGAGTGTCAACAATCTTGCTATCAGTGAGTCCAGCTCAAGACAAAAGTTCAAAAGCATACTTGGCTTGTGTAATATAAAGTCCATTTGTAGAATATGTGATTTCAAGACCCAAGAAGTCGCTGAGATGTCCAAGATCTTTCATCTCAAACTGTTAACTAAGAAAATCCTTGAGTTCTTGAATGCCACTAAGGTCATCACTAGTTATGATCATATCATCCATATAAAGGAGGAGCAAAATAATGTCTTTGTCAATGCGACGAAGAAATAAGGCAAAATCATAATGACTGGCAATGCAACTCAAGCAAGAGATGGTAGAGCTGAACTTGGCAAACCAAGCTCGTGGAGTTTGTTTAAGGGCATAAAGTGCACGTTGGATGTGATAAACCTTGTTAGGTTCAATAAAGAGACCAAAAGGAGGTTGCATATGAACTTCTTCACTTAAATTCCCATTAAGAAAGGTATTTTTGACATCCATTTGAAAAATGTCTCATTTACTGGCAATGGCAATAACTAAGAGGGCACGAACAGATGAGATTCGAGCAACCAGAGTAAAAGTCTCTTCATAATCAATCACATACTCCTGTGTAAAACCTTTTGCAACAAGACGAGCTTTATATCGCTTAATGGGCCCATCAGAGCGAGTTTTGATCTTGTAGATCTACTTACAACCAACCACATATTTTCCAAGGGGGAGAGTCACCAAATCCCAAGTATGGTTTTTAGATAATGCATCAAGTTCCTCTTTCATTGCAATTTGCCATAAAGGGTCAGTGGAGGCCTCACGATAGGTGTGAGGCTCATGCAGTGTAACAAGGGCAATATAACAATGATAGCCAAGTAAATATGCAGAAATAGATCTTACCAAAGTTGAGTGATGAGGTGGAATATCTTATGCAAGATCTTCAGGCGAAGCAGAAGCAGGGGACCTAAGCTCAGGGTTGGGTGGCTCGTCTTCGACCTGTTCATCCTCAACCTGTTTATTAGAAGATGATCTAGGAAAGGCATCAAAAATATCTAATGGTTGGACAAAGAAATCTATAAGAGGATCAGGAGCAACTACAGAAGGAATATGTGGCTTATCTAGAAAAAGATCTAAGACAGAAGAGGTAGATAGGGAAGCACGGAAGTAAAAGAGCTCGACAAAGGAGCGATGTTCCCAAAAGACAACATTGTGAGAGATACGAAGATGATGAGAGACAAGATCATAACACCGATACCTCTTTTAAGTTTCGCCATAACCAAGAAAACAACAAAGTCTAGACCGAGACTCAAGTTTATTATGCTCATGCGGTTGAAGAAGAACGAAACAGACAAAACCGAAGGGGTGAAGGTGGTGATAGTCTAGAGGTGATCCAAAAAGACGCTCATATGGAGTTTAATTTTGGATGACAGGACTGGGAATGCGATTTATAGCATGAAGAGCAGTTTTGCCCCAAAAAGGAGTAAGAACTTTGGCAAAGAGAAGGAGAGTATGAACAGTGTCAAGAATATGAAGAAATTTTTATTCAGCTCTACCATTTTACTGAGAGGTATCTGGACAAGTTAGTCGATGAATAGTGTCATAGGAATGCAAAATAGCTTAGAAAACATATTTAGTGTATTCAAAAGCATTATCATATCAAAATTTTTTGATTTGTTTGAAAATTTGAGTTTCAACCATTTTTGCAAAGTAGAATATACTTGCAATAATTCAGAACAATGTTTCATATGAAAAATCCAGCTATAGCAGGAATAATCATCAATAAAAACAACAAAATATCGAGATCTACCAATACTAGAGACAAAGGAAGACCCCAGACATCAGAATGAATTAGGTCAAAGATATCAGTGGACATTGATTCACTAGTGTTGAAAGGTGTTAAGGGGGAAATTGATATCTCTAAATAAAATGTTGAGAAGCCAAACTGAAACTCTATTATGGGCTCTAGAGATGATGCCCAAAGGCTTTCAGTGTGATGACAAGCCTATCCAAGCAAGAAACAGAGACTGCACCTAACAAAACAGCAACAGAAGCCCAAAGAAAAACATTTTACGATTCTTAGTAAGTACATTAATGGTCCTGTTCTGATAGTTCAAGGGAAATAAATTCTCCAGCGGTAAGGGTAAAATTTCACTTAAGTCCAAAAAGATAAATTGTCCAATAGCAGGGGTGAAATTACACAGTCCAGCAATCAATAATTAGATAAATTTAGAAAATGTTAACTCCTAGAGGTCCTTGTATGTCTTGGTCAAGAGGAATTCATTGTACTTTTAGCCATTATTACATCAATGTGAGGGAAAAGTTCGATAGTTATAAATACATCATATCTTTCGATAGTAAAATAAAAAGTAAAAATTAAAGGTTCCATAGGAAAAAGAAAAGAATGATTAATTGGCATGGTGTGAAGGGAGAGAGAGATCTCAGCTCAATGTAGCGAGTATTAAACTAAGATTTTGGTGAGTATGTGTTTATAAGGCATGAGCGAAGTGAATGTGGGTTGTATTGAGTGAGTGGGGTAGGATTAATACTAAGATTGAAGCTTTTTATGAGTAAAGGGCAATTTGTGACTAGTTGGAGGACATTTTGAGCTGTGATTATGTAAAGGGGGGAGAAGAATATTTGAGATTAGATGAGTGTAGGCTAAAGATGATGAGTGGTGAGCTTAAGGAAAGCTAAACTACCAACAAAAATGGCAAACAAATCCAAAGTCTCAGAGGGGGGTGGCTGTCCTACAGTGGGTTGAGGAGTTTATGTTTTTATAATGGAGTTTTAGAGAAGCATAAATTAACAAGAATCCAAAAACGTATGACTAATCAGAAGTGATGAATCAAGGTTAAGCCTCCTGAGATTTTTTATCAGAAGTAGGAGATTTACTTTAGGGGTTGTCATGCTTCTTTAGGTAATGATGGGATTTTAGAGTGCTTTGCATTTAATGCCAGGATTTATAAGGCTGAGCTTAATCAATACGATTAAGGCGTGTATCAAGAACGAATCCTAATGCTGCAACTGAGATTTGAACCTCCAAGAAGTAAGATTTAACACCCAAGCTAGGTGTCAAGCTCTAAGCCTACTTCAAGGGGTTCCGCTGGAGATCCCTTTATACCTTCCAAACCACATGTTCCCAATTTTTTCCCTTTAGGATTCATGGGCCTGGCACATGAATCATGTCTTGAATGTTTTTAACATTTATACTATCAATTTGTTGAAATTTGGATAATTTGGTTTCAGCTCCCCTTCCACTAGAGGTACAGTCTTGAAGAAGATGATGGAGTTCCATCATCCTTTGGTAGGGGTGTCAATTCGGGTTAGCGTGTCGGGTTCGTGTCGTGTCGAGGTAGGGGTATTCGACTAAATGGCTCAACCCTAACCCAACCCATTTAATAATCATGTCATAATCCTTCAACCCTAACCCGACCTGTTAATAAAGTGGGTTGACTTGACCCAACCCATTTGACACGTTTAATAAACGAGTCGTGTTAGGTTGACACGAATGTAACACGACCCATTTCAACCTGCATAATATTCAATATAATATCTATCTAGAAATATTTTTTTTTACATCCCAAAAAGCAGTGCATACACTTCAAGTCTTCAACCCACATTCAAAATAATATAGTTCAACAAAATATAACATTCATCTAGAAATAAGTTCATCTAGAAAACAGTGCATACACGTCAATCTAAATTCAAAATAACAAAGTTTCACAAAATTAAAATAACATAGTTCAACAAAAATATAATATTATTGGAACTTGTCAAATGCTAAGTATCAATATTGAAAGAATTTGAGTAAACAGTAGACTAATCTTGACTATGACCACGATTATCATCCATAAATTCTTTGTTGATATCCAAATTCATAACATCTTCCACAAGCTCATCCAATTTCATTTGTGTAAGTTTTATGCCAAAAAAAAAAAAAGTATTAGTAGTTCTAAGGTCTGTAAAGTTTCAATTTCCAATTATATTCCTTGTAAATTTTTGTAATTACTCACTTTTTTTTTTAAATTTAAAATATATGTTGGATATAAAAGGTATTTGACAATTCTAAAATAAAATAAATATTTATTTGTTATATGAGTTAAACGAGTTGTGTTAAGTAAGTCATTTCGGGTTGACACAAATAAATTGGCGTGTCAAACGTGTCTATTGCGGGTTACACGAGTTGACCCGTTTATGACCCATTTCTTATCGTGTCGCTTTCGGGTCGACCCGTTTATAACCCAAACCCATTAAGGCCCAACCCTAACTCGAAAAAACCCGTGTTAGGTTCGTGTCGTGTTCGCGGGTTGGGTCGAACATTGACACCCCTATCCTTTAGACTTCAGTTGATATGACAGCCCTCGGGCACTGTTCACGTCAGGTAGAATGTGGCAGAAAACTGATGGGACAGCCCCTAGTTCATCCTCAAAGACTTGGTTCTCTTGTAGGGGGCTTCTAACTGTACTTTGGTTAGGAATGAACAAGGGCTGGTTGCCCACTTTCAAGCCTTTTTCTGAGACTTTTTTGGGCTAGAAATTTGCTCCATTTTAGCACTTTTAGTTGGGCCACAGGGCCCTTTATTTGCTTGGGCTTGCTTACATGGGCTAGTTCCTTTGGGCCAGGTTATGTGCATCCTACAAAATGGTCACTAACAACACATGTTTGCCAGGATTTACATTCCTCATAGACTTTTGTTAGTGAATACTTTAAGTTTTTTCACAAATACTTGCAATGGGCTTTTGGGCAATTAGTTGTAATGTTTGAAACAAGTTTCAAAATACTTTTGTAAATATCATTTACTATGATGAATTCCCTATTGCAAATAATGTTCATGGTTCCTAATAATCGCATCATAATTTAAATGACAAGCTTGTGGGTTTGAATATTTACCATGAGTGTTGAAGGTATATATTATGGATGTCGTGATGCAAATGATGTCCATGTATTTCATGGGTTTATAATATGAGAACATAATCTTCAAGATAACTCCCAATGAACTTTTATAAAACGATTGCCATGGTAATATGATATTTTTTCTTTGCCAAGCGTTGATAATCTTGGGCTTTTTGATAAAGTAGTGTCAATGAAAATTGGGCTTTGGATATTGCCAGTGGGCACTGGGCTTTTAATGTTGCCAATGAGAATTCGGCTTTGATATTGCCAATGTGAATTGGGCTTTGGATAAATAAATTGCCATGGGTTTAAACCATAGGCTTTGATTATGGATTTGAATTCCACTGATAAAGTTGTTCTGCCATAGATTTGAATCATGAGCTTTTCAAATACTGCCAAGCATAAGTATTCTTGGGCTTTAAATAGAATAGGATGTGTGTATTTGAAAATAAATAGGTGGTACTCAAATAAAATTAGGTGTAAAAAAAGTACACTAACAAAGGGCAAAGCTAGTTGTTTTCCTAACTCACACACAATCAAAAATTTTGGTGGACACTAAACGTAGCAAATCTCTAGAAGCCAAGTGTTGTACTCAAGAGGAAGATGCATGACCAAGTCGGGCATGCCAAAGTGCAAATGAAGGAATAGAAGAAATTGCAGTAGCTGCAACAGTAATAGAAACCGGAGCAACTGGTGGAAGACGAAGGTTGTCCACAGGAAACATATACCTAACTCTGGGGCCGGTCCTAAGCTCCTATCCCTTCCTCGAATCCTACACAATACACCCAGAATAATCAAAGGTAATGCAATAACCCAACTTAGCTAATTATCTCATAGAAAATAAATTGTAAGAAAGGTTAGGAACATTAAAGACCCCTGGAACCAAAAAGTTGGAGGTCGAGATGAAACCTATATTATGACCAAATATTGTGGAACCATTAGCTGTGCGAATATTAAGAGGGTGTGGTGCAGGTTCAAGTTAAGAAAATAAGGATGAGTGAGGTGTCATGTGGTTATAACAAGTAGAATCCATAAGCCAAGAGAAAGGAGACATACCAGATGAAACTGAGAGTAAAGAGGAATAAGATGCATTACCAACCATACAAATAGTATTAGCAATGATGTTTTGAAGGTCAACTGTGGAAATGGTGATAGTGGATCCAGAAGACTTGGACTTTGCAAAGATGGGAGTCATTGGTTAGATACTCTCAGTGTTAGCAACAGTAGCAGCAGAAATGAAACTAGCTGATTTGTTGTATTGATAGAAAGTCTCAATATTATGACCAAGACATTTGCAAAAATTGCAAAACCATTTGTTGGATTGTCGGCGACTATTGTTGCAATAAAAAGAAGACTTGTCCTTATTCTTCATTTAGAAGCAAAATATGCAAAAAATGATTGCAAAAATAAAATCTACATGAAAAATTGAGTAAGGAACACCTAAACTGCAAAAAGTCAAACTTGGCAAAATCAGTGGTCAACACTAGTAAAAGTCAACGGCGGCTGACGCGAAAAGTCAACAGATGACGTAGCGTGATGACGTCAACGGCTAATGTGGCGCTAACATAAGCCGATGACATCATAGATGATGTAAGCAAGAGATTGTACACGTGCCAATGACGTCAGCTACAGCTAATGTGGCAGGTGATGACGTCATAGATGACATCAACAAGATTCCAAATGGCGCGTGTGACGCATGGTAGGGACGCGCCAAACTTCAACCAGTGTGTGGATACGCATGGAGTGCGTGGCTAGATCTCACCAAATTTCAATCGACACATGGCTTGTCCGATGTGGACGATTCAAGCGGCTTTGAGTAGATCGTCTGACAATCTATACGAGGATGTGCCTTATGTTTGAATCGGAGGTTCGAAGTGAAGATCCAACGAGGGCAGAGGTCTTTGTGGTAGAGAGCGAGCTTATGGCAGTGAAGATTCAACCTTAAGTACCTCTAACGGTAGCAGAGCTGTCAAGAAAAGGCATTACAAAAAAAAAGGTTTACTGATCGGAGAAGTTGAGGTAGCGGAAAAATACCAACAAAGACAAGATTGCAAAACACAAGAAAATTAAAGCAGTGGTTCTGATACCACATCAAAAATACTGAATGAATAGTATTATATTTCACAAGTAATAAAATATACATGAGTGCCTTTATATAGGAGGCAGAGTGTGTGGTACAAGTATGTGTGCTATACAAGTAAACAAGGTGGTTATTAATGTTATTAAGCTCCATAATACCCATTTGATCAACTCATCCTTACAGTGGGCTCATTACTGATTACAGGTTACTCCTCCAACATTTTAAGGAAGTTCGTATTAATCACATCCACTACGAAGGAAATCACTGTGTGGACCTTTTGGCTAAGGAGGGAATCAATAATCCAAACTCTCTTGTTTTACATTCTGTTCCCCCTCCCTATATTTTGTACCAGCTTTTGGCTGATGCTTGGGGTGTAGTTTACCCTAGACTTTGTAGTTCTTAACTTTAATGAAATTTCCATTTTACCCACAAGAAAAAAAAAAAAAAAAAAAGTTGGGCCTAAAGTCCACAGCCTATCACACGTTAACAATGTATTTGCATTAAAGTTACTAAAATAGATGTTAATTTTTCAAAATCAATTTTAGGGAAAAATTCTTTTCATAATAAAAGAATTGAAACTTTTAGCAATATTTTGAAAAACGTTGCAATGCATACTTTATTGCAATCCTTGTCAAAGCCCACTACTAAACAAAAACTTTATTGCAGCACTTTCAAAAAGTATTGCAATAGGGAAATTGCAACGCAACTCTTACAACGGTCGAAAAAGCGCTAAAAAAATTATGCAAAACGTTTTGCAGCATTTTTGGGCTTTTAGCAACATTATGTGGCCGTTGCAATAGAAATTATTTTTTGTAGTGTATTTAAATGCAATAAATTAGAATTATAAAATGATCAACATTGTTACATAATACTTGAAAGCACAAACACAGTGAAATTGCCAATGTACCAGTGTCATAAATGTTTCTGACATGAACACAGCTCCCATGCATGGTTTTCAAACTCGGACCTTTCATTGAACAGTAAAAGAGAGAGGTTCAAGGTTTTTAAGGTCGGACCAAAATCAAACTGATATAGAACAATGATGACATCATAATTAATTTCATAATTATTTAAAATATAAATAAATATATTAAATTAGTAAAAATAAAAAATTAACTAAAATATAAATAAATATATTCTTATTTTGACTTACAATTTAAGATTTACCAACATATATATACATATATATGTACACATAGAGTCTTAAAATTATATGTTCATATTTCAATCTCTAAGCCCAAATATCAATTCAATAATAATAATAATAATAGTAACAAATTAACAATAATTTTTTTAAGAATATAATAAGGGTAATATATATGTAACTTAAGAGTATCTCCAACAAATTCTCCAAATTTTTGTACTGTTTGGAGAATGAACAGTGACTTTTACCTTTTAGCTACCTACTTTTTCAAATACACTTTCCAATAGATTCTCTATCCCATTCTCTATCTCATTTAAATATTATTTCTTCATTTATTCTTTATTCTTTCTTTAATCTTCTTTAATCTTTATTTATTCAATCCCAACAACTATATTTCAAATTCCTAACAGCAATATTTTTAAATTTCCCAACGGTAACATTTTCAAATTTTTCAACAATTATATTTTCTCAATAGCCTTTTTTTAAAGGGTCATTTTTTCAAATGGTAATATTTCTCAATAGTCATATTCTTAAAAAAGACTTGATAAATTTCAAGATTAACATAGATTTGATAAATTTCAAATTCCATCAAATTTTACAAATACAAGACTAACATAAATGAAAAGAAATTTCAAATTACAATAAAGACTAATGACATAAAAATTAATGCGAGCATAAAACTTAAAATTAGATGATCCTACAGCTCGCTATATCGTTGCCACAAGTGCTCAACATGATCCAATTGGAGTTCAAAAAGAGTTTCTCTATTTCTAATTTTTTCGTGGGCTGCAATGTACGCCGTAAATTGACTAAATTATTTTGTAGGCTCGTGTGACACTGTTGTAGGGATGCTTTCAGGCACTTGTTCATAATTCTAATTTACGAGACTCTCTATTGCAGTGCTTTCTCCAATCCTCACATATTCATCTGTAAAATCCGCCACTACTCCATACGCAAGCATCCTTAGTGTGGCAGTCATCTTCTGAAGGGAAGACAAACCAAACACTTCGGCAGCATTTCTTTTTTGAACAAAATATTCATCTTTCTCTTCTAGATTAGATTTAATACGTAGAAAAAGAGAATGACTCATTCGAAACCTCCTTCGAAATACGTTAAGAGGATATACTGGTGATTCTGTAAAATAGTCTTGAAAAAGTCTTTGGTGGTCTTGCCTATGATCACGTTGGATGAACCTACGGTCTGGAACAGAACCACAATGTGATGTTGACACCCTCTCTCTTTATAATCGTTCTCTTTCCAATGCAAGAAGTGCAATTATCTCAAAATCATCATCAGAATCTGAGTCATTTAAAAGCATATTATGTGCATAATTTGTATTACGACCCATGGAACAAATTTCCCAAGTTGCTGCCACAAAAAAACACACAATTATTGCAACATGTGTGAACAATTCACATATTGATACGGTAAGAAACCCTTCAGACATATTTCACAACCTGAAAAAATTAAAACAAACGCACTCAGGCAGATTTCACACCCTGCAGAAACCCTTCAAGCAAATCATATATTGAGCTCAAATAGCCATAACACATGTAGAAACCAATGGCAAATTAGGTCATGGTATCACTTATCTATTGGCTCAAGTACTTAATGGTTAAGCTTTCTCTAATTGAAACTTTGGACCATTATTTTCTCAAAGTTTATTCCCAACTTTCAGTGTCTTGTAAATTCTTTATTACCTTATTTTTTTGGTGCAATGCAATTATCCTTCCCCAATAAAGTCAATGTCCCTTTTATAGGTACAGGAAAAAAAATATTAAGCTTGTCTAAGACCCAACATAAAGGAGCATCTCTTTTTCATACTTGTGGTACTTGGATACAAAAATAATTTTGACACAAACATCTTCACATGGAAATTGATAACATCTTTGTATAATTGTATGAACAGTTTGTAAAAGAAAAATAAAAAATTTTGTGGTGATTTAAATAACTAAAAAGAAATTGCCAATGGCAGGGTGGGCAAAGTGTAAGGACATGGTTTCAGGACATGTTAGTTTCACCAATTCATAGTTTGTTGGCATCAAACTCCCAGCTCTATCACAGTTTCAAGCAATTAATAATAATTTATCTCAATTACACAAAAACCATAAGGAACAAAACTACAATGATAGACACATTCTAAAAAACTCAACCTCAAAGCTGTTCATAAATTTTTCATTCTCAGCCCAAAATATTAACAGCACAAGAGATCTCACAATTAAGATTGTGCATTCAGAAACAATTTTTACAAAATCTCATGGAACCAAGCAACAGAAATTACCACATTCTAGAATTACACAACTCAATGCAACATGAACTCTTAGATTAGTCACTTACATTTTCATTCATAGAATTATTTACGCACACGCACAGCTACACAATTCAATTGCAACAAGAACTCTAAGATTTTCACTACTTTTTAATTCATGGCCCACAAAATTCAATGCAACAGGAACTGATACGTTTGTCAATAAATCTTTTAATTTTTAGCTACAGAAACACACATATTCACACATTATCAATGAAAATCACATTCAGAAACAAAAATTCACAGAATCACATGGAAATCATGACAATGCTCTTTCAAAAGAGCAAAAACAAGAATTCCCAAAAAATATTTTCCAAAAACCGTTCCAACCACATAGATATCAAAAACCCACCAGGCAAAAATGACAAACATGCAAAACCCAATATGAATTCAGCAGTCAAACATCATTGCCATTACTAAGAATTCTTTAAAGTCAACGCAGCAGAGAACACAACCACAATCAGCAGGGTTGACCCAAACTTAGAAGAAAAAAAAATCACTGGATCAAAAAATTTTGATTAGAGCTTGAAAACCATCACAATTTCAATTACAAAAAAAAACCCAGAATTCAGATTCTCAATATTTTCACACCAAAAAAAGAGAGAGAGAGAGAGAGAGAGAGACATAAATATTACTGATAAACAATAAAAAATAATAGTTAAAGATGAATTCTCTTCTAAAAATAAAAAATTGGGTTTTGAATTATTGACCTGATTATTGAAGAGGCAAAGGAAAGCAATATATAAAGGCATGAAATTTGGGTTGGTGGGAATCAAATGAGGAAAACGATTCTATTTTCATTTTTGTTGTTTTATTTGTTTGGGTTTTTTTGTTTTTCTTGGTTTGGGTGTGTAAAAGGGAATCAGATTAGTTTATTGACTCTAATAATATTAATTAAATAGAAAAAATAGAGAAAAGATCAAGAACAGAGTGAAAGACAGACAAAGAACCAAAAACCCAAAACCTAAACCCAAATAGTGGTGAAGAACAATAGAAAATCATTCAAAACCACCAAATCATCAAATCGTACGATAAACTAATAAATTCAAACATGACAAAAGAAATGTTAAATGTTAAATTTTCAAAATCAATTTTAGGGAAAAATTCTTTTTATAATAAAAAAATTGAAACTTTTAGCAATATTTTGAAAAATGTTGCAATGCATACTTTATTGCAATGCTTGTCAAAGCCCACTACTAAACAAAAACTTTATTGCAACGCTTTCAAAAAGTATTGCAATAGGGAAATTGCAACACAACTCCTGCAACGGTTGAAAAGGCACTAAAAAAATGATGCAAAATGTTTTGCAACATTTTTGGGCTTTTAGCAACATTATGTGGCCATTGCAACAGAAATTATTTATTGTAGTGCATCCAAATGCAATAAACTAGAATTGTAAAATGATCAATATCGTTATGTAATCCTCGAAAGCACAAACATAGTGAAATAGCCAACATACTGATGTCGTACATGTTTCTGACACGAACACAACTCCCGTGTATGGTTTTTAGACTTAGACCGTTCATTGAACTGTAAAAGAAAGAGGTTCAAAGTTTTTAAGATCGAACCGAGATCGAACTGAGGTCGAACCGTGATGACTTCATAATTAATTTTATAATTATTCAAAATATAAATAAATATATTAAATTAGTAAAAATAAAAAATTAACTAAAATATAAATAAATATATTCTTATTTTGACTTACAATTTCAAAGTTACTGAGATATATATATATATATACACACATAGTAGTCGCTAACCCATGGGATGCACGGGAATAGCTATTGGATGAGTTTCGAGGAAAAAAAACCATTATTTTTTAGTTGGAATAGTAAGCAACAATGCATGATTTTTTTTTAAAAATGATATTAAAAGAAATAGCACAAAATTTTATTAGTTAGACAGAATAAAGCTTTTTTATGGGAATAAATAAGAGATAGAATATTGTGGCGTCTCTAGTTTAATTTGTGTTGTATATTTAGGAATATATAAGATAGGTTGTTATATATATATACCAAAAAGTGCCTATTAAAAAGTCATAACCCTTCAAATTAGATATATCAAAAGTTGCATATAGAAAGGTCATAACTCTTCATATTTGATATATCAAAAGATGCCTATTGACCGAAAATGTGCCTATTGATTTAAAAGGTGTCTATTAAATGAAAATGTGTCTATTGATCGAAAATGGGTCTATTGAAGAATGAAAATGTGCCTATTGACAAAAAATGTGCCTATTGAAAAATGAAAAGGCACAATCATACGGTGTTTTTAAATATATACATGGCATAAATTTATATAACCACATGGTGCAATAAGGAGTAGTCAATAAAAAGTCTAACATTTCACTTTTATATTATACAACCCCATCAATGTGCAATCCGTCTTTCTTTTTTCTTTTTTTTTTTTTTTTTTTTTTATATAAATTCGACGCATCCAAATATTGGGCTTATGCTCCAATTTTTTGAAATTATTAACAAAGGCTCTCATAATGCTATTTTAATTATTAATTAATGAGTCCCTTGATGAATAAAATGCTAACCAATAACAAAAGTGGCAGCCATGCCAAAATTGAGTAATAAAATAGATTCAAAAATATTTGACTCTATTATATTGACCATTTTTTTTTATTCATCAAATTCATACACCTTTGCACATAAAAGCCCAAAGCTATGGTATTACCATTAATGACATGTTTAACTGTCATTTAAATCCATGTGATATTTCATAACGTATGCATGTATTGCCAAATACACAGCTAACGTACATATTTAACAAAAGATATCAACCATTGTATCAATATATAAGTAAGGACAATCTGCCCCCTGCTCTTTCGGCTTGCTGTAAGGCAGATTTTCCACTGTGTGCTCCCTTCTTTTAGTAATACATTGCAGCTTATCAAAAAAAAAAATATATAAGTAATACTCATGATTCTCAACAAAAATTTAAAAAAAAAAATGTATGACTCATAGATTACATGCCATTAACTCTTGCCATTACAATCTTGCACATAAGTTAGGAACTATATACCTTCTAGAATGAAACCTGTTTCTTTCTTTTCCTCCATTAACCCAAACTCGTACAAGGCTTGGGTCATCAAACCGTTTGTGGTTTCACGAAAGAAAAGAATGGCTCCCTACTTAGAGCAAATATATATAGCCTATAAATCAAACAATCAAGCCGTTTACGCAATAAATAAATGCATATAAGTCGCCCAAAAAATCCACCAAATAGCAACTCAAAACCAATTTGATAGTTTCATACATACTTCTCTATATCAAAGACTAAAGCAACAGTATATAACAACTTTCGACAGTTTGTCTTTTATACAAAATCTATTTACTATATTCGTTTTATTGTTGCACTGTGAGACTGTCTAAAGTTGTTGTTTGAAAAAGGAATAATATTAGAAAAGAACTAAGTGTGTTTTTATTTCTAAATTACAATAATTATTGATAATGCCGATGTGCAAAATTATGAAGATGTTAACCAAAAGTTAGAGATTTTGGTTTTATATATACTCGTTGCAAACTTGCACATTACGCGTGATAAATTTTTTTATGGTAGTGTTATTATTATTAATATATTTTCTATGTATTACTACTCAAGTTGCATTATATATGTATATCTTCTCAATATATATATATGTATGTATGTATGACCATATATTGCAGGATTCTTGGTGACCAGAGGTTTTGGTTATGGAATTAATTTTGTATTATTAGAGATTAGTATTTGGAATAGAAAGAGGAAATTTTATTGTAGATTTTTTTTTTGAAACATAATTTCTACCATACTCAGTTGACTAATTTGTACATTTTCAAGTCAATTGAGCACATTTTGCATGTTACATGCATTGGCTTAAGATACCTTGACCCCGATTAATTAATTCAATTACCAAGTTGATTAATTAGGTTCAATTGTATGCAAATCGTGAAGGTACCAACCAATCACCAAATAAACTAAATGCAGTGGAAATTAAATTAACATGGTGATTTGTTGACAAACGGGAAACACCTTTCACAAGGCAAAAATCCAATCGGGAGATTTTAAGGTCACCATTTCAAAAAATCCACTAATCAACAATCAAGCGGTTACAAGTATAAAGAATCTTAACAATTACCCAGGCCTATCCCAAAATACCAACCTACAGTTAAACCTTCACTCCAATACTCAATTGAACTTGATATTGTAGTAGCATTCTTTTCCTTGATGCGCAAATCTTCAATCTGTGACTAACCCTTTGCACGGATCCTAATACGCGACTAACTCCAACAACTTGAATGTTGTTGTTGGTTGCAAAGTTCTTCACTTCATCAACAATGAAGATCTGGAAACATTTGGTCACAAAACCCTATGGCGTACAAACGCAGTAGCTTCTCACAGAGAAAAATAAATCTCTTAGTCTCTGAATACATGTTGACGGCTTAAAAAAAAAAAAAAACTTTATATATGTCTAAGGTTATGAGAAAAGAAATCCTAATCAAATACAAAAGTCTAGGCCAAAATTCAGATATAAAAAACTGAAAATTGTAGTTCTCAATAGATTGAGTTGTTGTTGAGTTATCTATTGAGCTTCACATTAAGTATGGGTTTGGATAGTACAACTTTCCGCGTTGCGTTTTCTGCCTTTCTCATTTTTTTTTTTTTTTTTTTTTGCACTTGTTTCCGTTTTAGAGACAAAATTCATTGTTCATGAACAGTACGAGTACTGTTCACGCACTGTAGCACACTGTTTATCACTGTTCATAGCACTGTTCACGCACTAAAAAATATTAAAAATTGGTCCCACGGTACTATTCATACATTTAAAATTTATTTTGCTACAATGTTTTCAGTTTTCAGCAACTTTCAGCAACAATAAGTTATATCCAAACGGACCCTAAGTCTCAATAGCAAGCATCTGTCAAGCTATCTGTCGAGACTTAATGAACAGCTTTTCTTTACTTGTTTCTTGGACCAATCTTCATGTCTTTTAATACAAAAACTTAATATGCTTGAACAACATATTTCTTGATGTATTAAACCCATTTTAGATATATCCAATTACAAGTAAAGTGCATTTTGTCAAAAGATTAGCCAATTACATAAAATATGTCCCTAACAACATGTAATTCTCCGTTTCCATAAGGGTAAGGGCATTCATGATCCCAATGACCCACTCCATTTTTCCTTGCTTGCTTGGTTTTTTGGAATGTGAAATGTGTTTGTTCCAAAAGTTGTATGTCAAAGGATTTGTCGATAGTTTTGCAACAATTGTTTTCCACCTGGTTGGTTTAGAATTAATAATAGTAGTTGTATTCCCTCATCATTTGATTCGCATAACAACACAATTGCGAGTCCATATTTTGCATTTTTGTCTCCTTCTATGTTGGCTTAAAGAAAGATTTCTTTTCCCGCTTTAGTTTGATCTTATACAAAATATTTGTGAGCTCCGAACCAAAATAGTGCTTTTTTGTTTCCAGCCCTGAAGCATTGATGAATGAGTTTTAATTCATCATTATGAATGAATAAAAGATTTTGGAGCAATCTAGTCAAATTGATGTGGTGAAGAACTTTTGTTTTTTTGATTAGCTGATTGAATCGCTTGCAACTGTTTTTTTAAAAACAGAAACACATATTAAGAAATAAATGTGCTAAAAAAAATCAACTGGTGACAAAACATGACAATAATCATATACTAAGGATGACACGTGAACATTATTATCATCACAATTGCAATATTGGATCCATGAAGTCAAAGTTTTTTTTTTTTCAAAAATATAACAATGACTCTAGAATTGTGCACAACTTCATTGTATAAAATTAATAAAAAGAGAAAATATAGGACTACAATATTTTGGGTGACAATTTTGGACGTGGAATATTGTGATTAGTAGAGAAAAAGTGGAGAGTTCATTTGAAAGTAACAAACATCAATTATGAATTTAAATTTGTGTACCTCGTCTTTCAACATTGGAAAATATTTCGAGCAATAATTTTGTAAGTAATTCATATTGTGTGCTCATTTTTGTGATTGTGTAGAAAGTATTTTTATGATATTTTTGGTTTGTATTTTTCGAAGTTGTTTAGGATTGTAATTTATAGTGTCTTGCTTGTTTTAGGGACGAGTGATTGTTTAAGTTATTAGCAATTCCCTTTTTTTTTTTTTTTTTGGTAATAGAAACCTTTCATATACCCTCCACTATAAAGCTTAAATCTTATTGTATTGAATATATATATATATATATATATTTCAATTGTAACTTACGATTAAATGTTCTCCTCCGTAAAGTGTATCATTATTGAGGTGTGTTGAATTGAATTGATTTGTGCTACATAATTTTGATCTACCAACTTAGCCATGTCTTAATCAATAGGATAGGGTTTTCATTAGCAATCACATATTCCATGTATCTAAATAATCAGCAAATGATGAGAGTAGCAAATAAATTAACATGTGTTTGTTACTTTCATTAATGGTAAAATAATAGTTGTGAAGCAACTGAATAGTTCTATATCTTTTGCATAACAGAGCAGTAAATTTTAGATTGAACATGTAACATATTCAATAAATAGCCGTCCCTTTTATCTTGACAAACCTGTGTCATATAGCCACAACATTGCTAGTGAGAAGTAAATATGACCCCAAGTTGATTCATTTTCTTGACCGGTGTTACCTGGATAGGCTCTTGAATAAACAGAACAACAATCAATATGATAAAAGTTCACCTGCAATATGACGGTGCAAGCATTGAATATTGCAAGAAGAAATAGAAAGAGAGCCGCCCAAACACAAACCATGCATAAATTGTATCGATATATAAATAATTTATTAATAATTTTGAAATAGCTAAAAATTCATTAATATCCACATCAGTTACTGTAGACAAAGTTATTAACTTTGATGATTGTTATGTAAAAATTAGATTGATTTTCAAAGTAAATTGTCACTTTGATTTTTTGTAGATTTATTAAACTACTTGAGAAATAAAACATTTATTTGAAGTTAAAGATGGAAGCCTCTATTGAATAATTAAGAACCACCTAAAAAAATAATTAAAAAGGGAAAATAATTATAGGAAGGCTGGTGCATATAAGATGCCTGATGTTTGGTGTATTTGATTTTGAGCAAATGGAGCAGAGATAATGGGGAATGTGGATGGTTATTGCTTGCCCCATGATACTGTGTAATACCATAAACACATGGCTACTTGAAGACAGACCTTGAAGTAGCATGTGAGGGATGTTCATTAGTGTAGGAGTCGTTTGAATTGTGTAATTTTGAAAAGGAAATGAAAAACAAAAAGTTTGAAACTGTGAAAAAAGGTTTCACAAAGGGTTTTGCATGAGAAACAAAACGTGGGGAAGGGGAAGGAATTTGAAATCGTGCGTGCAACAAAAGGAAAGGAAAAATAGAAAGTTTGTAACCGTGAAAATAAAGGGTTTCACAAAGGGTTTAGGTTGAAAAGATTTTGGGTTAGGGCTTTATGAGGGAATTAAATAAATAAGAAGTGGGTTTATGGTGGAAATATGACTGATATTTATTAGTTTTTAAAAATTGATAAAAACTATTTTAAAAATTGTTGGACAAATACAAAAAAGATGATGAAAATGACATGGCTGTTGACGTGGCTCAACATGAGCGTAGCATCATTAAATTCTATGCTTCAACTTTTAGTAATATGTAGATGTAGATGTAGATGTAGATATAGATATAAATATATAGATAAGGGGGGCAGAAGTGCACAATAGTAGTAGTTATAAATGCTTAAAATAAATGATGGAAATAAGAAAGCTTTAAATAATAACAATAGGTATTTTAATAAGATTTTAATAACAAATTTAAACACTTACAAGAGATAATAGTAAATACAAAGCTTTGAACTGGAACGAAAAAAGGTTACAAGCTTAGGAAGCAGTCTGGAAACTATATAGAATTTGAAACTAGGAAAATTAAGTGATGCCTTCATTTGAAAGGGACATCTCCCCTTTATAGGCAAAATAAAACACTATTTAAATAGTGAATAGTGAATAATGAATAGTAAAATTGACTTTTTCACTATTCATAGCAGGTTAGCAAATTTGTTAGCATGTTCTGTCTGGAGGGAATCATCCCCCGTGGAGAACAGTCACAACAAAAGTCATACTTCTATTAGGGAATCAAAGCAGCTTTAGTAACTTTAGCAGGGAATCAATGCAGATCAATAGCTTTAACATGAGATTCTTTATTTATGGACTTAGCAATTTTGGCTATTATACTGACAAAGTTAATCCTCACCTAAGTCTGGTGTGGAAGCTTTATCATGACCAAATAATTCATGATTATACGGGTAATAAGGATCGTCATTAGCAAAAGAGGCTTCTGAGGATGCTTTGAATTCTTGGTCATCTTATTTTGCTTCTGAGTTAGCATTTACAGCTTTTTTTTTATCATTCCATTTTTGTTTTAACAGTTCAATTATATTAGATCTGCTGAGACCATCGAAAGCAAAACTTTTTTTTTTTGGTTTTGGCAGAAGACTTAGAAGGTTTAGTAGCAGATGTGGTAGCAAGTGCAGTGGGTTAAGGCATGGCTGCCTGCCAAAGGGGTAAGCTAGAGCTTGAGTTTTAACATGAGTAATAGTTTTAACAATGCTTTGAGTAGCGGTAGGGAACTCCCTGGTAACATTATCAATAATATCTTGAGTGTGGGAAAACTTGTTCTACCATTTAACAAACCATTGCCGAGTAGAGTTAAAGAGGTTTAAAGCCTTTGTTGTGTATCTAAGAGTTAGACCCTTCTAGATATACACCACTGTCAGATTCTTTAAGACCTTCTCCCCTCTCTTCACGTGTGTGTTTGTTAAAAATACTTAGTATTCTAAAAAAAATAAAAAATTCACGTTTACTGTTTTAAGTCGTGGTATTCAATCACCGAGCAGAAAGGATAAAAAAAAAAATTGTGAAACTACATCATTAGTTTTAATTCCTAATGTTTACTTGCTGAGTGCTATTGCTACATGGAAAGCTAAAACCATATTAGTTATTTTCGTTTAAATTATGGTAGACATTTTAACCTACTCAAGCACTTCCCATATCTATTTATACAACAATAGATTAATACATTAAATACCCACTATTTCATTTTTGGTCTATAGAAAGACTCCTACAAGACTCTCTGCCTTTGAACTCTTGTATGGTCACACTAAAAAAAAAATTCTTCTATAATTATATTGAAGAAAAAAAATGAAAACAATCAAAAGTTTCTCTCACAATGAGAAACTTATACAATTTACGTTTTTTTTTTTTTAATGAAATAAAATAAAAAAGAAAAAGAAAAACTAATGCTTCTCTGTTTTTGGGTTCTTATTTTTTTTTTTTTTTTTTTTTTTGTGTAATCTTTTGCTTTAACAATTTTTTTTTTTGCCCTTGTTTTAGAATTAGAGAGTTTGATGTTGGAGATTTTGAACCGTAAAGGTATTTATCTTTATCTTTCTTTGACTTTTATGATCTGTTTGGATTGAGGAGGAGGAAGGGAGAATGGAGTAGAGTTGACATAAAATTAGCCTATTTTCATTCAACTTTACTCTACTCTCCTCCCTCCCCTCTTAATCCAAACAGGCCCTTAGTTAGTGTTTCTTGTACTTAGGTCAGATCAGTGGCGGAGCTAGGAATTTTGGCTTAGGGGGGCCAAACTATGGTATTCATAAATAGGTCTAGATATATTCAAAACATATTCATATACAATTAGATTAGCAGGAACTCGTTATTTTCCTAAATTTGTTTTTCTAATGAACATAATCTTTCTAAACTTTAATGAGTATACACAAATTATCTACTTTACTCTAAACATGTACAGAAAATAATCCAAAGAGAAAAATAATTAAATTTTTAAATATAATGGAGCCAAGAGTTTTGTAACTCAATTGATTGAATGTATAAATGAAAAGAAAAAAAAAGAAAAAAAATATATAGTGGATGATCTTTGTGTAACGTTTTTGTTTTTGTTTTTGTTTTTTTTTTTTTTTAATTTGTTTTAGAAAGATTAAGCTATTTATTTTTGTTTTTTCTTGGGGGAAGCCAATTTTTTTTTTCTAATGTTATTGGAGAGCAACTCAAATTTGGGGGGGCCAAATCTCATTTTTCTTTGGCCCCACCTTAACCGATTTATAACATATATATATATATATAGGATATTAAAATATTTCAATATTTTTTTGGGGGGTGGGGGGGGCGCGGGGGAACCTATAATGTGGCTCCGCCACTGGGTTCCACTGGGTCAGATAATATTTTCTTTATTGTTTAAGGTTTGGGGATTATGAACAATTTTTTTTTTAATATTAAGCATGCATGAAAATTTTCGAGTTTATAGATGATTCTTGTGATAAATAAAGCAAAATGTTGTTTGATAAAGATTATTAATGAGGAATTTGAATTTCTATGCTACATTTTTTCTCATCTACCAATGGTGGCCAAGATGTTGTACTAGTCTAATTTGAGTAACATCTGGTTATATTGTCAAGTTGGTGGGTTGGATGCATATCCCTAAAATTAGTCAAACCCACTTTTTTTTCATATTACCAAAATAAGTTTTATCAAATACACTTAATTATTAAACTTGTTCAATACATATATTTATGATTTCAATAAAAATATATATAGCATACAAGGTCTAGTTTAAATAAAAGTATTTAATCATAAAAATCTCATTTAACATATGAAACATGTTAAACACACCATAAAAATTATATTGTTTTCACTGGTTCAATATTAAAAAATATGCTTAAAGACTCCTATAAATCTAAGATACACAAATACGAAGACAAATGATGTTATGAGTACAATATAGCAATACGAACAATTTTTGAGTACACTATCACGACACGAGTATGACACAAATAAGATACGAGTACGACACATAAATGAAGTGTTATTGCATCTTAGCTATAAACTTTGTTGAGGAAGATCTTAGCTATAAACTTAAGTAAAAAAAAGAGACAAAAGTGTGTTTTTAAGGTGAAATTATAAAACATTACATTAGAAAAATGGCTAGATTAATTATACCAATCTAGGATTAATAAATAGTGCAGTAAAAAAAAGGTAGGATTTGAACCATAAACATAGGCTTCACTACCAAATACCTTGAAAGCTAGTAAGTTATTATTATTATTTTGGGAAATGTAAACTAATGCCCTAGGACATTAGTTTAGGAGCTATTTTTAGAAATAATAAAATAATAAATATTGTTGAAAGATTTTTTTATATTTTTTACGAAAGTAGTGTCAAAATTTTTTTATTATAGTTTATTAATAATTGCCCTTAGACATTAAATAATATTTGAGATAGGATTGTTTCCACAAAAAAAAAAAAAAAAGAAAAAAAATTTGAGGCCCGTCTATTTTTTAAAAATGGGCTTGGGTTTGAAAGTTATATTCAGAACTGGGCTCGGCCTGAAAGAGGTTTCCTGGCGAACAAGTTGTCTTGTCCGATTCTAAGAAAGAAAAAGGGGAAAAAAAAAAAAAAAGAAAAAAAAAAAAAGGTTGTCTTGTCCTTCTTCTTCACTGCAACAAGGTTTAACATCGGCGTTATTTGACCACTGAGTTTTGCCTGGGTTTCTTGTGTAACGTTTTTGTTTTAAATTTGTTTTGGAAAGATTAAGCTATTTATTTTTGTTTTTACTTGGGGGAAGCCAATTTTTTTTTTTTTTTTTTTCCTAATGTTATTGGAGAGCAACTCAAATTTGGGGGGCCAAATCTCATTTTTCTCTAGCCCCACCTTAACCGATTTATAACATATATATAGGATATTAAAATATTTCAAATTTTTTTTTTTGGGTGGGGGGGGGGGGAACCTATAATGTGGCTCCGCCACTGGGTCCCATTGAGTCAAATGATATTTTCTTTATTGTTAAAGGTTTTGGGATTATGAATTTTTTTTTTTTTTTTAATATTAAGCATGCATGAAAATTTTCGAGTTTATAGATGATTCTTGTGATAAATAATGCAAAATGTTGTTTGATAAATATTAGTAATGAGGAATTTGAATTTCTATGCTACATTTTTTCTCATCTACCAATGGCGGCCAAGATGTTGTACTAGTCTAATTTGAGTAACATCTAGTTATATTGTCAAGTTGGTGGGTTGGATGCATACCCCTAAAATTAGTCAAACTCACTTTTTTTTTCATATTACCAAAATAAGTTTTATCAAATACACTTAATTGTTAAACTTGTTCTATACATATATTTATGATTTCAATAAAAATATATATAGCATACAAGGTCTAGTTTAAATAAAAGTATTTAATCATAAAAATCTCATTTAACATATGAAACATGTTAAACACACCATAAAATTATATTGTTTTCACTGGTTCAATATTAAAAAATATGCTTAAAGACTCCTATAAATCTAAGATACACAAATACGAACACAAATAATATTACGAGTACAATATAGCAATACGAACAATTTTTGAAAAATTATAATATGATATAGTTGATAGGACACTATCACGACACGAGTATGACACAAATAAGATACGAGTACGACACCCAAATGAAGTGTCCGTGCATCTTAGCTATAAACTTGAGTAAAAAAAAAAAAAGACAAATTTGTGTTTTTAAGGTGAAATTATAAAACATTACATTAGGAAAATGGCTAGATTAATTATAACCAATCTAGGATTAATAAATAGTGCGGTAAAAAAAGGTAGGATTTGAACCATAAACATAGGCTTCACCACCAAATACCTTGAAAGCTAATAAGTTATTGTGGGGCCCAAGAATTTGGCTACCCTGGCCCACTTCATATCAGGCCCAAGGCCCATGCCGAGGAAAGTACATAATCCGAGGATGAGTGGGAGAAGCCCAAACCATCAAGGAACTACGCCGAGGATGACCATGTTCTGGGCAGGCTGACATCAAAGAAAGAAAGCTGTCATCCACCCATTAAAATGTATACAACTACACTCTGGCCACATTGATGGTGAATTGACCAGCAAACAGTGATGCCTTGGTTACTTCAACTAACAGAAAGCCTACAAAGGCAACTGATGGGACCAGCCCTCAGACATAAGTTTGGATGATCGACAAGTGGACGGCCGAGATCGACTAAATAAGACTATATAATAGAGTGCACCCCCAAGGGTTAAAGGGCTTTTTGGGAGGGAGGAGGTCAAGGGGTTTTCTGGGTGTCCAAGGACCACCCTTATATTCGTTAGTTCTAAGGGAAGGGCTCCTCGGACTGGGCCAATGACGAACTTTCTCTTAGAATGCTTAGCCAAATCTCAGTTACTGATCCTGTAAACCCTCGCCGACTGTTGTGTCTTTCGTTAACTCCTAGTCCTTCTACCCACTCTCTACAAATTTATTGTATCAGGACGCTTCACTCGCCAGCGTGGGATTAAGGTGTCAAGCCTTACACTACAAGGCAAGCCCTTGGTGGGGTGAAAATCCTGAACCTCCGCGTCGCATGGGAAAAAGGCCGGTCCCTACAGTTATTATTATTATTATTATTTTGAAAAATGTTAACCAATGACATTAGTATAGGAGCTATTTTTGGAAATAATAAAATAGTAAATGTTATTGGTTTATTATCAATTGCCATAAGACATCAAATAATATTTGAGATAGGATTGTTTCCACAAAAAAAAAGAAAAAAAAATTGAGGCCCGTTTATTTTTTAAAAATGGGCTTGGGTTTGAAATTTATATTCGGAACTGGGCTCGGCCTGAAAGAGGTTTCCTGGCGCACAAGTTGTCTTGTCCGATTCTAAGAAAGAAAAAGGAAAAAAAAAGGAAAAAAGGTTGTCTTGTCCTTCTTATTCTCTGCAACGAGGTTTAACATCGGCGTTATTTGACCACTGAGTTTTGCCTGGGTTTCATTCAGTTGTAATCAAAACTAACAATGGCAAAGGATTCAAATGATACTAAGAAGAATAAGAAGGACGAGAAGAGAGACGAAGATCTGGTGGGTTTCATTTTAACACATAGTTGATGTCGTTGTTGTAGTAGTAGCTATTGATATATATATATATATCTTTTTTTTTTTTGGGGTCATTCGCATAACCAATTTTTGTGTTGTGTATTGTGTTTCAGTCTGAAGAGGATCTTGCTCTGAAGCAACAATTGGAGCTGTATGTGGAGAGAGTTCAGGATGCTGACCCTAACTTACAGAAGGTTGCGCTTGAAAGCATGAGGTAATAGTATTTAATAGTTGCATTCACTTTATGTAATTCTGATCTTAATGTTATGGTTTAATGTTTGGGACTTTGTTAGCATTTTTGGGTATAAGTTATAATTCATCAATTTGGTTCCTTGATTGATAAAAACATTTTTGGGGTTTTAGATTAACTTTGAAAACATTAGCTCCTTGTATAGAATGGAAACATATGTCATGATAGCATGTAAAATTTTGATTATTGTAGGCAGGAAATCCGAACCTCTACGAGCTCCATGACTTCGGTCCCAAAGCCATTGAAATTTCTGCGTCCACACTATGGAACATTAAAGGCATTTTATGAAACCATGGGGAACTCGGAATTGAAGGTATAATTTTGTTTGCTTGGACATTGTCTATTATAGAAGTAGCATTCTGGCTTATCTAATTAACTTTCTTTGTCAATGCAGAAGTACCTTGCTGATATACTATCGGTTCTGGCTCTCACCATGTCTGCTGAGGGAGAAAGGGTACGGCTGAAGTTTAGTGTATTGTTTTTGCTGATTTGTTTAGTTGATTCTCTTTACAATTGCTGAAGTAAATTCCTTTCATGTTATTTGGGACTAAAATATATTTCATTGCTTTTCTATTGCTGAAAATTCTTTTAGGAGAGCTTAAAATATAGATTGGAGGGTTCAGGAGGTGATATTGGCTCATGGGGCCATGAATATGTGAGGTGAGTGTCATCTGATTAAAATACATTGTGGTCTCTATTGGGTTTTTAGGTGGTGGTATGTAGTTTGATCTGGTCAAATCAAATTTCATTGTATGGTTTTTAGGTTATGGTAGTGTTTGAAGTTCAATCCATATAAATGAATATTACCCTCACTCACTATTGATTATTATTATTTTTTATGTGTAATCAGGAACTTAGCTGGAGAAATTTCACAGGAATATGCTAAGCGACAGGTTAGAAGTCAATGCTATATTTGTTTTCTTTATGAAAAAAAAAGCTTGTTATAGGTACTAGGACCATTCTATAAATATTATTTTTAAAAATCAGTAAAAAACAACTTTTCATTCATATGCATTTACAGTTCAAAGCAATAAAAATTTAAAATTTGGTTCCATATGCATCTTGATAAATAGATTAAAGTTCTTTAAACTTTATACTATTATGTATTACGATATCCTTGCTTCCCTGGATTTGAAAATATGTATTATGTGGTATGGTGTTGGACTAGTATTACATCTTAATAATGCTCTTTGCTTCACAGAGTGGTGCATTCTCTTTCAATAGAGGATTTTCTCTAGAATTTTATCTTCTTTGGCCTTACATACTTTATTGTTAAGAACTCGTTCTTAATGTTAATATATTTAATTTCTTTGAATTTACCACAACAGAGCGAAGAAGTTCCAATCGAGGATCTTATGGAGCTTGTTCAACAAATAGTTGCTTTTCACATGAAGGTATGATTCAGTAACATGTTACAGTATGACGACTATAGGTGACATTTGATAGGATTATTTTATTTTATTTTTAGTTTTTAGTTTTGTTCTAATCAATGTGAATTGCAATGCAGCACAATGCCGAGCCTGAAGCTGTTGATCTTCTAATGGAGGTATTGAGCAGTATTTCTCTTTTGATCTGATTTGTTTATTGTGCTTTCCTGCCCTCAATTTTTTTCTCCTTTTAGTGTTTGGCCAATAATGAGATGTATGTAATCTGATTAATGCTAGGTTGAAGACCTTGATCTTTTAATAGAGCATGTCGACAGCACGAATTTCCGAAGGACGTGTCTCTATCTGACTAGTTCGGCTAGGTAAGTGGGATTATACCATAACTTTGTGGAGATTTTTATCCAATGGATTAATCATTTTACTTGTCACAAAAAAAAAAAAAAAAAAGATTAATCATTTAAGACTGTAGAAGCCTGAATTAAAAAAAAAAAAAAACAGGAGAGGAATTAAAAGTTACGGTTCCCCAGCTAGCATGGGATTTTTATGGGGGGTAGGGGTTCGTGGTTAGACCAATTTGGTGCATGTGTTACTTATTATTATGTTTTTTTTTTTTTAATAAATTTTTTGTTTATTTTATTTTTGAGTGTGTTTAATTTTGAGTTCTGTTTTGGTCATTTATTGCTCTTTTTCTGGTCAAGTCACATGAAAGTTTATTTATTTCTTAAAATAAAAAGATAACTGCATTTGGGCTCAAAAATTAAATCCCTTGAGAATACTATTTAACTACATAAAAGATTGACATCTGACATGAGCTTGCTCTTGTTCAAGGACTTGGAGCACTATACTTTATAATAATTGGAACACTTTTGCTGCTTGTTAAGGGTTGAGATGAACGGGTTATTATTTATTAAAGAACATTGCAACATAAATTTTCTGCCTTATATGAAATGCTATACCAATATGTTCAGTAAAGGACAATCTTTTGCCTTAGGGTTCTTATTTCTAAAGAGTATTGCAACTTGCAACATTAGTTTTTTGTCGTGCATGAAATACTGCACCAAAACTAAGTTTATCATTGCTCAGTAAACTACAATCTTTTGACTCGGGTTGTTTATTTCACTTCTCTTTCTCTCTCCCCCCCTTGATGACATTTCACATTGCAACATAATGCAGATACCTCCCTGGACCTGATGACATGTTGGTTCTAGATATTGCCTACGTGATTTATTTAAAATTTGAGGAGTATCCAAATGCACTTCAGATTGCCCTATTTCTGGATAACATGCAGGTTTGTACTTTAAGAAAAATACTTTTTATAACTCATCCTTCCCTTACTATTCAATTGCATTGTGTTCACCTGTATTTGGTGAAGAGCTGCAAGAGGAATTATATTTCTTCATTGATTGAAGAATTTCACAGCTACACATTACTAGGAAATCTTATTAAATACTTGTTAAAATTTATGATGCAATACTTAAAATGTTATTTTGGTTTGGTCCTCATAGTCCAAAGTATTTGTTGGCAGTATGTGAAGCAAGTTTTTACTTCCTGTGATGATCAGCTGAGAAAGAAGCAATTCTGTTACATCCTTGCTCGCCATGTAAGTCTTGAATTCTACATACTTTTGATTTCCTTTGAGTTTATATTGTTGACTAACTTGTTCATCTGGATGAATTTTAGATATTGGGTTTGATTTTGTATTCTTTATGAATTGAACTATTTGGCATGATCCTGCACTGTTGCTAGGATTATATAGGAATTTCCTCTTTTTGTATTCAAAGGCAATCATGTCCATATTGCTGGGTTATAGAATCTGTCTAATATAGTTACTCTGTCCTGATCATTGTTGCTGGATATTATTATAGGATAATGAAATAGTCATGACTGTTGTCCTTGGTCAGCGTATTTCTTTTATTTTATTTTTTAGAGATGGATTGTAGAGTTTGATTATTTTGTGTACTTTGTTGCTATTTTTTGACATGGGAAGGGTAACTTATGCTAGATGATTAACAGAGAGGGTGCAAGTGGTAAGAAACTTGTGGGTGAGGCTTGGAATTGGATGTGAGGGAGTTGCTGTTGTCATTTTGTTTGAAAGGCATCAATTTAACTATTCTTATGTATGGATTTTTGTTATTGGTACTTTGTTTGCTGACTGATATTTGGTTGTTTGTTCTTCCATTCAGGGTATTACATTTGAGTTAGATGAAGAGATGGCTGCAAATGATGATGACCGAGAAGCATTACAGGACATAATAAACAACACCAAGCTAAGTGAAGGATATCTAACACTCGCTCGTGATATTGAGGTTATGGAGCCCAAATCTCCTGAAGATATTTACAAGGTTTGAGCTTTTGATCTGTATAATTCATAATGCTAGATAGATTTGACCCTCAATGACCATAGAGTTTTTAATTTGGTTTTCTAAAGATTTAAGAGTTGGTTGTTTTACTTATAAAAAAAAGTAAAAAAGAGTTGTTTGTTTTATGTATATTAGAGGTACCTGCCCTAGCATTGTTTATTATTACATTTTTTCATGGAGGAATTTTATCTAGTGATCTCATGAAGTTTCACTCCTCATATATGATTCCTCTGTTTGTTTATGGTTCTCAGTCTATACTTTTGCCAAAATGTTCTCATCACCTGTTTCTTCTTCTTCTCTCTCTTCTTTCTTTCTTTTTCTTTTTTCTTTGTTCTTTTTTCCTTTTTTTTTTTTTAAATAAGTAGGAAAAGATTGCTGAAATTTTTTTCTTGGGTTCCTCTTGAGTTGTGCTATTGTCCTATCAGAAGTCTTCCCATATATGATAATAGAAGTTCAATATACTGTTGTTTTATTTATTTTTGGTTAGTCATACTACCACAGTTGGTTTTTAACCCATGATTTTATCCTTCCACCCTATTCTTATGGGGAGAGGAAGTGGCATTTGAGCCGAGTTTTATTGACTAAAGGTAGCTAGTTCAAATAAAGAACTTCTATATTGTGATGGTTGATAATAATTTACGGGCCTTAATTTTTTTTTTTTTTTTTTTTTTTTGATAAGTAAGAAAGATGTATATTCAAGAAGCTGCCTCATGAAAACAACATAAGGCAGAAAAGGGATACAGGGAAGGAAACAAACAAGAAAAAAACACAAAAAACAACAACCAACAAAGAGCTAAAACATTTAAAAGCATTGCTCTTCTATCTTGAATATTTGATTTGATTTCTAAGACATTTAAAGGTTTGCTCTTATTTCTTTGTTTGGAGACCTTGATGAAAAACAATTTCATTAAGTAGTTCTACCATGCATATAGTGATTTATTTCTTCTAATTATGATGCTTCTAATTTTTTATGGAGTAGTCTAGGAATACTTTGCTGCCAATATATTGATGTTATGCTAGTCTCTTTGTTCCTTCCTTTTTATCACTTATATACTTTTTTTCTTCAATAAAATCATTACTTACATGTGCGTGTGTGTTTTATGCAACGTGCTGGTAGCCTATATGACTAGCTAGGTAAAAATCATAATCATCGAATTGTTTGATCAACAATGTTTGTGATTTTATAACTTAAATTTTTTATCCTAAGTGCATTAATTACCAGAAATGGAGATAACAAAAAAAAGGAAAGTAGAATTTGTGTCATATTGACTAATTTGCTTTCTCTTGCGTTTTTATAGGCACACTTGCTTGATGGCCGGGCTAGTGCTGGTGCAACTGTTGATTCGGCTAGACAAAACCTTGCTGCCACCTTTGTTAATGCTTTTGTAAATGCTGGCTTTGGTCAGGTAACGTGGGTTTTTTTTTTTTTGCATGAATGATATCATACGGGTGTGAGTTCTCTTGATTTTGAGTCTTATTTTTGCTGCAGGATAAGTTAATGACAGTCCCATCTGACAATTCAAGTCCTGGTTCTTCTGCTAACTGGCTTTTCAAAAATAAAGATCACGGGAAGACTAGTGCCACAGCAAGTCTTGTATGCATCCCTATATTGCATGGTTTATCTATTTTTATATATTCATCCTCTATGTCAAATTCTTATTGCCTTACATCCTAACAGGGTATGATATTACTGTGGGATGTTGACTCTGGACTTGCCCAAATGGACAAATACTTCCATGCTAGTGACAGCCATGTCAATGCTGGTGCGTTATTAGGAGTTGGGATCGTAAATTGTGGTATCAAGAATGATTGTGATCCGGTGAGTTTAATCGACTATTTTTCTTTGCACTGCAGATTGTATGACCTGAATTGCATCTTAGTCTTACTCTTTTTTTCTCAGGCACTGGCACTTCTAGGAGAATATATAGATAAAGAAGACCCATTCATTCGGATTGGGGCAATAATGGGCCTTGGGATTGCATATGCTGGTGCTCAGAATGAGCAGGTGAAGTATCTTTTTTCTTAATGTTGATGAATGTTTTGTGACGTCATTCTTTATCCTTTATGCAAAGAATAACATGTCTGCATGTATTTTTACTGATCCCATGCAGTGATGCTTTATTTCACTAATGGTTACTGAGGTTGATATATAAAATTACTTTACTTGGTTGAAAAAGTCTTTAAATTGTAAAGATTTGGGCTTGTAATGTCTTTTCATATGAAAGCTAACTCATAACTCTTTTTGTCAGTTACGGAGTAAATTGGCTCCTATACTCAATGATGCTAAAGCTCCTCTTGACGTGATTGCTTTCACCGCAATCTCATTGGGTTTAATCTACGTGGGTTCTTGCAACGAAGAGGTTGCTCAGGCAATTATATTTGCGTTGATGGACCGAAGTGAGTCAGAGTTGACAGAGCCCCTAACTCGTCTTTTACCTCTTGGGCTTGGTCTTCTATACCTCGGGAAGCAGGTACCCTCTACTACTTTCCTTCTTACTTTTGTTCTGGTTGATTTGAGAACATGGATTTTTTTCGTTCCATTATGTGAATTTCTTTAGGCATTGTTTGGGAGTGTTCATATTAAAGGAATGGAATAGAATGACTAAATTATAAAGGAATTGAAATGAGCGAAACAAATGGACTGGGTAAAAAGAATGGCAAGGAACATAATGGAATTAAATGAAATGGAACTAAACTATCTTGTTTGAATTAAAAAAAGAAAAATAAATGGAAAGGAATGTTGATAAATACTTTTATAATAACATTACATTTATTCCCTTCCTTTTAGAAAAATGTAAGAAAGGGTCATTTGTTATAACATTATATTATTTTCATATATTTATTAGTATCAATAATAATAATTATTATTATTACTAGAAAAGGAAAAAGATTATCTGCAAACCAGATTAGAAGAAAATTCCTTAAACCCACTATGTGGCAATTGATAAACCATTGACATGTACTTTTTAGTCAATGCCTTTTTTAATGATTGTTGTGACTTAAAAAAAAAAAAAAATTGGATAATGTTATGAGTTGCCACGTAATGGTTTAAATGAGATTCTTTCAAACTGGTTGGGAGAAAATTGTCCTTTAAAAGGGATAAAAAAAAATAAAAGAAGCAAGAAGATAATAGTGCTAAAAACAAACTGATTCTGATGATAGCTTAGAGCTTATTTTATGAATAGGGGGATCAAAATTATATTACATTTAGGGTGTGTTTGGATATTACTTATTTTGTTGAAAACTAAAATCATTGTAGCAAAATAATTTTTAAATGTGTGAATAGTACCGTGGGACCCATTTTTAATGAAAGTTTTGCTGAAAAAGAGGTTTATGGGTCCCGTGAACAGTGCACGGGATCCACTGGAAAACTGAAACGCGCTTCTCAAAAAAAAAAAAAAAAAAAGCCAAAACGCAGACGCTGAGGAATAATCAGTATCCAAACGGGTACTTAGTGTAGGACAACAAGATTCAATTACAAAAATTTAGGAGTGTAAAAAATAATGAGGTATTATTGGGTAAGGTGGCGCAAATAAAAAAGAGGGGTATTTTCTTTTTTGGTTCAATGAAGCATTATTACTTATCAAAAAAAAAAAAAACTAGGTGTTCCTTAGCCATCATTTTCTCCTACTTAAACTTCTAAAGATGGGAATGATCATTCCATTCCTTTCCAATTGTTTCCCTCCTCCCAAGTGAGCTGTTCATGTTAATTTTTATTTCTTGGTTTACCATCAATGTGGCCAAAGATGCCATACAACGTGACTATTGAAGGTTACAACTATATCCCTTTGGTTATCTTTCAATTTGTCTCTGGTGTTTGACAGGAAAGTGTGGAGGCAACGGCTGAAGTTTCTAAGACCTTTAATGAAAAAATCAGAAAATACTGTGATATGACATTACTTTCCTGTGCCTATGCTGGAACAGGGAATGTTCTTAAGGTATTCTTTTAAAGGCAATTTAATCATACCATTTGTAAATTTTTATAGTCCATTGCCAATGAGCTTTGGCTCAAAAGGCTTTTCCTCAAAATGGGTGGAGCTTCAGGTCGTGGTTCACAATAATTGGGCATGTGTGAATTACGAATATTTATTTTTTGGGTAGTAAATTATATAATTTATTACTTTCTTTTACTTGTCCATAGTAGCTGATACTTTTCTCTGTGTAGGTTCAAAATCTTCTGGGTCATTGTTCACAACATCTAGACAAAGGTGAAACTCACCAGGGTCCTGCTGTGCTTGGAATTGCTATGGTTGCAATGGCTGAAGAATTGGGGCTTGAGATGGCAATTCGTTCATTAGAGCATCTTTTGCAGTATGGAGAGCAGAATATTCGCCATGCTGTTCCTTTGGCTCTTGGTCTCCTTTGCATATCAAACCCTAAGGTATTTATCTTTCTAGCCCTTGCTGATTACTCTTTGGTTGGGACAATTTGGTCCTTATATAAATCTTATGGCTTGTTTGGATAGAGGGGGGAAGGAGGGGGAGTAGAGTAGATTTGACTAAAAACTAGGTTAATTTTCAACCAACTCTACTCTCCTGCCCTTTACTCCCCCTCCTCCCCTTCAATTCAAATGGACCATTAGGTTGTACCTTTTCTTTGAGGAGTGATATACCACAGATGGTGGGGTTAGAAATGCCTGCTCATGCCAAGTGCTTTGTAGCTCAACTGGCACATCTTGGTGTTTCCAATGGAGACGTCTTTGGTTCAAATCCCCCATCCCCCAACGATATATAAAAAATTAAAAGGAAAGAAAATGAAGAAATTCCTGCTCATCAGTCTCAGCTGGATTGACTTTAAATGGCTTTTGAAATGCTTCCTAAGTATTGGATAAGCAAATTAACTAAACTCATCTATACAAAATTGAATTCACTTGACACCCAAATTCAAGGAAAACCTGTATTGGAAGTCTACTTTCTGCATTTTACTTGTAATCTGAGTATTCATCCCCTTGTAATTTGAGGAAATTATATAATGATGATGTGTGCAGATAAGCTGTTTGAATCTCTTTTAAGCTGAGGACAAACAGTATTTCTCCTTGATTTTGCTTTGCTTATCAATTTGTTGATTGGTTGTTCTGGTCAGGTCAATGTTATGGACACATTAAGCAGACTTAGCCATGACACAGATTCAGAAGTAGCAATGGTAATATGATATTAGAACTTTTATATCTATTTGTATTGTTATTTCTTCAGTTACCGTTTTAAGGCTAAAAGTATGTATTTGGATGCTACAGGCTGCAGTAATGTCATTAGGTTTGATAGGTGCGGGCACCAACAATGCTCGAATAGCTGGCATGCTTCGTAATCTTTCAAGTTATTACTATAAAGATGCCAGCCTTCTTTTCTGTGTAATGCTTCTATTGAATTCCTTATACTTTTCTATACAGTATTTCATAGAGTTTTTATTTTTATTTATTTATTTATTTTTATTTATATAAAAATGATGGAGTTCCTTTGCCTTTTTTACAGGTGCGAATTGCTCAAGGTCTTGTACATATGGGGAAAGGCTTATTAACTCTTAATCCATTTCATTCTGAACGGTTCTTGCTTTCCCCGTAAGTAATTGTTTTTCATAGAAACCTTTGCAACCCCACTTCACTTGTTTAAAATGTATATTATCTTTACCACCCTAACCTAAGTCATTGAGGATTCCCCTCCATTATTTTTTCGTCTTTTGTTCCATTGTATATTGTGAAAACAAATTCCTTTTATCTATCAGGACTGCACTTGCTGGAATAACTATCATGCTACATGCATGCCTTGATATGAAAGCAGTTGTATTGGGAAAATATCATTACATGCTCTACTTCCTCGTTTTGGCCATGCAGGTTTGGGTCCTCCCTTTCTCTTGTTCTTCTTCAATTTGGTGGTCAATTTTTAATTTAATTTAATTTATTAGCCTCTGATGGTCAATCCTTTTTGTTGCTGTGACAGCCAAGAATGTTGATGACTGTTGATGAGAATAACAAACCTCTTTCCGTACCTGTTCGAGTGGGTCAAGCTGTTGATGTTGTTGGTCAGGCGGGTCGTCCCAAGACCATCACTGGTTTTCAGACACACACAACACCGGTTCTTTTGGCTGCTGGTGATAGAGCAGAATTGGCCACTGAGAAGTAAGCATTCCCTTCAGTGTCTTTGCAATTTTCACAAATAAAAAGTCGCTCTATGGCCTTTATGTGCTATTAAATTGCTCACATCACTTCTTTTTTTGTTGTAGATATATTCCACTATCCCCAATATTAGAAGGGTTTGTAATCTTGACGGAGAATCCAGACTATAGAGAAGAAGATCATTAGGGTGGGTTCCAGAAAAATGTGACCAGCTAAATGGACCATTCTATTTTTTTTTTCTTCATTGTAGTTTAAATTTGTCTCTCTTATGTTGTTATTTATTATCAATGTAATCATTCCATGTAATTCCATTAACATTGTTTTTCTGGCGTTTAAGTGATAGCCTGATGATAATGTTATCTTTTGTGATGTGCCGTGTTTGTAATTTGAACCTCATCTCTCCCTCCCCTTTTTATTATTTACGTGCAGAAATGCTCCTGCTGTGCATAATGTTTATCAACTGTATCAATGTTTCTGAGTCAAGCTAATGCTCTGCTTGGTGTCGGCTCTAATCTTAGATCAGGGTCAGCGTGCTGACCCATTTTAACCCGGATAAAATAGGGGATATATTCCACTATTTTATCCGGGTTAAAGTGGGTCAGCATGCTACACAGTAAATTTGGCGTTGACAATTTTTTATAGGGTTCTGGACTTTTGTAATATAAAACAATTTTATTAATCATAATCACAAGTAAAAGATCTAAAATTGATATGGTTTTATGGATTTAAAACAAGAATTTTGATAAACTTGAGATTTAAAAGAAAAGCGTAAGAAAAAGAAAAAGAAAAACTTATTATATAGAAATAATCAAGTAACTCACTAAGAATAAATAAAGAAAAATAAATTAATGTAAAAGTTGTGAAACATTATTACATGAAATTTTATATATATATATATATATATAAAATAACACCAAAAACAAACAATATTTTTATTGAATTATTTGATTTCGTGTTGAAGGAACAATAGTTACAACACTACTTAATATCTTTTTCATTGTAAGATCAGTTCAAGTTACACATCATAACTATTGAATTACATTTCTTTTTGAGAATAAATTGGGTCAAGAGCTGGCGTAAAAAGTGTGTTCTACGCCAGCCAATCCTGATTCGCCACGTCACCATTTTTTTTTTTTTTTTTCTTTTCAAAAAAAAGATTAAGCCTCTCTTTCTCTTCTCCAAACCCACATAATTCAGCAGCTGAAATACCTCAAAACCATCCCATCAACTGAAGCCACATCTGAGATTCACAAACAATCAAGTCTCTAGCTCGAGCTTGAGGTCCAGCAATGGTACTAGTCCTTTAGCAACCTAGTCAAGGCCCAAAGGGATTACATCTAGTCCCTTGTAGGTTGGCTCCGACTTAGCCTCTTTCAAATCAGCAAAAATCCACTATCTAGAACTTCTCTGGAATCCAAAATTTACTCACTTTGTGAAGAATGGCACATTACCGGAGCTTCAAAGCTCAACACAAGTCACTAACCCTTGGCTTCTCTCTTTATCTCTATTTCTCTTTATCTTTTTATTTTTTTTTATCGTTGTTCGAACGTTTCTCTTTTTATTGCTTGCCTGTTTGTGGGTTTGGGGATTTGGTTTCTTTTTGGGGTTTAATGATTTGGAAAAATGAGGGATTTTGATTTGGGTTTGGGGCTGTTAGAAAGAAATGATTTTTGTTTCGAGTTTTGGGTGTTCAAAAGGTTGGATTTTTGGCTTGGGTGTGGCTATGTTTTTGTGGTGAGATTTTGGGCTTCAGGTTTTCTATGGCTGGATGTGTGTGTGTTGTGTTGGCAGTGGTGTTGGTGGCTTGCGTTGAGCTTTGAAGCTCCAACCATGGGGGTCATGGGTTTGATTCAGAGATGGAGAGATCGGGTGAGGAGAGAAGAGAAAGAGAGGGGGAGATGCTTAAGACTTAATCATTTTTACTAGAAAAAAAAAAAAAAAAAGTCTGCTTTGTATTGTTTCCAAATCCAAGTGTTGCTGGACCATGTTTTTGTAATTGTCAGTTTCCTGCAATTGTTGAAGAGGAGTAAGAGGTCTTGGTAGAATTATGTGGGTTTGGAGAAGAGAAAGAGAGGCTTAATCTTTTTTTTTGAAAAAAAAAAAAAAATGGTGACGTGGCGGGTCAGGATTGGCTGGCGTAAAACACACCTTTTACGCCAACTCCTGACCCAATTTATTCTCTTTCTTTTTAATTAAAAAAAGATGTTATTAATGTCATATCAAAATAATGTTAACATGACTATTCTATGCATTTATATATTTTTTCTTTAAATTGAACAATGTGACCATTGATTATGTAAATTACAAGTGGAAGAATAAAGGAGTAAACAACGAAAGAACAAAGTGATTTAGAAAACAAACCTCAACATCGTGTTATCCTTGTTTTAGGATACTTCGTGCTATAAAACAAATACAACCATATATGATATTTGCTTGTAACGCTATATCATATCATATAACTTTTTATTTTTATATTATAAAAATTGGGTTTTAGAAGTTGAGGTTGCGCCGAATGACAATATTTTTTTTATTTATTTTTTTTTTATATGCGACAAGTAGTTGCACAATTATTAATTATTAAATTAGGTAAAAAAAATGGTAGAATTTTTTGTCGACGAAAGGTTTGATCTCTGTTGACATTAAAAACTAATTGGTATATTTGTTTGATAATAAAGAGCAATAATAAAAAGTGAACATCATAGGTTTAATAATTATTATTAAAATTAGTTTATTTCATTAATTATTAGGATAATTAATGAAATAAACCAAAAAAAAACCCAATTTTTTTTATTATTAAAAGTGCAATTTCTACTCCAATTAAAATTCTATTTATATTAGTAATTGGTAATGGATACGATAATTTAATTTTAAGTAAAATTCTATTATCTAATTTAAAAATTTTGAAAAATTAAAATAAAACGAATTTTCTTTTAATTATGTTAATAATCTAACATAATTTGCTTATAGTATTTTATTTTCATAAATTTTTTAATTAATCCACAAATAGGAAGCTATTAAAATAAAAAAACACACACACCCACTGATCCCCACACACAAAACTCAAGCCAGTTCGAAGTTCGAACCTAACAAATCAAATGGTCAAGGAGAGATAAAAGGAAAGCAAATCAGCGCGAAACAACAGGTTCTCTCTCTCTCTCTCTCTCTCTCTCTCTCTCTCTCTCTGTGTGGAGTGTGCGTTTCATAAAATATAGGGTTTTAGAGTGAACCTAGGGTTTTTCTTGCGTGGACAAAATTTTCACGAAATTTGATAATGTAGTTACGAGTAATTGTTTATAGCAGCAATCGTATGTTAGTGTAGTGGATTTGTGAACTTGCAGATTGATAATTTTTTGTGGAGCATAATTCTCGAATTTCAGCTTCAAGCTTTGTTCGGAGGGCCATGGCTTCTCTGTTCAAGGTAAATTGCTGCCCTCTTTTTTTTTTTTTAATTTTTTTTAAGTAATGTTTGTAAAATGTGTTTAAAAGTTTTCGTATATTAGAGCCGAAAATTTTTAGACTTTCAAAACTTGAAGTAGAATTGATTTTTTGGTTAATTTTGTTTATTAATTTAAATAAAGAGGTAAATGGGTTTGAAATAGCCGGCTTGTTTGTTTCGGAATTTGAAATAAAGCGTGTGAATTTGAACTGGGATAAGTAGGAAGTTCATATGTAATTGTGTTAAGAAGGGTAAGATGTTCTTGCTTTCGGAAACGTGCATTTTCGAGAGTGGCTGTGGTTGTCCCATGAAATTTTTGACCTTGTCGGTTGTCATGATAGTATATTGTAACTAAGAAGGGGGCAATTCAAGGATGGGAAATAGCATAATAGAAGATTGAAGCAAAAGTATATCATGGATTCTCGTGGATGAATTTGGTTTTTTTGACTTATCTGTTACTGTTTTTAGGGGACAAACAAAAGTGGCCCAAATTGTTCTGTGCATGTGTTTTAGGTTTCTTGATTGATATGTTTTTTTCGATTGGTTTTTATACGTGGTTCTAATTGCATATATTGTTTTATTTTATATTTTGAAGTGCTTAACTGCCAAGAAGTAAAATTGAGCATTAACACCGCTCTCTCAATTCTCCCTCCCCTCCCCCACCCCCCCCCACCCCCCAAAAAAAAATAAAAAAAAATGAGTGCTTGTTAAAAATCAAAGTATTATTACTTTATTTATTACCAGACTATTCTGTTCTTTTTGATGAAAAAGACTGTGATGACAATTCAACAGTCGCTGTGTGCTTTAAGCTATCAGTCATTGTTCTTAAACTATTTATGTAACTAACTGATCATCTTGTTTCGCATTATTTTTAGGATCCAACAAAGCTTTCAGCATATAGGGATAGAAGGTTTTCTGGATCACAAGAAGACTTTGAACGTGCACTCCTGGCATCAATAACTGTCTATGTGGGGAATATGTCCTTTTATACAACAGAAGAGCAAGTTTATGAGCTTTTCTCACGAGCTGGAGAAATTAAGAAGATAATTATGGGCTTGGATAAGAACACAAAAACACCTTGCGGATTTTGTTTTGTCTTGTAAGGCTCCGTACTTCTTAATCGTTAACATATTGGAAAGAAGTTTTGATGGTATAAATAGTCTAACTTTCCTTCCAACTCTTGCCCTTTTTTTTGGGTTGGTTTACAAAATTTTAACTGGACTATCCAGATGGCTAGTCCATTTCTATTTTCTAATGCTCTTATATTTTAATTTTGGTTGGTTAACACTTTTTAAGCAATATCTTTGACTGTTTTAATCTTTCATAAGCTAAGACAGTCCAATGTGTTTCTGTAAAATGTTTAAGCTGCTTCATGCTTCATCACTTCCTATTCTGTATGTCACATTTGGACTTTTTAAAAGTAATTTTTGTCGTTACTGCATGTCAATCCACTCACGCCACGCTTTCTAAGAAGTGATGGCAGCCTGAATGGACAGTTCTAAATCTAATATAACTCAATTCTTGTCAACCTGACATGTACTGAAACTAGCATATCAATTTGATTATGATACATATCTATCCCTCATCTATTTTTTTATTGGCAAGTTTACACAAGCACCTGGTGAATCTTGAAACCATGACCTCATCCTCTACCTTGCTTTAACAAGGGGAGGAGGTGCCGTTTTAGCTAGAGCTTATTGGTATGTTTGCTTATTATATCATAAAAAATATAGTTTGTTGCTGAGCATATTAAATCTAGAATTTCCTTTAGTTAGTTTTTCCTTTTGTGTATCTCTTGTATACCTATCATGTATGGTATTTTCTATGTGTCCCTGCTTGTTTATTTACGCTCTAAAGTTGGTTCTTTTGCATGCTTTGATATAAATAAACTATTTGTTATCGTGAGTTGCAATTTTCCATAATTAATATTCACTTTATTCTATTACTTATCAAAAAAATAAAAATAAAATTCACTTTATCTATTTTATGAATTTGATAATGCCAATACCCAGATTTATAATTTTATTCTAGTATTGGATGGGGCAAGTTGCTTGTGTAATGTTTATTTTTGGTAATCCATTCATGAAATTGTCATATCTTGGTACCATTTGTCATGAATTATGTGCTTTATATTGGTAATAAGTTGTGAAGAAGGATGCCAGGTTTCTTGCAGCAACTTATTTATTATAACTAAATCTCCTTATTGATCATTAAGTTTGTGCTTATCAGATTCTACTCTCGAGAAGATGCTGAGGATGCTGTCAAATATATAAGCGGCACAATTCTTGATGATCGCCCTATTCGTGTTGATTTTGACTGGGGATTCCAGGAAGGAAGGCAATGGGGCCGTGGGCGAAGTGGTGGGCAGGTAAGCTGCTGTGCCTGAAATTTATTGCCAAACATTACCCTATTACTTGCTTTAATTTTGTCTTGTTCGTACAGGTGCGTGATGAATATCGTACTGATTACGATCCTGATATCCTTTTGGCAGTGGCATTTTAATTTAACATATCTGTAATGTCTTACAATGTGGTGTTTTTGTCATGATAGTGCTGATTTTTCTGAGCAGTCATGTTTTTACTCAATAATATTTTCTTGAGTGTATAGTAGGAACTAGAATTCTCCTAGGTGAAGGATGCTAGAGTTGCATTTAAGTAAAGATCATTCATGACAACTCTAGGAGCTTCCAAATGGGATAGGCTTGATTTTTAAATTAAGTCTAACTTGTTCTGGGATTGAGTTCATTACTATTTGGGATTTGTCAAGAAGAAGAAGACAGATTTCATTGTCATTTGAGGTTCTAAGTTGTTGGGATGTATATGACAGTGGATGTTTGTTCTGTCAACCTAAGCACATTTGCATTCCTCTTTAGTGCTTCTTTTCCATTTGTCAAATTTTGGTTAAATTGCACGTTTGAGCCTCCAACTTTGACCCTTGTTTCAAAATCATCTTTTGCTGATTTTCTGGTGGTCAGATGATTTTGAAAGAGAGAGAATAGCTTAGGGAGTTCAAATTTATTCCCAATCTGTTAATCACGTGTGTAGCACTTGCAAATCACACTTGTTGCTGATTTGGCCCTTTTTTTCTTCTTTGTTCAGATTTATTTACATGTTGATTCGATGCCATCTGAGTGTCCTTAGTTAAATGAATTCTGTTTGCCACATTAACATTTTCCATCAATCAATGGAACGGTGATTACTTTTTGGAAAAATTTTAAAAATTTAAGGTCTAAAATGAAACACTTAAAACTATAGGAACAATTTTAAAAACAAGGTTTAAAATTCGAGGATCAAATTCAAATGTGCAATTTAGCCTCAAATTTATATGTGTTATGTCTTGCAAATTAACTTCATTTGACTTGTGCTCTCAAAAGAAAAGTTGTCTCAAGTTGCTGACATGCATTTGTTCTCTTGATTTCTTAATCATTTGCTGTAAAAACTTTAGACATGCTCGATTAGTTTCCTTAATATGTTATACGTAGAGGAGGTTATGGGAAGTTAGTACAGAGAGAGCTGGAAGCACAAAGGCAGCTTGTAGATTATGGTGCTGGTTCCTTGGGCTCTTTCCCACCAGTTATGCCACCTCAGTGTAAGTTATTCCGAGCCTTTTCATATAGAGATCTCTAGGTTACAAAATACACCCATGTCCATTTCAATTTTCATGTGAATCCTGGTTGACTATTGATTATTCAATCAATTGTAAGGTTGTATTGGTAAATTGTTTACATGTGTGGATAAATGTACAGCTAGTTTTTGTTATTGAGAAGAAATGCACAATGAAAAATAGACAAATGTTATAAAAGGAGGATCAAGCATCATGGAGAAGTGACTGGACCTAGAGAACCATTGTTTGAAATAATGTTATTCAGTTGACAAATTGTTTACCTTGGTTCAAAGTGCCCACCTGGATTACCATGATTCCCTCTCTATTATACAACTCATTCTTGGTTATATTTTTAAAATTATTCTTTTAGAGAAAAAAGAAAAGGGGGGGGGGGGGGGGGGGGTGCAGTTAAGAAGTTTATTTTTGGTTAGTAAAAGCACACTTTTTTGCAGAGTGCTAATAGATTGATGGCAGTTCCTTTGCACCTACTATCTCTTAAATATATTTATTCTTGCTGACAAAACAAACTTATGTACAAAATTCTTGGAAAACCACATTAGTCCTAATGTGGCATGTGACCCCTTTACATGGCATGAACCTAATCTTACACCAAGATCACTTGGTGGCCTCTTGGATACCATTAGATTAACAGACTGTTTTATTATTATCTTCCTTTGGTTTTTGAAGTCATTCAGGGTTTTGCATATTGGGCCCTTAGAAAAGCTTTATTGTTGGCATAAATTTTAATCTATCACGCATACTTATCCCACCCCCACTTCCCTCGTTAAATCTATTATGCATTAAAATTACTGCTTCAACAATCACTTGACTGTTAAGTCTTGCAGATGGTAGACATGGTGGAAGCCATGGTCATGGGGGATCTTATCGTAGAGGTAACTGCTTTTTAAGAATATTTATTATTTGATTTTTTTTAGGTCCATACAATTGTTTGGTTCTTTTATGTATTGTATTAGACTTTCATATGGTTGGAGATTGTATTCTAATTGATGTCTCTTATGACACAGATTACCATAGGAAGCGACACCGAGATGATGACCGCCATGGGCATGAGACCTCAAAGAGAATCTCAGATCATGAATCCAGGAGAAGTTCTGATCATGACTCGAGACCGGTAAATTCCTAATGAATTGGCCTAATTCATGTGGTTATTTCTCAGTTTTTTTGAAAATGGACTTTTTGAAAAGGCTGTTCCTAAAAAATTTGGGCTAAAAAAAACTGTTCTTTGATAAGGTGCGGTTTTAAACCACTCTCCCAAATGGGTACGTGCACATAACACATGGTTGCAATTGCCAATCTGTTGCAAACATCTTACCACAGAGCTTATATAATGTGCTTCCATTTCATTAAATTGTCAACAAGTGATAATTGCCATGACAGGGTGGCAACAACCACAGTTGTTGGCATTGGTAGAGGCCAGGAATCATGGATGCTATGTGCTTCTGTTGTAATTTTTTCAATATTGATATTTTCTATCAATTTCACATTGTTTTGATGTGACAGGAAAAGAATCCCCGATTCCGAGAGAGTGGTGACTCTGATGATGACGAGGAAGATGATCGGAAGCGACGATCCTAGTAACATTTGTGTTACTGTATTTTGATCTATATAGTGACATTTTGTTGGCATTTCTGTTCTGTGGTTCGATAAGAAAACATATTTCCGAATTTAGTAATGTTTCAATGTAATAGTGCAACAACTGGAAAACAGCAGATTTTGCCTTTTATTTTTAGCATTTTCCCTGCTATGTTCAGTTTCTGAATTTGAGGTGGTTTTCTCCATGGAAAAAAATGAACTGGAGAAATGAAAATGGTACGTTAAGAAAATGCAGCTGTCAGCACACACTTCAATTTGCACCGTTATATGTATTGAGAAGCGCATGGTTAGAACTTAGCAGCAATACTGTTTGATGTACTATTGCACCAAAAAAAGAAAGAAGAAATAACTCTTTTCGCTCCCTCCAAAAGAAAATCAAAAGAAACAGTATTCTTTTTAGCTTTAATTATCATTTTGGTCACTGTTAAAATAATCTCTATCGTTTCAAATGCACTCGTTTAGCTCCTAACTTTTTGATAGTCACTCAAGATAGTTTATGCCATTAAGTGGATGGTAAAAACTGATGTGGTTAATAGTTGACATTAAAAAATTAGGGAAAATTGCAGTTAACCCACCTGTGGTTTAATTCGTTTTAACAGTGCTTACTCGTAGTTTGAAATTTGTCACTTAACCTACCTGAGATGGTCTTCGTTAAACCCTCGTTATCTATCTCTCCTTTTTCACTGTTAAAAATAGAGGTAAATGTGTCTTTTTCATTATATTTTTTACCTCTCTCCTTCTTTTTCTTCTTCACATAAAACGTAAAAGAAAAATATAAAAAAACAAGTCAAAATAAAATTTGTTTCATCATTTTTCATATACATAATTAACACAAAGTTTTACGAAAGAGGGTAGACAAAACAAAAAAACCCTCTCTCTAAAACTCTAACCCTTTCTCTTTTGCTGGGTTCTCTACAAAAACCCAAATTTGCAAATAAAAGAAAATTCTTAAAAAAAAAAAAAAAAAATCAGCAATCTAGCAAATCTAACACTACAACCAACTCACTGAACCATCAAATCATAGTCTCACCAAACTACCACTATCGTTGTTAACTGCCGCCCAAAACCCCAGACTGGGATGCAAAAACAAAGAAACAAGAAAAACCCAGCAAAAAAAAAAAAAAAACCCAACAATCTAACATATCCAACACCACAACCAACTCACTGAACCATCAAATCATAGCCTCACCAAACTACTACCTCCAACACTACTACCGTTGTTAACCACCGCCTAAAACCCTAGATCGGGATGCAAAAACAAAGAAACAAGAAAAACCTAGCAAAAAAATCAGCAAAAAAAAAAAAAAAAAAAACCTAGCAATCTAACATATCCAACATCACAGCCAACTCACTGAACCATCAAATCATAGTCTCACCAAACTACCACCTCCAACACTACCACCACTGTTAGCCACTGCCCAAAACCTTTAGAAAGTCATTTCATACCTGATATAGAGGAAAACCCAAGCTTTAGCACACCTCCTCCTTGCTTGCAAGTGTTTGGAGATTTCACTTTGGTGATCAAAGTAAAGAGAGAAAGGGATTATGGGTTTGGGGATTTTTGGGGGTTCTAAGGTAGAGAAAGGGAGAGAGCTCGTTTCTTTTTTTTAGGGTTTTATTTGGGTTCTAATTTTGGCTTATATAGTAAAGAGGAATTTCTAACAGAAAGGGCAGAGGTGGGTAATGGGGGTCTAACGGAGGCCATCTCAGGTGGGTTAAGTGATAACTTTTAAACCACGAATGGGCATTATTAAAATGAGCCAAACCATAAGTGAGTTAACTGCAATTTTCCCCAAAAATTATTATTCTGCCTTTAAGTGGATGGTAAAAACTGATGTGGTTAATAGTTGATATAAAAAATTATTGTGTTACCTATACTGTCATGTGGGTTGCCATGGGGCTTTATGAAAAATAAAATAAAATAACTCAACTATACTAAAATCCTGAATCTGCCAGAATATTTTTTTCTCAGCTCTCCAATTGGGCAAATGAAATACCATCTTAGATCCTCTTTCAAAGATATTTTTTCTGGTAAAGGTAAAATGTAAAAACACACTTTAGTAAGAACTAAGAAACAAATAGAGAAAGCATAATATGCTAATCAATAAAGCAAAAGAGCCAAGAGTGTAACTTATGCTCTGTTTGTTTCAGTAATGATATTTTCTAGAAAATGGGTCTTGTGGGGTCCCAAATATTATGGCAACCCCGGCCCACTCCACATTAGGCCCAAGGTCCAAACCGAGAATGGGGCATAATCTGAGGATGAGCAAACGATGCCCAAGTTGTCTAGAGACATCAGGCCTAGGGTCCAAACTGAGGAAAGGGCATAATCCGAGGATGAGCTGTCACTCACTCATTAAATGCACTCCACCTACATTCTGATCACATCAATGGTGAGTTGACCAGCCAGCAATGATGCCTTGGTTGCCTCAATTAACAGAAAGTCTGCAAAGGCGGCTGATGGGATAGGCACTCAAGTATAGGCTTGGATGATTAATAAGTGGACGACAGAGATCAACTAGAAAAAGAATATATAATAGATAGCACCCCCATCGAGAGAGGGGGGGAGGGGTAAAAAGAAAAAACGGATTAGGACAAGAACCAAAAAAGGGATCTTCAGGGTGTTGAAGGATAACCCTTACCTATGTTAGCTTTGAGCAAAGAACTCCTTGGACTAGATCCTCGGACTAGGCCGAGAGTAAAATTTCTTCATAAACCTTTAGCCGAAGTCATCGTTATTATCCTCATAAACACTTAGTCAAATTCCTTGATTATCACTTCTATGCCTTACACACACCAATCGTTGTTTGCTTTGCTAATACTTAGTCCTTCTACCCATACTCTACAAATCTTATTGTTTAGGTCCAATACATTTTGAGTCCTTACAATTGGCGCCGTTTGTGGGAAGGACTTGTGCACTAGCAAGTATGGTGGTCGGTGTGAAAAGATTAATGGCAGCACTTTAAAAAAAAGAAAAAAAAAAAACACCAAAAGAATACATTATATAGCAATAACATTCACTCAGAAGGCAACAATCACAAGAAACATGATATATGCGAAAAAATAAAAGAGATGAAATAGGTCTACTTCTTTATTAATATATGAAGAAAAAGTTACATCTTACAATTGATGCCCCATGGGGCTTGTTCTAGAGCTAACTACATAGAGAAGCGCTTAACAAGGCTGGTTGTGAAGCAAGAGAAGAGGAAATGAAGGAAAGAAGGAAGGAAGGCAACGTTGAGGGGGAAAGGGCCGCAACACAGGACGGTTCCCCCTCTCAATTTCGCCTGGTTTCCCTCCCAAACCCATCACTGCCAGCTTGAAGGGGCTAGCGGATCCAGGCCCGAGGGAAGGAGGTTACGTTCTTTCGGGATCCTCCTCCAAACGGCGAGGAGAGGTCCACCTCCGGTTAGGTTGAAAAGAAGAAAGACCTTCAGCCTTTTCCTACCCCAACCCCAGCATGACGTCCAGGGTCGGGGTGCCATCCTTGGCTCCTGAAAGGGGCTAGGCTTCCTTGTGACCGCCCTTTCCAAGGGCCAATTCATTTAGTGGGGCTCAAACTGCTATTTTTCGTAGAACCCCTGGGCAATATCTTTGGGAGAATTTAAGACAAATGTTTATCGAGTGTGAAGAAAAAGGTTGTCCCAAAAACGCCTTATATAGAAGGCGAAAAATTGGTGAGAGCCAATCCGCATTAAATCCTAAGGAGAGAGTACCGGAGGCAATAACTCCACCCAGATTCCAAGGGGCTTATCCGCCGCTAGATCCTCGTAAATCCACAACTGACATTAATGAGAAGGTGCCTCATTAACGAGGAGGCATCGAAGCGTCAAAACGCGTTACTCGAACAACTCAAGAGACGCCTCGTAATCAGAAGAGTCGCGTCAAACGAAGAGGTAGAACAGAGCAGAGTCTTCTCCTCGGCATAACCACTTAAAATGAGAAAACTAGGTACTGGACAGAACTAAGGCATTGCATGGTCCTCGGACTCAAGCCTCTGGGGAAACCAGATACTTTAGATGAGGAAACTAAGTGTTAGACAGAACCTAGGCATTGTATGGTCCTAGGACCCAAGCCTCTGGGGAAACTAACTACTTAAAGAAAGTTACTAGAAAATCAAAGAACTAGGTACTGGACAAAACCAAGGTATTGCATGGTCTTCAGACTCAAGCCTCTGGGGAAACTAGCTACTTCAGACTATGAATTAAGAGTTAGACAGAACCTAGGCATTGCATGATCCTTGGACACAAGCCTCTAGGGAAACTAACTACTTAAAGAAAGTTACTAAAAAATCAAAGAACTAAGTGTTAGACAGAACCTAGGCATTGTATGGTCCTCGGACACCAGCCTCTGGGGAAACTAATCACTTAAAATGAGAAAACTAGGTACTGGATGGAACCAAGGTATTGCATGGTCCTCGGACTCAAGACTCTAGGGAAACCAAATACTTCAGATGAGGAAACTAAGTGTTAGACAGAACCTAGGCATTGTATGGTCCTAGGACTCAAGCCTCTGGGGAAACTAACTACTTAAAGAAAGTTACTAAAAAATCAAAGAACTAGGTACTGGACAGAACCAAGGCATTGCATGGTCCTCGGACTCAAGCCTCTGGGGAAATCAGCTACTTTAGACTATGAACTAAGAGTTAGACAGAACTTAGGCATTGCATGGTCCTCGGACCCTAGCCTCTGGAGAAATTAGTCACTATAAGACGATCTAAGCACCGGGCAGAACCAGGGTTTTATATTGACCGTAGGCCCAAACCTATGGCAGAGCCAACCCCTTTTTGTACTAAATAATGAGCCCTGCTAGGAACAAAAACCAAGTAAAGCTGAATGCTAAAACACAGCAACTTAAACCTACCCATCCTAGAAGAACTAGCGAGGAACTCAGGTTAAAAAGTATACACTAGAAAGAGAAGAAGACTTACAAAAATAAAAAAAAAATTCCTTAGGCGGGCCCAGTGTGCCAAAGAAAGTTGCAGGGGCAGTTGCAAGGATGGTATCACCGACAGAAAGGCAAGGTTCGACAGGCCAATACAATAGGCCCGAGAATGTCAAAATCCTCCTCCCTACCCAAAGGGTTGGACAGCAGAATTTTGAGGGGCTATTGTGGGGCCCCAAATATTATGGTAACCCCAACCCACTCCACATCAGGCCCAAGGTCCAAACCGAGAATGGGGCATAATCCGAGGATGAGCAAATGCTGCCTAGGTCATCTAGAGACATCAGGCCCAGGGTCCAAACCGAGGAAAGGGCATAATCCGAGGATGAGCTGTCACTCACTCATTAAATGCACTTCACCTACATTCTGATCACATCAATGGTGAGTTGACCAGCCAGCGATGATGCCTTGGTTGCCTCAACTAACAGAAAGCCTGCAAAGGTGGCTAATAGGATAGGCACTCAAGTATAGGATTAGATGATTAATAAGTGGACGGCAGAGATCAATTAGAAAAAGAATATATAATAGATAGCACCCCCATCGAGAAAGGGGGGGGGGAGGGGTAAAAAGAAAAAACGGATTAGGACAAGAACCAAAAAAGGGATCTTCAGGGTGTTGAAGGATAACCCTTACCTGTGTCAGCTTTGAGCAAAGAACTCCTCGGACTAAATCCTCGGACTAGGCCGAGAGCAAAATTTCTTCATAAACCTTTAGCCGAAGTCATCGTTATTATCCTCATAAACACTTAGTCAAATTCTTTGATTATCACTTCTATGCCTTATACACACCAATCGTTGTTTGCTTTGCTAATACTTAGTCCTTCTACCCATACTCTACAAATCTTATTGTTTAGGATCAATACATTTTGAGTCCTTACAGGTCTATTTTCAAAAAGTATTTTCTAAAAAACTATTTTATTTTCCAATATTTGGTAGCAAACTTAAATGAGTTGAAAAAAATCTTCTAACTTCTTAGTTTGCTGTGAGATAGATTCGTTTTACAAAAAAATTTAGTGAAAAATAATCTCTAAAAATAAGTCATACATTTTATGTTAACTAAAGATAGTTTTATTTTGACTTATTTTTTTAATGCTACCAAACGCTAAAAAACTATCTTTACATAAGGTTTTTCATTGAAACAAACAAAGCGTTATAAAAACGTGTTGTAAAAACATGTATAAGAATATTCCCATCCAAGGAGCGAACTTGTATACATCAACCTTTGAAATTGCCTCAAAACTCTCTTCCTCATCAAGAAATCCAAGACAGAGTTTCTTGATTCCATAATATTGACTTCCCAATATAGAATGTCTTCATGACTCATGAGAAATGAAGAAAAACTTTGAAATGATCATTATAGAAGCAATGATTTGATTTGATCTGATCTAATATGTGGCACAGGAAAATCTCAAGTTTGTGATAGATTTGGTGTTCAGTTTTTGAGCTCGTGTTTTTGTTAAATTGTATAAGATGGGTTTCTTGTGATTTCAATCCCAAATTTATAAGGATGTTTTTAAATTTATATATAAACAAAATTAAAACCGTGGCAATACAAGTAGCATAAATATAATATTTTATGTTGGCTACCACCATGCACCCTTGAAGTTGGCGTGATAGTCATTTTATAAGTATAAGTGCTTGTGGGGTGTGGAGGGCCAAGGTTCAAATTTTCAGCAAGAAGTTTTATATACATATTAAACTTAGACTAGGTTAGAGTAAAATTTCTATCTTATATAAAAATAAAAAAAACTAATCCAAAATATAGTTATTAGTAGAATCTACATAAATACCTATGACTATGAGTTCCATTTATAGATACATTTCCACATCCACCCTAACTCATGGATAAGATGACAGTTGCTCATAGATGCAGCTTAAGTAGTTTCGGGATAACATTGTTGACCTTGGACAATTACCCATTTAAGCTAGTATGCATAGGGATCCGGTGCAATACTTAGGGCCATTGCACCTTACAATTCCTTTCACATCATTTTCACTTTTTCAAAATTGTTAACTTTTTTTTTAAACTCTAAACTTTTTTACTTTTTTAGCTTCCTTAATCCAATAGTTGGTATCAAAATTTAACTTTTTAACTTTTGATCTGAACCATTGAGAAGGTATTGCATGGTGCAATAGCCCTAACTATTGCACCAGATCTCAATCCAAGATAGTATCCACTCAACTAGTCTGCAAAGAAACAAAACTACACGTTCACATAAGAGCACTCTGAACTTTTTCTTTTTCATTGAAAATTAAAATAATTAACGCTTCAACTGGCGTTCCACTTTATAAATCTATCCAAAAAAGAAAAAAACCAAAAAAAAAAAACTTAATTCTGATACAAATACAACAGATTACATCAGTGACAATAAAATTACTTTGTCATCAAAACTTATACGTAAAGACCTCAATACTTTTCTTGCTTTGGACTACAATAGTCGTGACATATTGATTAGTAGGTTATGAAACTGATGGAACCTTGTGTTGAGCTGAAGAGTAACTTGCAAATGGAATTCAAGCCGAATCCAATATGAGAAAACCATTTATGCACAAGCACACTACCTACATGCACTGCTTTATATGTAACTCACTCAACTTCTTTGACAATTCTTCTTTTACGTAATGGTTTCGTTGAAATGCTTCCAGGGGCGCTGTGAGCTTTCCTTCTCTCTTCTTTCTTCCTTGCAGCTTCAGTCATGGTGCGCCTGAGAGCAGCGGCCTTATATATTGGTAATGGCAGGTGCCTATGCCTGCATAATCATCATCCAACATAATAAGCTTGTCTGTGATAATTTCTTTCAAGAGTATTCATCTGTCATCACCTCAGAGCATTGTCCTAGCAGTCACACCTAGGGTCTAAAACATTTCTAGAATTCAACACATTGCAATCTTGGGACCACCAGACAAAAAGGTCCCTATGTGTGCCTAAAAATTTGCAAAGCTTCTTTGTATTACATGGATTAGCAAAAGGCATAGTTGCATATTTAAAACCAAGATGGATAAGTGAGCTACCAGGATGTAAAAGGAAAAAGGGGGAGAGAGAGAGAGCTTCAAAAAAGCATTGGTATGTATATATCCATATCCATTTTGTAGTTACAAATAAACAAGCTAGAGCACCTTGTAAAGCATTGGTAGGACAGGGCTTACCTCCAGTGCTCCTGTGCACTGGAGGAGACACGGGTGCACCACATGTCTAAAGTGGCCACGTGTTGTCCCAGTGTCTCATCCAGTGCACAGGAGCAGTGGCAATGCAGACCAAAAATAAACTTTTATCGTGGTACAAAATAATGTACCTAAGCCAAGCCTGTAAATGCAAAACTTGATTTTATCGTGGGACCTACATGGCAATGCTCCATATTGGCAAGCATGCCAAAGTATATAAAATTAGATAAGTGGGCTAATTGCAAACAAGTAGAGTAGGCTTCTGAAGGGATGCCTCCAAAAACCTACAACTGATAATATGATAAAGCTAAATGCATAAGGAGCACTCATCAATGCTTCACGAATGCTTTCATGCAAACTCATCTTAAGGTCCTAGCATTTAGTGGGAGCAAATATTCTAAATGCCATCTCTACCCTTTGAAGAACTCAGGCTTACTTAAGAGCCAAAGTGTGTGTATCCCTACATACCTCAAAATACGCTTGACCTCAGGGAGGTGTTTGTAACGATTCTTGAGAGCCTCATCATACTCGTGCCTTTTCTTTTCCCTTGGGAGAAGCTGCAGCATAAAGAGATGCTCACTACCATAAAATGCAATAATCCAAACAACAGAAATTAGCTGACAAGGTAATGGATGTCTAAAAGATAAGAAGTTGAACAAAGTTTGACAACAAACATGGTTAGAACCTTAGACTACAACCAGCAATAGGAAGATGACAGGGACACGTGCATTGTATACAATCATTTTAAGCGTGTCATGTGCAATGCATATGACAGGGACACATGCCGTCTTCCTATTGTTGGTTGTAGCCTAAGGTTCTAACTAAGTTTGTAGCCAAACTTTGTCCTAAGAAACTAGGCCTTAACATAAAAATTATATCTGTGATGTAAGCTTCTTATCTGTGATGTTAAGTAAAAGTTTATTATGTAAATATTGTTTTAAAACAGGACTGCAAATATTGTTCAGAGGATGTACTATAATCATCTTGTGTATTAATTAATTTCTGTATAAATAAAATTTTCATATCTTTTTTTGCTAAACTAAAATTTTCATTTCTTAATTCTACAAGAAATGCAAAATATGCAGAAAGAAATTTCTTTCTTACTACTCCCAGTTGCTCTGATGCCATAGCTTTCCAAAGCCTAAGGTTGTAGTCATCACTCCCGGAAATAACATAACTTGCATCACAGCTGAATTTAACGCAGAATACCCTGTGTAGACAAGAAATTTTTAGTCAGAAAACAAAAATCTATACACTCAAAAGTGTGTTTCTTCAATCTTCAAGTAGATATTCTTAAAAGCTAGAGTTTAGCCCACAAGGACCTCCTCAGAAGTAATAGAAATTCAATAAACCCATCTATTATGACTAGTGCAACCTTTGCATTCTACTTGTGTGATAGATTTCCCGGCTGTGACCGCCATTATACCGGAATATTCTCACCTGCATAGTAACCGAGTTTAATTAAGTACTACAACCATCTCCTTCCATTCAGTATGGAACATAATCATATGACACAGATCAAGGCGGAACTCACTGTTCTATCATAAGATCCAGTAACAAATTCACGACCAGTTGGTGAGTAATCAATATCCATCCTGAGTAAATTAAATTGAGGTGTTAAATTAGATCTTTTCCAAAATGACTGTCAACAAAGGATAAAAAAAAATATAGGCATGAAGAACATAATGATTTTAAAAGTACACATAAACCATCGTACACGGCTGCAGCATGATCTGTGTGTACCATTGTAGCCTCATTAAGTTTTCTCAAATCATAGCTATAGCAGTTGCCATCCTCATTAGCCTGCATCATTATGGAATGTGAATAGTAAGTGGGAAAAGAAGATGCTATAAATGAAGTACACAAAGTTCACATATCCCCTCATGGTTCAAGACCTGAAAACTTGCAGACATTATCAATTTAATTTGTGATACACAAACCTCAGAAAGGTCTGACTTCTTATTACATGCTTTAACAAGGGGTAAAACCCATATCACTATGACAACCAAAAACAAGAGTTGGGTCTCTAGTTCAGATCACTGGAAGGGAGATGATGCATAAGATTTATTGACCAGTAATTATCACAGGTTTGGGAGGGGGATAGGTAAAATTAATGGACTGGTAACCATCACAAGTTGGCTATATAATACTAATGCCCTACTCTGACTGTAGAATCCACAAGTAGACTGAAATTGGACTGCACTCTCAAACATCCAAGATACCACACTGTCACTGAAAGATAACTCGAAACCACACCCTTGTACAGAAAAAACGGCAGTTCTTACAGCTGTGAAGTTCATTGGCTCCATTGGGTTCCAAGCAATAGAATTGGTCTTTGTCTGTAACAAAAAAAATAAATAAATAAAATACAAGTCATATTGGCTATGACTGTCAGATAACAATTTATTTTATTTTATTTTATAATTTTATGGAAATAATATTCAGAACTTCTCAAGTGATGAATTGAATATCACTCAAAAGCCATATAAAAGATTGGGCAGCTAAAAGATAATAATTACCTAGAAATAATAAAATAAAAAGAAAGAAAGAAAAGTAGGAGAAATTTTCCTGCTGGAGCCTGGAGTGAATCTCACCATCTTTTAAAAACTTGACTTTTACCCCTCAAGTTTAATATCATTTTACCAAAATAACCTCAGTTTTACCTCTTACATGTAAAAAAAAAGTCCAAAGTCCAACCTTTGATGGATCAATATCTAAAAATTTGTTCATATTCAAACCTTGATAAACTACTTTCAACCAATGATGAACTTAGACATGAAGTCTGAATTTGAAGGGTTCCATTGTGTGATAACTGGAATCCTCACTATCCTTTCAATTAAAGAGAGAGAAAAAGGGGGGGAGGGGGGGAGAGAGAGAGAGAAGGTAAAGAGGCAAGGTTGGCATCCCAAGTCCAAACTACATATTAAGAGGCAAGCATCAGAACAATACAAAGGCAGTTGTATTTTTTTTTTAATCTCTGGTTAGCCAAGGATATTTTATTGATAAAAGGAGAAAACTCAAATACAAAGTAAGTTGACGTATGTGGAAGCCTGAATGGGCTCTGATACTAATTTTGACATTGGGTCTTTAAGAATTCAACACTAAATTGGATTTCTTGACGAGATCTTGAAGGATTCTTGAACCAGGATTGATGTTGAAGAGTTAGGTTAGGGAAAGATTGAATCCTCAATATGTTGATGGGTGTTTGGAGTTAAAATAGGGAATATAACAGAATATATGATAGCTAACAGTAGTCAATCACACATGGGTTTTACCAAGCAATCACACATAGGTAGGAGAAAAAAATCACACCCACAAAGCTTAAAACAAGCTGCTGAATTTTTTGTTAAAATCAATTCACTATCAATTTCATAGACTAAAAAAAGCCTTCATAGGGGCTATTGTTAAAACCTTTCCTAGAAGGATTGTGACTTCAAATAACCTGTTGCTAGAATGACTAGGATTACAGATAACAAACAAAAATAACTTAAGAACTTCTAAACCAAATAGGAAAAGGACTCTAAACATAAAGTAATGCACAAAGTTTAACTCCAAACCAGTTTGAAGGAATCTCCTCCAACATAATATGTGGTGACTTATAAGACTATCCATGTGCATTATTTAAATAAGTCACATGACTCATTAAAAAAGTCATGTGACTAAAACTACACATGGATGGTCTCTTCAATCGCCAGTGTGCGGGTTGGAGGAAGATACCTCCAAAATTTTTCCTAAAGTAACACTCATTCCAGAAAATCTGGACATTACCAAACTACCCCCTATTTTATTAAAACTAAACCAAAAAAATTTCTAACCTAAAAAACTTGGTACTAAGACCCAATAGTAGTTAAAGAAACCTATGAAGGGTGTCAAGAAAGCCCCACATCAAAACAAGACCACAAATATTGAATCTTTATTTGATCTTGTTTTGCCTTATACTCTTTATTATCCACATCATAAATGTATTAAGCTACTTTACAATATAAAAATTCAAAGGATCTAAAAATCCCTCTGCAGTCATTCAGGGATCATGTGTGGTGCCTTTTATGATGATTACAATAAAACCCAAGTGAACAATCAAGGAGCAAGAAAAAGTGAAATTTGGTAGGACCTCATATTTAGAAACATTTTTTAAAACTTAACAGCTATGAATAAGTCATTAAATTAGTTAATTCACAACATTATAAAAGTTTAAGGAAGAACATTAAAGAAATAAAAAGTCTAAGAACTATATTACATGATAACTCATGAGGATGTGCTAACAATACCTGCATGATCAGTTTCTTTATTGGAATAGTTGTCTTTACGTCATATAATGTTATGCTGCGGTCACTGTACCCAAAAAGAGTATGCAAACAATTACTGGAAAGTAATATATGAATTATAAAGAACATCAAACACCAAAAAGCATACACAAATCATAATGTTTTAAGCTTCCACCACTAAATACGAAGTGAAGCTGATTACAAAACCAATTTCTTTATGGACAAATAAAAGATGATCATTGCATGGTTAGAGAAACAACATCCCCTTTGAAAGCCCAAAGTCCAAGAATAAGCGTCCATGTCTATTTTATTTGGTTATTCTAGACTCAAAGGTATTTTAGTAATTCTGCAATTGTTGGTTATGGGTCCTAGCCTCTAGGTTTAATTTATAGGTCTTGACATGTGGGCTTTGGTTTTATTTATTTATTTATTTTGATATGTAAGCTTTGGTTTGATTTTTATTAGGGTTTTGCTTACTAATAAAGTAGGACTCTTAATTAGGGCTGTCCAATCCGAATCAGCACCTGACAAACCTGATGAATTTGACTGCACCCAAACCGGAAACTGACAGATCAGATTAATGCGGCAGTCGATAGAGGTTTTCCTCCTTCAAAATCTGATGGTGGCTGGTTTCCTCCTCAAAATCTGACGAGCCTGATCTGACTGACAAATCCATTCCACCTTCACCGATCTCTGTTGTTCTTCACTGTGTTCCGCTAATAATTTGTGGATTGATTGAGATTTCGGAGATATTTCGACCAAATCTGGTGATATCCAGCAAGTCTTCAACGGACATAATAGTTCCAACATGACAACCCAATCTCGACCAGCTCCGTCGGCTTTGGCCCATCCGATTGCTGGAATATCAAAGCCATAGCAGTTGGAAACCCATGTACCCACGGTTGGCAGTAGGTGACGTGATTCAACATCCTAAGTTGTCGAGTTGAGTGGTGGGTGCACCCCAAACCTAATCTGACTCAACCCATGGACCCCCTAGTCTTAATTCTATTGAGAGAAGTTAAGATTTAGGGTCAACATATTTACTTATCAAAAAATAGAAAAAGATTAAGGGTCTATATAAGTGAATAATTGTACTCAAACAAGGAGTTAATCAATAAAATATTGATTGTTTTTGAATAGTGAGGCGTGTTGGCCTTATTGTTCTTTCTTCTTTTCTTTTTTTTCTCCATTTTCCTTCCCTTTGATATTGTGTCACTATTCACAGATACTGTTCACACTAGTGTTCATGTGCACCATCCATGTGGCACTGTTCACAAACTATTCACAAATTGTGAAGAAATTCAATTTACATTTCTTCTTACCTCTTTTCAACCATATATCAATTCTTTTTCTCTTCCTCACAAAACTTTTCTTTTAAAAAGTTATAAGCCTTAAATCGATAGATCCTCCTAAACTTTAACACACCACAAGCGCACATAGACAAATTCTCCAATTTCTCCTACATAAATATCAGAGCCAAAATCCTACCACAAGTTCTTTGTAGATTTCTTACACAGAACTGCTCAAAAAAATTTCTTATCCAAGATAATGAGGACTAAAGCAGAATTAGATTCCAAGTTAAGTCTTTTTCTCAAGACTACAAAGGAATAAAGAAGACTTTGAATAAGTTAAAAGAGAAGGTGAAGTGAAGCTTTAAACATTATCTGCTATTAAAAAAATCTTTGGATAGGTTGTCAGCCAATGTTCATGGAAAAATTTCTGACAAAACAACCATTGATCAAGACTCCAAATCCTTAAACGAGGTCCACGTTCAGCCCTTATGTTTCCCTCAAGCTCAATACCATTATTTTCCATAAGTTCCTAGGGGCTTAAAATTAGCCAAGCACCCCCACATCAAACAAAATCCAATATTGGATTCACACACAAAGGTGTTAGCTTTATCGAATGAAATCAACCTTAACATCCACCATTAATCCAATCTCAAGGAAATCCTAGATTGGTTGATGTAGATGGAGGCGTTAAACTTGAATTTACTAACTTTTACAAGGAGAGCAATCCAGAGGGGTTCTTCGATTGGTTGCATATTTTGGCAAGCTATTTTAGATAGTATAATATAAGGAAACAGAAAAAACTCCTTTTCACAAAGGATAAACGCAAAGTTTGGCTAGAATTTAGGAGGAAAAGTATCAAAAAACTCATTATGTAGCCGTAAGCCATTAAATCTTTCAGGGGACATATGGATTACTATGAAAAATTGCTTTGTACCACCTAATTACAAGCAATGAGCTCACCTACTATTCACATATAGTTGGTGCAAGCGAGTTATTCTATTGAAGAGTACACCAACAAGTTTTAGGCTTGGATTGAATTTCCAAGGAATGAAGATGTAATAATTTCTATGCATTGCCAAAGATTGAACCGTAACATGTCTTCAGGTCTGTCTGCAAGTAGACTTTATACCATGGCGATGCAATTCAAGTTGCATACCAAGTGGAAGAATTAGAAGAGTCTAAACAAAAAGCCTAAATGAGAGCTCCAGCAGGAAACAATATTAGAAGTGAGAGAACAATTGTAGATGCAAATTGGTAGAAGTATGTTGATAAGTCTCAAGGTAGTTCTAATGCTACAAACAAGAATGTTCGTTCCAATACTTCTTCATCACAAGAAAGTAGTAGTTCTACTTTTAGAATAAATTGTCATACTTGTCATGGTTTTGTGACTTTTGTCCATGTATGTTTTTGATGTCCTTTAAAATCACTTACCATGCTTTTAAGGGATAGTCCTAAAATAAGTCAAAGGCAACCAAGGGACCTAAACAACCTGAACTTGAAGAGAGATTGTGAACCCTTTGTTGCTAACTTGAAAGTGAGCTTTGACAACCTAAAGCTAGATAATAATTTCTTTACTCTTTACAGCAACTAAACAAGATGAGTTCAGGTCTGTTCAAAGGTTATCAAGTCAATTAGAATTGTTTAGAAGATCAAGTTGGGTCATGGCTAGGTTGAGACTCGTTGGGTTCAAACAAACAAACAAACATAGTTGCAAGAAGTTTTTCTTTCTAAAGAAGCACTTCATGTCAAATGCAACCACGTAAGAACTTAATTTTTTATATGTTTTATATAAATGAAATTATATTGGATGTCAGGTTGGCTTACCTACCTAAAGGCAAGAACAGATCCATCCTAGTCAGGTTTGCCAAATACAAAAACAAGAAATAAAGCAGAAGACTAAAAGCCCAAACTAAACCCAAGTTGATCATGTTGGCTTGATTCTTTGATTACCCAAGCCTAAGTTGCATCCCTACTCCTTACCTTCAAAAGATCCCTAGCCTTTACAAGTTACATACTCTCTACAAGGTCATAAAACATGGAATAAAAAGACCCTCAGGAACATTAGAAAAATTTATGAAAAAAAATTCCTATGTCATATCTACGGCTTTTAAAAAGGTTAAACTTTTTTAACCATTACTTGTTTCATATATTACCATTAGTTGAAGAAAGAAACACCTAGTACTATTCTGAGAGACTTTATCAAGTTAGTTTCTATCTGAAGATTCTCAATAAAAACATCTTCAATCCCCTAGGAATAAAAGGAAGGAGTCAAATTTGGAGGGTAAAAAAACAGATCTATGGTGTTTTTTTGGTAGTTCACTGTTCACAAAATATATACTATGCAATAAATATTAAGATCTTTATCTTACATACGTATCATCAAGCACAAATTTTTAATCTTGCAGTAAGCATGCATACCTCGCTGACGTTGCCAATAGGTCTGGATGTCCAGGATTGAATCTGACTGATATTACAGTGTCCGTTCCCCATTGAAAGCTCCGTACAGGGGCATTGCTAATTTCATGAACAAACATTATCAAAACATAATTGGAATAAATTGCACACTAGATAAAAAAATTACAAACATGTTGAGAAGTCAACCTAGTGTGATTCCATATATCTACTTGAGCACCAACTGTGGCAAATTGATCACCCTTCCACTGGTGATCAACACCCCTGAAAATTACATAGTAGGCCTCAGGAGAAAGTAATAATAATAAATCCGAAAAATTATCACATTATAATTATTTAAAAGTGAAAATTCATGGCATATCCTCGATAAGTCACCATGGAAATCTTACCAATATGCATTCTTCGAAATATGAAAATCTTCTGGCTGAAATAAGGGGGAAAAAAACCCATTCATAATTTGTTCAAGATGGTAGGAATAGAACGGAAAACTCACTAAATTTAAAACATTAGTGTAAATCTAGAAACCACTACCTTGACAGAACCGTCAGATGAGTCCTCTACAGGAACAGTCCATCGCCTGATACTGAATAACAATGCCCAATTCCACTAAGTGAGATTATATTTATGCATCAACTAATGCTCTATTTTCAAAAACTGAAATTACATCCAGCTAATTGCAGCTTACATGCAATCTGCTCCACATGATACAAGTCGACTTCCATCTGTATTTGCTGTCAGACCTCGTACAGCACCTCGGTGACCAGGAAACTTCCTAACTGTTCGCCTTTGCATTCAAATTTCAAAGTTTTATGTCACAATTGCATGGCTTGATGCATCAATAAAGAAACATATAACTGAAAACGTCTACTAAAAAATAATTAGTTTAATTGACCCTCTGGTCTATTTAAGCTTAACATTAATTAGTGCAACATAAGATTCTCAAAAAAAAAAAGAAAAAAGAAAAAAAGTGCAACATACATGTGTAGAAAAAGAAGAAATGGCTTGATATGGGGGTTCTAATTCTTCAGGATTAGATGCATATGTGGCCCGACTGCCCGAGCCTAGCCAAACCATACCAAATTTATTACTGTGTATTAAAATACAGAGTATCATTCTATATTCTAACATATGGGGTTCAACTGATAGCCTAGCAGTAATGGTATTATTTGTGGTGCCTAAGTCTGTGTTTCAAACCCCACCTCCCCCTCTCCCACTATCTATCTATCAAAAAAATTAAACATCTATTGCATGCATATTATATGCATTTAAAATAAAAAGAACAAGAGTTGAGTTTCTCAAATTTCTTAAGAAGGGTACCGAGGGACCAAAATAAGGAGACTGTACCAGAATACATATGGCAAACTCACCCAAAAAATTTAAATACATAAGCTAATTCATGCATGCAAGCATACAAATGTGAGTGTTTTAAATCTTTAGTAATCTATAAAGTTTAGAAAATTCCAGCTCAATGCTTTGTGAGATACCTGGAAGTAATATCCCATAGACGAATATCTACAAAACAATCACAAAAAGAAAGTCAGATAGTTTATACAAAGCTAGAGCACTACATTTTAATGGCAAAAGTGCAATATACACAGCGTAGATAATAGCATCAAAATAATATGTACCAAAATTCATGCCAAGAAACAGAAGTCTCTATGGATTTTGTTTTAGACCCCATGACTAAAACACACCAATTCAAGAACTGCAGTGCAAAATAAACTAAACAAAATGCTACCTTTGCTGAATTTTTCAAACAGAGAATAATTTATATGTTGCCAATGTTGGGAATTATAGCATGAACCAAACCCACAAAATTAAAATCTAAATTTAGCATATAAATATTGAAATTCACAAATATGTTGAAGAATCAGTACCTCCATCCTCTGAACCAGCAAAAATTCCTTTCAAATGATTAGGGTTCTTTGCCATACACGAAATCGCTTCGTTATGCTCCATTGCTCCAACAAATGGCCTACCGAAAATCTAAACCCCCCAAAAAACAATATATTAGTCATTTTATCAACAAAAACCGAAAACAATTTGAAGGGGAATTTAAAATCACCTTTTCTAATTTGGCGGCGTTAAGAGCTCGCACGTACTCCACCGCCTTTTCTTGAGGCCGAAGGTTCGGGTCATAGTTCCGGAACACTCTCTAATCATATTGAATCATACAAACAAACAAAATTTAAACTTTGAGAGAAAGAGAGAATGAAAATTTTAGAGAGAGAGAGAGTTGGTGGTGTTACCTGGAGATCGTTGCTTCGTTCTCGAGTGAATTCATCTGTGGAGCGTGATATTGTTTTGACCTTCATTGAGTATCAGAGGCAGAGAGAGAGACGAATGAATCAGTCTGCTGAGGCAAGCAAAAACCCTGAAAGAGAGAGAGAGAGAGAGAGAGAGAGAGAGTTTGTATTTTGTTAACAATGAAAGAGAAGGTAGCTAAAACCCTACATATTGGGCCGGGTTTGTTTAGCTTGAAGGCAGCCAAACCCAACTCTATCTCTTATTTGGGCCTCACGGCCTATATAGTTTTTGGGCGGGGTCTTATTAAATACACTTTATTATTTCTTAGATCATTGAACCATATAAAAATGTAGCCCAATGGGATTCATTCAATTCTCCTGATCTCAAATATACCCGATTGGTGGATTTATTGACGTGGGACATTACCTAAACCAGAAGTCTTAGGTTCAATCTACCATAAAAAAAAAAAATCTACCACATTATGGGCCATAATATGGTAGATTGAACCTAAATTAAAGTGTCTTATGGATCAATCATTAATGTGATCATTCCATCCACTTCGCCTAAATTAAAGAAAAAGCAAGTGAGTCCAGAGCTCATCACATACCTCAAAGACAATGACCCAATGATCAGGCCAAACAGACTTGCTAAACAAGTTCTCTCACTTCGATGATAAAGTGTGTCTCATATCCATCATATCGTGCCTATTAGAGACCAGAGGCAAGTGCAAAACCCGACACTTGTTATCAGAATTGATTATTACTTGCAGTCCATTTCATTTAGAATTTTTCACAAAACGACGTTGCTTTAGTATTTTTCAATTTTCTTTAAAATGCCGAAATGACGTCATATTAAAGTGGCAGAATTAGATTGAATGACTACATTGAATAAGACTGTGTTTGGCAATATATAAAATATTTTCTCAGTGTAAAATATTTTTTGTTGTTTGACTGTGTTCTGGAAATTATACCAGATACTTATTTCTTGTGTTTGTTCTTGGATGTAAAAAACCTCTATTCTCTGGAAAATATAAGCCCAAACCAACCACCACTACCAAGGACAAATACAACCCACCACCACCCACACAAAATCCAAATCAGGAAGAGGAAAAAAACTGCCACCACCGCTCCACTGCCATCACCACCCACAGAAAATCCACCACCACCCACACCACCACACACACCACCACAACAACACCAAAAAAATCAGAGATCAAAGAAAACGAAAATTAGACACAAAAATAAGCAAGAGCCTTGGTTCGAGTCAAAGAGAAAAAGTGAGATAAGAGAGAGTGTCGTGAGTGAGAGTGGAAGAGAGGGTGTGGTTCTTGAGTGAAGGCACTAGATCGATGACATGTAGTGTTTGATCCGGCCTTGGTTGGTTGGAGGGAAAGAGAGAGAAAGCAGATCGATGAGTGGCGGAGACGAGATTGAGAGGAGACAATTTGACCTAGAGGGTGGTGGCGACGAGATCGAGAGGAGATGATCTGACCCAGAGGGCGGCGATAACGACATTGAGAGGAGGACGAGGCGATCTAGAGGGTGGTGGCGACGATTAGACCTGGTTCAATCTCTCTCTCTCTCTCTTTGGGTGTGTTAGCTCTCTCCCTTCCTTCCACTTTGGCTTGGCGTGAGTGAGCTTAGAGAGTGATGATAGGAATTTTATAAGGAGAATGGAAATAGTTTGAAGGTAAATTGAATGTGTAAAATGATTTACAGGTGTGGAGTGGGTATTTTATGATCAACTGAAATCTATTTTTAGTTTGACCATAATTTCCTGTGTTGCAAAACACCAGCAACGCTGTAAAACATTTTCAAAAATTCAATTACACCTAAAACAAACACAGCCTAAGATCAAAAGTTAATATAAAAAAATTACTAAGAATTAGACAGAAAGATTACATTGAATAAAAGTAAAAGTTAAATAAAAAATTACTAAATTGAATTTTGTGCAAATTTTATTGTTAAAAAAAAAAATTTGCCCAAGTGAGTGAGGGATTGAGGGCCTGAATTTTGTCCTTGTAGCAAAGTTGCCTTTCCCAGCTAGATTCTGATAAATAAGAAAAAAAGGGAAACATAATCTGGGCCTCAGGTTTGGGCTTATGCATATCAATGTTGAGAGTTATCACTAGACGGGTTTGGTTGCTCATTACTTTTTTTGATACAAGATAGAAATCTACTTTAGCTTAATCTAAGTGTATATGCGCGTGAAACTCCCTCTTAAAGCCTTGAACTCCAGCCTTGCTCTCCATCTCCTACAAGCACTTATTGGGTTGCTATCTGTGATTGGGTTGCTATCTGTGAAAGAAAAAGAAAACAACAAAAAGAATCTCTGATTGGGTTGCTGTCTATGAAAGAAAGAAAGAAAGAACGTTGTAAAATCTAAGAATTTGGGATCCAAGAAATGGTGGGTTTCAAAATATCGTGTTTGCTTCTTTAGAGTTTTGGAATTATGGAAAAAGAAAACTCAATTTTAGAGAAGCAAACACAGTATTTTCAAATCCTAGCAAGGAATTTTAGCTTAGCCTTGCAATAATGCTTCATTCTAAGTTTGTTGCTGAAAGAATTTGTTGTTGTTCTTTGTTTTATACTCATGCTCATAGCAAATGAATAGTGCTATATGATTAATTTAAATGGATGACAAAGTAGTGATTTTGATTGTGTATTTGCATTGCAGTCTGAGGAGAATTTGTCATTGAAGCATCAATTGGAGTTGTATGTGGAAAATATTCTGAATTGAATTCTAACCCTGTGGTTCAAAGCAAACGCTTCAAAGCTTGGGGTAACCATTACTAATATCCCTATTTACTTCACTCATTCACTAATTTACAATCATATAGTCATAAACTTATTTAGGGTTAGGGACTGTTGAATGAAAACTTTTTGGGGACTTTGAAAACATGTAAAATTTGACAATGTACTTGTGGGCACGAAATTCGAACCTCTATGAGTTCCATGACTTTGTTCCCAAAGCCATTGAAATTTCTTTGGCCAAAATGGGGATGTACCCCTTTCGTTGAAACTTTCTAACAAAATGCCCCATGTCTAAAACTATATAAGAATATGCCCCTGTTTTAAACTTAGTTTTCTCAAAAACAAGTTTCAATAAAAAAAAACTCGATTTGGTGAAAATCGAGTTATAGGCAATCAAACTTAAAAAAAAAAAAAAAAAAAAAAAAATATCCTGCATGGAACTCAAGTTTCATTTCAAACAACTCGATTTTTAGCAAATCGAGTTTTTCATTGAAACTCGATTTTTTAAAAATCGAGTTTCAAAATAGGGGCATTCTCCTAAATAGTTTCAGACATGGGGCATTTTGCTGGAAAGTTTCGGCAAAAAGGGTGAAATCGAGTTTCAAAACAGGGGCATTTTCCTAAATAGTTTCAGACATGAGGCATTTTTACTGGAAAGTTTCGGCGAAAGGGGTATTTTGCCATTTTGGCCAAATTTCTTCGTCCACACTATGGAATATTAAAAGCATGCTATGAAAGCCTGCGGTTCTTAACCAGGGTATAGTTTATTTGGTTAGACATTGTCCATTATTGGCTTATCTAGTTAACTTCTCCTACCAATGCAGAGGTGCCTTGCTGATGTACTATCGGTTCTAGCCCTCACCATGTCATCAGAGGGTTCGAGGGTATGAAATGAATGGTTACTTTTAGTATATTCTCTAACAATTATTTTGTTTTTTTTGGTGTCAATTCTTTTAGGAGAGTTTAAAATATAAATTGCTGGGTTCAAAAGATGATATTATTGGCTCATGGGGTCATGAATATGTGAGCTTGAGCATCATCTGATTAAAAAAAATTGTGGTTAGCATTGGGTTTTTAGTTGAAATATAGTTAGATCTTGTCAATTTGTTTTTGGTATGGTTTAGGTTATAGATTTTTTATTTTATTTTTGTTAGTAGTGATTTAAGTTCAATCTGTATAAATGAATGTTATCCTCACTAGTGATCAAGAACTTAGATGGAGAAATTGCACAAATTATGTTGAGCGAATGGTTAGAAATCAAACTTATGAATGCTATGAAAGTTATAAATCTTCTATTTGAATTAGCGAACAAAAGCTCTCTATTCATTTGCATTTACATCTTCAAGCATTAAAATTTGATTTCGCATGTCTTGAAGAACATATTAAAGTGAAACTTTCTATTATAATATCGTATACTACAATATGCATACTTCCATGAAATGGTAATTATGGGGCATGGTTTTGTACTAGTATTAATGTATTATATACATACATACATGTGTACAGTGTACTCTCACATGTACAATATGTTTTATTAGTAGTGGAACATCCTTCAGAAAAAAGTAGTGGAACATGCATGTATGAAGATTTTTCTCAAGAATTTGTCCTTTAGTGTTTTATATCTGTTAGTTAGGAACTTATTCTTTTAATCTTTGTTGTTCCATCAATAAAGAATTTTTTCAAGATTTTTATGTTCTTTGGTGTCCCATATCTGATTCTTAAGAACTTATTCTAAATCTTAGTTATATTTGATTTCTTTGCATTTAACATAATAGAGTGACGATGAAAAAACTGATGATCTTATGGAGCTTGTTGAAGAAGTAGTTGTTTTTCACATGAAGGTATGATTCAGTGGCATGTTACAATATGACTATAGGTGACATTTGAGGTCCTAGCCCCCCAAAATTGGTTCAAGTTAAACTCTGATGGATCTTCCTTAGGCAATTTAGGCTGTGCCAGTGGTGGTGGTAAGATTAGGGACTCTAATGGGCTTTGGGTCAGAGGGTATGCTAGAGCTATTGGGCCTACCTTGAGTGTTGCTGTTGAGCTTTGGGCCTTGAGAGATGGTATTAGTCTTTGTATCTCTCTAAATCTTTTAGCAGTGGAATTCGAGTTTGATGCTAAACTTGTGGTTGATCTCCTGAGTCAGGCTAATGACCCTTCTAGTGCCAATGATGCTATCGTGGTAGACTGTAGAGAGGGGCTGAAACACATTCCTTTGGTTAAAATCTAGCACTGCTATAGAGAAGCTAACAAGTGTGCAGATGCTTTTGCTTGACGCAGAGTAAATTTCTAACAAGATTTTGTTATTTTCCTAGATCCTCTTGTGGATGTTCTTCTTTTGCTAAATTTAGATGCCTCTGGTTTGTTGTATGAACTAGGATTGTCCACGGGTCAGGCCGGGTCGGGTTTGGACCCAACCCGGACTCGACCTGCCGGCGTCGGGTGGAGGGGCAGAGGAACTCGGAACTAACCACCGGAAAAATCGGTCGAGTCTGTTTCGAGGGAGGTTGACTGTTGGTCAATTGCCAGAGTAAAAAAATATTGAAATCTAAAAAAAAAAAAAAAAAAAAAAAAAAGTCGCCGGAATCTGGAAAAAGTCACCAGAATCTGGAAAATATTGCTGGAATCTGGAAAATCTCACCGGATCTTCATTTTTTTTCACTGGAATCTGAAATTTTTCACTAAAAATTGTTGGAATTGGCTGGATCTGGCTAAATCCCACTAGATCTAGCAGAATCTGGTCGAGATCTCACCAGATTTGGTTTAGATCTCGTCGGATTTGGCTTAATTTTGCAGGATTTGGCTGGATCTTTTATACAACTCCGGTCAGGTTCGGGTTGCTCGGGTTTTGGAGAAGCAAACCCGCCACTCGACCCGCCGGTGTCAGTTCTTGAGAACGAAAACTCGCTGCCGACTGACTGGGCCTTCGGTTCGGGTTGAAATCGGGTTGATGTCAGGTGGTTTGGCCGGGTTGTTGGGCTCCGGTCGGGTCTGGACAGCCTTAGTACTATGAACCGTCTTATTCCTTTTGCTTCTATTACGAGTAAATTAATAAAATTCCCCTTTCTACCCAAAAAAAGGTGACATTTGATAAGGTTTTATTACTATTGTTGTTGTTATTATTATTATTTTATTTTTAAATTGGTTTGTTTCTAGTCAATTGTTATTGCATTGCAGCACAATGCTAAACTGAAGCTATTGATCTTTTAATGGAGGTACCAAGAATTATTAGCTTATTGATTTTCTTTGTTGTGTCTTACCTAGGGCTAGCTCAACGAATTTGGGGGCCCTAGGCGAAAGCTTTAAACGGGGTTTTTTTTTATTATATTTAATTATAAATTCATATATTTTTTTCAATTAAAATTTATTTTTCTTGCTTTTTGAAATGCAAAATTACTATTTTTCTTGTTCATTTATGAAACCTTCATTCAAATTTTCTGCAAGATTTTGTTTTTTACTAGTAATAAATTTGTTCATAATTCCTTTTTGAGATTCAATTAGTTCTTCTCTTTGTCGTTTATTATTATTATTATTTTTTTATTTTATAGTTTTTCATATCCAAATGGATATTTTCTAGTAGACATTTGTAATTAAAAAAATATTTATGAATAAATGTAACACAATCTATAATAATAATAAAAAATTACAATTTAACTAGAATAATATAAATTTTATGTATAAAACAATAGAACCTGGTTTATCAAAATCACAATTGCAACTTACTTAATATGATCACTTTACACTTTAAACCTGCACAAATAAATTAAAATTAAAATTAATTCAAAATAAATTATTTTGAATTTATAATTTTGTTATCAATACTCTTTTTTTTTTATGTAGCAGTAAACCATTTTTTTTTTTAGCAAAATGTGTAGGACTCAACTTGATTGGATGATTGGATCCACTAAGAGGCAAGACCAGCCCACTAGCAAAATGCGTAGAACTCAACTTGATCCACTAAGACTAAGACCCTTAGACCCGCCCATGAAGATCTGTGAACACACCAAGTCTATTGTTAACACCAATTGATTAGTAAGCCAACTAAAAAGAGTATTTTTTTTAGAATCAAGATGGAGAGAGTGAGTGTTTTTTTTTTTTCTTTCTTTTTTCTGACTTTTGTAATCTTTTCTTCTGCATTGAGGAAAATTAGTGTTTCTCTTTCTCTCCCTCTCTACATTTCAAGTAATAAACATGAGTTTTCTTAATGAAATGTGGTACAAAGGCATGATCCAGAGGATATTTGGACGTGTTGATTTTTTTTTTTTTTTTTTGAGAAAACTAAAGATTTGATGATGTGATTGGACTTCATGTCATTTCAGCCTCTTTGCTTTGTGAGAAACGGATAGAAATAATTTGGACGGAGTCTTACATCTTTTGGGCTGGCCTTACCCCTTATTTATTTTTATTTTTTTCTTCAGATGAGAAAGTAATATTATATTATATATTATTACTATTGGGAGCCCTCTTACAAGTGGGGGCCTTAGGCGGTGGCCTAAATGGCCTGCCGGCACGGGTCTTATCACTCTTTTTTTTTCTTTCTCCTTTTTGGGTGTTTGGCCAACATTGAAATATGTGTAATATTTAACTAATGCAAGGCATTCTACAAACATTGCGATATATATATATATATATATTATGGCCACTATTCTCCTACCCTAACTAAAGCAAAAATGTAAATAAAGTAACCTGCGATTCAAATAAAAGAACTTGGTTGCATAGAAAAACAGCCTCTACGTGCGTTATCTTCGCCAATGTTGGTCAGTGTTGCTTTTGGATTTGCTACACTTCTCTTCAAACATGCTTGGCCATGAAGAGTGTCAGGTATCCATGGGAGATTCAGATTTGAAAGAAACTCATTCAAAATTGAAAATTTTAAAAAGAATATATATATATATATATATATTTATTTATTTATAAAAGAAAAATCAAAATTGGAAAACCCCAAAGTTCAAACAACTATCTTACAATTCTGATTTATTTATTTATTTTTTTACTGTGAACCTTAAGTTAGGTATATATAAGAACTAATTTTTTTATGGATAATATATGAGAACTAATTTTGACTTTTGAGAATCTCTTAATTGGACTAAAATCAAGAATTAGTGGAAAAAGTTTTATGATCTATCACTTGATTGAGTCCCATTTTAGCTTTCAATAAATAGCCTTGGCCGAAGGGCGTAGGTAGACCACACTCTAGGTTGGTCTAGTAGGAATAGATATCTTAGAGCATCCACAGCAATGGATCTAAAATTTTAGCTATTTGGCTACACAAAAAAGTCACTTTATTTATTTTACCTACACATATGCTACAGCAGTGGATCTATTTTAGCTTTTAACACAATAAAATAATATTTCATTCAACCACCAACACATAGCCACAACCACCATCAAACCTATAAAAATCACTGCACAACCACAACCCTATTGTGCCCATCAAAACCAGTGAAAAAGAACAAAACAAAAACCCAGAAAAATCAACTCAGCCAAACCAAAACCGAAACCCATGCCTGATACCCTGTTCGTTTTGGTATCGGCCGACGAGACTTGCGCCAAGGGGCACGGTTTCATGGTCTTCATTGACAAATCGAGCCCTAACTGATACTGACCGCCCGATTTCGCCACCAACAGCGTGGCTTGGTCCTTCTTGATTGAAACGGAATGAGTGCAAAGCAAAACGGAAGGGTCTATAGCGGTTGGGCTTATGAGATCGGCGATGGAAAGAAGGGTCTATGGCGGCTAGGCTTGTGAGGGCTTGTGAGATCGGCGATGGAGAAAAGGGTCTGTGGTAGTTGGGCTTGTGAGATCGACGATGGAGAGAAGGGTCCATGGAGGAAGAAAGAAGAGATGGAGAGGCAGTGAGGAGAGAGACACGGAGAATGAAATGCAGAAAGAATAAAAAATAAAAAAGTAATGTGAACGCAAAATAAAAAATTAATATTTTTTTTAGCTCTCATGAACAGTGCACATCTATCTATAGATGTGCACTATAGCAATGGAGCTAAAATTTTTTAGATTTAGCTCCACTGTTGCAGCAAACTTTTGGTGTTTGAGGAGCTAAAATATAGCAATATAGCACCATAGCCGTGAGTGAGCATTTTCAGCAGTGAAGCTAAATAGTTGTATAGCTATTTTAGTTTCACCAAAACACAAAAAATGCTCCACATCAATGTATGTAAAGTTAAATTTTTTAGCTTCAAGCTTCCGTACGAAGTTACTTTTGGCTTTGTATGGAAGGTGAAGCTAAAACTTTAAAATATTTTTTTAATTCCTACACATATTAAAATAATACTTCTTTACTTATTTTTTTAATTCTTTATTTCTTTTCTCTTTCTACCTGAAAAACAAGAACCAACTTGTGCGAACCAAATCAGAGATCGTCGGCCTTGGACATGACGCAGAGTCAGCTCGGCGTGGGCTCAAAGTTGGATTGTCGACGAAGCTGATGCAAGGATGGGCTGATCAAAGCTGTCAAGGCTCCCTTCACCCACTCTCCTTCCACGCCTCTAATTCGAATCAGTGAGTTCTTCATCACAGATCTACACATGTTGAGTCGATTTTGCGAAAACGGCGCGTTGTGGTGGCTTCCGTTGTCGTGACCCAAGTTCTTGTGGAGGTTGCACCGAAACAAGCCTAGATGCGACGTAGGCGAACCCATACACGTCTTCTTTGGGGCTAGGATAGCTCTGGTTTGGTGGCTTTTTGATGACCTGGTTGCGATTCGGAGAAATTGAGCAGTGGTGGCTGGTGGGATGTATTATTTTATTGTAGTAGATATATTATTTTATTGTGATGTTTATATTATTTTATTGTGTTAAAAGCTAAAATAGATCTATTGCTTCTGGATGTTTTGTAAAATGAGTAGGTAAACTAGATAAAGTAACTTTTTGTGATGCCAAATAGCTAAAAAAACAGCTCAACTATTGTGGATGCTCTTACACCATGTCCCTTTAGTTAGCCCAAGGGGACAAAAAGTTGTCAGAGCTACTCCACCTATGATTTTGGGAACTGTATACCAAAAAGGATCCGGATCAAGTGCAATAACTAGAGAAAGTAAAATGGTAAAAAAGTTAAAGTTAAACGTTTTGATCCAAGGTAAAAAAAAAAAAATTTATCACCCTAACTATTGTACTAGACCTCAATCCTACCAACGACATTAATCATTGCTGTAACTGTAGAGTTTTGTGAAGGTAAATGGCAATGTTGCCATAATTGTTGCTTATTATCCTCTCACTAACTCCTTTCAACGACTTAATCGGCGGAGGGTCTAAGACCAACCCACCTAAGTTTGGTCTTCGATCTGGAGAGTTGCCTTTGTTTGTAAAGGAAAAGGTATGGAAGTCCCATGCACCAAGAAAAGCTTTATTCACCTTAAAAAATATTTATTTTACATTCTAAAAGTCTACTTTATTTATTTTTCCAACTCATTAATAATACACCCAACATTCAATTTCTTATTCTTACATACAGCAAAATAAAATAATAGAGAGAGAGATTGAATGAGAGAGTCAGGGAGGAGAGAGAAGTTAAAAATGAATAAAAAATAAATACAAACTTGCTACAATAGTTGCTATAGATACAAACTTACTGTTGGCAATTGCTAAAATTTTTTGGCAATAGTACACACCCGGGTAAAATCCAAATGGATTAATTCGGTCTTCATCAAAAGGGCAAACAGCAAGAAGTACAAAATTACACAATATGATCTTCATGATTCTGCAAGGCATAAAATCTGTGCAGACAGAAAAATAAGAGTACACACAAAAATTCACCATAATTTTGTTTTCATCCTCAAATTAAACTAGATCTCTCTCTCTATATATATATGTTGATCGTGGTCCAATACCTTATGGCACAAACTCCTCTTGGCTCTCCTCCTGCTTCTCGTACTCTTCCATGGTGTTGAACTCATTTGGGTACATATTATTTCCATAGTAACCTTCATTTTTGGCGGTTCCCCTCCCTGACTCATACCCATTAAGATTGGTATTCTCATTTTGAACTTCAAAATAGTACTTACCATTCTCCAAGAACCTCGTGTCACTCATCCCTTGTCTCTCACTCTGGTAGCCATTGCTGTTGTAGTAGCCATTGGTATTGTAGTTGTTTGCATAGCCATTGCTATTATAGTTGGTTGTATAACGATTATTGTTGCTGTAGCTGCTGCTGAAGCCATTGTTGTAATTGTTGGGGTTGCCATTGTTGTTGTAGTTGTTGGGGTTGCCATTGTAATTGTACAAGTTTGTTTTCGGATACCCTGTCTTATACCTTTCACCCGTGAGTTCTTTAGTTAGATTTTCATCTTCAAAATTGGTGGTTGTAGTAGTGGGTGTCTCCTTTGTGGGAGGGAATTGGTTGGAGCCATGACCATAAAGGCCATAGCCATAGCCATTTTCACTTTCAGAGTAAGTTGGCGCTGGTGTTACTTCTGGTGTTTGTACTGTTACTGGTTCTATTGCTGGTGCTGGTGCTGGTGTTAGTGTTGGTTCTGGTGTTGGTGTAGGAGCTTCAGCTGTAAGGGATACTTTGAGATCTGGCAAATTGTTGTTAGCATTGTCATGGGTGAACTTGCTAAAGAACCTGCTCTCTCTTGCTTGAATTTGCAGTGAGGAGGAGAGAACTAGGAGGAAGAAAAAAGAAAGGTGTTTTGCCAAGGAAGCCATTAGAAGAACAAAAATAGAGAAAACAGTTCTGTCAGTACTGAAATTCTCATGTAACCAAGTGATCCCTTTTATAAACTCTCGTCCCTCACATTTAATGAACCGGGTAATTATGCGTGGATTGAGGAAAGGCAAGGACCGTGGGGTAAGAAAAATGGAAAATGATGGCATATAGTGCACACTGCATGTGCATTTCATGACAATGTCTAACAAGGGAGGCCCCTATTAATCTTTTCTACAAGAACACATTAGTATTGGAGTCTAAGTCAAAAGGGTGGCAATTTTCTTTTCTAGATGCGAAAACAGACACCTTTTTTCTGTCTGAAATTAAGGAGGGGACCCATGCGGCCATGCCATGCCCCTGTCCTAATTACTAGCATTTAGCAGTTGAGTTAGTTAGGCACCAACCAGAAAAAAAACACAAATTAAAAAATAAAAACTATAAAAGGAAGAAGAGAAAGTAAATAAGGAAATTATTCAATTAACCAAAGATAGCTGGAAGGCCACAGGCCCACAGTAGTACTACATAGTACATAATTACTTTGGTGTAGGCATGTTACCCTGCTTCTATTGCAAGCATTTTTGCAGATTCTTTTACTTTTTCCCTTTTCTCAAAGTTATGAGGAGAAGCTTTGAAGTTTGAATGTGTTTACCTTTAATTTGGTTTGATTTGAGATACTTCGGTACTCCCTTTAACTGTCAAGAGTGGGGTTAATTAATCACATTCCAACTCCCTGCCTTTAATTTGGAGTTTGAATGTTCTTTCCTTTTAAAATTTATGTGGTCCATTGCAAAATTCCTTAAACAGAGGTGCGGGGCAAGATCGAATTTGGGATAAGGAAATGTGCTTTGGGATGGTAATAAAACATGTAAAAATAAATAAATTATAAATATGATACCTATAGCTAAGAGTCTTGCAGCTTAATTCAGATATTCTAGTATTACAAATATACACATTTTGAGCAGGGTAAGGTGAGCAAATTGTTTGTGTCCTCAAGGGCGACTCCACATTGAAGCCAAGGTAGTCACAGGACCACCCTCATCTGAAAAAAAAAAAAAATATATATATATATATAATAATCAATTACAGAGATTAGAGTAATTGCGACACTACTACTAAGGCCAAGGCTAAGACTACTCCTAAATATGCAAGATAAAAATATTGATCCCGATGTAAAATGATATGTATCCTTTCCTTTCCATCCATTGAATCTCCTCCTTTTATATATTCTTGAAATGTTTAAAATTTCAAACAAATTAATTTTTTGGTTTTCTTTTGAAGAAAAACAGATTTCAATTTACGTATGAAAAAAATAAAAAAATAATAAAAATCAACTTAATGGGCGGCAGGAGGTTTCTGTGGCCCAGGTAGAAAAAATAAAATTAGGAAAATGTCAAATATAAAAATGAAAAGGCAGAGGCCAATCAATCTACGCCTATATATAATTACTTTAAGATGTGATTACTCTTTGATTTATTTTTCAGTAATCTTGAAGGAATCCTTTTTGGGTCGCGTAATCACCGGAAGAATAGTATGATATAAAAAAGAAGAACATAGATTGCTGACATTCCAAACATCATTGATTGCCGCCGCTTGATTTCGATTATTGCTGAATATTTTGACTTTAGATTGGAAGTCTGCTCCTGAAAAAGAGGGAAGTTGGGAACAAGGGACTAAGATGGGCTTGAGTTTCAAGCTAGACTTTAAAAGCCCATATACTGTTCTGGGTCAAGGGTCAAAAGCCTGGTATTCTCATTGTGAAATGGGCTGGGTCCCTATTGCTTTTCTAATCGTTTATTTGCAATCCACTTTTCAGATTTTTTTTTTGAGAAACCACTTTTCAGATATAAATAGGGATGAAGGTGCTAATTAAACTTTTTTCTATGGTAAAGTTTCTTCATGTCATATCAAATGGTTGGGCCACATAAAGAGGCTATGGGCCTTAGCCAGTTAGCCCCTTTATGGTTAAGTTCGGTATGATCATTGTGAAGGACGTAATGATTTTAGCACTTTTTGAGATATAATTACGGATCACGGGCCCAATTACCGTAAGGAAAATTATATTATAAGATAGTTTGGTAAACATCTCTGTTACAAAATGCGTGAATCTTACACATATGAGTCTCACATGTTGTGAGAAAGAGAAATCTCATTAGACCGCCTCATGATTCACCTTGTTTAGTCCTTTTAACATAGGGTCTTTTGTTTTAATTTTTTAAATCCCTACTTATTTTCATGGTTACCAACTTACTGTATATATTTGGTTGAAATAGAAATTATATCCTCTCACTCTGACATGTTTTCAATTTAGTTTTGTTCTTTTTAGTGCATTTTTTTAAAATTCCCATTTCAATCGTTTAACTTTAATAAATTTTCTTTCTTTCTTTTTTCTCCTTAAACTTTAATCATTTTTCAATGTAGTATTCTTGTCTACTTCAATCTAATCTTGCCATTAATTAAAATATTTTTCATTTTCCCATTTTCCAAAATGAAGTCATTTTGGTAAACATAACAGTGCAGTCACCAAAGGAAAACATTGAAGACAAGTCAAAAGGATATCATTTTTATTTAACATAACTTTTTGGAATATAAGTTTGTAGGTAGTGTATTTTTGCACAAATTAAATTTTAAACAAAATTAAAAAAAAAATAAAAATAAAAATAAGTTCGTCCAAAACACATAATTTAGGTAGGTAAATTTCTTGACATGTATAAAAAAAAAAGATATCAAATTTCAACATCAGTTGAGCAGTGGTGAGTTTCACGGACAAAACTCCGTAATGTGGCCCAGCCCATGTTACTTCTAAAACTGTTTACCCATTACCCTATTATTTGTGTCGGATTGAGATGGGTGTAGCTGAAACCAGTTTTCATGCATGTTGAAAATTTTGCCTACTAAAAAATTGTGCATTTAAAATAGGTTTTTGACACTACAGGATTTCTGCAATTGATACATGTGGGCTCAATGCACAAAGCAACTGAAAGAATTGAGATATAGTGCAATTAACCGTGAGATGTGAGAGAGAGATGAAAAAATAAAGTGTAAAAGTGAAATGATAAAAAGTTGATGGTTAAAAAAATTTTTATTCAAGGGTTGAGATTAAAAGTGACTTTTGCAACTTTTAATTGGATTCTCAATTTTGTACCACGTGTGTGGGCACAACGGAAAGGGGAGTACGCCTTGGTCAAGCAAACCGGGGCGGAGAAAAGATATGGAGTTGTCACCTAGTTTAAGTCTATGAATCATATATATAGCATCATTTCATGGAATGATTGATTATACTATTAGAGTATGGGTTCGGATTTTACGTATGGCTTGGGAAGGTGTTAGACACCTAAGACTGCCCAACCCATGAGTCAGTTTCCACTCATTGTGTCTTAAGTTTTAATTTCGTTAAAGGCAAGTTCAATATTGTATTCTATGCTCACATGCACACTAGTATACATCTAAACATATAACATGACATTTCATACCAAATCTCCTAGCATACATCTATCATAGCATTGCATCACATATCTCATTCAAGGGAGCAAACAAACAAACATATATAAATAAATAAAAAGTTAAAAGCAATAAAATTTTTATAAAAATAAGTTGTCCAAAACACACAATTAGGTAGGTAAATTTCTTGTTTGTCAAATATATATATATATATCTTTACCAATATATATATATATATATATAAAATTTCAACATCAGTTGAGCCGTGGTGAGTTTTATGGACAAAACCCCGTAATGTGGCCCAGCCCATGTTACTTCTAAAACTGTTTACCAGTTAGCCTATTATTTATGGCGGATTGAGATGGGTATAGCTGAAACTGGTTTTCATGCATGTTGAAAATTTTGCCTAATAAAACAAATGGGCTTTTTAAATAGGTTTTTGATACTATCGGACCTATCGTCGAGCTTTCTATCAGGATTTCTACAATTGATACATGTGGGCCCAATACACCAGGTAATTAAAAGGCTCAAATTTTTGTAATTAGAATAAAGTGCAGGCCATGTAAAATCTAGGTACGGTGGGGCCTCAGTTGTACAGGCTCCCCCATAATAGGACCAACGTGAACATATTGGATTGTTTAAATTTGAATTGCAATATTGGACGGACAAAAGAAAGTTACCCCACATTTTTTTTTGCTTAATGCAAAATAAAGGGGTCTCTTGTGTGAGCTCATCGACTGCACGTCATGTGATGGTAAAGGGTAAATACCACGTGTACCATTAGGGTCTTACTGAGACTATCGCTCAAACTGCTCCTCTCTAGATGTTGGAAAAATGACTCTTACCATCAAACCACACTCTCGTATAGTAAGAAGTTACCCTACATAATCTCTTCCAAACTCCCCCAAATCAAATTTGTTGATATAATATCGGACTATCGTTTTAGTTTGATTAGAAGGATACAATATTTTTATATTGATTAATATTGATACACTGTTTTAGCATTACTATTATAAAAGTTTTTTTTTTTTTTTTTTTTAACTCCATTGTAATATTTTATATATTGAATTAATATTTTTAAATTTTCACTATTAAGTAAAACTAGTATGTAGCCCCGTGCTATCGCACGAGAATAGATATATTATTAATCATGAGTTTATTCATGTTTAAAAGGCTCAGTTAAGTCTAAATTTATATTATTAACCAGAAAATTTCATTAACAAAACTTAGTAATATATATATTTTACACAAAAAGATGAACCTTGTTGACAATGTTTATCCAAAGATCCATTCACGCTTTTGAATCTTCAATCTCTATTGATGATTGAAATTTTTGTAGCTTAAAAAATTTAAAATTAAAAAAAAGAAAAAAAAAAAAAAACCCTCAGAGTTGTACTCATTTTGTAGTTTTACGATGGGTCATTTTGTAACATGATGGACATTTGTGTGAAGAAAAAACCCCTGAAGTTCCATGGCTGATAGAAGAAATTCTCTTCAATCTCTTTTTATAAGGAGATGGGTTTGTGCGTGTTTTTATACATCCTTCATATTTGTATTATCACGAAGCAGGTCCAATGGATTTAGATTAGTACTACCGATTTCCAAAGCATGAGTGTTTAATGTGTTATTAATTTCATCTCATTGGCTTCTACACATGACAGCAAAATTAAAAATAATTAGATTGTACACGTGTATAGTAAAATTGGACTTCAATTTCAGATTCTAATTGAACAATTGGAATGATAATATATGATAGTAACAACAATAGGAAAATTCAAATAAAATTTCGGATTAAATTGTAACAATTTGAATAAAAAATTCCAGTAGAAAGACAGGGTGGAGTGATCCACTCCAAGAAGGCGACCAAACTTGCGTAAATATAGAATAATAAATCTCTCTCTGGAAAATTTACATTGTTCATAACCTTTACCTTCACTGAAAATTTTAAAAACATAGTGACTCACATTTGCCATCCAGACATTTACAGCCGGGTCCTCTCCAATTCGCATGAGATTCCATTGATCACTAAGTTCCTTTGCAGCCTGCAAAAAGTATCATCCATCGGTCCACGGCAGTGCTTTCTTCATTGTTATAGGTGCCAAACTTGAACAAAAAGCCAAATATAAGGATAGTGAATTTTAGGCATAATGTGCCTCTAATCACATATTAGCAATTTATAACAAATGTAAAGATGCAAACTTTGTAAGTGAATAGTAAACAAAACTCAGTGTCAGAACCAAGAAGAAAGCACTTTAATCCGAAACTCAGTGCAAATATAAAGATGCAAACTTTGTAAGCAATTTATAAGAAAGATGCAAACTCTGACTTTGCAATCTTTTTGGAAATTATGCAATGCACCCAAACCAAGTTCTTATCACCGATATTAATCTCTTTGGTTTTCATGTTTGATTGCAAAATCAAGAAAAAACTTAATTAGCACAGTAACTCATTTGACCCGATACATAGAAGTGGTTTTAATGAGAATGAGCCCACATACATTTAGCCACATGATGCAAAATTCAACTTCAATTTCAGATTCTAGACACATGGCACAAAATTAGAACTCTAATTAGGAACTCTAATTTTGTGTGTACACGTGGCACACAATTAGAGTTTTAATTTGGAATTCAATTTCACACTCTCTCTGCTTCACCTATTATTATATATATAGATATAGATGTGTTCTATGTTTTAACACATTTGTCAAATATCAGGCAAATCGGATGTGTTTTATTAATTGAATATTCATAAGCTCATCTTTTACATATAATTTAATAAACATGAACTTGAAATTAAATTTTTTTATAAAATGAGATAGCTAGTGATCTTAGATCATCTTTGACATTTTGCAAGCATTATGGGTATAAGTAGAAAATGTCATCCAACAGTACATTTTGCAAGCATTATGGGTATTATAAGAAAATGTGTCGGAAAAACATTATTTTAGGACTTTTTCTTAGCCACACTAGCAAATTATGTCATTGTTTTGATGGCAAGGGTAATGTGAGCAGGTAGTAATTAAGCAAGGGAATTTTTGTAACTTTGTCTATCTAAACCTGTACTTGAAGACTTTCTGGTCATTAGAACAACACCCTTATATTGTGATCAGACTCTATTGTTCCAAAAGTTGTGTTGAAGGCCACATCAATTAGGACCGCAATAATTGCTCCACCAATCCTATTTAGATCATTCTCTTAGCATTAAATGTGACGTGGCTTATCCCTTAATAGGGTTCCTAACCAATCAGAAGAGTGCCTAGGCTGTTGGTATAGGCCTGTGCTTGTCACATCCAACTGAAAGTAGTAGGAGAAAATCATGATGATTTCTTGGTCTAGGGAAATAACCTTTATGGGGCAGGGAAATCCTACGCATGGAAAAGTAGGGTGGTGCAGGGAAAATTTTTTATCCCTTGGTCGGACTAATGAATGAAGCGAAACTTGGTTGTGTTAATCTATTAGGGCATTAGCTACATACGACATGTACTTTGATCTTCCTATGACAGAAAGGAGAGAGGATTTTTACAATTAAAAAAAAGAAGTTATTGATGCATTGATGAATAATGTCTTAATAAGTGAATTGAGATGAATAATGGTAGATAAATTATTGATTTGAGCCTAATTCACATGGATTGTAAGTGAGTTTACCTATAAGTTTTTTTTCTAAAAATGTGATTTATTGAGTTTAATGGTAATGCTCTTATTAGATAAAACTATAGAAAATAGGAATTAATTGATCAACATTGGTATATGTAGGCTTCATTAAATGAGCAAAACTTATTTTCTTTTATTTAAAATTTCCCCTTGAATCTAAAATGTGCATATATATATATATATAATATTTTGTTTCCTTTTTGACGAGTAGTGATCAAATGGTCATCCATTTCATGAGTGACCGTAAGCACATTTAAGTCAAACATAAATCCTTTATTTAAGTTGGTTATGAGCAACAGTTACAAAGTCATTACAGGCATCTTTTATGAGCCATTTCACGACCGTTACAAATACCTTTATGAGCTGTTTAATGGCCATTACTAAGCCATTAATCTCTCAGCTCAGGCACAACGCTAGGAGAAGTCGACAGACTTTCGTATTTACTCTTAAGTTGGATATATAAAGCCATAAAGAGCAAGTAACACAATTGAAGCTACAATACATATTAGAGATTTCCTCAAAGAGATTAACTAATTGAAGTATCGAAGTGTCCTTGGTAGGCACCAACTCGGTGTCTTTTATTATCACTTATTTTCTCTTAACAGGACATCCCAGTCGTCCATCAGGTTGATGAGGAACATACTGACAACACACTTTTCGTGTTTTATCAATTTGGCGCCGTTTGTGGGAATTGACGAATTGCAACTCAATACAGCAAGTCATTGTATCTCTATTGACAAGTTCCTTGAAACTAGTGGATTCAACTATTACTGCACTGCCGGATCCGGTGGTGATGGCCCAACAAACCCAAGCATTGACAGCTAATTTGCAGTAGTGCAAGAGCTTATGAAGCAGAATGAAGACTTGAGGTGGCGGATACGTCTAGTGGGAAGTAGTATGTCCCTTGCATGAGGTAATCGTGGCCAAAACAACGACAAAGCTAATAACCCATAAAATAGTAGAGAAAGTGATACTTTTAAGTGCACTGAATAGTCAACACACGACAATGAACAGTTGATGAGGAATATGAGGAAAGAGCTAGATGAAGTTAAGAATGCCATGAAAGGGAAGACAACCATGAACCTCGATGGCATGATCAAAAGGATGGACTCACCCTTCACCACCAGTGTTCTGGAGTGTCCTCTGCCTCCCAAGTTCCATCTCCCACAACTGGAGATCTATGATGGTACCAAAGATCCCCTTGATCACATAGGGGTGTTCAAGACAATACTAAACCTCTAAAAAACTCCAAACGAGGTGAACTATAGGTCTTTCCCAACCACTCTCAAAGGAGCTACAAGGGTATGGTTTAGCAAATTACTTGCATTGTCATTCATGAACTTTGAGCAGTTGAGCGACTCATTTGTCCGACATATTATTGGGGGCCAACGGCATAAAAGGTCCACTTCATATTCGTTAACTATAAAGCAATAGGAAAGAGAAAATTTGCAATTGATCAAACAAATCATCATTCCTAGGTAAAGGATATTTGTTCCTCACAGTGACCTTATTCAACTGCCTATAAACAATGCATAATCTCATAGACCCATCTAGTGGCGGCTTTAGGAATTTTTCTTAAGGTGTTCCTTAAGAAGCATAAATTACACAATCTAATAAAAAGAGAAATTCATATATTGACAACAACAACAATAAAAAAACATGCAAATGTATAAAGTTTACAATTACCTTCTATGAGTTTTCATATTTTGAAATCGTCACATGATAGTCTCATTATCAATGCTATAAGCTACATCTCTTTCAATATATACAACCAAGCAATTATTCATCCACTGATCTCTCATTCGATTGCGCAGTTCATTATTTATATATTTCATTTCTGAACAATTTCTTTCTATTGTTGCAGTAGCGACAAGAAGGGTCAAAGTTAACTTCACAAGCAAATAGACTAATGGATAAATCTCATGCTTCCCTTTATTCACTAACTTTTCAGCAAGTTCACTAACTCCTTAAAGCTCTAAAAACAAGTTATTGCTGTGCATATCAAAAATGTAATTCTGAAGTTAAGTGTTAAGTGCCAAGATATCTGTCCCAGGAAAATCATATGAGAACTTTGCTAGACGTATCAACTTTTCCCTATCAAAAGTCACAAATGAATTACTTGGATTCAAGCAAACCATACAAAGTAGCAAATCAGTATTTGCTTTTGAAAAACGGTTGTTAAGCTTTTGAAGTTGCATATCTATGACTGTGTAGAATAGCTCAACATGATAATGATATAAATTTGTATTTTGTAGGGTGTTGCGTCGAGGCCTCCCACTAACTAAAAATATTTCATCCATGTTCAAGATATGAATATCATGTGTGGTACAAAATGAAGACACTTTAATAAATAAAGATATTCATTCATCGTCTCTCATCACTTGCAATCGTTGCTTAGACACTTTAATAAGATCCATAGCATTTACTATATCTTGATTTTTTTTTTGCAATGCTATTGACAACTCATTTGTGATCCCTAAAATGTTTTTCATCAAGTGTAAAGCAAAGAAAAATTCAAAAGATAAAATTGACCTCATAATAGATCGAGCTTCAACTTTTTGGTCAGAGAGGCCATTTTCTTCAATAATCTAAAGTACATCAACAACAGTAGAAAACATCAAAATCAAGTTGAGAATAGTCCCATAATATGATCCCCAATGTGTATCACCGGGACGTTATGATTTGTCTCTTGATTCAAACCTTGCCCACTTCTATGTACACCATTCTCTAATTCTTCTTTAATTTTGGTAAATTGTGCATCTCGAAGAACATCTTGTCTTTTACAAGAGCCTCCAACAACAGTTACTAAATTACTAATCACATAAAAAAATTTAACAATGTTAATGTGATTTTTAGCAACGGCAACAAGTGTCAATTGAAGTTCATGAGCAAAACAATGGACATAAAATGCTGACTTATTCTCTTTCAAAATTAAAGTTTTGAGACCATTGATATCACCTTGCATATTACTAGCCCCGTCATAACCTTACCCACGTAGTTTTGATAAACTCAAATTATGTTCACAAAGTAAACATTCAATAGTATATTTGAGTGACAAAGTGGTGGTACTTGCTACATATACAATACCAAGAAACCACTCTATAATAATGCCTTTTTTGTTCACATAATGAAGAACGAGGGCCATTTGCTTTTTCACTAAGATATCACATGACTCATTAACTAATATTGAAAAAAACCCATTGTCAAGATCCTTGATGATGGCTTTGGATGTTTCACGTGCAATTGTATTCACAATGTCTTTTTGAAATTCATGGTGGGTAAGTAGGGCTGTCCACGGGTCGGGTCGGATCGGGTTTGGGTCTGACCCGCACCCGACCCAATTGAATCGGGTGAACGGAAAATAGACCAGTGGCCGACTGGACTTTCGGGTCGAGCCCGACAAAGCGGGTCATCGGTTGAGCAGGTCGGAGCCTCGGGTGATTTCGGGTCTCAAGCACAACATTTCAAAACCCAGAAAAATCTTCTCAAAAACAAAAACCAGAACAATATTAAAAAAAAAAAAAAAAAAATCCCCGAACAATCTTCTCAAAATCCAAACCAAAAACCCTAGATCTATGAAACTAAAACAAAATCAAAATCGAGAACAATCTTTAAAAGAAACCCAAAACAAAGAAATTAAAATCCAAACCAAAAACCCCAGATCTATGACTAAAACGAAAAAGAGAGATTAAACCAACAGCACCACCACCACTCCCTCCTTCACCACCAACTAACACATCCATCACAAGATCAGCACAAATTTTTTCTAAGAAAAATAGAACCTTTTTTACTGACCCACCATCAAAATGCACAGATTAGAGTATCAAGAGGGAGATTTCAAGTTGATCAGAGGAGGCTTGTGGAGTTTGAGACTCAACCAAGGACGGAGGGCAACGATGAAGGGGTAATGTTGGCAATAGGCTTGTGGAACTTGAATCAGCGTCGGCAGACTGGGCAACGTCGGCAAGGAGGATAGGGTTAGGGGCGGCGATATGGCCCACCTTGGTGATGGCGGCAGCAAGGAGGCTAGGTTAGGGATTTGAGTGAGAGATTAGAGAAAGTGAGAGTGAGAGATGAGAGAAACTGAAAGAAATTTTTTTGAAATTCAACAGACCCATCAGGCCATCACTGTGTTTTTTCTCTTTAAAAATTTTGGGTCGGGCGGGTCGGTTTACACGGGTTAAAAGTCAAGGGACCCAAAACCAACCCGAAAAACCAAATTTCAAAATTAATTGACCCGCACCCGACCCGTATGGACATTTGGATCTACCCGTGGGCCTTCGGGTCGGATCGAGTAGGGCGGGTGGGCCGGGTTGCTGGACAGCCCTATGGGTAAGCTTGCAATTTTTCGAAGTTTTTTGCAACACTTCATTAATAGATTCATTATGATCCCCCAAAAATTGTAGAAGTTCAAGGAAATTTCCTTTATCACTTGAACCTTGAGATTCATTATGACCACGAAAAGCTAATCCCCAGCATAAAAGGAATCTTATGCAATCAACTATTGCATTTAATTGAACCTGATATTTAATTTTATCTTGATTTGATTGCTTAATCAAAACACTTTGAATGTATTGCTTTTCCTTCATTAGATCCTGTGAGAGACCGCGCCCCCGGCCCCCTTTTTTTATAGGAATGTTGGGCCAAACTCACGTGAATGGGTGGAGTCGTGTTATTGTCTCTCAGAATGGAGATTCGACTAGTTATATTTTCCCCTTTAGATTAAGGGTCTAACAATAGAGTCGCCACTTATTTAATTATTGGAAAAATAAGAAAACCATAATTAAAAAAAAAATTCCTCATTTTATTAATTTGAAATTTACATTGATCATAGGAAAATTACATAGTTTTGGTCCTAGATACAATCTAAGATAAAGTACATGGCTGTGTTTCCTAGTTACAATCTAAAAATTGAAAATTACATGGATAAGCACTTGATCTACTAACCCTTAATCTAAGTTCGGAGGCTATGTTACAAAGTGGGAAGGTGTTAGGCACCCACCTTGCCCGGTGAAACCGGTCTTCTAGACTATGGTGGCCAACATTCATATCATATCATCCAATATGTCAATCAATTTGCATGTTGAATTTGATGTGTATGCATGTGATAAACCCTAATTCAATTTATTGAGTGTTATATTTGGATTGAAAAATAAATTCTAGTGAATGTGTGTGGATGGTAATATCCTAAATTCAAGAATTTGAAAGAATTATGAAACAAACATGTTTTTCACATTTTTTTTTATGTGGATTTAAGATCAAAGCTAGTGATATGCATGAACATGTGATGAACAACCAAGAACATGTGAAGAACACATAAGAACATATAAGAACATTCAAACATATTCAAGGGAATTTAAATAATTACTATCATACTTTAATCCTAAATTCTCATTATGGCAACATAAAAAACTAGTTAGGGAAAGAGATTTTACCTTCATACAAGATCCATATGGTGGAGGAGGAGACTCTTGGTAGAGGTCTTAAAGGAGGAGGAAAAAAGAAGAACTAGGAGAGGGAGAGTGAGTCTCACTCAATACCTTGAGTCTCAGGAAGACCAAAATATGACAAGACTACTCTACTTCACTAGAACTCAAGAGAGGAGAAGAAAGGGGGTTTTTGTGTCTTGGAATGAAGGAGAGGGGGTTTATATAGTAGTGGTGAGGAAATATGAATGGAAGGCTATTTAATGAGGGTTGACAAAGAATCATGAACCTAGACCTCATTTTAGCCTTGGGGAAAATTTGGTGCATTAAATGGAAAGATTGGTAGGAGTGAGGAACAAGCCAAAATTCGGTTTTCCCGTAGCTGCTGTAACAGCTTGTAGAGCCAACTTCAAAAAATCATATCTGACTCAATTCTAATCGGAATTGCCTCATTCTTGTACTCAAATTGAAGCCCCGGATGTCTAGTTTCTGGAAAAATTAACCTCATTCACAGATTCAAAATTTTATAAGAGATATTGATGAAATGGTGAGCAGAGGTCATTTGTTAAAAAATGGTTTCAGCACAATTAACATTAATAGGTCCCAAATTAGCTCCCAATTAACATTAAATGGCCCCAATCACTCCCATTTCAGGCTTAATTGATTCCAATTTTACTCTAATTAAAAGATAATTGCACAAATTACTCATTGAATAATTAATGTTTAACTATCTAATTAATTAGGTGTATGCAATCTCACCATAAAATGTAGTCTCAACCAATCAAATTATGACACATCATTGATCTCAAATTGATTAGAATTATAACCAATTGGAATCAATTGTTCATAATCACATATAGTTAGACTCAATTTGTGATAGTGCACCTCAGCCATTAAAACTTGATTTGATGATAACTTTCAATCTGATGGTTTGATTAGGGCTTATGACCAGTCGATTTGATCGTTACAACATCAAGATCATTTTGATGAAATGAGATTAAGAATCTAATGACCAGAATCAAGATGCATATTTCCAAGTCAAAATTACCCTTTTACCCTCTCGGTGAGGTTAAATGCGGGTTGCAAAATGGGGTGTCAACAGATCTTCACTCTTCTTGACAGCTTGGTTATGAGCACTATTAACTCCTCAAACATGGGAATTTAACTTCTCTTTCTGATTCCAAAGTTTGAATTCTTTCGTTACAAAAGTCTCACCTTCTCCTTGTTTACCAACATCTTTCCCAAATAGGTAGCAATATAAACAAAATACTGCATCTTTGTCTATACTATATTTCAACCACTTTCTATTTACATACCATTTAGATCTAAATCGACAGGGCTTCCCAGGAAAATATGTTAGAGGGTAATCATCATGGTTTTGGAAAACAGGTTGACAAGGGCCTTTTTGTAAATAATATCTTCTTATTTCATCATGATTATTAGGATAATAAGATGATATCTTTTCTCGTAGCCCAAGATCTAAAGGAAGATTTTCTAAGTTAAAGTCAACACAAATTCGCTTAGAAAATGAAGATGAATCTTGCACAGGAGATGAATCTTGGGTACGTGGTTTTCTTATCAAATATTTGTCTATAATTCTAGCAAAATAATAAACAATAAATTACAAGTTCATTTGAAATATTAATAAAATTATTAATTATTGTTATTTAATTGTTTTATTAATTTGTTTGTCTTTTATAACCTATAATTTGTTATATTGTTGTTTCATTAATTATAAAATTATTAATTGTTGTTTAGCCTATCATAATTTAATTTGTTTATCTTTTATAATGTATTGGTTAATTAAATTATTAATTATTGTTTATTAATTGCTTCATTATTTTTCTTTACTAACTATTAGCATACACCCCACTGTGCACTGTCCATGGCCAACCCACTGCCTGCCTAATGCCTAAATCCTAACATAATTTAATTTAGCCTTTTATTGGTAAGTTATTGCCTCTGGCTGTAGATGCCTTTACTTCCCCCAATTCAAATATCCCACCTCGACCCCTTGCCCCTATCCACCCCCCACTCAACAGACAAGTCCCATGGCCCCCAATCACAAGAGCCAATCAGATAAATTCATAAATCATAATACACTAAAAGACAAACTCAGTAACTCACCAACACCAACACCAACGAAAAAGTCAAAACAGCAGGGGCAAATATTAATAAAGTTATAAAGACTAAAGTAAAGCTAACCAATTACAGTTCAAACATCAAGGAGAAAGAGAGAGAATCTAATAAAGAAAGAGAGAGAGAGAGAGAGAGTTTCATTTCATTAATTCATTTTCAGTCTTCTTATAAAGAGAGAGAGAGAGAGAGAGAGAGAGAGAGAGATAGAGAGTCTCAGAGACTCAGACCTCAACAAAGGCAAAGTGAGCAAACCCATTAACCCAATTGTGTAAGAGAGAAAAAGAGAGAGAAGTGTGAAAATGAAATACCTTGAGGGAGCAGGGAGGCCTGAGGGGCGGCGTTGTTGGGCAGCACGTCGAGGCGAGGAAGGAATCGAGGCCAAGCTCTGCATGGATCTGACTGATCTCTGATCTCCGATGCCCGTTGTGCTCTGGAGCTCGAGTTATGCTCTATTGGTTGTTGCAACGTTGCTCGAGTTTGAGGCGGAGGCGTCGTTCGTTGGTCGTTGCCGTTGATGACTGATGAGGTTTTTTTTTCTTTAGGTTAGATTTCTAATTTGAGATTTCAGTTTTTGCTTTACCATTTGATGAATCGGCAGACGCGTATATTGGGTTTTGGTTTTTTTTTTTTTTGAGAATCCCTGGGTTTTCTTTACTTGTTTACCATCTGTTGGGTTTTTTTTTTTTTTTTTTTTTTAGATTGGGTTTGCTTTACCATCTGTTGTTTATGATTGATGTTGGGCTTTTTTGTGGGCTTGCTCTGGTACAAATTTTTTTTTTTATTTTTTTTATTTTAGATTTTAGTTCAATTTTTTTTTGGGCTTTTTTTTTTTTTTTTTGCTTGAAAGTAGAACGAATAAAATTTTTATTATTATTTGAGGGTGTTCCTAATTTTTTTTAAAGGGTAAACAAATAAAAAAATTTAAATTATTATATATAAATTTTTTTTTCCAAGTTAGGGTGTTCCTAGGAACACCCTGGATTGAACATGGCGCCGCCACTGGACCCATCCTTTTTCTTTACAAAAAGAATAGGAGATACACTAAGTCGAATAAATCCCTTTTCTAAAAGCTCTTGCAATTACAATTTAAGCTCCTTCAACTCTGTAGGTGCCATATGATATGGTGCTATAGAAATAGGTGCATTTAATGACACCAAGTCAATGGCAAATTCTATCTCCCTATCAAACGGTAGCTTAGGGAGATCCTCAGGAAATACATCAACAAAGTCCCTCACAATAAGAATGTTGTCAATCTTTAACTCTTCATTCTGGTTATCCACCACATATGCAAGATAACCTTTACAACAGTTTCTAAGTAATTTATTAGCATGAATGGTAGAAATAACATTAGGCACGAGGCTCTCTCTTGACCCATGAAACACAAATTCGGGTTGACCCGGAATACAAAACACCACTTCCTTCTTGTAACAGTCAACATTAGCATGGTAAGCTACTAAGTGCTAACCAATCCATGCCTAATATTACATCAAGTTCTTGAATTTGTAAGAGAATCAAATCACCCAACAACTCATTTCCTCCAATCTTAATCACACAAGACTTACATATGGACTCTACAACCATTGTTTCAACCAAAGGAGTAGAAACAGTAAGTTCAAAGTCCAACAATTTAGGCACATGACTAGGAGAAGCCAATAGACTTTGCATTTACTCTTGAGTTGACTATATAAAGCCATAAAGAGCAAGTAAGTAGACACACAATTGAAGCTACAATACATATTAGAGATTTCCCTAAAGAGATTAACTAATTTAAGCATGGAGTGTCCTTGGTAGGCACCAACCCCGTGTCTATTATTATCACTTCATTAAAACACACTTTGCCGCAAGCAAAAGTATAAGACTTTTCACTAGGATGAGGCAAGCGAACAATGGTGCCACTCGAAAATTGGAACCTTTTCCTAAAAGTCTTTAGTTGTTTCCCTTTCAAAGAGCAAGATTCAGAGAGGGCATGAAGGGGGATAGATGAAGAGGGTTCAACACAGCAGTATCAACTTCCTTACCTATGGACTCATCATTTGATGACAGATCCATTTCAAGTTCACTTGACCTAATTTCAACATCTCTATCCTCTATAGTGGCTATCTCTAAGTGATATTGTATTAAAGATTGGCGAATCAAAGGATAAAGAGTAAGAAGAACAGGTCTAAAAGATGTAAAATAGGATATGAACAGACCGACTTGAGGATGTCGACCAGAAGAATACTCAAGAAATGCCCCTAATCTAGCAAAGAAGAAAGATATAGAGGGAAATTATTGTCTAACAAAAGCAAGATCAACTATTAATGGAGCTTTAAAGTGAAGAAGTCTTACCAGGAGGAAGTCTTTGAAATTTGAAAAGCTTCAGACTTTAGGCACAGGAACAATGGAGAAGAAAAGGAAGGGAAACTGTTTTTTGAAAATGTGATGCCCCAATTTGATTAATTGAGTGATGTGTGTGGGTGTGTGATGAGTCCCTCATTAGGTATTTATTGGGTTGAACTGGGCGTTATTAACAACTACAAGGAGCCTCAATTGTGACTAATTCTTTTGAGGTATAGCGCAGATGTGGTTAACGCTTTTTCTTGGGTTATTAATGCAAAAATCAAGGCACGGGAAAATCAATGAAACATTCACACACCCTACCTATGAGACAAGGACACATGTTCGTAGTCAAACAAAGAGGTCACTTTGCATTTATTATGATGGGAAAGAATCTCGAGAAAAGAAAGAGAGGTCTAAACTGCCTTGACCGTTCATATTCCTATGCTCATCCAAGACTCGAATGATGAAGGAATAAAGGAGACAACTGACAAGTAGTGATCAAATGGTCGTCAGACATAAATCCTTCATTTAAGCTGGTTATGAGCAACAATTACAAAGCCATTACAAGCGTCTTTTATAAGCGGTTTCACAGCCGTTACAAATACCTTTATGAGCTATTTAATGGCCATTACTAAGCCATTAATCTCTCATCTCAGGCACAACATCAAGAGAAGTCAACAAACTTCACCTTTACTCTTGAGTTGGCTATATAAAGCCATAAAGAGCAAGTAAGTAGACACAAAATTGAAGCTACAATACATATTAGAGATTTCCCTAAAGAGATTAACTAATTTAAGTATCGGAGGGTCTACATGGATAAGACATTATAGATATTAGAATGGGTGAAGTAGTTGAAGAAGCTTTTGCTAATATGTTTATAAATATGTTTGGAGAAATGTTGCAGACACAAACTCTTTTACAACATTTTTAGAAACTATTGATATAACAAAATTTTCTAGTTCTCATATAGGCCTATGTACTACTAACATCACATTTTTACTTACTAATAATAATCTAACACATCAACAGTTTGTAAAACAGTTTGTGGCTTTAGCATTTTCCATATATTTAAGACATTTTTTTAAATGCATGTTTAAGATTGATATGGTTATATGTTTATTAAAATGATTATGATTTAGTATATTTTCTATGTTATGCATAAACTTCACTTTTCTACACAACCTTTCACCCTTCAACAGATGGATAGTTGTAAAGGACTGTTTAGATCTTAGAAAACATCTTAAGGGCATGTGTACAAGATTTCAGGATTAGTTAGGCTAATCATCTATACTTAGTGAGGTTCGCCTATAATTATATCTACTAGTCTAGTATCGAGATGACCCTTTATGAGGCTTTATATGTAGAAAATGTAGATTGGTTTGTTGGCAAAAAATCTTGGGCCATAAATCATTTAAAGGACTCCTGAAAAAATTAATTTGACTCATAAAAGATTTTAAATAGTTTATAGTTAATAGAAAAGTACATATGCCGACAATTGAACAAAGAATTTGGATTTTGAAGTTGGAGATATAAAATTCCATAAAATTGATCCAATGAACGGAGTTATTAGAATTAGTATGTTGATAAATTGAACCCTAGGTATGTAGGATCATCTGAAAGTTTGAAATGGATTGGTTTAGTTTCTTATAAAATGGAAAGCTCATAATATGTCTTATATTTCCATTCTAAGAAAGTATATGTCTAATTAGATAAATTAGGATCCATTTGTTTAGTCGTAAAATATTTTTTGAAAATTAGTTTCCCCAATTTCAGGTGTTTGATGTGGCTAAAAATGCAAGTCAACTTGAGGGTACTAAACAAGTTACACCCTCAGTTCACAACAAACCACAACCCACCCACTAATGCTACCTAACCGATCCAACCGCTACCCACCATGGCCTACTAGGTCCTTTGTTGACCCAACCTCTCTCTCTCTCTCCTAATCTTAGTAGGCATCAACCTATATACAATCCCATATTCTTTAGCTGCTGTAACTGTGTTTATGTTAGTTTACTTCCTAGTGCTCCAACCTCTCTTGCATTGCCACAACCTTTTAAATAAAATTTTCAGTGACTACCTTGTGGTTTCTGTTCTTGTTGGTGCTATGTTCTGTGGTTGCATAACCGATTCTGTTAGTGTCTACTCCTTAGTGGTTGCTTTTACAGTAGGGCTATTTATACCCCCTGGGCCTTTAAGTTAAATTATTTTACATAGAATGGAGGGTTTTGTGTCTGAGATCATGTTAGCTTTTTTACTTTGCTTGCACCAGTGTAAAAGCCAATTTCGCCAAAGGGATTTTTTACGCAGGTCCATTGGTTGCAAGCACGGGCTTTATAGCCAATGTCGTTAGTTTTATGATAACACGGATTATCATATTCAATATGCCTCTTCATGATGGTGTCGCTCATGGAGTGCTGATTAATACCAAGGGCATGTTATCGTTTATCACCCTAAATGTTGGTTTGGAAACCATGGTAAGAAACCCTAATAAAATTATGTTGTAACATGATTCCTATAAATATTGTGTGATAAAATTCATGTTTTCTTGCTTAACAGATATTGACCGAATATGAAGACTATTAATGAGAAAATTGTTTGCAAATATGGAACCACCATACTTTGGATATTAAAAGACTTGTATTCAACTTCATCATTTGTGGCTTTATAAAATGATATCCCCTATTAAATAAGTATTAGGATATTATTTGGAATTTGGAAGTGTCATAATATATAATGGTTATGATTTTAAAGAGGAAATTTAACCAATCAAAACTAAACATGATAATTAAGTATTGGATGTCGATAAATAAAACATCAACAAGAAGAATACCTACACAAATATGACATAATAAACATTAGAATGGGTGACGTTGAAGAAAATTTTGAAAATAATTATTGTTGCTGATATGTTTATAACTATGTTTAAGACATATTTGTTTAGAAGTATCTTTAAGATTACTATGATTATATGTCTATAAATGCTTATTATTTAGTAAATTCTCTATGTTATGCATAAACTTTGTTTATGTTTTTTAGACGACCTTTCACCCTTCAACATATGGACAGTTATAAAGGACTACTTAGATCTTAGAAAACATCAATCTTAAGGGAATGTGTACAAGATTTCAAGAATAGTTAGACTAATCATCTATACTTGGCAGGCACCAACCTTATGTCTTTTATTATCACTTGTTTTCTCTTAATAGGATATCTCGATCATCCATTAGGTTGACGAGGAACATACTGACTACATACTTTTTGTATTTTTATCACTTTGGGCCTTTAAGTCAAACTATCTTACATAGAATGGAGGGTTTTGTGTCTGAGATTATGTTAGCTTTTTACTTTGCTAGCACTAATATAAAAGCCAATTTCTCCAAAGAGATTTTTTACGTGGGTCCATTGGTTGCAAGCACAGGCTTTATACCCAATGTCGTTAGTTTTATGATAGCAAGAAGCGTTATATTCAATATGCTTCTTCATGATGGTGTTGCTCATGGAGTGTTGATTAATACCAAGGGTGTATTATCATTTATTACCCTAAATGTTAGTTTGGAAACTATGGTAAGTAACCCTAATAAAATTATGTTGTAACATGATTCCTATAAATATTGTGTGATAAAATTCATGTCTTCTTGTTTAATAGATATTGACTGAATACAAAGACTATTAATGAGAAAATTGTTTGCATATATGGAACCACCATACTTTGGATATTAAAAGACTTCTATTCAACTTCATCATTTGTGGCTTCATAAAATGATATCCCCTATTAAATAAGTATTTGGATATTATTTGGAATTTAGAAGTTTCATAATATATATAATAGTTATGATTTTAAAGAGGAAATTTAACCAATCAAAACTAAACACGATAATTAAGTAATGGATGTCAATAAATAAAACATCAACAAGAAGAATACCTACACAAATATGACATAATAAACATTAGAATGGGTGAAGTTGAAGAAAATTTTGAAAATAATTATTGTTGCTAATATGTTTATAACTATGTTTAAGATATATGTTTAGAAGTATCTTTAAGATTACTATGATTATATGTCTGTAAATGCTTATTATTTAATAAATTCTCTATGTTATGCATAAACTTTGTTTATGTTTTCTGGACAACCTTTCACCCTTCAACATATGGACAGTTATAAAGGACTATTTAGATCTTAAAAAACATCCATCTTAAGGGAATGTGTACAAAATTTCAAGAATAGTTAGACTAATTATCTGTACTTGGTAGGCACCAACCTTATGTCTTTTATTATTACTTATTTCTCTTAATAGGATATCTTGGTCGTCCATCAGGTTGATGAGAAACATACTGACTCTATACTTTTCGTGTTTTATCACTATTGATAATATATATTTAGATCTGGATCATATTTTAAAATACCATAAATACCGATTGAGTTATAAAATTTTTGGCATTCATGCATGATAGTCTTGAATTAAATAATTGATCACCAAATTGGAGTCAAGAATTCAACTTTGATTTGTTCTATGAGATATTTATCAAAGTAAAGAAAAGGTCGTGGGCCACTGCCCAATTATGATTGTTAGAACAATGTTACTATTTGTTGATAATAGCCAGCATTCTCTGTCAGAATTACAATTATAAAGACAAGGACATCCTTTCTCCACCATACTTTTGAGCGATGAGAATGGAATATTATTTTGAACATAGCAATAAAAAAAACTTGGGTACACTTAATATATACCTTTTGGCAAAAATTAATTAATTATTTTAAAAAATTTTATATAAAAAATTGTAAAAATTGTTCAAAAAGTTAGCCACTTTTCAAAATTTTTAAAAAAAAAAAATAATTCACTTACATATACTCTTAATAAACCCAATTTTCTTTTTTACATAAAATGAAAATTGAAGAGATACAAAAAATTGTGAATTTTACTTAGTTTAATTGGTAAAATTTCTTAATTGATTTTTTTTAAATTCTTAACTGATGTCTTAATTTAATATAAAGAGTTATAAAAAACTGACTCCATAAATTAACATGCCTTTAAAAAAGAAAAAAAAAAAAGAAAAAAAAAGAGAAAGTTTATTGGGGTCGGTCCATTCTATGCATGTAGGTGACGAAGCAGTATGAACGGAGTAGCGATAGACGACCAGTGTCAGTGTCAATGTCAAAGTGACAGAGCGGTCACGTCCCCGTTGCTGTTCAACGTCAACTGCGATGGCCTCAAATGCTGGACTTTTCAGTACATCCATGGTTCCTTGAAACGACTGGGCCCCACATGTCTTGTACGGTGAGCTTGTGGCTATAATTTCCTCTCCTCTCTCTCCTTTGGTTTTTTAAATCCCTCGTGATTGTGACCATACAATACTCATTAATCAATGAGTAAGGTGGGAGCCCAATCAGTGTTCTCTGTCTCTGCTCATGGTTTAACACATGTCATTTTATCATGGTCCCTACGTGGCTGATTCGTTGCAGACTTTGTCTGTCTCCACGGATTCCATGGGGACTGTGTGACTTTAATGCTGTCCATATCCCCCTTTTTTTTTTTGGGTTCACACATACTTTTTCACGCGCTATTTTTTTTATGTGTCAACTGCGCTCACATTCTATCATGGTTACCGTGAAGTGTCATTCAATAAGTTGATTTACCATTTACAAGGTTCTAGTCTTGACTTTTTTTTTTTTTTTTTTTTTGAGAAACTGTTCTAGTCTTGACTTATCTACGGTATTTGAGAATACTGATTAAAACAAAAAATTGGGTTGTTATCTCAAAAAAAAAAAAAAAAAAAAAAAAAAAAAACTTGGGTTTTAATATTGGTGATGGAAGACAAGTAAGAGCTAGACTTAAGCATGAGTTTGAATCTTGTTATTAATAATAATAAGGATGAAAACTATATCGTAATATGAAATTTTTTGTAGATGTCTAATCTAATTACATGGTTTAAATTTGTTGGGTCAGGTTTCATTTAGTTTGAATGGGAAAATTTTTGTTCTTGAATATTGGGGATTCGAAACTTGAATTCAGTTTATACAAAAATGTAGTTTAATGATTAATACTTTGTGGTGTTTTCAATGATAATATCTATAATTCAAGTCTCTTACTTTATCTATAGAATTGTAAAAATAAAAAATTAAAAAAAGATTTGTGGGGAGGCTTGACATTTCCCATGCGTATTGTCTATTAATTATATTTTGAATGCTTTTGATGAACCTGAATTCAAAACAAAAGGGAGTCTTTGTATAAGTTATTTATTACAAAAAGGGAAAAAAAAAAACATGATTGGTCTAACTAATTTATAAGTTAAGCTTGAGTAAAGGTAGGAAGTCACCGATCAGGCTCGGCAAATGTAGACTTCATACTTATATAAATGAGCCTTTAGAAAACTTTTCTAAAGAATGAAAACTCAAGAAATTCACTAGAGCAGAGGAGAGGGAAGGGAAGGGAAGGGGGGAGGGGGGGTGTGGGTGGTTGGGGAAGGGACATCTTGCAGTGGCTAAAGTAGTGGGAAAAATCAAAAGAAAGTAGACAAAATTATAAAAGAACAACTTTGTAGTTTTGTTGGAAAACCGTCAATTAATCCAGGCCAAATAAATGTTCATTTTACCCATTTAGAAACAAATTGCATAATTAGTAAACAAAATGAAGGACAAAATTATCCACCATACCTGTTGAAGGAATCCTCTCCAATTTATTAGGTAACGGCTCATTAAACCATGCATATGCATTATTATTATTATTATTTTTGAGAAGAATGTACATGCATTATTTAAACAAGTTATATAATTCATTAAATATGTTATATAACTAAAGATGCATGTTGATAGTTTTATCAATCATCACATAGTGAGTTAGAAAATTTTTATTCCAAACTAATTTGGAGGTAAATTTTTCCAAAAATACAAACAAATACAATGATTTTCTATAACGTGGTTGGACAGATCCTCCAACCAATTACGTTTTAATCGGAAGATCATTCACATGTATTTTTATTACATGACTCACTAAATTATTTAAAAACAAATCCTATGACTATTTAATCTGTCATGTAATTAGAGATATGCATGAATAATTATTTGAACTCCCATAGCATGGCTTATAAGAACTTTCCTCTAGAGGAAAATTCTATCCAACAAACAATGAATTAAGATGTTTATATTTCACTTGCAATAATCCAATACAACAAGAAGCATATTTGAGACTTGAATTTCTGATTTAAATTATTAAATGAAATATTAAGTTAATAATGAACTTAGTGTTAGTTCAAAATAGTGTTAATATTAAGTTAATTTCTGATTTATCATTAAAGGAGACTCTCTATTGGTGAACCATGCTTTAACTGAATACTCCCCTCCCCTTGTAGAGCTACTGTGGTCTTGGGAATGCTTGTAGGGATTTCCGTCGGGTCGAATTCTCTCATACCCGTAGGCATGGTAATAGACCAGACCATTTATTAGCAAAATATGCTTTAGGTATTGTAGATTTTTCTGCCTAGATTGAATAGTGTCCTTGTTTCCTTGAGCAAACTCTTCTTCAAGATGTACTTGCATTTTCTAATTCTTGAATTAAGTTTCCAGTCTTTCCATTAAAAAAAAAAAAAAAAAAGCTTGGAACTAAGTTTAAGCCCTGGTGAATAACCAAGTTGAGCATTCTCCAAAATATAGAAAAAAAGGGGGAAACTTGATCTCATTGTACATGGCCTGGACTTCCGCCCGCAATCAATCAAGTTAAGCTAATGAAAAGTAACAGACTTAAACATTGGATACATTCGTCTCCTTATAGATATTAGAGCATTCTCATTAAGTAGGATACCACAGTTTTTGAGCAAAATTAGCCAATATTGTAACCACCAAAAAAAAAAAAAAAAAAAAAAAAAAAAATCAAAAAGTTCACACACCCGGTCATTTATCATTGTTAAAAAATTTGCAAATGCTACAGTGGATGTCTAAATATACACATCCACTATAGCTAAGCTGATTTTTTTATTCACTCTTTGCTAGACTGCCACTCTCTCTCCTCTCTCTTTGACTTTGGAAGGCTGTGGATCATCGGCACAGCCAATCGAGGGTCGTGGTGTCATCTCAATTGTGAGGATTGCCTCAATCGAGTTGGGTTATGGAGTTAGTGTCAATGGTTTGATTTGGTAGTTTGTGCTGGCATGTGATAGGGGTATTTTCGTCAAGAAAAATCTTTTGTGCACTTTGACCTGTTAGGGTGAAATACCTTGTCTTTGATCCGTTAGGATAAATGCCTCCTCCAATGGACCCACTAACCAAGGACCCGTTGGGATAAAGTCCCCATTTGATCCCTTTGAAGTCCCGACGGTCCGGCACTCCACTCCTTGAAGACCCGTCGGGTAGCCCGGGGATATGCCCGATAGACAATTTGCACCTCATCATGTGCATACTGACGGGTGGATAGTCATACTAACGAATGGATGATCATACCGATGGTTGTAGGGGTGTAGCCAAGATTTTTCACTTGAGGGGCCAAATCATGTATTTATAGGGTTGTCATAACTCATAACTAATAAAAATATTTTATTATTGAAATATAACTGTAACTATGATGATAATGTGAGAAAAAAAAAATATAACCATGAGGAAAACAAATTGGTGATATGAGAAAAAGATCAAATTTTGTGAAAAAATGATGATTGTGGTGATAATAATGAGAAAAATAAATAAATTAAATTTGAAGACCAAGAATGAAAAAAGAAAAACACACCAATTCAAGCAACGCACATTGCATTTCACAATTGTAAACAATTTGTATTCTTAGAAAAAATAAAAAGAAAGGCACCTGGAGGCTAAGGATTTATTTGGTTTTGGTAAAAGTGTGTTTTTGTTTGGGTGTACACTTAAGAAACTAACTAAATATTGAAATTTTAAATAGCTAAATGCGGTCATTGTTAGATTTTAAAGGGAAAAAACATAAAAATTAACACTGGGCTGACATTTATGAGATTTTCAAGAAAAGTTGTAAATTTTCATTATTCAAAAACAAAGCAAAACAATAGTAAAAAAATGAGCATGAACTGTGAAGATAATGAACATTCATAGCTAATTGGAGCTCTAAAACTGGGGACTATCTTCTATCCAATATTTTAGAAAGTTCTAGTTTTTTTGGCATGTAATGCAAGTAGGTGGACCGTTTGGTTATCTTTTTTTTTTAGTATGATATGATTTAAACCAAGTTAAGAGTAATCTTGCCTTTATAAAAAATTTTGGAGGGGCCAATCATTACATTTTGTAGGGACCCAATTTATTTTTATAAAATACTATAAGGGTTTCAAAAATTTTGGGGAGGGCCATGGCCCCCCCAAGACTATATGTCCCTCCGCCCCTAGACGGTTGAGTACATTAGGTCCCACAAGCCTTTTACGTATCCTCTACACATGTGTCCCTATATGGAAATAACTTGCACACCACGCCTAAAGACCCTATTACATGTTCGTATCTTCCCTATATGGGAAGAGAAGCCCTAAGATCTTGGAACCTTAACTCCAAATCTTCTCTACAAGGAAAACTCCTATATTCAAGGGATCTTGGTAAGCTCTACACCATTGTATATATAAACACAAAACCACCTCTTCCTTAAGGTACGTGAAATTTCCTAATCCTCACACTATTGAGTTCTTAGAAATTCTTCTATCACTGACTTAACTTTCGGAGGGTCTCTGGCTAGCATCCTACCGATGCTCTCTGTTGGTTCTTTATTCTCTTGTTCTTCAGGTACCCTAATTGGTGCGCATGTGGACAATCATCTCACTGACAAGCCCATTACAATTAATTTATAGAGATATGTATGCCAGACGAACACTTGGGTTCCCAATCCAATAAGCTGAAGTCAAAGAAAGGGCCCAAATGGAAAGAAGTAAAAATTTGACAGGTAAAACTGGAATAAAGCAGGTGTATTGATGTTTCCTCAGTCAGTTGAGGGAGCTTGTTTACACTTTAGGGGTTACAAGTTTTGAGCGTTTTCTCTCTCTAATCTTAAGATTCTAATCCCTGTTCACAGGAATCCCCCTCCTTTTATAATGGTTTTCTTTTAATCCTAACCCTTCACATGGTGGGTGGTTGATCTCCCTTAAATAGTTGTTCCATCTCATATTTGGAGGAGGTGTTGAGTGAACTACAGGCTGTCTTGACACTATTCAAGTGTCACTTAGGCATTACATAGTTGTTGTGGGGCATTCAATGCGGAGGTGATAGAGGCTTCTCTTGGAAGCTTCCTTCCTCCCTTTATCTCCCAATACTGGCTATCATTGCTTCCCTTGTTTCATGCTTCCTAGTCAAGGACGGGATTTCCCTCGCCTACTTCGGGAGGACCACAATCGAGGGACGCCCTCGAGTCAAATAGGGCCTTCATCCAAGTTCACCCCTTGTTCCAGGTTCTATCAAGTTACTCGGCTCGGGACTTGTTTGTTGGGCTTGCACACTCCTTGGACATGATCCAGCAAAGGTGCTACTCTTGGATCCTCCCCCCCTCCCCCAATAGCATACTTATATTATCTTAATATAATTTTATAAGACATTATAAAAATTCAATTAATTAATAATTTAATAAATTTAGTATATATATTTTTTTAAATTTTAATTTACGTAAATTTTTAAGGAAGATATATAACAAGTGATTGAATGAGATGATGTTTAATTTATTCTTTCATATACCTATTTAGCCAAAAGAAAAAGTATTTATTGTCCCAACTCCCATGTTATTATAATTTCAAATTATTTTATTTTTCTTTATTTTAAATCTAGTAAATAAATTATATATGGCAGTAAGATCTAATAATTCAAATCATAAAAAAATATTAATAAATGGAAAATGTTCAAGATTATAATAAAGATGTTTAATATAAATAAGATCAAACATGGAACTAAAAAGATTAATTTTAATAATATAATTGCTATGTATAATGACATGCCTTAACAAAATAAAAAAACTATACTCTCGATAAAAGTATTGAAATTCCATTAAGTTGAAGATTATTTGTACTGATATAATACGAGAAACGTTTAATATGTGTTTAAAATATGTATTTTTTAGATTTTTTTTTTTTTTAATGTCAAATGGAAGTTTTATTAAAAAAAAATAATTCGCACATAAGTGCAATATATGATATAACATGCATGCTTATATGGCCAAAATGGTCAAATGCCATTTTCTCCCAAATTAAGCAGCTTTTGCCCCATTTTCTAAATTAATTAGGGAACTGTCCCTTTTTTGAAACTTGATTTGAAATAAATCGAGTTATGCCATATAACAACGTTTTTAAGGAGCCTACAGTGACATTTTAAAGACCTATAGTGGCGTTTTGTAACTCGATTGCGTTTTGTAACTTGATTTCATGGAGATTGAGTTACAAAACGCCACTATAGTGACGTTTTAAAGACCTATAGCACTCCAGAAATTTTTTTTTTTTTAAACTCGATTTATCTCAAATCAAGTTACAAAAGAGGGGCTCCTAATTAGTTTGGAAAATGAGGCAAAACGCTGTTTAATTTGGGAGAAAAGACCATTTGCCCATTTTGGCCATACTTATGTTACTAACTTTGCTCTAATATCATATGTAGCTCACCAAATCAAAGTGTATTAGAGTATAATTTAGTAATAATACATAAGTTTATATAAATAGTTAGCACATCATCTTTTTCTCTTATTATCATAAAAATACGAAGATTGTACGGTCATGCCCAAAGATCTTTTCATGTTTTCACATGCTTTATGAGCTTCACGAGCTTTTTCCTCTTTGACAATGATATTTTTAGATGATTCTTGATGGGTTTGATTCATTCAATGGGCTTTAAAGACCTTCCTTACATTGACAACTTTTCTTTGAAACTCTAGTTTCGTCGAGCCTCCACCTTGAGCTTGAGGAGAGATGTTGTAACATATTAGGATATTATATATCAAGATTTTACTATAAAGAATGTAGACCATGATTTTCTAGAATACCATGGCCTATCTGGTTTTAGGGACACCATACTAAGCCTTACATATTCTTATTTATATCTCCACATAAAGTTCATTGTAATATATAGTTCAATATAGCAAAGATGTAGCAGTTTGAGTCTTTTTGCCGTGGACATAAATTGTTGGTGGGATAAGATTACTTCTCTCATTTCGAGAATCGCTAATTGTGTGTCTTGGTTTTTATTACCTGTGAATGTAAGTGTAAGTGGGCTAAACAATGTTAAATATTTTTTATTTTATATATTTAAAATTCTTATTTGTGAAAATGAACTAGTATTAGGAGCATGGTGCATATTACCCAATAATAATAATAACAATGAAAAATAAAATCAACCAAATCATTCTCAAGAAGACTATGACTCAAGCGACTATGGAATTAATCGTTTCATTAAAATCAATCTTTTTTTATCAAGTGGGTCTTTCAAAAAAGTATATAGTCCATGCCCTGCATATGTCATTGTCTAGAATCACATTGTTGCTTTCGAATTAATTAAATGTGGTCCAGGTTTTCATATAATAACCCACCAGATGGGACAAACATGTAATTTCGTATATCTAAGACGTAAAAAGATCCAGAGCCACTATAACATTGTGTTCCTAGCTACTTCCTAATCAATCAAATTGGGAATAGAGAATATTTGAAGTATCTTTTTTTAGAAGAATATTTGAAGTAATGTGATGTTAAGGGTAATACAAATTTTAGCACATAAATTTATAAATGAATATGTAGGGATCTGGTTCGAGCACTATTCCTTGCGAATGAGTGAACTCAAGCCCAGCTGGCCCAGTACAATGAATTTATAGAGAGCGGGCTAAAAAACTAGGCTCTAGCGAGAGTTATACAATTAAGCATGGTAATATCAAGATCGATTGACAAGAACACAGACTGAAAAGTATGGAATTAGGCTCCTCGGCCACTTTTTTATATAACTACTTTCTTTTATCTTCCCTGGTATTGGGTTACAAAGATTATACCGATACTATGGCTCCTCTCTTCTCTCTTCAAAAAATGCCATCCCCCTTTCTAGAGGACTTGTTACATTTTATATCCCCCGTCCAGTTAATCTCGGCCCTCCATGTGTCGCTTATCTAGGTCATCATGTCAGTGCCTGTCCCATCAGCCACCTTCCATCCTTTCTGTGGGTGGTAGCAACTGAGGTGGTACTGTTCAGGGGTCATTTTTCCATTTAATGCGGGCAGAACGTCAGTTGTGGGCATTTAATATGGAGGTGACAGTTTCTCCTGGGATTACTCCTCTACCATGCTCCTATGACCAACCCGTTGTACCTGTCTCTGTCTCGGATGGCTGTGAAAGTTTATCTCCGAAGACACTTTGTTCTTCCTTACAATGATCAGTGCGTGCCGAGGACGTGGTTGTCCTCGGCAGTATTACTGGCGGAAGGACTTATCCTCAGACACATCTTTATCCTCGGCATGGGCCTTGGACTTAGCGTAGAGTGGGCTGGGGCTGTCAAATTCTCTGGCTCCACAGAATATATCACCAATCACGTAAATTATTTATTGAAGTGATAAGATTTTAAATAATTATTTATTATTTATTGAAGTGATACCAATCATATTAATTGTCATATTAATTTGTAATATTTTGTAATAAAATTTGTGACAGGGGAAGTATTTTCCTTTAATATATATCAGTCTAATGTTTTTGTGTGTGTGTGTGTGTCTAAGATTAAGAATGTATATCTCAGTCTCATCATCACTATTGCCCGACTAATCATTTAAAAGCAATAATAATTAGATTATATTGAGAAGTATATATTTTGCATAATATTGCATTGAATTAATCTAACTATTTTCTAAAATAAGAAAATTTATCCAGCCCCTTACATGAGAGGATCAAATGATTTTATTGATTGCTTTTCTTGCCATGGCCCAAAATTTATCTTCCAACATTAATTTGTACTTTTAGAATTTATAAAGTCTTAAACTAAATTAACCAAGTTACATAAAATTACGAGTTTTAAAATCACAAAAAAAAAAAAAAAAAAAAAACTGTCCACATACAAATTTATTGATTCTCAAAAAAAAAAAAATTTTTAAGTTAATTTTTAGGAAATTAATTCCCAAGAAGTGCACCTTAATAGATGCAGAGGATTTTTTAAGCCAAAAAAAAAAAAAAGCGCAGGAGGATAGGTTGCTAGGGCACGGACAGTGAATGAAACAATAATGAGTAAGGTTTTTTTTTTTTTTTTTTGGGAGAAGAATAATGAGTAAGTTTCTTATGAATAAATTTTTTTATTAATGAATCAAAGTATAAATGTTGCGTTGCATCGGTTTGAAATAACACTAGTGATCGATTTTGAAATCATCCAAGCAATATGCACTGTTTATTTTAAATCCAAAGAGTTTTCTGATTTTGACATAAAAACAAAAATCACTTTCTATGTGTATAATTTTTATTTTTATTTTTATTTTATATAAGATAGAATTTCTATTCTAGTATAATCTAAGTATATATGTTTGTGAAACTCCCTTCTGATGACTTGAACCCCGGCCCCCACACTCCATAAGTATTTATATAATTCATGTAAACGTTCAATGAATCAATAAAAAATTAAGTTAATGCACTTTAATTTTGTGTATTGTGTCATAAATTATACTAACTTATGACACCATGCATGCATGAATATGTATATGAAATATGCATGGATATATTTAAGAATACATAAAAAAATTTCTTTGGATAATTTGATAGATAGATACAATGGCAGAGAGGAAATTTGAATCTAAGATTTCTCTAATAGAAACACTAGAAGATGTCAGTTTTGCTATATGAGTCTTCACAAACTTAATTAAAATTAGATGCATAAATACTAAAATTCTTACGTAAGATAAATATTATTAGTAGTCATTCTTATACCATGTCAACCCCCTTAAAAAAGTCTTGTAAAAAATTTTTTTTGGTAGAACATGTAAATTGTTCATTCTTATTAATTTATTTTATTTTAGAAAATTTTTTCTTACTTCTTAACTTAATTTTTGTTGTTATGATGCAATAAATTTATTTTACGTGTGCATTTTTTAAATAAGATAGAAACAACCAATTTTCATAACAAGCTATACTTTTTCTAGAAATTTATATTTGAACTAAAAATAAGTATTTATAAGAAAACCTGGATTAGTTTATATAGATTATAAGTGGTTGCAAAAGGGATCTAAATAGAATGAGTTAGAAGTAGTTTTAAATGGGCTTAAAGTTGTTTTAAATAGGAGAAGTAAAACACATTCAAAAGTTTACATAAAATTATAATAAAATTATAATTGAGATTTTTTTTTAATTTATATTCATAAATCTAATTGTAAAGAACTGTAAAGAAACTTGACATAAATGAGAGATGAAATGAAACTTGGCACAAATTAAAACCCATTTAAAATATAGAAATACTTGGCATTAAATTAGTGGGCAATGAATAAAGGATACTTAGCACAAAAATGGAGTTCAATTAGAATCTATTTTAAAATTTTAATTAAACTTTCTCTCAACTTCTAATTTAATAAATATAATATATGACTAGCTTCATACATACACATTGGTGCATTTAAAATAAAAATATAATTAGATGCATATTGAAATTCCTAACTAGTTGAAAATTAACTACTTATGGTCATTTTTATACTTTTGTCAACTCTTAAAATAAAGCCCTGTAAGGATATTATTTGGTGGAGTATGCAAATCATTTATTTTTGGTTGTTTCATTTTAGAAAAGAAAGAAAATATTTTGTTATTTAACTTAATTTTTGTTATTGTGATGCAATAAATTTATTCTATGTGTACATTTTTCAAATAAGATATGAATAACCAATCTCTTAGAACATGGTATACTTCTTCATGAAATTTATATTTGAATTAATAATAATTTTTTGTAAGGAAATTTAGATAATAGTTTTAAATAGACTTAAAATAGTTTTGAATAGGTTAAACGTATTACAGGTTAAATTTTTTACATAAAAAATAACACAATTTAAGTTTAGATTCATGAATCTACATATAAAGACACTTAAGACATGTAATATAATTAGTAATAGAATGACACTTGACATAAAATTGAAGCCTATTGAAAATCTAATGAAACTTGGCATCAAGCTAGTGTGTATTTAAAAGGACGCGTGATGAAAATATAGAATACTATTAGAATATAATTTAAAATTCTTAATTGAACTACTACTTTAATGTAATATACATGATTTAATATATATAAATATATATTTATATATTAATTTTATACCAAATACAATTCCAATTTAAAACTAGTTCAAGCTCACACTTTGAATTACTTTCAAGTTTAAATTCATTTGAAACCAATCCAAACTTTCTAACAAACCTCACCATTAATTCAAATATAAACTTCAAGAAAACTTGCTATGTTCCAGAAAACTGGTTGGGCTCTTTCAATAAGTTTTTAAAATGATTAATATTTTATAATTTATTTGACCAATATAACAATAAAGATTAACAAAATTTATTGTACTAGAATAACAAAAGATGAGTTCAGATTAAAAACTAAGTATATTGTAAGACAATAAATTACCTTCTTTTTTATTTTACTAAAATGGAACAATATAAAACGAACAACTTGCATACTCTACCAAAATGATATAGTGAAAATTAATATCTGTAATATTAGGTAACAAGGATTCATAAATATCCATCGGAGAGAAATCTTTTCCTATTCTTAATTATATTCATACTTATGTATATGGATTTCAAGCTTTTTATTTATAAATAAACACACACACAAGAGGGAAAGAAAATGAGATTCTAACAAAAAAAGGCATGTTACAGACTCCTCTCAAAAGCCTTAGTTAGTTTTAAGAGAAGGCAAAGTAAGTTATATTATACACAATAATATGGGACAATTACCCATCTAAGCTAGTTGATATTTATTTTTGAACAAGTTCATCTTTTACTATAATATATGCATAATTTCGCATATCCTAACTAAATATGGATGCACCAGTTCTTTTTACCAATTTCCTACCTGTGGTAAATATCAATATACATGTTACTCCACTACCTTCAAATTCAAAAAACAAGAAAATTAAAAATTTTCATTTGCACCGATTGGAAATAGACCACTGGAGAGTTACGTTACACCCTCAAACTTATTGTACATAGTTTCATACTCATAACAACTATTACAAAAAAATTGATGGCTATAGCTTTATTTTCACACACGGAGAGGCTGATAAAATAAAAACTGTTCCTGAACATCTAATATACAAGGACAAGGGACAGATTACATCAATTTGGTAAAGAACTACAAAAAGAAGAGAGGGAGAGAGGGGAAAAAAAAAACCTCGCAATTGATGCATCCATCTAATTCAGGAAATGTCGTCAAATTTAGGGTTTTGTGCTCTTGAAAACACAATCAGACAACAGCCTTAAGCTTATGTTTCTTAGGCTTTCAAGCACAAGAGGGAGGCACTTTTGGAACTCCCTGTCGTTGGAGTTCCACCATCACGCTATCAGTCGATGGAGGTTTTAGGCCAAGAGGAAGTGGCAGCCATGGTTTGCATAAAACATCTCCAATAGCTGCATCTACGCTCTCCTTTGTCTGTTACAAACATAGACCAAAACAATATTAATTTATCATGACTTGTAATCTTCAACATGTAATTCATGAAACCCAAAAGAATATTACTAAAAATTCAAGGAAAATCTCTTATTAAAAAAAAAAATCACAGTAATATATATTTAAAAAAATCAAGAGATTTCCTCTTAAAGAAAACAATTTTCTTACACATCAATGTTGGCATGCAAAAGTTATGAATCCAAGATGTTGTAACATGAACATCACACAAACTTAAACTTGTATGGAAGGGAATGTTGGAACAATGATGCAGCACTAATACGTAGAAATCAATGAAATTAAAGATACCAATCCTTAGAAATTATGTTGCACGCTTTCGAGGATTACACACACACACGAGACATTTATATAAGCATTAAGAAAAAAGGCCAGCTCTTTTAAAGCTTTCAAACCCTTAATTACATTATTAAAAATTGAAAAGAAGACAAACCCATATAATTATGATATATAAAGTTTGTTTTATTGAAATAAAATGATACTTTATATATATATATATATATGTATGTATGTATGTATATTATTTTGAAAGAAATGTGGGAAAAGACATTAGAAATGAGAGAGTCCTGCTCACCGGATGAAAGTCAAGCATAGGGTGGGGGCCTGATTGTCCAGGCGGGACACCAATGCCGGGGTCTACTTTGTACAAGGTATGGGGCGGTATGCCTGGGACAGGTGGTGAGGCAAATCGCTACACGAATAATATATATATATGTCAGCAATGTTAGCTTAAAACTCCTTTTCTTCAAAAAGATGCCAAAATAATTTGCATTGTACATGTGTTTAGATGGATCCAAAATTCTAACAGTAGAGACACCATGAAAGACTCCAAAAGAGTAAGGATTGGATAGTTACCGTTGTTGGCAGTGGCTGTGGAAAGCAAGGCGTTCCTGGGGTTAGTGCATTGGGAACCTACACATATAGAAGAATATTCCATTTTAGGGAGAGAGAGATAAACATTTCAGAATAGAGTAATGATAGGAATTCAAGTAATTCAAATGTTCATTTGTTTTAATGACACACTAATCATGTTATTATCACATAAAATAGTAAATTTTTGTAATAAAATTTATAATTACTTTTTTTCCCTTTTAGATCTTCAATTGCTATTGTGGTTTTATGCGGTTTAAGATAAAAGTTATTACACAAATATTGTTTCACGCATAGAAGTGAAAATTTGACTTCGAGTTATAATTTTAATTATTTTTTTAATGTGTGAGTACAAAGTACAAACTGTGTATAGCATATTTTCTATAAAGTTCGATACTTTACAACCGACACCGTCTATATTATTTTAATCTTGTAATAATATGTTTATAAATATGAATATCCTCTCTTTTCCTATAACTTTTATGTACATTTCAGTTTTATTTGAGTTCAATAAACCAAATCTATCTAACACATGAATTTGAACTTAGTATTGGGTGTTACACTAGGGATTAAGTCATCAACATTGATAAACTTCAGTATTTTGTGTCTGTGCATTCTCAAAAAAATAAAAAAAAATAAAAAAAAAGAAGAAGTATTTTGTGTCTGTGTTTGCTTATGAGAGAGAGAAAAAAATGCTTACACGTTGGTGGTGAGGATGCCAATATGAAGGGTCTGGTGGCAGTGGCGGTGGAGCTGGTACCCATGTAGTTGGTGGCGGCGGCAGTGGAGGTGGTGAATGGGCTAGATGTTTAGGCCACATGGACATCAATGATTGATCCATGGATGGATGTCCCCACACGTGTAGAGGTCTGAAGTGGTGCATGGGTGTTATGGGAGGGAAACCCATGGTTGGTGCTAGCCAAGGACTCATCTCTCTCTTCCCTCCTCCTCCTCCTCCTCCACCACCACTAGCTGTACCATACATTTGTCGTCTCTGGCTCCAACTTGCGGCCTCGGCTTCACGTGCCAGCAAATGTTTCCGATGTGACCTATATTTCTGAACAAATTTCAAAACGAAAGACTTGAGAAAGAAAAATTTTCAACACTAATACGCATGCACTAGTATTTATCAGTGCTAGCAATTAAAAGTACAAGGCTATAAGCTATGAAAAGCTCTTGTGGACAATGTCATATTCAGAATTTGGTTGGTAAGCATGAGAACGGTAATTTGAGTCCTAAACTATCAGTTTTTGGAATCGCGCATATTTCTAAATGTAGTAAATCTAAATACAAATAAATGAATTAGTTTTTTTTATATAACTCATCCAAGTAGTTTTGTATATGCGATTGCAAAAACCAGCAATTAATTCAAAATTCAATGTGTTCTTCTTCACATATGATTATTCCTTAACAGCCATGTGGAAACAGTTTCCATGAACTAGAAAGAAACAAAAATCTTTAAAAATCTCACTAGAAACCAAGGACAAAAAGAAGAGTTGGGAAGGAAATGATGGTACTTGAAGGTGGCTGGCAATGTTGTGGCGAGTGAGACAATCAATTCCCATCAGCTCTAAAATTCTTGAAGGCACTGCCTTATCGACCCCTAGCTGCTCCACAGCTTGCACAAACCGTCTATGCAGCTCTGGAGTCCAATCCACCTACACACAGTTCAAGAAAAAAAAAAAAAAATCTTTCAATATCCCTCAAAAATTAAATAATATCACAGAAGTGGAAAAAAAAACTCTCAACAAAAATTCTCTCTCTCTCTCTCTGTGTGCGCCTTTGCCTGTGCATGACTCCTGTGATTTCTTTGCATCTCATGAAGTTTGTGAAGAGAGAGAGAGAGAGAGTTATGGGACTGGTTCCCTAGAAAAAGGCTTCAAGTCTTAATTAGGAGCTAAGAACCTTATAATACATAGAGTCTAGTTCATGCGCTTAGCTTAAACCTATGTAGTGCTAATGAATTATATACCTTCACTTTGCGCTTCCCTTGAGAATTCTTTGACTGTGTAGATGACTTTCTGCCTTTATGATGATCACTTTGCTTTGGAGGACGTGGATTCACAACAACAGATTCATCTCTTTTGCTCACAATTTCTTCTCCTCGACTTGAGCTAGAGTTGAAACCCGAACCTGAGCCTGAGCCTGAGCCTGAGCCTGAACCGGAAACTTTATCTTCCTCCTCTTTCTTTGTATAAGCGGATTCCTCACCCCCACTAACAGAAAATTCAGCAAGGATTTCTGGGTCCATCTCCAAATCCGGTAACATTTCTCCAACGAAAAGATCATCGAAATCGATGCTGTCCAGCAAGTTCCCATCGGAGAAGTCAGGGAAGTCACTGGCACCAATTGAATAGCTCTCAGTCTCTCCGAGGTTCTCATCCTTGGTGTTCCTCAAAGGTGACACAGCAAGCATTAATTCCAAATTTCAAGCTAAGAGGAATAATTCAAATTATACCAACTAGCTAATAGTAGCTATAAATAAAGATATGGTGCAATTTCGAACTATTGCATTAAATAAAGCCAATAACCAGAGTATAGTACTTGAAGGGTGTGATAGAAAATGAACTTTCTTGGTGAACTTTTTTTATTCCGGAGAATATCGGAAGGGATAGAGAGGAGAGACAATAACTGTTAATGGGTTTGTAATGGTTTTGCTGCTTTTTTGCTTTCTACAAAAGACTTTGGATCTCAACCACAACTTGTGTTGAGATCTCTAAGATTTGTTTTTATGTATTTGTTTGTTTGGGCTTATTACAAATATAATTTTCTAACATTTTTTCTTTTGTGTATGTGGATAGCCTTTTTTTGAAAGTTTTGAAAGTACGAAAGTGGTGGCTCGTGAGCTTTATTTAATTTTTGCAATTTGGTTTTCAAAGGCAGAGAGAGAGCAGGTACTGCAGATTGATGTCAGAGGGTAGGGTTGGAATTGAAATTGGAATTAGATTGATATATATATATATATATAAATATATTTGCTCATGTATATCTATTGTAAAGTGAAGAAGAAAGTGATGTCTAGTCATATGCATGGCCGAACCAAATTGACCTTGGTATTTTCTGGATGGACAGATAATCTGAAAAGGTCTTCTCTTCTTTTTCTTACCTTTATGGAGGTAAACAATCAAATACTGCATACTAGTAAAAATTTACCTAGTTTTTACTACAACATTTTTATGCTTTTTCTTACAAAATTTTACAGGTTATGGTGACAGTAGAGGGAGAATTGTATTACTATATATATATATATATATCCTTTAAGTCAAATTTTATGTAACATATTCTCATTTATTTTCTATGAACTTTTTTACTACTCGAAATTTCTTTTAAAACAACTATATAATCCTGATAAATTGACTCATGCAGGTAATTATCCATAATTATGAAATGTAACTTGGCAAACTATTGGGCTCCATTTGTTACAAGTAAATTGTTTTCTGTCGGAGCTAAGAACATTTTAAAGGAAAACTGTTTGTTTTCTGATTAATGTTTGTTTGTGTTCTTAAAAATACTATAAAAAACATTGGTTCCTAAGAAAAATCAGAAATTTTGTTATACGTTTATATGGGCATTAAAGAAAAAATCACAAGTTTAACAAAAAAAATAATACATAACAACTAAAATAAGCACAATCAAAATAAAAAATTTAATAGAAATTATACTAATATGCACAATAAAAATAAGAGTGAAGGAAAAAAAAAAGTAGTGAAAATTATCAACTAAACTTACCAAAGATTAAAAAAAAAAAAAAAGAATAAACAAATTAAAAAAAAAAAACAGGGACCTAAATAAAAGTTTAGGAACAATTTCTGAACTTTGATCTATATCATGATCACTTGAGTTTTGGAGGCTTGGAGTGGTATTTTTGTCATTTGATGGTTTCGGGCATTTTTGTTATTTTAGTGGTTTTAGGAATATTTTAGTCATATAAAGGTTTCAAAAGTTTTTTTTTTTTTTTTTTCATTTTGTAGGTTTGGAAATATTTTGGAACTTTTGAGGACATATTGGTTATTTTGAAGATCTTAGAAGTATTTCTATTATTTTAGATATTTAATTTCTTGTTATTTCATAGATTTCAAAGTGTTGCTTTAGAGGTCTCAATGATATTTCAATCATTAAGAAGGTTTCAAGGGCTTTTTTGGGGAGAGGGAGGGGGCGGGTTGAGGATCTTTTGATAATTTTGAAGATTTTGGAGGTAATTCTATCATGTGGGGGGGGGGGGGGGGGGGGTGGTTGTGGTTTAGTGGTATTTTAGTGATTTAAAAGGTTATTGGGGGCATTTTAGTCATTTTGAAGGTTTATTGGTATTTTGGAGCTTTAGAGAGAGAGAGAGAGAGAGAGAGAGAGAGAGATTTTGTTTCCTTAAGGCTGAAAATATTTTACACGCCTCCAAAGAAGTTTTTTTACCTGGTAAAAAAAAAAAAACAGATTTCTATTTGGCCTACTGTTTATATCACCTTAACACCCAAAAATGAGGAAAACATTTTCTAACAAATGTTTAACACCGAAACAAATAGGACCTAATATTCAAAAGGAGCACATAGTTAATCAAGATCATTTATCAAAGATTCCAGAGGGAACAAAGACATGCAAATTTTCTAATATTAGCTCAATTCTTTTGGAGTGAATGATTGAGAATTGAGAAATATGTTGTCTAAAAATATGAGCCTCATGGATAGGATTTTTTTTTTTTTTTTTGGGTGAAGCTATGGATATATAAGAGATAGTATTAGATGTATCTGTAATAGGGATAGGTGTGACACTTCTTACATAGTGAGACTCAGGTGTGTGGAACTCACCCCCCATGTGAGAGGCATTACATCTATCCTCGTTACACATAAAAAAAATTTTGTAGGCAGAAATGAAATGGAAAATTTAACTAATAATAATAATATTAATAATAATATCAGTACAAGGATACAAGTGCCAACTGGTAAGTTAGTTTAAGGTATTGTAAACCTTTTTAAAATTTTCTTTCTCTAGTATTTGCCAGGTAATTCAGAAAACTATATATGTTCTCCCTTTATGGGTAAAAGAGACCCCAACTAATGTGGAGTAATTTACAATCCCATTGTAGCAAGGAGAGAATATAATTAGAGAGATATTACGTCTACAACAATTTTACAACAAATCACAGGTGGTTAGTTGTTATTGGTTCAAATTTGAAACTAACACTAAGATTACTTTTTTGTCCCAACAATAACAACCAATAACAACCTGCCACTTAAGAAATGTTGTAGAAATGTTGTAGACATAGCATTTCTCATATAATTAACATTGTGTACGGAAGTTGAGATCTCATAAATTTTGTCTATATATGTGTGTGTATATATATATATGTATGTATGTATATGTAGTATAATCTTAAGTCACATTCCTTTTCAAAACTGACATCCAATTCATTTTTTTTTTCATGTCTTCCTTTTTAAATATTGAGTCAAAATTAACCTTTTGGTTTCCCATTTGTTAAAATTCTTCACCATCTCCCTCTCACCACCATCTTTTTCTAGGGTAAAAATTACCCAATTATGAGGATCCGCAATAATTATATTACCAACATAAATTGCACTGTTGAATTTCTTGGATAAATTCATGTCAATTTTACTATGCATTATATAAGTATAGGGGCGGCGTTATGTAGAGTTCAGGGGGTTCAAATGAACCCCCTGAGATGACTTTTTTGTATAATATATAATATTTTTTGTTTCTAATTTTTATTGGTTCCTCCTAAAATGAAAGTTTGAATATCTTGACCCTAAAACTTTTTAAAGTCTAGTTGAAATAAGTTTAAATATGATATTCTTAACAATATCATAGTATAAACTGAACACGGACGGATCTGCAGTAGGGAATCTCGGGGTTGCTAGAGGAGGCGGTGTGCTCAGGGATGATGTAGGTTTATGGGTCAATGGTTTTGCTAGACAAATTGGACATACCACCAGCTTCTTGGCAAAGCTTTGGGCACTTAGGGATGGCCTCACTATGTGTCTTGATCTCAGTATTAATGCCTTAGAAATTGATTTGGATGCTAAGGAGGTAGTTGATCTAATGAACAATTCAGGGTTCTCCAATGCATCTAACTCCTCTATTGTGGCAGATTGCAAACTTCTGATTTCTAGAATTCCCCAAGTCAAGGTGAGGCATTACTACCGTGAATCTAATTCCTGTGCGGATGCTCTTGCCCGGCTAGGATCAAAGATGTCTTCTGATTTTTTGTATTTCTCCTCTCTTCCTCCCAGTTTGTTTAGCACTTATGTTTTGGACTTCTATGGTCTTTATCACCCCAGGCTTTGTCCTGGCTCAGTTGTTACTCCTCCTTTGTTTTAGTTTATTGCATTCTCTAGTTTACCAAAAAAAAATCAATATAAGATTTATATTGTCTCTAAACAAATGTGTATTGTACATTTTTGCAAATTTATAGAATATTGTACACATTTGTTTAGTCTACAATGTAAATCTTACAATGATAGTACAATATAAACATATAATTTTCGTAAACTAGTAAATAAAATATTTTAAGTAGTAATAATTAAAGTTCACTTAATGAAAATAATTAATATGTTCATTGTATTAAAGAAAAAATATGTCAAATGAACTTATAGTTTATCATTTATTCTTTTGCTAGTACATACTTTAGATAAATTTGTAATAAGAAATCTTTGTAGATCACAATATTCATCTCTTACCCAAGATACATCTTCATGTTGACCCCCCTAGAAAAAAATCCTGTAGCCGCAACAACCAATATAGGGGTTGCCACCAAAAGCCATCACCTCACACATACCCAACTCTGATGAAGATGATGACCAGACAAATATAACTCTTCTTGGCTAGAAAGACTCTCCCTAGCAAAGGGAAGAGAGATGGGCAAAACTTAGATCTGATTACTTTAATGCATTAAATCCGTTGAAATAATAATAAGTGTCCATTTTTTATCATGTGTTGTCATTTTAACAGGTGAGATGGGGTGTTTTTTCACTGAATCACTATGAGCATGTTTACTTCTCTCTCTTCTTGTCCTTTTTCTCTTTCGGGTAAACATAAAACATGTCAGGTGGGTTTTGAGGGTCAGGATAAGATTGTGCCAGCTTCGAATCCAACAAGTCCCCTAACATAATCTTCCACCAAAAAGCTATGATGGACAATAATTGTTGTCTGTGGCCGAGAATGTACTTGACTAAAACATTTTATAAAATATATATATTCACACTTCAAAGCTCAATTTAACTATAATGGTGTTTATAGTTCACAAGATAGTGACAAGGCAAAGCTTTGGTAATTGTTCAGAATACATAATTACTAATCTTTAGTGAGAATTAGAATTTTAACTGTAGATTTTTTAAAATGGAATTTTAGTAGTAGAGTTTCAACTGAAAAATTAATTAGTATTTTGAGTGTTTTGCATACTACAATAAATAGTGTTTCAAAGTTACAAAATTTTAAAATATGAATAGTGAATTATAAATGATTTTTTTTTTAGAGGTTCTAAATTTCAACTTTAACCTTAAAGCTGTTTTCAGCTTTAATCAACTCCTTAGTGGTTCTAAGAGTACCTTTTTAGTGTATTGGGAAAAATCAAGAATTAATTTGAAAATTCTAGTATTATTGGTTTTGTTCCTAGGCAATAAAGAGTAATGCTACAGTTATAACTTTTTTCACAATATTTTTATAATTGCTCAAGTGGTCAACTATAAGTGATAAACACAATTTTTTCTATAAACTCACAAGTTTTTTTTTTCACTGCTCACAGATGAATACAATCACAACTTTTTTCACAAAATTTTTATAATTGCTCAAATGGTCAACTATAAGTGATAAACACAATTTTTTATATAAACCCACCAGTTTTTTTTTTTTTTTTTTTTCACTGCTCACATATGAATACTTCAAAAATTATGAAAATTGTTATGAAAAAAAGTTGTATAGGAAGGATTATTGTATAGTAAAAGAACACCACTAGCATGAACATAATTTCAAGCAATTTTCTGTTTCTTTTATTTCCAGCCATTCTTAAGGCCGGTGTCCTGGTTTTCAATAAATAAACTGACTGACTGAAATTTTGATTATGACAGACATTTGATTCCTACACAGATGTTTGGTTTGTGCCATGCACCAAGGTCCATAAAAAAAGGTACAATTTTGTGGGTAAGGCGAAGTAAGAAAGGGGCAGCCCTTAATTAAAATCCTTGTATTATATATATGAGAAGATATATATATATATATATATAAGTTTATTTACAATTTTGTGGATAAGTTTCATAATTCGATTAATAGGCTGACCACTTTGCTTTCTCAGCAATAACAGCAATCCAAATCACTTAAAAAAAAAAATACTAATTCAAATTATTGGACAAGATAATACATAACTATCGTATTTGAAAATATGTGATATAGCTTTGATACCCTTTTAGAAAGTGCAAGACATAATTATATGATATATTAATAAAAATATATGAGAAAATATAGAATGCATAAAAATGAAGAAAGAGAATACAAAGAATTAGCTTGGTTTGGCCATAAAGACCTACATCTACAATGAAAAATCCTTGACTATATTTTTAGTGTTAAGTTTTATGTTTCATAATGAATCCATTTAAGAGTATTTTTAGTAGGCTAAAAGCTAAATCTTAGACTTAGCTAGAGTTACAATAGTAAGATTATCATTATTTTGATTGCAATGCAAGTCAAATTATAATCACTTTACTTACACTCTAAATAGAAATAGATGCAAGAAATCTAGATTAGAGCTATACGTACAACATAGTTAGACCTTGATTAGTATTAAGTCCATCATATTGCTATACAAAAATCACAAGTTGTTTGTTGTCAATACGTGTCAAATAAGATTGTCATGGCTTGGCAAATGTCCTTTAGTAATTGAACCAACAGACTGGTAGCTAGCAAGCCAGCCTTGATATTTGAAAATTATGGTGAAAGAGTGTGGGTCAGCCAATTACTCGTTGAATGGACAAGGCAAAGGTAATTGCCTTCGCCAAAGCTAATTTCGTTGCGGATCAGAAAAAGAGGCACTCATTATGTAGGTGTTGCTGCTTTAAAAGGTGTGGTCACACCATAGTAATAGTATCTATATTTGAAGCATAGAACGGTGGTATGGAAATACCATGTTTTGATAATAATAATAGGGCAAGACTTAATTACAGTACTTAGATATTGTTCCTTAGGTTTACTTCTTAAGATTCTGTTATGTGGATTTTTTGTCATGGGATGAAAGTATATTTTTTAGTTAAATAACCACATGACTAAATCTTAAGAATGGAACCTAAGGAACAACACCTAAAGTACTGTACATAAATTTTGTCCATAATAATAATACAGTGTTTTTAAGTGGTTCAAGTACAATATATTCTGCCTACTTTCATGGTGGATGAAAAATTCTTTAGGTATGTGATAAGGAAAAAACTAATACGGGTCCAATAAAAAAATTGAATAACGGAAAAATAAATATATAATTACCTAGAAATCAATTCCTAAGGCTATTTGAAGTGACACTAAGTGAGATATAAGCTTAATAGGAGTAATTACCTAGAGTTGCCTAGAGTCAACACCAAACCATTGAAAAATTCCATTTTTTTTTTTAAATTTATTAATCAAGTAAATTGTCTCTATAGGAGTAAAATATATAGCATCCTTATATATACTACAAAAAATTAAACTCTAATTTCTATTGACTTAGAAAGTATCGAATATTGAATTACAATAATACCTTTGACTCAATGAAAATATATAAAATAGTAATAACCTAGTTAACTAATATAATACCTAAATTAAAATCTAATTGACTCAATAAATATAATCATATTCCAATATAATTAAAATCTAATTGGCACTTCCTGCATGGTATGAAAATTAATTCAATAACAAATTTTAAGAGCACTAAAATAAATGGATAACCTAAGAATCATGCCCTAGCCTTTCTTAAATTAGTAACAAGTAAGAGAAAACAAACCTAGGAGTCAACACTTAGGGTTAGCAAGGGTCAACATCAAACCATTGAAAAAATTTTAGGAGAAGTTTTATGAATCAATAAAATTATTTTTCGTACGGGTATAATAACATGCTCATCTAAACTCCAAAAACTAAGCCCTTATTCTAATTGAAGTAGGAAATGCGCGCCAATTATTGATTTAGAAAAATACCATTAACTTCAGGAGATCAAATAAAATATAATGATCTTATACTACCTATAAAAAAATCCAATATTTGAACAATAAAATATATACAATTGAATTCCCAAATTAAATAAAAAATAAATTGAAATAAAATTGTCTTCATGCTTCCATATCATTCTCTCTTTATTGGAGAAAACTCGTTGTTGAGTTTTGAAGTGTTGAAGGATAAAAATTTTTACATGTGATGCATGCATCAACTCATGAAGCACTTTGACCAACACTAAGAACAACACAATCTTACATTATATCACATCGTTAGATTCATCTGGAATGGTAAAATCAATGTGTGAAAATCAACGTTGCAAATGTTATTGCCCTATTTTAATCCAAAGAAAGCACCGTTTTGTCAAACTCTTCCAGTTGATCAAAATTTGTCATTTCATGCACCATAAAGGGTTAACCAATAACAAATGCATCAAACTTACTTTTTTAGAAATATGTACTATCTTCTTTGTTGCTTTCTAATTGAACTTACTCCTAATCAAGGAGTGAGAAATCTCCCTTCATATTGAAAAGTAATTTTAGGTCTAATAGATTTAGTGTTAGCAAACCATGACCAATTTTAAATCTTATTGAGTTATAAGATGTATTTTCAAGTTCAAGACAAAGAACCAAGATTAATTGAAAGAAAGAAGAGATTATATATTGATTCTCAACACATAGCCAATACTATTCTTGATCGATCGAGAATGTCTCTCAAGACATCAAGGAAATTTGTCAATAGATTGAAACTACGTGAAATCAAATTCCTAAAACGCCTATTAAGTTGTCTATTTGAGTCTTGCCCTACTTGTTTTACTATATAAGGAGAAATTATAGACAAATAAAACAAGGAGAAAGGAGCACTTTTCCGCACAAATAAAGTCCAAACCATATTGCTATTTCACCATCATTCTGAAGTTCAAGAAGTAGACTTGAAAATGTTATCCTTGAAGGTCGGTAATCAAGGTTGAAGTCATGGTATTATCCTAGTATTGCTGTTGTGGAGAAAATTTTCAAGTGGTTTTTGAAGTCGGTTGGAGATTTTGATTGTGATCGTTGGTGTGTCATCCATGAATACTTCAATTTTATTGAATAGTTTAGAGATTCTAAAGAAATAAAAGGTTTTCACTATAAGTTGCCTATAGGTTGTAGAGTTTATGAAAAGGTTTTTCTTGATGTTGTAAGACTTCCCTTATCATAGTAGATTGTCTTATTGGGGGAGGATTCCCCAGTAATGGTTTTTCCCTTGGATAGTTTTCCTTGGGATTTTCCACTTCATCACATGCATAATTGATAAATTGGCATAATTGGACTAATTTGAATAACTTCATTAATTCAGTGTAAATTTGACAATCTGGGTGTAAAAACCCAACCAAGTAACATATCTAAATCTATAACAGGCTACATATAAATAAATAAATATATATATATATATATATATATATTTATATATTATAATTCGATAGCAACAATAGGGGAGAGAGGATTTGAATCTTGAAAATACTAGAAGATGCCAACTAGTTGAACTACATAACTCTCGGCCAATAGGCAATATTAAATCTCTACTACACATGGTTTAGATATTTTACCCTACCTTTTAGTAGTGGCGACTCCAAAAAAATTTTATGGAGTCATTAAGAAACTTAAATTAAACAAAATTTAATAAAAATAGAACTTGAATATATCAAGTTATCGACAACGCACACGTGCACACACACACACACACACACACACACAAATATATGAAGTTTTACGATTTCCTTTTTTACGTGTTTTCATATTTTTTAATTGTTGCATATGATAGTTTATTATCAGTTGCATTGTTTATTGTCAATGTGGGTAGGTGTTGACCATTTTATTTTGTTAAGCTTGAATAACATTTTTATTTTTATGCAGTTGTAATTATCTATTTGTCATTGTTTTTATATATTTTAAACTAAATGAAAAAAACTCCACTTACTAGTACCATATTAACGAGCTTGTAACCTCATGCATATATATGGATATACTTAAAATATATACATTAAGATGCATAGTATAATTCTTACATATATAATTTAAATATTATTGATAGTCATTCTTATATTTTTTTTAACTCTTTAAAAAGTTTTGTAAGAATAATATTAGGTAGAAAATGTAAATTGTCCATTTTTTTATATATTCATTAATTCTAGGCTCTTTGGTTTGTGTACACAATAACTCGGATGGATATTTATGATGTGATTCTACATTTGACTCCAAAATTAAATAAAACTCTCTCTAAAAATAAATAATTTAGGATACATGGTGCTAAATTGAACTTCAATTGTAGAATCTAATTGAATTTTCTCTAAACTTTACCTATTAATATATACTAGCTTGTAAACCTCATGCATATACGTGAATATATTTTAATATATATGTTGGGTTCTAAGATTTTTGGTTTAACTATATTAGAACTTCAATTTGTAATATTGGCAATTCATGATCAAAACGTTTAGTCTTGTTTTAGACTTGCTCAAAGTAATGTTTAAGTGTAAAGTTGGAATCGAGAGTACTACACGATTTACTGTGTAAATCTGTTTAGCTTGATCGATTGAGAATTAGACTCGATCGATCGAAGCTCGTATAGATTATTTTTCTGCAGAATTTTCCAACTTAATCCAATCCTGTTTGACGTGTAGGGTTTTATGTTTTGCCTTAAGTATAAAAGGAAAAACCTTAGTCACGTTTTAAGGTAGCTCTTTATGCTATGTGTGTGAATCTTTTGTGAGATCTAGAGGTGTTTGCTTTCACATACACTTAGGGTTATCAAGATCTAGATTGATGTCAAGAGCTTAGTGATTAATTCAGTTGCAGATTCAAGAGCTTAAAGATATACAAGCGGGAGTGCTTGTACTTGCTGTGAATCTAAGAAAGGAGTAGTCCGTGGACTCGGAGCTGTCACGTGGTCATGGTAGTAAGTTTCTTACTCGAGGTAGCAATAGGATGTTAGTGGTCTAAGTCGCTATTGTGTAAAATTCAATTCTTTCATAGTGGATTTGTTTTACCTTGAGGATAGCTAGGTTAAATCCTCCCTAAGTTTTTTACCGGTTTAGTTTTTCTGGGTTATCATATTGTTGTGTTCTTCATTTTCTGCACTTTACAATGATATGATTTATTTGTGTTAACCTAGATCTGTTTAATTTGATTAAGTAATCACTTGGCTAATTAACTAGGTTAATTTAGTTGTGTTTTAAGGGGTCTAAAAATGTTCAATATACGTTAAACTGCATAGTATAATTCTTACAGATATAATTTAAATATTATTGATAATCATTCTTTTTTTTTTTTACTCTTTAAAAAGTTTTGTAAGAATTATTAAGTACAATTAAATGTGAGAGAAATGATCCCACATATGAGAGGAGGGAGTACCATTTTACTATACTCCAAGAGTATCTAAGAATTTTCCCATTTGTTGGAACATATACTTTTCTTTCAGTAATAAAAATACAATTAAGAATAAAATACTATTTTGGTTCTTAAATTTTACAAAAAGATTGTTTTTCATTCTTAAACTTTGAAAAGTTCTCATCCTTAACATTTATAAATAGTTTTGTTTATTTATAATAGTTTAGAGACAAAAACAGGGATGAAAAAGAACTTTTCTTAATAATTCAAAGACGAAAAACAAATTTTTGGTAAAGTTTAGTTTAAGAACAAAACCGAACTTTTGAATAATTTAGGGATAATAAATGATCTTTTTAAAATTTAGGAATGAAAAAAAAAAATTAGTAAAATTTAAAGACTAAAATAGTATCTTATACTACAATTAACAATCTAACATCCAAAAATATCTAAAACTAAATTCAAAAAAAATTATTTTCGTGTTTTCCGCATCATTGTGATACTGATACATAAGAATAAACACTATTGCTTTCACATCCACGTTGCGGATAAGAATTACAAACTTTGTGGTTTCTAATATAAGGTAGTATATATAAATGTAAGGTTCTTTATCTTCTTCTTCTTCTTCTTTTTTGGTTGTCTGTACAGTACGGGTTCTTTATCTCAAACTAGGTACACTGAGAACTTTAATAAAATAGAATGAGACTGTTATTCCATTGGTGTTGAGAAATTTGAGAAATGACAGGCCATCATTAGAGGATCAATAGATGTTTGCTAACAACCATAATGTGGGGAGCAGGTTCCTATACCGCGTCTTGTTTTACTTGAGCTATTCTCAGTTTCTCATCATCTGCCAGTCCACTCACAAAAAGGTCACTACCTTAGAAAGTGGTACGACCCCATTGACCTTATAATTTGTACCGGTAGCTACAACTAACTTTTAGGTGTTTTTCTTATATAAATTTTTTATAAACATTGGATTTCTTATTTGGGCAAATTATAATTTTTCTTTAAATTTTTTTTAAATACAAGATAATTAATTAAGTTTTTATATTGAGTAAATTCTTTTAATTTATATATCATGAGGTTTGAGCTAATGTCAAACAAGTCCAATACATTTAAAAATTGACAAATTTGATCCCTAAGAGAGAAAAGAAAAACAACTAATAGGTCTAATGGTGTTTATTGTTTAGGGACCAAATTGCTCAGTTTTAAAATGTTTTGAATCTAGTTGGCATTAATTCAAACTTCAGAGTAAATTAATGAATTTACTCTTTTATATATAGATTTTGTTAACATTGCCTTTTGAAGTCTGAATTGACAATAACTAATCCATTTTAATCTTCTTATGAGTTATGACATAATTAATCTTAAATAAAATTTTATCATTTTTAATTTTTAAAATTTTTTTCAGCCAAAACAACAATGGTAATAAGTATTGTGAGTAAAACTCTCTACACAACTGCATTTCGGGGGGGGGGGGACCTAGTTTTTTTTTTTATATAATCAAGAATTTTTTATATTAGTAAATGTTTGAACATTGTTATGATAACTTTCATTGTCATTTTCTATTGTACAAAAGTTAATGAGTTTCTTACAAATTCTCACATCCATCAATACATACATGTACGCAATGTTAGCATCATGTTAGAAACTCTGAATTTGCTCAAAGGAAAATAAAATTGGGAAAAATAAAGAAATTTTCGATCGGCACTCCCCAATTTAGAGTGAAAATTGGAACTCCTTTGTCCAATGGCTTCCAAACTTTTGTGGCAACTCCTCTCCACTCCCATACACGTGAATCAACCCGATTAGTCACCTAAGAGCTTGGTTGGATCAAATTACAAACTTGGAACACGTTAGGGTTAGTTAGAATTAAGTTACAAGGGGATTTAGTTGAACTGAATTAGTTAGATCACAAGCACATTTAACACATTAATCACTTGGGTTGATTCATGGGAGCACATGTTGAATTAGTAAGTCAATAGGAGTGAGCCATTTGTGGCCAATAGGATTAGAATATGAGTTGTATAATACAACCTTGTAACTCTCATTTGAGATTATATAGAAGAATAATGAAAGTTGTTGCAATGTTGCCCTTGTACATGTTTCTCTCTAGTATTTTTTCTCTTAGAGGTAGAAATTCTCTTGAAGCAATCTCATCATGGGAGAAGGTGATCACTTAAAGAAAAGAAGTCACACACCATTCCCTTAATAACCATACTCATGCCTTTGTGTAGGGTTGCGATATCAACTAAGATTATTTGAATAAGGTTTTCTCGTATTCTAGACATGTACAAGTTTTAATGTATATTTGAAATTATAAGGAACAAAGAAATTTTTAAGAAAAATAAATAAAAATACAAGCGGGAAAGGAAATGTTTCAACGATCAACTACCCTCTTTATACCTCTTTTGTCAATCAAAGTAGTACGCATGATCAATTTTGAGTATTTGATAAATCTTGCATAATTATAGATGGTCTCCTTTACTATTTTCCATATATAGTTTCTGATTGTCAATAAAAATAAAATACTTTTTTCAAGGTTTGGGTCCTTTGGGAGGGCTGTCGAAAATTGTTTGGATGATGTTTTTAACAACGTTGAAAATACATTTTTGAAAGTTATTTTTAAACTTATTGTCTGAGTCAAGTCTCGAGATCAACTGTTTTGAGTAATCTTCACCAACTTAGAATTAAATCCATTACAATTAAATTCCACAAAATACAAAAAAATAAATTAATGAAATTACAATACATTTTGTCATGAAATAAAACCAACATAAATATTATGTGAAAAATTATAACTTAACAAACATAATCCAAAAACTAAAATAAGAATAGGAAATAAGTAAGAAGTAAAACCCTAGCTAAAATATTTGGTATAATATTAATTACATTAGGGGTATTTTTGTATATATATGTGGGGTAGGAAATCCTAAACCCATCCTGTTCCTATCCTGACCAAAGGGCGGGACGAAAATCTAGCTACATCCCTATTCTAACACCTCTATAAGGTGGGAAAAACTCATGCAAGATGGGGTGGGGCAAAATCATTATCCTTGAATCTAGCCAGTAGCCGTGACCAGCTGGTATGAAGGGTGCGCAACTCTGATGGACTTATAGAATATCTGTAGGCTAACTTCTACGTAAATTGTAGGTCATTCATTCTAGGCCATATGGATCAAGGAGCCATAATAAAAGGAACATTTTACAAATTGACAATCTTGTTAGTACTACGAAAAAGGTCGACGTAGATGTCTTTATAAAGGGTCCTGGTAGACATTGACTCATATGTAATAAATGGGGTCCTCATAGTAGCAATAATTGTTGTTGTTGGCGATTATGTATTAAATGGGAATCTGACTTCTCTAACAATGGGTCCTTTCCAAGAGCGTCCCCACCCCTAAAACAATCCAAAAACCTAGCCTTGACAAAGAACCACCTCTTCAATAATTCATTGCCTAATTGGGTAGATCTTCTCTACTGATCAGTTTCTATCCGGCCCGGAGGTGTATTAAACTTTATTTTTATTACGTACTTATGATTTATAAATACAAGCATGTAGTTTTCCTTATCATAATTTAGAAATGTTAACAGATATTTTAAAAGCATTAGTTTAGGAAGTATTTTCAAAAAAAATTTAAAAGAAAAAAAAAACAATTGATTTTTTAAACTGTTTTTTTATATTTTATATAAAAGTAATATTAAATTTTTTTTAAAATTGTCCATTAACAAATACCCTAAAGGTACTCGTTAACTTTTTATAATTTCTTTATCTAATAATTAAATGTATTATTTCCGAATTTTGAATGACCAAATTTCAGCATGACATCAAGTTGTAATTGGAAAAATAGAAAGGGGAAGGGGGTGTTTGATATTCCGATTGAAAATGTTATATATGGAGCGTGGACCGCAATTGAAAAGTCTCTCCGCCATTTTGGATTGGATATGTGGGGCTTGTTACTCTTGTTAGTGTTTTCTTGACGTGTACAGTCGTGCAAGCACGACATGTCCATTGACTTGAGCTACAGTACTGCAATAATACTCTCAAATAATCTAAGTGAAATGTCTATATCCACTGAAGCATTGGCTTCTTCCAATAATATAACATACTGTCTGTCCCATTTTGATGTGAATCTCATGCAAAAACGAGCTACATAGGGTGCAGCAAAATCTCTGTGGAAGTAAAACTATAAACCGAGTTGTATTACATCAAGAGGATTGGAACTAGAGATTATATATGTCTATATGATCAAGTTTTCGAGGACAGAATTCGTGAATGGATTGAAGAGGTAACAACAAAATTCATTTTTACATGACTAGTAGATTTCGACTGTTACAATAAGTCGAATCAACGACATGACTAAATAATAATAGAACACGGGGCTTGTCTGTAACTGGAAATGATATTTTAAGAACAAGGTCGAAATGCAGTTGCAGATATGTGTGGAGAAGAACTTTTTGTCTTTGGTGGAAGTATTTTATGATTAGATTTGTGGTGGGAAGTGTCCTGTTTGCATATGAACGCATGCATGTTGAGAGAGAGAGAGGTTTGTTTTGTTTTGTTTGTTCTTGTGTCTTATAAGTTACAAGCAAGTTCTATTTAGTACAGTAAGTGCTTGTGTTTCCATCCCTTTCTCATTTTTTTTTTTAAATTTCTACCGGTAAGGATGAAGGTAGGTACAGCGGCTCCATCCGGGTTGGAGGGATTGTTACATTTTACTGCTTGTTAATTAGTAACTTGAGGAGCACCAATTTGAGAGTAATTAACTTCTTACGTTCTAGGTCAGGGAAAAGTAACAAAATTGGCTAGCTAGCTGTTGCTAGGTAACCGGGGCAGTGGCTCTAATTAAGTTAGACTTGGCAAACGGATAAGGTCGATTGGATTCATATCAAAATTAAACATTTTTTTTTTTAATGAATTGCAAAACCTATGATCCTTATAGGATCTTTAAAGGATTTGGTCAATCAAATATGATCCGTATTTTCTCACATACTAAGTAAAGAGAGATGCTACTTCCACAATATTTTTACAATATTTTCACAACAAATCATAGGTAGGTAGTTGTTATTAGTTTAAATTTGAACCTAACACTAAGATTATTTTTTTGTCCCAGCAATAACAACCAGTAACAACTTACCACTTAGGATTTATTGTAAAAATGTTATGGATATATCATTTCTTCTAAATAAATATGACAAAATTTAATTACAAACTTGGTCATAGTCAATAGTTATAACTCCCACTAAAAAAAATTAATAAAGCTACATATTTTGAAAATCTAGCCGTTGGATTGCATGTTTTTTCTGCTCTTAATACACATGTCAAATTTTGTATCAATTGGATGTTATTTATTATTTGATCTATAAACTTATTTTCTATGCATAATTTAAACTACAAAAACTTAAAATTTAAACATTTGACTGATAATATAGCTATTGATCTTTGATCTTTTGGAAAATTTGTAAGCATGTAGGTTATAAGAAGAAAATGTTATCCAATAGTAGATTTGTCAAAATTCATTTCCAATAAAAAGATACCGGTGAAATTGTGACAATTTTTTATACCCAAGTTTGTAGACAAAATTTGTTCAAATAAATATATTAGAAACTTGATTATATTGTCTTCTTCTTTTTTTCTTTTTCTTTTTTTTGGCAAAAATATTTTCTTTTTCTTCATTTCAATTCAAGAGAGCAAATAAAAAAGAAAAGAAGAAATAGTTGTTAAATAATACATAAATTGTTTAGTTTACACTGTCCAATTTTCACTATATACTGACATCTTCATGTTTTAGCCATGTGAAGAAATAGGGACGGAACCAGTATTCATACCGGGGCCCCGGGGGGGGGGGGGGGGGCAAAGCTTAAAACCTCTTTTTTTTTTTTTTTTTTTTTTTTTTTTTTTTTTTTATGAAAATAAAAACTAATATCTATTATAAAACACATCATATTATAAAACATTTCATATTATAAAACACATCAACAAAGTATAATATACAAAATAAGTGTTTTTTTATTTTGTGCGCGATTTTTGTTTAGTCCATATTTATTTTTTTATTTTGTTTTTGTAGTTAAAGGGGCATGAATTTTATTTATTTATTTTCTTGTAGGTCAATATCTAAATATTTTAGAGAAGGAGAGACAAATATATATATTTAAGGGCAAATCTTAATTTTTTTATACTAGTTTTTTTTTTTTTTTTTTAATGTGTGTGTGGGGTGGGGGGGGGGGGGGAATTTGCCCCCCCTCTGCCCTAGTGTAAGAAAGAATTTGTAAGTGTTTGTAAGAAAAAATGAGCTTAGAAAATAAACCAAATAAAGAAAAGATCGGGAGTAAGAAGTGAATGTGTGAAGCACATTTACATATAAGTCAAAAAGTCACCCCAAAAAAAAAAAATCTACAAAAAATGTAAAAATAAATCCCTTTAAAAAAAAAAAAAAAAATCTCTATCCTTATTCATATTTTTCCTTCAATTTCAAACGAATTGTCAAGTGCTTAAAGGAGATGGGCACCATACCCTAAAAGACATATATATAGAGTATGTAACTTAGTAGATGTGTTTAAACAACAGTTTTCAGTATTTAAACACTACAACACATATTCTATAACACTTTTTAACTCACACCTATTTCCACAACACTTAAACAACGATATTAGAAATCTCTAAACAAACGGGTCCTAAATAAGGCATAAAATACTTTTCTAGAGTCATATTTTTCATAAGAATTCTATTTCAATTGAAATCAAGAGAGTTTCATTTTAATATAAATCAAGATCTCTAATTTTTTTTTTGGATGGAGTCTACTCCACTAGACATTGATTATGTCCTTCGAGCTTGTTAGGGTTTAAACCCCTTAACACAATATGTTTAACCTAATAATAAGCCAAGTTGATTAACAAGTTTGTTAATTAAATCTGGGTTAAACAAATATAATGCGGAAAGTAAAGAACACATAGATCTGATGACTCAGGAAAACCAAACAGGTAAAAAACCCCTGAGGAGGATTTAACCTAGCTATCCTGAAGGTAAAAACAGATCCACTATGAAAGAATTGAAGTTTGTACAATAAGATTTAGACCACTAACATCCTATTGCTACCACATGTAGAACTTACTGACACGACCATGTGCAAACTTCGAATCTACATACTCCTTCTCTATTAGGCCTTTGCAAAACAAGCACCCACACTTGTGACTTTGAGACTCCACTCAAAGGTTTATCAACACAAACTCTCTTACTTGTGACTCCAAGAGCACCCTTGAAGGTTTAGATCATCAGCACCTTTGATGACTAGAGAGGACAACAACTTCTACAGCATCGGATCTTAAGATTCTTTAAGGAATAACACTAGTAGAAGATATGAGAGAGCTTTTTGGTACAAAACCCTAGATACAAAAGATACACACTCTTCTCTCTCTAAAAAGCCTTATTAAAAACGTGCTTAAGGTTTCCTTTATATACTAGGAGAAGTAGATCTAAAATCCTAATCCTTTTTGGACTTGAACTGCGGTTAAGCCGAACTTAAAATTTTGCAGATACATGTTTCGATCAGTCGAACCAGGTAGATTTCAAATTCTTCTTTCTACAGCTTGTATGTTCTTGAATTTTGACTTGTATCACCTTAAGCATTTTCTAATAATACTTATAGACTCTATGATCTATATCTAAACAAGTTTGTGTTCTCGATTTGCTAATTGTTCTAAACTTTTAGAACCTAATAATCTCCCCCTTTGGCAATTCGTGACAAAACTTACATACAATATGAAATGCTCAAATACAAGAACAACCCAATATAATAAAAATGCCCAAATACAACAAAAATTCTAATCTAAGACTCCTAACCAAGAAGTTGCAAGAAAAGGTAGAATGTCTTTATCAGAATGTATTTGTCTTTCCTGAAAACACTCAAAAGAACACATTACCACATGTGTGGAAAGAAAGACATATAAAAAATATGAAACACAAATATAAAAACTAAAGTAAACTAACTCTCCCCCTAAGTTAAATACATCAAAAAACTTTTTATAATCTCCTCCTTTCAAAAACAATTTCAAATCCGCCTAAACAAAACAAACAGGATTCCCACATTTCATCTATTTCTCCCCATTTTTATCACGTATTAACAAAGACAACTCAAACAAACAATAAACATAAAACATACGCAACAAAAGTCAAAAGAAAATAGAGAATCAAGGAAACAAATGAATCCAGTTCTATAAAGAATAGAGGCAACTCCCTTTATGAAGAGCAACAACTCCCTCTAAGAACAACAAAGGTTAAAAAAAAAATTTCCCCCCTATAAAAATAGGAAAAACAAAACATGTTTTGGGAAAAACAGTTTTTGGGAAAATTTAGGAGGCGGAGGAAAAATACACAAACCAAACTTAAAAACTAAGTTGAGGATTCACTTGAAGAAAAATATTCTCTCTTTCAATAAAAGCAAACTTGACACTATGTGACCCAAAAACAGATGCATGAGAAGAGAAAATATTTGCACATTTATTATTCACATATCTCTTAAGAAAAATATTTTCTGCAGATCACAAAATATATATATATATATATATATACTAAAATGTACAAAACTCAAAAATTAATTAATTAATTTTTAAATCAAGTTGAGTACCCAATTTAGCAAAGTGTATGCATGTTATGTGTGAAAAGGATGAGATATATGATTGCAAAAATGCAAGATGGATACAAAAAACAATGCAATGCATGTGAATCCTAAATACAAATGATGCATGATAAGACAGATTGGTCAAAAACTTAAAAACTAAAAATTTCTCAATTTCGATCGGTTGAGTATCGAATTAAGTATCAATCGAATCAGGCAGAGAGTTTTGCTGTAAAACCTGAACATTTTCGATTAGTCAAATATATGGTTCACTCGGTCGAGACTTGAAAAACTTGAATATTTTGAAAACCTAAATTTTTCTTATTTTTTATTTTTATTTTTATAGAAACACTTTTCAAAACAGGATTTCAGGAAATGAAATGCACGTGAATGATTTCAGATGTTTTCAAAAAGCCATTGTCTTCAACTTAAGTTTTTAAAGCAAAGTTTTCATAAATCTCAACTCACAAAATGAACCAACCCATAACCAAATTTTGCATCAAACATCACAAATAGTATAATCTTGGATGGCCACACTAGTTTACACACAATCTCATGTACAAAGCTTAGCAAAGAATTACTTGTGATGTGTGTGCAACTAATAAGAGCATGAAATACATATAAGGCGATATGTAGATAGAAATCAACCAAAATTTCTATATTATTCATCACATAAATTTGAAAGTGACTATCACCTAAAGAGTTACATCATATAACTCTCACATCTCCTAGAAAACAAGCTTGCAATCATATATTTTTTATTTTTGCCTTATACATTTTATGCAGATTTTTATTTTTATTTTTCTTTTAAGGCAAGATCTTACTTTTCTTGTTGTGCATGTGCTACACTTTATCGAGCACTAAATCTTATGATATGCACTAAGGCGTTCATGATTAGCTAGTAAACAGTGGGGAGATAATTATTTATGCATGTCTCTTAGAATTTTTTAGACCTTACAATCAAAAGAATGTGACTTTAAAATCAAAAGCATGTGATTAAAAAATATAAACAACTCACACAAATAGGCACTACATAGCACAAACTAGCAAAGTGCATAAAAATAAGCTTATCCAAACTAAACAAGATACATAGTCATGAAGTGCAACAAATTTCATAGGCCAATCTCAACTACACATTTATGATGTGTAATACAAAACAAAACAAAAAAAAATCTTTTTGGATTTTCAAAAAATATTTTATCACCAAAAATAAAAGGCACACATTATGCTTAATGAATAAAATGCAAAAACAATGCATGATAGTACTAAACTAAGCTATAGAGGGTACACAAACAAGAAATATCAATTTCTTAATTAACCCATGAGTACATGTACAAACTAGTACATACTCACACAAAATTAGAAATAGCTTAGGACTTATACAACACATACTATTCAAGTTTCTCCACAATATCAAGCATGTTTAAAATCAAGAGAGAAATATTATAACTCATGTAATTCTCAAAACAAAAAAAAACAAGACAAAAAATAAAATATTTTTGTCTTTTTGAAAATTTTCAATGTTTTTGGATTTTTGAATAATCAAAACAACCTAAGAAAATAAAACAACCAAAAACTAAAAGTAAACATGTCCACAAATAATTGAAAGAGTTAAATCAGGGACAAGTCAATAACACTCACCTTAGAGAATCTTTTCTCTTGCATATTGCACAAGTCTTCGGCTTTGTATGTGAAAATCTATGAGAAACAGAGTGTATTTGAGGGATTATACAAATCTTCTAAGAAAGACTGAAATCCTGCACATTCCTTTCACAAGCCTCAAAAAGATCAACTGAAATAATAGTGTTCTTTTTATTCAAATCATCACAATAAAAAATAGTAAGACACTTAAAATAATCCATAATAATAGGAATCAAAGATCAACTCTTGGGCAAGAAACCTAAAAACTAGAGCTAACCCGCTCTAAAACCACTTATTAGGTTTTTAGATCCATGTAAACTAGATTGTTTAACCTAATTAATTTACCAAGTAAATACTTAAATTTATTATTCAGATCTAGATTAAAACAATAATAATATATCGTTGTGTTATTTACTTTTCCGCTGCTTTGCATGATATGATATTATTGTTTTAACCTAGATCTAAATAATAAACCTAAGTATTCACTTGGTTAATTAATTAGGTTAAACAATCTAGTTTACAAGGATCTAAAAATGTAATAAAGCTAATTTACCAGCATATTAAATAAATAGCATGACCGGTTTGTTTCTTTAAAAAAAAAAAAAAAAAAAGAGTTTCATTTCATAGTTAAAAATTTATTTTCTAAATCTAACAATAGAGTGAATATACAGAATACCATGTCATTTAAAATTTTAAATGATGTACCACTCCTTATGCTCCTTAATTTGTAATATATAATTTGAATTCACGCCTAAATTGGAATTCCCATAGAAATAGATATTAATCTGGTACTCTTTATCATGAAATGGTTTAACCAATCATGTTATATTTACTTGTTAAAAATTAATGACGCATTCGATTTAATAATTTATCCCTCTAGTTATTTTTTTTATCTTTTTTTCTAAAAAGAATTTAGATATTTTTAACTAGTTTTGAATGTTAAGGCAATGAATAATATTTTTCTTAGATTGGATCCAAAAGAAAGAAAGAAAAAAAAAAAGGGCTCGATTGGTTTCATTGGATTTTTTTTTTTTTTTTTTTGGTTTGACTTATTAAAAATAAGTAAGATTTATAGGCATGTAAGATATGGATTTGAAATTTTTTTTTTTTTTTTGGTACAAAGGCTATGTTTTAAACACAGAGGCGATCGTAAGGACTTTTAGTCCTCTATGGCAATCCAGGAATAGATTCAAGGTCCGAAATGCCAGGAAACATACAATGCTTTTTGTTTTCGATAACGCGGAAGAGATAAAAATTCTGGATAATGAACCTTGGAGTTTTGACAGGTATCTGGTTACCCTTCAAAGGTTAGAAACCGCTGTACCAATGCATGAATTGGCTCTCAATACAGTGTCTCTTTAGGTCCAAGTGCACAATATCCTTATTAGCTATCTGAGTTGGAGAAGGAGACCGAAACTCGAGGGATGTAGATGTTGATGGAGGCAGTTTCATTAGAGTTCGAGTACGAGTGGATATTTCAGTACCTCTGTGTAGGGGCTGGGTGCTTTCAATTGAGGATGAGGAAGAGCATTGGGTGTCATTCAAATACAAACGTCTCCCCAACATTTGCTACTGGAGTGGATGCTTATACCACTCTGACAGGGACTGTGATAAGTGGATTGAAAGTGATGGAACCCTAGATAGCAGTGACAAAAAGAATGGACTGTGGATTTGGGCTTTTGCAATGTAGGCGAGGCAAAAACTAGCGGTGGTGGTACTTGGATTTTATGAAGCTAGAAAGAAAGGTGGCTCGAGGTTGTCTACTCCAATGGCTAAGAAAGCAGCACTGCAGTTGAGGGAGGTTAGGTTTGATGACAATCATAAAAACCAACCGTTGGAGAAGGAAACAGAAGAGCCTGAGGCGCAAATAGCGAAAAAATTCAATGCACCCAAGAATACAAAGTTGAAAATGGCAGATATTTTGAATGGAGATAATAATGGAAATAAATGTGATTTTATTGAGAAGCAAATTAGGGAGATTGGAGAAAGTATACAATGTTTTGGTAATACCAACTCAACATCTGTTTTGGTATTTCCTACCCAATAAATGAGTGACACCTGTTTCAAAAAACCACATCAGACTATTCCAATAAATTAATCACAATCTTCTATACTATCGAGAAGATAAATTAATCATTTATTAGAGTAGTCTGATATGGTTTTTTGAAACATGTGTCACTTATTTATTGGGTAGGAAATATCAAAACAGATGCTGAGTTAGTATTATCGAAATATAGTATACTTTCTCAGGAGATTGACAAAGAATTAAATAAATTTGACATCTCATGGAGCAATTTAAGGGGAGCAGTAGCCAACCAAAAAGAGGTACATGTGGACACTCCTTTTTTAGATACGTATTTTAACTTACTTGTTCCTGCTGAAACTGTTCTTGATGCAGATGTAAGTCAAGGGAGGCTCCTTAAAGAGAACATGGACATGGGTAGCAAGGATTGTTAAGGGTTTTGATGATTGTGGTACAGGTGAAGTGGTTTCCTCCTCTAAACGAACTTTGATGGAGGTTGATAGTTGTGATTCACCTAACAAAAGAAGAGTAGTTGCTCATAACAGTCAGGAAAATTTTTCAATGGTGGAGGCTGCTTGCCAACCCTGCCAAAAGCAATGAATCTCCTATGTTGGAACTATTGGGAGCTTGGGAACCTACCAACAGCAAGAGCTTTGTGATTTGATCTAGGCACAAGATCCCTCAGTTGTGTTCCTAGCCGAAACATGGCTGGATAAAACAAGGCTAGAAGATATTAGGATTAGATTGAATTTTGGTGGCATGATTGAAGTTTGTCGAGAAACAAGAGGAGGGGGAATTGTCATTTTTTTGGAAAAAGGAAGTCGATTTCCCTTTAGGCACCTTTTCTCCAAATCACATAGATGGTATTTTGAATAAAGATATGGAGGATGAGTGGAGGTTTACTGGATTTTATGGAAAGTCAGAGACAATTAATCATCACTTATCTTGGTCCTGCCTACGACGATTAAGAAGTAGAAATTCCATTCCTTCTCATTCTAGGAATGTAAGAGGTTTACTGGATTCCTAGGAATGTAAGATTATAATATTTGGGTTATTCTTAGAAATCTTAACTGAATTATTTATTTTTCTCATTCTATCCTTAGATTTGTAAATCCAATATAAGTTTTTTTTTTAATCTTCCTCTAAATAAATAATGAAAAACAAAATATAAACTATAAATTATGACAAATCCAGAAATGCATATACAAATATGATGGGTTGTTAAAAATTAAAAATCTACACATTCTATATCATTGTATAACAAACATCAAAAGCACTAGATAGGATAAAAATTATTAAAATTGTAGAAACAAAGCCATTAATCTATAAATAAATAAAATAAAAAACTAGATGAAGCCACCAATCCAGGTCTATATTTCTAGCAACTAAACAAAACCAAGATTTGAGATACGAATAGATACATTAACAAATTTCCATGAAAATAGATCCATTAATAATTTGTTGAATAACACACACAACAATAAAAGTGAATACCTGGCAACAATGGAGGGTCCCCTTCAAACCTTTTTTTTTTTTTTTTCCACACATGAAACCTAAATAGAACTTTGTTAATGAATATATCAACAAAGTTATCTATCCTATTTATGTTGTTTTGGCTGGAAGAGATAAAGACAAATGAAAAGATATTGATAATTTTTTTTAATATTTTATCTCAATTGCTTAAATGTTAAGGATAATGGGTTAAAATTGTCAATCTATAAAAAATACAATTTCCTTTAAGTTTGGGAATCTGGATACCCACCAGTTTTAAAGAGAATTCATATTCTTACTGAAAGGGAGTTAAAGGAGGAATCTAGATTCCCCTGACATCTGATTTCCTAATGTGATTTGCAACCAGACGTGAGAATCTTTAAACATTCCTAGAAATCCTAAAATATTATCCCATACCAAATGTCACATTAGGGTTAGTTTGGTTGGATGGGTGGAAAAGTGAGAAGATAGAAAATAGTGGGCGGGTAGAAAAGTGGGAGGATAGAAAAGATTTTAATTTCACTCATTTTTGTTTGGTTGAGAGTGGAAAAATGGAGGGACAAAAAAGTATGTTTATATAAATTTACTTATATACCCTTGTTAAAAAATGATGCTTAATGAAAACAAAAAAAGTGACAAAAAAAAAAAAAAAGGCAATCACCCAAATTTATTAAAAAAAAAAAATCATGTCTAGAAAAAAAAAATCAAGTCTAAACAAAACAAAAAACACAAAAAAAAAAAAAAAGGACATCGTACTAGACAAGCCCATGTGCACTTGCACATGGGCATTTTTGTCATTTATCTATCAAACTCTCTCCGCTCAGTTTTTTTCCTATTTTGGAGAGAAAACTTTTTTGTGGACCAGGCGAGAATACATTTAAGCCCCACCATCATTTTCGATCCTCTCTCCCCCTCTCAACCAAACACTTTCCAAAAAGATTTCTCTCCTCATTTTCTCTCATTTTTTTCCATCCTCCCTAAAATTCACTCTACCAAACACCCCCTTAGTGTTGTTTCTTTTTTTATTGTATAATAACTATTCTTAGGGTTATTGGAGCAATTGCAATTATTGTATATTTGCTTTAATGGGGCAAAAGTAAGGAACTAAGGATCAAATGAGATCGAAGTTAGACAATTAAAAAGATTCAAGAAATGGCACCGTTTTCTTACCTTATTTGGTTATTGTTTATTTGTGAACGTGTTGATTTTTTCAATTAGACTATCACTAGGAAAAAATTAGTATTGAGGAACTATTTTGTTTATTATTGTTTGTATTGGCTAGGGTATTGATTAAACATAACCCAAGTAGAAATGATTAAGCTCATTTCATATCTCATATTAAGAAACTAACACAAAGCACAAAGAGAATTTTAAAATATAAAAATAGATAAACATTGATAAAGTCTAAACTCTAAACAATTAGAACTTAAAAGAAAATTTTTTTAGTTAAAATTATTTACTTATTTTATAATTTATTATGGACAAAACTATGTGTTGTTCTCTAAGTTCTCATTTTAAAATTCACTCATGTGACTACTTAACTAAAAAATACACTATCATTTCATTAGAAAAACCTACATGACAAAATTTTAAAAGGAGAACCTAAAGAATAACACCTAAGTACTTTACTTAAGTTTTGCCCATTTATTATTACTATATACATTTAATATTTTAGTTTTAATTATTTTAAAATTTCTAAACTTTTGAGTTTACATGTTGAACCGCACGAAAATAATACTAGTAAATAAATAAATAAATAAAGAGGAAGAGAAGGACCACCCTTTATTATAGAGAAAGTCAACAATATAGTACCATTTTCCTTGCCACTAAACCCAGAATTGAATTCTTCAATTTTGATAGCCATAGGTGCCTTATTAGAACGGCTGGGTAAGGGGGATAAAAATTGTGTAGAAAATGAAAAACATGTTCAAGTGACAAGTCTTCGCACGCAGTTTCATTCGGATTTTGTGACCCAACAGAAATCCTGGCGAAGCTTCAGAGAGGCCAATTTCCCTAAAGTACCCAGCAATGTCTCTCTATACCAAATGACAATTGTAATCTTTCACAAGGGTATTTCCGCCAATTCAACAACTTGAAAATGCCGGTAGTTGTAGACCGCGTATGCGTCGCTGTCGAAGTCTTTATTTTGAAACCTGTATGTATTTATTTGATAAAATCCACTTCTCTCTTCGAATTCAAAACCCCAAAACACGAAAACAAAAAGAAAGTCTACAGAGAAACAAAGAGACTTTTGATTTTCAGAGAATGGGAGATTGCAGGCCATTGGGTTTCTTGCTGGGATTGCCTTTTGCATTGGTAGCATTGGTGTTATCTCTTGTGGGTGCGGTTATCTGGGTTATTGGGTTAGTTTTCTTTCTCTTTTCTTTTTCTTTTTTTTTTTCTCTTTTTTTTTTTTATATGCTTTTGGTATGTTTCTCCTTTTTTTTTTTTTTTCTTCCCATTCATTACAATTTCTTTGTGATCTTGATTCCTTAATTAAGCCTATACCGTAGAAGAAACTGTCCCATCATCTGAATTCTTACATTGCCCTATATATATACCTTTCTTTGAGTGTTACAATTTCCATGTAATTGTAATGTGCTTAAATGTATGCATTTTTGTTTATTTATATAGATAACATTGTGAAAATTTATCTTAAAAAAAGGCCTTTTATATTGATATATATATATATATAAAATTTTTTTTTTTTCCTTTCCGATAACACCTTTTACATTGATATTGGTAATGAATCAAGGTCAATCAAGATTATAAAAACATACTCTTTTCAAGAATTATTGTTATTGTTGTGATCATTGTTTTTATGGATTTTGTGGTCATTGTTAGATGTCCTCTATATATGCGTGTGTTGATTAGTTTTTTTTTTTCTCCATGAAATTAATTGAATGACAGGACTGTGCTGAGTTGTTTGTGCCCATGTTGCATATGTTTTGCTGGACTTGCGAATATGGCGATGGGTATTGTGAAGCTTCCTGTGAGAGTACTTAGATGGTTCATTGAAAAGATTCCTTGTTAGCACTAATTCATTCCTTCTGGTTTTTTTTTTTTTTTTTTTTTTTCCTTAAATGGGTACTCAGACATTCATTGCTGGATTAGTATTTGTGTGTGTCTGTTTTGGTGGGTGTTTTAGGCGATACATAGTATTTGTTATTCCCTGATATTTGGTCAAATTTCAGATGCCGTGTGATTAGTTGTTTTTTTTTTTTTTTTTTTTTGGGTTGCTAAGCAGGAAAATTTTTTTAAAGAAGAAAAAAAAAAGTTATGTGATGGAGTATATTGGACTTCTTCCCCTTGTTTTTTCCTCTTGTTCTAATAAATACTGTAAACTATTGACCATAATTCCTTCAATAATGACAAGTTGACAATGGTTAAATGAATCCAAGTGTGCCACTAATCGAGTAATCGGGGACAGATTTATTGATTTGTTTATACTTGAGTTTGGGGTTGGGTTTAAAATTCTGCTTGGCCCAAAAGAAATTTTTAGAAGGGTTCAAGCACAGGCCTTAATCATGCAACTATTAACTAGGTCGAAGTGTGAGTCTTAGGGCTTAATTATCCCTACTAGTTTCTTGATACTCATAATTCAAATTTCTTTTCTCATTGTAACTATTGAATTATCAAAAAAAAAAATACACCAAGTCAGAAGTATTATAAAGACAAGATCTAATCAATTTTAATTGTTGTAAGCGACTTTTCACTCTCGGATTGGGTACCTGAGAGCTTTCCCCTAGTCTTTTCTTATGTGAGCCTGGTCCAGTACTAGCCATCTCTTAGTTTCATCCAAGTTTACTCTAGTCCTTTCTGCACTCAATTTCTACATCTATTCTTTCATCTTTAGCTATATAATCCTAAACAGGTTAGAACACTTCAACATTTTTTTTTTATGGTAAACAACACTTAACTGTCCTACACAACTTGTTTGCTTGTTCTTGTTTTTTTCCTGCGCAAAAATGCTACAGAAGAAAACAAAACTTACACACAAGGGGGCCTTATTCCTCTTTAAGGGCATTTAAAACCCTCTTAGGGAAGGCCTAATTAAGGGTGTGCAGCTAGCTAACCTGCTAACCCGCCAAAACTGACCCGACTCGACCCAACCCACCAGTTTGGATCGGTTTTTAGGGCTTGGTGGGTTGGATTGGGTTACACAATTTTTTTTGATAGCGGGTTGGGTTGGGTTGAGTTTGGGTCATAAAATTCCAAACCTGCAAAACCGACCAGACCCACCTATATATTTAAAATATATTATATAATTAATAAATTTTTTAAAATAACTAGCTCTTCCTCCTATCCTATATAAAAGCCAATATTAATGTATGTTAGTTCATATATTAATGTATAACTGAGTTGGAATATTAGTTCATATATTAATATAGATTTTGTTTATCAATTCAGGTGTCACGTGTAATATATTTTTTTCTGCTCAATTTAATAATAATAGTAAAAAAAAAAAAAAAATGACCAACCCATGGTTTCAACCCAACCCATGTGGGTTGGGTTGGGTTAAGTTGGACTTATGTGATGGGTTGGGTTGAATTTTTTTTAACCCACCATGGTGGGTTGGGTCAAAAAATTCCCTTAACTTAAACCAACCCAACCTATGCCCATCCCTAGGCCCAATAACGAAAGGAACTCTTACAATTTAGGAGGGAATGTTAGAATTATGGTTAAGTGATTAAACTCACCATTTGCTAACAGCTTAAACTTTTGGGACAATCGGTAATTTAACATGGTATCAGAGCAGGAGATCTTGAATTCGATCCCTGTCTTCACTCTACCTCCCATTTAAAATGTTAAATTCCCACTTGTTGGGCCCCCACTTACTAAGGGGAAGTTTAGGTCCACAAGTGAGGGAGAGTGTTAGAATTATGGTTAAGTTATTAAACTCACAGTTTCCTAACAATTTAAACTTTTAGGACAATTGGTAGTTTAACAGGGAAAACCCCTCCTGTCTACAAGCCCAAGGGCTACCCAATTTAGGCTCACCTTGATAATTTCTTTCAATGATTGCAACACAAGCCTTGCTTGAAAAGGAGAGGGCTTTGCCAAAACTAGTAGCCCTTGGATTCTCCCTGGTAGTCCGTCTTCTTGAAGGAGATGGTTACCAAAGCTAGAAAATGCTAGTTGTTGTCAGGCTAACCAATTAGAGCATTCACATCAAATGTGCTGAAGTAGCTGAAATTGTATTTTAGTACCCAAAACCTTAAAAACCCACTACATCAATGGTGTTAAAAGTCAAAAAATTTTAATAGATAATGGCACTTTACTAAATGGTTAAAACAAAAAATATATATATTATTTAAATGAGAGAGAGAGGGGTTAAGCAGTAAAAGAAAAAATAATATATGTATTCTCAAGGGACTTCTTTATAAAACTGGGGAAAATTCTTAAGGGATTTCTTTATAAAACCCAAGACCTTAATGATTATTTGAGTATTTAGAACTGCTTGTTTGATTAAAACCACCATTGATCCATCGAATTGAACTTAGTTGAGTAGGTAGGTTGATTCTTCTGAATCTTTGCCCACCCCTCAACAACAATGAAGAAAATATATCATGACCTTAGCAGATGAAATTGACAAAACTAAAATATTAAATACGAAAATGGTAATTGATCTGTCAAAATCCATGTAACTCAATCAATTGACACCTATGGAATTAAGGTTATAAGTTGAAATTTTATCATATCTATAAAAGAAATTGTAATAGATCCAAATTTAGAATGTACAAATTATAGGTATATATAACTTAAAAATGGTATACTCCACTATAAATATAATTAGCAAATTCATTGTGAACCCCAACCCACCGCCAACCTGACCGAACCAGAATTGTTTGCCACCTGATCCATCCACTCTAGCAATCAATAGAAGCTTGAGTATGTGAGAGTGCTTTTTTTTCTTAGCACACAGGCCCAAGTAGAGATAAGGATCCCGGGCCCAAATACTTGTTATTTTGGTGGACTGGGCTTGGTTCACCGCAGCTAAATGGGGCTGATTACGAACCAAGTTGTGCGCAAGTCATATAAAGCTCCTCAAGATGAAAAATACAATTCCTCCTAGTACCCTGGGGCGTACTGTCGTGGGATCTCGAGGCGTATTAGGCCTGTAAGAACCCAAAAATCTCTGGTTCTCTGAACTATATGATCTTTTCCATGTTTATTATGTAATAGAGCTTTGTCCTTTCCCTTTATCTCTATGGGTGCTACATAAAAAAAAAACAAAACACACTACACATATCTTCAAATAATTGTTAGTTTCTTATATTAGGATATACATTTTAATACATATACATATATGTAAATGAGTTTCATGAAAATGATTCTGCCACGAGGATCCTGGCCCCAATTCTCACAGACTTGGTGCTTTTACACAAGACTTGTGGGATTTGGAACTCAAGTCCGAGTGGCTTTGCTTGAGCTTTGCCTTCCAAGATAGTTAGATGAGAAGGATTTTAGCAAGAAACAGTAAAGGAAGACAATGCAATAAAGAAATGCACGAAATAATTGTTAGAGATCCTCAAATCAATATGAGGTATTTCATTATTTTCTTGATCGTGGATTACAATATGCTCACTAAGGCATGATACAAGGTTCAACTAAGTTCAAAAGTTACAGACTTTGATAGCTATTCAAGCTTCTAAGACTTGCAAAGTTTGAATTTGTTGAATCCAAGCATATGCTATAGTGGCTGTCTCTAGGATACCGGGAGCGGTTCCTCTGTTTTCTTTTGGTTTTACAGAGCTTTTCCTATAGTTCTATATTCACATGATACAAGGTTCAACTAAGTTCAAAAGTTACAGACTTTGATAGCTATTCAAGCTTCCAAGACTTGCAAAGTTTGAATTTGTTGAATCCAAGCATATGCTATAGTGGCTGTCTCTAGGATACCGGGAGCGGTTCCTCTGTTTTCTTTTGGTTTTACAGAGCTTTTCCTATAGTTCTATATTCACATGATACAAGGTTCAACTAAGTTCAAAAGTTACAGACTTTGATAGCTATTCAAGCTTCCAAGACTTGCAAAGTTTGAATTTGTTGAATCCAAGCATATGCTATAGTGGCTGTCTCTGGGACACTGGGAGCAGTTCCTCTGTTTTCTATTGGTTTTACAGAGCTTTTCCTATGGCTTTGCTGTGATATCTTTTCTCAGATCAAAATGGTGATGAATGAATGTCCCTCAGCATGGGTTTTCTCTTTCTTTTATAGTGCGACTCTAGGGCTTTGAGGCATGAGCGATTTCTCTCTTTTGCCCCTTGTGAGCTTGTACTGTGTCAGTTACCCAGAGGCTTGTCCTTTCCTTTTTCCTCATAATTTCTTCCTTTTGGTCCGACTAAGCTGAAAGCCCTTAGCTGGTTTTCCATTTCAAGGTTCCCTCTGTTCGCTGATTCTTCAGCTATTTGGCCATTTCTTCCACTTTTCCAGTTTTTTGGTTGCACTCCATCCTTGTCATTTTCCTCAAATAGTTGGAATATTTTACTGCTGGGTTGAAAGCTCCTTCTGGTTACCTCTCTTTTTTTATGGTCTTCTCATTGTTGGTTCTTTGAGGCACAGCTCTTGCGTTTTGCTTCGTACTTTCTGATCCCACTGTATGTCTAGGTGCATGAGACCCGCATGCTCTTTGTCTTTTATCCCTCTTTTAAACTTGCTTCAATCCATTTTAGCTGTGCTGCACGTCTGAGGATCCCGAGCCTCTGGCAGCCTCTAGGGATCCCGGCCCAGCTCTTTCACTGGAATTTGCTGGACTTTTTAATGGCCCTTTTTGCTGGAAATCTGAACATATATAAGGCCTTGATGTTGATTCTTCTTGTTGCACGAATTGGGCCTTCTTTATTTTTTTATGGAATGGGCTTTTGTTGTGAAATTTTGGACCTCAACAGAGTACAAGTCTCCTCCTCCAAAACTCGAGCAACCTGACCCGACCATAAATACCATCAAATCCTGCGATTTCCAATGTTTCCAATGAGATATGGCGGAGATCAACGACCAACACAACTAGATCCAACAAAGATCCATCAGATCTAACGAGATCTCCATCATTGCTCCTTTTTTCATTGTTTTCGGTTTCACTCAAAACTGACCACCACCCAAAGCTTGCCCAATTCGTCCAGCCTATATCCCTTACTGATTAGCGTGCGGGTCTAATTGTTCTTCACCCAATACAATTGGGTCAATTACAAGTTAGGTACAAACTTGACAAGTGGACACCCCTAGTGAACATGAAAGAGTGGGACACCATATTCCGGTAATCTAAAAATTTCTAATAAATACTCCAATATTTTAATGTTGAATGACATTCTTTATTGTAAGCCTAATCAACTGCCACCAGGGGCGGCGCTAGGTATTAATGAGGGTGGTTACAGGACCACCCTGAATTTTTTTTTTTAATATACCTTAAAAAATTTTGAGTTTTAAATTAATATGGATCTTTTGACCACCCTAGAAAAAAACTTGACCACCCTAAAAAGAGACTTGAATACCCTTAATAACAATTAAGCCCATTAAAATTAAAATTCAACCTCCCCAAAATTTTGGTCCATTGAATGTTAAAAAAAAAAAATTGCAAGAAATGCAATGTTTACAATATTTTCTCAATACTTTCGTAACAAATCCTAAATAGCAGGTTGTTACTGGTAAACAAAAAAATAATTTTAATGGTAAATTCAAATTAGAACTAGTAAAAACTTATCGCCTAAGCTTTGTTGTGAAAGTGTTGCAAAAATGTTGTGGACATAGCATTTTTCAAAAATTGCCAAACAAACAAAGTAGCCTAAAATCTCAAACCAAATGTTTAATTGTGATTTTTTAAATTGTGTTTTCAAATGACATATTTTAAAATCGCTTTTTTTTTATATATAAAAAATGCACACTTTTTAAATAGCTAGTCTGTTAGTACTTGCTTTAGTCTTTTGCCGAATTTGTTGAATTTATGTGATATATTTTTAAAAAAAGATATTACATTTTGTTTATATTAGTACTTATTTAGACAATATGTTAGTAATTGAATGAGAGGTCAATAACCTAATAATTAATTATTTGTATACATTAAAAAAAATGTAACTGATAAATTGATAGTAAAACTATCATATCACACAATGATTTCAAAGTATGAAAACTTGTGAAAGAAAATTTCAAAACTTTATGTATTCGTATATGTTTTTATTTTGTGATGTTAATATTTTCAAGTTTTATTGTTATTAAATTTTTTGAGTAAACTATATATTTGGTCCCTAACTTTTAAGCTATTTTTCAATTTGATCCTTAACCTCTCAAATACATCAATTTGGTCTCTAAACGTTTGTTATTGTGTTAAAATGGTCCTACCGTTAAGTAATAGATGAAAAATACTGACGTGGCTAATAGTCTTATTAAAATATTACTACCTCCGTCCCATTTTTTTTGTCCTGTTTGAAAAGTCAAACTTTTTAAGGGAACATCATTTATTGTCTTGTCTACCTTTTAAAAATGTATAAATTTCCAAAACAACCCTTAAAAAAAATTATTAAAAAATTGAATAAGTAAATTAATAGGGGTATAATAAGAACATTAGTAAATTAATGACTTTTATTTTTAGAAACAGGACAATATTTTGGGACATCTCAAAATCAAAATGGAATAGAGGACAAAAAAAATAGGACGGAGGGATTACTTTTTATGCTACGTGGAATTCTACATAAGCTGACATGTGACACTAATCTTTTTCCTGTTTCTGATCTAACTCTCTCCCTCTCTTTCTGCTCCGCCTCCATAACCAAAGCTCACCACTCTCTAAGTTCCTTTGACATTGCTTGCCATCGGCGGATGGTTTCCAAAACCAAAGCTCTTTGTTACTTTCTTTCTTGGCCTACTTTCTCTCTCTCTAAACCCGGTTGGAACCACAATGCCCGAGCATGAATGCCCTATCACCGCCACTGCTATTCGCCGCAGCTCGCCACCTCCATCACGGTGGTGGTTTCCAAACCTAGATCCTCTTTCGCAGCCTCCTGCTCTCTCACTCTAACTCGCTCCCTCTCATCAATTTACCAAGATTGCAGCTAAGCTTCTATCTGTCTTTGATCTGGTGCCTAAGGAGAAGCTAAAGGAGATGGGTTTGGTGATTTCAAATGGGTCAGCTTCGGGTGGATGAAGCACTTTGTATCTATGGGTTTTGTTCATTTGTGCAAGTTGTGTAGGTGGGTATGACTTGGTTTGGATTTTGGATTGTATTTCAAAATGGGTTTATGGGTTTGGATATTTCATTTGGTTTGTAAACGGGTATGGATGTGAATGTGTTCTTTGTGTAATTTAAAATTATTTGTTTGGGTTTAAAGGTCTAGGTATTGTTTTGGTTTGCATTTTTTTGTTTTCTCTAAGTAGAATAGCCGGGTTTTGAGCTTATTGGGGATTTTCTCTGGAATTAATCTTTTTTTTTTTTTTTTTTTTCTAATTTTATCAGTAGAAGAACCAGTTCTTAGAGAATTTTCTTTTCTAGGAAATGAAAATATTTTAAGGTTTGAGAGAAGACCAACACGTCCAGATTTGGGAAAGCTCACATTATGGCACCAGGTTTAGAGAGTGAGGTCAATAAAGAAAATAAGAGAGCTTTGGGTTTGGAGACCACCGCTGCTGGCAAGCAGCATTGAAGGAGTTTAGGAGTGTGCTTCGGTCATGGAGGCAGAGAGTGATTCAGAGTGATTTTATCTTTGATCTTTTTTAAAATTTATGTCACATGTCAGCTTACGTGGAAGTCCATGCGGCATAAAACTAATATTTTAATAAAACCATTAGTCACGTCCATATTTTTCATCCATTACTTAATTATAGAGACTATTTTGACACAATATTAAAAGATTAGGGATCAAATTGACACATTTAAAAAGTTAAAAACCAAATTAAAAAATGGTTTAAAGGTTAGGGAGTTTATCTAAATTTTTTTAATTTAAATGCTTTTAATAACCACCTTAAAAAGAATTTTTGGAGCCGCTGACTGCCACGTATATTAGCATAAATAGAGACGTCACCACGTCGTAATTAAAAATGGGTATACTGCCAAGAAGAATATTCTAGCACTTGTAGATCTATCAAAACAATGAAAAAAATCTAGTACTTTGTGGAAATGCTAAATACACGATTAAAACGACTGCAACCTTTTGACAAGGCATTTGGGCATAATTCCCAAAAATGAAAATACATATAATATATTTTGCTTATTTTTTTTTCTATATTTCTTTCTAGATACAACAACGCAGAATTTTTTTTTCAAATAATATTAAATATCAAAAAATTTAGTTAGTTGTCACGTTTTAAAACAATGTTGAAAACTAACGTCTCGAGTATTTAAAACTCGAGTTCCAAGATAAAACTTGAGTTTTTAAGTCTCGATTTGTAAGTGGTGGTAGTTGATGTGGAGGAAAAATTCACGTGAAAATCGAGTTTCTAAGAGTCGAGTTTCACTTTTAAGACTCGAGTTTTAAAAACTTGAGTTTCACCATCTGATTTTCCTTCTTCTTCCTCAAGTTCTTCTGACCCAATGTTGTTCTTCTTCGTTCTCCGACACTGCAGAGCATTCCTCTTCAGATCGGAGCTCCAGCGTTCAATCAACCAATGTTCTTCGTTCAATCGACCAGATCGGAGCTCCAACGTTCTTCGTTCTTCCTCTGTTCTCCTCTTCAATTCTTCCTTTGTTCTTTGTTCTTTGTCAAATCGTCGACGCTGCACATCGTTTCTCTTTAGATCGGAGCTCCAGCGTTCAATCGACCAAATCAAGGCTCCAACGTCTTCGTTCTTCCTCTATTCTCCTCTTCAGTTCTTCCTCTATTCTCTACTCTTCGTCATATTGTTCCTCTTCGTCTTCAGGTACTGAAATCGAGTCTTAGAGACTCGGTTTTGCTTTTTAGAACTTGAGCCTATACGACTCGAGATCTATCTGGCAAAAGCTAACCAGATCAGCCAGTGAAATTCGAGTATTTAAGACTCAATATTTATATTGAAATCGACCTTTTTAAACTCGAGATACTAGTTTACAGTATTGTTTCTAACGCATGTCAACTTATTATATTCTTTTGCTCACCAACATTATTCTGCAAATGTCCTCCAACAACGCATTTACAATGGTGTTTTAAAGTTTTCTATTTGTAAACGTGGAGTATGTATTTTAGATATATTTAAGAGATTTTTCTTTTCCAAATTTTGCTAATTTTTTTACATCTTATATATATATATATATATATTTAACATATGTCAAAATAAATTCTTTTGCTTTGTGTTTTTGGAAAAATCAACTTGGACTAAATAATTAGAGTCGCTTTAGAGATAGTGAAAAGTGGATAAGAGATTGCAAGACCCCGTGTGCGGTGAGGGTCTTGAATCTATTCTTCACACCCTTAAAGATTGCAAGGTGGCTAAATCCGTGTGGAGGGACTTGGGAATCGAGGAAGTTTATCAGGATTTCTTTGGTTTGAATTTGGAAGCTTGGCTGGAAAATAATTGTGGAACTTCTATCATGTTCCCAAGACCCAGTATGCCATGGAAAATCTTATTTCCTCAAGCAATCTCGACTAGATGGCTGCATAGGAACAAGGCAATCTTCCAAACTGGGAGAGTTAAAGAGGGCACGAGTGCTCGGTGTGTAAAAAAGGGAGTGGAGTTTTATGCCATAGTCCCCAATGGCCTAGACAAACCAAGTAGAGTTCAAGTCCAAGTGAGATGGATCAAACCTCCTAGGGGATAGGCGAAACTCAATACAGATGGGTCTGTGTTTGAGGACTCGATCAAGGCAGGCGGGGGTGGTATCTTGAGGTGCAGCAATGGAGATTGGATAGCTGGGTTTGCTAGAATGCTTGGGAACATTACAAGTATTGTAGCAAAACTATGGGCTCTAAAGGATAGGCTTACCATGGCCAAGCAATTGGGAATTGAGAATATTTGTATTGAAATGGATGCTGAGTTTATTGTTCATCTTGTTTCAAGTCCTTCAGTGGTCAATCTAATGCTTGAACCTCTCTTAACTGATTGCAAGAACCTAGTAAAGACATTCCCTAATTACTCAATGGCGTATGTGTTTAGGGAAGCTAATAGCTATGCTGACCGGTTAGCTCGAACGGGAGCAGAGCTTTTTTCTGATTTCCAATTTTTGTATAACCCACTAGATGTGGTGGTTGATCTGCTGGCTAGAGAGATGCAGGCTTTGTTTTTTGTAATAGACTTGTTGTTCAATAGTTTTTATTTCCAAGTGTCATTTACCAAAAAAAAGAAAAGTGGATAAGAGAGAATGTAAAATTTTGATAATTTACTTTCAATATGTCCCTAAATTTTAAGCATCATTGATACCAGAAAAGGGGTGGAAGAAAAAAATAAAATAAAACTCTCACACACACACATGTATTAGAAGCTCACCACCTAAAAGAAATTACCAAAGATGCATGGTTGAATACTCTTACCACTAAATGTAATACATCCAAAGAGATACAAAATATAAAACAAGTATTTTTTTGAATAATTATCACTCTTTCTAATTTGATTCATTTATGTTAGCCAAGCCAATTAGCTATATATATTGCTTAGAACAACTCTCTCAACATAGGGGAATAAAAACAACATTTAAATCTTTACATTTCAAGTCTTTGACTCATGAAAACTAGAAACAATATAAATGACTTGTTTCCTTTGGTTGCTAGACTATAATGGTTGAAACTTGAAACAACTACTAACAAGACTCTAGAAATATCACCGCGCACCTATGGTGCGGTGGTCGCTCCACAAGTATATGTATTTTGTGGGGTGTAGGGGGCAAGAGTCAAGGTTCAAGTCTCCAGGAAGAAGTTTCACACACATATACACTTAGATTATGCTAGAGTAGAATTTTTATCTTGTATAAAAAATAAAAAAATAAAAAACTCTAGAAATAACTTTGATTAGAAATAATAAAGACATATAAATATATAAAATAGGTAACACATGTCGCCTATATGGCTATCACATAATTTCTCACTTCACTCCCACGTCAATCATTTACATATTTATAATAATAAAAATGGTTATACAGTATTAGTTTTCTTCTAAAAACTTTAAAGGGATATTAATAAAAGGGCAAGACTTAGGCTGCATTTGTTTTGGCTGAAAAGGATTTTAGGAAATCATTTTACACCAACTTGAGTGTTTGGTAAGCACAGAAAATTGGGTCAAACTGAAATCAATTTCCGCGTTTATCGTAAAATACCCCTCCAAAGCCAGAAATGAATTTCAGTTTCTATTTTACCTTCAAATGAATTCCAGGCTTACAAACAGAGAAAGAGAGAGGGAGGGAAAGAGAAAGAAAAGAGAGCACAGGTGGCCACCCAGCCAAGCTCCGGCCAGCCCAGATTGTGCCGCCCCTACCGCCACCCCCACCGCCCAGATCACGTCGCCCCACCACCCAAAACACTTGCCGGCCAAACACCCAAGACCCACAAACACTGGTCCACAAACACCCAAGACCCACAAACACTGGTCCACCTAGATCTCAACCCACCCCTCCCTCATCACCGATCCACCTCTCCGATCGCCAACCATGCACTGACGAGCTCCGATCTTGACAACCAACTGCAGGCCGTGCTCCACCAAGCTCTCCAATGCACTGGCCGCCACCATCGATTGTTGATTTGGCCGCCACCGACCACCAACCCACTCCACTCCACCCCTAAACCCACCTAATCTGACTGCCGCTGCCTCCATCCATTCCGATCCTCTCTTTCTCAATCTCTCTTTCCCACAATCTCTCACTCTTTCTTCTCCCTCTCACTGAGTTTGTGAATAAATGATGTTTTTATTTTGATTTTTTGTTGTGTTAAGTTTATATTTTGAATTTTTCTATTATAAAATTTTTTGGGAGCTGAGAAAATAGCTAAGAAAATGTGAAAATTTTGTAGGAAAATAGCATTTTCGAAATGTTACCAAACACCTGAAATCGTTTTTTGGACTATTTTCCATTGCAAAACCAAACACCCGGATTTTATTTTCCTTACGGGAATTCACTTTCCCCTACATTCATTTTACACTCAGAATTCGATTTACATTGAACCAAACGCAGCCTTAGGTACAGTACTTTGGTGTTGTTCCTTAGGTTCCTCTCGAAATTTTTCCATGTGGATTTTTCCTCATGGGATGAAAGTGTATTTTTTTTGTTAAGTAGTCACATAACTCAATCTTAAGTGGAAAACCTAAGAAACAATACTTAAAATATTGTACTTAAGTTTTGTCCTTGATAAAACTATGATACAATTTAAATTTATGTATAAATTAAATAATTAATTATGAACCCATGTAATTTATGGATCAATTTTTTTATTGAAATTCATGCCTTATATCTTTCGTTTATTTTTTTTTTCTTCCTTATAATAATTGGGGGATGCAAATATTTGAATTCAAATTCTCATATATGAAAGGATTGAATAATACTACTACTAAGACATAACACTCTTAACATCTATAAATATTATATCAATTAAAAGTCTCAAATATTACAGAAAATATTGAATATTATATAAATAGTTTTAAAAAGTTGTCTTAAGTTATGTGATGGAATCATGTCGTGTAAGACCTAATTTTGATTAGATGATTAAAATATCTATGATAAATAATACAACTTCTTATAAAAAATTAAATTTAAAAATTCTCTTAATTTCTTCTAATAACTAAGCATTTTTATTGAAGAATTGATGAGGTTTGTATGATGGATCATTTTCATCATGTGGTACAGAAAGTTAATCATGATTTCTTATTGCAAAATCGATGAGGTACTATGAACAATGGATCCTTTCATTATAAACTACAGAACGCTAGCATTTTTCCATTGCAGAATTCGCTTAGGTTTGAAGTTTGAACGATGGGTCGTTTATAATTTGCCAGGTGGAGTGGTGGGGCCAACCAAGTTGAATGAATCCATCGGCTGTGACAAAATGAATCAAAAACAACCTGTAATACCAGCCGACTCAAAAAGAACTGTATAGTAATTTCTGGAACTTTCCACAGAATTCTCAAACCATCAAACTCTCCCTATTATTACTAGTAACAATTCCTACTCATAACCATTCACGCATGACACAACACAAATATTGCACTATCACTAATTGATTCCTTCATCAAATTCATCAACTAGTAAACATCAACAACCGCTAAACAAGACCAAAGGCAATTAAAAGCTTTGTCCTTTTGAGCTTGGAGTCAAGAAGAAGAAGAAGAGAAAGAAAAAAGATGGGAGTGGACTATAACAAGATACTTCAGGTTGATAGGAGTGCCAAAGATGATGACTTGAAGAAGGCTTATAGGAAGCTCGCAATGAAATGGCATCCTGATAAGAACCCCAACAACAAGAAAGAAGCTGAAGCCAAGTTCAAACAAATATCTGAAGCCTACGAGGTATGTTTATGCTTCTCCTTCTATTCTTATGTGAAATCTTCTATGTGGTTTTAATTTAAGATTGATCATCCTGTTGAGTTTTCTGGAATTTCATGGTTTTAGCTTTGCTTTTCATGTTTGTATATTTAAGGTTTTGTTGTAGTGGAAATCTCTGCTTCTCTGTGCAATTTTCTTCATTTAACTTGATTTTTTTCCCTCAAGTTTTGATTTTTATGACCACCCATTATCAGAATCGATTAAAAAATTTATGGGTTTTATTTAATTAATTAACTTGTTGATGGGAATTCTTGTAGGTTCTGAGTGATCCCCAGAAGAGAGCAGTGTATGATCAATACGGAGAAGAAGGCCTAAAGGGTCAAGTGCCACCGCCTGATGCTGGTGGACCCGGTGGACCTGGTGGAGCTTCCTACTTTTCCACAGGTAATGGACCGACAACGTTTCGATTCAATCCTCGAAACGCAGACGACATTTTTGCCGAGTTTTTCGGGTTTTCCGGCCCATTTGGAGGCATGGGAGGGATGGGAGGTGGTGGTGGTGGTGGTGGTGGAGGCATGAGAGGGTCAAGGTTCTCAAGTGGGTTTTTTGGTGATGATGGGTTTGCATCTTTTGGAGAAGGAGGAGGAGGAGGGTTTATGCACCAAGGTGCTCCTAGGAAAGCTCCTCCAATAGAGAGCAGGTTGCCTTGCAGCCTTGAAGAGTTATACAAGGGAGCTACCAAGAAGATGAAGATCTCTAGAGAAATTGCTGACATTAGTGGGTAAGTAGCTTTGCTTCAATGCTTATTTTCTTTTGTCAAATTTTGGTTCCTTCACTTAAGTTTGTGAATTTGATTGGTGAGTGCTACCGTTTGATCAAATTAATGATTGTGTTGCTCTAGTTTTATTAGTTTTTTGCTGGTTTCATCAGAATTTGTTGGTTACAGATTAGCATATGACTTATTCTGCCATTAGAGAGATCACTTCTTTGAATTTCAAAAGTGGATTTGCGCAATTGGAGGTTATCCAAATTTGTTCATATTAAGAACTAGTTGTTGTATCCGTAATTAGGCATAGTCCATTAGGACGGTAAAAAGACCATTACCCAATTTTGGAACTTCTAAAACCAGGGGAAGGGTAAATCTAGGATTTTATTTTCATTTTTTCCTCTTGGAGTATGTTTTATTCAAACAAGTTCTTTTAAGGTTGTGTTTAGGATATTTTACACTATAGATAAAAATTTAGTAACATCCTTGATAAATTGCTTGTGTAGATGTAGTTTGTCTTATGACAATGTTTACTCTTCTGTGACATTAATAATCTATATGATGAACGGTTTAGGCTCTAAAATGAATTCAAAACTTGCAAGGTTATGTTATTTTAGTTTATAAATTGTTTGCCTATAAGTCTTGACTTGGCAGAGTGTTGAACTTCACTTAGAAGTAAAGAAAATATTCAATTAGCACTTGGACTGACAAAAAACAAAAGGTTGTTTTTCAAAGTGCAGTAGAAACACAAGTTGGTTTCCTGTTCTTGGTGTGGAAATGGCATGATGTTGTAGTAATGCTTTCTTCATGGAGTGGATATTTGCGTCACAAAACCTTATTCTCAAAACTGCCGCTTGAGCTGCTAATGTTTGTGAAATTATTGAGAATTGTTCTTTTTTTTGGTAATGTAATCTGAACACGTAACTGCTTTCAGGCTGCAAATAAGATGCATGGTGTTACATTATGATATTGAGTTCTCATCTTAAATTCAGATAATTTATCTCAAACTCGCCTCTTGACATTCTCTAGGATCATGAACACTGCACATTGATCATTTTCATGACTGTTGCTGACAATCTAGTTTAGCAGATTCAGTTCTATAAGTGTGGATTTGTGTACAAGAGTTATGATTTTCAAGGGATGTTCTGTAGGCAAAATAATACTAATGAATGGTGAAAATATATGGAGTTACACAATCTTCAGATACTTATTGCCTTGTAATTCTGGTAATGTTGCAATGTCCTGCATAATTTCTGATATCATTCATTCTGTTTTGCAGCAAAACCATTCAAGTGGAAGAGATTCTTACTATCGACATAAAGCCTGGTTGGAAGAAGGGCACAAAGATAACCTTCCCAGAGAAAGGGAATGAGCAGCCAAATGTTATGCCTGCTGATCTTGTATTTATCATTGATGAGAAGCCCCACAGTGTTTTCACTCGAGATGGAAACGACTTAATCGTCACCCAGAAAATATCCTTGGCGGATGCCTTGACGGGCTACACTGTCCACCTGACTACTCTGGATGGCAGAGCTTTAAATATCCCAATCAATAATGTGATTAATCCAAACTATGAGGAGGTTGTTCCAAGGGAAGGAATGCCAATCCAAAAGGACCCAACAAAAAAAGGCAACTTACGTATCAAATTCAACATCAAATTCCCTACAAGGCTTACTACAGAGCAGAAGGCTGGAATCAAGAAACTTTTGGGTCCATGAGCATGTAATACTCGGAGAAATGTAGCACTTATGTGAATATACATATCTAGGGTCTCTATGATTTACAATCCCAGAATGGGAATGGGGTTTTCAGAACTTTTTGTTTGGCTTTTTTTTATACATTTGTAATTGTACTACATAAGTTTTGAATCGTTGATGACTATTCTTGTTTTAGAGTGGAGATTTTACGAATTGATGCTATCAATAATAAAGGTTAGTGTCATCCTTTTTCTTTTCTGAGAATCCCATCTGTAATCTAATAGAACAGATTCACATTCATGACTATTCTTGTTTAATTAGCACGAATCAATAAGGCGGTCTAGAAAAGATTCGGAATAAAAGAATAAAAGTTCAATGCCATATATAGTAAACACTGTACCATTAAAGCGTCACTGCTCAAGCAACTCAACTTTTGCTAAGTATTATGTGAAGTGATACAAGGACTATTACTAACAAGCCAAGTATTATGTGAAGTGATACAAGGATTATTACTAACAAGTGATAGTTTTGCTATTGGAGATGAGGCCAATTGAACAAAATGGGATATTCATTCACATTTAATTTCAGTTAACATGCTTTGCACGGTTACAGTAACCTTTATAAATACTGTTGGCTTACAAGGATGGTTCGGATGCATCGAGGAAAACAAAGAGTGCAATACAATGATGAAACATCTCTTATACAATAACAATGTGTCACAGATTGCATTACTCGCTGTAGTCCGAGGATGTATATGTACCTTGATCTTGATCAAGGTTCTGCTCTCTGTCCCCACCCCCGTTTCCCTCCTCATCCGAGTCCCCATTTATATATTCATCAATATCAAGATCCCCTTGCTCATCTTCTGCATCTCCTTCATTGTCATCAACATCATCTTCATCTTCTTCTTCTTCTTCCTCTTCCTCCTCTACATCTACGTTATAATAGGTCCCCTGTAGCAAGTCATCAGACCTGCCAGGATATCCCACAGCAAAGTCATCCACCACCATATCATCATATTCATCTCCGGTTGCCTGACCATTTTCATAATCATAATCTGATCTTTCTGAACTGCTAGTACTCCCAGCATCCTCCCCTGGCAGCCGCATGCTTTCATCTTCATTCCACTCCAAGCCACTTGGCGATTTATCAAGGATGATATCTTTGGAGTTATCTGTGTCTCCACCAACTACAACCACCTTTGCAGGTCTCTGCCTGCTTCTAATGCTCCGACGACCTCGTCTACGCCCTCCTCGTCCACGTGGTCGTCCTCTCCATCCCAATGCCTGCCCCAGTCTGTCACTCTTTGTGGAGGAAGTTCTCTTACCAGATTCAGCTCTGGAACTAATGACCCTTCCTTGTGAGCTTCCACCACGAATACGACCACGGCCTCTTCCACGGCCCCCTCGTCCACGACCAGAGCTAGCAAGTCCACTACCTGAATCAACCCATTTCTCTTCTTTAAGATGTTCAGCCTGATAAGGTGTATGACCTGTATCATCATCTTTTGAATTCTTGACACTGGCATATTTTGATGGAAGCTTCTGAGAAATGAAGTTCAAAAAAGGAAAATGTCAGGATTGTATTGGTTAAACAGTATATTATTCAATAAACACACAAATTTAACTAAAAAAAACAGTCAGTGTTGGGGACGCAGAACTATGGCCATATGTTGCCCTGCAAATCTGAAACCTGCTTGGCCTGGGAATACAGCCTGAAAGCTCCCACCTGAAAGCCAAGTCTAGGTACTTCCATTGTAAGGGCAAAAAGGGCACAAACGGTGTCAGGACCAAGACAGATTTGGAAAGTGTGCCAAGATTGCACCTCTGAGGCATGGCCCATAGAATCATGTCCCTGGGACTGATGTCTCAAATTGTAAGGCAACTAGAACCGTACGCCTCACAACTGAACATGCTGTGGGGCACTATAAGTCAGAACCTCCAATGAGACTTTTTCAACAACAAACTCGATGTTCATTTCCTACTTTTTTTCTGTTCAAAAGGTGCTATAAGTAAATGTTAATAGAAAAGACTGGAGATTTTCATCCTGCCCCCACATGGGGTTGGGGGTTCATAAAGAAAGAGGTAGTTAAAAAAAAAAAACAGCAATCAATGCAGGGAAGTCTCCATCAAACTTTATTTATTGCCCTCATAAAAATTTAATATATTATTATTTATTACCCTAAATCCACCATTTATCATCTGTAACACCATAGCACATAACATATGTATATGTATGTATTGAAACGGTGAGTGAACTAGTTTTTGTTATTCCTTCTCAAACTTCCATGTCTTCTGTTAAAGGAGATTCAAGCAATGATGGAATAGGAAGAAGTGTCTGCAGGATGAATGAGCACACATATGTATAAATACAAACACCCCTAGATACATTCTTATACATAAAATCCATGCTATTTCCTTTTCACCCAAAATTATTCTAATTTAAACCGCTTAAAGTTCATGTTGAGGCTGACTTTGTATTTACCTTGAACTATAAGTTAAAAGAACAAGTTGTATTATATAATCAACATGTTCACCCTTTCTTCCTTGCAAATCTTTAACATGAGACACTAGAAATTAAGGATTATTTCTTTTCTTCCTCCATACCAACTCCTCGCCTACTCTATGCATTATCCCATAAATCTTGAAGCAGGGGAGACAAAAGCCTCTAGGGCCTATAAAAATTATTGCTTGTACCAAGCCTAGTCCAAAGTGAACGCTACTGATGAAGGCATTTAACCCTTTTTTATTTAATATTTATTTATTTTCCCTGATTGAGATAATTCAACAGTAATAAGAAAAATACTACTCACAATAACCCAAGGTCCCTTATCCTTCTGAGAGTCCACTTTCTGCTTCAGCATATAGGAGATGGACGCATCAAATTCCATGAGCCTCAGAGCCACAGCCGCTGTTGTATGCGGTACCCATGGAAGTATGAGAACTGTTTCAGGACCAAAAGAATAATCCGTACCACATCCTGAAGGGTTAGAGGATCCCAGCAGCTCAGTGGTGCTCTCAAAGTTCGATGATAAATAGTCCCTCTTTATGGCACTTTCCAACAATGTCAAAGCCTACAAAAGAACACAAACAAATTCTATGACTTGGTAGCTTCTCAAAAAGAAAAATTAAAAGAGTTCAATAAACAAATGGAAGAAAACAGAGAAAGAAAATAAGAGAAACCATGCCAGTTATATCATAGTCATAGATGTTATGATTAACAAGTGCAGTACAATATGAGAATAGTATGAGCACAGGATCCAAATTGGTTATCTTCAACCAGATAAAATAACTAAAAAATCATGCATAGAATCATGAGGGAGGCAACTTCAAAGCAAGTAGAAGGTGAGAGAAACAAAATGGCATCTTGCACTAGTAACACACTGCATTGAACCCAAAATGTAATGAAAAGTGAATAATGAATAGCTACATCATTCTTGGTATGCAACACACTACATTGGCACCCAATGAAATCCCAATCAAAGTTTGGAAGTATTGGATAGGTGTAGGATGGTTAACAAACATTTTTAATAAGATGTTGTGTAAACAAAATGCTTGGTATGTAAACAAAAGCAATTTATTACTGATGTAAAAGAACAAAGGAGATTTTTGTGCCCATTTGGTATAAGTTATTTTTTCAAATTTTTGAAAATGAAGTTGTTTGAAAAGACAACGCCTAGAAAAAATTAAAGTTTTTAAAAAGCAATCTATGAAATAGTGCGTTTTAAAACTGCATTACCAATCAGACCTATTTAAAACTGTACAAATTGCCGTGGAATTAAGCTTATGAGTCACACCATGAAACTTAGGGAAAGAGTGATTGAACATTGGTTAAGAAACCAAAACAAAGCTATCATAAATCAATTTGGTGTTATGCTAGGGTGATCTACCATGGAAGCCATTTTCTTACTTAGCATGTAAAGATCCTTATAGGGTTTTCATTAGCCCAAAGAATGCGTATGAGAGCATCTAGAGAGATTACATGGTGAATTTTGAAAGTAAAAGAGTTCCGATTAAGTACACTAAGGCGATTGAGGATGTGTTTATATGATTTTTATTGGCCTAGGTAATGCGTATGATAAGTATCTAGAGAGATTATGTAGTCAATTTTTGAAAGTAAAAGAGTTCCTATTAAGTATACTAAGGTGTGATTGAGGATACGTTTGTATGTTTTTTATTGGCCTAGAGAATGCATATGATGAGTATCTAGACAGATTATGTGGTGAAATTTGAAAGTAAAAGGGTTCCTATTAAGTATACTAAGGTGACTGAGGATATGTTTAATGACATTTTAATTTCTATGAGAACAAGTGAAGGCATTGCAAATGAGTTTTCTATGAAAATATGTTTAAATCAGGGATTAGCTTTAAGGTCATATCTCTTTGCTTTGGTTATGGATGACATACTAGATCGATTCAAGATGAAGTCCCTTGGTGTATGCTTAAAGCTCATGCAAATGATATTAATATAAGTGGATGAAACTAGCCGTAGAGTCAACACCAAGTTGGACATTTGGAGAAATGTTTTAGAATCTTTTTTTTTTGGTTAAGGACTAAAACAAAGTATATAGAGTGCAAGTATAGTTTTTTTTTTTGTTTCTTTTTTTTTATTTTTTTTTTAATGATGAGTGATGATGAGGAACCCCCTCAAGGTATGGGCCAGTGGGACCACCCCTAAGGGTAATTACCAAATGCCTACACACCCCCATTGAGCAGGCAGCAGGTGAATTGCAAAATGCCTTAGCTAGGAACCACCAAAGATTTCTGGTTTTACAATTAGTCTAGACACTCTCCCTTACCGTTGAGGCACCCCAGGTGGATTATAAAACTTTCTGGTCAAGAGATACCAAAAGAGTACATTTGATTGAGCTAGGACATGGGGTTATACATCTTCTCATTCCATTTTTTATTTCCAAAATTCATTAGGACCTCTTTTGTAACTGTTTGAATTTTTTAATTACTTTGTGTTTATCATTTTGAACATGAAGTGGATATCTTTTTTAATAAAGTTTTGTACTGATCAAAAAAAAAAAAAGAGTATGCTCTTTCAATATCTTAGATCAATAACTTAGGGATGTAGAGATTGAAAAGGATGTGATAAATAACTCGGAAGGACATAGAGATTGAAAAGGCTGTGATCAATAACTCAAAAGGATGTAGAGATTGAAAAGGATGTGAATCAAAGGTTAAGAGTAGGGTTGATGAAGTAGAAAAGTGCATTTAATGTATTGTGTGCTTGTAGAATACCTATTAAGTTAAAGGAAAGGTTTTATAAGATTGATATAGATCAGCTATGTTGTATGATAATTTTTGTTAGATTATTATTTATTAATAAGTAACATGTTCATAAAATGAATGTAGTTATAATGAATATGTAGAAAAATAAAGAAAGATATGATGCAAAATGAAGAAAATTGTTTAAAAGGACAGCTCATTTGTATGAAAATAAGAGGAAATTTTTTTTTAGATGTTTTGTTTATGTGCAAAGGTGAGCAATCACTGCACCAATGAGAAAAAAAGTGATTTAATTCAAGTCAAGGGAACAATAAGAGGTAGAGAAAGACCTAAAATAACACTGATAGAAGTAATAAAAAAGGGTGTGTAGATAAAGGAGGTGAACAGAGAGTATGATTTTGGATAGGATAGAATGAAAAAAATTTTAAAAATCATGTGATCAACCCCAATTAGTTTGTTGACTATAGCCAATCCCAAAATTTTGGGACTTAAATGTTTATTATCCATCTATCAATGAAAGGTGCATATCATTATGCAGAGTAACACGAACCCTCATTATCCATTTCTGGACAAGCAAATGTAAACAGTCAAAATCACAAGCAAATATAATGAGAATGATGTTTGAAAGTTATAATGCACATCCCTTCAAGCAAGGCTAGCTTATAACCTGAAGAAGATCTTCAGCTGATGATGAGGAGTGCAATTTCATTCCCCATGATTTTCGATAACTGTTGGTCCAAAGAGGTTGAAGAGCTTCCGGTGGAATAGAAACCTACCAAGCCAGAACAAAGACAGTATTAGCTGCATAAACATTTAAACCCACCCTCTCACCCCAACACAAAAAAAGTAATAACGAAGCATCAGAGATTGTCAAGCTGCTATTCATATTATAATGTTTTCATTACAAAATTTATAATTTCGAAAACATATCCAAGCATATAAATTGAGGGCATTACCTCAATCAAAGCTAATTGCACTTTAAGCAACCTTATCCGGAGAGGAGCTGAGAGTGAACCATGCCAAGTATTTTGAGTGTCAAACTTTGGTTTTTCTTCACATTGAGACACATGTTCAGAAAAATTTAAGTTCCAAGATGAACTGTATGTCTTATGGCAGGAAGGACAGTGGTTGTCTTCAAAAGAATAGACATCATGGCAGTAATCACAAGTACTCAGCAATTGTAGATCCCTTTTCTTCCCATACTTCATTGCAAATATTACTGACGAATTAACACAATCTTTCCACATCCATTTTTCAAAATCCTGATATCTCTTCAAGGCATCATTTTTTTCACGTTCATTGTTTCCAAGCTCAATCGTAAAAGATGTTGAGGTCTCTGACGTATCAGAATCAGCACACACAGTACTTCTAGGGCTATCAGTGCCTACGCTGAAATCAGGACCAGGAACCATTTCAATGGCTTCTGTTTTGACAGAATCTCCACTATGTCTTCCCATAGCAGAACGCATGTTCATCTGAACAGATTCCTTGAAGGACATCTCAATCTTCTGCAACATCGTGTGCAAATGAGATTCTCTAACCCCACGTACATCTAAAGATGACAACAAAGCATCAAAACCCTGCATGAAGATGATAGACAGTGATGAGAACCAACATGTGCAATATGGAGTATGTTTACCATTAGAATAATAATTAAGTGATTAAATTCACGCCTTTTTAGCAGCTTAAGCTATTGAAATCAGTGGTAATTTAACGTGGCATTAGAGCAGGTGGTCCTGAGCTCGAACCCAATTTCCACTCTACCTTTCATTTAAAAGTTAAAAGTTCCACATGATGGACCCCACTTATTAGGACTTTCGGCTCACATGTAATGGGGAGTGTGATGCAGGGAAATTTCAAGTAGCTATATCCTAATCCTCTTATAACTAATTAATTAGTTAGTTAGTAAGATGATTTCTTAAGCATTAGCCGATAGGATTTAGACACTTGTCAACCATCTAGAGGCTGCCAATGCCAAACAACTAGTATAAGTAGTAGAATGTAAGCTCTTTGTAAATCAGTTTTGGTAATAAAATGAATTGTTAGCCTTTGTGTGCTATTTGGAACTAAGTGTTCTTGCAGAGGTACTTATCCACCTATCAATGTGTTCTAAGTAACTCAGCCCTTTCATTGTTTCTAAACCATACACAAACAGCCCATCACTTTCCGTGCATCAGAGTGTTAGAATAATGGTTATATAATCAAATTCACACTTTCCTAACAGCTTAAACTTCTAGGATTAGTGGTAGTTCACATAGACATAGGCAATCTTTGAAAAATTCAGCTAGTCAATGTCTCAGACTTTCAGGATAAGTAGCACTAAAGAACAAGGCAAATACTGCACAGAGCAGAAATGCCTGAGTTTTAGCACCCAATATTCTAAAGTAGCATATATCTCTTGCCTGTGCTTCCACCAAATGCTCTAGGGAAAGGAGAATTCAAAACAGCTGCTACACACAGTTTTAAGTACAGAAAATTCATATAAAATAGATGCCCATTACAGTTTGATCGTCTATATAGACTGCTAAAGCATGTAATGGCTCATCAATGAGTAAAGTACCTCTTCAGAATCAATAAGCCTCCAATGACCATCATGCAACTCAACAAAGATCCTGCCACAGCCGGGATCATTTCGAGAAGCACATGTAATAAACCGCCAGTATCGATTACGTCTGCGATCCTGACCAAGAGGCAGTGATCGATATACATACATCTCTTCCGCCTTGTGACCAATGTAAGATTTTAGCTGTGAGCGTGACCTTTCAGCAACATATCCTGGTTGCTGATATGGAAGATTATCTGGGCCAGCAGGGTAATCATGGATTTGCAGGTTCTCTTCAGAGGGCAGACTGTTAAGATAATTTTGGTCATTCTGTATATTATTTAACTGTTCTTGCTCAACAGCAGGGGCCACAGACGTCTCATTGTTTTTGTCATTAATGGTGCAAAGTGGACTTTGCCGATCCTCTGCCAAGGAAATTGTAAGAAGATTAGGTTCAGCCTTGTTTCCCGCAAATGATGAATAATTTGTCCTCAACACAAACTCTTCTTTCATACGGCGTTTATCAAGTTGTGCCTCAGCCCACATTTGCTTCTTCAGAGCATTTGCTGCTTCTAAACGTTCCTGAAAAACATTCTCATTTCAGATTGCAGGCAATGAAACACGGCCCAGCAAATTTTTAAAACACACAAGAAAAGGAAAGGTACCTCAAGAACAACATGGATAGAGTTTCCTTCAATTGCAATGCCAATTAAAGCAACAAGCGCACTCAGGCGCTCCTCAACACTAAGATCAGAATACTCTCCTTCCATAAGTCCCTGAACCCAAGATTCACCAGGATTGCTTTCATCAATATCTGCATCTTCTTGATTACCAACAACCATATTATTACCAATTCCAGAGACATCAACAGACTGTGCAACAAACAAACCAGAATCTTTATCCCCATTTCCTCCTGACTGCATTGAAAACAAACCCTCATCTATATTGCCAAGACTGACTTGTGGAGTTTCCAAAACATCATCACTCCCCTTGCCATTTCCCACTGGAGTAGCACTGAACTCGGTTGTCTCTTTGGAATTCTGATCCTCTTTATTTGAATTTGTCTCAGTACCTAAATCATCAACCTCAGGATCCTCACCTCCATCACTTTCAGAATCTCCATCTCTTTCAGCATCATCCGCATCTTCTCCATCCACAATACCGCTTTTAAATATCCGGATTCTTTCCCTGGCCATAGAAAGTATTGCCTCAGCATCAGCGGGGTCCTTCCTATAGGCAGAACGTACACAATACGTTGAAGGAGCTGTCCTTTCAAAAAGTTTTGAATCCCTAGATAAGGCAGCAGCAATAGAAGCTTCAGGTGTCTTGCTTGTTGTGAGATCCCGAAGTCCAGATTTCTATGGGCAAAATAGACTAATTAGTTTTTTTTTTTTTTTTTTTTTTAAATAGTTAAATACACATAAAAAGAGACCTCACATGATAACTAACCTAAAGTTACCTGAATCTTTTCTGCAACTTCTAATATATTAAGGCCCTTACTTCCCTCGAGGGAGAGAACATGAAATGCTGCAAATTTGACAGTTCCAGGTGTCAAACGATGCCTAGATCTACGTGGATTAGAAAAACCCCTTTCTTGCATTATAGCAACAGCATTTTCAACAGCTGCTCCATTGCGCAAATTAGATATTACATCTTCACCATCATTACCCTGCATAGCACCAGGGAAAAAGAATTGTAAAACTGCAAAGGTAGTTTTTGTTTATTTTGAAGAATTCAAAGACAGTTAAACAAACATATTAGGCTAATTCTAGAATAGCATTATTTTTTATTCACTTCTGCCAAAGAAAAATAAAAATAAAAAACTCGAAACCAAGCTGATATATGCATGCAAGTATTTCTGCTTTTTTAAAGGATGAAAAGACGTGTAGAATTATAGGCCTGTAAACTTGTATTTCTCACATCTAATAGTTAATGACATAGTGTCCCTGATCTTCTCAAAATTTCAAAAACATGTCTTTGTGAGAATATAATGTCCATGTAACAAGTGGTTAGCATTTTACATGAATCAGGAAAAAGAAGGCTTTAAAATACTTTCAAATGCGGCATCCAGATGTTACAATAACAACTAAAGTCAATAAATAGTATTACCATTGGTCAAGGCTTAAGTTCGACCAAATAGAGATTGGTCAAGAGTAGAATAAATGCCTAAAAGAACTTCCTAGGACAAAGCAATAAAAATTTAAGCAGTCCATGTACAATAAGAGTTAGGCAAGAAGATTCCGAACATATCACAAAAGTTGAATTTCAGCTATCATTGTAGCAAAGATCCACAATTGTTACTCACTCTTCAGTGAAAATCCACATGCATCTCCACAGTACCCTCTGTTATTTACAACAAGCTGAATGGATTTAAGAATACACACCAACCTTTTTCCAAACCTGACAAAATCAAACATCCCCATTCCCAACCACTACCAGGACAATTACACATAATGATAGATGAAACAATAATATATTTTTTTTCTTCTTATAATTAACGAAATTGTATTAATCTAATATCCCAAGTACACCGGGATCGTACATGGGTGGTAGAACATCAAGCTCTTAAATTACAAAGATCAAGCATATCTGAAAAAAAACATGTAAAAAGATTAAGAACTACACTCCAGTCCAAAAAGAAATAATGATACATAAAAGCATACTTGTATGAGGTCTGCTAATAAGGAGCCATATCAATCCTCCTTTGATAATTCCTGATATATATCTAAAACATATCCCAACCTCAATTCGTGATTCTCATATTTGTGAAGCATACCAACTGCTTCTCAATACTCCATGACAAGAATTGATTTGTTATGGGTGAGAATTTCAAACTTCAAGATTGAGTTTCATTATTTGATTACCTCACTGCCATCACAATTAAAACTTTGATACATGCCAAACACAAGGATACAACCTTTCTTCAAGAATATGATGGTAATGTTTGTTAGACACAAAAGCAGATCTGTAAATGCATGTTTATGGATGCATGCAAGTTATTCTACCTCATGATTTCTCAAGGGTAATATAATTTGGTTCAACCTTACAATAAAATGCACTCACCATTATTTCAATCAATAGTGACTCTATTGGCACCTCAATCCCCAAGAGTCTAGAAGGCAAGACCATCCTAAGTTCACCTAGGTTCTTGGCTAATACCTCAGATTAACAGCCCAATCTATGGACCTAATCCCCATAAATATGTAGCATAAATCTTGATTGTAAAGTATATTTGATATTCTACAATAATAATAAATAAATAAAGAATAAACAAATGATCAAAATTAAAGAGGCTAATTAAATTAATCATCAAGCAAACTTTCTACCAACTCATAACAAACCTCAACAGGATTTGATGTTAAATGCAACTTTGTCTATTAAAGACTGGACAAAGAGAATCAAGTCTTTTCTGGGTATGATCTAAACAAGCTGATCTCCTAGTAAATCATGGCAAAATTGGACCATTCACAAATTTCTGCATGGCATTCTCACAGAATTTTTTTAGTATGAATAAAAGTAACCATATTCAAAAGACCTCAGGTTAAATTATTTATATCATAAATTTATTATTTATATCATAAATTTATCTCTGTCAAACTCAGACAACCTTATTAGAATAAAGATCAAGCTATCGTAACACAAACATTGAACAGTTGACCAATCATGCTGGAACAAACAATATAACAAAAAATAGCCAGATTTTACATTGAAACAATTGCTGAAAAGAATAAGATGTCACCTCATTGTCATCACGAAGATAGGTCTGTTCAATATTCTTTCTCTTCAATTGTGGCCCAAAACCTGCTGATAGAGCAAATTCCCGCAAAATTTCCGGCCATGTCAAAGGATTTAAATGGCCTTGCCAGTTACGAATATCAAAACCCCAAGCATATGCCTGATACAGAATCCCAAAATGGGGGGCAAACACTATTAGGAAGGGGAAAAATTGATGGAAAACTAAGAGAGAGACTATAAGGCAAAAACAAAATTGCATCACTTGAAACCACTGCCCAATCGCTTACCCCTTCAACAATTTGTGGATGCCCACCTCCGGGGTTAGCAGCACTATATTGATTTGTTCCCAGCCCAGTAGAGGGTGTTCTAGCAACATCTTCAATATCTTTTATGATGGACCTCAGAAGAGCAATATTTATTTCACCTAACAACCTTGGATCCTAGGATGCCAGAGAACAGAGAATGCTTTGATTGCCACTAAGAACAAAACCAGGTAGAATCCTATCCTGAACAAAATTTCAACAGAGAGAAAGAGATAGCCATCTTACATAGTCATGGAAAGCTTGGATGAACTCATCCAGAGTAAATGGCCAGAGTCCCAGAACATCCGCAAAAGTAATTAAGAACCTCCAAACCTAAAAACATACATTACAGTTCCCAACACTTTCGAATAGAAGATAAAAATAAATAAATAATGTATAACTTTTTTCCCCTAAGAATGAAGAGAGGATTGAGTCCATAGGTGTAATCCCAAGCAGTCCTCAAAAAATTGTATGACCATGGATATAGATACTAGACTAACAAACCACTAAAATTTAGGATTATAGCACAAGAATTCACCCTAGATATTCCACTGTACTCTTCTTTTCTTTTTTTTTTCTTTTTTTTTTTTTTTTTTTTTTTTGTAAGAAGAAATTCGATCAGATATGTCCACTGTATGCATTGACATGATATGAATATGCTATTCAAGTAAAGCATAAGGGGCAATATAAATAAAAGAACATTATTAAACATCTATAACTCAAAGTTCAATTACATAACAAAGGAGGTTTGGTTTTATCCTTGAACATTTGCAAACTACTACGCCAGTGACAAGATATTCAGTTAAGATGCATATGGCAAGACATATAAGTTACAACCATGGAGAAGCAAAAGGTAACTGCTAATTCTGAAATTGATCATGACTTGACAAAACATAATGGGCTTTCAGAAGGATACAGGTCATGCATTTCTCCTTCAACTATATTTTTACATTTATTTTTCCTTGATTATGGGAATAGCATGATGGCAATTTAAAAACTAAATAAATAAGGAGATAACAAGCAACTACAATCAAGTCAAGTCCTTGCTTCCACAAGGGTGGAAAGAGAAAATATGTAGCCTTTTAATTCAGACATTTTCTCCCAAAGCATTTGAGTCTCACCAGATTTCATCTTAATAGGAAAAGAAGAGTAGAAGAAACATAAGAAAATCATAGTTCAGACTCACCATAAGAAGATTCCCTACGTTTTCTTCTGAATCAGTCCAAGGTTGAATAGTGAAAGGCCTTTTCAAACACACAGATTTGGGTGGGAAAACAGCCAGCATATCTAAGAGATAGAGTGATAGACAATGTTAGAAGCTTGAAAGATCACAATTCAATTATACGTATTAAGCCAAAATCACAAGATCCAGGTCATCAATATTGAAGTTTAGCAACTTCATAGCATAACTGAATTTGCCAGTACAGTGTTGCATGCGAGACAAACAAATTTACAAGCTAAGAAAGTTGACAAAATGATCAGATACAATGGTACAACTATTATTCTGACTATATTAATCTTTTATGGTCTCACCAATTTTTTTCTACAGGTAAATAAAAGACCCCTGCGAAATTTGCTTGGTTTTAAAACCCAGATCAGACTGGCTAGTTCAACCAGGAACCGGACCCTAAACCAGTCCAGTAAAAATGGCCAAAACTGGTGGTTCAAACTGTGAAAAGGGAAACCAGATCTTTTTCTGGCTCTTTGACCATTCCAGTTTTTAAAACCATGATATTTGAACCCATGACTTCACTCTTCATCCCTTTTTAAGGAAGAAGAGCCATCTGGTCCAAATGGAGAAATTTCTATCAAATGGAGAAATGGTACAAGACAAATTTTTGGTCATGAAAAATTGCAAGAAAATGTACTGGGCCTACTGGAAAAAACCCAAACTAAATAAAAATAGAAATGAAATGTTTCACGTGGACATTACTTCTATAAACTTTACAGTGTTGGTAAACTGTAATAACGTTTTAAATTTCAACTTCAAACAATTCTTGCTAAGTCAGTGGTATAATTTAATGTCCAGCTCTGCAGATTTATCCCATAAAAATATCATGGTCCTCAAAAGAATTTAACAGGAAAACATAACCCACCTCGATATAACTCAAGATTTTGCAAAGTATCATAGTCAAGAGAGACAATTGAAGGCAACCCCTTGCTGGATGTGGCTAATTCCATGAGTTCCAAGCGTTCATCCTCAATGAGTTCCATTGATTCTTTAGCAATTCTACGAGCAATAGCTCTCTCATTAGCAGCTTTGAGCCTTGCTGCCTCCTTTTCTCTTCGTAGTTCCTCTTTTTGTCTTAACTTCTCAGCCTAAGTACATGAACAAACATATTAATAACTTCTTTTTTCCAATCTGTTACAAAACAGAATAATCAATTACGATCACATCAAATAATAAGGAAGCAGCTACAACGTCAGAATCCCAAACTTACTCTTAGTGACTCCTTCTGCAAGAACTTCTCCCTCCGCTCTAGTTCACGCCTTTGTTCCCTTTGGTATCTCTCCTCCTCTCGCTGTTTTTCTCGCAATAGCCTTTCTTCTTCCTTCCGCCTTTCACGATCATGCCTTTCCATCTCTTTCCTTATTTGCTCTTCCCTCTTGATGCAATAAATAAATACATAATATTAGTTAACAAAAAAATAGGTTTGCCAAAAAGTACATAAATAGAAAAAGCTGCACCTTACGCCTCAAAATATCTTGTTTTTCAAGCTCTTTCCGAATCCTTTTCTCATGGGCTTCAACTTCCCGTGCTATTCTCGCTTCCTCACTCTGCAAGAGGAAAAGCATGCATTAACTGCTGATTAATAGTTAGAAAAAATGAAATGCTTCATAGTGCAGTGAGATACCTTGCGCTTTCTCTCCATCCGTGGAACATCCTCATCATGGGTGACCCTCCTGTCAGACGGCACAAAAGGATTTTCCAATTGAGTAATGGGGTGAGCAGCAAAATGAGCATCCATGGCAATGTTTGGAAAGGCATTCTTTCGTGGAACAGAGTCATACTCTCCCGAAACAGAGGGCAAGAGGTGACCCTGCCTGCCTTGGTTAGGCAAAAGATTTAAACCAGGCACCTGACCTTGAAAACCATATCCAGAAGGTACTTGTTCATTCCCATGCATGAAAGAGCGCCCAGAAATTACTGACGAAGTTCTGGCATTTGGAGCATCTGCGGGTAAACCATAGTGGTAAGATGGAGCAACTCTCTCATATGCATCAGTTCTAACAGTTGGTTGCTCCGGAAGAAATTGGTATTCATGGAGAGCTCTGCCAGCACCCTGAGGATGAACCGAGTGAACTAATCAATCTTTCCTTATTTTCTTTCTTCTTCTTTTTTGGTAAAAAAGATATAGTAAATAAACAAACAAAAAGGATGATCCACCGAGGGGGGAAAAATCTTTTGAAAGGACTCATGTCAAGGCAAAACAATGGTAGAGCTGGAAAGTATTTTTTAGGCAAAGAAAGATAGAACCTCAAATATGCAAACTAAGGACAGATCAAAATGAATAAAAATAGAAAAGGGATTGAAAACAATGAGTAAATAAAAAAGGAAGCAGAAGAGCCCACAACAAAAAGATGCAGTCAATGCAGCCAGAACCACAACACCAACACTTTGAGACTCCACATGGAACTTCACAAAAGCCACATAGAAATCATGACAGCATATATTGTGCAATAAGAGAGATCGGAAATATAATAACACAGCTTAGGAACTAGGAATCAATTGCAGTTTTTTTAGGAGGGGAAACTATAGTACCAGGAAAGATTTTTCCAGGTGCATTAAATGTGTGTGCGTGTGTGAGAGAGAGAGAGAGAGAGAGAGAGAGAGAGATCACTGAAGGGGGGGGGGGGGGGGGGGAGACAAAACCCAATTATTTTTATAAGAATAGAATATGATAGCTTAGAGCATTGGCATCAGGTGTGCCAAATGCTAAATTTTAGCATTTGTTTAGCATTTGGCACACCAAACACTAACATCCTTGCTTTATGAGATGTGCCAAATGCCAAAAAAATAGCACAGTGCCACAGTGAAGTTCTACAAATAGCACGGTACAGAAAAATGTGCTATAGTTTTTGGGCATTATTTTATTTAACTCTCTCTTTTTCTGTAATAAATATCTTACCTTCCCTCTCATTCTCTGCTCTTCCTCTTCTCTCTGTCTCTCTTCAACAGAAGGATTGCTCTCTCTCAACCAATTTCCTCTCAAAAATTCCCTCAACAAAACAATACCGCTTTCTCTTTTTCCCTCTTTTCTAGCTTTCTCGGCCAAATTCTCTCTCTATCTTGTCACTCACGGTGGAGGGTCTGTGTAATTTTTCAATGAGTTTTTTTTTTTTTTTAGGTAATAAGAATAATATTTTTCAATGGGTTTATGGATTAGAGCATTTTGGTTTTGGGTTATGGTGGTTGTTGTGGGTTGCATTTGGTGGAGTTAAGATTGGAGGTTGTTGGTTTTTGCATTGCCAGTGGTTGTTGGGTCGATTGGAGAGAGAGAGAGAGAGAGTGGTGGTGTTGGGTTGTGGGTTATGGGCGGTGAAATTGGGTTGATGGGCAGTGGTGCTCAGTTGATTGGGTTATGGGCGGTGCTCGATGGTGCTGAGTCCGGTTTGATTTGGGTTTTGAGAAGAAGAAAAAGTTGAATTGGGGTAAGAAGAAAAAGTTGAATGGAGTGTTAAAATGGCATTTGGATTGGCACAGTTGATGCTAGTGCTCTAGTGACTAAATATGTATATGTATATAAATGTGTGCATGAGGACATCAACTTAGAAAAGTTAGTGAGAACCTCCACTTTTAGAATCATTTGACTAACAAGATCAAGGAAGGTTGATTGTTTGAAGTTTAACAATAAAAGGCCATGTAAAATTGAGTAACTCTAGAAAACTGTATATTTTCTATTTAAAATATAAATAAATAAAAGAATTGGATGTAAATTGGACATTTCTAAACTTACATGCAACATATTTGCAACTTTAAGTCGATTAAACCGTATGATTGGATGTGTGCTTGTCATAGTGATTTTTCATCCACTTCTTTTTTTTTTCTTGATTGCTTAAATTCTTACAATAAATTTCCATAAAAAGTGGTTGTTTCTATGGGGAAGAACCAAGAAGCATGCTCGGAAGGGTTGTGTTGATTTGTAATTTTTTAACAGACTTTCTTGTGCACTTCCTTTTTTTGATAAGTAACAATACTAAAAAGTGCAGAAGGTGTACAACTTTTTTCTATTGGACAAAAGGTTGTAACCCTAGGATGACAGAAGTATACAAAGGAACTTTAACTTGTGCTCTTCTCCGCACTAGATTTGTGCCATTTTATTAATAAAAGTTCTATTACCTATCATATATATTTAAATGACTTGGTTGGACCTTCCATATTATTCCATATTATTTCCTGCCAAGGCTCACCGGTTGTGGAGCTTTGTCTTTAGAACTTTCGGGATTTGGTGGTTCCCTCACGATCGGTGGCAGATTTCCTCTTTGGTTGGTGGAATTGGTTTGGGAAGAACTCATCTAGCATTTGGAGGAAATGTAATCAGCGGACCTTTGAGGACTTAGATAGATTTGATGACTAGCTACTTGCTCTTTTCACTAATTCCCTTTTTTATTGGTCTAGGGCTAGGGGACTCACACCTAGTGATTCTCTCTCTTTGTTCCTTAGCTCTCTTTGTCTTTGTAATTAGTTTTTCCTTTCTGTTTCTGCTTTTCTTTTCTTTTTTGTAATTTTTGAATATACTTATTTCTTACTTATCAATAAATATATATATATATATATATTTCCAGCCTTTTCCCACCAAAACCTAGTCAATACTTCCTCAAAATCCAACCAATCCAAGCACCACTAGACCAGACCCAAGAATTCTAAATCTGACTTGGCTTTGGTCCCCTTGGTCCACGTCACTCCTTGGTCATCTATCCTTTGTTTTCTTGTTCAATTTTATTATTGCATCATTCTGGTTTGTCCTACGTCAAATTTGGTATCAAACTAAAATCTGGTTACTTTGAAGCTTCGCCGCTGATTAAGATAGAACCATGAAAAAAAAATTAGAACAAAAACAAACAAAACATGAACTGAAATAAAACAAAAGGCTGTGAAAAAAAAAATTTGCCAAAACCACTGTAACCCATTCCTTACAAACCATCATCGTCATAACCCACCCAACACCACATCTTCAAAGAGAAGTCAACCCAACCCAAACACCCCGCCCCCCCAAAAAACCCAAAAAAAAAAACCTGCATCTAATAAATTCAAACCTCAGCTGCCATCACAACAAAAATAGTGACTGTAGACTAGTGTTGCATATGCAATCACAATGGTGAGAATGTGGAGCATTTGTTTATTCAATTTTTGATTTCTATGGAGTTGTGAACTATTTTTCTTTGGTTTTGGAGTGAGATGGGTGATGCCAAGAATGGTGTTCAGTTTGCTTCACTTTGATGTTGGAGGAGAAAACCAACTTCATTCCAGACTAGGGTATGGAATGTAGCTTTGCATTTAGCATTTTCTTTTTCTTTTTAGTAACTTTTTTGTGTATTCTATGGAACATTTGGAAGGACAGAAATAGGAGAAATTTTTTGGGGCAAAAGCCTTGTATGGAGAGAATAAAATCTGCATTTTTCAGTCCTTTATTTCCTTGATGTCACTAGAAGAGAATGTAGATCCTCAAATGCTTCTGATATTTTAGATTCATTGTATTGTTGAATCTTTCATAGGAGCAATTGAGTAAATTACCAGTATACTTGAACCACTATCATCGCTCGTGTATGTCTATGTATATATACACATATTGGATGAACGACTGATGTAATTTTTTCTATGAATGACTCATAATTTTTACCTAATACAACTATTCTAAATCATCAAAAAAGAAGTGTCCGACATCAGAAGATTTATGAGTTGTATAATTCATCAAGACTGCATTGGGACACCCAACAATTAGTCACTAAAGAGAAGTAAACAAGGATGTAAACATCAAATGCATCAACCATAGCCATGCCATATTATGAAGACTAATTTCTAACCTTCATCGGTTTAGCATCAGGTCGCTCATATAACTTTGGCTCAAATGGCCTCCCAGACTGCTTCAGCTGCCCCACTGTCACCGCTCCTAACATGACATCAAAAGGCTATAAGAGTTCAACAACTTTAGAGTACCTTTAGTGCTTAAAAGCTGTATAAACTGAAGCAAGTTGAATTGCTACTCCATTAATCAGAAGTTCAAAAGAGCACATTTCATGTCCAGTACCATGCCAACCCCCTCGATTCCCGTAACTAAAGCTAATCCCAATCCCACCACCTAGAACTGACTAATCCCATCAAAGTTGCATTGTCAGAAAAACTTAGAATTAATTATCAACTTAGTTCAACAAACTGCTAATAAGCAAAATACACCATATTTTTTTCCCCAGTCAAAAAATGAATACCATTATCATGCTCTTCCAACAATGCTGGCAATTAAAGATGCAATCACAAAACAATAAACCAACAAAAACACAAACAAATTAACAAACTTTACCTATTGGAGCTCCAAATGCATCAGGCGGCAAGGAATCAAACTCCATCCCGAGAATGGGGCCATCCTCCCTCAGTGGCTCCCCCAACTGTGCCTCCACAAAAGCAATAGCCCGAAGCTCAGCTATCGTCTGCTGCGGCTCGTAGTACCTACTCATTACTGCCACATCACCTCCCATCCTTGCAACCGCAACCCCGGGCCGCCCAACAACTCGTCGTGATTCTGCTAACAGACTTGATGCTGAGCCCGAACCCGAACCTAGCTCATTCCCCACCTCTGCCACCACCATTTCCTCTCTGGCCGGAGAATCCTTCAGCTGCCGCTTCCCTGACGATGGACCTTTCCGGTCTTTCAACCTCCTATGACAGAACCACATCTGCAATTGCCGATCAGAAAGCCCTAATTTCGCCGAAAGCTCAGCTCGCAATGCCTCCGACGGGTACGCCTCCACTGAATCAAGCCCAAATTCCACTCAAATTAACAAAAATTCAAAAAAAAAAAAAAAATCACCAGCTAAAATAAGCTCAGGAAAACAAACAAACAAACCAGCATAGGTTTTTTCCAGAATCTCCAACTGCGAAGCGGTCTTCATTTTCCGCTTGGTCTTGTTCTCAACCTCAGGCGGCTTCTTCTTCTCTCCTTCAGAACCAGTAGCAACCTCCATTGCCGAAGATCAAGCTCACCACCAAAAAAACCCTAGAAATCGAACCTCACCGAAGCTCAAAAACTAAGAAATTACATATAATTTCCAAAAAAAACCACATACAAAATATCTCTTCAACTCCGAGCTGAAAGAAAGAGGAAAAAATTTCCAGTTCCTCGCTCTAGAAACAGAGTTTTCTCTCTCTAAAACAAGGTACTGCTGCAAGTTCTGGGGTTTGACGGGAAAAGCGAATATAAATTCAACGAGTTCTTTAGTTTCTCTCTCTAAAAACCGTGAAGAGGGACAATTTCTCTCTCTAGAGATTAAGATCATCAAGAATCGAAGAGCGTGATTGAGATGTGCGGTGAGATTTGGGGAATAACAAAAAATAATAATACTACTACCACTGATAATAATAAATATAATAGTAGCAGAAGAAAATTTATTAGAGGATTGAGAAAAAAAGTTGAATAATAATAATAATAATAAAAAGACGAAAAGAAAAAAGGATTGGGGATTTTGATTAAATGAACAACAACAATTACTACTGCTACTACGAACAAACGAACGAACAGTCTTTCTCTCTCTAATCCCATCCATATTTTTGCTTTTTTCTTTTTTGGGGTTTTTTTTTTTGCGAGTAATAATTTATTTTTTTAAAAGAAAGAGAATAATAAATTGAGATTTTAAAAGGGGTTGGTATTTTGTCAGATGCCTTTTGAAATTTTTGGGAGTGTGTTGATTGATTCACGAATGAGGTTTTGTGGTTTTGTGTGGTGAGTTTTTCTTTTTTCTTTTTTTTGGGTTTTTTTGTTTTGGTTTTGGGTGTTGCTGGACTTTGGTTTGGTGTGGATCTTCTCGGTTTTGGGTTTTATATATATATATATATATATATATTATATATATACTCGTAGTTCTATCGCTTTCTGAGCTCATAATCTATGCGGTTCTTTTCTTTCGCGGCGTGTGTTTAATTTTTGGTACGATTGAAATCATGGAAAGCTGTTTGAGAAAGTGGATTCCCAACAGCATTATGGCGCGTGTATTGTACACGTGTTTTTTGGTGAGTGTCATTGTCTTTTTTTTTTTTTTTTTAAGGGTCATGAACCCATGAAAGCTTACAGAGTTACAGTACTGTACAGAACAGTTATTCTCATTCCATCACTCATCTTTTACACATGCAGGTACTGCACTTGAAGCTTGATTTGAAAATTAAAACGATTTTACTAAAATAAGTTGAAACTTCCTTTCTATTTCTTTTTTTTTTTTACAAAATTTTTTTTCAAACTAATTGAGGGGAAAACTTTTCATATATCTTTATATTAAGTGTAAAATTTTAAAATCTAACAATTAAATTGCATATTCTTATTATATCCTTTGTGCTTGCAAAATTTTAAAAAGATCAAAAATTAATTGTTATGTCCTCAAACAAATGTTAAAATTTCAAATTTTTGTGACCTAAAATTATGCATAAAAAATAAGTTTATTGATCAACTAGTAAATAATATCAAATTTAAACAAAATTTGATATGTATGTTAAAAATATAAGGAATATGAAATTCAATGATTAGATTTTCAAAATTCACAACAAAAAAGAGATATATGAAAAGTTTGAAAAGTTTCTCTCCAAACTAATTTATAGAGAAACTTTATTCAATTTTTTATGGATTTTTTTTTTATTTATAACTTATTTTAGAATGTTACACTAATTCATCTATTTAGTTGAGTTATTTAGGGCTTTCTTGGTAAGGGGATTTAAATATAGTTTTTAGTTCTTGAATCTATTGTTTGGTTTATATTTCTCTAAATACAGTTTTCAAAAAATTATATTATACTTTCCTTGTTCATAATAAAATTTTGAAAATGGATGAAAGGATATTTTCAAGATACATAAAATATTTTTAATGGCATAATTGTTAATAAATTGAAAATAGTGGACTCTAAATATTTGTCCAAACTCTTTTATATATTAAACTAAGGAGCTTATCTTTATTACAAACAAATTCTCACACTTTAAATTTTGAAGTTATCATTTTCAAAAAAATGGTACATAAACTCTATTCCCTTATCATTTATAAAAAAAAAAAAAAGTAATTTACAAACTTTACATGTTACTTTTTGTAAATTAAAAAAAAAAAAATCTCAAAAGTGAGAGCTTAACACGTATAATGTAAAAATTATTATTTAAAAACTAGTTTTAATTTCAAATTTTTTGAAAATTATTTTCATATTATTTTGAAAATAAAAACAAAAATCCTTCTCATAAACAGACTCTTAATATCTTATGATTCTTTATTTATTATTTTTTTAAAGGAAAAAAATTTGTTTATTATAATTATTCCCCTATGGAAATGTAAGTTGTGTTTGGATACTTGAATATAGATTTTGATTTTTGTTAATTGTTTCGAAATGCCTTCATTTCAGATCCATATATTTCATAATTCTGTAGTTTTGATCCATTTTATACATAAGAGGAATTGAAGTTGTAAATGTTTTTAAATCTATTGTTTCGATGCTTTGATAACCTATAAATTTGGATTTGAAATCCTCTTTCTTTCAAATTGACCAAAATACTCTTAAAACCTCCAAAAAAAATCTTATAAACCTTTAAAATTGTCAAAACACACTCGAACTTTCTATATTGACAAAATTACACCCCAAAAATGTCCAAAATGACAAAAAATACTTTTCAATCTTTGAAAGAACTAAAATACCCTCAAAAACTATCAATTTTCCAAATAACTTTTTTTTTTTTTTTGAGTAAAGTTTTTCCAAATAACTTCGGAACCTCAAAAATAGTCAAATACTCTCAACACCTTTTTAAATGTAAAAAAAAAAAAAAAAAAAACCTAAATGACATAAATATCTCTAGAATTTTTTTAATAACCAAAATACCTTTAATACCTTGAAACATCCAAAATGATCAAAATATCCCCATAACATCCAATATTACTAAATGAAAAAATTTAGGTCCAATACCTTAGGTGTAATACATTAGTTCCCAATTGAATTTAACTCTCCATTTATTTTGAAGTAAAATATTTTCAAACGTAATATATTTTCAAGTGTTTGGTATGACAAGTAAAATTTTTCAAGCAAACCACCAAACTGGTGATTCAGTCACCAGAGTCGTTACTGCAAAAGGTCCGGTAACCAGACAACAGTGTCTCTAGTTGTGGACACAATAGAAAGTGTCAGAGTCACCACTTAGTTATATGGTCTAGGAACCATGAATATAGCGTCCTTTCGATGAAGAATTATTGATCTTACTACTAGAGTATAGATTCAGAGTTTAAGTACGGTTTTGAGAAGGTGTTAGGCACCCAAAACCACCCAACTCTAAGGTTGGCCTCCTCTCATTGTGTCTTATATCTTAACCTTATTAAAAGCATGTTCAATACTTGTATTCTAACTCACACACACACACACACACTAGCATACATCTAAGCATACAATATGGCATCATTCATACCAAACCCTAACCATACATCTAATCATGCTCATCAAGCAAACCTATCATACATCTATCATGGTAATCATCTCATCACAAAACCTATCATAAATCTATCATGACATCTCATCATAAACCCTAGCATACATCTATCATGGCATCTCCTCAACCTAACATACATCTATCATGGCATCTCATCAACCTAGCATTCATCATGTCATCATATCACATCCAAGGCTTGTAAGCATTCATACATCATGTTAAGGCAACAACATAAACACGGCAACATTAAAAGATTATATTGGAGCATCAAGAACATATTATCCAACCAAACATATTCATACTCATCATCAAACCATGTTGTCAAACAATGTGCATGTACATATGAATGCATGACTTACCTTCACTTACCTTACCGCATCAATGCATGAACATGTGAATGTGTGCTCAAGGTACTTAGACAAGAAAGAAAGAAAGAGAAAACTCTAATTTAACATGTTAGAGGCATACAACAGCCACCTAACATTCATCTAGCATCATATCACATATCTCATCCAAGGTAGCAGTATGTAAACATCAAAGGATCATATTGGGAACATAAAGATCACCAAACACATTCATGCTCATCTTCAAAACATGTTATCAAACAAACATGCATGCGCATATGAATGCATGACTTACCTTGACTTACCTCCTAGCATCACAACACCTATGGCATCAATGAACGGGCATGTAAATGAATGCACATGGCATTAAGACAAGAAAGGAAGAGAAAACCCTAATTTAAACATGTAAACAAACAACCAACATGTGAAAGGTAAACAAACAACAAACATGTGAAACAGAGACTCAAGACCATAAACATGTGAAAAAGAATATAAAACAAAAGCACATTATACAAGATAAAGAACAAAACAAAAGAGTTAGGGTTTCTGGGCAGGATCATGCTTACGCATGAGCAAGCCTGTGTATGCATAATCAAGCCTACGTACACAGAAAGGATTATGCGTACTTAGAAACCAGCCCAGAAACTTTAAGAACACACCAAAACAGAGCAAAGTACAAAACAATAAATCTAACATCCTAACATGCTCAAAAACATAAAGAAAGCATAAAACTAACCTAAACAAACACATATAAACATAAACTAAATGTTAAGGATATATTTTATGTAGTTGGCTAATCCTTTGACAAAACGCACTTTACTTGTAATTGGGTAGATTTAGGATGTGTTTAATACTTCAAGGAACATACTGTTCAAGTCTAGTATTAAAACCATGAAGATTGGATCAAAAAACAAGTGAAGAAAAGGTATTCATTAAGGCTGGACAGATAGCTTGACACTTGTGGACAGATATCTCAATAGCTTTTCGACACCTTTCTATAGCTGGCTATCTATCGAGCTCTTAAGGTGTTTTCTTATCATAATCTCGACACCTTTTCGACAGCTGGTAGATCGATCGAGAAATCTTCTATCTCCTCGACACCTAGCTACTTATCGAGGTTTAATAAATCTCGACACCTCTCGATCGATTGAGGTATCTATCGAGGTTATGAGAATTCAGATTTTCAGATCTGATTTTTGGGCCAGGCTTATGTATTTGTGTAGGGTTTCTTTTCTCACAACCCTAGACCTATATAAGGCTTATTTTAGAGGCCGTCACAGAAGAGAATAAGAGAATACAAGGAGAACACATGCAAAAGGTGACCAATGCCTTATTTTCTTTGAAAGAAGCTACTGCGTCTTTTGCGCCTTAGGGTTTTGTAACCAAGTGCTTCTTGATCTTCATTCTTGATGAAGTGAAGAACTTTGCAGCCAACATCTTCTTCTAGTTAGTGATTGAAGTCGCGTACTGGGATCCGTGCAAATTGGTTAGTCACGTACTGGGATTTGTGCATCAACAAAAAGGGTGGCGTTCATATATTGAAGAGTTCAGAGGTTCTGAAGCGGTAGAAGGTTTCTGCTGTGAGTTCATCTACGGGGATTGTAGAGTCTAGGGATAAAGGTTTTATACTAGATCTGAAACTTCTCTTTACTATAGTGGATTACTTTTCAGGAAGGTTTCCCCCCCAGGTTTTTTACTGTGAAATTGGTTGGTTCCATTGGTTTTTCTTGGGTCATCATATCTTGTCTTATTTATTTTTCTGCTACGTGATTTTGACATGATATTGATGTCTGTTTGTTTTAACAAAGTTTATTCATAATTAATCTAATTAACAACTTGGGTTTAAAACTTGTTAATTTTATCAACTGGGGTCTAAATTTCCCAACAAGTGGTATCAAAGCGGGTTCACTCTGATTGGATTAATTTTCTGAGTGTGATCTATTGACCCCCGTTGTCATGGAATCTCTTAATTATTTTGATGTGCATGATCTTGTGTTGAATGATGATGATGATATTCATGATGCCTATTGCAAGCTTTATAATTTTTGTATGAAATCTCTTGAATGTTCTACAAAATTAAAAGCTAAATTTAAAAAGGTCAAACTTGAAAAAGATGATTTGATTGCAAAATTGGATGAAGCCAATAATTTGAATGAGAATTTTAAAAATCAAATTTCATCTCAGGTGGACAAAATAAAAAGTTTGGAAGAGCAACTAGTTGAATTTAAAACTGAAGTTGAAAAATTAACTAGTGTCAAATTTGTTGTTGAGCCTAACTTAAAAGAAAAAGATTTTTATATTCCTCCATTTAAAATGAATAATCAAGAGTTGAACGCTAATATTGCTAGGATAGACAAAGGTGAATAATCTGATGTTAATGCTGAAATTTCTAAACCTATGTCTAAAACTCCTCCTAGGTTGAATGATAAATCTGAATTTGTTCTCATTTGTCATCATTGTTATTTTGTTGGTCATATTAGGCCAAATTGTCCTAAGTTGAGGTCTTTGTCAACCTCTAAGGTTAGACCTCCTTCTAAGAAGCCGAGTAGCTCTAAAACTGCTCATGTTTATCACCATTGTGGTGTTGCTGGACACATTCGCCCTAATTGCTTTAAGTTGTATCCTCATAAGCAATTGTCCAAATGGTCACAGGTTTCCTTTCAAGGACTTACACCTTTGTTTGGAGAGTTATTAAAGTCTTGAGCTTTTTAACTCAATTTCAGGAGAATTTTAATTCTTCTATGTCCTTTAGTAGACATACTAGGACAAGTGCTTTTTCATCTTCACGGCCAAAGACTCGTGCTGTGTGGGTGAGAAAGGAGCTTAAGACTTAATTGTTTTTTCTATTTGTCCTCTGCTTTAATTCTTTCTATCTAAAGTAGGACTATCTTTGCTTGATTTCTTATCTGTTTTTGGAATCATGCTTTCATGCATCTGCATTTTTCTATCATGCCTTCATGCATATGCATCTTTCTTTCATGCTTTCATGTTGTTTGTCTGTTTTTGTCTAGTTGTTTAGTTTTTATTTTGTTTTGTTTTCAAAATAAAAATAAAAAGAGAAAAATCAGAAAAATACAAAAACAATGTGTATTTTGTGTACATTGATACTTGTGTACCTTGGATGGCCAATGAAACAAAGTTTTCTAAACTTTGTATCATTTGTAGCTTAGATGAGTATCTTTATGCATAACTAAGCAAGTAAACTTTGTGGCTCTTGTTTGTGATGAGTAAGATTAAGTTATCTCTTAGACTTAACACTCATATCACTCTTTTTGACGGGTAGGACTAGAAAATCCTAAGAGAAAGGCATAAATAACTATCTCACCACTGTTGCCCGCTAATCATTAATGACATCTGTATGCTTCGGCATAGTAAAAGTGTGATGTCAATGACATTTGTGTGCTTCGGCATAGCAAAATTGAAATATCAAATATTAATGGGTATTTCTTTTCTCTCTCTTTTATGCCCATGCATGATATGTTTAAAAAGAAAATATGCAAAGAAAATAAAAAGCAAAAAGATCAAAATGCTTTAAATATGGTTGCAAGCGTGTATTCTAGGAGATGTGGGAGTTATAGGATGTACCTCGAAGGTGATAGTCTCCATCAAACAGTTATGATTGTGTGTGAGTTAAAGCAATTTTCTCATATCTTAAATCATCATAACATGTATACACTTATACAATCTTGCGATGTTTTTCACACACGACACGCAATATTCTTTGCTACCCTTGATACATGTGCAGGTACAATGTAATTTGGCCATCACTAGGTTTACATGTGTTAATGTACGCTCACTAAATTATCTTGACTTGTTTTTGAAATATAAAATTGGTTAGACTTGTTTAGTGTGTGTGTGTGTGTGTGTTTTGCATATTTCTTTTGTCAAATATAGCATCTTGTTTCATTACATTCATGCATCTTTATGGATTTCTTGTACCCTCTTGATCATCCTTGATCATCTTTATGTTTCTCAGGTGAAACTTTCTAGTTTCTTGTATCTTTTGTCAATCATGACAAAAAGGAGGAGAAATTGTGGAGACTTTGTGGTCTCTTTCTTTAAGATTCTACATGTTAGGAGGAGAAATACATGCCTCTGTAAGAGGGAGTTGTGTTTCATCTTGTTAGGGGGAGTGTTTACTTCCTTCTTCTTGTACATTGGGTCTTGTGACCATATTTACATACATTGTGCTTATCTTTGTTATATGGCATGTTGATGCATGTTTTCTTTCACCTACCTCTTACATATGTTATTTCTTTTCTCTCTTTATACACATGTTTCTTTACTTGTATGCAATCTATTATTTCTGTTTCACACAAAGATGCTTTGATGAGTTTTGTTTAAAGTGTTTCAGAAGTACAGGTTGTCAAAGTTTACTTGCCATAAACTCTCTTCTTGCAAAGTTTTTTAAAAGTTTATGTTACAATAGATTTTATCTATATATATATATAAAACCGAAACTTTTGAAGCTCTCACAATTTTCCACATCATCACTATTTTCTTTTTCTTTTTATTTTTTATTCTTTTTATTTTAGATTTTATATCTTATAGCAATATTATTGAAAAACGTATACAAACTTGGAAGCCTATTTAAGAGCTCCATAAAACTTGATGGACAAGAAAATATATTCTAAAATAAGCCCTAATTAATACCTAACCATAATAGGAACCAAATTTGACCTAAAAAAACATTAAAAGAGCCTAAAAATAAGGAAATAAATCACCTAGACCTAAAATAACGTTTTTTGCATAAAAATACCAAAATCTCTTCTCTCCTTAAAACCCTAGCAATTACCATCTCAAATTTTTTATTTGCTTTCATATGTGCCTGAAATTTTCATTCTATCTTATTGTTTTATTATGTTTAGAATTAATTTTCTTATAAGTATTTTGGTTAATCTCTATATTTTGATAGTGTTTTTATGGGTTTGGTTTTTGGGTTGAAATTCTAATAATTATTTTATATTGTATATGGCAGATGAAGCATCTCTATTTTTTGGAAAAAAATCAAAGCTGCAACCTATGTCTTCCAGCCCAAGGTGTGGTAAATTTTTATATGTTCTTGCTTTATTGAGAATTTTTATTTGGGTTCATGTGATTTTTTGTTTTTTTTATTAAAACTTTGATTTTTGTTGATTAATTATTTGTTTGGATTCAACGTAGAAGATAATGGAATTAGGTGTTATAAATTTGATAATGTTCCATGTTTTGAATTGTTTATATTATTTAGACTCCTGGTAGGACTCTCTCTTCTCTCCTTAAAACCCTAGCAATTACCATCTCAAAATCCTAAACTTAACTTCACTTTAAAATTAAAAAAATAAGAAGGAGAGAGACTCAACTAAAAAAAAAAAAAAAAAAAAACGTAGGTTTTGTCTTTTTTATTTGCTTTCATATGTGCTTGAAATTTTCATTCTATCTTATTGTTTTGTTATGTTTAGAATTTATTTTCTTCTAAGTATTTGGGTTAATCTCTATATTTTGATAGTGTTTTTGTGGGTTTGGTTTTTGGGTTGAAATTTCTAATAATTATTTTATATTGTATACAGCAGATGAAGCATTTCTATTTTTTGGAGAAAAATCAAAACTGCAACCTATGTCTTCCAACCCAAGGTGTGGTAAATTTTTATTTGGTATATTATATATGAATTTTTTGAATTTGAAAGGTTTTGTTTGGTTTTGAAGTAGAATTTGGGGATTCTATAATATGCATATTATTAACCTAATTTTCTATTTCTAAATTTCTTAGATTTTATTATATCAATCTTTTTTTCTTTTAAATTCTTGGTGGGCAAATCAGTCTCTCACTAATTCTTTTACTTTAACGTGATGTTGGTTAATTGTCATTTTATTTAACTATCCCGTGCATCGCACGGGTTAGCGACTAGTTATATTTAACAAATGAGTATGAGTTGAGTGATTTATAACTTCTCTCATATGTTCATTTGTTTGTTGTGGTTTTGTCACGGATTGCCAAATGGGGAGATTGTTAAGGACATATTTTACGTAGTTGGCTAATCTTTTGACAAAACGCATTTTACTTGTAATTGGGTAGATTTAGGATATGTTTAATACTTCAAAGAACATGTTGTTCAAGTCTAGTATTAAAACCATGAAGATTGGACCAAGAAACAAGTGAAGAAAATGTGTTCATTAAGGCTGGATAGATAGCTCGACACCTGTAGACAGATATCTCGACAACTTCTCGACACTTCTCGACAGTTGGCTATCTATCGAGCTTTTAAGGTGTTTTCTTATCGTAATCTCGACACCTTCTCGACAGCTGGTAGATCGATCAAGAAATCTTCTGTCTCTTCAACACCTAGCTATTTATCAAGGTTTAATAAATCTCAACACCTCCTGATCGATCGAGGTATCTATCGAGGTTATGGGAATTCAGATTTCTAGATTTGATTTTTGGGCCAGGCTTATGTATTTGTGTAGTGTTTCTTTTCTCATAACCCTAGACCTATATAAGGCTTATTTTAGAAGCCGTCACATAAGAGAATAAGAGAATAAAAGGAGAACATATGCAAAAAGTGACCGATGCCTTATTCTCTCTGAAAGAAGCTACTGCGTCTTTTGCGCCTTAGGGTTTTGTAACCAAGTGCTTCTTGATCTTCATTCTTGATGAAGTGAAGAACTTAACAGCCAACATCTTCTTCTAGTTGGTGATTGAAGTCGCGTACTGGGATCCGTCCAAATTGGTTAGTCACGTACTGGGATTCGTGCATTAACAAAAAGGGTGGCATTCATATATTGAAGAGTTCAGAGGTTCTGAAGCGGTAGAAGGTTTCTGCTGTGAGTTCATCTACGGGGATTGTAGAGTCTAGGGACAAAGGTTTTGTACTAGATCTGAAACTTCTCTTTACTATAGTGGATTGCTTTTCGGGAAGGTTTCCCCCCAGGTTTTTTACTGTGAAATTGGTTGGTTTCATTGGTTTTTCCTGGGTCATCATATCTTGTCTTATTTATTTTTCCGCTGCATGATTTTGACATGATATTGATGTTTGTTTGTTTTAACAAGGTTTATTCATAATTAATCTAATTAACAACTTGGGTTTAAAACTTGTTAATTTTATCAACTGGGGTCTAAATTTCCTAACACTAAACAAAGAAATAGATTAAAGAAAAGATTAATGGCAAAAATGGAAAAAGAAAAGTTTAAAAGAATACTTCAAAAAAAAAAAAAAAAAGCTTTCAAGCTTGATTTTGACCATTCCCATCTATTCACAAAATTAATAGAAACGTGATTAGTAATCTTAAACTCAAAGAATCAAGGTCAGAAAAGACCCTAATCAAATAAAATTGACTTGAGGAGGTTTTGTGAAAAACACCCTCTTTGATTCATTATTTCTAGTGAATCTTAGGTTTTCCCTTAGGATTTTCTGTCCCTTGAAAATTACCATATAAGGCTTTATATAGTTGGAAAATAGGGGTTTGGAACAGCCCCCAAACAATGTGGGATTCATTCCAAACCTCAATCTTTAATGCAAAAAGTTTGTCTTTTTATGTCTCTGAAACCCTAGCTGCGTACGTAGACTTTTGCCTACATACGCAAATCATGGGTTTTCTTTGGCTTTTATTTTCCAAAAAATATATTTTTGCTCATTAAAAGTTATATTTTCCATTTTAACACATCTCAAATCAATTTAACATCTGATTGAGCCCAAAACCAACCTTGGGCCTTGGAATTTGGGCATTAATAGGGAACGGAGGCTTGAGTCTTAAGGGATACAAAACGCAATGTTTACACTACTGACATGACCGCTAGTACTGATGGCTGAAATGATGACTTCAATTATTGAACTTTGGCACCAATCATCGAAAAGATGTCTCTGGTGAAGAATTAATGGCTCCAGTGACTGGAACTCCAGCGCCAATTGTTAGAGCGGTAACTCTAGCCACCATAACGCTAGCAACAATCATCTAAACAACCACTATGGTGACAAGACTACTAGCACCGTTCACTAGAGAGGCAGCTCTTGCCACTAGACTATGGGCATTGATTGCCCAACCCACCAGACCAGCGACCTAGCCAGCAGATGGAATGAGGGGGAAGCCACTGTGTATTTTTGTAAAATATTTTACCAAATTTTTAAAGGTAAAATATTTTACAACTTTTATAAAGGATCTTACAGTCAATAGAAAATATTTTATAAGTTTGCCCACATTTTACATGCAAAAACACACTTGAAAATGGGAAAACATTTTCCAAAATAATATTTTACTTCAAAACAAATGGAGCATTATACATGATTGCATTGACTAATAAAAAACAAATAGGGTTATGCTTCAAGGACTATAAAATTCAATGCATCTATGAGTTTAACTTTAAATAATGATAAAAAATTATAATTTACTGCATTTAAAAAAAAATATATACCTAAGTTTTATTCATGACTAAAATATCTCTAAATCCACTCGAATGATATAAATATCCCTCCAAAATCAAAATGACAAAAATACCTCTCGAAACCTACAAAATGACCAAGATATCCTTGAAACTTTGAAATTCACACCTAAACTTTTAATTTCCACATAAAAAAACTTACATGACCCTTAAAGCAATTCATAAATTATGAAACTGCACTAACCCAACAACAGCTAGAGTTTATTAGGGAATCAAATGTAAAAATGAAAAAATAAAAAGGAAGAAAAAGAGATTATAGAAATAGACTGGGTGGATAAGTGAGGTAGAGTTTGCAACATGATGAAGTGTGTGTGTGTATAGGCGAGTGGGTTAGGTTAGAAATATCTTAACCTGACACACTATATTAGATGTTGTTGAGGGGAAAATTTTGATGTTCCCAAATAGAAAATGGGGTAGCCAAGCCGAAAATCAACGATGGGCCCTTGAAATAAAGCCTAAAGGCTTTTGGTGTTGTGTAAGTCCGCTCAAGCAAGAGATAGAGGCTGCACCCTGACAAGAAGACAAAAACAAAGCCCAATAAACGTGTTACTGTTGTTAGTTTGTTATATTATTAGTCATTTTACAACATCATAGTTCGAACCAGTCCTCCAACGGTAGGGTAATTTATATTCAATTATAAATTTAATAAAGTATTAACTTCAGGAAATTCTTGTGTATTTTGTTCAATAGGGTCCACAGTACTCTCAGCCATCATTACATTAATATGAAGAAAAAATTCCAAAAGTCTCAAATACGCCTCCTATAGTAAAACAATAAGTAAATATTAGTGGCTGCATAGTGATGAAAAAGGAGTTATTTGGCATGATATGAAGGGAGAGAGAGATCCCAGCTTAGTGCAGCAAGTATTAAACTAAGATTTTGGTGAGTATGTGTGCATAAGGCATGAATGAGGTAATGTGGGCTGTTTTGAGTGAGTGGGATGGAATTAGTACTGAGGTTAAAGCTTTAGTGAGTAATGGGCTGTTTATGACTAATTGGGAGGCATTTATGGGCTGTGATTATGCAAAAGAGGAAAGGAATGTCTGAGGCTAGGTGAGTGTGGGTTAAGGGGAATGAGTTGTGGGCTTGAGGAGAGCTGAATTACAAACAAAATGGCAAACAATTCAGAAAGTTTCAGAGGGAGTAGCTATGTGTTTGTGGGTTGACTGCTTATACTTTTATAAGGGAGTTTAGAGAAGCATTAATTAACAAGAATCCAAAAAACGTAGGTTTCATTCAGGGGAGCAAGACAGCTAAATTAATAACCTGAATTTGGCCTAAAAATGGAAGATTTGTTTTTGGGGTTGTTTTGCTTCTTTGGGCAATGTCAAACATGGGTAGTATTTGGGGTAATCTTGCATTAAATGCTAAGCTTGTTAAGATTGTGTTCAGTTAATGTGATTAAGGCAAGTATTAAGAAAGAATCCTAGTGCTACAACTGAGATTTGGACCTTAGGAAGTAGGATTCAACACCTCAAGCCAGGTGTCAAAGTTTAAGTCCATTTTAAAGGGTTCCGCTGGAGATCTCTTTATGCCCTCCAAACCCCATGTTCCTAAATTTTCCCCTTTAGGATTCATAGGCTTGGTTCATGAACTAATTGCATACATTTTTTGTAATAAAATAAATTATTTGGTTGAGGATTTCATGAGTCTTGGTCATGGCTTCCTTGAGTTGTAACCAAAACTTGGAGAAGAAGGGTATTTATTTCCCGCTAGCTATTGTTGGAGGTAGGACCTTGAGGGAAATGATGATGCCTCTCTGCCCATCAGCTTCCTAGCTGCTAGGAATAGTTATTAGCTACTGTTCTCAATAGAAAATGTGTTAAAATTCTGCCATGACAGCCCCTTATTTCTAGAGGTGTGGAGGAACCTTTTGCTAGTGGTAGACTTGATTAGGCTGACTTGTTTCAGCTTGAATTTCTGATTTGCTGGGGACCTTTTTGGGCTAGAACTTTGCTCCATTTCAGCACTTTTAGTTGGGCCACATGACCCTTTCTTTGCTTGGGCTTGTTCCCTAATCCATGAGATTCTTAAGTCTACAAAATGGGCATTAAAGACATGCTTTGCCATGTGTTTTTTACTCCTCGTGGGTTTTAGTTGTTAGTAAAAATAAAATGAATCCATGAGCTTTAATAAATATTTATGATAGATTTTGGGTATTAATTTCCATGAGCTCTAAATAACAACTTGTATAATTTCTCATAATTTTTGCTATAGATTACTTTGTAAATGATATTTTCTTTAAGGCTTTTTAAATAATGACCTCCAATATTTTTCTTGAGAATAATATTTACCATGAGTTTTAAATAGAGGTAATATTCATAAATATGGTAACAACCACTATGATGGAATAATATGATATTCTCATGAGTTTTTCTATAGATAATCATAATGGACATGTAGGATGAATAATTTCCATTAGTTTTGGAAATAAATATTATGAATGTTGTGATGTAAGATAGATAGTGAATATGAGTTTATAATATGGTATGAAATAAATAAATGTCATGAGTTTAAGATAAATAATCATAACTTTCCATGGGCTTTTATAAGATGATTGCCATGGGTTTTGAGAATAGATAATTCATGAACTCCATGAGCTTGTAATATTATAGTAATAGGTTTAAGAATCTAAAGTATTGTTCATTATTGGACTTTTAAGTGAAATAATTATGATATAGTATTTTGCCAAGTATTAATAACCTTGGGCTTTCGATAAAATAGTGTCAAGTTTTGCTTGGGCTTTTAATAATGCCAACGTAAGTTGGGTTTTTGATATTGCCAATGAGAACTAGACTTTGGTATTGTCAATGAAAATTGAGCTTTAAATATTACCAGCGAGAACTGGGTTTTGATATTGCCAATGAGAATTAGACTTTGACGTTGCCAATAAGAATTGGGTTTTAGATAAATAAATTGCCATGGGTTTAAACCATGAGCTTTGATTATGGATTTGAATTCCATTGATAAAATTGTTTTGCCATGGATTTGAATCATGAGCTTTTCAAATATTGCCAAGCATAAGTATTCTTGGGCTTTAAATAGAATAGGATGTACGTTTTGGGTTCATAGGATCGGTTTTGGGCTTAGCTAAATAATGATAATAAAATTGGATAAAATATGAGTTTTTAGATTTTTTGTGATAGTTTATATCATGACCCAATTTAGATAATGAGATATGACATATTTGTGATTAACATAATAATAGAGCAAAAAATATTTGGGAAAACCCAATAACTTATTAGTGGTATTTGAAAATAAATACGTGGTACTCAAATAAAATTAGGTGTAAAAAAAAGTATCCTAACAGATGTCTAACCCATTCACTTTGACCCACCTCACTTAATGAACCCACATGAATTGGGTCAAGTTGAACCAGTTGGCGAGTTAAGCATTTTGCTTTTTTACACAACCCTAATATTGGTCATTTTAGAGATCTAACTATAGTTTTAATCATTTTGAAGTTTCAATGGGCAATTTTGGAGATATATTTCTTATTTTTTTAGGTTTTAGAGGTATATTGGTGATTTTAAAGTTTTAGGAGTACTTTAGTTATTTTGAATTTTTGATGGGGGTATTTTGATCATTTTAAGCTTTTTTTGGGGGGAGGGGGGGAGTGTAAATTAGAGGTTTACGGTTATTAAGGTCATTTTGGAGCTTTCTAAATATATATTGGTCATTTTTTTTTGGTTATGCAACACTTTGACCATTTTAGAGAATTGAAGGTACTGTAATCATTTGGGAGCTTTTAGTTTTTTTTTTTTGGGTTTTATTATTAATTGTTGCTATTGTTGTTGTAGGTTTATTTGCCCTAAAGTCAAATATTTGACATTTAAAGTACTTAAACAAGCTATTACAATTTAAGCACCGAAATTCAATTCAACACAAGCCAAATCATACTATCCTAACACACCATTTATAATTTATGTATCAAAGAACATATTTTTTTTTAATAAACAACATATGTTTATTTTTATAGTCATGTTGATAACAAAGTGTTTGTTGTCACAAATTCCAAATCCTTGGAGAATTATTAGAATAATTTTACACCTAAAAGTAGCATTGTGTTAGCTAAAATGTCATAATCTATAATAAAACAATCATTTGATGAATTTAGAGGTGATAAGATTGTATCAGATACACCACAAGATACTGCTAGTGAGATGAATAATACAATAAGCCTTTTCATAGTGGTAGAATTATCAATCAACCTTAAGCCTTACACTTTTAGGAGAAACTTATGAAGTTATCCCAGAAGAACTTGAATCTGATCCTTATACTTTTGCATTATAGACAACTTTGTCATGTTGTTTTCTTGGAAGAAACTAAAAAGTTACTTAACCAAGAAACAACATACATATTATTATATATAAAGACGTTGAAATGAACGAAACTAGCAGAACCTATAAGCTACAATAAAATTTAAAAAAAAAAAAAAATGTCAACTATGCAAGATCTAGGATTGTTGGTTACAATTTAATGGAAGGATTCACTTTTAGAAGAGCAATTGCGCATGATCCAAACTACGCCGATACAATTTAATAGAAGGATTCACTTGGAGAAAACAGAATCTCACAATGTTGAGGATATCTCTGCCGTGGAATGTTGAACTAGCTGGGTTTAAAGACATAAATTAGTAGTTCTGTATCGTACAATTTTTGTCCAAAGTATCAAAAGCCATTAATTACGTACCTACTAAATATATAAATATAATTAACCTAGACGATTTTAGAATATCTATATAAAGAAAAAGAACTTAGGAATTTATAATATAAAAAACAAGTTTGCAAACCTTGTATTCTTAGAATTTTTATACCCAAATAAGTTGTTTTGATTTAAGAACTAAAATTCAAATACACATAACCTAAATCCTCCTATCCAAATGCATAATTAAAAACTATGTTTTTTTGCTAATAGAACATATATTTTTTGTTATAACATATGTTTATGTTTCTATAACATGTCATTATTATATATAAAGTAGGTTTACTAGTTGATGTTTATGTCTTTACTAGCCTATTTGAAATGAGATTATATTTCAATTTACTGCCACAAGAACTCTCCAACAAAATAGTGTAGCAGAAATAAGGAATATGACTCTTTAAGATATGGTGATATCCATGTTAAGTCACTTAACTCTACCTATTTCATTTTGGGGATATGTGTGAGCACATCATCTAGCACTACTCACGCATGGTTCATGCCTCCATGAGAAGTACACTTTGGCTGAATATACCAGAGATAGATATTTGGGAGTCTCCACCTTATTTAGGTTCAGGAACCAAATTGGGCATTTTTGGCCATTTACTCACATGCATAAGTCTACATATCAAATTATAGGTTCAGAGTTTGAGTACAGCCTAGGAAGGTATTAGGTGTTTAAGACCATCTAACTTAAGGGCCAACCTCCATTATGTATTGATAGGCCCTGCTTAAATAAAGAAGTTATTAAAAGGGTCATAATCCTAAACCTAAACATACGCCATGCACTTACAAAAAAGAACACAATCAACATGTTAAATATTGCAACACAACATATAAGGAAACACATTACAACAAATTAAACAGATTATTATAAAGAGGAAAAGATAGCATCAAATCAAACATGTAAGGAAATAGACTACAAAAAAAACCTAACATGGCAAAAAGACTAAAACAAACATGGAAAACAGTATATTAATTAATTAACCTAAAATAGATTCAAATAGATCACAAAACATATGGAAAATGAATAATTAAAACAAAACATAACTTTCTGCCCAAATATGGGTTTAGAGTGCATACGCATGCTCAGCCAAGCATACACATGGTCAAAATCATGTGTGCGCATACTCAATGATGTGTATGCATCCTTTAGCACAGAATCTAAAAAATCACATTTTTATTGAATCAAATATATGCACAAGTTTAAATCAAAGAGAAAAATAAAGGAAACACTGAAAATAAATAAACAACTGCAACATGGTTAGATTAATATCATTAAATAAAAAAACAACAATTAAACAAAGAATATGTGAATAATTAATAGAAAATAATAACAAAAGAACAACATAATAACAAATAAAGTAAATAGAAAAGTAATGGGATTGTGAAACTAATGTGCAAATCAAAGAAGCATTACCTTAGACAAATTTAGGGGTAACTTGCGATGGAAAGATGCTCAAGAAACACCAAAAGAAGAAGTTTCTGTTACTTACCTCCACCTTCTATACAAAGCAAAGAAGTGTATCACAAAGAAATTTAGAACGTGGAAATGAGATTACTAACCTATATTTATATCTTTACTAGACTATTTGGAGATGAAATTATATTCCAATTGAATGCACCAAGGACTCCTTAACAAAATAGTGTGACATAAAGAAATAAAGAATAAATAGGGCTCTTTAAAATATGATGAGATCCATGTTAAGCTACTCAACTCTACCTATTTCATTATGGGGATATGCCTTAAGTATTGCGATGTGTCTTCTAAATTTTGTACCATTAGCCTCATATTAAGTTGTGGTTTAGGCATAAGCCTCATATGAGATACCTCCACATTTGAGGTTGTCCAGCACACATATTGAAAGGAAAGTCTGACAAGTTGGAACCAAAGACAAAAGTATATTTGTTTGTAGGGTATTTGAAGGAAACTAAGCATGATTTATTCTTTTTTTTTTTTTTAATATGAAATAAGGCAACTTTATTCAGAACATGACAAAAACGTTACATCCTGGGTCACCAGGTTTTCAATACAAATTGGTGTTTCTTCTACCCATGCATGCAAGGATGACACACCTCTGGCATACTGTGCCAACGTGTGGGCTACTTTGTTTCCAGTACGCGGTACATGACTGAACTGGACAGACCGAAACTTGTGAAGATGGGACACGGCACCAGCTATGATATTGGCAATGGATGAAGGCAGTTCAATGAGGTGAAGCACATCATTCGTTACTATTTGCGCATCACTCTCAAACACACAGTCCCTGATTCCCATATTCCAAGCAAACTCAACTGCTTCTTCCATGGCCTTAGCTTCCCTTTCGAGAGCACCCAGTGGAGCTGTCAACTTCTTACTCAACGCCACCACAACTACACCATAGTGATCTTGGATAACAACTCCAATACTGGCCTCCTTCTGTTGTTCAAAAGTCGCACCATCCATGTTCGCCTTGTACCAGAGTGGTCTAAGAAGCTGCCACACTGCTTCCACAAATTCACGGTAAGGCCGAACTTCATGGTTGGCTGTTAAATATTCCTCCAAATAATTTTTTGTCCACCAAGGAAGAACGGTGGCTGGTTTTCTACTCCTTCCATGCCGGACCTCATTCCGGTTTGTCCAAATACCCCACACTGTCGTGACCATCAACTCGATATCCTCTTCTGACCACTTTTTAACATTTCGACCATACCATAGCAGATCCAAGAATTTAGGGCAGCTATCCATGACGTGATTTTTAGTAAGACCCACCTTATTCCACACTTTCTTAGCACGATGACACTTCCAAAGCAAGTGTCCTATTGTTTCCTTTGCATTTCCACACACTTCGCATTTGCTGTCCTGAGTTACATGACGACGGTACAAGTTAGCTTTCGTGAGCAAGATATTTCTGCATGCCCGCCATGTGAAATTTCAGATTTTGTTTAGGACCCGCAAGCGCCAAATGAATTTCTAGAATTCTTTCATGCACGTAGCATTAGAGCTTTCCTCAGATAATTGCACACTCCTTTCTTGCAAAGCAACCTTATATGTTGACTTCACCGAAAATTTTTCAAAAGACGTAAGAGCCCAAATAAAACGGTCTTCAGGCAGAGTTGGACTCAGAGCAATGGATAGGATAAACTCTACATCCAAAGGCATGAGAATGCGTTAAAGGGCCTCCAAATTCCACTCTCCTTTCTAGTGGTCAATAAGGGTGGTCACTAGCACATCAGAGTCAACTTTTGAACACAGTGTGACTACTTGGTAGGTAGAGGATAAAGGAAGCCATCTGTCACCCCAGACTCACACCTTTGCCCCATTTCCTATCCTCCAATGACTACCTTTTTTGACAATCTGCTGTGCAGAGAATATGCTTCTCCAAGCATAAGACGGCTTAGCTCCCAAAGATGCAGAAAGGAAGTCTTCGTGAGGAAAATATTTTACTCCGAAAACACAGTGGAACAAAAGAGTTGGTACAAGTTTGGAGCCGCCACCCCTGCTTGGCTAGCAAGGCCAAGTTGAATGCTTTCAGGTCCCTGAAGCCCATCACCCCTCATTCCATCGGTGTGCACATCTTCTCCTAACTAAGCCAAGCCATTTTGTCCACACCATTCTTTTGCCCCCACCAAAATTTTTGGACCATCCCAGCTAGCTCATCGCATAGTGAATCCGATAACTTAAAGCAACTTATGGTATATGAGGGTATAGCTTAGGCTACTGATTTTATTAGAATCTCCTTTCCTGCATTCGACAATAGATTTTCTTTCCATCCTGAAAGCTTTTTCTCAAGCTTATCCTAAAGGTCATTGAAAGTATTCTTTTTGGATCTACCCACCAAGGACGGGAGACCCAAATATTTTTCATGTTGACGGATGACCTGGGCTCCAAATCTATTTTTGATCTCCTCTTGAAGTGCACGTGGGGTATTCTTGCTAAAGAATAGAGCGGTCTTGGCCTTATTAAGCTGCTGACCCGAGGCAACCTTATATAGAATGAATATGCATTGGAGCTCATTGCACTCTTCTAGAGTTGCTCGGAAAAATATCAAACAATCATCAGCAAAGAAGAGATGGGAGATTCTTGGGGTTCTTCGGCACATTACAATTCCATTGATGGCTTGTCGTTCTGCTGCATGATGAAGGAGGGCGAACAGACCTTCTACACAGAAGAGAAATAAATAAGGTGATAGTGGGTCTCCTTAGCGAAGGCCCTTAGAAGGAACAATTCTGCCTCAGGTTTGCCCATTAATTCGGATAGAATATGTGACAGTAGATATACACCTTATGATCACCTCAATCATTTTATGCTGAACACCCATCCTCCCCATAATATTCTCCAAGCATTTTCACTCTACTCTATCGTACGTCTTACTCATATCTAGTTTTAGAGTCATCTCCCCCACTTTTCCAGCCTTTTTTTGGCTAATATGATGCATAGTTTCAAATGCCACCAATACATTATCAGTTATAAAATGCCTTATTGTGAAAGCGCTTTGGTTTTCACTGACAATAATAGATAGTACATTTTTCAATCTATTAGCTACTGCTTTAGAGGCTATTTTGTAAGCCACATTACATAAGCTAATGGGTCTATAATCAGTGATTTTCCTGGGATTATGAACCTTAGGAATCAGAACAATATGGGTGTCATTAAAGTCAGGAAGAACAATACCATGGTTGAGGAAGTCAAGGGCAGCTTGAATAACACAGTTACTGGTGAAAGACCAAAACCTTTGGTGAAATAGAGGGGGCAAACCATCAGGTCCCGGCGCAGTATGGGGGTGCATTTGCTTTATTGCCTATGCTATTTTTGAAGCTTAGAAGTCTCTTCCTAGGAGTTGGTTCATTGCATCTGTGATGAAGGAAGAACTGCATTAAGGAGCTCCGTCATTTCACCAGGCCAAGAAGAAGTGAACAAAGAAGAGAAATACTACGTAGCAACATGCTCAATATCATTCAACCCCTCCTGCCATAAGCCATTATCATCCTCAATCCCTGAATCCAGTTCCGTTGTTTTCTGTTAGAAGCTTTTGTATGGAAAAAACTTGTGTTTCTATCTCCCTCCTTCAAATACCTGTTTCGAGACCTTTGCTTCCACATTACCTCTTCCGTGTCTAGCTAAGAATTAAGGGCTAGTTTGACTTGTCGAATATTGTCCATGTTGTTCTCTGGGAAAGCTTCATACACCTATAGTTTATTCTTCGGCAACTTAATCTGGCGGCCAACATGACCAAACTCTCAATTATTCCACTGAGTGAGTTGAGCATGACACGAGGAAATGCAGTTTTTTAGTGGATGGCCCGAGGAAGTACATAAGCCATACTCCCATGCATCACGTACTACTTCCTCGCATCGAGGGTCACGGAGCCACATGGCTTCAAACCTGAAAAGTTTTGCACCAACTCTTCTCCGTCTCCCATCTGACTCTACCTTAAAGCGAGCATGCAATAGTCTGAAGCTGTGGTGGACAAATGGTGCAACTTTGCGTTTGCGAATCGGGAGTACCATTCCAAAATGGCCAGGGCACGATTGAGCCTTACCCACCAACTATCTCCATTCGCAAAAACCTTGTTCCAAGTAAACCATGGTCCCACATAGTCCAAGTCTCTGAAACGGCATTTATTCATTGCTTCTCTGAACCTCTCCATTTGTTTCGGTGCTCTCGGATTGCCACCAATTTTCTCAGCATCACTCAGTATTTCATTTTAGTCCCCTATACACAGCCAAGGTAGTGAATTTGAAGTTCCTAACCTCTCAAGAATCTGCCATGTCTCCTTCCTTCTACTTGTCTCCAGTTGCCCATAAAACCCCATAAACCTCCATCTCCCTGAACCGTCATTTCCTCCTACTTTAGCACCTATGTGCCATGGGCCAAACGTTTGAACGTCTACCATGACATCCTTCTTCCACAGTAAGGCCAAACCTCCCTTACTTCCAATGTTGCCCATTACTAATCCTTCCGTGAATCCAAGCGTGTACTTTTTACGTGTCATATCTTCTTTGGACAACTTAGTTTCCATAAGGAAAACTAAGTTGGGATATTCAGAGGCTATCACCTCCTGGAGTGCTCGAACTGTTCGGAGGTTCCCAAGCCCCTGACAGTTCCAGCTTATCGCACTCATTGTCCTCGGCGATGTTGCCACGCAGCCCCCGCCGTTTCATTGAATTCCATAGCCATCAACCTACTTATTTCCGCCACCTCCGTGTCCATTTTCTTCTTTTTAAGAGTATTCTCTAACTCATTTTGTTCATGGTCTTGGGCTCCTCTTTTACTCCCGACATGGGTCTCCTTAGTAACTAGGGTTGTAATTTTCGGCCCCATATTAATTCTTTTCCAAGTTCTTATAATTGGGCTATTGGTCAAAGGCCATTACATGCAATGGCCTTCGTACTTGGGCCTTGATCCAGCATCTCCACCTGAATAGGCCCACCACTTTTACTGTCAGCCAATTCCTTGTCAGCACCTTCACCGTTCTTGCAATCAATATCATCATCAAGATTATTAGTCAACATAACAGAATCAGAGTTATTATTGAGGGCAATATCAATCTCCTTGATAGGTGCCTGGAATTTATCATTGTCCGAGAGAATCTCTACCAATCTTGTTGGATTTTCAGTTTTAGAAGATTCCTGAAAATCCACACTTTCCATTCTCGTGATGCACTCATCTCGAGACTTCATAGGTGGTGTAACGTCCGCCGTCCGCTAGGTAGTGCATGGGCTGGCCGGTTTGCCGTTGTCTCAAGAGTCACCTCCTTGTTGTGTCTCCTGCCCAGCCACCGATTTCATCTTCCTCCTTAACGTGTTAAGTTGGGATGCCCTCATCCACTCCCCAAAAGGTTGGTTTTGGACATTGAGCATGCCCTTGCTACGAATCTAGACCTCGCAATCTTTAGTGTCGTGCGTCAGCCTCCCACACCAGTAGCAGAACACTGGGAGGCGTTCGTAACGAAATGAAACCTAGCCTTCATTAGTAGGGCCAAACCGCACCTGTCTCCCTCGGCTTAACGGTTTAGTGATGTCTATCTCGACTCGCACCCTCATAAACTCCCTGCCGTCAGCTTCGTCTTTATCACTACAGTGAATGACTCGCCCAAGAGATTGACATATTCCTTCCCCGCTTTTACCATCATTTGTCGCGCTAGCAGGTCGTGAACTTGGACCTAAAATACTGCCATATTAAACTAAATTTCTTTGATGGACTGATCAGTTTCATATCGACAAAGTGCAATCAGGTATTTATCGAAACTCCACGGCACACCGAGAAGTACTCGTTCCGCATCCAACTCGTCCTTAAAAGTAAAGAGCATACGGTGGTCTCCGAGTTCTTTGATATGGAATGGCTTTTTCATCCTCCACAGTGATCGGAGAGTGCGAGCCACAACTTCTATGCTAAGTGCTCACTTCGTAAAAAATTTTGCTGCTAACATGCAACTTGGCTTAAGGTTTTGGTTCTCAAAGTCAAAGGTGTCCACTTCTTGTTCTGAAAGAGACAAACGGCTTCAATCTTTGGTTAATGAATCCATGGCTTTCATTGTTTCCCTGACCCCACAAAACTACAAGCCCTCAACATAACGTTGTTACGTAAGAGGACTACGGCCTACTTAAAGGAACAGGATTCCACTGACTGGGAGTCTGGCGCCGCCAGGACTCTAGGTCAGAGAAACTTCAAGACGTAGTTGTTTTAAACGAGAAAAAGTAATATTAGGAAAAAGCATGATTTATTCTATAATCTTGTTAATAACAAATTGTTTGTATGCACAAAAGCCAAAATCTTGAGGAATGATTATATGAATAATTTTACACCTAAAAGTAGAGTTGTGCTAGTTGAAATGTCATAACCTATAATTAAACAACTATTTGATGAATTTAAGGATAATGTGGTTGTATTAGATACACCTTATGGTACCATTCATGAGATGACTAGTACACCAGAGCCTTGTCGTAGTGGGAAGATTATCAAGCTACCTGTAAGATTCACACTTTTGGGAGAAACTTATGAAGTTATCCCAGAAGGACTTGAATTTGATCTTTATACTTATAAAAAGGCAATGAATGATGTGTGAGAGACCGGGATTTGGTTGGGCTCTTAAAAAATTGTATATGGTGCCTCTTTAGGTTTAATTATGGAGTTACCACTTATTTTTGTTTACAAAAAATAAGAAAAATGAATTAAATCTGAATTTTATTGAATGTATCAAATTTACAATCAATAGAGAATTTACATCGCTTTGGTCCTAGTTACAATCTAAGTAAAAAGATACAAAATTTTGGTCCTAAATACAATCTACAAAAGAAAACAATAAAACACTAATCTTAAACTAAAAATCTTAGGTTTGAGGCTAGGTTACAGAATGGGAAGGTGCTAGCTTGCTAGGCACCCACTTAGCTTGAACAGAGTTCGATCTTCTAGATTATGAATGACCATTTATATACTCGTAATCAATGACATATGATACAGACAACTATGAGATGCAACATGCAATTTGTTAGGGCCCGTTTGGTTTAGCTGTTTTCATTACTTATATCTCAACTTCCATTACTCATGACTTAAAAATTGTGGGCCCCCACCGATGTAAAAATTGTTTGGCTTGATTCTCTTATTTAGTTCTCATCACTCATTACTCAAAAAAATGAGAATAAGTGATGAGAAATGAAAACACATTTTTGGTGTTTTCAAATGTTTGAGTTATGCGTTTAATGGCAGTTTGGTAATAAAGTACAACTAGTGGGACCCATGACAAAGACTTGTCGCAGCTCAATAGTCACGGCATGCCGCATGTGGGTTCTTTTTTCTCTTTCTTTCTTTTTCTTTTCTCTTTTTTCTTCATGCCTTTTTTTTTCTCTAGCTTCTTTTAGTTCTTCCTCTTTCTTTCTTTCTTTATCTTCTTCATGCCTATTTATCCAGCTTCTTCTTATTTCTTTCTTTTTTTTCTTCACCTATTTCTTTTCTCAACTTCGCCTTGTTTCTTTCTTTATTTCTTCTTTCAAGATCTGTGGGTTCTTTTTTTTGGGTTTGTTTGGTACTTTCTATGGGTTTCTTTGTTTTAGTATTTACGGGTTTTATTTGGGTTGGTAAGGTATTTTAATGGTGATTTCAAGCTTCTGATATGATTTGTGGGTGTGAAGTTTGGACTTGAGATGTGGTTGTGGGGTTCAGATTTTGTGGTGTGGTTGGTGGTTTGAATTTGAGATGTGGTAATGGGTGTGGGTGTGGGTGTGGGTGTGGGGTTTAGATTTGTGTTGTGGCTGTGGTGGGTTTGGATCTGAGATGTGGTGGCCATTTCTCTCTCTCCCTCTATGGGTTTGGGTTTATGTTTGTACGTTTAAGACAGTTTTAATTTGTTTCAGATTTGATTTTCAAATATGGTGGCTACTAGGTAGAGAAATTAAAGAGGAAGATGATAATTGCAGAGAGAAAAATAAACGAGGAATGGAGAGAAATGTTTAATGTGAAAAGCAATATTTTGAATGAAAAATATTCACATCTGATATTTAATATCAAGAAAACTATGTTTTGATTGAAAAATAATCAAATCTAGAATTTATTACGAAAAAGAAGAAGAAGAATTTTGATGACAAAGTACAGATCTAGTTTTTAATGTGAAAAACAATGAGTTTTTAATGAAAGATCTAGATCTAGTTTTTAATGTAAAAAATAATGAGAAAATACAGATATGGTTTTTAATGTATAAAACAATGAGTTTTTAATGAGAAAAATACAAATTTGATTTTTAATGTGTAAATCTGAAACCTTTAATTACAAATAATCATAGATCTAAGATTAACATTTATGAACAACCCTAGATCTACACATTTAAGCATGTGAATCAATAAAACATCATATTCTAATTATGGGAATCATAATATAAAGAAGAAAATAATGCAAAAGACTTATATCTACATATTATCAAGAAATTTCAAAATCAAACATGCATGTTACATAAGGATCTCTTTAGAAATTGGAGAGAAAGGATCTCTCTAATCTCTGAAAAGGAAGCGATAATGATAGATAAAGGTTTGAAGAGAACTTTCTATAGAAATTCTAGTCTAGTGAAGATCAAAATAACGATAGAGCTTTAAAAGTCTATCTAACGTTAAAGGGGTTAAGGGTACTGAATGATGGGTGTTTCCCTCTATTTATAAAGGTGTTAATTTCTTAGAAAATAAGTTAGAATTGACTTAAAAGTCAGGGGACACGAAATAAGGTAGGGTTTATCTCTAAAAAAAAAGTGGATTTAGATGAGTTTAAAATTATTTTCATGATAAACTTCATTCCACATTGATAATTAGGCATTTAAAATAATTATTTTTAGAATAATTACTCCAAAAACGTTATTATCTATCCAAGTATAATGTTTATCAGCTTTCTTATTTGATTCCCATGCAACAAATCACACTTTCAGAAAAATATTTAACAAATCACAAAAATTCACTTAATTAATTTTAATTATCAACTAATCAAAATTAATTTCAATTAATCACACGTGACATGTTTCACCCAAATGAATGTATACAGGCAATTAAAAATTGATCTTGTGATTTCTTTTGATCTGACCATCCGATTAGGAAATTGAATACATTGTTGTGATTGTTGAAACCTCAAGATCATTTTTATGATATTTGATGAATTAGTTAATGACTAAAATGACACCATGATTTTTTGGTTACATAAAATGACCATTTTGCCCTCTCCTAAGATTAAATTATGGGTGCGAAATAGAGTGTCTACATTATAAAAAGCTAAGTTAGATTTTATGTATTCCGATAAATTTTGGGAACTTGTAGAGGCGTCTAATAAAATTAAACATTTTGGATGCAAATGGGCCTAAAAGAGAAAGAAAATGGTAGATGGAAATGATGAAATCTTGAAGGAAAAACTAGTGACAAAAAGGTTTACTTAGAAATAAGAATTGATTATGAGGATACTTTTTCGCTAGTAGCCATAATTGTGTCTATCATAATTTTCTTATCCATTGCTGCTTGTCTTGATTATGAGATTTGGCAAATGGATGTCAAGATTGCTTTTTCTTAATTACTATATAGAGGAAGAATTTTTATGAAACAACTAGATGGAATTTTAACAAAAAAAAAACGAAGAGCGTATGGTATGCAAGTTGCATATGTCCATTTATGGACTAAAGCAAGTATCTAGATCATGAAACATTAAATTTGATCTAGCAATCAAATCATTTGGTTTTGCACAAAATCTTGATAAATCACGTGTGTACAAGAGACATCAAGATAAAGTGGTAACTTTCCTAGTGCTTTATGTGGATAACATTTTACTCATTGGAAATGATGTAGGGTAATGTCATGTGTTAAAGATTTGGTTGTCAAACTAATTTGATATGAAGGACTTAGGTGAAGAAAGCCATATCCTAGTGATCAAGCTTTAGCGAGATAGAAAGAAAAAGGATGTTAGACTTAACCCAAGTTGCATATAGATAAGATTCTAGCCAGGTTTAGCATGCAAAGCTCCAATAAATGATTACTCCCTTTCAAGTATGGAGTTCATGTGTCTAGTGACCAATGTCCTAAAACTAGAAAGGATGATGAAGATGGTTAAATATGATTTTGTAGAGAGAATTCTCATGTATTCCACATTATGTGCTAGGCCAAATATATGTTGTGCAGTTGGCATGTTAGCAGATATCAATTAAGATCAAAACATTATAAGGCTATAAAGCATATCCTTAAGTATCTTAGGAGAATGAAGGATTATATGCTTGTCTACCATAGTGAGGGTTTGATAGCTACTAGTTAAATAGATTCTGATTTCCAATCTGATATTGATTTTAAAAAGTCCACTTCAGGATATGTGTTCGCCTTGGGCGGTGGGGCCATTAGTTGGAATAGTGTAAAGCAATCTTGTATTGCTAACTCTACCTTGAAAGTTGAATATGTTGTTGCTTGTGAAGTAATTAAGGAAAATATTTGGCTTGAGAAATTCATTTATGATATTGGTGTTATGAGAATGGATCAAGTTCCAATCACGTTGTTTTGTAACAATAGTGGAGCGGTTATACAATCCAAGGAGCAAAGGAATCATAAGAGAGGAAAGAACTTAGAGAGAAAGTATCATCTCATTCGAGACATAGTTGTTCATGAAGATGTGATGTTAGCAAAGATTGCTTCTGCAAATAATATGGCATACCCCTTTACCGTGACCTTGCCTTAGGAGACTTTTGAGTCACATCCAAAGGGTATAGGAATGAACAAAGTTTCTTTCTAAACTAGTTTAGAGAGAAACTCTTTAAACTTCTCATATATCTCTTCTTCTTCTTTTTTATGTGAATTTTGAAAATTTAACTATTGAATTTCATGTTCCTTATGTTGTTAACATGTATATCAAATTTTTTTCAAATCGGATGTAATTGACTATTTGATCAAAAAACTTATTTTTTTTATACACAATTTTAGATCACAAAACTTGAAATTTTAATATTTGTTTGATAACATAACAATTGATCTTTAATCTTTTTGAAATTTTGTAAGCACGAAAGATATAATAAGAACATGCAATCTAACGGTTAAATTACTATGACATTATCTAATAACTAATAAAAATTATTCTATTTTTCGAGATTATTATGACTAGGGGCAGAGCTAGAGGGGGGGTGAGAGGGGGCACCTGCCCCCCCCTGACTCCACATAAAATGTCCATTATACATGCTTATGTAAAGTTGATTTAGCTCCTGACAAAATAGAAAAACAAATAAACAGTTTCCCTAAACCAACATTACATGATATGAAATAAATAATAAAATAACAAATCTTTCAATTGAGAAAGTCTAAAGACACAACAAAATCTTACAATATTTTCACAATACTCTTATTTTTAGTTGAAATGAATTTCAGAATAATTTAATTTATTTTATTTTGACCAATGATGTATTAACACCTTAATTTATTGTAAAAATATTGTGAGATTTTGTAGTGTTACTAAAACAATTCCTCCCACTTTAAACAATCTGACACAAAATAAATGCCACCAAACAAAACTTGTTAAAGTGTTTACACTTTTGACCAATTATAACTCTTTTTATCTATTTCTTTTTTCACTTATCTAATAATAATGTCTTGTATGGTACTAAAACATTAAAATGTCCATTACTTTTTTATAATTCATCTCTTCCATTTTCATAGTTTCAAAATTTGAGTCTCTACCATAAATCCAAAATTTTAAATAATTAAAAGAATAGAGAAAAGTTGAAATTTATTTTGTCAATTTATTTTGAGGAATCAAATTAGATTTCTAAACTTTATGTATATAGATTAATCTCTTACTTTGATGATTGATTGTCAATTAATAACTATGAATTAGATGTTTTACAATTGTTTAATTTTAATAAGCTTTGTATGACAATTATTGTTTGTTTATAATTTTATTATTAATATCAATTAATAATTTTAGGTTATTTTTTTTATTATTGTCTTTTGATCTTGCCCCCCCTAAACTAAAATCCTGGCTCCGCCACTGACTATGATATGAATATTTGGACATTATCTTATAGTTCATGAGGTTCATTACATCTGATTTAGGCATGGAGATATGATTTGCATGCAAAAGATCTAAATCACAAGTTCTTTGTAAACTCAAATATCCTAGTTCATTCTCAGTGATGAAATTGGGCTTTTCATTTGTGAAAACTATAACATCTCAACTAAGACAATTTATCTTGGTCATGAAATGGACCGCCCAACTCATCCTTTGGGCCATATCCTCTTGGTTGCGTGTGACATTCTCCAGGACTTCCTCAATGCTCAAACTACCACGCTCGTTACAGATTAGATTGCCATCTCACATCAATGGCGCCCACCTAACCATCCTTGGGTCAAAGCAAATTTCAACGGTGTTGTTTTCAATAGCATCGACACAACTAGAATTGGAGTAGTTGTCCGAGATTTTAGAGGTGATGTTGTTGGTGCTCTCTGATTATATATATCATATCATATCATATCATATTATATCATATTATATATAATAAAAGTTGGGTTTTGACGCCGTGGTTGCACCACATGACTTCACCAAATTGCAGAAATTTTATTAAAATTTTAGATTTTTAAAGAACTAAAAAGGAATAGTATACTACCAGGACTCTAATTCATTCTTATCATTAAATAAAATTAGATTAACATTATTATTTTATTTGTTAGGATATATTTCTTAAATTAGGGGATAATTTTTGCGCCACGTGGCTTCACCAAATTGCAGAAATTTTATTAAATTTTTAGATTTTTAAAGAACTAAAAAGGAATAGTATACTACCAGGACTCTAATTCATTCTTATCATTAAATAAAATTAGATTAACATTATTATTTTTATTTGTTAGGATATATTTCTTAAATTAGGGGATAGTTTTAACATATAAAAATTTAATTTAGATAATATTTATCATCTAAATTTTAAAATTTTAATATTATTAAATTAATATTATTTTATTAGAATATCAAGCTACAAAACTTGATTATTAAGGGATAAGCACAATCCAAATTCTTCAAGAGATGATTAATATAAATCTATCCCAAGTAACAATATATATCTCAAATAATTTGATAATCTCTATCTATCCCAAAAAACCGTATATATCTCCATTAATTTGATAATTTCTATGTTGATGATATTTAAAATATATATATATATATATATATCAAAATTCCTTATAGCTATCAACCATGTTCTCTTTCTCTCTTTTTTTTTTTTAAAATTTTTTTAAATTTTTAATTTTTTATATGTTACGTTATGTTGAATCAACTCTTATTTCTTTTTCTTTTTTTTTTCTTTTTTTCATTCTATTCATATGACCTTTTTTTAATTCCAATCTTTATGGGATAAAAACAAACACATTGATTAGATATATTTAATTTCAATAAGATTTAAATGAATTATATTTCAAATAGAACTCTACCAATATATATAACCCTATATATCATTTTTGGAGTGAAGCTTATTCAATATGTGAATGCCTAAATCCCATGACAATGCAGGTATGCATTCTTTCTTCTTTTATTATTATTATTTTCATTTTGTTTATTTTCTTTAGTGTTATTATTAGTTTTTTGTCTTCATGTGATTTTAATTAATGAATTCAAAACATTCAAAAACATTATCAAGTTTCTAAAGGCTCCTTCTTTGTTTTTGTATTTTGTTTTTATTAAATTGATTAAGTTTTGTGTTTTGGTTGCCTTTTGTTTAAACTAATTTTCTTAACTTTGATGTAATTTATGCTTAGGGTTAGGGTCTTAGAATTAATGATTAAATATGGTTATAATTAAAAGATTAATTTTAAAAAATTTTCTTATTTGATTTTTATGTTACATCAAATTATCAAGATATTCTACATGTGTATTCTTGAATTATCAACTTTAATTTTAATTTATAATATTATCAAGATTATATTAATTTTAGATTTATCAATTGTTTAGTACATTTAAAAAAAAATAATTATCAATTTAGAATTCAATTTGGAATTATCAATTTAATTTAGTTTTAGGAAGAAATCTTACCCTTTATTTTAGTGAGATAATTATTTACACTTGATAATTTTTTCTTTTATCTTTATTGAATCTATTAAAATATATGATTATTTATACATTTATTTTATAAGCTTTTTTCATAAAACCGTGTAACGCACGGGCCTATAATTAGTATATATATATATATTTTGCAGGTAAGGATTTGACTTTAATAATTTGATGTATATTGTACTTATTTTTTATGAACAACTAAAATAGTAAATATGATTATATATTAAAAAAAACTTAATCTTCCAATAGAGTCATAAGCACGAAGTCAAATGGACTTCATTCCAACATTGAATACTCGATTTGGCTGATAACTCCATCAAAAGAACCAAGACGAGAATACGAGAACTAAAGTTTGTATACTGTGTTAGAAATTTACTAAAATTTAAAACAATTGAAATTCTATCTTTTTTTTTTTTAGTTCATATATTGAATTATAAATTTTCTGAACTTTTATAACAACTGGAATTGTACCTGTTTAAAACTAAAAATAAAAGATACCGATCATTATTTAATTTTAAACTACTTAAAGGGTGATTTGTAATTCTATCATAACTTATTTTAATTAAAAGCCAATTTTCTCTTTAATATTTATAATGAAAGATAAAAATTTATTAGTAAAAAAACTACTTTAAAGATTATCATGTTGTACTGATGCTAAAAGTAAAATGTAGACTCTATAATTTGCATTTTCAAGTGAGAGCTTGATATTGTCTCTCTACTAGCACAAATTGTTCGGCCACTTCATTCCACAAAAATTTAAAAATAATTATAATTATTTTTTAGTAAGAATATCAAAACTAAACAAATAAGAGTATTTACATTGGGTGTGCTAAATAGCCAAAAATGCTATTTTAGCACCCCTAAATACGAAAAAATTATCTACATCTAGTGAGTACATCCGGTGAGTTATAGCTAAAGTTTTTTAGCTTGTTGCTACAGTTTACTACTATCTTTAGCAATTACTATAACATCAAGCTAAACATTAAGAACTATTATTATTATTATTATTATTATTATTCTATTCTCTTTATTTTTCACGCGGAAAGAAATATTAAATGTAAGGGTCATATTTATAAATTGGCATATTCCGAGACATAGTGCACTTTATATGTGTGGGTGAGAAAGTCCAACGTCACATGTTGGGCTTGTGGCCCAGTTTGAATATGACTTTCTGTCCGAAGAGGTTAAAAGGATCAAAGCTTTGCCACCCTGGCAAAAATTCAAGAGGATTATTATGGCGTTCGAAGACAACCTGGCATGTCCGAAGAAGCTCCGCTCCTCAGACCTCCAAAGAACTTGATCAAGTAGAAGATTCCTCAGAGGGGAATGCTGGGCATTCGTAAGCATGGAGATATCCTGAAATATCTTACAAATAAAGCTGCCATCACCGCATTTAATGCGCTGCAACAACCTTCCTGGCCGCATTTATGTGGAGAAGACACCTGAACAGTGCGTCTTCACCCACCACCACTCACTGCAGGTTAAAGCAAACGGCTGATGTGACTAGTACTCAAGTGGGTGCCTAGATGGAGGACAAGTGTGCGGTGAAGATGGGAAAATGGTGTATATATAAGGGAAGCAAGTCTCACAGAGGGAGGGGGGTATTCACTAAGCCTTTAAATAGTAAACCTCTTCGGACTAAAGGGATTGATCTTGTTGAATGCCTGACTTAATCCTTTTTTCTTTCATTATTGGTTTTGTTCATCTAGACCGTCGCTAAATCCACCACTAGCCCAGTTGTTTAACCCATTCTCTACAAATTTATTGTTGGAAATTTGGTGGGCTCACCATACAGAGAGTTGGTGCTTGGCCCAACAAATTTAGACCCTACAATTGGCGCCGTCTGTGGGAAACAGCTTGAGCAAAGGTGGAAGCAACACCTCAAAAGATGGCTGAACCAAGGCAACGACCAGCTGAATCCAGGTCGTCTAAACACACCGATCCTTTTCTTCATCTGGAGCGGAGGCAGGATCGTGAGGGAAGTGTACACACCGCACGTGACGATCAAAACTAGTCGCATGGGGAGAGCCACATGTCTCATGCAGAGAAGAACAAAGACATGCAGAGGGAAATAGACAGGCTCAAAAGGGAGTTGCGCCATGCAAAGAGGAAGCGCAGCCCCTCGTATTCTGACGAAGATTTTGAGGACGAACAGGATGTTGGCTACAAGCAGAAACATCGAACGCCGGTCAACGAATCCTTTACCTATGAAGAAATGCGTCATGACGAGAGGAACTTTCAGAATCCCTTACCGAGGGGCGCAGGGAACGATGCTATGAGCAAAGCTCTGGATCAGATCTCTCGGTCTCCTTTTACACGTAATATCGAGGGTGCCAGACTTCCCAGGCATTTCCACCAACCTACATTCACCATCTACAATGGCCGGACCGACCCAGTGGAACACGTGAGTCATTTCAATCAGCGAATGGCAGTTCACTCCAAGGACGAAGCCCTAATGTGCAAAGTTTTTCCCTCCAGTTTGGGACCAATAGCCATGAGATGGTTCGATAGTCTGAAGGCAAACACTATTAGCTCTTTCCAAGAGCTAACCCAGGCTTTTGGGTCCCGTTTCGTCACTTGCCGAAGGGTTCCTCAGTCCGTGGCCTCGCTGTTGTCCGTCAGCATGAAAGGGAACGAGACTCTGAAGTCATATTCGGATAGATTTTGGGAAACATACAATGAGGTAGAGGAAGACTGTGAATCGATGGCTGTTAGCTCTTTTAAACTGGGCCTCCCCACTGAACATCCCTTGAGAACGTCTTTGACGCGCAAGCCTGCCACCAGTATACGCCAGTTGATGGACAGGATCGATAAGTACAAAAGAGTTGAGGAAGATCAGCAGCAGAGTAAGGGAAAGGAGAAGGTTATCCCTTAGGAGGGGAGGGATTTCAGGTCGGACAGGCAGAATCACAATAGGCCGAGGAAGGACTGGGCCGGAAAAAGCACAGCGAACTTCCAGACGGTCAATGCAGTTTTTCGCGAACCGGTGCACCAAGTCCTGGATAAGATAAAAAACGAACCATTCTTCAAAAGGCCGAACAAGATGGTGGGAAACCCTGAAAGGCGCAACCACAATCTTTACTGTCAGTATCACCTGGACCACGGCCATACTACTGAGGACTGCAGGAGCTTGTGGGATCATTTGGATCAGCTGGTTGGCGAAGGCAGGTTAAAGCACCTCCTGCACCATTCATATGGTCAGGGAAATCAAACCAGCACGGGGCCCAGGAGGGGTGATTTTGTAAAACCTCCCTTGGGAACGATCAATGTCATTTTTGCTACACCAGGGAGGACAGGGTCTTGCCCATCCAGGATATTGTCAGTTGCTCGGGTACCCTCGGATAAGGTTAACAGAGAGCCGAAGAGGCCTAGGACAGATGTCCCCGTTTTGGGCTTTTCGGAAGAGGACAAAATAGGAACTGTACAGCCACATGATGATGCCCTGGTAGTCACTCTGAGAATAGGCGGATACGACGTCAGAAGGGTGATGGTGGATGAGGGCAGCGCGGCAGAAATAATGTACCCAGATCTATATAAGGGGCTGAACCTGTCCCCCGAAGACTTGACTCCGTACAGTTCCCCTTTAGTCAGTTTTGATGGAAACGTGATCATTCCGAGGGGGCAGATCAGACTGCCTGTGCAAACCGGTACTGAGATTGTGGAGGTAGATTTCATAGTGGTGGATGCCTACTCACCCTACACCGCTATTGTAGGCAGACCTTGGCTTCATACCCTTGGGGCTGTATCCTCCACACTACACCAGAAGGTTAAGTACCCCTCTGAGGGGGTAGTTGAAGAAATTCGAGGGGATCAGGCTATGTCCAGGCAATGTCTAGTGGCAGCCATCCAGCACGAGCAGCATGCCGAGCCCTCAAACTGTGACAAGGAGAGTTTATAGCAATTAAAATCTTCGGCGCCGGACACCGGAACCTCGGCCGAAGAAGCAGAGTGCGAAAGCTTAACAAGGATAGTTGTTGATAACGATCCAGAGAAGTTCTTTCAAGTCGGATCAATGCTGCCTCCTCAGGAGAAGGGAGAGTTGATAGAATTCCTCAGGGGAAACGTTGATGTATTTGCATGGGACCCTGCGGAAGCCCCGGGGGTAAGCCCAGATTTCATTTGTCACCATCTAAACGTAGATCCCACCATAGTCCCCAAGAAACAACCGCTCCGGCGACCATCGAAGGAACACGCAGATGCAGTCAGGGAGGAGGTAACGAGGCTCAAGCAGGCAGGGGCCATTAAGGAAATTTTTTACCCCGAATGGTTGGCCAACACAGTGGTGGTAAAAAAGAAAAGTGGGAAATGGCGGGTGTGCGTGGACTTCACTGATCTCAATAGAGCTTGTCCGAAGGATCCTTTTCCCATGCCAAAGATAGATCAACTAGTTGACGCTACCGTTGGGCACCCTCGGATGAGTTTCTTGGACGCCTTTCAAGGCTATCATCAGATACCACTGGCACTCGCCGATCAGAACAAAACGGCTTTTGTAACCCCTGTAGGAAATTACCACTACAAGGTAATGCCGTTTGGCTTGAAGAATGCTGGGGCTACTTATCAGAGAATGATGACCAGGATGTTTGAGCCACAGCTGGGCAAAAGCATGGAGGTTTATATTGACGACATGGTGGTTAAAAGTAAGGTTATCACGGAACATATTGGGGACCTTCGGGACATCTTTGAAATTCTGAGGGGACACAGACTACGCTTGAATGCCTCCAAATGTTCGTTCGGTGTTGGATCGGGCAAGTTCCTGGGGTATATGGTCACTCACAGGGGAATCGAAGTTAACCCCGACCAGATAAAGGCCATCAACGACTTGCGAGCTCCTCGGAACCCCAAGGAAATCCAGAAGCTGACGGGATGACCGCTGCCCTTAACAGATTCATTTCCAGATCAGCCGACAGGTGTAGGCCTTTTTTCTCGTTAATCAATAAGTGGAAGGATTTCAAATGGACGGAGGAATGTGCTATTGCTTTTCAGCAACTTAAGGACTACCTGGCTAGACCTCCCATCATGTCCAGTCCCGAGCCAGATGAAGTCCTGTTTGCCTACATTGCTGTGGCTCCTAGTGCTGTAAGCTTGGTGCTGATCCGGACAGACTGTGGCGTGCAAAAACCAGTCTATTATGTGAGCAAATCGCTGCAGGAAGCTGAGACTCGTTATTTGCCCCTAGAGAAGGCCATTCTGGCTGTTGTGCTGGGTACTAAGAAGCTGCCCCACTATTTTCAAGCTCACACCGTCATAGTCCTTACCCAGCTCCCACTTAGAGCAATACTCCGAAGTGCGGACTACACAGAAAGAATTACCATCGAAAAGGCTTTAAGGCTGAATTTCTCAGCAACGAATAATGAGGCAGAATATGAGGCTCTACTGATGGGGATGAGGATGGTACGAAGGTTAGGGGGAAAGTCGATTGAAGTATTCTCGGACTCGAGATTAATCGTCGGCCAAGTACAGGGAGAATTTGAGGCGAAGGACGAGAGGATGCAGGGGTACTTGAGCCTAGTTAAGTCCCTGCAATCAGAGTTTGAATATTTTAACCTGCAGCACATCCCCAGAAGTGGCAACACACATGCAGACTCATTGGCCACCCTCGCCACCTCTTCGGCACAGGCATTGCCGAGGGTTATCCTCATTGAGGACATACAGGAGCCTACGGAAATAAGAAAAAAGTCACTCCAAGTTCATTGCGTTAGAGCCGACCTGTGCTGGATGGAGCCCATCATCAAGTTCTTGAAGGATGATGTGTTGCCCGAAGAAAAAGAGGAAGCGGACAAAATACGAAGAAAAGCCACAAGGTTCTGGCTGTCCGAGGAACGGAAACTTTATAAACGTTCCTATTCGGGTCCGTACTTACTGTGCATGCGCCCTGAAGCGGCTGAGTCACTACTGGAAGAATTGCATGAAGGGATATGCGGGAGCCATACGGGAGGTAGGTCCTTGGCCCATCGGGCCATCACGCAGGGTTATTGGTGGCCATATATGCAGAGAGAGGCCCACGAATACGTAAAAAAGTGCGACCAATGTCAACGGTTCGCGCCGAACATACATCAGCCAGGCAGTAACCTCAATCCACTATCCAGCCCATGGCCTTTTGCTCAATGGGGTCTGGACATCGTAGGCCCTTTCCCTAAGGCAGCAGGAAACAGGAAGTACTTGCTGGTCGGGACGGACTATTTCACCAAGTGGGTAGAAGCCGAACCTCTTGCAAATATCAGGGACGTAGACGTGAAGAAGTTCATTTGGAAAAACATCGTCACCAGATTTGGAGTCCCACATACCCTCATCTCGGACAACGGGCTTCAGTTCGATAGCAAAGCTTTTAGAAGTTATTGCCATGAGCTGGGAATCACAAATAGATACTCCACCCCCGCCTACCCCCAGGGAAATGGGCAGGCCGAAGCTGTTAATAAAGTCATTGTTAACGGGCTAAAGAAGAGGCTGGATGATGCGAAGGGTAGATGGGTAGAAGAACTACCCCACGTATTGTGGGCATATAGGACTACGCCTCGTAGGTCCACTGGGGAGACCCCCTTCTCAATGACCTATGGGGCTGAAGCTTTTATACCTCTCGAGACTGGATTCCCTACCTACAGGACTAGCTATTTTGACCCAGCCAACAACGATGGGCAGCTGGAAAAGAGTTTGGATCTAATTGAAGAACGAAGGGAAAACGCAATGGTCCGATTGGCGCATTACCAGCAGAAACTCAAACAGGGCTATGACGCCAATGTGAGGTTGAGACCCCTTGAGCCTGGTGATTTGGTCCTAAGGAAGGTGGTAGGTAACGCAAAGAATCCAGCATGGGAAAAACTGGGGCCGAATTGGGAAGGTCCATATCGCATCACCTCAAAGGCCGGCATTGGAGCATACTTTCTAGAAGACCTGGATAATCATGTAGTGCCCAGGCCGTGGAATGTAAATAACCTCAAAAGGTACTACTATTAAATGAATTCTTCTCTCAGCCATGATTGCATTTTGTTATGGTAGTCTTCCTCGTAAGTGTTTAAACTTAAATCCAATCATGCCTAAAGTCTTCGGACCAGATGATTTGGGTTAGTTAACACTCCCTTTACAATCTCCGAAGTGTTTAAACTTAAATACAATCATGCCTGAAGTCTTCGGACCAGATGATTTGGGTTAGTTAACACTCCCTTTACAATCTCCGAAATGTTTAAACTTAAATCCAATCATGCCTGAAGTCTTCGGACCAGATGATTTGGGTTAGTTAACACTCCCTTTACAATTCTCCCAAGTGTTTAAACTTAAATCCAATCATGCCTGAAGACTCCCTTTACAATTCTCCCAAGTGTTTAAACTTAAATCCAATCATGCCTGAAGTCTTCGGACCAGATGATTTGGGTTAGTTAACACTCCCTTTACGATTCTCGCGCGTTTAAACTTAAATCCAACCATGCCTAAAGTCTTCGGACCAAAGGATTCGGATTGGTTAACACTCGTTCACGTTATAAGTCCAATCTGGTGCTTGACAGAATATGAAAGTTCAAGCCAAAATTACATCAATTGTCGTTATCATAAGGCCTCGTTCAGCCGTGTCTAAAAGTTTACCGTGGTTTTGGCTGGTTCTTAGTTATTAGAACATCACTGTTAACCATAATGCCACAATGAACAAAAAGTATACTTCATTCATTAAAAGTAAAATTTCATTACAGAGTAGGCGATAAAGGGACCTAACTACTTCATTACAGAATTTCATTACAAAATTTCGTCCTAAGTCTTATTCTGAGGCACTGGATCATTCTTTGGCGGATCGCCCGCATCTCCGGTCTAAAGAGGTGCCTGGCTCATCTCGCCTGGGATTGCAAGATCTGGGCTGGCCGAGGAGACTTCCAAGATGTCTGGCGGGTCACAGATATCAGGGTCGTAGAAAACACTCCCAGGCTGCCTCAAGCTGGACTCTGGGGGAACTCCTGCCGCGTCAAGGCACTTGCCCCACGTTATCTCACAGTACCCCCTGCAGACCTTGGCGAACTCCTCGGTCAGCCTCGTCTGGGTCTCTTGCACCCCCAGCAGATAAGCAGCCCGCTTCTCAGCCTCAACCGCTTCCTTGGCCAGCTGAGCGTCCTCCTTGGCCTTGGTAGCAGCATCCCTGGCCTTGTCTAGCTCAGCCCGAAGTCCCCTCACCAACGCCCTCTCTGTCTCCAGATTGATTTCGGTGGTGTACAACTTCTGGCGTTGGTCTTCGGCTTGCTTTTCAATAGTCCTCAGGCCTGCCTCCGCACTTTTCTTAGCCTTCGTCTCCTCTTTTAGCTGCTCGAAGATGCGGGCGCACTCACTCTTTGCAGCGCCCAGTGCTTTCTCGGCCTCCTCCTTCGATCGCGCCTCAACTTGCACTTTAATGTCTTTCTTTTTATTCCACTCCTCAGCGACAAATATCTGCTGGGCGATCTGCACAACAAGCAAACATTTCGTATTGTCAGTTGTTAGACATAGCAAAAAAGGGGTAAGAAGGTAAATTCCCTTACCATGCCTAGATCCCTCTTTAGGGATAAGAAAAGTTCCTGCTGGCTGAAGCGCCTGTAGGAATCCATGTCCCTTGGGAGGAGCAGGGGCTGCGCCAGAGCGTCTGCTATGTGACCGGCCTTGCCTCCACCATAATTTCTGATGGAGGCATCATAGGGGATATCCGCGCCATCCAGGGTCACCTTGGGGGGCCACGTCCGAGAGCCCCTGCGCACATCGGCGACTGTAGGGTCTTCCCTGCTCTCAGTAGAGGAACCCCTTTTTCCCCTGGTTTCATTCACCTTCTGCTGCTTGGACCCCTTTTTGGGCGCAACCTCAGTGTCTTCGGCCTCGTTCGCAACCCTTTTCTTCTTTAAGTCTGGCAGAGGCATCAAGCCGGGATCTGAAGGGGCTTGAGGAGGAAGAGGAGGGAGATTCACGGCCGGTTGGGATGGACCAGTGCCTTTGGAGGCGGCCTTTTGTTTCCTATTCTTCATTAACTCTGATAAGCTTTGCATGTCTTCGTCCGAAGAATAGGTAGACACGATTAGTTTCTTTGGATGGACAGCTGATTGCCTATCTGTTTCCTCGACTTCTATAATTTGAATGTCTTCCGAGGACTCACCCTCAAATCTGAACTGGTCGATCTGCTCGTCAAGTGAGGGTGTGAAAGAAGCAACTCTTTCCTCCTCTGCTACTGGCTCAAGGGGAACTTGTTGAACAGGCTGAACGAGCACTGGTATACCCTGCGGATTAGGATGGGGCACCGGGGCGAGGTCGAAGGAAGCTAAGAAGTTCTTCCGAGCTACGTCAATGCGGTGGATGCGGCGATCCCCGAATGTTATTGCGTTACCGATCGGCTAAAGTTCGGTCTTCGGAGTATAGCCGAGGATGAGGGGAAAGGACCTGAGCTGTCCGTCTTCACTTACAAAAATCTCCGACCGAAGAAGGTAGTTCAGAGCCGCGGTATTAGTATGACTCAGCCGAGGACCTACGTGCCGTCTATCTGTAAACATTGTCAAAGAAGTGATGACGAAGAGAATTCCAAATAGCCGAAAGCAAAAATGTTAGGGAATCTCAATGGGGGATGTCCCACCTGGCTCTCCTGGCTGGGTTGGGCAATGAATCCCATCATGCCATGCGCCCGAGACGATCAGATAATCGTCCATCATCCCTTTATTAGACTTGGGAAGACAGGAGAGGAGTCTGACGACATCGGATCGGGACCTTAGATAGTATCCCGCTCCCTCTTTGGTACGACACTCATACATGTGTACCACATCGTGCCAGGTCAGTCCCAATCCTAAGTGACGGTTTAGGTCATCAACTGCCCCTAAAATCCTAAACGTGTTAGGTGCGCACTGGTCAGGGCTAAGCCTATGGGCGATAAGGTAACTTCTGGTAACTGGACCCATGGGGATGGTTATTCCCCCCTCCAGAAAAGCGATAATGGGGATTATAACTTCACCCACTTCTCGGTCCGTTAGCAAGCCCTCCGTGGGGCAATACTTCAAACCCACTTCCTGAGGAATGCGATATGTCGCCCTAAACTTCTCTATCTGGGAGGGGCTGTCCACTAGGTATTTAAATCTACCCATTTTTGAGTTAGATTAGAGGGAGAGGAATGCGAAACCGCAACTGAAGAAAATCTACCAAGGGCCGAAGAGGCAATCTGAATAGATTTCGAAAATCTCGAAGCAAATAACTTACGCAGAATCGGATTAGAGGATGTTCTTTAGCCTCGCGGGAAGATGGTAGAGGATTCTGAGATGATTCGAAGTAGATGACAGAGAAGGCTTTGGGAGTCTGAACGCTTGAGTTCGCTGGAGAGTCTGAAACTTGTAGAGTGAGAAAACAACCCCCTCTGGGACTTTATATAGAGGTGAGCAAGGCGTTGGGATTCATCCCGCCCAAAATTTTTGGAGGAATCTTGTCTGTTGGATTTGCGACGTGCCATTAAAGTTCATGGACAAGACACCGCCTGGCGCAATTAATGACGCCTCGGAAACGACGCAGCAGCAGTGGCAATAAAGAAGGCGCCCAGATGCACGCGCGCACACACGTGTGGAGTCAAAAATTCAATGCTTTCGCTGGGCAAGATCAAAATCCCATTTCTTCTCTTCGGACTCGAAGGAAAAATTGGAATTTTGAGGGGCTATTGTGGGTGAGAAAGTCCAACGTCACATGTTGGGCTTGTGGCCCAGTTTGAATATGACTTTCTGTCCGAAGAGGTTGAAAGGATCAAAGCTTTGCCACCCTGGCAAAAATTCAAGAGGATTATTATGGCGTCCGAAGACAACCTGGCATGTCCGAAGAGGCTCCGCTCCTCAGACCTCCAAAGAACTTGATCAAGTAGAAGATTCCTCAGAGGGGAATGCTGGGCATTCGTAAGCATGGAGATATCCTGAAATATCTTACAAATAAAGCTGCCATCACCGCATTTAATGCGCTGCAACAACTTTCCTGGCCGCATTTATGTGGAGAAGACACCTGAACAGTGCGTCTTCACCCACCACCACTCACTGCAGGTTAAAGCAAACGGCTGATGTCACTAGTACTCAAGTGGGTGCCTAGATGGAGGACAAGTGTGCGGTGAAGATTGGGAAAAGGGTGTATATATAAGGGAAGCAAGTCTCACAGAGGGAGGGGGGTATTCACTAAGCCTTTAAATAGTAAACCTCTTCGGACTAAAGGGATTGATCTTGTTGAATGCCTGACTTAATCCTTTTTTCTTTCATTATTGGTTTTGTTCATCTAGACCGTCGCTAAATCCACCACTAGCCCAGTTGTTTAACCCATTCTCTACAAATTTATTGTTGGAAATTTGGTGGGCTCACCATACAGAGAGTTGGTGCCTGGCCCAACAAATTTAGACCCTACAATATGTATTTGAATCTTAATTTCTAGTGTGTTCAAGCAGACCTTGAAGTTGTCAAACAAATAGTATTATTGAAGACACAAAAACACTCAAGGAACTGCTTAAGAAAAGTTGAAACTTTAGATCCCGATACCTCATTGATACCTGTCGATCTATCGAGATTTAATGAACCTTGATATCTTCTTGACACCTCTTAATTAAATTGAATTTCAAGTTTAGTTTTCACCCCCATGATGACAAGGCTTCTTAGGAATTCATGCACTAAGGTTTTAGAGCATATAAAAAAACATACTTTGTAATTGTCATTAGATGTACAAAGAAACATTGAGAGATACACACATAATAAGAGTTGCTATGATATTTTGTGCGCCTTAGGTTTTTGCGGCCAACCTGCTTCTAGTTCATCCAAACGTCGATTGAAGAACTCTACAAGCTACAACAATCAATAGGTTGCTGTGGAGTTAGACACATACTGAAATTTTTGCAAATGAAAAGTTTTCTACAAGATTAAGTCTAATTGGGGATTAGAGTTGATACTGGAATAGGTCAGTAGGTTCTATTGTAGATAGATACTTTAGGATAGGCTAGTAGGGTAAGATTCTTTGTACTTATAATTGCTTGTCTTGATTAGTAGATTTTTCAGGAGTGGTGACCTAGATTTCACTTGGTGGGGTTTTTGCTTGCGAAGGTTTTTCCCCATCATGATCAAATTACCACGTCAAACTTAATTTCATATGCGCTCTATTTAGTTTTTGTGATTTGATTGTACCTTAATTTGATTTGTATGTAATATTAACTAATTAATTAACTTGAGTAATTAGATTAATTAATTGGGATAAATCTATAACCTAACAATAAAGAATAAAAAAGGAATATTTAAATTTGCAATTACCTATCTTGAAACCACAAATAAATCCTAAAGACATAAATTCTTTAGTGGGTGTTATACAATAACACAAACTCGTATAATAAAAAATATAAAATGTACAATTGAGACAAAAGAGAGTATATTCAATAAAAATATATAATTAAAAATAAAGAAATTAAAAAGAATTGCAAAATTCTGACTTTGTTTGAAGGCAAACCTTGGACAACTCATCCTCTAATTTCAATATTTTGTTAACAAATCTGAATCTGCACATTGATTTTTAGGCCGGGAGGAATTTTTTTTTAATTATTTTTTTTATCACATCTTCAGCAGCATCCTAAAATGAAAGATATCATTCAAAATTTGATGACTTTGATATATTTATCATCAAAACAAAGCCCAAAAAGAAAAGTTTAGTTTAGAACAGAATCCAACCAAAAAATTCTCTCTAGAAGGAATTAAAAAAAATATTAAGAGCAGCTGGACATAGGTTTATTGACCAATGCAAACATAAAAAGAGTAATGAAATTGAACAACTCAAGCATTGGATTTTTAGGGGCTGTTTGGTAAAGGAGTTAGAGTAATGTTGTTTGTATTTTTTTTGAAATACATGTGAGTGAAAAAGTGTCTAGAAATGCGAATATTGTTGTTTAAAAACTAAAAACATGTTACTACGATACTCTACCAAACGGACCCTTAGGTTTTGTTTGGTAACGGTGTTTAAATAACGAAAACTGTTATTTAAACATCACAATACGTATTTTCACACACTTTATTACCCACACAAATTTTCATAAAACTTAAACAACGTTACGAGAAATTTCTTATCAAACGTACCTATAATTGTTTTAAAACTTACTTCAGAATGTGGAAAGCAAATTCAACTACAAAATTAAAGGATCAGTTTTTTCTTTTTTGGTATGGGTTTAAACTTTAAACTTTGTTTTTGTTTGACTAGCTTATTTTTTACCAACTTATTTTACTATTCAGCTTATTTTTGCTATTATTCATAAATCTCATTGCACTTTTTGATACTATTTATGAATCGCACTATGCTATTTCAACTAATATTTATCTTTAACTATAATATTTTCATAAATTTTTTTTTAATTCCAAAAAAATAAACAGATATCAACCACACCCTTTATATTTTAAAATGAAATTGTGCAATTTTTGGTGCGTGTATAATTGTTTTTGCTTTTGTTTATTTTTTTAAGAAAAACCACGCGCCTTAGGGGGATTATGACTAGCGTGTGCCGTGTCACGTGTTCAGTATCTATCTATATTGGGGCCCACTGTCAGTTATAGTATAAAAAATTTTGTACAATTTCTACAAAAATTGAGTACCGGGCCCACTTTGTGGTTCTTTCTTGTTATTTTGCTGAATCTTTTTCTATTTTTCTTATTTTATCAAAAGTGGTCGAGTTGGGTTGAGTAATTAATAAGTTCGGAGAATTGGGGGGTTAGACTTCTTGAAAAGTTCCTTAATTAATTTATGTCATGTTCTTAAAATATTGACCAAGACTTTTTGGAGTACTTAAGAAGTAAGAACCAAAAAGAAAAAAAGCTTAAAAAAAAAAAAAAGCTTTGATTTAGGAGAACTTACCAAGTAATTTCTAAACCAAACCTTGTTTCATACGAGCTAGTCCGAAATTTGGACCATCTATGTCATAGTCGAGTTCATGAGATGATGGGTTTGAAAGATGGTCCCTCTTGTTGGAGTCATACATTTTTTTGCAAATTAAACTTTTAAAGTTTTGAGTTATTTGAATTTTATATTATCAAATTTCAAAAATTTAATTTTACACTCTGAAGTTTATTTCCGTTAAAAATTTATCTCATAGTTAATTTTTGTTGGTAGGTGATATATCTTCGTGCAGAGGTGATTAGTTAGAATAAAGGTAACATAGTTATTTAATTTTGTTTTGGTTGGATAATTGGCATGGGAGAGAGTTGTTTAGAAGATTTGCTCATAGATATGATGGATCTAGGAATCTCAGTACTATATAATAAATGATTTTGAAGAATGATGGTAGTATTGGGTCCAACAAGGTCTTAAATATTGTGGTATTTGTCACAATTCAAGAAGGCCTTTTTCTCCTCAGTAATAGACGGTGTAAAACAAGGTTCTTAGCCACTCCCCATTCTAGACCTCTACCACCGCCTGTGTATTTTGGTGTAAAGTGCAAACTTGGCCCATTATTGGAAATGGGCCATTGTAACTTGTAAGTTTGAATTATAAAGTGCAGGCCTTTAAAGCCTTTAATGCAGCTAGGCCCATCCTAGACTCACTGGATTGCATGCCTCTCCTGCTCAAGAAAGTATACCAAGCACTCTCTATATGTAGCCCCATCTCACAGTAGCTGGCCACACTATTGAAATGGTAAACAGTGAATTTGTGAGCGGTGGATTGTTGCTTTTATATGAACTTTTCACTTTTTTTTTCATCACTCACAATTAATTACTTCAATAAATTGTGACAAAAGTTGTGCTAATCGTACTAAAGTCATGTTTCTAGATTTTCTCTTTCTGATTTAAATGTCAGTATCACTAACCGTGACGTACAATTACATGCATCATCTTTTTACATTTCTCTCTCATTTTCCAATTTATTCTGTGGGTTGTCTTATTATTATTAGGATAAAACATACCTACAGATGATTAGGTGCTGTATTTTAATTTTTCAATTTAAAATATAACTAAGTGGCAATTGTAGTGCAAACAATCTTTTCTTTCCTTAAGATAATTGGATTCAACCAAGTGACTTATTGGGCAAATACAGCAACGTAGTTAAATTTAATTGAAAAACCTAAAATAAAACACTTATTAAGGAAATTTTATTATTATTATTATTGTTGTTGTTGTTTCTTACCAAACCAAAGTTACAAGTTTCTTATATAAAAAAAAAAAAAAAAAAATTATCTCACATTCTCACTTAAAAGACTTTTGGTTGTTCCTATTATTTTCTTCCTTTATTATGCTTCTTATTCCAAAAACTACATATGTTTAAATTTGTCAATGACGATACCGAAAATCGTCAGTAAGTCACAGTTGTCACGTGCTCAAGACAACACTTGCGAAACAAAAACAAAGAAGACCTTGGGTGAGTACCGGTGTGGTACCGGCCAAAGACTCTTCGAAGGTTAAGTCAGAGAACTTTCACATCTCTAGAGTGCCAGAGCTGAGGGAATTATGCGTACCTTGGTTTGTGAGGGTCTTGGGGTTTTTATAGTAGCATGGGGTTGACATTCGTTCCTTGGTTTAGAAAATCTTTCCTTGTGGGAGAGATCTTCTTTGATTCGCGTATTTTACGGGATCATTTCCTTATAGAACTCTCTTGATTAGGGTTAAACATGGGGGCATAAGATATTTCCTTATATGCTCATGCGTGGAGGCCAAGTAAGGCCACGTTAGCCTCGTCACAGGTTTGCACATCCTCTTCAGCTTCCCTCCGTCAACCTTTTATCCCGTCTTCATATTTTAGTTGTCTCGTTCAGGGGTTTGTTGACCTCAAGGTGCAGCCATCAGCTATAAGGTGGAGCCGTAGACTTTATCTTGTTGTTGTTGGGCTATGAACTTGCAAGTGAGGCTGACGAGTTCATTAGGACCGTCGCCTTTGCTTAAAATTGACGAGTTCACTAATATCACAAAATCACCTTTATCAGCTGCCCCCTACTTTATAGCCCCGTCGGCTTCAGCCAACAGGTTATGGAGTTTAATTCGTAACTCTTATTATTATTATTATTATTATTATTATAATTATTATTATTATTATCATCATCATCATCATCTTTTGTTTATCCAAAAAAGAGAGGGCATTTATGGATGATTCCTCAAGCGACCTTTATTAAATGCTTGAACACGTGGCTTAAGCGGGTTGGTCCCGTTTCTGGACAAGGGTGTCGCTTCATCTTCCTTGCATTTTTCACCCTATATATATCCCACCCCTTTCCTCATTTGTTCCTATTTCACCATCGTTGATCTTCAGAGAGAGAGCTCGTCAGTTCGAGAACTTTGCTCACGTCATCTTGCTGACCTCATTACCTTTGTCGTCGTTCTTTTACTGAGATCGTCACCTTTCAAGGAAGTGTCTTCTTAACTTGGTAAGTCACCTTTTCTTTTATTTTATCCTTCTTTGATCTTTGTTTTTCTAGTTGATCAATTAACATTTTTAGAGAGGCCGTCAACTTAGGTTTTTAGTATACCTCCGTTGCTTGTAGGTAAATAGATGTCTAAAGAAGCGACGAGTGAGCAGTCGTTAGTCCGTGAGGGAGCGGATTACAACAAGGTCTTCTAGAAAGGTCATGAGCCTGAGGAGGGCCTTTCCTAGTCGCCAGAGAGGGAAATGTCAGTCCATTCTCCTTACGAGGAAGTGGAAAGTTGTGAGGGAGAGGAAGGTGAGGAAGAGGAGATAGATGTGGGTGAGGATGAAGGTGATGAGGGAGGAGAGGAGGGAGAAGATGACGGGGATGAGGGTGAAGTTAAAGGTGGAAGTTCAGGAAGCCCTAGGGATGGGCATACCCGTTCGTTTATCTTGCCCAATACCGTCAACGACTTCTTGCTGACGATGACGGCTAACATCTTTAAAAATTTGAGGGATCGTTACCAAATTCCTGACCATATTCCAATCCGTCTCCCTAGAAAGTTTGAGAAGTGATACTCAGGGAAGACTGCGGACGTCAGCATGTACGACAGTATGTTCGCAGCAGGACTAAGGTTGCCATTGACGCTTTGCACCATCAGTTGGCTAATTTTCTTGGGTTGTCTGTCAACTAGATTGCTCCAAATGCTTGGAGGATCTTCATAGGAGCTAAGATTTTGTGGGGGTGTCTGAGTAGTGGGAACCATCAGCTTTCGTTGGACGGGTTCTTTTATTGCTACAAACCTTAACACATCGTCTCGTCTCAAGGAATATACCACTTTGCTGCACGGAAGAAAGGGTTAAGGCTCATGTCAAATACACCTGATTCTAATAGGAATTGGAAAGGTAGATACTTCTTTGTTCAGGGGACGGATTGGGTATGCCTTCCAGAGGAGTGGGCTACGATGCCCCATGGTTTCGACAATACTTGGGGTATTATCAAAGATTCAAGTTTAGCACCATTAGTTTTTGCTTTATATATATATATATATATTTTTTTTTTTTTTTCATTTATTTTGTTAAGTGTTTTAATGTCATCGTTTTCCTTTTTCAGCTAGTGTTCGTCTGATCATAACTGACGAGCAAGAGGCCTTCATTCGTTGGGTTCTTGAAATCCCGTTTGAGCAATGGAAATGTAGGGATTTGATCACCCTTGATACGTTGCACGTGTAATGTAGTGGTCTAGAGCCGACGCTTGCAGCACGTAGATTAAATACTTATTCCTGTTGGCGTAAGTTACTTTATTCCTTTTCGTTGCTTTCTCTTTTGTCGTTTTTAGCTCTAACATTTGTCACTTGTGTCCTTTGCAGAAATGGAGATAGCCAGACAGAGGGCATAGGTGAGGGTAGTTGCGGTAGGTAGGAAGGAGGAGGAAAAGAAGGCGAAGGGGAAGGAGGGGGCGTCCTCGTCGGCCTTTAAGGTCATTGGAAAAGGGGCACCTAAGAGGAAGGCTGATTTGAAGGATGACATTCCGCCCAAAAAGGTCTCTGTCACCCCCGGGGATAAGCTTCCTAAGAAGCCGTCACCCCCTAAGCTGAGCCACGGGGTAGGTAAAGGATTAATGACGACGTCAGGTCCTGTCACTTAGGGATCTGACCGTCGTCTCCTTACTCACAAAGAATACGCCATTAAGATGATTGAGTCAATCATCAAGGACACGAATGTGGATCCTTATGCTGAGCAGATGATGAAGGAGCTGGGGGTGTCAGGCCTTTTTGACCTTGCTCGGGTACGTCTTTTCCTTTCTTTCTTTTTTGTTTATTTGTTTACTACTTAATAGCCGACGATTGTTCTGTTTGTAGGTGCTGGTCCGCATGAAGTCGTTGCAGGATAGGAGTGTCGCCGAAGAAGGGGTGATTGCTCGTCTACGTAAGCGCAATAGGACCTTGATCGACGAGTAAGGGCAGTACAAGGAGGCCCTTCATACTCTCATTAAGGAGGTGAAATAGCTGAAGGAGAAGCTGGAGGAGGAGGGTTGTCAGAAGAAAAAGGGGCAAGAAGCTAAGGTGATGGTAGAAAAGGTGCTAACGGCCATTCTTGGGCAGGTGGAGTTAGCTAGGGCTGATGCCTTGACGGAATTTAAGGCTTCATAGCTATTCATTGATTCCTGCGTTGTCTACTATGGTGATGGGTTTGAGGATTGCCTTAAATAGGTAAAGTCCATCTACCTTCACTTGGATTTATCTAAGGTCACTATGGACGATTCTCTATGGTCAACTCTTGCCAGCAACACTATTTTTGAGGAAACCGATGAATCCACTCAGTTAGAGTGGGATCCAAAAGACGATAGTGTTATCCTTGCTCAACTTGTTGCAAACCCTCTCGTCACTCCACTGATCCCATCCACTGATCTACCAAATGTTGAAAACCCTCTTGCTCAGGATGTTCAAGACCCTTCTTCGAAGAATGACGAGAACCCTTAAGACGCCTCAGCCTCTTTAACTTAGCTTTTTTTTTTTTTTTAATGATATTTTTATTGTAAATTTAGTCTAATCTCTAGACAATGTTAAATGCCCCTTTGTTTTTGGGCCTTTTTTTGTAAAGACCTTGCTTTGTGTATGCTATACTTTTTACAACTGTCGCTTTTTAGAATGTGTTGATCTTTATGTATTGAGATATGTTTGCCCATTCTTTGTGCCTGTATGCATGAGGACTTAGGATGAATCTACCTGCTTTGTTGGACTCGCCTATCTTTAGCCATGACAAAGAATTTGTCTTGTTTGAGGATAAAATAAGAAACTCGTCCACTTGGACTTTAATAAATTGAAGCATCAAACTTAATAATCTTAATGAACTTGTTCGCTGGTAGATTCTTGCAATAAACTCGTCCACTTGGGGGCTTAATAATTTTAACATCCGTCCATTTTTGGATTTAATAATCAATTTGTCTATTTGTGGACGTGTTAGTTTCAAGGTGTTCTTATGGGATGGAGTCGTCCACTTGTGGACCTAATAATGAACTCGTCCACTTGTGGACTTAAACCATGAACTTGTCCACTTTGTGGACTTAATAATAAACTCGTCCACTTGTGGATTGACAATTTTAAGGCATCCTTTTAGAATGAACTCATCCACTTTGTGGACTTAATAATGAACTCATCCACTTGTGGATTTGATAATTTTAAGGCATTCTCTTAGGATGACTTCGTCTACTTGTGGACTTAAACTATGAACTCGTCCACTTTGTGGACTTAATAATGAACTCGTCCACTTGTGGATTTGACAATTTTAAGGTATCCTTTTAGGATGAACTCGTCTACTTTGTGGACTTAATGATGTAAGTAGTTTTGTAGAGACAGATAAATACACAGGTTATATTTGAAAAACTCCTCTTATTGTGGTAAATGTGCGAGTAACTTAAAAAATTGTTCTTTTAAAAAAAGATAAAAACTGCCCTCTGGGCTTAGAAAGTACTGTAGGCAAAAATTAACTAATGAAATAAACTGGAGAATGAAGAGTGTCACTCTTTATGCTGCCATCTACTGGTAGTATCTCCTGAGATGCTTGGTGTTCCATGGATGGTGCAACCTCTGTCCGTCTAATGTCTCTAGGTGGTAGGTGCCCTTCCTCTGCCATGAAGTGGTTCTGTAGGGTCCTTCCTAGTTGGGACCGAGCTTTCCTTGGGTGGGATCTCTAGTGGCGCCCGCCACTTTTCTTAAAACGATGCCTCCCTCCTTGAAGTCTTTATGTCTGACTCGGGAGTTGTAGTGCTTGGCCATGAGGTCCTGGTATTGCGCGAACCTTTGTTCAGTTGTCGCCCTGACTTCGTCTAGTAGATCGAGTTGTAGATGCATAGCCTTGTCATTCTTTCTTTCATCATGATTATTCACCCTGTAGCTTGTAAGTCTGACTTCAGCTGGGATAACTGCTTCGCTCTCATATGCTAGTCGAAACGGTGTCTCTCTTGTAGGTGTTCTGGCTATCGTCCTGTATGCCTAAAGTACGCTTGGCAATTCTTCCGACCATATGCCCTTTGCCCCCTTGAGCCGTCTTAATAATTTTAAGTAAGGATCGGTGTGGTACAGGCCAAAAACCCTCCGAAAATTAAGTCAAAGAACTTTTACAACTCTAGAGTACCAGAGCTGGGGGAATTATGTGTACCTTGGTTTGTGAGGGTTTTGGAGTTTTTATAGTAGCGTGGGCTTGACATTTGTTTTTTGGTTTAGAAGATCTTTCCTTGTGGGAGAGATCTTCTTTAATTCGCATATCTTACGGGATCCTTTCCTTATAGGACTCTCTTGATTAGGGTTAAACATGGGGTATAAGATATTTCCTTATATGCTCATGCATGGAGGCCAAGTAAGGCCACGTCAGCCTCATTACGGGTTCACTCATCCTCTTCATCTTCCCTCCATCAGCCTCTTATCCCGTCTTCATATTTTAGTTGTCTTGTTCAAGGGTTTGTTGACCTCAAGGTGCAGCTGTCAGCTGTGAGGTGGAGCTGTAGACTTTTTCCTGTTGTTGTTGGACTATGAACGTGCAAGTGAGGCTGACGAGTTCATTAGGATTGTTGCCTTTGCCTAAAATTGACGAGTTCACTAATATCACAAAATCACCCTTATTAGTCAACTTCTGGAATTTACATTTCTGGTCATGTAGTTTATGTATGATGAAAATTCATTTCCATTTTTGATTGATTAGCCTTCTCTTCCTTCCTCTACCTCTACCATTTTCTCCTTCGTGGCATCCTCTTCTTTTTCTTCATCCTTGTTCATTATTACCCTCTATATCATAAGTCATGTTCCATCTACAACACCACAACCTGTTCTCCCTCTTCTTCTTCTTCACCTGATCCCATTGCTCCTCGCTCTACTCTTCCATAGAGTTTCATGCTTTTCAAAGACAATGCATTTGGTCCCTTGTGCCTCCTTTGCCTCATAAAAAATTGTTGGTTGTAAAGGGATTTATAAACTAAAACAGAACCTCTATGGAAGCATTGCTCAATTCAAAGCTTTATTGGTAATCAAAGGGTTTCATTAGAAATAGGGATCGATTTTGATGAATCCTTTAACTTGATGGTTAAGCCAGTTATACTTTGTTTTTTGCTATCTCTAGTTGTTCATTTCAAAGTCACTTCACCAGCTTAATGTTAGTAATACCTTCTTACATGCAATCCTCCGTGAAGAGGTTGATAGGTCTCAGCCTCAAGGATTTATGGATCTTTAGCATCTTGTGGTTTGAATGTTTCGTGTCCCATTTATTTTATCTTGCTTTGTGACCTCATTTGCAAACTCCTTCCTCTGTATCTATTGCGACAAGGTTCTTCAGTTGCAATTGCCTTTCTACTTTTATACCTAGATGATATCACTATTATTGGCAATGATTCTACCTTCATCACCTATCTTTTTTAACAGCTCAATTTATTTTTTGAACCCAAGAACCTTGGTTCTCTTCATTACTTCCTTGGATGGAACAAATTCATTATACTTCTTTCGTGTTCTTTTTTAATCAACTCAATATGCCACTGATTTGGTTAAACCTTGTAAGATCTCATATTGTCCTTCCACTTGCCTTAGTTTTCATGCTTGGACTCCTTGGTCTGATCTTATTTCTTATCAAAGTCTTTAAGGGGCTTTACAGCACCTTACTTTCAACATACTAGATGTTACATTTGTTGTTCATCAAATTTGTCAATTTATACATTTGCTTATAGATTGATAAGGGTATTTTTAGACCTACAAAGCTGACGGCATGACAAGACTAACGAACACATTTCCGTGGGTAGATGGATCTAGAGGAAGCGAACCTTAGTTAGGCGAATCTCAATATGGACGGACCCAACAACGGGGATGGACCCAGGCGGACAAACCCAATAGCAGGGGACGCACAGTACTCATGTGGCTCCCACGTGGCTAGAAGTGCTCATCAAGAATCCTGATACGGAAAAGCCTTGCACCCTACGCCCAACCATAACTAAGGGTCATCTACAAGGAAGACCATCTCGAAAAATCCAGAAATTTGATGGAGAATTCTCCCCATAAGGAAAGGCCTTCCTCCTCCACAAATTAAGGTAAAATCTTCACCACTATATAACCTCCAAAACCCTTTCTCACAAAGGTACGCATAATTTACCCCAACTCTGACACTCTAAAGTTGTAAACAGTTCTCTAACTTAATCTTCGGAAGGTATTTGGCCAGTACTACAACGGTACCCTTTTTTTTTTTTTTTTTTTTTTTTTTTTTTTTTTTTTTTTTCTGTGTTGTGCAGGCATTGGTGGAGCCAGGATTTTAGTTTAGGGGGGGCAAGATCAAAAGACAATAATAATAAAAATAACCTAAAATTATTAATTGATATTAATAATAAAATTATAAACAAACAATAATTGTCATACAAAGCTTATTAAAATTAAACAATTGTAAAATAAATAAACAATTGTAAAACATCTAATTCATAGTTATTTATTGACAATCAATCATCAAAGTAAGAGATTAATCTATATACATAAAGTTTAGAAATCTAATTTGATTCCTCAAAATAAATTGAGAAAATAAATTTCAACTTTTCTCTATTCTTTTAATTATTTAAAATTTTGGATTTATGGTAGAGACTCAAATTTTGAAACTATGAAAATGGAAGAGATGAATTATAAAAAAAGTAATGGACATTTTAATGTTTTAGTATTGTGGGGCCAGTTGCCTAAAAAGATAACAGAGAATTCTTAGGAGGTGGGCTTGTGGCCCAATGGCCCAGTCCGAGGACACTCACATGTCCGAGGATGGTTAAAGAGAGCCATTTTGAGAATAACACAAGACAAAGAGACGTAAGTCGTACATAATGGCCCAAATCACATCCGATGATAAGATTTATTGCTCAAACTAACGTCCGAGGTAGATGTAACTCTTTTAATAGTCAAAGAACTTCACAGAATTACTTGCAAACTAACTAATGAATATTGAACAAAGAAGGAACCGGGAAAGGTAACAAATATCTCCTAAAAGCTGCTGCCACCACATTAAATGTTTCCCAGCTAACTCTTTGGCCGCATTAATGTGGAGGTGATACCTGAACAGTAACCAAGCAGTCTTATGGCCACTGAGCGGAGGTTCCAGGAAGTTCTGGATGGGACAGAAAGAAGTTCTCAGAATGGAACCTACACGTGTACGGTGAAAGCAGGATGAAGAAGGTAGTATATAACGTGAAATCGGAGTACACTAGAGAGGATTTTTTGGGAGAAAAAGGAAAAGAGAAAGAATCTAGAGAGATATACACTAAAAACCTAGCCGAAGAGAAGAGAGCAAGAGTTTTTCTTTTATTTAATTTGAATTTCCTTTTGCTGCACAAGAACGATGTCTTTTTCCACTCACTGGAACTAGTTCTTACACCCACTCTCTAAAAATTGTATTGTTTGGACTTGTTGGGCTCGAATCCCATCCCTTTTTTGGGTCCAATACAATTTGAGTCCTTACAATTGGCGCCGTCTATGGGAAGAGCTTGATCCAATTGTAGGAAAAGACAAGTACAACAGCTGATGGCAGAGGGAGCACCATAGCAGATGGATGCTAATCCACACCAGGCAGAGTCTAGGGGCCCTCAACATGGTAACCTATTGGTAATCCATGAACAAAGGGGGGATCGCGAGGGAAGTGCGTGAAGAACCCACACGGATTGGAGTCAGTCTCGGGGGAAGAGCCATGTCTCCCATGCGAAGAACGATGGGAACATGCAGCGTGAGATTAATAGGTTAAAAAGGGAATTACGCTACGAGCGACGGAAGCATACGACTCACAACTCAAGGCAGTCCTCTGAGGAGTTAAATGACACCAGTTATAGACGAAGGTCTAGAACTTTGCCCAATGAGCTTTTTTCATATGATGAGGAGCATCACCATGGGCGAACATATAAGAGTCCACCTCGTCAGGGCTTAGGGAACGACGCTTTGAACAAAGCACTGAGTCAAGTTTCCAAATCGTCGTTCACGCGACGCATAGAGGATGCAAGCCTTCCTCGGCGGTTCCATCAACCTACGTTCACCATTTACAATGGTCAGACGGACCCGGTGGAACATGTTAGCCATTTCAGTCAGAGAATGGCCATTCATTCTAGGGACGAGGCCCTGATGTGCAAGGTTTTTCCCTCAAGCCTAGGTCCAGTAGCGATGAGGTGGTTCAACGGTTTAGGAGCGAATACTATTGACTCCTTTGAGGGGCTCATCCAGGCTTTTGGTGCTCGCTTTATTACTTGCAGGAGGGTTGTTCAGCCCTTGGGGTCGTTATTATCCATGTCTATACGAGAGGGGGAAACCCTGAAAGCCTACTCTGACAGATATTGGGAAATGTTTAACGAGGTAGATGGAGCCAATGACAACGTGGCCATTAATACCTTCAAGGAGGGCCTTCCAACCGAGCATGATCTGAGGAGTTCGCTGACTGGCAAACCTGTTACCAGCATGCGACAGCTTATGAACCGAATTGACAAGTATAGAAGAGTAGAAGAGGATCAGATATGGGGTAGAGGAAAGTCCAAGGTAATCCCTCAAGAGAGGAGGGATTTTAGGTCGGACAGATACAATAACAATCGACCTCGGAGGGACTTTGGGGGGCAATTAGGATCTGCTAACTCCCAGGCGGTTAATGTTGTGTTCCGAGAGCCAGTACAGCGGGTTCTGGAGAAAATAAAAGACGAGCCCTACTTCAGACTGCCCAATAGAATGGCAGGGGATCCTATGAAATGTAATCAAAACTTTTACTATCAATACCATCAGGACCATAGACACATTACTGAAGATTGCAGAAACCTGTGGGACCACTTAGAGGAGCTTGTCCGAGAAGGAAAGTTGACGCACCTGCTGGATCATTCCAGTGGCCGAGGAAGTCAGGCAGGGTCGACATTTCGGGGGGATGCCTCTTCAGGAGCCCCCTTGGGCACAATAAATGTTATATTTGCTACCCCAGGGAGAACGGGGTCCTGTCCCTCCAGGATAATGTCTGTGTCTCATTGTATGGATGGAGGCTCTAGTTCAGCGCCAAAGAAAAAAAAACTGGGTGCCTCATTAGGGTTGGGTTTTTCGGATGAGGATAAGAGAGGAACCATACAACCGCATGACGATGCTTTGGTGGTTACACTTAGGATTGGGGGATATGACGTGAGAAGGGTGATGGTGGATGAAGGGAGTGCTGCCGTGGTGATGTATCCTGATCTGTACAAGGGGTTGAATTTGACACCCAGGACCTAACAGCTTATAGCTTCCCTTTGGTGAGTTTCGAAGGTAGGTCGGTCATTCCGATGGGTATGATTAGACTGATGGAGATAAAGATAAATGCTGTAGAAAATAAGTTTTAAACAGATCTACTTCATTCGATATTGATAACACGTACTAAGTAAATTTCAAAATTTGAGAACAAGAGATCATACCTTGAAGCAGTGAATTTTAAAACAAAGATTGAAGCACTTGGGAATACTTTTAATATTCACTCCAATTCCACTAACGCCCAAGATGTGTGGTCTCTCAATAGGTAACAAAGGGAAGGGATGACTAGTGAGTGACAAAAACTCACATTCACACCATTTCACAATGATGTTCCTTACATTTTTAAATTCTGAACGTTTTTCCCTTTGTATCTAACCAATTATCTAATTGGGCTGGCCTTTTGGGCCTTACCAATTGGGTTTAAGTGTGTGGCTTGGAGTGGGACCAAAAGGGACCAATAAGACACTAGCTCCAATGGGCCTTGGGCTTTTCTGTCAACTCTTGACAAGTCCAAAGTTACCATTAACTATATTTAATACCACTATATAAATATAGTTGTACTCTAAGCCTTATCAATAAATTATATCCCAAGACTTTATTATACATGCAACCCCTTCATAAAATATTCGTAGTAATACAAAGTTATTAATATAAACTGCCACTTTGTAAATTACTACATCTTGATCCTTGAGTATCCGGTTTAATCCTTTAAGTTATTCATCATATATTTATGAAATCTAATTTAATAAATATATACTTTAGTAACTACTTACTAAAGTGGTTAGGCCTAAGTCTCTGAATAACAAACTCATTAAACTTATCTCAAGGGAATATTTTATATCTCCGTTAAGAGACTATGAATTCCATCTTGAGAATATATGTTTCATCAATACTAAATGTGGCTGCCCAACATACTGAGGTTTTGACCATTACTTTAGATCTCACTCCTGATATATCAAAGCAACTTGCACCTTATGATCAGGTCCATTATTCTCTCAGGATTAAAAGTTCATGCAAATGTAAGTCGTGAGATTTATTATTCATTTGACAGTCTTTAGGAGAATAATAAATCTCACAGCGGTCCAGTTCAATATGTCTTAACTCTTAAAACATATTAACACATCAACTAGAAGTCTCCACTTCCATGATCAAGACAAATCATCGTAGTTGATATGTTATAGTCTTCGCAGATGAAATGCCCAATTTCATCACCGACTACGAAATATAATTCTGAGTTTACAAAGAACTTGTGATTTATATCTTCTGTGACTAAATCACATAAATCACATACTATGCATCTCATGGACTAAATGATAATGTCCGAATATTCATGTTACCATTATTTTAGATAATAATAAAACAAATTTATTAAACATAATATTAAGTCATACATAATGTCAAACACAATGTCACACTTAATATCATACATAGCATCTTACAATAGGATTTAAGGGCACCAATCCTAACATAGACTACCAGTACAAGCAGGTTCAGATGTGGTAGAGGTGGATTTTATTGTGGTAGACGTTTTCTCTCCATATACGGCGATTTTGGGTAGGCCTTGGTTGCGTACCCTGGGGGCTGTTTCTTTCACTCTTCATCAGAAGGTGAAATATCCATCAGAAGGCCAAGTGTTAGAAATATTGGAAAATCAAGCCATGGCGAGGCAGTGCATGATAGCGACCATTCAACATTGGCCAGAAGTAGGTACATCGGCCACGGCCGAGAATGACTTATAGCAGTCAAAGAATTTGAGAACCATCTTCAGCACGTCCGCCGAGGAAGCGGAGTGCGAGAATCTGGAGAGAGTGAGTGTTGGTGATGATCCAGACAGGTACTTTCAGGTTGGAGCACTATTACCTTTGTTGGAAAAAGAGCAGTTGGTTGAGGTTTTAAGGAGGAACGCCGATGTGTTTGCATGGAATGCCTACGAAGCTCCAGGAGTCGATCCAGATTTCATCTGTCATCATTTGAATGTCAATCCCTCTGTTACACCAAAGAAACAGCCACCTCGGCGTCCTTCCAAAATACATGCCGAGGCTATCAAAGATGAAGTGACTAGGCTTAAGGAGGCAGAGGCTATCAAGGAGGTGTTTTACCCTCAGTGGTTAGCCAATACAATCGTGGTGAGGAAGAAAAATGAAAAATGGCGAGTATGTGTTGATTTCACAGATCTTAATAGAGCTTGTCCAAATGATCCTTTTCCTATGCCCCGTATAGATCAACTGGTAGATGCAACAGTAGGTCATCCTCGGATGAGCTTCCTAGATGCTTTTCAGGGCTATCATCATATCCCACTGGCACTGGATGACCAGGAGAAGACTGCTTTCCTCACCCCCAATGGGAACTTTCATTACAAAGTAATGCCCTTTGGCTTGAAAAACGCAGGGTCTACTTATCAACAGATGATGACGAAGATGTTTGAGCCACAGCTAGGCAACAACATAGAGGTCTATATCGATGATATGGTTGTAAAGAGCAAGGTAGTGGCCGAGCATGTGACGGACCTCACCAGCACGTTTGAAATTCTGAGGAAGCATAAGTTACGACTGAACGCATCCAAGTGCTCCTTTGGGGTTTGCTCTGGGAAGTTTTTGGGATACATGATGACCCACCGAGGAATTAAAGTGAACCCCGACCAAATTAGGGCCATAAATAGCTTGCAACCACCTCGGAATCCCAAAGAAGTCCAGAGATTGACTGGGATGACCGCTGCGCTGAACAGATTTATATCCAGGTCGGCGGATAAGTGCAGACCCTTTTTCCTTTTACTCCACAAATGGAAAGGGTTCGAGTGGACTGAGGAGTGTGCCTTGGCATTTCAACAGCTCAAGGAATATCTATCTCGGCCACCCATTATGTCCAGCTCTGAGGTGGACGAGGTTCTTTTTGCCTACTTGGCGATAGCCCCTTATGCGATCAGCTTTGTTATGATATGAGTGGACAATGATGTACAACGACCAGTTTATTACGTGAGCAAATCGCTTCAAGAGGCTGAAGTACATTATCTGCTGTTGGAGAAAGCTATTTTGGCGGTGGTACACGCTACAAGGAAGCTCCTTCATTATTTCCAAGCACACACTGTGGTTATCCTAACTCAGTATCTACTCAAAGCAGTACTTCGAAGTGCAGACTACACTGGCAGGGTTACCAAGTGGGGCACAATTCTAGGGGCTTTTGATATTAAGTATATGCCTCGTACTTCTATGAAAGGTTAAGTTCTTATCGATCTGGTGGCTGAATTTGCTGAAGGCCCTGAAGAAATTGAAGCAAGCCCGCAAGGCATGGATGAAAAATCAGTTGGCCTTATCTCCACACAACGTTCCTTACCCTGGAAGGTGTATGTGGATGGAGCAGCAAACCAGAGGGGGTCAAGAGTGGGGCTGGTTCTAGTATCTCTTGAACAGGCCATCATTGAGAAGTCTTTAAGGTTAGGATTCTCAGCCACCAACAACGAGGCCGAGTATGAAGCTCTACTAATGGGAATGGGGATGGTTAAGAAACTGGGAGGAAAAACAGTGAAAATGTTCTCGGATTCGGCGCTGACCGTGGGCCAGGTCAAAGGGGAGTTGGAAGCTCGCGACACAAGAATGCAGGTTTACTTGATCCAGGTTAGGCGTATGGAAGGGGATTTTGAATTCTTTGAGTTGTCCCATATCCCTAGGCATGGGAATGCCCATGCAGACTCTTTGGCCACCCTCGCAACATCCTTGGCGATGAACTTACCTCGGGTGATTATGGTCGAAGATCTAAATGCACCTACCTCGGTATCAGAAAGCTCACTTCAAATCAATCAAATCAGCTCAGCACCTAGTTGGATGGATCCTATAATGCTCTTCCTTGAGAAAGACATATTGCCCGAGGACAGTTCAGAAGCTGAAAAGATACGAAGAAAAGTTCCTCGGTTCTAGTTGTCCGAGGACAAAAAATTGTACAAGCGCTCTTTCTCTGGGCCATACCTGCTTTGTGTGCACCCTGAAGCCTTGGAGGCACTCTTGGAAGAGCTCTATGAAGGGATTTATGGGAGTCACACTAGAGGAAGATCTTTATATCACCGAGCAATCACCCAAGGTTATAGGTGGCCAGGCATGCAGAAGGAAGCTCAAGAATATGTTAGTAAGTGTAATCAGTGTCAAAGGTTTGCCCCAAACATCCATCAGCTAGGGGGAGTTCTTAACCCTCTATCTAGTCCTTGGCCTTTTGCTCAGTGGGGTTTGGATATTGTTGGCTCTTTCCCTAAGGCAATAGGAAATAAAAGGTATTTGCTAATTGGCACAGATTACTTTACGAAGTGGGTCGAAGCTGAGCCCCTAGTTAATATCAGAGATGTGGATGTCAAAAGATTTGTCTGGAAGAACATCATCACACGATTTGGGGTTCCTCAAGCTCTCATCTCGAATAATGGTCTTCAATTTGATAGCAAGGCTTTCAGGAAGTATTGTTCCGACTTGGGGATAAAGAATAGATATTCCACTCCGGCTTATCCACAGGGAAATGGGCAAGCCGAGGCTGTCAACAAGGTCATAGTGAGCGGGCTTAAGAAGAGGCTAGATGATGCAAAGAGAAAATGGGTGGAGGAGCTGCCACATGTCTTTTGGACGTATCGAACAACACCCAGACGGTCAACAGGAGAAACCCAATTTCAATGACGTATGAGGCTGAGGCCATAATTCTACTTGAAACGGGCTTTCCCACACTAAGGACTAACACTTTCACCTCGGATAGCAATGATAAACTTTTGAGTAAGAATCTAGACCTGATAGACGAACGACGAGAGAATGCGATGGTTCAGTTGGCCTATTATCAACATAAGCTGAAACAGGGCTATGATGCAAACGTAAGGCTGAGGCCGTTAACTCCAGGGGACTTGGTATTGAGAAAAATCTTGGGAACTACCAAAAATCCAGCCTGGGGAAAGTTAGGGCCTAACTGGGAAGGACCGTATCGTATCACATCTGTAGCAGGAATAGGGGCTTACTACTTAGAAGATTTAGATGAAAAAAATGTACTTCACCCTTGGAATGTAAATAACTTAAAGAGGTATTACTATTAATATGAACAGTTCTGTTCTATTTCCCTCTTATAGCTTATCCTTAATTCTATTACTTGTGTTTCTCAAATTATTGAAGTATTAAATAGAAACTAAGTCATGTAAGGTCCTCAGACCATAACTTGGTGGAAATTAATACGCTGTCATCTTTATTGAAGTATTAAACAGAAACTAAGTCATGTAAAGTCCTCGGACCTCGGACTAAAACTTGGTGGAAATTAATACACTGTCATCTTTATTGAAGTATTAAACAGAAACTAAGTCATGTAAGGTCCTCGGACCACAACTTGGTGGAAATTAATACACTGTCATCTTTATTGAAGTATTAAACAGAAACTAAGTCATGTAAGGTCCTCGGACCACAACTTGGTGGAAATTAATACACTGTCATCTTTATTGAAGTATTAAACAGAAACTAAGTCATGTAAAGTTCTTGGTCCACAGCTTGGAGAAAATTAATGCACAATGTGACCTTAATCGGAGTATTACACTTAAGATAAGGTATAACAGATTGTTTATACTACTAACTTAGTAAAAATCAGCGCTTCTTAAATGGGATTTGTGTGATTATCTTTGTATGTCAAGGCAAATTCCATGAGCATCACTTAAAGCATTTCAGGGTGTTCAGTACCTCCAGGGACTAATTGTTTGGAATGCTATCTCCAGTTTGCTTTGATTTTCAATTAAAATACATAAGGTTAAGTTTTCCCTCATAGTGTCAGATTTTACTCTTTTATAGCCTAGGATAATATAAAAGTAAAAGAATAGTCGTGCATGAAATTACACAAGTAATAGATAAAACCATAATGTCTTATATAAATCTGGGAAGGGAAATATATATCACACTTGAGAATATCCTCAAAAAAGAAAAAATTAAATTAAAATTAAAAAATTACATAAACTATTTGCTTAGTTTTATTTGGAGCTTGGGTGGTGGAACTTTAGTAGTTTCCTGAGGAGGAACACCTTTCTCCTTCTCCTTTAAAGCTTCCCTAGCAGGTAAAATGGTAGAAACTAAGTCATTTTCAAAGCTCTGAGAAGCTGCTTCATCCTTAGGTCCCTCTACGGCCTTGGCCGAGAAGGTCTTTGTTACCACTTCAGACACTTCAGGCTGCTTCTGCTGATTGGTTGGGAGAGGATTCTGATTCTAAGCTTCTTCAGCCGATCCAATAGCAGTAGAGGAGACTTCTTGTTGTTGAGAAGAAGGACTTAGGGCTCGTAGGGCTAGGGGGAAGTAAGTGTTCTCAGGCCTTCTCAACTCTGATGATGGTTTGACCCCAGCACGATTGAGAGCTTCCTTCCAAGTTTGTGCACAGTATGTTCGGCACACAACTGGGACCTCAGCTCAGAAACTATCCTCGGTCTCAGCTACGCCGATGTCATATCCTTGCTGTTCGGCCTCATCCCTCTCTTTTTCAGCCTCAGCTCTTGCTTTTTCAGCCTCTTCCCTCATTTTTTCAGCCTGACCCCTGAGCCTTTGGGCTTCTTCCAATTGCTTCATCTGAGTTGATACTTGGTCCTTGGAAGCTGCCAGCTAGTCATTAACATCACGGAGGCTTTTCCTCTGGTCTTCAGCTTGCCTTTGAAAGCTGGCCAAAGCTGAGTCAGCACTCTTTCGAGCATGTTCTTCCTCGGCCAGCTTTTTCTTCAGCTCCTCAACGTTCTTCTCACTAGAAGAAAGTGTCTGAACAGCCGTATTACGCTTCTTCCTCTCCTCATCTAACTGCTGGTAAAAGGCATTGATCATCTCCTCTAGCTTGAAAGTGGCTTGAACAGCTTAAAAAAAAAAAAAAGTCAGAGGTACAATAAGCTAAAAGGAACGAGTAAAGCAGTAAGGATACCATACCATGCCCAAATGCCTTTTTGTGTTCATGAAGATCTCATTCTTCTTCATGCCTCTGAGCTCGGCCATGTCCTTGGGGAGAAGGAATGTCTCTTCTAGGACCGAGGCAACGTGGCATCTAAGTCCACCGTTGAAGTCCCTGATTGAGGCGTCTTCCCTCAGGGGCTCTCTACCAAGCATGGGAGCAGGGAGCCAGGCCTCGGTCTCCGAAGACTGAATATTTTGCTTGGCCACGACTTGTTGAGATCCATGAGTTGTTTTTTGTTGCTTTGGAGCCCGTTGGACCTCATCTTCGGGAGTTGGGCGAGACCTCCCAGTCTCCACCACATCTTTGCCTTTTTGTTCCCTCTTCCTCTTGGAATTAGTAGGTTCAACCCTCTGTGATTGAGTTGGTTGAGGAGGAGGAGGAGGGGGGAGACTGGTCTGAGTAGATTTCACTGGCGCCCCCTTTCTCGGCTTGCCTTCGATCACATCCAGTAAGCTCCTTTGGTTTTTTCTCTAGATACCCATGTTGTCAGAAATCACCTTGGGAGATGGGGGTTGGTTAAAAACCTCAAATTCGTCAGTAGAATCCGATAATTCTACAACTTTTGCTTCTTCTTCTTCTTCTTTTTCCTCTTCCTCTTTCACTTCTTGAAGAACAGAACGTGACGATGAAGCTGCTACGGAGACAGCGGCCACAGGTAACGGCTGAGTAAAAAGGGTGCCTTCAGGGATTGGAACACCCTCAGGAACTATAAATCTTTCAAAGGCTATGCTAATTCGATGCAGTTGAGGATCTCTAGCCTTTATCAAGCACTTGGGCGCTTGAAAGGCTGTGGAAATTGGCTTGTATTGGAGGATGATGTGCGCTGCTCTCAGTTGACCGTCAGATGGGTTCACGTATACCTCGGATTGTAGAATTTTATCCAAGCTTTCTCTGTTAACTAGTCTGAATTGAGGCTTGGTGGCGCGCTTGTCTGCAAAATCAGTAAGACAGCAAAGAAATTTCCGTCAGGAATAAAGTTAACTTAAATTAAGGAGTACAAACTAAGGTGTAGAGGCGTTCAGCCTAAGAACCCCACCTGGTTTTCCCACTTGGGTTGGAGAGGGTAAACCGTCATGCCATGCTCCAGAAAAAATGAGACAGTCATCTTTCAGGCCCTTGTTCGATGTAGGGAGACATTGGATTAACCTTACCTCAGGGTACCTAGACTTAAGATAGTATTCTTGGCCCTTCAAATGATGAAGGTTGTATACCCAGTTTACATCGTGGTGGGTAAGGCCTAAATTCATCATCATATTAAGGGCTTCTATGCTCCTTAACACCCTGAACATATTGGAGGCGCACTGTGTGGGGGACAATCTAAAGAACCTAAGATAACTCCTAGTGAGATTACCCATCGGAATAGTCATCCCTCCCTCTATGAAAGCGATCATAGGGATGACTACTTTCCCTATTTTTCTATCATCAAACCACATTTCTGTGGAAGCATATCTCATGCCCACCGTGGAGGGAATCTTATACTTAGCTCTAAATTTCTCTATTTGCTCCTCGGAATCAACTAGATACTTAAACCTACCCATTTCTTAGGAATCGTGAAGAAAAATTAGTGAAGAGGATTGAAGACTGAAGAAGGTTAAAGAAACTTACAGGTGTGAAAAATGAGCTCCTCGGACAGACTTCAGGTATTTATGAGAGCGTGGAGAAGAAAGAAAGAGGGACAGGTTCAATGAATACTCGCTAAGATTGTGAGATTTTTTGTAACTGAAAAGAAATTTGATTTGAAAAGCTCTTTATAGGGGCGCATAAATCATAAGCGGGAAAAATCCCGCTCATAAATATCAAAGGCCCTCCACCGTTTGATTCGCATCCTGCTGAAACGTGGAGGACAGAGAAGTCGCAATCATTTAATAATGGCGTGCTCTTGACGCCGAAACGTCAGGGACGTGTCTTGGGCAGATGGAAAGTTGTTCTCAAATTTAGAAAAGTCCAACGAAGGAGGTAAAGGCGTGATATCAAAATCTCTCTTTTTCTGAGGTGACAAAAAGTGAGATTTTGAGGGGCTATTGTGGGGCCAGTTGCCCAAAAAGATAATAAAGAATTCTTAGGAGGTGAGCTTGTGGCCCAACGGCCCAGTCTGAGGACGCTCACATGTCCGAGAATGGTTAAAGAGAGCCATTTTGAGAATAACACAAGACAAAGAGACGTAAGTCGTACATAATGGCCCAAACCACGTCCGAGGATAAGATTTATTGCTCAAACCAACGTCCGAGGTGGATGTAACTCTTTTATTAGTCAAGGAACTTCACAGAATTACATTCAAACTAACTAATGAATATTGAACAAAGAAGGAACCGGGAAAGGTAACAAATATCTCCTAAAAGCTGCTACCACCACATTAAATGCTTCCCAGCTAACTCTCTGGCTGCATTAATGTGGAGGTGATACCTAAACAGTAACCAAGCAGCCTTATGACCACTGAGCGGAGGTTCCGGGAAGTTCTGGATGGGACAGAAAGAAGTTCTCAGAATGAAACCTACACGTGTACGGTGAAAGCAGGATGAAGAATGTAATATATAACATGAAATCGGAGTACACTAGAGAGGATTTTTTGGGAGAAAAAGGAAAAGAGAAAGAATCCAGAGAGACATACACTAAAAACCTAGCTGAGGAGAAGAGAGCAAGAGTTTTTCTTTTATTTAATTTGAAGTTCCTTTTGCTGCACAAGAACGATGTCTTTTTCCACTCACTGGAACTAGTTCTTACACCCACTCACTAAAAATTTTATTGTTTGGACTTGTTGGGCTCGAATCCCATCCCTCTTTTGGGTCCAATACAATTTGAGTCCTTACACAAGTACCATACAACACATTATTATTAGATAAGTGAAAATAGAAAAAGATAAAAAGAGTTATAATTGGTCAAAAGTGTAAACACTTTAACAAGTCTTGTTTGGTGGCATTTATTTTGTGTCAGGTTGTTTAAAGTGGGAGGAATTGTTTTAGTAACACTACAAAATTTCACAATATTTTTACAATAAGTTAAGGTGTTAGTACATCATTGGTCAAAATAAAATAAAATAAAATATTCTAAAATTCATTTCAACTAAAAATAAGAGTATTGTGAAAATATTGTAAGATTTTGTTGTGTCTCTAGACTTTCTCAATTGAAAGATTTGTTATTTTATTATTTATTTCATATCATGTACTGTTGATTTAGGGAAACTGTTTATTTGTTTTTCTATTCTGTCAGGAGCTAAATCAACTTTACATAAGCATGTATAATGGACATTTTATGTGGAGTCAGGGGGGCAGGTGCCCCCTCTCGCCCCCCTCTAGCTCCGCCCCTGTGTGCAGGTCTAGTATCGAGTACGTGAAGACCATGCGACTAACTGAAGATTTTTTTGCATCATCATAGATGTTCATTTAATCGTTATCAAATGTATTTTTCGTTATCTACAGGTTACCAATTTACCATTAATTGACCATGGTTCATTTGTGCCTCTCATAACTCATTCTATCTGCGTACTTACGTTCATTGGGCTGGTGAGACTTTGGATTGTTGCTCATCAGGCTTTGTTGTTTTTCTTGGAAACAATTACTTGGTCTGCAAAGAAGCAACCAATCCTATAATGAAGCGGAATACGACTATCTAGTCATTACAATTAATAAATTGTGTTGGCTTCTAATAATTTTAATAGAATTAGGCGTTTTTCTCTATCATGTTTTGAGGATTGTAACAATGTTTCTGCCTTGGCTATTGCCGAACATATCGAAGTTGACTTTCATAAGGAATAGAGGTTAAGTTTATTTCTAGCGATGACCAACTTGTAAACAATTTCACTGAAGGACTCTTCTCTCAATGCTTCCTTGATCTCAAGCACATCCTCGTGCTCACCATTGTGCCCATTCGTTAGAGGCGGTTGTTAGTGATATCAGTTTGTGTTAGTTAAACCTCTTTTGAGTTGGTACTTCGTTAGCTTTCTGTTATAAGAGTTAGTTGAGTTAGTCTGTGCTTCATGCCTTTGGGGTAATGATATGGTCTCATTAGAATAAATAGCCTTGTATGTTTTCAGTTCTTAATTAAAGTTCCTCTGCTCTGAGTCTCTAAATATGTCTGCATTCCTACATGAAACATTTCCGCACTATTTGCACTGCTTGCATTCTAGGTTTATCATAGTTTCAAGTGTAAGGAAATGTGCAAACACTGCAGCTCATTAGCTAGAGAAATGGGAGCTGTTGGCTTGGTTTGGTGGCGGCTAAAAATGTTTTCGAATTCCCTGTAGCCCTTGATAGAGCTCTTGCAACTGGCAAATTTAACCTCTCTAGCCACTGCTTGCAAAATTTCCTGGGCAGCCACAATTTCTCGTACTTAGCTGCATAGAAATGCTAGACTTCAAAGAGGATGTTAGAGCTAGATTAGAGAAATTGTAGGGGTGTACATAACTGTATAGAAAATAGATGTTGTGTAGGCAGTGGATGGAGGGTAACTTACGTTGCGTTTGAACTTTGAAAGTGTATTGTATCATTCTTTTTTTTTTTTTTATGAAGTGTAATGTAGCATTCTTGTTTGTTGATATAATTGACTTATTCATTTTAAAAAAAAGGCAGGCTCTCTTTTTTTTTTTTATGGGAATGCTGGCTCTCTTTTGGTTCCATATAATTGTCTTTTCCAGAGGGAAAAAAATTCACAGCCCCTTCATCTGCAAGCCATAAACAATTATGCATGCCAACTATCTACTTTAACGTGTAGAAACTTATAGCGTACCCTTGCAATCCAAAGAGGAAGGATCCCAGAGAAAGGATGATGAAAAATTAGTGGCGAGAGAGGGGGAATCTAATTCATGGTACTGTGTGTGGAATGCAACAAACTGCATATATGATAAATTATTGAATGTCTCAAGAGCTTGATCTGTTAGGAAATAGTGAATTTAGTCAGTTAATCATAATTCTACCACATATATATAGTATACCACACCAATCAAATTTTTGTTTTTCTTCTTTGGGGGTGTAGAAGTCACAAAGACATGTTACACCATGAAACAATTTTACTTGGCCTCAAGAAAGTAGAAATTAGAAGTTGTGAAAAAAAATTGATTTACAACTTGGAAGAACAAATAAAAAAAAATGTAATTAATGATCCATTCAATGCATAAATAGGAAGGAACACAGATAAATGAAGGTGAAGAATTAGTTGCGAGAGAGAGGGAATCCAATTCCATGGCGCTTTGTGGGGAGTGCAACAAACAACACACTGCATGCGATGCCAATCCCAATAGGCAATGTCACTAGAAGTTCCTTGGTCTCCGGAGATGGTGTTGGGCAGAAGCACCTGACAATGTTTTTATCAAACATTGCCACTGCTACAAAAACCAGAACGGACATGAAGGCATGGAAGAAATCAATGAACTTTAGTCTATACTTTTCTGCCTCCTCAGGTTCCATTTTCACTGACCCATCGATCACCCACAAGCCCTGGGATGTGGCTAAACCATACCGAACTTTGCCTCTTGCGTCTCTGAAGCTATCGGTGAATCTTAGAATAAAGCTTAAGAAGCAACACAATGCTAAAAGTCCGAGAGTCATGGTGCGGCTTATGATGGTTTGACACTGCCCTTGGTGTGTGAAAGCCGGGGACAAAACTTGGAATGTGAGGACTGAGCCTGTGGGAAGAAGATTGGCCAAATGTGCTGATATTTTGAAGGACTTTCTTATGGCCTTCTGTGCTGGTGTTTTGGGGGGTTTTGGTTCATTTTCCAAAAGTGGTTGCTCTATTTGTTGAAGTACTGCATTTGCACCATCCATGATCAAAATTCTCCTTTTCTTTGATATGTTTCTATCACTAAAAAATGTGTTTTTTTCACAAATCTGTATGAATGTGTGTCTTGTGGTGTGTTTAGTGCTAAAGAAAATGCAATGCCAAGGAGACTAAAAACCCAAGCAAACACTCAAATTAGAACGGGGTTTGTTTTTCTGTTTAGTTTTGGCAAACGGGTTTGTAATTAATGGTGTTGGCTGTTTTTTAAATGACAAATATTAATGTGGAAAGTCTATTGGGTAACATTGTGAAGTTTAAGTTCACAATGGTGTTAATAAGGTGGGATTTAGTTAATTCCCTTTTATTAGGGAGTTCCACCAGTGTGAAGTTTTCAATTACGGGTTAAGGAGTTACATGTTTGCTTAAGATTGAATGGATGGGAACTTTAGTGGTTGGAGTATTACTTACCTTGTGATCTTTTTCCAACTTTTTTTTAGGCTTGCTATACATGCAACCAACCGGGACCTATAACCTTTTATGTTGGATTGGATACAATCATTCAATAGAATCAGTAGAAGGGATACAAGTAGACTAGCAGTTCAGGACGCTCAATCAAGTACTATCTGGTGCAAAATGAATAGATATTAGGATGCCATTAACACTGTATAGCCTGTTTGTGCTTAATAACGTGAGCAATTAGGCCTCATAAGCAACATCTTGTTTGTTAGCTTGCCCCTTATTTGCTGGGCCGTTTGGCTTGCACCAACTTTTCTTTTTTAAGAAACAAATACAAAGGATGTTTAGAAAAAGGAAAATACTAAAGATGTTACAAGTTTTACTCTATGAAGTTTATAAATTGATGTGGCAATGAATGCGATTAATAAATTTTAACTACTTCATAACTGAATTTTGAATAATCTCTTTCTAATTGGTGACACATTTTTAAGATTAATATAATAAAACATGTAATACCTGTAGTACTATATTTAGACAAATAGTGTATCACATCTGTCGTAAGGCAAACCAAGAGCAAGACTATCCGGTGAAAAAAAAAAAAGTAAAAAAAATCTTTAGGAGCCTAAATGCAAAATTCTAGATTGCAGCATCAAAATTCGTTTGACATTTTCTCACTCTATAAACACAAAATCTTAAGTTTGAAAAAAAAAAAAAAATTGAAATTATTCACAAATATGAACTTGTATTGATGAATAAATTAATACAATTTTCTGTATTTAATTCTTTTACAAAATAATGATTATTTGATTCAATGTTCTTGAAAAGTTCTTCGACACAAGAATTGTGCAAACAAGGTCTTGATTTGAACACAAAATCTTTTTTACTTTGATTGGAAAATAGATCAAATAGTCTTTAATTACAATAGAAAATACTAGGAATATTTTACTGTGTACTTGTTAGAAATTCTTTATTCCCTTCTCCACATCTTTGTGTTTTTAAAATATTTTTTGCGTTTGAAGGTTTTTGGGTAGAAGTTCTTTATGGCTTAGAAGCTTATAGCTGTACAATTTTGATTATTTGAGGTTTTTATTTTTTGAAGATTTTTGGAGCTTGATTACCGTGGAAATTTTCAAGGCCATTAGAATGATTTTGAGGCAAAATTTCTTTAGAACTTCAACGCTTCAAAAATTACTTCTAAACTAGTATGTAGCCCCGTGCTACCACACGAGAATGGATATATTATTAATTATGAGTTTATTCATATTTAAAAGGTTCAGTTAAGTCTAAATTCATATTATTAATCAAAAAATTTTATTAACAAAACTTAGCAGTATATATATTTTACACAGAAAGATGAATCTTGGTGACAATGGTTATCCAAAAAATCCATTCACGCTTTTGAATCTTCAATCTCTATTGGTGATTGAAATTTTCGCAGCTTAAAAAATTTAAAATTAAAAAAAAAAAAAACCCCTCAGAGTTGTACTTATTTTGTAGTTTTACGATGGGTCATTTTGTAACATGATGAGCATTTGTGTGAAGAAAAAACCTCTGAAGTTCCATGACTGATAAAAGAAATTCTCTCCAATCTCTTTTTATAGAGAGATGGGTTTGTGCATGTTTTTATACATCCTTCATAGTTTTATTATCACGAAGCAAGTCTAATGGGTTTAGATTGGTATTGCCGATTCCCAAAGCATGAGTGTTTAATATGTTATTAATTTCATCTCATTGGCTTTTGCACATGACAGCAAAATTAAAAATAATTAGATTGTACCAGTGTATAGTAAAATTGGACTCCAATTTCAGATTCTAATTAAATAATTGGAATGATAATATATGATAGTAACAACAATAGGAAAATTCAAATAAAATTTCGGATTAAATTGTAACAATCTGAATAAAAAATTCTAGTAGAAAGACAAGATGGAGTGATCCACTCCAAGAAGGCGACCAAACTTGCGTAAATATAGAATAATAAATCTTTCTTCGAAAAATTTACATTGTTCATAACTTTTACCTTCACTGAAAGTTTTAAAAACATAGTGACTCACATCTACCATCCAGACATCTACAGCCGAGTCCTCTCCAATTCGCGTGAGATTCCATTCATCACTAACTTCCTTTGCAGCCTGCAAAAAGTATCATCCATCAGTCCGCAATAGTGCTTTCTTCATTGTTATAAGTGCCAAACTTGAAAAAAAAAAAAAAAAAAAAAAAAAAAAAAAAAAAAAAAAAAAAAAAAAACCAAATATAAGGATAGTGAATTTTAGGCATAATGTGCATCTAATCACATATTAGCAATTTATAACAAATGTAAAGATGCAAGCTTTGTAAGTGAATAGTAAACAAAACTCAGTGTCAGAACTAAGAAGAAAGCACTTTAATCCGAAATTCAGTGCAAATGTAAAGATGCAAACTTTGTAAGCAATTTATAACAAAGATGCAAACTCTGGCTTTGCTATCTTTTTGGAAATTATGCAATGTACCCAAACCAAGTTCTTATCACCGATATTAATCTCTTTGGTTTTCACGTTTGACTGCAAAATTTAGAAAAAACTTAATTAGCACAGTAACTCACTTGACCCAATACATAGAAGTGGTTTTAATGAGAATGAGCTCACATACATTTAGCCACATGATGAGTTCTTATCACCGATATTAATCTCTTTGGTTTTCACGTTTGATTGCAAAATCAAGAAAAAACTTAATTAGCACCGTAACTTACTTGACCCGATACATAGAAGTGGTTTTAATGAGAATGAGTCCACATACATTTAGCCACATGATGCAAAATTCAACTTCAATTTCAAATTCTAGACACATGGCACAAAATTAGAGTCCTAATTTGGAATTCAATTTCACACTCTCTCTACTACACATGGCACAAAATTAGAGTCCTATAAAATAAGAGAAATCGGTGCAATTTTTTTTAAAAGAATTCTACAATTCTTATCCACATTAATTACAAATCGGTGCAATTCTTATCCATAAAGAGAAAATGATTGTAATTAATGAATAACCCTTTGAAATGCACCTCCTTTGGAAAAGAAAATAAGAATGGTATTTAGACAAAAAAATAAATAAATAAATAAAATAAGAGAAATCGGTGCAATTCTTTTTAAAAGAATTCTACAATTCTTATCCACATTAATTATAAATCAGTGCAATTCTTATCCATCAAGAGAAAATGATTGTAATTAATGAATAACCCTTTGAAATGCACCTCCTTTGGAAAAGAAAATAAGAATTGTATTTAGCCAAAAAAAATAAAATAAAATAAAATAAGAGAAATCGGTGCAATTCTTTTTAAAAGAATTCTACAATTCTTGTCCACATTAATTACAAATCAGTGCAATTCTTATCCATAAAGAGAACATGATTGTAATTAATGAATAACCCTTTCAAATGCACCTCCTTTGGAAAAGAAAATAAGAATTGTAGACCTCTTTTCCATAATTCCATCCATGCGTGCATCCATGCGCCACTTCTTTTCCAAAATTGATGCATTTCATCGGTCTAAAAAAAGTCAAATAAAAATGATTGTAATTAATGTGGTCTTTTTGGTTTTCGATGTTAATAACACATTTGCATAAATATTAATTGACTGAAATTGATGTGTACACGTGACACACAATTAGAGTTCTAATTGGTGTGTACATGTGGCACATAATTAGAGTTCTAATTTGGAATTCAATTTCATACTCTCTCTGCTTCACCTATTATTATATACTAGTATGTAGCCCGTGCTACCGCACGGGAATTGATATATTATTAATCATGAGTTTATTCATGTTTAAAAGGCTCAGTTAAGTCTAAATTCATATTATTAACCAGAAAATTTCATTAACAAAACTTAGTGGTATATATATTTTACACAGAAAGATGAACCTTGGTGACAATGTTTATCCAAAAGATCCATTCACGCTTTTGAATCTTCAATCTCTATTGGTGATTGAAATTTTCATAGCTTAAAAAATTTTAAATTAAAAAAAAAAAAAAAAACCCTCAGAGCTGTACTCATTTTGTAGTTTTACAATGGGTCATTTTGTAACATAATGGGCCTTTGTGTGAAGAAAAAACCTCTGAAGTTTCATGGCTGATAAAAGAAATTCTCTCCAATCTCTTTTTATAGAGAGATGAGTTTGTGCATGTTTTTATACATCTTTGATAATTGTATTATCACGAAGCAGGTCCAATGGATTTAGATTGGTACTACTGATTTCCAGAGCATGAGTGTTTAATGTGTTATTAATTTCATGTCATTGGCTTCTACACATGACAGCAAAATTGAAAATAATTAGATTGTACACGTGTATATTAAAATTGGACTCTAATTTCAGATTTTAATTGAACAATTGGAATGATAATATATGATAGTAACAACAATAGGAAAATTCAAATAAAATTTTGGATTAAATTGTAACAATCTGAATAAAAAATTCCAGTAGAAAGATAGGGTGGAGTGATCCACTCCAAGAAGGCGACCAAACTTGCGTAAATATAAAATAATAAATCTCTCTCCGGAAAATTTACATTGTTCATAAACTTTACCTTCACTGAAAATTTTAAAAACATAGTGACTCACATCTGCCATCCAGACATCTACAGCCGGGTCCTCTCCAATTCGCGTGAGATTCCATTGATCACTAAGTTCCTTTGCAGCCTGCAAAAAGTATCATCCATCGGTCCACAATAGTGCTTTCTTCATTGTTATAGGTGCCAAACCTGAACAAAAAGCCAAATATAAGGATAGTGAATTTTAGGCATAATGTGCATCTAGTCACATATTAGCAATTTATAACAAATGTAAAGATGCAAACTTTGTAAGTGAATAGTAAACAAAACTCAGTGTCAGAACCAAGAAGAAAGCACTTTAATCCGAAACTCAGTGCAAATGTAAAGATACAAACTTTGTAAGCAATTTATAACAAAGATGCAAACTCTGGCTTTGCTATCTTTTTGGAAATCATGCAGTGCACCCAAACCAAGTTCTTATCACCGATATTAATCTCTTTGGTTTTCACGTTTGACTGCAAAATCAAGAAAAAACTTAATTAGCACAGTAACTCACTTGACCCGATACATAGAAGTGGTTTTAATGAGAATGGGCCCACATACATTTAGCCACATGATACAAAATTCAACTTTAGTTTCACTGATATTAATCTCTTTGGTTTTCACATTTGATTGCAAAATCAAGAAAAAACTTAATTAGCACAGTAACTCACTTGACCCGATACATAGAAGTGGTTTTAATGAGAATGAGCCCACATACATTTAGCCACATGATGCAAAATTCAACTTCAATTTCAGATTCTAGACACATGGAACAAAATTAGAATTCTAATTAGGAATTCTAATTTGGTGTGTACATGTGGCACACAATTAGATTTCTAATTTGGAATTCAATTTTCTAATTTGGTGTGTACACGTGACACACAATTAGAGTTCTAATTTGAAATCCAATTATGAGTTTATTATAATAGCAATGATCGAAATGAAGTACATGGCTTAACCAAAGTATGACTAAAAGTCAGAGATCATGAAGCACTAAATACGGAAATGTAGTGACTAATTGAAAGGGTTTATGAGAAAAATATGAAAGAAAGAAATAAAAGTACACTTTTTGGGCTTTGAGGTTTTCCAAAAAGGGGCAAAAGTGCACACTTGATGTGCGCTTCATTGAATGCTCCTTGGGCCTTGGCTTTGGGGTTTTGCAGTGCATGCTTTAGGAGTGCTAGGCGTAATTATAACAGCATTACTGACTTATAGTATAGTAGTATATATGTAATATCTGTTATAATTTTTTATTTATTTATGAGAATCAATATCTGTTATAACTTATATAAGGGGTGGCTATACTTTCGAATTTAAAATATACCTTTTTAGGATATGACAGGAAATAATGTCATCAATATCTTAATACAAAATATTTGATGTAGCTCTTGGTAGCATATGTAAGCACACCCCATTATGAATGCTTGGAATATCTCTCGGTTCTTGAGGTGATCACGTGAAACTGAGTTTGATAAGACTACACCAACACGCATCTAGAGTCTGGGTAAATTGAGAATTACACCTACACGCCTCTAGAGTCTTCTTTGCAAAAGCAAAAATCAAATCAACAAAAGCAAAGTTCAAATCACCAAAAGACAGATTCCACAGAATCCACACGCAAGCTTCAGTCTTCAATGACTTCAATCCTATCTCAGATCTGTTCTCACTTCTCAGTATTAAATCAAAATCTCACTCTCAATCTCAGAAGTCTCTGTTCTCTCTACTCCCAATCTCAAGTCTCTCTAGTCTCAAGTCTCAACCCTTCACTGAGTTCACTCTATACCTTCCACAATCCAAACCCTAGCTGTTGCCGCCGTCGCCTCATCACCACACCTACTGCTTCGCCTCACTTTCCACCATGGGTTGAGCCTTCTCATGCTGACGGATCAGCTTCTTAGTCTCAAGACTTAGGTATATTTTCTTCCTTTTTCATTTATCTTTTTCTCTATATTTCAGAATATGATTTTTTTCCCTTTAAATTTGATGGAGAACTTCTTCCTATATAAGATACAGAATCATTGATACCGAGATATCCTCTTGAAATTCCATAGCATTAATTGAAGAAGAGGGGAGCTGTTCCTATATAAGATACAGAAATACCCAAAGGCATGCATCATTGATATCGAGATATTCGTTTGAAATTCCATAGTATTAATTGAAGAAGAGGGGAGATGTATATTGAAGGAGAGGAAGGATTTTGGGTTTTGATTACATTGTAGAAGGGGAGGTGAACCTGAAAATACGCGGGTGTGAAGAGCAGAATGTTTTATTCACCCAAAAAAAAAAAAAAAAGCACAGTGTAATTTGATCCCACTTAATTTTAGACAAATGGAGGAAAATTAGACTCTAATTTCATATTGAAATTGTTGTGGATCTCACATGAATTTAGACACATGGCACAAAATTAGAGTATTAATTTAGAATGACACATGGCACAAAATTAGAGTTCTAATTTGGAATTCAATTTCACACTCTTTCTGCTTCACCTATTATTATTATATATATAGATATAGATGAGCCTCAATTTATAATGGTCTTCCCAAGATGAGTTCCAATTAAATTAATCTTTTTAAAGATAAGTGGTCAATTCTAAATGGCCCAAAACTATTGAGTCCCACTAGAACTTATGATAATTATCCTTAATTTTATTTCTTTTTATTAAAAGTAATTATTAGCTACAAATATCCCAATTTAATTGGAAATTTTATCTCTATTTTGTATGCCTAAGTGACATGTGACAGTTTTGTATTTGCCAATATGCTATTAACTTGGAATCTTGGATAACATATGGCACCACTTGATTTATTTTTATTTAATATAAATTTAGGATTGGTTATCGAATTTTGACACGCCAATTCGTAATTGGCTTAAATTTGTTTTTTTCCCGCTACCTGCACACTCACCACAATCAACAACGGCATGGTCGAACAAGTCTCTAAGAGGCATTTGTAGATGGAATTTTCAACAAATCACGAATTATCATGTCATATCATAAAATCTATGTAGTTCATTCAAAATGTCAATTATAAAGTCCAATGTAGTACTTAATGGGTTTCATTTCTTGAGAAAGTATTTGTAAAAAGGAAATTTTGAACAATTGCCATGTTATAGCACAAAGCTTATGTAGAATGTTCAAAATGACCAATTACAAATTGCAACATGCTACAAAAGGGGTCTCATTGCTATTATCCATAGACTAAATAAAAATTTGTTGTCACTGAAATGAGAATTATAAATAATATTCAAGAATCAACCACACACCAACTCATATTGATATTTTAATGCAAAGGTTACACAAATAACCTAATTAAATATTATCATGTGTAACCAAGAGTCCTATTAATGTTTCCAATGAAGACGTCCAAAGTTCAAATCTCCACACCCCTCAATTATCTAATTATTCGGGGAAAAAATTGTCGTGTATTACCTTTTTTTTGAGAATCCGGATAAACATTTTATTAAGGAAGTGTGCTTAAATCAACATGCAATACATGAATGACATCTGGAGGTACACCTTCCATCAGGGATGGACCCAGGTGCAGGGCAAAGGGGGCCCGGGCCCCCCCTGGGTCCAAAAAAAAAAAATTTTAGTATGTAAATTTTTTAAAAAACAGGTTTGGGCCCCTTGGTTTTTAGCTTGGGCCCCCCTTGGTTTTTAGCTCAGGCCCCCCCAGCTAGCCAGCCCAAGAGTTTTCAAAAGCCCATGAAAACCTTAAAAAAAAAATATTGTATAAATCTATTTATAATAATAATAATATAATATATAATAATGTGGTTTATATTAGAATATTAGATTATCTATTTATATTTGATAATAGTAGGAGGACAAATAATTTTTTAATTGTTTGATTTGATCTAATTGCACTTAAATAGTAATTTGCACTTCATTGCTCACACTTTTTTTTAACAAAAATTATTGTATAAATCTTCAAAATTTCATACCTATTAATCAATTTTTTATCCTAAATGCTGAAACATTAGATGTAACTCCTTAGAAAAGCTCTAAAATGTAAAAAGGTAAGTTCAAACCTATTAATCTAAGTACAAATAATTTAGTACAGTGAAAAAAATGTAGGCACAAATTTACTTAAAGTTAGTTTGTGAAATAAAGTAATTTAATTTTGGCCATAATTTGGGCCAAATAAACTTGAGTTTTTTGCATTTTGAGCCAATGTAGGCTTAACCTATTAACACAATGTAGGCATGACTAACTTGCTCCTTCTAAAAAAATTTCCTAGCTCCGCCAGTGACTATATGGATGTGCGTTTGAATTTTTTTTTTTTTCGCTTATCTCCGGCCCCCCCTAGCTTGAAATCCTGCGTCCGTCCCTGCCTTCCATCCAGGTTGACAAGGGTGATAAAATGAGTGCTTTTCTCTCCAGAGAATAAGCCACTTTGTTACAATGCCTACGTACAAGAGATAAATTGAAAACAGAAAACTGCGAGGCAAAGTAATGAATATATGTTGCAATGTGACCATATTGAGCTAGAGTCCCATGACCATCATTGAGAGAACTGATTAGGCCAGGCGAGTCTCCCTCAAGCTTGATATTATAGAAGCCCAATTCCAGTGCAAGTTCCACTCCCCGTCATGTAGCCAATGCTTCTACCTCAATGACAGAGTGAGGCAATGGTATCAGTTGAAAGAGCGATGCCATAACCTGTCCAGCACCATTTTGGATTACCACGCCCAGACTAGTGCTGCCTTCCTTCTCAAACGTAGCACCATCGAAATTAATTTTGAAGCATGAGGTCGATGGAGGTGTCCAGATCGCTTGTGGTTGCGGAGGGCGACCTCTCAGTGGACTCACCATGAGAGACTTACATTCCTGTAGGCATTCCTTGGCTAGCTGCAGCAGTTGGTTTGATGGGACCACTGGTTTGCCCAATCTCAGATTGTTACGATGATTCCAAACCGCCCATGTTATCAAGATAAAGAGCTCCGGGTTCCTATCTTCTGTGAAAACAAAGCCAAGCATGTCAATGAAACTTGAACTCTGTTTTAACGTGGAGTGATTCCAAATTGGTGTCGAATTCTAGAGGGTGTCCAACTTTGAACAATAATACATGGCATGGGCAGTATCTTCGTTTTGTAGCTGGCAAATGTCACAAAGACCATTGGGTACCACCGTCCTCTTTCATCAGATTAGTATTCGTAGGTAGGGATTTTTGACAAGCATGCCAAGCAAAATTTTTTATCTTTGCTGGAACATTGAGTCCTAGATTTTATTCCATAATGGTTTCATGTTGTCCACCATAGAGTTGCTGGGTTGTTGGGTTTGAGAGGCTCGCTGCAAAAACTGATACTCGGATTTCACTGAATACTCACCATCAGGATTCCAAGGCCAGATCAGAACATCTTCTTGGAGTGATTGACAAAGGGGGATTCGCTTGATTGTTTCTGCCTCAAACTTAAAGAAATAGTTATCAAGTATGTGCTCTTTCCAAACTTGTTGTACCGGGTCAATTAGGAAGCTAACCTTGTGTGATGGCAGACCCAGCATGACTTGAGAAATAATCCTGGGATTATTTCATGTTGGAAGCCAATTGCTACCCCAAATATCTATTGCAACACCTGTTCCAATTCTCCATGAGGCTCCACATTTCATGACTTCCCTTCCCTTGATGATGCTTTTCCAAGCATAAGAAGAATTGTCGGGATTTGTTGCCTCCATTACCAAACAATTGGGGAAGAATTTAGCTTTGAAGACCCAGTAAAATAAAGATTTGGTATCATGAAGGAGGCACCACGTCTGCTTTGCCAAGAGAGCATCATTATACATAGTCAAATCTTTAAAACCCAATCCTCCCCGTGACTTGGGCTTGCACATTGTCTTCCATCTCTGTCAAAGAATTTTTCTATTTTCGCCTCGCTGCCACTAAAAGAATTTTCGAATAAGTGCTTCAATCTCATGGCATAAAGTGACCGAGAGCTTGAAACAAGACATTGTATAAGTAGGGAGGGCTTGAGCAACAGATTTAATTAGGATTTCTCTTCCTGCCTGGGTTAAGAGTTTAGCTTTTGATCCTTGTGAGGTCTTCCAAATCCGTTGTTTAATATTTGCAAAGCTGTCCTTTTGCTTCTTGCCAATGAAAGAGGGAAGTCCTAGGTACTTCTCATAATGCTGTAGCATGGGAACCTAAGAGCATCCTTGATCAAAAGCTGAATATCATGGTTAGTCGATTTGCTAAAAAATAAGGCAGTCTTGGTCCTATTAATCATTTGACCTGAGGTTCTTTCATATTTGGCCAGCACCTCCAACAAAGCTTGACATTCATTCTCCAGGGCCCTGCAAAAAGTCAAACTATTATTCGCAAAAAGCAAATGGGTCAGTCGAGGCCCTGTTTTGCATATGGCCACCCCCCTAATATCTCCACACATGACTACCTTCTTAATTAAACCATTCAGCCCCTTGGTGCACATAAAAAACAAGTATGGTGAAAAAGGGTTCCCTTGACGGAGTCCACTTGTGGGAGTAATGTTCCCAAGAGGTTCACCATTTATTAGCATTGAATAGGATGCATTTGTGATACATTCCATCATCAATTGTCTCCACCTTTCACAAAAACCCAACTTTTCCAAAACTTTCTCCATATATTTCTACTTTACCCGGCCATAAACCTTACTCATGTCTAATTTTAGAGCCATGTAACCAAATCTGCCCATCCCATGGTTTCTCATTTAGTGTAAGGTCTCAAAGGCTACTAAGATATTATCTAAGATTAAATGATTCGAAATGAATGCGCTTTGTTGTTTAGAAATAAGATGAGGCATAATAAGTTTCAGTCGATTGGCTAAAACCTTTGCAAAGACTCTATAGAGCACATTACTTAATCTTATTGGTCTAAACTCTGAAATAAATTCAGGAGTTTTTACCTTGGGGATTAGTGTGATGAAGGAGTGACCCAAAGCCTTTGGTATGGAGCCCGAATTCAAAAATAGTAGGATAGATTATGTTACATTGCTGCCTAAGAGAGACCAATTGCTTTGATAAAAAAGTGGGGGCATACCATCGGGTCTAGGAGCTTTCAAGGGAGCCATTTGTTGCAAAGCATTCTCCACCTCCTCCACCTTGAATTCAGCCAGCAACATGTCATTCATCTCATGTCTAACAAGTTGTGGAACATTGTCAGTAACCTCCTCAAAATCGGATGGATTGGATGTAGTGAAAAGATCTTGATAAAAATTGACAATCATGTCAACCACCTGATTTTGTTGTGTACACCATCTACCTGAAGCATCTCTAAGTTTTTTTTATTTTTTTTTTATGTAATTTCTTCTTCGTCGCTGGGTTGCCTTGCCATGAAAAAAATTAGTATTTCGAACCCCATCTTTAAGCCACATGATTCTAGACCTTTGGCTCCACATCTTTGATTCTTTGTCCAACAACAAATTAATCTCTTGCTCAAGTTGCCTCATTCGGATAGTATCTCCTCCCTAGCTTGCAATTTTTTTTATGCCCATTGCAATTGTTTTTTCTTTTGTTCTAGGTCTCGACGAACACTCTCAAAACATTTTTTACTCCATCAGCTAAGTTCTTCCCCACATCTGTCCACCTTCTGGATTACTTGTGTATCACTCAGCTCATTAATTCTTTCCTTCCATACCACCTCAATTGTGTCACTGCATCCCTTGTCTGACATCCACATTTGCTCGAATTGGAAGGGTTTCTAAAAATTGCAATCCATGCCATCTGGAACAATTGGTTTGTGATCGAAGCAAGTTATGTTAATATGATGTACTTTTGTTCCTTGAAAAATTGGTAGCCACTCATTTGTTGCTATTGCTCTATCCTATCTCTCCTAAACCGTGTAATCGGCATAATACTTGTGCCACGTGAATTGAAATCCCGGAATCCCAAATCCATGAAGCCACATTGGTCAAGGACATCCTTAAATGGTTGCATTTGGTTATGGGACCGAATTCTGCCTCCTCTTTTTTCCGATTGCCGTGTGATCTCATTAAAGTTGCCTGCACACAACCATGGCACATTGCTTCGATTTTTCAGAGTACGTAATCTTGCCTACCTTTCATGTCATTTCTGTTGATCAGGTTCACCATAAAAGCCTGTGAACCGCCACTCATCCTCTTTATTTTTATTATTCGTAGTGTCAATATGGTTTTTTGAGAAAGTTTCAATTGATAAATTGAAATCTTCCTTCCAAAAAATCACCAAGCCACCCCTCTTATCTTTGCTTGGAACTTCAAATTTATGCCTAAACTTCAAACGATTCTAAACTAGTTCTAGCCTTGCTTTGTTTGCCTATGTTTTGGCTATAAACACGGCAGATGAATCTTTTGCCCACACCAAATCGACAAGCTGATTTCCTGTACATTGGTTCCCAAGCCTCCAATAGTTCCATACTAAGAGACTCATTGCTCCTGGCAGGGCTGTGAGCTAGCCTCCACCAATAAATTTTCATCATCTACACGATGAGAAACCATAGGTTTTTTGTTTGGTAACTCAAGGTGAGCCGTGACTTGGGATGCCCTTTTCTGTCCTATTGATGTGTTTCCATCCGAGGATGACACTGTGTTAGACCTGAGGAGCCATTTCCAAGATGGTTTTAGGTTTTCTAAAATTAGGACATTAAAGAGGTGTAAAGTCTTGGGTAGGTTGGCTATTTTAGGTAAGTGTGGTAATTGTGGGGATTTGGTAGAATTATATGGGGTCAAGGATTCATCAAACGTATTCAAAGCTAGCTGTGAAAAGTCTTCCTTATTGGGGAGACTTGATTGGGATGGCTCATCATTAGATATCTTACTCGTTGGTGGAGTAATTGGCAAATCAAACTTCCTTAACTCACAGTCTAAATCCTCTAGCTGTTTCTCAAACGACTCTTCCCCATTATCACTTTGCACAAAATCAGGAGTGGAGTTATTTTGGCTAGCTGTAACCGTTTTAGTGTTGCAAGGTAACGGTTGTGTGGGTTCTTTTTTTTTAGGACACAGGCCCAAGTAGAGACAAGGATCCTAGGCCCAATATTGATTGTTTTAAGGGATTGGGCTTGGTTCATCGTAGCTAATTGGGTTGATTTTGAACCAAGTGGTGCACAGAGCACGAATGCTACAACAAATACATGCTAACAAACAAGAAATATATGCATTGAACAGAAAGAAATAGCAAAGGAACGAAGTGGTAAAAAAGGACACAAAATAAAGCGTTAGGGATCCTTAAAACAATGTAGAATATTCCATTACTTTCTTAATTGTATACTACACCATGCTCACTAGGACGCGTTACAAGGTTCAAATAAGTTCAAAAATCATAGACTTAGATGGCTCTTCAGGCCTCTAAGACTTGCAAAATTTGAATCTCTTTGAATCCAAGTGTGTTCTCTAGTGCTTGTTTAAGGATACCAGGCTATATTTCTCTCTCTTTTCTCTTTTTTTTTTTTTTTTTTTTTTTTGAATTCTGATAGACTTTTCTCAAGGATTTTACTCTAATTCACTGTTGCTGAATGCCCTTTCACTGTTGGCTGCTTCCCTTTTTATAGTGCCATCTTAGGGTTTCTGGGGTACCACTGATTCCCTTCATTTGCTCCCTTAGGTACTATAACTAATGTTGTGCCAGCAACATTGGTGGCTGGTCCCTTTCTCATTCCTCATTATTTTCTTCTTTTGGGGTTTCTTCTTCAAAAGCCTCCTGCTGACTTTTCGTTCTAGGGTGTCCTAAAGAGTTGACCTTTGGTCTTTCTTCTTTCAAGGCTTCTAGATCCCATCTTTCAGACTCAAATTTTGGCTGCCTTTCCCTTTGTCATTTTTCCCAAGTGAGCTGATTTTTTCTTGCCAAGTTGAAAGTTTCCCAGCCACCTTGCTTCATGATTCTTTTTTATGGGTTCCCCGAGGTACCTGCCCCTTGTTCATTGGTTCCCAAGCCTTCTAATTCCTTTTCTGCATCATTGGGTGGCTGATAGGGGCATATCTACTCTCGTTCCTTGTGTTTCTTAGCATCCCCCTTGAACTGTATTAATCCAAACCCAGCCTTGCTGCACGTCCCAAGGATCCCAGGCTCTTGGGAATTCCCAGGTACCCTGGCCCAGTTATTTTCCCAGGCTATCCAATGATTTTTTTTACCATTGAGGGTTGGGTTGGACTTTTTCTCTCCTTTATTTCATGGGGCCCGAAACTTGCCCATCCACAGACCCAGGTTTCTCCTTATGGACCCTTAACAGGTTTGGGCCTCTCCCTTTTTTCTTTATAGGAAGCCCAAGTGCTTTAACATTTCAATCCCTTGTGTTGTTTTTTCTGCTTTTGTACAAAATTGTGATTTTTTGGACCTCAACAACGGTTTTTTCAAAAAAATTCCTGATGAAAGATAGCCCCATTTGGAGTTGGCCTTGATGGTGAAATTAGAATATTTGACAAATAAAATAATGCCACATGTGGCTTGGAGAATAATACATAAAGTCACTTTGACTAAATTATTACACATGTTTCCAATTATAAGTGACCACAAGTCATTAAACTACCTCTAGAATCTTATAAATGGAAGGGTGCTCTCTACCCTCGGGGGAGGGATTTAGTCATTGATCCTCTTAGAAGTTCTGAAGCTTTATCAAAATCAAGTTTCAAATCTTACAAGAACTCCAAACACAAAACTCTATTGGATTTACATTTAAATTTTCAAATACAAAGGACATTGGAAGAATGTGAAGAAAAAATAATTTCTAACAAAGGTAAAGTAAGAGAGATTCATTATAATTTCGTTAGATCCGCTGTCAAATTTATCAAAGAGTTTCAAGGAGATTGAATAAAATGACTATTATTTTGTAATAGAATACAAATAAGAGGATTTTGCCCATTCATTCATCAAGGGACAAAATTTATATTTTGTAAATTATTTTTAATTGTTTGATTTTGAAACTTGAAATTTTGCATTTTTCTGGATGCTCATAATTGAAATGAAGGATTGTCAATATGAAAAAATAGTTCTTCAAAAAAAAAAAAAAAAAAAAAATTACCAACAATATTTTTTTGAGCAAATGACTTAAAAAAATTAAAACCATTTTTTTTAAAATCCAAACCAATCAGGGCTTTAAGGTAATTTTTATTTTAAAATTTATAAGAAAATTTAGTTGATTCCAAAAAAAAAAAAACTAAACCAAAAATAATCTAACCTTGATTTGACCGGAGCCCATATCTAGAGTATTGCATTAGGTGCATATGCAATAGCACTCAATGGATGATGTACGTACCCAATTCTCCTCACTGGACTGGACCTAGTGTTGGGCTCACAATTTACTTATATGATGGGTTATGAGTTTCCTACCATGAGTAGCTCTTAACTAGACTACTAAACTGCCCTCCTTTGTCCTCCTGAAACTCCTCCCTCTCCTCTAATTTCCCCTTAGTATTATCTCTCTTTTGCTTTCTTTTTCCTCAAAATCACCAACCACTTTTCTCTATTCACTTCCCCTATTTATAGTTTAAGGTTGGTGGAGTGTTCATGATTATGTTCTGGCCTCACTCGTGTTGGTGGGGTCCGATTTGATTATTCCTAACATGCAATATGCTTCCTTGGAAATGGGGGAGATAACTTTGGAACTGGTTCCTACCTCCAAAAGGTTGCTTGGCAGTGATATTCCTCAGGGCAATACCAGGCTGCCAAGGTCATGGGTTGTTCCAAGTAAATATAGCCCCCGACCAACCCATACATGATCGGCATGGGCCTATCTTGCTACCAAATGTACGGGTCTAGCATTGGATTTGGGCTTGAGAATATCTTCGGAGTGTGTTCGAGCCTAGGCCCAAGGCCCAATGGGCATGGGTCCATATGCAGTACAGATGAGATTTAGAATTTAAAAAAAATTAATTTCAATTTCAATCATATGGATTAGAAAAGTTTTAATTTTTTTTTTAAAGACTAAGATTGAAAATTAATTTCAGTCTTTGAAATCAATTACACTATTGTGGTCATCATGTTCTGCCAATTGAAAGCTACCATATGTGAATAGTACACGAACTCTACTGTACATCCAATCTCTTTCGGTTCCATTCTAATTTTATTGTTTTTTGGAGACTCAATTATTCGTAGACTTTTGCTTGGCAGCAATGCTTTCAGGTAAGCCACCATCAATCTTTATACAGACTACAGCTAATTCCATGAATTATCACTCCACTGCGCATTTAAGATTGCGGGAATTTAGTTCAACATAATTCAGAACTAATTAAAAGTCATAATGGAAAGTCTGTCTGAGAAAAAAACTGTAGTGATGCCAGAAGGAATAATAGTGATACATAATAAATTAATTTCACTGACGATGCCTTAGTTTTCTCACTTCTGTTAGAGCAGATAGAAGATTAAAAATAAGTTATATACTAGATTTTGTTTGTTTTTGCCCATATACATATACACTTTAACTAATGACCAAAGTTTTATTGTTCAACTGGTTGATTTTTTTTAGTGATTTAAATAGAAGTATTTAGAGTTTAAATTAACATCTTATCTCCGTTATTGCTATCAAAATATTAAAAGAAAAATATACACCCTTTGACTGAAAAAAAAAAAAAAAAAAACTAACATCTTGACATTTACTTTTTAAATGTGAGATGACAAGCTCATAATCAATCATTTTCAATCTTGTCAATGCCAAAGGAACCTAAAGGGCAAAGACTCTTTTGTAACATACAAATATTTTCATGACAGCAACTTACCAACCATCTTTTATTAATGTGCCAACTAGGGCTGTCCAGACCCGACTGGAGCCCGACAACTCGGCCAAACCGTCCGACGCCAACCCGATTTTGAACCGAACCGAAGGCCCAATTGGTCGGTGGCGGGTTTCCGTTCTCAAGAACCGACACCGGCGGGTCAAGTGGCGGGTTTGCTTCTCCAAAACCCGAGCAACCTGAACCTAACCGGAGTTGTATAGAAGATCCGGCCACATCCTGCAAAATCAAGCCAAATCCGGCGAGATCCAAACCAAATCTGGCGAGATCTCAACCAGATCCAGCTAGATCTAGTGGGATTTAGCCAAATCCGGCCAATTCCAGCAATTTTTAGTGAAAAATTTCAGATTCCAACGAAAAAAAAATGAAGATCCGGCAAGATTTTCTAGATTCCGGCAACTTTTTCCAGATTCCGATGACTTTTTCCAGATTCCAGTGACTTTTTTTTTTTTTTTTTTTTTTTTTTTTTTTTTTTTTTTTTTTTTTTTTTTTTTTTTTTTTTTTTTTTTTTTTCAGATTTCAATGATTTTTTTTGCTTCGGCAACCGACTGAACCGACCGAAAGTCAACCTCACCCGAAACCGACTCGACCGATTTTTCCAACGGTCGGTTCCGGGTTCCTCTGCCCCTCCACCCGACGCCAGCGGGTCGAGTCCGAGTTGGGCCCAAAACCGACCCGGCCCGACCTGTGGACAGCCCTAGTGCCAACGAAATTTGTACTGGCGTGTTTACATGGAATGTATTTTGCGTGCGGATCGGATAAGACATCTTTCTCACCGACACATGGGACCCATATGTCAATGAGAGATATTTTATACGCTTGATGCATATGCATATGAAAATTTCTCGCTTAAATTATGTGACAATATTTGTGCATGTTTTCTCGTTTTATAATTTTCAATTTGTTTATTTTTGAAATTGTTCAATTACGTGCATATGAAAAACCTTAGTGATTTTTTATATATAGTATGCCTAGAAGCAGAGTCATAAATTTTTGTTTGTGGGGACTAAGTTATGGTAATAACTGACATGAATTAAGGCAAACTTTGTATCCATGCCGGCGTGTGCACACACACAAATATAAATATTTTGATGTTAGAAGAAGTTATAATTTATGGATATATTATATACAAAAATGTCATCTTTGATGTATATATATTTACTCAATTTTAAATTTTATTATTTTTTAAATTCTAATGAGTAGATGAAAGTTGTTTAATTTGATATTAGACATTTAGACATGTTTTAAAATGTAATAAAAGAGATTATTATTTGTGTTAGGACATATGTGATTTAATGTTAGGAACATATGTCATTAAAATTGGCTAATCCTTTGACAAAACGCACTTTACTTGTAATTGGGTAGATCTAGGATGCGTTTAATACTTCAAGGAATAATGTTTCAAGTTCAAGTGTTAAAACCATGCAAGTCTGTCCAAGAATCAAGTGAAAAAGTGCTATATTTTAAAACTTGAAAGTTATCTCGACAGTTAGTATTTATCGACGTTTAAAAGCTGCTGAAGCCTGATACTCGACAGCTATCTCGACAGATATGCTATTTATCGAGGTTTATGAAATTCAGTTTTTCAAAATTGATTTCAATCCAATCCGTAAATACATGTTTGGGCTTTCTTTTCTTACAACTCTAAACATATATAAGGATTTTTTTAAGGGCCGTTAAAGGTTGCATAGTTGCGCGAGTGTGAAGTAAAGTCTTTTTTATGCAAATTGTGACTGGAGACAGAATTTACCCTAGTTTATCTTTTTCTTGAAGAAGCTGTTGTGTTTGTACACCGTAGGGTTTTGTAACTAAGGAGTTTTGTAATCTTTATCATGTTGATGAATTGAAAAACTTTCCAGTCAACATCTTTCTCAAGTTGGTGATTAAGTCGCGTACTGGGATCTGCACAATTTGTTAGTCACATACTGGGAATCGTGCATTAAAAGTAGAAATTGTCACTGCAGAACAAGCCCAATTGGGTATTGGGGTAAGGGTTCAATTGTAGGTTAGTATAAGGTATTCCTTTATTTGTAACCGCTTGTTGTGATAATAATAGATTCTCGGGAGTGGTGACCTTAAACTCACCCGGTGGGGTTTTTGCCGTGTTGGTTTTCCTCATTTGTAAACAAATCACCGTGTTATTTATTTTCCGCTGCATATTTAGTTATTTGGTGATTTGTTCGTACTGCCACGCGCTTTGCATGTTAATTAACTTAATTAATTCACTTGGCTAAATTAATTGGTTAATTCATCACTAGGGGTCAATACATTCTTGGCCTATCAATTTGTTATCAAAGTTATGCTTGACAATGATCTTTCTTAAAATAAAATTAATCCATTATTGTGCATCTTAAGATTGAAATTTTAAAAATTTTCATTTTCAATATAAATTGCCAAGTTATCTACCAAAGTGAATAAAACAATTACAATGCAACCAAAGAAACCTTCAAAATTTTAGTAAATATAAAAGCAGATTTTACAAAGAAAAATGAAATAGAGAAAACAAAAATAAGTTACTTGATTTTGTAACCACTAAGCCTATCAATCACTTACATCTTTAAGAGGATCATTGGAATTTTTTGGGGGGCAAGAAACAAAAATAACACAAGGAGAATAGACATTCATCCACCCTGTTGTTATTCATGTAGAGACCATTAAAACTCTCTGCCTCTCTGCTACTTAAGTTAGCATCTCTCTCTCTCTACCTCCGGAAGAAAGATGTTAGAGTTCATAGATGTGTTGACAAACCTAATGTCAAAAGATATTAAATTTGGGTTTTATTAATCGAATTGTGTTAGAGAAGTATAAGTTATAATTTGTTCAAAGCCCGTGAGCTAGGTTTTGATATGCTTAAAGAAGATAAGTTGATCTTTTTCCATATTTTTTAACACCAAAATGAATTTTTGAGTGGAACTTATTTTATTGGTGTTAGAAATATATTAGCCCATTAGCATAGATCTAAGCCTAATTTTACTTTGTGTGCAAGTCAAGTCTCCTACTTGTAGTAGAAGTCTATTAGTCTAGGGTTTAATCTACTATGTATACACATGTTTTGATTCATTGTAACACAGAATTTGTACTACACTATAATATATTATTGATGTAGCCTTTTAGGGTTTCTTCCATGGATGTAGGCTGTTAGGTTGAACCACATAACCCTCATGTGTTATTATGTTCTATACTTTATGTTTTTGCTTCTGCACCCATACTAGCATATTCAACATGGTGTATCAATATTAATATTTAACAATTGGAAAGTAGATATTTGTGGTTTCTAAATAGATTAATGGACATAAATTTGATATAATTTGGATTTAAAATAAGTGATATATGACCATTAATTGAAGTTAGCACAAATGTGTTATCCTTAAGAATTTGCTTAACACTTGCAACAATAAGACGCTAGAGTACATGAAATGGTGACAAGTAGTAAACCAACAATGAATTCTAGTTGTTTCATTTTCAAACTTGAAAATTTGCATTTATAACCCCCTCACAATAGGAAATAGATGGCTTATAACAATTCAAACTAGTGTTTGTTTTATTTAATTACATGTTTGTCACAAAAAAAAAAAAAAAAAAAAATCTTAAAAACGCAAGAAAAAAGCCATTTTGGAGTTCTCTAATAAAATGGTTTTGTCCAAGATTTTGAGAGTAAAGCATGTGTTTGGATGGGGCATTTTGCCCAATCTGCGCGTACAAGGTCTTTTTAGTAGATTCCATAAGTACTGTTCACGTAACATCAAACTCACTTTTTCACAGATTTTTAGGTATATTTGGGTCTCACAGCGCTATTCACACATTTAAAAATTATTTTGTTACAATATTTTTAGTAATAAATTTTCAGTTTCTAACAAATAAGTGGTATCCAAACATATCCTAAGTGCCTTAAAAAACTGAAAACAATTTTTTTTTGGTGCAAAGAGGAATTTTATTTAAGAGAAAACTAATTACTGAAAACGATTTTTAAAAATCTCAACCTATCATGGATTTTAAGTTTTTTTTTTTTTTTTTGATAACTTTAAAAAAAAAAAATATATATATATATATATATATTCTGATGAAAAAAAAAAACATATAACTGAAAACAATCACATCTCTAATTAACCTCATTCTACAACCTTAGCCTTAGGTCCGCCCACCATCGTCGTCATCATGTTCCGAGCTCTGACTTCTGAGACAAGTAGTAACTTTCAGTTGGCATATGTGAATATAGTACACAAACTCTAATGACGTCCCATCCGTTTCAATTCCAAATTTTATTGTCTTTCTTTGAAGAATAATAAAATTTGTTTGTCGGCAATGCTTTTTAGGTTCGCCGCTCTCAGCCTTGATTCAGGCTACAGCTAATTGCATGAAATTGTTTTTGGTATATACGGTAGAATTTCAATTTATTATGGACATTTTATGATGGTTGTTTTCTTAATTGGTTTTTGATATCTGTTGAGTTTAAATTTCGAACTTTTTAGGACTTATTTGGTAGAATAGTTTAAATAAAGTTTGTAATTTTTTGAAATACATATAAAAAAATATGTAAAATTATTTAAAAACTAAAAATATAAGTTAAATCTTATCTATCAAACAAGTCTTTAATCTCTAAAAAGGGTTTAACATTTCATAGATGATGAGTGGGTCTTCTATCCAAGGATAAGATAAGAGGATAAATAAGATCGAAAATAAGTTGGTTGTCGTTTTTGCTAATTGCCATCATGCATTTACTTTTTCACTGACAAAAATTACAAATTCATGTCCTATACTTTTCAACGCGAAATGATATTCACAGAATTAATCAATGTCAATCTTGTCAATGCCAAAGGTCTAAAGGTGTGTTTAGATAGTATTTATTTGTTAAAAATTAAAAATTTATTATTAAAAATATTATAATAAGATAATTTTTAAAATTATAAATAGTATAAATTTACTTAAAAGTTTGTGTTTTATTGAATTTAGTGATATGTAAACAATACTCATAAAAACTCACTTAAAGAAAAACGTTGAAAGCACGGATGGGCCAAAACGCTCAATCCAACGCGCACGCTAAAGAGAACAAACATGTCAAGTTTATTAAGCTCTACAAAAAACAAGCCTCAACTAGAGATGCTCTCTGAAAATGGACTAAAGAAGTTTTTGGCCGATGTCAAGACAGAATTAACAAGCTCATCCAAAAAATCAAGCATGTTCAAGGTTTGCCTCCATCTCATACCAATGTACTCACAGAGCAAGCTCTTCAATCCGAACTCACAGAATGGCTCTTTAGAAGCAAAACCCTTTGGCGCCAAAAATCCTGGGTGCTTTGTCTTAAGCTTGGGGACAAAAACTCTAATTTTTTCCACTTGTCCACTATCATCCGAAGAAGGAGTAACAGCATTGATGCAATTAAGGTGGAAGATGGTTCTTGGATACATGACCCGAAACAAATTCGTGATCTGTTTTGCAACAACTTTAGCAACCTCTTTAGAGAGGAAGCCACATGTTTTCCTGACCACTTGGAGCATTTGATCCTTCCTTGCATCACAGAGGATGAAAATGAGACTCTTAAGCAAATCCCATCCCCTGAGGAGATCAAATCCACATTATTTCAGATGCATGACTTGAAAGCTCCTGGTCCCGACGGATTCCCAGCTTTATTTTACAAAAGACTTTGGCCTACCGTGGGCGATGATGTAATCAAGGCAGTGACCTCGTTCTTCCTAAGTGGCTCTATGCCTAGAGAGGTAAATTGTTCCCTTATTGTACTAATTCCTAAGATCTCAAATCCCACAACTGCTAACCATTTCAGGCCCATAAGTTTATGCAATGTTGTGTACAAAATCATTTCCAAGCTGCTCGTCTCTAAGCTCAGACCTCTCCTCGACAAACTCATCTCCCCCACACAATCTGCCTTCATCTCCAACAGATGGATAGCCGAGAACCAGATCATTGTCCAAGAAACTGTGCATAGCTCTAAATCTCGGAAAACAAAACCGGGTCTTATGGCCATCAAGCTGGATTTGCAAAAGGCGTATGACAGGGTAAATTGGAAGTTTATTCAAGCCATCCTTCTCCACTTTGGCTTCAATGACACATTCACAAATTGGATCATCGCATGCATCTCATCTGTTTCCTTTAAGGTCCTTGTTAACGGAGGTAAAACAGCAAGCTTCAAACCTAGTCGTGGCCTTAGGCAAGGCGATCCTTTATCGCCATACCTTTTCATATTGGGGCAAGAGGTCTTATCCAGGATGCTTGACTATGAGCTGAGGCTGAAAAACATATGTGGCATCAGAACGAGCATTTCCGGCCCAACCATCACCTATGTCATGTATGCTGATGATGTTGTTCTATTTTCAAAGGCAACCAGGAAAGATGCTTCAAATCTGGTTCGGGTGTTAGAAAAATACTGCAGCTGGTCAGGGCAAGCCATCAACAGGAACAAATCTGGTGTGTACTACTCTAAGCACACCCAAAGCCACACCCGTAGGGCTGTCAAAAGCATTCTTCAAGTTAAGAGTTTGAAAAAAGATGCAGTCTACCTTGGAGCCCCAATGTTCCTATCAAAAGCACCTTCTAAAGACTTCGCCTTTCTCCAAGACAAACTTGAAGCAAAGCTGATGGGGTGGAGAAGTAAAAGTCTATCTTGGGCTGGTAGAAGGGTTCTGATTAACTCAGTGGCCCAATCCTTACCAAACTACACCATGTCCGCCTTTAACATCCCCAACAAGGTATGTGACAAGCTGGACTCCCTCACTAGAAGGTTCTGGTGGAAACCAAAACAACAAGACAAAAAGTTTATTGCCTGGAAAGCTTGGGATCACCTTTGCCGCCCTGTTAAAGAGGGTGGTCTTGGGTTTAAAAAGGCCAACAATATCAACAAAGCCCTCCTAGCAAAGCTTGCTTGGATGGTTGCCTCTAATAGAGACAGCTTGTGCATGAGGATCCTGAGATCAAAATACAAAGTCAAGGAGGATTGGCTTCGAGCAGATACGTTAAAAAAGGCATCTCCCATTTGGAAAGCTATTGAAAGCACAAAGAGCATCATCACAAAAGGAGCTTGTTACATGATTGGGGATGGCAAATCAGTTGATGTATGGCTTGACCCATGGGTGCCATGGATTCAAGGCTTTATTCCGTCCCCTAGGACCGGCTCACCATCCATAACACCTCTACTAGCCTCACAGCTCATAAATCATGAATTTTACTGTTGGAAAGCTCCTTTAATTCATGAGCTATTCAGCCCACAAGATGCTCAAGCTATCCTGTCCATACTGATCCCCATCTGACCAAGACCCGACAAGATTGTTTGGATGCCAGACTCGAAAGGGTGTTTCTCTGTTAAAGCAGCTTACAAATAGATTGTCACCCAAGATACTATCCCGCCCTCTGCGAATATAGATTGGAAAAAGCTTTGGAAGCTCAAAACCCCGGAAAGGATTAAATTGATGCTATGGAGAATTGGAGCCAACGCCCTACCCACAAGAGATAACCTCATGGTCAGATTGGACTTGGACAATCTAGGTTGTTTACTATGTAATCATGACCTTGAATCTCCTATCCACCTTTTCTTCAGATGCCCTGCTGCCAAAGCCTTGTGGTTTGCTACTTGTTGGGGTTTTAAATCTGACCAGATACCTTTGAACTCTAATCTTGATATGGTTAATCTGATCCTAAGCCCCCCTGTCTCTCTTTGCCAAGATCAGGATCAATGGATTGTATCGCTTTATATGGCTCTCACCATTGAGGAGATATGGCGTATCCGAAATGCTATTCTAAATCAAGAGGGCAAGGTAGACTTACACCTTTCTATCCATAGCATCCAGTCTAGGGCTCAAGAATTTTCCACCATCTTAAATCAGCCTGAGCATCCAAACCCCGTGCTTTCTCATACTGTCTCAAGGTGGTCACCTCCTCCTCTAAATTTTATCAAGGTCAACACGGATGCTGCTCTTTCAAGCTCCAAATCTGCTCTAGCTGTCATAGCTAGGGACCCTCAGGGAGCTGTCATAAAAGTTTGGGCAAGGCTAGCCCCCAAGTTCACGCCACTCCAAGCTGAAGCCATGGCTCTACTTTGGGTAGTCCAACTTGCAAGCTGTGAAAATTGGACCCACGTCCAATTTGAAGGGGATTCAAAAGTCTGTTTTGATGCTGTCATTGCTAAGGATCCTTGCTCGGCTTGGTCCATATCCCATGTTGTTGCGGACATCAGAGACTTAGTAGTTAATTTTATAGCTTGTGATTTTTTTTGGGTTTGTAGAAGTTGCAACCTTGCTGCTCATTCTGTAGCAAAGTTTGCACTAGCTTTAAATTCATCTTGTTTTTTCAATTCGGCCAACCTTCCTCCTTATCTAGTTGATGTTTGTAAGGAAGAGGCCTTCTCTATGTCTTCTTTGTTTTGATTAATACATGGCAGATTATCAAAAAAAAAAAAAAAAAGAGAGAACAGACATGTCATGATCTTTCTTTTTGGCAATGTACAATGGTTTTCACTAGAAATTTACAACCTACCCTATCTCATACGTAACATCATGCGTGTCTTTTCCTTTTTTATTTTCAATTTTCCTAATCTATATATATATATATATATATATAAAATCGAAACCTTTGAAACTCTCACAATTTTCCACATCATCACTATTTTCTTTTTATTTTTATTTTAGATTCTTTTTATTTTAGGTTTTATATCTTATATAGAATCCACCAGAAAAATAATAAACAAAAGTTTGAATTTTTATTAATATCAATAATATTGAAAAACGTATACGAACTTGGAGACCTATTTAAGGGCTCCATAAAACTTGATGGACAAGAAAATATATTCTAAAATAAGCCCTAATTAATACCTAACCATAATATGAACCAAATTTGACCTAAAAAAATATTAAAAGAACCTAAAAATAAGGAAATAAATCACGTAGACCTAAAATAACGTTTTTTGCATAAAAATACTAAAATTAAATAATTACAAAAATTAAATTATAAATTCTATCCTACATCAACTTATCACAAAAATCATCATCTATATTTATTATTATTATTATTATTATTATTATTATTAGATAATTATAATTTTTTAAGATACCTCACGCTAGAATTAAAAAAAAAGAAAAAAAAAAGACTCACTTTAGGTTTGAATTTTTTTTTTTTTTTTTAAAAAGGACTCACCAAAAAAAAAAACTTTTGGATTAAGAAAAAAAGAGAGAGACTCCTGGTAGGACTCTCTCTTCTCTCCTTAAAACCCTAGCAATTACTATCTCAAAACCCTAAACTCAACTTCACTTTAAGATTAAAAAAATAAGAAGTAGAGAGACTCACGTAAAGAAAAAAAAAAAAAAAAACGTAGGTTTTGTCTTTTTTATTTGCTTTCATATGTGCTTGAAATTTTCATTCTATCTTATTGTTTTATTATGTTTAGAATTGATTTTCTTCGAAGTATTTGGGTTAATTTCTATATTTTGATAGTGTTTTTATGGGTTTGGTTTTTGGGTTAAAATTCTAATAATTATTTTATATTGTATATGGCAGATGAAGCATCTCTATTTTTTGGAGAAAAATCAAAACTGCAACCTATGTCTTCCAGCCCAAGGTGTGGTAAATTTTTATATGTTCTTACTTTATTGAGAATTTTTATTTGGGTTCATGTGATTTTTTGTTTTTTTTATTAAAATTTTGATTTTTGGTTGATTAATTATTTGTTTGGATTAATTTCAATTAATTATTTGTTTGGATTCAACGTAAAAGATAATGGAATTAGGTGTTATAAATTTGATAATGTTCCATGTTTTGAATTGTTTATATTATTTAGACTCCTGGTAGGATTCTCTCTTCTCTCCTTAAAACTCTAGCAATTACCATCTCAAAACCCTAAACTTAACTTCACTTTAAAATTAAAAAAATAAGAAGGAGAGAGACTCAACTAAAAAAAAAAAAAAAAAAAAAACGTAGGTTTTGTCTTTTTTATTTGCTTTCATATGTGCCTGAAATTTTCATTCTATCTTATTGTTTTGTTATGTTTAGAATTTATTTTCTTCTAAGTATTTGGGTTAATCTCTATATTTTGATAGTGTTTTTGTGGGTTTGGTTTTTGGGTTGAAATTTCTAATAATTATTTTATATTATATACAGCAGATGAAGCATCTCTATTTTTTGGAGAAAAATCAAAGCTGCAACCTATATCTTCCAACCCAAGGTGTGGTAAATTTTTATTTGGTATATTATATATGAATTTTTTGAATTTGAAGGGTTTTGTTTGGTTTTGAAGTAGAATTTGGGGATTCTATAAAATTTGGAAGGTTTAAGTTTTGGGGTTTTTAGTATTTGCGTCTTAGTAAGTTGATCTTAATTCTTTACCTTATATGTTTTTTCTTTATTGAGAATTTTTATTTTGGGTTCATGTGATTTTTTGTTTTCTTAATTAAAGTTTTGATTTTTGGTTGATTAATTATTTGTTTGGATTAATTTCAATTAATTATTTGTTTGGATTCAACGTAAAAGATAATGGAATTATGTGTTATAAATTTGATAATGTTCCATGTTTTGAATTGTTTATATTGTTATTAATACGACTAAATAAGATTTGTTTTTATCTTTATAGTTTATATCAGTTTTGAGTGTGTTTATATATATAACTTTTGAGAATTTTGCTTTATTAATTTAAGAATTGTAAATTACTTTGTAGGTTTCAGTAACTATGCACCTGCAGTGAGACATTGACAATATAAGCATATATATATGGTATTAACATTTTATAAAAATCTTTCTTACGATCCAATAACATTCTACGTTAGACAACACTTCTAAACTAATGAAAAGCATATAAGTTAAATATTTATTCCTATTGTATTTTATTTAATTATGATAGATCCATTTTTTTTTAAACGCTAACTAGCAAAATGTCTATAATATGCATATTATTAACCCAATTTTCTATTTCTAAATTTCTTAGATTATATTATATCAATCTTTTTTTCTTTTAAATTCTTGGTGGGCAAATCAATCTCTCACTAATTCTTTTACCTTAACGTGATATTGGTTAATTGTCATTTTATTTAACTATCCCGTACATCACACAGATTAGCGACTAGTTTACATATATAGAGAAGAACATGTTTTAAGTCGGACCCGCCACAAAAAAACAAATGGATCTTACTTTATTTTGGCTAAAAAATAACCAATCAAACACTTAACCCATTCTTCCAACAAAATCACGATGCTGTTGACAACAAATCTAAGAATCCTTCACCTGCCATTATCGGTTTGAGTGACGAATTTATATATGTAACTTTACCCAATCCAACCTGTAATCACCCCTAAATTCTTTCCACTTCACCAAATACCCCTGTGAGGCAATTGAGTCAACACGAAATTCGAGGCGAAAATGGCCAAGTATACTGTTTGAGAAAATAGGTATAGATTTATCATTGTTTGTAAAATAATTAGGAATCTATCACTTTTTAAAAATTCGAGTTTGCTGTGTAACTTGAGTTCCATGAAAAATTTTCACCAATTTTTGATGTAATTTGAGTTCCATAAAAAATAGCACGGCAAATTTGAAGGTTATTTTTTTAAAGAACTCGAGTTTTTGACGCTCAAGTTACAGGATAAACTCAAATTTTACTGACTCAAGTTTCAAAAAAGTGATAAATTGTTAAATATTTCGTAAATAGTAATATATTGCTAAATATTTTATCAAATAATGATATATGACCATTTTTTATCCAATTTTGAGAGATAATTCATACGGTTCCATATGTTCCTAAAGTCTATGGAAAACTCCCAAATCATTCGACTTTTCACGCTGGGAACGCATACTCTAAAAGATAGTATACGCGTGGAAAAAGAGATCAAAATCCCGAGGGGCTGTCTTTTTCAACTTATCATGAATCATGAGACTGTCACTGAACACTTTTTTTGTTTCTTTTTGCTTCCATAGAGAACTGGAATTAGGCAGTGTGTACTCAAACTGGAATTATATTTTTTTCAAATTGTTAAATCTTTACAGGCATATGTAACATCTTGGTGCTTGGGGGAAAAAGGTTATTTAGTTTAAAATTTTAAACTATGTAGCCAAATAGAATAGTCAATTTCAAAACAAAATATCTATGTTTTGGAATTTGACAGGACTGATGTCAAATTTTACTTGAAGATGTCGGGTTTTACCTGAAACTCAATACTAAATTCTATATATATTTTTTCATTTAATTTTTTTTATTTTAAATTTTGCTTAAAACTCAATATTTGAGTTCTACCTAAAAATATACATAAGACTCAACATTACTATTGTTGAGTTCTACCTGAAACTCAACATCAATAATATCAAGTTACAAAACAATGATATATTATACTACACAATTTAAAAATGTGACTATTTCACCGCAAACAGCCAATCTTCCTGGTACTTGGTAGTTGGTACATTAAATATCACAAAACTTCCCACTCTTTTATTATTATTATTATTATTATTTAATATGTGGACGGATTCCTCCCTCTCATGAAGTCATGACGTGATGGTCAGCTTCACGCGTGGACTCTTTACTTTTTTATTTTTTATTATTTTTTGTCTCTCAAAAAAAGAAAGAAAGTAAGGACTAAGGAATTAGGCAGGGCGACTCCATTTTTCCCTATTTATTCCTTATGTGTATGGAATTTCTTGGAGCCCAAATTACTGGCATATGTGAGAATAGAAGATGGGATAAGGTGAAGGCGTCTAGAAGTGGTCTTAACTTTTCGCATGTGTTTTTTGCTGATGACTTGATGCTTTTTGCAAAGGCAAACTATAAAAATTGTGAAGCTATCATTGAAGTCCTTGGTAATTTTTGCAACTTGGCTGGACAGAAAGTGAACACTTTTAAGTCAAAAGTTCTTTTCTCTCCTAATGTTAATAGAAGAAGGGTGAGAGGCATATGCAGGAGATTGGGTATTGGAGCAACCTGTAACTTAGGGAAATACCTTGGATTCCCTATTATCCACCAAGGTAGAATGGGAAGCTCTTTTAACTTTGTGGTTAACAAAATGCAAAGTAAGCTGGCTGGGTGGAAATCCAAGTTATTGTCGAAGGCCGGAAAGTTGGTTCTTGTTAAATCATCCGCGGCTCCTGTGGCTGAATATTATATGCAATGCCAATCTCTCCCATTTAAAGTTTGTGATCAAATTGATAAATTAATTAGAGACTTTTTATGGGGATCGACTGAAGAAAAAAGAAAAATGCACCTGGTGAAATGGGAGACTGTGACTTTACCTAAAGAACTTGGGGGATTGGGATTGCATAGTATGAAGGATCGAAATAAAGCCTTTTTAGCTAAGCTTTGTTGGAGGTTATCGTGCGATCAAGAGGCTCCATGGGCAAAAACGATTGTGGCTAAATATCTCTCCCCTAGTAGAATATCTAGTGGTGGTAAAATGCTCCCTGGCTCTTGTAATAGGGCTGCCTGTAAGAAGGGTGGGCCGGTCTATGTTAAAGGACTTAAATGGTCTATAAAAAATGGGGAGAAAGTGAAGGTTTGGGATGATTTTTGGCTTCCTTTGGGTAACTTGAGATCTCTTATTGAAGGACCTCTTAACCGTGAAGAAGAATTCATTACTGTGAAACAGTGCTTCGACCAAAATCATGAATGGCAAGCTCATTGTCTCTCATTTGATCTCCCTGAGCAGATTCTTAATGCTATCAAAGCCACTCCTCTGTCTTACAATCAGGATGCAGAGGATACACTCCAATGGGCCTTCTCCAAGAATGGTTTCTTTTCGTTAAAGTCTGCTTACCTTTTGGCTAGAGGTTTAAATCCTTTGAACCTGGATACTGTGTCGGTGGATTGGGTGTGGAAGGTGGAAACATATCCCAAGATTCAATTTTTTCTCTGGCTCAGCCTTCACAATAGTGTTCCTACCGGGGATGTTTTGGGTTCAAGGGGTTTAAATCTTGACCCTGTATGCAACTTATGTCAGCAAAGCATGGAAACAATTGATCATCTGTTTAGGGGATGTGGATTTGCTCGGGAATTCTGGCAGCAACTTCAATTCCCGGTGTGTTTGAGAAATACTTTTTACTTTTCAGTTGACAAATGGCTTGAAATCAATTGTAAGGCCGACTCTAAGTATAGTAGTATGGGCATTCCTTGGAGGATTTTATTTCCCATGGGAGTGTGGCACCTATGGCTGCATAGGAATAATTTTGTTTTTAAGTCTGGTAAAGTGAATCGGGTATGCTACAAAAAATGCATTAAGGATAGTGTTGAATTCTTTTCCATTGGGTTGAATGCTAAGATCCCTAGAACTAAATCTGTTGTGGTAGTAGGATGGGAGAAACCTCCAATGGGTTGGGCTAAGTTAAACTCAGATGGTTCCGCTCTTGGCAAGTCTGGTCGTGCAGGTGGAGGCGGTGTGATTAGAGACCATGATGGGAATTGGATGAAAGGCTTTGCAAGGCCTATTGGGAGCTCTAATAGCTGTATGGCTGAACTTTGGGCTCTTAGAGATGGTCTTTTATTAGCTAAACACATGGGGATTAACAATCTCATCATAGAGTTGGATGCATTGAGTGTTGTTGAGCTATTAAACAATAGTACTTCCAACTTAACTTTAGAGCCTTTGCTTAATGACTGCAGGAACCTTGTGAGGGAGTTGCCCAACAAGCAGATCAAGCATGTATACAGGGAGGCTAACCGGTGCGCAGATGCTATGGCCAAGTTAGGTGCAAGTAATGTAACTTCATATTTTGTCTTTTTGCATCCACCGCCTGTGGTGGAAAGAATACTAGCTGATGATAAAGCTAGGTGGTGCTGTAACAGATCTATATTTTCCTAATATTATGTTATTTTCCTTGCTGACCAAAAAAAAAAAAGGACTAAGGAAGGAGTCCACTCCAGGACCAGGTCCAAAAAGACCTAATCATCTCACGCATGGTGGGTTCATATCAATATTCAATGTCTGATTTTATTGCGAAAAGTATTTTTCATTTTTTATGACAAGTCTTGGATAGGTTAATAAACCAATGAAAAGTATTGTTCATTTAAAAATAATTGGCCTTTATGTGTAATATTAATTATAAGTATGTATTCTTCTATATAAAAAAAAGATTTATAAATATAGATTTCATTGTAATTGTGGAGAGACGAACCTCTCCTTTAGAAAGTATTGTCCGTTTTGAGTGAAGACCTTCACGGATTTGTTCAATCCCATATCGGAGAGAGACGCCTCTCACCTTTGACTTATAAGCGCTAGGCCTAAGTGAATTTGTACCATCGTGTGTGTGATCCTAAGGGAGAGGTTCGTCCCTTCATAGTAATGTATTCAAAAAAAAAAAAAAAATGATCCCGTAGTCATGGGCCTAGTGGTTAAGGTGTCACTGTAGTCACCCTTACCAATTTTTTGATCATGAAAAAAAAAAAAGTAAATGAGAAAATGTAGGCCATTGAATCTGAACAATTTTAAACTAGATATGCCTTCTCTCTCTATCTCCCAATCACAAATTTCTACATGGCATTGGAATTGGGTCTTGAATCTTTTCACTTATATGATTTTTCTCTTGTTGGTGATTTCTAATATAATTAGCTTTGCAATAATCTTTTATTATCCATTTTTTTATTTATTTTAAAAAATAGGAAATATTGCTGCTGTGTTTTGCATGTTGGTAATTTTACCTATGCACTTCTTGCTCCCAGTAACTTTGCTTTATAGAAAAAGATTTCATGTTAAATTATAGTAACATCTTTATAGGAAAGTTTATTGTAGATTTCTTATTAAGGAGAAATTTTCACTTTAATGACATTATTTTCATGTGCCATTAAAGTGTTTACATTGGTTTATATCAAGTTTCACTTTTATTAACTAATTTTCTTGTAGTAAAAAAAAGTACAAATTTTAGAAAATATATCAAATTTAGATTTAATTTCTACAATTTGTGCATTTCATCATAGATTGATTTACAACTTGAGAAGACTTCTTATGGATATTTAGAAATTTGATTTATTTGTAATGGTTCTCTACCTCTTTGAAATTTCACCTAATATGGAGTTGAACTCCAATCTTATCCTTATTTCAAATAATTTTATTTGTAGAAACAAGAAAAATTTTACTATTAATAGTCTAACTGGAAAAATCTTAACAATATTCATAAATAATTTTGGGACGATTACATCAGTATTAACAAGTCTACCTACATGTGTATGGTGAAAATGGGATGAGAACCGCAGTATATAACAGGAAAGTGGGGGACATTAAAGAGGACTTTTGTGAAAAGAAAAAGAAAGACACGAGAGAATCCATACAGATATCCCCTGAAACTTCCTTTGTCGCACAATGATCATGACTTTTTCTACCAAACGGAATTAGCTCTTACACCCATTCTCTAAAAATTTTATTGTTTGGGCTTGTTGGGCTAAAAACCCATCCCTCTTTTGGGTCCAATCCAATTTGAGTCCCTACAATTGGCGCCGTCTGTGGGGAGAGCTTGATCTGTTTGTAGGGAAAGACAAGTGCAACGGTTGTGATAGAAGAGGGAGCACTGCAGCAGCCAGTGGCGGGCCTACAGCAGGTGGATGTTAATCCACACCAAGTAGAGTCTAGGGGCTCTCAGCATGGTAATCCGTTGGTAATACATGAACAAAGAGGGGATTGTGAGGGAAGTGCGCGAACAACCCACACTGATAGAAGTCATTCTCGGGGGAAAAGCCATATTTCCCATGTAAAGAACGACAGGGACATGAAGCATGAGATTAACAGATTAAAAAGGGAATTACGGCACAAGCGACGGAAGTGTATGGCTCACAGCTCCAGGCAATTCTCTGAGGAGTCAGATGACACCAGTTACAGATGGAGGTCAAGAACTCCGCCCAGTGAGTCTTTTTCGTATGATGAGGAGCACCACCGTGAGCGAAACCATAAGGGTCCACCTCGCCAGGGCTTAGGGAATGACACTCTGAACAAAGTGTTGAGTCAAGTTTCCAAATCGCCCTTCACGCGACGCATTGAGGAAGCAAATCTTCCTTGGCGGTTTCATCAACCTGCGTTCACCATTTATAATGGTCGAACAAATCCAGTGGAACATGTTAGCCATTTCAGTCAGAGAATGGCCGTTCATGCTAAGGATAAGGCCTTGATGTGCAAAGTTTTCCCCTCTAGCCCAGGTCCAGTGGCGATGAGATGGTTCAACGGTCTGAGAGCGAATACTATTGACTCCTTTGAGAAGCTCACCCAAGCTTTTGGTGCTCGCTTTATCACCTGCAGGAGAGTTGTTCAGCCCTTGGGATCGTTATTATCCATGTCTATGCGGGAGGGGGAAACTCTAAAGGCCTACTCTGATAGATATTGGGAAATGTTCAACGAAGTAGATGGAGCCTATGACGACATGGCCATTAATACCTTTAAGGAGGGCTTTCCAACCGAGCATGATCTGAGGAGATCTCTGACTGGTAAACCTGTTACCAGCGTGTGGCAGCTTATAGACCGGATTGACAAGTATAAAGGAGTAGAGGAGGATCAAATACAGGGTAGAGGAAAGTCCAAGGTAGTCCCTCAGAAGAGGAGGGATTTCAGGTCGAACCGGTATAACAACAACCGACCTCGGAGGGACTTTGGGGGGCAATCAGGATCTACCAATTCTTAGGTGGTTAATGCTGTGTTCCGAGAACTAGTACAACGAGTTCTAGAAAAGATAAAAAATGAGCCATTCTTCATACGGCCCAATAGGATGGCAGGGGATCCTACGAAACGTAATCAAAACTTTTACTGCTAATACCACCAAGACCATGGACATACTACTGAAGATTGCAGAAACCTGTGGGACCACTTGGAATAGCTGGTCCGAGAAGGAAAGTTGACCCACCTTCTGCATCATTCTAGTGGTCGAGGAGGTCAAGCAGGTTCGACATTTCGGGGAGATGCCTCTTCAGGACCCCCCTAGGCATGATAAATGTTATATTTGCCGCCCCGGGAAGAACAGGGTCCTGTTCCTCTAGGGTAATGTCTGTGTCTCATTGTTTGGATGAGGGATCTAGTTCAATGCTGAAGAGAGCAAGACTGAGCACCTCACTGGTGTTGGGCTTTTCAGATGAAGACAAGAGAGGAACCACACAATCACATGATGATGCTTTGGTGGTTACACTTAGGATCGGGGGGTATGATGTGAGAAGGGTGATGGTTGATGAGAAGAGTGCAGCCAAGGTAATGTATCCTGACCTATACAGGGGGTTGAATTTGAAACCCTAAGACCTAACAACCTATAGCTCCCCGTTGGTGAGTTTTGAGGGTAGATTGGTCATTCCGATGGGTATGATTAGATTACTAGTGCAAACTGGCTCAAAAGTGGTGGAGGTGGATTTTATTGTGGTAGATGCTTATTCTCTGTATACGACAATTTTGGGTAGGCCCTGGCTGCATACCTTAGGGGTTGTTTCTTCCACTCTTCATCAAAAGGTGAAATATCCATCAGGAGGCCAGGTGTTAAAAATATTGGGAAATCAAGCCATGGCCAGGTAGTGCCTGATAACGGCTATACAACATCGGCCAGAGATAGATACTTCGGCCACGGCCGAGAATGACTTATAACAATTAAAGACTCCGAGAACCCTCTTTAGTACGTCCACTGGAGAAGCAGAGTATGAGAATTTGGAGAGAGTGAATGTTGGTAATGATCCAGATATGTACTTTCAGGTTGGAGCACAGTTGCCTTTGTTAGAGAAAGAGCAGTTGGTTGAGGTCCTGAGGAGAAACGTTGATGTGTTTGCATGGAATGCCTACGAAGCACCAGGGGTGGATCCAGATTTCATTTGTCATCATTTGAATGTCAATCCCTCTATTATTCCAAAGAAACAGCCACCTCGGCGTCCGTCCAAAGTACATGCCGAGGCTATTAAAGACGAGGTGACCAAGCTCAAGCAGGCAGGGGCTATCAAGGAGGTGTTTTACCCTTAGTGGTTGGCCAATACGATCGTGGTGAAAAAGAAAAATAGAAAATGGCGCGTATGTGTTGATTTCACAGACCTTAATAGAGCTTGTCCAAAAGACCCTTTCCCTATGCCCCGTATAGATCAGCTGGTGGATGCAACGGTAGGCCATCCTCGGATGAGCTTCCTAGATGCCTTTCAAGGCTATCATCAGATCCCACTGGCATTGGATGATCAGGAGAATACCGCTTTTCTCACTCCCATTGGAAATGATTACTACAAGGTAATGCCCTTTGGCCTGAAGAATGCGGGGTTTACTTACTAGCGGATGATGACGAAGATGTTTGGGCCACAGTTGGGTAGGAGCATCGAGGTTTATATTGATGATATGGTTGTGAAGAGTAAGGTGGTGGCCGAGCATGTGACAGACCTCACCAACACTTTTGAGGTTTTAAGGAAGCATAAATTGTGACTGAACGCATTCAAGTGCTTATTCGGAGTAAGCTTCGGGAAGTTTTTGGGCTACATGGTGACCCACCGAGGAATTGAAGTAAACCCCGACCAAAACCATAAGTAGCTTGCAACCACCTCGAAATCCTAAGGAGGTACAGAGGTTGACTGGAATGACCGCTGCGTTGAATAGATTCATATCTAGGTCGGCGGATAGGTGTAGACCTTTTTTCCTTTTACTCCATAAGTGGAAAGGATTTGAGTGGACTGAGGAGTGTGCCCTGGCATTTCAGCAGCTTAAAGAATATCTATCTCGGCCACCCATTATGTCCAGTCCTGAGGTGGATGAGGTCCTTTTTGCGTACTTGGCGATAGCCACTTATGCGATCAGTTTTGTTATGATACGAGTGGATAATGGCGTACAATGGCCAGTCTATTACGTGAACAAGTCACTTCATGAAGCTGAAGTACGTTATTTGCCGTTGGAAAATACCATTTTGGCAGTGGTGCACGCTACAAAGAAACTTCCTCATTACTTCCAGGCACACACTGTGGTCGTCCTAACTCAGTATCCGCTCAAAGCAGTACTTCAGAGTGTAGACTACACTGGCAGGGTTGCCAGGTGGGGCACAATTTTAGGGGCTTTTGATATTAAGTATATGCCTCGTACTTCTATGAAGGGTCAGGTTCTTACCGACTTGGTGGCCGAATTTGCTGAAGGCCCTGAAGAAATAGAAGCAAGCTCGCATGGCATGGATGAAAAATCAGTTGGCCTTATCTCCGCGCAACATGCCTCACCCTGGAAAGTGTATGTGGATGGAGCAGCAAATCTGAGGGGGTCAAAAGTGGGGTTGGTTCTGATATCTTCTGAAAAGGCTATTATTGAGAAGTCTTTAAGGTTGGGATTCTCAGCCACTAACAACGAGGCAGAGTATGAAACTTTATTAATGGGAATGACGATGGTTAAGAAACTGGGTGGAAAAATAGTGGAGATGTTCTCAGATTTAGGACTGGTCGTGGGCCAGGTTAAAGGGGAATTGGAAGCTCGGGACACCAGAATGCAAGGTTACTTGAGCCAGGTTAGGCGTATGCAAGTGGATTTTGAGTTTTTTGAATTGTCCCATATCCCTAGATGTGGAAACACCCATGCGGACTCTTTGGCTACCCTTGCTACCTCCTCGGTACAGAACTTACCCCGGGTGATAATGGTTGAAGATTTAAACACACCTACCCCATTAACGGAGGACTCACTTCAGGTCAATCAAATCAGCTCGGCGCGAAGTTGGATGGATCCTATAATGTTATTCCTCGAGAAGGATATACTGCTCGAGGACAGATCGGAAGCTGAAAAGATACGAAGAAAATCTCATCGGTTTTGGCTGTCCGAGGACAAAAAGTTATACAAGCGCTCTTTCTCTGGGCCATATCTGCTTTGCGTACACCCTGAAACCTCAGAGGCACTTCTAGAAGAACTACATGAAGGGATTTGTGGGAGTCACACTGGAGGAAGATCTTTATCTCACCGGGTAATTACTTAGGGGTATTGGTGGCCAAGCATGCAAAAGGAAGCACAGGAGTATGTTAGGAAGTGTGATCAAAGTCAAAGGTTTGCCCCGAACATCCATCAGCCGGGGGGAGTTCTTAACCCTCTTTCTAATCCTTGGCCTTTTGCTCAGTGGGGTTTAGATATTGTCGGCCCTTTCCCTAAAGCAATAGGAAATAAAAAATATCTGCTAGTTGGCACGGACTACTTCACGAAGTGGGTCGAAGCTGAGCCCCTGGCTAATATCAGGGATGTGGATGTCAAGAGGTTTGTCTGGAAGAATATCATTATGCGATTTGGGGTTCCTCAAGCTCTCATCTCGGATAATGGTCTTCAATTTGATAGCAAGACTTTCAAAAAGTATTGTTCCGACCTGGGGATAAAGAACAGATATTCCACTTCGGCCTATTCACAGGGAAATGGGCAGGCTGAGGCTGTTAACAATGTCATAGTGAGTGGGCTTAGAAAAAGGCTGGATGATGCAAAGGAAAAATGGGTGGAGGAGCTGCCACATGTCCTCTGGACGTATCGAACAACGCCCCGACGGTCAACAGGGGAAACCCCATTTTCAATGACTTATGGGGCTGAGGCTGTGATTCCTCTTGAAACGGGTTTTCCCACACTAAGGACCAGTACTTTCACCTCAGATGGCAATGACGAGCTTTTGAGTAAGAATCTAGACCTGATAGACGAAAGACGAGAGAATGCGATGGTTCAGTTGGCCTACTACCAACATAAGCTGAAACAAGGTTATGATGCAAATGTAAAGTTGAGGCCGTTAGTTCCAAGGGACTTGGTATTGAGAAAAGTCTTGGGAACTACCAAAAATCCAGCTTGGGGAAAGTTAGGGCCTAATTGGGAAGAACCGTATCGTATCACATCTATAGCAGGAATAGGTGCTTATTACTTAGAAGATTTAGATGAGAAAACTGTACTCTATCCCTGGAATGTAAGCAACCTAAAGAGGTATTATTATTAATAAGAACAGTTCTGTTCTATTTCCTTTTACAGTTTATCCTAAATTCTATTACTTGTATTTCTCAAGCTATTGAAGAATTAAACAAAAACTAAGTCATGTCAGGTCCTCGGACCACAACTTAGTGGAAATTAATACACTATGACATCTATTGAAGTATTAAACAGAAACTAAGTCATGTCAGGTCCTCGGACCACAACTTAGTGAAAATTAATACACTATGACATCTATTGAAGTATTAAACAGAAACTAAGTCATGTTAGGTCCTCGGACCATAACTTAGTGGAAATTAGTACACTATGACATCTATTGAAGTATTAAACAGAAACTAAGTCATGTCAGGTCCTCGGACCACAACTTAGTGGAAATTAGTACACTATGATCTCAATTGAAGTATTAAACAGCAACTTAGTTATGTTAGGTCCTTGGACCATAACTTAGTGAAAATTAATACACTGTGACCTCAATTGAAGTATTACACTGAAGCTAAAGTATGACAGATTGTTTATACAACAAACTTAGTAGAAATCAGTGCTTTTTAAATGGGATCCGTGCGACTAAAGTTGTATATCAAAGCAAACTCCATGAGCATCACTTAAAGCATTTTTGGGTGTTCAATACCTCCAGGGGTTAAACGTTTGGAATGCTATCTCCAGTATGGACACTCCTTAGTGAACTTAAAGCAAGCCTTTGTAGGGCTGGGGAGTTCACTGTTTTAGTCTGCTTTGGTTCCCAATTAACATACGTAAAGTTAAGTTTTCCCTTATAGTGTCAGATTTTGTTCCTCTTTAGTCTGGGATCATGTAAAAATAAAGAACATTCGTGCAAGAAATTACACAAGTGATAGATAAAGCCATAATGTCTTATATAAATTTGGAAAGGGAAATATACATTGCAATTAAAAATATCCTCAAAAAACTTAACAAAAAAAAAAAAAAATGAAATGAAATGAAATTGAAAGTAAAGGGAAGTTAACTACATTAACTATTTGTTTAATTTTATTTGGAGCTTGGGTTGGGGGGCTTTGCCAGTTGCCTGAGGAGGAACACCTTTCTCTTTTTCCTTTGGAGCTTCCCCAGCAGGTAAAATGGTAGAAGCTAAGTCCTATTCAAAACTTTGAGAAGCTGTTCCATCCTTATGTCCCTTTGCTACTTTGAACGAGGAAATAACTTTTGCCACTTCAGGCACTTCAGGTTGCTTTCACTGATTGGTAGAGGAAGGATTCTGAATTTGTGCTTCTTCAACCGATTCAACAACTGTAGAGGAGGCCTCTTTTTGTTGGGAAGAGGGACCTGGGGCTCGTATGGCTGGAGGAAAGTAAACGTTTTCAGGCCTTCTTAACTCGGAGGATGGTTCGACCCCAGCTCGATTGAGAGCCTCCTCCCAAGTCTGGGCACAGTATGTTTGACATACGACTGGGATCTCAGCCTGGAAGTTATCCTCGGTCTCAGCAACGCCGACGTCGTATCCACGCTGTTCGGCTTCGTCTTTTTCTTTTTCAGCCTCAGCTCTTGCTTTTTCAGCCTCAGCCTTAGCTTTCTCAGCCTGATCTCAGAGCCTCTGGGCTTCCTCCAGTTGTTACTTTAGAGCTGATATCTGTTCCTGGGAAGTTGCTAGCTGGTCATTGGCATCGCGCAGACTTTTCCTCTGATCCTCGGCCTGTCTTTGGGCACTATCCAAAGCTGAATCAGCACTCTTCCAAGCATGTTCTTCGTCGGCTAGCTTTTTCTTCAGCTGTGCATTGTTCTATTCAGCAACAGTGAGTGTTTGAACAGTCGTTGCTCACTTCTTCCTCTCATCATCTATTTGCTGGTAACAAGCATTGGTTATCTCCTCCAGTCTGAAAGTGGCTTAAATAGCCTAGAAGAAAGAGAGTTAGAGATGCAATAAACAGAGTTGTGTGCATGACGTTCAAAAAAAAAAAAAAAAAGAGACAAGAAAAGCAATAAGGGTATCATACCATGCCCAAATGTCTTTTCATATTCAGGAAGACCTCGTTCTTCTTCATGTTTTTCAGCTCGGCCATTTCCTTGGGAAGAAGGAGGGTTTCTTCTAAGGCCGAGGCAACGTGGCACCCAATTCCGCCGTTGAAGTCCCTAATTGAGGCATCTTCCCTCAGAGGCTCACCACCGAGCATGGGAGTAGGGAGCCAGGCCTTGAGCTCCAAGGACTAAGTAGTTTGCCTTGCCACAACTCGTTGAGGCCCATGAGTAACCTTTTACTGTTTCGCAGCTCGTTGGACCTTGTCTTCACGAGTCGGACGAGATCTCCTGGTCTCCACCACTTCTTTGTCTTTTGGCTCTCTCCTCCTCTTTGGATCAATTTGTTCGATCCCCTGCGGTTGCGGTGGTTGAGGAGGAGGCGGAAGGGGGAGATTGGGTTGAATTGACTTCCCCGGCGCCTCCTTTCCAGGCTGGCCTTTGATCACATCCAGTAAACTCTTTTGGCTCTTTATCTGGATGCCCATGTTGTCAGAAGTCACCTCGGGAGATTGAGGTTGAATGAAAACTTCAAATTCGTCTGCAGAATCCAACAATTCTACAACTTCTTCTTCTTCTTCTTCTTCTTCTTCTTCTTCTTCTTCTTCTTCTTCTTCTTCTTCTTCCTTTCCTTCTTTTTCCTCTTCCTCCTTCACTTCCTGAGGAATAGAACGTGATGATGAAGCCCCTACAGAAAGAGCGGCCACAGATAACGGCTGAGTAAAAGGGGTGCCTTCGGGAATTGGAACACTTTCAGGAACGATAAATCCTTCAAAGGCTACACTGATTCGGTGCAGCCGAGGATCTCTAGCCTTTATCACGCACTTGGGGGCTTGAAAGGCGTTGGAAATTGGTTTGTATCAAAGGATTATGTGCACTGCTCTCAATTGGCCGTCGGATGGGTTCACATACACCTCGGACCGCAGGATTCTATCTAAACTCTCCCTGTTAATCAGTCTGAACTGAGGTCTGGTAATGCGCTTGTCTGCAAAATCAGTAAAACAAGAGAAAAATTCTGTCAGAAATAAAGGTAACTTGAACTAAAGAATATAATCCAAATTGTAAAGGCGTATAGCCTAAAAACCCCACCTAGTTTTCCCTCTTTAGTCGGACAGGGTAAACCATCATGCCATTCCCCAGAAAAAAATGAGAAAATCATCTTTTAAGCCCTTGTTCGATGTAGGGAGACACTGGATTAACCTTACCTCAGGGAACCTAGACTTAAGATAGTACCCCTGGCCCTTCAAATGATTAAGGTTATACACCCAGTTCACATCGTGATGGGTCAGACCTAAGTTCATCCTCATATTAAGGGCTTCTATACTCCCTAGCACCCTGAACATATTTGAGGCGCATTGTGTGGGAGATAACCTAAAGAACCTAAGATAACTTCTGGTAAGACTACCCATAGGGATAGTCATCCCTCCCTCTATGAAGGCGATCATAGGGATGACCACTTCCTCTGTTTTCCTATCGTCTAACCACGTTTCTGTGGAAGCATATCTCATGCCCACCATTGGGGGAATCCTATATTTAGTTCTAAATTTCTCTATTTGCTCCTCGGAATCAACTAGGCACTTAAACCTACCCATTTCCTAAAAGTCGTGAAGAAAAATTAACGAAGGGGATTGAAGACTAAGAAGGGTTAAGGAAACTTACAGGTGTGGAAAATGAGCTCCTCGGACAGACTCCCAGTATTTATGAGAGCGTGGAGAGGAAAGAAAGAGGGACAGGTTCAATGAATACACGCTAAGACGGTGTGATTTTTGTAACTGAAAAGAGAGTTGATTTGAAAAGCTTTTTATAGGGGCACAGAAATCGTAAGCGGGAAAAATCCTGCCCATAAATACCGAGAGTCCTCCACCATTAGATTCACATCTTGCCGGAACGTGGGGGACAAAAAAGCCGCCATCATTTAATAATGGCGTGCTCCTGACGCCGAAACGTCAGAAGCGTGCCTTGGGCAGGTAGAAAGGCGTTCTGAAGGTTAGAAAAGTCCATGAAAGAGGTGAGGGCAAGATATCAAAATCTCCCTTTTTTCGAGGTGACAAAAAGTAAGATTTTGAGGGGCTATTGTGGGGCCGGTTGTCCAAAAAGATGACATAGAAATCATAGGAAATGGGCTTGTGGCCCAACGGCCCAGTCCGAGGACATTCACTTATCCAAGGATGGTTAAAAAAAGGTATTTTGGGAGTAATATAAGACAAAGAGATGTAAGTCGTGTATAGTGGCCCAAACTGCATCCGAGGATAAGATCCACCTCTGATACCACGGTCCGAGGTGGATGTAACTATTTTAGTATTCAAGGTACTCCACAAAGTTGTATGTGAATTGAAAAGTGAATATAGAAGGAGGAATCAGGAAAGATAACAAATATCTTTTAAAGCTGCTATCTCCACATTAAATGCTTCTCAACTAACTCTCTGGCCGCATTAATGTGGAGGTGATACCTGAACAGTAACCAAGCAGCCTTATGGCCACTAAGCGAAGGTTTCAGGAGGTGCTGGATGGGACAGAAAAAAGTTCCCAAGATAGAACCTACACGTGTACGGTGAAAATGGGATGAGGAACGAAGTATATAACAGGAAAGTGGGGGACATTAAAGAGGACTTTTGGGAAAAGAAAAAGAAAGACACGAGAGAATCCATAAAGATATCCCCTGAAACTTAGTTGAGGAGAGTTGATATTGTTTAACTAGTTTGAAGCTTCCTTTGCTGCATAATGATCATGACTTTTTCTACCAAACGGAATTAGCTCTTACACCCACTCTCTAAAAATTTTATTGTTTGGGCTTGTTGGACTAAAAACCCATCCCTCTTTTGGGTCCAATCAAATTTGAGTCCCTACAGCTACAAAACTAGTAGTAGCCTTAGGCTACAAACTGCTCTAATAAATTGACATGTGTAAAAAATTGCATGTGCACTGCACATGATTACTTAAGTAAACTTAACCTAATTAACCCTAGTTAACTACACCACCTATGAAAAAAAAAATAAAAAATAAAAACCTAAACCTATACGTATTCTCTGTTTCTCTAATACAAAACCAGAAAATCCAAAACTCCACCAGCGCCCCTAATCCCTCTTCATATACATCCCAACGCCGATTATCACATCTAAGCTTCACAAACAAAAATTGCAAGCAACTACACTAGGGACAAAACCAACCTCCACAGACCTCCTAAAAGTCCTAAAACCTTGCTCAATCTAGTTGGCTTTCACATAAGCCTTAATAAACATGTCAAAGGCAGCTGGATCCCAATTACAATCTTCACAGCACAAAACCAAACTTTCAAAAACATCACCATCATCTGGTGAAACAACCTTAACCATTTCTATCAATTTAGACAACAAGTTCGTGGCTTGATAAAATTTTTTAGACCAAGTCATAATATGAACAATAATGCAGGAATTCTGAATAATGGGTCTAAGACTTAAATCATTCTTGACCAAATTGAAGAAAGTGAGACTTGATGAGGGATCAAATTGAAACCTGAACAGAACTTAAAAAAAAAAAACAGCTAGCAAATCCTCTTCAATTCTTGAAGGAATCATGGTTATCAAGGAAAAAGGGAAATTTATAGTTTTGATTGGTGAAGTGGCAAGAGGTGGCTTTGAGTTGCGAAGAATGGGTGAGCCAGTGGTGGAGACAGAGGAGGGTTTGGGTATGCCGGCGATGGAGATAGGATGGTTTGGGGTGATCGGAGGTGGAGGGAGAAGAAGGCCTAGGGTGACCGATGAGAGCTGGGTTTCTGGGTTATAGCTAACAGAGAAGTTAGAGAGAGAGAGAGAGAGAGAGAGAGAGAGAGAGAGAGAGAGTATACGTATAGGTAATGGGTTTTTTATTTTTTATTTTTTTAATAGGTGGTGTAGTTAACTAGGGTTAGTTGGGTTAAGATTACTTAAGTAATCATGTGCAGTGCATGTGCCATTTTTTACACATGTCAATTTATTAGAGCAGTTTGTAGCCTAAGGCTACAACTTGTTTTGTAGCTAAACTTTGTCCTTTTTGTTTTTGAGATGTTTTTATAATTCTATTTAATGTAAAAAGTTTAGCTTTAAATGAAGTTGAAGTTATATTCCTCTAATTCATTATGTGGCAATTGAACAAGTCATTTATGTTTAGCTTATAGTTATTTAAGCCAATAAATGTCATAATTTTCAATTTGTATAACCATTCTACTCATTGTTCAATTTTGTCATATTAGGAGACACCGTAATTTTGCTGCTTATAATATTGCTAAACATGTTAGCGAGTTCTTAGTGTAGATGGAGGATATTCTACCATATCTTACTGCTGTAATCTTAGTTGATATGGATGATATTCCTTAATAAAATTACAGTCTACTTCTTAAAAAAAAAACCTCTCCCCTCATTTACCCCTACCTAATTTTTAAATATTTAAATAAAGAGGAGATATGTCTATTCTTCTTCTCTCTCAATTTTAAATTAAAACATCAAAACAAGGGGAAATGGTAACAATTCTCCTCCACTTTCCTTATGTTCCCTCACTTACCCTCTACTCTCCTCTCTCGTCAAACTTCAAAACATAGTGTAAGGAAAGAGATTCAATCACTAATTCTCTTCATAAAGGATACCAAATAACGCTATGAGTTATAAAACTCTTATCAGTATCATGATTTGATGAATAATTATGACTGTAAATTACTTTATATACATTTGAATAATATATAGTGAATTTGTCGTGTATAATGTAGTAAAAATTAAATCTAACAAGTAACATGGTTCAATATAAGAATTACACATCGAACTATGTTCATATGCTTTTTTTTGCTGAATAACTATGCTCATATATATATGCTATGTGACTCTACTATAAGCATATTCATACTATAAGATAATTTATTTTAACTGAAATTTATTATTAAAGTTTTAAGATCAAAGTACTATTCCAATTAGACTCATTATTGCATCATATGCTTTTCCTACATATAATTTTTTTTAGTTATTTTCTTATTCATTTTTGATGATTTTTGTGAAATCTTTCTTTTAATTTAGGGCAAATATCAGTTTTCATCCTTAAAATTTATCACATTTTTTAATTCGGCCTCACGAATTTCAAATGTAGTAGTAAAATCCTTCAAGTTTGTACCAATGTGGTCTATACACTAATTTGGACACATATGTGTCATGTGATTAGATACATGCATAATTTAAAAAAAAAAAAAAAAAAAATGTCTATGTGACTTAAAGATAAAACGCAGTAGTCTAGGTGGAGTTCCATACTTCCACGTAGTTACCATGATGGCTAACTATTACCGTGTAGAGTAAAAGAAAATGGAATAAGATTTATACTTTATGAACTTGAATTCACTGAATAATATTCCGTATTTGGTTTATGAGAAAAATATTTAGGAAAATACAATGATATAAAAAATTTAAAAAATTGAACAATCATTTTAGTGCTTGTGAAACTCTGAGCATCAAATAAGAAAATGTGTAAAACTTTAAGGACCAAATTAAATTGGATTATTTTACAAATTTTAAGAATTTGATATTGCTACATTTGAAACTCTACAAACCATATTGAGAAATGAGACAAACTTTAAAGACTAAAAGTAGTATATTTACCCTTTTATTTATATATGATTTTTTGTTAATCCATGCATCCAAGGACATAGTGCTAATATTAATAACGCTTAAAATGAACATAGATATAAATTTTTTTATTATTGATTTATGCTTTTTAAAAAAAAATTAATATGTCAAACATGTGGTGTTTAATAAAGAGGAATGAATGAAATTTGTGGAACATAATTTGAAAAAGTCTAAATATTATTGGGATTTCTAAGCTTAATTTTAAAGAAAAAAAATGAAAAATAAATATTACATAGTTTTTATTTTTTATTTTTGTGTGTACCTAAAATATATGGCTATTGGGCTTAATCTCTATTTGGGCTCACAATCTATTTGTTTTGTAGGCTTTTGTGTTTCCTACTATGGGTGGCCCTATGCTCAGCAGACCCAATTATAATTCTATTTCCTCAAACCTTTCTCTCTCCCTCACAGGATCACTCATTTGCTTTCTTTGAGTGTTTGCTCTCTTCTCTTAGTCTTCTTCACAGAAATTGCAAACCCCATTTCCTCATTCTCATCCCTTATTTATAGCTCAAGATTAGTGGAAGGGTTATGATTATTTTAGGTTATTAGTGGGTTTGGAGGTCTAATTCCATTGCCCTTAAGTGGGTGTTTTGTTGGGAGTGGGAGAAGTGGCTTTGGAATTGGTTCCCACCCTAAGAGGGTTGTTCGGCAGCGATATTCCCCAATACAATACTGGGCAGTTGAGATATAGCATCCCCGAGCAATAACGTTCCCGACCAAGATATGTCGACGGGGCATGTCCCTGGTAATGAACTATGATATGTACAGAATAAAATTGCATGCCTAATGGGCTTTGAATTGAGCGTAGAGGTATGAGGCTTGGGCCCATGGCTTCAGTAGGCCTGGGGCCCAGCTTCGGGCAAAGGGATTGGGCTCGTGGGCCACATTGTAAGGTTGAAGATCAAGGCCCAAATGGGCCTGGGGATCCCATGCCGTACACTAGCCCCCCTTGATTTGTGCCCAGCCCCCGGGGCTGAATCAAGGACTTCAAAATACGAACTATCTGAGAAGCTCAAAGGGCAGATATTGGGCGGTTAAAAGATTCATTAATGCATCCTCAAAAGGTGCGCCGTATTTGGCTGTTTGATTCAGCCGTCATCATTGTTTGACGGTTCGTGAACCGAGGCAGAGCACGTGGTAGTTACAATGGGAATTCGTAGAGTTTCTCGCCCCTTATTTATTAAATGCTATTTATTCCTCCTTTGGCTCTTATATATAGTTCCTTCTGAGTCTCTTCTTCACTTTTACATTCTCCATCCTTCAAACTCCCTCCTTGCCGAGCATACTACTTTTGTGCACTCATCTTCCAGCCCAGAACACCATTCCTTCCTAAGGCCCCCAGCAAGTCTTCTCTGCCTTTCCTTTTGTTCTCTCATCTTCTTTTAGTTTTCCATTGTTCTTAGTTTAAGAACCTTAGTTTAGTAATGGGCTATTCCCACCTTCTATCTTCAAAAGCGTCCTTGGCTAGCTTTAGATTAGCCTACAATGTCCTTGGAGATGTTAACATCGCCTACCATCACGTGGGCGATATCGACCTCTATAGGCGTACTGGCCTAAACACAGTATTTTTCCCCTTTATGGCTATTCTTGAGGGTGGGGTTAGATTCCCCGTTGACTCTCTCATCATAGGCACCCTTAGATTTTATGGCTTGTGCCCTGACCAACTCCCCCCCAATTTTTACCGTGTGGTGAGTTGCGTTAGTAGGTTAAACCAACTATTCGGTCTACAGTTAAACCACCATGATATTAATTTCATGTATGGTCTGTGCGGGAACTTTAAGTCCGACTACTACTTAAAAACCAGGGATATACGGGTACGGCTGATATCATGCCTTCCCGATTCCGACAGAAATTCAACTAGGGAATTTGTCCCGGTGAGCAGCAATTGGTTTGTCGACGAACTCCCTTGCCCCTTCTCACTGCGTGACGTTGGTCGGTACTGAGAACCTTTATTTGCTTCATGTTTAAATCTTTTAGTTATTTGCATATAAACTAACCGGTCTTTTGTTGGTTTGTTGCAGAAGGAAAAAGGTTTCAACCAAATTTTCGAGTTGTACATGTGAGAGATCTCAACTTTGTCCTTAGGTCGGAGATATTGTGCATACGGACGGGCAACTCCAAGCATCCCACTTAATTCTCGGCGTTGATCTGGTATACTCTACCTGGCAAGCATTTAGCCAGGCGTTGTTGGTAGATAACCCTTTGCTCTCATACATAGACGTTTGGCATGCAAACTTCCTCCCCCCTTCACTAACTACTGGTGAAGCTCGGGACTTTGGCCCTTGTTATACTACCGTAGAGACCTTGCCCTAGTCAGAGACGAATCGGCCGAGCGAGTGTCTTGAAGTCGTAGAGAGCACATTTCGGTTAAAGGGCCTGACGCTCCAACTCAGACTACCGACCCAGTAGCAGCTGATCTGACCCACTCCTTAGAAGCAATAGTTGATTTGGGTGAAGAAATGTTAACCAGACAAGGACTAACCATTGACTGGTTCTTGCCCGGCACACGTTCTGCTCCTCAGTCCCAACTGCCTTCTGGTAGAGATTAGACTCCACCTCCCACTTCTAGCCGTGCAAAAAAGAAGCAGCTCGTTGCTGATCCGCCTATGCCTCCTCCTTCAAAGACCCCTCCCCGGGCATCCGATAACCTTGTAATCCGGGAACCAACTGGTGCCTCCCAGCCACCCACCTAGGTTGGGAGAAATGTCGCGTCCTCTTCCAGGCCCGTCGTGGGATGGAAGCCCTCATTTAAGCTTGGTGATGGGCCTTTGTTGGCGATTGCTAGCATGAGGACTTGATCTTAGGGCCAAGGGGGGTCAGTTGCCCAGAGCCTGGTGCACGGTCTCCTCTTGCCCGATGACGTCAATTGTTTCTTGGAGGCTACTGAGGTGTCGATGTCAAAGCGGCTACAGTGGCACACAATCGCAGTAACCCTTTACTTTTCATTTATTTTGTTTGCATGTGTATTCCATTTTCCCCTACACTTATGATATCTGATTAATGTTGTGTTACCAGGCCGCGCAGTTGACTCACGTTCTTGATGAAAGAATAAAAGAGCTGGTCAAAGATGTGGAGAGGGAGAAGGCCTTGAAGGACGTGGCGGAGGACATGGCAAAGGAGAAGGGAAAAGAAGCTGATGCGGCTGAGAAAAGGGCTCAAGCTGTTGAAAATGCTCAGGTGGTAGCCGAGAAGAAGCTGGCCGAGGCGGAGGTCAAGCTGGGGAGCGTAGAGCTTAAACTAGCGAAGGGAGAAAGCCTAACACTGGCCCAGGCAGACGAGATTGCTGCCCTTAAGGCGGATCTGGATACCTTCGAGCAAAGGGGGTACAATATGGGCTTCGCAAATGCCGAAAATTCCATGGAGTCCATTGTCCACCAAGCTCGAAGCCATGGGTTCGGTGAAGGGTGTATGGCAGCTCTAAAGGCCATGGGGGTAGCAGAGGATTCCCTATTGAGGAATCCCGAGCAAATTCCCTACCCAGCTCCTACCTCCCCCCCCCCTCCCCCGGGTTCACAGTTAAGTCGATGATCCCGATGAAAAGGAGACCTCCAGCATGAGGGAGCTGGTCCACGCCATTGACACTCTTGTGGAGATGGACGTCACTGAGGTTACCAGCAACCTTCAAGCTGCAGAGGATGGATGAGGAGATGCACCGGCTACCGACCAACCACCCAAGAACGTGTCTAATAATGATGTTATCTAGCTTTTGCCTAACGATGCCCCCATTTAATCTACATGTTTCAATTTACTTTTATTTCCTATTTATGTTTAATTGGAGTTCTTCTCTTACTTTCATTTGCTCAGTTTGCCTACGGTCACCGAGTTGTGGTGGCTGAACAATGGCTTTAACTTTCATTTTCTTAAGTTTGCTCTAATTGTTTTACTACTTGGACATGGAGACCGAGCATTTATGAATGATTGCTTTATCACTACTGGGCTATTCTTTCTGACATGTTCTTTGATTGTCTTTCTCTTTTATACATGTATTACAAATGATTTGGTGGTTTCTTATCTTCAAAAGGCCAGGTAATTTCCGGCCATGCATAGTGGTCGGGATCGGCCTGGACGAGATTAACCGTATCTAGAATGAATTGGCTCATCGGCGAAAAGAACTAAATTTGTTGTACATTGACTCTTTAGGGGAAAATAGGGTGGTTACCTACCTAGTGAATGATTCGACGTAATCTTTGTGTGTTCGGTGGCTAGAATAGTTTCTACTCTTAGAGTAACCTAAAGTAAGGTTTCCTCCTGTCTAGTGATGATGGTCTAAGCGGGAAGCAAGTTCCTGTCAGAATCTTAAGATTAGGTTTCCACCTGCTCAGTGATGTAAATCGAATTGAGTACAAGTTTTTGTCCTTAGAATATCTTAGTATAAGGTTTCCACCTGCTTGGTGATGAAGATCGAACCGAGGATAGGTTTCTGTTCTTAGAATTTTTTAATGTAAGGTTTCCACTTGTTCGGTGATGAAGATTGAATCGATGATAGGTTTCTATCCTTAGAATTTTTTAGTGTAAGGTTTCCACTTGCTCGGTGATGAAAATCGAACCGAGGATAGGCTTCTGTCCTTAGAATATTTTAGTGTAAGGTTTCCACCTATTCAGTGATGAAGATCGAACCGAGGAAGGGCTTCTGTCCTTAGAATATTTTAGTGTAAGATTCCCACCTGCTCGATTATGAAGATCGAACAAAGGATAGGTTTTTGTCCTTAGAATTTTTTAGTGTAAGGTTTCCACTTGCTCGGTGATGAAGATTGAACCGAGGACAGGCTTCTGTCCTTAGAATAGTTGGCCTTAATCCTCTTTGCGTATGTTGACCGGGCTAACGGGTCAGCAATGTTGGAATTGTAAGTACAAATACATCTGCATGGATAAACATCACTTTTTGTATTAATTAATAAAACGTACACATTACATTCAATTCATATCCTTACGTACGGATGATCAATGATAGAACTTCTTTAGATTGTGGGCGTTCCATGGTCGGGGAAGTAGCCTTTCATCCAAATCTTCCAAATAGTACGCCCCTATGCTCGCGATGGTGGTGACTCTATATGGTTCCTCCCAAGTCGGTGCCAGCTTCCCTGTGTTGACGTCCCATGTATTCCCCACCACCTTTCGGAGTACCAGATCTCCTACTCCAAACTCCCTTTTCCTCACGTCTTTGTTGTATCTCTGGCCAAGCTTTTGTTGATATTCTATCAGCCGTATAGTCGCTGATTCTCGGTGTTCTTCCAACAAGTTCAACTATTTTAGCATCAGCTTTGAATTCTTGGTGGGGCTGAATCCTGAAACTCGGGCACTGAATAAGTTTACTTCTATTGGTATGATTGCTTCCGCTCCATAGGTCAGAAAGAATGAGGTTTCTCTAGTGGACCTTCTCGGGTTGTTTGGTATGCCCATAGAACATTAGGCAACTCATCTGCCTACCTTCTATTAGCATATTCTAATCTCCTTTTTAACCCGTTCACAATGGCCTTGTTAGTGGCCTTTGTTTGACCGTTGCTCTGCTGATATGCCGGGGTAGAATATCAGTTTGTGATGCCGAGATTGCTGCAAAACTCGCGAAACGCTCGGCTGTCAAACTGTAACCCATTGTCTGACACTAGAGACTTTGGTACCCCGAATCTTGTCATTATGTTTTTCCATACAAACTTCTTAACGTCCACATCCCGGATGTTCGCCAACGCCTCTACCTCAGTCCACTTGGTGAAATAGTCTACGGCTACCAAGACAAACCTCCAATTTTTTGTAGCCTGGGGAAATGATCCAACAATATCCAGCCCCCACTATGCGAAAGGCCAAGGGCTACTAATGGGATTTAAGCTCCCCGCCGGTTGGTGGATCATTGAGGCGTGCCTCTGACACTGCTCACACTTCCATACATACTCGGTAGCATCCCTTTGCATTCTCGGCCACCAAAATCCTTGGGTCATTGCCCGGTGAGCTAGTATCGTCCCCTCACGTGACTACCGCACACCTCATTATGTAGCTCGGCTAGGAGTTCCTCAATCTTGCTGGGGTGCAAGCACTACAGGTAAGGTCTGTCAAAAGATCTTCGATATAGCTTACGATCGGCGAACAACCAATACCGAGCGGCTGTCCGACGTACTTTTTCTGCTTCCTTCTCATCAGCGGGCACATGATCCTCGACTAAGAAGTTGATGATCAGATCCATCCAACACGACTCAGTCGTTGCCACCAGTGAGACACCTACTCTTGTACTGATACTTGGTTTTACTGCTAGCTCCACTTTTATTAACCGAGGAATTCCCTTGGTTGATGATGACACCAATGTGGCCAATTAGTCAGCGTGCCGGTTCTGCCTCTTTGCCACCTGAACCACTTTGACGCTCAAAATGCGGTCTATAGTTTGCTTCACCAATCGTAAGTACTCCATCATCTAGGGATCCTTGGCCTCAAAGCTTCCCTATATCTGATTGTGGACCAACCGAGAATCTAAATAGACATCTACCACCTTAGCACCCAAATCTGATACAACTCTTAACCCGGCCAACAAGGCCTCACACTTGGCTTTGCTATTGGAGGCCTTAAAGCCTAACCTAAAGGAATGTTCCAATTTTATTCCTTTCGGGCTGATGACTATGATCCTAGCCCCAGCTTCTAATGTGCTAGATGCACCATCCACGAATACCTTCCACGGGATTACCTTTACAGGGCAGACCATTTCCCTCCCCCCTCTCGGGGAAAACTCTACAATGAAATTAACGAGAACCTGTCCCTTCACTGAGCTTCTTGGCTTGTACCTAATGTCAAAGGAGCCTAACCGAGTTTCCCACTTAGCTATCCTTTATGTGAAATTAGATCTCTTTAATAACGACTGTAGAGAATACTCGGTCAATACGTAAACGGTGTGAGCCTGAAAGTAATGGGGCAACTTCCGTGTAGCATGCACTAGTGCTAATACTAACTTCTCCAAGGGTAAATACCTTGTCTCGGCATCTACTAGGGTCTTACTGATGTAGTATACTGGCTGTTGCACTCCCCGATCCTTGAAAAGCACGACGCTCACGGCATGTTCCGACATAGAAAGATACATGAAAAAATCTTCCCTGGGCTTTAGGGCTGTTAGCATGGGCGCCCGCACCAAATATTCTTTCAACTCCTGGAAAGCCTTTTCACATTCCTCACTCCACTGGAATTCCTTTCACTTCTTCAAAAGCTGGTAGAATGGACGGCAACGGTTTGCAAACTTGGAGATAACTGGTTGAGGGCAGCTAACATGCCTATTAGTACTTGGACTTCCTTTGGGTTGCTTGGTGGTTTAAGACGTTTTACTGTTTGAATTTGGTCGGGGTTGACTTTTATTCCTCGGTTACTGATCAAATACCCTTGGAACTTGCCAGCCCCCGCTTCGAAAGCATACTTTTCGGCATTGAGTTGCAGCTTGTGCTGTCGAAGTATTTCGAACACCCCTTTGAGATCATCGATGTGCTGCACTTCTTGTTCGCTTTTCACTACCATGTCATCAATGTACACCTCAACTATACGCCCAATCTTGTCCCTAAACATTCTCGTAATCATTCATTAATATGTAACCCCGACGTTCTTTAATCCAAACGGCATCACGGTATAGTGATAGTTAGCATTAAGGGTTATAAATGCTGTCTTCCCATGGTCCTCAGCAACAAAGGCAATCTAGTGATAACCCTGAAAAGTTTCTAGAAAGCTCATCCTTGGATGCCCATATGTGGCATCTACTAGTTGATCAATCTTAGGAATTGGAAAGGATCCTTTGGACATGCTCGGTTCAGGTCAGTAAAGTCAACACAGACCCTCCATTTATCGTTCTTTTTTTTTACCACCACGGTATTTGCAAGCCACCTCAGGAAGAAAATCTCCTTTATAGCCCTGGCTTCCTTCAACCTCTTGACCTTTTGCCAGACAACTTCGATGTGCTCATTGGCCAATCTCCTCGGCTTCTGCTTCTTAGGAAGGCATAGGAGATCTACGTTGAACTTGTGAACTATAAACTTGGGGTCCACCCCGAGTACCTTATATGGGCTCTAGGCGAACACATCTATGTTCTGTATAAAAAACAGCAACATCTCTACCTTTTCTTCGTCCTTAATGCTTACTCCAATCAGAAAACTCCTATAATCGTCCGGTAATATCCTTACTTTCACCAAGTCCTCAGCACAGCTAGTTCCTGCTCCCACTTAGGGTTTCTATAATTGCTATAAGGAAGCCTCCTCGATTGTTTCCTTCTGTTTGATTCCCCGGCTAACTGTGGCTACCATGCACTGTCTAGCCATTTGTTGGCTCCCCTTCATTATGACAATGACCTGCTTCGTGCGGAACTTGACTTTCACATGTAGGGACGGCACTACCCCCATTATATGAATCCATGGCCTTCCCAAGATCGCCGTGTAAGGGGAAAATGAAGTGACCACTATCAACGTTATCCTCACCTCCTTGCCTTCCATATTTACAGGAAGCGAGATTTACCTTCTAGTATCACCATCCGGCCATCGAACCCATCAGTGGTGTATCATACTTGAGGAGATCTTCCTTCTTCAAGCCAAGCCCCCTGTATAGGTTAGGATACATCACGTCAGCTCCACTCTCTTGGTCTATCATCACTCTTTTTACTACGAAACCATTTATCAAGGCTGTAACCACCAAAGTATCATCGTGTGGTTGAATGGTGCCTTCTAGATCATTGTCATTAAAGGCGATGGGCTCCCGAGTATACCTCAGCTTCTTCTCGGGGGGTTGGTCACTTGTGCAGCCTTCTGTCGATACCACGCCTGTACCTCCCTTCTGCTGGATACCTAAGTATCTCTTGGAGTTGCGTGGATAACTTCTATCACTCCCAGTGGGGGTGGGAGAGGATTTCCACGAGGATGGGCGCCTTGCCCGACTTCTTGATTCTTGGGATCCGTCATGAACTCTTTTAGGTATCCTGCTTTTACCAACTGCTCTAGATGATCTTTTAACACCCTGCACTGTTCGGTGGTATACCCCTTATCTTTATGGTAAGTACAATACAAGTACTGATTCCTTCTAGACAGGTCTCCCCCAATCTTGTTTGGCCACCGAAAGTATGACTCATTCTTAATTCGGTCAATGATCCTATGCACCGGTTCCTTGAAGGCTACATTCACCTCTCCCATTTGTGGCCTTGGCCCTGGCTCTTGAATCTTCAAATCCTTCCAAGGCCTGAAATGTAAGTCGATATGTCGAGGATGATTTATGATCGGGGCCTTGCCCTTGCTCTGTAACTGGTCATCTTCCAAACAATTATATTCTTCGATACGCCTCATCAACTGCCTTATATCCTCGGGAGGCCTTCTCGTCAACGATTCCCGTAGGCCGGAATCTTCGGGAAACCCCATCTTGAAAGTACTCGCCGTGATTTTTTCATTACTTTTGCCAATCTCGTTATACAGCTGCCAATACTGGTTAGCGTAGCTGCGAAGGGTTTCCCCTGCCCCCATTTTCATTGATCGCAATGCGTCCACAAGCTGAGGGACTCGGCTGCAGGTCATGAATTGTACACCGAACTCTTGAATCAATTCGGAAAAACTGTGAATTGAGCCGTTCCTTAATCCATTGAACCATCTTAAAGTAGTGGGGCTGAGGCTCGAGGGGAACACTTTACACATCAATGCATCGTTATGAGTGTGCAAAGACATCATTTGAATATAATGGTTTACATGTTCTACCGGGTCCGTCTTTCCATTGTAAGAATTGAACGAAGGCCTTGTAAATCTGCTTGGCATAGGTGCCCTTTCAATGTCCCTCGAGAATGGTGACCAAGCAGCTCGGTGTAATGCGCTGCTTATAGCGTCCATGGCCGCATTCCGAGGTTGTCTCTCTGGGGAAATCAAATCCCAATCTGCATATTCCCGTGAACGATCCCGATGCCGATAAGACCTGGATTGATGGGACCCTGCTCCATGATGATCCCCAACACTAGCCGACCTCTCCCTTCGCTCCCCGTGGTCCCTTCTTTAATGCCTACCTCTTGTTTGCAACTCTAAATCTGTCACCAACCTACGAAGACGTTCAAGTTCCTCATCCCTTTGATCGTGCTCTATGTGACTTAAAGATAAAACACAGTAGTCTAGGTGGAGTTCCATGTAATTACCATGATGGCTAACTATTACTATGTAGAATAAAAGAAAATGGAATAAGATTTATACTTTATGAACTTGAATTCACTGAATAATATTCCGTATTTGGTTTATGAGAAAAATATTTAGGAAAATACAATGATATAAAAAATTTAAAAAATTGAACAATCATTTTAGTGCTTGTGAAACTCTAAGGATCAAATAAGAAAATGTGTAAAACTTTAAGAACCGAATTAAATTGGATTATTTTACAAATTTCAAGAATTTGATATTGCTACATTTGAAACTCTACAAACCATATTGAGAAATGAGACAAACTTTAAAGACTAAAAGTAGTGTATTTACATATGATTTTTTGTTAATCCATGCATCCAAGGACTTAGTGCTAATATTAATAACGCTTAAAATGAACATAGATATAAATTTTTTTTTTATTGATTTATGCTTTAAAAAAAAATTAATATATCAAACATGTGGTGTTTAATAAAGAGGAATGAATGAAATTTTTGGAACATAATTTTAAAAAGTCTAAATATTATTGGGATTTCTAAGCTTAATTTTAAAGAAAAAATGAAAAATAAATATTACGTAGTTTTTACTTTTTATTTTTGTGCGTATCCAAGATATATGGCTATTGGGCTTAACCTCTACTTGGGCTCACAACCTATTTGTTTTGTGGGCTTTTGTGTTTCCTACTATGGGTGGCCCTATGCTCGATAGACCCAATTACAATTCTATTTCCTCAAGCCTTTCTCTCTCCTTCACAAGATCACTCCTTTGCTTTCTTTGAGTGTTTGCTCTCTTCTCTTAGTCTTCTTCCCAGAAATTGCAAACCCCATTTCCTCATTCTCATCCCTTATTTATAGCTCGAATTTAGTGGAAGGGTTATGATTATTTTAGGTTATTAGTGGGTTTGGAGGTCCAATTCCATTGCCCTTAAGATGTTTAGTTGGGTGTGGTAGTAGTGGCTTTGGAACTGGTTCCCACCCTAAGAGGGTCGTTCGGCAGCGATATTCCCCAGGGCAATATCGGGCAGCTGAGATATAGCATCCCCGAGCAATAACATTCCCGACCAAGATGTGTCGACCGAGCATGTCCCTAGTAATGAACCGCGAGAGGCACATAATAAAATTGCATGCCTAATGGGCTTTGAACTAAGTGTAGAGGTATGAGGCCTAGGCACATGGCTTCAGCAGGCCTGAGGCCCAGCTTCGGGCAAAGGGATTGGACCCGTGGGCCATATTGTAAGGTTGAAGATCATGGCCCAGATGGGCCTGGGGATCCCATGCCATACAATTTTTTTTTTTTGTTTTTTAATATTTTCATTTTGGGGTTTCATTTTTAACACAGAGCAATTTATAATTAATTGAAAAAAAAGTCTTTCACAACTTTGAACTCAAAAATATGATTTCATCTGTTTCATTTTGTTAGTCTACCTTTTTTAAAAAATAAAAAAAAATTCTAATTATCTAAAGTTTTAAGAAGTAATCATTTTTTTTTAATTAAAAAGAAGGCAATATTGATATTAAAAAAAAAAAAAATGATAAGAAGGCAATATTTAATGCATTTAAAAAGTACTAATGTGAAAATTTTATTCTTCTTAATAACTTATGAAAGGTGTGAAAATTGTATTTATAAAAAAATAATTCATAGTAAAATAATAAAGAAATAAAATTACTAGGACTTGAGAGAAGAGTAATAAATTTAAAATTGGGTCCGGTTATTAATAGACAATTATAAAAAAGTTTTGATTTGATGTAACTTTTTTAGAAAATATAAAAAATTATAAAAAAAATTAATTATTTTTTTCATAAACAATTTTTAAAAATAATTTCAAAACCAATACTTTCAAAAGCATTGCTTAACTTCTCCCTTTAAGATTTTAAAAAATGATTATGCATCCAAAATCCTTTAGGGGCGTTTGATTTGTCGTAATGTTACATTACGTCATAATATTACGTTATTATAATTTTATGTAATCTCAATACAAGAATCCAATATTACATTATTTAAGAAGGTGATGAGATTATGATAATATGACATATTTTGTAATTTTAAATTATAGTAATATTAAAAAAATAAAAAATAAAAAATTTAATCTCACATTATTATAATGTGCAGCACTTCAAAAGTATATCACAGCAAACGAACGTGCCCTTAAAGTCAATTTTGTTTGGTTTCATATTGGTGGTTGTCAGTCTAACCAAAACCAATTTTCTGCAAATTGGGACCATATCGGTCATTCTCTAAGAGCATTCGCACTGGGCATTGTAAATGTAAATGCTAAGCCTATTTTACCATTTTCACCCCAAAAAAGTGGCTTCATTTGGACTTCTAAAATGCTACAATTGTAAAAAAATTTACAATGTTGCTACAATGCCATTCTACATGTAGAAGGGCATTATAGCACTATTGTATAAATTTTTTAATCACTTTTATTCTCTCTCTCTCTCTGCTCTGTCTTCTCTTTCTCTTTTCTCTGGGGCTGACTGGCTGAGACCTCTTCTTTCTTTCTCAACTCTCTCTTTCTGTTTTCTCATCTACCCTCTCTCACTCTCTAACTCGCTATTGGCTAAAGCAAGGTTCGATGAAGGCGTGGCGGTGATGGCGTGGGTTTCAAATCGGTGATAGCGTATTTTCGACAACCTAGGTTTCAAATCAACGGCGTGAGTCTTTGATCGGTCGCTTGGGTTTGCTAATTGGTGGCTAGAGGTTGCTGATCGGTGGCTCGTAGAGATCAACGAGTTGGCGAGATGGGTTTGAAGTGATTGGTTTGAAGTGGTTTTTTCTCTTGGTGTGTTTCTGGCAATTTTTTGTGTTTCTTTTCCTCTTGGTGGTTGTTTCTTGTGGTTGTTGTTAGTGGTGAGTTTGGTTGTAGTGGTGGTTGTTGGCCGATGGCGTGGTGGTGGTAAGGTGGGTTTCTGGGTTTTCCTTTTTTGGAACAAGGTTTCTGGGTTTTTATGAGAGTACATTTTGTTGGATATATATTTTAATGTGTAAATATATTATTTTAATGAGTAAAATAGAAAAATAAAAATTAAGATGCTAAAAATATTGTAAAATTATAGGAGTAAATGCACTTTTAGTCCCTACATTTTGATGTTTTTCCATTTTAGTTCCTACATTTTATTTTTATCACTTTTAGTCCCTAAACCAATTAACGCCCTTTATTTAAGTCCTTGAAGCTAACTTCCGTCACTAATCTAACGGAAACACTGACGGATGAATAAAATAATAATAAAATTTAAAAAGAAAAGAAAAGATTTTTAATTAATTTTGTTTCTATTTTTTTGGAAAAACATGAAGAACATGTTCATGTTCTTTGTGTTCTTCCCTATAATCAATCTCCAGCAACAACATCAAACCCAGCAACAACATCAATAACAACAACAACATTAAACCTAGCAACAACATCAAACCCAACAACAACATCAAAAACAACATCAAACCCAGCAACAACATCAAACCCAGAATCAAAGAGCAAACCCAACAACGGCATTTTCCATATTCGTTAAATTGGTCATTTTTCATTTAAATTAAATGAAGCTCTTTCTTATCAAACCCACAGCATAGCAGTCGCCACCACCACCACCACCACCTAAAATCCAACAACACCACTACCGCCACCACTGCCAAATCCATACCCATAAACCCAAACCCGCCAAAACCCAAACCTAAACCCACACAACCCACTTACCGAATCCCATAACCTAGCCATCGATTCCCACAACCCAGTCACCAATTTCTATAACCCAACCACCAATTCATCGATTCCACAGCCCAGCAACCACCGTGACCCACACCTTAACCTCGACCACAAACGCTGATGTCCACCACAGACGCTGATCTCTACAAATAAACACCCTCCACCACGCCGATCTGAGAGAGATGGGCCAAGACAGAGAAAGGAGAGAACAAACCCACCCATCACCGGCTTTCCTTTCACCGTTGCCACCCATCATTAGCTCCATGTCATTGGCGCCACCACCAGTTCTCAAGTTCTCCAAGCTCTCCTTCTCCGTCCCTGAACTCGAGGACCTCCTCCTCTGCGGTGTTCTCGAGTTCTACAATTGATCTTTTGATTGCATCACTCCCAAGAATGAGCGCCGTCTTGAATGCGCGGTGACCCTGTCATTTGCCGCCTCGCCAATGAGGACAAAGCCACTGTCTTTGCCATTGACACCATCCTCTCCACCCTCATGTGTGCGCCCAGGTCTGTTTACTTACGGGACATTGTGGTCTAGAGGGTTGGGAATAAGTTGTTCTTGTTCTTATGTTTCTGGTGTTCTTTTTTTTTTTTTTTTTTTTTTAATTTTTAACTCATATTTTTTCTTTTGTTAAAATTGAAAAATAAATATTTTAAATTAAAATATAATATTTTAAAATATTATTTTATTCATCCGTAAGTGTTCTCATTAGATTAGTTATGGAAGTTAGCTTCAAGGACTTAAATGAAAGGCATTAATTGGTTTAGGAACTAAAAATAATAAAAAATAAAATATAAGAACTAAAATTAAAAAATGTCAAAATATAAGAATTAAAAGTGTATTTATGTCAAAATTATATTGTATAAATGATAAAGTGATATTTAAAAATAATAAAATAAAATAAAATTGAAATTCGGAACGTGTATATTGCAGACGTTTCTTCAAAAAAAAGTATTGTTGCAAATCGTATTAAAGTTAGTCAAGCAGTCAGTATCCTTTTTATATTTATAGCTTCTTGTCAACCGACACACTCACCCGTGAGACTCAGGCCACCCACTAAGTTAGAAGTTTCCAACCTCTTTCCCTGTTCAAAGTGGTCCATCAATCACAATCTCTTTCCCTCTTTTCGTGTGTTTTCACATTGATAATTGACCACACTGTGGACTCCAAATGTGGAATTATTCTTACCGTGCTGTTATATACTTTAAAATTGATTGGAGTCCACAGTGTACGGAACAAATCCGATAATGTTAAACTGCACATGCTGCCAGCTACTCGAATAATTCTAGAAACTAGAAAATAATGTTAAAAAAAAAAAAAAAGCTGCATACATTGAATTTTATGTATCATATATTTTGTCAACCATTTTACTATAATATTAGATTACATTATTTATATACGAAATAACTCACCACTTTTAGGTTTTTGTTAACTTAGGATATTTTTTTAAGAAATAGTCATTCTTTTATAAATTTTTTAAACATTTTTTTTGATATTTTATATAAAAAGTGATATCAAAACGTTTTAAAATAATTTATTAACAAATGTTTAAAGTACACCGGTCAATTGAAGCCTTAATCTCTATTTTTTTTTTTTTTTTTGGGTTGGAGGGAAGAATCTTTAAACTATTCGTCCATGTGCAACTGCCTCACATGGATAAGCACAAAACAAATGAAAAAGGAACTTCATGAAACTATTTTCCTGTCGTATATACAAGTTGCTTGATGTTGAATGTAGCACAACTCCATTTAACCACTAAACAAATTATCTATAATGTCATTTTCACTATTTCTTAAAATATCCACATTGTCCAAACGAAACTGCCTAATTTATAATCTTTACCCATGAAAGATAAAAGAAAAAAGAAAAAAGAAAAAAAAAAAGAGAAAAAAAGATGCACTAGCGTAAGCGCCAAACCCACCTCTCTTTCTGTAAATTGACGGCTGTGATTGAACTTCAGCTACCTTATTCAAACTCAGCCGTTGAAAATCTATCCCCAGGCGTTGCCGCATTTGTTTTTATGAGACTTGTCCCTTAGTCTAAGCGTCGTTTTGTTGTTGAAGTCTAAGTTGCAGGTCGTTTAGTTTCTCTCTCGGTCTCTGTGAGAGACTAAATATTTTTCATCTGCAATTCTTTCTGTGATTTTCTCTCTCTCTTTGTAAGCAATGTTTCCACTACTTCTCTTCCTGTTGTTTCTCACACCACACTTCACTCACTCTTTGAATCAAGAAGGCCTTTTTCTTCAACAAGTCAAGCAAAGCCTCTCTGACCCAAATCAGTCCCTCTCTTCATGGAACGACCGAGACGACACTCCATGCAGCTGGACTGGCATCAACTGCAACAACTCGACTCACCGAGTCGACTCAGTCGTCCTCTCCAACTTGGGACTCGAAGGCCCTTTTCCAACCTTGTTTTGCCGACTCCCTTCTCTCTCTTCGCTCTCTCTCGACAACAACTACATCAACGCTTCCCTCCCCGTTGATATCTCCATGTGTCAAAATCTGAAGCTCCTCAACCTGTCCGTGAACAGCTTGGTGGGTCCCATCCCGGCCACTCTGTCTCAGCTCCCGAATCTCCGGACTTTGGATCTTTCACTTAACAACTTTTCGGGCGAGATTCCGGCGAGTTTCGGAGAGTTTCGCCAACTCGAAACGCTCAACCTCATGAATAATTTACTAAAGGAGTCGATACCCATTTCATTGGGAAACATTTCCACTCTGAAAGTACTTCAGCTCGCATATAACCCGTTCATACCGAGTCGGATACCGAGTGAACTGGGCAACCTGACGAATCTCGAGGTACTCTATCTCAGTGGGTGTAATCTCATAGATCCGATTCCGGACAGTCTCGGCAGGCTGACTCGCCTGAAAAACCTCGAGTTGACCTATAATAATCTCACTGGGTCAATCCCCAGCTCAATCACACAGTTGAAAAGCATAGTCCAAATCGAACTGTACTGGAACAAGCTCTCCGGCGTGTTACCTTCGGGGTTGTCGAACTTGACAACGTTGTTGAGATTCGACGTGTCGACGAACCAGTTGACCGGGACGATCCCGGACGAGTTGTGCGAGTTAGAACTGGAGTCACTGAACCTGTACAAGAATCGCTTCGAAGGGTCTGTACCAGAGATCATAACTCGTTCAACAGAGCTGTACGAACTGAAACTCTTCAACAACACACTCACTGGCTCACTACCCAGTGAACTCGGGAAGAACTCACCGTTGCAGACCATTGACATTTCCTACAATGCATTCTCTGGAGAAATCCCAAAGTATTTGTGCGAAAAAAGTGCTTTAACAGACCTTATTTTGATGCACAATTCATTATCGGGTGAGATTCCAGAGAGTTATGGAAATTGTAAGAGCTTATACCGGGTCCGGTTAAAGCAGAACAATCTTTCCGGTTCAGTACCCGAAAGTTTCTGGGGCTTACCCCGTGTGTACTATCTTCAGCTTGAAGATAACTCACTGTCTGGAAACATTTCTAGAATGATATCCGGTTCTTATAATTTGTCTCGGTTGTTGATCTCAAAAAACCAGTTTTCGGGGTTGATACCTGAGGAGATTGGGTCGCTGAACAATCTTGTTCAGTTCTCGGGGAGTGATAATAGGCTTACTGGTCCAATTCCTGGGAGTTTTGTGAAGTTGAGTGAATTGGGTAAGCTTGATCTTAGCAATAATGAGCTTTTCGGCAAAATTCCGGAGGGAATTCAAGCTTGGAAGAGGCTTAGTGAGCTTAATTTGGCAAACAACAGGTTGTATGGTGAGATCCCAAGTGAAATTGGGAGCTTACCTGTGCTTAATTATCTTGATCTTTCTGGGAATCACTTTTCCGGCAAAATCCCAATTGAATTGCAAAATTTGAAGCTCAATGCGCTTAATTTGTCGAATAATTGGTTGTCCGGGGACCTCCCTCCACATTATGCGAATGAGAATTATAGGAATAGCTTTCTAGGAAATCCAGGGTTGTGTGGTGACCTGCCTAATCTTTGTCCTAGTGTAGGTGGAGGTAAGAAAGAGGAGAATCTGTGGATGTTCCGATCAATCTTTTTGCTTGCGGGCGTTGTTCTCATTGTTGGGGTTGTAGGGTTCTATTGGAAGTACCGAACTTACAAAGAGAACAAGAAAGGGCTTACTATGTTGAAGTCGAAGTGGGTGCGGTTCCATATTCTCAGTTTTAGTGAGGATGAAATTATGGATTGCCTCAATGAAGAAAATGTGATCGGTAGTGGAGGTTCCGGAAAAGTTTATAAGGCTGTGCTTAGTAATGGTGAGATAGTGGCGGTAAAGAAACTATGGGGTGGCAGTGTTGATTCAAAGAGAGATTGGTTTGAAGCTGAAGTTGAAACATTGGGAAGGATTCGGCACAGGAATATTGTGAAGTTATGGTGTTGCTATGACACTGGGGATTGCAAGCTTCTGGTTTATGAATACATGCCTAATGGGAGCTTGGGAGATTTGTTGCATAGTGGCAGGGAAGGATTGTTGGATTGGCCAACAAGGTATCAGATTGCTCTGGATGCAGCTGAAGGGCTTTCTTATCTGCATCATGATTATGTTCCATCTATTGTCCATAGGGATGTAAAATCAAACAATATATTGATAGATGGAGAGTTTAGGGCTAGAGTTGCGGATTTTGGAGTTGCTAAAGTAGTTGCAGCAGTCAGCAAAGGGGGAGATCCAATGTCTATTATTGCAGGCTCTTGCGGTTACATTGCTCCAGGTTTGCTAACATGTCACTTGATCACTCACTGATTTATTTTGCTATGCTGAATTGAGCACTCACTATTATCATTTATTAGTTTTTTTATTCTTGGCTTCATATTGTGAAATAACTTATTTTTCATTTGATCATGTAGTCCGTTCATACATACCATAAGCTATGTAGTTTGTTTGAGTAGACTAGTGATTGCGAAAATTATTGGTATAGTCTCTGCAGTATGCAATATGCCCACTTAAATGGTTTTCATCCACTTTAAAATCATTATCTGCAATAGGATTTAATAAATTCTAAGCCGCTGGCTTGTTTCTAATTCATTCTGCTTTGATTTGAACCTGATGCAGAATATGCTTATACACTTCGGGTGAATGAAAAGAGCGATATCTATAGCTTTGGGGTGGTCATATTGGAGTTGGTCACAGGTAGACGCCCAACTGATCCTGAGTTTGGGGAGAAAGACTTGGTGAAATGGGTGTCCACTACCATAGATCAGAGAGGAATCGACCATGTAATTGACCCTACACTTGAATCTAAGTACAAAGAAGAGATCAGCAAAATTATTGACATCGGCCTTCTTTGCGCTGGCTTACTCCCTATTAACCGCCCTGCAATGCGAGAAGTGGTTAAATTGCTGAAGAAAGCAGGGGGCAGGAAATAAGTCCAAGAGAGTTCACAAGGACGGCAAGTTCTCCCCTTATTACCAGGAAGATGCCTCTGATCAAGGAGGTATAGTTTAAATATCCTTACGGTGTTTGGTTTCATGGGAGAAAGACAGAAAGTACCGAAAGATTGATTCTACCTTCATCACCTATCTTTTTTAACAGCTCAATTTGTTTTTTGAACTCAAGAATCTTGGTTCTCTTCATTACTTCCTTGGATGGAACAAATTCATTATACTTCTTTCTTGTTCTTTTTTAATCAACTCAATATGCCACTGATTTGGTTAAACCTTGTAAGATCTCATATTGTCCTTCCACTTGCCTTAGTTTTCATGCTGGGACTTCTTTGTCTGATCTTTTTTCTTATCAAAGTCTTTTAGGGGCTTTACAGCACCTTACTTTCAACATACCAGATGTTACATTTGTTGTTCATCAAATTTGTCAATTTATACATTTGTTTATAGATGTTCATTTAAGTGTTATCAAATGTATTTTTCGTTATCTACAGGTTACCAACTTACCATTAATTGACCATGGCATTCTCTTTTCTTTTGTGCCTCATAACTCATTCTATCTGCTTACTTATGTTCATTGGGCTGGTGAGACTTTGGATTGTTGCTCATCAGGCTTTGTTGTTTTTCTTGGAAACAAACCGATTACTTGGTCTGCAAAGAAGCAACCAATCCTATAATGAAGCAGAATACTACTATCTAGTCATTACAATTAATAAATTGTGTTGGCTTCTAATAATTTTAATAGAATTAGGCATTTTTCTCTATCATGTTTTGAGGCTCTAGTGTAACAATGTTTCTGCCTTGGCTATTGCCAAACATATTGAAGTTGACTTTCATAAGGATTAGAGGTTTAGTTTATTTCTAGCAATGACCAACTTGTAAACAATTTCACTGAAGGACTCTACTCTCAACGCTTCCTTGATCTCAAGCACATCCTCGTGCTCACTATTGTGCCCATTCATTAGAGGCGGTTGTTAGTGATATCAGTTTGTGTTAGTTATACCTCTTTTGAGTTGGTACTTTGTTAGCTTTCTGTTATAAGAGTTAGTTGAGTTAGTCTGTACTTCATGCCTTTGGGGTAATGATATGGTCTCATGAGAATAAATAACCTTGTATATTTTCAGTTTTTAATTAAAGTTCCTTTGCTCTCAGACCCAAAATATGTCTGCATTCCTATATTAAACATTTTCGCACTATTTGCACTGCTTGCATTCTAGGTTTATCATAGTTTCAAGTGTAAGGAAATGTGCAAACACTGCAGCTCATTAACTCGAGAAATGGGAGCTGTTGACTTGGTGAAATGGGCGTCCACCACCATAGATCAGAAAGGAATCGACCATGTAATTGACCCTACACTTGAATCTAAGTACAAAGAAGAGATCAGCAAAATTCTTGACATCGGCCTTCTTTGCGCTGGCTTACTCCCTATTAACCGCCCTGCAATGCGAAAAGTGGTTAAATTGCTGCAGGAAGCAGGGGCAGGAAATAAGTCCAAGAGAGTTCACAAAGACGGGAAGTTCTCCCCTTATTACCAGGAAGATGCCTCTAATCAAGGAGGTAGAGTTTAAACATCCTTTTGGTGTTTGGTTTCATGGGAAAAAGAACAGAGTACCGAAAGATTGAGAGAGATTTGAGTTCCACGTAGTATGTTCACTATGAAATTGAGGGTAACCATTGGAGTATGTAAAAGTCTAAGATTTTCTCTATTGAAAACACCAAAAAGCTAAAAGCTCTCTAGTTGGTTTAGATAATTGTCGCATTCCATTCTGAATAATGCCACTAATTTCCAGTTGTAACAATTAAAAGTATCTTACTGTAGCTGCTTTTCTTAGTTTTTGTTTGGTGGTTTGAACGTGCAAACGTAAAAAATGTCAAAAAGTTGAGACATGCTTTTCAATTAGGAACAGCTCGGATACTTTAGATTGGTGAAATTCGGCAAAATTCCTAGATTTTAATGTATGATTTAGATGGTCCCGCTGCTATGTTTTTGTAGTGTGTAATCACTGTGGAAATTCCAACTGGCGGAAAATTAAGAAGCTTGTTTCATTGAAGTGTTTGTCAGGTTGTGTCTTCGGTGGCCGCCTTCTTTTACCGAATTAATTAGGACCCAACGGTTATGTTACGCTATTGCCTTTTGTCTTTCTTCTTCAGCAACACTTTAAATAGTCAATATGGTGTGAGATCAAGACCAAATTGTTGACTAAAGAGGCAAGAATCCGAAGAAATAAATTGTAGACCCGGAAGTTATGTTTAGAGTTGGACAGCTTGGTTAGCAATGGCGTAGGGTGCAGCCTGCGCTTTAAAGGTGTGTTTGTCTGGATGAAATAGGATGGATGGAAAAATTTGAAAAGAAAATGAGAAGAAATTTTTTTTTAAAATGTGTTTGGTTGGGTGAAAAGGATGGAAAATAAATGGTAAGGTTCGAATGTTTTCTTCTTGAACTCATTAAAAAGTTTATTTTTTTCAAAATAAAGAAAAAACTTTGAAAAGAAAATAAGAAATTTTTTTTTTTTTTTTTTTAAGTGTGTTTGGTTAGGTGAAGAGGAAGAAAAATAAATAGTAAGCCCTGAGTGTTTTCTTCTTGAACCTATTAAAAAGTTTTTTTTCCAAAATAAAAGAAAAACTGAAAAGAAAAAAAATGAGGCGATTTAATAAACAAAAATACTCATGCCTAGGCCTTATCTTTATTTTTTTTTTCCTTGTTTTCTTTTGTGCTGGGCACGTTGCCTCTATTTATTTTATTTTATTTATTTATTTTTCCATTTTTTGGTTACTTGGGCTGGGGGTGGCACGTCTTCTTCTTTTATTTATTTTTATTTAACTAGACATGATTTTTTTTATATGATTTTTATTTTTTTAATAAATTGGGTGATTGCTTTTCTTTTTGGTTGTTTGTCACTTTTTTGTTTTAATTAGACATCATTTTTTAACAAGGGTGTAGAGCAAATTTATATAAACTTACTTTTTTCATCTCTTAATTTTTTAACTTTCAACCAAACAAAAAGGAAAAATATTAAAATATTTTCTATTCTCCCACTTTTTTATCCTCCCACCATTTTCTATCCTCTCACTTTTACACCCCTCCAACCAAATGGACTTTTAGTGTGCGTTTGACATTGGCTTAAAAAGTCAGCATTTTTTACTATTCAGCTTATTTTTTAAATAGCTATATGGCTGAATCTTAAGAAATGAATCTAAGGAACAACACTTAATTCTCTTTATTAGAACAAATAATATCATTCCTCAAAAAAAAAAAAAAAAAAAAAAAAAAAGAACAAATAATATCATATGATAAAGAGTGATTATCATGGAGCAGAGGTCATATGTTAAAATTTTATCATATCTATAAAAGAAAAAAAAAAGATGTATAATCTTACTATGTTTGCATGGGTCCAATAAACTTTTATGCAACTCAATTAACGAAGCAAGATCTCAATTGTTGTATAACCCAGCTTTACGGGTGTAAAGACGCAATTTGGGTCCTTAGCCCAAAAGTTAAAAGGATTTAAGTCCAAAGAGCCCAATACAATGAATTTGTAGAGAGTGAGTTGAAAAATTAGGCTCTAATGAATTGGGTAACGAGGATCCAAATGACAATAAAGTAAAAATAGACTGGTATTATCTAAGAAAATCATCATCGGCACAGTTCAAGGAGATCAGTTCTTGTATATAATTCTTGAAGTTGATTATAAGTACAACTATTATTGCTACAATATTTCTCTCTCAATTCTCTGATCTCCTTCTTTTAGGGTCTCCCTTCTATTTTATACCCTCTTCCTCCTTTCATCTTCGCACTTCACGTGTAGATTAGATTGTTGGTGTTTATCCTTGTCACATCAACACCTTCCTGAGATTTAGGGAGTAGCTGTAAGGTTGAAAATTACTGTTCAGGTATCATTTCCTCATTAATACAACAAAAGAGTTAGTTGCAGAGCATTCAATGCGGTGGTAATAGTTTTTCTTTAGATATTTCATAGCCTCCCTCTGTCTTGTTCCTTCTTGATACTTATCCTTAACAATGGAATTGTTCAGAATGTTGCTCTTAATGGTAGACCGCACCTTTTGACCTCGGCTTTGCTTAGTCGAGGAAGCATTCCTCCTCGGAGAGCCCTCTTGGACAATCATGATCAAACCTCACCTCCTCATTCATTAACATGGATTCTTATGACAGTGTTTACCTGTCCTCGGATTGGGCCCTCGGTACAGTATATACATAGATATATACCATTGGGCTTAACACCCCTACAATGGGGGTTTTGGAAATGTACTACTAGTTAATAAACTTTTTTGCTCTAATTCTTTGCAAAACTGCACTTAATTCTCTTTATTAGAGCAAATAATATCATTCCTCAAAAAAAAAAAAAAAAAAAAACAAATAATATCATATGATAAAGAGTGATAATCATGGAGGAGAAGTCACAGGTTAAAATTTTATCATATCTATAAAAGAAAATATATATATATATATATATATTCTTATTATGTTTGCATGGGTCCAATAAACTTTTATGCAACTCGATTAATGAAGCAAGATCTCAATTGTTGTATAACCCAACTTTACGAGGATTTTGGAAAAATACTACTAGTTAATAAACTTTTTTGCACTAATTCTTTGCAAAACCATAAGAGGAAATGTGGAAGCAAGATCTCAATTGTTGTATAACCCAACTTTATGGGGATTTAAAAAAAATATTACCAGTTAAGAAACTTTTTTGGTCTAATTCTTTACAAAACTATATGAGAAAATGCGGAATAATGCAATTTTTTTAAGAAACTAGCATAAAAAGAAAAGAAACGAAAAGAAAAAGCATGAAATTGGCCAATATAGGTAATTCCTGTTGCACACCGTGTACGTACAGTACAGTTGTACACACACTATGCGCAACAATCACTACCCTACATATATAAAGTTGTATGTTCCTCAAGTACATGGCATGTTTGATTTTAGTTCCTTAAATTTTAAAATGTAACAGTTTAGTTCCTCCTATTTTCTATTCATATATACTGGTGGAATGCTGAGTAACACCAAGTTTAAGTTATCAAAATTGAAACAACATCATATTTTAAAGGAACAAAATGGTCAAAATGCAGTAATAAATGGATAGAAAACAGACTGAGTGAGTGATGATATCTTTCCTCTTTTCAAATTTAAATTGACCAAATTGTAACATTTTAAAATTACGTGACCATTGCATCTTTGATTAGACCCTATTAAACTAAAAACCCTTAGTATTAATGCATAAATATAAGAAAATCATAATCGTAAAAAAGAAGAAGCAAGTGATGAATTTTTTGTTTTTGTTTTTTTTTTTTTTTTTTTAATTTTTAATTATATATATATATATATATATTAAAAAACACTTTCAGACTCAAACACTTATAATCTATATCATATTATATATAATAAAAGTTGGGCTTAGACGCCGTGGTTGCGCCAAGTGGTTTCACCAAATTGCAGAAATTTTCTTAGATTTTTAGATTTTAAGAAAAAATATATATAATTTTTCTTCTCCTATAATTTCTAAGTGGATATTGCAAACTCAAGTGAACCTAACAATATTGGACACATAGTGCTAAAAAAATAGGAAAGATTTTGATAAACACAAAAACTTAATAATTTAATAATATATATCAATCTCTTCTTTGGATAAATATAGACTTCTCTTAAGGGAAAAAAACAATTTGGTAAAATTAGTTTTTTTTTTTCTTATAAAAATTTTAAACGTCCCATAAAAAAAAAGTTTAAACGATAGAATTAGAGTCCCACATAAATTAATGAGTTTTTTTTTTTTTTTTTTGAAACCACGTGAATTAAGGAGTTTGAATAGCACACATAATGGTATGTAGCATATAGTGATATATATTGAGTGTAATATTTATTTTTGTTGTTATCTAAATTTTTTTATATGTAATAAAAGTTAGGCTTAGACGTCGTGGTTGCACCAAGTGGCTTCACCAAATTGTAGAAATTTTCTTAGATTTTTAGATTTTAAGAAAAAATATATATAATTTTTCTTCTCCTATAATTTCTAAGTGGATATTGGACACTCAAGTAAACCTAACAATATTGGACTCATAGTGCTAAAAAAAAGGAAAGATTTTGACGAACACAAAAACTTAATAATTTAATCATATATATCAATCTCTTCTTTGGGTAAATATAGACTTCTCTTAAGGGAAAAAAACAATTTGGTAAAATTAGGTTTTTTTTTTCTTATAAAAATTTTAAACGTCTCATAAAAAAAAAAGTTTAAATGATAGAAATAGAGTCCCACATATATTAATGAGTTTTTTTTTTTTTGAAACCACGTGAATTAAGGAGTTTGAATAGCACACATAATGGTATGTAGCATATGGTGATATATATTGAGTGTAATATTTATTTTTGTTGTTATCTAAATTTTTTTGCAATTTGGTTTCTTAAAAACTCTATATTAACGTAGACTTCAAGAAGTTTAGGGTATTTGATTTTTACTTGGTTTCCTTTTAAGTGGAGTGTATATATATATTCACGGTTATTAGGTGTTTTCTTTTATTCTCCAACCTATTGTATGGTTTTTTGGTTTAGTCTTCCATTCTTCTATCTACAGCACCTACAAAGGTAAGTATTTGTATACTATGATTTTTTTATTATTATAATCAAATTGAATAGGTTTTTGTTTAATTATTATAACATGTTTTACTTCTCAATTCTCATCATATCTCAATGCTAATGAAGTTATTTACTTCCCAATTCTCATCATATCGTAAAAGTTATTTTCAATTATCAATGCAAACTTACTGCCAAGGTTTTAACTTTTAGTTTTTTTTTTTTTTTTTTTAAATATTGAAGTTTGTGTGTGTATATATAAACCCTCTTTTTTCTTTTGTAGGGTGAAACTCACCCAAGTTTTGGTGTCTCCTCCCCATCTTTCAAAGACAAAAATTAAATTATCATGTGAGTTTCTCCATTTTCATTTTTTTTAAAGTTTAGTAATTCGGATTGTTCTTGACTATTGAATTATGGTTACCACCTAAATATGCTTTCAATTATTATTTTTGGATTGATTATAATTATTGAATTCAAGGTTTTTGCATTTATATGGGCAATGGTGAGTACTTAAGCTTTAAAGCTTAATATATATGATGCAAACTCCCTGAATACTTTTTTTTTATCAGAAAAAAGAAAAAAATTTAAATTTATTATTTAATAAAGTAAAAGATTACTTTATTTTTATTATTTAATTTTAATTAAATTAATAAAAAAATTCTTCAGTTTGCAACTACACATCATCTATATATATATATATACCATATCATATCCTATCATATTATATTATATTATATATAATAAAAGTTGGGCTTAGACAGTTAGACGCCGTTGTTGCACCACATGACTTTACTAAATTGCTGAAATTTTATTAAATTTTTAGAGTTTTAAAGAACTAAAATGGAATAGTATACTTCATTCTCCAAAAAAAAAAAACTATCATTAAGTAGTTTATCTAAGGAAAAAAAACTACTTCACGTTAGTTTATCTCAAAAAAGAAAAAGAAAACTACTTCTTCTTTTTTTTATTAACTTAAACGTAAACAAAAAAAAATTAAAAAAAATTTAATAACAATCTAGCTAATAACCTTAACTATTTTTTTGGGATAAAATATACCTAAACTTTTTAATTAGGTAAGCTCCTTTTTCTTTTTGCTCATATCAAATTTTGAACTTCTTCACAACTTAAAATTATCTAATATAAAAGTGAGCGTATACTATCATGACTCTAATTCATTCTTATCATTAAGTAGTTTATCTCAAAAAAAAAAAAAAAAAAAGTGCTCTATGTCTAAAGTAAGTGTATATCTATTAAAAAATAAAATACTGGAAAAAAAAAATACTTCCTCACATTAACTTTAACGTAAAATATATATATATATATATATATCTAATAACAATCTAGCTAATAACTTTAACTATTTTTTTGGGATAAATTATTTTAAAAAAAAACTAATATGTAATTAAACCTAAACTTCTTGATTGGGTAAACTCCATTTTCTTTTTGTTCATATCAAGTTATCAACTTCTTCACAACTTAAACTTATCCAATATAAAAGTGGGGATATATATATGGTTGTGGTATTTTTTCCTTTTCCTACTGTACAGTTTGTTGATATTATTTAAATACGTTTTGTGTATTTGTTGTCTTTTGGTTTCATAACCAGTGAAGACAATTCTGTATCAATTCTATAGCCATATTTCTTTTATGCTGCTAAGGTTAGGTTTGTAATCTAGATGTAGAACTTTGCAATTTTTTTGTTTTTTCATTTACACTAAGTTTATGTATAAAACCGTGCGTTGCATGGAAAAAATTAGAAAAAGGTTTTATTTCTTGAATAGTTCTATCTTTTAAAAGTGGCCAATTTTATGTTATTTTGTCTAAAGATCTTAATCATTAATATTATTGTTAACAATACTGCAAATCACTTATATTTTAGATTCATTAGATATAAAATTCATATGCAAATAGTTTGATACATGTAACTACAAATGATATTATAGCACAATTGGCATGTTAGAAGATAATTTTGTATTCAGGTGCTATCATTTTATATTTGATGTACTAATGCAATTTATTCCTTTCATTTAATAATTACTTATTCGGTATAATAATTATATATATCATATAAATTTTAACATAAAACCGTGCAACGCACGGGCCTTTAACTAGTCTATATATATATATAAAACCGAAGATTTTGAAGCTCTCACAATTTTCCACATCATCACTATTTTCTTTTTCTTTTTATTTTTGATTCTTTTTATTTTAGGTTTTATATCTTATAACAATATTATTGAAAAACGTATACAAACTTGGAGGCCTATTTAAGAGCTCCATAAAACTTGATGGACAAGAAAATATATTCTAAAATAAGCCCTAATTAATACCTAACCATAATAGGAACCAAATTTGACCTAAAAAAACATTAAAAGAGCCTAAAAACAAGGAAATAAATCACCTAGACCTAAAATAACGTTTTTTGCATAAAAATACCAAAATCTCTTCTCTCCTTAAAACCCTAGCAATTACCATCTCAAATTTTTTATTTGCTTTCATATGTGTCTGAAATTTTCATTCTATCTTACTGTTTTATTATGTTTAGAATTGATTTTCTTATAAGTATTTGGGTTAATCTCTATATTTTGATAGTATTTTTATGGGTTTGGTTTTTGGGTTGGAATTCTAATAATTATTTTATATTGTATATGGCAGATGAAGCATCTCTATTTTTTGGAGAAAAATCAAAACTGCAACCTATGTCTTCCAGCCCAAGGTGTGGTAAATTTTTATATGTTCTTACTTTATTGAGAATTTTTATTTGGGTTCATGTGATTTTTTGTTTTTTTATTAAAGCTTTGATTTTTGTTGATTAATTATTTGTTTGGATTAATTTCAATTAATTATTTGTTTGGATTTAATGTAGAAGATAATGGAATTAGGTGTTATAAATTTGATAATGTTCCATGTTTTGAATTGTTTATATTATTTAGACTCCTGGTAGGACTCTCTCTTCTCTCCTTAAAACCCTAGCAATTACCATCTCAAAATCCTAAACTTAAATTCACTTTAAAATTAAAAAAATAAGGAGAAAGACTCAACTAAAAAAAAAAAAAAAAAAAACGTAGGTTTTGTCTTTTTTATTTGCTTTCATATGTGCCTGAAATTTTCATTCTATCTTATTATTTTGTTATGTTTAAAATTTATTTTCTTCTAAGTATTTGGGTTAATCTCTATATTTTGATAGTGTTTTTGTGGGTTTGGTTTTTGGGTTGAAATTTCTAATAATTATTTTATATTGTATACAGCAAATGAAGCATCTCTATTTTTTGGAGAAAAATCAAAACTGCAATCTATGTCTTCCAACCCAAGGTGTGGTAAATTTTTATTTGGTATATTATATATGAATTTTTTGAATTTGAAGGGTTTTGTTTGGTTTTGAAGTAGAATTTGGGGATTCCATAATATGTATATTATTAACCCAATTTTCTATTTCTAAATTTCTTAGATTTTATTATATCAATCTTTTTTTCTTTTAAATTCTTGGTGGACAAATCAGTCTCTCACTAATTCTTTTACCTTAACGTGATGTTGGTTAATTGTCATTTTATTTAACTATCCCGTGCATCGCACGGGTTAGCGACTAGTATATATATAAAACCGAAGCTTTTGAAGCTCTCACAATTTTCCACATCATCACTATTTTCTTTTTCTTTTTATTTTTGATTCTTTTTATTTTAGGTTTTATATCTTATAACAATAATATTGAAAAACATATACAAACTTGGAGGCCTATTTAAGGACTCCATAAAACTTGATGGACAAGAAAATATATTCTAAAATAAGCCCTAATTAATACCTAAACATAATAGGAACCAAATTTGACCTAAAAAAACATTAAAAGAGCCTAAAAACAAGGAAATAAATCACCTAGACCTAAAATAACGTTTTTTGTATAAAAATACAAAAATCTTTTCTCTCCTTAAAACCCTAACAATTACCATCTCAAAACCCTAAACTCAACTTCACTTTAAGATTAAAAAAATAAGAAGGAGAGAGACTCACGTAAAAAAAAAAAAAAAACGTAGGTTTTGTCTTTTTTTATTTGCTTTCATATATGCCTGAAATTTTCATTCTATCTTATTGTTTTATTATGTTTAGAATTGATTTTCTTATAAGTATTTGGGTTAATCTCTATATTTTGATAGTGTTTTTATGGGTTTGGTTTTTGGATTGAAATTCTAATAATCATTTTATATTGTATATGGCAGATGAAGCATCTATATTTTTTGGAGAAAAATCAAAACTGCAACCTATGTCTTCCAGCCCAAAGTGTGGTAAATTTTTATATGTTCTTGCTTTATTGAGAATTTTTATTTGGGTTCATGTGATTTTTTGTTTTTTTATTAAAGCTTTGATTTTTGTTGATTAATTATTTGTTTGGATTAATTTCAATTAATTATTTGTTTGGATTCAACGGAGAAAATAATGGAATTAGGTGTTATAAATTTGATAATGTTCCATGTTTTGAATTGTTTATATTATTTAGACTCCTGGTAGGACTCTCTCTTCTCTCTTTAAAATCCTAGCAATTACCATCTCAAAATCCTAAACTTAATTTCACTTTAAAATTAAAAAAATAAGAAGGAGAGAGACTCAACTAAAAAAAAAAAAAAAAAACGTAGGTTTTGTCTTTTTTATTTGCTTTCATATGTGCCTGAAATTTTCATTCTATCTTATTGTTTTGTTATGTTTAGAATTTATTTTCTTCTAAGTATTTGGGTTAATCTCTATATTTTGATAGTGTTTTTGTAGGTTTGGTTTTTGGGTTGAAATTTCTAATAATTATTTTATATTGTATACAGCAGATGAAGCATCTCTATTTTTTGGAGAAAAATCAAAACTGCAACCTATGTCTTCCAACCCAAGGTGTGGTAAATTTTTATTTGGTATATTATATATGAATTTTTTGAATTTGAAGGGTTTTGTTTGGTTTTGAAGTAGAATTTGGAGATTTTATAATATGCATATTATTAACCCAATTTTCTATTTCTAAATTTCTTAGATTTTATTATATCAATTTTTTTCCTTTTAAATTCTTGGTGAGCAAATCAGTCTCTCACTAATTCTTTTACCTTAACGTGATGTTGGTTAATTGTCATTTTATTTAACTATCCCGTGCATCGCACGGGTTAGCGACTAGTATCTTTTAAGGGTAATGATTGGCTTTAGAGTCCAGTTGTACTGGACCCATCTAGGTGATGTCATGTGTCCATTGTTATGTATTATCATTTGGATGGGTCTAGTGTAATTGGAAATTGGGCCCAATCCAAGTCTATTTTTAAAAATGAGTTTCCAAACTTTTAAAAAACCATCTATAAATAGGAAGAAAAGGTAATTAAAGTGTGAGTTTTGAAAATTGTTGAAAAAGGTTTTTTTTTTTTTTTTGCTTTCCGTCTTAGCTTAGCAAATAATCTAGTTTTTTATTTTTTATTTTTTTAAATAAACTAGCTTTTAGCTTTTTGTAACGGATTTAACATAAAATTAATTAAAAAAACTATATCTTTTCATAAATACTATGCAAACAATCTGCCAAAAATAAACAAATTCCCAAATTGACGATGATTCTCTTTTGTTAAAATGTCGTTATCGTGTTAGTATGTTAATTCACCCTTTCATTCCAACCACCAAAATCCATGAAGTATTTCAAAAGAAAAAGCCATTTTCACCATCAATAATCACCATCCCAACAAATCAAGCTAACTAAAATCAAACATCGTCTGAAAAAAAAAAAAAAGAATCATAACTTACAACATGGCCTACAAATGTAACAAATCTTCTTTTACAAATTCATAGAGATAGACTGTGAATTGTGATTGTTTGTGGGAGAACCTAGAGCTAACAAACACACTGATCAATAGAGAGTCAAGTGATGAACAGTTCACCATCAACTACATAATTGAAGAAGTGTATTCAGGTAAAAGCTTCTGTGCTCAATTTTTAAGTTATTTCTTTCTTTAAAAAAATAAAAATCTAAACGTCATGGTTTCCTTTTCAAAACCTATCAAAGTACAGTAACAGTAATTCAACCAAAAGTGGTTACGTAATTAGATGATTGCTGATGACTCTAGAAAAACCATTAGGACGACCTTGCATCATTAGTAGGCCATCAAAGATAACCACTCAACATATTCAATAACGACCATCAAAGGTCTTAAACTCTTATCAAGACAAAGAACGTTACAATTAAGGTAATAATCACCCTAATTTATGTACAACAACTACCTAAGTCACCTATAAAAGGGGACAATCTATCTCACTAGCAAAGGTATGTCAAAAGCTACTACAAAACACTATCTAAATATGAAAAATATGGGTTGATACTAACTTAAGCATCAGAGGCTCCCCCACCGGGCACAACCCGGTGATCTATTCGATCTATCTCTCCTTTATCTTGCAGGTCCTATGAGATCGTCTAATACTTTGGATTAGGCGAGTGACCCAAACTGAAGATTTTGGCATCATCAGTTTGGCGCTGTCTGTGGGAAGGCGATTAGTCATCTACCTCTTCTTGTAACAAAGGGTTCACTCGATTCAATCTAGAGTACCTCATGGGATGAGACTCAATGATCATCTCTTTACTCTGCCCATATCTAGTCATCTAAAATTGGGTCGAGATGGGAAAGATAAAGAGATATTACCAAGGCATCGTCGCCTTTAAAACACGAATTGTCAGCCAAATGAATAGACGATGATGAGAGAGCCTAGATCCAAGCTCTCAAATATGTTGGCCTCTAGCTTGAGGGTCTTGTGGAATGACACCTCCAGTGATGCCGTTACCAATGAAAGTGTGACTCCCATCCACAAGGCATGATTGGGTTGGTTGACGGTGACATAAGAACTTCACAACCTGTGACTTTCTAGGCATGACACAGTACACACAACAACCACAAAAATTGAGCGACTTTGGTAGACCTCGCAGGAATGGCCCAGCTCCTAGGCCTTAAGGTAAGATGTGTCATTTCTCATCTTGTTATATGGTCTTACATCATCTTGTTAAAAGATCTAGAATACTAGAAGTCTAAAAATGAAATGATAACCTCGTCTAAAACTTTAGAAATATAACAAAGGATTTTATTCTATTAGATATCCTTTTGTCAAAAAATAAAAAGAATTGATTGTATGTGGTCATATAATTTTTAGCCACCCAAGTCAACTATGATGAAATTACTATAGGAGAACTTTCCTTTTTTTTAGTTTCACCGGCTCCCCATTGTTTTTAGTTTGCATGAAAGGCAGAACCAAACTTCAATAGAACATAATTACCTTACCAAAATTGTGATCTTAAATATAGGCATTAAAAAAAAAAAAGGAAAGGTAATGAATACCTTGACCGTTATAAACTGCATTAGTCAAACCGGTCTCTTTTAGGTCCTTGCCACTAAAGCCAAATATAATCTATATATATATATATATATAACCGAAGTTTTTGAAGATCTCACAACGTTCCATGTCAGCACAGTATTTTTTTTTAAAAAAAAAGAATTTTTTTTTTTCTAAAACCAGATAAAAACCAAAAAATAAAAAAACATAACGCAAAAAAAAAAAAAAAAAAGAAAAAAAAGAAAAAAAGAAGAAGCAAACCCACACTTTGCCGTACCTCTGTCTTCTCTGTTTCTCTACCTTTCCCATCCCCAAAACCCAACACTGAAAGAATATCCCCACACGATTACGTCTGAGATAGAAAGAAGGCACCTTTTCCATCCCCACATGATACAACTATGGTTTCATAGTCGGAGAGTTTTTCCAGAAGCGAAGGTGACGATGGGACCGCAACAGAGCTTGAAGAGAAAATCAAATCAGACACCGCCACTACTGGTAAATAATTTTCTATACCATTAACATATTTTATTTTTATAATTTTCCCAATAGATGTAAATGTTTAATTTCAGATCTGGGTATTTCATAATATTTTGATTAGGAATCCATAACCCTAACCAAATTTGATTAGGAATCCATAATCCTATATTATATTATAAATAATGTTTTTTTAGGGATTATTTGTTACCATGCAACTCAGGGCTGAAAATTTGTATTTTTCATTCCTCTCTTCTGAAATTTTTTTTCTCGCTTTATAATTCTTCAGTTTTTTTGGATTTAATTTTGTGAATTTTTATCTGGGTTCACGTGGCTACCCCTTAAAAACTTGATTTTAGTGTATAGTTTGGGGATTTAAATTCAAAATTCAAAAGGAATTTTAATTTCTAATTCTTTGAGATTGTGTATTTGAAATTCTTTTATGATTCATATGTTAGATATTGGGATTGGTATTGATGGTGGGATTGGTTTATATTGTAGAAAACAACATTTAGATAGTTTTGGTAATAGTTGATAGTATTGTACAAATGTTTTTTTTTTTTTGGCTACACTATTGTAACAATGATTTACCATATTGATTATTAGTCTCTGGACTGGTGTTACTTTGGAGCTTTAGGGGCCTTTGTTGGGCTGCTATTGCTGTGGACTAGAAGAGTAGTAGAGAAATTTGATGGAGCTGTGGGAAATTATTTAGTTTATGTAAGTTTGGATGTGTGGATGATCAATACAAGTCGGTGTTTCAAGTGCCTATGTTCCCAATTCTGAGCATGACAGTTATGTTGGTTTGGTGGAGTCTTGGAGGAGATTTTGATATGATTCCATTTGAGAAGTAGGTTTGATTTTTTTAATGATTTATTTCATGTTGTGGTTGTGTCTGGATGTGTTTAGCATTCCCATCTCTCTTACATGAACATAAGCTGTTTGATAAAATTCCTATGTAATTTTTTTTTGTTTTGTTTTCTTTTGTTTTGTTTTTTTTTTTTTTTTTTGTTTGTTTGTTATTCTAGGAGTCATATTACATGGAGATTGGTAAGGAAGAAGATAAGTAAAGAATGTGATGCTATGTTGTTGATTTAATCAAGTTGAGATGTGTTTGTCGGCCTTCTTTTTTCAATGTCATTTTTTTGCAATGTAAAAACATGACTAGCTAGGTTGCTTATGTCTCTAGACAATTAAAGAATTTTGAACAAAAATGACCCAAACTCATGATTTGGAATTGGCTGTTGTGGTTTTTGCTCCAAATCTGATGGTAAAGTATTGAATGTTAATAATAGGCCCTTGGTTACAAAATTGTTATGATCCGATATGTAGGTATGATATATAAAAGGTCCATACATGATTTGGATGAGGGATAGCATGAATGGTTTATATAAATAGTCTAAAGAACTCCACTTATTTTTCTTATGCTTTTTTAATTGAACTAGGATGGATTTTGTTTCTCCAAAATAAAACGAATGACTGGCTTTTATGTGCTACACCTATTCTTTGAACTTGCTTTCAAGTTTCATATGATTGTATTCTTTAAGAAAACATGTATTAAAAATTTACCTTCTGGAATATGCTTTTACATCCTTTATGAGATTTTGTGTTACCAAGATTTGTTGGAGCTCAATTTGTTGTATAGTTTATAGTGGTGGAACAACTGAGTGTGTATTTTGGTTTCTGCAATGAAAATAGTTGATTTAAGATATCTAAAGATGACAAAAATTATCTGCAAAGTTGGGAAGTTTGTTTAATGGTAGGAAATAGAATTTTGTGTTGGGTAGGAAGAATAGACAACCACAAAATTTCAAGGGTGGTTAGAGATGATATAATGTATTAAGTAAATGCTACTTAGGAATGAAATTTTTTCTTTTCTTATCTTTGAGTTGTTTTAGTAGTGAATATTATTTTTTCAGTTTGACATTAGTGAAACCGTTACATCAATTATATTTTCTCCTTAAAATTTTGATGGTATTAGCTTCAAAGCATACACACGTAATTTCTTCATATTATTTTTTTCCGATAAATTTTTTTTTTTTCCAAATCGTCACCATTAGCAATTCATTACTATTTTTTTTTTCTCAAAATCATAATACATTTAGTGTTAATTTTGTGATTTTTCTTGGGTTGTCCTTGGTAAATTTAAGTTGAATATTTGAATTGAACAGTGGGAACCATCCCAATTGATAAGGTTATTATTGTTCAATCTATTTGTATTTTAGATTGAGCCAATCATTTAAGAAATTCACTAAAGCTATTTGATCTGTTAGATATGGGCTTAGATAGCAAATTTGGAAGTACTAATAGATACATGTTTTGGAATTTTTCTATTACATTTGTAGTTTTGTAATTATTTATGGCTATTATGCTACTATTTTAAAGTTGAGCATAGACATTTTTAATAATGTTCACTTTCATTAAGTGTTGTTTCTTTTACATGTACACAAGGTGTTTGATGAAATTTCTTATGAGTTCTAGAAGCCATAATACATGGAGAGTCGTAAGGAGGAAGATGGGTAAGAAATGTGATGCTCATTGTTGATTTAATCAAGGTAAGCTGTGTTTGATTCTTATTACTATGTATTGTATATAAATGTTTTTTTTCTTCTTCTAAACATTGTCTCATTATTTTTATTTTCTTTTTTCTCCTGTTTGTCCTAAACAATTGTTCAACTCAGGAGCACTCCAAATTTTAGATTCCTTTTCAATTGAACTAGGATAGGCTTATAGATAGATTGTCCATTTGGATTTAAAATTTGTTGTTTTTGCCTCCGGTAATATGCCATTACATAGATTTGTGTTACCAAGATTTTGTATAGCTCAGTTTGTTGTATTGTTTATAGTGATGGAACTATTGAGAGTGTATTGTGGTTTCTTCAATGAAATTTGTAGGTTTAAGAGTATTTGCAAAATTGAGAATATTGTTTAATGGTGGGAAACATAATTTTTTGTTGGCTGGAAGCATAGACAATCACAAAATTTTAAAGGGTGATTAGAGATGATAACCCAGAATATGGTAGGTGGATGGTATGTTGATGCAATAGTTTCAGAATTAGTCCCTTTTAAATTTGATGGTTTTTCTACACAATGATGATGAACTATTTAGTACATTGATACAATTCTTTATTATGTTCAAAATCCTAACTTTCTTGATGTGTGGCTCTAACAACCTTTCATATGAAAGCCAAGAAACTTTGAAATTTTAAATTAATAATATATATCATGTAGTCCAAACAAGATGTTCAAATTTATGATTTATGTTCGTTCCCATTCCTCTCTCTCTCATTTTAGATAAAATTTTCTTGGGGAATGATCTTAATCTGTATAGCAGATTGCTTGCAGCCTTGCAATGTTGTTGACTACAAGTATTCTCTACATGGGCTGCCAGTGGATTATGATGAGTACTTTCGCGTATTATATGAGATTTCTTTTAAACCTTCTCTCTTTTTGTGCCATTGCAATTTTTTTTAATAATGATTTATGTTTGGTTACTAAGAAAGTGTAGCAATAGAATACATATAGTTTTAGGTTTTTATTTAGTTTGGTTAGGATTTGGGCATCTTCTTTATTTAAATTTTTACAACATTATTAGATTGCATGCATGGGATCTCTTATGGTCATTCTCTCAAAATTTTACACTGAACTACTAACATATGTGGTGACTCTTGACAACATCATATGCATTGAGAATTGACTTTTTCAAAATATGTAACAACATTTTGGAGAAAAAACACCATTGTCTAATCCTTTAAGCAAATATAGATTCTAATTTTAAAGTGGTTTACACATTCCAATCATTTTAAAAGGGTGTTGATGATTTTGCTTTAAATTACTGTGACTGTTTTTCTAATTGAAGGGGTTGCTGATATTTCCTAGGGGTATGAAAGGTTTGATTTAGCATTGACAAAAAGTAGATAACTCAATTCAATTATGATCCTGCTTTCATGGAGGAAATGAGGACAAGAAGACAAACATCTCATGAGTTTCACATACACAGTTGCAGAACCAGTTCATAAACCATAGAAATATGGACTGTGTAAATGGAAAAATGTCTATGTACAATGATAGATTTGCTTATTCAACTTGTGGTGGTGTCCATAAAAGTAACGTTCAACTAGCATTGATAACATAAGTTTCTATGTTTATGAAATTTCACATAAAAAGTAATCTTTTGAAATTTCACAACATAGCATTGATAAAAAGTAATCTTCTATGTTTATGAAATTTTACATGTATTACTTTTGCGATTTTTTGAAATTATGTTGTTTTAGGTTTCTACAAGTTTTTGTTTATTTTTATTTTTATGTGAACTTTTATTTTGAATAAATTGTTTTTATTTTCATATATTTTCAAGTCAATACCTTGAACAAAATAAATATATTTAATTTCTATTTAACTATACCGTGCATTGCACGGGTTACCGACTAGTTATATATTGTTAAGGATACAACTGTAGTCATCAAGGATAGCAGCTAAGTCATTCGCAGCTAGTGTTACTGATGTATCACAGCTGTAGTGTTCAAAATACAAATCTTGGACTGTGTTGAGATAGGATTAGGATAAGAGGGAATTGTATTTAATTTTGTATCTAAGTGATAAGGGAGAAACATATCTAATTTGTATAGAAGAGTCAAGGCCGAATTGCATGGAGAAGCATATCTGATTGTGTATAGATGTGGTAAGGCCGAATTGTATTTTAAATTTTGAATATGTTACAAACTATGCTAAATATGAAAATGCCTTGAACCGTGAATGGTAAGGCTAGGAAACAATTTCAATTAATTGTTTTTACATATATTATGGCGTAATTGATATCCTAATAACGGCTCCTGCTATAACTAAAACAAAAATAGAATGTTTGTGTCCCTTTATGGTATTAGATTAATGGTACACAAAAGAAGAAAAATAAATGGTACCCTGATAATATCTTAGTTGATATTCACGAGTAATAAAGCCACAAAATAAGGCCATCCCCCAAACTTATATGTGTATTTATTGGTGGTGAAAGTATAGTAGAAAATGCATAACATGGTTAGAATGCTCTATAGTCGGTTATGCATGAATTATTAGTCCGTCAGTTGGTTAATGAAACTATGTTTTTCAAGGAACAATTCCGAAAAGATTTAAAAAGAAACCTTTAGGACTAAAATGCATGAATGACGTATTTGGCCTTGCACACAGAATAATTTTCAAAGTGAATGCAAGGTGGTACTGAGGTTGAAAGACCCAGAGAATTATAAAATTTAGTCCTTACAAAATTACCGCAATAGTTAAGCATAAATCATTTTCAAAATATTATGAAATTTTGTATCTTAAAATGTTCCACAATAGAATGAACAAAATTTACTATTCAAATTTTTCCATGTATAAATATATGTTGCTTTGACTTTGAGAATGGAGAATTTAAATGGTTCCATCTATACCTAATCAAGCTAGGAGCATTCAAAGGAAAAAATGTGGGACTCACGGTGTCACAATCCACATGTATGATTCAATAAAAGCGGCTATACAGGTACAATGTTTTTTATTTTATGCTTGCACTAGTGATATCACCAAAGTAAGTACTACTCATATATATGATATTCGAGCAGAGCTTACTGTCTCTAAATACTAAATAGTATCAAATTATTTCCACGTGATTCTATTAAACGGAATGACATGTACTCTATATTAAGCTCATCATTTGAGAACAATCGAGATTATTAATTTGTTAGTATTTTTTGGAGCAAAATGAGCCTAGTAAAGCTTGACAAAATGGATCAACCAAAGGCTCGACATAAGAAAAATTATCCAACAAAAAAAGGTCATGGCGTAGGCACAACTGTTGAGAATGTCGTAGAGGTTTTCTTACCAGCGAATGTACCTTTCATGTTTGAACGAGGGCAAACTCTGGATATATCTACATCTTCAAGTAGCTGGAACAAAATACAGCAACGATGGTGCCTAGTTCTTGGGCCTTAAGGTCAGATTTAAAATTTTCTTTTCCTTTAACTTTCTAAGTATTTGCAACAACGTTTGAAGTCAAGTTTTAGGCATAATGACAAATATCATTATTGCCAAATAAAAACCAAGCTATAAATTTAAAATAAGATCATAACTGTTGTTGAGGTCCAAAATTTCACAACAAAGCCCATTCCATAAAAAAATAAAGAAGACCCAATTCGTGTAGCAAGAAGGATCGACATCAAGGCCCTATGTATGTTCAGATTTCCAGCAAAAAAGGCCATTAAAAAGTCCAACAAATTCCAGTGAAAGAGCTGGGCTGGGATCCCCAGAGGCTGCTAGAGGCTCGGGATCCTCGGGACGTGCAGCATAGCTAAAGTGGATTGAAGCAGGTTTAAAAGAGGGATAAAAGACAAAGAGCATGCGAGTCTTATGCACCTAAACATACAGTGGGATCAGAAAGTACGAAGCAAAACGCATGAGCTATGTCTCAAGGAACCAACAATGAGAAAACCATAAAACAGAGGTAACTTGAAGGAGCTTTCAACTCAGCAGTAAAAGATTCCAACTATTTGAGGAAAATGACAAGGATGGAGTGCAACCAAAAACTGGAAAAGCGAAAGAAAAGGCCAAATAGCTGAAGAATCAGCGAACAGATGGAACCTTGAAATGGAAAACCAGCTAGGGGCTTTCCGCTTGGTCGCACCAAAAGGAAGAAATTATAAGAAAAAAGGAAACGACCAGCCCCTGAGTAAACTGACACAGCACGAGCTCTGAGGGGCAAAAGAGAGAAATCACTAGTACCCTGGAGCCCTAGAGTTGCACTATAAAAAGAGGGAAGTAGCCAACATTAAGGGGGGAGGCAGAATAAAAAAACCCAGAAGGGAATCGTTAAGATAACTCTGTAAAACTCAAGAAAAACAGAGGAATATCTCCCAGTATCCCAGAAACAGCCACTATAGCACATACTCGGATCCAAAAGGATTCAAACTTTCCAAGTCTTAGAGGTTTAGATAGCCATCTAAGGCTGTAATTTTTGAGCTTATTTGGACCTTGTATCATGTCTTAGTGAGCATATTGTAATCCATAATCAAGAAAAAAAATAATGAAATACCTCATATTAATTTGAGGATCTCTAACAATTATTTCGTGTATTTCTTTATGACATTGTCTTCCTTTACTATTTCTTGCTAAAATCCTTCTCACCTAACTATCTTGGAAGGCAAAGCCCAAGCAAAGCCACTCGGACTTGAGTTCCAAATCCCACAAGTCTTGTGCAAAAGCACTAAGTCTGTGAGAATTGGGGCCAGGATCCTCGTGGTTGAATCATTCCCGTTAAATTCATTTACATATACGTATATGTATTAAAATGTATATCCTAATCTAAGAAACTAACAATTATTTGAGGATATGCATATTGTATAGTGTGTTTTATATGTAGCACCTATAGAGGTAAAGGGAAAGAACAAAACTCTATTGCATAATAAACATGGAGAAAGATCATATAGCTCAGAGAACCAGAGATTCTGGGTTCTCACAGGCCTAGTACGCCCCGGGATCCCACGACAGTATGCCCCAGGGTACTAAGAGGAATTGCATTTTTCATCTTGAGGAGCTTTATGTGACTTGCGTACAACTTGGTTCGTAATCAGCCCCATTTAGTTGCAGTGAACCAAGTCCAGTCCACCAAAACAACAAGTATTTAGGCTCGGGATTCTTGTCTCTACTTGGGCCTGTGTGCTAAGAAAAAAAAGCACTCTCACATTTTGGCGACTCTGCTGGGGACTGGGAAAAAGGAGAGGGAAAAAGCAATCCCTTCGCAAGCATGGCTCTAAAGCTAGAAAACACCTAGAGGAAGGAAAGTTCCTCCTAGTGCATTCAACATCAAGATCCCAAAAGTGCAGGTTCCTTCAACAAACGTTCTACCAAGGGACTCTATATGGAATTTTGGGGAACTTCCCAACACAAAGATAAGTTTTATGCATCATTATTTTCTCCATTTTATATTTTGAACATAATGGACTGAAGTTTATGGTTTTCAAAATGGATAGCTATCACTATGTTGCATAAAAGCAAAAGTATTGTATTGTTTAATAATAGAAGTAAACACTTGTTCTACACAATATAGAATCATAGATAAGTTTAGTTGTCATACTCATCCTCTAATTAAATGGACCTCATTTAAAGATATTCATAAAAGATAACTGCCCACAAGGACTTGGAATCTCTGGTGGCCAAGCCCTTAGCTTAGCTCAACTTATTCTTCAACCTTGTGTTGGAGATGGGGTACTGCAATTTTGTTTTACTTCAGCTTATTGGTGGTTAAGACCATGTTACTAAATGATTTTGACATTGATCAAAAGTTCACAATGTTTTGAACATGGCATGGGATTGGCTGTTGATGACTCCACACCTTAAGCAATAGAAAGGGTAGGAGGGAGTGATGAGAAGAAAGCTGGTGAATTTGATTAGCATTTATACAGTTAGTTTAGTCCTAAACTTTGAAGTCCAAAACTTGAAGATGCTTGTTAAATGAGGTATTGGTGGTGTGAAACTACTTTGTACGATTGATCTCCAAAGGCAACTTAGTGATCTCATAAAACTTAACTAATACTAAAGGTGTTTTGAGAGTACAACCAACCTATATAGTACAACCAAAAAGTTAAAAAATAAATGTTGAACTTAGCTAGAAGAAACAAAATCTTGTTTCTCATGAGGATTCTACTCTTTACAAAAAAGGGGTAAGAGGGGTCATGCAATAATATTTTAACAATCAAAACATTGTCTCATTGCTAAAAAAAAATGAAGAAGTGAGCAAAAAAAAAAAAAAAAAAGATTGATGGAATGAAGATTGTATGAGCTACACAGTAAAGCAATTGCCTCACGTCTGGGGGCTGATTTATTTTCTTTTAAAAAAAATTCATAATATTGTTTCGTTTCTTTTTTTTTTTTTAAAAAGAAAAAGAAAGACAAGTAAGCGAATCAAAGAGGCTTGATGAAATGTAAATTACATAGCAAAGCAATCGCCTCACGTTGTGGGGCTAAATAATTTTACAGCAACTTGATAATAATATCATATGGCGCAGGTTAACAAAATGGACAAGTTTCCTTGGCTCGGCCCATGGATTTGGTAAAATGGAGTAGTTCCATGATCCAGCAAAGCCTAGGAGATCCTTTACTCTAGGAAGCAAAGACTGGGAGATCCTTGACTCTAGGAAGCAAAGACTGGGAGATCCTTGACTCTAGAAAGCAAAGCCTGGGAGATCCTTAATCCCAACAAAGCTGAGGAGATCCTTTATTCCAGCAAGGCTAAGTACACCATCGATTCCAGCAAAGCCTAGGAGATCCTTGACTCTAGGAAGCAACGCCTGGGAGATCCTTGATCCCAACAAAGCTGAGGAGATCCTTGATTCCAAATGAGATCCTAAATTCCAGTTAAAAAAAAAAAGAATAGTTCCCTAGGTCTAGACACAAATCCAACAAAAATAGAGTAGCTCCTTGATTTCAAAGAAGTTGAGTAGTTCCTTGATTCCAACCATGGATCTAGAAAAAATGAAGTAGTTCTTTGGTTCCATAAAAAAATTTCGAATTGTTCCTTGATGGAATAGTTTTCTGATTCTAGCAAAGTGGAACAATTCTTTGGTTCCAACAAAGTTGAAGTACCTCCATGGATCTAGCAAAGTTAAATGGTTGTAAAAAAAAAAAAAAAATGGAGGCAAAAAAAAAATTGATAGAAGTTCCACGATAGCATTAAGAGAAGGTAGATCAAGCATGGTTCAACAACTACCTCATGTCCTGGGGGCTAAAGCCTATTGTGCGATGGGCCTTGAATACATTTTGAAGAAAATCAATAGAAACACTACATTGCAAGTCAGCAGCAAAATCAACATTATTGAAAGCTCAACAACTATACAGTACATCTATCATTTCTTATAGCTCAACAATTGGGCCCACCTATGGAAATAACAAGATTTGGAGGAGATACAGAGACCACTGAAGGACACCTACAACTAGCTCTGAAGGCCAACCGTGACATCACAAGTATTGCCTAATCCCCTCAATGTACCACTAGTACATGAAAGAGGGATTGAATGGGAAGTCTACAAAAGTCACTGCCAATCCTAGTCATTTCATCCAGCACAAAGTAAACTTTGCGGAAAATATACTTTATGATGAATTGGCTCCAGCTGAAGAATATCCTATTGTTAAGATCCCGGGGGCTCCTATCCCAGAAGAAGAAGCAACCTGGAAGGAAGGCAGAATTTTACTTATGAAGGCAAGCGGGACTTGAATGTAGCCTACAAAAGGATCCTGGACCACCATCTTACATGATAGCCCAGGAAGAGATCTTGGAGGAACCAGGGGATACGATGAGTTAGAATATCCCATCTCCAGGATCCCAAGGAGCTCCCATCCCAGAAGAAGTAAACAATACCCATGGTTTGAAGGATCCCTTAGACAGAAAAAAAGACAGAAGGAGGAAGGCCAATATACTGCTTTTGAAGATCCCGGAGAAACTTATGGATATGGAAAAGAAGGCATAAATCCTACCAAAGGAAAAACTAAAAGAGGTGAATTTGGGGGCTAACCCAAGGAACTTGGGGCCTATCCTAATCAGCAATCAATTATTAGTACAAAAAAAAGAGCAACTGGTGAAGCTATGGAAAAATATGAAGATTTATTGGCGTAGACTCCTTCAAATTTAATAAGGCACGTCCAAATGATAAATTTTCTTTGCCTAACATCGATCTCCTCATAGATCCAACTAAGACAACAACAATATCATCCATGAAGAGCCATACCACGGTCAAGGAACTCAAGAGCTTCTTGGAAAGAGTTTCTTACATTAGGAACTTCACACCAAGACCAGCCTTGGTCACTAGTGGACTATCCCAAACTGTTGAAAAAGGAGAATGTTTTCATATGGGGAGTTGAGCATCCAATCATAAAACTTCAACATAAGTCATTTGCCTACCTTATGGGTACTAGTCCATGGCAAAATCATTATTGTTGTACCTGGGATCCCGATCCCAAGCATACAGAGCATTAAAGGAAACCGAAATAAGGTATCCCAACATAGAAATGGCACGTTTGGCGGTCATGCATCTCAACAACTGAATCATTACTTTTCATCCCACCAAATCCTATTGGTGACAAGCTCTCATCCAATAAAAGCCCTCTTCCATCAGCCCTTGCGATCTTGAAGAGTAGCTCGGTGGTTAATATTAATTTCCTAATGTAATATGGGTTGGAAGGATCCCCAGAGCTGTCAAGAGCTAAGCTGTAGCAAAGTCACTGGCCCAGTTCTCCGAAGAAGATGAGTACCTATTGAGTAAGAAGATCTTTAAAAAAGTAGTAGCTGTAGAGATCCTTGTAAAGAAACAAACTATGAGGTGTGTGAAGTCAGCCTCTAATGAGCATGCCTAGAGAAAGCCTTCCTCTTCCAGGATCCCCATGCGAGGATCCACCACTTGAAGAAAACACTATGACAGAATCATCTTGGTAGAGCTCCTGGCCACCAGTTTACCAATGAGAGCAACCTTAGATAACTCATAAAAGATCCTTGAAGAAGGAAACAATCCTCAACCCATTAAAGAAAGGAAAAGAAATCAGTTCAGTGAGTCCACTTGAGAACGAGGGGCTACAAAGGAACCTTTTTTTGAAGATTGAAAAATTCAATGGTCATGAATAAATTTTCCAAGTGACATGGCCTAGGACTTGGGAAAGGGAAAATTTTCTATGTTCCTAGCCTAGGACTTGATCATAATATAAATTTTCCAAGTGGCATGGCCTAGGACTTGGGAAAAGGCAAACTTTCCATGTATCTGGCATAGGACTTGACCAAAACAGAATTTTCCAAGTGGCATGGCCTAGGACTTGGGAATAGAAAAATTTTCCATGTACCTAGCCCAGGACTTGGTCATAATAGAAATTTTCCAAGTAGCATGGCCTAGGACTTGGGAAAGGGCAAACTTTCCATGTACCTGGCACAGGACTTGATCAGAACAGAAATTTTCCAAGTGGCATGGCCTAAGACTTGGGAAAGGGAAAATTTTCCATGTACCTAGCCCAGGACTTGATTATAATAGAAATTTTCCAAGTGGCATGGTCTAGGACTTGGGAAAGGGCAAACTTTCCATGTACCTGGCACAGGACTTGACTAAAACATAATTTTCCAAGTGACATGGCCTAGGACTTGGGAAGAGCAAACTTTCCATGTACCTAGCCCAAGACTTGGCGTAGAACAAATTTTCTAAATACATGGCTCAAAAATTTGCCAAAAGCAAAAGTTTCCAAGTACGACCAAGAAACTAGTCAAAAGCAAAAGTTTATGGATACAAGCCATAGCACATCCCAATAATGCGTGTAGATTGTAAGCATATCCCAGTAATGGGTACAACTTGCAACATGTACCAGTAATGGGTACAAGCTGTACCATGTACCAGCAATAGATATAAGTTGTAGCACGTCCTAGCAAAGGGTGCAAATTGTAAGCGAGGTCCAACGAGGGGTACAAAAAGAAAGAGCCTCGAGTGGGTATGAAAACCCAAAAGTGGGTGTATAAAGAACACAATATTGACCTCTTTGAAAGGAATTGGTTCAAGGGAGCCTAAGGAAGCAAGGAAGGCGTAACTAAAAAAAAAAAAAAATCTAAGAGTACATCACTCAAAGCTGCAAAAGCATGGATACTTTTGCAAGTCTCTATACAAAGAGATTAGTCAATGACATTGCAAACCAACTAGCAACATTTCCCTCCTCCTACAAGGTGCAAACTCACCAAAGGCTTAGAGGTACTTTGATTCAACAAAAGAAAGGTACCCTTTCAGTAAGCCCACTCATTAATACCATGTTTGAATATATCAAAACACTGCAGAAAGTTGTGCAAGAGGTATCACCCATGCACTAATACTTTATTCATGTAGATTAAAGTGAAGATTCTAATATTTTGGTCTTCTTACTTGACCAATTATCAAAACTCAAAATTTGGAATTCTTGTGTGGTTGAAATCCTCACATGGTTTCATATACATGAAATAATTTTATTGCTATGTCTTATTTGGCAATTAGCTTTTCCAGTGCATACATTGGGGGCTAAGATAAGATTAAAAAAAAAAAAAAAAATTCCTTAGATATATCTTTCACTTGATGAAAATCGAGAAGCCTAGTGCAAACTTTAACCACTATTATTTTCTTTGGCTCATGAACTATATGTATATAGCAATATAATTGGTGGCATGATATGTGAATAATTTGCTGCAATTTGAAATATTATACAATCTCTCACAATTTGGAAAAAGAATAAGGCAAAGATCAAGAGCATCCACAAGAAGCGCAAGGTCTTTAGCTAAAAGCAAGGCATGGAGATGTTCTTAAGCATTCTAAGCCATGTCCTCAGGGAAGTTTCTGTCTCTTAATACATTTTGGGAAGAATAGTTAGCCTTGATTGGGCTTTAAATTAGCATGTTTATATGATTCAATGACTTATAATATCATGGTCTCATTGGTAAGTCACTATTCATGGACTAAAAATCTCATGTGGCAAACATCTGGGTGTTATTCACCTTAGCCATAGCAAGCATGTACTACAATGCACAAAATATCTTTGGCAAAGTTCATGGGGGCTGCCCTCACTCAACCTATTTTGTAAAACAAACAAAATCTTGTTGACAAAGCAATACTATCTGATATTGAGATTTAATTTTTGTATACTACTTTCAAAAAGCATATCCAAGAATTACTAGCAAAAAACACTAGTGCTAGAAGTATACTCTTGGCATCAAATGCAATACCAATATAATTTTGGTTATATACTTCATTGTTGGCCTGACAAAATTGATTTGGTTTATGAAAGTTGAATACCAATCTACAGCTTAATACTGTGTGAGTGCCTTTTTTCTTCAGCACTATGGCCCAAGAATTCTGGGCCGTGTGAGATGTTCTTGGTGGACTGGGATTGATTCTCCGCAGCTAAAGGGCTATTTTAAGAATCAATTGGTACACAAAACATACTTCCTATAATACAAATAACTAACGAAAAAAAAAAAGAAAGCAAGAATATTTGCATTGAATGACATTTATGCTGTAAAGGAAAAATGCAAATGACAAATGGAAATATAACATAAGAACAAGCTAGGGATCTTCTAATTATGTGAGGTATATTTCATTGATTTCATTAAGTTATGATTACAATGCTCACTAAGACGTGGTGCAAGGTTCAAATGAGGTCATAAGTTACAGACTTTGATAGCTATTCAAGCTTCAAAGACTTGCAAAATTTGAACTTGTTGAATCCGAGCATGTTCAGTAGTGGCTGTCCTGGGATACCGGGGATAGTTCCTCTGTTTTCCCCTCAAATTACAGAGTATTTTCTGCAACTCCCTAGGACTTTTAGGAAAACAATGGTGAACGCTCAAGATGGTCTGATCGTTTTGAAAATGAGTGAATGCCTGAATGCCCCTGTAGCATGGATCCCTTCCTCCTTTTATAGCACAACTTCGGCCTCCCTGGTGAACTAACGATTTCCCCGTTTTGTCCTTTGAAGCCTGTACCGTGCCTGGTTGCTTCAGGATCATGTTGTTTCCCATTTCTTCAGAGTTCCTTGCTTTTTGTTCCGACCAGATGAAAGTCCCTCAGCTCCTTTCCATTTCCAGATCTCCCGTTGGCTGGCCTGAGGCCCTTTTTTGGCTTTTCTTCTCAGCGCCCCAACCTTTCCCAGTTGTACTCTTCTTTGTCTTTATCTCCAAACGGTTGAAATCAGGTTCCTGTATTTTTTGCTCTGTACCTCCACTGCGTGTCTGGGTCACAAGGTCCGCGTGCCCTTTGTCTCCTGTCTTTCTTTAATTTTTCTATTTTGATCCTCCTTCACGCGCCCAAGGATCCTCTACCTCTGGGAGGCTTTCTGGGATTCCGGCCTAGTTTTTCCTTCTTGGTTTGGTCTGGTTCGCTGGTTGGCCCTTTTCTCTGGATCCCAGCCCTCTGGGCTTTTTCTTTCTTTCTTTTCTTTATTGTGAGAGCCCACCCTTTATTTTTTTTCTCCCTTTTTTTTGTGTGAAATGGGCCCAATATCTTTTCTATCTCTTTGGGCCTATTTGTGGGCTGTTTAATTCTTTTTTTTTTTAACCTCAACATTTAGCCCCCCGAGCTCATGGGTTGCCTGCAGCCCATGCGTGAGTTTTTTTTTTTGCAGGATTCTCTCTTGTTTTGATTTTTCCACGGAGATCCTGATCTTCTACTTTTTTGGTATCCTGGCTCCTTTGTTTCTCTTTTTTTTTTTTTTTTTTTTTTATAACTCTTCCCCTTTTCGTGGTACGTGGCAGTTGGGTTGAAATAAAATTGCCACCACCTACTTTTACGTTTCCCATAAACTCATTAATAACTGCTGATAACCTCTTTCTTTTTAAATTTAATTCCTGGCAACTGGTGTGTCTTTCCACACGTTGTCTTCTCTAACTGTTCTTTTTCCTTCTCTTCTAGCATTTTCTCATTACTCTTCTTCCTCGTCTACCTGAGTCCTCTGTTACCAACCTCTTTTCGATCAGTATCGTCGCCATCTTCTTTCTTTTTCTTTCTTCAAATACCCATTACTTCAATGGCCTCTTCTTCTTCTCGAAAAAGGAAGGAACGTACTCCCAGCCCTTTTGAAGGTGAGGGCTATTCTAGTTCTGCGCAGGATGAGTCCGTCACTGTGCGCCCCGCTCTTCTTTTGCGAGACCCCTGGTACACTCCTAGCTTATTCTTTCCTTGGGTGTCTCATGGCGAGACCCCTCCATCCCTTCACACCTGGGTTTTCTCTAGTCAAGCGGGTTTTGTTGGTTCTGCACAAGTTCCAGACCCTAGGGAGATTTTTGATCTCCAAATCAGGCGAGGACTTCGAGAAGCGGTTCCCATCTTCTTTGATTTTGTTGCTGGAAAGATTCAAGGCTGGCCCATTTCGGTGGATAATGAGCTTTCTGATAAAGAGTTTGTGGGCCGCTTGAAGCGTGCCGGCGTCCTGAAGGCGGTGGCTATTTCCAGGAATCTTGAGGGTTTCAGAGATGCCAAAGGCCTTAGGCATTTGGTGCGCCACTGGTGTCCTGCTTTGCACACTTTTTCCTTTTCTGTTGGTGAGTTGACTGTTACCTTGGAAGATGTAGTCAACAATTTTCTCCTTCCTGTGCTTGGGGATGAAAACCCCTTTGATATTAAGCTTTCTGACGAGGATCTTGAAGTGGAAGAGAAATTATTTGCTCACTTTGGTGGACGTACTGCTTCTTCTGGTGGGAAACCGGCCAGGATGGGCAGGTGGGTTATGACTCTTTCGCGTGAGAAGGATAAGGAAGTCAGGCGTGCTGGGTTCCTTGCATTCTGGCTTAGCAAGTTCTTGTTCAGCGAGTTCCCCGGGTATGGGATCAAGTCCACTCTTTTTCCTTTGGCGATTAAGTTAGCTCAGGGCGCTCAATATCCTCTAGCCCCTATGTTTTTGGGCCATGTTTACTCTCAATTGGATCAACTTCATGGAGATGAGGTAGAGGGTGATTCTTGTTATGTTATCACTTCTTCACTTCATTGCGCCATTCTCCAGGTATTTATGTGGGATCGTTTTTCAGTTACATTGGCAAAATGTAGGAATTTAAAATTTGTGAAAGATAAGTTTCAGGGTTCCCCTGATGTGATAAAAGGGCTTTGTGGCAGCTCTACTGACAACCACCCTATTATTTTCTGTTGGCTGAGTCTAAAAGGTGGCAATCTTAACTTGGTTGAGTTGTTTGATCAAGCGGGCCATTTGAATTGGCGCTCCCCTCGGGAGTTTGGCCCTGGTTTCGTTTGTGATTTTGTGTTATCTCCCTTTCTGACTTCTATAGGGAATACTTTTGATTTACGTCGTGGTGATGAAGGTAGCTTAGCCTATTTGGCTTGCATTAGTCCTTCCTAGCTTCCTGTGCTTTCCTCGACTGGCCCACGGTACACCCATTACTCGGCGCATCGAGTACTTCGGCAGTTTGGTTTTGATCAGGATATTCCCCCAGTGTTTAATGACATAGTTCCTTCTCTTCCTTCTTTGGATCCCTTCATGAGACTTCAGGCCTTTTCTTATTGGTCACGACAGAGTCTCAGTTTGTAGTGCCTAACTTTTAGAGAGGAGTTTTTGCTCTAATGGCTATGCTGGTTATTGGAGGAGGGTTCAAAAGTCCTTTGCTGATTATGCTGGTTCTGAGACAATTGGGAGAGTGCCTAACCCTGACATCTCTTCTGCCCCAACATCCAATAGGCGCCTGTCCCTGCCTACTGCTGGTATTGTTTCTGCTGCTGTGAGTAGCAAAACTGGTTTTGCAGAATAGCATGCTTCCAGAGAAGGCTGGGTGACTTATGCGTAGGATTTCCCAGAGGACTGGTTGGGGTGTGACCTTGTTGTTGGTGCTTCTGCTGGGGTACCAATTAAGAAAGGGGCAGTGGAGGCCATAAGTGCCAGTACTCCCATTGGCATGAGTAAAGGGAAAACAATTAAACAGGAAAAGTTGAAGGAGGCCGCGGCTGAAGAGAGTGTAGAGGATGTTGGCCCTAAATCAAAGAAGAAGAAGAAGACTGGGAAATCCCAAAAACAGTTAGTACTTGCTGAGGAGAAGGAAGTGGAGCAACCTTTGGCCACAAAGGGCCGGGTGAAGACTAAAGTAGAGTCTTCTTTTCCCCAAGCTCCTGTGAGTCCTTCAGTTCATGGTTCCTTGGGACCCTCTGGACGTACCCGTAGTAGACAACAGAGACCTGGAGACCCTGTTGAAAGAGAGAGAAGGGCAAGGCCTCTTTCCTCCTTTGTTATTTGAGTTGCAGCTTTGTTGTTTCTTCCCTTTTCTTTTTTTTCTTTTTTTTTGAACTGATAAGTGATTGTTTTTTTTTTTTGTTGTGCAGTCCAAGCGTAAGCTAGATCCCAGGAAAGGTAGAAGTCAATCTTCTGGTGAAGATGTGGTATGGTTTTCCTTATTTGTGTCTTTTGCTGCTTCCTCATATTCATTTCACAAGTGTTATACAATCGTGCTGTCCTTTTGCTCATCCTCTTTTTTTTTTTTTTTTTACCTTTCTCTTATTTTAGGTTGAGGTTCCTCCCCCTGTGGTTGGTGAGACTTTGGAGGAGGAGATGGCTGAAGCTGCATCTCAGAGTAAGGAGGAGGAGGCTGCCATCGGTGGCATAGCTGAGGAAACTGGGCAACCAATGCAGGATGTCCAGGTTGCCCAAGATCCCGCGTCTCCAGGTTCTCACTTTAAACAGATTTCCGGTCTTGTCAGGACCGTGTTACCTCAGACTGGGTTAAGTACAAGGACCTTGGGAGGCGCATCATCATCCGGCCAAACAGGTGAGCCTTTCTTTTCTTTTATATAGCCTTTTATCTTTATCTTTTTCGCACCCTTTCTTTTTTTTTTTTTTTGAGTTCTTCCTCTTTCTAGGCCAAGCCACTGCAAGATCTACCTCTGGTGCTGCTACTTCTTTGGAATCAGAGGATTCTGAAGGTGGGGTGTTGACTGTCCTTACTGCATTCTTTCTTTCTTTCTGCCCTCGTCCTTTTTTTGTGTTTTTTTTTGTGTTTTTTTTTTTTTTTGTTATGGCGAAGCCCCCTGCGTCCCTGCCTTCTTTTAGTCATTTTGCTGGGGCTTCCTCACCTTTTCTTCAACTTGCCCTGTGTTCTTTCTCATAATCTTTCAAGAAATCAGAGGAGCAAGAGGAGGAAACTCCACCCCAAGAGGCTGATACTGGTTTTTCCTCCATCACTTTTCGTTCCCCTCCCTTTTTTTTTTTCTTTTTTTTTTTTAGAAGCTAAGTCCCCCCCCCCTTTTTTTTGCAGGGGTTGATATCAAAAATCCTGAAATCGTGGTTCCTGACGGAGGTGTAGGATCTGCTCAAATCGCTGATCCTTATGCTATTCAGGGGGTTGAGGGTTCCTTTGGGACCCCGGGCGATGATGCAGCAAAGAGGAAGGCCCCAGAGGTGATTGTTTCAGACCCTGCTTCAAGGCTCCCCACCTTTTTGGCTCGTTTTGATCTTCTGGAGTTCAATAGCCTCCCTGCCAGTCGTTTCTGCCACTTCGGGTCCTTCTATGGCAACTTCTTGCGGTTCTCTATGCTTGTGGAAGGTCTGCCATTGCTAGAAGGGCTGCTTAAAAGTCATGGGGATTTTACCCTTGGTTTCAGAGGAGGAGTATTCTTGGGGAACATTCTGATGGAGCTGCTGTGTGCCGTGTTGATTTCTCTAAGGGATTCTTCGCTGGACTCTCTTTCTGAGGAAAAGCTCTTGGAATGGAGGGGAGTTGTTCAGGGTCTTTTGGAGGCCAAGTTCAACTTGTCCTTTTTGCTGGAGTACCTGCGATTACTAGCCCAAGCGCTCTTCCAGAGGCAAGCTTCTAAAAGTATTGATGCTGAGATTGCTACTGCTGAGGAAGCTTTAGCTCGTGCTCACAAGACTTTGCAAGATCTGAAAGTCAAAAGGCAGAGGGTTCTTTCTTCAGCTGTCCTTGCTCTTCCCTCGAGTGGCTCTTTGTTGGCTGGCCTCCTTTCTTAGCTTTTCTCTCTCTTTTTTTTTAGCTGTTTGGATATGTGTGAACAATTTGGGATTGTATAAATTTTCTATTTCTTTGGTTGGACAATGCTTCTGGTTCTTTTTTTGTTTAGATCTGCATTTGTGCTTTGAGACTGCTTCTATGTACTTGTGCTTTAGTATGGCTTTGCTTCTAATCTTTTTCAAATGGCATGTGGATCTTCTTTTCTTGTCTTTTTTTTTTTTTTTTTTTTTGCTTGAGTCCTGGCCTATGATTCACAAGTTTTGTTTGCAGGTTCCAACTAGGTACCCACTCCTTTTCTTCTTGATTGCGCAAGTACTGAACTAGGTACATTTGGCAACATATTATTATATTCTTTTTGTCTCAGCTCATGAACTTGGCAGGTTCTTTTTTTTTTTTTTTCATCAAGTACTGGGCTAGGTATCCTCAATTTATGTTTGAGATCCTAGACCATGTATTTGAAACTTAGTTGCTTTGCAGCTATTTGTGGGGTGATCCTGGGTTATGCATCAGAAGATTTCCCCAGGTATTCTCCCCTTTTTTTTTGGTTGCACAAGTACTGAGCTGGGTACGTTTGGTAATGTATTCTTACTTGTCCCAGCTCATGAATCTTGGTAAGTTTTTTTTTTTCAAGTACTGGGCTAGGTATCCTCAGTATATGCCTGAGGTCCTAGACCATGTATTTAAATTCAACTGTTTGTAGTTATCTGTGGGGCGATCTTAGGTTATGCAAGAAGATTTCCTCAAGTATCCTCCCCTGATTTCGTCTGTGTTAGGAATTTTGTGATACTTAGGATTTAATAACTGAGAAAAAAAAAGAAGAAATTTCATTGAATTTTAAAACATAAATGTCATTCAAGGAACACAGCAAATCTAACCAAGATAGTAAGGATCATAGAATGTCCTTCTACCTCCAGTTTTGAACAGAATTACTTAAATAATAATATATGAAAGAAGGAAAAAAAAAAAAAAGAACACTTAGCAGGTTGGAGCATTTTGGCAAAAGGATTCCAGTGTACTGAGATCTCTCCCTTCTCATGCGTAGTATTGTTTCAGCCACTTCCCATTTATGGGCTCTGTCAGGATTGTCCCATCTTCCTTTGTGAGGTAGTAGTACCCACTATCATGGGCCTCCCTGATGATGTAGGGTCCTTCCCACTTTGGGGCAAATTTTGAGGGTCCCGGTAGGTTTCTTCTCACATGTTCTGCTGTCCTTAGTACCAACTACCCCTTAGTGAAAGTCCTCGGGCGTACTGCTTGTGCATATGCTCTTGTCATCCTTTGCTGGTACCTCTGGCTTCTTCTTTTGGCTAGCTCTCTTTCTTCCTCTACCCCTTCCAGGTCTATTAGCCTCCTTTCATTGTTTATGTCCTCCGTGTCCTCCTGACTTTCCTCAAGTACTACTCTTGGTGTGGGAACAATTAATTCTACTGGGCTGATGGCTTCTGTCCCATAGACCAGGGAGAATGGTGAAAATCCCGTGGCTGTTTTCACAGAGCTCCTGCACGCCCAAAGTACATCTGCCAGGTGGTCACTCCATTTTCCTCCATATTCTTGCTTCATTTTTTTAAGGATCTTCAATATCACCCTATTAGTGGCCTCTGCCTGGCCATTTCCTTGTGGGTAGTACAGTGTAGACCTTCCATGCTTGATGTAGTAAGCCTCTGTTAACCCCTTCATGTCTTTATTTATGAATGGGGTCCCATTGTCACTGATCAACCTCCTGGGGATCCCAAACCTTGTAATGATATGGCCTCGAATGAAGTTTGCTACAGCTGCTCCAGTGGCCTTCTTCAAGGGGATGGCCTCTACCCATTTTGTAAAATATTCAATGGCTGCCAAGATCCATATGTAACCACTGGATGGAGGATTTATAGGTCCTATGAGATCAAGCCCCCAAGTGTGGAAAGGCCATGGGGTTGTCATGTCCTGTAACGTATTTGGGTGAGTATGGATTGCATCTCCAAGGACTTGACATGCGTGGCAGGTTTTGACTACCTCTTCGGAGTCCTTTTTCATTGTTGGCTAGTAATACCCCAACAGTAGTAACTGTTTATAGAGCCTCCTTTTTCCTGGGTGACTTCCACAATCACCAGAATGGACTTCCTTGACCACTTCCCTGGCTTCCCTTGGTCCCAAGCATCTTAGGGGATCTCCACTGTATCCCCTTTTGAATAGGATCCCGTTCTGCAAGAAATACCTGACTGCGAGCTTCTTGAGCTGGTGGGCCAGCGTCCTATCAATTGGTAGGATCCCTTGAGCCAAGTATTCCATAAAAGGGGTCCTCCAGTCTTCTGTAACAAATACAGCGATGCTTTCTCCCTTGTCTACCGAAGGTTGGCATTCTTGGCATTTTTCCTGTATAGTTGATGCTTCTTTGCTCATATTTGGCCAGTAGTACCCCATGCGCTGCATCCTCCTGTATAGACTGATCTTTTCTGAGGTCCCGCAAACTTGGGTATGTAGTTCTTCCAACCTCAGCTTCCCCTCTTTCTCATTGATACATCTGGATAGGATCCCTTCGGGCAGTCTTCTGTATAGTTCTCCTTCTATTAGAGTGTAGTCTCTCAGCTCATTGACATTCCCTCCGGATCCTGTTTCTTTCATTTTTTCTTTCACTTCGCTCCTCCAGTCTCATTGCTTGGACTCTCCAGGGGATATATGTTGGAGGATTTTTAAGATGGAATGCTCTTGCCTTCCTATTCTGACTAGAGTGTCTTTTCCCTTGAATGGTACTTGGGATCCCAGGGTGGCAAGCGCATCTGCAAATCTGTTTTCACTTCTCTGCGTGTACTCTATGCTAAAGGTCAGGAATTCCTGCTCCAGCCTTTGTGCCCATGTCCTGTAGGCTGCCAAACTTTGTTCCCTTAGTGCAAAGTCACCTTTCACCTGGGAGACCACAAGATTGGAATCTCCCAGTACTCTCATGTATTTTACCCCAATACTTAGTGCTATAGTTAGCCCGGTTAAGTACACCTCGTACTCGGCTGCATTGTTGGAGCAGGAGAAACCAAGCTTGAAGAAAAGAGGTATGGTGTCTCCATTTTCACAACTCAGTACAATTCCTACCCCATTTGAAGTTGCTGTAGCTGACCCATCGAATCTCATTGTCCATTTCTTTCCCGGGATTTCTGCTATTGCTACTTCACCTGAGATCTCTTCGCTTAGTGAGCTTTCCTCCTCTCCTGGGAATTGTGCCAGGAGGTCAGCTATGGCTTGACTTTTGACGGCCTTGGGGGTCCTGAGGCCTATGTCATATTGAGAAAGCAGGACCAGCCACTGTGCTATTCTCCCTGTTAGGAGGGGCTGATGCATGAGTGCTTTTATGGGATGTGATTTAGTTACTAAAAGGATCTGGTGGGCTGAGAAATATCTTTTCAACCTCAGAGATGCGTAAATAACCACTAGGCAAGCCTTTTCTATCCTGGGATATCTGGTTTCAGCATCCTTGAGTGTTCTGCTCACATAGTAAACAGGTTGCTTGTTCCCACCATCATCCTCTTACGCCAGCAGGGCTCTTATTGCTTGGGCATTTGATGTCAAGTATAATAGCAAGGGTCGCCCACGTACTGGTGCATGGAGAGTGGGCAAATGATTCATGATTTGTTGGACCCTTTGGAAGGCTTCCTGCTGTTCTGCTCCACAGGTGAACTCAGTTCCTTTCTTTAACAGCTTGGATAAGCCCCTTGTGACCGAAGCTAGTCCTGGCACGAATCTCCTGATGTAGGAAACCCTTCCCAGGAAGCTTTTGAGCTCCTTCACTGTCGTTGGTCTTCTCATAGTAGCAATGGCTGCCGCTTTGGCTGGATCTACACTTAAGCCTCTATGATGTACCAGGAACCCGAGGAACTTTCCTGCAGATACTCCAAAGGCACATTTCATGGGGTTCATGCGTAGCTTGTATTCTCTGCATCTTTTGAAAACTCGTTTAAGTACCTGAAGGTGCCCTGTCCTAGTTTTTGACTTGACCACAATATCATCCACATAGTCCTCCATTTCTTCATGCATCATATTATGGAAGATGGCTGTCATGGTTCGCTGGTATGTGGCTCCTGCATTTTTGAGGCCAAAGGGCATCACAGTGTAATTAAAATTCCCGATTGGTGTCCTGAATGCTGTTTTCTCGGCATCCTTGGCAGCCATGCGAATCTGGTTATACCCACTATACCTATCCATGAATGAGAACATGGAACTTCCCACAGCTGAATCTACAAGGAGGTCAATATTAGGCAGAGGGAACTCATCTTTAGGACATGCTTTATTCAGGTTGCGAAAATCTACACAGTAACGGATCTGGCCGTTCTTTTTCTTCACAGGTACTATGTTAGAAAGCCATCTAGGGTGCTGAATGGGTTTGATAAAGCCAGCTGCTAGTAGCTTCTTGACCTCTTGAGTTATCTGGGCTTCTATATCAGTGTGAAAGACCCTGGCTAGTTGGATCACTGGTTTAACTCCTGGGTCCACATTGAGAGCATGGACCACTAATCTAGGATCCAGACCAGGTATCTCATCATAGGTCCATGCAAACACATCTGCGTATTCTTTGAGCAAAGCCACCAGTGGCCCCCTCTCTTGTGTTGTCAACCGACTACTGATGAAAACAGGCTTCTGGGATCCCAGTTCAGTCCCTAAGTTTACTTCCTGTAATTCTTCCTTAGGCTGGATTTGTGTCTCTTTAACTGGTTCCTCTAGGACTTCCTCCTAGGCCATCATACATTCTAGTGGTCCGGGACCTTCCTGCACGATGCACTCAGGTCCCGCGCACCTTCACAAACGATATACTAATCTTCCCCCAGGCTCTCGTACTACTACACACTCCCGGGATCCTGAGGCGCTGGGCTCCTTCTTTTGCCTTTTTCTCTTCAGGAGGTCTCTCAAGTCATGGGTACTTCCTCCCTCTTCTTTTTCCAAAATAGGTGTTCTTGGGGTCCCTGGCATGGGACTTTCATCATTAGGTTCCAACTCATCATAAAACATTGTTTCTACAAAGTTTACTTCTCCTTGATTGAAAGGGTTATGGTTGGCAGGGATCCTTACAGGCCTTCCATTCAACCTCCCCTTAACGCACTGATGGTATGTGGATGGTATAAGGCGGTGCTTATGGAGCCATGGCCGTCCCAGGAGTACATGGTAGGATACTTCTGAATTGATTACGTGAAATCTGGTCAAGGCCACTATTGGCCCCACCCTTAGGGCTAGTTGTATATATCCTTCGGTTGATTCTACTGATCCTCTAAATCCGGTTATCTCCATGGGAGCCCCCAGGATCCTCCTTCCAGCCAGGCCCACGGCTTTTAAGGTACTTAGGGCTATAAGGTTGAGTGATGCCCCTGTGTCCACCAATGCTCTTCTGATTTGGACACCATTTATGGTAGCCATTAGGTAAAGAGGTCTACGGTGGTCTGGATGCTCAACCTCCATGTCTTCATCAGTGAAGGTTATTGCGTTGGTTGTCTCCAGGAAAGCTCGACTGGCATGTGATTCTGCCGTGAAACATTCCATTCCTGAATCTGTTGCTATAGTCATGAGGGATTCCGTGGCCACCCTCCTTGCTTCTGGTCCAAATCCCAACTGATTGAATAGTGATCTGAACTTGGGATTCTTCTGGAGGGTCCTAACTTTGTTTGGGTGGAAGGATCCTCCTGTCTCTTCTGCCTCTGCCGGGTTCCCATGGATTACCACAGCTACCACCCCTTTTCCTTTGTGGTTGGGCAGGGAGTTTCTTTGTACTTCTGGTTCCTTTTGGGTGAGCTCCAGGGTTCCTTCTCTTAGCTTCCTGTGAAAAAGCCTGCGGAGGGTCCAGCAATCCTTGGTGGAATGCTTAACATAATTATGAATCCTGCAAAACAGAGGATTTTTCCTTTCTTCTTCAGTTGATGGCCTGGACACGGTGAATGGCCTAACCACTCCATCCCCGATCCATTTGTCCAGGACGTGGTTTAATTCTTCTTCAGTACATGGAATCACCGGTGGTTCCTCGAATATTTTTCCATCAGGCCTCTTCCTTTTTTCTCCCACCGATGCTGTCATGGCTTGGGATGCTGGTGCCCTCTTCGCCCTCATAGTCTGTGCTGTCCTTCTTGTTCTCTGCAACAGGTCAGTAAACTATGTGATACATAGATTTTCGAGGTTGAGTCTATAATCGAAAAACATGTTAGAGATGCAAGTCTCCACGAGCTCCTTTTCTTCATGGTCCCCATAATAGTCTAGGGACACATCTTCAAATCTTTTGATGAACTGGACAGGATCCTCTCCAGGCCTCTGCCTCACCATCTGAAGGCTTTGGAAAGTGACCTTGTCCTCACCAGGGTAATATTTTGCACAAAATCTTTCCATCATTTCGTCCCAGGTCTTAATGGACCCAGGTCTCAGTGTAGTGTACCAAGTGTATGCTCTGTCCACTAGGGACTTAGCAAACTCTCTTAGGCATAGTTCCCAGTCTCCTGCGTAGGGGCCCATTGTGTGGACAAACCTACTCACGTGTTCTACTGCACTTCCATTCCTTCCGTCAAAAGGATGGAACTTTGGTGGCTCATATCCCTTGGGATATGGCTTGCCAAGGAGTTCTAGTGAGAATGGGGGATCCCGAGAAAATTGCTTGGGGGTCCTGGAAAGTTTTTCCCTTTCTTGGTCCAGGAGGGCACTGACATTTGCCAGTGTTAGATATTGGGGGTTAGTTCCTCCTCCCACTGCTGATCCTCCCTCTGGCTGGGTTCTGTCTTGGTTACCCACATGGGGGGCATTGTCTCTGACTTTTTGTGTCTTACTTTCTTTGAGAAGGTGAACTTCTTGTTGCAACTCTTTCAACATCGCGGTCATTTGAGCCATAGGGTCTAGCTCTTGCCTTGCATTCCTTTGTTCTGACACGGCCTCGTGCTCTGTTAGGGGCACCTCGCCTCTTTGTCTGGAGGCTACTTCATTCTCTCCCACAGGCTCAGAGGCCGTGGGGGGCATGTTTGCACCTTTACTGTTCCTTTGTCTTGGAGGCATGTTCTGCGAAGGGATTGCTTCTTCCCTTTTCTTTACCCAGTCCCTAGCGGAGTCGCCAAAATGTGTGAGTGCCTTTTTTCTTCAGCACTATGGCCCAAGAATTCTGGGCCGTGTGAGATGTTCTTGGTGGACTGGGATTGATTCTTCACAGCTAAAGGGCTGTTTTAAGAATCAATTGGTGCACAAAACATACTTCCTATAATACAAATAACTAACGAAAAAAAAAAAAAAAAAAAAAAAGCAAGAATATTTGCATTGAATGACATTTATGCTGTAAAGGAAAAATGCAAATGACAAATGGAAATATAACATAAGAACAAGCTAGGGATCCTCTAATTATGTGAGGTATATTTCATTGATTTCATTAAGTTATGATTACAATGCTCACTAAGACGTGGTGCAAGGTTCAAATGAGCTCATAAGTTACAGACTTTGATAGCTATTCAAGCTTCAAAGACTTGCAAAATTTGAACTTGTTGAATCCGAGCATGTTCAGTAGTGGCTGTCCTGGGATACCGGGGATAGTTCCTTTGTTTTCCCCTCAAATTACAAAGTATTTTCTGCAACTCTCTAGGACTTTTAGGAAAACAATGGTGAACGCTCAAGGTGGTCTGATCGTTTTGAAAATGAGTGAATGCCTGAATGCCCCTATAGCATGGATCCCTTCCTCCTTTTATAGCACAACTTCGACCTCCCTGGTGAACTAACGATTTCCCCGTTTTGCCCTTTGAAGCCTGTACCGTGCCTGGTTGCTTCAAGATCATGTCGTTTCCCTTTTCTTCATAGTTCCTTGCTTTTTGTTCCGACCAGATGAAAGTCCCTCAGCTCCTTTCCATTTCCAGATCTCCCGTTGGCTGGCCTGAGGTCCTTTTTTGGCTTTTTTTCTCAGCGCCCCAGCCTTTCCCAGTTGTACTCTTCTTTGTCTTTATCTCCAAACGATTGAAATCAGGTTCTTGCGTTTTTTGCTCTGTACCTCCACTGCGTGTCTGGGTCACAAGGTCCACGTGCCCTTTGTCTCCTGTCTTTCTTTAATTTTTCTGTTATGATCCTCCTTCGCGCGCCCAAGGATCCTCTACCTCTGGGAGGCTTTCTGGGATTCCGGCCCAGTTTTTCCTTCTTGGTTTGGTCTGGTTCGCTGGTTGGCCCTTTTCTCTGGATCCCAGGCCTCTGGGCTTTTTCTTTCTTTCTTTTCTTTATTGTGAGAGCCCACCCTTTATTTATTTTCTCCCTTTTTTTGTGTGAAATGGGCCCAATATCTTTTCTATCTCTTTGGGCCTATTTGTGGGCTGTTTAATTCTTTTTTTTTTTTGAACCTCAACAAATACTAACATGAAGGTGAATTCTAATCTTTGGCAACATGTTAGTTCATTCCATGAAGGAAGTGTAGCAATTCATTTGGAGTTTCCCTCAAGAATTATTTGATCTACACATTGGTTCTACAAAGCAGGAAAGTGTCCAAAAACAATTTATTTTCTCGCGCGTGGGCTACAGGTAACCCACGAGCTCGGAGGGCTAATGTTGAAGTCCAAAATTTCACAACAAAGCCCATTCCATAAAAAAATAAAGAAGACCCAATTTGTGTAGCAAGAAGAATCGACATCAAGGCCCTATGTATGTTCAGATTTCCAGCAAAAAAGGCCATTAAAAAGTCCAACAAATTCTAGTGAAAGAGCTGGGCCGGGATCCCAAAGGCTGCTAGAGGCTCGGGATCCTCTAGATGTGCAGCACAACTAAAGTGGATTGAAGCAGGTTTAAAAGAGGGATAAAAGATAAAGAGCATGCGGGTCTCATGCACCTAGACATACAGTGGGATTAGAAAGTACGAAGCAAAATGCATGAGCTGTGTCTCAAGGAACCAACAATGAGAAAACCATAAAACAGAGGTAACTGGAAGGAGCTTTCAACTCAGCAGTAAAAGATTCCAACTATTTGAGGAAAATGACAAGGATGGAGTGCAACCAAAAACTGGAAAAGCGGAAAAAAAGGCCAAATAGCTGAAAAATCAGCGAACAGATGGAACCTTGAAATGGAAAACCAGCTAGGGGCTTTCCGCTTGGTCGCACCAAAAGGAAGAAATTATAAGAAAAAAGGAAACGACCAGCCCTTGAGTAAACTGACATAGCAGGAGCTCTGAGGGGCAAAAGAGAGAAATCACTAGTACCTTGGAGCCCTAGAGTTGCACTATAAAAAGAGGGAAGTAGCCAACATTAAGGGGGGAGGTAGAATAAAAAAAACCAGAAGGGAATCGTTAAGATAACTCTGTAAAACTCAAGAAAAACAGAGGAATATCTCCCGGTATCCTAGAAACAGCCACTATAGCACATACTCGGATCCAAAAGGATTCAAACTTTGCAAGTTTTAGAGGTTTAGATAGCCATCTAAATCTGTAATTTTTGAGCTTATTTGGACCTTGTATCACGTCTTAGTGAGCATATTGTAATCCATAATCAAGAAAAAATAATGAAATACCTCATATTAATTTGAGGATCTCTAACAATTATTTTGTGTATTTCTTTATTACATTGTCTTCCTTTACTATTTCTTGCTAAAATCCTTCTCACCTAACTATCTTGGATGGCAAAGCCTAAGCAAAACCACTCGGACTTGAGTTCCAAATCCCACAAGTCTTGTGCAAAAGCACTAAGTCTGTGAGAATTGGGGCCAGGATTCTCGTGGCTGAATCATTCCCATTAAATTCATTTACATATACGTATATGTATTAAAATGTATATCCTAATCTAAGAAACTAACAATTATTTGAGGATATGCGTATTGTATAGTGTGTTTTATATGTAGCACCTATAGAGGTAAAGGGAAAGAACAAAACTCTATTGCATAATAAACATGGAGAAAGATCATATAGCTCAGAGAACCAGAGATTCTAGGTTCTCACAGGCCTAGTACGCCCCGGGATCCCACGATAGTACGCCCCAGGGTACTAAGAGGAATTGCATTTTTCATCTTAAGGAGCTTTATGTGACTTACGTACAACTTGGTTCGTAATCAACCCCATTTAGCTGCGGTGAACCAAGCCCAATCCACCAAAACAACAAGTATTTGGGCCCGGGATCCTTGTCTCTACTTGGGCCTGTGTGCTAAGAAAAAAAAACACTCTCACAACTTTTTATTATGATAAATATGATGATTGTTTATCATAATGGCAAATGTCATTAAACACACCGAATTCCAACACTTTTTAAAAAGTTTAAACACTTTGCCAAGTGTTATTTAGTTGCACGAGAATAGGGTAATAGTTATGAAAACGATTGTTGGAAAGGCAAATTGCTAAATTACAAGATTAGTACAAACATGTACAATTGACACAAAAGGCTAGATACTTTCTTGCTAAAGTTAAAAGGCTTGACTAGTAATATCTACTCTAGCTAGTGTGACCTATTTTAGACTTTTGATCTCTAGCCGATCAAATGATCTTAAGTCCATCCATTTCTTTTATTATTCTACTATCGCCAAAACAAAGAAAAAAGTGGAAATGGCTGAATTGCCTATAGAGCATGTGCTTCATACATAAAATAAGACAATTCTATTCAAATGCATGGCATTAAGTGTGGATTTAATTCTCACTAAGTTTCTATACTCTTACATGAAATGATATTGTTTGGATGTAAGCTATATCAATTCACCAAAAATTTTGTATAATATGTAAACCTATAAGAGGTTTGCTAGATTACTAGCTTTAAATATGCAAAAAAACAAATGCTCCAAATTTTCTAAGGGGATGTCATAATTTGACGAAGAGAAACCCTTAAAAAGAAAATAGAGATATAGCTAAAAGTTGTGAAAATTCCATCTACATCACAAATGCCGAGTTTAACTCCTGTAAATTATGGGTTGTACAAATCCAACAACGAAGAGCTCTATAAGTAAGAGTTCAATGACGAAGAGTTCGTCAAGAAGACTACAACAATGAAAAGACCGAGGTATGTACAAAATAATATTGAGATTTAAGGTCTTCTATTGAGGTAACTCATTTCTTTCTTTCTTTTTTATCCATGAGATCATTTTATTGAAACTAAATAAATATCTAGCTTGCATGATTATTACAAATGTTTATGTAGAACATGTTGAAAATATTGCTATAAAATTGTTACAATTATCACAATCAATACGACTGTATTTTTAGTAGCATATGTTTCATTGTCATAAATCTGAGAAGTTCAATTAAGTTTCTTACACTTAAAATGCTAGATGATTATGTTCACCATATGCTCATGAATTTAAGTCTCAATAAATTTCCGCTATCTCCATAAACTCACCAAAATCTTCTTAAATTGTTTTAAGAATCATATACAGTGCAAGCACTTAACAAAGACCAGTTTAAAGATGCATATAGTCAAATAGCTTCAATTCTTATACTTTTCTATGATTCATATAGAATGCACTTCGTCTTGTATAGCATGCAATTGCACATTGTACATTGTATAGCATGCAATTGCACATTGTACATTATCATGCAGCTAGCGCTATTGAAGTGACTTAAGTGAAGAAGGAGGAGGAAATAGCTATTACAAATAGTAATGACCATAGTCATCAAAGCATGCCAAAAAAAGAAGAAGAGAGGTTCCAATAGTGAAAGACCATTCCCCTAGTCGTTAATAAACGAGAATTGTACTTTTCACGTTTGAGCGGGGGCAAAAAACGTGGCCTAGTTTTTACGCCTTCAAAAAATTGAAGCAAAAGAGATCTAGGTCTTAGACATGAAGTATCATGTTGAGCGCAAAAAAAAAAAAAAAATCTTGAAAAGGGAAGAGCTCATCATCTTAAAAAGGGAAGAGCTTGTCAAGAAGATCTTAGCAATAAAAAGATCAAGGTACGTGACAAAATAATATCATCATTTAAGGTAACACATTTATCTCTGTCTCTTTTATATTTGTCTATAAAAATTTACACCTAGTAAGGTTTCATGCAAAAATGTACGCATTACTAGACATGTCACAAAAGAGGTAAAACTCTAGAATTACAAGGAAATAAGAAAATGGTCCACCTAGGCTATTGGTAACTCATTATTTATGAATTGTTCTAAAATTCTTGTTTAACAAAGTCTTGGCAAGTGCATGTGCTATTTAATGTAGATATCAACATGGCCTCAAGAAGGTCCAAAATGACATAGTGTCAAGGAATCTTTCTAGCAACAAGTGACAAGATTCCTTAAATGGATGTAAGTCACCAGAAAATGGCTAAGTGATAAGATTCCACCAAGACGGATGTAAATCACTGATGAAGCCTAAGTGACAAGATTCCTTAAATGGAAGTAAGTCACCAAATAATGACTAAGTGATAAGATTCCACCAAGACTGATGTAAATCACTGACGAAGCCTAAGTGACAAGATTCCTTAAATGGATGTAAGTCACCAAAAAAAAAAAAAAAAAGGACAAGATTCCGCTAGATCGATGTAAATCGCTGACGAAGTCAAAATGACAAAGCTCCGTAACTGGATCTAAGTCACCTAAAAGTGGCTAAGTGACTAAATACCCTTAGATGAGTGTAAGCAGACAAGGATTCTCACACAAATGTAAGTCACACGCAAATCAAGAATATCAAACGTGACAACCAAAAAATGAATGAAAGAAGCATCGAAGTAATAAAAAATGGTCGTCCAAAAAAATTACCTCACTCTTCAGTAGTGATAAAAAATGGTTGTCCAAAGAAATCACCTCGCTCCTTAGCAATGATAAAAAATGGTCGTCCAAAGAAATTACCTTACTCTTCAGCAGTGATAAAAATGTTTGTCTAAAGAAATCAGCTTACTTTCAAGCTATGATCCCTCGAATGTGCAAAAAGACCTTCAAAAGGCAAATACTAAGAGGTCGTCATAGAAATACTAACATTCTTGAAGAAGAAAGTAGTTGATGATAAAGAAGCCTGAATTTGAACAAGTCAAGAACATTCCCTAAGCCCGATCAGCATAAAGCAAAATTAGACTTGGGAATGGGGGGCAACTGATGAGTCCAGAAAAATCATTAGGTCATCCATTAATATGGACGACCTTGCATCATTAGTAGGCCATCAAAGATAACCGCGCAACACATTAAATAACGACCATCAAAGGTTTTAAACTTTTATCAAGACAAAGAACGTTACAATCAAGGTAATAATCACCCTAATTTATGTACAACAACTACCTAAGTCACCTATAAAAGGGACAATCTGTCTCACTAGCAAAGGTACGTCAAAAGTTACTACAAAACACTATCTAAATATGAAAAATATGGGTTGATACTAACTTAAGCATCAGAGGCTCCCCCACTGGGCACAACTCAGTGGTCTATTCGATCTATCTCTCCTTTATCTTGCAGGTCCTACGAGATCATCTAATACTTTGGATTGGGCGAGTGACCCAAACTGACGATTTTGGCATCATCAAGGTGAGCTGGCCAGTTAGACCTGCTATTTGTCAAGGAGACGGAGGCCAAGGCAACTATGTTAGGCACTTTGCCAAATTGAGTAAGAAGTATTTCGGATACTGGGGGTCAAGGCTTATGACCACCATGAAGAATGAAAGATTAGGAAACATTCTCGTTTTGGAAAATGATTGTAGCCTGGTATAGACCCATCCTAGACGTGGGCCAAGGCCCAAGGAGTATGCCACTAACTCAAGTTGTTGATTAAGACTAGGATCCCAAATTGCTAAACGACATTCTTGAGGCATTAGAGAGACAAAGTAAAGGGGGTTTAGACTAAACATCGAGGAGATTGAGGCAGCAAACTTGGATAATGAGGAAGAAAGCTCTATCGAAGTGAAAATAGGTGCCTGGTTTCCAGTGGAGTAGACAGATAATTTACTTGCCCTACTTAGAGAATTCTATGATGCCTTTGCTTGGCCACCATACTAAGACAAGCTAGGCTTAGACACAGATATTGTAGTCCACAAAATTCCAATAGAAACCAAGTGCACACATATAAAGGTAGATCCTCCAACATATGAAACTACACATAATTCGTACAATCGAAGAAGAGGTTAAGAAACAAAGAGAGATGGATAGGTTAATTAGTGGAGTATTGGGATTTAAGTAAGGATAGTCCGAAGGACAATTTCCTCTCTCTCTCTCTCTCTCTCTCTCTCTCTCTCTCTCTCTCTCTCTCTCTCTCTCTCTCTCTCTCTCTCTCTCTCTCCTAAGCTTGGCCGATTACATCGTCCAACTTCATTGCCACTACTAAGATCACACATGTAAGGTTTTCCTATTTTTGTTTGCAGCCCCTTGAAATGGGTATTTTGAATGGTTTTCAATATGATGGATTTAGTTGAAATGGCTGAGTAAGGCTCTGTTTGAAATCCGTTTATTTTACTGAAATTAATTTTTTTTTGGTAGAAAGTACTATAGATAAAGGTAAAAAGTTATTTAAAATAGTAAGGTTTTCCTATTTTTGTTTGCAGCCCCTTGAAATGGGTTTGTTGTATGGTTTTCAATATGATGGATTTAGTTGAAATGGCTGAGTAAGACTTTGTTTGAAATCCGTTTATTTTACTGAAATTAAATTTTTTTTTTTTTATTTTATGAAAGTACTATAAATAAAGGTAAAAAGTTAGCTGAAATAGTATAGTGTGACATATGTAGAGTACCAAAAAGTGTAATAAGATCTATAAATAGTAATAAAAATAAACTAAATAGTAAAATAAGCTGGCCTTTTAATTTTTTCAAACAAATATTTCGTGTTTTGATTTGAATGTTTAGTGCTAAAATGAGGGTCCAAAAAATTTTCAGTTTCCAACACTTGTCCAAACCCGAAATGCCAAGGATACAAGTACACCATGATGAAATTTGTATTTCTCCACTGCTTTCCTCATCCAAACTGGGTCCTTGTATTTCTCCAACCAGTCAATTTCTTCCAAAAACCCTGGCCGACTGACTCTTTTTTAGATAAACAGATAAAGATTTTATTGAAATGAGTAAAAACAGAAACTAGGAGCTGCCTATAGCAAAATTAATATAGCTCTGAGCTCTCCACCATTTTGCTCTGCCAGTACTGGACTGCCCTTTTCTTTCACTTTTTTTCCCCTTTAGTTTATTTTAACCATTCAGCTATTAAAAAATGATTTACATGAAAATTTGGAACCAATTTTATCCATTAATTTGAGTTCCAAGTTAAACATTTGATTAAGCTTTTGTAAACCAGACAGAAAGGAATTTGAACTTCCCTTCAGATAATTTGATAGTTGGGAGGGGGGAAATTCAAACCTGTATAGATTTTCTTCTCTATGGGCCAATCAAGATTCTAAAAAATGCAAATGAAGCAGAAATTATTAGAAACAAGGCAGGATGGACAATGTAAAAGAGCAACAGGGCCAATGTATCTTACTCCATGGATAGAAAATCATTCATATGTTACATTAATCATTCTTGATGTTCAAGATTGTATCTAACATGTCAGTAAAACAGAGATGCTAGGCTGCCAGGTGATTGAAAAGGCATCATAATGCCAATTTACACAATTGCTGGAATCATCATCACTTTCCACTGTAAATTGAAAAGAAAATCCTCGAGAGAGAGAGAGAGAATAGTGACTTTCGGTTCAGTAAACTTATGAGTTCATCATCAGAGTTATGTTGTCTCCCTTAAGAAGAATCCTCCCTGAACAAAATAGATGAACCACTTCAAAGAATGCACATTTAGGAGAAGGTAAAGAAAAAGGAGTGAGAAAATGAGCCCACCTAAAGATTTTCTGCTCTTCTTCTTAACATTGACTTCTTCAGCATCATCCAGCACCAAATTCATGTACTCATCAAAGCCCTATAGGGCACAAAAATTTACATTTGAATTGTTAGAAATACTGAATGTAATAGTATTGTATTTCTTGATAAAAGAATGTACATAGGTGCCTTTATATAGGAGGCATATGTGTGCAGTACAAGTAAATATGTGTGCTATATAAGTAACCTAACTGGGCCTAAAGCCTACAACACTATATACGTTAACAGCCCCCCTCAAACTCAAGGTGGATGTGAGACCAACTTGAGGTTGTCAACCAAAGTACGAAGGCGTCCCTTAGGATGTGACTTGGTGAAAATATCTGCAAGTTGATCTTTAGAGGAGACTAAGATCAACTTGAGAGCACCATGACAAGATGAAAACGGATAAAATGACAATCGATCTTGATGTGTTTAGTCTGTTCATGGAAGACATCATTGTGAGCAATATGAATAGCACTCTGGTTATCACAATAAAGAGGAGTAGCAGAGGATGTAGACACACCTAAGTTTTTGAGAAGCCATCATAGCCAAAGGAGCTCAAATGTGGTATCAACAAGGGCACGATATTCTGCTTCAGTACTGGAGTGGGCCACATGAGTTTGTTTCTTGCTTCGCCAAGAAATCAGTGAAGAACCAAGAAGAAAGCAATAACTAGTGGTGGACTTGCGATCAGTGGGGTTTCTTACCCAATCAGCATCAGAAAATGCACGAGAGTAAGAGGAGACTGAGCAGAGTAGAAAAGACCATGGAAGAGAGTGCCCTTTAGGTATCGAAGAATGCGCAGAACAGCAGCATAGTGAGTTGATCGTGGAGCAGACAGATACTGGCTCACCTGGTGAACAACATAGGAAATGTCTAGACGAGTGACAGTGAGATAAACCAAGCTGCCAACCAAGCGTCTGTAAAGAGAGGGATTAGACAATGGTTTCCCCCCTGAAGGAGTCAGATGCGCATTAAGCTCAACTGGAGTGTCAACAGTCTTGCTATCAGTGAGTCCAGCGCGAGACAAGAGTTCAGAGGCATACTTGGCTTGAGTATTATAAAGTCCATCTGTAGAATGAGTAATTTCAAGACCCAAGAAGTAGCTGAGATGTCCAAGATCTTTCATCTCAAATTGTTGACTGAGAAAAGTCTTGAGTTCTTAAATGCCACTGAGGTCATCACCAGTTATGATCATATCATCCACATATAAGAGAAGTAAAATAGTGCCCTTGTCAGTGCGACGAAGAAATAAGGCAAAATCATAGTGATTGGCCATGTAACCCAAGTGAGAGATGGTAGAGCTGAATTTGGCAAACCAAGCTCGTGGAGCTTGTTTAAGGCCATAAAGTGCACGTCGAAGGTGACAAACCTTGTTTGAGTCAACAGAGAGACCAGGAGGAGGTTGCATATACACTTCTTCACTTAAATCCCCATTAAGGAATGCATTTTTGACATCCATCTGAAAAAGGTCCCATTTACTGGCAGCAGCAACAGCTAAGAGGGCACGAACAGATGAGATACGAGTAACTGGAGCAAAGGTCTCTTCATAATCAATCCCATACTGTTGTGTAAAACCTTTTGCAACAAGACAAGCTTTGTAGCGCTCAATGGACCCATTAGAGCGAGTCTTAATCTTGTAGATCTACTTACAACCAGCCACAGATTTCCCAGGAGGAAGTGTCACCAAATCCCCAGTATGGTTTTTAGATAATGCATCAAGTTCCTCTTTCATTGCAATCTGCCATAAAGAGTCAGTGGAAGCCTCACGATAGGTGTGAGGCTCGTGCAGTGTAGCAAGAGTAGTGTAACAATGATAGTCAAGTAAATGTGCAGGAATAGATCTTACCCGAGTTGAGTGATGAGGTGGAATGTCTTGTGCAAGGTCTTCAGGCGGAGCAGGAGCAGGAGACCCAAGCTCAAGATTAGGGTTGGGTAGCTCGTCTTCAACCTATTCATCTTCCACCTGTTTATTAAAGGGTGAATTAGGAAAGGGATCAGTGATATCTGGTGGTTGGATAGAGAAGTCTACAGCAACAGAATCAGGAGCAACTACAGGAGGATTAGGAGCAGCTACAGAAGGAATATGTGCCTCATCTGGAAAAAGATCTAAGACAGAGGAGGAAGACAAGGAAGCATTGAAATGAGAGAGCTCGACAAAGAGGCGATGTTCCCAAAAGACAACATTACGGGAGATACGAAGACGATGAGAGACAGGATCATAACACCTATACCCCTTTTGAGTTTCACCATAGCCAAGAAAACAACAAAACCTTGATCGAGGCTCAAGTTTGTTATGCTCATATGGCTGAAGAAGAATGAAACAAGCAGAACCGAAAGAGTGAAAGTGGTCATAGTCTGAAGGTGACCCAAAAAGGCACTCATATGGAGTTTGATTTTGGATAACAGGACTCGAAATACGATTAATAGTATGAACAGCATGAAGAGCAGCTTCACCCCAAAAAGGAGCAGGAACTTTAGCAGAGAGAAGGAGAGCACAAACAGTGTCAAGAATATGACGAAGTTTTCGTTCGGCTCTACCATTTTGCTGAGAGGTACCTGGACAAGTTAGTTGATGAACAGTGCCATAGGAATGCAAAACAGCTTGGAAAGCATATTAAGTGTATTCAAGAGCATTATCAGATCGAAAAATTTTGATGCGTCTGGAAAACTGAGTTTCAACCATTTTTGCAAAATTAGAATATATTTCCAATAATTCAGAACGATGTTTCATATTAAAAATCCAACTATAGCGAGAGTAATCATCAACAAAGATAACAAAATATCTAGACCCACTAATACTAGAGACAGAGGAAGGCCCCCAAACATCAGAATGAATAAGGTTAAAGATATCAGTGGATATGGATTCACTAGTATTGAAAGGCAAAGCTGGTTGTTTTCCTAATTGACATGAAACACAATCAAAATTTTCTGTAGATACTGAACCTAACAAACCTCTAGAAGCCAATTGTTGTACCCGAGAGGAAGATGCGTGACCAAGTCGAGCATGCCAAAGTGCAAGGGAAGGAGTGGAAGAAACTGCAGCAGCTGCAGCAATAGAAACAGGAGCGACAAGTGGAAGACAAAGGTTGTCCACGGGAAACATACGCCCAACTCTGGGACCGGTCCCAAGCTCCTGTCCCATCCTAGGATCCTGCACAATGCACCCAGAATAATCAAAGGTAATGCGATAACCCAACTCAGCTAATTGTCCCACAGAAAATAAATTATAAGAAAGGTCAAGAACATTAAAGACTCCAGGAACCGAGAGGTTGGAGGTTGAAACTAAACATATATTATGACCAGACATTGTGGAACCATTTGCTGTGCGAATATTAAGAGGGTGCGGTTCAGGTTTAAGGTCAGAAAATAAGGACGAGTGAGGTGTCATGTGATTGCAACAAGCGAAATCCATAAGCCAAGAGGAAGGAGACATACCAGATAAAGCTGAGAGAGAAGAGGAATAAGATGCACTACCAACCATACGAATGACATTGGCGATGATATTTATAAGGTCATCTCTGGAAATGGAGAAAGTGGATCCAGAAGACTGAGACTGTGCAGAAACATGAGCCATGGGTTGGACACTCTCAGTGTTAGCAACTGTAGCAGCAGAAGTGGAAACAGCTGATTTGTTGCGCTGATAGCAAGTCTCAATATTATGGCCAAAATGTTTGCAAAAATTGCAAAAATGTTTGCTGGATTGTCAACTATGACTATTGCAACAAGAAGAAGACCTGTCCTTATTCTTCATTTAGAAGCAAAATTTGCAAAAACGGACTACAAAAATGAAATCTACGCGAAAAACTGGGTAAGGAGCACCTAGACTGTAAAAAGTCAACTTTGAAAAGTCAACAGTCAAAGTCAACGGTCAACGCGCGGTCAAAGTCAACGATTAGCGCAGATGACGTCAGCAGATGGCTGGATGTTGACGTAAGCTAGGGCTAACGCAAGCAGTGATGACGTCACTGGGGCTGACGTGGCAGGATGACGTCAGCAATGATGTCAGCAGGCGCGTGAGTGCGTGTGAAGCCGTGTGAGAGCGCGTGAGGGTGTAAGGCGGCGCATGAAGCGAGTGTCTGAGCTCATCGAAACTTTTACCAGCGCGTGAGGGCGCGTGGTCCGTTGGATGATGACCGTTTTGGCGTGGCTGAGTAGATCGTTTGACGGCCTACATGCTGATATGATTTGTGTCTTAGTCAGAGGTCAAAAACAATAGATCCGACTAAGGCAGTAGTCTTGGCGGTGAAGATTGAGCTTCTAGTGGCAGAGATTCAACCCTGAGACCTCTGACGGCGGCGAGGCAGTTTGGAGAGGCACTAATGAGGTTTACTGACCGGAGAAGTTGAGGCAGCGAAAATTACTGACAAAGACAAGACTGCAGAACACAAGAAAGTTAGAGCAATAGCTCTGATACCATGTTAGAAATACTGAATGTAATAGTATTGTATTTCTTGATAAAAGAATGTACATAGGTGCCTTTATATAGGAGGCATATGTGTGTAGTACAAGTAAATATGTGTGCTATACAAGTAACCTAATTGGGCCTAAAGCCCACAACACTATATACGTTAACATGAATAAATTTACATTTATTCACTTAGAATTGCAAATGATGATCGAAATTCAGGGTGATCTCAACATTTTAACCAAAGTTCAACATTTAGAGATGGCACTAAATATGGTGCAATTATGGCCATTTTGCCATTTCAGTTGGGAATATTCGGTGGGGTTACTTATTGGTGCGTTGAGCCAGAAAATTAGGCATCCGGGGTCTGTGGACATGGTGGAAGCTTTGGCTGCCCGAAAAGCTGTTGTATTTGCCCAGGAGCTTTATCTTCAAGCCATGGAGGTGGAGGGTGACTCTTTGACGGTTATCCAAGCTCTTGTTGCTGCCAAGCCCTTCAAGGACTTTGTCTGGAAATGTCATTGCTGATATTTATTGTAGTTTTTGTCATGTCAAGAAGGAGGGCAATAAGCTTGTCAATACCCTTGGCCGTAGAGCAGTTGTATTTGTAGTTTTTGATGCATGGTGAGAAGATTTACCACGTGACTTGAAGGATGTTTTTAGTTTGATTTGACTTAAATAAAATTTCTTATTTGATTCTCAAAAAAAAAAAAAAAAAAAAACCTAAAAATAAAAGATACTGATAGTTATTTAATTTTAAAAGAAAATTTTCCCTTTAATATTTATAATGAAAGATAAAAATTTGTTAGTAAAAAAACTACTTTAAAGATTATCACGTCGTACTGATGCTAAAAGTAAAATGTATACTCCATAATTTGCATTTTCAAGTGAGAGCTTGATATTATATCTCTACTAGCACGAATCGGCCACTTCATTCCACAAAAATATAAAAATAATTATAAGTTATTTTTTATTAAGAATATCAAAACTTAACACATAAGAGTATTTACATTGGGTGTGCTAAAATAGCCAAAAATGCTATTTTAGCACCCCTAAATACGAAAAAAATTATCTACATCTAGTGAGTACATCCGGTGAGTTATAGCTAAAGTTTTTTAGCTTATTGCTACAGTTTACTACTATCTTTGGCAATTACTATAACATCAAGCTAAACATTAAGAACTATATATTTTTTTTATTATTCTATTCTCTTTATTTTTCATGCGGAAAGAAATATTAAATGTAAGGGTCATATTTATGAATTGGCATATTCCAAGACATAACTCACTTTATATGTATTTGAATCTTAATTTCTAGTGTGTTCAAGCAGACCTTGAAGTTGTCAAACAAATAGTATTATTGAAGACACAAAACACCCAAGGAACTACTTAAGAAAAGTTGAAACTTTAGATCCCGATACCTTATCGATACCCGTCAATCTATCTAGATTTAATGAACCTCGATATCTTCTTGACACCTCTTGATTAAATTGAAATTCAAGTTTAGTTTTCACCCCATGATAACAAGGCTTCTTAGGAATTCATGCACTAAGGTTTTAGAGCATATAAAAAAGCATACACTATAATTGTCATTAAATGTACAAAGAAACATTAAGAGATATGCACATAATAAGAGTTTCTATGATATTTTGTGCGCCTTAGGGTTTTGTGCCAAGCTGTTTCTAGTTCATCCAAATGTGAATTGAAGAACCCTACAAGCTACAACAATCAATAGGTTGCTGTGGAGTTAGGCACATACTAGAATTTTTGCAAAGGAAAAGTTTTCTGTAAGATCAAGTCTAATTGGGGATTAGAGTTGATACTGGAATAGGTCAGTAGGTTCTATTGTAGATAGATACTTTAGGATAAGCCAGTAAGGTAAGATTCCTTGTATTTGTAATTGCTAGTTCTTAATTAGTGGATTCTTCATGAGTGGTGACCTAGATTTCACCTGGTGGGGTTTTTGCCCATCATGATCAAATTACTATTGTAAACTTAATTTCATATGCACTCTATTTAGTTTTCGTGATTTGATTATATCTTAATTTGATTTGCATGTAATATTGACTAATTAATTAACTTGGATAATTAGATTAATTACTTGGATAATTAGATTAATTAATTGGGATAAATCTATAACCTAACAATAAAGAATAAAAAAAAATATTTAAATTTGCAATTACCTATCTTGAAACCAAAAATAAATCCTAAATGCATAAATTATTTAGTGGGTGTTGTACAATAACATAAACTCGTATAATAAAAAATATAAAATGTACAATTGAGACAAAAGAGAGTACATTCAATAAAAATATATAATTAAAACTAAAGAAATTAAAAAGAATTGCAAAATACTGTCTTTGTTTGAAGGCAAACCTTGGACAACTCATCCTCTAATTTCAATATTTTGTTAACAAATCTGAATCCGCACAATGATTTTTGGGCCGGGAGGAAATATATATATATATATATATTTATAACATCTTCAGCAGCATCCTAAAATGAAAGATATCATTCAAAATTTGATGACTTTGATATATTTATCATCAAAACAAAGCTCAAAAAGAAAAGTTTAGTTTAGAACAGAATCTAATTAGTTTAGTTTAGAACAGAATCTAACCAAAAAATTCTCTCCAGAAGGAATTAAAAAAAAAAAAAAATTTAAGAGCAGCTGGCCATAGGTTTATTGAGCAACGCAAACATAAAAAGAGTAATGAAATTGAACAACTCAAGCATTGGATTTTTAGGCTCCGTTTAATAACGGTATTTAAACAACGAAAACTGTTGTTTAAATATTACAACACGTATTTATACACACTTTTTATCACCCACACATATTTTCATAAAACTTAAACAACGTTACAGAAAATCTCTTACCAAACGGCCTTATAATTGTTTTAAAACTTACTTCAGCATGTGGAAAAGCAAATTCAACTACAAAATTAAAGGATCAGTTTTTTCTTTTTTGGTATGGGTTTTCTTTTTATTGAAATTTTTTTTGGTAGGGGTTTAAACTTTAAACTTTGTGTCTATTTGGCTAGCTTATTTTTTGCCAATTTATTTTACTATTCAGCTTATTTTTGCTATTATTTATGAGTCATACTGCACTTTTTGATACTATTCATGAGTTTTACTATACTATTTTAATTAACATTTATTTTTATTTACAATACTTTCAGAAAAAAAATTTCAATTTCAACAAAATAAACAGACCCAAAACACAACCTTTATATTTTAAAATGAAATTGTGCAATTTTTGGTGTGTGTATAATTGTTTTTGTTTTTTTGTTTTTAAGAAAAACCACGCGCCTTAGGGGGATTATGACTAGCGTGTGCCGTGTCACGTGTTCAGTATCTCTCTATATTGGGGCCCACTGTCAGTTATAGTATAAAAAATTTTGTACAATTTCTACAAAAATTGAGTACGGGGCCCACTTTGTGGTTCTTTCTTGTTATTTTGCTGAATCTTTTTCTATTTTTCTTATTTTATCAAAAGTGGTCGAGTTGGGTTGAGTAATTAATAAGTTCGGAGAATTGGGGGGTTAGACTTCTTGAAAAGTTCCTTAATTAATTTATGTCATGTTCTTAAAATATTGACCAAGACTTTTTGGAGTACTTAAGAAGTAATAACCAAAAAGAAAAAAAAAAAAAAAAAAAAAAAAAAAAAAAAAGGAAGCTTTGATTTAGAAGAACTTACCAAGTAATTTCTAAACCAAACCTTGTTTCATACGAACTAGTTCAAAATTTGGACCATCCATGTCATAGTAGAGTTCATGAGACGAGGGGTTTGAAAGATGGTCCCTCTCGTTAGAATCATGAATTTTTTTACAAATTACGCTCTTGAAGTTTTGAGTTATTTGAATTTTACATTCTTAAATTTCAAAAATTTGATTTTATACCCTAAAATTTGATTTTGTTAACAATTCACCCAATAGTTAATTTTTGTTGTTAAGTGATATATTATCTTGCAGAGGTGATTAGTTAGAATAAAGATAACATAGTTATTTAATTTTGTTTTGGTTAGATAATTGGCATGGGAGAGAGTTGTATAAAAGATTTGCTCATAGATATGATGGAGCTAGGAATCTCAGTACTATATAATAAGAGATTTTGAAGAGTGATGGTAGTATTGGGTCCAACAAGGTCTTAAGGGCACGTTTGGTAGATTGTAATAAATACTGTAATGTAATAGATATTTTTATAGCATAACTATTCGGTTGTTTGTCTATGTTTTTATTATAATGAATAGTTATTCCTTATGAATAGCTATTCTTCAAAATAAGAAATAATTATTCCTTATCAAAAGTACTGAATATCTATTCCTTCACCTTATGTAATAATTTTTTTATAAAAAAAATCCTAAAAATCCATTAGTTGCCATATCTTCAAAAGGAAAGAAAATAAATTTTCCTTGTTGTTAATTATTGGCTCTATTTTAAATGTCCTAAAATAAGTGTATTTTAAGAAATTTGACTTAAAAATTATTTAATTAGACATTCTTTTTATACTATACTAAATTGTGAACGCATATTCAAGATTCTATTCCTAAATGATCACCAAACTAATGAATAGTAATACTTATTATATTCCAACTTAATGTATTCCTCGTAATACTTATTTCTATTTTCATATAATAATCATTACAGTATACCAAACATACTCTAAATATTGTGGTATTTGTCACAATTCAAGAAGGCCTTTTCTCCTCAGTAATGGAAGGTGTAAAACAAGGTTCTTATCCACTTCCCATTCTAGACCTCTACCACCGCCTGTGTATTTTGGTGTAAAGTGCAAACTAGGCCCATCATTGGAAATGGGCCATTGTAACTTGTAAGTTTGAATTATAAAGTGCAGGCCTTTGAAGCCTTTAATGCAGCTAGGCCCATCCAAGACTCACTAGATTGCATGCCTCTCCTGCTCAAGAAAGTATACCAAGCATTCTCTATATGTAGCCCCGTCTCACAGGAGGTGGGCCTCACTTTTGGAAACAGTAAACAGTGAATTTGTGAGCCGCGGATTGTTGCTTTTATATGAACTTCCCACTTTTTTTCATCACTAACAATCAATTACTTCAACAAATTATAACAAAAGTTGTGCCAAAGTTATGTTCCTAGATTTTCTCTTTCTGATTTGAATGTCAGTGTCACTAACTGTGATGTACAATTACATGCCTCATCCTTTTACATTTCTCTCTCACTTTCCAATTTATTCAGTAGGTTGTCTTATTATTATTAGGATAAAACATACCTACAGATGATTAGGTGCTGATTTTAATTTTTCAATTTAAATTTAACTACGTGGTAATTGTAGTGCAAACAATCTATTCTTTCCTTAAGATAATTGGCTTCAACCAAGTGACTTATTGGGCAAATACAACAACATAGTTAAATTTAATTGAAAAACCTAAAATAAAACACTTAAAAAGAACTTTAAGGAAAACTTTTCATTATTATTATTGTTGTTGTTTCTTACCAAACCAAAGTTACAAGTTTCTTATTAAAAAAAAAAAAAAAAATTATCTCACATTCTCACTTGAAAGACTTTTGGTTGTTCCTAATATTGTCTTCCTTTATTATGCTTCTTATTCCAAAGACTACATATGTTTAAATTTGTCAAGTTCCGGAATTTACATTTCTGGTCATGTAGTTTATGTATGATGAAAATTCATTTCCATTTTTGATTGATTAGCCTTCTCTTCCTTCCTCTACCTCTACCATTTTCTCCTTCGTGGCATCCTCTTCTTTTTCTTCATCCTTGTTAATTATTACCCTCTATCTTAAGTCATGTTCCATCTACAACACCACAACCTGTTCTCCCCCTTCTTCTTCTTCACCTGATCCCATTGCACCTTGCTCTACTCTTCCATAGAGTTTCATGCTTTTCAAAGACAATGCATTTGGTCCCTTGTGCCTCCTTTGCCTCATAAAAAATTGTTGGTTGTAAAGGGATTTATAAACTAAAACAGAACCTCTATGGAAGCATTGCTCAATTCAAAGCTTGATTGGTAATCAAAGGGTTTCATTAGAAATAGGGATCGATTTTGATGAATCCTTTAACTTGATGGTTAAGCCAGTTATACTTTGTTTTTTGCTATCTCTAGTTGTTCATTTCAAAGTCACTTCACCAGCTCAATGTTAGTAATACCTTCTTACATGCAATCCTCCGTGAAGAGGTTTACAGGTCTTAGCCTCAAGGATTTCTGGATCTTTAGCATCTTGTGGTTTGAATGTTTCGCGTCCCATTTATTTTATCTTGCTTTGTGACTTCATTAGCAAACTCCTTTCTCTGTATCTATTGCGACAAGGTTCTTCAGTTGCAATTGCCTTTCTACTTTTATACATTGATGATATCACTATTATTGGCAATGATTCTACCTTCATCACCTATCTTTTTTAACCGCTCAATTTGTTTTTTGAACTCTAGAACCTTGGTTCTCTTCATTACTTCCTTGGACGGAACAAATTCATTATACTTCTTTCGTGTTATTTTTTAATCAACTCAATATGCCACTGGTTTGGTTAAACCTTGTAAGATCTCATATTGTCCTTCCACTTGCCTTAGTTTTCATGCTGGGACTCCTTTGTCTGATCTTAGTTCTTATCAAAGTCTTTTAGGGGCTTTACAGCACCTTACTTTCAACATACCAATGTTACATTTGTTGTTCATCAAAATTTTCAATTTATACATTTGCTTATAGATGTTCATCTAATCGTTATCAAATGTATTTTTTGTTATCTACAGGTTACCAACTTACCATTAATTGACCATGGCATTCTCTTCTCATTTGTGCCTCTCATAACTCATTCTATCTGCTTACTTATGTTCACTGGGCTGGTGAGATTTTGGATTGTTGCTTTACATCAGGCTTTGTTGTTTTTCTTGGTAACAAACCGATTACTTGGTCTGCAAAGAAGCAACCAATCCCATAATGAAGCGGAATACTACTATCTAGTCATTACAATTAATAAATTCTGTTGGGTTCTAATAATTTTAATAGAATTAGGCATTTTTCTCTATCATGTTTTGAGGCTGTAGTGTAACAATGTTTCTGCCTTGGCTATTGCCAAACATATTGAAGTTGACTTTCATAAGGATTAGAGGTTAAGTTTATTTCTTGCAATGACCAACTTGTAAACAATTTCACTGAAGGACTCTTCTCTCAACGCTTCCTTGATCTCAAGCACATCCTCGTGCTCACTATTGTGCCCATTCGTTAGAGGCGGTTGCTAGTGATATCAGTTTGTGTTAATTAAACCTCTTTTGAGTTGGTACTTTGTTAGCTTTCTGTTATAAGAGTTAGTTGAGTTAGTCAGTGCTTCATGCCTTTGGGGTAATGATATGATCTCATTAGAATAAATAGCCTTGTTTGTTTTCAGTTCTTAATTAAAGCTCCTTTGCTCTCAGTCTCTAAATATGTCTGCATTCCTTCAAAAAACATTTCCGCACTATTTGCACTGCTTGCATTCTAGGTTTGTCATAGTTTCAAGTGTAAAGAAATGTGCAAACACTGCAGCTCATTAGCTAGAGAAATGGGAGCTGTTGGCATGGTTTAGTGGCGGCTAAAAATGTTTTCGAATTCCCTGTAGCCCTTGATAGAGCTCTTGCAACTGGCAAATTTAACCTCTCTTGCCACTGCTTGCTAAATTTCCTGGGCAGCCACAATCTCTCATACTTAGCTGCATAGAAATGCTAGACTTCAAAGAGGATGTTAGAGCTAGATTAGAGAAATTGAAGGGGCGTACATAACTGTATGGAAAATAGATGTTGTGTGGGCAGTGGATGGACGGTAACTTACGTTGCGTTTGGACTTTGAAAGTGTATTGTATCATTCTTTTTTTTTTTTTTTGGATGAAGTGCATTGTAGCATTCTTGTTAGTTGATATAATTGACTTACTCGTTTAAAAAAAAAAAATGTAGGCTCTCTTTTTTTTGATGGGAATGCTGTCTCTCTTTTGGTTCTATATAATTGTCTTTTCCAGAGGGGGAAAAAAATTCACGGTCCTTTCATCTGCAAGCCATAAACAATTATGCATGCAAACTATCTACTTTAACGTGTAGAAACTTATAGCGTACCCTTGCAATCCAAAGAGGAAGGATCACAGAGAAAGGATGATAAAAAATTAGAGGTGAGAGAGGGGGAATCTAATTCATGGTACTGTGTGTGGAACGCAACAAACTGCATATATGATAAATTATTGAATGTCTCAAAAGCTTAATCGGTTAGGTAATAGTGAATTTAGTCAGTTAATCATAATTCTACCACATATGTATACCACGCCAATCAAATTTTTGTTTTTCTTTTTTGGGGGTGCAGAAGTCACAAAGACATGTCACACCATGAAACAATTTTACATGGCCTGAAGAAAGTAGAAATTAGAAGTCGTGAAAAAAATTGATTTACAACTTGGAAGAACAAATAAAAAAAATGTAATAAATGATCCATTCAATGCATAAATAGGAAGGAACACAGTTAAATGAAGGTGAAGAATTAGTTGCGAGAGAGAGGGAATCCAATTCCATGGCGCTTTGTGGGGAGTGCAACAAACAGCACACTGCATGCGATGCCAATCCCAATAGGCAATGTCACTAGAAGTTCCTTGGTCTCCGGAGATGGTGTTGGGCAGAAGCACTTGACAATGTTTTTATCAAACATTGCCACTGCTACAAAAACAAGAACGGACATGAAGGCATGGAAGAAATCAATGAACTTTAGTCTATACTTTTCTGCCTCCTCAGGTTCCATTTTCACTGACCCATCGATCACCCACAAGCCCCGAGATGTGGCTAAACCATACCGAACTTTGCCTCTTGCGTCTCTGAAGCTATCGGTGAATCTTAGAATAAAGCTTAAGAAGCAACACAATGCTAAAAGTCCGAGAGTCATGGTGCGGCTTATGATGGTTTGACACTGCCCTTGGTGTGTGAAAGCCGGGGACAAAACTTGGAATGTGAGGACTGAGCCTGTGGGAAGAAGATTGGCCAAATGTGCTGATATTTTGAAGGACTTTCTTATGGCCTTTTGTGCTGGTGTTTTGGGGGGTTTTGGTTCATTTTCCAAAAGTGGTTGCTCTATTTGTTGAAGTACTGCATTTGCACCATCCATGATCAAAATTCTCCTTTTCTTTGATATGTTTCTATCACTAAAAAATGTGTTTTTTTTCACAAATCTGTATGAATGTGTGTCTTGTGGTGTGTTTAGTGCTAAAGAAAATGCAATGCCAAGGAGACTAAAAACCCAAGCAAACACTCAAATTAGAACGGGGTTTGTTTTTCTGTTTAGTTTTGGCAAACGGGTTTGTAATTAATGGTGTTGGCTGTTTTTTAAATGACAAATATTAATGTGGAAAGTCTATCGGGTAACATTGTGAAGTTAAGTTCACAATGGTGTTAATAAGGTGGGATTTAGTTAATTCCCTTTTATTAGGGAGTCCCACCAGTGTGAAGTTTTCAATTACGGGTTAAGGAGTTACATGTTTGCTTAAGATTGAATGGATGGGAAACTTTAGTGGTTGGAGTATCACTTACCTTGTTCTTTTTCCAACTTTTTTTTTAGGCTTGCTATACATGCAACCAACCGGGACCTATAACCTTTTTTGTTGGGTTGGATACAATCATTCAATAGAATCAGTAGAAGGGATACAAGTAGATTGGCAGTTCAGGACGTTCAATCAAGTACTATCTGGTGCAAAATGAATAGATATTAGGATGCCATTAACCTATATAGCCTGTTTGTGCTTGATAACGTGAGCAATTAGGCCTCATAAGCAACACCTTGTTTGTTAGCTTGCCCCGTATTTGCTGGGCCGTTTGGCTTGCACCAACTTTTCTTTTTTAAGAAACAAATACAAAGGATGTTCAGAAAAAGGAAAATACTAAAGATGTTACAAGTTTTACTCTGAAGTTTATAAATTGATGCGGCAATGACTGCGATTAATAAGTTTTAACTACTTCATAACTAAATTTTGAATAATCTCTTTTTAATTGGCCCATTAGCCCGACCTAGAAACCCGACGGCCCATCGGGCTAATAGGCGGCCTGGCCCGTTGTTATTGAGGCCCATGGGTAGTCCACTAGCCCAGTGAGTCAGGCCGTGGACTAATTTTTATACCCATGGGTACTCGGTGGGCTAGCCTAGTAGCCTAACCTGTTGGCCCAGCCCAATAACTCATAATTCATAACAAAAATATATAGAAAGTGTATGAAGGATTGATCTAAAAGATATTATAGAGGAATTTCTTAAGAGAACTCTTTCAACCACTAAGATACTTAAAGTAATTGTGTTAAACTTAGTTTACTAAATATATATTTTTCTTGTAGTCTAGTAAACTTGAATTAACCATTTGACATTTTTTTATTAAAGATAAAAAAAAAATATTTAAAGCCTTAATAAAAAAAATTTAAATAGGTTTCCGTCAACAAAACAAAAAATTAAATAGATTTGACTGTAAAAAAATTTGTAATTAAGTATTAAATTCTTTAATTCTTTCATTTGAAAAAATATATTGATTATTCCCTTACAAAAAATTAATTCTTTCCTTATAAAAATAATAAAATAATATGCTAACATAAGCCCATGGGTAGCCCATTAGGCTCAACCCGATAGCCTAGCTTGCTAAAGACAAAATGGGCATTGCTCATGAGCAAGGTTCTGGGCTAAGGTTTTTTCTTTCGACCTAGCCCGACCTGGTCTGTTAACTAGTTAATAGCCTATTATGCCCAGCCCATTGTGCCCATGGGCCAAGTAAAAATGGGTCGGGCTAGCCCGACCCGGCCCATTGACGACCCTTATGAAAGATAAGCTCATCCAAAGTTGGCCTCGATGCTGAAACTAGAATATTTGACAAATAAAATAATGCCACATGTTGCTTGAAGAATAAGACATAAAGTCACTTTAATTAAATTATTACACATGTTGTCAATTATAAGTGACCACATGTCATTAAACTACCTCTAGAATCTTATAAATAGAACGGTGCTCTCCACCCTCGGGGGAGGGATTTAGTCATTGATCCTCTTAGAAGTTCTGAAGCTTTATCAAAATCAAGTTTCAAAGCTTACAAGAACTCCAAACACAAAAATCTATTGGATTTAAATTTAAATTTTCAAATACAAAGGACATTGGAAGAATGTCAAGAAAAAATCATTTCTAACAAAGGTAAAGTAAGAGAGATTCATTATAATTTCGTTGGATCCGCTGTCAAATTTATCAAAGAGTTTCAAGGAGATTGAATAAAATGACTATTATTTTGTAATAGAATACAAATAAGAGAATTTTTCCCATTCATTCATCAAGAGACAAAATTTATATTTTGTGAATTATTTTTAATTGTTTGATTTTAAAACTTGAAATTTTGCATTTATCAGGATGCTGATAACTGAAATGAAGGATTGTCACTATGAAAAAATAGTTCCACAATTTTTTTTTTTTTTTTTTTGAATTTACTAACAATATTTTTTTGAGCAAATGACTTAAAAAAAATTAAAACTATTTTTTGAAAAATCCAAACCAATCAGGGCTTTAAGGTAATTTTTATTTCAAAAAAAAAAAAAAAACTCTAAACCGAAAAATAATCTCACCTCCATTTGACCAGAGCCCAATCGTATTGCATTAGGTGCATATGCAATCGCACTTAATGGGTGAGATTTAGAATTTAAAAAAAAAATTAATTTCAATCTCAATCATATGGATTAGAAAAGTTTTAATTTTTTTTTAAGACTAAGATTGAAAATTAATTTCAGTCTTTGAAATCAATTACACTATTGTGGTCATCGTGTTCTACCAATTGAAAGCTACCATATGTGAATAGTACACGAACTCTACTGTACATCCAATCTCTTTCGGTTCCAGTCTAATTTTATTGTCGTTTGGAGACTCAATTATTCGTAGACTTTTGCTTGGCAGCAATGCTTTTAGGTAAGCCACCATCAATCTTTATACACAGACTACAGCTAATTCCATGAATTTTCAGTCCACTGTGCATTTAAGATTGCGGGAATTTAGTTCAACATAATTCCAAAGTAATTTAAAGTGATAATGGAAAGTCTGTCGGAGAAAAAAACTGGAGTGATGCCAGAAGGAATGATAGTGATACTGATACATAATAAATTAATTTCACTGATGATGACTTAGTTTTCTCACTTCTGTTAGAGTAGATAGAAGAATAAAAATAAGTTATATAGTAGATTTTGTTAGTTTTTGCTACTATACATATACTTTTTAACTAATGATAAAGGCTTTGTTGTTCAACAGGTTTATATCCTTTAGTGTCTTAAATAGGGATATTTAGTGTGCATTCGCGTAGCAAACACGGCAGACATTTTGCATCTTTTCTTGAGGCCCGTGCATGGTTCACGGATTAGTAAATACGAAAAAGCACAAATGTAACTTTAAAATTAGGTCTCATGGATATTATTTATAGTTTAAAAATTATTTTATTATAGTATTTTCAGTAATAAGTTTTCAGTTTTTAGAAATAAGCGGTATCCAAACAGACCCTAGTGTGTCTTTAGGAAGTAATGAAAATTATAAATTATTTTATAGCTTATTTTTGCTACTATTTATGAGTCCTATTGCACTTTTTAGTACTATTCATGGGTCTTATTATACTATTTTAACTAACTTTTACTTTTATCTACAGTATTTTTAGCAATAAATTTTCAATTTCAACAAAATAAACGATATTCAAACATACCCTTTAAAGTTCAAATTAATCTCTCTTATCCCCCATTATTACAACTAGCATCTTGGCCTTTACTTTTCAAATGCGAGATGATAAGCTCAAAATCAATCATTTTCAACCTTGACCTTGTCAATGCCAAAGGAACCTAGAGGGCAAAGACGACAACCATGTTATAATCTCTCTTTTTGTAACATACAAAGATTTTCTTGACCAGCAACTTACCTACCATATTTCATTCATATGCCAACAAAATTTGTACGTTGGCGTGTTTACATGGGGAAGGTATTTTGTGTGCCGATCGTATTAGTATAAGACATCTTTCTCGTTGACATATGGGACCTATATGTAGATATTTTATACGCTTGATGCATATAAAAATTTCTAGCTTAAATTATGTGGCATTTGTGCATGTTTTCTCGTTTTATAATTTTCAATTTGTTTATTTTTGAAATTGTTCAATTACGTGCATATGAAAAGCCTTAGTGATTTTTTGACACATAGTATGCCTAGAAGTAGAGTCATAAATTTTTGTTTGTGGGGACTGAGTTATGGTGATAACTAAACATGAATTAAGGCAAACTTTGTATGCATGCAGGCGTGTGCACACACACAAACATAAATATTTTTATGTTAGAGGAAGTTATAATTTATTAATATATTATATACAAAAATGTCATCTTTGATGTATATATATTTACTCAATTTTAAATTTTATTATTTTTTAAATTCTGACGAGTGGTTGAAAGTTGTCTAATTTGATATTAGATATGTTTTAAAATGTAATAAAAAAGATTATTATTTGTTATCAAAGTTATGCTTCACAATGATCTTTCCTAAAATAAAATTAATCCATTATCATGCATCTTAAGATTGAAATTTTAAAAATTTTCATTTTCAATATAAATTGCCAAGTTATCTACCAAAGTGAATAAAACAATTACAATGCAACCAATGAAACCTTCAAAATTTTAGTAAATATAAAAGCAGATTTTACAAAGAAAAATGAAATAGAGAAAACAAAAATAAGTTACTTGTCTTTGTATCCACTAAGCCTACCAATCACTTATATCTTTAAGAGGAACATTGGAATTTTTTGGGGGGCAAGAAATAAAAATAACGCAAGGAGAAAAGACATTCATCCACCCTGTTGTTATTCATGTAGAGACCATTACAACTCTCTGGCTCTCTGCTACTCAAGTTAGCATCTCTCTCTCCCTCCGGAAGAGAGATGTTAGAGGTCATAGATGTGTTTGACAAACCTAATGTCAAAAGATATTAAATTTGGGTTTTATTAATCGAATTGTGTTAGAGTTAAGTATGAGTTAGAATTTGTTCAAAGCCTGTGAGCTAGGTTTTGATATGCTTAAAGAAGAAAAGTTGATCTTTTTCCATATTTTTTAACACCAAAATGAATTTTTGAGTGGAACTTATTTTATTGGAAGTAGACATTTGTGGTTTCTAAATAGATTAATGGACACAAATTTGATATAATTTGGATTTAAAATAAGTGAAATGACCATTAATTGAAGTTAGGCCAAATCTGTTATCCCTAAGAATTTGCTTAACACTTGCAACAATAAGAAACTCGCTCGAGTACATGAAATGGTGACAAGTAGTAAACCAACAATGAATTTTAGTTGTTTCATTTTCAAACTTGAAAATTTGCATTTACAACCCCCTCACAACAGGAAATAGATGGCTTATAACAATTCAAAATTTCAAACTAGCGTTTGTTTTATTTAGTATTTACATGTTTGTCACAAAAAAATAATTCTTAAAAACGCAAGAAAAAAGCCATTTTGGAGTTCTCTAAAAATGGTTTTGTACAAGATTTTGAGAGTAAGTGCCTTTAAAAACTGAAAACGATTTTTTTGGGTGCAAAGAGGAATTTTATTTAAGAGAAAACTAATTACTGAAAACGATTTTTAAAAATCTCAACCTATCATGGATTTTAGTTTTTTTTTTGATAACTTTTAAAGAAAAATATATATTCTGATGAAAAAAAAAACATATAACTGAAAATAATCTCATCTCTAATTAATCTAAGCTCATTCTACAACCTTAGCCTTAGGTCCGCCCACCATGCATTGTTGGCATCATGTTCTGAGTCTGACTTCTCAGACAAGTAGTAACTTTCAATTGGCATATGTGAATATAGTACACGAACTCTAATGACGTCCCACCGTTTGAATTCCAAATTTTATTGTTGTTCGGCATCTAAATATGTGAAAGACATTTGTTTGTCTTTCTTTGACGAATAATAAAATTTGTTTGTCGGCAATGCTTTTAGGCAAGCCGCTCTCAGACTTGATTCAGGCTACAGCTAATTGCATGAAATTGTTTTTGGTATATACGGTAGAATTTCAATTTATAATGGACATTTTATGATGATTTTTCTTAATTGGTTTTTGATATACGCTTGGTTTAAATTTCAAACCTCTTAATTGACAATAAAAAAATTTATGAGTCAAGTTAATTAGAACACATAAGATTGCGAGAATTCAGTTAAAACAGAATTCCAAACTAATATCCCTTAAAAAAAAAAATCCCAAACCATTAGTGATAACAGAAGTCTGAGCCAAAAAAAATTTAGTGATGTCAGAAGGAATGATAATGATGCATGGTACTTAACCTCTAAAAAGGGATTAACTTTTCACAGATGATGACTGGGTCTTCTCTCCAAGGATAAGATAAAAGGAGAAATAAGATGGAAAATAAGTTCGTTGTCGTTTTTGCTAATTGCTATTATGCATTTACTCTTTGACTGACAAATAATTACAAATTCATGTCCTATACTTTTCAACGCGAAATGATATTCACAAAATTAATCAAACATGTTATAATCTTTCTTTTTGGCAATGTACAATGATTTTCACTAGAAACTTACAACCTACCCTATCTCATACGTAACATCATGCATGTCTTTTCGTTTTATAATTTTCAATTTTCCTAATTACTTTTGAAATTGTTCAATGACGTGCAGGTGAAAAGCCTCAGTAATCACTGATCTTTTTCACATGCCTCATGTGAAAAGTACTGAAAAAAAAAGACTATGGACACGAAAGAATGGCAACGGCCAACAATGAAGATAACAAGAGGAGAAAATATCTTTATCCACTCATTTTTCCTTCTCATTAATTACTTAATTTAAAAAATAAAATAAAATAAAAAACAAAAGAAGATACCAATTATGTAATGTGGAGGTCAAGAACTGTGTAGTTTAGTGGCATAATCTTCTCTATTAGTAAGAGAACTAGGGTTTCAAAATTTTCATTCCCTCTATTATAATTATCGAATTATAAAAAGAAGTAATGTGAAGTGTATTTCTTTTTTTACATTTTATAAAATTAGAACAATGTGTACTCTAGGGTGCTTGCTTGAGAGATAATACATTAATACTTACCTTTGAGTAGTATATTTGACATCTATGTAAGTTTGTTTCACTCAAATATATAGATGCTCAAAATAGAAGATATTTTGTTTTTATTTTTTCTACACATGTGATGTAGTTCAAAAATATTACTCAAACAATCAAGCATATGCACTCAGTTGGAAGTTGAAAATTTTTGCGGATTTTATATGTGGAAGATTGGTTTGTGGAGGAAGTTTGTGTTGAAGAATCATTGAGTTTTGGGGCTATTGAAGTGGGAAGGCAAGTGGGACATTTGATAAGGTTACAATAGAGAGTTTGACTTAAAAGGTTTTGTAAGTAAGTTATTGTAATATTTTCTTTTATAGATTTTCATTTTTATTGTAACAATAGAGATAATTATTTATTTTTCATTTTTATTAAACAATCAAGCGTTAGCTTTTTCTTATTTATTATTATTTATAAAGATAATTATAATATGTTATTAATATCGCAGTTTGAATCTTTTCCTCCCTAGACTTCCAAACATTATATGTATGGGGAGCTGCCAATTTAACTACAAGGCCCTTGGCTTAGTCATATTAGCTTGTGCAATTATTTTTTGTCCATTTTAGTATAAGAGCATTTTTTTTTTTTTAATACATACTCATTTTTCAAAACTCTCCATATTAGATTATTTATTTTACACCACATTTTATATTAAAATATTAAATTTTCTTGATTTTTTTTAATTGTTTCTCTTTCTTCATATATGACAACTACCATCAACTTTCTTTATTTATCATCGAAATACGTAAAAAAAAAAAAAAAAAAAGATAAATGCAAAATGAATTGTGCTAGTGTAAATTTAGTCAATTACTTTAGTAATCATGTATTTTTACATAACTTTACATGACCTAATGCAAGTGAATTTTAGACTTCATTGGCTAAAATATGATTTTTTTTTTGGTTATATAAATATTGATCTGAATGATTTAAAATGTTGTTTGGTCATTTTAAATATGTCCAAGCTAGGTTAGCCCTATAATGGTTTAGCTGACTTAAGTAAATAATGAAGTGCATCGTTTGTTTGTTAGATTTCCATATCATTTACTGTCTTGAGTTTTCCACGAAAAATAAATAAATAATGGGGGGAGAGAGAGAAAACAAATATATGATTTTGAAAAAAAAGGGCATATATTGGGTTGTGAGGTCAGCAATGACCATAAGAGAGAGGCGATGACCAAACTCAATAGTTTCTTTCTTTTTTTGCTTGACTGTATATTATATATATACTGAGACATGAACTATGGTCTACTCTCTGTTTAATATAGATACACATCATTTTCACGAATACAAAAAGGCATGCTAGAAAAAAGAATGAATAATTCGTTTTTGTTTTCTTGTTTATTTACCCTTCTCTGTGTAATATTGATCGCACCTTCTTTGAAGGTTGTCTATAATCTGTATATGTTTACTTGTCCAATGACTTCTAAGGTCAGTCCTTATAGTGATGCATGTCTTGTCTTCTTATATTCAATAAAAGAATATATTGCAAAAGAAAGAATAGTGACATGTTTTGTCTTATTTATAAGAGATCCTAATTATTTTACTGCTTTTTTTTCTTCTTCTGGTCTTTGTTTATTGAACTAAGCTATATTTCAGCCCAAAAATTAAAAAAAAAAAAAAGAAAAAGAAAAAGAAAAGGAACTAAGCTATATTTAGGAAAAATGAGACTTTTGAAAAAATTGTACTTTAGTTAAAAAAGAAAAAGAAAATTTATTAAGATGTAACAAAGGACACATTAGCCTTACACATGATGTATGTAGTTCCTCTTGAAAGGCATCAGATTTATAAGGAAAAACAAGATGAAGAATTAAGATTTTTTTTTGGAGGAAAATACGAAGAATTAAGATGATAATGTTGGACACAAGAAATTGTCGAACCGCTTTAATTAGAAATGAACCTTTTTTTTTTTTTTTTTTTTTATGGGATTTTAGAAATGAACCTTGTCTGCTAATTAAGCTATTAATTTAAGTAAGTGAAATATTGAGGTGATGAAGTTAATTGGGACTAATATACCTTCTCAAAAAAGAAAAAAAGAAAAAGTTGGGACTAATACAGAAAAAATAAAAAAAAAATCATTCACTCATCGTACTTTCCACTTATTTAACATTAACTTTCACACATAAATTTATAATGCCCTCAATTAGAAAATAAAAAGAACGAAAAAAGGGGGAATGAGTAGAGTATTAATCTGAACAGGAACTACACGCCCCACTTTTTTTTAAATTACTTTTAATAATCTATATGTATTACTATGAATTAAAAATATTAAGAAATTGATCTTTCAAAAAATAGATTAATATTTTACGGATCTTAGAAGGAAAAAAAATTCATAACTCATAAAAAATAATAAGATTTTAAATATATTATATACATTTTATAAAACCCCTGAAATTTTTATTATTTTTGAAAAATTCATTTGAAAAATTCAGTAATACATTAAAATTCTTCAGTGGTCTTTATACAATAATATTTAAAACATGTTACTAAAGAAAGTTAATTGTCAAATCCAAAATAAAATAACCATTTAATATGGGTAGTAAAATATTATCTATAGAGTTTTTGTTTTGTGTGTTCGATATGCTTAATTTTTATAATTTTCTTGAATACTTAAAAAAAAAATTTCTTAAATTTATTATTATTATTTTCTTAAATTTTAGTTTTTACTAATATTTGGGACATGAAAGAGTGTAAAGTCCATGAGATTTTTTTTTTAAATTTTTTATTTAGAGTTTGATTGGAATAATATTTTTACAAATGATTCTTGATTGACATATTGCTATATTATACGTGGGTTGCACAATTTTTATATATGCTATAAATTTAGTTTATTCTACAAATTTGTTAGTATTGTAAGTTATAAATGAAGTTAATTTTTGAAATAATAGTTAAAATGTTTAAGATTTAAAAGCTTCGATAATAAAAAAAAATTCACATAATGCATGTAAATAAAACTAAAAATGCATTATAGATATCATATAAATTCTCAAATTTATTTATTTTTATATATATTTATAAATATTTTAATAACTGAATCATACATGACTTATTCAATTATATTTGAAAAGATAATTTCTAATAAATTAAATTAAAAATGGTTCTCCAATTCAAACCCGCATGTGGAGGCAATCGTGGGACGCTAGCATAATGGTTCACCAATTCAAACCCGCTTTTTTCTCAGAAAGCAGAGAAACGACAATTAATTGCTGAAATACATCTCAATTAGGATTTAGGAAGCCTCAAAGTCAAGAAAAGGTGCAACTACTTTGGGGATATAATTAGTGGTGTCAATGTTTTGATAAATGTTTAGATAGTTCTTTGGAAGCCAGCGTCGATTGATAGTGGAATTCACCATTTCTTTTGTCCCACTTGAACTTAGAAGAGCATTTTTTTTCAACAAGTAGCTGCACGCTTTGCCTTGGGGAGACCGGTCAAAACACACGTGTTTGGAATTTAGTATTTCATTTGCCTCGCATTTCAACGCTAGGATTTCTTTTTTCAATAATTCATTAATTACACTAAGTGGAGGGGATGAGAGTGAGAGAGCAGAGGAAAAGGAGGTAGGGTTTAAGAAATTTTTGTTTCGGAGATGTTTTTATAATTCTATTTAATGTAAAAAGTTTAGCCTTAAATCAGTTTGAAGTTATATTCCTTTAATTCATTATGTGATAATTGAATAAGTCATTTATGTTTAGTTTATAGTTATTTAAGCCAATAAATGTCATAATTAATTTTCAATTTGTATAACCACTCAGCTCATTGTTCAATTTTGTCATATTAGGAGACACGGCAATTTTGCTGCTTATAATATTGCTAAACATGTTAGCGAGTTTTCGGGGTAGATGGAGGATATTCCACCATATCTTACTACTGTAATCTTAGCCGATATGGATGATATTCCTTAATAAAATTAAAATTTTCTTCTAAAAAAAAACTCTCCCCTCATTTACCCCTACTTAATTTTTAAATATTTAAATAAAGAGGAGATATGTCTATTCTTCTTCTCTCTCAATTTGAAATTAAAACATCAAAACAAGGGAAAGTGGTAACAATTCTCCTCCACTTTCCTTATGTTCCCTCAGTTACCCTCTACTCTCATCTCTCGTCAAACTTCAAAACATAGTGTAAGGAAAGAGATTCAATCACTAATTCTCTTCATAAAGGAAACCAAACAATGCTATGAGTTATAAAACTCTTATCAGTATCATGATTTGACGAATAATTATGACTGTAAATTATTTTATATACATTTGAATAATATACAATGAATTTATCATGTATAATGTAGTAAAAATTAAATCTAACAAGTAACATGGCTCAATATAAGAATTACACATCGAACTATGTTCATATGCTTTTTTTTTTTTTGTTTTGTTTGCTGAATAACTATGCTCATATGCTATGTGACTCTACTATAAGTATATTCATATTATAAGATAATTTATTTTAATTGAAATTTATTATTAAAGTTTTAAGGTCAAAGTACTATTAATTCCAATTAGACTCATTATTGCATCATATGCTTTTCCTACATATAATTGTTTTATAGTATTTTCTTATTCATTTTTGATGATTTTTGTGAAATCTTTCTTTTTAATTTAGGCCACATATCAGTTTTCATCCTTAAAATTTATCACATTTTTTAATTCGGCCTCACGAATTTCAAATGTAGTAGTAAAATCCTTCAAGTTTGTAACAATTTGGTCTATACACTAATTTGGACACTTAGGTGTCATGTGATTAGATACACGCATAATTTAAATTAAAAAAATGTTTATATGACTTAGGGTCCGTTTGGATACAACTTATTTTGCTGAAAACTGAAAACACTGTAGAATGTGTAAATAGTGCTATGAAATCTATTTATAATATTTTTTTTTGAATAAAGTGGTTGTGGGTTCCGTGAACAGTGCTTTGTCCCCCTAAAGTTGAAACGTGGGCAGCAAAAAAAAAAAAAAAAAAAAAAACGGATGCAGGTTCATCCAGATCCAAACACATACTTAAAGATAGAATGCAGTATTCTAGGTGGAGTTCCACGTAATTACCATGATGGCTAACTATTACCGTGTAGAGTAAAAGAAAATGGAATAAGATTTATACTTTATGAACTTGGATTCACTGAATAATATTCTGTATTTGGTTTATGAGAAAAATATTTAGGAAAATACAATGATATAAAAAATTTTAAAAATTGAACAACCATTTTAGTGCTTGTTAAATTCTAAGGATCAAATAAGAAAATGTGTAAAACTTTAAGGACCAAATTAAATTGGATTATTTTACAAATTTTAAGAATTTGATATTGATACATTTGAAACTCTACAAACATATTGAGAAATGAGACAAACTTTAAAGACTAAAAGCAGTATTTTTACCCTTTTATTTACATATGATTTTTTGTTAATCCATGCATCCAAGGACATAGTGATAATATTAATAACGCTTAAAATGAACATAGATATAAATTTTTTTATTATTGATTTATGCTTTAAAAAAAATTAATATATCAAACATGTGGTGTTTAATAAAGAGGAATGAATGAAATTTATGGAACATAATTTAAACAAGTCTAAATATTATTGGGATTTCTAAGCTTAATTTTAAAGAAAAAATGAAAAATAAATATTACATAGTTTTTATTTATTTATTTATTTTATATATTTTCATTTTGGGGTTTCATTTTTAACACAGAGCAATTTATAATTAATTGAAAAAAGAGCCTTACACAACTTTGAACTCAAAAATATGATTTCATCTGTTTCATTTTGTTAGTCTACCTTTTTTAAAAAGTAAAAAAATTCTAATTATCTAAATTTTTAAGAAGTAATCATTTTTTTTAATTAAAAAGAAGGCAAATTGACATTAAAAAAAATGATAAGAAGACAATATTTAATGCATTTAAAAAGTACTAATGTGAAATTTTTATTCTTCTTAATAACTTATGAAAGGTGTGAAAATTGTATTTATAAAAAAATAATTCATAGTAAAATAATAAAGAAATAAAATTACGAGGACTAGAGAGAAGTGTAATAAATTTAAAATTGGGCCTAGTTATTGATAGACAGCTATAAAAGTGAGAGACTGACTTGTAATGAACTATTTATAGGGGTTAAGGAGTGAGTGACGTTTAATTAACAATAATGAGTCTTAATTAACAATAATGAGGTAAAAAACCTTACAAATACCTATGGTAACTAACACGCGCGCCGCCTCGATTCAAGAACCGTCAAGTAATGATGACAGCTGAACCAAATGGCTAGGAACAACACACCTTTTGAGAGCGCATTAATGGGCCTCTGAACCGTCCAATATCCACCCATAGAACTTCCCAGATAGCTATTGTCTCTTGGATTCCTTGATTCGTCCCAAAGAGTCAAGCACAAATCAAGGAGGGCTAATGTACGGCACTATGATACCCAGACCTAACTGGGCCTTTGATTCTGACTCAACAGTGTGGCCAATGACACCTACCCCTTTCTGACACCTACCCCTTTCTACTTAAGGCCCAAGCCCGAGCCCAAAATAGCTACAAGCCCAGGCCTCACGCTGCCTCAAAGCTCAATGAGTAAGTAACCCTAATTAGCACACAATTAGCATTGTCACTTGGGCCTAGCTCGACGAACCACTTCTCGGACAAGGAGACAATTTCTCGGGGTGTTTTCTTTTGGAGAAAGGACCGAGACAACCTAGAAGGTGGATTTGATACTGGGGGAGATCGTTATGGGACGGGGTCCAATCAATCTAGTTCGGGGTCCAATCAATCTAGTTCCCGTCGACGTCAAGAGCGTTCACATTCACGGAAGTCCCGCCGATGCCTGGATCGTTCACATTCACGGGGAACCCGTCAACGCCGAGACCTTTCATGTTCATGGGAATATGCAGACCGGGGTTTAGATTCCCCAGAAGAGTGATGGCCCTATAATGCCGCCATGGATGCAATGAGCCGTGCCTTACGTAGAGCTGCTCGGTCGTCGTTCTCAGACGACATCAAACGGGCCCCAATGTCGAGCAAATTTACACGCCCACCATTCAATTCCTATGATGGGAAAACGGACCTGGTAGAGCACGTCAGCCATTATATCCAGATGATGTCTCTACATACACACAATGATGTGCTGATGTGCAAGGTATTTCCCTCAAGTCTCAGCCCAACTGCTTTGAGATGGTTTAATGGGTTGCGAAAGGGTTCCATCCACAATTTTGCCGAGTTGATCCAAGAATTCAGTGTCTGGTTTGTAACTTGTAGCCGGGTACCACAACTAGTAGATGCGTTGCTATCTATGAAAATAAGGGTTGGGGAAACCCTTTGCAGTTATGTCAGTCGATATTGGGAGCTTAATAATGAGATTGGTGGGGGTAACAAGAAGATTGCGGTGAGCACTTTTTGGATGAGGCTGCCCGAGAACTCTGAGCTACAGAGTCATTGACCAAGAAGCCTCCCGAAGATATGAGGCAGCTCATGAGGCGTATTGAGGAGTACAAACGCTTGGAGGATAATCGGCTGCAGAGTAAGGGTAATGCCCCGTTAATAAGTCGTTCTCGCAGAATGGTTTTCAGCCAAGATTTCAAAAGGATTTGAGGATACAAGGGTCGGAGTTGCAATTGGGGGAGGTGAATGTGACATTTAAGGAGCTGGTGCACAGAATCATAGACCGAATCAAGAACGAGCTGTACTTTAGATGGTTGAACAGGATGGGGGGTAACCCGTCTCAGAGAAACCAGAATCTATACTGTACCTGTCACAAGGATAAGGGGCATACCACCGAGCAATGATGAGTGTTAAAATACCATTTAGGGCAATTGGTGAAGGTGGGATATCTGAAGGAGTTTGTGGTGGATTCGGGGAACCGAGGTGCTGGGCAAGGTGATTAGCAAAGAGGGAACCCTCTCCTGCCTCCATTGGGAGTGATTGAAGTCATCCATGTTGCCCCGAGGGATATTGTCATGGCTGGAAGAAGAGGAGTGTTGATCATAGCACTCGTAGGAAGTTGCTCGGGAGAGCAACCCCCTGAAAAGAAAATGAAGATTGGTCGAGAGCCTATCGCTTTTGGCAACAATGATTTAGAAGGAACGATTCGGCCGCACGACGATGCGTTGGTGGTAACGGCTCGAATAAACAGTTTCATAGTAAAGAGGGTAATGGTAGATCAAGGAAGTGGTGCTGATGTAATGTATCCAGATCTATTCAGAGGGCTCGGATTGAAGAGAAAAACCTTTTAAAATATGATTCGACCGTGGTCGGGTTTAATGTCCAGGTGGTAATTCCCTAGGGGCAAATATCATTTCCCGTGAATATGGAAGGAAAGGAAGTAACTATGGCTTTCATAGTTGTCGCTTCGTTTTCCCCTTATACGACCATTCTTGGAAGGCCGTGGATCCATGCGATGGGAGTAGTCCCCTCCACATTGCATGTGAAAGTTAAGTTCCGCACCGAATAGAACGTTGCTGTAGTAAGGGGAAGTTAGAAAACAGTCAGGCAATGTTTAGTGGCCGTGGTCGATTGGAAGCACAAGCAGGATAAACAGAAGGAAACTGTCAAAAAGGTCCCTTTATAGCAATTACAGGAGCCCCGAGAAGGAATGAGGGCTAGTTATGCTGAGGAATTAGTTAGAGTAAAGATACTACCGGATACTGACCAGTATTTTCAAATTGGGGCAAGTATGAAGGACGGGGATAAGGTAGAAACACTGTTATTTCTTATACAAAATGTAGATGTGTTTGCTTGGAGCATGTATGAGGTGCCCAAGGTAAATCCCGAGTTCATTGTTCATAAGCTTAACGTAGACCCATCGTTTCCCTAGAGGTAGCAGAGGCCGAGAAGGTTAGCAAAGGAGCACGTTGAGGTAGTGAGACAGGAGGTCGGGAGGTTAAAAAAGGCTAGGGTGATAAAGGAAATCTTCTTCCCGAAGTGGCTGGTAAATACCGTGGTGGTCAGGAAGAAGAATGGTAAATGAAGAGTCTGTGTAGATTTCACGGATTTGAACCGAGCGTGCCCAAAGGACTCGTTCCCTATGCTAAAGATAGATCATTTGGTCGATGCTGCGTATGGACACCCGAGTATGAGTTTCTTGGACACCTTTCAGGGTTATCATCAGATCGCCCTAGCAGCCGAAGACCAAGAGAAGACAACATTCATCTCCCTTGATGCAAACTACCATTACACCGTGATGCCCTTCGGGCTAAAAAAAGCCAGGGCAACATATCAACGTATGATGATTAGAATGTTTCGGGACAAGATCGGGCGTACGGTTGAAGTGTATATTGACTAGATGGTGGTAAAAAGCAAATAAGAAACATGGCATGTAGAAGATCTCTAGGGGGTATTTGAAGTACTTCGGCAACATAAGTTATGCCTGAACGTGGACAATGTGCTTATAGGGTGGGGTCTGGTAAGTTCTTGGAGTATCTGATCACTAATCGGGGGATAAAGGTTAACCCCGATCAGATTGAAGCAGTGAAGTGCCTCAAGCCACCGAGCAATCCGAAAGAAGTGCAAGTATTGACCGGGATGTTAGCTGTCTTTAATCGATTCATCTCCAAATTTGTTGATCGCTGCTGACCATTCTACTAACTTCTAAAGAAGTGGAAGGGATTCTAGTAGAACGAGGAATGTGATCGAGTTTTTCGAGATTTGAAGGAATATTTGATGCAAGCACCCATGTTAACGGCCCTAAAGCCTGAGAAGGATTTATTCATATACCACTCGATGTCCGATCATGCCGTAAGTGCTGTGCTACTAAGGGATCAAGGAGTGCAACAACCCGTGTATTACATCAGTAAGACCTTGGTTGATGTCGAGACGAGATATTTACCCCTGGAGAAGTTGGTGTTAGCCCTCGTGCACTCCACGAGAAAGTTTATTATTTCCAAGCTCACACTGTCTATATCCTAACCAAGTACCCTTTGCAGTCATTATTAAAGAGATCCAACTTTACGGGCTGGATAGTTAAATGGGGGACCCAGTTAGGTTCCTTTGACATACAGTATAGGCCACGAAGTTCGGTGAATGGACAAGTCCTTGCTGACTTTGTTGCGGAGTTCTTTCATAAGAATGAAAGGGAAATGGTTTGTCATGTGGAGAATCACCCATGGAAGGTATTTGTGGATGGTGCATCAAGTGCCATGGGGGTTGGTGCCGGGATTGTCTTATTACTCTTGAAGGAATACAGTTGGAGCATTTTTTTAGGTTGGGGTTTAGAGTCTCTAACAACGAGGCTAAGTATGAAGCCTTACTCGCTGAATTAAGAGTCGTTATAGGTATGGGTGCTTGGGATGTAGAGGTTTATTCAGATTCTTGGCTGGTTGTTAACCAAGTGTAGGGTAGTTTTGAAGCCTGGGATTCTTGAATGAAAGCATACTTGCAGGAGGTGAAATAGATTATGAATAAGTTTTGTACAGCAAAGGTGGCCTAAATAGCCCGGGCACAGAATAGACATGCTAATTCCCTGGCAACGTTGGCATCATCGATGACAAAGGAGGTGCCTCGGTTAATCAAGGTAGAGCTTATAGAGAAGTTGAGTATTAATGCGGCAACTAGTGTTGGTGCTGCTAGAGTTGGGATTGCCATGATTTCGATAATCGAACTATGTTGGATGGACCCGATCATCGACTTCTTAGCTAAGGATCGAATTTCGGATGATGAAAAGGAGGCTAATAGGGTTTGTCGAGTGGCTGTTCGGTATTGGTTGTCGGCATATCGAAAGCTGTACTGGAGGTCCTTTAGGGGGTCGTACATTTTATGTTTACAACCCGAGAAAGTAAATAAACTCTTGGCTGAGCTACACGACAAGGTGTGCGGCAGTCACGTGGGGGGATGTTCATTAGCTCATCGAGCAATGACTCAGGGGTTCTGGTAGCCACAGATGCAGAAGCATGTGAGTAAGTGTGAATGGTGCCAAAAGCATGCCCCCTTGATCCATCAGCCAGCAGGACACCTGAATCCGATCAGTAGCCCCTGACCTTTTGCACAATAGGGGTTGGATATTCTCAGTCTGTTTCCCCGAGCAACTGGCAATCGAAAGTTTGTTTTAGTAGCTGTTGACTATTTCACCAAGTGGGCAGTGGCAGAGGCGTTAGCCAATATTCGGGATGTGGATGTCAAGAAGTTCATGTGGAAGAATATCGTCACGAGATTTTGGGTGCCAGACTCTCTTATATCCGACAACAGATTACAGTTTGATAGTAGGGCCTTTCGCGAGTTTTGCAATAATCTAGGCATCAAGAACAGGTACTCCACCCCGGCGTATCCTCAAAGCAATGGCTAGGCAGAAGCTGTCAACAAGATAATTGTGAATGGACTGAAGAAAAGATTGGACGGTGCAAAGGGTAGGTGGGCAAAGGAGTTACCGAACGTTTTGTGGGCATACCAAACAACATCTAGGAGATCTACAGGAGAAACCCCATTCTCCTTAACGTACGGGCAAAATTTGTGATACCAGCCGAGGTAAATTTATGTAGTGCATGAGTTGCAACATCTTCCCCCGCCCAGAATGAGAAATCGATAGTAGAATGTTTGGATTTGCTGGAAGAATACTGAGAAGCAGCAATTATAAGGCTAACCGAATATCAGCAAAAACTTGCCCAACGATACAACCGTGATGTAAAGATGAGGGAATTCAGTGCTGGGGATCTAGTGTTGCAGAAAGTAGTAGGGAATATGCAGGATACAAATGCTGGGAAGTTAGCCTTAACTTGGGAAGGACCTTATAGGGTAACCACCATTGCAGGAGCAGGGGCGTACTACTTGAAAGATTTAGATGAAAGGCCACTTCCTCGGCCATGGAATATTCACAATCTGAAGAAATTTTATCACTGATCATTCTTACGTGGGAGTGTGAATTAAATGTAATCTTGTATATATGTTTTATTAATTAGTATGAAGGTGGTATTTGTCTTTGCAGATGCATTTCGTTTTATTATCACTAATTCATTAGAGGCGCTGCAGACCAATAAGTACGAAGAAAGTTACAGGGATAGGCAGCTCGATCATTCTAAGGACAGAAACTTGCTCTCGGTTCGATTTTTATCGTCGAGCAGGTGGAAACCTTACGCCAAATTTCTTCAAGGACAGAAACCTGCTTCTCGGTTCGATCATTATCATTGAGCAGGTGGAAACCTTACACAGAATTTTCCTAAGGACAGAAACTTGCTTCTCAGTTTGATCATTATCACCAAGCAGGCAGAAACTTTACACAGAATTTTCCTAAGGACAGAAACTTGCTCCTAGCTTTATTTTTATCGTCGAGCAGGTGGAAACCTTACACCAAATTTCCCAGCTTGATTTTTATCACAAAGTAGGTGGAAACCTTACAACAAATTTCTATAAGGACAAAAACTTGCTTCTCGGTTCGATCATTATCACCGAGCAGGTGGAAACCTAACACTAAAAGTTCGCCGACATAAACTTGCTTCTCAGTTTTATCATTATATCGAGCAGGTGGAAAACTTACACTAAAAGTTTGCCAAGGACGGAAGCCTGATTTTCGGTTCGATCATTATCACCGAGCAGGTGGAAATCTAACACTAAAAGTTCTCCAAGGACGGAAGCCTGCTTCTCGGTTCGACCATTATCATTGAGCAGGTGGAAACTTTACACAAATATTTCCTAAGGATTGAAAACTGTCTATGAACGGTTACCTACATCTTGGTTTCCCATGCCCTACATTCTGCCTCAGAAGGTAGTAAGGGTGGTGCTTGTTAAGTGGGGTCTCCATTGCCGGGGAGTTAACTCATTCTCCTCCCTAAACCCGCCTCGGACATTATGCATGCCTGGAGGTAATCTTTCCTACCTAACCATTAAGGGGGTATATATGCATTCATGAAAAATAGAAGAACATAACGAAAGAAACAACATAACATTAAACATTCATAAACATGATTAAAGCTAAAGTTTGGCAACAAAACCTTGGTCAGATACTGCCAACACATAAAAAGTGAATCAATATCTTATCACTAAGACTCGACGACTATGGAAAATTTAACCCAGCGAAAATAATTGCTCTGTCACCATAACCCGGTGACATAGGTAGACTTACTTAAATAAAAGGAAAGCAAAGATAAATAAAAGGAGTCTGGTTCGGCAATTAGACTGTAGGGTCTGCGGGCTGCGTCTGGGCAGCGGTCTCGAGCGGCTGTTGGTTCGGTATAGAGGGCTGAAACTGGATGTCTTTGCCAGGTTGATCACTAGCACGGGGGTTACTAGAGACTTCCACATCAACCAACTCCACATGAGAGTTAATTTGCTCCACCAACTCCTTTATACTTGTCATCGCCTCCTTTTTATTGATAGGCCCCAGAGGATTCTGTATGGCTGGAGCAGGGTTCAGGAAAGGGATCTAACCGAAATCCCTTAGAATAGTGTCCTCAAGGGCTTCCATACCTTGTAGGGTGGCCAACCAACCCTCCTCGAAAGCTAGCTTCCAGGCTTATTGGATGACAGGTTCTGCAGAGTTTTTCGCATTAGTGAATCCCTCATTATACCATTTGTTTTCGCAAGCCTCCAGAGCTGCCTTTAAGTCAGCCAACTCTTTGCTGCCTCCGCTATTTTTAGCTCGGTCTCCCCCAGCTTAACCTCCAGCTCTGAGGATCTCTTTTCTGCCGCCACCCTTGCCTTCTCAGACGTGACAGCCTTCTTCTCCGCAGTTGTAGCAGCTTTAGTTTTCTCTTTCGTGGTCACCTCGGCCATGTCTTTAAGGGCTTTCTCCCGATTGGCATCCTTGGCAAGCTCCTTTAGCCGGCCATCGAGTATATGAGCCAGTTGAGCAGCCTGATGAAGCAACAATGATAAGTATGAAAACAGAAAGAATGTGCGTAGAAATTAGTGGTAAACCAAGAAACAAGAGATTACCGCAATAGTATGTCACTGCAACCTCCTTCCCATGGACTCGTTTGTGCCATCCTCAAAAGCGTGGACATCCTCGAGTAGAAGGAGGCCGTGCACCAAACTTTGGGCAACATGACCCCCCTTACCTTTATCCCACACCCCTACACTTGCGGTTGTAGCAAGAGGCTTGCTATCTAGCTGGAATGTAGGCCGTCACTCTGACGCAACTTGGGAGGTGGATGCCACGTTTGTCTCGGTCTGAGTCGTCGGTTCCTGGATGACGATGCCCCTTTATGGCTGAGGAAGAGTCCTGGTGGGCGCAACACTTGAACCAATGGGGGTCTGCTTGACAATGCGTGGCCTTTTCCGGGTTAGGCCGAAAGGAGGAAAAGGAGTAGGGGGAGTTTGACCACGGCCCTAAGGTGGTTGTTGTTGCGTGACTTGCCAAGCGCCGAGCATAAAACGGTTAATTGTCATTGTCCTTCCTGTCACCATGTCTTCACCTCGATCGGATTTGGTTTTAGCAGAGTTAATAGATTTAGCGGCTGCTTCCTCAGCTTCCTAAACGGGAGTTTCGGGTTCGACAAGAGCCTTGGATTCTACAGGAGCCTCAGGTTGAATGGGGGCTTCAGGCTGAACGGACTTGTGTGCCCGTTCTCGGAGGTGTTGAGATACATGATTAGTTGACTTATCTCGTACCGAAACAAGTTCGTAGGAACAGGTATACCGTGGACCAAGGTCACGAGCCTTGCTTACTGTGAATCTTGGAGGAAGGAAGTTCGTGTGCCATACGTTGATATAGGATAGGAGAGGGCTGTCAACTGATAAAGCTTGGCTGAAGGCTTGCCAAGTAGAATACACGAGTTCTACGCCGAGAATTAAATGGGACGCCCGAAGCTGTTCATCCCAATGAACAAATATTTCAGACCTGAGCACAAAATTCAGGTCCCTTACGTGCACTACTCTAAGATCCTAGGTAAATACTCTTCCATCTGCAACAAAAAAAAAAAAAAAAAAACGATGATTTAGTATTCAGATAAGCAGAACAATCATAAGCAAAAGGAAAAGCAAGTTAGCGATTGGTATGAACCCACTTCGCGCCGCGAGAGGGGGCAAGGGATTTCACTAGCAAACCAGTTGCCACGCACCTGGACGAACTCCCCGGCAGAATTCCTATTAGAATCAGGTAAGCATGAAATTAGCCGTACCCGCATATCTCTAACTTTTAAGTAATAGTTGGTTTTCTTATTCCCACACAAACTGTACATGAAGTTTATATCGTGGTGGTCTAATTGCAAATCGAATATCTGATTCAACCTACTGACACAACTAACTACTTGGTAAAAATTCAGGGGAAGTTGGTCAGGGCACAACCCATAAAACCTAAGGGTATTGAGTAAAAAAGGGTCCATGGGAAACCTAACCCCACTCTCCAAGATTGCCATTAAAGGGAAAAAAACAGTATTAGCCCCTCTGTGGAGAGCGATTTCGCTCTCGCAGCAGTATGCCACATCCACAGCCTCGGGAATGTTGAACATCTACCTAAAAGTGGCTAAGGACGCCTCAATGTTTAGAAGGTAAGCATAACCCATCTTAAACTCTAAAAACTGAAGGAAGAGACTAAAATAAAAGAAAGAGGTAGAGAATTTACTTTGAGCTCTAGGAAAGAAAAGGATTTTGGACTGATGGATAAGCACACAGATGAATGCACGGCAGAGAGGAAACTCAAAGAATGGAGAGTGAAAAAGTGAGAGACTGATTTGTGATGAACTATTTATAGGGGCCAAGAAGGAGTGAGTGATGTTTAATTAACAATAATGAGGTAAGAAACCTTGCGAATACCTATGGTTACTGACACGCGCGCTGCCTCGGTTCACGAACCGTCAGGTAATGATGACAGCTGAACCAAATGGCCAGGTACAACACACCTTTTGAGAGTGCATTAATGGGACTCTGAACCGTTCAATATCCACCCATAAAACTTCCTGGATAGCAGTTGTCTCTTGGATTCCTTGATTCATCCCCGAGAGCCGAGCACCAATCAAGGGGGGCTAATGTACGGCATTGTGATACCTAGACCCATCTGGGCCTTTGATTTTGACTCAACAATGTAGCCCATGACACCAACCCCTTTCTACTTAAGGCCCAAGCCCCGAGCCCAAAATAGCTACAAGCTTAGGCCTCACACTGCCTCAAAGCTCAATGAGTAAATAACCCTAATTAGCACACGCTTAGCATCGCCACTTGGGCCTAGCTCAACGAACCACTTACCGGGCAAGGAGACAATTGCTCGAAGGTGTTGTCTTTTGGATGCCCGGCAGTGCTTTGGGAAGTATCGCTGCCGAGCATCTGTACTGAAGTGGGAACCAGTTCCAATGCTACTCTTACCACACCCTGCTCCCAACTAAACACCCACTTAGCGATAAAGACATTGGGCCTCTTCTCCCACTAACTATAAGAGTAATCATGATTATTCTACTAATTTTGGACTATAAATATGAGAAACTAAGGAAAGGGAATGGTTGTTGAAATGTATTGGAGGAAGCTTAGAGCTGAAAACAATAGACTCATAAGAGTGAGAGAAAAAGAATACAAAGGTTTGAGATATATCGTTGGGTCTCTAGGCTAGAATCACCCAAAGTAAGAAATCTAAATCCCACATTACAAATAGATTGTGAGCTTAAGAGTGAGCTAGCCCATTAAGTCCGTTCTGGGTGCGCACAGATATATTTTGTAATTTTAAATTATAATAATGTTAAAAAAATAAAAATAAATAAAAAATTTAATGTCAAATTATCATAATATACATCACATTAAAAAACATCTCAAAGCAAACAAACGTGCCCTTAAAGTCAGTCAATTCTGTTTGGCTTCATATTGGTGGTTGTCAGTCCAACCAAAACCAATTTTCTACTAATTGGGACCATATCGGTCATTCTCTAATATTATTGCAGATGTTTCTTAAAAGAAAAAAAGTATCGTTGCAAATGGTATTAAAGGCTAAAGCTAGTCAAGCAGTCAGTATCTTTTTTGTATTTTATATAGCCTCATTACCACCCACAGACTCACATTCACCCGTCAGACTCAGGCCACCCACTGAGTTAGAAGCTTCCAACCTCTTTCCCTGTTCAAAGTCTCCGGGGTTCCAACACCGAACAAAGGTCCATCAATCACAATCTCTTTCACTTTTTTTTTTTTTTGGTGGGCAGTTTTTTCCTCTTTTTGTGTGTGTTTTCACATTGATGATTGACCACACAGTGGACTCCACGTCTGGAATTATTCTTACCATGCTGTTATATGCTTTAAAATTGATTGGAGTTCTTTCTCAAAATTAAAAAAAAAAAAAAAAAAAAATTGATTGGAGTTTTTAATGATTCTCTTATTTGGAACAGAATTCTTATGGAACAAATCGGATGATAGATTTTCTTTCCTCGTGTGTGGAACAAATCCGATAATGCAAACTACACATGCTTTCAGCTACTCGAATAATTCTAGAAACTAGAAAATCATGAAAAAAAAAAAAAAGAAAAAAAAGGCTGCATACATTGAATTTTAAGTATCATATATTTTGTCATACATTTTACTCAACTTACACATATGTCAATTTGTAATTAGATTATATTATTTATGTACGAAACAACTCACTACTTATAGGATTTTGTTAACTTAGGATATTTCTTTAAGAAATAGTCATTCTTTTTATAAATTTCTTATGAGAAAAAAAAAATTTATTATATTTTTTAAATATTTTATATAAAAAATAATATTAAAACTTTTTAAAATAATTTATTAATAAATATTTAAAAGACACGGTTCATTGAAGCTGAATCTCTTATTATCATTATTATTTTTGTTTGTTTGTTTGTTGAAGGTAGGGGTGTCCACGGGTCGGGTTGGGTCAGGTTTGTGCCCAACCTAGACTCGACCCGAATGAGGCGGGTGGATCAAAAATTGACCCCAAACCAACTTGGAGATCTGGTCGGATTTTTCAGTTTGGGTCTCGTCGGTTTTGGGTTGATTCGGGTTGGTCTCGGGTTTTATCACCGAGGTCTGGCCTGCTCCGGCGAGATCAGGCCAAAATATGGTTGAATCCAGCGAGATAAGGCCTAAATCTGGCCGAATCCGTCGAGATCTGGCCGGATCCGTCGAGATCTGGCTCAGATTTTGTCGGATAACGATGATATCTCATTGGAACTCATCGGATCTGGACCTGATTTCGTCGAAAATGGTTGGGAAATTCGTAATAACTCGTTGAAAAGAGAAAGGCCACGGTTCGGGTCAGGTGTCACGGGTTTCGAAAGGAAAAACCGACAACTGACTCGCGTGGGGTCGGGTTGGCGAGTTTGGAACTCGTGTCTGACTGCCGGAGTTATCGGATCGGGTGGCAGCGAGTCGGACACGGGCGAGTTGGCCGAGTTGAGCAGGTCTTCGGGTCTGTTGGACACCCCTAGTTGGAGGGAAGAATCTCTAAACTATTCGTCCATGTGCAACTGCCTCACATGGATAAGCACAAAACAAATGAAAAAGGAACTTCATGACACTATTTTCCTGTTGTATATACTATGTACAAGTTGCTTGATGTTGAATACTTGAAGATATAATTTCATTTTACCTCCACGGCTCCACCGCCTCGCCAATCGTCTCAAAGAAAGAAAAAAAAAAAAAAAAAAACATCATGCAAAAATTTCATTTTCACTAATCTCTGTTTTCTTCTTCCATTATAAAAATTCTATACACTAATCATATGTAGCACAACTCCATTTAACCACTAAACAAATTATCTATAATGTCATTTTCACTATTTATTAGAAATATCCACAATGTCCAAACGAAGTTGCCTAATCTTTACCCATAAAAAAAAAGAAAAAAAAAAAAAAAACTCGTTTTTAATCATTGAAACAAGGTCCCACCGCCACCACACAGCCATGGTTCTTCAAATCCCATTCCCACACTAACATTTTGGAACCCAAAAATCTGAACTTGGAAATGAACTAAAACTAAAACCAAGTCTCTGTCAAAGAAGTCCGAACATAGTAAGCAATGTTTCCATTTCTTCTCTTCCTGTTGTTTCTCAAACCACACTTCACTCACTCTTTGAATCAAGAAGGCCTTTTTCTTCAACAAGTCAAGCAAAGCCTCTCTGACCCAGGTCACAACCTCTCTTCATGGAACGACCGAGACGACACTCCATGCAACTGGCATGGCATCAACTGCAACAACTCGACTCACCGAGTCGACTCAGTCGTCCTCTCCAACTTCGGACTCGAAGGCCCTTTTCCAACCTTGCTTTGCCGACTCCCTTCTCTCTCTTCGCTCTCTCTCGACAACAACAACATCAACGCTTCCCTCCCCGTTGATATCTCCATGTGTCAAAATCTGAAGCTCCTCAACCTGTCCGCGAACATCTTGGTGGGTCCCATCCCGGCCACTCTGTCTCAGCTCCCGAATCTCCGGACTTTGGACCTTTCACTTAACAACTTTTCGGGCGAGATTCCGGCGAGTTTCGGAGAGTTTCGCCAACTCGAAACGCTCAACCTCGTGAATAATTTACTAAACGAGTCGATACCCATTTCATTGGGAAACATTTCCACTCTGAAAGTGCTTCTACTCGCATATAACCCGTTCATACCGAGTCGGATACCGAGTCAACTCGGCAACCTGACGAATCTCGAGGTACTCTATCTCAGTGGGTGTGGTCTCATAGGTCCGATTCCGGACAGTCTAGGTGGGCTGACTCGCCTGAAAAGACTCGAGTTGACCTATAATAATCTCATTGGGTCAATCCCCAGCTCAATCACACAGTTGAAAAGCATAGTCGAAATCGAACTGTACTGGAACAAGCTCTCCGGCGTGTTACCTCCGGAGCTGTCGAACTTGACAAGGTTGTTGAGATTCGACGTGTCGATGAACCAGTTGACCGGGACGATCCCGGACGAGTTGTGCGAGTTAGAACTGGAGTCACTGAACCTGTACGAGAATCGCTTCGAAGGGTCTGTACCAGAGATCATAACTCGTTCAACAAAGCTGCACGAACTGAAACTCTTCAACAACACACTCACTGGCTCACTACCCAGTGAACTCGGGAAGAACTCACCGTTGCAGACCATTGACATTTCATACAATGGATTCTCTGGAGAAATCCCAAAATATTTGTGTGAAAAAGGTGCTTTAACAGACCTTATTTTGATGTACAATTCATTTTCGGGTGAGATTCCTGAGAGTTTTGGGAATTGTAAGAGCTTATACCGGGTTCGGTTAAAGAAGAACAATCTTTCTGGTTCAGTACCCGAAAGTTTCTGGGGCTTACCCCGTGTGTACTATCTTGAGCTTGAAGATAACTCACTGTCTGGAAACATTTCTAGAATGATATCCGGTTCTTATAATTTGTCTCGGATGTTGATCTCAAAAAACCTGTTTTCGGGCTTGATACCTGAGGAGATTGGGTCACTGAACAATCTTGTTCAGTTCTCGGGGGGTTATAATAGGCTTACTGGTCCAATTCCTGGGAGTTTTGTGAAGTTGAGTGAATTGGGTATGCTTGATCTTAGCAATAATGAGCTTTTCGGTAAAATTCCGAAGGGAATTCAAGGTTGGAAGAGGCTCAATGAGCTTAATTTGGCAAACAATAGGTTGTATGGTGAGATCCCAAGTGAAATTGGGAGCTTACCTGTGCTTAATTATCTTGATCTTTCTGGGAATCACTTTTCCGGCAAAATCCCAATTGAATTGCAAAATTTGAAGCTCAATACGCTTAATTTGTCGGATAATTGGTTGTCCGGGGGCCTCCCTCCACATTATGCGAATGAGAATTATAGGAATAGCTATCTGGGAAATCCAGGGTTGTGTGGTGACCTTCCTGATCTTTGTCCTAGTGTAGGTGGAGGTAAGAAAGAGGAGAATCTGTGGATTTTCCGATCAATGTTTATGCTTGCGGGCATTGTTCTCATTGTTGGGGTTGTAGGGTTCTATTGGAAGTACCGAACTTACAAGGAGAACAAGAAAGGGCTTGCTATGTCGAAGTGGAAGTCATTCCATAAGCTCGGTTTTAGTGAGTTTGAAATTATGGATTGCCTCAATGAAGAAAATGTGATCGGTAGTGGAGGTTCCGGAAAAGTTTATAAGGTTGTGCTTAGTAATGGTGAGATAGTGGCGGTAAAGAAACTATGGGGTGGCAAAAAGAAAGGAGATGGCAGTGTTGATTCAGAGAAAGATTGGTTTGAAGCTGAAGTTGAAACATTGGGAAGGATTCGGCACAAGAATATTGTGAGGTTATGGTGTTGCTATGACACTGGGGATTGCAAGCTTCTGGTTTATGAATACATGCCTAATGGGAGCTTGGGAGACTTGTTGCATAGTGGCAAGGGAGGATTGTTGGATTGGCCAACAAGGTATCAGATTGCTCTGGATGCAGCTGAAGGGCTTTCTTATCTGCATCATGATTGTGTTCCATCTATTGTCCATAGGGATGTAAAATCAAACAATATATTGATAGATGGAGAGTTTAGGGCTAGAGTTGCGGATTTTGGAGTTGCTAAAGTAGTTGCAGCAGTCAGCAAAGGGGGAGAACCAATGTCTGTGATTGCAGGCTCTTGCGGTTACATTGCTCCAGGTTTGCTAACATGTCACTTGATCACTCACTGATTTATTTTGCTATGCTGAATTGAGCACTCACTACTATCATTTATTAGTTTTTATATTCTTGGTTTCATATTGTGAAATAACTTATATTTCATTTGATCATGTAGTCCGTTCATACGTACCATAAGCTACGTAGTTTGTTTGAGTAGACTAGTGATTGCGAAAATTATTGGTATAGTCTCTGCAGTATGCAGTATGCCCACTCAAATGGTTTTCATCCACTTTAAAATCATTATCTGCAATAGGATTTAATAAATTCTAAGCCGCTGGCTTGTTTCTAATTCATTCTGCTTTGATATGAACCTGATGCAGAATATGCTTATACACTTCGGGTGAATGAAAAGAGCGATATCTATAGCTTTGGGGTGGTCATATTGGAGTTGGTCACAGGTAAACGCCCAACTGATCCTGAGTTTGGGGAGAAAGACTTGGTGAAATGGGTGTCCACCACCATAGATCAGAAAGGAATCGACCATGTAATTGACCCTACACTTGAATCTAAGTACAAAGAAGAGATCAGCAAAATTCTTGACATCGGCCTTCTTTGCGCTGGCTTACTCCCTATTAACCGCCCTGCAATGCGAAAAGTGGTTAAATTGCTGCAGGAAGCAGGGGCAGGAAATAAGTCCAAGAGAGTTCACAAGGACGGGAAGTACTCCCCTTATTACCAGGGAGATGCCTCTGATCAAGGAGGTAGAGTTTAAACATCCTTACGGTGTTTGGTTTCATGGGAAAAAGAACAGAAAGTACCGAAAGATTGAGAGAGATTTGAGTTCCACATGCTATGTCCACTGAAATTGAGGGTAACCATTGGTGTATGTAGAAGTCTAAGATTGTCTCTATTGAAAACACCAAAAAGCGCACTAGTTGTTTTTTTTTTTTTGGTTTTGGCTGGGTAATTGTTTATGCAGAGCTAAAACTCCTGAGTTGACGGTCACTGGGAGAATCGGGTATCATTTAGGCCAGAAGGCCCGGTGACCAGTTGGTTTAGATAATTGTACCATTCCGTTCTGAATAATGTCACTAATTTCCAGTTGTAACAATTAAAGTATCTTACTGTAGCTGCTTTTCATAGTTTTTGTTTGGTGGTTTGAACGTGCAAACGTAAAAAATGTCAAAAAGTTGAGACATGCTTTTCAATTAGGAACACCTCGGATACTTTTGATTGGTGAAATTCGGCAAAATTCCTAGATTTTAATGTATGATTTAGATGGTCCCGCTGCTATGTTTTTGTAGTGTGTAATCACTGTGGAAATTCCAACTGGCGGAAAAGTAAGAAGCTTGTTTCATTGAAGTGTTTTGTCAGTTTGTGTCTTCGGTGGCCGCCTTCTTTTACCGAATTAATTGGGACCCATCGGTTATGTTACGCTATTGCCTTTTGTGTTTCTTCTTCAGCAACACTTTAAATAGTCAATATGGTGTGAGATCGAGGGCGGACTCATTTTTATTTGAAAATGATAAGATCGAGACCAAAATGTTGACTAAAGAAGCGAGAATTCAAAGAAATAAATTGTAGTCCCAGAAGTTATGTTTAGAGTTGGACAACTTGGTTAGCATTGAATGTCGTAGGCTGCAGCCTGCACTTAAAAAAAAACAAATGGAAATACACAATGTGTTCCATAGCCAACACTCATTTGTAATACCTCACTAAGAAGGAAGCATTACTATTTTTGGAATACTTAATAATTTTTCATATTTTATAGGTACAATAATTAGGAGCTGTTTCTTAAGTTCTTTTTTTAAGATTATGTTATGTGGATTTTTTCTCATGAAACTTGAAGTTTATTTTTTGTTAAGTAACCACATGACTGAATCTTAAAAGAAATACCTAAGAAATATTACCTAAATTATTATACTTAAATTTTGTCCTTTAATAAATACACTTAACTCTCTTTATTAGAACAAATAATATTATATAATAAAAAGCGATTATTATGAAGCAGAGGTCATAGGTTAAAATTTTATCATATTTATAAAAGAAAAAAAAAATGATGCATAATCTTACTATGCTTGCATGGGTCCAATAAACTTTTATGCAACTCTATGAATGAAGCAAGATCTCAATTGTTGTATAACCCAACTTTACGGGAATTTTGGAAAAATATCACTAGTTAATAAACTTTTTTGCTCTAATTCTTTGCAAAACCATATGAGAAAATGTGGAAGCAAGATCTCATTTGTTATATAACCCGACTTTACGGGGATTTTGTAAAAATATTACTAGTTAAAGAAATTTTTTTGGTCTAATTCTTCACAAAATCATATGAGAAAATGCGGAATAATGCAGTTTTATTTTTTTATTTTTAAGAAACTAGAATAAAAAAAAAAAAAAAAAAAACATGAAATTGGCCAATATAGGTAATTCCTGTTGCACACAAAGTGTACTTATAGTTGTACACACACTGTGCAACAATCACTACCCTACATATATAAAGTTGTATTTATGATTGCTCAAGTACACGGTATGTTTGATTTTAGTTCCTACAATTTTAAAATGTAACAGTTTAGTTCCTCCTAAATTCTATTCATATATACCAGTGGAACGCTGAGTAAGTTTAAATTATCAAAATTGAACCGACATCATATTTTAAAGGAACAAAATGGTCAAAATGTAGTAATAAATGGATAGAAAACAGACTGAGTGAGTGATGATATCTTTCCCCTGGTCAAATTTAAATTTGACCAAATTGTAACATTTTAAAATTATGTGACCATTGCATCTTTGATTAGTCCCTATTAAACTAAAAACCCTTAGTATTAATGCATAAATATAAGAAAATTATAATCGTTAAAAAAAAAAAAAAGCAAGTGATGAATTATTAGGCACTTTATGTATCATAAGGTAATTTGACCAGGTGTTGATCAATTCTTTTTTTTTTTTTTTTTTTTTTTTCAAAATTTTGAGGTTTTTGGTTTTTGTTTTTAAAATTTTAAAGGCAAAAATGCAAAATTGACCCTCTAACTTTTACATTTTTTCATTTCAGTCCTCTGATTTTCAATTTTGTCAATTCAGTCCTCTAATTTTCAATTGTTGTCAATTCAAGGCTCCGTTACAAATCTGTTACTGCTGCCGTTACACCCACCAAAACGATGCCGTTTTGCATGTGGTTTTTTTTTTTCCTCGCTAAATCAAAACGACGTCCCCTGAATCAAAACAAAACAAAAGGATTCCAATCCCTAACTTTGAGAGAGAGAGAGAGAGAGAGAGAGAGAGAGAGAGAGAGAGAGAGAGAGAGAGTGTGTGAGCCAATTTGAGAAAGAGAGAGAGGGAGAGACTGAGTTCGCCGCCCCTGCTCTAGACCTCGCCGCCCCTGCTCACCGTGTAAACCACCTCGCTGCCTTGACTAAATTGGTGATGGGTGTGCCATGAAGACTGTGAGGACAGAGGGGGTTATGGCTTTGTATAAGGATTTCATTCCAACTATGTCAAGGTAAGGTCCATTCACTGTGGTGCTATTGGTCACACTTGAACAGGTCCGGAAGCTATTCATGGTTTTGTGATCATGGCAGAGTTGAAACATTCTTATTAGAATCTATTCGAGGAACAAAGCAAATTGGCATCCTACCAGGTTGCTGTTTCAAAAATATGGTTTTTGAACCATATATGATGCTGTTAGCATTTTTGAGGCTAAGCTAGAAACTGTGTTGATGGGTAAAAGTGGGAATTGGAAGCCAGCTAAGTCAGAAGACTTGATTTTAGGAGCTGAGGAGCTTGCTTTTAGGAGGGTGGGTCAGAAGCTGAGCTTCCTTGTAAGGGTGCAAGCCAGGGAAATTAAGCTCTCCCCTGGGAGCTCTACTATGAAGGGGGGGTTCTATTGTATGGTCTGATGGGAAGCACTGTCACCAGTCCCTTACTTGTGACATTGCAGCAACCTCTCTAAGAGTGTTTATGTTTTTGGAGTAAAATGCTTTCCATAAAAAAAAAAAAAAAAAGAAAAAAAAAGAAAAGAAAAAAAGAATGAATGTAAAATGCTGTGTGATAATCGAAAGATCTCTTTTCCTTTCAAATCATATATTGCTGGGATCTCATAACTTCTTCTATTGTCTGTTTTGTCAAAGATTTTGGTAATTGCATGTGCAAAAGGGAAAGCCGGACCCCTTGCGAGGTCTTCTCTTTTTTTTTTTCTTTTTTTTTTTCAAATTAAAAAAAAAAAAAAAAAACCACATGCAAAACATCGTCGTTTTGGTGGGTGTAACGGCAGTAGTAACAGATTTGTAACGAAGCCTTTAATTGATAAAAATTGAAAGTTAGAGGACTGAATTGACAAAACTGAAAATTAGAGGACTGAAATGAAAAAAAATGTGAAAGTTAGAGGGTTAGTTTTGCATTTTTGCCAATTTTAAATTATACTCCATCCCACTTTTTTTGTTCTCTATTCCATTTTGAGATGTCTCAAAATATTGTCATGTTTCTAAAAATATACTCCTATTAATTTACTAATTCAATTTTTTGATAAATTTTTTAAGGGTAGTTTTGGAAACTTATACATTTTTAAAAGGTAGATAAGACAATAAATGATATTCCCTTAAAAAGTTTGATTTTTCAAATAGGACAAAAAAAGTGAGACGGGGAGAGTATATATAAAGGGTAATGATTGGCTCTAGAGTTTAGTTACATTGGACCCACCTAGATGATGCCATATGCCCATTATTGAACATCTGTCATCTTTTGGATGTGTCCAGTGTGACTAAAAATTAGACCCAATCCAAGTCCCTTTTTAAAAATAAGTTTCCAAACTTTTAAGAAACCCTCTATAAATAGGAGGAAAAGGTAATCAAAGTGTGAGTTTTGGAAATTGTTGAAAAAAGTTATGTTTTTTGCTTTCTGTCTTATTGTTTTGATGGAAGGGGGAAGGAATGAGAGTGAAGAGGAGTAGAGTAGAGTAGAGTTGGCTAAAAATAAACTAATTTTGTGCTAAATCTACTCTATTTTACTTTACTTCCCCTCTCTCTCCCTCAATCCAAACGGACCATTAGCTTTTTAGCAAATAATCTAGTTTTTTATTTTTTAAAATGAACTAGCTTTTAGCTTTTTGTAACAAATTTAACATTAAATTTATCAAAAACTATATCTTTTGATAAATACTATGCAAATAATCTACCAAAAATAAGCAAATTCTCAAACTGATAATGATTCTCTTTTGTTAAAATTTTGTTATCGTGTTAGTATGTCAATTCACCCTTTCACTCCAACCACCAAAATCCATGAAATATTTCTAAAGAAAACACCATAAACACCATCAATTATCACCATCCCAACAAATCAGGCTAACTGAAATCAAACATCTTTTTAATAAATTAAAAAAAAAAAAATCATAACTTACAAAATGTCCTACAAATCTTCTTTTACACATTCATAGTGTTAGATTATGAATTGTGATTGTTTGTGGGAGAACCTAGAGCTAACAAACACACTGATCAATGGAGAGTCAAGTGATAAACAGTTCACCATCAACAACATAATTGAAGAAGTGTATTCAGGTATAACCCTTTTGTGCTCAAATTTTAAGTTATTTCTTTCTTTAAAAAAAAAAAATTTTAAACGTCATGATTTCCTTTTCAAAACCTACCAAAGTACAGTAATTCAACCAAAAGTGGTTACGTAATTAGATGATTGCAATGAAGGTGAGCTGGCCGGTTAATTAGCCCTGCTATTTGTCAAGGAGACGGAGGCCAAGGCAACTATGTTATGCACTATGCCAAACTGAGTAAGTATTTCGGCTACTGGAGGGTCCAGGTTTATGATCACGATGAAGAATGAAAGATTAGGAAACATTCTCGTTTTGGAAAATGATTGTAGCCTGGTATGGGCCCATCCTAGACGTGGGCCAAGGCCCAAGGAGTATGCCCCTAACTCAAGTTGTTGATTAAGACGAGGATCCCAAATTGCTGAACGACATTCTTGAGGCATTAGAGAGACAAAGTAAAGGGGTTTAGACTAAACATCGAGGAGATTGAGGCAGCAAACTTGGCTAATGAGGAAGAAAGCTCTATCAAAGTGAAAATAGGTGCCTGGTTTCCAGTGGAGTTGAAAGATAATTTAATTGCCCTACTTAGAGAATTCCATGATGACTTTGCTTAGCCACCATACTAAGACATGCTAGGCTTAGACACAGATATTGTAGTCCACAAAATTCCAATAGAAACCAAGTGCACACATATAAAGGCAGATCCTCCAACATATGAAACTACACATAATTCGTACAATCAAAGAGGTTAAGAAACAAAGAAAGATGGATAGGTTAATTAGTGGAGTATTGGGATTTAAGTAAGGATTGTCCTAAGGTCAATTTCTACTCTCTCTCCCCTAAGCTCGGCGGATTACATTGTCCAACTTCATTGCCACTACTAAGATCACACCTGTAACGTTTTCTTATTTTTGTTTGCAGCCCCTTGAAATGGGTATGTTGTATGGTTTTCAATATGATGAATTTAGTTGAAATGGCTGGGTAATAATCTGTTTGAAATCCACTTATTTTACCGAAACTGAAATTTTTTTGCTAAAAATACTGTATATAAAAGTAAAAATTAGCCAAAATAATATAGTATGACTCACGTAGAGTATCAAAAAGTGTAATAAGACTTATAAATAGTATAAAAAATAAACTGAATAGTAAAATAAGCTTCTTGTTTTGATTTGGATGTTTAGTGCTAAAAAGAGGGTTCAAAAAATTTTCAAATTCCAACACTTGTCCAAACCCGAGACCCGATGACCAACCTGCAGATAAGTACATGTAGAGTTGAGGACACCCCATAGTCGAAGCATTTGCTTCCCATGGTCAGAATGGTATACAAAATGCCAAGGATACAAGTACACCACGATGAAATTTGTATTTCTCCACTACTTCCCTCATCCAAACTGGGTCCTCGTATTTCTCCAGCCAGTCAATTTCTTCCTAAAACCCTGGCCGACTGACTCTTTTTTAGATAAACAGATAAAAGATTTTATTGAAATGAGTAAAAACAGAAACTAGGAGCTGCCTACAGCAAAATTAATATAGCTCTGAGATCTCCACCATTTTGCTCTGCTAGGACTGGACTGCCCTTTTCTTTCACTTTTTTCCCCTTCAGTTTATTTTAATCATTCAGCTATTAAAAAATGATTTACATGAAAATTTGGAAACAATTTTATCCCTTAACTTGAGTTCCAAGTTAAACATTTGATTAAGCTTTTGTAAACCAGACAGAAGGGAATTTGAGCTTTCCTTCAGATAATTTGATAGTTGGGAGGGGGGAAACTCAAACCTGTATAGATTTTCTTCTCTACAGGCCAATCAAGATTCTAAAAAATGCAGATGAAGCAGAAATTATTAGAAACAAGGCAGGATAGAAAATGTAAAAGAGCAACAGGGCCAATGTATCTTACTTGATGGATAGAAAATCATTCATATGTTACATTAATCATTCTTGATGTTCAAGATTGTATCTAATATGTCAATACACAGAGATGCTAGGCTGCCAGGTAATTGAAAAGGCATCATAATGCCAATTTACACAATTGCTGGAATCATCATCACTTTCCACTGTAAATTGAAAGGAAAATCATCAGGAGAGAGAGAGAGAGAGAGAGGAGTGGCTTTCGGTTCAGTAAACTTACGAGTTCATCATCAGAGTTATGTTGTCTCCCTTAAGAAGAATCCTCCCTGAACAAAATAGATGAACCACTTCAAAGAATGCACATTTAGGAGAAGGTAAAGAAAAAGGAGCGAGAAAAAGAGCCCACCTAAAGATTTTCTGCTCTTCTTCTTAACATTGACTTCTTCAGCATCATCCAGCACCAAATTCATGTACTCATCAAAGCCCTGTAGGGCACAAAAATTTACATTTGAATAAATTTACATTTATTCACTTAGAACTGCAAAAGATGCTTGAAATTCAGGGTGATCTCAGTGTTTTAACCAAAGTTCAACATTTAGAAATGGCACTAAATATGGAGTAATTATGGCCATTTTCGGTTGGAATAGACATCTTTTTATGCATAGAAATAAGGTGCAATTATGGCAATCAAAACTTCACTCAACAACCAAGATTAGACAAACTCCATTGTTCATTGATCTAAGAAATCTGTAGAATCCTAATCCTAATAAATAAAATAAACACATGCCATAGTCATAATCAGGCGTGCAGAACAAAAGATTACTGTTCACAAATATTTCAAAGTTATTACATTGGAAATTTGAAAATTTCACATTTTAGACATGTTTTCAATACATTTTATATGGCAAAGATAATTATCATATACGTTACTAAAAATCCAGCCTCAATTAGTCCAGCCACTTTCAAAATCTACTTTCAGAGAATCATTCTTAAAAATTATCATTTTTTCCAGAGAACAGCACAGCAATATTTCCTAAAACTATTTCTTTCGTTTACAGCTTAAGAAAAAAAAAAAAAAACCCACTGAAAACAATATGTTTTTGGAGGTTTCTTATTGCTCTCTAAAACCAGTTCTTAAAAAATATTTTCTGCAAACATAACCAAACAGGCCCTAATAATCCCAATACCCAGCAGTTTTTTAATTTTCTTTTTGCAAGAGTTTTAATTTTAAATGGAAACAACAGTTTCCCTCTTCTTCTTTTTTGGTTACAAGTTCACCTAGTGGGTCTTGAACCCATGGTCACACCCTCTAACCAATTACTATGGGAGAAGTGCCAGTTGAGTTATAACTCATTGGCACAGGAATCTACAGGTAACAATGTTCATAAGAATTTCATGAATCATATCACTCAGAAATTCCAACTATTTTAGCATGACAATTATTGATAATATCTTATGACATTACCTAGCATTCTCACCTGACTAAAACAATGTTCATAAGATATTGCCTAGCATGACAATTCATAAACCTGACTAAAACAAAGTTCATAAGAATTTCATGAATCATTTCACTCAGAAATTCTAACTATTTTAGCATGACAATTCTTGAACAAATCTTTTTTTTTTTTTTTTGGATAAGTAAAAAAGATGTATATTCAAAAAATTACTTTATGCAAAGAAGCACAAAGCATATTGAAGATTACAAAAAAAAAAAGAAAAAAGGAGAAGCAAAAACAAAGGGAAAAAAAAAAAAATAATAATTACAAAGAAAAAGAGAGTTAAGGAACAAAGGAAAAGATTCACTAGACGTGAGTCCCCAAGCCCTAGACCAATCAAAAAGGGAACTAGAAAAAAGAGCAAGCAACTGGTCATTGGATCTATCTAAGTCCTCAAAAGTCCACCGGTTGTGTTCCCTCCAAATGCACCACATCAAACACAACGGCGCTAAATTCCAAATGTTAGATAAATGCTTCCCCAACCAATTACACCAACCAAAAAGGAAATCTGTAACCAATCTTGAGAGAACCCACAAAACCCCAAAAGTGCTAAAGACAACTCCACAAACGATGAGCCTTCCCACAATGTAGCAACAAATATCCACCGTCTCTCCACAATTACGACACATGATGCATCAATCAACAAAATCAAAACCCCTACCCCGCAAATTATCACTCGTGAGAATCATATCCCATGCGACTGTCCAAACAAAGAAAGAGACATGCCGGGGTGCCTTAACCTTCCAAATACCTTTCCAGGGAAAAACAATGGAAGAAGAACTGCACAACTTATGACAAAACGAGCGGATATTAAAATCCCCATTCTTCGTCAACTTCCATCTCATATGGTCACCATCATCCGTTGAAGGTAAATTGGCTACTAAGAACTGAAAAAAAATCATCCATCAACTCTGCCTCCCAATCATTAGGACCCTGATTAAAACAAACATTCCAATCTCTCCCATCCCCCACTCCTTGCCTTATCAGAGAAGAGTCAACAAAGGCCTCTCTGTTAGTAGCAATATTGTATAAGACCGAAAAAGCCAAACGAAGAGGAAGATCACCACACCACCAATCTATCCAAAATTTCACTCTACTCCCCACCCCAATCTTAAACTGGATGTTTTTGCTAAAAGCTTCCCAACCCATCTGGATACTTCTCCACAAGCCACACCCGTGAACACCCTTTCCCAACTTGGAAGTTCCCCCCCCCCCCGCCACAATCTTCCCCAAATTTAGAAGCTACAACCCTCCTCCAAAGCCGAGTCTCCTCAACCCCGAAACGCCAAAGTCATTTCCTAGTAAGGCTTTATTGAAGGTGGTCAGTTTCCTAATTCCTAAATCTCCATTGGCAATAGGCATACCCATCCCAACAAATGTGTCTTGGAATCACTCCACAAGAAATCCCTTTACAACTTCTCAATTTTGTTAGTCACATGAGTAGGAATGGTGAAAAGAGATAAAAAAATAAGTAGGGAGGCTAGATAACGTACTCTTAAGCAAAGTCAGTCTACCACCTTTTGACAAATACAGCATCTTCCACCAAGCCAACTTCCTTTCAATTTTTTCCAAAATAGGATTCCAAATAGAGGGGGACTTATGAGACGCCTCTAACAGCATACCAAGATAAGTCATTGGTAAAGACCCAATCCTACAACCCAAAATCTCTACCAAAGCATGCACATTATGTACCTCCCCTATAGGAACCATTTCACTCTTAAACACATTAACCTTCAAGCTTGTCACGGCCTGAAAACAAAGTAGTAACAAACAAACATGAAGGAGTTGCTTCACATCTGCGTCACAAAAAAGAATAGCATCATCCGCAAACAGTAGGTGTGAAACAAATTCCCCTCCACCCCCCCCCCCCCCTCTTACCATCAGCCCTAAAACCACGAAGTAAACCTGCCCCCTCCATTTTCTTTAGCATCCTACTAAACACCCCCATCGTAACCAAAAATAACATGGGAGACAGCAAATCTCCTTGTCTCAAACCTCTTGAACTACCAAAAAAATCAGCTAGAGACCCATTAACCAACACAGAAAACTGAACTGTGGAGATATAAGTACGAATACATCTACACCATTTCTCCCCAAATCTCATTCTCTTCAAAACATATAATAGAGCCTCCCAATTCACCTTGTCACATGCTTTCTCAATATCAAGCTTACAAATCACCTCCGGAATCTTACTCTTCACCCGACTGTCAATACACTCATTGGCTATAAGAACAAATCTTAAAGGCATTGCCTAACATTCTCACCTCCTTCATCAAATGTATCAATCATGAACTTAAACCTTTGATTACACCAAAACATTCGAGATGTTAACACATATTTCTTGCCTCACTAAAATTCAGTCACTTCAATTTCAAACGCTGTGCCACTACCCAAATTTAATTTTCCTTAAAAATTAAATATCATTCTAAAGCTAAAATAACACTAAATGTCTAAATCTCAAATTCTAGTATTCTACAATGTAAATTGCAACTCAAAACATCATCTACAGTGTGATAAAATAACCACTAAACCCCAAGTAAACCTTTCTTTCCCCCCAAAAACCAATCACAAGGCAACCCAGAACCTACAAACTAACAAAGATTTAGCAGTGATTAAAAAAAAAATGCATAGATAAGCTTAGACATAAAACATACGATGATACGGCCCTCGATCCTCAGGTCTCGCTGCTCAAAAAGCCATATCTGAATGCGAGCTTTCTGTACCAATTCCCAACCAAAACAGAAAAAAGCAAAAATTAGCTCAAAAACTTCACGACCCATTAAACAACAAACAAAATCAAAGCAAACCCAGAAGACAAAACCTTTCAAAATGGCCAAAAATAAGGACTTACACTCTGAAGAAACCTGAAAATCAGGTTCTGGCGGCACACGAACCCCAAGAAACCAACAAAAAAGAGAGTGACAGTGAGTGAACAAAGAAAGCAAAGCAAACCCTAGAAAAAAATAGTAAACATCTTGAGAAAGGAAAGTAATGAAGTGAGAGCTTACAATGGGTTGGGTCATAATCCTCTGGACTTTGGTGCTTGCCATGGCTGCGGTTCTGCAAAATTCGACACTAACAGAGAAAGATAGTATGCTAATGTAAAATAACTTTGGGAGGGTTTTATAGGAGGCCTATTCTGCTTGTGTGGGTTGTACCTTAGAGATTTTATTTTATTTTATTTTATTTATTTTTTAAAATTGCAAATCACAATTTTAAAGTTTGGGTTGTTTGCAACGAAAAATTTTTAGGTACTTTCAGAGCACGAAAAAGTGGTGTTCTTTTCTCTCACATTCATGGTGGACATTATCATAAATTTAATGAGCAGACTCCACTATGAATGTGAGAGAAGGGAGTATCATTCTCTATATTCCAAGAGTACCTAAGAATTACTCGTTTGCAACTTATTATAAAGTTTTAAAATTTGAATTTTATAGTTTGAAATTTGAGGGTATTTGAATTTTATACGCGTTTTAGAATTTAGATTTTACCCTTAAGTTTTAGAAGTGTTTAGATTTTACTCCCTAAAGTTTGAAATAGTTAAATTTTATACATTGAAGTTTTAAAATTTGAGATGTAAAATCTCAACACCTCCAAATTTTAAGGTGTAAAATTTAAATTTTAAAACGTCAGGATTTAAAATTTAAATACTTCTAATTTCAAGGAGTAAAATTCAAATTTTAAAATTTGAGGAATAAAATTCAAAAACTCCAAACTTGAGGTATAATTGCAATTTAATATTTTTTTTTTTGAGAAACATGAATTAATATTGTGTTTCTACGTGGAATTTACTTATAGCACACATAGCAAGCTCATTATTTTTTGGGCCAGGCCTTTTAATATTAGGGCAAAATGAGATGTCACGTATATAAATATAAACGGGAGTGTGTGAAAATTTTCTGTTTCAATGCAATCCCACTCGAATATGTCAGACTATCTACCAGTCGAGATAGTCATCGAAATCCTATACGCACAAGAGGAATGTTATAGCGTGCGGGTGATGAGGGAGTACGGAGTAGCAGAATCTTGGACTAAGCTATTAGATATTGATGTTGGGGAAGGGGATGGGAATATTGATATTGATATTGATGTCTATGAAGAGGAAGAGGAAGGATTGGGAAGGGTAGTAGGTTTTACAAAGAATGGTATAGTCTTTACCAAGGATGAAGACTTGCTTTCTTACGAACCAAGTAGTAGAAGAACTTTGATTCCTCACATTCGTGGCCAACCAGAATCATTTTATATGAATACATACGTGGAGAGCCTTGTTTTACTTAATAAAGCAGATGGAGCGGATTCTTCTGAATAAAGCAAATGGAGAGGATTCTTCTTGTCTTAATAAGGGCAAGAAGAAAATCAAATAAAGACAAGATACGTGAAACTAGTTTTTAAAAGATAATTTTTAGTTCTATATAGAATGATAATTAATCAAATTGCTTGCCCAGTGGTTACTATCAACTCTTTGTGTATTGTATCAAACAAACTTCAGGGTGCAACAATATGCATATTTTACATTCCTCAATCAGAATGCTTGAAGTAATGTTAGCAACTTAACATTGTGGTTATTCGGTCTCATCTCTGTATGATGACTGCAAATTGGGAATCAACTTTAGGGCTATAAATGATCTAAGTAATTCATAAACAGTTTAGACTTGGCTTGATAAAAAATTCATTTATGTTTGTTTATTTATAAATGACCCAAGTTTAAGCCTTAGGCAAAAAATAGTATTCATGGACAAGCTCATGAACAATAGAGCTTGATGAAAAATAAGCTGAGCTTATGCTGATTTATGGGCTTGGTAAGTCTAAGCCTTTAATTGTTTGGGAGTTGGAACCACATTTCTAAATCAAATGAGTTTAATAATATACTTAATATAGGCTTGATAATGTACTTGTAGTAAATCTCGAGCTCAAAAACTTGATACTAAACTTGAGTTTGAGTTTGATTTTGAGCTCAAACTCAACTTGAGTAATGAATCAAGCTAAGTCAAGTTGAGCTCAAGCTCAAACATAGTTTGTGTGCTCAATTCAAGCTCAAATAAAGTTTGAACATTTTATATTTGTTGTCAAGCTGAGCTTGAATATTTAATACTCAACCTGTTTACTGCCCTAATTAGCTGAGTATGCATGACAAAGAGAAGGTCTATTAATGATATACTTCAGTAATTTGAAGCTAATGAATCATGCTTTGTTCCTGTTGAAGCCGCACTTGTTTTGTTTCACCTGTGCCTTGGATTCCTATTAGAAGCATGAATCAAGCTTTGATCATGTTGGAATTTATAGGTTTCTATTTTTTTATTTCTGAATTCTATTGAGTATGCTTTTGAAGATATATGGGTTTACTTGCCACTTTTTGCTTTAGACATGAATTTAATAAGTATCACGAGAAGTCTTTTTTACTCATCTCACAATATTTGAAATAGTGGTGACTGGTGAGGATATGGATTTGGAAATCTAGTAGCATATTTGGTCTACTTGAAAATTGGCAGTGAGAAGAGTAGGTGAATTTAGCAAAAGAAAAGGCAAAAGAAAAAACGTAGGTATTCTTTTCTTTGAATATTTGAGAATATTTGTTATTGAATTAATTAATGTTGTAATCTTTTTTTATTTATATTTATATATGGATAGTATATATATATATATATATATATAAATCAGAAAAACATGAAGTACACTGGAGTAAACAATTAATTACAAAAAGTTTCATCAACCAACAATAGAAAATAAAGAAAGAATCCTCGAGGTTGACAATCAATCTAATAACGTTTTAAAAAGAAAAACTTGAAGTCTGACATAAATCTCTTAGTATTTTCAAAACTTCTGCTATTCATTTCCCTCCAGATGTAAGAGAAATTTAAGAGAAATATAGCCACATTTTTGTAAACGTGGCTAAAAAAAATGCAACTATAGCCCACGTCTTTTGAAGTGATAACCATTTATACATGATCATTTTGATGACAACCAATTTGACCTTGCTAGTAAACTAAAAACTCAACAATAGATTTTGGTATCACCCAATCAACTTCAAATAAATCCAAAATCATGGACAACAAGTCAAGCAATAGGGCAATGTAGTAAAAGGTGATCAACAGATTCACCATTATATTTGCGCATATAAGTTTTAACACTATTACCTTTGCACATATAAAAATTTAATTAACTGACGTTGTATTCTGCGCTTTAGTCCTATTATATTATAATTTTTCATTCTTCTGTTATAATATTTAGGATTCATTATCTATTGCATAATTCGGATTTTTCCTCTTCTGGACTATGGATGAGTTACTAGGTTGTGATAGCTCGTTCAGAATTTATTTGACTATTTGACTATTTTTTCAGAATAATTTATGTTCCTTAAGTATATGGGGATATATGATTGAAAGCTCGTAAATGTGTCGAAAACACACGAGCGGTTTAGACCCCAAAATTAAAATTACGACTTGGTTGATTTTACATTAACTTAATAATAAGTGCGGAATAGGGTAAACACAAGCGTATAAGCAATACAACTACTCTAATCCATATTTAAAGCAACACAGCAGTAAAAATGAAATGAACAAGAGTAGGGAAGAAGGATGCAAACACAAATAACACCGAGACTTGTTTTCGAAGAGGAAACCGAAGAACTCGGGCGAAAAACCTCTCCGCCGCCCTCTAAGCGGAAATCGATCCACTAGACAATCAGTTGGGATACATGGGTTAGCAAGAGACCCTTCAAGCCTAGTCTACCCGATGTACCTAAGCCCTCCAAACTCCTACTCCAACAAGGTTTTTCGGAACCGTGTCTTGTCTTAGTTCTTCGGATCCCGCAACAAGCTCCATGTTGCATCTGCCTTCCTTGGCTCCTTCCAATGCTTCCCAACAGCATCAAAATGTCACTCAACACTCTCAAAGGTGTGGTAAGTGTTTGGGCTATCAACCTCTCAAAGATATGGAAAATGGAGAGGGAAGAGTTGAGGAAATACCACAAGCAAGTATATAGAGAAAAATGGGTATGATAATCTCTAATTCTTAATGTGTTTGGCTAGGGTTTTCTCTCTGAAGCATCTCTCAACATTTGTGGGTAATGAGGGTATATATAGGAGAGGTACAGAAAGTGTGAGTCATTCAGTACAGGCTGGCAGACCAGAATGCCTCGCGGGTGTCTCGCTAGAAGGCCTTACCCACGAGATACTCGCGAGACACAGCTGTCTCCACCAGGTTTGACTCTTCGCATTCCAGCATGTGCAGGGCACATGTTTCACTTCGCGAGAAGCTAGATCGCGACAAACCCGCAAGAATTCTTTAGCTTCCAAATGCTTGAGTCTTCACACTCTCTCTCTATCACACAACCCTTACAACCAATCCCACAAAAGATACAGGGTATAAACGATTGATAATAATTACAATCAAATTTGACACGGAATAAAAGCTACCAAAATACATAGTTGTAAATTACAACTTTACAATCTCCCTCTTTGGCTATTCCATGACAAAACCTCTAAAACAGACTCTAGACTTAAACGTGAGTTTGGGAATACAGGCAAAACTCACTCACACCTAATCTAGAAGCTGTAGCACTTGCACGTATATACCTGTAACCTGAAACACTTGCATACAAACAAACTTTCATTAAGCTTATGACAAGTAGAGCACAAGGTATGTACATGAACAAGTAAAACGCGATCAAGTAGAAAAGGGATAAAAGAATAAACCATGGCTTAACCAAACAGGCAATCACTATAGAGAAGTGATCACTATGCTCATTCACATAGGGAATGGATATCCGGATATGCAAAAAAATGATAAGCTCATTTGAAGAGTATCATTTGTAAATCCAATACTCAACCAATGCAAAATACACGAAGTATTTGCATCTAGGAACAATCCTACAAGGGCACATGAGTGACAGTACAAACAAAACAGAATGCATAGCATTAAGTTAGAAGTACTGATTTAACAAAGTACAAAGGCTGCATAAACAAAGTACTGCATATGCATGGCACAAACCATAAAAGCCTACAAAATGTGCATAAAACCAAAACCCTTCAAGCTTACATAAGCAACATGGGTACAAAAAGAATGCCACAAAGCAGGTATGCCACAAAGCATAGAGATAAACACAAAAAAACTGATATTAATACTGAAATTAAGCAGAAGTTAAAAACAGAGTATCAAAGCTTTAAACCAAAAGAACTAGTAAAAGCAGTAAATAAAAGCTTAAATAACAATACTAAAATCCTTTGTAAACCAATAACCAATGTTTCTATGTTTCTAAGACTATGCTCCCCCTAACGCTGTACAAGCTCTTCTTCAGCTCCCCCTCAAAATTTTCTCCCCCTTTTTGACCGGAATGGCCAAAGGGTTAGAACTGGTCGGATTCTGAGTCTGATCCATGTGCGGAGGACAAGTTCTGAATTTGAGATGATAGTGTGGTGATCTGTTCTTGGAGATATGCCAACTAATCCGCTGTGTGCTGTACATGGGAGTTAAGCACTGTAGACATCTGATCCATTTTAGCTAGTATCTGATCAAGTTTGCTGAAACCTTGTGCTGGAGCAGAAGACGAGGGATGTGTTGACGTCTCTAGAGCAGAAGTGAACCTGTCAATCTCCTCCTTTGTATCTCCACCCTCATCTGGCACAACACGAGGTGGTGGAATGGTATGTACACCAGTCTTGGGGCCTTTAATGTGGGTTGTGCTCCTAGTTAGAGTATTTGCACCAATGGGTAATCCCTCTGAACTATAGTAAGACCACTTGGGAATTTCAGCTTTGTCTTAGTAATGAACCCCATGATCAGTGAGGGAAAAGGCATTATGGTTCTTGAATTCTGCTTCGTAATGCTCTTTTTCAGAATATGGAAGATGTGGCTGCAAATGTCAATCTCCTTGTTAGTGAGAAGATCATAGAGAAACCTTGTCCTTGGAGTAGATAGTGTGGTGAGGTTAGTGACTGGATACAGATTATGAATCATCACATAACTCAAAGTTCTCATTTCTGGAGAAAACTTAAGTGTATGATTTCTTTGGAACCCTTCCAAGAATCGTTGTCATATCCTTGATTGAACCCAATCTTTCATCATATTAAACTGTCATTGGCTGAGAGGGAGGACGTATCTCCAACAGGTCTTGAATACTGTCCCTTGTGATTACAAATTCCTTGTGCCTCACCCAGCAAATTATCTTGTCATCATCCACCTCAGCATTTGAGAAAAACTCTCTAATAATTTTTTAGTACACAGTGCCAACAGGATTCAACAACTTGGTCCAAGTTCTCTCTTTGAACGCATTCGGAATGACTGTGCGCTCAAGATCCTCTAATTGCACTACTCTTTCCATGATGATGGTCGCTCTCTTGTAGCAGTCATTAAACTTCATATCCGCTTTTGCTGACTTGAAATGGTCAGATTCAGTGCGTGCGCGTTTTGAAGATGGCTTCTTCTTAGCTGCATGCTTGGTGGGAGACATCTGCACAAGGGAACACACTAAACAGAACACAGGAGCACAAAACAAAAACAGCAAAACTTGATTAGTTTCAAGTTAGTTCACAACAAGTGAGATAGTTCCAAAACAGAGCATGGAACAAAAACATAGCATAACTAACTCAAACAAGCATGCAATGACACACAAACCAATAAACCATAATTACAATGCATGAAAATGAGTAATTGTGTATGTGTGTGTGTCTGTGTGCGTGTGCTGATTCCTGTGTGTGCATGTGTAAGCATATGCTGATGCATGAGGGGTGCCTAAGAATGCCTAGTTGTGTGCCTAGTGAATGCATCATGAGCAAAGTGTATGAAACACTTGATTAAAGACCAACTAGAGCAAAATAAGGTTAAACACATGGATACAACAAAATTGGAACTCACTTGAGTCCAATTAAGCACAAAAATGTGACTCGGACATTTTATCAAACACTTAACATGCATAAAAACATTCTAAGTATGAGCAATGCATGAACATGGTAACAACTACCCTCAATACACGTTAAAATGCCATAAGGGGCCAACACAGATGCACAACCAACAAAAGGGACACACCCCAATCATAAAATTTCAAAAATTTAAACCTAATATTGAAAAACACCCAAAATTTCGAAAAACCCCAATTATTGAAGCCCTAAGCAAAAATTCTACATAATCGAAGCAAAAACTTAAAAGGAATTGTTTAGAAAACATACCTTGAAGAGAAAAATGCAGAGAAGATGCTTGGATTGAAGAGGTTTGAATGGAATAGTGATATGGGTTGAGAGGGTTCAAAGGAGGTTGAGCGAGGGAAGTTTTATGATTTGAAAACAAAACTATCACATCTGCTATATAAAACTGAAAACACGCGTTTTTCGTGGGTTAGAGAGTCGCGAGACACTCGTGAGACACTCGTGAAAGTGGCCACTGAAGCACAAATTTTTAGCGAGAAGATTTAAGTCGCGAAACAGTCGTGAGACAGTCGCGAAACTCTCTGTTTGATTTTGAAAAATCCCAGTTTTTTGCCAAACAGCATTTCGCGAGAAGCTATTGGTCGCGAAATAGTCGTGAGACAGTCGCGAAAGTCTCTAGTGAATTTGCAAAAAAATTATTTCCCTCAAACACTTTTCGCGGGAAGCTCTAAGTCACGAGCTTATCGCGAAACAACCCTTGAACCAGTTTTTGATGAAAAACACACAAAATGCATTTTGACCAAAAATGAAACACAAGAAAGTATAAAATCACTTTCAAAAACATATAAAACTCACAAAAATCTTTTTGGATTTGATTAACAAGTTCATGGGCATACACATCACATTTGGACATATACAATCTCACAAATGAGATAGGCATTAATTAAATCAAAGACTTGTGTGTTGTGTGTGAGTATCAAATGTGAAATAGTCCTTAGACCAGAGCGAAGCTTCAATGATCAATTCAATCGAGTCATACACAACTGATACGAAATAAAGTGGACTATCTCCATTATAGAAATAAGTATATATGACCTCCCACACAATGAATACATAACAGAGAAGCGTTTCATTTGGCTTTTGCATAAAGCATAACAATTGATCCATTTTAGGACAAAGAATCTCCATTTTAGGACAAAACATCTCCATTTTGAGACCGGTGCTTGAAATTTTTGATATTTCATTACTGATGATTAGCCTTTGGCTTTTTGAGCACCATACAATATTCATTAAAAAGAGTCGCTTTCCCTTTTTCCTAGTCAAATACTAGTGTGTGCGACAGACTTTTACAGCTCAATATCTCTTTTCATTTGGAGATTTACATTTGGTGAGCTCTTTTTGCAAAAACATAAAAAATAAAGTGGGAAGAGATATAGACACAAGTTTATGCAAGTATCAAGACCAACAAGACTATTGACCAATCATTCATGACAAGCTTGAAGATCTATTTACAACAGCCACACATAGTTTTCAAAATTTCTTCTACATAGAAAAGAGTGCATACATAACAAGCTAAGATCGTGAATGCACCACGCCATAAGTACGAAGGTACTAGGCCAAACTCACATGAGATATGCACAAAACAAGTGATCAAACTTTTTAAGATTTTTCAATTTTTATGGGTTTTTGAAATTTTTGAACACACTCAAAACATAGCAAGAAAAATAAGATCAACAGAACAAGTATAAACCTAAACAAGTAAAAGAAATATGCTAAAATTGATAACGATGCATGACATGAAGCTTGAGAAAATGTCCCTAAACATAGGAAATATTAGTGCATGGACATGTTTTAATGCTTAAGCATGAGTACCCCTTTTCACCCACACGTCACATGCGTTTGGGGTGATATCCTTAACAGATTGGGTACGAGAGTTGGGACTTTCAAACCTTCTGGTAAAACTCTCTAAGCAAGTGGTGAAGGCACCGATCATTTTCATCATGTCTGTCATTCCAAGATCACGATTTTGGCTTCTTGAGTGCTCACCACCTCAAGCTCTATTGTCATTTCTTCTTCCTCGTGATCGAGGAATGCTTGCATTATTGTCTGCTCTCAGTTTTTGACAATTGGGTCTGGTGTGTCCTTGCAATCCACAATAGTGACACACATAATCCGTCCTAGGGCCCCATTGAAATCTTGGGATTGATCTTCCTCTTGCTTCAGACCTCACTGTAGGTTGATTTCTAGGCTTATTCACCACCTTTTGATCTGTTACCATCTTCTTCTTTTCAACCTTTGTCTTCTCCACAGTAGGAGCGACAACAATCGGCTTTTTGGCCTTCACAAACTTTACTTCTTTGGAGATATTCACAGTAGCTGCACTGCTTTCTCCAGTGTATCCTAGTCCGGATTTATTTGAAAATTGCTTTTGAGAGGAAATTACATCATCCAACTTCTTGGTGGAGACCCTTTCTACCTTGGCATTGGCTTGAACAACCTCAAACTCCAAGAATCTGATCTTTAAGTAAGCTTTTGACAGCTCACCATTCAGTTTTTCTATTTCGCATTTGGCCTCCTTATGTCTGACCATGAGACTTCGGTAATCTTCCTCTGTTTTCTTCATTTTTCTCATAGCTGCCTTGGCTATTCTTGCATACTCTCCTGACTTCTCAAGAAGTAAGGAGTAATTCTCTTGGAGACCAGTAGTATCCTTATTATCATCGGCATCTGATTCTTACACAATCCCCATGGATTCCTCATCACTATGCTCCCCAAGTTCTTGTACAAGTTGATGCATGTCCTCGGAGGATTCAACATGTTCAATGGTCATAAAGGCGGAATAACTTCTTTCTCCGTCACAGCTCTCTTCTGAGTCAGAATTGGATGAATCTGTATCACTGAGTGTTGTTGCATAAGCATTGCCTTTTCCACTCAGAAAATTTGGACACTCCTTCTTCAGATGTTCACGACCATTGCACTCATAGCACACAATGTCTGAAGGAGGTTAGAATCTTTCCCTTCTTTTCTCTTAAACTCTTTTCTATCACCTCTTGAAGATGAAAACTTCCCTTTACTGAACGGTTTTCCACTGTTCGCCATCTTCAGAAATTTTCGGAAGTTTTTAGCAAGAAAAACAACTTCCTTCTCCAATCCATCTTCTTCGGAGGATTCATCCATTCTTTCGGTGATGGTTTTAAGAGCAAGCGATTTACTCGACTTATGGGAAAGTAATCCCAGCTTATATATTTGGAGAGATCCTATCAACTCTTGGAGTTTGATCTCATCCAAGTCTTTACTCTCTTCTATGGCTGTAACCTTTGCTTTAAAACTCTCAGGCAAGGACCTCAATATTTTCCTCACCACCTTAGTATCTTCAATCTTTTCACCAAGATTTAGTTTGGCAATTACAATTTTATTGAGCTTCCCATAGAATGAATCAAATGGTTCATCATCACCCATCTTGAGCTCTTCAAATTTGGTGGTAAGCATTTGAAGTTTTGTGTCCTTTACTTTCTTCGTACCCTCATATGTAGTCTCCAAAATCTCCCGGGCTTCCTTAGCTACTGTTATATGAGAGATCCTGTGGAATTCATCAGGCGACACACCACAAAAGATAGCATTTAAAGCTTTACTATTGGCATTGGCTGCCGCGAGAGTTGCCTTGTCCCAAGTGGACTTAGGAGTCTCCGACTTAGTCTAACCTATCTCAACCGCATCCCAAACGGTATCATTGATAGAGCATAAGAATGCTCTCATTCTAACTTTCCAGAATGCATAATTGTTCCCATCAAAAAATGGTGGAACATTGAGCGATTGAGACCGGTCCATTTCAAAAAGGGTCAAGGATCACACTAAGGTATTAAAACCACAGCAAGTGAACCTGCTCTGATACCAATTGAAAGCTCGTAAATGTGTCAAAAACACACGAGCGGTTTAGACCCCCAAATTAAAATTACGGCTTGGCTGATTTTACATTAACTTAATGATAAGTGCAGAATAGTGTAAACATAAGCGTATAAGCAATACAACTACTCTAATTCATATTTAAAGCAACACAGCAGTAAAAATGAAATGAACAAGAATAGGGAAGAAGGATGCAAACACAGATAACACCGAGACGTGTTATCGAAGAGGAAACCAAAGAACTCGGCGAAAAACCTCTCCGCCGTCTTCCAAGCGGAAATCGATCCACTAGACAATCAGTTGGGATACATGGGTTAGCAAGAGACCCTCCAAGCCTAGTCTACCCGATGTACCTAAGCCCTCCAAGCTCCTACTCCAACAAGGCTTCTCAGAACTGTGTCTTGTCTTAGTTCTTCGGATCTCGCAACAAGCTCCATGTTGCATCTGCCATCTTTGGCTCCTTCCAATGCTTCCCAGTAGCACCAAAACATCACTCAACACTCTCAAAGGTGTGGTAAGTGTTTGGGCTATCAACCTCTCAAAGATATGAAAAATGGAGAGGGAAGAGTTGAGAAAATACCACAAGCAAGTGTATAGAGAAAAGTGGGTATCATAATCTCTAATTCTCAATGTGTTTGGCTAGGGTTTTCTCTCTGAAGCATCTCTCAACATTTGTGGGTAATGATGGTATATATAAGAGAGGTACAGAAAGTGTGAGTCATTCAGTACAGGCTGGCAGACCAGAATGCCTCGCAGGTGTCTCACGGGAAGGCCTTACCCGTGAGATACTCACGAGACACAGCTGTCTCCACCAGGCCTGACTCTTCGCATTCCAGCATGTGCAGGACACACGTTTCACTTCTCGGGAAGCTAGGTCGCGACATACCCGCTAGAATTCTTCAGCTTCCAAATGCTTGAGTCTTCACACTCTCTCTCTATCACACAACCCTTACAACCAATCCCACAAAAGATACAGGGTATAAACGATTGATAATAATTACAATCAAATTTGGCACGGAATAAAAGTCAACAAAATACATAGTTGTAAATTACAACTTTACAATGATGATGTGGGTTCTTTCAATACCAAGTTGTCAAGTGTATTAGACAACGGAAATTGGATGTGAAAACTTGCGAAGTGAGAAGCTCTAGCCTTTACCCAGAGCAAGCTTCCTTAGGTTCCCATTGGGGAGTATGATAAAATCACATGGGTCTCCTCCAAGACTAGTACCTATCTTTGTACAAACATTTGGGAGCTAATTCGATACAAAGCCCCTATAGTTTGGTAGTGGATACTAATACGGTTCTCAAAGGCTGTTCTTAGACGTGCCTTCATAGTTCATATACTTGACCACCAAAGATAGACTAAGAAGCTGTAGTTACATGGGGGAATCCTTTATGCCTACAAATGGCCATTAATTTTTATAGAATTACTGTATTTTTCTTTCTTCATTCTGCCAAATGCCATAGAATGACAACAAACTATTAGATAAATATTATAGAGTAAATAAGAAATTGACTCATAATGTGTCCACTTAAACATGATATTGAAGTGATGAGAATCCTTGAGTCCTACATAGGAAATAATAAAGAATATGAGTTTTGGGTTGGATATTGAGTTGGGCCTTAGGCATGTGTGGATTGGGCTAACTTACCCAATTAATAATAATATTTTATTATTTTATTTTTTGATCTAGTAAGTCTGTATACAGTAGTTATTTCTAAAATAGTGTGTCTGTTCAGTAATGTATATTTTCTTAGTCTCTCATTTATGAAAAATAACTTTTTGAGAAACTCTTCCAGAGAGAAAATTTTTGTGCATTCATTTGAGTCAAAGAGAGAGAAAGAGACATAGGGTCCGTTTGGATAAAATTTATTGTTGCTGAAAACTGATTGTTACTAAAAACACTGTAGCAAAATAATATTTAAATATATAAACAGTACCATAGGACCCATTTTTAATATTTTTTAATGCATGAACAGGCGTGAACAGTGCACGCACTATTCATAAACAGTACTTTTTGTCTCTAAAAAGTCAAGAACTCCGGCAAACAAAAAAAAAAAAACTGAAAACGCAGCTTACACAAAACGCAACGCAACAAATCTCACAATCCAAACCAATACATAGAGTAGTTCGCAAAGCATGGACCTTGTGTACTTTTTTTGTTGTAGATCATTTTATCCTAGAAGGCAGACTTTCGTGAGTCTCAAATTACCGCAGATCATGTGATAGGCGAAATCTACTTTAAGGAGATTGTGTCAAACACAAAACTTGATCTAAATAATTCATCATTCATGCATTTGGTCTATGAGTTTTTAATTTTTTGCAGATTTCTTCTCATATATATATATATATATGTAGGGGCTGGGCTTTTATTCTCTTGGGACGCGGGTTTTCAGGATTTTCACCCCACCAAAGGCTGATCTTGTAATATAAAGCTTGACACCTTAATCCCACGTCGGCAAGAGAAGTGCCCCGATACAATGAATTTGTAGAGAGTGGGTAGAAGGACTAGGCATTAGCGAATACTACAACGGTTGATGCAGGTTTACAAGATCATAAAATGAGATTTAACCAAGTTTTCTAAGGCGAAATTCGTCCTCGACTAGTCCGAGGAGCTCTTCCCTCATTACTAATGAAAATAGGGGTTCTCCCCTCCGAACCCCCTCTTCTTTAGGGGTTCATTCTATTATATAGTCCTATTCAGCTGATCTCTGCCTTCTAGTTGTTGATCATCTGAGTCTGCGTCTGAGGGCTTGTCCCATTAGCCGCCTTTCCAGACCTCCTGTTAGCTAAAGTAACCAAAGCATCGTTGTTCAATGGTCAATTCATCATTAATGCGGCTAGAGCGTTAATGGCGTACTTTTAATGTGGGGATGACAGCTTCCCTACGGATTATTCTTTCGCCATATTCCCCCGACCGACCCTGGGTACTTGTCTTTTTTCTTTGGCATGCCCTAGAAGGATGCTTTTGGTGGGGCGCCGACCTTCCCCTCTTCAATATTGGCTGACCGAGGACATGGTCGTCCTTAGCGATGCTTCTTGATAGTTTGGGCTTTCCCCGTTCATCCTCGGATACTGTACTGTCCTCGGCATGGACCTTGGGCGCGATATGGAGTGAGCCGGGGTTGCCAAATCTTCGGGCCCCACAATAGCCCCTCAAAATTCTGCTACCTGGCTCCTCAGTTGGGGAGAAGGATTTTGATGTCCTCGGGTCCTTGTCGTGGCTTGCCAAGTCTTGCCCTCCATCAATTCCAATGCCTTTTCGCCTGTCTAAGGCACGTTCCTGACTCCTTAGTATGTGAAGCGTGCCCACATTAAATTCAGGCGGCTCTATGCTCCCTACGTTCAATCGGTGTGATGACACTCTAATGGTGGTGATCCTCCTGACTTTATGGGCAGGAAAACTCGCATGGTTATTATTTTTTATTGGGGGTATAAATACCTATTTAAATTGATTCGCCTTTTCACTTTTGCATTCAAGAGCTCTTGTGCACGTACGACGAACTTGGTCAAGCCTCCAACCAACCTTACGCATCCTTTCAACATAAAAGGCCTGTCCGAAGAGCCTTTCCTCATTCTTGTAAGTTCTTTTCTCTTTTCGATTCATACCTTTCCGCCTGAGTCCCTTGTCCTCTTATTCCTCTTTCTCTCTCTCTTTCGTCTTTCCCTAAGCCCTTCGTTAGTTTTTTAGGATGGGTAGGTTTAAGAAGTTAGTTGAGTCTAAGGAGGTGATGGAAAAATTCGTTGCTGACTATAAGATCCTCAGTACCGTGGGTTTGAGGTACTGTGGAGAAGGGGAATGGGGTATTAGGAGAAAAGAAGGTGAGGTGGTGATTCCCATAATCGCCTTTCTGGAGGGTGGTATGAGGATCCCCATAGGGCCAGTGATGAGGGATTATCTTAGGCATTTCGGCTTGGCTCCCACTTAGTGTGCCACCAATGTGTTTAGGATCTTAGGTTGTGTGGATGCCTTGAACGAGAAGATGGGGTTAGGGTTAACCCACCACGATGTAAACTGGTGCTACAACCTCCAATGTCTTAAGGGGAAGTCTTACTACATGAAGAAGAGGGATGATAGGGTCCGGCTCATCCAATGCCTCCCTGAGTCCAGCAAGGGTTTGAACAAAGACTTCCTCATTGTGTCCGGAGAGTGGCACGATGGCCTTAATTGTCCGATAGTGGAGGGTACACCAGGTGGGGCATTCAGACTAGGAGAGGGTCTAATTTCTTATGTCTTCGCGCTGTGCTTTGCTTGGTTGTTAACAGGAACTTGTTTTCTTTTATGCAGATCCGCACGCTTTTGAGCGTCACTTCGGCTTGGTTAACAAGGAGGATTTGCAAACTGTACTGAGGTCGGAGATTTTTGTGAATGAAGCCGACAACCAAGTTAGAGCTACTCATGAGATCCTAGGATATGAACCGATCCAAAGATCGTTCTCGGCTTCAAAATGCGTGATCCGAGCTAAAGATCCTCGGCTGCATAAGATCATCGTGGTCGAGCACGGATTTTTGATCCTTGAAGGATCTCCCGTTCCGGAGGGCGTACTGTTAGTGGGTATCTCTTCATCACCTCAGGTTGCAGAGGTTGAAGGGGGAGAGCCAGGAGAAGAGGAAGTGGCTGACTCAGGTCCGTTCGAGGATGAGTTTGACGTGTTCAACCAATTCCACTCGCCTGAGGACCCCTTTGACGATTTGGGTGACCCCAACTTAGCCGAAGTGGACCTTTTATCTGAAGAAGCCCCTTCTCGGTTGAAGATGAGTTTCAAGAGACGACCTCAGACAAGCCTGCTGGCTCTAATTGAGGGGCAGTCAGGGAAGGATGCGCTGGGAAAGTCTCCTCCCTAGCTTCCTCCTCCCCCATCCCAATAGAGTTCGCCATTTAGGTCCAAGCCCACCAATCTTAAGCCGAAGAAAGATAAAGGAAAAAGGCCTATGGGGGGCGAAGAGTCTAATCCTTCCTAGGGTGATGACGACGCTCGGTGGCCCTCATAGCAGCTGAGAGCAGGGCGCCGAGGTCAGGACAAACAGACCACCATCCAGCCCGAGGCTCAGGCTTGGCTTCCTACCCCCATGCTCCATGGGGAGCCCCTGATGGATGATACCTCCCTCAGGGACCTTCGAAGGGGCGAAGGTGTACATGTGACTGACGCATTGGGGAGATCCTTGCTACTCCCTACGGATATGGCCCAGTTGAAGGTTCTGAAGAGTAAGGAGGTATTCCTCGGTCTCAAGCGATACTTGGGCATGGTAAGTTTTCTAACTACTTACGATTCTCTTGACTTCCTGCCTTTTGGCTTCTTATTTATCGCACACTGGTTTTGATTGGCAGGCTATTCAGGCTACCTTTAGGTTGGAGGATATAGCCAGTAGCCAAAGAAGGGCCGCGGACTTGGAGCATGACAAGCTGCTAGATGCTACAGGGACCCTCAAGGTCTCTAAGGTGGATCTTATAAAGGTGAGGGGGGAGTTGGAGGAGATGAAGAGGGCTCGAGACGTCGTCGAATTAGGTCTTGCTAGCGCCTAGAAGCAGGCTCGAGATCAAACGGAGCACTTGCTTAAGGCAGAGGATTAGATGAGGGCCGTCAAAGAGGAGGTCGCGACCCTAGAAAAGAGGGTGCTTGAGGCAGAAGGGGCCGAAGGCGTCGCGAAATTCACCAAGGATGAGGCTTGAAAGCTAAGGGACAGGTTAAGTTTGCCAGGGCCGAGGCTGAAGTTTCCAAAGATAAAGCCAAGCAGGAGGCCTACGAGTCAGGGGTAGCTAAGACAAAAGCCATCCTTAAAGCTCAAGTGCCTGGGGTATGCAGACTTTATTGTTCCCAAGTGTGGAATAAAACCTTGAAACAGGCAAGTGTTGAGGTTTCATCTGACCTGTGGAAGGTAGAAAGTGTGTATTCCCTTTTGCCATTCGTGAGGCTGCTTTTCCCAGCTCCGAGGCCGAGATGACTCCTGAAGGAGTTGGGGCTGTTCTTGATGAAGATGCCCTAGCTGCTACCACTTCAGACGAGCCCACAAAGGAAGTTGCCTTTCTTGGGGCCGTTGAGACAAGCAAGAGTCCCCATGCAGATGCGCCCTAGGAGGCTGCGGATCCCTTAGCTGATGCCCAGGCCCCTCATGTTGAGGAGATATCTCTTTCAACTGACCTTCCTCGGGCTGTAATCCCAAGCGAAGGTAGCGAGGACCCTGAGACCTCCTCTGCCCAACCCCCTGAGGGAGGAATTGAGATGAAGCTGAAGGAATGATCCTCTGCGGCACCTTCGCTTTGTTTGTTTTTTTTTTTTTTTAAGCATTGTAATGGCACTTTTGCCTTGTGTAACTCTTAAAGATTCAATGAAGTGCATACTTTATTTTCTCTTACTCGTCCTATTTGTATTATTATTATTATTATTATTATTATTATTATTATTATTATTATTATTATTATTTTACTTGCACAATCATGGCTTTAATTGTGCTTCAGCTGTTCATGGGCTTTGTTTGACACTTAGGCAGGCTTTGTATGGTGTAAATTTTACCAAGGCCGATGATCCAAGGATTAGGCACGGCTCTGATTCTACCCCGCAATTAGGTTATTCTTGAAGTAGTTAGTTTTCTCACAAGCTTGAGTCAGAGGACCATGCGAGGCCTTGGTTTTGTCTAACACTTAGCTTTTCTGAAGTACTTAGTTTCCCCATAAGTTTGAGTCCGAGGACCATGCAATACCTTGATTCTGTCTAAGACCTTGTTGTCTTCTAAAGTAGTTAGTTTCCTCATAGGCTTGAGTCCGAGAACCATGCAAAGCCTTGGTTCTGTCTAACACATAGTTTTTCTAAAGTACCTAGTTTCCCCACAGGTTTGAGTCTGAGGACCATGCAATACCTTGGTTCTGTCTAGGACCTAGTTGTCTTCTGAAGTAGTTAGTTTCCCCATAGGCTTGAGTCCGAGGACCATGCAATGCCTTGGTTCTATCTAACACTTAGTTTTTCTGAAGTACTTAGTTTCCCCACAGGTTTGAATTCGAGGACCATGCAATACCTTGGTTCTGTCTAGGACCTAGTTGTCTTCTGAAGTAGTTAGTTTCCCCACAGGCTTGAGTCTGAGGACCATACAAAGCCTTAGTTCTGTCTAACACTTAGTTTTTCTGAAGTACCTAGTTTCCCCACAGGTTTGAGTTCGAGGACCATGCAATACCTTGGTTCTGTCTAGGACCTAGTTATCTTCTGAAGTAGTTAGTTTCCCTACAGGCTTAAGTCCGAGGATCATGCAAGGCCTTGGTTCTGTCTAACACTTAGCTTTTTTGAAGTACCTAGTTTCCCCACAGGTTTGAATTCAAGGACCATGCAATACCTTGGTTCTGTCTAGGACCTAGTTGTCTTCTGAAGTAGTTAGTTTCTCCACAAGCTTAAGTCCGAGGACCATGCAAGGCCTTGATTCTGTCTAACACTTAGCTTTTCTGAAGTACCTAGTTTCCCCACAGGTTTGAGTTCGAGGACCATGCAATACCTTGGTTCTATCTAGGACCTAGTTGTCTTCTGAAGTAGTTAGTTTCCCTACAGGCTTAAGTCCGAGGATCATGCAAGGCCTTGGTTCTGTCTAACACTTAGCTTTTCTGAAGTACCTAGTTTCCCCATAGGTTTGAGTCTGAGGACCATGCAATACCTTAGTTCTGTCTAGGACCTAGTTGTCTTATGAAGTAGTTAGTTTCCCCACAGGCTTGAGTCCGAAGACCATGCAAGGTCTTGGTTCTATCTAACACTTAGTTTTTCTGATGTACCTAGTTTCCCCACAGGTTTGAGTCCGAGGACCATGCAATACCTTGGTTCTGTCTAGGACCTAGTTGTCTTCTGAAGTAGTTAGTTTCCCCATAGGCTTGAGTTCGAGGACCACGCAAAGCCTTGGTTCTGTCTAACACTTAGTTTTTCTGAAGTACCTAGTTTCCCCACAGGTTTGAGTTCGAGGACCATGCAATACCTTGGTTCTGTTTAGGACCTAGTTGTCTTCTAAAGTAGTTAGTTTCCCCACAGGCTTGAGTCCAAGGACCATGCAAGGCCTTGGTTTTGTCTAACACTTAGTTTTTCTAAAGTATTTAGTTTCCCCACAGGTTTAAGTCCGAGAACCATGCAATACCTTGGTTCTGTCTAGGACCTAGTTGTCTTTTGAAGTAGTTAGTTTCCCCACAGGCTTAAGTCCGAGGACCATGCAAGGCCTTGATTCTGTCTAACACTTAGTTTTTCTAAAGTACCTAGTTTCCCCACAGGTTTGAATCCGAGGACCATGCAATACCTTGGTTCTGTCTAGGACCTAATTGTCTTCTGAAGTAGTTAGTTTCCCCACAGGCTTAAGTCCGAGGACCATGTAAGGCCTTGGTTCTATCTAACACTTAGTTTTTCTAAAGTACCTAGTTTCCCCATAGGTTTGAGTCTGAGGACCATGCAATACCTTGGTTCTGTCTAGGACCTAGTTGTCTTCACTGCTTGGAGTGAGGGGACTCATCCTCAGCATTGGGGAACCTGCCCTTAGAGTGATAACGGCCTTTGAGCTTGCTCCGCCGAGGGGGGGACCCTTCTTCGGTCTGGCTCCTTAGCCTGGCACTGGCCCGGACATGGGTGAGCTCGTCCTCCACCCCTACATACGACAGTAGCACCTACCCGGCGTGCCACTTCCAATTACGAGGTGTCTTTTAGGCTATTCGAGTAATGCGCTTGACACTTCGGTGCGCAAGGCGTGTCCTCATTAGTATCCTTGCGGAATTACGAAGATCCAGCGGTTGGTGAGCTCTTTGAAAATTGGGCGGAGTTAATACCCCCAGTAATTCTTCCTTAGGATTCTGTGCGGGCTGGTTTTCATCAGCTCTTGCCTTCTATATAAGACATTTTGGGATAATCTTTTTCTCAAGTTTCACAAACACTTGGGTTCAATAAGGACTCAAGACTCTCCGTTTTCTGGGCATTTTTAAGGGCCTTGCCAAAATAGTGACTTGTACCTGAGGAGATGGAGTGGCCCTGAAAAAGGGCAGGGACAAAGAAGCCAAGCCCCCTTCAGGAGCCGAGAATGCCACCCCAATCCTAGACGACACAATGGAGGCGAAATAAGCAGAGGCCAAATACCCCCCTTCTTTTCAATCTAGCTAGAGAGAGGACTCCTTTTGCAGTTAGGAGGGAAATCCGAAAGGAACATAACGTCTCTCCTCCGTGCGCGGGTCCACCAGCCTTCGAAGCTGGTAGTGATTTGCTAGCGCCCGGTCGTCGTGGGACTGGGAGAGAATCTAGGGATAACCTTAAGGTGGGACCATCAGGCGCCACGACTTCTTCTTCCTTCTCCTTCCCAATGCCACCCATGCTGACCCGGGAGCTGTGGACGGTCTCAGAACAGGCATGTCTCTGCCTCTCCCTCCATGCTCAGCTTGGCTTTAAAACAAGCCTGCCTAGGCCCTTTTTTTTTTTTTTTTTTTTTTTTTTTTTTTTAAGCTTTAAAACAAGCCTGCCTAAGCATTTACCTTTGTAGTTAGCTTTAGAACAAGCCTGCTTAAGCATTTGTATACACAATGTAACTTTTCTTTACTTAATAAAGAAGTAGCCACATTTCGTTTACTTTACTTCTTGAATCTTTCACTTCTTTATGATGATTGCTTTCTGAATGAGTATGTTGCCGTTGTTTGTTTTTATTTTTATTTTGAACTTGGAAGAGGTGTTGTTATTGACCCTTCCACACCAACCGTCGCACTCGCTAATCCTCTAGTTTTTCCCTACAGACAGCGCCAATTGTAGGGACTGGGCTTTTATTCTTTTGGAACGCGGGTTTTCAGGATTTTCACCCCACCAAGGGCTGACCTTGTAGTGTAAAGCTTGACACCTTAATCCCACGTCAGCAAGAGAAGTGCCCCGATACAATGAATTTGTAGAGAGTGGGTAGGAGGACTAGGCATTAGCGTATACTACAACGGACAACGGTTGATGCAGGTTTACAAGATCATAAAATGAGATTTAACCAAGTTTTCTAAGGGGAAATTCATCCTCGGCCCAGTCCGAGGAGCTCTTCCCTCATTACTAATGAAAATAGGGGTTCTCCCCTCTGAACCCCCTCTTCTCTGGGGGTTCATTCTATTATATAGTCTTGTTCAGCTGATCTCTGCCTTCAACTTGTTGATCATCTGAGTTTGCGTCTGAAGGTTTGTCCCATCAGCCACTTTTTCAGACCTCCTATTAGTTGAAGTAACCAAAGTATCGCTGTTCAATGGTCAATTCATCATTAATGCGACCAGAGCGTCAGTGGCATTCTTTTAATGTGGGGATGATAGCTTCCCTACGAATTATTCCTTCGCCATATTCCCCCGACCGACCCTGGGTACTTATCTTTTTTCTTTGGCATGCCTTGGGAGGATGCTTTTGGTGGGGCGCCGACGTTCTCCTCTTCAATATTGGCCGGCCAAGAACATGGTCGTCCTCGGCGGTGCTTCTTGATAGTTTGGGCCTTCCTCGCTCATCCTCGGATACTGTACTGTCCTTGGCATGGGCCTTGGGCCCGATATGGAGTGGGCTGAGGTTGCCAAATCTTCGGGCCCCACAATATATATAAATAATATTTATTTATTGTTTTTGTCTATCACATCTATTTATATTATTGCTTATATTTAGATCTGTATGTTGTTCTTTTTGGTTAATCACAAAAGTAAATTGTTAAAATATATCCAACACAAACTTGTGTGTATAAACAATATGCCGCTAAATTACTACATGAATTCGCTCAATGGTTTATCCAATGCACTTGATTGAAAACAATCAACTCTTCAACCATCCCAAATCAAAGATGCACTCATAACACAAAATACCTTCCACCCATAACGCAAACTTTTTGAAAATTGGATTAAAAAAAATAATATCATACAAGCTTATTGAAAAATTGAGTATTACGCAAAACCCAAAAATACCCTTCCACCCATAATGCAAGGCACTAGCCTTTCATATTCTTATTTAGTATCCCAATTCAAATACATGGTGTTTGTTTGGGAATAACTTATTTAGCTGAAACTAAAAACTTTTTACTGAAAGTACAGTAGATAAAAGTAAAAGTTAACTGAAATAGTATAAAGGAACTCGTGAATAGCAAAGTTTTCAGACCTGGACTGTTCATTGAACCGTAAAAGGAAAAGGTATAAGGTTTTTGAGGCTGAACCGATGTCAAACTAGGGCCGAACTGTGATGACATCATAATTAATTTAATAATTATTTTAAATATATATATATATATATAAACGTTAAATTAATAAAAAAATAGAAAAATTAACTAAAATAGTCCAAAACAAATATAGATAGTATTTTTTATAACATAACTTTCATAATACAAATAAAAATTATTAAATTCTATAAAAACAATAGCTATTGAGTTTCTAAATTATTTTTAAGTCATGACAAAGCACACTTTAGTACCTAATAATTTTTATTTTATGAAACCCAATAAAATAGTTAAGAGACAAATGAGTTTATTTGCTCATGTCCAAGCCCATTTGACTGCCGACCATTTTTTTTTCCCAAGCCCATTTGAATAGTCATTAGTCACTGTTCACCATTTATTATGAATTTAAAAAAAAAAAATTCAAAAGCTAGATCTGAAGATGTCCATGCATTGGTTACCGAAAAAAAGAAGAAGATGTCCATGCATTTAAAAATGGTTAAAGTTAAATAAATAACAAAACCCAAGAAGGAAGTGCTTGACAACAAACAAGCATTATATGTTAGTAGTTGACACAAAAGCACGCAGCAACAAAGAAGAAGTCTCTAGAAGCAACAAAGAAGTCTATAACATTTTTAGCAATACTTTTACAACAAAATTTATGTGAAAATTTGTTACTAGTTCTAATTTGAACCCATTATTAAAATTATTTTTTTACTCACCAATATTAACTAATAATAATCTGTTACTTAAAATTTATTGTGAAACATTATAAAAATATTGTAGTAACATTTAATCGTGATTTTTTTATTCTTTTTTTTTCCTTACTTTCCTTACATCCATACGTTTCTTTTCCTTTTCTTTTCTTTTTTTCTCTTGTTTTTTCTCCTTCACACACGTATCCCCATTCCCACTCCTTTCATCTTGTTTTTATTTTTCTAGGCTCTTCCTCCACACACAGTGTGTCCTCCTGTCTGCTTTTATTTTTCTTTCTTTATCTCTAGCTTTCTCTTTCTCATTCTATTTCTCTCATACTCTCACCTTGTCACACACACATTACCAGCAGAGAACAAAGCTAGAATTTAAAACTTGCTTCGCTCAAGAGAAGAGTTTCTGAAGAGAGGGAGCTGCGTGATGTGCTTTGAAGAGAGAAGAAGAAGAAACATAAAGACATGCTGTGTTTCTCTAGAGATGGCAATGGCAGAGTTTCTGAAGACATGATGTACTCCCAGTAGTTGTGTTTCTTTTTCTTTTATTTTTCTGTTTTTTTTTTATTTTTAATTTTTTTAAAAAAAATTTTTAAGGTTCAAATTCAAAGGGAACTGTGAGAAGCGGTACGATCATGGTTCTCAAAACCGTGCGGTCCGATCACAGTTCGAACGGTTCCTTGCTTTTTTCCCATAGTGCAGTTCTTGAGGCTAAAAGAACCGCAAAAATGAGCAGTTCGAGGTTTTCTCGGTCAGACCGTACGGTCTGGTTCAGGTTTCAAAACCTTCATGAATAGTACCAAAAAGTGCAGTGGAACCCATGAATAGTAGCAAAAATAAATTAAAATTGCAAATAAGCTGAAATTTTCAACTTGTCCTAAACGGACACGTAATCAACTCTACCACCATCCGAAACCAAAGATGCACCTAGATTTGACAAATGGATTGGATTTGGGTTGGGTTTATCGGGTTGTATATCATATTTAATTCAGGTTAGAGACTCATATTTATTCATATGTAGATAATAATAATAATATTTCTGTCTTCCTTTTCAACACAAATAAGAGACCAAATAACAAATTACTCAAAAATAAAATTTATAATACTTAAATTTTTAAGTTTACACAATCTATAGTTGACCAATGATTTCATCACCATAAAAGAACGGAAAACCAAGACTAAATGTCATGGACCAAAAAATTGTTTTTAGGGGTGGTATATCATGATTTTCATCACTATAGTACATGCAAAATTGCGAAGAATGAATATATTGTATTCTCCCGTTGGAATCTGATATGTGACAAAAAAAAAAAAAAAAAACTTTATAAACAAGTTAAGTTCAAGTTGATCTAACTAACCCAGAGTAAAGCAGGTTGGGTATAGGATGACTTGTTTTTTAATTTGTGCGATTAAAAAAAAAATCCTAAGTTGGTTGAGTATTTTTCTTCGAGTTTAGGTTGGGTTATCGGGTTTGAGTCCAATATTGCCACGTCCAGATGCACCCATGCACTCTACTCCCAAATCAAAGACACACTCAACTCCATCACCACTAAGGGGAGAGAGAAAGGGAGAGGGTGACAAAAAAGAGATAATTGTATAAACTTTTGTGGGCTAAAGGACATTTACGTGGCCAAATTTTGTCCTTATGATAAATAATTTTAATTAAAAATCTGTTATTACTAAAAATGTGCAGTGTAATAGTGTATAATTAAGCGGGTTGGTTACTTGACAAGTTTTTGTTAAGACACCAATTGGTTTTTTGTGTAAGCTTTATGTCAAAAGATTTTACTAATTGGGCTAGTTAGAATCCATAGTTGATCAGGATTTTAATGCTCCATAACAAATGCCAATTTTAAATGATCTTCCACTCAAAATATAAAATACTAACCCTTAAATTTATTTATTTATTATTTTTTTAAGAAAACAATGAAATTTTCTTATTAATTCATAATAGTCAAAGTTGTACTCATGATTGTCAAAATCACGATCTTGGATCTTATAATCCTAAGATCTTACGATCCTACCCCATAAAAATGATCTAGATCAGTGTAGAATCTTGTATCCTTATAATCCTAGATGATGGAATGTAAGATCCTACGATCTCCAAGGGATCCTATCCTATAAAATCAATTTGAATCAGTGTAGATCGTTCATTAACTGATGTATTTGGTTAGATTTAGTATTATGCTTATTTGCTTAGATTATGGCATTATAGAATGTTGTAGTTATTTTGATATTTGGTTGCTAATTAAATATTTTTTGAACTTTTGGATACATTATGTTAAAACTTTTTTTTTAAGAATCACATTATATTAAAACTTAAGTATATTTGTTTCATTAGTATATATGTAATGATATATGATATACAAATTATATCATATTGATGTGGTTTTTTTATATGGATAAATTCATAATTTAGGTGATTATTCAAATATACAAAGTTACAATAAATGTTTTTTTTGTGTGTTAAGTTATAAAATACATAGAATCTTACCATTCACATTTTGATAATCTTATCCATGATCCACCTACTTTCAAGATTTTAAGTAGGGAAATGTTAATGAATGCCTTAAGAGCATTGGCTTAGGAACTATTTTTAGAAATATTTTATGAGAAATGATAAAGCAATTAATTTTTTCATAGTTTTTTATATTTCCCATGAAAATGGTATTAAAACTTTCTTAATATAGTTTACTAATAATTATCCTAAGAGCACCTATTAACATGATTGAAGTAAGTAATATCTCAGTTTTGACAATCTTGGTTGTACCTCCAAAAGTACAAAAAGCAAATTAGTAGGGACTCTTCCAAATTTCCAAACATACAATCCTTTAACCTTAACATCACGGGCTTTCTTAGGTCCTGGCTAAACTGGGAGAAGTTATACCTTGCATTGGGTATATGCTTCGCCTCTCTCATAATTAGTGGGTCCCACTAGTTGTGTGAGATAAAATATATACCCGATGCAAGGTATATTTTTCCCTAAATTGGAGAGCATCATCTATTCCCAATTTCTCTTCTTTTTGCATAGTTAGAGCATTCACATCAAAGATGTGAAAGATAATAAATCCTAATTTTTGCTCTCATCCTCTTAAAATGTCATCCACATCAAGGTTGATATTCTTAAAAGTTTTGACATCTTTGCTATAGTTTAGTTTCATCTTTGAAACCCTATTGTAGCAACAATCACATTTAAAAAAAAAAAAAAAAAAAAAAATTCTCTCCCTCTTTCTCTCAATCTGGCTTATCTTCTTCTTTTTTTTTTCTTTTTTTTTTCAATCTTTTTCTTTTTCCTTCTCTCCAATCTCCAACACGTCTCTTCTTCTCTCTTTTTTTCCTTCTTTCTCTTTTCTTTTTCTTCTCTCCAGTGCCTCTCTACTCCCTTTTTTTGGGTCATTCTTGACATTTTTAGGTCGCCGTTCTTGGCATTTTTGGGTTGAGGTTGGAGAGGCTGTGGTGGCCGATGGGTGGTGGCTGTTTTTGTGGATGGTTGAAATCAAGTTGGGGTTGAGATTGAGCTAGTTTGGTTCTAGTAGAGGAGCAGAGGAGCGTGGTTCAATCTGTGTGTGTGTGTGTGTGTGTGTGTGTGTGTGTTTGGTTTCATTGATGTTTGGGGGTTTGCTTGGTTGCTGAGAAAATTAGGAAATTGATTGTTGTTGCTTGAAGTTAATCTAAAATAAAGGGTTGTCAATTTAGTGGTTTGTGGCGAGGGGTTTGACAGATTGTGGGTGGTGGAGATGGTGAATGGTGAGTTGTGAGAGTAAGCATCAGATCATACAAAAAGAGAGAGAGAGAGAGTGTGTGTGACAGAAAGGGGGAGAGAGAGAAATCAATAAAAAAAAAATGAATAGTTTTTAACTGAGACGTGAAAATAAAACTTTTGTTATTGGATAAATTGTAAAGTGAGTTGTTAAAATAAGTAAATTAGAATAAGTAAAGTAGTGTTTTGAGATATTAAGGGTGTGTTTGGATACCGCTTATTTTACTGAAAACTGAAAATACTGTAGCAAAATAATTTTTAAATGTGTGAATAAGGCTGTGAGACCCATTTTTAATGAAAGTTTTGTTGAAAAAAGAGATTTGTGGGTTCCGTGAACAGTGCACAGAACTCATTGGAAAAGCCACCACAACCACAGAAACGCGCTTCAAAAAAAAAAAAAACGCAAACATTAATAATCAGTATCAAAACAGGTACTAAGTGTCCGTTTGACATGATTAATTTTGCCAACTTATTTTACTATTCAATTTATTTTTACTACTATTTATAGACTCATTGTACTTTTTAGTACTATTCATGAGTCTCACTGTATTATTTCAGTTAACTTTTACCTTTATCTATAGTACTTTTAGTAAAAAAATTTCAATTTCATTAAAATAAGTGGATCCAAACACACCTTAATTGATAAGAATTTTAAAACCAAATGCTTTTATACACTGTATCGGGAATATGCTTTAGTAAAAAAATTTCAATTTCATTAAAATAAGTGGATCCAAACACACCTTAATTGATAAGAATTTTAAAACCAAATGCTTTTATACACTGTATCGGGAATATGCTTTTTATCTCTCACAATTAGTGCGCCTCACTCCTTGGTTCGACCACCATTTGCGAGAGAATGGAAACATATACCCGGTGGAGTACATACTTTCCCCTAAACCGGAGAGCATCATCTATTCCCATTTCCCCCTAAACTGGAGAGCATTTCTTCAAGTTCTGTTCAGCCCACTCGAAAAATGTCAGATTATCTTCCAAACGAGGTCATCATCGATATCCTGAAGAGACTCCCTGCGGATTCACTCATCAGATGCAGATGCGTTTGCAAGTCATGGTACTCTCTAATCTCCACTCCTCATTTCATCACCACCCACCTTAATTTTAATCTTTCCAAATCCAAAACCCAACAACAACTTCTCTTTCGCCATTACGATCATAATCTCTACAAACACCGCATCACTCTGCATTCCTCCAATGACCCATTTCCTCGCAACCATTTCTCCAAGTACCTTAATTATAGCGACCCAACCATTCATATGCGTCTCCTTTGTCTCGACCTCGAAGTAGAAGATAAAGGCGGTTTCTTCGCATACCCATCAGATTTCGTTGAGTTAGATTGCGCATACGAACCCATCAACCAAATTTCAACAATCGTAGGTTCATCTAACGGCTTACTTTGTCTCACACAACGATATCGGAACGATTCCCAATATCAATATCTCTATGTTCTCTGGAACCCTTCTATTCATAAAGCAATTTTCCTTCCGGTACCTGACTTCAGATTAAATTCTAACCGTCACTATGCACTTTCTCACGGGTTTGGATATGATCCAGCAACTGATGATTATAAATTGGTGAGGGTCGTGTACGTTGATGGCAGTGTTCCGCCTCAGGTTGCGATGTACACCCTTCGCAGTGGCGGGTGGCGATACCTTGCTGCCTCCGGTCCTGCCAATGTAATTGCTGACTGGACCTTATCGGTTTTCATGAATGGAGTGGTTCACTGGCTGGCTCAAACTCCGAATGGTGAAGGAAATATTCGAAATGTGATCGTGTTGTTTGATATTGGACATGAGGAATTTGATGAAATGCCCGTGCCTAAGAGTTTGGAAGGGATGGAACATTTGAACATGGAAGTTGCTGTGGTTGATGGGTTGCTTGCGCTTGTCCCGTGTAATGGAAATGAATGGGAATTGGAGGGGGAGGAATCTTATAGCATTTGGGTGATGAGAGAGTATGGAGTCGTGGAATCTTGGACTAAGCTATTCGATATTGACATTGGAGTAGGATTAAGGAGGGTGGTAGGTTTTACAAAGAATGGTGAAGTTCTAGTGATAAAGGGTGGAAAGTTGCTTTCTTATGAACCTAGTAGCCAAGAAATTTTCAATCCTCACATTCGAAGTCGAACTGAGTCCTTTTATTTGAATACTTATGTGGAGAGCCTTGTTTTGCTGAATGTAGCAGATGGAGAGTGAGAAGGCAGGTTAATTCGTCTAGTGTTAGTGAGGTAAGATACATGAAACTAGTTTTTAAATATAATGCTAATTTTACACTAAATACAGAATGCTAATTTATCAAATTGCCGCCTAGTTACTGCTGTCTCTTTTTTGTAGTGAACCTTCAGGGTGCAGCATATACATATTTACATTCCTCAATCAGAATGCTTAAGTAATGCTAACATTGTGGTTATCCAATATCTCACACGGTTTACTTTATTTGCATGATAGGGCAAATTGATCAGCTCTGACTAAGCATGAAATGATGGAAAGGTAACCTATTGATAATGGACTGCAGTGGTTTATGGTTTATTGGATTTGCTCAAACTCTTCTCATGTTATATATAGAGCTGTATCAATTTTTATTTATTTTATGAGAAAGAGTTGTATCAAAACTCCAAAGAAAATAAATCAAATACATCATCTAAGTTCATTTTTTGTTAGCAGAAGCCACACTTGATAATGAGTTATATATATCTCAAATGACACTCCTTGTCCCTTAAAAAATAAAGGTGGAGGGTGTACTCAGATTCAATACCACCGTATAACTTACCAAAAAATATAAGGAAAAAAAAAAAGCCGCACTTAATTTGTTTCACCTATGTGCCTTTGTATTCCTAGTTGAAGTTAATGAATCATGCTTTGCTCATGTTGGAATTTTTAGGTTAATTCTTGTTTATTTCTAAATTCTATAGAGTATGCTTGTGAAGTTATTGCTCCTACCTGTCATTTTTTTCTTTAGACATGAATTTAAGCATCTCGAAATTTAATTTGTTTTGATCCATCTGGATTCCGATGGCAATATTTAGTCTCATTTAAGGGTATAGCTTACCTCCAATACTTTTTTAACTAGACATGTTCTTTTGTTTTAAATATACAATGATAAGTGATAGTGAGTTTTAATCCTCACATTTTATTTAATTAGTAGGTGATGCGACAATTTTTTATTAAAATAAAAGAAGATTCATTTTTAAAAAGTACTGGAGATAAACCAAGCCCCTCATATAAAATGGCAAATGAGATTTTGGCCTCATTTGAAATAATGGTAATTTGTGAGGATATTGGAACCTAGTCATAGTATACTTGGCCCACTTGGAAAATTGATGGTGAAAATTTGACCTCATCTTAATGTTGGTGGGGATATTGGAAGTTTGGAATTTTTAATGTAATTTGACACATGAAAAAGGTTATTTCAAGATAAATTCTGTCTAGCTTTATGAGCTATTAGAGCATTAGCATCAATATGTATAAAGTCTTGTAAAATAGAAAAAGTTGCTCATTTTACACATTTTGAGTAAAAAACCATCCACATCAATAAGTGTAAAATTATGTATTTATGCATAATTGCTCCAGTAATCGTGCATATATGCACGGTTACTGTAGTTGTGCATATCATTATTATTATTATTATTTTCCTCTCACCTCTCTTCTTTCTCCATCTGACTTCTCTCTCTCTGAATTGGATAAAACTGATCGACCATCGACCATTGTCCAACCACCACCGCAATAGCACCACCCACCACTGCAACCTAGCAACGCCACCATTGCCACCACAACCAATCACAACATCTTATAATTTAACACAAAATTGACCTCAAAAATCAATAGAAAATTAAACTAAAATCAACAAAAAAAATCAACCCAAAATAAACAAAAACACAAAACAAATTCAAAGGAAACCCAGAAAACCTGCTTTGCCTCAACCCAGAAAACCCATTTCACCTCGACCCAACTTCATCTTGACCCATTTCACCTCAAACTAAAAAACCCATGATTGGGTCATGGGTAAGATCAAGAGAGCTTTTAACCCAAAAAACCAGTGATTCCATCTTGTTGCCGATCAGATTGCGAGAGAAACGTTGGGGTTTTGGCTGGGTCAGATTGAGAAACAGAGGACGGACATTAGTGGTGAGTTGAGGGTGGTTCAAATTAAGAGAGAGGAAGGACGGGGAAGGAAAAAACCACATGTATTCTTTTATGGGTTGAGGGAAGGAGATGAGGGAAGGGGAGAATACAGAGGATGGAGAAACCAAGACAGGCTGATGAGAGAGAACCGGAGAAATTAAAGGTAAAAAAAATGATTATTTAATTAAAATAGATTGTATAATAGACAAATTGATGTGGTTATTTTGTAAAAGTGATTGTGTAAAATAGAAAAAGTAGGTTGTTAGTGTAAAATAGATAGAAAAATTTAGACTAACTGATGTGGATGCTCTTATCACATTAAACTACTTGCTTCTATTAGATTTGCGCTCCTAATAACTGAGAGTATTTTTTTTTTCTTTATTGAGTTTAATTATTAACATCGTATTTTGAACCTCCGCATTCTCACTTTTCATTCTTCTATTGTCAATTGTCAATTTTCAATTTGATAATTTGATAATATGGGGGGAGGGGATTTGAACTTGGTTATATCCTAATAAAGGAGAGCATGTCATGTCATTGAACTACAAGGTTCTTGATGTCTTTTGTTATTATATCAAAGATTTATTATCAATTGTGTAATTTTGATCTTCATCTTGTGAACTATGGATTAGTTACTAAGTTAATTGAAGCTAGAGAATGGGAAAAAAGTTGTAGGCTAAGCTATTTGAAGATTGGTTGTATTATGTTAAGATTTAGAGATGAATTACGGTAGGTAACATCTTAGTATATTGTAATTTTGAGCCATGATGGTTTATAATCTAACAATTTATGATTCCTCTTATAAGGAAGGATATACAATTTGTCATCTTTAGGCTTTTATGGATACAAAAACTGACTTGGGCTCAATAGCAAGCTTGGTACTAGAAAATTTTTCTAGTTTACCTAACACCCAGATAATTCTTCTTCCTAGTTTTTGTTATTTTCAACTTCAGAGGCAATTTTTCTTTTTGAAAATCTCATTCAATTTACTTCATTCATCCAAACATATACCCAATGCCTCTTTTTTAAGTTTAACCCTTTTTATCTCTTCCTAGAATATCTTAGCAATTTTCAAAGATTTAGGTAATTCTTTACGAAGAGTTTCACATACATCAATTAAATCTATAGAATCATTTGTCTTTTTTATTTAAATTTTTGCAACCATGAGCAGTAAGGTCCTTAAAACAATCCATGACAACAAGGATCATGGATCACACTCAAAACAAATAGTCATATCAAAGTGTATCTACTTTGATACCAATTGTTAAAGATTTTTTAGACTCGTGCTTGATTTTACAACAAAATTAATCAACTTTAAATAATTAACCAGTTATGAATTTAGATTAATTGTCAAGTTAATTGCCATAGATTAAATATGTCCCCAATGAAACAATAAAATAGTAAATTATGTGGAAATAAAAAAAGACAACAGTACGGTGACTTAGGAAAACCTATTTAACAAACCATTTCACAGTAAAACTTGGAAGGATCTAACATGTCAATCTTAAGGTAAACATATCCACTAGAATAGAATTGAAGTTTATATAATAGAATTAACCATAAATCTACTGCTATCTCATGTAGTACTTACTAACCTGACCACACATAGCTCTGAATCCACTGACTCTTCTACTAGTAAATTGTATTACATGAATTCTCCACTTGTGACTCCAAGAAAAACTCTTGAAGGTTTAGACAAACAACTTTGATATAGATTGGATTGCTTTATGGCTTCAAACAAGATCTACACTGTGGTAGTAATAACTTCATATTGATTTTTCTCTATTTTCTCTTGAACTCTGACATGTTGAATAGGTGGAGGCTTAGATTTACACTCTTAAAAGCTTAGGGTTTTTGCTTCTCTAACCTCTTCATAAGTCATGCTTAATGGGCCTTTATATAGGCTCTTCGTTAAGGTTACAAAAACCCGTGCGTACAACCGACTAAATAAATTATGTTAGATTTGAAAAGCTAAATTTGTGATTCTTGATCGATTGAGCTTGCAGATTCTTGGTTTTCTTCAGCAAATCTTGGGCTTTCATCTTGGACATATAAATTTAGATTAAAAACTCAACAAGACTCAATCTTTTTGTCATGAGTTGCCAACAACTAGTCTGCTGGACCTAACTGCTACCATAACCTTCTCTAGACCTTATAAAAGTGGATGTTTTTTTTTTTTTTTGGTCAACCATGGAAATATCATTAAACTAGGAATTTATCAGTCTGTTACAATGCAAATTAGCTTTATCAGAAGCTAAAATATTTTCCACCACAGGTGGTGGGTACAAACAAACCACAAAAGAAGCTAAGCTACTAGCACCTAGCTTGGCCATCGCATCAGCGTATTGGTTAGCCTTTCTATAGATGTGGGTTATCTGCTTGTTAGGAATTTCTTTCACCAGGTTCTTGCAATCAGTCAGAAGTGGTTCCATTAACAAATTAGTAGTGTTATTATTCATAAGCAAGACAACACTTAGAGCATCCAGCTCAATGATAAGGTTGTTTAGCCCCATTTCCTTTGCTAAAATTAGACCATCTCTGAGAGCCCATAGTTCAGCCATACAGCTGTTAGTGAAACCAAGGGGCCTAGTATAACCTTTCAACCAATGCCCATCATGATCCCTGATCACACCGCCCCTACCAGCACGTCTAGGATTACCAATGGCCGATCCATCAGAGTTAAGTTTAGCCCAACCCACTGGAGGCTTCTCCCATGCCATAGCAACAATAGATTTGGCTTTAGGCAGCTTGGCATTTAACCCAATGGAGAAAAACTCAACACTATCTTTGATACATCTCTTGAAGCCTGACCGGTCCACCCTTCCTGTTTTAAAAATAAAGCTGTTTCTGTGCAACCATAAGTGCCACACAGCCATAGGAAATAAAATTTTCCAAGGAATATCCATCATTTTGGACTTAACATCAGTCTTACAATTTGTTTCAAGCCATTCACCAAACGGTAAATTGAAAGTATCTCTCAAGCAAGCTGGAAGCTGGAGTTTCTGCCAAAAGTCACGTGCAAACATGCAGCCCCTTAAGAGATGATCCAATGTTTCAATGCTTAGATGACACAAGCTGCAAGTAGGATCAAGACTTAAACCCCTTGAACCTAAAACAACTCCGGTGGGCACACTGTTGTGCAAGCATAGCCATAAAAAGAATTGCACCTTGGGATAAGTCTCAACCTTCCACACCCAAGCCATTGAGACAGTAACAAGGTTTAAAGGGTTTAAACCCCTAGCCAGTAAGTAAGCAGATTTCAAGGAGAAAAACCCATTTTTTGAGTAAGCCCATTGAAGTGAATCTTCTGCATCATGATCACAAGACAAAGGAGTAGCTTTGATGGCATTGATAATATGGTCAGGGAAGTCAAAGGATAAACCTTAGGCAGTCCATTCATGGTTTTGATCAAAACATTACTTAATTGATATGAATTCTTCATCACGGTTCAGAGGCCCTTCAATAAGAGATCTTAAAGGACCTAAAGGAAGCCAAAAATCATTCCAAACTTTGACTGTCTCGCCATTCTTCACTGACCATTTCAGCCCTTTGACATAAATTGGACCACCCTTCTTGCAAGCCGCCCCAAGCTAGATGCATCCTCCTCTTTTCTTCAGTTGAACCCCACAAAAAGTCCCTTATTAACTTATCCACTTGATCACACACTTTAACAGGAAGGGCTTGGCATTGCATGTAGTATTCTGCCACTGGAGCCGCAGAGGTTCTGACAAGCACCAACTTACCAGCCTTCGAAAGGAGTTTAGCTCTCCAACCAGCCAACTTGTTCTGAATTTTGTTGATCACAAAATTATAAGCATGTCCTACTCTCCCTTGATGAATGATGGGGAATCCAAGGTAATTTCCTAAATTGTTGGTTGCAGCCATTCCCAATCTCCTGCAAATGCCTCTCTTCCTGCCTCTAATGACATTAGGAGAGAAGAGAATTTTTGACTTGTCAAAATTGATTTTCTGCCCAGCAAGGTTGCAGAAATTATCAAGAACATCAATGATTGCTTCACAGTTTTTATAATCTGCCTTAGCAAAAAGCATCAGGTCGTCCGCAAAGAAAACATGAGAAAAGCTCGGCCCACTTCTAGAAGCTTTAACCTTGTCCCACCTTCTATCCTCACACATTCTAGTGATTTGAACACCAAGGAATTCCATGCACAATAGAAACAGATAGGGAGAAATGGGATCACCCTGTCTAATTCCCCTCGAGGGTTGAAAAGTATCCAGCTTACTTCCATTAAACAACAAAGCAGTGGTAGAAGTTGACACGCAGCTCATGATCAACTTTATCATACTCTTTGGAAATCCAAAATGCTCAAGCACCATTTTTATAAACGACCACTCAAGGCGGTCATAAACCTTCTCAAGGTCAATTTTCACAACCATGAATCCCGCCCTCCCCTTCCTCTTTCTAAGGGAATATATTAATTCTTGTGCAATAACAACGTTATCAGTGCCCCTTCGCCTTTCAAGGAAAGCTGTCTGCATTGGGGAAATTAAGAATGGCAGGAGAAGGCGGAGCCTCAAGACAATAATCTTCGAGATCACCTTGTATATCGTGTTGCATAGGCTTATGGGTCTATACTGATTGACAGTCTCAGGACCCGCTTGCTTCGGGATTAAAGCAATTAAAGTTTGATTGAGATACTCAAGAACCTTCTGCTTACGAAACACCTCTTTGATTTCCTTCTTAACCGAATCACCCACAACTAACCAAAATCTTTGAAAAAACCCAGTATGAAGCCCGTCAACACTTGGGGCTTTGTAAGGTTTCATCGTCTTGAGCGCATTCCAAATTTCCCCATTCGAAGGTATATTGGTTATGCAACTGGCATCTTCATTGCTGAGCTTAGCACACCAATCCGAGCTCCATTGGGGGGTAGTAGAACAAAATATTTGCTCAGTTCTATACAACTTCTTAAAACTTGTATTGAATATTTCCTTCACTTCCTCCAAATTATGACACCATTCGCCTTCACTGTTTTGAATGCAAGTAATTCTATTCTTGCTTCACCTGTTGAGAGCAGATATGTGAAAATACGAGGTGTTTCTCTCCCCCGAAATAATCCAATTAGTTCTGGATTTCATAGCCCATAACTCCTTCTCCAACTGGAGAATTAAATTATATTCTTCAGTCAACTGCTCTTGCAGTGTAATCAAAAAATTGTTTGGATAGGTAGCTAAAGCTCTTTGGACGCCTAGAAGCCTAGCCAAGACCTTCTTTTTTCTTACAAAAATATTCCCAAAAACTTCTCTGTTCCACCTTTGGGCTTTGGTCTTGAAGTTACAAATTGCTTCCTCTAAATTCCCCACCCTTTCAGCCCAAGCATCCCTCACAACAGCAGGAAATTCACTATGGCTCAACCAAAAGGACTGAAATCTAAAGGGTCTGTCAGAAGTGGAACTCAAAATGGGGTTGAGATTAAGTAACAATAGGCAGTGGTCAGAATTCACCCTCGCTAAGTGGGTTACATTAGCTTCCGGATAGAAATCTTTCCAGCCCGGGTTAACCCAACATCTGTCTAATCTGCACTGAATTAAATTTCCCAGTTCCCTTTTGTTTGTCCATGTATACTTTGGGCCAGTGAAGCCAAGATCCATCATGTTGCAATCATCCATGCATTCCTTAATAGCTCTAATCCTCCTCTGGCAAACAGGATTCCCCCCAAACTTCTCTTCAGCAGACAGAACTTCATTAAAATCCCCCATGAGAGCCCATGGTAGGTCATACATATTAGCTAAAATCCTAAGATTATTCCATAAAATGCACCTCTCTTCAAATCTAGAACTAGCATAAATTGCACTAATTAACCAGTTGAGGGATTGAGATCTTACCCGGATCAAGGCATGGATTTCCTACTCTGTAGTAGTTAGGACATCTACTTGAATCAAGTTAGATCGCCAGAGCAACCAGATGCCTCCAACAAAACCAATTGTATCTGCCACCGCAGCTCCATCAAAAGGTAGAGACTCAATGATCTCATCAGCCCTTGCACCACTCATCCTAGTCTCTGTGATCACCATGAGAATCAAAGAATGCCATTCTACCAAATCCATAACAGTCTTTTTGAATTGGGGTTTCATAGCACCCTTGCAGTTCCAAATCAGAATATTCATAATTTTATGCTGAGAAGAAGTAACATCGCCGCAAGACACAGAGGAAGAGTCCTCATTGACTCTCAACCTCCATGCTTCCACCAACTCCTTCCTCGACTCCCAAATCCCCTTGATTAGAGTCACTGCATGCTTGATTATCCCCAAAGCCTCTTGAGTTGCCTTGACTAGTATCGTGCCACTTATCTTGGGCTCGGCAAACTGGATCATTTTCACCCTGTGCAGGTTGCCCATCAACGAACATTCCACTGGATTTTCCTGCAACATCTTCTTCTTTGAGATCACTGCCTTCGTCCACTCCGCCTCTGCTTCTGACAGAAATTTTTCCGAGTTCTGCACGTCTGATCCTGTTGCTGATGGCCTTGAGTTGATCACCGATGGCACAGGGACTGAAGGACAGTCCGTCAAGAATCTCCACCATGGATTCGGGGTTGTGACCCATGCCTCATCCTTCAATGGCAAATACCCCATCTGCTTGCTTTTCTCCGTTAGCGGAAAAATGCTCTTCCACGCCATCATCAAGTCGAGATCGAACCAGCCCCAAATCTCTGTTGGGTTTTGCTTTAACCAGCGAATTGTCTCGTTGCTCACCGGAATTACCTTCCCCTTGTAAAAAAATCCCCTATTTCTCCTTGCCTTCCATCACAGCTACTAGTACACGCAGAGATGTATTTCTCTTTCACCGTTGCATTATGTTTTTCTTTTGGGTTGGCTATTGAGTTAACAGTGCTTGAAAAATGAAATGGGCCATGCTCTGTTTCAGACCCAAAAACAAAAATCCCATCCTTTTTACTCGGGCCCACCCCATCTGGTTGTATACCAACTATATTAGTTACTCTCTGACTTGCTTTGGCGCTCACACCCTTACCTTTTACACCCTTACCAAGTTTAGATTGGCTGAGATTGGACGTTTCCATCATGTTGGTCACAGTTTGTGACACAACAGGTTGTGTGTGCAGACTCTTTCTCTTGCCATCTCTCCTACTCTGCACCGCCACTCTAGGCTCATCCATGAAGGCTATGGAAGCTTGCGTCAGTGAATTATCAGACGCTTGGCTCAACACAGGTGAGCGTTGGACTGATCTTGCTTTATTAAAAGCTTTTCTTCTACTCACCACCATCCACTCACCATAATTCTCCTATGCTTTATCTCCCTCCTTAGGCCTGTCCACCCCTTGGGCATTATGCATATCATCTTACCTATCACTCCGATCCATATTCTGTTCCTTAGGCTGCTCTCTAATGATGAAAGGACACAATTCAAGCTTGTGACCAATCCTACCACACGAGAAGCAGAGGGCGTTAATGCCTTCATAAAGTACACACTGTGGAATTTTACCAAGATAAATCTTCCTTATCGAAGGCTTATCTAGATTAACTTGCACACATATTCTAGCAAAGCGTCCCTTTTCCCCATTGGCTGTATGAGAATCAATCTTAAGAACCGGTCCAATAGCTCTCCCGATTTTTAGAAGAGCATTTGTTTCATAAAATTCCGTGGGCAATTCTGGTAGCCTTATCCAAACTGCTATCGAGGAGAGTGTTGTTGTGGAAGCCTTGAAACCAGGTTCCCACTGTCTGATAGCAAGAAAATGTTGGCCAATAAACTAGGGACCGCCCATGAGAATAGTGTCAACATCTTTTGCTAATTCGAATCTCACAAGAAAATAATCATAACCCAAATCAATGCAATCTATTCCACCACACGGATTCCACATTTTGCGCACTCTCTCGACAAGGAAGGAAAAAGCCATTCTTCTTCCAAAGGTTTTAATAATGAGAGCCTTTTGCCAAGGTGCTCTCATGCGGACCTTCCCTTCCTTAGAAAACCCAATTCTAATGTTGCCATCTTGCTCAATTTCCTCTTCATAATCAGACTCCACATCTTCCTGCATTGAACTATCAAAGCCAAACGCTTGCGTGTAGGCTCCAGGAATTGCACCCACCAGTTTGTCCTTATAACTCCCCATTTTATTACCTATTCCCTTCTCAGTCGTCTCATGAAAATGATGGCTTTCTTTGAACTTTTTTGTGCTGCGAGCAAGGGTGTCTTCTTCTTCATCCGAGCGCTTCAGTCTTTCTCTCTCCATTTCTCACTTTTTTCTTCTTTTACTCTTGCTTTCCTGGGCGTAATTTTTTTTATAAAAGAGGATGTTTAGTGCACTATAAACGACTTTTTTAAATTAACAAAATAATAATAATAATAATCAAAGCTTTATAGCACAACAAAACAGATGTGCCAATCGCATCTCTCTTCACAGCGAAGAAACAAATGGAGAGAAGGGAAGAGTGTGGATAGACCCAAAGGTAATACAAAAGAAGGTACACTATGCGCCAGAGCATTTATAGATCTAGGAACAAAAACAAATTGTCTATAAACACAGCAAAATAGATCTAAAGTAAGCAAGCAAACCCGAAATGAGACAAGGGAAAGTTGATACATCATCAATAGCTTTTCAAAAATCACAAAATTTTTAACCCGAGGAAAGCATGTTCCTTTCACTTTTCCTCCTTATGATGAAGATGAGGTGAAAGAATCTTTTATTGAGGTCTGAGGCTGTGTGAGTGTGTGTACCGTTGAATTTTGGACTTTTGCTTCCAGAGTAGTTCTCTCACATATTATCCTGAAGCTTAGATTCTAACTGGTTTTGTTTTTCTATTTCAAGCTGTTCCAATCATGGTTTTGTAGGTTTTGGATCTTGCCTTACAACAACCTGATTTTGAGTTGTGAAGTGACTATGTTCCTAAAACAATCTTTATTCCAAATATTTAGGCTGCTTTGGTTGCTCTTAGCTTGTTTCGTAATTTATAAGCATGAGTTATTTGTACAGACTTTTTCTAAGCTCGAGCTACCACACGACTACTGGTGATGTCCCTAGTACAGCCCATTTCAACCTTAAATGGTCTTAGCATGTATTGACTTTCCCCTTCAGCATCCAAGAAAATTGGACTATGCTCTGAAGCTTAAAATGGAAGATGCAATAGATTAGCTTTGGGATCCAATCCATTTTTGCTAGCGCTCGATCCAGCCTTTCTTTCATACGAGCTTAACTATGTCATTGTTGGACCAAGTAAAAAGGGTTTCCATTGAAACCAAGATCAATATTCATCCCCATCCACCAAACCTTGATTCCTCCATTTGATGAAGCTGCAAAAGCCTTTCCTCCGTTCTTAATTAAAAGGGGATAGTAGGGTGTTGTAATCCCTTATACCCAACCAAGGTCCAGGGAAAGATTTAATTATCTTATTAAGACTAAAAAAAAAAGGAAGCTTTACTAACTCGATCATGGGGGCGAGTCAACAACGAAGGTTGAAATGAAGGAAGGGGAAAATATGCACTTCTTCCCGAAAATCCACAACTCTATTGGTTGATCAAACAAGGTTTTTCAATTACAGTTTTCTTTAATTGTGATTGAAAGAAGGGGATCAGTTGAAACTTGAAAGAAAGGACAGAAAAGATAGTTCATAGGTTTGATAGGTTTGGCAGGGTTAGAGGTTTTCTACAAGACGTGGGCTGGGTGTTAGAGACGCCTTTGGATTTTTCTTGGGTTTCAATAGAGGGTGGGTCAAATAAGGCTTTTCATTGGAAACCACTGCGGCCAGAATAGAGTTGGACTTTAGGGGAGGAATTGGGCTAGTTCAGATCGAGCAATTGGAAGTGAGAGCATGGGTTGTAACTTGTAAAGATTTTGGGTTGGTTGTTTTTTTAAAATGTGGGCTGGCGAGAGGCTTGACTGTAAAATTTATTGGTGGAGAGGATGATTTAGCCCAATATCAACAGTGAATTTGGATTGATTAAATGGGACCATTTTTTTTTTTTTTTGAGAAAGGATTAAATGTGACTTAAATCAGGACTTTGAAACTTAAACGTCTTGGTTTGTCTTTGTCAGTTGAAAAGATTCCAATAGGAGGTCAAGAAAATTTGGTTCAAGATGACAATACTTTCATACTTTGTGTGAGGGAATTCTTGAAAGGAAGACTCCCGGCCCAACTTTATAATTAAACCAAGTGTTTTAAGTGGTTAATTACTATTTTAAACCACTTTCTTTTTTTAATTAATAGAAGAATATTTAATAAACATATTATTTTATAATACCATTGAATAAGAATGGTAAAATTTTTAAATAATTGAATGACTATTTGTATTATAAATATATACTTAGTATGTGCAAAATTATATTAAGTGGTTTAAGTTATTAGATACATAGTTGGTGTTTTAACTAGGTGTGATGCATGAGTTGTTATAGTGGAAATTCCACCCACTCATGCAACCAATGGAAATTCAACACTCATAATGCCAAAGTTTCATGCATGATGACAAACTCCAAAGACCAAGACTTGGCCATGCAATGGGCAAACTCCACCTAAGTTCTTCCTTGACTTTTCCGAGTGAATAGAATTTCCAAGAAACTCACTCCCTATCTATTCCCACGGGTAAACACAAATCAGATTTCTCACCTCAAATTTACTCTCTTTTCTCTTAAGGAAGAGCTAGAAACTCTCAAGTCTTCTCTCAAGTCTCAAGTCCACGGGTTCACACACCAAAAGAAAATAAAGCTCCATATAATTTCTTCTTCATATTCTCTCAAAGAAAAGCTCTCAACTTTTTCTTCCATTCACACATATAGGTCCAGCAGCAAGAAGAAAGTTTCTTTCAACTCTCTCAAGTTCTCTACCTCTCATACTTGCGGGTCCAGCCATTAGGAAAGGAAAATCCTTTCATGCAAGAGTGATTCTATGTCTATTTCCTCTCAAGAACCATAAACTTGGTAAGGGTTTTAGCTACTCTCATCTTAGAATCCCTGATTTCTTCAAGGAAATTTTAGTAATGGTATTTGTGGTTTGTAAAGTTAGGATGAGTACTTTTGATGTTCTTGCTGGGATTTTTATTGTATTTAATTTTGCTATAAAATGGTTAAATTACTGTATATAAGTGTTTTCTAACATGTCTAATGAGTGTATAAAAATTTCTATATGAAAATACTATCCTTTGATAATTGTTTGTGAATTTACAAGAAAATGTTACAAAGCTGTCACTGTGACAGATTCTGTGTTTATGCATAATAAATTATGTATTAAATTATATACAGTGAATTTGGATGCTAGGGTTATTTTCTATGAAATCTAAGACACATATGGATGTAATGGAAGTGGTCTCACAGCATTTGGATCAATATAAAAATAATGGTTTAATTTCTAAGTTGCATAAAATTCTGTCAGGAAAGATTTGAGTATGCTGAATTGTATGATTTTTAATAAATCATGGTTTTATGATTTGACTTCAAAATTTTTATGGTAGATACTAGATATCTAGGGGAGTAGTTATGTAAAATTAATTGCATGACATTTGGATGTGTATGGACAGCCCATTCGTACTTTACAAATGGGGCTTTTGCTGCTGAAACAAGCAGTAAACAGGGTTGGATAACTCTAACTTTGTAGATTTAATTTTGAAGTTAGGATAATGTTTTGAGCTATAAATTAATATGCTTATCATTTGATATGTTTGGATCATAGATTAATTTTGTGTAACCTGGTTCAAGGTTTAGTACTGTAAAGGAGGGGCTCTAAACCATTCAATGGTTGTATTTATGAAGCTGTTTTGTTCAGCATGCGTTATGTTGCCTTATGTGTGTATATGGTTACATGACCATGCTTAAAAGAGTTTATGTTTATGCATGCATTATTGCCTTAACCTCAAACCACCTTTTGAAATGAAGTTGGTTCCTGTGGAGTTATGATATAAAATGAGAATGAAGGTTTTTCTTTAGTTTGGTACATCATTTGTTTATGTGTGCATAATATGTTCGTGGGAATCTCGTTGAGGTGGGATTAGGACTTCCTTAATTTTAAGAGATAGGCTTTGAGATGAATGTGTAAGTTTATGCTAAGGTAAGATTGATAGTAATAAGTTTTGATATTTGGTTTAGGTGTTATCAATACCTAAGTCTAAACTCCTTCGACTTTAGGCTATTGGTTCCTCTGCTTTCAGGTAAAGGATAAGTTATATGAGCATTTGGTAAGTCATGAGGTTATTTTAAAGTATATTATGCATTAAAAGGTTTTTTTTATTAGAGATATGACATATAAGCATGTTTTAGACAAAGATATATTCGTGAGCTTTCGAAACCCTATGTATATTATTTGAGCATATTGACGCTATTACTAATTTCATGAACATGATGTTTAAAAAAACGAATGAAAATGCTATTATTATGAAATGTTATACAAACTATGAATTTTAGTATGATATATAAGTAAGAAATGTTTTCAGGTTATGTCTTCTGGTAATTTGAACTCGATCAAAGTATGTATTGAGGATGGTGGTTTGTCCGCATTCAATTAAAGTATGTATTGAGGATGACGGTTCGTCCACACTCAATTAAAGTATGTAATGAGGATGGCGGTGCGTCCGCGCTCATAAATACAGACTTATCAGACATGGACTAACCAATAAGTTATTTATGAACAACTATATTACGTTATTAATCATGAGAGAATGATTTTGTTTAAATGCATTATGAAAGTTGAAAGCTCTCATGAAAAGAAGAAGTTTTTGATGAAAAGAAGAAGTTTTTGATGAAAAGAAAGTAGTTCATTAAAGATAAAAGTTTCTGAAATTCTGTTGTGCTATAAAGATAAAACTTCTGAGGAAAGTACAAGGTTCTGTTAAGAAGTTATCAGATATTTGTTTTTCTTTATGAAATGTTAAGTTTTATGATTATGAAAGTTATAATATTTTTACGAGAAAAAGTTTATGAAGGAAAGTTTTATTATTCTTTAAGATGTTTCTAGTTTAAGACAAAGTTACCGATTATCTGATTTAAGTTAAAATGATTATTTTGTAATGAAAATATATATGTGGTAACTTTGTAAGAAATGAAAGAAATTCAATCCAAAAGGTTTTGATAATATTATTTTGATAAGAAAAAAGAGAACAATTATTTTCCTAAGAAGAGCGTATAAGTTATTATTATGAATAGTATAAAATACTATGCATGAAAAGATGTTCTCCTATCTACATATTTATAGAATGAAATGAGTTGATTTACATGCATCCTTATTAAATTCTAATGTATCTTACCTTTACTGGATTTCGCAGCTCGCCCTATTATTTTTCATTCAACAAGTTTTAATTTGAAGTAAAGGGAGCCTTAGTCGAGTTTTGGAATGAGCTAATTTTAGTTTTAAATGTATAGATTTTAAATTAGCAATTTGATATTAGTTTGTAATCTTGTGTATTAATTTTAGGATCTAATGAAGGCTGTGTACCTTAAGGCAATAAGAGATGTATTATGTGAGATTTAGAATTGGAGTGACTGGTGGATTATGTTTTTCTTTGAGTATAGTGTAGATGTTCCGAATGTCAAGTGAAAAGTCATATCAAAAAATAAAGAAACAAAAATGAAAAGTAAGAGGGAAGTTTTTATAAAAGTTTTTGTTAAAAGTTAAGTTGGTTCTTGTTAATATCAGGTTTGGACTTGATATTAGCATGCCGGTTATGGTCACAAATTCGGGTATTGGGTTTGGGGCGTGACAGTGGGTGGGGGAGGAATGGTTTGACTGTGAACACGTTTGGAATTTTAAGTTTCAACCATTAATAGGAAGATGACATGTGTTTCGTCATATGTAATACACACGATTTATTTGATTAGTTGGATTAAGTGAGTTATATGCATTTTACATGACAATGACTAATATCATCTTTCTATTGGTGGTTGAAGTCCAAAATTCCAAATATGTTTGAGAAAATTACATTTATCACTCTAAACTAGATCCCCAATTACATTTTACACTATAAACTTTCTGAATACTTGATTAGCACTCTAAACTATAATTCGTGTTACACTTTGCACCTAGATGCCAATTTTGCTATTATCTTAAATAGAAAACTCAATCACATGCAAATCACATGACACATTTGGGTATTTTGACTTGGTTGTGCCACTTAAGCAAGAGTCATGTGATCGCACGTGATTGAGTAGAATTGACATTTGGGTGCAAAGTATAACACGTGCTATAGTTTAGGGTACTAACTTTGCATTTTGAAACTTTAGGGTGTGAAGTATAATTTAAGGTGATAAAATGTAATTTTCTCAACATGTTTGAATCTATCATTTATTAAAGCTGATAGAGCTATCCAATTTTGGATTTTTAGGATTAAAAATTCTCCTATGATCTATGTTTAAACTTCACACTCTAACAGTGTGTGGATCTACACATATGTAACATGTTTTCCTTTATTTAAATATAGGTTAATACTAGGTTAAAGACAAAATCCATATATTTTCACCCTATCAAGCAAACAAGGCTTGCTCAAACTTATTGCACATAATTTCCATTGGCGCACACCAAAAAAAAAAAAAAAAGCTTATCATCACCAATGACCAAACATGCTTAAAGAACAAGAACTTCCAAATTGAATTAAGCTGGTGCCATAACTTGTGGCACAATTTGTGCCACAACTCGCCCATGTGGTGAGTTGTGATTGGTGGAAAAGTGATGGTAGGTTCATGTGGAGATACCCCTCCATCAACTATAACTCGCGACATGAGCGAATTGTGGCACAAGTTATGCCACAAATTGTGACGCAAGTTATGCCACAAGTTATGTTGCCAATATTGCTCTCCAAAATTTTAAAAAGTAAACAGTCAAACATAAATTACATTAATTTGACACATGTTTTTTTTATCGTTATTAAGTTTCACATAACAAAGTGTGGATCAAATAGCAGAGTCCCAAGATAATAACCATTTGACCAAAGTAAGACTCGTCTTTGTACTGTTATAAAGTCAGCACTACCGTCACAAGGATCATGGCCCTTTGAATATATACATTTCCCGACACTGTACAAAGCATAAACAAGAATTACCCTTCAAGAGAGAGAGAGAGAGAGGATATGCTATAGCCAAATCTTCAATTTGCTCCAAGAAGAATCAGGGTCCAAGTCTTTGGTTACAGAAATCATCCTCCACCTTATTCCTCACCTATTACTATTAGTCCCTCCTAAAGATATCGATATATTAATTTATCAGTGCATAATAAGATGAAACATCATTTGGCGCCTCCATAGTATATATATGTAGCCTATTCTTCTTTATTGTCATCCAGCTTGTTTCTTTCTTTCTTTCAAGAAATGAAAGACCCATTGTGGACTGCGAAATGAGAGAGTAGTTGAGGAGTGCTTGCTCTATTTTGGTTGCCCTGTTCGAAGGCAATCAAAGAAGAATTATAGTACTCAAAAAACGCATTGGTTCGAAGGTTACCATCCTCATGTCCATTTTGTCCATTTGATTTTGAAGAAAGTGACTCCTTAATGAACGAACCGCATTGTCTTGGTTGGGTTTGGTAGAATACTTTTGACACCACTAATTCCCCATCTTTCTCTTCTTCATTATTACCAAGGTGGTATTGATGCATCACCCAATTTGTTTTTTCAGGCTTTCTTTGTTTCCCATAGTTGGTGTAGAGCACAAGTATCTTTTTATACCCTTTCACCTTCCCACCGACAAAAATTGGCCTTGTCTTTCCTGTTTTGTGCCACCGGGTCTCGCCACCTTCTATGTCTGTGTGCACCTTTCTTCTTTTCCGAGTTCCTGTCGTGTATGCTTTGGAAGGTCGATGAAAGAAGTGACGGACTAGGCCATCTTTGCTTACTCCTGCATTATGGCAATGGAGCATCAAATGAGATTTTAATTTATAAACATTAACTATGTGTTTTAACATGAAATCCAGCTAACTGCCAACTTGTTATATCCCAATTATTTTCAGTTCTTGTTGAAGCCATACGAAATGCAAAATGATCAAGGAGAAAGGAAAAGAAGAGGGGGAAAGGTTCAACAAATGCTTCCAAGACACTGCCTTTGTCCTAATAGGGTTGGTTGAAGTGTTTCTTCATTTGTGAAGGCTATGTTAATACTACATGGTTAATTAGTTGGAAGGTTTCTTCGTTTGTAGTTGTACATGCCACACAGAGGTGTTAATGTTAGTTGGAGGGTTTCTTCAAACAAATTAAAAGATGGATTAACTTATCAATATGATTGATTGAATGTGTTCCCATATCTTCTTGAAAGAGTAGAGCTCTATTCCTTCAAAAAATCATGGTAATATATTTATTCATTATTCTTACTCTAATATGATCTAAGATAAAATATGAGGTCAATATAGGACTCTGCCTGAGGGCTTCAGTAAGAATTCCATTGACTATCAAGAAATTGTACTTAATACCGCTGGATGTGGAATTTAAACCAGTCTATTTTGAACCTAAAAGACTGATATCATATAACTCAATTATATAACAGGATAGTTAACCGTTGCTATTCATAACTATTCAGCAAAAACAATGAGCTACATAAAGTCATCTTAGTTTCATTGTTTTCAAAATTATCATTAAATTGTTTGTTGAGAAAACCAAATGATAACACTATCTTTTTTTCCTTTTATTTTGCATGGGCAGATGCACAACACCATGCATTTACTCAAAATCCTACACCTAAACGTACTATTCACCTGGCAGCTTCTCTGGGTGGGTGTAACAAATTCCATTCTCTCCTTCAAGTGTGGGGATGAACTCATCGATGAGAGGGTGAAGCTTACAAGCATCAGACTGCACCTTTCCCTCCAAATGCTCAAGAATTTCTTGATCAGTTGGATCAAACTTCACTCCCGCAGGTAGCCCCGGTAAATCATGAATTCCAGCCTATTGTTATTATTATTTTTTTTTTTCATTTTGTTTTTTAATAGAGCAAACCAAAAAACATAAAAACACATAAATATCTTATTAAAGTAGAAAGAAAACAATGATATAACAATAAAAAGAAGAAAAAACTTTTGCAAATTTTAAAACCTGCTTATCTTGGCATTTGATCTGATGACCACATGAAGGACAAGTTCTAATCGGATTGTCTTTGCTTTTTGCGTCAAGAATTGTCTGGTTGTCACCACGCTCATTGCATTGAGTCATTTCCTTGTTTTCCTCTTATGTGCCCATCCCAAAATAAAGCTTTTTCTTTCTTGGTTCCACCACTGCTACTCCAAGATAAACAAAATCCTAAGAATAGAGAGAGGAAGAGAGAGAGAAAGGATAATTAAAAGGAAACAAAAGGAATGAAAAGCAAACTTGTCTCTTCTAAAGCCTGCTCCCCTCATGCATGTTATTCTTGAGTGTTGGTAAGGAATTAAATGCTTCCTCTCTTTTTAGTCCTTTACTTTGCATAAATGAATACAATAGCCCTCTTTCCCTCCTTGTTCTTAATTACTAGAGAGAGAAAGAGAGAGAGAGAGAGAGAGAGAGAGAGAGAGAAATAAAAAGAGAGGAAATCAAAATGAGAATGAAATTTTCAGAAATAAAGCAAGTTGAAAAGGAAAGAATAATAAAAAAAGTGTAGCTTGGATCTTAAGTTTTGTGGTGCTTGCATATATATACGAAAACTTGTAGAGGAATAAATGTTGTTTTGGGTACTTTTTAATTTGACTAAAGGAAAATTAAATTTGTAAACAAGGGTTATAATCTTGAAAACAACCAAAAGTTAGAGAAAGAGTTTGAGTGGCGATGGGGCAACCAAATATCTGTGTGTATGAGAGAGAGATTGAGATTTTAGGTCCAATGTCGCCCTAGAGTGTACATAAAGCTAGAGTATATATAAATACCATTCTTAATAAAACGGGATAAGAAAAATAAAAAAATAAAAATAAAAACCCATTTTTAGCGGCCAACCACAATTTCTATTCCTTCACGTAGACTTCTCATGCAAAGCAAGAAACCTCTATTTCTCTCGCTCTCTCATTACCTCAGTTGACAGTGCCACTCTCCATCTTCATAATGTTGGAAACTTGGAATAGACACATTTTATTTCACATGGAAAATAAATTTGCCATTTTATTTCACATGGCATATAAATTTGCCGTGTCATACAATTAAAGACCAAGAAAAGAGAAAAAAAATTCTGCTGATGAATAATTATACAACCAATTATATTATGATGCTTTCCTAGGAGCTCATTTTATGGCATTCGAATTTTAATTTTATCTCAAGATATAATCTGTACTTAAAAACGAAAGTGCTCCTCCTTATGTGTTAAAAAAAAAAAAGGTTCAATAAAGATTGTCTTTGGCTATAGAAGTTTATAGCATAAGAATGTCTAAGGCGCCCAAGAATATTATTTCACTGTTTTTTTTTCTTATCCCTAAACTTAATTAGGAGAATAATTAACTAGCGAGTTCGTGTGTGTGTTTTGGGAAATTTCCTAATAGCCTTTGTTAAAGATGCTATAGAGTTTTGTTTATATCACATCAATAAAATCCAATGATACAAAGAAAGTTGTCGAAATTATAATTATTATTATTATAGAATATTTTGGTTTTTTTTTTCTTTTGGTAATTTTTAGCCATTGAGCAGTGTCTCTATAACAATTCATAGTTGATTGAATAATTCTTTTTTTGCTGAAGAACTAAATCATCATTATTAATGACTAGTTTTTGCTGTTAATCATCAATTTTGAAAGTTGAAACTAGTATTATATATTATGTTAAACCTAAAGCTCATTTATAATTTAGAACCACTACTGCTGATTTTATTTATTTATTTATGATGCTGCATATATGTGTATTAAAAGATGTTAATTTTTTTTTTCACATATAAGATATATTTACAAGAATTATATGAGATTAAGCTAAATTACAAATGATGCAGAAAAATATATTAAAAATAAATTGTTTTTTGATTATTCATTTTTTTATTGGTTTAATGTGAATCAAATCATTTTACACTTCACTCATTACTTTTAAATTTTCCCCCTCAAAAGTAAAATCCTAAATCGATCCCTGGTCTAGAAATGTTACAATACAGAAGATTTTTTTGTCTTAACTTTCAAATTCAGAAGTTTGTTTATTTGTTTGTTTTGTTTTATTTTTTAGGTTGAACTTTTTTTTTTTTTTTTGAGAAAGTATTTTTTAGGTTGAACTAGAAGTGTATAAAAAAATTGTGCAGATAATCTGAAAATTTAATTGCTCGAAGTTGCTTTCCCGGACCGGACTGGATGATTGACTTCATATTTCAACATGGTTGCTATGGATTAACTTTTTCGAGTAAAAAAAAAAAAAAAAAACCAACCCTATTATATTGTGAAAAAGAAAAAAGAAAAAAAAAATAGCATCATACGGTCAAGAAATAAAAACATTTTTTTTCATTTTACTAAAGGTATTGGTAGAATTTCATGATATATATATATATATATATATGCACACATATATTAGGTGTTTTTTTTTTTTTTTTCTTTTTTTCCCCCTTGAGTTAAAATGGGTAGGAGGGTGGAATTTTATTTATTTATTTAAATATTTTTTGTTATCACCATCACCCTGTAGCATTAATTGACATTTAGCTTTCTTAAATTTTGGTGATATTTGTAGACAAAATTTCATGATCAGATTTTTTTTTTCATGATTTTAGATTTAATTTTCGTGAATATGATTACATATTGTCACGTAATTTAAAACTCAATTTTATCAAATAATAACTCAGTCTAACTGACATAACATTATATTTATCTTTAGATTCATTGAAAACTAAATTTAAATCATAAAGAAAAAAATCTTTATTTAGTTTCAAAGTAAATAGAGAGAATCATATTATAAGTTTTTGTGTCTTAATCAAGAGTGGTATTTTGTGTAAATGTAATAGATAACATTCCTTTCACATGAATGCAAAGTTCACTTGGGTTTTTCATCTTTTTTTTTGGGAAACGGGTTTTTCATCTTTAGTCCAAAAAAAAAAAAAAAAAACTTGGGTTTTTCATCCTTGATACATGAGCAGAAAAAATAGATGCACATTGTTAAATAACTTTTGGAAAAAAAAAAAACCTATGCAAGAGTGCTGACAAAGCAAAGGAGTAATTTAACTATAGATCCTAATCAGCTTTTTAATTCAATAGAATTGGCTTTTCATCTTCGGATATAGATCTATGATTAGTTAATTACAACGTGTATCATGAGTTGCTGAGAATCAGACTCTGGCCAAAAGGAAAAAAACAAAATTCCCATATATAGACAACTCGTACGTGGACCCCAGCTTATGGAATTTTTAATACTTCAGCAATATTTTGCTTTGTAGGGTAAAGCCAACTAGCCAAGACCTTAATCCAAAAAAGGAAAATAAAAATAAAAATAAAAATAAAACAAAATATAAGATTGGGTTAGGTAGCTTTTGTGTGGTACATCATTGTCAGCTTGAAAAGAGCAGAAAGGTATAAAAATGTTAAAAAAACAAAACAAAAACCCATTTTTTTTTATTGCGTAATCTTCCTCCAAGCGTAAAGGTAATGCACAAGCAAAAGCACCCACTCATGATTCATATCCTACAAAGTACCAACTGCACAATGCCTTGCTCATGCAACTTTGAAAGACGTCGTTAATGATTTCTTTTATTTGATTCTCAAAAAAAAAAAAAAAAAAATGATTTCTTTTATTTTTATTTTATTTTTCTACTCGTTCCCTTTTAAAGGTGAGAGGGTTAATGAATTTCTCACAAAACTTCCATGATCTCATACATATGCAATGGATTTTCTTTTTTATTTATTCAGTTCTTTTATATAGAATAATGCCTACCCAATTGTACCATTGGCTTTATACCTAGGGCAATTAGTTTCCATTCTCTAAATATTATTATTTTATATATATTGTCAAAATATTGAATAATTACTCTAGATTGATTATAATTATTCTTTCTTTTAATAGAGTTTTCAATCTATTACATTTGTTTTTAATGATTGTGCATTTTATTATTAGTCCAAGATACCAATCAGTTCTTAGTATAGACAAAAATTGAACACCAAATTTCTTATTTAACCCTTAGAAATTTTATCTGATGAGCTAATTGAAACCCATGATTATAGTTATGGGAAATGTTACATCCACAATATTTTTACAATAAATTATAGGTGGTAAGTTGTTTTTGGTTATAATTTAAATTTACAGCTTAAATTATTTTTTTACCCATCCATAACAATTAATAATAATCTATCATTTAAGATTTATTGTGAAATTATGAGAAGTACTACATCTACAATATTTTTACAACAAATCATAGGTGGTAAGTTGTTCTTGGTTATAATTTAAATTTACAGCTTAAATAACTTTTTTACCCATCCATAACAACCAATAATAACCTACCACTTAAAATTTATTGTGAAAATATAACATTTCTCTTATAACTATTGTTAAATGGTTGTCGTTCTTAACACAACAACCTCAAAATAAACTGGTCTCTTTAGTGTATTCATTAAATAGTTGTCATTTTTCCCTTATAATGTTAAGGTTCAATTAACGGGTGCTTTTAAGATATTTATTAATAAATTATTTTGAGAAAGTTTTAATACTAATTTTATGTAAAATATAAAATGCTGTAAACAAAAAAAAAAAAAAAAGTAGCTACTTTTTTCTTTTTTGATAAAAATTTCTAAAATCAATACCCTTGGATATCTGTTAACTTTTTCCATAATCTTAAAAGTCATATAATAAAATCTTAAGGCCTAATGAACCTTTTTTTCCTCATTATCTTACGAAATTTTCCCTTCTTTTCCCTCTAAGTGTGCGTTTGCGTAGCGGCATTTCTGTGTTTGCGTGCGTTTGCGTTTCACTTGGCTGGTCCCATGACACTGTTCATGGACCAGCCAAGTGATGAAAAACACGTGAACAGTATTTTCAGCAATAAAAAATATTTTGCTATAGTGTTTTTAATAATAAGTTTTCAGTTTTCAGCAAAATAAATGGTATCCAAACACATACCCTAAATTGCAGCAATAAAATTTATTCACATACGTTTTTTCAAATACTCCAAAACTTTTTTCCGCCTAATTATAGGGGCCTCTGGGCTTTGGACCATTCATACCATAACAAAAACAAGGACCCAAAATGAAGCAAGCCTTGGATCCATTTCCCAATGGTTTCACCTGACCTTAAAAACAAGTTCATATACTTACAAGTTTAGGTTAACTTCTAATTTCTAAATTTACTCCTCGAATTCTAAAATTTGTAATTTACATCTTCAACTATAAAAACAATGTCAATGCATCCCCTCTGTTATGATTTGCAAAATTTTTGCCATTAGCCCACCTCAAAATGACATCATTTTTTTTCTTCTGTTTTCTATCCAAAATAATTCCATGTTACAGGTGGGTTATTAGCAAAATTCTAGTGAATGTTGATGGGAGGAACACATTGATATTGTTATAATACTTGAAGGTGTAAATTAAGTTTCCATAGTTGATAACCAATTTAGACAGGAACCCAAATTTCAAAGATGTAAATTAAATAGCAAAAGTTTGAACACGAGCAACAAGAAGATGGTTAGCAGAATAGGATAAAGAATTTCTTATTCTCGTTTACCTTCTATCCCATCCACCATGCACCTTGATTCTAAATCTAAATAATATAATTTGTCCTAATGTTAACTGTGATGCCATAGAAGGCTTCTTTCCCTATTTTTGGCAGGTTTAAACAGCAAGAAACAAGCAGTTAATTCAACAAGTTCTTACACTTCTTCAACTTAGCTTTAGCTTACCCAGTAAAAACAATAATAATAAAAAATAAATAAATAACAACTACAAACTTTTTAAGTGTGCGTTTGAGAATTGTAAAAAAATATTAGCTTTTTGTTTTTTTGTATCAAAATTATTATTTTTTTCCTTCAAATAATCTAGCTTTTAGCTTTTTAAAAATAAACTAACTTTTAACTTTTTATAACACATTTAACATAAAAGTTATCCAAAATTATATCTTCTAATAAATATTATACTAATAAGCTACTGGAAATAAGTAAATTCCTAAACGGACAATGATAACTATCGTGAAAACTTTTTAAGACTTAGTATGGATGCTTAAATTCGTTGTAACCAAGAGCCAAATGGAGCTGGATGAATCATCATCAGATGTAGTACTGGCAAATGGGTGAGAGGTTTCTCCAGAATCCAACAATATTGATCACAATTCTCACCATATTGTACCTTATGCAGGTTTCTCTAAAAAATATTGAAGTCTTGTCAACCACTACAAAACGCGTGGGTCTTAGGCTACGTTATTTTAAATTGCGTTTGAAAAAACGCGACTACAGACGGGCTAAAGCCACGTTTTTTGAAAACGCGGCTTAAAGAAACAACAAAGGCTGCGTTTTAAACATGCGGCCATAGAACACATCTAAAGCCGTGTTTTTTTTAGCTATAGCCGCATTTTGGGGGTGGAGCTATGGCTGCATTTAAAACACGCGGCCATGGGACCTGCGTATTTCTTTTGGCTATTTTTTAAAACACGCGGCCATAGAGCGCATGTGCATCACGAAGGAAACCATAGATTAGTGCACATCTTTTGGCATCTCAAAAGAAACTCCAACACAAAACTTTTGGCTAAGAAAAGGCGTGCGTAATTGTAGAAGACTAGAAGTTGTTTTTAGTTGTAGTCAGACCCTTCTAATAATATACTATGCCAACTATTGGCTGATGTTTGGGTTATTTGTTATCCTAAACTCTTTTACTTGATACCTTTTATTAAATGTAATTTTTTTTCGCCAATTATAAAAAGTCAAAGGTTTTCGTTTTAGTTAGTTTTTGTTTGATGAGGAAAAATATTTTGCGGATTGGCAATTTTTTAAATGCACCAAGGTATCTTTTTTAAAGATCCTTTCACATTCATAAATGGAGCATTGATTGATAGTGTGTGAGATTAAGAGTCTGTTTGGAAATAGTTTATTTAGTTGAAACTAAAAACTTTTTCCTAAAAATACTGTAGATAAAACTAAAAGATATCTATTAGTTAAAATAGTACAATAGGACTCATGAATAGTACCAAATAGTGCAATGAGATCTATGAATAGTAGTAAAAATAAGTTAAATAGTAAAAAAAAAAAAAAACTGGTTTTGTAGGCCAATGCCAAATGCATACTAAAATTGATTAGATTGGGTGAAATCTTACTAATTTACTAATTAGGTGAGGTTTTTTTTTTTTTTTTTTTGGTGTACTCTTCGAGCACTTTACAATTCTCTCAGGCATATATATAGAAAATCCCCTTAAAAGTTACTCCAAAATGTTAATGTTTGTTAAGGTTTTAAGAATCACTAAACTAGCCCCATAAAATGGTTTAAGATAAGGATTAATGTGATCACACGAGCATCCATGTAATTGTAGTTTCATTTTTTCAATCTAGCCTCAAGATTATAAATTTGATGTTCTAAGTTCTTTTACTAATTCTATATTCTATTAATCTAGTTTACCTATATTTTTTTTTTCAAAAAATTATTCACACGCATCGCATGAGTCTGCAACTAGTAATTACTAATATTGCAAACAGTTTTTAAATTCTAGCCTCAAGATTATAAATCTAGTTTTAAAACTAGATTTAAAATTCATGTAATTGTAGTTTCATTTTTTCAATCTAGCCTCAAGATTATAAATTTTATGTTCTAAGTTCTTTTACTAATTCTATATTCTATTAGTCTAGTTTACCTATACTTTTTTTCAAAAAATATTCACACGCATCGCATGAGTCTGCAACTAGTAATTACTAATATTGCAAACAGTTTTAAAATTTCCCCCCTCCTTATCCTCCCTCTTTTCTGCACCTAACCAGCCCGTAAAAGCTTCACATTCAAACACAGCTAATCAACTAAACTAATCAACTTCGCGCAGCCAAACTGTAGAGCCCAACCTTGACAAGCATATAATTAATATGGTCAACAAAATGCTAATTCAGCAAGAACCTTTTTGATCCCTGTCAGCTAATTAATTTGGTAAAAATGAGCTCATCCTCAAATATGAAATTCATATACACTCAACAGATGGTATTGAGTTTTTCAGCAAAACCTCTCAAAAAAAAAAAAAAAAAACGAGTCTTGCAGCAAAAACTTTCTGAGGGCTATAAAATAGCACAAATACCCTTGGGCCATAATTGGAATTTTGCTTGAACTGTAGACCAGACCAGAGCTACAGACATGAAAACAGTAATTAATGTTAATACTTAATACCACATTTTGCAGGTTGGTTCAAAAAAAGGGCATCAAATACAAATACCCCAGGGCCATAATTGGAATTTTACTTGAATTGAAGACCAGTGCTACAGACACGAAAACAGTACTTAATAATTTAATAGCACATTTTGCAAGTTGGTTTACAAATTAAAAAAGGCATCAAATGCAAGCTCTATCGTATAAGGGTCTATGCAAGTTACATGAGTTCAACACTTGATGGCAAGATTTGGTGGACATAAAAAAGAATATGCTACGTAATTATGGAGTAATTGACTATTATGAATTATCTCGTCTAATCCATGCATGCAGTAGTTTTCCTGCGAAGCAAAATTTCGAGCTCTAAGCATAAAACCATTTACAAAATTAATAGTATAATATTAAGATTAAGCATATAAATTATCCTTCATCCTAGTCATTACTCAATAGAATCAAGAGTTCAACGCCCCAAGCACAAAAAGAAAATGACTTTTTTTCTCAAGTGTCAAGGGAAGACAGATGTTGAGAATTACGACCAAAACATACCAAGGAATGCAGACTAGAGTGAAATGATCAACTAAACCTTGATCCTAATTAAATTGGTATCAACTATGAGCATAAAACCATTTACAAAATTAATAGTATAATATTAAGATTAAGCATATAAATTATCCTTCATCCTAGTCATTACTTAATAGAATCAAGAGTTCAACGCCCCAAGCACAAAAAGAAAATGACTTTTTTCTTAAGTGTCAAGGGAAGACAGATGTTGAGAATACGACCAAAACATACCAAGGAATGTAGACTAGAGTGAAATGATCAACTAAACCTTGATCCTAATTAAATTGGTATCAACTATGTTTCCCAATGAACTAATTAGGGTCACCCATATGTATTACTTTCCATCATTCTATCATATTTACAATCATACTCTCAATTGATCTCTAATCAACATACCCTTCTTCACTACTTTTAACCATGTTATTTCAAGTCTCTCCCTTCTACTTTTCAGTCGCTTAACTTGAATTATATTACTCTTTCTTATTGGTGCATTAAGAGGACTTCATTGCAATGACCAAACCATCTTAATCGACTCTCCCTTATTTTTTCCTCAAGAGAAGTCATGCCTAGCTTTATAGGTATAGCTTCATCCCTTATCTCTACTGATCTATCTAAGTATTCTTAATATCAATTATGATTAATTATATAATAAACATGTTGCTTCTTAATACCCCTAAGATTTTGTACCATATAGCATAATTGGTCTTATAGGGCAATTATATAGAATCTCTCATCTAACTTAATAGGCATTATTATTACACAATAATCCCTTTACAGTTCTTCACTTTCCCTAGGCTACTCCTATTCTATGAATCATATCCTCTTCATTCTCTCCATCCTTGTTTTTTCCTTGATAAGTTCCTCTATCTCCCCATCCTTGTAATTAGTTGATCCAAGATTGTCTCGATCTTAATGCATGGTGGATGTTGCATATGGCAACAGTATTTATAAACAATGCATATTAGACGTGGAACCATAGAAGCCAAAGAATTCAGGTTTGATTGTGTAAAATTCTCTTTTAATAAATTATCTAGGTGTAGTGGTCCTGGCAACAATGATGACAGCAATCACATACAGGTCATACGGGATTTTTCACACACTTACTATATATTTGGAAAGCTTTCATAAGATATAATAAACTTGAAGATTGAGTTGCTTGAGTTAATATTTTGAATAATTTACCTTTTGTTCATCTTGGTTTATGTATGTCAATACCCTATAGCTATTAAATCACCACAGATCCTCAAGAGAGGATTCACAATTCACAGTAAGTTCATGATCTGTCCTGGTAATATGCGAAGAATTTCAATGTGCATGGTTGTCAGAATTTAGTCTGAATAGATACCGAGTATTAATACGTTAGGATGTGAAAGTTATGACTATTGGCAGCACGAACATAGACACAAAGTGTTTAAGAAGGCTTAGGTAGACAGATGCAAACCAAGTTAAAATATGAACCAAAAAGACACATATCTAAACATAAAACACTGTAAAGGATGTCATTACTACTAGGCTATCACTTGAACCTTATACATAGCTAATTCTTGTTTGTTAACAATTGCCTTCAGGCAGTCTTACGTTTTCTCTCAAGTATCGAAGTTCAAAATAACCCCAAGAAGAGTTAACTTGACTACCTGGTTGCTGCAAAGAAATTAAACCTCTGCTTACCTTTGTAGCCCAAGTAATTTCATTGTTGCCCACCCAACATTATCCATACTCAAATTAAAATAATACATAGCCGTGAACTACTTGATGGAGTTGTAATAATAGTATATGTTTTACTCCATCAGTGGAAGTTTGTTTGTTTGTTTTTTCCCCTCTTTCTTTATATTGGGATACACACACATGACACAACCTAAGTTTGAGCATAATTATCACTTTAATTTTATTCCAAGTTGTAAAACAGTTTAAGGTTCTGATTCTTGCCATTCTCAAGTGTAGATTACTAGTGATTGTTTATTAAAAACAGGATGAAACACAGTGAGTGTTGTTTTACTAAGTTTACTAAGTGTTGTTTAGTCGTTCATGCCCTTGTGCCATGGATGACTTTTCTTTCTTGGACTATCGTGCTCTCGCTTGATGGGTTTTACCCATGCTTACAAGGCTTCTTTTCTTTTTAAAAGGTTGTAGACATGGTCTGGTCATGGATGACTACCACGGATGATTTGAACTTAATTTAGATCCCTTCAGTTGCCCCCTTGTCCTTGTGTTGTCCATATTACTGTTGGCTTGACATGTGGTAATTTTTTATTGGCTAAAGGATTCTCCAGGTGGCACGTCAGGGTGATCTGAGATCAGATGCCCTGGATGTTGACACGTAGCGTAATCCCAACAACTTACAAGTCGCGTCGTTTTGTTCTTTAAAAAAATTACCACGTGGCGCACCTTAATTGGTTCACATCATTTCAGTGTCCCACCCTGTTGCCTATAAATAAGGCAATACCTCTCCTACCCCTTCACATTTCTCATATTTTCTTCTCTAACCTCAGTTGTCCTAGGTATCATCTAGAAGTCTTCTTTCGTCCTTAGTCATCTCCGTTTAGAATAAGGTATCCTCTCTTTTCTTCGTCTATAGGTTTTTCTTTAGAACTCTTTACAAAATGGCTGAGATAGTGGTGTCTTCGTCTAGCGATAGAGACAAAAAGGAGATAGATTGTGAGAGACTACACCCTTGGCCCCTTTTTTAATGGTGTTAGGCCAAACCCACGTGAATGGGTAGAGTCGTGTTATTGCCTCTCAAAATGGAGTTCGACTAGTTATATTTTCCCCTTTAGATTAAGGGTTTTACAATGGAATCTCTACTTATTTAATTATTGGGATAAATAAGAAAACCAAAATTGAAAAATTCCTCATTTCATTAATTTTCAATTGAATTTACATTGATCATAGGAAAATTACATGGCTTTGGTCCTAGATACAATCTAAGATAAAGTACATAACTTTGTTTCTTAGTTACAATCTAAAAATTGAAAATTACAAGGATAAACATTGGTCTATCAACCCTTGATTTAAGTTTGGAGGCTATGTTATAAGGTGGAAAGGTGTTAGGCACTCACCTTGCCCGGTGAAACTAGTCTTTTAGACTATAGTGGCGAACATTCATATCACATCATCCAATATGTTATCAATCAATTTGCATATTGAATTTGAAGTGTATGCATGTGATGAATCCTAATTCAATTTATTAAACATTGCATTTGGATTGAAAAATAAATTCTAGTGAATGTGTGTGTATGGTGATATCTTAGATTCAAGGATTTGAAAGAATTATGAAACAAACATGTTTTTCATATTTTTGATTTGGATTTAAGATCAAAACTAGTGTTTATGCACGAACATGTGATGAACAACCAAGAACATGTGAACAATACATAAGAACATTCAAACATATTCAAGAGAATTTAAATAATTATTATCATGGTTTAATCCTAAATTCTCATCATGACAACATAAAAAACAAGTTAGGGAAAATGATTATACCTTCATGCAAGATCCATATGGTGGAGTAGGAGAGAAAAGAAGAGTTAGGAGAGAAAGAGTGAGTCTCACTCAATACCATGAGTCTCAAGAAGACCAAGATATGACAAGACTACTCAACGTCCTAGAACTCAAGAGAGGAGAAAAGAAGGGGTTTTTATGTTTTGGAATGAAGTAGAGGGATGGTTTATATAGTAGTGGTGGGGAAAATATGAATGGAAGGCCATTTAATGAGGGTTGACAAAGAATCATGAACCTATACCTCATTTTAGCCTTGGGGAAAATATGGTGCATTAAATGGAGAGATTGGTGGGAGTAAGGAGCAAACCAAAATTCGGTTTTCCCGTAGCTACTATAACAGCATGTAGAGCCAACTTCGAAAAATCATATCTAACTCAATTATGATCGGAATTGTCTCGTTCTTGTGCTCAAATTGAAACCCTAGATGTTTAGTTTTTGGGAAAATTTACCTTATTCACAGATTCAAAATATTCTGAGAAATATTGATGAAATAGTGAGCAGAGGTCATTTGTTAGAAAATGGTTTAAGCACAATTAACATTAATAGGTTCCAAATTAGCTCCCAATTAACATTAAATGGCTCCAATCACTCCCATTTCAGACTTAATTAGTTCCAAATTTACTCTAATTAAAAGATAATTGCACAAATTACTCATTGAATAATTAATGTTTAACTATCTAATTAATTAGGTTATGCAACCTCACCATAAAATGTAGTCATAACCAATCAAATTATGACACATTATTAATCTCAAATTGATTATAATTATAACCAATTAGAATCAATTATTCATAATCACATATAGTCGGACTCAATTTGTGATAGTGCATTTTAGCCATTAAAACTTGATTTGATAATAACTTTCAATCTGATGGTCCGATTAGAGCTTATGACCAATCGATTTGATCATTACAACATCAAGATCATTTTGGTGAAATGAGATTAAGGATCTAGTGACCAGAATCAAGACACATATTCCCAAGGTGAAATTACTCTTTTATCCTCCATGTGAGGTTAAATGTGGGTTGCAAAATGAGGTGTTAACATAAACAAGTACCATGATGAGAGTAATAGTAGTGATAGTAGTAGTAGAAGTGATAGTGGTTCTACAGAAGAGCAATACTTGTATGGGGTTCCTAGGGTTTCCTTAGAGGTTCTCCAAGAGGAGTTGAGGCAAAGGGCAGCATCTAGGTCGTCCGCTGGTCTGTCCACCAGTACTCAACCGTCCATCTCCTCCCCTAGTGAGGAGGAGGACATTTTATACTATTATGCCGTAGGCATTCCTTTGGAGATAGTGGAGAAAAGAATTTGCTTTCTTAGGGACAAATATCAAATTTCGAATGAGCTTAATCCTTGTCTAGCTGCTCCTGGTGAATGATGTTGTACTCCAAACTCAGGGGTTGGCATATATGAGGCTTACCAGTTAGGGGGTCTTAGGTTGCCTCTCAATGCTTTCGCTAAAAAGATCCTTCATAGGCTAGGTGTAGGTCCAAACCAATTTAATCCTAATGTATGGAGGCTCATTATATCCATGCAAGTGTTATGGAGAGAGGTCTTTGATGAGAACCGTTCTCATGCTGTGGATGAGTTCCTATATTGCTATAAACCCTCCGAAATAAACCAATCCCTAGGTTTCTATCAGTTTTCAGTCAGGGGTTCTAGTTGTAAATTGATAAGGTCCCTTCCCTCGTTTGATAGAAGGTGGAAGACAGAGTTCTCCTTCATCTCAGGGTTTTGGGTAAGGAACCCTGTTAAGATAGGCAGGGATCCCTTCCCTCCCTATACTGGTGAGATAGGTTGTCTACGTCCAGAGGGTACGTTACTTTTTATAACTTGTCTTGCTTATTCCATTATTCTTATCTAATTTTTTATTTTTTAAGCTGTAAGACAACCCTTGCTAAACAACTTCTTCCTAGACTATGTCCAACGAGTGCGCTCATTTGCAGACAGGACTTTTCACTTCTTGGTGAACCTTCGCCATCTAGCGACTTGGAGGCTTGGACCTGAGCCTACAGAAGAAGCATTGGCCCACAAGCTTACCGCTCGTCGACATAAGTTATTAGTTTTATTGTACTTTTGCTAGTTAGTCCGTCTAGACTTTAACGATTCCTCCTTTATATATATATATATATATAGGAATGGCAACTATGAAGGAGAATAAAGGGAAAGGTGTTGCTGGTGATGAGGTTGTACAGCTTGGGGACGAGGCTCCCGCCCAAACTTATCCCTACCTCGTCTACGTTGAAGCTCATCCCTCCAATCTCATTGGAGAAGAGGAAGATAGTGTCTAAGAAATTGGACACGGGTAATCTCCCCAACTGTTGAGGCAACAAGAAACAGAAAGTTGACTCTTTGACACCGTCTACCACTCCTATCATGGTTCTTGACCCTGCTACTCCTTCGGCCAAACCTATGATCTCTAAAGTTGAAGATTCCTTTCCTCGTCTTGGTGCGAATCCATCCAAGCCTTCTCTTACAGGGCCTCCTAGTAATGGCCCAATGACCCTCCTAAGGAGTGAAGGTCTTGCTTGGGATAGGTTTAAGCAGGCAGTGACTGACAAAGACATTGCCATCTGCTATGACATGTCCATGAAAGAGTTTGAACGATCTACAATTCATGATCTCTTCAAGGTATTTTGACTCGTCCTTAGCTATACAAAAATTGAACTTTATTCTTTTTATCTCACGTCCATGTTTCCTAATATAGGCCATGACCAGGTTTATGGTGGCATCTAGTCAAGCTTATGAGTTAGGCAAGGAGAGGATTAGGCTAGAGACAAAGGTTCGTGACATGGAGAAGGAATCTAGCTGCAGGACGAGGGAGAGAATGAAACTAGAGGATGAGGTGAAGGAACTAAAGAACCTGGTTGAGGAGCTGAAGGCATATATCGTGGAGAAGGATGCTCGTCTAGACCATCTTCAAAAGCAGAAGGACGAGCTTAGGTCCTCTTTGAGCAAATCTAGAGATGAGGTGATTAAGGAATTCAAGACGTCCAACGAGTTCACTGACTACCTGGACAAAAACAACGCTGCAAACTTCGAGGAGTTTCGTATGGATGCCATTGAATCATTTCCTAGGGTGGACTTTGATTCTATCAAGCTCCCTATTGTAGCTGAGAGTTTCTTACTCCAGACGAGCTCAGAGAACATGAACATCGAGGACGATGCTTCTATCCCTCATCCTGCAAAGGACGACTCAAAGTTTAGGGGCATTGCCCCTAGTGGTTTATCCCCGTAAATTAAATTTCAAGCAAGAATTTACTTTTGTCTTTATTTTCTTTGCTCTCTCTCTCTCTCTCTCTATATATATATATATATATCATTTTTTTATGGGTTCGTTGTTTTGGACCATTTTTAATTTCTTCAAGTACATTATCTCATCCATGTTTAAGGACGAGATCTCATACAATTGCTTTAATACCCAAGTGTTTTCTTGTCCATAGTTAGGACTTTACTTTGGAATGGCTACATATTTTTTCGCCCATAACTTGGACTTCTTTTAGGAATTTAGAATGACTGAGTGTATACTCATCCATGGTTTGGACTACTCAGGAGACTTGGACATTTGACGTCCTTTTTAGATCGTCTATTTATCGCATGCATGCTTTTCCTCTTCTTTTATTACTAGACGAGTGTACTGGGAGGTGTTTAATCCTTCCCTTTGCAATTCTGTTTTTTACCTAATGGTTTCATATATGATAATTTGCCTTTTCCTCATCTAAAGATGGGTTACGACTATCACGACCCAAACTTGTACTTCAAAAGAGTTAAAGGTGCTTATCAAGTAGAGAAGGAAGAAACTTTTATTCACATATGAACCGCTGGAGCAATTCATATGCTCATGGGGCTGAATGTTGATGCCCATTTTTGGCAAAAGGGCCCAATGGTAGAAAAAGCCCAACAATATGAAAAAAAGGTTAAGAAAGAAAATAGTAAAGTAAAGACCATTGAGCCCAAATGACAGGAATAATGGTCCATGAGCCCACAAAATAATAAAGTGGCTCCAAAGAAAGAAAATAGGCCAAGGAAGCCCCAAAGAATGATGTAACAAGCCTATAAGAATCATGAGAAATTGAAAGAAAGCAAAAAGGGGGGGGGGGGGGGGGAAGAGCCCAAAGAAAAGAATTAGTAAATGGGATTGGTTCGAACAAAAATAAACCCAAAGGAAAAAGAATGTAGCAATTTGGTTAAGGAAACCCAAAGGATTTAGCAAAAATCCATGGGAATGTAAAAAATAGGAAATAACAAAATGGGCCAAGGATGCCCAAAGAATGAAACTGGTAGAGGATGCCCAAGGAATAAAATGGGCTAGGAAAGCCTGAGATATTGTGTAAGCTAGTCAGCAAGAATGTTGGGCAGTAAAAAAAAAAAACTAAAGGGAGGAGTAACCCATGAAACCAGGATGGTAGGAACTTTAGCCCCTGAGCCTAGAGGTAGTACAACAAACAAGGTTAAATGATATCATGACAAAAACAACGCAGTGGAATGGCAGGAGCACCAGCCACCCCATGGACAAAGGATGAAAGGAAACATGGGCCGAATTAAAGAAGAGGAAGCCCACACCTAAGCAATGTCCAGCCCAAGAAAAGGATGAGATGCAGAGAATGAAAACTCAATGACTCATCCACACCACAAAAGTTAAACAAGCCCTAGAATGTGCAACCGAATTAGACAAAGCAAAAGGCAATAGCAAACGCATGAATGCTAGAACAGCAATGGACTCATATGAGAGTGGAGCACGCACACAAGGCTCAGGCACCACCTACTTATACCCAGCCAATACAGGGGAGGTGGGCCATGGATCAAAGGTAAGAGATGGTGTGGTTTGGCGGTAAGGAGAAAGGAGAGCCTATTTTGGGCTTCCCGCTCAAACTTTTTTGGGGAAATGTCTTGCTAGGATGACATCCCACCCAAAAGAGGCAAACATGAGCTAGGATCACTATATGCTTGCTATAGAGGTTGGTAAGAGAGAAACTCAGCCCTTATCCGGATGAGAGTGTCAAGGGAAGTAAAAAACAAAACAAAACTATTTTTGTTAGGGAATGAAGCGTGGCGGGGCCAATACAGGGTAGTAGTGGTGGTTGGGCAGCTGGCAGACCAGTGGGCAGTCTTGAAAAGACACCCACAATAGGCCAAAAGTAGTTAAAGGGTAAAAATAGCAAACCCTATCACAGCAGGCAGTATAAAAGGCCATAGATGTGTACATAGTTGTCAGTATCGTATGATACGCAACACGTATTGTACGGTGCGTATCGTATCGTGTACAAAAAATTTCGTATCGTAAGGGTGTATCGTAAGTGCTCATGAATCGTCTGATACATAGGTGCGTACCATATGAATCCTATCGTATCAGTGAATCGTATGTATCGTATGATACATAGACATGTGGGTTTAAAATGAGTTTTTTTGTTAAAATTTGTAATTTTATTTGATTTATACAAGTTGTTGGACTTTGTTAACACAAAATTATTGGGAAAATTAATTGAGTCTAATGAAATAGCAAGTCCATGAGTTTTTTTCCTCCCTTCTCTTTCTCCTACAAAATTTAAACTATACTCATGACACTCACTTTCATATGTGCAAATTTATTTTCTATGCTATTAATAATGTATTAAATGAAAATATAATTTTTTTTATTTTGAGTCTAAAAAGCTAGAATGTCAAGAAAAAATATAAAGAAAAAATTATTAGAATAAAAAAACCAAAAAAAAAAAAGTAAATGTTGAAAATAATAAAGAAAATGTTTATGAAAAAATAATTTTGCAATATACTGAACATGATGATAACATTGATTTAGATGGAGTTGATTAGCCAAGATGACGAAAAGATATTATTATTTTGGTTCATTAATCATGTATTACTTTTGAGTTTAATCAATTTGAATATGCATGTTATAAACATAAGTTAATTTGATTTATATAGTTAACTTTGTTAAATTTTATTACATAAGTAATGATTAAATTGGTCATTAGTTGAATATTTTTTGAATTTATAATGAATATACCTTTTATATATGTATATCTATAATTATTTTATAATTTTATTAGGTGTTTATGTATCTTACTATACACGATTCGATATGATACACTATACAAAAAAATCAAAAATCGATTCACGATACGATTCATGATTTGACAACTATGGATGTGTACAGTAAAGAACAACACGGAACAATGGAAAGGGATAGAGAACACCAACGGAAAAGAAAGAAAACAAGAAAAACAAGTAAGGAAACAAAGGAAACAAGGAAACTAAGAGTAAGGAAGAAAAATAGGAGTGATAGGAGTAAGAGCATGCACCAATAGGCCACCCACTTCTCTCCCTCTCAATAGCCCACTCTCTAATAAGTCAAGAATCTAAGATCAAGCCACTTAGGTCCATTTTCCAAAGTGAGTAATCTCTGCAGCAGGATCTCCCTCTGAGGTTACCCACATTGGAGATTGGTTCCCTTCTTGGACTTGAATCTGCCAAAGGATTAGGCTATTCTTTTACAAATTGATCTTATTTTCTTTTGCCACGACTGTTTAAAAGCTAGTGTGACTTCTTTTTGCTATTAATCTATTCCTGCTGTAATCACATTATCACACTCCTCCTTTGTGGAATTGTTCAAGTGTTATTGTTTTCAGTAGGAATATTTCAGTTAAAGTATTTTAGCTATCCTACTGTATTATGTTTTTTCTGCTATAACGTTTTGTAATAGTATTTCCTACCATTGGCACACGACATGCTCAAGATTCCTGATAGGGCTTTAACTTGCACACAAGCTAGCCTAAAGCGAGTTTCAATTAGGCTAGTCCCGACTCTCTCACCCTAGAATCATAGGGCCATAGTATGGCAGGAGTGATCTAGCCCAAGAGACAAAAAAGGGCCACCACAAGGGTTATCATTGTGCTCATTAATCCACTTTGATATATTTGATGCTCATGCATGTATACTACATGTTTTGAACAGAAGTCAAAGTCAAAATTTATTATATTAATCAATTTTATGGTACCGCTACCATTTTTTGTGGTATAATATATGAGTGACTTTATTATATGTTTTGAGAACTCGTTACATTTAGTAATTTGATGGCTTTCTATATGAATAATTTGTTATTTGGCTAAAATACACTTTTTATCTTCTAAACCTAGTTCACTTCTAAATCAATCTCTAGACTGTTAAAACTTGATACTTGCACAATAACTTTTGAAACTTTTACCTTGCGCTATAATGTATCTATGGTAGGCATTTTTGTATTCTAGGCTGAACTGTTCTTGCCATACTAAAGCCTAATATTTCTAGGATAGGAGAGTTGGGACTGACTCAACTGAAACCCACCTTAAGTCAACTTGTGCACAAGTTAGGACTCCTTTACAGAGATCTTGGTCACGTGCCCACGACAGAGGGTGCTGTCATAAAACGTTATAGTAGGAAGAACATAATATAGCAAGCTAATAAAAGAAAGAGAGATATTCTAACTAAAGTGCGTGTTGCCAACCAAGATAATATTTGAACAACTTTGCAACAGGAAAACGCGATAATATGAGTATGGCAAAAATAAGTTAGCAACAATAAAGAACAATGTTAATGCTTAAACAATCATGATAAAAGAGGGGAAGGGGATTAGTCTGCTAAACTTGGCTCCTTAGCAGATTTAAATTTAAGAAGGGAACCAATTTTCAATGTGGGCAATCTCACAGGGAAATCCTGCCATAGAAATTGCCTACTTTAAAAGAATGAACCTATGTAGCTTAATCTCAAATCCATTAATTTGCTAGAGAGTTGGCTATTAAGAAGGAGAGAAGAGAGTAGCCTATCAGTGAATGCCCTATCACACTTTTGTTTTATCACTTCACTTCCTACTCTCTAATTTTCTTTCTTTTTGTTTATCTTCTCTATTTTTCTCTACTTTCTATTTCTCTCTTCTTTCTATGTTTCCTACTGTTCCTTGTTCTCCCATTGTTGTTTTCTATGCACGACTAAGGCCTTCTTATATTGCTTACCGTGATAAGATTTATCGTTTTACCCCTCAACTACTTTTGGCCTGTTATGGGTGTCATTCTCAGGCCACCCACTGGTCTGCTAGCTGTCCAGCCACCACCACTACCTTATGCTAGCTACGCCATGTTCCATTCCCAAACAAAAGGAGTTTTGTTTTATTTTCTTGCTTTCTGTAGCATTCCCATCCGAAGAAGGATTGGGTATTCTCTCTTACTAACTCCTATGGCATGCACTTAGTGATTCCAGCTCATCTTTTCCTCTTTTAGGTGGTATGTCATCTCTGCAAAACATTTCCACCAAAAGAGCCTGAGCGGGAATCCTAGAATAGACTTCCCCCTTCTCCCCACCACTAGACCATACCCTCTCTTACCTTTAACCCATGACCCACCACCCTTGTATTGGCTAGGTACAAGTAGGTGATGCCTGAGCCCTGTGCATGCTTCACTCCCATATGAGTTCATGGCTTGTCTAGTGTTCATGCATTTGCCATTGCCTGTAGGTTTGTCAGGTCTTGCTGCGCATTCTACTGCTCATTTTAACTCTTTGTGGCATGGATGAGTCATTAGGTCTTCATTCTTTGCATCTTGTTTCTTCTTTAGGCTAAGTATTACTTAGGTATGGGCCTTCTCTTTTGTAATTCAGCTCCTATGTCCTTTTACTTTTGGTTCATGGATCAACTGGTATTCTTGCCACACCACTGCATTGTTTCTGTCGTGATATCACTTAACTTGTGTTTGTTGGGCCTGCCATGTATTATTCTTTCTCTTAGTTCACGTCGCCTAGCATCTCTGCTAGGTTATTTCTCATACCATCTTGGGCTTCCTCGGCCCATTTTATCCCTTTGGGCATTCTTGGCCTGTTGCATTCCTTGTGGCATCCTTGGCCCATCTCTTTCATTCATGCCCATAGGCATTTACTAAAACTTTTAGGCTTCTCCAACTCAATTATCATATCCTTTGCTTTCGGGTTTATTGGTCTTTGAACCAATCACATTTACTAATCCCTCTTTTTGGGCTCCTCCGACCCCTTTTTGCTTGTTTTCTACTTTTTATGATTCCTATGGGCTTGCTACTTCCTTCTTTGGGCTCCCTTAGGCCCATTTGCTTTCTTTAGGGCCCTTTTTACTATTTTATAGGCCGTGGACTATTATTCCTATCATTTAGGCCTAATGGTTTTTTCTTACTTTGTTAATTCTTTTTCCTTCACCCTCTTTATATTGTTGGACTTCTTCTTGTTATTGGGCCTTTTTGCCAAAGTGGGCATCAACAGTATCTTAATCATTTTATTTATTTATTTATATTATTATATTGAGAATCAAACTTTGCCAAATTGTGCAGAACAGGGTTATACATGATAATAAATTTTGTCATATGCATTAATAACTGATGTCACATTAAACAGCAATTTCATAATTTTTTAGATTTTTGTATCTTTTTTCTTTTCACAGTATGCTTTAACATGATTATATATTATATAATACAACATCTAGGTTAGATATGATGGTAAACTCTTTCACTGTCACATAGTAACCCATGTCTTTTTGTTTTGGATTTTATTTATTTTTTTTTTTTTTTTTTTTTGAGGGATTGTCTTTTTGTTTTTTTGTTTTAATTCTCATTTACCGTCACATTGTAACAGCAATATTAGTAATAACAAAGTCACACATGAGAGTAATTTGGTCACATATCTTAGTAACTCATGTCACATTAAAAAAAAAACAATGACTGTATGGTTGGTGGGTATCATACATACACCCCCAAAGTATCAAAGTAAGAAAGTTACCATAGGCCGAGATTGAGAATTGTATTTCATTTGGTTAAAATCAAGATTTAAGCTGTTTGAAACAGTAACTTTATTGTTTGACAAACGTCGATGATTACATTTAGCATCAGAGCTCGCTGTTGATATATATATATATATGTGTGTGTGTTTTTTTTTTTGGGGGGGGGGGGGGGGGGGGTGGGGGATAGAAATAAGGATATTATTAAAGCACAAACAGCAAAACAAGTATCAACAACAGAGCTCTCTGTTGATAGTTGGGAAACCATATCATTTTTGTTACGTCCGCTTTAGACACCGTAATTAATTTATAGTGAAATTATTAATTTATTTATCAATTTGTCTCAATTATGTGATCCACAAAATAATCATTTATCACTAGGATTATCAGCTTACACAAAATAGACTTCTTCACGCTGCTTCAAACAAACTTGACTTTCAACAATTTAACCGACATTATTTTATGGACTTTTTTCAAATTAAATTGTCAATGGGATATTGCAAATCTAAAACCTAATAATTTTCTATATATGACCCCCCCCTCCTCCCCCACACCCCCCCCCCCCCCCCCCCCCCAAAAAAAAAAAAAAAAATACAAAGAAAGTTAGTCAGAATACAGAATGATTATTTAGTATACTAAATAATTTTGTGGAAGCAAAAAGCGGCGACTCAATTGGGTCACTTGGTCATAAACTTTTTTTTTTTTTTCGAGAAACACTTGGTCATAAACTTATTAGAATGACAAGTTGAGGTAATCATAAAATATATACAGAAAAAATAACTCCCCATATCTGAATAAAGAAATAAGTTTCCGAGCAAGGCCGGCGGAGGGTGACAGTTTTTAATTCCTATTTGCTATGAACTGCAAGGAAATAAAAAAAATAAAAACTTTCTGTTCAATGTTTGATTAGTATACATTCTTAGATATACTGCTGTTTTGAATTAAAATGTTTCATGACCAATCTTATTAACTAGCTTATTTAGGATATGTTTTCTTCTTAATAAAAAAAAATGTATATATAAGTGTACAAAATCAAACTATTTTTTTTTTTCAATATAATGTGTTTGCATTTGATTCTCAAATTGACAGGCCTAGGGGTGTGCAAAAAACCGACGAACCGAACAAACCGACTGAAACCGACCGAACTGTTGCCAAATTTTCAGTTCAGTTTCGGTTTCATTTTTTAAAAACCAAAATTTTCGGTTTCAGTTTCGGTGCTGGATTTTTTCACCCAAAACCGAACTGAACCAACCAAATATATATATATATTTATGTAATGTTAATGCACAACTGATCAGTTGCCTTAATGGTATGCTCTTTATGATTCAGCTACCTGATCCCAGGTTCAAGCCTTCGCGCTGGACGTGTGGGAATTTTTTGCTCTTTAATTTTTTAAAACCCTAGTACTAGCATAAATACTGAAATACCCTTATTTATTTTTCCCTTTTGTTTTCTTCAGCCGTCCCTCTCTTTCTTCAGCCGCTCCTCTGCATTCTTTCTTCTCTCAATTATTTCTTCAGCCGCCCCTTTCCCCATTTTTTTTTCTCTCAATTCTTTCTTCTTCAGCTTGTTCCCTTCTTGCTTCAATTTTTTTCTCTCTACCCTTCGGTCCTTCCCCAGTTTTCTCTCTGGTCTCTGCCCTTCTCAGTCCAGCCGCCTCATTCTTTTCTTTTCTTTTCGCTCTCTGAGTCCCATGGGCCATGGCCATGCCTTTCTCTTCTCTCTAAGTCACATGTCTTTGTTCTTTCTTCAATTCAGATTGAAAAATCACTACAGAGACATGGTGGTAGGCTCAAGCATGGTGGTAGGATCCTACTATGGTGCAACAACGGTAAAGTTTTGTCTGGACCCTTTTGCTAATTAAAAATATTTTCAATTTTTTGTTGGATTCTGTATGTAATACTGTAAATTGTTGAACAAATATTGTTGGAAATTTTTCTTTCTCTGTCGTTCTGATTTGTTCATCAGCTCTCTCTCTGTTGCTCTATTATTTTGTTTTTTTATATGTGATTAAATTTAGGGTTTTGAAAATTTCAATATCCCTCTCTTTAGAAAACCAAAAACCGACCGAAATTGACTGAAACCGATATACACCGAAACCGATGGTTTTCTAGCCATTTCGGTCGGTTTCAGTTGAGAATTTCACAAACCGAAATATTCGGTTTCGGTTGGCCATACCTATACAAACCGACCGAAACCGAACCGAGCACACCCCTAGACAGGCCTTTGATAATTTCATGTCTTGCTCTCCAAGCTCATAACCTTGTTGACGGGAAAATGTCCAGGTTTTGAAGGGGCTGGGTCTTCAACAAGTTCAACTAGCAAATAAATTTTTTTTTTAAGTATTATTTTTTATTGTTTTATTATTAAAAAGACAACAAGTTCAACTAGCTAATAACTAGTACACCTCAACAACCGAAAAAAGACAAAAGGATTTGGCTTTTTCCATCTAATAAAGTCAAGATTATTGCCTTGCTGACCAAACTCTTACATGTATACAAACTACGTATTTTGTATACATCTTAAGCAGAATTGGATGTTACGCGTTTCATATATATATATATATATATATGCATTGAGTGCCCGTTAAGGATGATATATTGTGAAGTTCACTTAATAAAAAATTTGTATAAACTAAAGTAATAAGTGAAACTCCAAAAATCAACCTTATTGACTCTACACCATATAAAGTTGGTAAAAAATCTGATATAAAGGAAATAAATTGACCGAAAACCAAACTACCACAACGTGCCTTCCGGTGCAAAATTTGTCTCCACTTGGATCCAACCATGAAATATATATATATATGTATATGCCCCCATTGCATGTATAGTCACAATCACAAGCAACTCATTGCAAGAATAATATTACATTTAATTAACATTATTTTATCTCATTGATTTAATTGAAATATTTAATTAACAAAAATAATGTCACAAACACAATGTGTTTTTTTTCATAGGTTCCAACTACCACAATGTGTTGTCGAATAAGAGATTTGAAATTTAAATTCTACCCACACTAAAAACTAATTGTTATCTTAGTTTAATGATAAGAGCAATTGTCATGGAATGAAAACCGTCAAAATCCTATAATAAAAATAAATTTTAAAAATTGTTTTTTCACAATTTATTAAATTAGCAAATATCCCCTTGTTGAACATAGCAACCTAACTTGTTTCATATAACACAGAGAAAGTTAAATGCAAGTTATTTGTAGGAATTTGAGAGCTTGATTATTAATTTACGAGAATTTTTAAAAGTTGTTTGTTTGATAAATTTTCGAAAATTATAATTCCTATGAAAGGAGTAGTTTATTCTTCTTTTTTCCTTTTGCCTAAACTCACTTGCCAATGAATAATCACACAATTTTATATAGTTGTCGTTTAAAACAAATAGACGAGGAACTCCAATCCAAAGAAACGTACCTATTTCTCTGGGAGGGGCCAGTTCTTGTCATATCAAAGGGCCCATTAGACATACATACGAAGGCCTTGTTCCCTCGCAAACTCAACCTTTCGTACCCAATCCAATTGGTTCCGGTATATGAATACATCGATACAGTCCGCTTATTAAACATTGATACACCATTATGTCCAAGCCCAATTACAATTGCAGGACCTCCAATCCTATTATCAGTTGGCCATGTTCTTCCATAAAGTGGCAGGCCCATGATGACTAGGATATGTGGTTGGACCACAGGCACAGGCACAGGCACAGGCACAGGCACAGCCTTAATCTAGGATTAAATACCATAGCTAGTGCAAATATTGCAAGCCTTCACACAAAGCAAAGCATGTTCACCACGAGGTGGCTTACCATGAGAAAACTCTCTCTCTCTCTCTCTCTCTCTTCTTCTTTTTTTTTTTTATTTTTTTTATTTATTATTATTTTTTTAATGTCAATTTGCGAACCTTTTGAAAAAAATCAGTTTATTGCACGCGTCTTCAGTGGACTGGTTATTACCATGATCTGGAGGCAATGAAGGATTTTTGATTTGTGCTTTTGGAGGAACAAAAGGACCAAAATTTTGAATAAAAAAAGCAATCAGTGGTCACAAAGAAGTGGCTCTTATACCATATAAAAATTAGAGAAAACAATGGAGAATTGTAGAAGATGCGGATGTGGTTTGGCCTTATATAGTTTCACAGCTAAAAGCATTAGCATCTGGTATCTTCATATTCTCCTATTTTAGCATCTTAAAAGCTACTTTATCTATTATACTATACCATTTTACAATACACTCAACATCCAAACTTTTATTTTCCTATACAATACACTAAAATAATATATTTAAACAATAAAATATATAATCCAATACCATCTCTCTCCTCTCTCTAATTTCTGTCTCTCTTCCTCCCCTTTTGTCTCAACCTCCCTCTCTCCACCGTGAATAAATCCAAAACCCAACACAACCATCCAAACCCAGCCATCCCACCACTTGCCAATTATCAACAACACAACTTGCCACCACCATCATCAACAACACCAACAACATAACCTGCCACCACCATTATCAACAACACCAACAACAACACCTCCCACCACCATGAATAACAACACCATTGTTGCGCCACTAACCACCACCATCATTAACAACACAACCACCACCCCCCACTATTGCAGTACCCAAATCAACCCGGAAAATCACAACAAATCCAAAACCTAAACCCCACCGTAGCAACCACCACGCTGCGTCGCCACCACCTATCGACCCAAAACCCACTCCCACACAAATCACAACCCATCAAAAACCAACATACGATGACAAATCATAACCCATCCATACCAATCCACAGAGAGTGAGAGTTTAAGAGAGAAGAGAGCAACCTATCTATAGCAGCAAAACCCATGTTACTGCTGCCTTCAACTAGAGAAAGAGGACTGTAATCTCCACCATTAACCCACCGCAAACCCATTGTAATCTCCATCGCTAACCCATTGTGAAGCCACACTATCTTCACCCACAAACACAACAAAAGCCCAAAATTGGTGATGCTAGTAGGGGAGCGAAGAACAGTTTTGGAGCCAAGAATGACACAATCATCAAGGGTGGAGCCAAAATTGGCACACTAGTTGAGCAAAACCCTATCCTTGATACTTGATTCGCCGCTGGGAAGCTCGATTGGAAGGAAGTAGATTTTGTTGAAATTTTTGAAGACTTGGGTCAGGGAATGGTAAGTGGCTCCAACCTGGCTTGGTGATGGTGGGTCCGGCCATGGTGGCTTTGAAGAGATGAGAGACTAAAGAGAAGAAGAAGAAGAAGAAGAAGAAGAAGATATTTAGGAATAGAATATAATTTTCATGTTTAGAATGGTGCTACAATTTATGATGATACTGTAGCATAATTGTAAATTTTTTTTAGAATTGGAAGACATGTGGCATATAGGCCAACATATGGCATATGGAAAACCGAGTACTAATGCTCTAAGTATTTAAAATTTGGGTTGATAGCAAAAACTAAAAGTTTGAAACTTTTTTTTTTTTTTTTTTGATGTTCAAACTTCAAATAGACTTTCACTAAACTGGACCAAGGTCCAAAACAAATACATCTTTTGTTAATTGATGTTCAATGATGGGTGGGATATCCTCAACCCAGATAACACAATCATTCACAAACTTTGCATTCCTAGCCATTAGATGAGCAGCCATATTGTTTGTTCTATGAACATAGCTGGCTTTCCATACCTGGACATTACATTTCTGCCTCTGTATAAATTCAATAATCATTTGAATAGAGGTTGGGGGGGAGCTACAGCCCATCAGTGCATCTGTCACCCCTTGCACATCTCCTTCCAACAAAATGTGCTTCAGCCCGAGGTCCCTAGCTAACAGCATTCCCTCTTCAAAGGCCTTAGCTTCCATTTCCAAAGCTCCCAATGGTAGGTCCCCTCTTGCTCATCACTCCCATGATTTCGCCCCTTTCGTTTCTGATTACAATCCCAATTCCACAGCTGCCTGACTCTTTAAACACCACCCCGTCCACGTCTACTTTGTACCATCCTTCATTCGAAGGGGTCCATCTTCCTATTCTTGATGGGGCAGGTTATGTTGGGGCACCCAATTGCTCACTGAATTCCTCAACAAGAGCATTGGCTTCCGTCACAATCCTCCTCTCTTCTTTGCACTTTCCTTCAAATTTTGTAGCATTCCTGTTCTTCCAAATGCACCACGCTGTGCACGCTAGACACTCCAGCTCTCCTTCCTTTCGATCTTCCCAAAGCTTCCATACCACATTAATGAAGTCGCGGAGAGAGTGGCAGCCCCTCAGTTTAGAAATCTTAGCTTCCTTCCATACCGCTTTTGCCATCCAGCAATCCCACAAGGCATGTCCCGATGATTCAACCATCCCACACAGCCCACACTCATCCCTCTTGGACACCTTCCGAAGACAAAGGCAATAATTAGTAGGAAGAATATTCTTACAGGCTCTTCACATAAAGTGTTTGACTTTACTTAGGCACTTTAATCCCTAAATATCCTTCCAAAATTCCTTTTTCTTATTCAAATTTGATTCCTCACTTTCTGCCCCTTTGCCTCTACCTTCCACCAGCCACCCGTGTGCTATATGGTAGGCACTTTTCACAGTGAAATTACCTTTTTTGGTCCTCGCCTAAACCAAGGCATCATCTGGCAGACTTTGGTTGATTGGGATGCTTAAAATAGCCTCCACTTCATGGGGTAAGAAGCTATTTTTCACAACACTAGTATTCCACCTCCTAAACTCACGATTTAGAAGTGTCTCCTCTAGTTCATCTTCAAAGTTTTGAGGCCGAGGGCTTACTACCATGAACGAGTTAGGAATTGGAATCCACCTGTCTATCCATATCCTCGCTTTTCGCCCATTTCCAATATTCCATCTCAAACCACGATTAAGAACTCCCCTTGCAGCCACCAGACTTCTCCATATGTATGATGGGTTTTTCCCAAACTGAGCCTCCAAAAAGTTGGAATCCAGGAAGTATTTAGCTTTAAGCACTCGATGAGCCAGGGAATCTGAATCTTGAGTAATCATCCATCCCTGTTTTGCCAGCAAGGCTAAATTAAATGCTTTGAGATCCTTGAAACCCATCCCACCATCAGCCTTTGCTGTGCACATCTTCACCCAAGATATCCAAGCCAGCTTCCTTTCCTTTTCATGCTGACCCCACCAAAAGTTTCTCATCTTCAAGTTCAACTCATTGCACAAGGAATCAGGAAGTTTAAAGCAATTCATCGTATACATTGGGGTGGCTTGGGCAATGGCCTTTATTAGGATTTCATGGCTCGCCGTTGTCAGCAGCTTTCCTTTCCATCCCGCTATTTTTTGGCTAACCTAATCCAGGATGCGATGGAATGCTTTCTTCTTTCCCTTCCCTACCAAAGGGGGGAAGCCTTAAGTATTGTTCATGCTGATGGATAATTTGTGCTCCGAACATATCTTTCACTTCTTCTTTAATCTCTACGCTTGTTTTTTTGCTAAAGAAGAGAGAAGTCTTCTCTCTATTTAGCTTCTACCCTGACTCCCTTTCGTAAACCTCAAGGGTTTTTAAAAGTCTTAGCCCTTCCTCCTTTGAAGCTTTGCAAAACACTATAAAGTCGTCAGCAAATAGTAGGTGAGAGACCAATGGAGCTCGTCTACACACCGTTATACCTCTTGGAATTCCTCCATTTTCATTCTTTCTAAGCATGGCCGAGAGGCCCTCAGCACATAATAGAAAAAGGTACGGTGATATCGTGTCCCCTTGCCTAAGCCCTCGAGTTGGCACGATCCTACCCTTCGATTCACCATTTATAAGCACTGAGTATGAAATTGTGGTCACACACATCATCATCAAGGATATCCACCTATCTTAGAAACCCAATTTGTGTATCATTGCCTCCAAATATGCCCATTCTACCCGGTCATATGCCTTACTCATATTGAGTTTTATTGCCATCAGCCCATTTTTTCCCTTTTCTCCTCTGATTTATACAATGCATGATTTCGAAAGCTATTAAAACGTTGTCTGTGATCTGCCTCCCTGGTACAAAGGCATTTTGGGCATCACTAATGACTTTTGGAAGAACTCTCTTCAACCTGTTAGCCAAACTTTCGATACAAGTTTATATATAACGTTACATAGGCTTATAGGTCGAAACTTTTTTATCTTTTAGGGGCAATTAACTTTTGGTATCAGACAAATATATGTGTCATTTAAACCATTTGGCATAACATCTATTCTAAGAGTTTGGAGTACACAGTCTACTACATGAGGACTAACAATATCCCAATATCTTTGAAAAAATATAAGTGACATACCGTCCGGGCCAAGAGACTTTATGGGATGCATCTACTTCAAAGCTCGCCAAACCTCCTCTTCTCTGAAGTCCATGAGCAAGTCTTTATTCATTGCTTCCAAAACCGTTCTGTCCACAATCCCAAGGCTAGCTTCGAAGTCAATTTGGAAGCTTGTACTGTATATTTCCTTGAAGTATGCCAAAATTATACCTTCCACCTCTTCACCATCCTCTCTCCACCTACCCCCTAAGTCACACAAACCTTCAATTCTATTCTTCTGACGTCTATTATTGGCCGTGGCATAAAAAAAAATTTGTATTTCGATCCCCACACTTAACCCATAATGCCCTTGATCTTTGATTCCACATCATTTCTTCCCAGATCATCACTTCATTTATCTCCTTTTTCAGTGCCTGAATCTCCTCTACTGATTCATGTAGCAAGTTTAATGCTTCCAATTGCTATAAGCGACTCTACTTCTACTTCAAATTCCTATTTACATTGCTGAATTCCCTACGGTTCTAGGTCTGCAAGTGAGCTTGGCAACACTTTATCCTATCCCGAATCTATACATCCGATTTAGCATCTAAAGGATCCCAAGCCGCTTCAGTCACCTCTCTACAGCCCTTCTCTCTAGTCCACATGGCTTTAAACATGAACCGTTTCCTACTTCCCCTTCTTTGTGCCTATTGCCTTAAGGACAGGTTAAGCAAACAATGGTTAGAAGCTGCCATCGCTCTGTGAAAAACTTTTGCCTCAGGGAACATCTTCAGCCACTCCTCATTAACCACCATCCTTTCCAACTTGACTAGAGTACGTTGCTCTCCAATCCTACCATTACACCAAGTAAAACACTGCCTCACAAATCCCAAATCAATGAGACCACATTCAGTTAAACACTCTCTAAACACCTCCATCTGTCTTGCATCCCTATCTAACCAACCCAATTTCTCATCCGATTGCACAATTTCATTAAAATCCCCGAAGACAACCCACGGCATGTCACACTGCCTCTTTAGTGATTCAATTAATCTCCAAGAAATGAATCTCATACCTGTGTTAGGATGTCCGTAAAACACCGTAGCCCTCCACGGTTGAGCGCCGACTCCCTCACGAACCACTACGTCAATGTGCGCATTTGAACAGATTTTAAAGCACACATCAGCCCCTTCCTTCCACAACAACACTAGTCCCCTACTCCGGCCATCGCTTGGCACTGTAATTCCTTGGGTAAGGTTAAGCTTTCTCTGAAGGCCTTTCATTCTATTCTAATTTGCCTTGGTCTCTGATAAGAAAACCAAAACCGGGTTGGTATCTTTCACCAGTGGTGAGTGAGCGCACAACTGGAGTTAACCCAAGGCCCCGGCAGTTCCATGCCAAGAGGCTCATTGGGCTCAGTGAAGCTGCCTCGCAGTATCCGCCACACCGCCAACCCTTGTAGACTTATTCACACTCTCGCCACTTTCCTGCGTTTCCACTCTCCTTCTTTTCACTTCTAGCATGTTCTGATCTGACTCTATTAATAAGTTTTGAGCGTTCCTTTTTTCTGCACTGGGCTTAATGCCTTTTCTTAGCCCTTGGTCTTACCCTCACGGGCTTTCCTCTTCCAATGCTCGCTCGTTGGGCCCAAAGCCTCCGCAACCCATCCTAAGTCCATATCATAAGTCATGGCTATTGGGCCTTCCCCATCATTTGTTAAGTCCAAGCCCACATGACTTCCCTCTTCATACCCCTTTGACACAGACTCAAATTTAAACATTGAGGTCTTTGACTGATATGTCTCCATTGCTCCCTGCCCACGTCCTTCAATCTCGGTGTTTGTCTGCGCTTTATCCACTCTTTCTTTCACCAAAATAGCCAAACTTTCCTTTGGAATTTCTTTGATGGTGTTAACCAAACCTTTTTCCTGATAATCCTCGTTTCCCCTATCTCTGACCTCTGAGGTCTGTGTCATGCTTCCCAACTTCTTGTCCCCAAAATTCTGCACATAAAAAATTCTTTTTTCAGTCCCCACCACTTCATACCTCAACATCTGAACATTCGGACTCCGGTTATCATCGTCCGATATCCTTCCACGCAAGTCTACCCCTTCATTCTTTTTTGGGTAAGTTGGTTCCTAACTCGATCTCCTCACCAGTTCACTTTTCATCCAAGCACCGTATTGAAACTCCCCCATTTTGCCGTTTTTATCTATCTCTTCTTTCTGCATGTAGTCCTTCAGGTCATGCTCCAGTAGTCCGCATCGATAGCAAAAATTTGGAAGGTGCTCATATTTGAAGAGCACCCACCGATCCACCCCCTCCTCGCTGTTTATCTTTTTTCCCCTTATTAGCTTATGTGAAACATCTAAATTGACACGAACTCGGAGGCATTTTCCCCACTGTAACCCCATGTCAACCACATCCACCTCCAACACCTCTCCAAGGCTAGCTCCAATGGCGATCCCTGTTTCTCTTGTCCTGTGTTTCAAGGGTAGATTGTATATTTGAACCCAAAAAGGAGACCACCTAAGGACAATATCCTTTAGGCCTTGATCTCCGTCAAATTCCAGGAGTAGAACTAGGTGCTTTTCATAATGCCATGGTCTCCCATTCATCGTTAAACTCCACTAAGAACATCTCCTCTTCAATCACTGAAATCCTCATGCCTTTATTTGGCTTCCATAACATCCTAACATTCTTCCTTAATGAGTCTAGAATAACCCCTATGCGTGATAACACCTTCATAACTAAGCAATTCTTCCCTTTCTCTTTTGCTGCCCTAGTACATTCTCTTCCTAGGTTTATACCTTCCCCTTCCTCTTCAGTGACCTTTAACTTCTGCCTTAGTACCTCAAACTCTTCCGCCATTGTGTAACAACACCACTTCTTTGACCTCACCCCCAAGTAAAAGGGAGAAGGGTCACTTCACTCCCACAAGTACCTGTGGGACTCCAATTGTTGCTACATGCCTAAGGCTCAAGAGCACTTCACATTTGTTTGATGTGTTAGGAACTAAAAGTAGACACACAAAGTTTGAAACATTGAAACGTAGGAAATGGGGGAGAAAAATACAATAGTGGAGGTTATACTACTTAAGGGCTTAAAAGTGATTTTTTTTTTTTATTTGTAAAATTGGAGTTCTTGATTTATTGTGAGAAAAGAAATAACTTACTTAGGATAAGTGAAATTAAAAATAAATAAATAAAAAAATAAAAAAGGGGGAAAGTGGAGTAAATTATGGTAAAAGAGTGGCAAGTTTAGACAAAAACAAAGGTGGCATTTATTTTGGTGTGGTTTTTTTTTTTTTTTTGTTTAAAGTAGGAGATATATTTTTCTTCTTAGGCCTTAGGGGTTCGATTTGTTTATGGTGAGAATTTGCTTCTTTGGTTTTCTTTTTTTCTTACTGTCGAGAGGCTCAGGGCTTATGAGGGGCAAAGAACATAACTACTAAAGTACCTAAAGGACTTTGAGGGGGAATCAGGGGACAGTTCCGCCCCTCAACCCCAACACACCCCACCCCCCCGGGGGGGCGATTCAGGGGACAAACTTATTCTAGTGTGAGTTATTGCGTCTTACTATTCCATCTTTTCATACACTATTGTTTATCAAAAGCACTTTTCATACACCTTTTACCGTCCATGTGTCATGGTCATAACAAAAGTTGTAAACAGACTTTCTCTTTTGACCAAGCAGTCAAACCAGTCAATGACATTTGCAATAAAGTGCACATGAAGAAGATAGCATCAATTTTGTCTATCTTTTCAACTTTTCTAGGATAATTGGTGCACTAATTTCACCTACTCTCCACCAACTTGGAGCACCAGTCAGCAAAACTCATTCAAATCTCACAAAATGCACATCCGTATCATTTGAGTGAAAAATTAAAGGAAAATTTTAAAAATTCGTACTTTCAATTTTATTATAAAAATTTTACAATTGATTTATCAACTACGGATCACATTGATATTATAATAAATAAAGTTTTTAATTTTCTATTTTACTTAATTGATGTTATTGTTATTACAAATTTTATTATATAAGATTTATAAATTGTTTTTCAAATTTTTAAACATAAAAAAAAATATTTAAGAAATTTATTTATTATGCTATTAAGCTTACACAAATTGTATTAATTAATACGTTCGTTTATAAGTATCCCTAATTTGAATTGTCTCCCCTCCTCTTTTAATGTTGTATCATCTAATTTTAATTTTAATGCTTGCTTTATTTTTTATGTTAGTTTTTATTATAATTTGAAATTTATCAAATATATGTTAATCTTGTGCAAATCTTTTAAAAGTTCTATATAATTTGAAATTCATCTATCTCTCTTAGTCTCGAAATTTATCAAAATCTTTGTACTTTGGAATGAATTTAGCCCAACCTGAAACTTTTTTTTTTTTTTTTTTCCGTTTTTTCCCTCTTGGTTTTTCTCCTCCACACATCATACCCACTCTTCTCCTCTCTATCTTTAGTTTCTTTTAATCTTTTTCCCCTTTTGTTTTTTCTCCACCCACACACATATTCCCACCTCTTCATCTACTAGTAAAGTTGTCTCTAGTTCAAAGAGAGATAGAGAGAGAGATCACTAGCGAAGAACAAAGGCTGGCAAAGAGATCCTCACTTGAAGGATGAGCCACCTACTTTTAGATCGGCGTTCCCTTCTTCTTCTTCTTCTTCTTTTTTTTTTTTTTTTTTTTTTTTTTTTTTTTTTTGGTTCTGATTTGATTATTTTTATGAGAAAGATTGTAGCTTGCCTTTGTTTTTTTTACTGTCTCCCTCTTGAGTTTGAGATGATTAAGAGAGAAAGGAAGTGAGTTTGATTTGTATCCGTTGAAATAATAGTTGAATATTTTAATCGGTTTTGTTAATTTTTTATTCCATTTTATTCTTTTGCTAATGAATAGTAGCACTTCAGGCAAAGAGAGTGACTAGTCATTAGCAAAAAACTTTTTAAGTTTTAGAGAGGCTATTGAAGCACAATTTTATAGTTTGACTCTCTAAAATATAGAGGATTTTGTGTTTGCCAATAATGTTGGAGATACTTAAATGCTGAACCAAACTTGAATTATTCATAAATAATTTGATTCACTTACAAGTTACAACCCTAATTTGTTTGAAAATTTTTGGAAAATTATAATTTCCTATTAAAGGAGTAGTTTATTTTTCTTTTACCTTTTGTGTAAACTCACTTGCCAATTAATAATCACACAATTTAAAAGAAATAGACGAGGAACCTATTTTAGGGAGGGTCCAGGAGTTGTGCTAGGACCATAAAAAATGGCACAATTTTGTGCCACAATTTGCCATGTGGCAAGTTGTGACTGGTGAAGGAGTATCTGTGGGCCATGTGGGGACACACTTCACCAATCACAACTCATCACGTGGTGAGTTGTAGCATAAAGTTGTGTTATTATCGGTAACCCTAGCATTTTTCGAGGGTCCAATTCTTGTAATACGCAAGGGCCTATGAAATGCCTACCAAGGCCTTGGCCCCTCGCAAACTCAACCAGAGTCAACCTTCACCTCAGATTATGCAACGACCCTTAATTTTCAGGTCTAATAACTTTTTTTACCAACCCAACCAATGCATTTTCTTGGTAGATATTCCCCACCCAAAGTTAGGTTAGAGCTGATCAAGATTCTCCAGCCTTTTCACATCTTGTTTCTTGACTTTGAAAAGAAAATTCAAAACAAGACACCACGTACTATGTTTCTCAAAAAGACAGGAAAAAAGATTAAGACTAAAAACAAGACACCACGTACTATGTTTCTCAAAAAGACAAGAAAAAAGATAAACACTATCCGTGATAAAGACGAAAAGTTACATGTGGTGTGGGGCAGTAGAAAAAGATAGCGTTATATCTCCACTTTAAGTAAGGCCTTCGAAAGTGATTGCAAGGTCACAGCAATAAGTACGTCTGCTTGGTGCTCTCAAACAGTGGGCAATTCTCACATAATTCGGGAGCACTGCTTCGGACTCTGCATTATGGTAGATCCCACGTGTAACTATTACATTACTTTCTTTCTTATCAAAACTCATTTTCTTTTATTGATAATTGAATAATCACAAGAAGAAAAAAGTCATGTTCATACTTAAACCTTTGGCCTTTTGTCATATGCAGGATGCCGTCGAAGCATTAGTTGCCACGCCATTCTTCAATGGCCTACTAATTTGTCACCGTCTTCCTCCTCTGGCCGCTCCTCCTTCTTCCTCTTAAATCTCACCTGTCAAAGGTACGCGCAGTTCACAAAATCCTCTCTTTGTTCAAATACTCTCAATTAATTTGGTGACTTTTCTATATGCACCTTATATTGGCTCCTGAGAATCAAGTACCCACATACGTGATGTCCAAAATTGTCATTCTACTTTTCCATGTCCTTCTCTATTCAGAGTTGATGCCTTCAGAAGCCCAAACTTGGATCAAATCAGGTTACTGGTACTCTGGCACCAGATCACCCATTTCAGACATAAACTCAGCCCTCTATACTCACCTTATTTGCGCTTTTGCTGATGTAAACTCTTCCTCCTACGAGCTCTCTGTATCATCCAGTGATGAGCAATACTTCTTCACCTTCACAGACACTGTTAGACAAAAGAACCCATCAGTCACCACTCTTCTTTCCATTGGTGGTGCAGATGCAAACCACACCACCCTTTCAAATATGGTCAGCAAGGCTTCTTACAGAAAATCTTTCATAGACTCTTCAATAAAGATAGCAAGGCTTTATGGCTTTCAAGGCCTAGACTTTGGTTGGAATTCGGCGAACACTAGCTCCGACATGACCAATATGGGATTGCTATTTCAAGATTGGCGTGCGGCGGTGAATTCTGAGGCAAAAAATTCTAGCCAGAAAGACTTGATTTTGACTGCTGCTGTTCATTTCTCGCCAGATTTAAATTCAGTTTCTTTCCCTGTGGACTCAATTCGGAGTAACTTGAACTGGGTCCATGTTAATGCTTATGACTACCATGCGCCCGGATGGTCAAACTATACCGGTGCTTCTGCAGCCTTATATGACCCATCGAGTAACGCTAACACGGATTATGGTATTGGTGCATGGATTGGTAGAGGCCTGTCTGCTAGCAAGTTGGTTTTGGGATTGCCTTTCTATGGCTATGCGTGGACGCTAAAGAACCCCAATGACAACGTAATAGGTGCTCCAGCAACAGGTCCTGCTGCCATTGCAATTAAAGGTGGTGGAGCCATCAGGTATTATCGAATCAAGAGTTATGTTCAGAGCTATGGGGCTGCTATAATGTATAATGCTACATATGTAGTAAATTACTGCACAGTCGGATCGACTTGGATTGGCTTTGATGATGTTGAGGCTGTCAGAATGAAGGTTTCTTATGCCAGAGAGAAGAAGCTACTTGGTTACGTTGTGTGGCAAATCCCATATGATGATAATTGGGCACTTTCTTTAGCAGGTACGGAAGAGATCTGCACTCTTGGTATTCTATTTCTTTAAGAGTCCGGTGTAAAAATCTAATTTTACACCCTCTAATAAAATATTGACACATCACAATTTTTTCAAATAAAAAATTAAGCATGAACAAGTACTAATACACCCGATCACACTCCCACTAAAAAAATTGCTCACCCAAATATTTAAAATAAAAAATATAATATAAAAAAACTGACACCACCATCTAAAAGTTAAAACCCCAACCAAACTTCTTTCTCCTACATGCTGCCGAAAATGCCTTTGAACTGGAAAAGTGTCATCAACTAAGTCGAAGTCTGAAATAGATGGTCGGAGTTGCCATAGACATGTTGAATCTTGAAGCTTTGGTATTAATCTTACATCCTTTCCTCAAAACAAAAAGGATTACAACAAACAATAGGAGAAAAATTTCTTCTCCATGAAAAGAAAATAGAATGACATTTAGGTTTTGCTCTTCCTAAGCTTGGACGACGCCGATGAAGGCTTTTCGTCTAGCAGCAACTCCAACAGCTTGTGGAGGAAGAAGTTTAGATTGAAATTTTTGTTTTTTAATTAGATAGCAGTGAGAGTTTGATTGTATGAGGTAACACCTATTTTTTTTTTACAAATATCTGATGTGGCATAATATTATTGGATGGGTAAAAGTAGGGTTTTACACCACGTCTTTATTGAATTTATTAGATATGGCATAATACCCTTTGTTTTTTTTTTTCCGCTAAGTGGGCACTTACTGTTATTAGACTATTTGCATTATTTGCATTACTATTATACATGTAAAGGGAAAAAAAAAACAAACAAACCAAAAAACATAAAATTTTCCTTATCCTTCCAATTTTGATAGTTTTGTGCATATATGACTAAAATTCTTTACACTCATAATAACAAAATCTTCTATGTTAATAACTCACAAGCATAATGCTTATAATTACAAATTCACAACTTGAGAGAGAGAGAGATTTTAAGGAGTACAAAAATTATATATTTTAAGTTTACACACTTTAGATTCAAACTTCACTAATGATACAGGCTTTTCAACTTTTTCTTTTACTTTAGTTTTGTTTTGTGCTATTTAGACTTACTGTTAGTAACTTAGTCCTAGTATTTAACTTTACTACTTAGTATTTAACTTAGTGTTACACATTTAGTAGTGTAGACGTGTAGTTGTAAATAATTTTTCCTTTTGCATTTTTTTCCTCTACTACTTGGTATTTAATTTCGTGTTAGACGTTTAGTAATATAGACGTGTAGTTGTAAATGCTTTTGCCTTTTGTATTTTTGTCCTCCACTACTTAGTATTTAACTTAGTGTTAGGCGTTTAGTAGTGTCGATGTGTAGTTGTAGATGCTTTTGCCTTTCGTATTTTTTTTTCCTTTTAATTAAATTTTTTTTAAATAAATGGGAGTATGGCCACGGCCACTGCCACTGGTGGTTACTAAATGGCTAAATAGTGTTAGTGTAGTGCTTTATGTCTATGCACTTAGCACCTTGGCATGTAGTCTAAATATTTTTTAGAAAAAAAAAAAAATATTCTGGGTTGGGTCAAAGTTAGTTGAGTTGGACCAAGTTAGCCCACAAAAAAAAAAAAAAAAAAAAAAAGGGGGTGAGCCATGGGTTGGTCCATTTTTTATTTGAGCCAAAAAATTCGAGTTCAGGTGGGTTCAAAATAAGTGAGTTTGCGTCGAGTCAACAAATATGGGCCCGTTTTGCCTTGTCTATCAAATAGTATCATTATGAATTGAAATTTGATCGTATTAGCCAAAATAATTAAGAAACCAATATTTTGGATGTCCCAATGTGTTTAATCAAGGAAAAAAGATTCACTAGGCTTGATTCTGTATCCAGTATATTGATAGGGCTATAATGCCAAATTTTGGCCAAGGCTTGTAAAAATGTTTGTAAAATTTTAAACCTTTGGAAAACACAATATGTTTAACTTAATTGATTAGCCAAGTAGTTATTTAGGTTAATTATGCAATCCTAAGTTAAACAATAGTCAAACATATCATGCACAACGGAAAAGTAAATAACACAATGATATGATGACCTAGGAAAACCAATAAAACAACTCGTTTCAAGGTAAAAAACGTGGGGGAAACTATTCCAAGAGAACAATCCACTATATCAAATTGAGATTTATAGTCAAGAATACCAATTCGTAGTAAATCTAACACAATTACCAAACTGGGATCTAAACTCCTCAAACTTCTTTGATCTGGATCTGCTCTCACATGAACCACCAGTTCATGCCTCCTTCTTCAGTACACTTGATAGCTGAAGGCTTGGTTGCAACTTTACTCCACTGGTACTAGCAATGTGGATTTGATCTTTGGTAGGTGCTTGATAGAGTTAGAAGATACAAAACCTCACAAATCTCACAAGAGTAACTCTCAAGATTTGAAAATCGTGTTTTAGGGTTTTCCTTTTTTATTTAGTAGTGTTGGACTTAAACCCTAAACGTTTCGTGAGTTGTTGGGCTTTATTTAAAATTCTACAGATTCGCAATTCAATCGATCAAAGGCTTCTCTTAATCAGTTGATCTTGACAAATTTTGAATTCTTCTTTTTGCAGCATGTACATTCTTGAATCTTGACTTGTATCAACTTGAACAATGTCTAAATAGTACAAAGACACTAAGATCTAATCCTAGACAAGTTTTTGTTCTCGGTTTGCCAACATACAACACATTTAGAACCTAAACATTTATGACTAAATATTTAGAACGTAACAATCTCTCCCTTTGGTATCAATTACAAAACTTATATACAAAATGCATTGCTCAACTCAAGAACTAACCCAATTATAAGAATTTTGCCCAATACAATTCAATTACAATCTACTATCTATAAGTTGCAATAATAGACAGCAACATCATAAAAGAATTAACCTATAAATTCCTTAAAAAAAATTAAAAAAAAAAAAAAAAAAACCATAAAGACATGTGTGGAAAATACAGTATAAACATAACTTTGAATCACAAAACAAAAATATAACAAGGAAACCAACGAAAACCAAGATATCTCATAAAGCATCAAGTTTGTGAAACAAGTTAATACACAATAAAATAATAAAAACAATAAATGATAAAGATAAGGCTAAAAAAAGCTAAACAAAACTGAACAAACTCCACCTAAAAATAAATAATCCCCCTAAGTACAAGAACTCTCCCCCTACCTATTCTACTTCCCCTTTTTGTTACATATTGCCAAAGGCAATCATCTCAATCATCTGAGGGTGGAGGTGGAGGAAAAGAACTCCTATACTCATTGCACTCAACTCTCAAAGTAGCAACATCTATAATTAGTGATTCCAAAAGCTGTCCATGGGCTTCCAAGTCGTCATAAAGGTCTCCATTATGGTGTGGTGTACGACTGAGTCTTTAGCACTTTCTCTAACATGGAGCGAAGGGATGGTGCTACTCTAGAAGTACCAGTAGTAGGAGTATCCTCATTCCCATCTTTAGCCTCAAATCCACAGAAGGATCAATTTCTACATCTCCTTAGGGAGGATCCACTCTTTGTCGCTTTCCCTTTCCCTTGCTTGTTGCTAGGTTCTTCTTTTGAGCTCTACTTTGCTTCAAAAAGGTTGCTCCAATAGGTGCTATCTGATGGTCAAGCTCAGAAGAGGAGGTACACACAAATCCTAGATGTTTTAAGATCTTAAGGATTGAAACAGGGAAGAAGAGATCTTGTTTCTTGGAAGTGTTTCTGTTGACATCTATGATGGTTTGGATGAAAAGAGAACGAAGACATATGGAAGCACCAATGACAAGGGAATACACGAATATACAACGATTAATAGTAATCGTATGTATATGAGAGATACAAAAGATACTATAACATGCAATCCTAAACAATAGATATTTTTCCTCAATGTGTTCACTAGACTCAAGTCGAGGCTTATCTTCCTATCACTAAGAGAGGGAGGGTTAGTGTATGAATATGTAGGGTGACATAAAAAAGGAACTGTGAGACCATCAGCCACTACTTTCTTAGTGATTTGATACTCATCACCCCTAATCCAAGTAGTCAAGAAGTGACCACTGGTTGTAGCAAAGTGGACAGATAGGTTAGAGTAGAACTTTCTAATTATGGTTACAGGGGGAGACACTAAGTTTGTACAAATGGGCAACCAACCCATAGAATCTAGGAGCCATGTCTAAGTTCTAAGGAGTAGAAACAAAAACAGAAACACAAGAAAAAACAAGGGTAGACTGCGTTAGAGAGATAAACAGGATATAGGAATGCAATCTTGAAAATCTACATGATGCACAATGCACATACTCATATGATGCATGAAACTAATGCATTGAGGTGTTCATAATCAAAGAATTTTGAAAATTGATCAAGAAACTCAAGTTTTATGAAAAATCACCAATTTATGAAGCACATAAACCCTACTTCAAAAAAAAAAAAAAAAAAAAAAAAAAAAAAAACACACACACACACACACACACACACACACAAATGAATCATGACAACAGGTTTAAAACATGTTATAAACATTCAATCAATCAACTACAAAGACCAATTTTACCAAATTTTATCAAATTGAACAAAATCCCCAATTTACTCAAGAACATATGAACCCTAATTTCAAAAATTTTCAAGAATCATGAAAATTTTGAAATTAAATCTCATTGACCATTTCAAATCAAAACACCCAAAAACATCAAAAACCCCAAATTTTCTAAGTCCAAAAATTTTAAGAAATTTTGAATGATTCATGCATATTATGTTTTAATTTGATCATAAAAAAATAAAAATAAGGTAAAAGAGTCTTACCAATGATGTAGAAGAAAACCTTAAAGCTTTGACTTGGAAAAGGACAAAAAAAAATAATTTATGTTCTAAGAGGGATCGAGAGGAGTCGAAGAAAAATGGTGAGATTGGACAAAAACTAATCTGTCAAAAGCCTTTAAAATTCAAAAAATTCAAATTTCAATCTGTTGAGAGGAATCGAGCATCAATCAAATAGGAAAACTAGGAATTTTTTATACCAAAAAAAAAAAAAAGTTCTAAGAGGGATCGAGGGGGGTCTAAGAAAAATGGTAAGATAGGACAAAAACTGATCTGTCAAAAGCTTTTAAAATTCGAAAAATTCAAATTTTGATTGGTCGAGAGGAATTGAGCATCGATTGAATAGGTAAAGTAGGAATTTTTGATCGATCAAACTAGGCATAGAGTTTTGGCTTTAAAACTGGACATTTTCAATTAGTTAAGAGTTTATTTCGATCAATCGAAACAATGAAAATTTTTTAATTTTGAAAAATTTAGAAATTTTGTAGAAAACCAACTCAATAGCAGTTTTTATGACATGAAATGCACATGAACACATCTAGAAAGCTTCAAAATCATTTTACACTTAAGTCTTAAACTTAAAATCAAACAAGAAGTAAAAATCAATCGATTTAAAACTTCTAAACCATTTTTCATCAAATTCCACCCAAATTCAAGAAAGTTGTATTATACATCACTTCATATGCAATTAAAGATGGCCAGATTAGACAACACACACACAATCTCATGTACATGATTTAGCAATGATTTGCATGTAGTGTGTGTAACTAGTAAGTGTATAAAACACTAAATAGGTGATATGTAGATAGAATTTTCTCAAATTTTCTACATCATCAATCACATTGGTTTGAAAGCAACTATCACCTAAAGAGTTACATCCTATAACTCTCACATCTCCTAGAAATACGCTTGCAATCATATTTTAAAAGCGTTTTGATTCTTTTTGCTTTTTCTTTTTCTTTTGATCACATTATTTTTTTATTTCTCTTTCAAGCAAAATTTAGCAGATCATGCATGGGTATATAAGAGAAAGAAAAGAAAATACCCTTTATATTTACAAACACCTTTTTCTTGTTGTGCAAGTGCTACACTTTACTGAGCACGGTTTTTATGATTTGCACACAAGTGTTTATGATTGGCGAGTAATAATGTTGAGATAGTTATTTATGCATTTTTCCTATGATTTTTTAGTACTTACGATCAAAATATGTGACATTAAAATCAAGATCGTTTGATTAAAGACTAAATACAAATCACACAATCAAGCATAAAGTATCACAAACTAGTGAAGTTAAAAACAAAGCTTATCAAAGCTAAATAGGATACACAGTCATGATTGCAAAGTTTCATTGGCCAACCTTAAACACACACTAAATGGTGTGCAATACAACTGTTTTTTCTTTTTTTCTTTTTCTTTTTTTAATTAAAAAAATCCTAATCAATCCTAGAATAAAATGCAAAAAATAAATCCTAAACAAAACAATTTGTCCAAAGAATCAAGAAACAAAGCACGAGGACCATGTCAAACCGGCTCATTTATAATGAGTCTTTCGCATCCACATCTTCTTAGATGCAAGCTTGAAATTGGAGTTCTTAGACAGATGAGATTGATAATCAACTTCAAAATTGGAATAGAGGCTAAGAGCTTTTACCAACTTACGAATAAGTGTCATTGGATCTTGTGCTTTTGGCACATACACTTTTTGTTTAGTTGCTTGCTTGCTAGTATGCAACTTTAAGCAGTTAGGGTGAGTATGCCCAGCTCCACCACAAAAATGGCAAAACCATTGAGGCTTGTGTTGTTTCTTAGCTCAGGATGAACAGGCTGCTTAGGTTTGGTGTCACTTAAATCTACCCTGATTTTCCTAGTGGCTAGAATTTCTTCCTTTTTAAGCCTCACTTTCAATTTAGGCACAGACATTGGAGGAACAAACTTAGTCTAAGTCAAAATAGAAGAAGAACTACTCTCAACATATCCTAATCAAGTCTTATCAAATGATGATTTTTGAACACTCAACATGTTATCAAGCTTAAAACTAGATGGCCTACCAAGTTGTTCTCTAACAACATTCAATTTAGTTTCTAGTCCCTTTTTAATCAAAGTCATGTTCTCAATCTTAATAACATTAATCAATTCATTTTCATCAAACAATTTGACTAAAAGGTTTTTCTTTTCAAGTTCTAGTGTATTAATCTTTTTCAAAGAAAGGTCAACATTCGTGGCATCTTTTGCTGCAATCTTACATAGGTTATTGTAAGTTTCTTGCAAGTCAACATTCTCAGAGAGTTCCTCATAAGGACTCTCAACATTTTACTCAATAGAATCATCTACTACAGCAGTAGCAATAAAGGCCATGAACTTACCTTCTTGATCACTATCTAACTCATAATTAGATCCCTCATCATCACTAAGAGTGACAGTCATAGTTTTACCCTTAGACCTCAGGTATGTAGGACATTCAACTTTGACATGTTGATAACCTTGACATCCAAAACATTGTTGGCCTAAAGAGTTGCTAGAAGATTGACCAACCTTATCTTTGTTAAAGTTAGGTTTTTCAGATGGATTACCTTTAGGTTGTTCATTCTTCTTCACATTCTTATGGTCAACAAAGTTTTTGTTTCTGGCCCTTTCATTATTATCTTTCAAAAAGTTCCTATATTGTTTAGCAAGATAAGCAATTTCAGTAGAAGAAATCTCATTGTCAAACACATTCTCATCAACGTCATCTATTGATTTCAAGGCCATAGATTTGGACTTGCTAGTCTTAGGTAAATCAAACTCATAAGTTTGAAGGGATCCAACTAATTCATCCACAAGGATTGTGTCCACATCCTTGCTCTTAATAATGGCAGTGACTTAGGGCTTAAAATCTTCAGTTAAGAATCTTAAGATTTTTCTAACTATCTAAGGTTCCTCATAAACTTAACCTAAGTTAAAAGCAAAGTTTACTATGTCATTAAGTTTAGTGTAAAACTCATCAAAGGTCTCATCTTCTGCCATGATACACTCAATCCTAGAAGTTAACTATTGCATTTTATTTATTTTCACATGTTTAGCTCCTTCATGCACAATTTGTAAGATATTCCATGCAATGTGTGCTACCTCTACATTAGATATCCTTTTGAAATATTCTAGGGAAACAGCATTGAATATCACATTCATTGCCTTGCTATTAAAGCTAGCTACTTCCTTTTGGGCATCAAACCATTGAGCCATAGGAGTTGTAGGTTTTTCCCAACCAGTTTCCACAGATAACCAAACTTTCTCATCTTAAGATTTCAAGAAGGCTTTCATCCTCACCTTCCAATATGCATATTTATTCCCATAAAAGTAGGGAGGGATCACCAGTGAGTGACCACAATCCATGACAGTAGAGGTCAAGGATCAACTCTAGGTAAGACTAGCTAATCAAAAGCTAACCCAATCTGATACCACCTATAAAGTTTTAGACCCCTAGAAAACACAATATATTTAACCTAATTGATTAGCCAAGTAGTTACTTAGATTAATTATGCAGTCCTAGTTTAAACAATAATCTAACATATCATGCAAAGCGGAAAAGTAAATGACACAATGATATGATATCCTAGGAAAACCAATGAAACAATTCGTTTCAAGGTAAAAAACATGGGGGGGGGGGGGGAACTATCCCAAGAGAACAGTCCACTATATCAAATTGAGATTTACAATTAACAATACCAATTTGTAGTAAATCTAACACATTTACCAAACTGGGCTCTGAACGTCTCAGACTTCTTTAATTTCGATCTACTCTCACATGAACCACCAGTTCATGCATTGTTCTTCAATACACTTGATAGCTAAAGGCTTGGTTGCAACTTTACTCCACTGGTACTAACAATATGGATTTGATCTTCAGTAAGTACTTGATAGAGTTGGAAGGTACAAAACCTCACAGATCTTACAAGAATAACTCTCAAGACTTGCAAAACGTGTTTTAGGGTTTTCCTTTTATACCTAGCAGTGTTGGACTCAAACCCTAAACGTTTCGCAAGCTGTTGGGCTTTATTTAAAATTCTGCAAATTCGCAGTTTGATCGATCGAAGGCTACTCTCGATCGGTCAAGCTGGACAGATTTTGAATTTTTCTTTCAGCAGCTTGTATGTTCTTGAATCTTGACTTGTATTAACTTGAGCAATGTCTAAAACACTTCAAAGACACTAAGATCTAATCCTAGATAAGTTTTTGTTCTCTGTTTGTCAACATACAACATATTTAGAACCTAAACATTTATGACTAAATACTTAGTACCTAACAATTTCAATGGCTTCCCCATCATTCAAATAATCATGTTGAAATCTTTCTCCCTTCCTAGCCACTTGTTATAACATTACACCCAAAGGTGCCACACATGAGCTTTGATTATCATCCCTTTGTTTAGAAATAAGTCTATGAGCACCGAATATAGTTCACAACATTTTCAAACCTTCTCTAGGACTACAACTTTGCCACAATCAACCACATGACAAACTGTGAGTGGCGGGTCCATGTTAAAGTGATGAGCAGGCAGTCATAGTTTGCCATATAAGATAATTGTGTTAAAAGTTGTGACACTTTATGTGATACTAGAATTATTCCACAAAATGTCAATTGCTAATTGGCATGACATATGCAATACGACATTGACCGCATTCAAATTATTTGTCCCATTTTTTTGTATTTGTTGGGTTAAGATAGCTTGACTTCAGTTAATTAAATTCAATTACCCAAGTTGATTAATTAGGTTCAATTGCATGCAAATTGTGGAGGCACCAACAAATCACCAAAAAAATAAATAAATAAATATAGTGAAAAATTAATTAAACACGGTGATTTGTTAACAAATAGGGAAAACCTCACAAGGCGAAAACCCCACCGGGTGATTTTAAGGTCACCTCTCCCCAAGAATTCACTAATCAACAATCAAGTAGTTACAAGTATAAGAAATCTTACCAACTACCCTGGCCTATCCCAAAATACCAACCTATAGTTGAACCTTTGCTCCAATACCCAATTGGACTTAATCTTATTATAGCCTTCTTTCCCTTAATGCATAAATCTCCAATTTGTGACTAACCCTTTGCATGGATCCCAAGTACGTGAGTAACTCCAACAACTTGAACAGATTTTATTGGTTGCAAAGTTCTTCACTTCATCAACAATGAAGATCTGAAAGCATTCAGTTATAAAACTCTATTATGTATAAATGCATTTGCTTCACATAGAGAAAATAAGTCTCTTAGTCTCCATATTCGTGTGTGACAACCTTTAAAATAAGCTTTATATATGTCTAGGGTTGTGAGAAAAGAAACCTCAAACAAATATACAAGACTGGGCCGAATTTCAGACTGGAAATTCTGAAATCGTAATTCTCGATAAATTGAGCTATCTATTAAGCTTCACATTAAGTCTCAATTGCAGACATCTGTCAAGCTATATGTCAAAACTTAATGAACAGCCTTTCTTTACTTGTTTCTTAGATTAATCTTTATGTCTTTAATACTTGACTTGAATAACATGTTTCTTGAAGTACTAAACTCATCTTAAATCTACCCAATTACAAGTAAAGTGCATTTTGTCAAAGTATTAGCCAATTACAACAAAATATGAACCTAACAATATTCAACTTTATACTTCAACAATCACAACTTACCATATATTTATTTTATTTTCCTTATAAAATAATCAAAGTAAAAAATCAAACGCATGAAATATCATATTTGATAGAATATAAAGTGGAACACAAAAGGTGGCACAAATGATTTCTTTTTGGCATTGATAAGATTAAATTATCAAGCATTGCTTTAATAAACTAAGAGGTTTTACATCCTCGATTGTAGCATAAATAAGGGGTTTTACATCCTCTAATCCGAGCTTGCCATGTCAGCATTTTATAAAATAAAGAATAGGTAGTGCCATACATAATCAATCCTCATCAACCCACCAAATCACAACATACTCTCTTAGATTTGGCCAGCCACCAAGCACTGCCCAACACCAATAGATGCTAGCCTCCTTGGCACTAAGTTTTGCTGCCGCTCACCACCACCAATTCGCAATCCCCTAGGCTCTGTCATGCCTTTCAGATCATGGCCAAAGTCTTCCAATACCCAACACCTCTTAAAACACCCAACCATGACCACCAATTTGTAAATCCACCAAACATGACCACCTAGAACCTCTAAATTACCGCCATGGAATGGTGGCAATCACTCCAAGTCAAATCAAACAAAGATACAAAGAGACCCAAATCAAGTGAGAGCGAGATGGATGAATCTGAGAAAGGGAGAAGGTTGAGTGAGAAGGAAAAAGTTAGGAAGAGAGAGAGAGAGAGAGAGAGAGAGAGAAAGAGACACTATTGTAATGATGACTAGTAGGCGGTGGTAAAAGCTCAAAGAGAGCTTCGGTCAGCCATGGAGTTTTAATTTTTACACAGAGACATACACAAAGAGAGAGAGAGAGAGAGAGAGAGAGAGAGAGAGAGAGAGAGGGGGAGAGTGTGTGTGTGTGTGTGTGTGTGTGTTTTAGAAGAAGTCGTTAACTTAGGTTAAGAGATGAATGGGGGTTAGTAATGGGCTAAGCTTGGTACTAAGGATGCTAGCGGCTACAGCTAGCGATGGGTGGAGCCTTGGGGCTGGCTGAATCTATGAAATGAGTAGATTTGTGATTTGGGTTGTTAGGGATTGATACTGTGTGGCACTACTTATTCTTTAATTTGTAAAATACTGATGTGGCAAGCTAGGATTGGAGGGTGTAAAACCCCCTCTTTTAAGGTCACAATTGTACCAAATTTAAAGCTTTAAACTCAAAAGTAAACTCTATGGGATACCATTCCTTTAACAATTAGGCTTTGTTTGGTTATAAATGAGGGAATAGAAGAGAAAAGAAATTACTAATAGCAAGGAAATGAGAAGGAAAAGAAAAGAAATCAATTCTCATGTGTATGTTTGGAAATAGGGAGAGAAGGGGAAAAGAAAAGAGAAGAATATATTTCTTTTTCCTTTTCTTGGTTTGCAATAAGAAAGAAAATGAAACGAAAATATATGGTTTTTTACTTTATGCTCATATAAATGTAAAAAAATGCATAAAAGTTAGAGCATTCACATTAGTCCGTCTAAAGTTTTTGTCTATTTTAGCATGAGAACCCACTTTTTTCTATTTTACACAAGTACTTTACAAAAGCACCCACATTAGTTTATCTATTATACACACTCTTTTATTTGAATAATATTTTTCCTCACTTTTTTTATTATTTCACACCTACCCCCACCTAACACTCTCTTTTTTTCTCTGAACACACAAACTCTTTCTTCTTCTTTTCCTTATCTCTATTTTCCCTGAATGTGCCTCCCTTTCTTCTCATTCTCGTTCTTCTTCTTCTTCTTCTTTTCCAATCTGGGTTTAATTATGGGCAGTGATTTTGGGCTGATTTGTTGTTGCTACTTCTTCTTCGGCATCTTCTTCTTTTCCTCCTTCTTTTGCAATTTGGGTTTGATTATTTATATGAATTTGTACATGGGCTTGATGAATTTGGATCTAGATTTAGAATGAGTTTGATGATTTGTATAGATTTGCATAGCATGTTGAAGGATTCAAGAGAAGGTAGAGGAGGAAGAGGGAAGGGTGTTGCTAGATTGAAGAGAAAGTAAAGGAGAACGAGGTAGGGGAAGAGAGAGAAAATAAAATAAAATAATCATTTAGGAAGCTTAACCGTGTGTATTTGCATAGTTACTATAGCAATATTGGATATGTAAAGTAATATATATATAGACTGATGTGAGTAAATTCTAAGTAAAAATAAATAAAATCGTGCAATTTTTCTATTTTACACCTACTGGTGCAAGTGCACTTATGGAAAAATATGTAACTTCATAGTATATTATGTTACGTTGTGGGTCCCATTTTTTAAAAACCATTCTCTCCTTTCAAATCCGCCCAATTTGAGCGGATTGCAAATATGTGGACCAAAGGGAAATGACTACATTTCTTCTCATTTCTCCTCTTCCTCTCTCCTCTAGCATTTCCAAACACATTGTTAAAGTTGTCAAAAATAACAAAATCTGAATGACATTGTTTCAAGATCTTCTATGACATATTCATCTCTCGTTACGTTAATGAATTGCATTGTCAGCTCAAGAGGAAGAAAATAATGGACGACCCAAGTGGCAATTATTAGTGATCATTTTGACTATAACTGCTACCGTTGCTCTCCTACTATGCCTTTTAGTGTGTTACTTACGAACGAGAAAGCTCAGATCCAAAGGTAACCTTTTTTTTTTCGACTACATGTGTTACAGTTCTCATCTATGGTTAGAAGGATTACTTATTATTCCCATTATTTAAGAATTAATATTTTTACGCTTTGCTCTTCTTTTTATTCTTATTTTTTCAATATTGAAATTGTGGTTATAGCTAAAAAATTAGAGTCCAAAGCTAATAACATAGCAGCTGCTGGAGATTCAAATAACAGTGTTCCTAATCTGCAAGTATTTAGTTTAGCTGACATTGAGGCAGCTACAAATAAATTTTCATTTGAAAATAAACTCGGAGAGGGAGGTTATGGCCCCGTTTACAAGGTAAACTATTGTTACTACATCTTTTACACTCAGGCAATTAGCAGAAACATGAATCTATCTATAAAACAATTCCAATGTCATATTTTATTGCCAAATAGGATTAGGGACACAATATTTTTCACAATTGTTAATATGATTTGTTGTGATTTGTGTATAATAAAAATAGTGCCATTTATAGACTTTATAAGTCATGTTTGGAGTTATGAAAAATGTTGTGTCCTAGCAATACTCTTATCAGCATGGGTAGAAAATGTCTTGAAGTATCTTTTTGGGTGAATAATACCAATCATAAGTGTGTGTTTATTTCATCAGGGTGTGTTACCAAATGGAAAAGAAATAGCAGTGAAAAAACTTTCAAAAACATCTACGCAAGGATTTGAGGAGTTCAAGACTGAGGTTATGCTTACCGCAAAACTACAACATGTAAATCTTGTGCGAGTTTTGGGATTTTGCATTGAAAGTGATGAACAAATGCTAATCTACGAGTACATGCCAAATAAAAGCTTGGACTTCTACCTCTTTGGTCTGATATCTCTCTTGCTTCCAATTGCAATATTTGAGATATGTTAAATGCAATTTTTCACATCTTAGTGCTCTATTAGCCCCAATATGATTATATTACTAATTATTATAATATGGAATTTGTCATAGACCCTATCAGACGGGACCTATTGGATTGGAAAAAACGTATTGACATTATTGAAGGAATAACTCAAGGGCTTCTATATCTCCAAGAATACTCAAGAATGATAATAATTCATCGAGACTTAAAATCTAGTAACATTTTACTGGATGAAGAGATGAAGCCAAAGATCTCAGACTTTGGCATGGCTAGAATTTTCAAGAAAGATGAACAAGAAGCAAACACAGATCGGATTGTTGGAACATAGTAAGTACTTCTACCAGGTAAAGCTTTATAGCCCATGATTTCTTGTTAAGTAATTAACAATGTTGTTTGATACTTCAACAATGCAGTGGTTATATTCCTCCTGAATACGCCCAAAAAGGTGTATACTCTACTAAATCTTATGTTTATAGCTTTGGAGTTCTACTTCTACAAATCATAAGCGGTAAGAGGAATGCTTGTTATCATGGCTTGGATGAGAATCTAAACCTCCTAGAATATGTAAGTTACCTTAACAAACATTGCTAGAACCAATCTTGAATTTGTTTTCTTTTGTTGTGTATTATATATTTCCGCATTTCAAAATGATGGTCAATATTCTGTATTTCAGGCATATGAGCTATGGAAAGAAGGCAAAGGCATGGAATTTATGGATCCAACTCTAGATGATACAACTTCATCATGTAAACTAATTCGATGCACGCAAATAGCTCTTTTATGCGTTCAAGAAAACGCAATTGATAGGCCATCAATCTTGGAAGTTTCCTCAATGCTAAAAAATGAAACTATAGTTGTGACAAATCCCAAAAAGCCTGCCTTTTCAACTAAAAGAGATGAAGGCGATGAAAAAGACTCCAGATTACAGGCTTTACAGCTAGAAATTTTTTCGGTTGATGATTCAACAATCACTGAAGTGGTTGCCCGTTGAATGTGAAGGTCTTCGTGGAATAAACACACACATACCTATATTCTATATATATCTAAAAGCTGAAACGTAGTATTTATTGTTGCTATGCTCTTGTTGATCCACATCAGCAGCCACATTATCGGTCCCGCTAACTTTCTTTTTTTCTTTTTCTTTTTTTTTTCCTTCCTTTTGCAAATTAACATTTTCACAATTATTACTCTATCACATCAAAAAAAAAAAAAAAAAAAAAAAAACACCATTTCTTAATTAACATTTCCTAACTTTTCAACTTTTCATTTATTATTCCATCAAACCCAATCTGATAATATTCAAATTTCCTTCAATCAGGTTTGATTGTGTAAAACTCTCTTTTAATAAATTATCTAGGTGTAGTGGTCCTGGCAACAGTGATGACAGCAATCACATACAGGTCATACGGGATTTTTCACACACTTACTATATATTTGGAAAGCTTTCATAAGATATAATAAACTTGAAGATTGAGTTGCTTGAGTTAATATTTTGAATAATTTACCTTTTGTTCATCTTGGTTTATGTATGTCAATACCCTATAGCTATTAAATCACCACAGATCCTCAAGAGAGCATTCACAATTCACAGTAAGTTCATGATCTGTCCTGGTAATATGCGAAGAATTTCAAAGTGCATGGTTGTTAGAATTTAGTCTGAATAGATACCGACTATTAATACGTTAGGATATGAAAGTTGTGACTATTGGCAGCACGAACATAGACACAATGTGTTTAAGAAGGCTTAGGTAGACAGATGCAAACCAAGTTAAAATATGAACCAAAAAGACACATACCTAAACATAAAACACTGTAAAGGATGTCATTACTACTAGGCTATCACTTGAACCTTATACATAGCTAATTCTTGTTTGTTAACAATTGCCTTCAGGCAGTCTTACGTTTTCTCTCAAGTATCGAAGTTCAACATAACCCCAAGAAGAGTTAACTTGACTACCTGGTTGCTGCAAAGAAATTAAACCTCTGCTTCCCTTTGTAGCCCGAGTAATTTCATTGTTGCCCACCCAACATTATCCATACTCAAATTAAAATAATATATAGCCGTGACCTACTTGATGGAGTTATAATAAGAGTATATGTTTTACTCCCTCAGTGGAAGTTTGTTTGTTTGTTTTTTCCCCTTTCTTTATATTGGGATACACACACATGACACAACCTAAGTTTGAGCATAATTATCACTTTAATTTTATTCCAAGTTGTAAAACAGTTTAAGGTTCTGATTCTTGCCATTCTCAAGTGTAGATTACTAGTGATTGTTTATTAAAAACAGGATTTTGCTAAATTGTAGCACGATGTATAGTCTGACACCTGCTTGATGCTAGAAGGAGAAGTTTTATAAGCTTTGAATGGAAACTCGAAATAATTTTGTCTTGTGTGAAATACTAATGATTTTTTATTTTGATCCCATTTTGTCAAAGATCCTAATTTTAGTTTCAAAGTTTTCCAGGTTTATTAGAAAATTTTTAAAATTTGTAAGTAATGGATAAACCAAAACAGGGTGGGAAATTTATGGAGCAAATAGAACTTCTAATCTCCTGTGGTTCCTGATTAGCTCAGTGGTGGAGCGGATGGCTGTTAACTGACTGGTCGTAGGCTCGAATCTTCATTCCTTTTCAATCCAGTTAATCCCTTCATTTATTGGGAGGAACACATAAACATTTCGGGGACCTCAATTGAGTTCTAGTATTGATCTCTCTAGCTTTTGTTGGGCTTTCTAATTAATTAATGGCATTACAATGCACTGTCTCGCTTTCCTATCCAATACTAGAAACTACTTATAGATATGCACACTTGAAGGAAGGGAAGGCCCTCCGCTTGATCTTCTCTTGCTCTTGGTCAAGTCCTGGGAGCTCGTCCTCCGGACGGACCAATCTCTTACTTTATTTTTTCTTTTTATCTTACATGAGAGAAAATATATTGTATTGTTTTTTTTATTATTTATCTTTTTTACTATTTAGATTTTGTTTGGAGGGCATATATAAGATAGTTAAATTTGCGCATGTTTAATAAGTTGAACTGGAAACTAATAGACAGGAAAGGTCCATTACACAAGCAATGTACTAAAGGATCACCACAGAATTACAAATTAACAGTGTAACCAGCTGGAAATGGAAAGAAATAGGAAGAAAGAATATTTAACATTTCTGCCAATGATAAGAAAAGACGTAACCAAATTACACACTGCAATCGATAATTGATAAATACCTTTTTCTATTTGCTCCTAATTGAAAGACAGTATGAAATGATCCTCCACATTAGCCTCGAGCTGGATTAAACAATAAACCTATGTTAATGACTTTAGAATGCCCAATATTACCACTAGAAAAGTGATACTAATTGAGGAAATTAAAATAAATAAATTACTGAGGCCTTTTTATTTGTTATTATATGATCAAAAGCAAGGTTATCAGAGTATAGAATAGTAGTATACTCTCTATCTTAAAGCACAAGGGATGCGTTACAGCAAAATTGAAACTGATAATGAGCAAATTTGGCATCATGTTTCTTTACCTTTACGGCTTTACTTCTCTGTATTCTTCTTCAAAAGAACTAGGCTTTCCACGTAATTATCCAAATAGAAAGATTTTGATAAGCCAGAGATGCAAAGATCAGTATAAGGTCTTCCGCGGCGGCTATTTGGTGCGTACAAAAGCAAGCCTTTATCTTTATCATCATCCATAGTTATTAGAAGTTCACCATTTTTCTTAAAACCTACCACCCTTACAAAATGTTCACCGACATCAATAACATATAATTTAGTCCAAGATTTCACAACATTATACTCTTTCATCACCCACACAGCATGCTCTTTCACCAACCAATTGTCACGGCCGCCACGGTCGACGGACTGCTCCGGCTGCACTCCGTGTAGAGTAAGTAATCCATTAAGCACTGCTATATTCATCATCGATAATGGAGGGGCACCTTCTAAAATCTTAGGTACAGGCACTTCATGAAAAACAACCTCATTTCCCTCATTCCCCAAATCGAATGACACAATCAAATTGTGGTGAGCATCCTCTGGGGTGTGGGCAAGCCAGTGGAGCGCTCCATTCACAACAACGGACCCGAATGAATCAATTATATACTGAGCACTTGGCTGGGCTTTAGCAGAGTACCACCCACCAGTGTTAAGCGTATAAATGTCAACCACAGGTGAATTACAGTTCGTCAAATACACAAGTCTCACCAATTTGTAATCATCGGTTGGAGCGTGATATCCAAACCCAAAAAAAGAATTACTTCTTGACTGATCATGACATTTGGGACATGGGAGTTGCATGGATCTATTAATTGAAGGGTTCCAGAGATAATAGTTATCGTCTATTGAATAAGAATCAACCATACAAATCAGTCCATTGACTGAACCGACTATTTCGTGGAAGTATTGGTAGTATCTGCTGGTTTTGTATGGACAATGCAACTTAATGTAATCTGATGAGTATCCAAAGAAGCCTCCTTTGTCTTTTACTTCTTGTGCAAGACGAAGGAGATTGATATGTAAGGCCGGGTCGCTACGATTCAGATTCTTGAGGTGATAGTTGCGAGGGAAAGGATTATCTGGATTATCAGAAGGATGCAGAGTGAAAAGTTCTTCCCTGGTTTCTTGGTCGAAACGACGAAACAGATGATATGGACGTTTTTTGGTGTGAGCGAGATAGGTGGTGGCAAAGTGAGGGTTAGAGATGAGAGAGTTCCATCTTTTGCAAACGCACTTGCACCTCGGCACTATCTTCGCTGGTACTCGTATTAGGATTTCAACAATCAGCTCCGACGGCAGATAGTCTGACATTTTTTTTTCTACTTCTCTCAGTTCTCTGCGTATGAGAGTTCTCTGCGTATGAGAATGTGAGAATCTGAGATCGTGCGGATCAGGATTAGGGTTAGGGTTAGGGTTAGGGATGTAGTATGAGTCCTACGGTACTCTTATACTTATATACCATGTAGTAGAGGGTTCAAAATACTACTCTAATTTTTTTTTTTTTTTGGAGAGATTTTTAATCTATGGTGTCTGCTCTTGATGATATCTCTTTATCATCAGACCAAGATCTCTTATACAATCATTAAAAACTTTACCAGTTTAGCTAACTGAAACCTACTTATTTTAACATCAAAAGTTTTATTTTAGTATTTAACACATTAAAATAATATAAACAACACTATAAAATAATATAGTTTATATAATCAGGGTGGCTTAATAGATTATGCAATTGATGCAATCATCTAAGGCTCCAAATAAAAAAAGCCCCCCACTTATAAAAAAAAATTATATATAATATATTTATCTATATATTTTAATTAAAAAAAATTAAATACTTTTATTGGTCAATAAAATGTATAAACAACAATCACAATCATTAACACATTAAAATAGATTTTTTTTTTTTTATAACTTTGGAGCTACAGTAAAGTGTCCAAGATTTATTGTAGCTTGGTTACTAACTTTTTAAAATTTAGCACCATTGATATAGCTTGCTTTTTTTTTGTGTTTTGGTTGCTAAATTTTTTAAATTTCCCACCATTGATAGAGCTTGCTTTTTTTGTGTTTGTTGAGGTTCAAAAAAAAAAAGAATTAAACGGCCCACAAATAGGCCCAAAGGGATAGAAAAGACATTGGACCCATTTCACACAAATAAAAGGTGGGCTCTCACAACAAAGAAAAGAAAGAAAGAAAGAAAAGAAAGCCCAGAGGGCTGGGAGTCGGAGGAAAGGCCCAACCAGATACCAGACCAAGCCAAGAAAGAAAAGCTGGGCCGAAGTCCCAGCTAAGCCTCCCAGAGGCAGAAGATCCTCGGGCGCGCAGAGGAGGATCACAATAGAAAAATTGAAGAAGGACAAGAGACAAAGGGCACGCAGACCTTGTGACCCAGACACGCAATGAAGGTACAGAGCAATAAAACGCAGGAACTTGATTTCAACCGTTTGGAGATAAAGACAAAGAAGAGTACAACTGGAAAAGGCTGGGACGCTGAGAAGAAAAACCAAAATAAAAGACCTCAGGCCAGCCAACGGGAAACCTAGAAATAGAAAGGAGCTGGGGAACTTTCACCTGGTCGGAGCAAAAAGCAAGGAACCATGAAGAGAAGGGAAACGACATGATCCTGAAGCAAATCAAACGTGGTGCAGGCATCAAAAGGGCAAAACAGGGAAATCGCTAGTCCACCGGGGAGGCCGAAGTTGTGCTATAAAAGGGGAGAGGGATTCATGCTACGGGGCATTCAGGCATTTTTGCTCATTTTCCAAAAGGCAATCAGACCATCTTAAGCATTCGCCATTATTTTCCAAAAAGCCCAAGAGAGTGGTAGAGAAATGCTCTGTAATTTGAGAAGAAAACAGAGGAACCGCTCCCGGTATCCCAGAGGCAGCCACCACTGAACTTGCTTCGGATTCAATAAGCTCAAATTTTGCAAGTCTTTGAAGCTCGAATAGCTATCAAAGTCTGTAACTTATGAGTTCAGTTGAACCTTGCACAATGTCTTGGTGAGCATTGTAATAACAATAATCTAACAAAAATCAATGAAATATACCTCACGTAATTAGAGGATCTCCAGCTTGTTCTTATGTTATATATTTTTCTCTTATCATTTGCAATTTTCTTTTCCTTTACTGCATAAATGTCGTTCAATACAAATACTTTTGCTTTCTTGTTATTGGCTATTTGTATTATTGGAAGTGTGTTTTGTGCACCAATTGACTCTTAAAACAGCCCTTTAGCTGCGGAGAGTCAATCCCAGTCTACCACCAAAAAAAAAAAACATCTCACACGGCCCAGAATCCTTGGGCCATAGTGCTGAAGAAAAAAAAGGCACTCTCACATTTTGGTGACTCCGCTGGGGACTGGGTAAAGAAGAGGGAAGAGGCAATCCCTTCGCAGAACATGCCTCCAAGACAAAGGAACAGTAAAGGTGCAAACATGCCCCCCACGGCCTCTGAGCCCGTGGGAGAAAATGAAGTAGCCTCCAGACAAAGAGGCAGGGTACCCCTAACAGAGCACGAGGCCTTGTTAGAACAGAGGAATGCAAGGCAAGAGCTAGACCCTATGGCTCAAATGACCGCGATGTTGAAAGATTTACAACAAGAAGTTCGCCTTCTTAAAGAAGGCAAGACGCAGGAAGTCAGAGACAATCCCCCCCATACGGGTAACCAAGACAGAACCCAGTCAGAGGGAGGGTCAGCAGTGGGGGGAGGAACTAACCCCCAATACCTAACACTGGCAGACGTCAGTGCCCTCCTGGACCAAGAAAGGGAAAAACTTTCCGGGACCCCTAAGCAATTTTCTCGGGATCCACCATTCCCACCAGAACTCCTCGGCAAGCCATACCCCAAGGGATATGAGCCACCAAAGTTCCATCCTTTTGATGGAAGGAATGGAAGTGCAGTAGAGCACGTGAGTAGGTTCGTCCACACTATGGGCCCCTATGCAGGAGACCGGGAACTATGCCTAAGAGAGTTTGCTAAGTCCCTAGTGGACAGAGCATACACTTGGTACACTACACTGAGACCTGGGGCCATTAAGACCTGGAATGAAATGATGGAAAGGTTTTGTGCGAAATATTACCCTGGTGAGGACAAGGTCACTTTCCAAAGCCTTCAGATGGTGAGGCAGAGGCCTGGAGAGGATCCTGTCCAGTTCATCAAAAGGTTTGAAGATGTGTCCCTAGACTGTTATGGGGACCATGAAGAAAAGGAGCTCGTAGAGATTTGCATCTCTAACATGCTTTTCGATTACAGACTCAACCTCGAAAATCTATGTATTACACAGTTTGCTAACCTGTTGCAGAGAACAAGAAGGACAGCACAGACTATGAGGGCGAAGAAGGCACCAGCCTCCCAAGCCATGACAGCATTGGTGGGAGAAAAAAGGAAGAGGCCTGATGGAAAAATATTCGAGGAACCACCAGTGATTCCATGTACTGAAGAAGAATTAAACCATGTCCTGGACAAATGGATCGGGGATGGAGTGGTTAGGCCATTCACCGTGTCCAGGCCACCAACCGAAGAAGAAAGGAAAAATCCTCTGTTTTGCAGGATTCATAATTATGTTAAACATTTCACCAAGGATTGCTGGACCCTCCGCAGGCTTTTTCACAGAAAACTAAGAGAAAGAACCCTGGAGCTCACCCAGAAGGAACCAGAAGTACAAAGAAACCCCCTGCCCAACCACAAAGGAAAAGGGGTGGTAGCTGTGGTAATCCATGGGAACCCGGCAGAAGCAGAAGAGTCAGGAGGATCCTTCCACCCGAACACAGTCAGGACCTTCCAGAAGAATCCCAAGTTCAGATCACTATTCAATCAGCTGGGATTTGGGCCAGAAGCGAGGAGGGTGGCTACGGAATCCCTCATGACTATAGCAGCAGATTCAGGAATGGAATGTTTTACGGCAGAATCACATGCCAGCCGAGCCTTCCTAGAGACAACCAACGCAATAACCTTCACTGATGAAGACATGGAGGTTGAGCATCCAGACCACCGTAGACCTCTTTACCTAATGGCTACCATAAATGGCGTCCAAATCAGAAGAGCGTTGGTGGACACAGGGGCATCACTCAACCTCATAGCCCTAAGTACCTTGGAAGCCGTGGGCCTGGCTGGAAGAAGGATCCTGGGGGCTCCCATGGAAATAACTGGATTTGGAGGATCAGCAGAATCAACCGAAGGATATATACAGCTAGCCCTAAGGGTGGGGCCAATAGTGGCTTTGACCAGATTTCACGTAATCAATTCAGAAGTATCCTACCACGTACTCTTGGGACGGCCATGGCTCCATAAGCACCGCCTTATACCATCCACGTACCATCAGTGCGTTAAAGGGAGGTTGAATGGGAGGCCTGTAAGGATCCCTGCCAACCATAACCCTTTTAACCAAGGAGAAGTAAATTTTGTAGAAACAATGTTTTATGATGAGTTGGAACCTGATGATGAAAGTCCCACGCTAGGGACCCCAGGAACACCTATCTTGGAAAAAAAGAAGGAGGAGGTACCCATGACTTAAGAGACATCCTGAAGAGAAAAAGGCAAAAGAAGGAGCCCAGCACCTCCGGATCCCGGGAATGTATTGTGGTACGGGAGCCCGAGGGAAGATTAATATATCGTTTGTGAAGGTGCGCGGGACCTGAGTGCATCATGCAGGAAGGTCCCGGACCACCAGAATGTATGATAGCCCAAAAGGAAGTTCCAGAGGAACCAGTCAAAGAAACACAAATCCAGCCTGAGGAAGAATTACAGGAAGTAAACCTGGGGGTTGAGTTGGGACCCTAGAAGCCTGTTTTCATCAGAAGTCAGTTAGCAACACAAGAAAGGGGGCCACTGGTGGCCTTGCTCAAAGAATACACGGATGTGTTTGCTTGGACCTATGACGAGATGCCTGGTCTGGATCCCGGATTAGTGGTCCATGCCCTCAATGTGGACCCAGGAGTTAAACCAGTGATCCAACCAGCTAGGGTCTTTCACACTGATGTGGAAGCCCAGATAACCCAAGAGGTCAAGAAGCTGCTTGCAGCTGGTTTTTATCAAGTCTATTCAACACCCCAGATGGCTTTCTAACATAGTACCCGTGAAGAAAAAGAACGGCCAGATCCGGTGCTGTGTAGATTTTCGCAACCTGAATAAAGCATGTCCTAAAGATGAGTTCCCCCTGCCCAACATTGACCTTCTTGTGGATTCAGCTGCGGGAAGTTCCATGTTCTCATTCATGGACGGGTATAGTGGGTATAACCAGATCCGTATGGCTGCCAAGGATGCCGAGAAGACAGCATTCAGGACACCAATCGGAAATTTTTATTACACTGTGATGCCTTTTGGCCTCAAAAATGCAGGAGCCACATACCAGCGAACCATGACAGCCATCTTCCATGACATGATGCATGAGGAAATGGAAGACTATGTGGATGATATTGTGGTCAAGTCAAAAACTAGGACAGGGCACCTTCAGGTGCTTGAACGAGTTTTCAAAAGATGCAGAGAGTACAAGCTACGCATGAACCCCATGAAATGTGCCTTTGGAGTATTTGCAGGGAAGTTCCTCGGGTTCCTGGTACATCATAGAGGCATAAGTGTAGACCCGGCCAAAGCTGCAGCCATTGCTACCATGAAAAGACCAACAACAGTGAGGGAGCTCAAAAGCTTCTTGGGAAGGGTCTCCTACATCAGAAGATTCGTGCCAGGACTGGCTTCAGTCACAGGGGGCTTATCCAAGCTATTAAAGAAAGGAATTGAGTTCACCTGGGGAGCAGAGCAACAGGGGGCCTTCCAAAGGATCCAACAGATCATGAATCATCTGCCCACTCTCCAAGCCCCAGTACGTGGGCGACCCTTGCTACTATACTTGGCATCAAATGCTCAAGCAATAGGAGCCCTGCTGGCGCAAGAAGATGATGATGGGAACGAGCAACCTGTTTACTATGTGAGCAAAACACTCAAGGATGCTGAAACTAGGTATCCCAGGATAGAAAAGGCTTGCCTAGTGGTTATTTACGCATCTCAGAGGCTGAAGAGGTATTTCTCAGCCCATTAAATCCTCTTAGTGACCAAGTCACATCCCATAAAAGCGCTCCTGCATCAGCCCCTCCTAACAGGAAGGATAGCACAGTGGCTGGTCCTGCTTTCTCAATATGACATAGGCCTCAGGACCCCCAAGGCCGTCAAAAGTCAAGCTATAGCGGACCTCCTGGCACAGTTCCCAGGGAAGGAGGAAAGCTCACTAAGAGAAGAAATCCCAGGTGAGGTAGCAGTAGCAGAAATCCCCGGGAAGAAATGGACAATGAGATTCGATGGGTCAGCTACAGCAACCTCAAATGGGGTAGGAATTGTACTGAGCTATGAAAATGGGGACACCATACCCCTATCCTTCAAGCTTGGTTTTTCCTGCTCCAATAATGCAGCCGAGTACGAGGCATACTTAACCGGGCTAACCATAGCACTCAGCATTGGGGTGAAACACATGAGAGTGCTAAGGGATTCTAATCTTGTAGTCTCTCAGGTAAAAGGTGACTTTGCGCTAAGGGAACAAAGTTTGGCAGCCTATAGGACATGGGCACAAAGGCTGGAGCAAGAATTCCTGACCTTTAGCATAGAGTACACACAGAGAAGTGAAAACAGATTTGCAGGTGCGCTTGCCACCCTGGGATCCAAAGTACCATTCAAGGGGAAAGACACTCTGGTCAGAATAGGAAGACAGGAGCATTCCATCTTGAAAATCCTCCAACAGATATCCCTCGGAGAATCCAAGCAATGGGACTGGAGGAGCGAAGTGAAAGAAAAAATGAAAGAAACAGGATCCGGGGGGAATGTCAAGGAGCTGAAGGACTACGCTCTAATAGAAGGGGAACTATACAGGAGGCTGCCCGGAGGAATCCTGTCCAGATGTATCAATAAAGAAGAAGGGAAGCTAAGGTTGGAGGAGCTGTATGCCCAAGTCTGTGGGGCCTCAGAAAAGATCAGCCTATGCAGGAGGATGCAGCGCATGGGGTATTACTGGCCAAATATGAGCAAAGAGGCATTAACTATGCAGAAAAAATGTCAAGAATGCCAACCTTCGATGGACAAGGAAGAAAGCTACGCTGTGTTTGTTACAGAAGATTGGAGGACCTCTTTTATAGAATACTTGGCTCAAGGGATCCTACCAACCGGCAGGACGCTGGCTCACCAACTCAAGAGGCTCGCAATCAGATATTTCTTGCAAAATGGGATCCTATTCAAAAGGGGATACAGTGGAGATCCCCTAAGATGCCTGGGACCAAGGGAAGCCAGGGAAGTGGTCAGAGAAGTTCATTCTGGTGATTGTGGAAGTCACCCAGGAAAGAAGAGGCTCTATAAACAGTTACTATTATTAGGGTATTACTGGCCAACAATGAAAAAGGACTCCGAAGAGATGGTCAAAACCTGCCACGCATGCCAAGTCCTTGGAGATGCAATCCATACTCACCCAAATACGTTACAAGACATGACAACCCCATGGCCTTTCCACACTTGGGGGCTGGATCTCATAGGACCTATAAATCCTCCATCTAGTGGCTACATATGGATTTTTGCAGCCACTAAATACTTTACAAAATGGGTGGAGGCCATCCCCTTGAAGAAAGCCACTGGAACAGCTGTAGCAAACTTCATTCGAGGCCATATCATTACAAGGTTTGGGATCCCCAGGAGGTTGATCAGTGACAATGGGACCCCATTCATAAATAAAGATATGAAGGGGTTAACTGAGGCTTACTACATCAAGCATGGGAGGTCTACACCGTACTACCCACAAGGAAATGGCCAGGCAAAAGCCACTAACAGGGTGATATTAAAGATCCTTAAAAAGATGAAGCAAGAGTATGGAGGAAAATGGAATGACCACCTGGCAGATGTACTTTGGGCATGCAGGAGCTCTGTGAAAACAGCCACAGGATTCTCACCATTCTCCCTGGTCTATGGGACAGAAGCCATCAGCCCAGTAGAATTAATCGTTCCCACACCAAGAGTAGTACTTGAAGAAAGTCAGGAGAACACCGAGGATGCGAACAATGAAAGAAGGCTAGCAGACCTGGAAGGGGTAGAAGAAGAAAGAGAGCTAGCCAAGAGAAGAAACCAGAGGTACCAGCAAAGGATGACAAGAGCATACGCACAGGCAGTACGCCCGAGGATTTTCGCTGAAGGGCAGATGGTGCTAAGGACAGCAGAACATGTGAGAAGGAACCTACCGGGACCCTCCAAATTTGCCCCAAAATGGGAAGGACCCTACATCATCAGGGAGGCCCATGATAGTGGGTATTACTACCTTACAAAGGAAGATGGGACGATCCTGACAGAACCCATAAATGGGAAGTGGCTGAAACAATACTACACATAAGAGGGGGGAGGTCTCAGTACACTAGAATCCTTTTGCCCAACTCTCCAAACTGCTAAGTTTTTCTTTTTTTTTTCTTCTTTCATATATTAGTATTTAAGTAATTTTGTTCAGAAAACTCGAGGAAGAAGGACATTCTATGTTCCTTACTATCTTCGTTAAAATTGCTGTGTTTCTTGAATGACATTTATGTTTGAAAAAAAAAATTTTAGTGAAACTTCTTCCTTTTTCTCAGTTATTAAATCTTAAGTATCACAAAAGTCCAAACACAGACAAAATCAGTGGAGGATACTTGAGAAAAATCTTTTCGTATAACCCAAGATCACCCCATAAATAATTACAAACAGTCCAATTTAAATACATGGTCCAGGACCTCAGACACATACTGAGGATATCCAGCCTAGTACTCAAAAAATTTTTGGCCAAGATTCATGAGCTGGGACAAGCAAAAAAAAAATATATATATATATATATATATGTGTGTGTATACACTGCCCAACGTACCCAGTTCAGTACTTGCGCAACAAAAGGGGGAAAATACCCGGGGAAATCTTTTGATGCATAACCCGGGATCACCCCACAGATAGCTGCAGAACAGCTAAGTTTCAAATACATGGTCTAGGATCTCAAACATAAACTGAGGATACCTAGCCTAGTGCTTGATAAAAAAAAAACTGCTAAGTTCATGAGCTGGGACAAAATATATAATATGTTGTCAAATGTACCCAGATCAGTACTTAAGCAATTGAGAGGAAAAGGAGTAAGTACCCAGTTGGAACCTGCAACAAAACTTGTGAATCACAGGCCAGGACTCAAAAAAAAAGGGGGGAGAAGACAAGAAAAGAAGATCCACATGCCATTTGGAAAGATTAGAAATAAAGCCATATGTAAGCATAAGTACATAGAAGCAGTCTCAAAGCACAAATGCAGATCTAAAGGAACCAGAAGCATTGTCCAACCAAAGAAATGGAAAATTTATACAACCCCAAATTGTTCACACATATCCAGACAGTTAAAAAAAAACTAAGGAAGGAGGCCAGCCAACAAAGAGCCACTCGAGGGAAGGGCAAGGATAGCTGAAGAAAGAACCCTCTGCCTTTTAACTTTCAGATCTTGCAAAGTCTTGTGAGCACGAGCTAAAGCTTCCTCAGCAATAGCGATCTCAGCATCAATACTTTTAGAGGCTTGCCTCTAGAAGAGCGCTTGGGCTAGTGATCGCAGGTACTCCAGCAAGAAGGACAAGTTAAACTTGGCCTCCACAAGATCCTGAACAACTCCCCTCCATTCCAAGAGCTTTTCTTCAGAAAGAGAGTCCAGCGAAGAATCCCTCAGAGAAATCAACACAGCACACAGCAGCTCTATCAGAATGTTCCCCAAGAATACTCCTCCCCTGAAACCAAGGGTAAAATCCCCATGACTTTTAAGCAGCCCTTCCAGCAAAGGCAGACCTTCCACGGGTACAGAGAACCGCAAGAAGTTGCCATAAGAAGACCCGAAGCGGCAGAAATGACTGGTAGGGAGGCTGTTGAACTCCAGAAGATCAAAACGAGCCAGAAAGGTGGGGAGCCTTGAAGTAGGGTCTGAAACAACCACCTCTAGGGCCTTCCCCTTTGCTGCATCATCGCCCGGGGCCCCAAAGGAACCCTCAACCCCTTGAACAACATAAGGATCAGCAACTTGAGCAGATCCTACACCTCCCTCAGGAACCACGATTTCAAGATTTTTGATATCAACCCCTGCAAAAAAGGGGGAAGGGGGGGGATTAGCTTCTAAAAAAAAAGAAAGGGAGAGGAACTAAAAGTGATAGAAGAAAACCAGTATCAGCCTCTGGGGACGGAGTTTCCTCCTCTTGCTCCTCTGATTTCTTGAAAGATTCTGGGAAAGAACACAGTGCAAGTTGAAGAAAGGGTGAGGAAGCCCCAGCAAAACAGCTAAACGAAGGCAGGGACGCAGGGGGTTTCGCCATGACAAAAAAAAACACAAAAGAAAAGGGGGACAAGGGCAGAAAGAAAGAAAGAATGCAGTAAGAATAGTCAACACCCCACCTTCAGAATCCTCCGATTCCAAAGAAGTAGCAGCAACAGAGGCAGATCTTGCAGTGGCTTGGCCTGAAAAGAGGAAGAACTCAAAAAAAAAAAAAAGAAGAAGAAGAGAAAGGGTGCGAAAGGGATAAAGATAAAAGGCTATATAAAAGAAAAGAAAGGTTCACCTGTTTTCCCGGATGATGATGCGCCTCCCAAGGTCCTTGTACTTAACCCAGTCTAGGGCAGCACGGTCCTGACAGGATTGGGAATCTGTTCAAAGTGAGAATCTGGAGACGCGGGATCTTGGGAAGCCTGGACATCCTGCATTGGTTGCTCAGTTTCCTCGACTATGCCACCAACGGGGGCCTCCTCCTCTTTACTCTAAGATGCAGCCTCAGCCATCTCCTCCTCCAAAGTCTCACCAACCACAGGGGGGGAACTTCAACCTAAAATAAAAGAAAGGTAAAAAAAAAAAAAAAGGGGAGAAAGAAAAGGCATGCGCAATAAGGCAGCACAAGTATACAACACTTGTGAAATGAATATGAGAAAGCAGCAAAGGACACCGATAAGGAAAATCATACCACATCTTCGCCAGAAGATTGGCTTCTACCCTTCTTGGGATCTAACTTGCGCTTGGACTGTAAAAAAAAAAAGAGAGAGAAACAATCACTCATTAGTTCAAAAAAAAAAAACAACAAAACTGCAAGTTAAAAAAAAAAAAGAGGCAAAAGGACGAAAGAGGTCTTGCCCTTCTCTCTCTTTCAACAGGGTCCCCAGGTCTCTGTTGTTTACTACGGGTACGTCCAGAGGGTCCCGAGGAACCATGAACGGAAGGACTCACAGGAGCCTGGGGAAAAGAAGACTCTACCTTAGTCTTCACCCTGCCCTTTGTGGCCAAAGGCTGCTCCACTTCCTTCTCCTCAGCGAGCGTCAACTGTTTCTGAGATTTCCCAGTCTTCTTCTTCTTCTTCTTCGACTTGGGGCCAACATCCTCTACACTTTCTTCAGCCGCGGCCTCCTTCAACTTTTCCTGTTTAATTATTTTTCCTTTACTCATGCCAATGGGAGTGCTGGCACTTATAGTCTCTACTGCCCCTTTCTTAATTGGTACCCCAGCAGAAACACCAACAACAAGGTCACACCCCAACCAATTCTCCGGGAAATCCTGCGCATAAGTCACCCAGCCTTCTCTAGAAGCATGCCATTCTGTAAAACCAGTTTTGCTGCTCACAGCAGCAGAAACAATACCAGCAGTAGGCAAGGAAAGGCGCCTGTTGGATGTGGGAGCAAAAGAGATGTCAGGGTTAGGCATTCTCCCAATTGTCTCAGAACCAGCATAATCAGCAAAGGACTTCTGAACTCTCCTCCAATAGCCAGCATAGCCACTAGAGGCGAAAACTCCTCTCTGAAAGTTAGGCACTACAAACTGAGAGCTCCGTCGTGACCAATAAGAAAAGGCCTGAAGCCTCATGAAGGGATCCAAAGAAGGAAGAGAAGGAACTATGTCATTAAACGCAGGAGGAATATCCTGATCAAAACCAAACTGTCGGAGTACTCGATGCACCGAGTAATGGGTGTACCTTGGACCAGTTGAGGAAAGCACAGGAAGCCAGGAAGGACTAATACAAGCCAAATAGGCTAAGCTACCTTCATCACCACGACGTAAATCAAAAGTATTCCCTGTAGAAGTCAGAAAGGGAGATAACACAGAATCGCAAAGAAAACCAGGGCCAAACTCCCGAGGGGAGCGCCAATTCAAATGGCCTGCTTGATCAAACAACTCAACCAAGTTAAGGTTACCACCTTTTAGACTCAGCCAACGAAAAGTGATAGGGTGGCTGTCAGTAGAGCTGCCAAAGAGCCCTTTTATCACATCAGGGGAACCCTGAAACTTATCCTTCACAAATTTTAAATTTCTACATTTTGCCAATGTAACTGAAGAACGATCCCACATAAATACCTGGAGAATGGCGCAATGAAGTGAAGAGGTGATAACATAACAAGAATCACCCTCTGCCTCATCTCCATGAAGTTGATCCAATTGAGAGTAAACATGGCCCAAAAACATGGGGGCTAGAGGATATTAAGCACCCTGAGCTAACTTAATCGCCAAAGGAAAAAGAGCAAAAACTTGCTAAGCCAGAATGCAAGGAACCCAGCACGCCTGACTTCCTTATCCTTTTCACGCGAAAGAGTCATAACCCACCAACCTATCCTGGCCGGTTTCCCACCAGAAGAAGCAGTACGTCCACCAAAATGAGTAAATAATTTCTCTTCCACTTCAAGATCCTCGTCAGAAAGCTTAATATCAAAGGGATTTTCATCCCCAAGCACAGGAAGGAGAAAATTATTGACTACATCTTCCAAGGTAACAGTCAACTCACCAACAGCAAAGGAAAAGGTGTGCAGAGCAGGACACCAGCGGCGCACCAACTGCCTAAGGCCTTTGGCATCTCTGAAACCCTCAAGATTCCTGGAAATAGCCACCGCCTTCAGGACGCCGGCACGCTTCAAGTGACCCACAAATTCTTTATCAGAAAGCTCATTATCCACCCAAATGGGCCAGCCCTGAATCTTTCCAGCAACAAAATCAAAGAAGATGGGCACCGCTTCTCGAAGTCCTCACCTGATTTGGAGATCAAAAATCTCCCTAGGGTTTGGAACTTGTGCAGAACCAACAAAACCGGCTTGACCAGAGAAAACCCAGGTGTGAGGGGATGGAGGAGTCTCGCCGTGAGACACCCGAGGAAAGAATAAGCTAGGGGTGTACCAGGGGTCTCGCAAAGGAAAAGCAGGGCGCGCAATGACGGACTCATCCTGCGCAGAACTAGAAGAACCCTCACCTTCAAAAGGGCTGGGAGTACGTTCCTTCCTTTTGCGAGAAAAAGAAGAGGCCATTGAAGTAATGGGTATCTGAAGAAGAAGAAAAAATGGCGACGATACTGACCGAAAACGGGGTTGGTAAACAGAGGACTCAGGTAGAAGAAGAGTAATGAGAAAGTGCTAAGAAGAAAAGGAATAAGAACAGTTAGAGAAGACAACGTATGAAAAGACGCGCCAGTTGCCAGGAATTAAATTTTAAAAGAAGGAGGTTATCAGCAGTTATTAATGAGTGTATGGGAAACGTAAAAGTAGGTGGTGGGAATTTTATTTCAACCCAACTGCCACGTACCGCGAAAAAGGGAAGAGTTACAAAAAAAAAAAAAAAAGAAAAGAAAGAGAAAAGCAAAAGGGCCAGGATACCAAGAAAGTAGAAGATCAGGATCCCCATGGAAAAATCAAAACAAGAAAGAGATCCTGCCAAAAAGAAACTCACGCATGGGCTGCAGGCAACCCATGAGCTCGGGGGGCTAAATGTTGAGGTTCAAAAAAAAAAAAGAATTAAACGGCCTACAAATAGGCCCAAAGGGATAGAAAAGACATTGGACCCATTTCACACAAATAAAAGGTGGGCTCTCACAACAAAGAAAAGAAAGAAAGAAAGAAAAGAAAGCCCAGAGGGCTGGGAGTCGGAGGAAAGGCCCAACCAGATACCAGACCAAGCCAAGAAAGAAAAGCTGGGCCGAAGTCCCAACTAAGCCTCCCAAAGGCAGAAGATCCTCGGGCGCGCAGAGGAGGATCACAACAGAAAAATTGAAGAAGGACAAGAGACAAAGGGCACGTGGACCTTGTGACCCAAACACGCAATGAAGGTACAGAGCAATAAAACGCAGGAACTTGATTTCAACCATTTGGAGATAAAGACAAAGGAGAGTACAATTGGAAAGGCTGGGACGCTGAGAAGAAAAGCCAAAATAAAAGACCTCAGGCCAGCCAACGGGAAACCTAGAAATAGAAAGGAGCTGGGGAACTTTCACCTGGTCGGAGCAAAAAGCAAGGAACCATGAAGAGAAGGGAAACGACATGATCCTGAAGCAAATCAGACATGGTGCAGGCATCAAAAGGGCAAAACAGGGAAATCGCTAGTCCACCGGGGAGGCCGAAGTTGTGCTATAAAAGGGGAGAGGGATTCATGCTACAGGGCATTCAGGCATTTTTGCTCATTTTCCAAAAGGCAATCAGACCATCTTAAGCATTCGCCATTATTTTCCAAAAAGCCCAAGAGAGTGGTAGAGAAATGCTCTGTAATTTGAGAAGAAAACAGAGGAACCGCTCCCGGTATCCCAGAGGCAGCCACCACTGAACTTGCTTCGGATTCAATAAGCTCAAATTTTGCAAGTCTTTTGAAGCTCGAATAGCTATCAAAGTCTGTAACTTATGAGTTCAGTTGAACCTTGCACAGTGTCTTGGTGAGCATTGTAATAACAATAATCTAACAAAAATCAATGAAATATACCTCACGTAATTAGAGGATCTCCAACTTGTTCTTATGTTATATATTTTTCTCTTATCATTTGCAATTTTCTTTTCCTTTACTGCATAAATGTCGTTCAATACAAATACTTTTGCTTTCTTGTTATTGGCTATTTGTATTATTGGAAGTGTGTTTTGTGCACCAATTGACTCTTGAAACAGCCCTTTAGCTGCGGAGAGTCAATCCCAGTCCACCACCAAAAAAAAAAAACATCTCACACGGCCCAGAATCCTTGGGCCATAGTGCTGAAGAAAAAAAAGGCACTCTCACAGTGTTTTTGTTGCTAAAATAACTTTTAAGTCATTTTTAGCATCTGCAATGTGTGTCCTCTTAGTCAGCTTAATAAGAGCTATGCTAAGTGAAAACCTACAAGAAATTTAACTAGAGGTTTAATTTTGGCTAAGGTTGTTCAACGGACCGGCCCACCCAACTCCTTCCATTCTATCCAACCCGGTTTCATTTATCCACTAATGAGTGCCAAAAATCACAAACTCTGTGAAACGAATTAAAACAAATCAGAAAAAAAATAAATAAATAAAAAAATAATAATAATCATTTTTATATGGGTTTGGGTGCTATGGAGGGAGAAGGTGGAGATTGTTGAGCGGAAATTGGAGTAGAGAAGAGAGAGAAGCTTGCCGTTTGAGGTGTTCATGTTTGAAAATTTGTAGTATTAGAAAAGCTTACTGTTGTTAATGTTGGCTGTGAATTAGTTGCATTTAAACTTTGTTAGATTTTTTTTTCAATGGTACTTTGTTTAATTTCTGAATTTAGAAAATGATTAAAAAAATATTTAAATGGGTCTAAGAAAAAAGAATAGAGAATAATAAAAAAAGAGTTTGTGAAAAATAAACTGAACTAATAAAGAAAAAAAAATCAGCTTAAATTTAACCAAAAATTTGAAGAAGTTAATATGAATGCTCTTAGTCTTATGTAAAAATTGAAGAGGTTGATTTAAGTGCTCTTAGCTCAATGAATAAAACTATCGTATTTATTCAACAAAAACTTCATAGCTATCATCATTGAACATGTATTAAAAATTTCTTTTAGCTAAATTTTAACTAAAAATTTGTAGAAATTGATATGAATGCTCTTAGTTTTATGAATAAATTGAAGAGATTGGCATTAGTTATAAGAATAAAACTATTTTATCTATTCAACAAAATCTTTGTAGATATAACATTGAACATTTATTAAAATATCATTAAATCATATTATCAAGGAAAAATATACAAAACCTTTATGTGGTATTGTTTTATGTGTAAAAGGTTAAATGGGCAACTCTTAACCCTATTTTTTAATGTCTTGAGTCTAACACTTAAATCTCTTTTTTTTTTTTTTTGGGGGGGGGGGGGGGTTAGACTTTTAGGGCAACACAAAACATAAGTATTCTCCTCAATACTTAAAAATTCTTTTAATTTTTATATATATAACAATATCACATAAATATTCCCCTCAAAACTTTAGAGGCTTAAGGGCCATTTTTGGTCTTTTTGTAAGTAGTAACTTGTTAGACTAGAGGAGGAGGGGGCAAAATCTATCCATCTAGTGTAGGACTACTGTGATGCCCAAATTAAATGCTGCTACAATCTCTTAGGACAAATTGTTTTATCTTGCCATTTGGAAAATATGATTTGCAAGAAACTCGCTAATTTTTCAAAATAAACAATTATCACTAGAAAAATCAGAGCCACAATTATAAATAATGTTGCAGATTATTTTTTTATTATTATTTTTTCATCTTTGTTCCATTACAGTGAAAAACCAGACAATAAATAATAATAATAATAATAATAATAATAATAATAATAATAATAATAATAATATTGGTAGTATCCGCATTCCACACACATTAGTTAAGCTAAATACAGATAGAAGTGCGAACAACACACCTGATCATGAGCTTGTGGCATACAATATGAAGTGTGAGCTTGTGGCATACATTTGGGCTTTTGCAATTTAGACATCTAAATATTTATTTGAAAACATGTTCTCAATTAGCTACCTAGTGGTTAATAGATCCCTGAAAGCCCTTTTCACTCAATTTAGATTCAAGTTGGACCTCGTCCAATCTTGCCTAATATAATAAGAGCATTCATAGCTGGACTTGTAAATGCCAAATGTAAGCATATTTTAGCATTAAGGCCCAATTTGTCTCACCAACCGGAAGGCTAAACTTGAAAAATTGTAATTTTTTTTTGGCATAGTGCTATAGTACCATCATACATTTACGATGGTACTATAGCACTATGCCAAAAGATTATGTTAATATTTTATTCATATCAAGTTTTTCTCTTTCATTCATGGCTTCTCATCTCTCTCTATCTTTTTCTGTCTCTCACCCACTTTCCTCTCTTTCTCCCTCTTCTCTATCATCTCTTCATTTCTCCCTTATACCACTGTCATAGTCCAAATTATTCACTCTCAATCAACGGAGTTCCACCATGATCATCAACCTAGTCTCAAATCCACATCAAAACTCCAGATCGGTGAGATCGGCGTGGTTGAGTTGGAGATCGGCGTGGTGGGTTTCTAGATTGGAGAGATAGACAGTGGTGGGTTTTTGGGTTTAGCGTTGTGGTTGTTGTCGACGAGATCAGCGGTGGTGGCTAATCTCTTGGTGGGTTTCTTTGTTGTCGACGAGATCGGCGTTGTGGGTTTTTTTTTTTTCCTCTTAGTGGTTCTTGTAGTGGCTGTTTCTTGTGGTTGTTGGTTGTGATTTTTGGCCGTTTCTTTGTGTGTGTGTGTGTGTGTGTGTGTGTGTGTGTTTTTTTTTTTTTTTTTTTTTTTTTTTTCTTCTCTTGGTGGTTTTTGTGGTGGTTGTTTCTTGTGGTGGTTGTTGTTGGTGGTGGGTTTGGAGGTTTTTTTAATGGGTTTTGGTGGTTGGCATAGTGGTGGCGTGGTGGTGGCTATTGTGGTTGTGATGGTGGTTGCTAGCTAGTAGCGTGGTGGGTTTGTTGGGATGTGAGTGACAGCGGTTGTTAGTTTTTTGTTTTCTTGGTGGTGACTAGATTTTTAAGTCAAGATTTTACGGTGGTGGTGATCTTTTAGACCTAGAAAAATGAGGAGGAAGAGAGACTAAGGGAAAAGACAGAGAGAGGAGAGGAAGAGAGAGAAAGAAATTGTGAAATTAATATTTTAATGAATAGATGATGTAAATAAGAAATGGAATGTTAGGTGTATTGTAAAATTGTATGATATAATTGATAAAGTAACTTTTTAAGATGGTAAAATAAAATAAAATGGCATTTTCAGATGGAAATGCTCTAAGATGATAACAATATCCTACTCTACAGTCTAATAATAATAATAAATTTTTATTAATAAGAAATCTTTTATTTCTCTCATCTACCATCATCGATCCACAATCTCTCTGATATCAATAATGCCAAATCCAATCCCAACAAGGATCCTCTTTAACAAACTCACTTGAGTATGCCACTCTGGTTCAATCAGCACTTGCTCTTCCCTGGCCTACATTTCAGACCTTCAAACTTTCGTTCACTATGACTGTGACACAATCCGCTTTGAGAAATATATAGACATAAATACAAACTAAACAGGGACAGGATATGCTTGCAATGTTTGCTACTTCTTTCATCAACCCCATCTCTTAATCTTCCTTTGGCTACTGCTGTTGAGGATCATGGAAGCTCAAGCTGGCTTAATAATGGTTTGGGAAAATGTCAAGGTGTAATGATGGAGGAGCTATATGTTTGCTTTCTAGATTGGGGCCAGCTAGATTAAGCGAAAATTCATGATTTTTGCATGCTTTGTATCTTGCAAATAAAGATGTGGTGAATGTAAACCTTAAGGAACTTGCGGAACTTCTTTCATAAGGATTATAAATTTATAATCATTAGTGATTTGTGTCCAAACTAAGAAGTTATTCACCGTTCACTCCCAAAAGCATCAACATAAAGCAGTGTATCTGTCAGCATTTGATACTGAGAAAATATGAGAAAAAAATGAAGTTTTAAAAAGCTGTACATAAAACTTAAAAGCTAAAAGCTAAAGCTAATGCCAAACAGGCTCTAACACGATCATTTTTTAAACAATATAAACCTGCAACTTTTTAAAATTACAGCCAGGCAGGGATTTAAAGACCAAAAGACTGCTGGCTAGAATTTTTAAAAAATTCCATCCTTGGCACATTCTTGAATCCATTAGTTCATGTTAGGATATGCTTATATAATGTGAGATCAGAGTTGAGATACTGCATGCACTAGCAAGCTTGATGGCACCATTTCTAGGTCTAAATTATAAAACTTAACCAGTAAGAAGGGGTCTATCGTTGTGCCTATTATCAAAGTAGGTCTAAAGGTCCCACTTGAATACTTGATCCATTTTATGCTTAGTACATCCATAGAAAGTTCAATAAGTTGATTAGGGCCTCTCACCTCACTCCAAATGCCAGCCGAGTTGAGCTGCAATTTTAGTTGAAAACCAATCTTGGATAATATTTTCACGCAAGACAAAGAAAAGTCACCAACTGAAGACAACATCTGCTTTGGACATAATTCCGATAGGGTGACACAATCATTAAGTAGAGGTGGTACAAAAGTAATACATAATAAACTGTTTAAAGAAGCCTACAACTAGCTAACCCTTGAGTGTCCCAAAGATAGTCAATATACAGAACCATGGATAATGCCAGTGGATACAAAAGGCTACAAAAGTTGGCCGCTTAATGGAGTTAAGCAATCAGCACACCTATTGGCTTCTCTCTCTCTCTCTCTCTCTCTATATATATATATATATATGCTTCACATTAACATGTAAATCCCTAGCTAGTAATGCCCTGCAATCAAAAACCAAAGTGTCATAAGAAGGCAGGATTTGTGAATGATTATTTAGCATACTATATACCTAAAGAGAGTTTATTGCAAGAAATATATTGGTAAAACCATGTCCCAAGCTAGAATTAAGCCACCCCTAACAGCCTATAATTATGCAGTAACGCCAGTGGAATGTACTATATTTATGAAAATGACTACTATCCGATGGCCAAAATGATCTCTAAATAATGCCTCCTGTATTTGAAGGGCTTGGGTTTCCTTTCAAACTACCATCTCCATTCAATTTAGTGCTTGTTAATGGGAGAAGGGGTCCAAAAAGTGATTTTAGTGTGAAGAGAATTATATTCTATGCACAATAATAGAACTCTTAAGGCATTTTGAATGATAGTCTGTGTTATTTGTGAAGTGGCATATAAGTTCATACTAAAATGACACCAATAAAAAATGGTTTACAAGGAGAACAAAATGGTTAAGTCTGCAGGTTGTAATTGATGCCAAGGCAATTGTGTCCATTAGCATTGCCTCAAAAAATGTAAGGGAGATTCATGAGAATCACATCTGGGGCAGCATTGTAAATGAGGTAGGAGTGACGAATGATTATGAGCACATTTATGGTTACCTCATTCAAAAGAACATAACACATTCAACCAACAACCAGGCATCAAAACGTTTTGAAAACTGAGATTTTCTTCTTTATTTTAATAATTTTTCATATAAAAAAGAGGGAAGGGGATGACTCAAGTACACAAGCCACCATAGGATTACAATTTTTTTTAAAATAATAATATTTTGATAGTTGGGTCTAGGGGAATTTGAACCTTGGATATATTCATTAAAAATATCAATAAATTCTAACTAATTGAGCCACAAGGTTCTTGGCGTAGAATTATAAATTACAGTGTAAGAAATTCAAAAAGGGAAAATTTGCAGGGAAGCTAAACATCTTTTAATGATAAGCAAAGAAGTAACCAACTATTAAAAATAATTACAGCACTTGTTTGTCAAGAACTTACCTTTTCCTGCTTGCTTAAATCTTACCCCAATATTGAAAGACAGTAAACCCATGTGAGAGACTGCAGAATGCCGATGTTAATGACCATAGAAAAGAGATTCAAACTGAGGAATTAAAGATTCCTCTACTCCTTCCACATTCAGTAGAACAAGACTCTCCATATAAGTATCAAAATAAAATGACTCAGGTTGGGCATGGATGTGAGGATTCAAAGTCCTTTGGCTATTGGGATCGTAAATACGCAATTTCCCAGACTTAGTTGCTAGAACTTCACCATTCATTGTAAAGCCTAGCACATTCCCAAAATTGATATTAAATAGTTTAGTCCAAGTTTCAGCTACTCCATACTCTTTCATCACCCACACCGAGCAAAACCCGCCAAAAGCTTGATCCCTATATGGGACAAGCGCAAGCAACCCATCAAGCACTGCAACTTTCATATTGAATCTATGCACTTCTTCCAAACTCTTAGGCACGGCCATTTCATGAAAATCCTCATCCCCTATATCGAATGACAAGATCACATTGTGAGACGCACTATTAGCGTTATGGAAATCGCCATTGTGCTCTCGAGTGTGCCCAAACCAGTGGATTGACCCATTCAAAAACACTGAAAAACTCTGGTCTGCAATAATCTGACAACTATGGCTAGTAATAGTGCGCCAAGCACCGGTCCTAAGCGTAAAAATCTGAAAGTCAGCCACAGGAAAATATTTTTTTCCGTCCGAATATTGATCAAACAAATCATAAAGATACACAAGTCTCACTAATTTGTAATCATCAGTTATGGGGTCATAGCCAAACCCCAGATACTGCATAGGTTGAAGGCTAGGATAAAATTTAACGCCAGGACACGGAAGGAATATGGATTTGCGAATAGAAGGGTTCCAGAGAAGTGCAACAAGGTCAGTTTGGTCACTAGGAGTATCATTCAAGAGACAAACCAGGCCGTTGGATGAGCCAACAATGTACAAGTTTTGCTTCATAAAGCTCCTGTATGGGAAGTGCAATTCTTTGAAATCTGATGGGTACGCGAAAAATCCTTTCTTTTTCATTTGTTTCTCAAGAACACGACGATTGTGTTCGCGAAAAACCCACTTGCAGTCTAGGTGTTTGGAAAAATGGTTATGAGGGAATGGGTCATTGGAAGAGAGGAGAGTGAACCACTCTTTCTCCATTTTGTCATCGTAATGACGAAAGATAAGGTAAGGTGCGTTTTTGGTGGATGAGAGAGACCGATTAAGGTGCATTTTGATGAAGTCATGGCTTGAAATTAGAGAGCACCAAGTCTTAGAAACGCACCTGAATCTGATGAGCGACTTCACAGGCAGGCGTGAGAAGATTTCGACGATAATTTCATCTGGGAAATAGTCTGACATTGTTTCTTTCTCTGACAAATGGAAGAGAGTAAAGTTGGAGTGTTGGAACTTATGTCTTGGTGTAGTCGTGTAGAATGCGGAGACACAGACATTCGACTGTGTTTGAGTTTTTTTTTAATTTTTTTTTAAGATTTTAATTTTTGACAAAAATACAAAATTGACCTTCTAATTTTCACATTTTTTTTTATATATTTTTTTTATTTCAGTCTTCTAACTTACAGTTTTGTCAATTCAGTCCTTTAACTTTCAATTTGTGTCAATTCAAGTTCCATTACAACTCAATTAATACTACCGTTAGAACCACTAAAATTCTGTTACAACTCAGCAATAATAGATATATATTAGCGCTAGGCTGGCAACTCTCGTCCCTACTGAGCTCCATACTTTGACCATGGCACATTTCACGTTGCCTTTCTCTTTGTGAACTTGCTTGTCTTCTTCTTCATCTTCTTTGATTTCTTTTGCTCTAACTAGTCTGCATCTCCTTCGCTTGTCCTCGGTATGAATCGACGTGTCGTAGCAACTTTTCAGGGAGACTCGCCGGAAGACGACTCAGCCTTGTAGACCTTGTACTCGTGGAGATCGATCAAGCTCCACAACTGGTTCCTTCGCCGCGTTATCACCGCCGAAAAATCCGAATCCTTGCCGGACTTGTTCGTCTCCGGCGGTGGTGGCCTCAGAGATCTCGATGAAGATGAAGACGTCAAAGGCATAATCGTTTCGTGGAGCTTAGGGCTAAGATTGTGTTCGTGAAACTTCGAGCCTTTGAGAACGTATTCTTGGCCGTGAACTAGGTGTATGAAATCGTTCTCTGATAAATCGTGCCAAACCCAAACGAAGCCATTTTTGTAGCTCCTAAATCAGAAAACAAAATCAGATATGAAACTGAACTGAGTTGTAATTGGGGTTTGGGTGGGTTGAATGGGTTTAGACAGCGAGTGAGTGCTACCGTTTCGATGACCAGGAATACAAGTTAGCCATTCCCTTGTAACAGAGTTGTAACGGAGTTTTAGTAGGTCTAACGGCGGCAATAACAGAGTTGTAACGAAGTCTTGAATTGACAAAAATTGAAAGTTAGATAACTGAATTGACAAAACTGAAAGTTGGAGGATTGAAATAAAAAAAGGCGAAAGTTAGAGGGTCAGTTTTGCATTTTTGCCTAATTTTTTTAAAGATTTCGCGGCATTATTAAAACATGATTTTTTTTTTTTTCCCTTCTTCTTTTCTTGAGGGTAAAATTTAAAACTTGAATTTAAACTTTGTCCGATGCACAATCGTTTAGAAATTGGAATCATTAATTTGAACGATACACCGTACACTATACTGTTAAATAAATAATTTAAAAATTCAACAACATTTTCCAAGTTTGAAAATTAGCGACAAATACAAATATATATATATATATATATGTGTGTGTGTGTGTGTGTGTGGGGGGGGGGGGGGATGGGTAAGATCCGAGTACAAAATAGAGCCTCTGAGCTTAATCTAAGGAGGCGGAAGGGTCCATCCTCACATTAGCCCTGACCCAATACATAGATGAGAGCCCAAGAATAAATAACGTAGAAGCTGATTGCTTGAGGAGCGAGCATTCCTCAGAAAGCGTAGAGTAGGCCACATTGGACCAAAAGACAAAATACCGAGAAAGACGATAAAGACGTGTAGGCAAAGAATAATGGAAATAACCAGATAAAGTATCCATCACCTCTGCATTTAATGCACTGCACCAACTCAGTTTGCCACATTAATGGTAAAATGACCCCTGAACAGTGTCCTCACAGCTTGCAGCACATTCAATCACCTTCAGCAAAACCTTGATGGGACAAATATCCAAAGAAAAATTAGTAGTTGTACAAGTGGAAGGCTAGGATGCAATCCAGTTAACTATATAAGGAGAGGAAACCCCCCTAGATAGAGGAATGAAAAACTGAAAATAGACCATGTGCAATAGGGGTGTGTAGAAAACCCGCCAACCCGCCAACCCGCCAAACCTGACTTGACCCAACCCAACTTGCTAGGTTAGGTCGGTTTTTAGGACTTAGTGGGTTGGGTTGGGTTACAATTTTTTTTTTTTTTTTATAGCAGGTCGGGTTGAGTTTGGGTCATAAAATTACAAACTCGACTCAACCCACCCATATTTTAATATATGTTTAAAAATATATTATATATTTAATAATTTTTTAAAAAAGACCAGCTGTAGAGCACTTCCTTAGTTTCTACTATCATATATAATATATAATCCTATTAGTTCTTTTAACATATATTTAAATATATTATATAATTAATAAAAAAAATTTAAAAATTTTAGATATATTTTGTTTATAACTGAGTTAGGAACTCATGTATATTTTGTTTATAAGTGAATTAGGATACTAGTTCATTTATATTTTGTTTATCAACTCAGTTAGATACTTAAACATATTTTGTTTACTACTAAGTTGGAATATTAGTTTATATATTAATGTATATTTTATTTATCAACTCAGGTAGTAAATGTGATATATTTTTTTCTGCTCAATTTAATAATAATAGTAATAAAAAAAATTGTCCAACCCATGGGTTCAACCCAATCCATGTGGGTTGGGTTGGACTTATGTGATTGGTTGAGTTGGGTTGAATTTTTTTTTTTATCCACCATGGTAGGTTAGGTCAAAAAATACCCTCAACCCGACCCATACACACCCCTACTGTGCAACATTACCTTGTAACCAAAATTTGAATATTATATGAGCTGTTGTTCCACAGCCTAACTCAAGGAAGTGTTCATTTAAAAATCTGCTTCTCTATTGTAATTTATGTAATGTTTTTCCATTCACTTAAAAGTTAAACCATATAAGCATATCAAGGTTGACTTCGGAAACCTACTCTTTAACAAATTAATTATATTGGACCATCATACATAAATTCTCTATTCTAGGAGGGCTTAAGTGTTTATGGCCACCTACAATATACATACTACCCTCTAAGCACGCACATTGCGCGTGTTCAGATGCTTTTCTATTTATTTATTTTTTTTTTGTAAAGGTTAATAATTTGCATCTATTATAATTTAGAAATATATATTTTTATTTTTGAAACAAATAAAAATGATAAACTCTAGAGATAAGTAGTAACTGTAATTTTTTTTTTTTAGTGTGAATGAAAAAAAAATTATAAATTTTAGAAGTTTTCCTTTTGAATTTAAAATGAAATTTGTTATTTGACATTTATGACCCTATTTCTAAATAAAGTATCCTTCATTAATGAGGGTATTTTTGAATATTTTTGAACCATGTAAAAGTCCAGTTGAAATAAGAGAATCCTCTTTTATATATATATATATATATATAAAAGGATTCTCTTATTTCAATTGGACTTTTATGTGGTTCAAAAATATCCTCATTAATGAAGGATACTTTATTTAGAAATATATATATATATATATATATACATTGTAGGGTCCAAATTTGGTAGGTCAAACCCAAACTTTACGGATTGTGAGCCCAATGAACCCAGAACAATAAATTTGTAGAGAGTGGGTGAAAAAGCTGGGATGGTTATGGATTTAGCAACGATTCACTTATGCTAGTCAGAATAAATTGAAGTAAAAATAATTGTAGAATGGATCATACTCAAATCCGAAGATGCTTAATATTTATGGAAAAGTCAATACAATTCTCTTTCTCTTTCTCCTTCTTTTTCTCTTAATTTTTTCATCCCCCCTCCATCTAGAGGCCTATTCCACTTATATATCCTCCTTTTTCCTCATCTACACCTTACACTTGTTCTTCATCCAAGCATTTACTTGAGTACATGTCACATCAGACGTCTGCTTTAGTCTGCCATGAGTGGGAGTAGCTGAGGTTGCACTGTTCAGGGGTCTTCTCCACATAAATGTGGCCAAAAAAGTTGCTGCAGTGCATTAAATGCGATGGTAGCAGCTTTTCCTTTTAGATATGTCTCTGTTCTCATCATCTCTAGGTATGCCCAGAGCTTGCCTTTATCGTGGAGTCAGTGGGGAAGGTCGCTCAGACCTTTAGTATATTTGCTTGATCAAGTTCCCTTGTGATCCGATGAAAGGGACCTCTTCGGACCAATAGGATTGTCCTCGGACATATCCTATCATTCATTTCAAGTGCATTTCCCCCATACGGACTCATTTCTAATCCATTTTACCTCTTCAGACACATAGTGATACTCAAATTGGACCCCAAGCCCAATACGTAGCGTTGGGCTTTCACACCCACAATAGCCCCTCAAAAATTTAATTTTTCCCTCGCATCCGAGGAGAAAAAATAGGATTTTGATCTGCGGCGAAATAAAAGCTTTAAAATCCCTAAACCTCTGAATCCACACGTGTATGTGCATAGATTTAGGCGCTTCATCATTGCCGCTGTCGTTGCAGCGTTTCCAAGGTGCCATTAATTGCTCCAGGCGGCGTCTTGTCTCTGGCATCCAACGGTGGGCTATTGATCCAATGGACGTGATTTTTTCTCCAAATTTGGGCGGGATAAATGCCACCATTTCACCTGTCCCTATATAAAGCCCCAAAGGGGGTTATTTTCTCCTTTACCTTACAAATTCTCAGACTCTCAGCGAACTCAAGCACTCACGCCCACAAAGCCCTTTCTGTCATCAACTCCAAATCTCCCTAGAATCTGCTACAATTTCTCTACAAGCCTGAAGATTATTCTTCGATTTAATTCCGCGTAAGTTCCTCGCTCAAGCCTTTCATCTTTTCTTCAGCTTGCCTCTTCGGCTCTTGAATAGTCGCTCCAGTCATTGTTTAACACTTTTCCCTCTATTCTAACTAAAATGGGTAGATATAAATATCTAGTAAATAGTCCCTCTCAAATGGAGAAGTTTAGGGCAACGTATCGCATACCCCAGGATGTGGGCTTGAGATATTGCTCTTCAGAATAGTTAATAACAAATCGAGAAGTGGGCGAAGTTATAATCCCCATTATCACCATCCTAGAGGGAGGAATGACCATCCCCATGGGTCCTGTTACCAGAAACTATCTCCGAGGCCATAGGCTTAGCCTTGAACAATGTGCATCTAACATGTTTAGAATCTTAGAAGCAGTTGATGATCTGAACCATCATCTAGGATTGGGACTCACCTGGCTCGACGTGGTACACATGTACGAATGCCGTACCAAAAAAGGAGCGGGATACTATCTTAAATCCCGATCCGATATTGTCAGGCTCGTCTCCTGTCTTCCCAAATCTAACAAAGGGATGAAAGATGACTATCTAATCGTCTCGGGCGCATGGCATGACGGACTTCATTGCCCAACCCAACCAGGAGAGCTAGGTGAGACATCCCAGATTTAGGTTTCCTAACAATAGATTAAGGGTTTTGCTTTTAGTGATTCGGCCTTCTCTTTTTATTGTGTTTCAAGTTTTCTGACTAAGTTTTATTGTGATGTTAATAGATAGAGATTACATTGCTCCTCGGCTCAGCCTTACGAACACCACGGCGCTTAATTTCCTTCTTCGGTCAGAGATTTTCGCAAGTGAAGACGGACAACTTAGGGCCGTGCACCTTATCCTTGGATATATCCTAAAGTCATTTGATTTTCAGCCAATCGGCAACGCGATAACACTTGGGGATCGCTGAATTAACCGTATCGACGTTGCCCAAAAGGATTTTTTGGCTCCCTTTGACCTTGCTCCTGTGCCTCACCCAAACCCACAGGGCATACCATTGCTCGTTCAACCTATTCAGCAGGCTCCTCCTGAACCGGCAGCAGAGGGATAAAGAGTTGCTTCTTCAACCCCTTCACTTGACGAGCAGATTGACAAGTTCAGGTTCGAAGGGGAAGCTTCAGAAGAGGTTCAGGTTTTAAACGCTGAAGAAGGAATCGATATGCAGTCCGGTGTTCTCCCAGAGAGAATAAACGTGCCAGACGACTCTTCCGAGAAAGATATGCAGAGTTTAAAAGATTTGATGAAGAACAGAGGGCCGAAGTTTGTGACCAAAAAGGTTGGCACCTCTCAGCCAACGGTCACTCTTCCTCCTCCACCCCCTCCGGCTCCCTCGGATCTCGGTCTAAAGCCACTGCCGGATCTGAAAAAGAAAAGGACCGTGACTGATACTGAAGAAAGGGAGGTGGCGCCTTCGAAGGGATCAAAACAGTAGAAAGTTGCCAACGAGACAAGGAACAGAAGGGCTTCGTCTACTGAAAGTAGAGATGACCCTCTGGCAGCAGACGTACGCCGAAGAGCTCGGGTATGGTCCCCAAAGCTGGCTTTGGATGGTGCTGCCATCCCATATTACGCTTTCCTTAGAAATTATGCCGGAGGGAGAGCTGGTCACATAGCAGAGGCATTGGAGCAGCCTTTGCTCCTTCCGAAGGACATGGAGTCCTACAGGCGTTTCAGCCAGCAATAGCTCTTTCTATCCCTTAAAAGGGATTTGGCCATAGTAAGCGAATTGTCCTATCTTCCCCACTTTAAGATGTTTGTTTTCTGTATCCCCTACTTTTCTTTGCCTTACATTAAAAAACATTCTTATTCTATCATGCAGATTACTCAGCAAGTTTATGTGGCTGAGGAGTGGAACAAGAAGACCCACGTTGAAGTCCAAGCGAAGGTCCGTTCTCGGTCGGAGGCTGAAAAGGCATTGGGCAGCCTAAAAGATGAGTGTGCCCATATATCCGAGCAGCTGAAAGAGGCGAACAAGGAGAAAAAGAGTTTAGAAGCGCGTCTGAAGAATGCTAAAAGGCAGGCCGAAGACCAACGCCAGCAGCTGTATACGACTGAGATCAACCTAGAAACAGAGAAAGCGCTGGTGAAGGGTCTTCGGGCCGAGCTTGATAAAGCCAAGGAGTCTGCTAAGTTGGCCAAAGAGGACGCTCAATTGGCCAAGGAGGTGCTTGAGGCTGAAAAACAAGCTGCCTACATGCTGGGGGTAAAAGAGACCCAAATAAGGCTGACTGAGGAGTTCGCGAAGGTCTACAGGGAATACTGTAACATAACATAAGGCAAAGGCCTTGATGCAGCTAGAGTTCCCCTAGAATCTGCCCTGAGGCAGCCTGGGAGTGTTTACTACCACCCAGATATTTGCAACCTGTTAGAAACCTCGGATCCTCTAGCTGCCAACCAGGACTTTCCATACCCTACTGAGGCAACCCAGGCATCTGGCCAAATTGGCGATGTGGGCAAACCATCTGAGAATGTACAAGGGTCAGATGCTACTGCCCAGCCTGGACAGACTACTGGCCCTTTGCCTTAAAAGAAGGCCTAGACGTTTAGGAGTTTTATTAGTATATTTTTTTTTGCTATTGATGTTTTTTTTTTTTTTTTTTTTTATTTACTTGTATTAGCTAGACCCCCTTTTTTTTTGGTTTCATGATTGTAAGTTATCTCCTTTTGATTAATGAAATGGTTTCCTTTTTACCCTTAATGCCATCACAGTACATATCATGATGCATCATTACTACAAATAACCATAGTTTGAAAAATGAGAATCACTTAATAACATAATTTTGACTTAAGCGTGGCTAGGAAGTCCTTGTGATAATAACAACTGCATTGGAGTGTTAACTAGCGAAAATAACGTGGTCCGAGGACTATTGGCATAGTTGAGTTCAAGTTCAAACACTTAGGAAAATTATAAACGAGTGTTAACTAACCCAAATCATCTGGTCCGAGGATTATAGGCATGATTGAATTTAAGTTTAAACAATTAGGAAAATTGTAAATGAGTGTTAACTAACCCAAATCATCTGGTCCGAGGACTACAAGCATGATTGAATTTAAGTTTAAACACTTAGGAAAATTGTAAACGATGTTAACTAACCCAAATTATCTGGTTCGAAGACTACAGGCATGATTGAAACACTTAGGAAAATTGTAAACGAGTGTTAACTAACCCAAATCATCTGGTCCGAGGACTATAGGCATGATTGAATTTAAGTTTAAACACTTAGGAAAATTGTAAATGAGTATTAACTAACCCAAATCATCTGGTCCAAGGACTACAGGCATAATGGAATTTAAGTTTAAACACATAGGAAAATTGTAAACGAGTGTTAACTAACCCAAATCATCTGGTCCGAGGACTACAGGTATGATTGAATTTAAGTTTAAGCACTTAGGAAAATTCTTAGCATGACATATTGACTGAAGGAAAGATTCATTTAATAATAATACCTTTTGAGGTTATTTACATTCTAGGGCAGGGGTATTATATGATTATCTAGATCTTTTAAGAAATACGCTCCAATACCAGCCCTTGACGTGATACTATATGGTCCTTTCCAGTTTTCCCTAAACTGGGTTCTTTGCAGTACCCACAACCTTCCTTAGCGCCAAATCACCAGGTTCTAAAGGTCTCAGCCTTACATTGGCGTCGTAGCCTTGCTTGAGTTTTTGTTGGTAATGTGCCAGTCGGACCATTGCATTTTCCCTCCTTTCTTCAATTAGATCCAAACTCTTTTCTAGTTGCCCATCGTTGCCACTCGGACTGAACGAGCTAGTCCTGTATGTTGGGAACCCAGTCTCCAAAGGTATAACAGCTTCAGCCCCATAGGTCATTGAAAAGGGGGTCTCTCCAGTAGACCTGCGAGGCGTAGTTCTGTATGCCCAAAGTACATGGGGCAATTCTTCCACCCATCTACCCTTCGCATCGTCTAGCCTCTTCTTTAATCCATTAACTATGACTTTGTTAACAGCTTCCGCTTGCCCATTTCCCTAGGGATAAGCAGGGGTGAAGTATTTGTTTGTGATTCCCAGTTCGTTACAATAATTCCTGAATGCTTTGCTATCAAACTGAAGACCATTGTCCGAGATGAGGGTATGAGGGATCCCAAACCGAATGACAATATTTTTCTAGATAAATTTCTTTACATCTATATCCCTAATGTTTGCTAGAGGTTCAGCCTCGACCCATTTGGTGAAGTAGTCTGTGCCGAACAGAAGGTACTTCCTGTTTCCTGCAGCCTTAGGGAATGGGTCCACGATATCCAATCCCCATTGAGTGAAAGGCCATGGGCTGGATAGTGGATTAAGGGTGCCATTTGGTTGATGTATGTTCGGCGCAAACCGTTAGCATTGGTCGCATTTTTTAACGTATTCATGGGCCTCTTTTTGCATATTTGGCCGCCAATAACCTTGGGTAATGGCTCGCTGAACTAAGGATCTACCTCTAGTATGGCTCCCACAAATCCCTTCATGCAATTCTTCTAGTAGTGACTCAACTGCTTCAGGATACATGCATAAAAAGTACGGACCTGAATAGGAGCGCTTATACAATTTATGGTCTTCGGACAGCCAGAACCTAGTAGCCTTCCTTCGAACTTTGTCAGCTTCCCCTTTTTCTTCGGGCAAGACATCGCCTTTTAAGAACTTAATTATAGGATCCATCCAGTTGAGTTCAGCCCTGATATGATGAACTCGAACTGCTTTTCTTAACTCCGTAGGTCTATGTATGTCCTCAATGAGGATAACTCTTGGTAACTCTTGCGCCGAGGAGGTGGCGAGCGTGGCCAAAGAATCAGCATGCGTATTACCACTCCTGGGGATGTGCAGCAGGTTGAAAGACTCAAACTCTGACTATAGGGATTTAGCTCGACTCAAGTACCCCTGCATTCTTTCGTCTTTCGCCTCAAACTCACCTTGCACTTGACCAACGACTAATTTCGAGTCCGAGAACACCTCAACTGACTTTCCTCCTATCCTTCGTACCATTGTCATTCCCATCAATAGAGCTTCATACTCTGCCTCATTATTCGTTGCCGAGAAAATCCAGCCTTAACGATTTTTCAATGATGATTCTCTCTAAGGATGTCAGCACTAGTCCCACTCCTGAACCTCTCTGATTCGATGCGCCATCTCCGTACACCTCCTGGGGTAAGGGGCCTTGTTGAGAAATCATGCCAACAGATTTTCTATCCAGGTCTAGTGTTGGAGTTACTTCTTCTAAATGGGGCTCCGTGAATTCGGCCACCAAGTCCGCAAGGATCTGGCCCTTCACTGAGGTGCGAGGCATGTATTTGATATCAAAAGCCCCTAGGATCGTGCCCCATTTGGCAATCCTTCCAGTGTAATCGGCGCTTCGGAGTATGACCTTAAGTGGGAGCTGGGTGAGAACAATAACTGTGTGGGCTTGGAAATAATGAGGCAGCTTCTTCGTACCGAGCACCACAGCCAGGATAGCCTTCTCCAGTGGCAAATAACGAATTTCAGCTTCATACAGTGACTTACTAACGTAGTAAACTGGTTTTTGCACGCCACAGTCTGTTCGAATCAACACCAAGCTTACAGCATTAGGAGCTACAACGATGTAAGCAAACAAGACCTCATCTGGCTTGGGACTGGACATGATTAGAGGCTGAGCTAGGTAGTCCTTAAGTTGCTGAAAAGCCACAGTGCGAGGCATGTATTTGATATCAAAAGCCCCTAGAATCGTGCCCCATTTGGCAATCCTTCCAGTGTAATCGGCGCTTCGGAGTATGGCCTTAAGTGGGAGTTGGGTGAGAACAATAACTGTGTGGGCTTGGAAATAATGAGGCAACTTCTTCGTACCGAGCACCACAGCCAGAATAGCCTTCTCTAGTGGCAAATAACGAATTTCAGCTTCATACAATGACTTACTGACGTAGTAAACTGGTTTTTGCACGCCACAGTCTGTTCGTATCAACACCAAGCTTACAGCATTAGGAGCTACAACGATGTAAGCAAACAAGACCTCATCTGGCTTGGGACTAGACATGATTAGAGGCTGAGCTAGGTAGTCCTTAAGTTGCTGAAAAGCCACAGCACAATCCTCAATCCATTCGAATCCCTTCCATTTGTTGATCAATGAGAAGAAAGGTCTACACCTATCAGTTGATCGAGAAATGAACCTATTAAGGGCAGTAGTCATTCCGGTCAGTTTCTGAATCTCCTTAGGGTTCTGAGGAGCTCGCAAATTGTTGATGGCCTTTATCTGATCGGGGTTAACTTCAATTCCCCTGTAGGTCACCATGTATCCCAAGAACTTGCCTGATCCCACACCAAATGAACACTTGGACGCGTTTAAGCGCAGTCTATGTCCCCTTAGGATTTCAAAAACATCCCTGAGGTCCCCAATGTGCCTAGCTATAACCTTGCTCTTCACTACCATGTCATCAATATAAACTTCCATACTTTTACCCAACTGAGGCTCAAACATTCTGGTCATTATCCTTTGATAGGTAGCCCCTGCGTTTTTCAAGCCGAACGGCATTACCTTGTAGTGGTAATTCCTACCAGGGGTTACGAAAGCTGTTTTCTCTTAATCATCGAAAGCCAGTGGTATCTGATGATAACCTTGAAATGCGTCCAAGAAACTAATCCGAGGATGTCTAACGGTATCATCAACTAGTCGATTTATCTTCGGCATGGGAAACGGATCCTTCGGACAAGCTCTATTCAAGTCAGTGAAATCCATGCACACTCGCCATTTTTCGCTTTTCTTTTTTACCACCACAGTGTTAGCCAACCATTAAGGATAAAAAATTTCTTTAATTGCTCCTGCTCGTTTGAGTTTCGTCACTTCTTCCCTGACTGCAGCTGCGTGTTCTCTTGATGGACGTCAGAGCAGTTGTTTCTTAGGAATGATGGTGGGATTAACGTTTAGATGGTAGCAGATGAACTCTGGGTTTACTCCTGGGGCTTCTGCAAAGTCCCATGCGAATACATCAATGTTGGTTCTGAGGAACTCTATCAGCTCTTCCTTCTCTTGAGGAGGCAACATGGCTCCGACTTGAAAGAACTTCTCTGGGTCATCATCAATAGCTATCTTTACCAAGCTTTCACACTCTGCCCCTTCGGCTGAGGCTTCGGTGTCCAGCACCGAGGGTTTTAACTACTATAAGCTTTCCTCGTTATGGGCCGAGGATTCAGCCTGAGATTTGTGCTAGATCGCTGCCACTAAACATTGCCTGGCTGTAGATTGATCTTCTCGGATCTCCTTGACTTGCCATTCAGACGGATATTTGACCTTCTGATGAAGAGTGGAGGAAACGGCCCCGAGTGTATGAAGCCAAGGTCTAGCCACAATCGCGGTGTAGGGTGAGTACGCATCTACCACTATAAAATCTACCTCCACCGTTTTAGAGCCAGTTTGCACAAGTAATCTGATCTGGCCTTTAAGGACGACCACTTTGCTATCAAAACTCACCAAGGGGGAGCTATAGGGCCTTAAGTCTTCAAGTGTTAAGTTCAGCCCTTTATAAAGGTTTGGGTACACTATTTCTGCGGCGCTGCCCTGATCTACCATCACTCTCTTCACATCATATCCACCTATTCTGAGAGTGACCACCAAAGCGTCATCATGTGGTTGTATAGTTCCGATTTTGTCTCTGTCCGAAAAGCCCAAAACCGGTTAAATCTCCATCCTAAGCCTCTTCGGCTCCCTGTCAACACTTTCCGAGAGCAGCCGAGCGATTGATAGAATTCTAGATGGGCAAGACCCTGTCCTCCCTGGTGCGACAAAGATAATATTTATCGTGTCCAGAAGGGGTTTTAAAGAATCATCTCTTTGAGATCCTGCGCTTGCCTGGTTTCCCTGACCATAGGAATGGTGTAAAAGTTGTTTTAACTTGCCCTCTCTGACAAGTTAATCCAAATGGTCCCACAGGCTCCTACAATCCTCCGTAGTATGTCCATGGTCAAGATGATATTGGCAGTAGAGATTGTGGTTGCGCTTTTCAGGGTTTCCGACCATCTTGTTCGGCCTCTTGAAAAAAGGCTCATTCTTGATCCTCTCTAAGACTTGGTGCACTGGCTCACGAAACACGGCATTGACCGTCTAAAGGTTCGCCGAACCCTGTCTGACCCAATCTTTCCTCGACCTGTTGTGGCTCTGCCGATCCGACTTGAAATCCCTCATCTCCTGAAGGATAACCTTATCCTTTCCTTTACTCTGTTGCTGGTCTTCGTCAACTCTTTTATACTTGTCAATCCTATCCATCAACTAGCGTACATTGGTAACAGGCTTGCCCGTTAGGGACGCCCTCAAGCCGTGTTCAGTGGGAAGGCCGAGCTTAAAGGAGCTGATGGCCACCAGGTCACAATCTTCCTCCATCTCGTTATACGTTTCCCAGAATCTATCCGAATATGACTTTAAAGTTTCACCCTCTCTCATGCTGACGGACAATAGGGAGGCCATAGACTGCGGAATTCTGCGACATGTGACAAAACGCGACCCAAATGCTTGCGTTAGCTCTTGAAAAGAGCTTATAGAGTTCACTTTCAGACTATCAAACCATCTCATGGTGATCGGTCCCAAATTGGAAGGGAAGACTTTGCACATTAGGGCCTCATCTCTGGAGTGAACGGCCATTCTCTGGTTGAAATGACTCACATGTTCTACAAGGTCTGTCCGATTGTTATAGATGGTGAATGTCGGCTGGTGAAAACGTCGAGGGAGTCTTGCGTTCTCGATGTTACGTGTAAAAGGGGATCTGGAGATCTGATCCAGAGCTTTACTCATAGCATCGTTCTCTACGCCCCCATGTAATGGGCTCCGAGGCTGCCTCTCACGGTGATGCGTCTTTTCATAGGAAAAGGACTCACTGACTGGTGTTCGAAACTTCTGCTTGTAAGCAACGTCCTGTTCATCGTCAGAATCTTCATCAGAATACGAGGAAATGCGTTTCCTCTTTGCATGGCGCAGCTCCCTCTTCAGCGTTTCAATTTCTAACTGCATGTTTTAGTTTTTCTCTGCGTGGGACATGTGGCTTCCTCCATGTGACTGGCTTCGATCATCATGTACGGTGTGTACGCTACCTTCATGATCCTGCCTTCGTTCCAGATTTAAGAAAGGATCAACATGCTGAGATGTCTTGGACTCTACTGGTTGTTGCCTTGATTCAGCCATTTATGAGGTGTTGCTTCCACCTTTGCTCAAGCTAATTCCCACAGACGGCGCCAATTGTAGGGTCCAAATTTGGTAGGCCAAGCCCAAACTTTACGGATTGTGAGCCCAATGAACCAAAAACAATAAATTTGTAGAGAGTGGGTGAAAAAGCTGGGCTGGTTATGGATTTAGCAACGATTCACTTATGCCAGTCAGAATAAATTGAAGTAAAAACAATTGTAGAATGGATCATACTCAAATCCGAAGAGGCTTAATATTTATGGAAAAGTCAATACAATTCTCTCTCTCTTTCTCCTTCTTCTTCTCTCAATTTTTCCGTCCCCCCTCCATCTAAAGGCCTATTCCACTTATATATCCTCCTTTTTCCTCATCTCCACCTTACACTTGTTCTTCATCCAAGCATTTACTTGAGTACATGTCACATCAGACGTCTGCTTTAGTCTGCCGTGAATGGGAGTAGCTGAGGTTGCACTGTTCAGGGGTCTTCTCCACATAAATGCAACTAGGAAAGTTGCTGCAGTGCATTAAATGCGGTGGTAGCAGCTTTTCATTTTAGATATTTCTCTGTTCTCATCATCTCTAGGCATGCCCAGAGCTTGCCCTTATCGTGGAGTCAGTGGGGAAGGTCGCTCAAGCCTTCAGTATATTTGCTTGATCAAATTCCCTTGTGATCCGATGAGAAGGACCTCTTCGGACCAATAGGATTGTCCTCGGACATATCCTATCATTCATTTTCAAGTACATTTCCCCCATACGGACTCATTTCTAATCCCTTTTACCTCTTTGAACACATAGTGATACTCAAATTGGGCCTCAGGCTCAATACGTAGCGTTGGACTTTCACACCCATATATATATATATATATATAATTTTCAACGATTAAAAGTTGCATTTTTTATTTTTATTTTAGTTTTTTTAAGCTGATTTGAAGTACTGAAATCAGTCAATCACATTGGACAATTTTTTTATAATAAAAAAAATCATCAAATGCCGCAATGAAGGAAAAAAAGAAAGAAAAGAAACACAACAAAAGAAAATTGGAAAGTAAAAATCGTATTTTAAAAATATTGGAAAAACACATATTTTAACTACTCATGATGTAAACAAATGTATTTAGTACCATATTTTTATAAAAATTAAAAAAAAAAAGAAATTAGATAATTGAGTTTTGAGTATGGGTATATATTTTTTAGAAATTTTTTGTTATTTTTCTAACATGAACAATAAATTAAACTTTATTTTGAAGTGAGAAAAGACTCTCAAGCAAAGACAACAGCTCTTCTCCATTTCTCTGCTTCCTCTTTGTTTGGGAGACACTGTACTCACCTTATCTCTCTCTTCACTCTTCCAAACTTAAACAATCCAACTCTAACGCAACCCACAGCTATTCTCATATCAAATTAACACAACCCACAACATAGTATTTTGTGTCTTATTGAGTTTGTCAGCATTAGAAAAAATAGGTCAAAAGAAAACTACATTTGATAAGTGGAAAATCCTATTTAAACTATGGTTATTTATTAGGAATTGTTTTATACTAAAATTTTATAGAAAACAATTAGGCAAAACTACAATGTTGGTCCCTAAAAATTACCTACTAAGCGTTTTTGGTCCCTCAAGTTTCAAATAAGCTCTATTAGTCCTTAAAAGTTTAAAAAATGAGCTTTATTAGTCTCTCTATTAACTTCTGTTAGTTTTATTGTCCATGTGCCTAACGGAACAATGATGTGACATTTTTTTAATGACATGGCAAATACAATATTAGTTATCAAAACACAAAATTGTCACATCATATTTATTTATATTAATTCATTTTTGTTTTGAAAACTAAAAAGTAAATATAATTAAAAAGAAAAAGATTAAAACCTAAATGGCCAATTCTCAAAAATCCCAATTCTCATTGTCCATTCCAGATTTCTTTCACACCGCCAACCTTAATCTTGAATCGCACTGTCAATCTCATCAATGTGCCATTATACTTTTTTAAAGTGTTTAGACGATATAAGTACCTAAAGGCATAAAGATGACAAAGGGAAGAAACCAAGAAAGTCAAGGATAGATGCTGATTATATAGTGTGCCATCCACTTTGCTTTCTCATTAACAAGTTCTACTCATCTTCCTTTTGAGTAGACATAATATGCGAATAAAAAACAACATGGATGTTGCTCGAAAATCGATTTTGGTTCTAAGATCATGACTTACTATCGTTTTGGTGACTATTATTCTTGACAATTGGGAAGTAACTAAAGGAGATAACGATGCCCGATCCCTAATCTGGGTGTACTTCAAGATTGGTGCCGCAATGAGGGGGAAATCTAGAAATGAATGATGAGATTGGGAATTTTTGAAGATAATTATTTTATTTTATTTTAATTTTTGATCTTTTTCTATTTATTTTTTAAACTAAGATGAATTAATATAAATAAATTTGATTTGGCAATTTAGTTTTTTAAAAACTGATGTGTCATCTCTAATATTTGCCACCTCATTAATCTGTTAGACACATAGACAATGAAACTAACAGAAGTTAACAGATAAACCAATAGTGCTCATTTTTAAAATTTTTGGGACCTGTAGAGCTCATTTGAAACCTGAAGGACCAAAAGCGTCCAATAGGTAAACTTCAGGGACTAACAATGTAGTTTCACCAAACAATTATGTCTCATACTGTGTGAAACAAAGGAAGCCAGAGGCAATGTGAAAATTTTGAAATGAAGCCAAGAGATACGTGGACGTAGGCAAGTATTTATTTTTATCACTCACTTGGTATTGATTAAAATTTAAAAATTATAAATGAAAATTGGATTGTTTGAAGATGAACATCAATAGGGAGGGCAACTAATTTTGATAGTATATAATTATCAAAGCCTTTTTTTTTTCAAAATTTTAGTTGGAAAACCAATTTCATACTTGCATTTTCAATTTATATTGATTGTATTAGTTGTTTTACACAATATACATTTTATAAATATTTTAAATTATACAAGAAGTGTAATAATTTTTTGGCTCCAAAAATTAGAAAATGTTTCATTAGCTCATTTTTAAGATCATTACTAAAAATAAGAAAATAAAATAATTTTTCAAAAAATATTTTTTTAAAAACAACTAGAAAGACGTTGAAACAAATAGCGCATAATACTAGATTCACAATACACTTATCAGACACATGATTTAAAAGTAAAACCCACCATTTTAACATTTAAAAAGTAAAAAAAATTTTTTAAAATTAGAGTAGTGTTAAGTATAAAAAAAATTGGACAAATTTTTCACACATGAGCCAACCAATAACCATTGAAACCACTTTTACCGGCGAAAATGAGCATTTGCCCATTTCACCAACACTTTCCAACAAAATACTCAAAATGCTCTTATTTTAAACTTAATTTTCTAAAAGTCGAGTTTCAATGAAAAACTCGATTTTTAGAAAATCGAATTATGTGAAATCAAACTAAAAAAAAAAAAATACATGGAACTCAAATTTCATGTAAAATTTCTCACATTACTCGATTTTCATCAAATCAAGTTTTTCATTGAAACTCAATTTTTTTAAAATCAAGTTTTAAAACAAAAACATATTACTAAATAACTTCAGAACTTGAATATTTTGCTACATTTTTAGCGAAAGGACAAATGCCCATTTTAGCCCACTTTTACCTCTCACTATTCACAAACAATCCCGCCACCCACAAGTGTCAAATTTTTTATCTTTAGACTCTATCTTTAAAAATTATCACACCAAACACTGCCTAAGCCTTCTTTTTGTTATACTTCTTCCCGGTAAACGGAAACAAAACCCTCTACAGTCTGTGCATTTTGTACCAAGACTTCATTCTCTTCATTTGGCTGAGGCTGACAAAGAAACAATGTCAGACTATTTACCAAATGTTCTTATCGTCGATATCCTGTCACGGCTGCCGGTGAAGTCACTCATCAGATTCAGGTGCGTTTCTAAGTCCTGGTTCTCTTTAATTTCCAGCCATGACTTCAACACAGAGCACCACAATCGGACTCTCTCAAACACCACCAAAGACTCACCCTACCTTCTCTTTAGTCATTACGATCTAAAAATGAAGAAAGTGCGCTTCGCTTTGCTCTCTTCTGATGACCCATTCCCTCTTAAACATTTTTCCAAACACTTCCCAGGCCCTCCCAATCGGCGTATTCTTATGAAACAAGCGGAAAAGAGAGGGTTTTTCGCATACCCATCAGATTTTGTAGAGTTACCTTGCCCATACCAGAGCCCTATGAACAAAGTGTTCGTAGCTGGTTCATGTAATGGCCTAGTTTGTCTGGCGGATGTTGCTCCCAGTGGCGACCAGGTCATTTTTCTAATTCTCTGGAACCCTTCTATTCGTAAAGCCATATCCCTTCCTCCAAGCCCTGTTGTTAATGTCCCAGTTTTTTATAAGGCTGTGGACCATCTGGGGTTTGGCTATGACCCCATAACTGATGATTACAAATTAGTGAGACTTGTGTACCTTCAAGGTGGCTTTAGTCATAATGAATATGAAAGAGATCCACCCATAGTTCAAATTTATACACTTCGCACTGGTGGGTGGCGCACCATTCCCGGCCGTGGTTCTCGGTTTATTATTGTAGAGAAGTTCTCTTCGGTGTTTGTGAATGGGTCGGTCCACTGGTTCGCGGAGGACGACAATGACAGTGACGATGATGACGATGACGATGACGTCGATACTATGCTACGCAATATGATCATCTCATTTGACATAAAGGATGAGGTTTTTCATGAAATGGCTGTGCCTAAGTGTCTTCAAGGAAGGTTCAATTTGAAGATGAAGGTCGCGGTGCTTGGTGGGTTGCTTGCACTTGTCCCCTGTAACTCTAATCTAGATTTTTCAGTCCCCTGTTACTCAGTTTGGGTGATGAAAGAGTATGGAGTAGTGGAATCTTGGACCAAACTATATGATATTAAGGTTGGCGAAGAATTAGAGAGTGTGGTAGGTTTTACAAAGAATGGTGAAGTTCTAGTGAGTATGGCTGGAAAGTTGCTGTCTTTCAATCCCAGTAGCCAACGAACTTTGAATCTTCACATTCATTCTGAATATGCATCATTTTATTTGGATACTTACACGGAGAGCCTTGTACTATTGAATGTGGAAGATGGTGTTTTACGAAAGCAGGCAAATTCACCGAGTACTAGTAAGGGAAGAGGTAAACATGAAGAAAAAGGCAAGGCAAGGTATGCTAATTTTGCTTTGTTGTATTAGCAGTAACACAATATTGAGTTTTCTGCAAGTTTTTGTTCTGGTCTTGGGCTATGTTTTTGAGACTGATGGGCTTATTGATAATCAACATAGAACTCATATGGAATCATAATTGAGCCGATTATCATTTTTGTTGATAATTGAGTCTATTACTGTGATAACCTTGCATCTTATAAGATTAAAACAACAAATTATGAAGGGCCCAACAGTGTCTTCATCTTCATTTCCTTATTGAGTGTCTCTTTTCTATTGTTAACATTGGCATATGCTGTCTCTTAAATGGGTTTACTTTCTTTCCAGGTTGTGGCCAGTTTTAAGCAAGCAGGAAAAGGTAAGCTATCAACACAAGTTCTGTAATTATTTTTAATAGTTGATTACATCTTTGTTTATCATTGACAGATGTTGTCCTTTTTATTGTATTTTTGCCTTCGCCCATTGGGGTGAAGGCAACTCCACTCTTGTTATGTTTTCACACTCTTGAAGCCTTTGTGTTGGATTTTCCCTAAAACTTGATTTAAGAGTATGTAAGGTTATGTTTGGTTTACTAATTTCCATCACTCAATTCCCAAATTTTGTAGGCCTGTGCCACCTCAAGTTTGCTTGTTTGGTTTAGTTTTTGTTCTTAATTCCCATAACTTATTACTCAAAAAATTGAGTTAAAATCATGGAAACTGAGAGCACATTTTGTGAGTTTTCGGGTTATAAGAAGTAAGAACTAAGTTACAGTGGCAAACTTGTAAAAAAAATCAAACCTCTGGGACACGCACTCATGACTTGCCTCTATCAAGTTAGACTGCACTTAGGAGCCCCAATGACTCTTTTGGAGTTGCTGAAAACTTAGTGAAGTCTCATTACTCCAAGCACACACACTCTACTCACCTCAGAGGACTTTCGCCTTGCTCATCGCACACACAAATTAGAAATTTCATCTCTCTCTGGGTCTTGCATCTAAAGAAGGGCTCCTCCCTTCAATCTCTCAGTCTATTGGTCTCTTGGTCTTCCCTATCAAGCTCTCTTTGATCTCTTGGTCTCTCATCTCTCTCAGCTGCAGTGTTTTTGGACATGTGAGTTTAGGTGAACACAAATCTCTCTCTCTCTCTCTCGCTCTCTCTCGCTCTAATTTCTTACTCGCCCTCAATTTCTGAAATCGGAGATCTGTTGCTCTATCTAATTTCTTTATTCTTATTTTGATAATTTCTGAAATAAACTAATACCTCAGCACTTCTTTCAGCTGTATCTTACACTTGGCTTATTAATGATCAGAAGAATGGATTTTAACAAAAGCATCTGGTTAATCTATTGGTTTACTGAAAAATCCTTTTTTTTTTTTTTTTTTTTTTTTTTTTTTTTTTTCACTTTTCTTGTTCTTTGTTTTTTCTCTAGTGATAACACTTACTAATTCTCAAAAAAAGGGCATGCCCACGTACTTAGGAATTCTTAATTTGTGTGTTTTTGTCATAGAGAATGAGCTTGTAGAGATTAAAAGAAGAACTGAAATAACAATTCACAGAGAATTATAGTGAAAGAGGAACTGGTAATTGATAGAGAAAAGAAGAAAGCAAAACAGGAGAAGTTGGGCAAAAATAAAATACTAACTTTGAATAAGGGACCTGATGTATTATTTACAAGAACACGTAGAAGGCATGTATAAGGTTGTTAGCAATAAGCAATAAGCATGCAACACATGATTTGGAAAAGGACCTTTGACAATGAAGTCCTGTTAAAATTTGATTAAAACTTTAGTCTTTTTTAGTCATACATGGTGAGTGGTTAACTAATTGTGTGCTTCATGTCATTTACAGCTTTGGTATAGTTTTACAATGTTCAATATACTTCTTGAAATACAGGTACTTTTAGGAAATATTGTCATAGCCATTTACAACTTTTATCGTCAGGTAAAATCCAAAAAAAAAAGGACTTTCATTGTAGGGCCATACTATCTTCCAAAAGCTGATTTCCTCTGTTTTGAGCTTTGTTAATGTACTTACCAAATAAAAATTTGTCAAAATTTCAGAACACTTTCTTTTGACTTAAAAGAATAGAGGAATTCCATACTAGAACTACCCCTTACCAACTATGAAAGGAGGGGTTTTGTAACAACTAAACAAAATTGTTTGATTAATGGTTATTTCATATGACAAAATGCTGTAAAAGGAATTGTGGCCCATGATTTACTCTTCCACTAAAATAATATCCCCAATCCTTATATTTATATTGATGAAATCTCAGCCATATAATGTTAAATAGATTTTTATGATCTTATATGAATACAAATGACCATTATAGTTAAATGTGGAGAACATCATGAGATCCAAATCAAGAATTGTCCTTTTTGTTTTGTCCATACAATTGATAGGGATCCTTAATTTGTGTGTTTTTGTCCAGCTCCTTTTTTCCCATTATGTGAAGTTCCATTATTTATTTCTTCCTTCTTGTTGCTTGCATGGAGCTTGTATTTTAATGGAATTATCAGGGTTAATGATGGCTATGCCCTCTTTAGTTTTCCCTCTTTGTTATCAATCTAGGATTTTGCCACACACGAACTTTGCGTGGTTTTGAGTTTCAATGAGTTTTAATGCCACAACAAATTTCACAGTAATTGGCTTATCATTTAAATAAATTTGTGATGTTTATAATTTTTACTGCACTATTTTTTTTTTTCCCTATTAGTTGATTTAAGAATAATTACAAAATGAAAAGGGAAAAGGTTTATCATCTCTTTTACTGCTATTTATAAGTCTGTTTGGTAGGTTTTTTTTTCCTCAAAGGATTACAGAGACCACAATTTAATGTTTGAATTCCTTTTGTGTATACATATAGCGTTATATACATTAATTTTCTTCTTTAGAGTAGAAAGTATCGTCTCTGGATTGTGCAGCATCATTTTAAGTACTTGGATTTCTAGAGAGAAATCAAATGCACATGGTTATGTTGTCATTGTCCATGGTGAGTTCTCACATGATTGTCTATGTGGTTGTTGTGACGTTCTAATGACCATGTGGGATATTTGTATTAGATGACACATGAATCACAGGATGCGGATGAGAAAATGTGGCCTCTCCCATATAGAACAGATTTTTATTGACATTATGTTGGAAGAACAAGTCAGAGAATATGGAACATATTTTTTTTAAGGGGCCTGTTTGGGAATCAGTCACAAGAGCTCTTAATGCTCAGACTGGGAATTTCATCACTAAGAAAGTCATTCAAAAGCATAATGGGCTTAGGCAAAAACAATGCAAGTGGTCTCTATTGTTGAATCATACAGGGTTGGGGTGGGATGAGATAATACAAACAACACAGATTGTTATTGGCACTGATGAGGTGTGGGGGAATGTGGTTGTGATAAAGTTCATTACTGCATTTGTTATTTTCATATTTTGGTGTATGTCATTTAAATCTTTGTCAATTACCTGCTTTTTGACTTAGTCTTGCACATTTTTGTTGTAGGGAAATCCTAAAGCATCAAACTTACAGAAGAAGGGATGTTCGAATGCCCTTCAAATTTCTTCTAACACACCAGCCCCAAACAGGGAGGAAAAGCGTGCCCTAGATGAGGAATTTGCCAATGATGGTGTTCCTATTCACTTGGATAGTGATGGTTGCTACACTCCAAACATGGACAGTGTACCTCAGACTGTGAATGATACAAATATTGAGAACCAAATCCAACATGCTAAAAAACGTCCCATCCAAGATACAAGTGGCAAGGGGAAGAAGGTTGACAAGAAAGAGGATAGGATAAGTGAGGTGACTACTGTAAAGGAATACACTGCAATGACAACGGAAAGGTTTCATGCTAGAAGGGGAAAGGCAAGCGGTAGCTTTGAGCATTTTGCTCAATCAGTTGGTGGTGGTGATCCTTACTCCCTATCGAAAGCTATTGAGGTCCTAAATCAGTACGAATACCTTGATGACTACTCGTATGTTAAGGTCACCAAGGCTCTTCAACAGAAAGAGGATAGACTGGTGTTCATGGGCATGCCGGAGCATAGGAGAAAGACATGGATGGAGAAAATTGCGCACCCGAAGGATTGATTACATTTGTTGTTGTTTGGTTATGTAATTTGGTTTTCATGGATTTAGATGTACTGTTTAAAACATATGTGTTGTTTCTTGAACAAACTTGGATTGTTGCTTATTTTCTTGCTAAGTTGAACACTTCTATATTTATGTTATTTGTTGCTAAATGTAGTGAACTTTGCGCGTTGGTTTGTCATGTTCATTTGCCGTTATGTATATTAGGAAGTGATTTTATAATTCTTGAATGAACTTGGATTGTCGTTTATTTCTTTGATTGGAAAGTTGAACGCTTGTATATTTATGTTATTTGTTGCTAAATGTAGTGAACTTTGTGCATTGGTTTGTCATGTTCATTTGTTGTTGTGTATATTTGTATCTATGTATATTAGGAAGTGAGTTTATAATTCATGTCATCTATACATTTTACATTATCACAGTAAATACTGTCTATCAAGACGTAAATAACATATAAGAAAAATGCAATTTTATTAAGAAACATTATGTGGAGAAGGTGACAAAATTGTTAATCAAGCAACTCATTCTTCTACACAAACCTCTCCTCCCAAATCATCACCAAGATAGATTGAAGTGAACTGGAATGAACTGAAGTGGATCAAATGGAATAATGTGGGTTGAATTTACATTTACAATCATGTTTTTGTACATAGACCTTTTGTAATCAAACTAATTGTCCATTTAAAATATACTATCAAAGAGGTTTACAAGATAAATTTAGGCTTACATAACCCCACCTCCATTTGTGATATACTCATATTCATAGTTCATGCTAATATCCATGGGTTCTAATTAGTACAACCCGTCCGTTTATAAAATACAAAGGCCTAGTTCAAGTTATTGCTACATGGATTATGGAAATAGAAGCATAACATACACAATTACTGCAACCCCTCTAAATATGAAGCTCTTTCAGCCTTGCATTAATTTGGACCATATCATGCAAGGTTTTCGTTTCTTCTCTAATTAGATGAAACTCACTTGACAATTCCTCAGGATCATCCCTACTTGCGAAAGTGGAAGGCGCATTGATGGGGGCAAACACCATTCAAAGAATTGACATTTCCTTTCGTCACAACTGTAGTAGAGCTTGTGCTTGTTCATTGCAGTTTCGAAGGGCTTTATAGATGCTCTAACTCCACAGTGGCATCTAACATCGCGGAATCTAATTACATCATATATGCCTTCATTAACACTTAACAGTTATCTGGACATCTGCAAAAATACTTCATGTTTCAACCTCCATAGTGTAATCAAATTCTCTCTTGAGAGGAGATCACACATAATTTAAACTAAAAAAAATAAAAATAAAATGCAAAACCAGTAAACCTAATATGAGAATACTTGTTCCACCTATTGACAAACAGACAAGATCACCAACCTCCTCCAAGCGGCAGAAAGAACTTTCTTGATTAGTACTTACTTCACGGAAATATTTAGGCAATAATAAATAAAAATGAAGAAAATCCATATCTTCTTGTTTTGCTTAATTTCAAGTACGAAGTAGTAGGGTACTGCACCTATTATCAAATGGCTAAGGTTGGAGTTATTTGTTTGTTCAAGGCACTGAATAATTCTCTTTCTTACTCTTATTATTTTGTCAATTATAAAAGAGGAACCAAGTACGCACAAAATATTATACCATAGCATGCCATACCTATCTGTTTTTAACTAAAGTCCCCCAGAACCTTTTATTTGTTATTGCCTGATCGGTAGCAAAGAGAGAGCAGAGAAACACAATGTTCTATCTGATATGTTAATTTTCTTGTGTAAGCGCGTAAACAGAACAATGACTATTTTAAAATAAGTGACATCTGCTTTGGCATTTATTTTTTTAATTATTATTATTAAAAAAATAGACAATATATTATGGAGAGAATGAAGGCTGAAATCTCCTCCACCCCCCCCCCCCCCCCTCCCCCACCATTGATGCAAATTGTAACAAACAATCCACTCACTTTTTCATCCCACCAATCAAGATCCATCAACAAACTCTACAAAACCCCATGTAAATCTCTACAAAATTCCAAAGTAATATTTGGGACTAATGGTTCATTTGAATTGATGGGGAGAGAGGGGGAGTAGAGTAGAGTTGGTCCAAAATTAGTTTATTTTCAGCCAACTCTACTCACTCCCCTCTGCTCCGCTCCTTCCCCCCTCAATCCAAATAAACCCTAAATGATGCTATAATCACATAACTATACCATCCCATCTATGGTAATGAGTCAAATTCTTTGTTTTTGTTTATTGCATGGCCTCCGGCTAATACACACACACACACGTTGGTGTTGCTAGTTTCTGATGATCTTGATTATATTGCAGCAAAAGGCCAGCTGAAAATGATTCCGAGAAAGCTCAACATGGTAACTAGACCATCTCTTCCACAACCAATTTGGTCCCTGAACCCACACAAAAGCAAGTTGCATTTTGGAAAAACATAGGCCACTAGAGAGAGGAGAGGACTATATCATACTGCAAGCACTGTTCACGATTGACATGTTTAAAATTGTTCTTCTCATCAGTTTGTGGCATTGGTGGCACTTTACGATATAGGCAATTTGAGACAAAATGAAATTTTCCTATGTTTGGGAGTTAATAGTTTACAAAGAAATGGAATAAAATTTATAGAATTAAAAAAAAAAAAAAAATTACATATTGAGTAGAATGCACATAAACCCCCTCAAATTTGGGTAGTTGCAATTACACCTCATGTATCTTTATTTAAACCAATTTACTACTGAAACTTCACATATGTGCCAAATATCTCCGAACATCGTCCAAGAAGCTAACATCCTAGTCACGTGACACACAAATGGATTGGAATTGGTGGGTTTCAAATTCTAGTTTCAATCAATGTAGTTGAGTTGAGTAAGGTAAACAATTGTTAGCAGCATTTGAGGGGAGAGTTTATCACTGTAAATGTGATTGCAATTTTGAGGATGAAGGAAAATATTACTTATAAGAGATTTTTTTTATTTTTTTATTTTTTTGGGATTAAAAACATTACTAGATTTCCTATAGGGGCTAGTTTGTTCCCAAGTGATTTTATGTTGGACTAGATTTATTTATTTATTAAATGTCTATTCGATTTGTATATTTGTATTTTCCCTATTCTATTTGCAAATTACCGAAGCACGTGTAAAAAATAAAAATCTAAAAGATAATTGAAGGATGCTTCTTCATAATTTGCTAAATAGCACAAACTTGATTGCAAGTAATATGGGCTCCATTGCTTGTGAGTTGCTTGGAACTCGAGTTTGACAAATTTGGAGCCCGTTTGTTACCGTTGTTTAAACAACAGTTTTCGGTGTTTAAACAACATTACATGTATTTTTACACACTTTTTTCACCACACGTATTTCCAAAAAATACAAATAACGTTACTAGAACAACATTACCAAATGAGCCCTCAATTTCTCAAACTCAAAGTTCCAAAAAATATGCTACATAACTAATTTGTCATGATGCGTTTTTGCTAAAATTGTGCTATTTGGCAAATTTAGCCCTCATTTCTAGGTCTAAATTCAAAAACTTAGCTAATGTCATGCCTGGTTGTGCCTACAGTCAAAATAGATTTAAAGATACCACTTAAATACGAATAAGTCTAGTGCCACAACTTGTGTCACAACTCGCCCATGTGGCGAATTGTGGTTGGTGGAGGGGTGTCTCCACATGGACCCACTATCAACCCTCTACCAACCACAACTCGCAACATGGGAGAGTTGTGCCACAAGTTGTGGCCCTAGGCTTCCTTGAATACTTGATCAATTTCATGTTTCAGCACTTCTTTAGAAAGTTCAATCGATTAAATTAGCTGTTTAGTGCCTATCACCTCACCGCAAAGGCAGATGACGTTGGGCTGCAATTTTAGTTGAAAACCAATCTTGCATAAGAGTCAAGGCAAAACACAGAAGATTCCCAACTGAAGAAAACATCTGATTTTGACATAATTCCGATAGGATAGGTGGACACAATCATTATATTAGATCAAAGTAGAGGAAGTAAAAAAAGTAATACCTAATATACTGTTCAAACAAGCTTAAAAGTAGCTAATTGTTTGAGTGTCCTAAAGATAGTCAAAAACTATGGGATACAAAAGGGGTACAAAAGTTGGCTGCCCAATGGAGCTAAGTGATCAGCACACCTATTGGCTTCTCTGCATATATGCTTCACAAAAACATGTCAGTTCGTAGCAAGTAATTTCCTGCAATCTGCAATCAAAAACCAAAGTGTTGTAACATAGCAGGGTTTGCGAATGATTAGTTAGAAAATTATATACCTGAAGATAGTCAATTTCAAGAAAAAATTGGGAAAACCAAGTTCCAAGCTAGAATTAAGCCTTCCCTAACTGCCCTAATTCCGCAATAATGCAAGTTGAATGTCCTAAATTTATAGAAAAATTTATTATCCAATGGCCAAAGTGATATTTAATAATGGTGTGAAGAGAATTAATATCACATGCACAATAATAGAAGTCTAAAGCATGTTGAATGATAGCGTGCATTATATCTCATCAAGAATCCTAGTTAGTTTCTAAATATTCTACATCATGGTGTCCTCCGTAGCCCCAAGTTATTGCATGTGTTACGCATCTAATCTTTACTCAAATAAAAAAATATGCTACAGAATGAACTACTAGATGGAAATAGAACAACAGCATATGTGTGTAACATAGTGGAAGTTTTACATTTTATAGTCTTTTTCATTTTTCACATAATACAAACTAAGCTTGGGCAAAACTACCCCTGCAATTTGCCAATGGGCTCTAGCTCAAGTGGCACTTCCTCTTATAAGTGCTAGGAGTCATGGATTCATAAGAAATAGCAGTACGACAATTTTCTTTCATATAGTATTATGACTTAACCATGGTAAATTGAGCTTCTGCAAATTTTCATTAATCCATGAACAGGATCTATATAGACACATAAATCCATGGACTGATACATCTCAATCAGAAAAGAATCAAATAATCAAAGTCCAGTGAAAAAAAAAAGGGTTGGGGTGGGGGGGAGGCATTTGATAAAAACACTATATTTTTGCCACAGTATCCCCAGGCATATCACATTACTCTTAATCTAATTTTTAGGGAAAATTTCAACACAAATGATTCGAGAGCGTGAAAGCATAACAAGTGTGGACTCACCTCCACCCCAACCCTAATAAGAAGGAGAAGCAAAAATAAAATTAAAAAGACAACATCTGTCAATGATAAGCAAAGAAGTAACTAACTACTATAAATAATTACAGGACTCGTTTGTCAATAGTTTACCTTTTCCTGCTTTCTTAAAACTGACCCCAACCTGGAAACACAGTAAAATAATGTGAGAGACTACAGAATGCCAATTTTTATGATAGAAAAGAGATATCAAGTGAGGAAATGAAGATGAATACACAACTGGGCCCCTTTTAAATTTTTCTATTATATAAGATGCAAAGCTACGAAAGTAATCCAGTCACTTAGCAACAGCAAATCTAATTAGGATTTCATATGAGTTTTATGCTGATTATCTGCAGATAAGTCCATCAATCACAAAAACATATGCCACTACCGAAAACAGAAAATTGTGGAAAACTTAATATTGTATTGGTGCTTATACAACAATGCCAAACTAGCATAATGTAAGAAAGAAAAAAGTAGCATAATGTATCTTGCCTTTTACTTCCTATTAATCTTTGTCCTTACTAGCACTAGACGAATCCTCCTGCCTTCCCGAAGCACCATCTTCCACATTTAGTAGAACAAGGCTATCCATATAAGTATCCAAATAAAGCGAAGCTGGTTGGGCATGGATGTGAGGATTCAAAGTCCTTCGGCTACTGGGATTGTAAAACAGCAACTTTCCATCCTTGGTCACTAGAGCTTCACCATTGTTTGTAAAACCGACCACCCTCCCTAATCCTTCCCCAACATCAATATCAAATATCTTAGTCCAAGATTCCGCTACTCCATACTCTTTCATCACCCACACTGAGTACTGCTCTACTCCTAAATTCCATCTGTTCCACGGGATAAGCGCAAGCGACCCACCAAGCACCGCGAGATTCATGTTCAAATCATACACTGATTCTACACACTTAGGCACTGCCATTTCATGAAAAATCTCATCTCCTATATCGAATGTGAAGATCCCATTGCGAAACGTATCATCATCGTCGGAATCAAATGTGATATTTTCTTCAGTTTCCGCGAGCCAGTGGACCGAGCCATTCACAAACACCGAGTCAGACTGCTGTACAATATGAAACTGAGAACCAGGGTCGGGAATAGTACGCCACACACCAGTGCGAAGCGAAAAAATGTGAATCAAAGGTGAAATCTTTTCCCTAGTATGTTGATTACCCCAACCATAAAGGTAAACAATTCTCACTAATTTGTAATCGTCGGTAATGGGGTCATAGCCGAACCCATCATGCTCCATAGGCAAATAGGAAAATGGGAATTTCACGGCAGGTCTCGGAAGGTATATTGCTTTACGAATAGAAGGGTTCCAGAGAATTGGAACAATGTCATAGTCGGTGTTACTGGGAGTAGCATCCAGTAGACAAACAATGCCGTTCGATGAACCAACAATGTAAATGAATTCCTTTTCCAAGTACTTGAATGGGAAATGCAATTCTATGAAATCTGATGGATATGCGAAAAACCCTCTCTCTTTCATTTGTTTCTTAAGAACAAGCCGATTGGGAGGGCCTGGGTTTGGGTCGCTGTTGCTGACACTCAGGTTCAGCTTGCAGTGTAGGTGTTTGGAAAAATGGTTGCGAGGGAATGGGTCATCGGAAGAGAGCAGAGCGAAGTGCTCTTTCTCCATTTTTTCATCGTAATGACGAAAGAGAAGGTAGGGTGGGTCTTTGGTGTTTGAGAGAGTCCGATTGAGGTGCATTGCGATGAAGTCATGGCTTGTGATTAAAGAAAACCAGGTCTTAGAAACGGACCTGAATCTGATGAGTGACTTCACCGGAAGCCGTGAGAGGATTTCGAAGATAACAACGTCAGGGAGATAGTCAGACATTGTTTTTTAAATTTTCCCTGCCAATTGAACAGAGTGAAGTCGGACCAATAGCCACTGAGAGAGACGGCGCGAGAGAGGGTTTCGTTTCGGGAGTGTGGTCAACTAAAGGTTTGTAAAAATCATTCGTTTGGTCATGGTTAGTTTGATGACTTTGATCCCTATATTTTTATTTAGGGTAAATTGCATAATTAGTCCATATCATTTCTATCATATGTCAATTTGTTCTCTAACTTTTTAATTATGTCAATCTAGTCCCTAACTTGTTAAGTATTGTGCCAATTTATTTTCTGTTGTTATCTTTTAGATGGAAAAATCTGATGTATCAAATGAAATAATAAAAAATAAGTTTCCATGGCACATCAACTGCCAACTGTACCACTATATCAAATTTAAAAAAATAAAACCAAATTAAAATGTTCAATGAGTTACATCTCCCTAAATGGTTCCAAAATTTGAAAAATTTCTAAAAGTTTCTGATGATGCACGAAAATCAGTAGGCTAAATGCTTGGGTTATGGTGATGACTTGATGACTTTAAGAGAAAAAGAAAAACTATCAAGGGTGACTGGTGTGAACCGGCCAAGGACCCTCTGACGTTTAAGTCATTTTTATCTCTAGAACACAAGGATAGTGATTTTATGAATAGTAGAACTTACCTTGGTTGAATGTGACTTGATTCTTTTATAGAGAGTTAGGAGTGGGTCTACTTGTTCGGATCCACTATCATCATGGGGGATATGTGGAGTTAATGGATCAAATGGAGAAAGTGGAGCAAATTATAGGGAATCCTCCCCACGTTTTTGGAATGGCGAATCGTGGTCTAATTATATTGAACCATCAGAAAGTTTTCTTTAAAATTAGCTAAGTGTTGTTTAGTCATCCATGCCCTTATGCCGTGGATGACTATTCTTTCTTGGATGATCGTGCTCTCGCTTGACTGGTTTTACCCATGCTTATGAGGCTTCTCTTCTTTTTAAAAGGTTGTAGACGTGGTCTGGTCATGGATGACTACCATGGACGATTTGAACTTAATTTAGACCCCATCAGTTGCCCCCTTATCCTTGTGTCGTCCATATTACTGTTGGCTTGACACGTGGTAATTTTTTATTGGCTGAAGGATTCTCCAGGTGGCACGTTAGGGTGATCTGAGATCAGATGTCCTGGATGTTGACACGTAGTGTAATCCCAACGACTTACAAGTTGCGTCGTTTCGTTCTTCAAAAAAATTGTCACATGGCGCACCCTGATTGCTTCGCATCGTTTCAGTGTCCCACCCTGCTGCCTATAAATAGGGCAATACCTCTCCTACCCCTTCACATTTCTCATATTTTCTTCTCTAACCTCAATCGTCCTACGCATCGTCTAGAAGTCTTCTTTCATCCTTAGTCATCTCCGTTTAGAATCAGGTATCCTTTCTTTTCTTTGTTTGTAAGTTTTTCTTTAGAAATCTTTACAAAATGGCTAAGATAGTAGTGTCTTCGTCTAGCAATAGAGACAAGAGGGAGATAGACAAGTACCATAATGAGAGTAATAGTAGGGATAGTAGTAGTGATAGTAGTAGTAGAAGTGATAGTGGTTCTACGGACGAGCAATACTTGTCGGGGGTTCCTAGGGTTTCCTTAGATGTTCTCCAAGAGGAGTTGAGGCAGAGGGAGGCATCTGGGTCGTTTGCTAGTCCGTCCACTAGTACTCAACCATCCATCTCCTCCCTTAGTAAGGAGGAGGACATTTTATATTGTTACGCCGTAGGCATTCCTTTGGAGATAGAGGAGAAAAGAATTTGCTCTCTTAAGGGCAAATATCAAATTCCGGACGAGCTTAATCCCCATCTAGCTGCTCTTGGTGAATGGTGTTGTACTCCAAACTCAGGGGTTGGCATATATAAGGCTTACCTGTTGGGGGGTCTTAGGTTGCCTTTCAATGCTTTCGCTAGGGAGATCCTTCATAGGCTGGGTGTAGGTCCAAACCAACTTAATCCCAATGTATGGAGGCTTATTGTATCCATGTAAGTGTTATGGAGAGAGGTCTTTGATGGGAACCATCCTCTTACTGTGGATGAGTTCCTATATTGCTATAAACCCTCTGAAATAAACCAATCCCTAGGTTTCTATCAGTTTTCAGTCAGGAGTTCTAGTTGTAAGTTGATAAGGTCCCTTCCCTTGTTTGATAGAATGTGGAAGACGGAGTTATTCTTTGTCTCAGGGTTTTGGGCAGGGAACCTTGTTAAGGTAGGCAGGGATCCCTTCCCTCCCTATACTAGTGAGATGGGTTGTTTATGTCCAGAGGGTACGTTACTTTTTATAACTTGTCTTGCTTATTCCATTATTCTTATCTTTTTTTTTTTTTTTTTTTTTTTTTTTTTTTTTTTTTTTTTAAGTTGTAAGATGACCCTCGTTGATCAACTTCTACCTAGACTACATCCAACGAGCGCACTCTTTTGTAGACAGGACTTTTCACTTCTTGGTGAACCTTCACCGTCTAGCGACTTTGGGGCTTGGACTTAAGCCTACAGAAGAAGCATTGGCCCACAAGCTTACCGCCCATCGATGTAAGTTATTTGTTTTATTGTACTTTTGCTAGTTAGTCTGTCTAGGCTCTAACAATTCCTCCTTTTTTTATTATATATATAGGAATGGCAACTATAAAGAAGAATAAAGGGAAAGGCATTGCTGGTGATGAGGTTGTACAGCTTGGGGACAAGGCTCCCGCCTAAACTCGTCCCTACCTCGTCTACGCTAAAGCTCGTCCCTCCAATCTCATCGAAGAAGAGGAAGACAGTGTCTAAGAAATTGGACATGGGTAATCTCCCCAGCCGTCGACGCAACAAGAAACAGAAAGTTGACTCTTCGACGCCGTCTACCACTCTTGTCATGGTTCTTGACCTTGTTACTCCTTTGGCCAAATCTATGATCTCTAAAGTTGAAGATTCCTTTCCTCATCCTGGTGCGAATCTGTCCAAGCCTTCTCTTACGGGGCCTACTGATAGTGGCCCAATGACCCTCCTAAGGAGTGAAGGTCTTGCTTGGGATAGGTTTAAGTAGGCAGTGACTGACAAAGACATCTCTTCAAGGTATTTTGACTCGTCCTTAGCTATAAAAAAATTGAACTTTATTCTTTTTTATCTCACGTCCATGTTTCCTAATATAGGCCATGACCAAGTTTATGGCGATGTCTAGGCAAGCCTATGAGTTGGGCAAGGAGAGGATTAGGCTAGAGACGAAGATTTGTGACATGGAGAAGGAATCTAGCCGCAAGACGGGGGAGAGAATGAAACTAGAGGATGAGGTGAAGGAACTAAAGAACCTGGCTAAGGAGCTGAAGGCATATATCGTGGAGAAGGACACTTGTCTAGACCATCTTCAAAAGCAGAAGGACGAGCTTAGGTCCTCTTTGAGCAAATCTAGAGATGAGGTGATTAAGGAATTCAAGACATCCAGTAAGTTCACTGACTACCTGGAAAAAAACAACGTTGCAAGCTTTGAGGATTTCCGTATGGATGCCATTGAATCATTTCCTAGGGTGGACTTTGATTCTATCAAGCTCCCTATTGCAGCTGAGAGTTCCTTACTCCAGACTAGCTCAGAGGACGTGAACATTGAGGACGATGCTTTTATCCCTCATCTTACGAAGGACGACTCAAAGTTTAGGGGCGTTGCCCCTAGTGGTTTATCCTCAAAAATTAAATTTCAAGCAAGAATTTACTTTTGTCTTTATTTTCTTTGCTCTCTTTCTCTCTTTCTCTTTCTCTCTTTATTATTTTTTTTTATGGGTCTGTTGTTGTGGACCATTTTTAATTTCTTCAAGTACATTATCTCGTCCATGTTTAAGGACGAGATCTCATACAATTGCATTTTTAGGCTTATTACTTTAAAGGGTTTTTAAATGATGGTCGTCTACCCTTAAGTTTATTTATAAACAAATTTCCGTCCATAAACATGGATGAGATCTCATACAATTGCAATTTTAGGCTTATTACTTTAAAGGTTTTTGAACGATGGTCGTCTACCCTTAAGTTTATTTATAAACAAATTTCCGTCCATATTTGAATGTTTATTTTTATTCCTTTCTTGCCAATTTTAATACCCAAGTGTTTTCTTGTCCATAGTTGGGACTTTACTTTGGAATGGCTACATATTTCCTCACCCATAACTTGGACTTCTTTTAGGAATTTAGAATGACTGAGTGTATACTCGTCCATGGTTTGGACTACTCAGGTGACTTTGGACATTTGACGTCCTTTTTAGATCGTCTATTTATCGCATGCATGCTTTTCCTCGTCTTTTATTACTGGACGAATGTACTTGGAGGTGTTTGTTCCTTCCCTTTGCACTTCTGTTTTTTACCTAATGGTTTCATATATGATAATTTGCCTTTTCCTCATCTAGAGATGGCTTACGACTATCACGACCCAAACCTTTATTTCAGAATTTAGAGCATGACCAGCATGTTAATATCAAGTTTACCTCAATACTAACACGAACCAACTAAAGCTGAAGGTGCTTATCAAAAATTGTTTCTTGTATTCGTTTTTATTTCCTTGCATAAAAGTCATAATATACAAAATTGATAAAAAGTTTGAAACTTCATTTCATTTCGAACTTTGCAAGATTACAACTTAGCTGTAACTGAAGATATTCGTGTAAATATTACATAACTAAATGTTTAACAAAATTCTTATTTACAAGCTTATTTTAAGCTCCATAACTATTTAATAAGAATGCATGTAAATCAAATATTTTATGGATATGCCAGCTTTGATAAATAGTCTTCATAATATTCTTAAAATAACTTATGAACTTTTAAATGAAAATATATCATTTTCATTCATATAATAATAAAAGGACATAATAAGGAACTTAAACATAATTCAGTAACTTTATCTTTAAATAGACTATAAAATACTTTATCATAAATTTTCCATAAGACTTATAACACATTTAACATACCTTTCTTATCATCATACTTTTTCTTATAAATTCAAAATAGCTTAATAGCTCTTCATAATACATATTAGTTGGTCCAATTGTAAGTCTATCACAACTTTGGGAGGCTTCCAGCACATTGTGCCAGGCATATAGCATTCCTCACAATGCTAAGAAATCCCAGGATCATATCAGAAGTATTACACCTTGGGGGTCGTCTGGCATCCTCCACAAGTTGGCTGTTCCCAACGAGGGCGGTTACAGCAGAGTCCTCACCACTTATAATGGCCAATCAAAATTTCCATGGAGATGCCAGTACTATAACCCCTACTGGCTGAGTTCAAATCACAACAATGGAATAACCTGAAAACTATATTTTTCTGATAATTATGCTTTTATATAAATACTTCATAACAGTAGCATATCCACTTCATTCTTAAATATTATGTTTGTGATATAAGTAATAGCATCAATATGCTAAAATTATCATATATATAAGATTCAATAAGTCACGAACATATATCTTTACTTAAATCAAGCTTATATGTAATATCTCTAATTAAAAGGTTTTAATGCATAATAAATTTTCTAAAAAATCCTTATATTTATCAAACACACATGTCACATATCCCTTACCTGAAAACAGAAGACGTTAGAGATTTGTATAAGAGGAGCTCAAGTGTCCACGTTTTCATTCTCGTCACCTAAATGAAAAACCAAAACTTATTACCGACAAATTCTTCCTAAGTATTTAAACTTATACATGAATCACAACCTAACTCTCAAACTCAAGAGAATCTTAATTCTCATCTCAAAAGGTTTCCATAGCACAAGATACATTCATCAAACATGTTATATACCAAACTGTAAGGACTCAAATTGTATTGGACCCAAAAGAGGGATGGGATTCGAGCCCAACAAGGCCAAACAATAAAATTTTTAGAGAGTGGGTGTAAGAACTAGTTTCAGTGAGTGGAAAAAGACATCGTTCTTGTGCAGCAAAAGGAACTTCAAATTAAATAAAAGAGAAACTCTTCCTCCCTTCTCCTCGGCTAGGTTTTTAGGGTATATCTCTCTGGATTCTTTTTCTTTGTCCTTTTTCTCCAAAAATTCCTCTCTAGTGTACTCCGATTTCACGTTATATACTACCTTCTTCATCCTGCTTTCACCGTACACGTGTAGGTTCCATTCTGAGAACTTTTTTCTATCCCATCCAGAACTTCCTGGATCCTTCGCTCAGCGGCCATAAGGCTGCTTGGTTACTGTTTAGGTATCACCTCCACATTAATGTGGTCAAAGAGTTAGCTGGGAAGCATTTAATGTGGAGGTAGCAGCTTTTAGGAGATATTTGTTACCTTTCCCGGTTCCTTCTTGGTTCAATATTCATTAGTTAATTTGTATGTAATTTTATGAAGTTCCTTGGCTATTAAGAGAGTTACATCCACCTCGGACGTTGGTTTGAGCAATGAATCTTATCCTCGGATGTGGTTTGGGCCACTATGTATGACTTACGTCTCTTTGTCTTGTGTTATTCTCAAAATAGCTCCCTTTAACCATCCTCGGACATGTGAGTGTCCTCGGACTGGGCCGTTGGGCCACAAGCCCACTTCCTATGAACTCTCTGTTATCTTTTTGGGCAACTGGCCCCACACAAACCATAGAGAAACCAAGGCATACAAAATTTATCTATGATCTAGACATACCAAAAGATGAGCATACTAATTTATAGCTCAAAACATTCACCCTAACTTTAGAATTAAATCCTCAAAGTTAGGTATATCATTTACTGTTCATTGCTTATTTCAACAGCATATACCTCATTTATAAAATACAAATGAGCTATCTATTCACGTCCAATCTTCATGCAATTTTACAGAACCACTCTTCTGGATGTCTAGTAGATACCATATCAATTTTAGAGTCAAAGCATAAAACCATGATTTACTAAAAATCATACAAGACAACATACTCAAATCTGTCATAACAGAATTTCATTTAAATTAGAAATAAAACCATTATTTTTATATTGATCCAATTGTTGTGAGGCCACTTTCATTACAATCATGTGTGTCTTAGAATTCATAAGAACTACTCCTAGCATCCTAATTCATAGAATATGATTTAATCTAGATTTTTCATGTCGTAAACACAGAATCTGTCACAGTGATAGTTTTAACATATTTTCTCACAAAATCATCAACTAATTGCAATTGGCCTTCATTTCGTGTAGGCATTTTTAGACCTATACTATACATGTTATAATACATTAATAGGCATCCAATTGACTGTAATATCTTCAATCTTTTAAATTACTAACACAAAACCACAAATTTTAGCTTCTAACAATCAAATTAGCGAATAAAGAAGGGAAACTAAAGAAAACAATCACATCATCAAAATACTCAAAACAATATATAGTTATATTTACTTACCCACAAACTTTGAAGCTAAAACTTTAGTGTTAAGCTTTTAATTTCTTCTTTAGAGAGAGATATATGGTTTCGGTGAAAGAAAAAGGAGGGTTGTTGGTGAGAAGGAAGGTGTAGTCGTGTAAGAACAAAGAAAGAGGAAAAGAAAGAAGAACAAAGAAAGAGTTTTGGTGCAGCAAAGCAGACAAGGGAAAAGAATTTGGGTGGGGCATGTGTATTGCTAAGGGAAAAGTGAGTTGATGACTCACCTTAACAACTTTTAACATTTATACTTATTATCCTCCCATATTTCTATATTCTAAAAAGGCCCAACTAATAAAATAATCATGCACATATACCCTTTACCTTTATAAACTTCTTTCTATAACGTTAAAAGAGCATATATCTTTTATAACATCAAAATATCAAAGCTTTATGCACTTAAAGTAATTAAGATAATACTAAGTATTTAAATCCATAAAATTAATTATGCAATTAAGCTGGGATGTTACAATGACGATACGTCTATATGTCCAGAGATTTTACATGTCTATACCTTTTCATGGACGTTAGTTTTATAAAGAACTATCAACACTTAGAAAATTCAAACTGCTTTATATACAATAGAGAACCTTGTACATAACATCATCCATAGACATGGCTCATGCCAACAACTAGTTCTTTTTAGAGAATTCAAACTTCCTTATATACAAACGGACTTTGCTCATGACATCGTTCATAAACATTGCACGTGCTAGTAGCTAGTGCTTTTAGGGAATTCAAATGCTAGAAAACATAGAATACCGCTAGAAAACATAAGTGCTGAAAGATAACATACATAGACTGCTAGTGGTCGCCAGTAGTCTTTAGTAGGAGTCTCTCTAGGAGGAGTCCTTATTGTCGGAAGTTGGGTAATTCGTCTGGCCATATCTCTTTTGCCCCCTCAAGCTAAGTCTTGATGATCTTCAGCAAGGATCGGTTTACAACTTCTACTTGTCCATTAGCCTGTGGGTGGGAGGGTGAGGAGTAGTGATTCCTAATTTCTAGTTGTTCGCAAAACTTTGTGAAGGGTGTGTTATCAAAGTGACGCCTGTTGTCTGAGACGAGCACTCTAGGGATTCCAAAATGGCAGATAATGTTCTTCCAGACGAAGCTTCTGACGTTTTTCTTGGTGATTTTCGCCAATGGCTTTGCTTCTACCCATTTAGTAAAATAATCAATCCTTATCCCCAAGAACTTCATTTGCCTTGTCCCTAGGGGTGTGCACGGTTCGGTCGGCTCGGTTTTTTTCTAAATTTATTACCAAACCGATAGAGATCGGTTTTCTCATTATTAAAATCGATGCATACCACCTAGTGTCGATTTTTTGGCCTTTAGCGGTGCGGTTTTTTGCTGTCGGTATAATCGGTTTGGTTGGTTTGAAACATTAAAAAAACTTTTTTTTTTTTTTTTTTTTATATAAAAAAATTGGACTTTCAAGCAGTGTAACACTATAAACTTTATACTAGGCAGAACTATGGATGCTATTAAAACTTTAGTTATTTAAAGAAAAAGTCCAACAGTGTAACATGAAAAAAAAAATAACACTATAAACTTTATACTATTCAGAACTATGGATGCCATTAAAACTTTAGTTATTTAAAGAAAAAGTCCAATAGTGTAACACGAAAAAAAAAATGCCATAAATGTTATTTAAATTTTAATTGGCAGACAACTAGATATGAATACATGATGGATGTGGGAGTGGGACTTGAACTTGAAGTAATAGTGTAACACTATAAGCTTAGTTTGGAATCAGACATATAGAGAAAGAGATTCTTAAGAACTTAAGCCTTAAGGGTGAAAGGTGAGAGAGGAGAGGGGATTACAGATGGCTTGCTGCAGATTAGGCTGAGTGGCTGGCGACAACTACTTGATTGGTGAGGCGTCTAATGATGAGACTTGAGAGGGTAGAGGCCAGCCAAGGTGAGAGGGGAGAGAGCGAGAGAGAGTGAAGGCCAGGGTCAGAGAATAGAATGAATTTATAGCAGGCAAAACTCATTAAACCTAGCATAAAACGACATTGTTTTGCTTTTTTATTTTATTTTATTTTATTTTATATATAATAACAAGTGAAACGGCGACGTTGTTTTAAAAAAAAATTTAAGAAATCCTAGTGAAATGACGTCGTATTACTTCAATTGAAATTTATATCTTTGTAATCTGTATTGTATCAGTTCAGTTCGACTCGTCTCGGTTTTGGACATTCTACTCTGACGTTTGCACCGCATCGGCATCGAAAATCGCTTCGCCCTCCGCTTACCGGCATCAATACTGTCGGTTGGTTACAGTTGTGGTTCAGAATAATTGGTGTCGGTCAGTTTCCTTGGTGACGGTCAGCTTTTGCACACCCTTACTTGTCCCCATAAGGAACAGATCGAGGATGTCAAGTCTCCACTGGGCAAATGGCAAAGGGTCCACCATCGGAGTGAGGTATTCTGATGGTCGTCTAGGTATATTGTTGTAGCGTTGACACTTGTCACATAAGCTTTGGCGTCTGTTTGCATGGACGGCCAGTAATATCCTACTCAGACTATCTTGTGGAGAAGGGATCTGGCCCCTGAATGATTTCTGTAAGCTCCTTCGTGGACTTCCCTCAGGACGTAGTGGGACTCGTCTAGAGTCAAACACCTCAGATACGGCTGAGAGAAACCCCTTTTATATAGTACCTCTTCCATGAGGACAAATTTTGCTGCTCTTACTCTTCGCTTCCTCGTTTCTTCTCTATTTTCGGGGAGAAGTCCGTCTTTAAGATAAGACATGATGGGAGTGGTCCAATTAGCTACTCCATCAATCTGATGTACTTCTGGAATGCCTATACTTAGGATGTACTGAACTTTAATCTAATCACCAACCAACTCGTTTGCAGATGCTGCGTTGGCTAACATGTCAGCTTCCATATTTTCCTCCCTTGGGATTTGCTGAAACTAGGCCGTTGTGAAGCTCTTGATGCACTATTTGATGATGCATTGTTTGACTTTGCCCAGATACTTCTTCATTCATTCTTCCTTGGCTTCACACATTCCATTCACTTGGCCTATTACCAACTGCAAGTCTCCTTGGATGAGAATTGAATCTGCTCCAAGTGATTTAGCTAACTCCAAGCCCTGAAGGAGGGCTTCATATTCAGCTTCGTTGTTGGTCGTCTGGAACTGTAGACGGACGGCATACTCTAGATGATCCTTTCTGGTGATTGCAATACTATTCCAATCCCTCCTGCATGTTGTGTGGAGGAACTATCCACACGGACGACCCATTCTTTTGCCCCTTAGTCTTTACTTTGTTGATCATGGGTAGGAGTGAATTCTGCAATGAAGTCTACAAGGGCTTGGGCTTTTATTACTTCCCTTGGTCGATATCTCATGTTAAACTCACTAAGTTCAACCGCCCACTAGATTAATCGTCCAGCAGCTTCCAGCTTATTCATAGCCTTCTTCAGCTGGTGGTCTGTTAAGATGTTGATGACATGAGCCTAGAAATAAGGCTTGATCTTTCTTGTAGCTATTACCAATAAGAAAGAAAACTTTTCCATTGACGGGTACTGTCATTCAGCTCCTTTTAAAGCTTTGTTGGTGTAGTAAACGAGCTTCTGTACCTTTTCTTCTTCCCTGATCAAGGCTGAACTCACTGCATAAGGGGACACCGCTAGGTATAGATATAACTCTGAAAAATGGTAAACACTTGTCAGTAGACTTTGAGACGAACATGTTAAGGGCTGCTACTCGTCTAGTGAGGCTTTAGACATCTTTGACATTTTTTAGGGGCTCCATGTTCAGGATCGCTTGGATTTTATTAGGATTTGCTTCAATTCCTCTTTATGAAACCATAAAACCAAGGAACTTTCTTGATGCAACTCCAAAGGCATATTTGCTTGGATTCAGCTTCATGTTGTATCATCTAAGCGTGTTAAAAGTCTCCTGGTGTTACGTCTCCTTCACACTTTTGACCAACATGTCGTCCACGTATACTTTAACATTTCACCCAATTTGTGGATGAAACATGTCGTTGACTAGTCTTTGATAGGTAGCTCCTACATTTTTCAGACCAAATGACATTACTTTGTAACAAAATAAACCTTGACTAGTGATGAAGGATGTTTTCTCTTGGTCTGCCTCATCCATCTTGATCTGGTTGTACCTCGAGAATGCATCCATGAAACTAGTAGTTGGTGTCTAGCTGTTGAGTCCACCAGTTGGTCAATGCGTGGAAGAGAATAACTTCCTTGGAGCACGCCTTGTTCAAATCCGTAAAGTCCACGCACATCCCCTATTTGCCATTAGCTTTTCTGACCATCACTACATTAGCTAGCTAGTTAGGGTAGTAGACTTTGCGAATGAACTTTGCTGTTACCAACTTCTAGACTTTTTCTTTGATGACATTATCTCATTCTGGGTTGAACACTCTCCTTTTTGTCGGATGTTTATAATACAGGGACACATTTAGACGATGAGTAATCACACTTGGGTCAATCCCAAGCACGTCTTCGTGGCTCCAAGAAAAAACATTCGTGCTCTTTTTGAGGAATTGGATAAGGTCTTACTTCGTCTTCTCTTCCATGCTTGTCCCGATCCTATTAAACTTCTTTGGGTTGGACTCATCCAATGGAACATCTTCCAATACTTCAATCGGTTTAGCCACTGTTCTTCTTTCTTCAATGTTCATCGTCTGCATCTACTCGTCCATTGCCAACATTGCTAAGTAACACTCTCTAGCAGCTAGCTAGTCTCTTTGTACTTCTCCACTGCTATACTCTGTCGGGAATTTAACAGACAAGTGATAGGTGGACGTTGCAACTTTCCAACAGTTCAATGTTGGTCGTCCTATGATGGCATCAAATGAAGATGAGTAATCCACAACAAGAAAATTTACTTCCTTATTGATTTGCCATGGGTAAGAGCTAACCACGACTGGCAAGGAAATACTGCCTGCTAGTAGAACTTTCATTCCTCCAAACCCGATCAAGGTCACATTCACTGGATGAAATTGTTAGGACATATGTGGAACATGTTATGAACTTATGTCATTTAGAATTGGCTAATCCTTTGACAAAACACACTTTACTTGTAATTGGGTAGATCTAGGATGTGTTTAATACTTCAAGGAACAAGAGTTCAAGTCCAAGTCCAAGTATTAAGCCATGCAAATCTGTCTAAGAATCAAGTGAAGAAGTGTTGTTCATTAAAGCTCGACAGATAGCTCGACAGATGTATCTATCGATGTTTAATTATTCAAAGTTGGACAGATAGTTGGATAGCTGTTTCTATCAAGAATTACGAAATTCAGATTTCCAAATCTGTTTTTCACGCATATCCAAGCTATGTGTTTAGGTTTTATTTTCTCACAGCCCTAGACATATATAAGGATTATTTTAAGGGCCGTCTCACAGAATGCAAAGGTTTGATTGATGCATATTGTGACTGGAGACAATTTGCCCTAGTTCATATTTCTCTTGAAGAAGCTGCTGCGTTTGTATGTTGTAGGGTTTTGTGACCAAGGAGCTTCTTGATCTTTATCGTGTGGATGAACTGAAGAACTTTGTAGCCAACATCCTTCTCAAGTTGGTGTGTTAGTCACATACTGGGATCCATGCATCAATTGGTTAGTCACGTACTTGGAGCCGTACATTGAAAGGAGAGATTGCCATTACATTATAAGTCCAATTGTGTATTGGGGTAAGGGTTCAACTGTAGGTTGGTATAAGGTACTGAGATTCTTTACTTGTAATCGCTTGTTTTGATAATTATGGATTCTCGAGAGTGGTGACCTTAAATTCACTCGGTGGGGTTTTGCCTTGGTGGTTTTCCCCATTAGTAAACAAATCACCGGTATCAAATTTAATTTCCGCTGCATTTAGTTATTTGGTGATTTGTTTGTGCTACCACGCGTATTATATGTTAAATTGACTTAATTAATTCACTTGGATAATTAATTGGTTAATTTACCTAAGGGGTCAATATATTCTTGGCCTATCAGAAATAATTCCTTATTAATTCTCATTTACTGGAAGGCTGGATAGTAAAGGATATCCGCCGAACTTCCATTATCTACTAACACTCTCCTAGTTAGGTAGTTTGCAATTGTCAAAGTGATAACAATTGCATCATCATGAGGATGGTGTAGCCATCTCGCATCTTCATCTGTGAAAGTAATGGCAGGCTTGTCTTCTCTGGATGTCCTTGGTGGTCGGCCAGTGAGTTGAACATTCTGGACTACCCTCAAGTAGGTCTTCTTGGCCTTGGACGAGCTTTCGGTTGACATTCCTCCTACAATGACCCTCATTTCTCCAAGTGGTTGACACACTGGTTCTTCTGCTTTGCCTTTTAATGGTTGCCTTTCGTCCTTGTGATCTTGTCCAAAGAAAATTTTCAACTTTCCCTACTTAATGAGAATTTCAATTTGCTGCTTCAAGTTGTAACACTCGTCCGTATAATGTCTATGGTTTCGGTGGAAACGACAATACTTGATTTTGTTCCGCTTGCTAGGATCTCCTTTCATCTTCTCTGGCCATTTTAAGGATAGGTCGTCTTTGATCTGCATCAGTACTTGGTCAAGTGAGGTATTCAGGGGAGTGTAGTTGGAGTATCGTTTTGAGGACAACCTCACCTTCCTGCCGTCTCGATCCCTTTTCTACCCTGTCTTGGCCTTCTTTAGACGAGGGCCTTACTCTGGATGGTGTACATAACCAGTTTCTACTTGTTCAGCCTTCTGCTTTTTCTTGGCAATAATTGCGTCCTCAGCGTTCATGAAACTTTGAGCTGAGTGTATGAACTCAGCCATCGTCTGTGGCTCTTGATTATACAACTTGTGGATGAACAAATCTGAAGTAACCCCATTGTAGAAGGCTGCCAAAAGGGTCTTATTATCCTTCTCGTCTACTAACAGGGCTTCCCTGTTAAAGCGGCTAATGAAAGCCCGAAGACTTTTGTTTTCTCCTTGTTCTATGTTCAGTAAACTGGATGAGGAACGCTTATGCCTTTGGCCTCCAATGAATTGTTGACGAACAACTTACTTAACTTTTGAAACGAAGTTATTGTGTTAGGTGGTAGCTTACCAAACCACACTCTGGCTATGCCTTTTAATGTAGTAGGAAAGGCCTTGCACATGATTTCGCTTGGAATGGCTTGGAGGTGCATAGTCATTTTAAACGTGGCAATATGATGGCAAGGATTTCGTGTTCCATCATATGAGTCCAAGGTAGGCATCTTGAACTTGGAGGGTAAAGGATGACTTGTGATAGACGTAGTAAAGGGAGAGTCAGTTCTATGGACGAGGTCATCCACATGATTTGCTCTCCTTATGGATTCCTTCATCTCCTCCATAGCTCTTTTCATCTAGTCCATTTCTCTCTCCAAGTGTGTTACCCTACGAGTGATGGTACCTCTGGACTGATTTCCTCCTTTGGCGCCGTTCTCCGCCTCTCCATTCTTTGAATTTTGCATATGTTCCTCGCCGTATCGCTGTTGACGTTGTCTATTGACTTCTCTAGTTAATGCCTAGTTTTGTTGTGTCAAGTCTGTCATCGCAGCTGCTGCCATAGATTGCAACTGTTGCTGGATGGTCAGTGGTGGTGCAAGTGCAAGATTTGGGTGACTGGAGGCGTTTCCACTCTCCTAGTTTTCTGGACTGGTGGCCATCGACCTAGTCCGAACCATGCAGCCTTTTTGTCTTGGAAAGCAAGGCGGTTAACACTTGGAAATAGGCCAAACTTTCCCACAGACGGTGCCAACTAATGGTGCACGAAAATTAGTAGGCTGAATGCTTCGGGCTATAGTGATGACTTGATGACCTGAAGAGAAAAAGAAAGACTGTCAAGGGTGATCGGTGTGAACTAGCCAAGGACTCTCCGATAATTAAGTCAGTTTTCTCTCTAGAACACAAGGATGGTGATTTTATGAATAGTAGAGCTTACCTTAGTTGAATGTGACTTAATCTTTTTATAGAGAGTTAGGAGTGGATCTACTTGTTCGGATCCATTATCATCATAGGGGATGTGTCAAGGTAATGGAAAAAATTGAGAAAGTGGAGTGGATTACGGGGAATCCTCCCCACGTTCTTTCTTGGATGATCATGCTCTTGCTTGACGGGCTTTACCCATGCTTATGAGGCTTCTCTTCTTTTTGAAAGGTTGTGGATGTGGTCTGGTCATGGACGACTACCATGGATGATCTAAACTTAATTTAGACCCCATCAGTTTCACTCTTTTGTTAGTCCACATCTTCATCTCCTCATCCTAACTATGCAACTTGGTGAGTCAACAAAATGACTGAATGCTAAATATTTGAATTCATAGGCACCTATTATTAAGATTGCATCCTATCCATAATACTTTTTGATATTTCTTAGCTTGTTGCTTTTCGTTTTTCCCCTTGGTGCCCTGCTATTTTTATATTGCCTTCCTTGATATCATCCCCTAATTTGAATGCTTAATATGCAACTACAGTGTTTTCCATTGACAAACAGAACCAGATCTACTAGTAATTGGGAAAACAATAAAGATGATTAGAACATGCTTACACTTAGTCTTCTTAAACTTACCACTTCAATTTATTCCTCACTAAGTGAATCATCAACTAATGTTAAGTCAACTCCCACAAGAACAACCACCAAACCCACAAGAACAACCATAAACAAATTGAAAAAAACCCAAGCCCCAAATGAGAACCCCTTTTTTCAAAACCCCTAAACCCAAATCCATCCACCATGCTAGAATCCTTGCCGCCGGAGTCGCCACTGTCGGAATTGTCATCTACAACTTCAGATCTTAACTCACGTGAGCTTGAGGATGAGATAAGGAATAAGAGATGGAGATGTGGAATAACAAGAGAGAAACTTTTAGGGATTTAAGTGAATCATGTATGAACATTTTAATTAGGTTTTGTTTGTTTGTTTGTTTGTTTGTTTTTTTTTTTTTTTTTTTTTTTAGTTCAGATGTGGCGGTACAATTAGCTGTTGATGTGTCATAAAAAAATCATTATTTATTATTCCATTTGACGCATCAGATTTTTCCATCCAAGGATAACGGCAAGGATTAAATTGACACGGAACTGAAAAAGTTAGAGACCAAAATTGACACAAATAAATGGCTAGGTACAAAATTGAAATATAGTGTAAAAGATGGGGACTAACTATGTAATTTACCCTTTTATTTATTTATTTATGGAATTGGTTTTTATATTTTGGTAAAAGCTAATTTGATCTATGTTATTTTTAATTTACTATTAATTTGATACTTACAATTAAACTCATTAATAAATAATGCTTACATGACAAATAGTGTGCATTGCTAACACACTTAAAACTTATGTGGTTTACAATTTCACACAAAAAACAAAAGATGGGTAGTCGCTCATACTAAAAGGATACCCAATGAGGGTTCAGTCCTCTTTCATTCACCATACAACCTCGACACAAAGGCTGGCTGATATCCATATTGACCCTTACCCTCATATATCGCCCACAGCAATCCTCTATGTCCAACTCCTTTACACGCTTTACTCTTCCCATAGTATTACCTATTACTTCAACATTCTCATTACGCATTCTCCTTGACTGCAACCCATGAGTTTTGACCCAAAATGAGGCCCTATCAAAATTTTCATCATCCACTGTCTCTTCTTCCCCAAGTTTGTACAATCCAATCAAGTATTTGTCAAATGACTATGGCCCTTGCATAAGGATACGATTGATGTTAGCTTCATCCTCAAAAATAATTAGTACTGTATTGGCCCCTAAATCACGAATTTCAAACAAACTCCAAGCCCTCTACATACTTCTTAGGGTGTGGTGAATGTGGCTTCCATGTTTGTTTGCCGCTTAGTAAAGAATTTAGCAACCAAAGTTCTTGTATTATTGATATTGTCTGTCGATTACTACACAGTCTAGCTCTCCTTTACGTTGAATGATAGCTTTGTCCAGTGTCTAGTGATATCCTCCATAGATAGGCCCTAACTTAGTAGAATTCATCATATTAGGGTTTCTTGAGAGAAAACCTAGCACATGAAAAAAAAAGTAGCAACAAACAATGGTGAAGCTCTAGTGAACAAGGCTAAAGAGTTTTAAACCATGATGAGAAACTATTGGTGTGGAGTTTTAAACCATGTTGAGAAAGACTACAAGCTTTGGCTCGCTAGTAATGGTAGCTTACATAAGGAGGACCAACAATATGGAGCTTGGTTGCGCACATCTATGGCAAGGTTCTATAGGTCACAGACAACAGCATAGCTAGAGAAAACCCCACACAATTAGAACAATACTAGACCACCAACCAATACACGGCTATTGATCACCCGGTGACTGAAACCAATGAACAAGGGGAGGCGAGAATATTTAAAAGGGTAAATAAGGAAAACCTACAAATCATGGAGAATGTCATGGAGCACCATGCCCCCACTAAAAAGGAAATTCTTTCAAATTCAGATCTTTTCCTTAACCATATAAAGGAAAGAGCAATACTTAGGTATAGTACTTAGATGTTATTTCTTAGATTCCATTTTTTAAGATTCTGCCATGCGAAATTTTTCTTATGGAATGGAAGTATATTTTTTGGTTAAATAGCCACATAACTAAATCTTGAAAGGGGAATCTAAGAAATAGCACTTTAGGTATTGTACCTAAGTTTTGTTCTAAATGAAATATATGAAGGAATTGAATAAATTTCCCCCTAGGAAATTGACCCCCCGAAGTAGGTTTAAATTTTGTGGGTAGTAGTTCTGGGTTAGGGTAGCTATATATATATATATATATATAGGAAAATGTGACCTGAAAGAGGGGGGAGACCTTTAAAAGGAAGCATGATATGGATATATCCAAAGATCATGAAGTTTCAGCTTGAGGAAAATTCGAAACTGTGACAGGTGTAGTTGGGAAATGGAATTGATTAGTTTGTCCACGTGGAAGTTGAACGGGTCAAAGAATATGTGCTTGGGAAAACTATTACCATGGCCCAAACTAGTCAAATGGGGTTGGACCCTAGATAGGGTACGTGGAAAATATAGCTACCAAACCAAGCCCTAATGGAAACTACGTATATAAACCTTAAATAGTTAGGGTTGAAAAGAAAGGGTAAGGATGATCAAGTGGAACTGGAGCCAGGGTGTGATAAAAAGCAAAAGTTGGAGGAAGAAACTATTGTGCCGGAAAGATAGCAAAAACTTTTGGATCGGTGATGATGGCAATATCATTGGACCTTTTAAGTAAAAATAAAAAGCCCAACAACAAATTTTATTTATCTAAAATGTGTGTGTGTGTGTGTGTGTTTTTTTTTTTTTTTTGTGGGGGGGGGGGGGGGGGGGGGAATTAATGGTTTGTTGATCTTAAATCTTAATGGGAAAAAAAAGTCCAACAACAAAATTACCACTTAAAGAAAATTTTAGAGAGAGAGAGAGTTATAAAAGACAAAGTCATGTGTCTAACACATCGAAAATCTTAAAATATTATGGCAAGTTTGTTTTAGAAGAAAAATATTATGGCAAGTTAATAAATAAAAGAGTAAAGGCAATTAGACAATTATAAAGACTAATAAATTTAAACATAGTTACAAAGATTAATAAGTTGAGTAACAACAAAAAATATGTGGTTGACACAACAAAAATGCAACAAAAATTTTGAGTTTACTTAAATTGTTAATAGAGTAATGCTATGGACATTATAAAAATTACATTATTAAGAAAACTAATTTTTAATAGAATAATGCTATGAACACAACAAAAATATTACAACTACAAAAATTAAATTTGCATTGAATTCTCATTTCAATAGAAAGAAATGGTAAAACTTTGTTTATTTTTGAGTGTCTTTTTTTTTTTTTTTGGTGATGTCAATATATTTAAGTTATCTTTTTATTAGATTTTGTATGGTTTAAGTTTCTTAATGACTATCTTAGAAAAAATTCCTAGAGTTGCAACTGATATTCAATAGTTTTTCCATGCATCTCACAGGTTAGCGACTAATTTAATTCAATACCCCCAAAATGGCTGAAAAAACATTTATATAGGTAGAAAGCATTAAATAGGTTGTGTAACACTACATCTTTTTTTTTTTTTTTTTTCAAGTAATGAAATTTATAAGAAGGTATATTTAAGAGCAGATTTATTTACATTACTCCACTAAAAAAAAATGGTAAAACCAGTATGTTATGGCAAATCTTTGGTAGTTTTGCTCTTTGATGAATAACTTTAGTGGTTTTCCTTTAAATGCACAATGATTTAAGGGGAAATTACACTTTGCCCATTTGTGGTTTGCTTGAAAAACATTTTGTCTACCTATAGTTTAAAAATTAGCATTTTACCCACTTAAGGTTAGCTCTATTTGTCTCCCATTACCCACATCTATTAAAAACAGGGGTAAATTTGTATTTTTGTTACCCTTTTATGTCTCTCTCCTCTCAAAAAATAAGAAACTAAAAAATTAAGGGAGAAGAAGATCTAAAAGCTAGGTTTTGTAAAAATTAAAACCTAACTTTTGAGCACATCTTCTTTTCATGTATCAACTTTTATAATCATCTACTAATTATTTTTGCTAACACCAACTCAGATACTCGCAGGTGGCCAAACCTTGTTATCATATAGACAAAAGTTTTTGATCATGCGCTGCAGAGATACTAATGGAGCAAGGGGGAACACACCACAAGATTGAATTGAAGATTGATTTACGAGCTAATTACCATTATCAAATATGGGCAACTAAAGAAAATCATAGTAATTGTTAAATTACCTTGTTTAAGTATTTTTTAAGGAGGATGGGAATATCAAATTTAGCTTTGAGTCCTCCAAATAAGGATCCCACGAGACTTTTCCCTCTTTGAAGGACCTCAGAAGAGCAAAGGGTCAATTTTGACCTTGGCTTGTCCACTCCTAACACAATTGTTTTTCCCCAACCCTAGCAAACAGAAATAAGATTATATCACAAATTACTCGTTAGTGCACAATAGCATAAGAACACACACACAACAAGCATATTTGAAACTTGAAGAAAAAAGAATAGGAAGGGCAACGGGTATTTGGTACAAAATGGTTTAGAATGTACTTCATGTTATTTTGCTAAAAATTTCTCTTCAATACATCATAACTTGCTATGCAACCAGTAATCAGACAAGCTAATACTACATGACCTTCATTCAATACATTCTAAACTGCTTAGTTAAAGCTTTTCACAATTCAAATCAATAACTTCAGATGCTCAAATGTGCTCAAAAGTTAGGTTTTAAATTTTACAAAACCTATCTTTTAGATCTTCTTTTCCCTTGATTTTTTAGTTTTTTTTTGTTTTAAGATGAGAGACATAAAAGGATTAAAAAAATACAAATTTACCCCTGTTTTAACTAGCGGTGAAGCCAGGAATTTATCTTTGGGGGGGCCATTTATAATTTTTTTGTGTATTAAATCTAAAATAGTAATGTACAATCAAGAGAGTCAATTTCGTACCTGAGACTGTTTCGGTATTGGTCAATATCGGTGTATCGTTTTGGAATTACCGCTATATAGCACATATATATATATATATATTCAATTAGAAAATTATAATAAATTATTAAGAGTTTTAAAAAATATATACCCTTCATTAATTTTTTTTAATGTGAATAAACCCTTAATTGCTCCATATTTATTTTTTAAAAAACTGTATACATTGACCCATTAATCAAACAAATAAAATAATAATGGATATAGCTTAAAAACATCACCAAAATAAACATGCATTAAAGAATAAAATATTACACGTACTGGTGTACACTCTAAAACCATAAAAAGATGAGTTAAAAAGTAAAAATTGTACTAAAAAAAACTCTTCACACTTAGCAATTACTTACACCTATGACCTACCCATCTTATGTGGCTAACACAAACAAACAAAAAACGGAAAGCGACATAAAAAAGTAAGAAAAGTCATTCAAAGGTGCTAGAACCAAGACAAGGTTTGGAAACAAAAGTTTAAAAGTTAAAGCTTGATGAAAGAAAAATAAGAAGAAGTAGCAGCATCACTAGTAGATCATGAAGAAGACGATCTGCAGTTAACGAAGAAACAACAGTAGTAGTCGACCAAGAAGACACAATAAAGGCCAACCAAAAAGAAACAACCATGGTCGACGAACAAGACACAACAGTGATAGAGAAGAGAAAATACTATGAGGTGAGATGTGTACTGGTCCGGTTTACATTTAACGGCCGAAATAGCCGAAATAGCCAAAAAAGGTCGGTACATACCGAAATAGGCTGGAATAAAAACTGGTAGATATGGAGGGTTAATTGTACCATTTTGGTGACTGGTACGATATTTTTTGACATATATATATATATATATATTCATTGAGATTAAAAAAGAAAAAAAGAACTAATTTTCACCTCACTTCATTGGTGTCGTCAATGGCAAAAGCCAGGCTTTTGGCTTCGTCCAAGCCTTGATGGTTGTTTTTGGGGCTTCAATCGGCTAGCGGCAGTGGTGAGTGCTAATAGAGAGAGACCCAATCTAGGTTTTGAGAGTGAGGATGCGTGGCGGTGGTGGGAAGATCGATATCGTTGGGTTTGAGAGTGACGAGAGATTTTGAGAGTGAGAGAGAGAGAGAGAGAGGGTTTTCTTTTTAGAGGGAGACAAATAGATGAAAAATGAAAAGGTTGAGGGCTAAATTGACAGGTTTAGGCGAGGGAAAGGAAAAAAAAAAATAGAGGAAAAAAATTGGACCAAAAATGTGTTTTGCCAATTAACAGTGTGTTTGGATTGAGTGGAATAGGATGGAAGAGAAGAGAAAATTACTTTTGTACCCATGGATTTTTGTTACTTTCTCTATTTCATTAGGACATAAATGTAAAAAAACAACCATTTTTCTTTTCATTTCTCTTTTATTTGCAACCCAAAAAAAAAAAAAAAGTTTAGCATATATATGTTTTATTCTTTTCTTTTTCCCTTCCCTCCTTTATACCAAACATGCATGAGAGAAACATTTTCTTTTTCCTTTCTTTTCCCATTCTTTTTTCTTTTCTTTTCTCTTTCCTTACTTACAACCAAACACAGTGTAAAAGGTCTATTGCAGTGATCACCCAACAACCACTATAACTAAGAAAACATACCGTAAAAAGGCATATATTGTGGCAGTTTGGTATACCGCTGCTATAGCTAAGTCAAACACCACTAAAACATAGTTTATTGCGGTGGTTTTGCATACCGCCACAAAAGGCTATATCTATTGCACGGTTCAATGGAAAACCACTATAACTAAGTCAAATGCCGCTTAAACACATATATTGCGGTGGTTTTATATACCGTCGCTATAGTACGTCGCAAAAGGCTATATCTATTGCGGCAGCTCAATGGAACGCCACTATAACTAAGTCAAACACCGCTAAAACACATATATTGCAGCGGTTTTAAATACCGCCGCTATAGTACACCGCAAAAGGCTATATCTATTGCGACAGTTCAATGGAACGCTGCTATAACTAAGTCAAACGCCGCTAAAACACATATATTGCGGTGGTTTTATATATCGCCACTATAGTACATCGCAAAAGGCTATATCTATTGCGGTGGTTCAATGAAACACTGCAATATATCTCATGAGCTCACTACAATCTGAAATTTAGTTTTTTTTTTTTTTTTTTAAATGGCCCATGAATTGGTAGTCTAATTTAAAGAATGTTAGGTAAAAACAAAAAAGTTTTGATATTGAACCCATATATTCTACTACTACTTGATTGTTATAGTTTCTCTACATTTAATAATGAATTTTCTTAGACAAAAGGAAAGAAACTAACATTAAAACTAGGGAGACAACTAAATTTCACAACCATTTTACAACAATATTCTTTAATTAGCCTACCACCACAATGAGCCCACCTCAATCTACCATTTAGTTTTTTTTTTAATAGCACGTGTGAGGTGAAAGGTTAATTGGAGAATATTATGAATTTGTTGTAAATTTGTGTTATTTCGACTCTAAAATCATAAATATTATTTAGTGCATATGGAGGACCAACTCATCAATGTCTAGTAGTCCTCCCATTCAAATACTATAATGCCATGTGTACAATAAAACCTCGTGAATCAGTAAATGATTAGGGTCTTTCAAGGATGTGGCTTAAGGTTCATCCTATTGTACATACAATATATCTTAAACTTAAATGGTCCTCGATATGCAGCAACGCAAAAAGGAAGAGAGAATGAAATCCTATGCCTTAGAATTCTTATATGGAGTATGGAACTATGATAACAAGACTTGATACATTGCTAATTATGAGGCTACATTCAAGACATATCTCTAGTTTCTAAATTGGGGTGGATTTTTAAACCTGTCATTTTTGGGTTTATGTCACCACCTCAAACCAATAAATCACTACCCGAATACCCCCACAGGACTGGTGTTGCTATATATGTTTGTAGGTATATATTTGTGCTGTGTATCATTGGTAGAGTAGGTTTGATTGTTTGAATTAGGCATATGTAAATGACATTTTCTTCCTTGATCAGATGTAGAAATTTTCATCGAGCTGCGGTTCAGATGTTTGTCTTGAAAGATAATTCAGGAGCGACTTTTTTCTCTCAACAAAAACTAATGATATGTATGTAGGGAGTGTCTTCGGTACTGAGCTAATTAGTGATTAGAATTGATTGATAATGTCTTATCTGTGGTGGTGGACAGTTTGGCTTGATTGATGTTGAGTTATTAATATCTTTTGAGAGATTGGGTGAGCTAATTAGTGTGTTTAGATTTTTTTTTCCTGCTAGTGTGTAATCCGTATTTATCAAACCCTTGTTCACTATTCTCTTAATTGTATGCACGTGTAAATATACGACTTGTACGGACCATTTTTACATTATTTCTGCGCTCTCAGTTATCAAATGTTTTTTTTTTTTTTTTTTTCTTTTGTGTTGCCCTTCACAATAATATACATAAATACGACTTGTTATATAATTATTATTGGGTGCTCTTTTATTGGTATAGACATGGATTCCAAAACCTTATTTTTTTGCAATTTCTTTGTAAAAAGTTTCAACACCATCAAGGGGGAGCCAAATTGCATTCCGATATATGACTTGGATTTCAACTTATAATCACCAAAATCAGAAAATCTACATATGGCTTAGATTTCAACTCACAATTAATCACCAAAATCTTCAAGTGTTAAATCTTGCTCTGTTAATTTTGAATTATTCAAGGGATCATATAACTCTTCACATTCCTTTCATAATTTAGTAACTATAAGAACCAATAACCAATATAAATAATGAACACAAATATATAATATGCAAACATATTACCAATTGGAGCTACAAAACATAAATAAAAATTGAATAAAATTCCATATCTAAAGCAATAGTCACTTTGAGCTAAGTACTATTCTATAAAAGATTTAGTAGCCAATATTTGTAGCTACAACTAATAGACCCAATATAAAATCAAAGTTCTCTCTCATCAAGGTTTAAACATGTAGCTACAAAACGTATGTTCCTTAACCGCACATGCGACAACAAACTCTGGAACAACTAATAGACCCAATAGAAAAACAGAGATTATATCTACAAATGCAGTAGTTATTTTGTTACATTATATCTACTATTGCATATAAAAACAACTAATAGACCCAATAGATTTAGTCAATAGCAGGTAGTTTAGGAACAGCAAAACAGAGAATGCAAAAAAAAATGCACGCACAACCAAAAAAGAAAGAAAAATTCAGAAAAATTGAAATTGAAAGGAATTTATAAATTGTGACAACAAATCACTACACCCACCAAAATTTTTAACTTCAGCATTCAAATATAGTTGCACACAATGAAATAGTTCTAGTTAAGAAATTACAAAAAGGGGAAAAAAGTGGGAGACTAACCAGAGGGTGATGGGTATATTAGAAAGTATCAAGCAAAGCGTGATGATAAGCTAAATGGTGCCATAACATGTGATACTCCGTAGCATCAAAAATCCTAGTTGAAGTATTCTTAACCAAAGCGTTCCAATCGATTTTCGAGTCCACGCACAATGTGCAATCGAAGGTTGTGGCTTTTTTTGGTTGCCGGTTACCTGGCCGTTGAGGTGGATCTAGACATGGCAAAACATGTTAGAATTTTCTAACCCGACCCGTTGGCCTATAACCCAATTGACCTGCAACCCAATTGACCCGTTTAAAAATGACACATTTTGACCTGTGACTCGATTGACGCAACTTGCCCGTTTTGCCACATCTACCATTGTTGAGTAGATTGAGATTGAGGTGTAATTTTTATAAAATATTTACTTATTCTTCTTCACTTAATATGTTATGTACTCCATTATAGTTTGTCATTTTTTACTTGCCACCTTCATTTTCTCTTCCTATTTTAAACAGATCAAAGATTATACCAAGATTAGCTTCTAGAAAGCTGAAACAAGAGTTGCACCAAATTTGGGTATCAAGTGTTTAGTGGTAATTGGTAAGTGGTAACAGTATCACCAGTGAGAATCTAATCACAGTTAAGGAACTCAGAAATAATTGATAGATTGCATCTATTTCAAAAAAAAAAAAAAAAAAAAAAACCTTGTTTGAAAAATACAGGTTAACTCGACTTGTCCCGCGACCCGACTCGACCGCAACCCGATTAACCTGTTTAAAAATGACCTGTTTTGACCCGTGACCCGATTGACCCGCAAACCTAATTGACCCGACACGACCCGCCCGTTTTGCCATGTCTAGGTGGATCCCTATGGCTATGAAGGTGGAAGAGCAGTGGAGGAGAGAGAGAGAGAGAGAGAGAGAGATGTATACTTTTTTTTTTTTTTTTTTTTAAATATAATATAGAAAATTTACTTTAACCTAATTTAAGTATATATGTATGTGAAACTTCTTCCTGGAGACTTGAACCCTAACCTTAGCCTTCCACATCTTACAAACACTTATACTTGTGGAATGACCATCACACCAAGAGTATGCGATGATAAATGTATACATTTTTTGGGTTTAGAAATAAGTATAGAATATCATAAATAAGAGATAATGAATGAGATCTTAATCAGAATATCAGTATTAATGAGTGTTTTTTTTTTCCTTCTTAATTCAATAGTTACAATGAAGGGAATACAAATCTCCTATACCATTTTTTGTGTACAACTCTATATTCCATTAATCACAACTTGCCATATATTGATTTTACTTTCCTTATAAAATTACTGGAGTTGAAAATGGAAAAAAATCATACACATAGCAAGTTGTGATTAGTGGAACATAGAGTGGTACACAAAAAGTGATACAGAAGATTTGTATTCCAATAAAAGAGCGATTGAAACTCAGTTAAGTCTTGAAAAAACTGAGAGATGCCAACTAATTGAACTACAAGTCTCTTATCCACTATTTTCTTTATTTAGAAAGGTACTACGTCCACAACATTTTTACAATATTTTCATAACAAATCATAGGTGATTAATTGTTACTGGTTCTAATTTGAACCTACTACTGAAATTACTTTTCTACCCTACTAATAACAACCCGTAACAATCTACCACATTAGATTTATTGTGAAAATGTTGTGACCATAACATTTCTCTTTTATTTTTTATTATTAGAAATTTAGGATTACCTTTTTATTTATTTATTCTCAACTAAAATGAACTTCATTAAACACCAACAAAATGATGCACAGCAAGTTTTAATTGCTTCAAACGCAAAGAGTGCATCTCTTTCTATATCACACTTTGGAGCTTCAATTGCGCTTTCCACTTCCCTGTTTTACTGTCAAGGCTTCTACTGCAGTTGTTGATCAAGGTGAATGTGATTACAAAATCTCATACTCCCCCAGAAGTACCTACTTTTTATAGTCCCCAAAATCATTAACAGAAAGCATTGCATCTATCACTATTTCATGGAATATGGTTCAACTTGTCTTTACTATATCCTACATTTTCCTCCAAAGGAGAATTATTACCACGATCATTTTCCCACCAATATACAGTTGCAACTTCATAAAAAAGACTGAGAGTTGGACTGCAAAGGGTTTATTAGAGGCTTGTCAGGCTGTTAGTTGCCTGGGTGAGAAATAACCAGTATGCAAAGTAAATAGTGCCAAACATGGGTAATTGATGGGGGATTCACATAGGCTATGAGGTGTCTGAGTGCATGCATGCCTAGTGAAGATGAGGGAGGAATGGACATGTCATTGTCACATTACTCAAAGGAAAAAACTTAAATATAGTTCCCTAAGTGCAATTCATCAAGTTTTTCAATTAAATTCAAACATATTTTTTCTTTACTTACCATTTTTTTTTTCAAATTCAAACACATAACTGCATCAGATTTAATTGGTTTTGTAAAAGAAAACTTTTTTTGTGTTTCATTGGTTTGTTCAACATGTGTTTCAATTGAATTGGGAACTTAATGTACCACACTTAAAGAATTGTATCTAAGTTTTGTCCATACTCAAAATGGTCTTGTCATAGGGTAACAAATGGACTTTAAATTGCATCATTTAAAATAATTGAAAAACGAAGATTACAAAAGTTCAGGACTACAAGATAGAATAAATATGTAGAGCTAGAAAATAACAGTGCAAATCACAAGACAACAGAGCAAAACCAATTGTTTGTCTGTAGGTCATGTATAGGGTATTTGAGAGCTAGTTGTGCTAGGCCAGTGGTTTCTGTGAGAATTGTTGTTGGTACTACTCACAGAGTGATTTGGAGAGCTTGCTACTGTGTTTTCCTGATGCCTTCTACTGGGGTCAATGTTTTCCATAGTGGCTGCCAACTATGTTTCCAGACTTGTTCCAGCTCCTCTTGCCTTACTAAGATAACAAAATCTTGTAGAACCCATCTCCATTGCCTTTAGTTCTACTTCCCTGACAGTTACCCATATGGCCACTTGGAAAATTGGAGGGTTTGGTGCTATAATAGCCTAAAAAAACGTCTCCCTAGATGTGGCTTCAAAGGCTATGCCACTTCTTTGGTTTTGTTTTTTCCTTTCTTCATCTGCTTTGATAAGGATTCTCCAGTCTGCAACATATGTGTACGTGTTGTTGAACCTTCTCTTTTCCTTGATTTCCTTGGCTTTAGCATGAGCTTTTGCATAAGTCCTGCAGAACCTGTAAACCAAATGTTTTGTTTCATAAGCATTTGTTTTTGCCTTCAAAGATGACTTGGTTCCTGTGTATCCATAAGGCCCAGAAGGTAGTGAAGATCACCTTCACAGTATATGTGTGTAACATAGTGGAAGTTTTTCATTTTATAATCTTCTTTTTTCTTCTTTTTTTTTTGCATTTTTATTTACTTAGCAACAAATTGAACACAACTACCCTTTGTAACTTTCTTCAAAGTTCCAAAACCATTTAACTTCTTGTCCTTCTCAAGTGCAGCTTTCCTCACTTAAAGAACATAACACGTTTGATTTGACCAGCAAACAGACATCAAAACAATCTAGAAACTAGGAGTTTATTACCCTTTTTTGTTTAACTATAACAAAAAAAAAAAAAAAAAAAAAAAAAAAAAAGAAAGAAAGAAAGAAAGAAAGAAAGAAAGGCGACTCAAGTACACAGGTAGTGTATTAAAGAACCACTGTAGAATTAAGTTACACTCTAAAGCATTCAAAAAGGAAAATTTGATGCGATCATTCACAGAAACCAGTGAAGCAGTAACCTTAAAAACAGATGCTTGAGCATATAGGAAGCTTTTTTTTTTTACCTACTTTTTAAAACATAGAATGACCCCAACCATGATAAACTCAAGAGGTAATCAGATTTAATATCAAAAACATTTAATATTTAGAGACAAGTCACATTACTCTTTTTAGTCTAAGTTTGAGGGAAATGTTAACAACTCAACGCAAATGCTTCAAAAGTGAAAACAGAACAAGAGTGGACTCATCTCGCCCCATCTCCAATAGTAAGGAGGAACAAAAATAAATAAAAAGATAACAAATCTGTCGATGATAAGGAAAGAAATAACCAACTATTTAGAATAATTACAGCACTTGTTTGTTAATAGCTTACCTTTTCCTGCTTGCTTAAAACTGACCCCAACCTGTAGAGACAGAAAACTCATGTGAGAGACTATAGAATGCCAATATTAACAATAGAAAACAAGTCTTAAAAATGAAGATGAATATATTGCTGGGCCCTTTATAAATTTATTTAGAATACAAGATGCATAATGATCCAATTACTAAGAAACAAATATTCTAATTAGTATTCCATATGAGTTCTATGTCACGTAAGCTTATCAACACAGAAGCATTGCCCAAGACTGGAAACAGAAACTTGTGTAAAAAATGATATTGTGTTAGTGCTAATACAATAAAGAGAAAGTAGCATAGCTTATCTTGCCTTTCTCTTCCTTTTCACCTTTGCCCTTATGCCCTTGCTAGCAGTCGATGACTTTGCCTGCTTTCTCAAAGCATCATCTTCCATATTCAGTAGAACAACGCTCTCCATATAAGTATCCATATAAAACGATGTTGATAGGGCCTTTATGCCAGGATCTGATCTTTCTCGTTTTCTGGGATTGTAAGACAGCAATGTTCCATACTTGTTCACTATAACTTCATTCTTTGCAAAACCTACCACATTCTCTAAATCTGGGCCAATACGGACATTATATAGTTTAGTCCAAGATTCCGCTAATCCATACTCTTTCATCACCCACACCGAGTAACATGCTTTTGAAGACCATAAATTAAAGTTACCAGGGACAAGCGCAAGCTTGTCACCAACCAACGCAACCATCATGTTCAAATCAAAAGTATCTTCATAATACTTTGGTACATCCATTTTGCGAAAAACCTCATCCCTAATATTGAATGTGAAGATCACATTGCAGGGTGGATCATTATCAGAGTAATCATCCTCGGAATTAGTATCCACATTTCCAACATGGGCGAGCCAGTGGACCGAACCATTCACAAACACAGATAAGGACTGCTCTTTAATGATATACCGATGACCAGGGCCAGGAATAGTGCGCCACGCATTGGTACGAAGTGAATAAATCTAAACCACAGATGGTTCTTCTCCCTGAAAAGATCGTTCATCCCAACCATGAAGATACACAAGTCTCACCACTTTGTAATCGTCAGTTATGGGGTCATATCCAAACCCAAGATACTCCATAGGCTCATAAGAAGAAGGGAGTCTAACACCAGGACTCGGAAGGAATACAGATTTATGAATAGAAGGGTTCCAGAGAATTGGAACAATGTCATAAGGAGTGTTACTAGGAGTATCATCCACCATACAAACTAGGCCATTAGATATACCAACTATGAACCAGAATTCATTAGAACTCTTATATGGGCAATGCAATTCAATGAAATCTGATGGGTAATCGAAAAACTCATAATCTTGCCAATAGGGTTTTGGGTTGACGAAATTCGGGTGTTTGGAATTGGAAAAATGGTCATCAGGAAATGGGTCCTCGTAAGAGAGGAAAGCGAAGTTTTCTTTCTCTGTTTCCTCATTGAAATGACGAAAGAGAAGGTAAGGTGGGTCTTTGGTGTTTGAGAGTGTTCGATTGAGGTGCATTGTGATGAAGTCATGGGTGGAAATTAAAGAGAACCAAGTCTTTGAAACGCACCTGAATCTGACGAGTGTTTTCACAGGCAAACGTGAGAGGATATCCACGACAACCTCCGTTGGCATATAGTCTGACATTGTTTTCTTTCTCTGGCGATTGAAGAAAGTGGTGGCGTCGGCGTCGGACCAGTAGTTTTTGGAGATGGAGGGATTTGGTTCTGTTTCCCTCAAAGTAAAGTCACTGAGAGGAGGAGGGAAAAATGGGGTAGTTTTTGCCTTTTGTGAATGGGCCACCAGGCCTTGTTGCCTCACATGGCATGAAAATGGAGTATTGCAAATGGGCCTCACTTGGTGAAATTATTCATGGAATTTTAAAATTTATTCATGGCTAGCATGTGTAATCATTTCCCCTTTTTGGTAAGCCTATAGGGCATGCCACCACTGACTTGACTCCATTATCGTGATTTCTACGTATTAGGAAGAATGAGATTCATTGAATATGTTTATATAGGAAAAAAGTATATAGTACTTTTAAAACTTGATTTTGGTTTAGTACTTTTCTGTATCAAGGCTGTTAAGGTCATGACACATGGTCGAAAGTAAACAAGTGTCATAATTTTGATTTGCTCAGTGCACAAGAGTACTAGACCTAATCTTTACCAAATTTCTGCTACACTTAGTCGAGTCTTCACAGTAGATAAGTCTCATCCACTTGTGGAATTCATTTTTTGTGTGTGTTTTGTGGCATGTTGTAGAAACATCATATACCACCCGCATATGGGTCACGCATATAGCATCCACATTTATGTGAAAAAAAATGTATAGGGCAATGGTTTCACAGAATAATTTCTCCATTAGTTACATCACAACAAAATCAAGTTAGGAATTATGAAAAAAAATTTGAGGTGAATTACACCAATCTTTCTAAAGATTTATCAAATGACCTCCCAAAATTATGGACAAGTATCATAATTTTGACGGTTTCAATGCACAGAAGCATTGGACCTAATCTTTACCATGTTTTTGCTGCACATAGTGGAACATTCACAATAGATGAGTCTCATTCACTTGTGGACCCATTTTTTGTGAGTTTTTTGGTGACATGTAGAAACATCATATACCACTTACATATGAGTCACACATATAGCATCCACATTTATGTGAGAGGAAGATATAGTTCATTGGTTTCATCGAATATTTTCCCCAGTAATTTACATAACAACAATTTAAGTCAACAATTATGAAAAAAAAAATTGAGGCAATTAAACCTCCATGTCCACTTCCACGTTATGTCACTAGCAAAATATTTATAAAAGTATTCAGTTCTTTTTACTAAAAAAAATCATATTCATTTGTATATCATGTATATCATTTTTATAATCCTCAAAGAAAAGAAGTGTCATTTCGTTCATAGTTTGTATTGGAATTTTTTTTCTTCTATTTCTCTTTTTTTAAAAAGGAAATATTCTATTAAGAAAGCCAAATATGGACTTATGTGTTGCATTTATAGAAACCTCAAGGAGAAAGTGTCGTTTATACAAATATTTTGGGGAATATTATTTCGCTAAACATAAAGGAAGGTTGGTGTAATTTATGCAAAGAGTTGTAAAAACTAACACTCGTGTTGCATAAGCACAAAAAGAACAAAAACTGTTAATTCCATTCCGGTTTCTGGTTTATCTTGGTACCAATCTATTCTGGCATACCATTTTGGGGTTAAGCCTATTCTGACATTTCCCCACCCCCAATAGATTGCTGCAACTTTGTAAAATAGACATATAGAGCACTAGTATTGGTGGTGCTAAAAAGCTATATTGCTATTTTTAGTACTACCTATCACAAAAATGGGGCTGCAATGGTGGAGCTATAGCCAAAAGATTTGGTTGTGCACTGTAGCTCAAAGGTAAAAAAAAAAAAAAAAAAAAAAAAAAAAAAAAAAAATTGTAGTTGTTAAGTTATGGTTTTTTACATAACATTTATGTTGGTTTTATTCTATGATAAAAAGTGTTGTAATTGTATTAATTTATTTCCTTATATTTTGTGGGATTTAATTGTAATGGGTTTAGTTCTAAGTTGGTGAAGATTGTTCAAGACAGTTGATCTTGCAATTGGCTTGGGACTGTAGCACCCGTAAAAGGCCATGTGAGGAGCACATGAGGAAGTTCAACAGTCAGTGTGTTTCGTGAGTCACTGGCAACTTGGCCAACCTGCAAGATGACCGCGAGATACACTGACTAGCTAAATTTTAAGTGTGACATTTCCTCTTCTTTACCCTACTATATATACCCTCATTACCCATAAAATTGTAAGAAGGCTATTCAAATAGAAAACCTTAGAGAGGTTTCTACAACACATCCACCTTGTTAGAGAAAGTTACACGTCCTTAAGGTTTCGCTTGGGAGGAAGGAATGGAATAGAATGGAAAGGAATAAAAAGAATAATTTTAGAATATTCTTCCCTTCTCTTGTTTGGGAGTTTTAATGGAGGCAATGGAAAGTCCATTCCCTTATTTGGGAGTTTAAGTGGGAGAGAATGGAATGAGTAGGAAGGAACACTCATTCCTCTCTATTCCCTTAAAACCTTAAATTTTCATTCCCCCCGAAATTGGGAGGAATGGGAGGGAATAAAATTAGATTTAATGATTTTTTTAATAAAACTCCCAAAATACCCCTATATATTCAACTCTTTATTTTAAAATAGGGGTCTAATAGTAATATTGTCATAAAATGATTCAATTCCATTCCCTCCATGTTGCTCCCAAACAGGATTACTTACATTCTATTCATTTTCATTCTTTTCCATTCCTTTATTTTAAAACATCCAATCAAGGTTACTTAATTCCATTCCATTCATTCCACTTACTTAAATACATTCCATTCCCTCATGATCATCTCATTCCATTCCATTCAATTCCCTTATAAACTCCCAAGCGGAGAATAAGAGAGAAATCCTTGTAGTCTCTTCTCCTTCCCTCTCTCATTGTTATACATTGAGAGGAGATTTGTACCCAAACACAACCCACATCTAGTCAAAGTGTAGAGAGTAATTTGGAGCTTGGAAAGCATTGGAGATTTGCCAAAATAAGCCAGTGAGGCTTGACGGATGCAATCGGGCGATATTGCAGGATTCGGGAAGCTAGTGAAGACAAGACTCCGAAAAGTCCATTGGTAGTTGAAGCTTGGAAGGTTGAAATACTTTGGGTAGCTTCGGCTTGGAAGGGTTTTTTTTTTTTTTTTTTTTTTATTGTATTCTTGTACTCCAACTTATTCACTAGTGGATCATTTCGACTTTGAGGGTTGCGGAGAAGTTTTTCGCCAAGTTCTTCGGTTTTCTCTTCGATAACACATCATAGTGTTATCTTGTGTTTGCATGTTTCTTTCCTTACTATTTAACCTTTATATTTGTTACTGCTTGTTTGTGGTTATGGCTTAGAGAGTAGTTTCGGTTATTGCTTATCATTTACTCTTATTCTGCACTTAGATAAGTTAGAGTAAAAGCAATTAAATTGTGTTTTTAATTTTTTTTTTGGGGGGGGGGGGGTGTCCTAAGCAAGCTATAGTGTTTTACACTATTTGAGCTTTTAGTAGTGTTTACACTACTTTAAATATTTTATTCATTTCCTTTTTTTTTTTCTTTTTCCTTTTTAGTTCATCCTGTGCCCTCTCTCTCCTCATTCCTCCATTTTCTTCTCCTAGCCCAGCCATCAAAGTTTCTTGCCTCATCCAGCCACTCGCTTGCCCATCTCCGACCAACCTCACCGACCCAACTCGCCCAACTCGACCCACCCTTGCCTATTGCTGATCGCCAAACTCGCCTAGCCCAGCCACCTCGCCAACCAATCTCAGAAAATCCTCTGCCTCCAGCCATCGCTGCCTTCGCGTTGAGTTTGGCTCTGACAGTGACTTCAATCCACCCCTTTCTCTCTACTATCTTATTTTCTCTATCGTGGGTGTGGTGGGTCTGTGTTTGGCTGATTTGGGATTGCTGGGTTTGTATTTGTGTTTGTGTTGCGGCTGATTTAGAGTGGGGTTGCTGGCTTTTTGGTTCTTCTTCCCATAGGAGTTTCACACTGGTGGTGGTGGTGGTGGTGCTGTAAGTGCTTGAAGATAGTGAAGAATATAGAAAAAAATAATAAGTAAATGAATTATTTATTATAGTAGATATAATATTTTATTGTATTGTTTTTGTTATTTTAGTATGTTGAAAGCTAAAATTAAACTACTGATATTAAGTGTTTTGTAAAATGAGAGATAAAATTGATAAAGTAACTTTTAGTAAAGCCAAATAACTAAAATTATGGCTCTACCAATGTGAATGCTCTAAGCATCTAGCTGGGTTTTATACAAAGATTTCTATCTAGAATTGTCAAATTTTCATATCCTTCACACATTCCAAAATCCATTAGCTCCTGTAAGCACTGGTGGCTCTACTTGTATGTGAGGGTCCACCCTTACTTGTAAAAAAAAAAAAAAAAAATTATACATGCAAAAATTTTTTTATATAAATAATTATTTTAAATTAATATGTTCAGTGACCACCCTGACTTGAAAAAAATGTATATATATATATATATATACTTTAAAAAATATATATTATATACTAAATTAACTTATTTTAACCACCCTAATAAAAATTTTGAACACTTTTATTTGAGAATCATAAGAATTTAAGTTCAATAAATATAAGAGTATTGCTATATCCACAATATTTTTACAATAATTTCATAATAAATCTTATGTAGTAAGCTGTTACTAATTCTAATTCGAGTTCAATATTGACATGTTTTACCCACCAATAACAGGCTAACAACTTGTCGCATAAGATTTGTTATGAAATTATTGTGGTCACTTTATTATTCTCATATTAGCATTTTCAATTTGCATTTTCTTTTTTATTAGTCTATTTTATTCTTCTTATTCTCTTTGTTAGTACAAAAAAATTGTAATATTTAAAGTATTTGTTTTTTGTTTTTTTGGTGATGTTGATATATTCAAATTGTCTCTTTATTAAATTTTATATAATTAAAATTTCTTAGTGACCACCCTAAAAAAGATTCCTAGAGCCGCGGGTAAGGATATACTTAATTAATTTGAGATTGGACTTGAGACAATGCATGCTTTGGTCAGTTTGGTGGCTCCATTTGCAGGTCTAAATTTGAATACTTAGCCAGTTAAAGGGGTTTACATCCATCATGACCATGGTTGTCAAAATTGCGATCTGGATCGTAAGATCGCATGACTTTACTATCCTACTTCACCAAAACATTTAGGATCACACTAGGATTGTAAAAATGGTAGGATTGTATGTAGGATCATAGGAGATCCTACCGATTCTATCGATCCTACCAAAATATCAGTTTTTTTTTTTTTTTCTTTCTATGTTGTGATGGTATGACTTTTTATTTTTTAATTATAAAATTATGTTAACCTAAGCAAATGTTTTCTAGTTTCTAGTTCACTTGCAATCAAAATGAAGGAATGCTTCATCATTTCTAATTGAAGAGTTTACATTGGCTTTGCTACATTTTAAGCTATAATGTTGTTAAATTTGTTTGATCAATATACTAATTTGTGTTATAATATTACTAAAAAAAAAAATTATATATAATTTTATTAGTAAGTTTGTATTTGTATATTGATTGATTGATTTTTTTGAGCTTGCTCTGTAATTGTTGCTAAGTGGAATAACTTGAATAGTTGAGTGTAAAGCTGTATCTTGATATCTTTTGTAGCTCTAGTATACTAATATACAATGTCTATATAGATGATGAAATGGATAATGATGATTAGGACGGTGGTTATAAGAACCCTATAATAGAAATAATTAAAAATCTTCACTTCACCTTAATATTAATCTTGCTTTTGGATTTCATATTTTAGTTAGCTAGTTTACGTTTTGATAACTTATTTTGGATTTTAAACTTGGAACTTGGAACTTGGAAATTAGAATTTGTAAAATTTTTCATATGTGTTGATAAATATTTTGGTATTTGGTTGCTAATTATATATTTATTGAACCTTTTAGATACATTGGGTCAAAACTTAATTATATTTGTTTCGTTAGTATAAACATAGCCATGTATGACATGCAAATTACATAATATGATACAAATCTTTGTTTTTTTTATGGATAAATTCACAATGTACGTGATTATTCAACATAAAAGTCATTATCAATATGTTTTTTTCCTTTAAATCTGAAAATATATAAGATCTTACGATTCACGATTCGATCCTACGATTTACGATCCCGCCTACCTCCTATGATCTTACGTAGGATCCCGATTTTGACAACCTTGATCATGACAAACTAGGTCTCAAGGTCCCACTTGGTCAGTGTCTTGATTCAGCAATCTCCTAGTCTATTGTTCACCATCAAAAGTTCAATCAGTTTGATAAGTTATTCAGTGCTTATAACTTGACCCCAAACTGTGACCCAAGTTGAGCTGAAGAGAACAAGGCAAGAAAAAAGACCAGGAGATTCACCAACTAGTGAGAACATCTGTTTTTAAAATAATTCCAATAGGATGACACAATCATAGTATGAACTGTTGTAGGTTCAAAATTTTTCCCTTAATATGAGGCTTTCTAAAATAGTTCCAATATTAGTTCTATCCTCATTAGAAGATATTCACCCTTCAAATTAATAGTTGTAGGGAGAAGTGGATAGGAAATGGTAGATGAATTTAAAAGTTAAATATGCACCGGCTTCAATTTCTAATTATAAACTGTAATTCAGAAATGCATTAAAACACTCCATTTATTCCAAATGGATACTAACCCTTCAGGACGGGGATTATCATAGCCATAGGAGCATGAGTGTGTATGCAAGCATGGTCAGGCAGATGGGAAACAATATAAATACGATTGGATGATAAACAAATTTCAGTTTATGAAATCCCACAGGCAGATAAATTGCCGCAAATATCTAAGAGACGATGGGAAGCTAAAAGATTAACAATTAAAAATAAACAACGTTGTGAACAACACTTGCAAGTAAAAGGTCTCAGCATCAGACAGTGAATCAAATTCTTCTTATTAGCTAACAGATCACTGTAACAAATTCTTCAAGATTTTTTTGTTGATTCTCACACAAGTCCTCAGTTAAGGAAACATATCCCAAAACAAAAACCAGAAACTTGTGGAAAACTCAATTAATTGTGTTAGTGCTAATACAACACAGCCAAACTAACATATTTTACGTTTGCCCTTATTAGCACTAGACAAATTCAAGTCGTTCGCCAGCCTTGCTGAAGCACAATCTTCGACATTCAGTAGAGCAAGGCTCTCCATATTTGTATCCAAATAAAATGGCGCTAATTGGGCGGGGATGTCAATATATGATATCTGTTGGCTACTGGGATTGTAAGACAGCAACTCACCATTAACAGTAATGATCACTAGAACCTCACCAATCTTTGTAAAACCTACCACCTGCCATATTGTTACCCCAACATCAATATCATATAGCTTAGTCCAAGATTCAGCTACACCATACTCTTTCATCACCCACACCGAGCAACATGTCAATGCGGACTTAAAAAGCGCAAGTGACGCATCATGTACAGCAACTTTAATGTTTAACTTACTCACATCATCCAAACTCTCAGGCAAAGCCATCTCATGAACAGTATTATCCCTTATATCGAATGATAAGATTACATGGATAATATAGTCATCTTCAACGGACGCAATCCAGTGCACTGCCCCGTTCACAAACACCGATAAGGAAAAGCAGACAGAACCAGGGCCAGGGTTGGTAATATTGCGCCACGTGCCAGTGCCAAGTGTATAAATCTGAACCATAAGTTGATCATTTTTGAGATCATCACCTTCTTCTTCGTCAAGATACAGAACACTTACTAATATAATCATCAGTTGTGGGGTCATAGCCAAACCCATAATACCGCATAGGCATATAGGAAAATGGGAATTCAGGGGTCGGAAGGAATATGGCTTTACGAATAGAAGGGTTCCATAGAAGTGGAACAATGTCATCCTCAGTAAATGGAGAATCATTCAAGAGACAAACTAGACCGTTGGATGAACCAACTATGAAGAATCGCTTTATGAAGCTCTTGTGTGGGCAATGCATTTCTATGAAATCTGATGGACATGTGAAATACTCTTCCTTGAGATTGGGAGGGAATGGGTTATCGGAAGAGAGCAGAGTGAAGCAATCTTTCCCTATTTTCTGATCATAACGACGAAAAAGTAGGTAGGGTGGGTTTTGGGCATTGGAGAGAGCACGACTATGGTGCAATGTGATGAAGTCATGGCAGGAAATTAAAGAGAACCAGGTCCTGGAAACACAACTGAATCTGATGAGTGATTTCGCGGGCAGCTGTGAGAGGATTTTGACAATAACTTCTTGTGGGATATGGTCTGACATGGTTTCCTTCTCAGGCAATTGAAGAGAGTGAAGTTGAACCACTAGTCTTGGAGAAGATTCTCAGAGAGTTTTGCCAAGCAGCCAATACTTTCACGGTTAGTTTCACTTTCAGTTTGATTTGGTTATGTGCATTACAAAAACATGGCTCACTTTGCCATTACAAGCCAGTTCAGTTTTTTTGTTGTTCTGGTTTTAAACTTGTTGAGCTAAAATAGACATGTATGGGGGTTGCAATTTCCCGGAGCATTTTTTTTTGAAGTGGATTCCATTTGTAAAAGGCAGAGCGTTGCATTGAACCCAAGCAATGCATCAGTTCTCCAGCTCATATGATTATAAAGTAAAACAAAAGCTTCTTTTTTTTATTTTTTATTTTTTTAAGAGTAAAAACAAGAGCATAATTTAAAGGTGTGAGATAAAAATTAAGTGTCTAAATCCAATAGTGAGCAGGCATATACACTGTTTTTTATTTGGATTCTTCACTCCGTGAAGAGGGAATAAATATGCTACTCTAGAAAGCATGAAAAATAGTGAGAATGAGAATGTTCTTCTTCCAACCATTGCTTTTGGTTGATGATATTTTGTTTCTTAAGTACTAAACAAAAATATAAAAGTGATTTTTGCGTCTTTGGCAGTATCACTTGTAGTTGTAGGTCTAAATTCTAAAATTATAACCCAGTTAGCATTAGCAATCAATTTCTTCTTACTGTATCACTTGTACAGGGACATTAGAAAGTTAAATCAATTTCATAAGCTAAACAAAGCCTCTCCCCTGACCCCAAACTCTCACCAAGTTGAGCTACAAGTTGAGTTGGGAAAACGAAAACAAAACTTCCATTATAATCCAGGCAAGACAAAGGAAATACACCAGCTGAAGACAACATCTGCTTTTTGACAAAATTTTAATTCATTGACACAAATACGATCATAATATGAACTGTCTCAAATTCAACATGTTTAGCCTTCCATATGTTTATCTACCAAAGTGATATTAGCAATATTATAAATTTCACTACATAAAAACAAAAAAAGAATTTAAAAAATTTATTTAGTTGATGTAACATTAATCACATTCATTATCATATCAGTTTGTACAATTTTGAAGTACAATTGGTAGTAGCATTTTCCTAAGGATTATGTATCTCAGCAAAACACATTCTATCATTCAAAATAACAATTGCAGGGAGCAGGGTTGGGCAGTGGTAGATAATTGACAATTCTTAAGGTTCAATATCTACAAAGTGGGGAGACCATATACCATAAAACACCAATTTATTTATTTATTTATTTATTATTATTATTATTATTTTTTAAGTATAAATTCTGCATTCATTACTCAATTGATTGAATGTATTTGTACATCAACATTCACCTGTTCAGCTGCATAATGATATCAAGAGTCTCCTCTAACCAGGTAAGAAGGTTCTTCACGCTTCTGGCATGACAAGCTAACAAGTCTGCTCCTGTTCCCTCCCCGGACCACATGCCATATCTTCATTCTTCTAAACCTCTAAAACATCAATTTCAACCCATCGATCAGGTGGCCTATTGCAGACTCATCTGGATGTTCCTTTTGAATTGCTCTTTATCACTGTCATTGAGTCCTCTTCCAATTCAGCTGTTTGAAGGCCTACCTCCCATGTTAATTGGACTGCTGTTTCCACCACTAACGCTTCAATCTCATCTGTTCCCCTTAAATCTTGCAGTTTCTTGGACAAAGCTGCTCACAAAGCCTGTTTCATCCTGTACCACAATGCCAGATGCTCTCTGATCTTTAATGCTTCAATCTTATCTGTTCCCCTTAAACCTCGCAGTTTCTTGGACAAAGCTGGAATGACAAAGCCTGTTTCATCCTGCATCACAACCCCAATACCAGATGCTCTCTGATCTTCTTCAGCCCATTGAAATTTATTTTGTACATCCCTGGACCCATGGGAGTCCATTTTACTTCCACCTCTGTTTTCTTATGTTCTGGTCTTTTGATGCACGTGCTACAATCTGTTTTGGTGGCTTTTCTTGTTCTCCTGGGCAGAGTCCTTTGGTTTCTTGCAAGCCAAATAGTTCATGCTATAACAAAGAAGAGTTCTACTTCTCCTATGTCTTCCACAATCTTCCAAACTATGTCAATGAGGTCCGGATGTCGTGGTTGTTCATTCAGGTAAGAATAATCACTGATACGCCAAACTGCTTCTATTTCTAATTTATAAACCGTAATTCAACACTGGTCCAAACCATTCCATTTGAAATGAACTATCTAAATTTATAAATTATTTTACAGAGTCATAATCATAAACTTTGATATGCCATGATTACTTCGATTCTAGTTTAATTTGTTAGTGTCTCTTTAGTCTTTACTTAAAGAGTAACAACTGATAAGTTATAAGAACATGACATTCCAAGCTAATTTTACATTATCCTTCACCATGTGAGACGGCAAAGAGTTTATTTATTTGACAATCTTGCGTGTGTTGACAGAAATAACAATAATAATTAAACAGAAACACATGAATTCACGGAGTATCAATAGAAAACAATGGACTTTGATACAGGTACAATAACTTGACGTGGAGCATACATTTTAAGAATGTTTTAGATAATTTCACTTGTAATCAGATTGAGCTCAAGCTAAAAAGCTTTCGAATTTACTTTAATAGTGGCAGCTATTTCATTCACTCTGCCCCCTCTAACTGAAATTTCTAGGAGATTTGCGCAATCAAATTGCAATTACACACATTCAATGAGATTTTTTTAAATCACAAACCAAGTGAACCAAAAAAACCCACATTTTGATTGAATTCAAGCACTGAACTGACCAATCAAAAAGCTTAAATATATCAATCCGTTCACAGTTATAACATGAAAACCAAATCAAAACAGGGAATTGGAAGCAAAGCCTAAGAATTTGACAAAATATACCAAACAAGACAACGAATCTACGACTCTTCCTTCTTCTTCTTCTTTCTGAAAACATAAACACTGGTCTTCTCATACGCGTAATCCGGGTGCAAATCCTCATGCGGAACTTTCTCGATGTCAAACGTTTTGTCACACAATTCCCAGAACAATTTATCCGCCTCAGGGTCCCTCAACTGGTATCCAAGCAAAACGACACCGTCGTCAGCCATTAAAGCGTCCATGGTGGACACGAGTGGGCCCACGGTCTCCTCGATGTAAACGACATCAGCAGCAATAACGTAGTGGAAAGGAGGTTTAAGCGAGTTGATTTGGTCGAGGTTGTTCCAATACAGGATCGAGTGCTTTAAGGTTTTGGATAGGACAGGTTTATTGCGTTTAAGGTTGTGCTTGAGTGCGGGCATGACTGGGGCTATGTCGGTGAGCATGAGGTCGGTGAGTCCGAGGAGGTGGAACCCCATGCCTCCGGCACCGCAACCTGTGCCGAGCTCGATTCCACGCTTGTTACGAAAATCGAGGAGTTGGGAGTAAGGGTTTGGGTCGATGGGGTTTGGGGTTGGCGGGGCCCAGCGGTCGATGAATTTGACAAGGACGAGGGAACAGGGCCACACGGAAGTGCCCACGTGCATCGACCCATTGTCTTGTTGGAGAGAAATGAGGGAGTTGCGCACTGGGAGCTCGACTACTGGGGAGTCTGTGAACTTCATTACTGTGCGTTTCCCTGTTCGAGAGCTTTGATGCTTTTGCTGAGTTCGACCAAAAATAAGGTTTGAAGGGGTTCGGAGTTCGGACTGACTGACTGTGTTTTTTGGGTCTTGGGGTATTAGGGGGGGGCATTTGTTAGGCCCAATGCTGATGTGGGTTTTCAAAGAGATTATAGAGATGGGCTTCGGAATTGGGTTGTAGGTTACTAAGTTAGAACGAGGTTTCAAATTTTCTATATTAGAACATTTACAGCAATGTAGTTATAATGTTATATTACTAAAATTTAGCTCCATAAACACAAAAAAATGCCTACAGCAGTGGAGGCATAGTTAAAAATTATAGATGAATTGCTACAGTGCACATCTATTTATAGATATGCACTGTTCATGAGAGCAAAAAAAAAAAAAAATGATTATTTTATTCTTCTTGCCCGTTAAAAAATTATTTCTTTCTCTCTCTCACTCCATGCCTTTCTCTCTCTCCCAAATCACTCAGCCTCCTCTCCCAAATCACTCAAGCTCTCACTCTGTGCCTCTCTTTCTCTCTCAAATCATTCAGCCTCCTCTCCCAAATCACTAAAGCTCTCATCCTCTCTCAGTCACTCCCGACCCAGCTGTCCCTCTCACTCTCCCAAAACTCTCTCAAGCTCTCGTCCTCTCTCAGTCACTCCCGACCTAGCCGTCCCAAGGCTCCAAATCACTCACCGTCACACTCTTAATCTCCCTCATTCACTGCCGCCGGCCCGACCCAGTCGTCCCAAGCTACCGATAAACTCACCGTCACTCTCCTCTCTCATCGTCACTTGCTGATGTAGCGTAATCGGAAACCAAAGCATTGACGAGGATGTTGACAGCGTAAGCAGCATTGACGCATGGGTTTGTCTCCGATTTGTGCTGGGTTTGTCTCCGGTTGGTGATTTTGTTTGGTCTGGATTGAGGATTTGGGTTTTTTTTTTTTTTTTTTTTCTCTGCTGTGGACTGCTAATGGTGGTGGTGGCAGCGGCGGCAGTGGATGTCTGTACTGTGTGGTGGTGGTGATATATTATTTTATTGCAGTGAGTGTATTATTTTATTGGGATGATTATATTATTTTATTGTGTTCAAAGTTAAAATAGATCCACTGCTGCAGCATGTATGTAGGTAAAATAGATAAAATGATTTTTTGTGTAGCTAAATAGCTAAAATTTTGCCTTCATTGCTGTGAATGCTCTTAGAGCGCTAGCGTCAAGTAGCATTTAGGACACGAAACACAAAAAATTCAGCAACATCAGATGTTTCAAATCTCAAAAAATTTGGCATGGAGCTACAATGTTGTTCTAAAAATGAGATGGTATAAATAAATATTCTAAAACTTTTATTTATTTTCTACTCATCTCTCTCTCTCTCTCTCTCTCATCCCTCTTAGAGGTGGGTTTTCCAGTGGCAGTGCATGGTTGATCTTGTGAGCCGTCGGCGGCAATTTATGAATTGTTGATGGAGGTCCAATCTAGTGGGTTTCGATTGGTTTCAAGTATGGGTTGCAGTGCGGGTGGTTGTGGTTATAGGTTGCAAGAGAGATCAATCGTGAATATGAAGCACGATGCAACCTAAGAGAAGAGTGTTATGTTTGGTTTGGGGGTGGATGGTGCTGAACATCATGTATTTATGTAGTGGATTTTTTTTTTTTAAATGGGTTGGGCAGAGCCTTATTCTTTATTAGATAAGGCCAGTCTTGGCCAAGTCCAAATGACTGTTATCTATACAACTCTATTTCACATTAAAATAAAGGGTAATGTTTGTTGTACACTTTCCTTTTTAATAGCTAAACTAAAATTATTACTTCAAGTCATAATTTCAGTTTTGTGCAACAGATTTTTCCTTAAAATAAAAAGGGATATCGGGTTTTATGGTCCTTCTACATTTCCAACTGAAGCAAAAGAAAAGGAAACCCTAAAGTTCACTAGTGATTTAGTGAATTGTAATTACGTTTTGATTTATTTGTAGGTGTGCATTCCGTTTTATCTTCTACGTAGTAAACAAGTGAAGTAATTATCCTAAGCCCCAAATGTAAAAACTAAAAAGGCCCCAACTAGAAACCAATAAGAATGTATCTTTATTTGTAAAAGTATTAATGAAGCCCTTATTAGTTTTGGGGGGATGAGAATCCAAGAATATGGACAGATAGGCTGAGGATAGCATCGTGTGTACGGACCTCGAAAAACACTAACAACACATACTCGGGAAAATATGGACAACCCTCCGTAGGTACAGAAAAACCACAACGCTCGAGGACCCTGAAGATACCTATGCACTCTTGAGAGGTTGAGGTCCCATACTATAGGTCGTCGAGCACAAATCAAGGATGAGAAGGAAAATTTGTCATCAAGCTAGGAAGGAAAGAAGATAGATAAAGCATCTATCAAATCCGCATCCAATGCTCTGCACTCACATAGCTGGCTGCATTAAATGAGGACATGACCCCTGAATAATGTCATCACAGCTCATAGTCTAATGCGGAAGCTTTCTAGTAAGGTCTTGATGGGACAAGTATTAAGGGAAATGAACCATGACCCTCCATATGTAGGGCTTAAATGCAACTTAGTTGACTATATAAAGCATAGGATTCCCTGGGGAATGGGGAGAAATTTTGGGAGGTAGAAATACTTGTAATCACTATCTCGGATTAAACCTGAGGAACTCAATACAAGCCTTTTGATGTTATCTTTCAGTAATACTTGCATAATTATACTTAACGTTAATCTTTCCAATTCCAATCAATTTTTTCTACTTAAAAAAGGCTATATAAGGTTGATTAAGCATCCTACCTCTTCAAATTAATTGTGTGAGCAAACGTAGCAAGTCTATTACCTTTTTAACTTGTCTTATTTTTTGCCCGCCACAATTGGTGCCGTCTGTGGGAAAATCTCCTAAGTACCCTTAAAAGTCTCCTTACTATGGCCAATCCTAGAAGAAGTGGTTCGTTGGAATTTGTGGGGTCCCAGCGTAAGGACCAACTTGTAAATCTTAAGTGAAGGAAGGATCGTGACTTGGCCCACGCCTATAGTGAAAGAGCCCCTTTAGTGCATTCGAAGCGAAATGGCTAGCATTAGGCCAATAATAACTCACATGACAAGGAGGTATATAACCTCAAGAGGAAATTGGACCAATTATGACAACGCCTTCATCGCAAGACCCAGGTAAGGGAAGAAAGGACTTCTACCCCAAGCCAGAGTTCTAGCTCTAAGGATGATAGAAGTTACCGATGAAGAAGCAGAACTCCCCCCAGCGAGTCTTTCACATCATCATCACGGTACCCTTCAGGTGAAAGGCACCACCACAAGAGGTCCAGAACCCCGCCTAGGAGAAGTTAGGGAAATGACACCATGGGAAAAATGCTCAAGCAGATATCCCGTTCACCCTTTTCTAGACATATTGAGCAGGCCAAGCTCCCCTGTCACTTCAATCAACCAACTTTCACAATATACAATGGCAAGACAGATCTTGTTGGGGCCATAAGCCATTTTAATCAAAGAATGGCAGTCCATTCTAAGAATAAAGCGTTGATGTTTAAGTTTTTCCCCTCAAGCCTTGGCCTAGTTGCCATGAGGTGGTTTGATGGCCTCGAGGAGGGATCTATAGGCTCTTTTAAGGAACTAACAAGGGCATTCGGAGCAAGGTTTGTGACATGCAGTTGAGTTTCGAGACCTATAGATTCTTTTCTTTCAATGTCCATGAGGGAGGGTGAGACCCTAAAAAGCTATTCCGACAGATACTGGGAGATTTATAATGAAATAGATGGGGATTTCGAGGATGTTGCCGTTAGAACCTTCAAGGTCGGTCTCCTTACGCATTCTGATCTATGGAAGCATTTACCATAAAGCGTCTTCGGAGCATGCATCAATTAATAGACCGAATTGAGGAGCATTGGTAAGGGGAAGGCAAAGGCTTTTATGCCCGACCCCGGGGATAACTCGGCTGGTCAGTTTACTCTGTCCTGACCAAGGAGAGAACTTTTCAACCAAGCATCCTACAACCCAGCTGGACCCTGAATCGTAAACTCGGTATTTAAAGAGCCAATCTATCGAGTGTTAGAAAAGATCAAGAATGAACCTTACATTAAATGGCCCAACAGAATGGGAGGAGACCCACTAAAAGAAATCAGAGTCTATATTGTCAGTATCATCAGGACCAAGGTCATACCACGGAGGACTGTAGGACTTTAGAAATCTTCCTTGATCAATTAGTTAGAGCCGGGAAGCTGAAGCAGTTCTTACACCAGCCTGTAATTCAAGAGGAACAACCTACAGCAAGATCCTGAAGAAGTAGCATTCCTTAATCTTCCTTAGGAACAATCAATGTCATCTTTGCAGCCCCGAGGAAGGGTTCTAGCTCGGTTAGTAGGTTGATAACGATATCTCCACAATCAATTGGGGATGAAGAAGGTGGGCCATCTAAGAAATTCAAGATGCAGGACTAGCCAATCCTAGGTTTTCCGAAGCTGATAAGGAGGGAACAATTCAGCCCCATAACGATGTATTTGTGGTAACCCTATGAATCACGAGATTTGATGTCAATAGGGTAATGATCGATTAAGAGAGTGGGGCTGAGATCATGTACCCGAATTTATTTAAGGGCTTAGGGCTTAGGCCAAAAGATCTAAGCAAATACGATGTCTCCTTGGTCGGATTTGATGGAAACACTATTATCCCTAAGGGGATGATCAAGCTACCCGTTTAGACAGGAAAAGAGGTGGTGAATGTGGATTTCATTGTCATGGAGACTTATTCACCCTCTATGGCCATTCTGGCACGGCCGTGGCTCCATGCTATGGGGGCTATATCTTGAACTCTGCATGTAAAGTTGAAGTATCCCACTGAGGAAGGTGTTGGGGAGTAACTAGGATGCTAGGTAGTGGCCAGGCAATGTATGGTAGCGATGATTAGGCACCAGGTGACTGAAGTTGGCTCCTTGGAGTAAATTGCCCCCTTATAGCAATCACAGCTTGTATTACTAGCCACCTTGGATTCCTCAACATTGTGTGAAAGGATGGATAAAATTGTCATCGGTAAGGACGAAGAGAAGTACTTCCAGATTGGGACCGAGCTCATATCAGATGAGAAAGAAGAATTAATGAGATTTTTTAAAAGGAATTTAGATGTCTTTGCTTGGAGTGCATACGAAGCACCTGGAGTTGACCTAGAATTCATATGCCATAGTTTGAATGTGAATTTAAAGGTAGTATCGAGGAAGTAGCAACCTCAGCGGTCTTCCAAGGAACATGTCGAGGTCGTAAAGGAGGAAGTTTGGAAACTTAAACAGGCAGGGGCTATCAAAGAGGTTTTCTACCCCAAATGGTTAGCCAACACAGTAGTTGTAAAGAAGAAGTCCGAGAAATGGAGAGTATGCGTGGATTTTACAGATCTCAACAAGGCTTGCCCCAAGGATCCATTCTCTGTTCCGAGGATCAATCAACTTGTTGACGCAACATATGGCCATCTTAGGATGAGCTTCCTAGACGCTTTCCAAGGATATCACCAAATTCCACTAACATTATCAGATTAAGAGAAAACAAATTTCCTCACCCCAACAGGAAACTATCATTATCGGGTAATGCATTTCGGGGTGAAGAATGTTGGGTCCACGTACCAAAGGATGGTAACAAGGATGTTTAAAGGACAATTGGATAAAAATGTGGAGGCCTACATCGATGATATGGTGGTGAAAATCAAGAAAGTATCTGAGCACTTGGGGGATCTTGATGAAGTCTTTGTGGTATGGAGGAAACATAGGCTTCGTTTAAATGCTTCCAAATGTTCCTTCAGTGTAGGATTGGGAGAATTTCTAGGCTACATGATTACCCACCGAGAAATTGAGGTCAATCCCAACCAGATTAAAGCCATTTGTAATTTGCATCCACCTCAGAACCCCAAGGAAGTCCAGCATTTGACCGGGATGACGGCGGCTTTAAACAGATTTATATCACGGTTAGCTGATCGATGCAAACATTTTTTTCCAATTTTTGCATAAATGGAAAGACTTTACTTGGATTGAGGAGTGTGACAAAGCTTTTGAAGATCTAAAGGCATATTTAGCTCACCCTCCAATCTTGTCCTAGCCAGAAAAAGAGGAGGTCTTATTTGCGTATATGGCTGTTACATTGCATGCAATAAGTCTAGTTTTGATATGAGTTGAAGAAAGAATCCAAAAACTAGTCTATTATGTCAGCAAATCCCTTCAAGAGGTCGAGGTTCGGTACATCCCTTTGGAAAAAGCTGTCTTGGCCATCATTCATGCCATGAAAAAGCTTGCGCATTATTTTCAAGCTCATACAGTTGTCATCCTTACTCAATTACCATTGCAGGCATTACTTCAGAGGTCTGATTATACTAGAAGAGTGGCCAAGTGGGGAATTATGCTAGGTGTGTTTGATATCAAATACCTACCTCATATGGCGGTGAAAGGATAGGTCCTTGCAGACCTAGTGGCAGAGTTCATCGAAGAGCTAGAGCAAGCTAGTTTCAAAGAAGTAGGAACACCCAAAAAAGGATTAAGGGTAAATGCAGTCTCATCCCAATAGGCTTGGCAATTGTTTGTTGATGGGGCAGCTAACTAAAAAGGCTTAGGGGTTGGAATTGTGATAATTTCCCCAGAAGGAATTACTTTAAAGAAATCTTTGAGACTAAGCTTCTTAGCCACGAACAATGAATCCGAGTATAAGGCCCTCCAAGCAAGATTAATTGTCGTCTAGAAGCTGGGGGGGAAACTCGTGAAAGTTTATGGTGACTGAAACTTATAGTTGGGCAGGTTCGGGTGAATTCAAAGCAAAGGATCCGAGGATGCTGTGGTACTTAAATCAGGTAGAGCGATTGTTGGACAGTTTTGACTCCTTTAACTTGAAGAAAGTTCCTCGGAGTAAGAATTCTCATATAGATTCCCTGGTAACTTTGGCCACCTCGACTAGAAAAAGACTTCCAATGATCATATTGGTGGAAAACCTTGTTACCCCTGCTTATGACAAACCAACACCAATAGGGGTGAACTTTACACGGGTAGGCCCAGTTGGATGGATTCGATAATCTCGTTCTTCAAGGATGGAACTTTTCCTGAGGATAGAAATGAGGCAAAGAAAACTCTTAGAAAAGTGCCGAGGTACTGGCTTTCTGAAGAGCAGAAGTTGTATAAGCGCTCATATTCAGGACCATACTTGTTGTGTGTTCACCCTGAGGTAGTTGAAACATTGTTGGAAGAACTTCATAAGGGGATTTGTGGTAGTCATATGGAAGGCAGTTCCTTGTCACATAGATTTTTAACATAAAGTTACTGGTGGCCGAGCATGCAAAAGTCCTCCCAAGAGTTTGTTAAGAAGTGTGATCAATGCCAGAGGAATTCCCCAAACATTCATCAGCCAGGAGGAGTTCTCAATCCCCTAACTAGTCCATGGCCCTTTGCACAATGGGGGCTAGACATTGTTGGCCCGTTCCCTAAGGCCATCGGAAACCGAAAGTACGTCCTCATCGCAACAGATTACTTCACCAAATGGGTAGAGACCGAGCCTCTTGCTAACATCCGCGATCAAGATGTGAAGAGATTTGTATGGCGGAATATCATAACAAGATTTGGGATCCCAAACACTCTCATCTCGGATAATGGGCTTCAGTTCGATAGCAAGGCCTTCCAGAGATATTGTTGTGATTTAGACATAAAGAATAGATACTCCATCCTAGCATACCCTCATGGCAACGGCCAAATGGAGGCCATGAATAAGGTCATTGTGGATGGATTAAAGAAAAGGCTGAAGGAAGCTAAGCGTAAATGGGTAGACAAGCTACCACATGTGTTATGGACGTATTGCATGATGCCCAGAAGATCCACTGGAGAAACTCCTTTTTCCATGATGTATGGATCTGAAGTAGTTATCCCTTTGGAAAAAGACTTTCTAACTATGAGATTTGACCAATTTGATAGTAGCACCAATGAGCGTCTTCTCTCCAATAGCCTAGATTTGGCCGAGGAACGAAGGGAGGTCGCCACTATCAAGCTGGCCTAATACCAGCAAAAGCTAAGGCAAGGATATGAAAAAGGTATAAAAGTTAGGGCATTCTTACTAGGGTACCTCGTCCTGAGAAGGGAGGTTGGGAACATGAAAAATCCTTATTAGGTAAAGCTCAGGCCTAATTGGGAAGGACCTTATCGAGAGACCTCAGTAGTTGGAGTGGGAGCTTATCGTTTAGATAACCTAGATGAAATCTCAGTCCCTTAACCGTGGAGTGTAAATAATTTATGAAAGTATTACTATTAGTGTGAGAGTTTATATATGATCAAGTTTATATGTATAGTCTTGATGTATTTACAAAATCTTTCTTTTGTTCCTCTTGCTGATTAAAATGTTATTTCTAAATCCAAAGTAAATTCTTCTAAGGGATAAAAAAAACCTCAGCTAGGTTTGATTCCTCAGATCACCTGCCTTGGGTAAATTAATGCCTAAATTCTTCTAAGGGTTAAACAGAACCTCGGCCAGGTTCCATTCCTCGGATCACCTACCTTGGGTAAATTAATGCCTAAATTCTACTAAGGGTTAAACAGAACCTCGGCCAGGTTTGATTCCTCAGATCACCTACCTTAGGTAAATTAATGCCTAAATTCTCCTAAGGGTTGAACAGAAGCTCGGCCAGGTTCGATTCCTCAAATCACTTGCCTTGGATAAATTAATGCCTTAATTTCTCTTAGAGTTACATAGAACCTCGGTAAGGTCCGATCCTTTGGATCATTTGCCTTAGATACATTAACTCCTAATTTTGCTCTCTAAAGGTAGGACCTTTTCTATGTTAGGCTCATTGGGTCATTACACCAGACCAAAGAGCGATATTAAAAGAAAATAATCGAGATGAACTTAGAAGTAAGGTAACATAAATAAAATTAACTAAAAGAGGCTAGACTAAAAAAAAAAACACATGTACACTAAATGGTAAAATAAAAGTTTTCATTAACCGATAAACATGTAAAAGAAACTACCAACGAAAGGCCCCACACAGGTAAATCCGAGGGGAGTACAATCAGCCTTTTTTTTTTTTAATAAAAATAAAATAAAATAAAACTTAAACCTAACTCCTACTTTGGCAGTTCTTTCCTCTGCTCCTCTGATTCTTTTTCCTTCTCGGCATCTTCGGAAAGTTGCCCCTCGGTGGAAGGCTGTGGCTCTGAGGAAGGAGCTTTGTATGAGGTTGGTACCTCTTTCCCAGTAGAAGTTGAAAGAGCTACTAGAGCCTTGTCACTCGATGCAGTGTTAGAAGCCTCAGTATGGGCAGGCTGGGCTGAAGGAGCAACGTTGCCTTGGGCTTTAGCAGCTACTTTGATCCTGATAGTTAGAGGGTAGAACACTTTCTTTGCACTCCTTAATTCCGAGGATTGATCTACCCCGGCAGCGTTAAGAGCCTCTGTCCAAGTCCTAAGGTAGAAGCCACGACACATAGTTGTGATTTAGACTTTAAATGGGCCTCAGTCTCTTTCTGCCCCAAGTCATAGGCTGTCTGCTTGACTTTGCAATCTCCGTAGCCTTTTACCCCAATTCTTTGGTCAACTCCCCAATTTTGGCTCAGGTGAGGGTAAGCTACTCTTCAGCCTCCTTCAGATGTCGAAGTTGCTTTCAAGCTTGCCTCTTGGAACTCTCTATAGAAGTCTCAGCACTTTTCCGAGCCTTGTCACACTTGATTAGTTTGAGGAGAGTCTTTTTTAGTTTCTTACCAAATTGAGCTTGAGCTTTCTGGGCCGCATAGCGCTTGGACTCTTCCTCTTTCTTTTCATATATGGTTTGATCCACCCACTTCTCGGTAACATGAGCCGCTTGAGTTGCCTATTGTTTTAGAAAAGAAGAAAGGAAGTACTAATAAAGTTTATAAGCACAAAAAAAAAAGAAAAAAAAAAGAAAAAAAAAAAAGAAAAAAGAAAAAAGGGAAGAATACAAACATACCAAGGCTAAGTCCCTCTTCAAGGACAAAAACATCTCATGCTTCTTTAGATTTCGAAGCTTGGCCGTATCTTGAGGCAACAAGAGCGTATGTTCTACGGAGTTGGCAACATATCCTGCCCACCCATTGTCGAAGTCTTAGATAGAGAATTTCGAGGTAAGAGGAGCTCTATCCAAGACTAAGGGTGGATTCCAGTTTGGAACTCTAGGCTGACGTTTATGGGAAACCTCAGATACTTCTCCACCCCTCCTCTACTGATATCAGGTGGCCTTTAAAACCCTAGTCTGCTCTGGGGGGGTTTCCTCCTAAATCTCACCCTCTTCAGCAAGCCCCTTTCTAACCTTCTTCTCCCTCTTCCTTTTTTTGTCACCTGGATCATTTTGAGGGGGATGAGAAGGGGCAAAAGTAGGCAGCCTTGGCACCATTGGAACCTCTAAAGTGGCATCATCGGCGTGAGATTCTAGAAGAGATAGCAGGTCGGGTAGCTTTTTCTCAATCACCATCCTTTTAGGTACTTCAGTGGCCCCCTGGTTACTACTAACGGCAACAGTAGCTGGAGTAGAGGTTGTTGCCGTGCCCTTAGTCACATCAGGATGATAAAACACCTCAAAATCTTCCTCATGAATTGGGCTTCCAAAGTCCTCCTCCTTGGTTTTTTTAGGTTAAATCTCGGCCTTGTCCTCCAATGGGATAATTTCTTCACCCTCCGCAATAAGTTGTGCTACCTGGTGTGCGAGGAGCTCCACGTACTGAGGCCCAGTAGGAAGGGCTTTTAATAGCTACGTCGACCTTTGTGAGATGAGAGTCTTTAGCCTTGATTACGTGCTTCGAGGTTTGAGAGCAGGAGGAGATGGGCTTGAAGCCAAGGATGATGTGCATAGCTCGGAGTTGGCTGTTGTGGTGGAGAAATATTCTGGACCTCAAGATTTGGTTCAGCTCGTCAAAATTCACTAAACTTCGTCTTTTAGTTGTGGCCTTCTTGTATAAAAAAGAAAGATAATAGAAGTAAAAATAAGAAATAGAATAAAAAAGGAGATGGAAAATTTAATTTTTTTTTTTAAAAAGGTAAGTAATATTCACTCCTAGTTAGACCAAAAATTTAGAATCTATGGATTATCCCAAAAACCACCCCTCCTAGTGTGCCATCCTTGGTCGGGCAGTGCAATTCGTTGTGCCGCTCCCCTGAAACAATAAAGAAATCCTCGCCCATGCCCTTATTTGTCTCAGAAAGGCAAGAAATTAACCTAACAGCAGGGACTCTAGTTTTCAAAATAGTACCCTGCCTCCTTATTATTCTGACAGCTATTGTAATACCCCAATTTTGTTTTTATGATTATCACCATACCTTGTCATTTTTAATATAGAGTTGAGGTACTATATGTGTGTGCACAGTAGGATGGGAGTAGACAATTTTGTGGTGTTGTAAATAGGCGAGGAAATTAAAGTTTTAGTGTATACAATTTAGTGCGGCAATTAAAATAATAAATAAATAAATGAAAGATGAAGATGTTTCATGGGCTTCTTGGAGACTAAAGAGATAAGCTCAAGTGGGTTTTAAACTCTAGCCCACTACCCCACCAAGCCCACATCTCTGATGCATTAAAATATAAGGTGGAGGAAAAGATAAATTTGGGTTTCATCACTAAGGAGGCTAAGAGGTATTTTTCCTTAGAGTTTAGAGCACATACAATTGAAAGCAATCAAATTGCTCAAGATATGATTTCTCACCATTAGAAACAAAGAATTAAAAGTTTATAAGTTTATCTTGGAATCAGTTTGTGATGTTAGATTGTTCAAAAGGTTGATTTTGGTCCTAAAATTCTACTTATACTTTTACGGTTAGATTTGCCACTATGTGTATCCATGAACAAAAGCATGAATCAATTCTTACTCATGTGTATCTGTTACGTTTTCATTAGGATATATATATATATATATAATCCTAGATTGAGCCACGAAATTTCAAGAATCCGTGATGTTGGCTTAAGTCTTCCTTCGGATTTGTACATATAATATATATATATATATATAATAAGTCAATGATGCTGCCATTGTTTTCATTGCCATTGGGAGATATATTGGCCACCGTTCCATTGAGATTATGCTATTAAAACCATTGAGGTTATATATTAAAGTTTGGAATTGGCTTTTATGGGAGTATGGTTCTCACGTTGTTCTCTGTGGGTCCCTAAAATAGGTAAATATTGCCATCAGGTCTTCTATTGGATTTGAATATATTAGGTCCTTTTAGTTTTGCTATGTTTCTTTGATTATATATGTTAGGATGAATTAATGTTTTCCTTGGGGATTTATATTGAATCCTGGGTCAATGATATTGTGGCTACTGCCTTCCTCATGGCAATATGGGTTTCAATTAATGCAAGGGAATATTATTGGTTAGAATATCATTAGTTAGAGAAACTTTAATATAGTGTTAAAAGTATTATTAGTTCAGCAAAGTTTAATCCTAGTGCGTCTATTTGTATAGTTCTATAAACTTTATATTTTGTAGAGGATATTAAGTATATTTTCATGATTGATTATAGGTCCTATTTAAGAGTGTTTTAAGGCTCTTTGGAGGTTGTTTTGGCTGGACTTTCAGAGTGATTCAAGCGCTGTAAGTAATTAAGCATAATATGCACAAGTTTTGTCCATTAGGTTCTTAGAAGTTAAAAGTTTTCAAAAGTTATGTATTTCAAACTTATATTTTCTAAAGTTTATCAAAAGTATTTTTACATCATTGAAAGAGAAATTTTGACTATTAAATAATGTTTTAAAGAGAAACTTTGAATTCTAAATAACGTTTTGAATGTCCGAATCTCATTTAAAAGATTATTTCTAAACTAAACTCTTTTTAGAAAGTAATTGAGTTTCAAAGTAAGTCTTCTAAAATGGTTCTTGTTCTATAAGTTTGTTTAAAACCAAGTGATTTTGAAGTCATATTCTTATTTTTCAAATGGTATTTAAGAAGTTTCTTTTAGCAAAATGGATTTTCAAACTTACTCAAGAATTGTAAAAATATTTATATAAACTCTTCAGTTCCTATTCGTTTCCTAAGAGAGTTAAACATCTTTTGATTTATGTTTCAATTTGATATTGTGATATTCGATATGCCTTTATTGTTTGAATAATTGTTAATATTAAGAAAATTATTATAGGTTGTATGTAAGGTTGAATTTAATCAACTATTTTGTTGGCTTTATTCCGTGCCAAATTTGCTTGTAATTCAGTATTTAGTAACCTTGTATTTAGGTGGGAATTATATAAGGATAGTGTGTGAGAGAGTGTGAAGAAATGCTCAAGATTGTGCAAGGATGTAGAGACTCGCGATTGGGACTCGCAGGTGACTCGCGACTAGCAAGCCGCCAACTTTAGTACACGAGTGAAGCATGCAGAGAAGATGAACAGTCACGCCAGCTAGAGCACTACAGGACAAAAATTCCAACCTAGCCGTTTTGTTAGCTCGCGACTTGAACTCGCCACTCAGTCCAGTCGCGAGGCCAAGCCGCTAGCCAGCTTTGTTTTGGAAAAACTAACTTTTCACATTCCAAACAGACACTACTATATATAGACCCTTATTCCCATGAAATGTAGAGAGTTTCTAGAGAGAATTTTGAGAAAGAAACCCTAGAGAAAAACAAGGTTGATTCATCCACAATCTTCACATAAGAGACTCTGCAAATTCCTCTACTCTCACCCTCTCTATTGTTACATCCTTGAGAGGTTCTTAGCCAAATCCTTTTCTCACCATACCCATATTTGTGAGAAGGCTGTTTGGTGCTTTGGGAAGCAGTTAGAAAGGGACTAATTCATATTGGTTGATGCTATGGGTTATAGCGGAATTCAGTAAGCTAGAAAAGACATAGGTTCGATGTAACCTCGTTGGAGCAAGAAGCTTGGAGGGCTTAGGTACACTGGGTAGATTAGGCTTGGAGGGTCTATTGCTGTTCATGTATCCCAACTACATTTTCTAGTGGATTATTGACCGCTTGGAGGGCGGCGGAAAGGTTTTACGTCGAGGGCTTCGATTTCCTCTTTGATAACACATCGAGTGTTGTCCTTGTGTTTGCATCTCTCTTCCTTTATCTTTGCCATTTAATTACTACTGTGGTTGTGATTATTTATGGTTTAGATTGTTTATCAATTCTGTTTTAGCTTATATTCATGTTCCGCACATTCATTGTTTGATTATAAGCTTGAATTGATAATTTGTAATTTAGGGTCTAAACGTTCATTGTGTTTTACACACATATTGAAAATTCATTGTATAAACTTTACTTTTGTGATATGTGACTCAAAATGAGCGTTTTCATAATTGATCAAATTTATGTGTAAATCTGCTCACAGGATTGTATGTGAGAATATGTGTTGATCCTTTACCAGCAGGGGTTAGATGTTGGTATCCGCTCACAAGATTATATGTGAGAATATGTGACATGTATTTGTGACACTGTGCTCTGATCAATTATCTGCATGTGTTTTCGAATGACCTTAAGATTTGATTATATATGTATTAAGTGGTTCTCTATATGTTTGGAAAATTATATGTGAAATTTTGAGTGAAATTGTGAACTCAAACTCATGCTTTGCTTGACTCTATTCTGTTGTGTATTATGTATAATTTCTTACTAGATGTGTGGCTCACCCCATCAATTACTATTTTCAGATTAAAGTGTAGTTGGGAATATAGAACCTTTGGATCACTTTGTAAGGTGCAAGGTAGAGCGTGGAAGTTGTAGGCAACTTTGGTATTAATTGAAGACTTATAGAATTTTAGTTACCTTTATTTTTGTAATTCATGTTTCATATAGTGAAGATTATTTCCAATTTGTGGAGTTTAGATTTTTGTAAAAGGTTTTTTTTTAAGAATATTGTTTATTGGGAGTTTTAATTTATTTTGGATTAATTATGTTTATGGAGTTACATAAGTTCAGCAAGTTTGTCATGCATCTAAATTCAGGTTCCATGGATTTGGGTCGTGACAACTATACACCTAATTTACATCATGGTGGGTAAGGTTTACACCCATTTTATCATTTATTGCATCTACACTACCTAGTATCCTAAACATGTTGAGGGCACACTGAGTAAGACAGAGTCTATAGAGGCTTAAAAAATCCCTAGTTACTTTATCCATAGGAATCCTCATCCCCCCTTCTATTAATGCTATCATGGGAATTACTATTGCCTTGATAGGTCTTCTCTCATGCCACTCCCCTAATTGGCAATGTTCTATATTTTCCATACTAGGAATCTTATACCGTTTCTCAAACTCTTTCTTGTGCTCGGAGTTATCAACTAAGCTAAAAAACCTACCCACATTTCAAAAAAAAAAAAAAAAAAAAAAAAAGAAGAAGAAGAAGAAAAAGAGAAAGAGAGAAAATAATCTGGATTCTAATAAAGAGGAGAATCGAGTAAACACTTACAAAGAAACAGAAGAAGAGGGGCTCCTTGGGCAAGTTATCTGGAGGGGGGATTGGCTTTTTCTTCTAAAAGGTAAAAATGGGGTAGAATCACCCCATCCCCTCATTTTATAGAGGTCAGGAAAGGAGCAGCATTTTTTCCGCTCCTTTAAATATGAAAAATGGGGACCGTTGGATCACGATCTCACCGTGGGGAACAGGGAGCTGTCTGCAGCATTTACAGCTGCTTCGTGGATTCTGAAGCGCCAAAAGCGTGTCTCAATCAGTTGAAAAGACTCTCTTATGTGGGAATGCATAAGAAGCATGCCAAGGTTCTTCCCAAAACCGCCCTTCCCTAGAAGGAACGGGAAACGAGGTTTTAGGAGGCTATTATGGGCGGACGAGAATCCAAGAATATGGACAAATGGGCTAAGGATAGTATCGTGTTTATGGACCTCGAAAAACACTAACATCACATCCTTAGGAAAATATGGACAACCCCCCATAGGTACAAGGAAACCACAATGCTTGAGGACCCCGAGGATACCTATGCACTCTCAGGAGGCCAAGACCCATGATATAGGCCGTCGAGCACAAACCGAGGATGAGAAGGAAAATTTGTCATCAAGCTAGGAAGGAAAGAAGATAGATAAAACGTCTATCACCTCCACCTTCAATGCTTTACACCCACTTAGTTGGTCACATTAATGAAGACATGACCCATGAATAGTGTCATCACAACTCATAGTCTAATGTGGAAGCCTTCTAATAAGGTCCTGATGGGATAAGTATCAAGGGAAATGAACCATGACCCTCCATATGTAAGGCTCAGATGCACCTTAGCTGACTATATAAAGCATAAGAATCTCTAGGGAATGAAGGGAATTTTTGGGAGGAAGAAATACTTGTAATCACTATCTCGGATTAAACCCGAAGAGCTCAATACAAGCCCTTTGAGGCTATCTTTTAGTAATACTTGCATAATTATACTTAACGTTCACTACAAGAAATTTGTGCTATTGCGGTGGGCCAAAACCGCCGCTAAAGCCCAAAAAAGTGCCACTAAAGGTACATTTAACCTTTAGTGGCGGGTGCTATTGCGGCGGTTCTTCCCACTACTATTGCGGTGCCGCTATAGATATATTGTAGTGGTAACAAAAAGCGCCGCAATAGATCTTCCATTTAGCGGCAATTTTGGTCTATTGCGGCGGGCTGAAAACTGCTGTCATATGAGGTTATCATTCGAGTCAAGTGATATTTTAGCGATGGGCAATAAGCGCTGCTATAGGGCTTATTAAACAATATACCGTATGCACCTTTTAGCGGCGGATATACCCGCCGCTATATGTGTGAAGTTTTAGCGGCGGGCTATAAACACCGCTATAGGTCTTCAATTATATCATAATTTTAGTCCTTCAGCGGTGATTTTTGCCTGCAGCTATAGGTAATTTATTTATTTTTTTAAATTTAATTTAAAATTTTTTTCTCCTGGGTTATAAAACCACATATCTATTACAAATAACCTGTAATAATTTTAGCTCCACTAAGACAATACCACAAATGTCTCCAAACTAACATTATATTAACATTGAAATATATTATAAAATACATAACATTGTCTATAACCATCATCAAAGTTCCAAGCTAATACCACAATCAAAGTTCCAAAGTATTTAAACAAATCCTTTAACACTTCCAAAAAATGCGGTTGTTCAAATGTAGTTCTTTGTACACAAAAAGCCATAAAAAAATTATAGCAACTCCACAGCTATAAAACAAAGTATAAGCAAGATGGGACTGTTTATCCACCTTCGCAGTAGGGTGCTCAACTTCTAACATCTTCAGTATTGTAACACCATCATTAGTAATTGTCACCTCTCCAATATCATCAATGAGTATCTGAAACCATCAACCAGAAAGCAAATCAAAATTATACCCTTTGGTAGAACTACATCGTCCAAATAAAAGCTTAGTAATGAAAAGGGGAAAAAAAGGCAAGTTACGAATACCTCTATCAATTAAAATTGAAAACATAGCAATAACATTGACACACAGTTAAGTATTTTAACTATATCAAAACCTCTGTAATCAACGGGGAAAAAAGGGTATGTCCCTAATGCCTCTCTATCAATTAATATCCACGATTCAATAACATTAACATGCACTTCACCATCTTAACTATATTTCTATTATTAAGTTACATAGTCTTTACTAGTTTGGTAACCTTCTGAACTTAAAAAACGCACAAGTAGACCCAAAAAAAAAAAAAAAAAAAAACCCCTTTAATCTTCACTGCCTTATACAAATGTCATTCCAACCCATCGTGCATTCACGTATGAGTAAAGTCATACCTTAGAGAAGAAGCAGTATGCTTAATTTCAAATCACATGGACAAAACTAAGCATATTGGTCATTCAATACCTTACAAAAATAACTGCAATTTTTAAAATTCCTTACATTATAAATTGTACGTTTTTAGACCCCTTAAAACACAACCAGATTAACCTAGTTAATTAGCCAAGTGATTACTTAGTCAAATTATCAAATCTAGGTTAACACAAATATATCATATCAATGTAAAGTGCGGAAATTAAAGAATACAAAGATATGATGACCCAAGAAAACCAAAACGGTAAAAAACTTGGGGAAGATTTAACCTAGCTATTCTCAAGGTAAAACTGAATCCACTATGAAAGAATTGAAGTTTACACAATAGTGACTTAGACCACTAACATCCTATTGCTACTTCGAGTAGAAAACTTACTATCACGACCCCATGATAGCTTCAAGTCCACAGACTACTTCTTTCTTGGATTCCCAGCAAGTACAAGCATTCCCGCTTGTGTATCTTTAAGCTCTTAATTCTGCAACTGAATGATCACCAGGTTCTTGACATAATCTTGAACCTTGGAAACCCATAGTATGTATGAAGGCAAACACCTCTAGATCTCACAGAAGATTCACACACACAGCATAAAGAGCAACCTTAGAGAGCTTTTGGGTACAAAACCCTAGATCTATATAAGAGGCACAAGATGCACTCTAATCTCTCTAAAAAACTACTTAAAAACGTTTTAGGGTTTCCTTTATATATTAGGAGTGTTTTACTTGAAACCCAATACATTTAATAGAGTTTGGGCTGAACTAGAATTCTACAGAAAAATAAATCTGCACGTGGTTCAATCGATCGAATTTAATTTTTGATAGATTGAGCCTTGCAGATTTAGTCCAATAAATTCTGCAATCACTCGATTCCAATTTTGCAAATAAACATACTTTGAGTAAGCCTAAACCTAGACTAAATGTTTTAATCATGGTTTGCCAACATAATATAAATTGAAGTTCTAATACATTAGTTTCTAAAGTCTTAGAACCTAACATAAATGAATATTTAGAAAAAGTATGCACCCGAGCTAGCATGCACACACTTACTACATATGATACGTTTGGTTAGGCATTTTGGGATATTAAAAGAGCGTAATACCTTGTCGAGTTTGACAAGACCTAGTGAAAGAAGTAAACCATGGAAGCCAATCATGTAATAGTTGACATGCACCAAGAATACAAACAATTAGTTCAATCTTAACACAGCCAAATCTCAAATAATTGTATTAGAACATAATGAATTCTTTAAGAAAAAGCACACAGACATTGAGATATAATTTTAAGGAGAAGAAACTAACCAAAGAGAGGTTTTGAAACTCTAATCATTAAGGCAAAATATAATGAGTGATAACAAAAGTATTAACTACACTCATCATCACTAGACTCATCATCATTGCAGTCATCATCATTAGACTCATAAACATCATCGCTAAGCTCTTCAGCATCGATAAAGTCTTGTTCAAGTAATTCATCATCTCTGATTAACGGTGTATCATAAATGGTTCCTTTTTCATTAATTCGAGTCCAAGCATGACTGCCATTTTCATCATCACATGCATCATCAGTAGTTATATTGTAAAGGACATTCTCAAGATAGGTACCCACTTCATCATCATGTGAAGCATTAATACCAACATCAAACATCTCTCTAGGTTTTGTTTTGGCCACCACCGCCCAATCTTTATGTCTCACATCTTCCACATAAAACACTTGTAAAGCTTGAGATGTTAATACATAAGGCTCGTCAATCAATCGATCACCCGAGTGTATCAATCGTGAAAAATTGACAAGGGGAAATCCAAACTCATCTTTTTTGCATCCTCTCCCACTAATAACGTCAACCCATTGACATTTGAATAGTACATATCGATACTTGTCAGAGTAGTTCAACTTAATAATATCGATTAGTACACCAAAATAAGTAGCACCACCTTCAGTAACAACACAAACTCCACTGTTTTAAGTTTTCCTAGTTGCCTCAGAGTCTTTGGTGTGAAACTTCAAACCATTTATAACATAACGCTTGAATTGTTTTGCTTCATTATTTAGATATCGAGCAAGCCATATGACTTTATCAGAGAGTTTCTTTTTCTCAGATGCATCCACTGACATCACCTATTATAGACAATGACGTTTATTATAAGTATGCTATCTAAAGTGTTACAACCAAGTTTAATATATAGACATTGACATCACCTATTATAGACAATAAAGTTTTATACATATACTTTACTTACATAGTTCCTAAACCAGCTGTAGAATTTCTCCATGTGCTGCTTTTAAATAACATCATCGGTTACATGAAAAGGGAAATTAGCCTTGATCTTCGCAATGTGTGCACTATGTAGACAAACGTCTTAGTATTAAGTTAGAGTATTGTACTTGAATGCCATGAAGATACGCAATGACATATTACTTACTCACGAAATGGGGTGATTTCTTCACAATTGAATAGCACATAATGATGTGCTTGGATCCATGAATTTGAATCTAGTGTAATGCTCATCACCGCACCCATGGATTCCTCGACATTCTTTACAAGCCGATTGAATGCAGTTTCAACAGATTTTAAAATAGCATAAGCAGAATGCTAAGCATTCCTCTGCTATATACCCTCTGCAATAGAGCCTTCTGGATAAGTTTTATTATACATGTAAGACTTAAAGTCTTGACAAGTACCTATAGGAAAACCCAAGATCAACAACGGGAAATTGATAAGTTAAACAAAACCAAATAGACCAAGTTACTATATGTGTTACCTCTCAATGGGATACATCCAATGATAATGAACTGGGTCAGCAACTTTGGCTTTGCTAGCCAAATGCATGATTAGATGTACCATCACTGTAAAGAAAGAGGGAGGAAATATCCTTTCCAATTCACATAATGTCATTGCAACTCTCTTCTCAAGAGCCCCAAGTTCCTCCACATTCAGTACTTTGGAACATATCTCCCTAAAGAACCAAGATAAGTAAATTAAATGCCTACTCACTTCAGGGGGCAAAGATCTGCGTATTGCTATCGGAAAAAGTTGTTGTATTAAGATGTGATTATCATGGCTCTTCATTCCACTAATCTTGCATTATTTGAGTTTAACATAACGTGAGATGTTTGAAGAATATCCATCTGGCACTCTTACATCCTTCAAAACTTGCAGAAAACCATCATTTTCACTAGCAATCATATGGTAGTAGGCATGTGGCATACGTGTCTGATCATTCCCAACCTTTTCCTAGTGAATTTCATTTCTTATACCCATATCCTTTAGGTCTTGACATGCCTTTAAGTTATCCTTTGTCTTGCCATCCAAGTTCAGCAATGTGCCGATTATATTATCGACTACATTCTTTTCAATATGCATCACGTCAAGATTGTGATGCAACACATGGTGCTCCCAATAAAGTAAGGTGAAAAATATACTTCTCTTCTTCCACACAGCTAAGGCTTCCTTCCCACTTTTTCTTTTATTGGAAAATTAACTGTTTTCTTCCCAAACACATGATCGGCTACAGCATCCATTTGTAACATGATTTCCCCTCCGGATATTGTAATAAGAGTTGATCTTGTATTATCATGCCCATCAAATGAATTTTTTTGCTTACGGAATTTATGATCACTATCCAAGAATCGTCTATGTCTAATGTAACTAAATTTCCTTCCATATCTTAACCAATGAGACTGACTATCATAGTTACAAAGGGGACATGCAAGACAAATTATGGCAGTGTCCAACTTGCCGCTATAACTAAGAAAAAGCATCGCAAAAATGAGTACCTATTGCGGTGGTCATCTCAACGCCGCTACAACTTACATATTGTGGCAGTTTTCTATACTGCTGCTATAGTGTCTGCAGAAAATGATATATTTATTGCGGCGAGATTTTGAAGTGCCGCTATATCTAACTTAATGCTGCTAAAACATATATATTGCAACGGTTCTATGTCTCGCCGCTGTAGGACGCCGTAAAAGACTAGAGCTACTGTGGTGGTCCAATGAAACGCTGCAATAGACCCCATGTACAGCGGCGGTCCCAAAAAATGCCACAATATGCGACATATAGCGGTGATTTTTGCACCCACCGCAAAAAACCCGCCGCAATAGTACAGATTTCTTGTAGTGGTTAATCTTTCCAATTCCAATAAGTTTTTTCTACTTAAAAGAGGGTATATAAGGTTGATTGAGCATCCCTCCTCTTCAAATTAATTGTGTGAGCAAACGTAGCAAAGTCTATCACCTTTTTAACTTGTCTTATTTTTTGCCCGCCACATTAGTCAATAGATAAAAATTAATATTTTTGTAAAAAAAATGAAAATGTTAAAGCTACTATAACTTTTATCAACCACCTAATAAATGATTTAATAATGAATGTGATTGATACCCCTAATAGATTTAAAAAATATATATATTTATTGGTGCATATCATAGTCTTCCACACATAGAAGCTTGAATCACTCACTTTCTTTTTTTCTTAACAAAACAAAACCGAAATCAATAGAAAAAAAGAAAGTCTTAAACCTCTCCTTTTTTATCACCGGAAAATTTGATATCATTTAATATGTACTTGGATCTCAAGAACAATAATTATGGATTAAGCAAAAGCAATGTCAATTGCTTGGAACACTAACCATTATTTATTAGTAACATTTGATACTTAAACTCCTATAATGCTCCATATAATTTTCTCATTTTCTACAATTATAACACACGAATGTTGATATTTAAAACAGCAAATCAGTTGAGTTTCCAATTAGATTAACCAAATATTTATTGTCCTCCATTTACATTCTACATTCTGAAAATTGTTCTTTGATGAAACCAAATTGTTTTGGATTGACAAGAAAATATAAATTTCAGAACATTGATTTTTATCCTTTTCATAGGTTATCTCAATAACCTGATGGAGAGCAAAACAACCATTCTATCTGTTGTATGTAGGCTTAAGAGACGAAATGTTAAATGTTGGAAATATGCATGTACGCAGTGGAAAATTAACGGATCTACTTCATTCACAATTGATTACATGTGCTATGTAAGTTTCAAAATATTAGAACAAGAGAGTGTACCTTGATGGGGTAAAATTCAAAACCAAAGATTTGAGGCAAGGCTTTGGTAAAAGGATATGCTAGATTATTTGCACTTTCAATCTTTGCTGCTACTACATCTCCACGAGCAACAATGTCTCGAATGATGTGGTACTTCCTCTTAATGTGCTTTCCTTTCTTATGATTCCTTGGATCTTTGGATTGTGCAATCGCTCCACTATTGTCGTAAAACAATGTGATGGGAACTTGCTCCATTCTTACAACACCAAGATCATAAAGGAATTTCTTGAGCCAAACAGCTTCCTTTGCTACTTCACAAGCAGCAACATACTCAGCTTCCATGGTGGAGTCCGCAATACAAGATTGCTTAACACTCCTCCAACTTATGGCTCCACCTCCCAAGGTGAAAACACATCCTGAAGTGGTTTTTTTTTAAATCTAGATCTGATTGAAAGTTTGAATTTGTATAGCCAATGGGAATCAAATCCTCACACCGGTAAACAAGCATATAATCCCTCATTCTTCGTAGATACCTGAGAATATGCTTTACAACTTGCCAATGTTTTGGTCTTGGATTTGATTGATATCGGCTGACCATGCCAACTGAATAACAAATATCTGGTCTAGTACAAAGCATTTTGGTCTTGGATTTGATTGATATTATCTGACCATGCCAACTGAATAATAGATATCTGGTCTAGTACAAAGCATGGCATACATGAGACTTCATACTGCAGAAGTATAATGAACTTGTCTCAGTATATTTTCTTCCTCTTGAGTCTTAGGACTTTGGTCATCAGACAGAGGAACTCCATGTCTGAAAGGAAGTAATCCCTTCTTGGAGTTTTGCATGCTAAACTGTTCTAGAACCTTATCTATATATCCAGCTTGTGATAAGTCTAACATCTTATTCTTGCAATCTCACCAAAGCTTGATCTTTAGAATAAAGTTAGCCTCACCCAAGTCCTTCATATCAAATTGGCTTGACAACCAAATCTTTACTGATGACATTACTCCTACATCATTTCCAATGAGTAGTATATCATCAACATAAAGCACTAGGAACATTACTACTTTATCTTGATGTCTTTTGTACACACATGGTTCATCAATATTTTGTTCAAAACCAAATGATTTGATTGCTTGATTAAATCTGATGTTCCATGACCTAGATGCTTGCTTAAGTCCATAAATGGACCTTTTCAACTTGCATATCATATGCTCTTGGTTCTTTACTATGAAACCTTCCGGTTGCATCACATAGATTTCTTCTTCAAGATTGTCATTTAGAAAAGCAGTCTTGACATCCATTTGCCAAATCTAATAATCATAATAAGCAGCAATGGATAAGAAAATTCAAATAGATTTAAGCATTGCTATTGGTGAAAAGGTTTCTTTTTAATCAATACCTTCTTTTTGTGTATACTCTTTCACCACTAGACTTGCTTTAAAGGTTTCAACCTTTCCATCTATCCCTCTCTTTCTCTTGTAAACCCATTTGCAACCAACAGGTTTAATGCCGTTAGGCGCTTTTACAAGATCCCAAACTTGATTGGAATACATTGAATCTAATTCAGATTTCATAACTTTGACCAAAGGATGTGCATTTATATCATTCATTGTTTTTTCATAAGTGTATGTATCAGTTTCGGCCTCTTCTAAGATAGCTTCATAAGTTTCTCCCAGACCCATAAATCTTATAGGTGGCCTAACAATCCTCCCACTATGATGAGGCAGTTGTGTACTAGACATCTCATGAGTAATATCTTGTGGTGTATCTAATACAGCCACATCATCCATAGTTTCATCCATTGGTTGTTCATTTACAGGTTCATTCATTTCAGCCAAAACAACTTTATTTCTAAGGTTAAAATTATTCATATAATCATCCTCCAAAATTTTGGCATGAGTGCTAACAAACACTTTGTTATCTTTATGATTATAGAATAAATAACCCTTTGTTTCCTTTGAATACCCTAAAAACATGCATACTTCGGTTTTAGCTTCCAACTTATCAGACTTCATTTTCAACACATGTGCTGGACATCCCCAATTGTGGAGATATTTCATACTAGGCTTACACTCACTCCACAATTCCTTAGGTGTGTTGGGAACATATTTTGATCGAACTAAATTCAAAATATGCATTGCAGTTTTTAGTGCATATCCCCCAAAAATAAATTGGTAAAGTTAAGTAACTCATCATGGACCTAAATATTTCTAAAAGAGTCTTATTCCTTCTTTCTGCTATGCCATTTTGTTAAGGAGTTCCAGGTGCAGTGAATTGGGATACAATCCCCATTAAGTTAAGTAATCCTTGAAATCCCCAAGAAGGTATTCACCACAACGATTAGATTGAATGACCTTTATGCGTTTACCTAATTGATTCTCAACTTCAACCCTAAACTATTTGAACTTTTCAAAGGCTTCGGACTTCTGTCTCATTAGGTACACATAACCATATCTTGGGTAATTATTGGTAAAAGTGATAAAGTACTTATAACCTCCTTTTGTTTGGGTTGACATAAGACCACATACATCCGTATGAACTAATTCAAGCAACTCTTAGGCTCTTCTACCTTTTGCATTAAAAGGTTGTTAGGTAATTTTGCCTTCCAAATAAGATTCACAAACTGGAAATTCATCAAAGTCCAAAGGCTCTAAGAGTCCATCTTTGATCAGTCTTTAAATTCTATTTGGATTAATATGACCCAAACGCAAGTGCCAAAGATATGCATCATTAGTAGAAGGAAATTTTCTCTTTAATGATTTTACATGAGAGTTATTATCTAATTCAGAATTATATAATTCATGCTTATCAGGAGTAAAAATATAAAGACTATCCACAATATTGCCAAAACAGATAAATACTTTACACTTCTTTATTACAACATTGTCTTTTAGGATAACACAATATCCATGCTTACCTAAATAAGTTGCAGAAATTAAATTCCTACGAACATTAGGTACATAAAGACAGTCTTCCAATATTAAAACCCCAGACTCAAAGCATAAACTAAACACTCCAACAGCTACAACTGGAATCCTACTCCCATCAGCCAAAGTAAGAAACAATTACCCTTCATTAAGCTTTCTGGTCTCCTGGAACCTCTGCAAAGAATTGTAGATATGATTAGTACAACCTGAATCCACACACCAGGAATATGTGGGATTTTGTACTAAACATATTTCAAGGAGGAATGAACCTTTCATACCCTTATTATTGGTAGCCTTGAATTTTAGACAATTCCTCTTCCAATGTCCTTTCTCACCATAATGGAAACACTTTTCTTTGATCTTCTTTCCTTTGTCGGCAACTCCTAAGGCAATTTGTTTACCAACTTGCTTGGTGAAGTCCTTCTTCTTCTTCTTCTTTCCCTTGCCTTTCGACTTAGGTTGAGAAGTAGAAGCTTCAGCCATATTAGCATCAACACTAAAAGTACCAAGAATGCCTTCCGCCACTACCAATTCATTCATTAATTCAAACAAATAATAAATCTTTTTGTTCATATGATAATTGAGTCTGAATTCCTTGAATGATTCTGGTAGTGATTGGAGTATCATATTCACTTGGGATTCTCCATCAATATCGACACCAAAAACCTCTAATGTATTCAGATTAGAGATCATTGTAAGACAATGCTCCCTCACTAAACTGCCTTCAGCCATTTTGGTATTACAAATTTGCCACATGGTTTCTTGCCTTGCAGAATGGCCTTGCTCACCAAACATCTCCTTCAGACTTAACATAATGTTCGAAGTTAGTTCTACATCCTGCATTTGATGTTGTAGAACATTTGAGATAGATGCTAGGATGTAGCACTTGGCCATCTTATTAGATTTTTGCCAATGATCATATCGCTGTTTTTCCTCAGGAGGAGCATCTAATGAAGGAAAGCTAGGATATGGTTGAGTAAGCACATATTTGTGCTCTTTGGCTGTAAGAACAATGTCCAAATTTTTTTTCCAGTCAACATAATTGGATCCAATCAGTTTGTTTTGATTAAGAATAGTAACAAGTGGGCTAAAAGATGCCATTATCAAGTCTGAAAATAATAAACATGAATATAATAAGTAAAGTGGACATTATCAATTTAGCATATAAGTATATAGTATGGAACCTTATAAAACCATAAAATAATATATGCAATGACAACCCAATCCATGTCTATAATTCCTTGGTAGCAAGTTTATTATAAATACATTAATTGATTGAGAACTATTCTCATTATTAGTGTTATCATGATAACTCTTATCATACACTAATAATATGCTGTATTACCTTTAGCCTTTAAGTAGTAATGACATAGCTCCTTTGGAAGGTTAACATTACACTTAGTCTAATATACACCATATCTTGAATCATGTGTAGCCACATTTCATTTCCCTTATAATGTTTAAACCTGTAGTACCATGGAACAAAACACCCTCCTTTAGGATCGCGAGGCATATATGCCAAGACAGGGTGCTTGTCCACACTACTTTAAACGGGTTAATTCAATCTTGTAGTACTATGAAGTAAACACCCTCTTTTGGGATTAGGAGGCATATACGCCAAGATGAGGTGTTTACCCATACTACTATGAACCGATAATGGAGGCCGTGAGATCCAACCCCTGTATCTCTCTCCCACTAGATGTTTTAAATTAAAGGTTTTTATTTTGTAAACATGTGTAATCTAATCACACACAGCCTTCAGTGGCATTTGCGCGAGAATCTCGCGACTAAGCTCTTCTCGTGAAAATGAGTTAAGGCAAAATAGTGAAAACACAAAATTTTGACAGAAACTTTCGCGACTGTCTCAAGACTGTTTCGTGAGTAAACGTACTCGTGAAAAGTTTTGTGCTTCAAAGGCATTTTTCGCGAGAAGCTAACCCGCAAAAAATCTGTGTTTTCAGTTTTTTAAGGGGAAGATCTGAACAGTTTTCAATGGTTTTCATGAATAAACAACCACCATATGAACATGATAGATAGAATTTGATATCAAAACTGAATTCCATTGATGCTATAGCCTTAAAGTTCAATTTAACATACTTAAATTCAAATTTAAACAACATCATAACATCAATATTAGTTTTCATCAAACCATAGTTTCAATAACCATGCAGAAAATTAAATACATATATAATCTTCTAACATCATGAAACTATTGTCTCTAATTCCAAAACTCACAAAACATGTTATACAGATTCGAAATTGAAGATCGCTCTGATACCAATTGTTGGAAATATGCATGTACGCAGTGAAAAATTAACGGATTTACTTCATTCGCAATTGATGACATGTGCTATGTAAGTTTCAAAATATTATAACAAGAGAGTATACCTTGATGGGGTGAAATTCAAAACCAAAGATTAGAAGCACTTGGAAACACTTTTAATCTTCACTCCAATTCCACTTGATGCCCAAGAAGAGTGGTCTCTCAAGAAGTTATATGTATAAGTTCAAGAGAGAATGAAAAAGTGTCTAACACTCTTATACATTCCATTTCATGTTCTTACATAATTCTGTATGTTTTTCTCCTTATAACTGGTTATCTAATTGGGCTACCCTTTTGGGCCTTTCCAATTGGGCTTTAGTATGTGGCTTGGAGTGGGACCAAAATGGAACAAATAAGACACTAGCTCCAATGGGCCTTAGCCTTAAAGTCCAAAATTACCATTAATTATATTTAATACCACTCTATAAATATAATTGCACTCTAGGTCTTATTAATAAATTATATCCCAAGACTTTATTATATATGCAACTCCTTCATAAAATATTCGTAGTAATACAAAGTTATGAATGTAGACTGCCACTTTGTAGATTATTACATTTTAATCCTTGAGTACCCGGTTTAATCTTTTTAAGTTATTCATCATATATTTATGAAATCTAATTTTATAAATATATACTTTAGTAATTCCTTATTAAAGTGGTTAGGCCTAACTCTCTGAATAACCCATTAAACTTATCTCAAGAGAATATTTTATATCTCCGTTAAGAGACTATGAATTCCATCTTGAGAACAAATGTTCCATCAACACTAAATGTGGCTGCCTAACATACTGAGGTTTTGACCGCTACTTTAGATCTCACTCCTGATATATTAAAGCAACCTAGACTTCATGATCAGGTCCATTATTCTCTCAGGATTAAGAGTTCATGTAAATAGAAGTAGTGAGATTTATTATTCATTTGACAGTCATTAGGAGAATAATAAATCTCATAGCGGTCCAGTTCAATATGTTTTAACTCTTAAAACATATCAACATATCAATTAGAAGTCTCCACTTCTATGATCAAGACAAATCATCTTAGTTGATATGTTATAGTCTTCGCAGATGAAATGCTCAATTTCATCACCAACTACGAACTAAAATTCTGAGTTTACAAAGAACTTGTGACTTATATCCTCTGTGACTAAATCACATAAATCACATACTATGCATCTCATGACTTCAGGAGGTTGGTAGTGGAAGGATTCTCCAAATCACTGAATAAGGCATTTGCCAGGGAGGTAAACAGTGTACACTCACGGTTCCCACCTTAAAAAAAATGCCTAGATATAATGAACCAGACATCGTCTTTTCTAAGGACGCTCCTGGCATTAAACAGCCCCATGACGATCTGCTAGTTATAATGCTCAGGATGGAAGAGTTCAACATGCATCGGGTACTGATAGATAATGGAAGCTCAGCAAACGTCATCTATTTGCCAGCCTTCCAACAAATGAAGTTGAATAAGGAAAGGTTACGACCATTCACTTCCCCATTGGTGAGTTTCACTGGGGATAGGGTTATTCCCAAAGGTGTAGTTAAGCTAACCATAATTACAGGCACTTATCCAGTATAAGTCTCCAAGGAGATTGACTTTCTCATGGTAGATTGCCCATCAACATACAATGTCATCCTTGGACGACCAACGCTCAACAAGTTGAAAGCGGCAACGTCAACCTACTACCTGAAGGTTAAATTCCTTACAGCGTATGGCATAGGGGTAATCAGAGGAGACCATGTCCTAGCAAGAGAATGCTATCAAGCTACCCTAACATCAGGGGAAAACCACACATGGATGATAGACGAACCTGAGCCAATACCCGAACCGTCAAAAGTACCTCAGGAAATTGAGGTCGTCCCTAGAGATTTGTCCAAAGTCTTGAAAAAGGTTCAGCACTCTCAGCCCCATAGAAGATGAAGATAACAAACTTCCCAAGAGAAAACCAAGACATTTTTGCTTGGAAGCACGAAGATATGCTAGGAATTGACAGAGGAGTCATCCAGCATCATTTCAATGTTAATTCGGAGTGTAGACCAGTGCAGCAAAGACGAAGAATATTCATACCTGAACGCAATAAGGCATTAGCAGAGGAGGATGAAAAACTCTTGGAGGCAAGCTTCATAAGGGAAGTATTCTACCCTGAATGGCTAACCAACATAGTGATGGTAAAGAAGAACAACGGTAAGTGGAGAATGTGTGTTGACTTCACAAATCTCAATAAAGCACGCCCAAAGGATAGCTTCCCTTTACCTAGGATCGACCAACTAGTGGACTCAACTACTGGACATAAGCTTTTAAGCTTCATGGACACCTTCTTCGGCTATAATCAGATCATGATGGACGAGGAAGATCAAGAGAATACCTCATTCATCACTAGCCAAGGTTTATACTGCTACAAGGTGATGCCATTCGGACTGAAGAATGTAGGGGCCACATACCAGAGGTTGGTGAACCGTATGTTCTCTCATCAAATAGGAAGAAATATGGAAATATACATAGATGATATGTTGGTGAAGAGCAATGACGAAGCGAACCACTTGGACGACTTGAAGGAAACCTTTGACACACTGTGTAAGTACAAGATGAAACTAAACCCTTCAAAGTGTCTTTGCAATCTCATCAGGGAAATTCTTGGGATTCATGGTATCCTAACGGGGCATAGAGGCTAATCCAAATAAGATAAGGCAATAATGGAGGTAAAGTCCCCTAAAACAGTAAAGGAAGTACAGAGCTTAACAGGAAAAGTTGCAGCTTTAAACAGATTCGTCTCTCGAGCGACAGATAAGTGCCAACCTTTCTTTAAGGTCTTGAAAAAGGCCTTTCAGTGAACAGACAAATGTGAGGAAGCCTTGACGAAGTTAAATTAGTAACTGATGCAACCGCCATTATTAAGTCCTTCGGTAATAGGAGAAAAGCTGCAACTCTATTTGGTAGTATCCAATATAGCAGTGAGCTCAACACTGATCAGAGAAGAAGAAGATGTGTAGAGACCGGTATACTACACCAGCCAAGCATTTCAGGGAGCTGAAGCAAATTACTCGAGATTAGAAAAGATTGCTTTCACCCTAGTAGTCGCTTCCAAAAACTGTGCCACTACTTTCAGGCACATCCCACCGTTGTCATGACAGACCAATCAATAAGAAAGACGATGAACAAGATAGATGTAGCAGGGTGCCTCGTCCAATGGGCTATAGAGCTTGGCTAGTTCGACATATAATATCAGCCTCAGATAGTAATCAAAGCCTAGGTCCTTGTTGATTTTATTGCAAAATTCACTTATCCTCAAGAAAAAGAAGAGCCCCAAAAGAAGACATGGACGGTCCAAACAGATGGGTCTGCCACCAAGAAGGCCGGAGGAGCAGGTGTGGTCCTCATATCACCAGAAGGAGAAATCCTAAAATACGCAGTCAGATTACAGTTCCCAGTAACCAACAATGAAGCCAAGTATGAAGCACTTCTAACAATATTGAGCCTAGCAAGAGTCCTCGAAGCCAAAACCCTCATTGTCCAAGCTGATTCTCAGCTTATAATTGGCCAAGTAAAAGGAGACTATGAAGCGAAGGAAGAAAGAATGTAGAAGTATCTATCGTCAAAGAACTCTAACAACACTTCGACAGTGTCAAGTTCTAGCAAATCCCTCATGCAAAGAATACTGAAGCTGATTTCTTAGCACGTCTAGTCTCGTCAGACGAACATAGTATGTCTCTAAAGTTATGCATGGAAACTAGGGGACAACCCAGCACTAAAGGAGATTGAGTGATGAAAATACAAGCAGAAGACGAATGGATGACTCCTATCGTTCGTTATTTGAAAGAAGGATGACTTCCAGAAGGCATGAGCAAAGCACAAAAGGTACAGATTAGAATTGCTCGCTTTGTCCTTATTGATGACGCCCTTTACAGATGAGGACACTCTCTCCCTTATCTCTATTACGTTAACAAGGAAGAAGCCAACTACGTACTTCGAGAGATACACAAAGGGGTCTGCGATAACCACGAAGGAGCAAGATCTTTGGCGGGAAAAGTACTTAAAGCAGGTTATTACTAGCCAATGCTACAGAAGGATGCATACGACCTCATCAAAGTATATGACCAATACCACCGCTTCGCAAATGTCCAAACGAGACCAGGTGAGCCAATGATGCCGATAATCGCTCCATGACCTTTCGCTCAATGGGGGATCCACATAATGGGACCACTCCTTATATAAAGGAAGAAGTACAAGTTCCTCATCGCTGCAATCAACTACTTCACAAAGTGGGTCGAAGCTAAGCCAGCAGCGACAATCATAGAAGCCAAGATCACCAGTTTTGTATGGACAAACATAATCTGCAGGTTTGACATTCCAAATGTACTCATTTTAGACAACGGGAAGTAGTTTGACAACCCTAAGTTTCAAAAAATTTGCCAAGATCTAGGCATCAAAAACCACTACTCTTCTCTAAGACACCCCCAAGTTAATGGTCAAACAGAAGTGACGAACATAAGCTTGCTCAAAATTATCAAAACTCAGCTTGAGGGGGCAAAAGGTGCATGGGCAGAAGAGCTCCTAATGTTCTATAGGCATACAGGAGGACCACAAGGGTGCCAACAAGAGAAACACCATTCAAATTGACATTTGTAACTGAAGCGGTCATACCAGTAGAAGTAGGACTTACGAATATCTGGGTCAAAGCATACGAAGAACAGACGAACCACCGAGAACTCAACAATAATTTGGATATGATCGACGAGGTGAGAGACAAAGCTTCGAAGTGGATGGAAAAGTATAATGGATCGATGGCTAGATACTACAACAAGAAAGTTAAGGTGAGAAGATTCAACGTAGGTGATCTTGACCTTAGGAAAGTCTTGCAGGCAACAAAGGAGTCGTCCCAAGGGAAGCTAGGCCCAACATGGGAGGAACCCTACCAGGTCATTCGTCACTCTAGAGAAGGATCATACTACTTGAAGACACTGTATCATCAAGTTCTACCTCATCCATGGAACATAGAACACTTAAAGAGAGACTATCAGTAAGAACAGTCCCTAAGTATTCTAAAATGTTTATAGTATTTACTTTTATTTTTATTCTCTTTGTTGTTATCTGCTTTACATAGACGAAGGAATGTTTTGTCTCTGTATCAATGGAACATACGCAAAAGTGTTATTCAGGAATTATACGTAGCAAATTCTTCCATTATGAACTATTGGCCAAATCATCATTAATACATGATGTTGAAAAATATTAATATGTATTAACAGACACTACTGATACATGAAATAAAGTTATTAATACATAAGAAGATCGTCATTCATACATGACTTAAAATAATGTTACTAATACATAACAAAATCACCATTCATACATGACTAAAATAATGTTATTAATACATAACAAAATCGTCATTCCTACATGACTTAAAATAAAGTTATTAATACATGATAATATCGTCATTCATACATGAATTAAATAAAGTAATTAATACATAAAAAAAATCGTCATTCATACATGACTAAAATAATGTTATTAATATATTAACAAAATCGTCATTCATACATGACTTAAAATAAAGTTATTAATACATGACAATATCGTCATTCATACATGACTTAAATTAATGTTATTAATACATGATGATGCAAAAAATCAACAGTTGAGCTCTTCGTCGTAGCAGATGGACGATGTTGTAAATGGGGTCGTCTCTGTAGGTGAGAATCCTGCAAAATGAACTGAAGGGAAGAGTAACACGCCGGTGTGGCGTCAGCCAAACCGCCTCCAATGCTTAAGTTAGTAAGAGAGAAAGATTCTAGAGAAAAAATGAGTTGAGAGTGATTTCGTAAAGTATTTGTATGTACCTTTAACTTCTATTGTCTTTTCTTTTATAGCTATATGCCTCATTAATGGGCAATGATGTGCCGCATTTATGCTCAACGGCTAGTGCATTACAGAATTTTTTTCTAGAGATCATAGCTCATTCTATGACCGTTGCTCTGTCCGTTACGTTTCGTCATCAATGTGCGTAATAAATGCGTAACGTCTTCTCTGGGTGAATGACGATCTTCGTGTAATGACAACCATAAATTTCTAGTTCATTAGCTGCCCCTTTGTTCGTTATCTTGTCTTTTAGACGAGATAAGAACAAATCTGTCTGACGCTTCATATTCCGTGTACTACGCATTTATGACGGTTTTGATGTTTAAGCAGTTGAACACCACATGTACAGCTAGGATGCGCTCGTCATGTGGACATGTCTTGGTTTTCCCGATGCGCTCGTCATGTGGACATGTCTTGGTTTTCCCACACGTGTTTTGGCCACTTGTTTTGCATTTTTCCCTCCTCTTTCATTTTCTTTGTATTTTTTCCTTATTTAGTTTCCATTCTAGGGTTTTTTTCTTCTTTGAGCTCCCTTTCTCTGTCCTGCCCTAGTAAGTCCTTCGTGCTCCTGCTTCTTTTTTGGTTCTTCCATGGTAGATTATTCTGCTGTTAGGGTAGCTTGTTCCTCGATAGCTTTCTTTTTTGCTCATTTAGGCTGTTTACTCGAGTTTGTAGATGGGAGTGTCTTGAGAGAGTTAGTTTCTTCGCAGGGGCAGACTGTCCATACACTTCCGTTCTTTCTTCATTATTCCCTCTAGTTTCTCGTTCTACTGGGGTTGCCAGGTTGTTAAAGATGTTTGCAGTGAGGTCCAGTGATCTCAAGACGGGGTTATCTTCGTCTGATGATCGCATGTTCTCGAAAGCTACTTCTGTTTCCACCCCTTATAAAGCTTGGACTATCTCGTGTTCCCTCACAAGGAAGGACGAGCAGCGGACCAGGGATAGATTTTAGTTCCCTGATTCTATAAAAATTAGGATCCCGAGTGATGAAGAAAGAGCTTGTCACTCTTATGTCGATGAGGTTTGTTTTTATGAGGTCGATTTTACCAGTGGCCTTCGTTTCCCTGTTCATCCCTTTGTTAGGGAACTTTTTTCTTACTTGCATCTTGCTCCGACACAGTTAGTGCCTAACTCCTGGCGGATTCTTGTCTCTTGTATGGTGGTATGGATGTCCGCCAATGATGGGGATGTCATTAGGAGGGACGAATTCTTCCATTTTTATCATCTGAGAAAATCCAAGGACCCTAGCTATTATGAGTTTAAGCCGTAGGATAGGGCTTTTAGGTTAATCCTTGATTACCCATCATCTCTCTGAAACTGGAAGCCAAACTTCTTTTTTATCTCTAGAAGTGATTGGGAGTTTATCCCCGGTGAGGACCTGGACGAAGCCCCCAAGTTTTTTCGTAGTTGGGGAGTTCTCGTGTCTGGTGCGTCTTTCTCGTCTTTTCGATTGCTTTTCTCTTCCTTTATGAATGTCGATGATAGATGGCTTATTGGTGCTCTTGTTTTGCAGTTTCCCAGCATCCTTATCTGAAGAAGAGGTACCAGCATCATGTTGAGAAAGTAAAGGAGTATCTCGAGTCTATCAAGGATTTTGACAGGCTCGTTTCTCCTCAGATTTTGTCTTTACACTTTCTGGGTTTGGAACCGTCCACTAAGGTTTGGAAAAGTTTGGAAATTGTGAAAAAGAGTGTGTGTTTCTACCTTCTTCATTCTTTTCATCTTTTATTTCTTTCTCTCTTTCTTTTTTTATTTTTATTTTTTATTTTTATTTTACTTTTGTTTCATCCTTTCAGGAATGACAACTAGGTTTAACAAAAAGAAATTAGATAAGGCTCAAGAGAAGAAGGCCAAGGGTGGAACCATCAGTGGTCTCTTATCTAAGAAGAAGACTGGTGATATTTCTAAAAAAGACTTTGTGATGACAATTCCTCCTACTCACTCACCTGCTAAGCACCCTGCCTCTCCTACTTTGTCATTAGAGATGATTGCCTCTGGTGGGGAGGAGATTAGGAAGAAGAAAAAGGTTAGTGGTAAATCCTTCCTTCCTACCTTTTAGGATGACGCTGACGCAGCAGCTTTGAAGGCCCACAAGGAACTTTCTGTGGACGATCTAAGCCCTTTGATGGCGAAGTCATCCAATGAGGTGATGTCGTCTCACATCCAAAAGCTTGTGCAGGTATGTGTTGTTAGTCGTCTCTACTTCTTCTTTTTTCTTTTACTTTTCTTCTGCTGAGAGAAAATTTCTTTGTAGGCTTTGGGGGCGTCCCTATTTGTTTCTGGGATGCTCTTGGATTTAGAAAAGAAGGTGGCCACGTTTGAGCCTTTAGTCATGTCTTTATCCACTAAGAATGAGATGCTTAAGAACAAGGTTGCTATCCTCACTGCTAAGGCTGAGAATGACAAGGAGCACATGGTAACCTTGGAGAAGAGCCTACAAGTAGAGAAGGACTTCTGCAAGTTGAAGGACAAACAGATTGGTGGTGACCTGGAGCTGAAGCTGGAGAACGTTGGGGCCATGGTGATACATGATTTCAAAGACTCTGATGAGAACTCTGATGAATTGCACAAGTTCTACGTGGAAGGCTTTGATCTTCTCGTGAAATGGATGGCAAGACACCACCTTGGCTTGGACCTTTTTGGTTTGGTCGTGGACGACGTTGAGAAAGAACTCTTGTCTGTTGAGGCCACCACAGAGAATGTGATGGAGGAAGCCACAGACATTGCTGAGGAATGGAGGCCATTGTTATAACCCCTGCAGACCCTGTCTTTTCTTTTTCTTTTTATTTCCATGTAAGGCAAGAAGAATATTTCTTTTTGGGCCCATTGTTTTGGGCAACTAAACAATTCTTTTGGGCCCATTATTTTGGGCAGTAACCAACTCTTTTATGCTTTGAAAACCTTGTGTAATGATGTTAGTTGTGCTGGGACAACTTTTATTTTTAGCACGTATTTGAATAGCTTTCTCATGCTAAACCTGTATCTGAACAGCTTTTTATTGAGTCGTGCTTGAATGATGATGTTAGTTATGTTTGAACAACTTAACATTTTTTAGTTGTATTTGAACAGCTCTTTGTTGAGTCATGTTTGAATGACGATGTTAGTTGTGTTTGAACAACTTAGTATTTTTTAGCTGCGCTTGAACAACGTTTTATTGAGTCATGTTTGAATTATGATGTTAGTTATGTTCGAACAACTTAGTATTTTTTAGCTGTGTTTGAACAGCGTTATATTGAGTCATGCTTGAACGACGATGGTGGTTGTGTCCGAATAGCTTAGCATTTTTTAGCTATATTTGAACAGCTCTTTGTTGAATCATGTTTGAATGACAATGTTAGTTGTGTTTGAACAATTTAGTATTTTTTAGCTGTGCTTAAACAACATTTTATTGAGTCATGTGTGAATGACAGTGTTCATTGTGTTTGAACAACTTAGTACTTTTTAGCTGTGTTTGAACAACGTTTTATTGAGTCATGTTTGAATGACAATGTTGCGCTCTACTTGTGACTTAGAGTCGTGGTATTGGAGCGTCTTTTAGGTTAACCGTTTTTGTTTCGTCTCAAATGACGATTATGTTAGTTGTATTCGAGCAACTCTTATTTAGTCGACTTTGGTAGTTGTGTACCAACAGATTTAATTGCTATGATACCGTTGACTGTGCGTGAATAGCTTTTTGGTTTGAAATTTTAATGACGGGGATCCTTGAAACGTCTCCCAAGGATGACTCCTAAGCGTTGCACACATTTTGATAGTGATAGATCATGGATGACTGTTGATAAGTATGTATTGCACATGGCAGATCATGGCTAATTATTGACCAATACGCATGGATAATACTTTCATGTATTATTGACTTTATGAATGATGAAAGTAATGGTTGTCATACATACTGATATGAAAATTAGGCAACTTGAAATGTAAAGCGTTTCTTACTAGTAGTACTTCTTCAAGTGTTCTATGTTTCATGGTTGAGGTAGTTCTTGGCCATCTAAAGACTTTTGGTAGTAAGAGCCTTCTTTAGAATGACGAATTACCTCGCAGGAGCCTTCCCAGGTTGGTCCAAGTTTTCCTTGGGATGGGTCCTTCGTTGCCTGTGACACCTTCCTAAGGACGAAGTATCCTATGTTGAACCTTCTCATCTTAACCTTTCTGTTATAGTATCTGGTCATTGCTTCCTTATGCTTCGCCATTCACTTTATAAATTCTTCCCTGACTTCATCAATTAGGTCCAGATTGCTTAAGCTCTTGTAGATTTTTCTAGTCTTCATATGTTTTGACTCGGTAGCTCATCAGTCCTACTTCCACCAATATAATGGCTTCAGTGCCAAATGTCAATTTGAATGGTGTTTCTCCTGTTGGAACTCTCGTGGTCGTCCTATATGCCCAAAAGACATTTTGTAGTTCTTTAGGCCATGCCCCTTTTTCCCCCTCAAGCCTAGTTTTGATAATTTTGAGCAAGCTTCTATTTGTCACACCTTTTCATCTAATGACTGCAAGAAAGCTCTATGCATATTTTCCAGTATGCATAGTTAATGCCATCAAATAAAGGAGGTATAATAAGAGACTGTCCTCTATCCATGACAAACAGGGGTTAATGGATCACATAGCAAAGATTAAAACGTAATTAGAGTGTACCTACTCTGATACCACTTGATAGGCCAAGAATGTATTGACCCATTGTGATGAATTAATTGATTAATTACCCAAGTTTATTAATTAATCAAATTATCATGCAAAGTGCGTGGTAGTACAAACAAATTACCAATTAACTAAAGTATGCAACGGAAAATAAATTGACACGGTGATTTGTTTACGAATGGGGAAAACCTACACGGCAAAAACCCCACTGGGTGATTTTAAGGTCACCACTCCCGAGAATCCACTATTATCAAAACAAGTAGTTACAAGTAAAGGAATCCTAGTACCTTATACCAACCTATAGTTGAACCCTTACCCCAATACCCAATTAGACTTGTTTTGTAGTGACAATCTCTCCTTTTCAATGCATAGCTCCCAGTATGTGACTAACCAATAGATACGCGGATCCCAGTACGCAACCTAATCACTGACTTGAAAAAGATGTTGGCTGCAAAGTTCTTTAGTTTATCTGGACGATGAAAATTAAGAAGCTCCTTGGTCATAAAACCCTATGGTGTACAAATACAGTAGCTTCTTCAAAAGAAAGATGAACTAAGGTAAATTCTGTCTCTGGTCATAGTTTGCATGAACAAGACTTTGCTTCACACTTGTGCAACTGTGCAACCTTTGACAGCCCTTGAAATAATCCTTATATATGTTTAGGGTTGTGAGAAAAGAAAGCTCAAACATATACCCACGGATTGGATGAAAAACAGCTCTGAAAAACTGAGTTTCATAAACCTCGATAGATAGCCATTTATCGAGCTAGCTGTGGAGCCACGGGCTGAAGCAGCTTTTAAACCTCGATAGATGCTAGCTGTCGAACTTTAATATCCAGCACTTTCTCACTTGTTTCATGGACAGATTTGCATGGTTTTAACACTTGAATTTGAAACCTTGTTCCTTAAAGTATTAAACACATTCTAGATCTACCCAATTACAAGTAAAGTGTGTTTTGTCAAAGGATTAACCAATTACATAAAATATTGACATATGTTCATAACATAATTCACATATGTCCTAACAATCTCCCCCTTTGGTAATTCATGACAAAACCATAACAAACAAATGAACATGTAAGAGAAGTCATAAATCACTCACCTCATACTCAATTGTTGAATATAATAAAATCTATCTTAACACAAACTCTTGAAAAACTTTGCATTTAAGAGAGTTTATGGCAACTAGACTTTAACAACCTGTATTTTTGAAACACTTTAAACAAAACTCATCATGGCATCTTAGTGTGAAACAGAAATAATAGATTGCATACAAGAAATAAGAAACATATGTATAAAGAGAGAAAAGAAACAACACATGGAGAGATAGGTGAAATAACATACATCAAAATATATATAAACCAAATATAAGTACAATGTATGTCAAGTGGTCACAAGACCAATGTGCAAAGAAATAATGTATCTAAAATAGAAAGAAAAGAAAAGATACAAAAATCCTCACTACATCCCTCATATACACTCCCCCTATCTCTTAAACTAACCCTCCCCCTATGAGTATGACTACTCTCATCTCAAAACTACTCCCCCTTATTTGTCATGAGTGAAAAAGGGTTAAGTACATCAAGTAGATATCTCATTAGCCAGCATTATCATCACTACCAAAGCCATCATCACTCTCATCCTCAGATGCTAGTGGAGATGGAGAAGAAGCAACCGTGAAACCACCCATGACAACCTATCGTTGTGCGATACGACCAACACAGGTGTTCACCTAACACAACTCATTACTAAAAGTGTCAAGGCGAGTATCCATGCACACAAGCTATGCCATGATAAGAATGGATCAAGAGCGGTTGATTTTACCTAACAAATCCCACACAATTTATTCTTCCTAATTATTAAATTCTGATAATCTCCTGTTGATGATTAAAAATTCCTTAAGTATTCAATATCTTCTCTCGAATAATATCAAAAATATCTTCAACTAACAATTCCATATCTCTATGCGAATTTAATTAATTGGAGACTCATTACATACTTTGAATTTTCTGAAAAATCACACTAATCGCAGTAAAGCATCTCTACTTTCGCTTAACTAGTCATGTTTAATTCTAGAACTAAAATAACAAATCACCTCTCGGTCTCATTGTAATTCAATTGATCAAACAATAATTCGTAAAAAATAGTAAGCATTAAGAATAAGAATTAAACACTCAATCATGGAAATATTAAAAATAAATTAATTCAGAATATAAATTGTGTGTTCATTGCTAGACTACATCAATGCTCTAAAAAATAAAATTTAGTTTATAATAAAATTGAAAAGAAAACAAATAAAACTTATGTTTTTCATCTGAATTGGTTGATCAACATGAAGCTCTTGCCTTTGTCCTCAGATCCTCCTCTTCAGAAAGACTCCCAAAAACAAATTCTTCAATGCCGCCCTCTGAATTTTGCCCAAAAAAGCCTTTAAATAGGTAAAGGAATCCTATTATAAGTTGAATTCCCGTTTGGAGAAACTCTCAGATTTTTAGGCTTCACTTAACTGACGATTTTGGCCCATTTAACATCAGAATTTGGACTTTTGGTAAACTACAAAGTTGTAGCCCTTTAAGTTAAATTTCCAGCCACACTTGAATCATCTCGATTGGACATCTGAGCCCAAAGTTATGCTGAAAATACTAACTGATGTGCAGGCTAGAATCCTAATCCGAATTGGACTTGGATTTGGTGCAAAATTCCTTTGATTCCTTTCTCTTCTCATTCCTTCAAAGCACAAATGAATAGATAAATATAAATAAAAATCAAATCAAATCAAAAGAATTAAAGGAAAACTAACAATTTTAATAAATAAGAGGATAATAAAAATAATGTAAAAATTACACTTATCAAATTCCCCCAAACTTAAACTTTGCTAGTCCTCGAGGAAAAAAAAAAAAAAAAAAAAAAAAAAAAACTAAAACAAGCTTTGCTTCATAAATTTAAAAAAAAAAAAAAAATTTCCTTGCCTCAAAGATCTGCAGAAAGCTTATAATTCAAAGGAATCATTCCAAATTAATCAAGTCCAAAAGTTAATTCAAAACTCAACTCCATCGCATTATCATTCTCACTTCATCATTAGCTTCCCGGATAGTTTTATGCAAACAAATAAATAAGTACGGATCTCTAAAAACTCCATAAGCTTGCTTTTTAAATCACTCCCCACTAATATATAACAAAATATTACCCAGGATCAATAGGTCTTATTAGGCTTGTGATGTATGGCTATGGTGAGGGCTATAAAGAAAAGATAAGGTTTAAGCAAATAGAGCACTCTCACTTCTAAAATATAATTTTTCTCAATCCTTTGAATATCTCAAAATACCTCTCTTCATCAGATTTTTTTTTTTTTTCTTACTTCAAGTCGTCACTTATCTTTTGACGTGAATGCAGGCATTTGTAATGGATGCACCCAGTTACTCAACAAGTCACAAACTTGAAGTGCTTTTGCATACTCATATTTCAAGTTACGGTTTGACATAAGAGTAAACATTGGTAATGAATACCCTTAGTTACTAAGCAATTCAAAACATTGGAGTAAATGGAACTTTGTACAATTTACTTCTTCTTTTTTTTTTTTTTTTCAAACACTCATATATCTTCTCTTTTCTTCAACCTAGTGTAAGAATAGATCAGTTGGATAACTAGGGATAAAGATAATAAAGAGGTAAGCTTGAAAGGCTCAATCAATTCAAAGAATGCCTAAATCACTTCCCAAGTAATATTCTGTATAAGATTTCTCCATGAAAGTAATTCAACAAGTTCTAGAATAAGTAGAGACCGTCCAAATTTACAAAATTCACATAAAATTTCTCTAGGTATGCACAATGATTAATGATCATATCAAATTAAACAAGATCAAGTAAAGAATTAACAACTGGACTTAAGCAATGAGAATTATTCCTAAAAATTATAAGAAATTTCAACCATATTCTTATCATAGGCAAATTTTTTTTTTTTTTTGGAAATAAAATAAATTCCCTTCCCCCAAACTTAAATTTCACATTGTCCTCAATGGGAAAAAGGAAGAAAAACTAAATAAAAGAATGAGAAAGGAGAAGAGATGCTCCCCTGATTTTTAATTGAATATTTTTTCCTTGAGATGCAGCCGTGTACCCATTGAAGATTTCTTTGGTCTCTTTATTCCTGCAAAATGAAAGAAAAAAAAAATAAGATAAAGAAAAAATAAAAATAAAAATAAAAACATAAACATAAAAATAAAAAAACTTGGGTTGCCTCCCAAAAGCGCTTTATTTAACGTTTGTAGCTAGACGTTATCCCCTCATCCTTTTTTTACTGATGAGATTGATGGAGCATTTTTCTGAGTTAAAGTCTCCATCCATATAGGGTTTTAATCTCTATCCCTTTACTTTAAATGTCCCTTTTTTTTCATGATGGACTTCAACCGCCCCATAGGGAAAAACTCGGGTTACCACAAACGGTCCTGACCACCTAGTGTGCAGCTTTCCTGGAAAGAGTCAAAGTCTTGAGTTAAATAACAGAACTTTTTGCCTGACTTTGAATTCCCTTCTTAGAATATGCTTATATGTATCCTCCATTAAAATCTTGTGAGTGCAAATTGAAGGACTAATTCCTTTGATGTCAGAGATGGTCCAACCCAAAGCCATTTTGTGTTCCCACAAGACTCTCAACAACTTTTCCTCCTCTACATCACTCAAAGAACTGTTAATAATAACTGGAAAAGTAGAGACTTGGCCTAAGAAAGCGTACCTTAAATTTGATGGAAGCGGTTTGAGCTCAAGTTTAGGTGGTTCCTCTAGTGGAGATGTTGGCTGACATGATTTTATGTCTTCCACTTTTGGTTGCATTGGAGGAGGAAAAAGTGGTGTAGCCTCCAAATATCTTTCACACTCTTTAACCTCTTCATCATTGAATTTTACAGGTGTAGAGCGAGTAAGACATACCTCAAGTGGTAACTTTAGAAAATCAATTGCACAAGTCTCATCGGCCATGATCACATCCCGGTCACTTATTTGAAAACAAGAATGTGTCTCAGAAGGAAATTTCATAGGCTTAAATACATCAAAAGTGACCTCCTCCTCTCTGACCCTCAAAACAAGTTTTCCTTGTTGGACATTAATTAAGGTTCTCCCCGACGCAAGGAAAGGTCAACCCAATATCAAAGGGATCTCCTCGTCCTCATCCATATCAAGGACAATGAAGTCAGCCGGGAAGATAAACTTGTCAACTTTTACTAATACGTCCTCAATGACTCCTCTTGGATATTTAATAGATCTATCCGCCAATTGTAAAGAGATAGTGGTCGGCTTTACTTCTCCAAGACCCAGTTTCCTGAAAACAGAGAGAGGCATTAGATTAATACTTGCCCCTAAATCACATAAAGCTCTATCAAAATAAGATTTTCCTATAGTGCAAGGGATAGTGAAACTCCCCGGATCTTTCAGCTTAGGCGGCAGCTTCTTTTGTGAGATTGCACTACTCTCCTCTGTCAGCATTACTGTTTCATGCTCCTCCAATTTTCGCTTCTTTGATATAATATCCTTAAAAAATTTAGCATATTTAGGCATTTGTTCCAAAGCTTCAATGAGAGGAATATTAATATGCAATTGCTTAAATATACTTAGAAATTTAGAAAACTGATCATCCACATTATTTTTTTTTAATCTTTGCGGAAAAGGAATTGGTGGATCATAAATGGAAGGAGAATAAGTCTCAAAAGTAACTTCCCTGGATCTTTTGGATTTTGAAGCTCTTTCTCCTTAGTCTTCTTAGCTTGCTCCACTTCTTTCATCTCTGACTCGGCTTCCTTCATCTTTGACTCCTCATTATCCACAGCTTCATCTTGTTTGACATTTGTTACTTTTGGCTCCTCATATGTTCGCCTACTTCTCAATGATATTGCCTTTACATGTTCTTTCAGATTGGTGACAATGTTGCTCAGCAAAGTTCCTGCAGTCCTCTCTGTGAGCATGCTTAAGAGGTGACTGATCTGCACCTCAAGATTACGGATTGAAGTTGAGTTGTTTTGGATCGCCACGTCTGTCTTCTTTATGTACTGCATGAACATGTCCTAAAGTGTAGACTTCTTCTCTTGCTGTGGAAATTGCTGAGGTGGTTTAGCCTGCCCTTGGTTATTGCTCCATTAGAAGTTGGGGTGATTCCTCCATCCAGGATTGTATGTGTTCGAGTATGGATTATTTTGACGTTGAAAATTTGACATGTAATTTGCTTGTCCATAACTCGACTGGGCAAAAGGATTTCCCACTTGGCAGTCGACAGTTGAATGATTTCCTACACAATGATCATAAACAACATTAGTTTGAATAGCATTAACATTCATTTTACCTAGTTGTTGAGACAAAGTTGCCATTTATGCCGCCAATGAGGTAATAGAATCAAGTTCTAAAACTCCAGTTGTCTTTCTTGGCATTGCTCTTTTTGTAGGCCATTGATAGTTGTTGGATGCCAATTCTTCCAAAAGTTCATAGGCTGCCTCATGAGTTTTACTCATTAAAGCTCCACCAACTGCTGCATCAACCATAGACCTATTTGTAGCTCCTAGACCATTGTAGAATGTTTACACTTGAAGCCATGCTGGAAGGTCACGATGAGGACACCTTTGCAATAAATCTTTGTACCTCTCCCATGCTTCATATAATGATTCACCCTCAAATTGGATGAACGTGGTGATATCATTCCTTAACTTTGTTGTCTTTGCGGGAGGGAAATATTTTGCTAAGAATTTGTGTGCCAACTCCTTCCATGTAGTAATGATGTCAGGTGGCAAGGAATTCAACCAAACTTTTGCTTTATCCCTAAGTGAGAAGGGAAAAAGTCTTAGTCAAATCGCATCATTTGTTACTCCGTTATGTTTAAAAGTATCACAAATTTCCAAGAAATTTTAGGATCCTCTTGTGACAGCCCCCCGAACTGGACAGTCTGCTGTATCATTTGAATGATGGCTGGCTTAATCTCAAAATTATTGGCTTGTATGGCTGGCCTCCTTATGCTTGATGTAGCTCCATTGACCGAGGGCATAGCATAATCTCTTAACGCATTTTGCTCTTGATCGACCATGTTAGATAGAGATGTGTTGGCCGCTTTCTTCTTTTCTTTCTTGAGTTGACTTAAGGTTCTTTCAATTTCAGGATCAAAGAGTGTATGCTCTAATACTTTAGATCGGGGCATGCACTTCTAATTCCTAAAAAGAAAGAAAACAAACTCAGATGCACCTAATTTTAATTTTTTTTAATAAATAAAATAAAATCCAAAGTAGTAAATACCTAGCTAGTATGAACACCAATAACAAACAGTTAATCCCCGGCAACGGCGCCAAAAACTTGTTCGCGTAAAATAATCTACAAGTGCATAGAATCGTAACAAGTAGTAAAGTGTTTTTAGAAAACGAATGTCGAACCCATAGGGATTAACTATGTTATTGAATATCGAAATTCACTAAATTAATTACTATTTGTAAAATCGAAAATAAATGGAACGTTCTACTATCTGAATTAAATTGAACTATTTAATAAAAATAAATTTACAAATAAAAGATTTACAAAACGCAAAAATCTAAAAGTGTAAAAATATGATAAGAATGGATCTAGAGCGGTTGATTTCACCTAACAAATTCCACACAATTTATTCTTCCTAATTATTAAATTCTAATAATCTCCTGTTGATGATTAAAAATTCCTTAAGTATTCAATATCTTCAACTAACAATTCCATATATCTATGCGAATTTAATTAATTGGAGACTCATTACGTACTTTGAATTTTCTGAAAAATCACACTAATCGCGGTAAAGTATCTCTACTTTCGCTCAACTAGTGGTGTTTAATTCTAGAACTAAAATAACAAATCACCTCTCAGTCTCATTGTAATTCAATTGATCAAACAATAATTCGTAAAAAATAGTAAGCATTAAGAATAAGAATTAAACACTCAATCATGGAAATATTAAAAATAAAATAATTAAGAATATAAATTGTGTGTTCATTGCTAGACTACATCAATGCTCTAGAAAATAAAATTTAGTTCATAATAAAATTGAAAAGAAAACAAATAAAACTTATGTTTTTCATCTGAATTGGTTGATCAACATGAAGCTCTCGCCTTTGTCCTCAGATCCTCCTCTTCAGAAAGACTCCCAAAAACAAATTCTTCAATGCCGCCCTCCAAATTTTGCCCAAAAAAGCCTTTAAATAGGTAAAGGAATCCTATTACAAGTTGAATTCCCGTTTGGAGAAAATCTTAGATTTTTATGCTTTACTTAACCGACGATTTTGGCCCATTTAACATCAGAATTCGGACTTTTGGTAAACTACAAAGTTGTAGCCCTTTAAGTTAAATTTCCAGCCAAACTTGAATTATCTCGATTGGACATCTGAGCCCAAAGTTATGCTGAAAATACTAACTGATGTGCAGGCTAGAATCCTAATCCGAATTGGACTTGGATTTGGTGCAAAATTCCTTTGATTCCTTGCTCTTCTCATTCCTTCAAAGCACAAATGAATAGATAAATATAAATATAAATCAAATCAAATCAAAAGAATTAAAGGAAAACTAACAGTTTTAATAAATAAGAGGATAATAAAAATCATGTAAAAATTACACTTATCAAAGACGAAGGAGAGGAGGTGGATGGAGCGGTAGAAGCTAGAGGAGCAGCTGTCTCAGTCTGAATCCCCCTCGAGCAAAGCTGTGCAATACTCCGCTTAACAGTAGCGGTGTCAATGGCACATATGAATGTGAAGTGGAGAGACTCAGGATAGGAGACAGAAAAATGGCGAAGGAGCCGCGTGATAGCCGAAGGAAAAATGAGTTTATCACGGGTCGCCGTGTCCTTATAGACATCTATAAGGGAGAGTATAAAGTGAGAAAGGAAGTCAATAGAGAGATCCTCAATGAGGGATAACAAAAATCGAGCACGAGGCTCTGTGATAATGTTATAGTGAGACAATGGATGGAGAACGAATGTCATCACCACGTTTAGGATTCTCAGACCTTTAGCAAAGGCCGAGTAAGAGGTGTTTTGACAGTCACCCCAAGAAGAAGGTGTCTCACAAAATAGAGATGAGAGTTCGTCTTTGGACACTGTCCGTAGAAACTTACAACTAGGGTAGTCAGGATGCGCTACCCTAGGAACGTGTAGTACCTCGGATACAATACCCAGAGTAACTACCATGCGTATACCCTGAAGAGTGACAAACTGAAGTATAAAGTAATCAAATCCGTGCATATTGGAGTAGAACTCTTGTATGATCATGGAAGGGCACATGATCGAGATGCCTCACAGTGACTCCCAACCCTTACTGTAGATGACAGTGGGTAGGTCAGTGTCAGAAAAATCTAACAAAACGACTTGACATTCCAAATGAATGCCTCGTCTTGAAAAGTTCTCTGAGAAGTCCGATTTGGCCTTTTTATCACGGAACCTTACAGGAGATGGAGTGGGGTCAGAAGGAAAAGAAGAAGAAGAAGATGCCCCGAAACGAAGAGGGTTCCAGGACAGAGTGAATTTACGTTTAGGTGCCATGACGCAACTAACGTAAGAAGGAGAGAGAGAGAGACAATCAGAAAAGCACCAACAAGATACAATATAACAAATATAGAAACTTGAAGGTACGTATGCATGAAAATGCATGAACATGTGACATGCAAATTTAAGTTCATCATGTTATAATACACATGCGATGCAATGCATGAAGTTTTAAACTCATTTAAGCAACACCCATCCCAAAAATTTCACAGCAACTTCACCAATTTTGAAAAACCACAAAAAATTTTCAAAAACCCAAAACCTAGACCTAAATGCATGAAATGTATGAAATGTATGAAATGCATGAAGAATGAGAGATAAAGAGATCATACGAAGTGATTTGATACAACAAAAGGCTGAAAATCACGTGGATTGAAGGTTTAGAGAGAGAAATGTGTGTTTGGGAGGTGAAAAGACTAACATCAGTCCAGAGAGATCGAGGAGAAATGATCTGAAATTGCGAGGAACCTTTATATAGAAAAATCATAAAGCTTGATCGACCAAGAGCTATCAAGATTTAAAAGGCATGTTTTAGCTATCGAGGAGCTGTCCAGAGGTTTCCTCAACAATGAAGCTCGATGGATTGAGGTAGCTATCGATAAGCTATCGAGTAGACAGAAAGTTTCTCGATGGATTGAACTAACTATTGAGAGCTATCAAGAATGCGACAAGAAAAAGCTGAAGGGTCTCGATAGATAGCCTAGCTGTCGAGAGCTATTGAGATTGCTTAAAAACAGTTTTTCAAAGAAGAGAAAAACACAAATATGAATGCAATCAAGCATGCTACTCAAACAAAGATCCAAACAACATTTTAAGCTCTCAAAATCATCTCTCAATCAAGGAAAATGTTAAGAACATAGATCCAAAACACACACACACACTAAACAATTCTAACTAATTTTATATTTCAAAACAAGTTAAGACAGTTTAGTGAGCATATATTGAGACAAGTATTCCTCGTAATGGCCAAATCACATTGTACCTACACATGTATCAAAAGTAGCAAAGAATATTGCGTGTTGTGTGTGAAAAATATCGCAAGATTGCATAAGTGTCTACATGTTATAACGATTTGAGATATGAGAAAATCACTTTAACTCACACACAATCATAACTGTTTGATGGGCATTATCACCTTCGAGGTACATCCTATAACTCCCACATCTCCTAGAAGGCACGATTGCAATCATATACTCCTCATTTGTGACTCTTTTTTGCATTTATTTTTCTTTGCATTTGTACGTTTTTAGACCCCTTAAACACAAACAAATTAAACTAGTTATTTAGCCAAGTGATTAACTTAGGTAAATTATTCAAATCTAGGTTAACACAGATAAATCATATCATTGAAACAGTGCGGAAAATAAATAACACAACGATATGATAACCCAGGAAAATCAAATCAGTAAAAAATCTAGGGAGGATTTAATCTAGCTATCCTCAAGGCAAAACAGATCCAGTATGAAAGAATTGAAGTTTTACAATCACTAACATCCTATTGTTATCTCGAGTAGGAAACTTACTACCATGACCACGTGACAGCTCCAAGTTCACAGACTACTTCTTTCTTGGATTCACAACAACCACAAGTACTCCCACTTGTGTTTTTCTTAAGGCTCTTTATGCAACAACTGAAGTGATCACCAAGCTCTCAACATCAATCTTGATCTTGATAACCCTAAGTATGTATGAAGGCAAACACCTCTAGATCTCACAAGAGATTCATATACACAACATAAACAACAATCTTCAAGGGCTTTTGGGCTACAAAACCCTAGATCTATAAAAGAGGCACAAGATGCACTCTAATCTCTATAAAAAAAACTTATAAAAACGTTCTTAGGGTTTCCTTTATATACTAGGAGTGTTTTACTTGAAACCCAATATGTTTAAGTAGAGTTTAGGCAGAATTGGAATTTTGCAGAAAAATAAATCTACATGTGGTTCGATCGATTGACTCTAATTTTCGATCGATCGAGCCTTGCAGATTTAGTCCAATAAATTACATATTTTCTGTGACTAAATCATATAAATCACATACTATGCATCTCATGGACTATATGATAATGTCCAAACATTCATGTTATCATTATTTTAGATAATAATAAAACAATTTTATTAATTACAACATTAAGTCATACACAATGTTATACATAGCATCATACAATAGGATTTAAGAGCACTAATCCTAATAGTAGTGATGTTATTCTATTGTTCAATTTAATAATAATAATAGTAATTAAAAAAATAAAAGTAAAAAACTGTCCAACCCATGGGTCAAACCCAAACCAATCCACGTGGGTTGGGTTGGATTTTTTTTAACCTACCATGGTGGGTTGGTCAAAAAAACTCCTTAACCTAACCCAACCCGACTCATGCACACCCTTAGCGTCAAGATGTAGGATAAAAAGTCTTGCTAACATTGGAACTTTCAAAAGGCTAGAAAGGAACAAAAACATGTTCTCCCTTAAGGTGTAGGCTTACCATAATATGAGTAATTCTTAGTTACTCATAGAGTATAGAGAATGGTGTTTCCTCCTCTCATATTCATGGTAAGATCCACTGATTAAATTCATGGTAGGATTCACCATGAATGTGAAAGAGGAGAGCACCATTTCTCCTAATCCGAGAGTACCTACAAATTTTCCCAATGATATGGAGTAACTGTTTAGGTTTGCAAAGCACGGAGCCATTGTTTTTGCAATGAGTGTAACACTGTGATGGCAGAATTGTGGGCTTTAAAGGATGGCCTAATTTAAATTAGTAAACCTGGTATCCAAGCAGTAAAAATAGAGCTGGATACCAGAGTCGTAATAAATCTTTGTTTCTAATTCCACCCAAATGAATGCTGTCCCTTTTAATGCTCTTGTGGCTAAATGCTGGGAGGTGATCAAAGGAATTTCTCATACCAAACTTTATCACGGCTTCGAGAAAGCTAATGGATGCCTATATGTCCATGCTAGCCGTGGTTGTCTCTCCCTGGATTTACTTTGTTTTGGAACCCTTAGGAGAGGTACCTAAGAATTTTCCTAATTAGGAAAGGCAACTGTACTGTAAAAACTTTGACTGTTGTAGTACCTTATGTTAATCGATGAATTTTATCCCCATCTTTAAATAATAATAATAATAATAATAACAACAACAATAACTCCAGGTGAAATTTAGTATGTGTAATAAGATAAAAGTGGTTAGACCTCCTTATATAAAATTGAAGAAGCTGAAAGAATAGAAAGGGCAAATTCTCGAAAACTTTTTAAGGATCATGCAAACTCAATTTTATTTCTTTAGCAGCTATTCTGGGATCGAGGAAACAATTTGGTGATTTCTTTATACACGGTTTGTAACAATAAATTTTAGCTAGGAAGGAGGTTTACTTCATGGCCTACCGAGTAGCTAAATTGTACATTATTTGATTGATTTTTTTTTTTTTTTGGGGGGTGGGGGGGTATTATGTTATCTGGTATTGGAAGGCCATTCCCAATGTATTGGATTATGTTTACTAACCCCGAAAATTACTCATTAAGATCGTCTTCCTGGTTCAAACTTCAAAATCTAATATGAATATTTACAATCATAACCCATAAAATAAAAAATGTAGGTACTCATTCGAATCAAATACCAGGAATCTCCTAAGTTTCTAATCATCCATCACCATCTTTCGCCAGAAATGCACATTTACATCAGAAGTATTGACTGTTACATGAGAATTGAGATGGACAATACATTGGAGAGACAATGAGGCCTCACTCAAAAGTTATGGTCAGTAAAAGTATATGCTACCATTCAGCCCCAAGAATATGCAAAAACATCCTGGAGAGGTACAACAGAAGACACTCCACAATTTACATTAGTTATTGTGATTGTAAGAAGAAAAGAAATCAAAGCTACTTATGGCCTAGACCTCTTTCACCAAGCAAATTGAAGGATGTGAGGAGTGGATGACTAATAGCCTAGACTGCACCTTTAAAAAAGCAATCACAACATATTTACAGGCTCAGCAACTGTAGCAACTAATAGTCTAATAGAATGGAAGCAAGTGACTTCTAGAATTTGAATAAAACAGAAAAAAGGAAAGAAGTTCATGCTGAAATTCTACTTATATGAAAAAGCTGTATCCCCACGGGGATTGTGTCTATGGTGTCTTTGTGAGAGAGGTTAATAGACTTCTTAAGCAGCTCAACTTTTCCAGTACAGTATATCAGTTTTTAAATACACTGGTATCACCTAGATGAACAAAGTCCCTATAAACTGTATATAAGGAATCAGTTCTCTCAGAAATTTAAGTGAAAAGTTTTCGAGCAAACAGATTAATTAGCATTATTCACCAAAAATACCACCCAAACAACAAGATTGAACCTGATGATGGAGAAATCGTCAATCAAGTAGACTTGTCCAGATGGGTCAGCAACCTCGTCAACTGTGCCTGCAATCGTCGTTAAGGGCCTTCCTTAGGTGGTCACCGGTGTAGTGCCTGCCATAGAGTCTCCGATAATAAAGTCAGCATGTGAAGGCTTTTTCAGAAAATATTAGAGCAATAGCGTATGGGAATATCAGAATGTGTACCTTTTTTTGGTCTTGGGGGATGCTTATATATGGCTTCGTTGCTCCTAGCCGTTGTGGCCTTTATTGTGGCTTTAGTGCCTCTTTGTAATGCCTCCAAGCTCAATGATGTAGGTTTTAATGAGCTTTCAACGGTCTGACAGCCTGTCTTGTAACTGCCCGGGGTATTAAACCCTTTATTGAATGGCTTGTCTTACTTCGTCCATGACGTGGCAGGACGGACAAAGGCGACTTATATTATGGTCTGGGCAAGAAGGTTCGTTGGTCTCATCAGCTGCCCCCCAGGTTCTATGGTCGTCTTTACTTGTCATGATGATCACCAGAAGGTGAAAGGTTTCTTGCTCAGGCGTGGCTCTTGGGGTTCTATTCCACATTTAATGCGTAGTGGTGGCGTTTCCACATTTAGTGCATAGTGGTGACGCTGCACACGTCATGGCCACATGGTGTGTTCTGAGTGGTGGATTTTAATGCTCCACTTCTGGTGCCTCTTGGGTTTCCTACTGTTTTTTTTAGTTTTCTGTGCCTAGTTTTTTAAAACTGCCTTCCTTTTCTCTTTCTTCTTCACTTTTCATCTTTCCTACGTTGTTGCTACTCTGTGATTTCTTTCTTCTTTGAGCTACTTTCCTTGCAATTGTTTGCATTTGGTCCTTTTTTGGGGTTGCATTTCTGAGGTACGGTTTCTTCTTTCTCTCTTTGTTCTTCCTACCGCAGTAATTTCGCACAGGTTTATGATTTTCTCCCTTTCTTTTTTCTGTGTTTTGGGTTTTCTTAGGATCTTGCCCCTCTTCTATTGCTTTTTGAGTTCCATGCTTAGTAGTTTTGAGGTTAAGGCACTTTGTCCCTCTGTTTCTTTCCTCTTTGCAAGTTTAGGGGATTTTCTGCAAATTTCTCACAATTTCTGCCCTTTAGTTAAGGATTTGTGTGTGAGGGAAATAGCTTAAGTTTAGTGTTAACCAATCTGTTCCCTTTACTGCGTCAATTCGTTGATTGGTTTAAGGACCTAGTGAATGATCGGAGAGCTATGTCAGAGGTAAGGTCCAGTGAGTTAGAGACGGGGTTGTCATCTAATGACAACCCTGTGGAGGAAGATACTGCAGTCTCTACTCCAAAAGTGGTTAGGGCTTTTTCTGCTCTAGATGAGGAGTGTAGCCTAGACGCTGAAACCCTTTCCCGATTTAAGGATCGATTTTAGTTTCCTAAAAGGGTTAGGATCCCTCTTCCTCGCAAAGAGGAACGAGCTTGCCATTTTTCACCTGGAAAGGTGTGTTTTTATAAGTCTGCTTTCCAGAGAGGGCTTAGATTACCCATCCACCCCTTTACCATGGAGCTCCTTAATCACTTCAATATTGCTCCCAAGCAACTTATGCCCAACTCATGGAGGATCATAGTTAGTTGTATGGAGATTTGGCTGGCATCCATAGAGGGAGATATGATTAGGGTGGACAAATTCACCTATTTGTACCGTCTGAAGGAGTCCAAGGATTATGGAGTACTACAAGCTTATGCCCTGGGACAGGAAGGCTAGGATTGTCACTGACCTACCCACATCCTTCAGATATTGGAAGTCCCAGTTTTTCTTTGTGTCCGGGGATGATTGGGAGACCCTTCCTGATGAAGTTTAGGGCGACATCCCTAGGTTACTCCGTCAGTAGAGAACCCCGAGTCTAGGTGCGTCATTTCTCTGCAAGTCCCTTCGTTGTCTTTTATATACTCCCTCTTATGTGTTTTTCTTTCTTTTTCATCGTCACTAACGTTCCTGCTCGTTGTGTGTAGTTACAAGGATCGTGTGGAGGCTGCTGTGAAGTACGCAAAGACAATAGATGACTTTGACGACCTGGTTGACCCGCAAACTTTAGCTCGTCACTGTCTTGGTCCAGAGCCTTCCACCTTTGTTCTTCGGGCTATAGCAATTGAAGAGAAGAGTGAGTGTTATCATACAGAGTCGTCCTCCCTTTTCCTTTTTTATTTTTTTTTATTTTTTATTTTTTAAGTGTTTCCCTTCTTTTCTTTTGTAGAGATGACGACAAAATTTAATCAAGACATCTACGCCAAAATGAGGGCGAAGAAGAACGAGCCTCTGTCTACCCTTGGGAAAAGGGTGGTTCACGTCGTGGATTAGGGAGTCCTACTGCTCCTGCTACCACCGTCCCTGGACCAACGAGGGTGGCTTTCCTGGCTACTTCAATGGAAGAAATCACGCCACTTAGGAAGATGGCTTGTGTGGCAAACAAAGGGAAAGAGAAGGCCCCTTCACAATCATCTAGCGTTTGGGACGACGCTGATCTCGTGCAGACGAAGGCGTAGGCGGTCTTTTTGAATGACGAGCTCAAGGCCCTTTCTGGGGTGCCACCTAATGAGATAATGGGTTGTCATGTCCACAAACTCGTTCAGGTAATATGCTCATCTAGCCTACCCTTCGTTTTCTTTTCCTTCTTTTTTTTTTTTCTTTTTTTAAAAGTTGGATCTTCCTTTCAAGTTTTGTGGGAAACTATTCACATAACCTCGGAGTACTTGAGCCAGGGGGCTAGGCTTCGTCCACGGTGACCAAGGCTAAAGGTTTGGAGGTGGAGCTTTCGAAGCTGAGGAAGGACTTTATTGCGACCATGGATGAGGCCAACACTACTAAAGAAAAGGAAAATGTTTTGTCTAACGACTTGAGAGCGGAGAGGCAATTGACCTTTGAGAAGGACGAGCAGCTCCAGGCTACAAAGGAAAGGGTGAAGACAATCGTGTCAAGTCCATCGAGGCCTTCCAACAAACTGACGAGTACAATAATGTGCTCTTCTGCTGGTACTATAAAGGCTTCGAGCTCTTGCGACGCTTCCTTGTCAAGCATCCTACCAGCGTAAACCTGAAGTAATTGGACTTTGAACTTGTGGATAAGGAGATAGCTGCAAACGAGGCTGCCCAGGCGTCTCAAGCTACCCAAGCTACAGTAGTTGCTCCTGAGAGAAGTACCCCAGAGCCTGTTAAGACTGATGGAAGAGAGGCTAGTGTTTAGCCCTGCATATACTGTTAGGACATATGTGTTTACATGTTAGGAACATATGTCACATTTTATGTAAATTGGCTAATCCTTTGACAAAACGCACTCTACTTGTAATTGGGTAGTTCTAGGTGTATTTAATACTTCACGAAACTATGTTTCAAGATCAAGTGTTGAAGTCATCAAGTCTGTCCAAGAAAAAGCAAGTTGAAGTGCAGAATTTTTAAGTCTCGACACCTTCTCGACACCTACCTCGACACCTGCTAGCTGTCGAGATTTACAAAAGTTAGAATTCTAATCTGATTTTCTTGGGAACCGTGAATGTGTTTTTGGGCCTTCTTTTCTTCTAACCCTAAACATATTTAAGGAGTGTTTTAAGAGCCGTCAACATAGACACAAGTTGCAGAAGCATTGAGCAATCCTTGTTCAAGCAAATTGTGCTCTAAGACGAAGTTCTTAACCTAGATCATCTTCTTCAAGAAGTTGCTGTGTATTGTGCACCTTAGGGTTTTGTGACCAAGCATCTTCCTGATCTTCATGCATAGGATGATCTGAAGAACTCTGCAGCCAACCTCTCATTCTAAAGTTGGTGTTTGAAGTCGCGTACTGGGATCCGCGCATCTGGTTAGTCACGTACTTGGGAGCCGTGCATCAAAAGGGGGAACTGTCACTACAGATCAAGTCCGATTGGGTATTGGGGTAAGAGTTCAACTGTAGGTTGATAAGGTACTTGGGATTCCTTATTTGTAACTGCTTGATTTGATAATAGTGGAGTTTCGGGAGTGGTGACCTGAAAATCACCCGGTGGGGTTTTTGCCGTTAGGGTTTTTCCCCATTCGTGAACAAATCACCGTGTCTTTTATTTTCCGCTGCATATTTAGTTATTCGGTGATTTGTTTGTGCTGCCACGTATTTGCATGTTAAATTGATTAATTAATAACTTGACTTAATTAATTAATTAGTTTAAATCACAAGGGGTCATTCAGTTTGTGGCCTATCATATACTTATTATTATTATTATTTTTTTTGGGTGCCCAGTGTTTTTGGGCTTTTAATTCTATTGACTACTTTATGTTTTACCTGTTTTACTTTCCTGCATTGTTATGCCTAATATATATATATATATATCTATATATATCTATATTTTTTTTTTGTCTGTATATGATCTCTGCCTGCCTCGTTGCTTGTTCACCCTTAGCTTGGGGCCTTGGCTGACTAGGAAATGACTTGCATTCGTCAGTAGTTTATATCCATCGCCAGTAATTTATATCCGTCTAGGCAGAGTTTGGTTACTTAGCCAATTTTTGGTTAATTGACACCCATTTAAGGGATCTTGTCATTTGGCTTCTTCAGTAACTTACATCTGTTTATGTTGAATCTTGTTACTTAGCCAATTTTTGGTTGACTTACACCCATTTAAGGGATCTTGTCATTTTGCCTTCGTTAGTAACTTACATCCGTCTAGACGGAATCTTGTTACTTAGCCAATTTTTGGTTGACTTACACCCTTTAAGGGATCTTGTCATTTGGCTTCATCAGTAACTTACATCCGTCTAGGCAGAATCTTGTTACTTAGCCAATTTTTGGTTTTTAGGCTTCTAGATTTGTTTGCATTATATTGAACCATTGGCTGAATTGTTCTTTTATTGCTTTCAAATATGAGTACAATTTTCTATTACATCTATTGATGGTACTTCTTCAAATGCTCAATGTTCCATAGTCGTGGCAGCTTCTTCCCGTCTAAGGTCTCCAGGTGATAGCTGCCTTGTCTAGAGTAATGGATGACCCTGTAGGGCCCTTCCGAGGTTGGGCCAAGTTTCCCTTGGACAGAATCTTTGGTTGCTGGGGTGACTTTGCATAGGAAAAGGTCCCTTATATCGAGTCACCTGAGCTTCACTCTCATATTGTAGTACTTGGCCATATTTTACTGATACTTTGCCATCCTATGAGAATCTCTTTCTCTAACTTCGTCTAAGTAATCCAGGTTGACCTTCAGCTGATCATCGTTGTTTTCTTTGTAAAAGACCTCTTGTCTGATGCTAGTGATTCCCACTGCGATTGCGATTACTGCCTTGGTGCCATAGGTGAGTCTGAAGGGGGTTTCTCCTATCAAGTTTCTTGCTATAGTCTTGTACACCCACAAGACATTGGGTAATTCCTCTAGCGAAGTGCCCTTAGCATCGTCCAACCAAGTTTTAATAATTTGAGCACTATCCAGTTTGTCACTTTCATCTGTCCGTTCGCTTGTGAGTGTCCTGGGGACGAGAATTGGTTCTTGATCCCTATATTTAAATAAAATTCCCTAAAGCCCTAACTATCAAACTACCGCTCGTTGTTCGATACGATCGTCCGTAATATCCCGAATCTGCAAATTATGTTCTTCCATACAAAGTTCTGGATCTTTGCCTCTATGATGGTTGATAATGTTTCTATTTTAAGCCATTTTGTGAAATAGTCAATAGCGACTAGTAAAAATTTTACCTGTTTCTTACCTTGGGGTAATGGGCCGACGATGTCAATTCCCATTATGCAAACACCCATGGGAAGGCTATCGGCGTTAGTCTCTCTACTGAAAGGCGTTGAACATTCCCAAACCTTTGGCATTTATCGCATTTCTTGACAAACTCCCTTGCATCCATCTGCAAAGTAGGCCAGAAGTAACCTGTTTTGATCACTTTGCCTACCAAGGATCTTGGGCCTACATGGTCACCGCAAATTCCTTCATAGATCTCTTCCGGAATGTATTTGGCTTCCTTCTAGTTGACGCACTTTAGGTAAGGCACGGAGAAGCCTCTCTTGTACAGGGTGTCGTTCAAGATTGCGAACCTAGCTGATCTTTTCCTAAATTTTCTGGCCTTCTCAACGTCCTATGGAAACCATCGGTCCTAGAAGAAGGGTAGGATTAGGGCCATCTAGCTACTTACACTTTGGATTGCGAAGGTGGATACTTCTTCAATGTTGGGGCATTTCTGGACTTTCATCTTCAAGTCCATACTCATTGGTCCCACTTCTGACGACGCCTACTTCGTGATCTTGCCTGCCATTATATTTTGGCTTTTGGGGATCTGCACGAATTCCACTCGATCAAATTCCTGTGCTAAATGCTTCGTCAACTTGAGTTATTTTTGCATTCTCTCCTCCTTTGCTTTATATTCCTTTTTTATCTGCCCCACTACCAGTTTTGAATCACTATAGAGGAGCAAGTTTTTGGCTCCTAGTGCCTTCCCGACCCTTAACCCTGTTAGTATTCCTTTATACTTAGCTTCATTGTTGGTAGCCGGGAACTTTAGCTGAACTCCGTATTAAGCGTCTTTCCTTCTGGGGTGATGATAACGACCCCTACTTCGCCCCTTTTTCGAGCTGACGAACCGTCAGTTTGAATCGTCCATCTTTCTACTTCATCAAGTGCATCGTCCTCTTCTGGGATGGTGAATTCAACGATAAAGTCTGCTAATGCATGCGCCTTAATAGCTGTCCTAGGGTGGTACTCAATGTCGAATTGGCAGCACGATTGCTTACTGAACCATCCTTCATGCAACCTTAAGCTTGTTCATGGACTTCTTAATGGGTTGGTCCGTCATCATCAAGATGGGGTTCGCCTGGAAGTAAGGTCGTAACTTGCGCAAGGCTACGATCAATGCGAATGCAATCTTCTCGATCCGTGGGTACTTGGCTTCTGCCCCTTGGAAGGCTTGACTGACGTAGTAAATTGGGAGCTATGTCTTGTCCTCTTCTCGAATCAAAGCTGCGCTTACAGCCATAGCTAACACTGCCAAATAAAAATACAGGTTTTCTCCCTCCTTGGACAAACTCAGGAAGGGTGGATTGATCAGATAGTGCTTAAGTTCTTGGAAATCTTTCTCACATTCGTCAGTCTAGGCGAAGGCCTACTTCAGTGTCTTGAAGAAGGGCAAGCATTTTTCCGTTACTTTAAAGACGAACCTGTTGAGTGTTGTTATCCTTCCTGTGAGCTTCTGGACTTTCTTTACAGTCCTGGGTGACATTATGTCAAGTATGGCCCGCACCTTGTCTGGGTTTGCTTCTCTCCCTCTTTGGGACACCATAAACCCTAAAAACTTCCCTGACACTACCCCAAATGCGCACTTACTGGGGTTCAACTTCATTTGTACTGCCTGAGTGTGGTGAATGTCTTTTAAAGATTGTATAGGTGAGCAGACTCTTCCTTACACTTGACGAGCATGTCATCCACATACACTTCCATGTTCCTTCCAATTTTCTTGCTGAACATTTTGTTTACTAACCTTTGGTAGGTTGCTCCTGTGTTCTTTAATTCGAAAGGCATTACCTTGTAGCAGTAGAGCCCTTGGCTCGTGATAAAGGCAGTTTTCTCCTGGTCCTCTTCTGCCATTTTTATTTGATTGTATCCCGAGAATGCATCCATGAAGGTCAGTAGCTTATGTCCTGCTGTGGAATCCACCAGCTGATCTATCCTTGGCAGAGGGAAACTATCCTTCGGGTAGGCTTTGTTTTAGTCCGTGAAGTCTACGCACATCCTCCATTTCCCATTTGATTAATTTACCAGGACGACATTGGCGAGCCAATCTGGGTAGTAGACCTCTCGAATAAAGTCAGCTGCTAATAGCTTGTTGACCTCATCTGTGATAGCTTGGTTTCATTATGGAGCAAAGACTCGTCGTCTCTGTTGGATGGGCTTTTTCTCGAGGTCCACATTCAGCCTATGTTGGATGATCTTTGTGGATATGCCTAGCATGTCCTTGTGGCTCCATGCGAAGATGTCCAGGTTCTTTTTGAGGAATTGGACTAGTCTCGTCCTCATCTCGGGACTCAAGGTCGTCCCTATCCTGGTCGTCTTTATTGGTTCTCCGTCTACCAACTCCACAATCTCCAGGGCTTCCACCTTCTCTTCTTCTTTCTCCTCAATCATCCACGTATGGTTTTCCTTTGTAGCTAACACCGCTTGGTAGCATTCCTTGGCCAACACTTGATCTCCTTTTACCTCACCTACACCATTTTCTGTTGGGAATTTTACCTTCAGGCAATAGGTGGACATGGATGCCTTCCAACGATTGAGCGTGGGCCTCCCGATGATTACATTGTAAAAGGAAGGAAAGTTTACTACCAAGAAGTCTAGCTGACAAGTCAATTGTTTTGAGTAAGCCCCCACTGTGATCGTCAGTGTCACTATGCCTTTAGGATACACTCTGTCTCCACTAAAGCTGACGAGTGGAGAGTCAAAGGGACACAGCCTTTCGAGGGCCACCTTTAACTGTTGAAAAGTGGAAAGGTAGATAATGTCTGCGGAGCTGCCATTGTCTACAAGGATTCTCCTGGTATCAAACCCTTCTATCATAAGCATGTAACTAGGGGATCATCATGCGGTTGCTTCACTCCTCTAGCATCTTCCTTTGAGAAGAGGATATCCCTATTCGTCCGTCTTTGCTTCAGGGGTGATATCCTATGGATGCTGTTCACCTGCCTCTAGTATGACTTCTTGAGGGATCTCCTATGATCATCTTTATTTCCCCTATTGCACTATACTAACGATGTGACTTGTGGTCTTCGTCTCTTGGAAAGGCTTTGGGCTTGTCCCTGCTATCGTCCTTGAGCCTGTTTGAATCTCCCTTCTTTACAAATTTTTGCAGCTTCCCTCTTTGTATGAGTTCCTCTATCTGCTCCTTCAGGTCTTTGTAGTCTTCTGTGTAATGGCCGTGATCTTTATGGAAACGGCAGTATTTCCTCTTGTCATGAACATTGGGTGATGAGTGTAGTGGCCTTGGCCACTTGAAGTAGTACTCATCTATAATCTGTGCCAGAATTTTATCAACAGGCATAATTAAAGGAGTGAATCTTACCGTCGAGGGGTTTTATCATCTTTTTCTTTTGTTCCCATCAGTATTTTGACGATCTGCCCACTCCCTTTTTTGTCCTCTTCAATCGTCTCCCTTTCTTTCCTTCTCATTAGGATTTTCTACCTCTTCAATTGCTGTTAGGTCGTCCTTATCATTCATGTACTTCGCGAGCAAGACCAAGAACTCCCTAGACTCCAACCCAACTTTAAAGGCCGTCAACTACACTTTGTCATCCATTTCGTCCACCTCTAAAGTTTTTCAAGTGAAACGCTTCACGTACGACCTCAGGGTCTCATTTTCTCCTTGTTTAATTGCAATCAGGTGGTCTGTCGGCTTTTTGGGCATTGTCCTCTGACGAAGTGGCGTAAGAAGGAGTTGCTCAGCTGCTCGAAGTCATCGATGGACGAAGTTGGTAACTACGTGAACCACTCCTTTGCAGCTCCTTTGAGGGTAGTTGGGAAGGAACGACATAATATCTCGTCAGGGGGCTGTTGAAGACCTAGAGTAGTCTTGAAGGTGTTAAGGTGATCTAAAGGATCCTTCAACTCGTCAAACGGTTCGAGTTGTGGTAGGTGAAACTTTGAGCACATTGGGCACTCCAGGACTGCCGTGGTGAAGGGTGAATCTATCCTCCTGACCATGTGGTCTAAACTTCGATCTGTTTTTCCTTGATTGCACTCCTCAGCTCGTCCATCTCCTTTCTCATTTGCCTGAGAAGGTCCAAGCTCAGTTCTTGTGGAGTGGCAGGTTGTCGGTGTTCATCCCTTCTTTTACTGTCCCCATCGTCCTCCCGGTTGGTCCCGAACTGGTTCTCCTCTTGCTGCAGCCCTAATCTCATTTGTTGGTTTTGTCGGGTAAGCTCTTCCACGCTGGTTGTGAGTATTTGGATTTGTAGAGCTAATGTTACAGAATCCTCGGGAGTGTTGGGTTCCATCTAGACTTGTAAGTCGAATGGAACTACGTTCTCAAACCTAGGTACGAAAATATCGTTCCTACAAAAGGCGCCAAACTGATGATGGAGAAATTGTCAGTTAAGTAAACTCATCCAGATGGGTCAGTAACCTCGTTAGCTGTGCCTGTAATCATCATTAAGGACCTTCCTTAGGTGGTCACCAATGTGGTGCCTGCCACAGAGCCTTCAATGATAAAGTCAGCGTGTGAAGGTTTTTTCAGAAAATATTAGAGTAATAACGTATGGGAATATTAGAATGTGTACGTTTTTTTGGTCTTGGGGGATGCTTATATATGGCTTCATTGCTCCTAGCCGTTGTGGCCTTTATTATGGCTTTAGTGCCTCTTTGTAATGCCTCCAGGCTCAATGATGTAGGTTTTAAGGAGCTATTAAACCCTTCATTGAATGGCTTGTCTGTCTTCGTCCATGATGTGGCAGGATGGACGAAGGTGACTTATATTATCGTCTAGGCAAGAGGGTTTGTTGGTCCCATCAGAACCTATTCACAAAATGGAAGCAACCTATTAATTAGATTCACATCAATCTTAGACAACATTCGCCACAAACATTAATCAATCAACACAAAAAACAACATATGTAACACTCACTCATTGACAACCATTCCAGAAACTCTTTTCTTACTTTTCACATAAGATAACAAAAATTATACCATAAACTTTACCATGACATCAACGAACTATACAGTAATTAGTTAATTACCCACCAACTTTTCAACAATAGGAAGCAGCCATCACACAAAATCCCCTCCCAAAGTCCCAACAACTACAAGCTATTAGTAATAACTTAATAGAAGTCATCCCTAAGTTATTATAGACAAAAACAAGGAACTTACCTAGTTAACCCTACCATACCCATCACATACTTTCATCAAGGATAGGGGCGGCGGTACGTGAAAGCCAGGGTGGTCATGGAATCACCCAGACTTGGAAAAAAAATTATATATAATAATTTAAAATTTTATATTTGTCTACCCTTTAAAAAAAATTTGGAAACACCCTCAGTTTTTTTTATGCCAATAAAATTAAATTTTGTTCTATAATTTTTTCTACTTAAGAATATATTAGGGCTTTCAAGCAAAAAGAAAAAGCCCAAAAAAAATTTTGAACTAAAATCTGTAAAAACAAATTATAACATAGCAATTAGCAAGCCCAATTGCTCAATAAACCCCAGGAAAAGGCCCAAGATCAATCTCACTCACTACTCAGACATAATTTTAAATCAAAAAAACATTTTAATAATTAAATTTTAATAAACTAAATACCCAATACGCCACAAAAAAAAAAAAAAAAAACCCAATACCTCGCCCTTAAGGAAATTGAGATCTGAAATACCCAATATGCAAAATTTAGATCCTAATCTAAAGTGAAAAAAAAAAAAAAAAAAAAAAAAAAAAAAAAAAAAAGCCTTATCCTTAGCCCAGCATCTCAGGCTCTTAGCCGAGTAGCGCCTCCGTGGCTCTGCCACTGACAGCAACAGCAACAGAGCAACTCGGCAATGGCAAGACCTCGCCCCTGGTCCTAAAGCACATCGGCAGTGGCGAGATCGAATCGGAGATCGCAACAACAAAAGAGCAACTCAGCCCCACCCCTTGTCCCAGAGCACATCGGCTGATCGGCAACGGCGAGATCGAATCAGACTTCAGAGATTACCTTAGCCTCGAGTCCTTGACGTGCTACCGCTAGCCCTGCCTAGTGCCTTTCAAGGTATTTAAGTTCTTTCTCTTTTTCTCTATCTCATCACTACTGTGCTCTGAGAGTGAGAGCAAAGCTCTCTCTCTCTGTTTCTCTTTGAACTGAAATCTGAAAAATGAGATTCTCTGTCTTTGGAATTGAATAGCTTTTCCTTTATTTGACATTTTGACTTTATTAGTTTGTGAGTTTGTCGTTTTGTGTATTGTGAATGTTGTATATTTTTTAATGTTTTGTGTGTAATGTTGATTGGCTCTTGTGACCTTGTCTATTGAGTGGGGGTGGATGGGGGCCATGGGGTTGGATATTTGGACTGGGGAAGTGGATAGGCAGAGGTAGTAAAGGCATTAAAAAACTGAACAAGACATTATAAAAGACAAACAAATTAAATTATGTTAGGTAGTGGTTTGAGCCAGGTGTGCTACTGCACAATGGGGCATGTGTTACTGCACAGTGGGGTGTGTGCTATTACACAGTGGGGTGGGGTGTGTGCTAGACAGCTAGTAGTCAATAAAGAAAAATAATGAAACAACTAAACAACAATAATTAATAATTTTATTAATATTTCAAATGAACTTATAGTTTATTGTTTATTTTTTTGCTAGAATTATGGACAAATATTTGATAAGAAAACCACGTACCCAAGATTCATCTCTTGTGCAATATTCATCTTCATCTTCTAAACGAATTCATGTTGACTTTAACTTAGAAAATCTTCATTCAGATCCTGGGCTATGAGAAAATGTCATCTTTTCATCCTAATAATCATGATGAAATAAGAAGATTTTATTTAGAAAAATGCCCTTGTCAACCTGTTTTCCATGATTACCCTTCAACAGACTTTTCTGGAAAGCCCCATCACTTTAGATCCGATTGGTATGTAAATAGAAATTGGTTGGAATATAGTATAGACATGGATGCAGTATTTAGTTTATATTGCTATCTATTTTGGCAAGATGTTGGTAAGCAAGGAGGAGGAGAGACTTTTGTAACGAAGTGATTCAAACTTTGGAATCAAAAAAAGAAGTTATAATCCCATGTTGGAGGGGTTAATAGTGCTCATAACCAAGCTGTCAAGAAGAGTGAAGATCTAATGAAAGAAAAGCAACACATTCAAATTGTTTTGGTTAAGCAATCAAATCAAGATAAAATTGAATATTCGGGTTCAATTAAATGCAATAGTTTATTGCATAAGATTCCTTTTATGCTGGGGGTTAGCTTTTCGTGGTCATAATGAATCACAAGGTTCAAGTGATGAAGGAAATTTCCTTGAGCTTCTACAATTTTTTGGCGGATCATAATGAATCTATCAATAAAGTGTTACAAAAAGCTCCGAAAAATTGCCAATTTACCCCCCATGAAATTCAAAAAGACATTAATGCAATTGCACGTGAAACATCCAAAGCCATCATCAAGGATCTTGACAATGGATTCTTTTCAATATTAGTTGATGAGTCACGTGATATCTCAGTGAAAGAGCAAATAGCCCTCGTTCTTCGTTATGTGAACAAAAAAAGAATTATTATAAAGCAGTTCCTTGGTATTGTACATGTAGCAAGCACCACTGCTTTGTCACTCAAATATGTTATTGAATGTTTACTTTGTGAATATAATTTGAGTTTATCTAAACTACGTGAGCAAGGTTATGATGGGGCTAGTAATATGCAATGTGATATCAATGGTCTTAAAACTTTAATTTTGAAAGAGAATAAGTCAACATTTTATGTCTATTGTTTTGCTCATCAACTTCAATCAACTCTTATTGCCATTGCTAAAAATCATATTAACATTGCTGAATTTTTTTTATATGGTTAGTAATTTAGTAACTGTTGTTGGAGACTCTTGTAAGAGACAAGATGCTCTTTGAGATGCACAATTTGCCAAAATTAAAGAAGAATTAGAGAAGGGTGTACGTAGAAGTGGGCAAGGTTTGAATCAAGAGACAAATCTTAAATGTCCCGGTGATACACGTTGGGGATCATATTATGGGACTATTCACAACTTGATTTTGATGTTCTCTGCTGTTGCTGATGTGCTTGAGATTATTGAGAAGAAGATGGCCTCTTCGACCAAAAAGTTGAAGCTCGATCTATTATGAGGTCAATTCTATCTTTTGAATTTGTCTTTACTCTACACTTGATGAAAAACATTTTAGGGATCACAAATGAGTTGTCAATAGCATTGCAAAAAAAAAAAAAAAACCAAGATATAGTAAATGTTATGGATCTCGTTAAAGTGTCTAAGCAACGATTGCAAGTGATGAGAGATGATGAATGTGAATCTTTATTGACTAAAATGTCTTCATTTTGTACTAGACATGATATTCCTATCTTGAACATGGATGAAATATTTGTAGTTAGTGGGAGGCCGCAACGCAACATCCAACAAAATACAAATTTACATCATTATCGTGTTGAACTATTCTACATAGTCATAGATTTGCCACTTAAAGAGCTTAACAACCGTTTTTCAGAGACGAATACTGATTTGCTACTTTGTATGGCTTGCTTAAAACCAAGTAATTCATTTGTGGCTTTTAATAAGGAAAAGTTGATATGTCTAGCAAAGTTCTATCCATCTGATTTTTCTGTGAAAGATATCTTAGCACTTGACTCTCAACTTCAGAATTACATTTTTTATATGTGCAGCAATGACTTGTTTTTAAAGCTTCAAGGAGTTTGTGAACTTGCTGAAAAGTTAGTGAAGACAAGGAAGTATGACACTTATCCATTAGTCTATTTGCTTGTGAAGTTAATTTTGACCCTTCCTGTCACTACTACAACAGTAGAAAGAAGTTTTTCAGCAATGAAATATATAAAGAATGAATTGCACAATTGAATGAGAGATCAGTAGATGAATGATTGCTTGGTTGTGTACATTGAAAGAGATGTAGCTTATAGCATTGATAATGAGACTATTATGCAACGATTTCAAAATATGAAAACTTGTAAGAGGAAATTGTAAAATTTATATATTTGCGTGTTTTTTTATTGTTGTTGTTGTCAATATATGAATTTTTCTTTTTATTAGATTATATAATTTATACTTCTTAAGGAACATCTCGAGAAAAATTTCTAAAGCCGTCACTGATCAAGGACTAGTAATAGTACCCACTATTAAGTATTTGACTATGCCATTAACCCAACGTAAACATCATCATCATTCCCCTTATAAAACTCCAACTCAACATTCGCATCATCTCCACTCTCGTCCATATCCATTCCTTCATTCCTCCCAATATTATTCCCTATAACCTTTTTTGTTTTCCTCCCCATAATTTTTGTTAGGACATATGTGATTTAATGTTAGGAACATATGTCAATATTTTATATAATTGGCTAATTCTTTGGCAAAACTCACTTTACTTGTAATTTGGTGGATCTAGGATGTATATAATACTTCAAAGAACAAGGTTTCAAGTTCAATGTTAAAGTCATGCAGGTCTGTCCAAGAATCAAGTGAGAAAGTGCTGGATTTTAAAACTCGACAGCTAGGTTGACAGCTAGCATCTATCGAGGTTTAAAAGCTGCTGAAACCCGTGACTCGACAGCTATCTCGATAGATGGCTATCTATTGAGGTTTATGAAACTCAATTTTTTAGAGCTGTTTTTCATCCAATCCGTAAGTATGTATTTGAGCTTTCTTTTCTCACAACCCTAAACATATATAAGGATTATTTTAAGGGTCGTCAAAGGTTGCACAGTTGTACAAGTGTGAAGCGAAGTCTTGTTTATGCATATTGTGACCGGAGATAGAATTTGCCCTAATTCATCTTTCTCTTGAAGAAGCTGCTGTGTTTGTATACCGTAGGATTTTGTGACCAAGGAACTTTGTGATCTTCATCATGTGATGAACTGAAGAACTTTGCAGCCAACATCTTTCTGAAGTTGGTGATCAAGTTGCGTACTGTGATCTGCGCATCTTTTGGTTAGTCATGCACTGGGAGCCGTGCATTGAAAGGAGAGATTGTCACTACAGAACAAGTCTAATTGGGTATTAGGGTAAGGGTTCAACTGTAGGTTGGTATAAAGTACTAGGATTCCTTTACTTGTAATCACTTATTTTGATAATAGTGGATTCTCGGGAGTGGTGATCTTAAAATCACTCGGTGGGATTTTTGTCGTGTTGGTTTTCCTCATTCATAAACAAATCACCGTGTCATTTTAATTTCCACTGCACTTTAGTTATTTGGTGATTTGTTTGTGCTACAACGCATTCTTGCATGTTAATTTGATTAATTAATAAATTTGACTAATTAATTAATTAATTCATCATAAGGGGTCAATACATTATTGGCCTGGTAGTTTTCACATTCATCCACCACTTTGCTTTAGTCTTCACATTCCTCCCAATTCCCACGTACCTTTTTTTTTTTTTTTTTTTTTGGTAAATAATTCCCACATTCCCTTTAACGCAGTCATTTTTCCCATCCTTTTTCTCATTAGGAATCCACACAAAATCACCCACATTTCCACCCAAATTCACACGATTGCCACTCACCCCAACTTTCTCTCTCTTTCTCAAACCCAAGAGGAAAATAGTTCCAGCAAACAGAGTACTCTGTCTCTGTCTCCCCATTCTTCTCCGTCTTCCGCGACGAGTTCACTGCTACCCCATGAAACCTTCTTCGACAATTCTGGCACCTCAAGCAACAATCCTCGTACAGCTTCTTGTACTCGTACATGTAGTAACAATACGGGCACAATGTCCAGAATGCCGCCTCGGCAGTCTTATCTATTTCGGCCTCGTACTAGGCTCTCTTGTCCGAGCCGGACAACACGGTCCAAGCTTCACATACGAGGTTGAGGGCTTCATCGGAGAAAGTGAACTTGTTGACGTTTGGGTTCAGGAGCCCCGCGAGTTTCACGAACTGGGCTCGAACAACCCAGCGGTCCTGGACTCGAAACGTCAGATTTGGAGGATGGAGTAGTAGACGAGGTGGCAATTGTAGAAGGGATTCTTGGCGGTGACGAGGACATCGGCGATGGCGAGTACTTTGTTTGCGGTGGAGGATTGATTCAGGTCAGATTCTCGAGCTTGGATGGCACAATGTCAGCAATTGGGTAGGTTTCGGAGTGACAAATATTTTGTGGATAGTCCGAGAAGGTAATCGGAGTCGGGTTTTGCACGAGCTTGACTCCACGCTGTTGGGAGTAAGGGTTTGTCATTTGCGGTTGGTGGGGTCCAACGATAGATGAATTTGACGAGGACGAGGGAACAGGGCCACACGAAAGTGCCCACATGCATCGACCTATTGTCTTGTTGGAGAGAAATAAGGGAGTTGCGCACTGGGAGCTCAATTACTGGGGAGTCTGTGAACTTCATTTTTTGTGTATTTCCCTGTTCGAGAGCTTTGATGCTTTTGCTGAGTTCGACCAAAATAAAGGTTCCAAGGGGTTCGCACAGTTCGGACTATGTGAGTGTGTTTTTTGGGTCTTAGGGTTTTATGGTGGGGTATAGATAGGCCCAATTCTGATGTGGGTTTTCAAAGAGATTATAGGGTGGGCTTGGGAATTGGGTTGTAGCCTTGTAGGTTAGGTGAGTATGTTTTTTGGGTCTTGGGCCATTATGGTGGAGTATAGTTAGGCCCAATTCCGATGTTGGTTTTCAAAGAGATTACAGAGTTGGGCTTGGGAATTGGGTTGTAGGTTAGAATGAGGTTTCAAATTTTCTATATTAGATCACTGTGGCATCAAGTGTGCTAAATGCTAAATTTTTAGTATTTAGCACACCAAATACAAAAAACTCGGCTACATCAAATGTTTCAAATCTCAAAAAATTTGGCATGGAACTACAATGTTGTTCTAAAAATGAGATGGTACAAACAAATATGCTAAAAATTTTATTTATTTTTTTACTCATCTCTCTCCTCTCCACTAACTCTCTCTCTTCTCTTTGGGCTGGGTCTTCGGTGGTGGTGCATGGCCGATCTTTGTGGGCTATCGACAGTAGTTTATGGGTTGTCAACAAGTGGTTCAATCTATTGGGTTTTGGTTGGTTTCAGGTTGGGTTGTTGTGCTAGTGTTTGGGGCATGTGGGTTGTAGGAAAAGGGGTGGTGGTGCTGGTGGTTGTGGTTTCGATGGGTTTTGGGTTGGTTGCAATGTTGGCAATGCTTTGGTTGAGACGATTTTGGGTTGGGTTGCTTTGGTTTTAGGTGGGTTCCAAACTTCCAATGAGCTTTCAGTGGTACTTTGGTGGTTGGCCGCCTATCGCTTGTGGGTGGTGTTGATTTTTTTTTTTTTTTAATAAAAGGTAGGAGTTTTCTAAAGTTATTTTAATGGGTGATGTATAAGGAAGAGATGTGATGTGGAGTACATTGTAAAGTGGTGTGTTAAAATAAATCAAGTAACTTTTTAACATCTCAAATTAGCATTTTTTTTTTTTTAGCACAACTTATGCTTTTTTTTTTTTTTGTGGTAAATTACAAATTTGTTCTTATCTTTTACACCATATTTCAATTTAGTCTCTAACTTTTCAATTGTGTCGATTTGGTTTCTAACATTTTTAGTGTTATGTCAATTTGGTCCTTGCCGTTATCCCTTGGATGGAAAAAGCTGATGTGTCAAACGATGATGTTTAAATATTAACATTTATGCCAACTAGGATGCCATATATACTGCCAGATTAATTAAAAATATAAGGAAAAAGAAAAACTCAAAAAATAAAGAAATTTAAGGTGTTTTGTTCCCATCCAAGTTCTGGGTTTTGATGGGTATAGGGAAAGCAAATGCTTCCTAGGGACACTGATTTGAGTGAGTATAGGTCAAGTTTATCAACAATCTCAGAAGCACTAGCACTATGTAGTTCAAACTACAAAATAACAAACACATCCTCTTCACCATTACTTGCTGTCCAACTCCTTAGCAAAACATGAGCTCACAAGAAAACTTTTGTTCTTCAACTCTTCCTCACGGTGTTGAGAGATGGATGGTAACAAAATTCTTCCTCACAATGATGGCAGCATTTAATCTTCAAAATCACTGGCAATAGGTTAGAGATTTGATTTGTTAGTGGAAGATTGGAAACCTTTCCTTTCTCTCTCTTCTTTGGTTGTCGTCGTTTCATTGGTTACATTGAAATTTAGATCTAAAATTTCAATGGCTATCTCAAAAAAAAAAAAAAAAAAAAAAAGTGGTTGAGTTTATGAGTCCAAAACCCAGATTAAATTTATTTACTTTTTAGTTGATATTTAGTTGTAAATAAATCTTGGAATTGGCCATGGAAAATCCCTGTGATCTCATCGATGTAGATGTAGTACACCATACTAACCATCTACCTTTCCTTAAAATAGGGTAATGGCTTTATTTCGCCCAACCAAACAACATAATTTGTGAGAAATTGAGGAGCAAACAAGATCGACTCCGAACAAGTAAGCAAAGTAACTTTCCTGTCTGCAACTTTAGCGATTTTAGGGATGGAGATAAGGAAGAAGAGATGGAGTATAGATTTTAGAGATTTTAGAACCTATTAGAGCATCTCCAACAGCTCCTGTATATCTAAATTTGGAGAACCAAATGCCACTGTTCACGCTCCAGCAGCTTCTCTAAACGCACAGATTCTCCAAATTTTTTTTGAAGTTGCTACAGTAGTTCTCTTCATTTAGAGAACACTGTAGCAACTCCAAACCATTATTTCTTCTTAAAAAAATACCCGGATGAATAAAAAAAATTTATTTCTCTTTCCTCCTCTCTTCTTTGTTCATCTCTCTCTCTCAAACGGTAACCCAATCACAACACAAACACAATAACAGATCAAGAACAGGGAAAAATACAAATTTAATTAGAACAAAAAATCTAAAATCAAAACAAAAACAACAGATCAAGAGCATGAAAGCATATCTAAGCTCCATTGTAACAACAAAGTGAATCAGAACAAGATTAAAAAAAAAAAAAAAAAAAAAAAAAAAAGATAGCGAAGCCGATCTGACCCAGCCTGGTGGTGGGGAGGACGACGAGCAGCGGCTGGAGCACGGCTGGAGCGGCAGATGGAGCGACGGCTGGAGCGGCAGCTGGAGCGGCGGTGAACGGCGGTGGAGGCCCAAGCCGATCTCTCCTCTCTCTCTCTCTCTCTCTCTCTCTCTCTCTCTCTCTCTCTCTTTTCTCTGATGTGAAATGATTTTCTGAAACGTTCTTGAGAGGAGAAAAAGAAATAAAAGAAGGGAGATGGAGGACACGTGTGTGGAGGAGGATGAAATGAGAGAATAAAAAATTTTAATTAAAAAATTCTACCACAATATTTTCACAATAAATTTTAAGTAACAAATTGTTATTAGTTAATATTATCGAGAAAAAAAAAATTTTAGTAGTGAGTTTAAATTAGAATTAGTAACAACTTTTCACATAAATTTTGTTGTGAAAGTATTGCGTAAAATGTTGTGAATGTAACACATTTCATTTAAAAATATAGTTGTTAAAAAAGAATAAATGATGATAAAAAAAGAATAAAGAAATAATATTTAAATAAGATAAAGAATAGAATAGAGAATCTGTTGGAAGTGTATTTGAAAAAGTGGATATGTAAAAGTTAAATGTCACTGTTTATTCTCCAAATAGTACAAAAATTTAGAGAAGCTGCTGGAGATGCTCTTAGTTTCCCCAAACTTATCTCACATGTGCTTATGTTAGCAAATGGTATGAAAAATAATTTTTTATTATTTTGTTTGACACCTCAGTTTTTTCCATTCAATAGATAACGGCAGGAACTAAATTGACATGACACTAAAAGGTTAGGAACCAAATTAACACAATTGAAAGGATATGGACCAAATTGAAATATGATGTAAAAAATAGGGACCAATTTTGTAATTTACCCTTTTTTTAATACAATATAAAAATTTTACTTTAGCCTAATTTAAGTGTATATGTGAGTGAAACTTCATCTTGAAGACTTGAACTCCAACCCTTGCCCCTCACACACCACAAGCTCTTGAACAATTGCCTCATTTTCCAAAAGGAGAAGCTGGCCAAAGGGGGTAAATTTCATACTAGAGTGTTAAGTACAACATTAATTTCAAATACTCCAAAAATAAGCGTAGGTAGGGATATATATATATATACATATATATTGTTAAGGTACTTTTTTTTGTTCACCTAATTTTATTTGAATACCACCTATTTATTTTCAAATACCACTAATAAGTTATTAGGTTTTCCCAAATATTTTTTGCTCTATTATTATGTTAATCACAAATGTTTCATATCTCATTATCTAAATTGGGTCATGATATAAACTATCACCAAAGCCCAAAAACTCATATTTTAACCAATTTTATTATCATTATTTAATTAAACCCAGAACCAGTCCTATGAGCCCAATACACACATCTTATTCTATTTAAAACTCAAGAATACTTATACTTGGCAATATTTGAAAAGTCTATGATTCAAGTCCATGACAAAACAATTTTATCAATGGAATTCAAATTCATAATCAAAACCCATGATTTAAACTCATGACAATTTATTTATCCAAAACCCAATTCAAATTAACAATATCAAAGCCTAATTCTCATTGGCAACATTAAAGCCCAATTCTCATTGGCAATATTAAAGCCTAGTTCTCGCTGGTAATATTTAGAACCCAATTTTCATTGGCAAAATCAAAGCCCAATTATCATTAGTAATATCAAAGCCCAATTCTTGCTAACAATATTTAAAGCCCAATTCTCATTGGCAATATCAAAGCCCAATTCTCATTGGCAATATCAAAAGCCCAACTTACGTTGGCACTATTAAAAACCCAAGCTAACTGCTTGACACTATTTTATCAAAAGCCCAAGGTTATTAATACTTGGCAAAATACTATATCATAATTATTTTACTTAAAAGTCCAATAATGAACAATACTTTAGATTCTTAAACCTATTACTATAATATTACAAACTCATGGAATTTATGAATTATCTATTCTCAAAACCCATGGCAATCATCTTATAAAAGCCCATGGAAAGTTATGATTATTTATCTTAGACCCATGACATTTATTTGTTTCATATCATATTATAAACTCATGTTCATTATCTATCTTACACCACAACATTCATAATATTTATTTTCAAAACTCATGGTAATTATTCATCCTACATACCCATTATGATTATCTATAGAAAAACTCATAAGAATATCACATTATTCCATTATAGTGGATATTGCCTTTATTTAAACTCATGGTAAATATTATTCTCAAGAAAATATTGGAGGTCATTATTTAAAAAGCCCCAAAGAAAATATTATTTACAAAGTAATCCATAGCAAAAATGATGAGAAACTATACAAGTTGTTATTTTAAGCCCATGGAAATTAATACCCAAAACTTATCATAAATATTTATTAAAGCTTATGAATTCATTTTATTTCTTCTAACAACTAAAGCCCACGTGGAATAAAAATCCATGGCAATATATGGTAGCTTTGTCCATTTTGTAGGGCTCACAATAAGAAAGCAAAAAGATAGGCCCAAGTGGAGAGAACCACCAAGTCAGAGGCCCACCAAAATACTCAACCCTCATGGCCAAGCCCAACATGAAATCTTACCCAAAACAACCCATGTGTCCAAATTGACCCCGTTGGAGAACTTCATTCAGTTCTGCCTTCCGTTAGAGATCATCTCAAGAAGCAACCAAGCTCCCAAACCAAATTAGGAGTTGGCCACTTGTCTCACTGCCAACTCTAACGTGAACAGTACCAGAGGTTGACATCTAAAGGCTAATGGGCAATAAATACCCTTCTTCCCTAAGTTTTGGTCACAACTCAAGAAAGTCATAACCAAGACCTCCAAGCTCATGAAATCCTCAACAAAATAGTTTATTTTATTACTAAAAATGTATGTAATTGGTTCATGAACCAACCCCATGAATCCTAAAGGGGAAAATTTGGGAACATGTGGTTTGGAGGGCATAAAGGGATCTCCAGCTGAACCTTTTGAAGTGGACTTAAACTTTGACTCCTGGCTTAGGGTGTTGAATCCTACTTTTTAAGGTCCAAATCTCAATTGCAACACTAGGATTCTTCCTTAATACTTACCTCAATCCCATTGGCTGAACACAATCTCAGCAAGCTTAGCATTTAATGCAAGATTACCCCAAATACTACCCATGTGTGACATTGCACAAAGAAGCAAAACAGCCCCAAAAGCAAATTCTCCCATTTTTAGGCCAAATCCAAGTCATTAATTCAATGGTCCTACTCCCCTAAATCAGACCTACGTATTTTTAGATTTTAGCTAATTAATTCTTGCTCTAATCCTCTCTATAAATGGCAAACCACTCCAGCCCCAAAAGGGGGGGCGGGGGCGGGGGAGGGGGGGGGGGGACAAAGCCTCTCTAAAAAATTTCTGTCATTGACTACATTCTGCAAAAATTCAATCCCTCTTAAGTTTTCTTTAAGCTTCCCAAGCTCTCTTGAGCTCACTCACAACCTTTCTCAGCTTATAGTTACCATAACACCAACATTCCCCACCTTGCTTACACCTTCCTACTCCATAAACGTCCCATAACTGACCATAACCAGCCTAAACTCCTTCCATGAAACTTGGCCAAGCTTCCTCTTAACCAACTTTTCATAAGCTCACACACTCACCCAACAAAAAAGCTTCTCTTTACATACCACCCACATTTCCCTTAAGGATCTTGGTAACCACATCTGCACTGAGCTGGGATTCCCTCTCTCCCTTCATACCATGCCAAATAACTCATTTTTCATCACTATGCAACCACTAACATTTACTTATTGTTTTACTATAGGAGGCTATAATGTATTTGAGACTTTTGGAATTTTTTCTTCATATTGATGTAATGATGGCTGAGAGTACTGTGAACACTATTGAACAAAATGCACAAGAATTTCCTGAAGTTAATACTTTATTAAATTTATTTAATAATTGAATATAAATTACCCTACCGCTGGAGATAATACCATACCGCTAGAGGATTGATTTGAACTATGATGCTGTAAGAGGACTAATAATATAACAAACTGACAACAGTAACGTGTTTATTGGACTTTATTGTTGTCTTCTTGTCAGGGTGCAGCCTCCATCTCTTACTTGGGCAGGCTTACATGACACTGAAAGCCTTTGGGCTTTATTTCAAGGGCCCATCGACGAGATTCGGCTTGGCTACACCATATTCTATTTGGGAACAGCAAAATTTTCCCTTCAACATATATATATATATATATATATAAAACTCATGTAGGAGAGAGCCAAATTATACATATGGTCCTTTTTTTTAATGTACAATTGATGTGAAAAAAAAAATCTATTATAATACACTTACTTATAAAAATAAAAGCCACTTGATAATTTTATTATTAATTTTTTTAGAGAATAAATAAAATATAAAAAAATGAAAAATCTTATAAATTTATAAATAAATAATTCTTGTTTAAAATTATTGCCTTTATCAAGCCGGATGTCTCACATGACATAACAATTCTGGTGAGTTTGGACCTAGATTAAGCTAGAAATTATCTTTTCTTTTGCCTTAATATGGACCGTATCAAAGTATGAGCACTACACACAAAAATAAATAATAAAAAAGAAGAAGAAGAAGAAGAAGGTCTATAGCCTTATTTGTCAAATGCAACTATAGCTCCTAAAAACACAAATATAAGTCCATTTGAGCTATACCCGAGTTTTCTATAATATGTACAAGATAACTAAATAAATTTAAGTAATTTAAGCTTTGTAAACATGTGCAAGGAGACAAGAAATATAAATAAAATCCATTATGGGTCAGATTGGGGTCACCCTAAATAAGCCAGGAGATGAAACCCTTATCCCTTGTTCTCTTTTGTAGGTTTTTGGCAATCCTGAAGGTCCCCATTGTGTGTTTTTTTGACAATAGTTGATGTGGGAAACATAAACACGAGGATAACACGACAAACACTTGATGACAATTATTTTCTTTTCCCAAGACATCCTACCTATACATAAATGATACATGATATAAACGAATCATGGCATATCAAGGTTTAGGACTTGAAAACTTCTGATGTGCTCAAGAGTAGTTTTCTTTTTCTGAATAATATTTTTCATTTAAAAAAAAATAAGAAGTTACAAAGGTGGGGAAATAAATCCATCTACCTCTTGGAACTATGAAAAAAAACCTAAGTTTGAGGATATAAAAATATTTCCTTTATAAGTTTTGTAACTCAACTAATTGACAATTTTGATATTTTCAATAGAAATATATAGAATTTGAATCTTCCATTTTCATTGTGATTATCAAATTATTGAGAAAAAAAAATTACCGTTAAGAGTAATATTATTATGAGCAACAACATTTAGGGTCTGTTTGGATACTGTTTATTTTACTGAAAATTAAAAATTTATTATTGAAAATACTATAACAAAATAATTATTACTGCATTTTTCACAAGCTAACTGATCCATGAACAATGCCGTGAGACTCAAAATTTAAAACACAACCCAAAAATGCGTTAGGCATACGCACGCTAACTTTAAGTTGTGCTCAAGAGTTTGTGGTGTGCACAACACTTTCATAACTTGTACTACACACCACTAAACACCCATATTCCATCATGTAACCAAAAGTAAAACAAAGTCAAAGAGACTGGTACAACATGGTTTCTTTTTCTCTTTTTCCTTTTTTTCTTTTTCTTTTTGATCCTTATTTTGCCTTTTCATTTCTTGATTGGTATGATTCTCATGCAAAGGGCTGATAAAACCTATTGTGGAGGAGAAGAGGGTCACATCAACCGAAAAAATATATTCTAAACATTATAAATTTAAAAAAAAAAAAAAAAAAAAGTATTCTAAACGCACAATGAAAATATACCATAAAAAAATTTTAAAAACTAGTAAAAAAAAAAAAAAAAAAAAGAGAGAGAGAGAGAGAGAGAGACCAAAGAAGTGATTTTACAGGTTAGATCCAACAATTAATACATAACATGAATGACCCTGCTCCATATCTCCTAGTTAAATGCTCACAAAACTATACCTAATTTTATTGTAGTTAGATGTGATTTGAGATAACTTGGTACTCTTCAATTGAAGAATGCAAGCATGCATTTTTTTTTTTTTATGGGAGCAAGTACGCATATTTGAAATCAATTAAAAATGAAAGAGTTGAACAAAAGATAAGATCACATTATGGTGGGGATTATACAAAAATTTTAATTATCTTCTGTCCCGTATTTTGCATGTATTATAGCTAATCTTGTTATATGGTACAAGTATTCATGGATGGGCGATTGAAAAGCTATAATAGTTTATTTTAAGCTATAGGCTAAAGCCTATATGTACTAGAATCAAGCTTTTGTCACTGGAAATTCTCTTTAAGTCCAGTTTGACAAGCAACAACCATAACAGATGTGAAACAATGCAATAATGGGTCCAAAAGGGGGCTATTGCTTTTCCCCCACTACTCCACCCCCCCCTTTAATCAAAATTAAAAGTCACCATATTTTCAAAAGGGATCAGCTTTCAGGGTTCAAGAGAATATGCAAGGATCTCCCTTCTTCAACTCTTCAATAGTATTCTAAGAAAATAACTTTTAGCCCCCATCAAGCACTCAATGCCCACCTTTTCCTTCCCTGCAAAGTTACCAATTACTTAATAAATCTCTTTTCCAACTCCAAACTTCACTTTATTATCAACTTTGCTTTCCATTGCAATCCATGAACTTATTCCCTTATGATCAAATCCAACCATTGATTGATGAAGGGTGGCAAATGGTTTGTACTCCCACACCCAGAAAGTCCCTAGTTTGACCTCCACCACCGCTTTCTTCATTCATCGTGTGCCTGCGTTTTGCAGGGTGTACCTGCAATAGATCACCTGCCGAGTTTTCTACATCATTTCCAATATTAGTACTGAGTATTGGATTTGAAGTACCATACAGTACTCCACACAATTTGTTCCCATCTCGAACTTGGTTATCACTGCACTTCAACCCAAAGCTCCCAAGGAATGATGGGTCAGTTGTGGTTACGCCAATTTGTGCAGCTTTTTGTAATAAAGCCGTGGCCGACATGTTTGCTGAAGGTGTTTGATGAGACTGGTGTTGTGTGCTGTACAAGGAAGGAACACTAAGAAGCTGAGTTCCAGCTTCCTTCACATCTGTTAATGGAAGTGAATTGCTTGCAGTTAGATCTTCGGCATTACTTGAAGAGAGCTTAGTTCCAAACACCCAATTTAGCTGATAATCTGATGGGGGAGGATTTGAGCATGAAACTAGTGGATCACCAAATATTGTCCCTGAACTCACTGACCCAAGTTGATGAATCCCACGGAGATTGTTATTCCCTATTGATTCCTGGCCTTGGGATGATCCTTGGCCCATCCATAGGGATAGTCCTCGTGTAGTTTGATTGATTGCTTCATCATTACTTGAGATTGGCTTGAAAATAGAAGAGAAATGTTGTGCCATGCTAGGCCCTAGTGGAGTCCCCATGAAATGATAGTTGATATTGTTGGCCACTGCGTTGTTCATGTTGGAGGCTGCATTCAGTCTAGCTGTTTCTTCAGCTAAGGCATCGCAGAAGGCCCTATGAGTGATGAAGCTATCTCGCCTGCTCACAATTTTTTTTTTTTACAAAAGATTAATTTAATTTCAAGAATAATGATATAAAAATAAAGAGAGGCATGAATATAACTAAAGCATAGAATAATCATACAAAATAGAAGAAATGTAATAAATTTCATATGAAGAAAATTGTATTTGGAAATACAGTAAGTTAGAACAAATTTGTCTACATTGGTATCGAAATTATTGGATCCACCGACTAATTATTGGGGAGAGAGAAAAAATTACAAAAGCATAACCAGCCGCAGAAGTGACAAATATAGTAGGGATGCATAAGATACTGAATTCCATATGAGAAATTTTATGTAAGAAGATAAATTCATTGGAGGTCGAATATCGCTCATATTTGTCTTTCTAATAAGTTCTTTGTCTTCACTAGGGCCCCTTCTCTTTTCCCTCATGTGTCATGTGTGTGTGTCTGTGTATGTGAGAGAGAGAGAGGAGAGAGGTTCAGACAAGGATATACAACAACCACAAAAATCACTTTCACGCTTCATTTGCTTTCTTGTTTTCCTTCGTTGATGTCTTTGAGACTACTGTTGCATGAAGAAATTGAAGATGATCTATATCTCACACACACAGACAAAGATATTACAATCACAAGTATTATTTTATTGAACCTTTATTTGCCTCAATTATCTTCCTCAGACTACTGACCCTATTACTACTTTTGCATAAAATTTCAGTCTCAATATATATATAGCACAATAAAATCTACCCAACCAAAAAAAAAAAAAAAAAAAGCAATGATTACCTTGAAAATATTGTCCCGCAGTCACATTTGTACTCCCTAGTGCCACAGGTCTTGGAGTGAGCTTTCCAATCTGACTGCACAGCATATCTCTTTGCGCACTTCTCACACTTCCACTTCTTCTCTCCATGTTTTCGACAAAAGTGTTTCTTTATACCAGTTAAGTCTCCAAGAGCCCTAGAAGCGTGGTGGTGAACACAGCTCTTTTCGGGACACACATAAACACGCTTCCTTATTTCCTTGCTGGTCCTCTGCTTGAGCTTCCATGGAAGGTTATGTCCCCTCCGGTGGAGTTGCAAATTTTGATCTCTTTGGAAACCTTTCCCGCAAATTTCACACAAGAATCTGTTGGTGGCCATGAGGGTCTTTGGCGATAAAGCTATAACTTCAGCTTCAGGATCTGTGTCAAGGAATCAACATTTGATAAACTTTAATTACTTTGAATATACCCAATACCATAAAGAAAGAGTGAGAGAGAGAAAAAAAAAATTGTAAAAGGTAAGTAGATTTGAAGAGAGAAACTTGCCTGGGTTGCCTGGTTGGTTTCTCTTCTTCTTTGAAGCAGGAGGATTAGATCCAGCAATTGGGTTTTCGACAAAACCATTTGGAAGTGCTTCTTCAGCCATATTTTCTAGCATCCTAAGCTTTTTCTTCTCGGTTTGGTACTCTATCTATGAGTAACCCAGAATAAAAGTTAAGGACAACAAATTAAGTGAGTTTTAATTTGTAACTGAATTAAGAGCAAACCCAGAGAGAGTGAGTTGGTTTCTTGTGGTCTCAAGTACTCTCAACCCTAACTACACAAGCTGATCATATATGCTAGATTGGATCTCTCTCTCTCTCTCTCTCTCTCTCTCTCTCTCAATATAAAATATGTTTGCAGTCATTTTAATTATCTACTTTTTAGGTGGAATAAAATACAATTATGTTGTGGGAGGCGGTGAAAAGTTAAAGTTGGCAGGGACTGAGGGGGTAAGCTAGAGGAGGTTGATATGAGCAAAGGTGCATGATGACACATATCATCAGGTCGGGAGAAAAGCTAGTTCCAATGCTTTTCTATTTGGAATGATTATCCCATAATTTGTTTGCCTTTTGTTTTCCCAATTTTCTAATCCACTCTCATCCAATCACCATTTATTAATGTTTGTTTGTTTAGTTTGATTTCATGAAGAAACCGTACATGATATTTCAAAGGAAGCTTAGGCCATCCTGTGTAATAGTTGTGTTTCCTATTGAGTAAATAAAATTTCTTTAATTTCACCATCATCTATTGTAGGAAAAATTATTTTATGGACCCGTCTCAAGGAGCACAACTCTTACAAGTATATGGATTTCACACATCATGCTTGTGAGAGACGCATTCCATGAGACAGAGACAAAAGATACTATCACCTGCAATAAGATATATATTAAACAATACTAACTCAACCAATTATGGCATTCTAGTTTAATTTATTCTATTCATGAGTTATTTAAAGCCAACATTTTTCTTCCCCTTTCCACCTTTGGTGAGAAGATCTAAAATATGAAAATTTACAAAATAATGAGAACAAGTGAAAGTAGTGTTATCTCACACTACTTTATGCGGCTTTGTATACTAATACCCAAGAGACAATATTTCCACAAGGACTTGACTTAATTTTAACTCCCTCAAGTTAAAATGAAATTATTAATTTTAACTCCCTCAATTTAAAATGAAATTATGTTTTGTATTAAAGCTAGTAAAGACGCATTCACACGAATAAAAAATAATAATAAGCATCCACACATGACAGCAATACTTAGCATAGTTCAGTCATTTCCACACCTATAATATGTACATGCAATGCCAAGGGAAATCTATTTTTAATGATGTGGATGATAACCACTGTTAGGTTCTAAAACTTTAGGATCTAAATGTATTAAAACTTCAATGTGTAATGTTGGTAAACCATGATCAAAACTTAGAGTCTAGATTTAGGTTGCTCAAAGTGTGTTTATTTGTAAAGTTAGAATTGAGTGTACTGCAGGATTTATTGGACTTAATCTGCAAGGCTCGATCGATCAAAAATTAAACTCGATCGATCGAACCTCGTGCAAATTTTGTTTTTTTTTGCAGAATTTCCAACTCAGTCTAAGCCCATATGACGTGTAGGGTTTTATGTTTTGTTTCAAGTATAAAAGGAAAAATCCTAACCACGTTTTAGAGTTGGTTGACATGCTGTGTATGTGAATCTCTTGTAAGATCTAGAGGTGTTTACCTTCATACACACTTAGGGTTATCAATTCAAGATTGATGTCGAGAACTTGGTGATCTCTTCAGTTGCTATTTCAAGAGCTTAAAGAAAAACACAAGTGGGAGTACTTGTGGTTGCTGTGGATCAAGGAAAGAAGTAGTCCATGGACTCGAAGCTATCACGTGGTCGTGATAATAAGTTTTCTACTCAAGGTAGCAATAAAATGTTAGTGGTCTAAATCTTATTATAAAACTTCAATTCTTTCATAGTGGATCTGTTTTACCTTGAGGATAGTTAGGTTAAATCCTCCCTAGATTTTTTATCGGTTTGGTTTTCTTGGGTTATCATATCGTTATGTTCTTTATAATTTCGCATTATTTACATAATATGATTTATTTGTATTAACCTAGATCTGAATAATTTATCTAAGTAATCACTTGACTAAATAACTAGGTTAAACAACTTGTGTTTTAAGGGGTCTAAAAATGTACAAGTAGTATCAGAGCGAGTTAGCTCTAGTATTTAGATCCTTTGATCTAAGAGTTGATCCTTGACCCCTGTTGTCATGGAACACGGTCACTTTCTTGTGATCCCACCTCACTTTGGTAGGAACAACTATGCCTACTAGAAAGTAAGGATAAAAGCATTCCTGAAATCTATTGATGAGAGAGTTTGGAATTCTGTTGAATAAGGATGGGAGAAGCCGACTACTCCTGTAAGCAAGTGGCAAACTTCTCAGAAAGAAGTAGTCGCTTTTAATAGCAAAGCCATGAATGCTATTTTTAATGTTGTTTCTATAGAGGAATTCAAGAGGATCTCAAATGTTGAGGTTGCTTATACTGCATGGAATATTCTCCAAACTGTGCATGAAGGCACAAAGACAGTTAAGATTAAAATAAGTTGCAGCAATTAACAACTAGATTTGAAAGCATTAGGATGGTTGATGATGAAAGTTTTGATGAATTCTATGTTAAGCTTAATGATATTGTTAATTCTGCTTATAATTTGGGTGAAATTTATGATCAACCTAAGATTGTTAGAAGATTTTTAGATCCTTGACTGAGAATTTTAGACCCAAAGTGACTGCCATTACTGAGAGCAAGGATGTGAACTCCATCCCTATTAATGAACTTATAGGATCACTCTAATCCTATGAGTTAGACCTACTTAAGAAAAACAAATCCAAATCAATAGTTCTTAAATCAGTTGATGATGTTGACAGTAATGGATTTGATGATGAACTCACTACTACTGAGATTGCTTTTCTTGCCAAGAACTATAGAAACTTTCTTAGGAACAACAATATAAGGGCAAGAGGTAAAAACAATGCTGAACCTAGGAATTTTAAGAGGAATGAACCCACTAAAGTGAATAATACTGATAAACCTAAAGAAAAAGTAGGTCAAACCTCTAACAATTCCATAAGTTAACAATGTTTTGGTTATCAAGTATATGGTCATTTGAAATTAGAATGTCCTACATTCTTGAGATCAAATGGTAAAGTTATGGCTGTAACTCTTAGTGATGATGAAGTTTCTGATCATGAGTTTGGTAGTAATGATGATGGAAACTTCTTTGCTTTCACAGCTACTGCTGTAGTTGATGAAAGTGTTATGGTTGATGAGAACCCTTCTGATGGGAAACTCTTTGAATGTGCTAATTTGCAAGAAACTTATAATAAGTTTTGCAAGGTCGCAGCAAAGGATGCTATGAATGTTGACTTAGGTCTGAAAAAAATCAGTTGAATTAGGATGCTATGAATGTGAAAGGATTACAGAATAGGTTTTCATTTCGAGAAGCAATGAAAAAGGCTATTGAATTAACTGAACAAGCAAGTACAAAAGGAATTCAAGTACAAATTGCAAAAATTTACATAGTAATGAGAACAAGTGAAGGTAGTTTTATCTCACACTACTTTATGCTGCTTTATATACTAATACCCAAGAGACAATATTTCCACAAAGAATTGACTTAATTTTAACTCCCCCAAGTTCAAACAAAATTTGTTTTGTATTGAAGCTAGTAAAGATGCATTCACACGAATTATAAAAAATAAGAAAAAAAAAAAAAAGCGTCCACACATGACAATGATACTTAGTATAGTTCAGTCATTTCCATGCCTATAATATGTACGTGCAATGCCAATGGAAATCTATTTATAATGATATGGATTATAATCACTATCACTTGAACCTTACAATGCCATAGTCTCAATACACCCAATAACTCTTGCACACAAAAAACTGCAAACTATTAACTCACAAATGCGAGTATCTTTCAACCCCAAAAAATCTATCAATTTATTCTTTGAAGAAACTCAATACTTTTCTTTTAAGAGTCTTCTCCTCTCCTCATGTGAAAGGATCTTTGAGCCAAATCCACCAAACCCTTTGCAATACTTTAATTTATAACATTTTATTTTATTGCTTAATGGACAGGGAAAATTTTGATTACTTTTTAATGAGAAATAGATTTTCTTTCCATTCCTAGAAAACTCCTTATCTTCCATACTAAGGAAAAACATTTCTTCTACTCCAAGGAAACCCAAGATGAAAACCAAAATCCAAATAGTAATTTGAGATAATTTCAATCAAATCTCTATTGTGATTAAAATTCCATCAACAAAATCTTCCTTCTTTATCCTAGCTCCACCTTAATACTAGCAAGCTATATATCCTTGAAGACAACAACTGTCATTTTCATGACTACTCAATTTGTGTTCACATCTCAAACCAATTTTGACGTGCACTAGACATAATCTTTTCTTGAACTTCACCAAGACCAAACATTAAGCTCCAATACCAGTTTGTTACAATTTGGAGCTAGTGAAAGCCATTTGCTTGAACAAGAAATAAAAACATGCATACGCAACAGTTATATTTAACGTGGTTTGACCAACTCCATACCTACACTCATGAGCAATGCCACTAACTCCATTATCAATATATGAATTGTAACCACTCTCAATTGAACCTCACAAGCCAAACTCATTGACTCTCATGAACAACAGCAGCTTAGAAGCTTCCCAACAAACAAAACAAAATCTCTCACAAATACAAACTAACTCACAATCTTAAATGCCCAATATAGCCAATAACTCTGTTATACAAACAAGGATGAACTCTAAACCGGCAAACATGAGTATCTTTCAACCCCAAAAAGTTTATCAAACTACTTTTTGAAGAAATTCACTGGCTAATGTACTTCTAAGAGTCTTATTCTCTCATCATGTAGGAGAAAAATTGGGTCAAGACCATTAAACCTTTCGTAACATTTCTATTATTATAAGGTTTCAATTTTATTCCTTGATGAACAATAAATGCCCAATTACTTATTTATAAGGAATACTTTTTCCTATCATACTAAAACTCATTTACTTCCACTTCAAAGAAAAATATTTTCATTCCAAAGAAAGTCAATAAGAAAATCAAATCTAAATAGGAATTTGAAACAATTCTAATCAATTATATAATAAAATAACCTTCTCCTCTCCAAAACCCTTCTTTTCGCATGGGTCCAATTACTTATGATACCTATTGTTAGGACATGTGTGAAATTGTTAGAGACATATGCGAAATTGTTAGGGACATATGTTATGTATATTAGCTAATCCTTTGACAAAATATATTTTACTTGTAATTTGGTAGATCTATGATGAGTTTAGAACTTCAAGAAACAAGTATTCAAGTTTAGTATTGAAGCCATGCAAATCTGTCCAAAAAACAAATGAAGAAGTGTTGTTCATTAAATCTTAACAAATAGCTCAACAGAATCATATCCATCGAGGTTTAATGATGTAGCTTAACAGCATTTCGACAGAAGTTGTAATTTGGTAGATCTATGATGAGTTTAGAACTTCAAGAAACAAGTATTCAAGTTTAGTATTGAAGCCATGCAAATCTGTCCAAAAAACAAATGAAGAAGTGTTGTTCATTAAATCTTAACAAATAGCTCAACAGAATCATATCCATCGAGGTTTAATGATGTAGCTTAACAGCATTTCGACAGAAGTTGTATCTGTCAAAAATTATGAAATTAGAATTTCTAGATCTGATTTCACGCATATCCATGTGTATTTGTGTAGGGTTTCTTTTCTTATAACCCTAGACATATATAAGAATTATTTTAAGGGCCGTCACAGATGATGCAACTTGATGCAAAGTGATAATACATGCATATTGTGAATGGAGACAATTTACTCTAGTTCATCATATTCTCTCTAAAAGTTACTGCGTCTTTGTGCCAAGGGTTTTGTAACCAATGAGTTTCTTGATCTTCATTATTTGATGAACTGAAGAACTTTGCAACTAACATTTTTCTCAAGTTGGTGTGTTAGTCATGTACTGTGATCTGTGTATCATTGGTTAATCACGTACTGTGAATCGTGCATTGAAAGGAGAGACTGCCGTTACATTATAAGTCCAATTGGGTATTAGAGCAAGGGTTCAATTGTAGGTTTGTATTAGGTACTGAGATTTCTTTTACTTGTAACTGTTTGTTTTAATAATAGTGGATTCTCGGGAATAGTAACCTTAAATTCACCCGGTAGAGTTTTGCCTTGGTGCATATAACTTAGCTAGTGATTTGTTTATGCTACCACACTTATTGTATGTAATTTAATATAATTAATTCACTTGGATAATTAATTGATTAATTTACCAAAATGGGTCAATATATTTTGGGCCTATCACCTATAATTGTTAAATTGTATTTAGTGACATCTTGCTATAATAGTGATTCGTATAATTTTAAATAGGAAATACTTTAGCAAACAAAGAAGCAAAGACTCACATGTGAGCAAATTATTGAATATACACGTGTGAGTCAAGAAATTAATATAAAATTTCACATAAAATAAAAATAATTAATAAAACATATAATTGGATCAAACAATTAACCTTAAACTTTTAAATCAAGTGATCAATTGGAACCCAAGGTGTCTAATCTCCCCCTGACACTTGACCCTGAAGCTCACACTTCCCACAAGACTAGTAATTTCTCTGGTGAAATGCAAGTTATGACATTGGTATGGCTATTTTAGTCTAGCTCTACCCCAAAACCCTATAAAGATCTGGTAGATCAAAGAGCACTTTCTGCTGCTTCCTAATTCGAGTTTGGTATGATATTGCTAGGCGTGATATAAGCATTTCCATTAACAAAATATGAATTATTCCACAATTTCAGTCACGAAAAAGCAATATAGTGGATTGTGTGTTTGTCAAAAAGATAATTTAACATGACTGAGTGAGTGTGACTGGCAAAGTGTGTCCAACCAATCACACAACATTCTTTAATCCTCATTTTCCACAAAAGAAAAAATCTTTTCAGTTTACTGCTTAGTCAAAGTGGAAGTTAAGGCATTTCCCTATGAAGATTGATATATGCCAACTACATTATCATCCATGTCCGATGAATCAAACGGTCATGGTTATTCAGATTATAATTGATCAGATCTATCATCTAGTTGATATTTTCACAGTCTCTAAAATCTGCATGCACGTGTATCCATTCACGTGTCTAACTGTCAATGCAGTAAAATCCAAAGGAAACGACGAAACAAACACATTAAAGAGAATAATCATCCTGATGACAGAATGACTATGGCATCCCCAAGTCACATATCGACTAGATCTGCTTCCCACTTGGCCTTTTAACTAAGCATTAGTAATAGTAATTATTATTATTATTAATCAATGGATTATTTAAAAGATTGAATTTTCATGTGATTGAATTTCTATGTTCTACGCGGGATCCTACCCACACTTTTTTTTTTTATAATAAAAGACGCATAATAGTAGTAGTTATATACAATTATGGTTATTATTAAAACCAATGGATTATTTAGAACATTGAATTTTCATGTGATTGAAGTTCTATATTTTACATGGATCCTAACCACAACTTAAAAAAAAAAAAATTTAAAAAGAGAGAGCCTCTACATGAATATGAAGGCATGAATAAAATGTGGAAAGTTTGATCGGTTGGTCATTTTGGAATGGTAGATGCTAAACATTTGCTTTTTCTTTATATCTCTCATTGGTACTTTGATGGATTTTTTTTCAGATTATTTGCTGACATGCTACGGATCCATCATTTGAAACATGACCTACAAAGTGAATGATTGGGGTTCAGCTCATGCATGAATTTATGCTAAAATTGTTTTCTTTTTTTGGAGCCTAGGCGTGGAGTAAAGATTCCTCTCCTCTTGGGAACTAAAGGATAAGTAAGACCAAACCCAATGTTACCTGTCCCTCTAGATAAATTTATCGTTATTATGATTTAAGAATTAGGGTCAATGATAATTATTATAAATCCATATTCATCAAAAAATAATAATAATAATAATAATTAGGGTTAATAGTATTCATGCAAGAGGAAGAAAAAAAAAAGTTTAGGCTATGATTTTTAGCCTGAGTACATTTCCCTATCCCAAAACCCTTTTTTCGCTCTCGGAAGTGTCAATTCAACTATTACACTAAAAGAATGGTTTAGGCTTTGATTTTTAGCCCCAGTTTGGAGACTTTTAGTAATCTACGTTTGGACCTATAAAAAAGAAAAAGAGAGGGGGAGCTAGGCTGGGTAAGAAAAGAAAGGTATTTTAAGAAAATTACTACAGTCTCGCGCGTGTTTTCTTAGCAATTGAGGATAGATGTCACATGGTTTTGAAATAGGATATATATAATCTCGGGAAGCCCAATGAGTTGTTAATTAATTTTGATCACTAATACTGCGATTACTATGAAAGGGAACATGTTAAAAGACAGCCAGCTGACAAAGGCAGTGAATTTTTGGAAGTATGAGCAGTCGTCTCCTTGTGGGCTGACTTTTCTTCCTACCCCTTAATCATAATCTAATGATGTTCTTGCTTTATAACCTTGTTTAGTATATAATCTTTGGAATTTTGTTGTTGAACTATTGTGGCCCCAGAATATTCTCTCCTTCTCCAACACTCACCAAAAGCTTCAACTTTCAAGGCCTTATAAGATTCCAATACAAAAAACCCCCACCTCCCTCTCTCTCTCTCAGAGGTAAAAACGATTATAATACTACTTTTCTAAGAGACCATAGGCATATGAAATAGAAAGGGTTTGGGGAAAAGCAAAATGTTGTCACCAAGGGTATGTTTGTTTCTTGGCTTGTCTTTTACTTTGAAATTAATTGTTTGTGCAATTCAAACAAGCCCCCAGATGTAAAATTCCAAATTTCTTGGTATGGACATGTGACCCAATTCCAAATCAACTCCCTCACAAACCCTATTGGTAGTTCAGATGAGATATCGCTATTTCTTCATTCCCTACTTAGTATGTTTTATACTCAAAAAAGTTATATTGAATTCTGTCTTGTAGCATGATATATAATAAATTGTGAAAATCCAAAGTTGGTGATTTGGATTGTTTTAACTTATTATAGGACCGGCTATTAATATATATTGAAGTTAATTACCAGATATTATGATGCCAGTTAAGTATAGTTATAGGTTCAAATCAAAGGGCAGTTTAGTCAAACTAAAGACTGGAAATTTTCTGTGAGGGAATGGTTTTTACTCTTTGAATAAATATCCCAAAAGGTGAGTAGATTTGGCTCCAGGAATCCATTGCAGAAACCCACATGCTTTGGCATATCAAAAGTTGGAGAATATATGCCTTTTTACAAATCAAGCTTTTTATTTTTCATTTTCCTTCCTTTTTCTGTACTATTTTTTTATCATCTGTGATACACATGGCGCAATCCTAGAAGGACTTATTTCATTTTGCCAACCTTTCTTTACAGGCATAAAATAGTAGTGCTATAAATATTCTTTTGAATGGTGTGCTTTGTACAATATTTTATGGCTATGTTTAGTGCTAATTGATAATAGGTTTTACCATTTTAATTTTCTTTTTCTCTGGTCCCTTCCATAGGTGTACTGTTCTCAAACAGGAAAATATGTGATAATACTAATACAGGCAGCCTCAAAGCAAAGAAATGCGAGCCCAGTGGATTATAAAACCTAGTTATGGGGTTAGCCACTCTTTCTTTACAGTCACTCCAAGTTTGATATCATCAAAAAATGTTATTCTTTTGAAATAATAATTAACTACGCTTTAATATTACACGCCAAAGCACGTATCTTTTGAGGATTTTTTTTTTTTTTAATATATAAGAAGATAGAAGATCTACTCTAGTCTAAACTAAGTGTATATATGTGTGAAACTTCCTCCTAAAAACTTGAATTTTGACCCTTTCTTCCCTCACCCCATAAACACTTATACTTGTGGAGTAACCATCACACCAAAGGTGCGTGGTGGTTTTTGAGAAAAATTATTGAATATTCTAAGAGTATCATGAATACGTACTCCCGCCTTTCACATGAATTGTGGATCCTACCATATATTTAATTAGTGAGACTCACAGTTATGTGAGAAGGGGAATACGCTTTTATGGTACTTCGAGAGTATTCAATAATTACTCATCTTTTGAAACAATCAGCATTTAATTAAGGCCCACTAGAAATGATTCAGATCCTCTAGATTTCCTATAATATTCTACCAATAGATTTCTTTAAATCCTAACCACTCTTTAATGATTTAATGGTCTAGATTCTGCCACGTCATTATTCCACTAACAATATTCTTAAAATAATAAAATAATGTTGCAAACAAAACAATTAAAATTATTATTAGTGGAATGCTGACAGGGCAGAGTCTAGACCATTAAATCATTTAAGAATAATTAAGATTTAAGGAAATCTATTCAATAGAATACCCTAGAAAATCTAGAGGATTTGATCTCCATAAGAAGTCTAGAACTGTTTTCATGACTTACTAAAACAATCATTTTGAGTGAGACTATGAGAGGGAGTGCTCTTCTTCATGACAGAGTCATTTTGATTGATGTGGCTAAAGAACTTTCTACAAACATGGGAAATGATCCTAATTATACTTGGATGAAAGATACAAGCAGTAAACTTGAATATGTACGTTTGTACATGTGGTATGGAATAAAATATGTACATTTATATAGGTGGTATTGGCATTAAGGATACTAAGATATGGCTTGAATGCTTTGAAAATTTTTACAAATGAGGATAATATATGAATGCAATTAATAGTAATACATAAAATATAAATAACACTATTTAAGTTTGATCAATTGTCCTGATCATCTTGTCCTTCTCAAAAAAAATTTGTAGAAAAAGTTTGGTCAATTGTCCCCTTTGTGTCTCTATGAATTTTTTACTACACAGAATCTCCATATCCCCAATTTTCATTTTGGTTATGTATTGTAAGTTTTATTTTTGTCATTTTGTCTAATAAATTTCCACTTATCACAGCTGTTAGGTTTTTTTGTCCATAATTTTTATTAACTATTAAAAATATTTTTTAAATACTAAAAAAACTATTAATATTTCATTTGATTAAATAATAAAATCTAATTTAAATAAAAATATATAAATCAAGCTCCATAGGTCTCCATCAATGAAAATCAACCAGAAACTCGAAGCGTAAAATCAAACCACACAATATTTGGAATCCTAAGACACCATGACAAAGCCACAAATCACCTCAAAGCACAACAGTTGGACTCCTAAGACACCATGACAAAACCACAAATCACCTCATAGCACAACATTTGGACTCTGCCACCATCTCAGAACCACAAATCACCTCATGGTGGAACCACCTCTGCTCTAAAACTACACCACCACATATCTAGCAAATACCCTCATCAGTAATCACTAGAGCCCACCCACCAAATTTCATAGAAGTAATTAACTTCAAGCATCTAGCCCACAACACTGGAATTTTTTCCAACCACCACATGCAAAAAAAAAAACTTACAAACACCAAACCCAATCAAAACCTAAACATATGACCTACAGAATCTTGACCACAGATGAGTGTTGATGTTGGAGCGTCATTGTAGTTGTTGGAGCGTTGGTCTTACAAAAATTATTAAGTGCTTTTGAAGTATGATGACGTGTTGTTCTATCATTTCATATTTATAATGGATTTTACTAATTAAATTTATGGTAAAGTTTATCATAAATATAAGATGATAGAGCACTTATCATCCTACTCCGAAAATACTTAATAATTTTCTATTCAAAAACCTAAAATTCAAAGAGTTAATTACTCAAAATCAGAATTTTAAGAAGCACATGGACTCTTACCTCAAAATCCGATGATTTTACTTATACAACCCAAATAATTCATTAAAAAATTTCTTCAAGTTCGAAGCGCTGATGGTTAATTTAATGTTAGAACAAAACTTGGCTTGATAGATCAATTGCTCAAATGATATTTGATTATTATCAGAACGGATAATGTATTTAAGATGTGATCATAAAATTAAAACTTTTGTATGCATGGTTATTAATTAAAATTAAATACATTGCCCATGAAAGTGTACCTCGGGGTTAATATTGATTGTGGTTGTTCTTTTTATGGATTTAACACTGAACATCAAAATCATCTCTTTTTGGATTTAACCTGTTTGATGGTGCATATACAAGTATTGGCAAGGGTATATTGTTCTCTCTAAATTACCATACTTTTAGCAAGGAATACCTATCTTCCACTACAAAAAACGCTGCCTATAAGTGTAGATAACATAATTCCGTTGTTAAAAAGAAAAATGACAATAATATTTCCCCCAAAATATTTATATTTGTGACCGCCGGGTAGATGACATAGGTGTCATGATTAATCTCTTCTGTTCTAAAAGTTTTTATATTATATCAAGTACTTTTGATTAGTTAGTAAAATATGGTATATATAATCATTACGCTAAGTATACAAACGGTTATAATTTGATATCTTTAAGAAAAGAACATTTCAAAAATTCGGCAAAAAAATACGAAAATGAAGAAATACTTGTATGTGTATAGTACATATATAATGTTTATTATTAAAAAAAAATCACCATTTCCCATCCAAAAAAAAATTCATCATTAAAAATGCAAAAACATTTGTCACATACTTTTTTTTAAAATAAATACAATATTCTTTGTATTATGGTCAACAAATTTATTTTAATATAATCTACTTTTTTTTTAGAATAAATATAATCTACTTAATAAAGAAAATTATTTCAATAAACATTAACAATAACATTAGTATTCATCCAAAACTAATAGAGTAATTGAATCATTACCTATCATTTATTGCTATTTTTTAGGAATTGTAACAAAATGTTACGTGTTTGAGTGTTTCACTATTTAAACTAGTGTGTAACTTTATGTATATGCATGGGTACAATTAAAAATAATCACAATTATACGATTCAAATTATACCTTTTTTATAGAAAATGCTCAAATTATATATAGTATTAACTTACACTTTTTTAAAACCATACATTTCTAAAATATGTAATGATTTCTCATTATATATATATATATATATCTATGTATGTGTGTGTGTGAGAGATTTAGAATTTAATTGATTTTAGACTCTTCGATTTTTGTACCAAAATAATTCACTTGTTATAAAAATTAAAAACTTAGATGAATACATGGCGAAAAATTAAACTCCAATTGAAATCCGATGTAGAATCTAATTGGATTTGGTCTCTTTGATTTTTACACTCAATAATTCATTTAGTACAAATTTAAAAATTAAATAGGATACATGGCGCAAAATTGAAAATCTAATTAGATTTTTTCTAAGCTTTGACTATTAACATATATATATATATATATATATGGCTATTTTTAGGAGTTTTTTTAATCATTTGTTGCCGTTGTTGATAGTAACATCATCTCTCTAAGAAATATTATGTCCACAATATTTTTACAACAAATTTTAAGTGATATGTTGTTATTAGTTGTTATGGGTGGAAAAAAAAAAGTAATTTAAGTTGTGAATTCAAATTATAACCAATAACAACTTACCGTCTATGATTTGTTATGAATATATTTTAAAAATATTATGGACATAGCACTTCTCCATCTCTTTGACATTTTATCATCATTCAAGTCCACATATAACTATCGTTTATAAGTTTTGTGTGTAACAAATGCGAATGAAACTTTGAATTCCAAAATAACGTGTGCTTCCCCGTACAGTTGATAACAAAACGGCAAACGTGAGTTTTTTCTCTGTACAGTTGAAAACAAAACAGTAAACATGAGTTTTATTAAATAATACGTAGGTACATACATGTAAGACATTAGTACGTTATGCGTATAATTACCAACTATAATTTGAAGGCCTCAAAAATAAGAACTTTTACATGTTTCTTTGAGGGGTTTTTTTTTTTTTTTTTTCCTCATGGTGAAACACAGATATGAAATTTCTTTTTTTTGTACTAATTTTTTGTCATATGATGTGCATTTGTCATGAATTTAAAATACTTTTTGTTCTTTTATTTTGACTATCTATTTTATTCTTCAGTTTTAATTATTCTATTGATTTTTTTTAATCAAATTTACATCTATATAATTTGTTTTTATTTATTCATGCATCATGAATATAAGATTTTTTTTTTTTTTTTTGAGAAACAAAAACACACACACGATAAAGAGAGAAATATATTCTAATACAAAGGCACGCTACAAACTCCATTTAAATGCTATGATAATTTTTAAGGGGGGATAAGACAAATTATTATATAATATTAGTGTTTCATATTGGCAAAAGGAAAAAGAAAATAATTTGTGCATCATATTAATACAATATCCAAAAACAATATTTGCTTAATTTTCCAATAAAGAGTTTGTGGCAAATCGGAACATAAATCCAAAGCTGGTAACAATTACTTCTAAAATAGGTCTTATATAATTGGTTGTTATAGAAATGCTGGAACTGATCGTTCTTCAAGTTGCCTTTTATAGTCATGATGAAGAAAGGTAAAATTACAGGGCAAATATCGTGTAGTAGAATAAGAGAAGAGGACTTGCTCATTGATCCTCCTTTATTAATGTGAGTATCAATCCATCGAACAAGACAAATAGCTTCATGAATTCAACCTTCTTTTACACAAGGTCATAGAGATTTAGATGAGACTAAAGTACGTATATGTCACCTAGTGAATGGACGTTTACGGATTTTGGTTTTCCTTAAATTGACCAAGTCCACTAATTCTGTGTCTTTCGTGGACAATTGTCAAATTGAGAGGATCAAATTTGTTGAATGAAATATTTTAAATTGAAGTAGCTGACAGTTGTGAGTGCGACTATAAAAGTGATATAATTCAAGAAAATGATAGTGCCACGCGCAGATAACAATATCAGCTATGCATCTTTTCTTTTTCTTTTTTTTTTGGAAAAATTTATCTTATAAAACAATCTTATAAGTCATTCCTAATATATTTAGATCCCAAATATATGGTTTCATATATTGTGAAAAATATGTCTCATGAGATATCTACCTTCTCGTGATTAATATAGGATAAAATATTTTTACACACTTATTACATAATCGTGATAATTTTACACATATTGTTAACATATTCACATTTGAAATATGAAATTAGTAATGCATATGTACATACGATGCACACTAATGAGCGTACAATAATCAATGTCCTTTGTGTAATAAGCCCCCAAAATTTTATATAACAAAACTTATTTAACAAGAATGTTTTTGGTTTGATATTGGTTTTCTACGCACTTTAGGGCTTTGGTGGTCTTGTACTCTTGTACAACTCTCATGGGGTATTGTACACAGCATATTCTATTCAAGCAATGCCATATAAGAAGATTATAGATTCTCTTTTTGGCTTGGAAAGCAAAGCCAAAGCACTCTCTCTCTCTCTCTCTCTCTCTCTCTCTCTCTCTGTTATAATATGGTGAATGAAACGTAGGTTATCCTTTTACAGAGAAGAGGTAGGGACCATCCTTCTTCCAAGAGAGAAAGAGAGATGGTCCAAATAATGCCCAAACAAAGACTTAAATATTCATTAAATCAAAACTATGTATTAAGGGAAATCTAGGTCACCATCATCTTTGCCTTTTCTTCTATTAAATGGTGCTTGGATGGGAAGGTTACCATCAAATTATAAGGGCACTGAAGTTCCACTACGGAAAAGAACACACATGCAATACGAGAATAATTCGTTGGCGACTGAATCATTTATAATTAACTCATTGAATTATTGGTAGATTAGATGGGGATGAAAGAAAGAAAACTAGTTATTTTTCCTTTTTTTTCTTTTTAAAATCAATCATTTTTTAACTCAGAATTTCATTTTCCAACTCTTTCATACGAAGAGCAGAAAAATTATTCTATTACTTTCTTTTGTTTATTTATTTTTGGAAGACGATATGAAAGACTTGTTCCAAGCATCTTCACTAACGAGTTGGAACATTCAAAAATGGTCCACTTTGTTTATGACAAGAATGGTTCAAATAAAAAGTAGATTTAAAAGGGTTTCAAAAGAAAGAAATAAAATAGATCATTGTTATCTCTCTTAGTGTCCAACTTGATGTTTAGCTATATTAAATAAGTAGGCAAAGATAGATACACAGATATTTATCACAAGATAACAATTTTAGATTGATTTTTTATTCTTTTTTTTGGGGGGGGTTCATTTTTAATTTAAACCTTTTTGCATGTACGAACTTCTTTACTACATTAGTATACCTTACCATGCCTTTCAGTGAAAGAAAAATACCATGCCTTATTCTAATTTGAAATTAAAAATTCTTGAACTTTGAGAAGTATGCAATTTGATGATTTTATCTATATTTCTATCTCCCTCTTGTTCATTGTTATTAACAATTCATTTTAGAATATATTTCAACAAAAAATTTATATACAATTTGATTAAGATTTTTTTTTCTTCTAGCTCATCTCAACAAGACCAGAGGATCAATTTGGAAATATCAGAAGATTAAGGGTCAAAGATTTTAACACTAGGTATAGGTTTTTTTTTTAGTTTTCCGTATTTTTAATAACTTATTTGAATAATTCGATAGTTTTAGATCTTTTAAGAAGAAAAAACTTTAGTAATTGAGATAAAATCATGTTTGATAACAAAATTTCCTCTAAATTTATATTTTTAAAACATGACTATAGTTATGCTACCCAAGCTGTATTTTTCAGAAAAGTTTAAATATACAATACATTTAAATAGTTCTGGAATTATTTTACATTTTTACTTTTTAAATAAACTATTATTTTTTTAACCAAAAGTTTCTCCATAGGGTTTGACTTATCTCCAGTACTTTTTTAATTGGACATTTCTTATTATTATAAATATACAATAGCAAGTGATAGTGAATTTAATCTCCATATTTTATTTAGTTAGTGAGTGATGTGGCAGTTTTCCAACAAAACAAAAGAAGATTCCAATTTAAAAAATACTAGAGGTAAACCACACCCTTTCCCATATTATGCTCTAGTCATTTTGTGTAAGACATGGATTTTAATGAAATATATTTCTCAAGAGTGTCTTACAAACCAAATGGACCTAATTTCAGGTGATTTGACATTAAATATATATGTGGTTTTCATGATCCCTTCGCCGACTCTCCTGCCACGAGGGATCGATTGAGATCAATTCAAGTTGGACATACAAAATCAGGCTTTTTCTTCTTGATTTTTTCCCGATACGTCGCTCCGCGAGGAAGGAGTAAGAGAACCAAGTGGGCTGTGGTTTTCAAATTTAAAATAAATAAATAAAAGTTCAACTCAAACCAATCATATCATATATTATACATTAAATATTAGGCGTTACACGTTGCCATTATGCAATATGGACTGGTGTTAGTTTTACACTTGTATGACATATCTCTATCACGTAACTCATTATATGTACATTAAGATATGTTGGATTTATTTTGAACTTAATTAAATTAACCAATTACTCAAATTGATTAATTAGTCCAATTTATGCAAGATTCAATATAGGCACAACCACATCGCCAATCTAGAATTTAATTTAGCAAAAAATAAATTTCAAAAGACATGATAATATGGTTATGATAGAGAAAACCCCAATGGGTGATATATAAGTCACAACTCCTTAAAGAATCCACTAACAAAGATTGAGATTACAAATACATGAAATGTACCTAACCCCAAAGTACCTACCTATGGTAGAACGTCCAAGTTATCCAAGCGCAACTCCAACTTGGTTGGATTGCTCTCCTTAGCAACCTTTTTTGATGCTCATGGATCTCTAATCAATAACTAACTTCACAACAACAAATCTGTGGTAGGCGTGTTTCAGTTTTTACATCAACGGATCTTTATATTTACTTGAAAGTTTTTGATATGGTCTTTGTGTTACTGATTTTTTGCTGCGTCTCGATAGATTGACTAAGAGTCGGGTAAGAGTTAAGGAAATAGAAATTTCACTATTTTGAGTGGATTCTTAAGTTGTTTTCTTATGTCTTCTAGCATAGATCTTCAACACTATTTACGACACTAAAACCTTAAACTCAAATGCATTAAAAAGTGTGATTTGACTTGAATTTGCCAAGAACTGATTGGTGTCTTAGTCTGATAATAAAAAACAATTATCAGGAGTGGACACCATAGGTTGAAACTCTCTAAAAAAAAAAAAGAATTTGCCAACATAACAACATTTGACCCTAGCAAAATATTTTAGAAATATTATCCTAAATAAACTCTATTAAAGTGTTTAAATATTTTTTATATAAACTCTATTATTAAAAGGTTTAACAACTTTATTTCACAATTAAATTTATTTATTTAATAATGTATCATAATTTTTGTTTTGATTAGAATTCAATCTCATGCAACATTTTTTAGCCATATAACTTAAGGTAATATTTTTCTACCAAAAATGTTTTGCATATATATATATATATATTACTATTACTATCCTTCAATCCTTTATTTTTAAGTTTACAAATATATATATTTTTTAATTTTAATTAATCCGTGCATCAAGAAGTCCTTTTACCAGATGGTATATTAATTACTTAAATTTAAAAATTTTACTTTCACTCTCCACCCTTTTACAATTTTTTATTCAAAAAAAAAAAAAATATATATATATATATATATAGAGGATCATTCGCTCTAACAAAATCAATGTGATAGATTTCATTGATCTTTTACATTTTAAGTAAAAAGGATAATTTGCTTTCACGATACTAAATTTTTTTTTTTCAATACCACTACTTTTATACATTTAAAACTCTTCTATCGCTCTAACAAAATCAATGTGATAGATTTCATTGATCTTTTACATTTTAAGTAAAAAGGATAATTTGCTTTCACGATACTAAATTTTTTTTTTTCAGTACCACTACTTTTATCCATTTAAAACTCTTCTACCAAAATTCTAATGCGTACAAATATATATATATATATATATATATGTGTGTGTGTATATATATATATATATATTTTTTTTTTTTTTTTGCGTGGACCTAATAATATTAGGATTGAGCTTTGAATGCCCATATGGGCTCAAGTCTTTAAAAATCATTGCAAATTGAAGGCCGAAAGGAAAGCCCATAAATGATTCATTTTTAGCTCAAGTCTTTAAAAATTCGCTGCAAACTGAAGCCCAAAGGAAACGCAAATACGTCACCTTTGGAAACTGATTCCCGTTGGTTTCACGTGATGGTTGGTGTTCATTTTACAGTCCAGCAGGCTTTTGGGTTGGATCTACCTCCCTTAAAATTAAACCAAAAGAAAATACAAATATAGAAATTGCACTTGTTTTTTTATTTTAACACTATTTAACATGACAACATTCTAATAAAAAAACAATTTGTCGAGACTTCTAAGCTCTAACTTAGTGGTATTTGTTGCTATCTCTATGGTTCGATAGGCAAGATATTAGGCTTGAAAGTCATTACAATTCATATTTTGACGATAATGATAGTGTGTTGGTGGTGGTGATGGGGGCGACTGTCGTGGAGGAAGTACATGGGCACAAGCCCATAGTGGCGCTCGGCCCTAATAGGTGAAGTTGTTTTGGTGGCTTAGTGCAAGCTGCAAAAGAAAAAAAATGAGGCGACGTGGGCTTAGAGTCATAGAGTTTAGTCAAAATACTAAAATATTACCTTCTCACGTGTATGATTTTATTACTTTTTAAAATGTTTCTTTTTTTTTTTGTTAAACTTTTTAAATGTTTCAATGCCTATGAATTATGATTTATATTTTAAATTGATAAACAAGAAAATATGTTTTATTTTGTATTTTTATTGTATTATAATTTTTCAAAAATTGCTTTATCATTGTATTTGTATCATGCCAAACTCTTGTTTCATATTTATATTTCTAATTTGAAACACAATGATATAATAAAAATTAGTCTCATCACTTGTCCTATGCATCAATGCGTGTGTTTAGAAGCTTTCATTTTTAATAAAAATATAACAATTTTAAGTAGTTATAGTTTAAAAATAAAATATGTGTACTAATTTTATGATATTTAAACTTTTTTTACTTTTATTTTTTAACCAAATTTTATATTGAAAATATGAATTTTTTTTTATTATGTGGGTGAATATGTAGGGTTGTAAGTCATATTAGAATACAATGTACACTTTTGAATTTCTCAATTTAGCTTTATATTCAATTAGTGTCTAACCACGAGCATATACACTGGAACAATAAAAAACAATCACAATTATATAGTTCAAATTATACTTTTTTTTTAAGAAGATATTTAAATTATACATGGTATTAGCTTACACTTTTTTAAACCATGCATTTTTAAAAATATGTAATGGTTTCTCATATTATATATATATATATAATTTATAAATTAATTTGATTTAGACTCTTTGGTTTTTGCACCCAATAATTCACTTGCCATAAAAATTAAAAAAAATTAGATGCACTTGTGGCACAAAATTGGTCTCCAATTTAAATCCAATTTAGAATCTAATTGAATTTGAACTCTTCAATTTTTACGCTCAATAATTCACTTAGCACAAAAATTAAAATTAGATAGGACACGTGCCACAAAATTGAGAATTCAATTGAAATCTAATTGGATTTTCTCTCAGCTTTGCGTATTAATATATATATATATATATATTTGTAATAGATTCTAAAAAAAAAATTCAATTAGTAATAAATTTATTTTTGAAATATCTAAAACTAACGCAAAAGATTTTTATTCCAATTAATTATATGGATAGATACCCAAAAAAAAAAAAAAAAAGCATTACTTATTTTGGTATCTATATGAATTTTGGATAGATACTAATTAGTTTTTGGTGTAGGGAAATTGAACCCCAGATCTCTTATTCAACTATCAAAAACTTTACTAGTTGAGTTAACCGGAACCCAGTTATACTTTCCTTTAACAGGATATCATTTGAATAAAAAATAATATTTACTACATATATATTAATAAATTATAATAAAGTTATAGTATTAAATTCTTTTTTTTTTTTTTTTTTTGGAGTGGGGAGAGAAAGTTATTGTATCAAGTTGGAGAATAATTTTGTTAGTATTTTAATTTTTAATATAAATATTTTAATATTAATTTAATATGCAATGAAAATGAATCGATAAAGAAGTAAAATTTTATAGGTATGACTATTTTATTAATGTACTGATTAAATATTATTTTTAAATCCATATGTTGGAGCATTTTAATATTAATTAATTAAAATGAATAAATATTACAACATAAATGTAATGATGTGGGAATGAATATGGAAGATGAGGAATTAGTGAAAAATGTTTAATTCCTCATTGAAAAGGAAAGAGACTATTTTGTTCTTTTTAATTGTGGTAATTAATGGGCTGATATGAATTGTCTCAGATATTATGCTAGATACGTGTGCAAGGTGGAAGTGAAGGGTGGAGGTATCAAAAATGGAAATGACTCAGCCTCTTGGATCCTACTCCATTTTTATTATGTTACGGAGAATGAAGAGCCACTAACCCACTTAATGGACTATCTGTTTAGGCATTTTCATTCTTCAAAAACTTCTTATCTCACCATTAATTGTGTAACTTTAGCCAATCAAATTTGTAGGGACCCGTTTTGGGCGACCCCCGTACAATAAATTTGTAGAGAATGGATAGAAGGACTAGGCACTAACAAGAAAGACAACAGTCGAAGTAGGTTTACAAGAAGAATAACAAGAATTTGACTAAGTGTTCTTGAGGAAAGTTCGTCCTTGGCCCAATCTGAGGAGCTCTTTCCTTCGAACCAGTGAATATCAGGGTTGTCCTTGATCACCCTAAAAAAGGACCCCCTCACTTCCCAATCGAAGGGCCAACCCCCTTTACTTTGGGGATTCTATCTATTATATAGTCTTGTTCAGTTGATCTCTGCCGTCCACTTGTCGGTCATCTGAACTTGTGTCTGAGTGCTCGTCCCATCAGCCACCTTTGCAAGTTTTCTGTTAGTTGAGGTAACCAAGGCATCACTGTTTGCTGGTCAATTTGTCATTAATGCGGCTAGAGTGTTGGTGGCGTGCATTTAATGGGTGAGTGACAGCTCCCTTCCTTCAATGTCGGTTTGCCGAGGACGCGGACATCCTCGGCGAGGTCCCCTGATGACTTGGGCCTTTCCCACTTATCCTCGGATTCTGTACTCTCTTCGGCATGAACCTTGGGCCCGATATAGAGTGGGTCAGGGTTGCTAAATATTTGGGCCCCACACTAAATATTTGGGCCCTACAATAGCCCCTCAAAATTCTGCTGCCCGGCCTCTCGGGCGGGGAGGAGGATTTTGATGTTCCCAGGCCTATGTCCTGGCTTGTCAAGCCTTGTCTTTCTGTCAGTGTCACAATCCTTTCAACTACCCAGGGGACGATCTTAGCGTTTCGGTATTTGGAGCGTGCCTTCATTAAATTTCGGCGGCTCTGTGTCCTCCACGTTCAACGGTGTGATGATGAATGGACGGTGAGGATGTTCCTCGCTCACTGGGCGGAAAAGTCCGTGCGGTTATTTTTAATTGGGGGTATATATACCCAGTTGAACTGGTTCGTCCTTTCACTTTCGCATTCAAGAGATCTTGCGCACCTACTTCGAATTCGGTCACATGTCCAACTGTACTTGCGACTCTCCTTAGCATAAAAAGCTTGCCCGATGAGTTTTCCCTCATTTCCGTAAGTCTTCTTCTCTTTCTAGTTCGTACTGTTCACTTGAGTTCGTTGTTAGTTCTCTAGGATGGGTAGGCTTAAGAAGTTAGTTGAGTCTGAGAAATCAATGGACAAATTCGTCGCTGATTATAAGATCCCCGATACAGTGGGTTTGAGGTACTGTAGAGGCGATTCCTATAATCGCCTTTTTGGAGGACGGAATGAGGATCCCCATAGGGCCGGTGATGAGGGACTATCTTAGGTATTTCGGCCTATCTCCCACTCAGTGTGCCACTAATGTATTTAGGATCTTAGGCTATGTGGATGCCTTGAATGAGAAGATGGGACTGAAACTAACCCATCATGATGTGAACTGGTACTACAAACTCCAGTGCTTGAAGGAGAAGTCTTATTACATGAGGACGAGGGACGATAGGGTCCGGCTCATCTAGTGCCTCCCTGAGTCCAGCAAGGGTCTGAACAAAGACTTCCTCATTATGTCTGGGGAATGGCACGAGGGCCTTCCGTGCCCAATAGTGGAGGGTACCCCAGGAGGGGCATCCAGACTAGGGGAGCGTTTAGTCCTTTGTGCTTTAGTGTCCTGCTTCGCTTAGTTTTTGACAGGAACTTGCTTTCTTCTATGCAGATCTGCGTGCTTTTAAGCGTCACTTCAGCCAGGTTAATAAGGAAGACTTGGAGAAGGTGCTGAGGTCAGAGATCTTTGTGAATAGAGACGACAAGCAAGTTAGAGCCTCCCACGTGGTCTTAGGATATGACCCGATCCAAAAATCATTATTGGCTCCCAGGCACGTGATCCGAGCTGGAGATCCTCGACTGCGTAGCATCACCGTAGTCGAGCACAAATTTTTTATCCCTGAAGGGTCTCCCATTCCCGAGGGCGTACCATTGGTAGGTACTTCTTCATCGGCTCAAGTTGCCGAGGTTGAAAGAGAAGAGGAGGTGGCTGACTCAGGTCCGTCCGGGAACGAGTTTGGCTTGTTCGACCAGCCCCATTCGCCCAAAGATCCTACCGGCGATTTAGGTGACCCTAGTTTAACTGAAGTGGACTTTCTGTCCAAAGAAGTCACTCCTCGATCGAAGATGAGTTTCAAGAAGCGGCCTCAGAAGAGCTTGCTAGCACTGATCGAGGGGCAGTCGGGGAGGGACGCGCCGGGGAAGTCTCCTCCCGAGCTTCCTCCTCCCCTACCCTAACAGAGTTTGACGTCTGGGTCCAAGCCCACCTGTCCTCCACTGAAGAAGGAAAAAGGCAAGAGACCTAGGGTGGCGAAGAGTCTGATCTTCCCCGAGGTGGTAGCAATACTCGGCCGCCATCAAAACAGCTAAGAATAGGGCGCCGAGGCCAAGAGAAGTAGGCCTCTATCCAGGTTGGGACCTAGGCTTGGCTTCCTGCCCCTATACTCCATGGGGAGCCTCTGACGGATGATGCCTCCCTTAGGAACCCTCAAGGGGGCGAAGGTGTGCTCGTGGCTGATGCATTGGAGAGGTCCTTGCTACTCCCTGCGGACATGGCCCAGCTAGAGGCTTTGAGGAGCAAGGAGGTCTTCCTCAGTCTTAAGCAATACTTGGGCATGGTAAGCGTTTCTGATTGCTTGTGATTTTCTTAACTTTCCATTTTTTTTTTTTAGCTCATTATCTGCTGCACAATGGTTTCGATTGGCAGGCTATTCAGGCTACCTTCAGGCTGGAGGACATAGCCAGTAGCTAGAGCCAAGTCGCTGGCTCAGAGCATACCAAGCTGTTGGAAACTGTGCGGGCCCTCAACGGCCGATCTTAAAAAGGCAATGGACCATCTAAAGGAGATGAAAGCGACTCAAGACACCGCTGAGTCGGCCCTTATTGCCGTTGAAAAACTGGCTCTAGATCAAACGGGCAACCTGCTCAAGGCAGAGGATCAGCTGAGGATATCCAGAGAGAAAATCGCAACCCTGGAGGAGAGGGTGCTTGAGGCAGATAAGGCTAGAGGCACTGCAGAGTCTGCCAGGGACGAGGCTTTAAAAGCCAAGCAGGAGGCTGAGTCTGCCAAGGTTGAGGCTGAGGCCTCCAAAGACAAGGCTACGCAAGAGGCTTATGAGACAGGGGTGACTGAAACAGAAGACAGCCTTAGAGTCAAGTGCTTGGGGTATGCAGACTTTACTGCTCCCAAATTTGGAATGAGGCCCTCAAACAAGCTAGGGTGAAGGTTTCCTGTGGAAGGAGGAGAGTATGTATTATCCTCTTGCCATTCGTGAGGCTACCCCTCCAAGTTCTGAGGCCGAGGTGGCTGCCGAGGGCATTGGGGTTGTTTCTGAGGAAGGCATCCCAGCTACCCTTACTTCGAGCGAGCCCACCAAAGAAGCTGATCCTCCTGGAAACGTTGAGGCAAGCAAGGGTCCCACTGCTGACGCACCTGGAGAGACTATGGACCCCTTAGCTGATGTCCGAGCACCTTTTGTAGAGGAGGTACCCCACCCAGCTGACCCTTCCCAGGTTGCGGTCCCAAGCGAGGGCTATAAGGATTCTAAGACCTCCTCTGCTCAGCCCCCTGAGGGAGGAGTTGAGATGGAGCTGAAGGAATGATCCCCCGTTGTGTCTTTGCCTTGTTTTCCGTTCTCCTCTCTTTCTTTTTTTTTTTCTTTTTTTTTTTAGTATTGTAATAGCACATTTGCCTTGTATAACCCCTTTTTAAAGACTCAGTAAAGTGCATATTTCATTTCCTTTTATTCGTTTTGTTTGTATTATATTATACATACATATATACATTACTTGCACGATACTAGCTTCAATTGCGCCTCAACTGACTACACTGATTATCGTCCCTTGTAGTGCTCACTGCTAGTTCCAAAGTGGTCAGCCTCGTCGTAGGTCTGGGCCCGCAGTCGACACAAGACCTTGGTTCTGTCTAGTGCTTAGATCCTCCTAAAGTGACTAGTTTCCCCATAGGTTTAAGTCATTGGACCATGAAAGACCTTGGTTTTGTCTAGTACTTGGGTTCTCTTGAAGCAGCTAGTTTCCCCATAGGTTTGATGCCAAGGAACATACAAGACCCAGGCTCTGCTTAATACTTGGTATTTTGTGGGGGGATAGTTTCTCCATTGGCTTGGATCTTCTGAAGTGACTAGTTTCCCCATAGGCTTGGGTCCAAGGACCATGCAAGACCTTGGTTCTGTCCAGTACTCAGTTCTTCTTGAATAGTTAGTCTCCCTAGAGGCTTGAGTCCGAGGACCATGCAAGGCCTAGGTTCTGTCCAACATTTAGTTCTTCTTAAGTAACTAGTTTCCCCATAGGCATGAGTCCAAGGACCATGCAAGGCCTTGGTTCTGTCTAGTACCTAGTTTTTCTTTAGTAGTTAGTTTCCTCATAGGATTGAGTCCGAGGACCATGCAAGGCCTTGGTTCTGTCTAACACTTGTCTTCTGAAGTAACTAGTTTCCCCATAGGCTTAAGTCCGAAGACCATGCAAGGCCTTGGTTCTGTCTAGTACCTAGTTTTTCTTTAGTAGTTAGTTTTAGGAGGCTCATTCTCAGCGTTGGGGAGTCTGCCTTTGGAGTGGCAGCGGCCTCGAGCCCGCTTCGCCGAGGGAGGACTCTTCTTCGGCCTAGCCCCTTCGTCCAACGTGCCACTTCTGATAACGAGGCGTCTTTTGGGCTATTTGAGTCATGCGTTTGACGCTTCGGTGCGCGAGGCACCTCCTCATTAATATCCTTGCGGATTTACGAGGATCCAGCGGCTGATAAGCCTCTTGGAAATTGGGCAGAGTTAATACCTCCGGTAATTTTTCCTTAGGATTCTGTGCGAGCTGGCTTTCACTAATTTTTTCCTTCTATATAAGGCATTTCTAGGGCGATCCGTTCTTCAAACTTCACAAACACTTGAGTTCAGATCTCACAAACACACTATTCTCTGGATGTTTCAAGGGCTTTGCCAGAATAGTAACTTGTGCCTCATGAGATGAAGTGGCCCTGGGAAAGGGCGGTGATAAAGAGGCCGAGCCCCTTTCAGGAGCTGAGGATGCCACTCCGACCCTGGACATCATGCTGGGGGTGGGGTAGGCAGAAGCCAAAGATCCTTCTTCTTTTCAACCTAGCCAGAGATGGGACTCCCCTTGCAGTTCGGAGGGGGATCCGAAAGGAACGTAATGTTTCTCCTCCGAGTTTGAATCTGTCAGCCCTCCAAGCTAGTAGTGATTCGCCAGTTCCCAGTTGTTGTGGGATTGGGAGGGAAACCAGGTGGAACCTTGAGGTGGAACCATCAGGCGCCGTAGCCTCTTCTTCCTTCCTCTTCCTTGCGCCGCAAGTGTTGGTTGAGAAGCTGTGGACAGCCTTAACATAGGTCTGTCTCCACCTCTCCCTCCAGCACTTAGCTTGGCTTTAAAACAAGCCTGCCTAGGCCTCTCACCCTTTCCTTTTCTTTTAGCTTTAGCACAAGCCTATTTAGGCGTTTTTCTTTGTAGTTAACTTTAGAACAAGCCTGCATGGGCATCTATCTTTGTAGTTAGCTTTAGAACAAGCCTGCATGGGCATCTGCTGTAAATGTAACTTCTCTTCACACATTAATAAAGAAGTAGGCCCATTTTATTTCTTTTACTTCTTGCATGTTTTCATTTCTTGTGATGGTTGCCTTCTGAATGAATATGTTACCATTGGTTGCATTGTTTTTTTTTTTTTTTTTTTTTAAAGAAGTGTTGCTCTTGATCTTTCCAGACCAACCATCGCACTTGCTGGTGCACAAGTCCTTCCCACAAACGGCGCCAATTGTAGGAACCTGTTTCGGGCGACTCCCGTACAATTAATTTGTAGAGAGTGGACAGAAGGACTAGGCACTAACAAAAAAGACAACAGTCGACATAGGTTTACAAGAAGAATAACAAGAATTTGACTAAGTGTTCTTGAGGAAAGTTCGTCCTCGGCCCAATCCGAGAAGCTCTTTCCTTTGAACTAGTGAATACCAGGGTTGTCCTTGATCACCCTAAAAAAGGACCCCCTTACTTCCCAACTGAAGGGCCAACCCCCTTTACTTTGGGGATTCTATCTATTATATAGTCTTGTTCAATTGATCTCTGCCGTCCACTTGTCGGCCATCTGAACTTGTGTCTGAGTGTTCGTCCCATCAGCCGCCTTTGCAGGCTTTCTGTTAGTTGAGGTAACCAAGGCATCACTGTTTGCTGGTCAATTCGCCATTAATGTGGCCAAAGTGTTGGTGGCGTGCATTTAATGGGTGAGTGACAGCTTCTTTCCTTCAATGTCGGTTTGCTGAGGACGTGAGCATCCTCGGCGAGGTCCTTTGATGACTTGAGCCTCTCCCACTTATCTTTGGATTCTGTACTCTCCTTGGCATGAACCTTGGCCCGATATGGAGTGGGTTGGGGTTACTAAATATTTAGGCCCCACACTAAATATTTGGGCCCCACAAGATTAATATCTAACAATTAATCTTGTAACACCTACTACATCAGAATAATGAACTTAATTAATCAGATTAATTTGGGTAGTAATTTTGTGAGACCCATTGACCCTATAAATAGACTCATTCAGATCCAATCCAAGTTACTGCAACATACACTAAAACAAACAGAGAGGTTCTTGGCAAGGAAGGATGTTCTTTCTGGTGGAGTTTTGGGCTTGAATACTTTGTGCAGAGGTTGTTCTAGCCATACGACACTTGTTGGGCTGTTGTATCTTGGGGGAGACAAGTCAGAGAAGGTCTGCACCGATTACAAAGTTTAGCCAACCGAGGGCTTGAATTTCCTTAAAGAGAGAGAGTACCGCGCCTCAATTCAAATAGTATTGTGTATTTTTTTTCTCTTCAAATCAATAATATTCAGAAGTATTATTCAGTTTCTCTTTGTGTTATTTCCATTATTATTGTGTTTGCACCAACACCATATATAATATTTAATTTACACCAAGTTTGTGAAAAAATTATTATATATTATAAAAACTTATGTTTTACATATAATTTTGAAATTAAAAATATTAAAATTTTTTTTTTGTAATAAATTTATTAATAAGATAATAATCTCAATCATTTACCAACGTGATAAGCAGCCTAATGGCCAACAAGACTTAGATTTTGGGTTCAAGTATCTTGATCCCTGCTAGTGAGCATGTCATGTTGCTTTAGCCTCATAAGAGCATCAATACCCAGCCTTGTAAATGTAAAAATATGCTAAATTTTAGCATCAAAGCACAAAAGACATGCTTTACCTGGACTTGTAATTGTAAAAATTTATACAATACTACTACAGCAATGTCTTACTAACGACTTACAAGTAAGACATTACTGTAGCAGAATGGTATAGTTTTTAATTAATATATTCTCTCTCCAACTCTCTATCTCCCACTCACTATCTCTCCGTCTCCCACATCTTTCTCTATCTCTCTCTCTCAGCGACTGGCTCGCTCAAGCCCAAGCTGCTGTTAGCCACCGTCTCGCCCAGTGATGCCCAAGCCCAAGCCTAAGCCCAGATCTTGTGGAGGCTATCACTGTTATTCATGCCTTGGCTACCATGATTAGAGCTTGGCTACTGAGTTGATGGAGCTTAAAATTGAGCTCAAGAAGGCCTCTGTTTCTCTTTCTTAGCTTTATGCTTTGTTTGTTTCCTTGGGTTTGGATTTTGTTATGGGTTTGATTTGATTGTGGGATGGATTTTTTTGTGAGTTCATGGTGGTGAAGGTGGGAGCGGGGGTTTCCGTGGTAGTGGTGGTGGGGGTGGGTTTTTGTTATGGGTCATTTGTGGGTTCATGGTGGTGGAGGTGGGGGATTGTTCACAATGGTGATGATAGTGGCAGTGGTTTTTAGGTTTTAGCTGGGTATTGGGTCATGGTGGGTTTGCTATGACAATGGGTTTTGGTGTGGTGGTGCCTTTGTCGGTGGTGGTGGTGTGGTTGTGAGAGAGAGGCAGTGACAGAAAGTGTTGTATTATTTTATTATATAATTTATATTATTTTTGTAAGGATAAGGGCCCAAAATTATATATTGGGTTTTGGGCCTTGGCCGAGGACTTTGGTTGGTTCGAGGACGAATAAACAGTAGTGAAAGTGTTAAACTTAGAATCTCATGAATAGAATGCAAATGGAAAAGTTAGGGAAGGTGATCCAAGGAGGAGTATCTCCTCAGATAAACAAAGCACAGATCAAATGTATATTCTATCGTTCAAAGTGACCTTCCAGGAAATTCTACTGATAGGGACGTACACTGTGAACGTACAGGAGGGGTGGAAGCTCAGAAATATCTAAGAGAAAGCTGCTACCATCGTATTGAATGCTCTGTAGCTAACTCTTTGCCCGTATTAATGATGAAGTGATCTCTGAATAGTGTTTTTCAGCCTTACAGCTACCACCAAAGGTTTCAGGAAGGTGCTGATGGGACAGGCATTAACACCAACCATCTAGCCTACACATGGAGGGTAGAGATGAAAGGGGAAGATAGTATAAAAGAAGAAGGGGACAATGAGAGAAAGGGATTGAAAAATTAAGAAGAGAAACATTGTAGCAATCAAGAATCAAACTTGTAATCAAACCTTGTGAGAAATATATAAGAACCAGTCTCCTTGGACATTGCCAAGGACATTTTTCTTTAGTTTAAATTTGTTTATCTTCATTCATTTGTCACGAAGATCTACCTTATTTTGTTGTCTGATTCACTAAAGCCAAGTTATCCAACCCAATCTCTAGAAATTCATTATTTTGGGCTTTTTGGGCCTAAGTCCATCTACCTTTTGGGCTAAGAATTTAAATCTAGTCCTTACAATTGGCACTGTCTATGGGAATTACTAGTGTTACAGTGAGTCCAACTTTTAACGATGGTAGGTTCAAGTTCAAACCATGCAGAATCCATAGGGTCTCAACGTCAAGATCATTTCCATGATCTTGAACAAAGGAGGGACCGGGAAGGAAGTGTACATACTACCCATACTAATAGGAGCCACTCTCGGGGTGTTAGCCACCTCTCTCATGAAAAAAATACCAAAGCCATGCAGCTAGAGATTGATCACTTAAAGAGAAGCTTATGCCAAGAACGGAGAAAGCGAGCTCCTTCCAATTTTGATCTCTCTTCCGATGATGAAAAGGATGGTAACTATATGTGCAGATCAAGAACTCCTCCCAATGAATCTTTCTCGTATGATGAAGACTACTATCATGAGCGCAAAAACAAAAACTCATCTTCGAGGGGCATAGGAAATGATGCTATAAGTAGAGCACTCAATCGAATTTCTAGATCACCTTCCACGTGTAGAATTGAGAGAGGAAGGTTTCCTCGGTGGTTCACTCAGCCCACGTTCACCATGTATAATGGTCGAACAGACCTTGTGGAGCACATTAGCCACTTTCAATCAGAAAATGGTTGTGCACTCTAAGAATGAGGCCTTGATGTGCAAGGTGTTCCCATCCAGCTTAGGGCCTGCGGCGATAAGGTGGTTTAATGGTCTGGCTGCAAGTTCCATCAATTCCTTTAAAGAACTCACCCAGGCGTTTAGATCTCACTTTATCAAATGTAGCAGGGTTCCTTGGCCTTCGGATTCCTTGTTGTCCCTATCCATGAGGGAGGAAGAGACCTTGAAAACGTATTCGGACAGATATTGGGAGATGTTCAATAAGATAGATGGTGACTTTGACATCGTAGCCATCAGCACTTTGAAGGTCGGCCTACCTACCAAGTATGGCTTAAAGAAGTCTTTGACTGGGAAACCTGTTACCAGTGTACACCAGTTCATAGACCAGATTGATAAGTATAAGAGGGTTGAAGAGGACCAATAATAAGGCAAAGGGAAGGGTAAGATTATCCCTTAGGAGAGGATGGATTTTAAGTTGGACCGCTACAATAATAACAGACCTCGGAGGGATTTTGCTGGGCAATTTGGGCCTACAGCTCCTCAAGTGGTAAACATTGTGTTCCAAGAACCAGTGCATCAAGTTTTGGAGAAGATCAAGAACGAACCATACTTCAAGTGGTCGAACAAGATGAGTGGAGACCCCTTAAAGCGTAACCAGAACCTTCATTGTCAATACTACCAAGAGCGGGGGCAAACTACTGAGGACTGCAGGACTTTGTGAAACCATCTGGACCAACTGGTAAGAGAAGGAAAGTTACAACAGTTTTTGTATCGGCCCAACGGGTAAGGAAGTCAAGCAAGGTCAGGGGCTCAAGGGAGTGTTTCCTCAAGGCCCCCGTTGGGCACAATCAATGTCATTTTCGCTACACTTGGGAAAACTGGTTCTCAACTTTCCAGGGTGATACTTGTAGCTCGACTACCAACCGAGGACTCTAATTCTGAGCCGAATAAGACAAGATTGGAACCATCCAGTCACATGATGATGCTTTGGTAGTAACTCTCAAAATAGAAGAGTATGATGTTAAGAGGGTAATGGTAGACCAGGGCAATGGTGTAGAGATCATGTATCTTAACTTGTACAGAGGGCTGAGCTTAAAGCCTGAAGATCTGACAACCTGAAGATCTAACAGCCTATGACTCACCTTTAGTGAGTTTTGATGGGAAAGTTGTCATCCCAAAGGGCTAGATTAGATTGCCCGTGCAGGCAGACTCACAGGTGGTTGAAGTGTACTTCATTGTAGTAGACGCATACTCTCCCTACACGGCCATAGTGGCCAAACCCTAGCTTCATGCCCTAGGGGTTGTTTTCTCAACTTTGCATTAGAAAGTGAAGTATTCGTCAAGGGATTGGATTGAGAAACTGGTAAAGAGTCAGTCCATGGCTAGGTAGTGCCTTGTGTCTACAATTTTGCATTAGCCTGCAGGCAAGTCCTCGGCCTATACTAGGGGAGGTTTATAGCAGTCAAAATCTCTGGTGTTACCTATAAATGGGTCAACCTGGGATGCGAAATGTGAGGACTTAGAGAAATTTGCTATAGGTGATGACCCAAAAAAGTTTTTCCAGGTTGGGGCTCAGCTACCACCTTAGGAGAAGGAAGAGCTGGTGGAGTTTCTTAAGAAGAACGTTGATGTGTTTGCTTGGAAAGCCTACGAAGCTCCGGGGGTGGATCCAAACTTCATCTGCCATCATTTAAATGTTAATCCATCTGTCATCCCCAGGAAACAACCACCTCGGCGCTCATCTAAGGATTATTCTGACGCTGTCAAAGACGAGGTGGTGAAGCTTAAATAGGCTGGAGATATTAAAGAAGTGTTCTATCCTGAATAGTTGGCCAATACTGTGGTTATAAAAAGAAGAATGGAAAGTGGCAGGTATGTGTGGACTTCACAAATCTAAACAAAGCCTACCCAAAAGACCCTTTTCCCATGCCTTGAATAGACCAGCTAGTGGATGCCATCGTAGGTCATCCTCGGATGAGTTTTTTAGATGCTTTTTAAGGTTACCATCAGATACCTTTGACTTTGGATGACCAAAGAGAGGAAAGCCTTTGTTACTCCTATTTGGAATTACCATTACAAGGTGATGCCCTTTAGTTTAAAAAATGCAAGGGTTACCTACTAGAGGATGATGACCAGGATGTTTGAGCCACAGTTAAGAAAAAAACATTGAGGTCTATATAGATGACATGATAGTCAAGAGCAACTTAGAATCGGAGCACGTTAACGACCTCAGCAATATCTTTAAGATCTTAAAGAGACACAAACTACAACTTAATACTTCTAAGTGTTCTTTTAGTGTCAGATTAGGAAAGTTCTTGGGCTACATGGTCACACACCGCGGAATTGAAGTCAACCATGACTAGATTAAGGCAATCAATAATCTGCAACCACCTCAGAATCCTAAAGAGGTCCAGAAGCTAACAAGAATGACCGCTACCCTAAACCGATTCATCTTTCGGTCAGCAGATAGGTGTAGGCCTTTCTTTCAGTTGTTGAACAAGTGGAAGGGGTTTGAATGGACTGAGAAGTGTGTCCTAGTTTCCAGTAGTTAAAAAAGTATCTTTCTCGGCCACCCATTATGTTCAGGCTTGAGATGGATGAAATTTTATTTGCCTACATTGCAGTAGCCTTTCATGCAGCGAGTTTAGTGCTGATACAAGTTGATAGTGGTGTGCAGAAGCCAGTTTATTATGTGAACAAGTTATTACATGAGGCCGAGGTCCATTACCTACCATTGGAGAAAGCCATTCTGGTAGTGGTGCATGCTACACGTAAGCTCCCCTATTATTTCCAATCACATATAATTGTCGTCTTAACCCAGCTCTCGCTCAGATCTCTACTTCGAAGCGCTGACTACACTGGGAGAATTGCAAAGTGGGGTACGATCCTAAGGGCTTTTGATATCAAATACATGTCTTGCACCTCTGTCAAGGGTCAGGTCCTTGCCGACCTAGTAGCTGAATTTGCTGAAACCCCACTAGAAGAGAAAGTAAAGGAGCAAAACATAGATGAAAAATCGGTTGGTGCAATCTCCCTACAAGAACCTTTGTCTTGAAAGGTCTCCATTGATGGTGCAGCGAATCATAGAGGATCTAGAATAGGGCTAGTTATGGTATCCTCGAAAAGGATTACAATTGAGAAATCCTTAAGATTGGGCTTCTCGGCCACAAACAATGAAGCTAAGTATAAAGCTCTGCGAGTAGGGCTGACCATGGTTTAGAAAATGGGTGGAAAAGCAGTGGAGGTATTCTCTGATTCAAGGCTGGTTGTGAGCCAAGTTTAAGGAGAGTTGGAAGCCAAAGATCCCAAAATGCAGAAATATTTAAACTAGGTTAGACATTTATAGTCTGAGTTTGAGTCTCTTAATTTATCACAAGTCCCTAAAAGTAGAAATACACATGCAGACTCTCTTGTCACACTAGCAACCTCCTCGACACAAAGTTTATCTCGAGTGATCCTTGTGGAGGACTTATGTAAACCTATTGAGGTAACAGGAAATGTGGTTCATGTTCATCAAATATGGGTAGGTATTAGCTGGATGGACTCTATTGTACTATTCCTTAAGGAAGATGTCTTGCTCGAGAATAAGTCCAAGGCTGACAAGGTACAGAGGAAGGCTCCTTGGTTTTGGCTGTCCGAAGACCAAAAAGTTGTATAAGAGATCCTTTTTTGGCCCATATCTGCTATGCATACACCCTGAAGCAGTTAAGCTACTCCTGGAAGAATTACACAAAGGAATTTGTGGAAGTCACACGAGGGAAAGATCTTTGTCTCACAGGGCCCTAACACAAGGCTATTGGTGGCCAAATATGCAGAAAGAGGCAGAAGAATATGTGAAGAAGTGTGACTAATGCCAAAGATTTGCACAAAACATTCATCGACCCGGAGGAGTCCTTAATCCGCTGTCCAGCCCTTGGCTTTTTGTTCAATGGGAATTAGACATCGTAGGTCCTTTCCTTAAAGCAGTAGGGAATAAAATATATATATTAGTCGACACAGATTACTTCACCAAGTGGGTTGAAACTGAACCATTGGCCAATATTAGAGATGCAGATGCCAAGAAATTTGTTTGGAAGAATATTGTCACTTGGTTTTAGATCCCTCATATACTCATCTCGGATAATAGATTGCAATTTGATAGTAAGGCCTTTAGGAGGTATTGCTGTGATCTGGGCATAACAAATAAATATTCCACCTTGACATCTCCATAGGGGAACGGACAGGCTGAAGCTGTCAACAAAGTCATAGTGAATGGACTCAAAAAAAGACTAAATGACGCAAAGGGAAAATAGGTGGAAGAGTTGCCACACGTCCCTTGGACACATCGAACTACACCTCGTAAGTCCACTAGGGAAACGCCCTTATCAATGACTTATGGGGCTGAAGCTATCATTCCTCTAGAGACTGGACTCCCCACGTCGAGAACGAGTTCCTTCACTCCGAGTAGCAATGATGGGCTATTAGAGAAGAGCTTAGACTTAATTAAAGAATGGAGAGAAAATGCCATGGTCCAATTGGCCTACTATCAACATAAGATCAAGCAAGGATATGATGTTAACATAAAGTTAAGGCCACTAGCACTTGAAGACTTAGTCTTAAGAAAGATTTTAGGAACTGCAAAGAACCCAGCATAGGGAAAATTGGGACCTAACTGGGAAGGGCCATATCGTATAACATCAGTAACTGGAATATGTACATATTATCTAGAAGATTTAAAAGAAAGTGCTATATCACGCCCCTGGAATGTAAATAACTTGAGAATATATTATTATTAATGAAAGTTTTCTTCACCATATTTTGGTTTATTATATTACCTGTCATGCGTTCTACCATTTATCTAAGTATTAAACAGAATCTCGGTCATGCCTGACTCCCAGACCATATACCTTGGGTAAATTGATATCTTGTAATCAGTGTTCTAAGTATTAAACAAAACCTTAGCTATGTCTACCTCCTCGGACTACATGCTTTGGGTAAATTAATACTCTCTAACATCTATCTAAGTATCAAACAGAATCTTGGTCATACTTGGCTCCTCAGACCACATACCTTGGGTAAATTGATATCTTTTAATCAATGTTCTAAGTATTAAACAGAACCTTAGCTATGTCTGGCTTCTCGAACCACATGCTTTGGGTAAATTAATATTCCTTACCATCTATCTAAGTATTAAACAGAACCTTGGTCATGCCTAACTCCTTGAACCACGTACCTGTTGGGGTTTATGTCCTAAAATCCAATTTATTGGCATGTTATAAATAATTAAATTGTTTAATTATATAAGACTATTTATTAATGAACTAATGAGACATTATCTTAGTTCACAAGATGCATTGTATGTTATTTATGTGATTTAGTCACAGAAAATATAAATCACAAGTTCCTTGTTAACTCAAGACGTAGTTCGTAGTCAATGATGAAATTGGGCAATTCATTTGCGAAGACTATAACATATCAATTAAGATGATTTGTCTTGATCATGGAAGTAGAGACTTCTAGTTGATATGTTTTAAGAGTTAAAACCTATTGAACTGGACCGCTGTGAGATTTATTCTTCTCCTAACGACTGTTAATTGAATAATAAATCTCACGACTTCTATTTACATCAACTCTAAATCCTAAGAGAATAATGGACCTGATCATGAGATGTTGGTTGCTTTGATATACCAGAAGTGAGATCTATAAGACACGATCAAAACCTCAGTATGTTGGGCAGCCATATTTAATATTGATAGAACATATGTTCTCAAGATGGAATTCATAATCTCTCAACCGAGATATAAAATATTCCCTTGAGATAAGTTTAATGAGTTTGATTATTCAGAATGTTGAGCCCAACCACTTTAGTAAGGAGTTACTAAAGTATATATTTATGAAATTGGATTTCATAAATGTATAATGAATAACATAAAGGATTAAATCGAGTACTCAAGGATTAAGATGTAGTAATCTTCAAAGTGGTAGTCAACATTCATGACTTTGTATTACTACGAATATTTTAATAAAGGGGTTGCATGTATAATAAAGTTTTGGGATATAATTTATAGATAAGGCCTAAAGTGCAACTATATTTATATAGTGATATTAAATATAGTTAATGGTAACTTTGGACTTGTCAAGAGTTGACAGAAAAGCCCAAGGCCCATTGGAGCTAGAGTCTTATTTATTCTCTTTTGGCCCCACTCCAAGCCATATACTAGAGCCCAATTGGAATGGCCCAAAATGCTAGCCCTATTAGATAATTAGTTATATATAAGGAGAAAAATATACAGAATTATTAAGTGTGTGTGGTTTTCATTTAGATCACATAAGGAATGCAATGAGGTATGTGAGTGTTGGACACTCTCTTACTCTCCCTTGGAAATTGATTGAGAGACCACACTTCTTGGACGTTAGTGGAATTGGAGTGAATATTGAAAGTGTTCCTGAAAACTTCTGATTTTTGGTTTTGAAATTCACTGCATCAAGGTACGCATCCTATTCTTTGTTCTAGAATTTAAGGTTACATGTTATCTTTCAAGAATAAAGTAAATTCGTGTTTGTTGCTTTTGCTGTGTGTTTTGTATGAGATACAAAACCAGATTTTTCAACAATACCTTGGGTAAATTAATATCTTGTGATTAGTAGTTTAAGTATTAAACAGAATCTTAGCTATGCCTGGCTCTTCGGACCACATACTTTAGGTAAATTAATACTCCCTGACATCTATCTAAGTATCAAACAGAACCTAGGTCATGCTTGGCTCCTCAGACCACATACCTTGGGTAAATTGATATATTTTAATCAGTGTTCTAAGTATTAAATAAAACCTTAGTCATGTCTGACTCCTCGGACCACATGCTTTGGGTAAATTAATACTTAATGACATCTTTCTAAGTGTTAAACAGAACCTTAGTTATGTCTGGCTCCTCAGACCACATGCTTTGAGTAAATTAACACTCTATGACATCTTTCTAAGTATTAAACAGAACCCTGGTCATGCCTAACTCCTCAGACTAGATGCTTTGAGTAAATTAGCACATTCTATTTATTTTTCTAAGTGTCAAAATAGATCCCAGGTTATACCTAACTACTTGGATCAGGGGCTTTAAGTAAGTTAATGTTCTTAGATATTTATATAAGTGTTGAGCAGAATAAAGGTTGTCTACCCCGTTTATTTTTTTTATTTTTACAAGATATATTGTTCATCTCTATAAGATTCAGCCTTCCTTACAGAAGGCTCAACTCTCAGTACAAGTATGTAATAATTCTCTTTATTGCTGGAACTTATTCAATTTATTTGAATTAGTAGCAATACATTACTATTAGATTTTGTTAAAGTATGAGTGATAACAATCCACTATTGTTAGCAATCTTATCAATCCCAAGCTTTATTAGGGTGCAAAACAGTAACAACGCCAATAAGAAAATAAAATTTACTAGGAAAAAGAAAAGTTCATAAAGTAAAAAAAAAAAAAAAAAAAAAAAAAATGAAATGAAGTCTTTTCATTGATCCAAAGGAAGGTACATTATAATACAGAAAAGTGAAGCAAAAAGTCCTCATTGGGATCAGCTGCCTTTAGATTTGGTGTCCCCAACCTTGGACTTGGATTCAGCATCCTTAGCTTTGGAGACCACATCCCTAATCATAAGAGCATCCTCGGAGCGGTTGGCCTTGGTCGGTGGCTGAACCTCCTTATCCTTGCCTTTCTCCTCAAGCTGAGGACCCCCCTTGACATCCTTCTTACTCTTGCTAGCCTCTTTTGAGACTTCCACATCAGGAGAAGGGGCTTAGGTGGTAGGGAGCTGCTCAAGAAAAGGGGGAGGAAGAACAGTGAGAGGGGGGAGCGTCATTGGAACTTCTTAAATATCCTTGAGGAAGAAAATGTTCTTAGCACTCCTCAGTTCAAAGGTAGCAAGGACTCTTGCCGCAGTAATCTCTGCACACCCCTGCCACCTCTTCAGCCAACCGCGTTTCTGTGTCTTGCACCCCGTGTTCGTAAGATGCTGTCTTTGCGGCCTCAGAAGCTTCCCTGGCCACCTGAGTTGTATCCTTAGCTTTCTACAACTTAGCCTTAAGATCTAGGAACAGCTGTCTCTGGGTGGCCAGCTTTATCTCGGTCATGTAAAGCTGTTTGCGCTGGTCCTCGGCCTGGGTCTTCGCGCTTTTTAAACCAGCATCGACACTCAGACGTACCCTCTCCGCAACAGTTAGCTTGTTCGCCAACTTCATCCGCTCTTGCTTGAGGGCTTCGAGGGACTTCTCAATCTCAACTCGGGAGTGGACCTCAGCCCTAGTCTCATTATGGGCATCCCAGACCCACTCCTCAGCCACAAAAACTTACCAGTAACCTGCGCAAAAATAATGAAGGAGTCCCACATGTAAAACAAAAATAAATAAATAAATAAATAAAAAGAATGAAAGCATAGCTTAGCATTTAATTCAAAGATGTGTTAGATTACTTACCACGACAAGATTCCTTTTCAGGGACAGGAAGAGGTCGGGCTGCTTCATGTACCTAATAGCCTCCATGTCTCTGGGGAGGAGAAGAGGCTGCTCTAGGGTTTTAGCTACGTAGGCTGAACGCCCTTTCTGGAACTCCAGAATTGAAGCATCCCTGGGAATAGCAACGGCGTCCAACTCCAACCAAGGAGCCTAAGTATGCTGCTATTGGCGCACCTCGGCCCCATGGGGGTCCTCCCAACTTTCCAAAGTAGAGGCCTGTCTAACTTTAGTAGTTTTCTGCTATTTCGGGTCCTTCAGGGGGACAATCTCCCCTTCCTCAATGTGCTTCCCCTTCCTCTTCTTCTTTTGCAAGTTGGGATCAGGGTGCAAGTCGAGAAAGGAAGGAAGAGAGGGAAGGGGAGGATTGGGAGAAAGCTGAGTCTGTGGGGCATCCTTGGATGATAACCCATTTCTACCAACTACTAAATCTTTAAGGCCTCTCCTAGGGTTCAAGGCCATCTCTTCCTCTTCCTCGGAGCTGGTACCAACCCGAACGACTACAAGCCTAGGAAAATGGGCTGCGAAAAATCTGTCAAATTCAACTTCAAAATTTGAGAGCTCCACGAGCCTTTTTAGCGCTCCTTCTTCTTCTTTGAAGCGAAACTGGTCAATTTCAGCCTCGAGGAAGAGACGCGAGAAGGTTGTTTCCTCTCTCGGAATGGCTACTTCTCAATGAGAACGTTGAAGAGGCAGTTTAACTGGTGGAAGGTCTCTTTGGGCCAAAAAGCCAAGCACAGAAATGTCTATATGAGCTAGTCTGGGATCACCAGCTCTTATTGCTTGACCTGTGTCCTAGAATATTTTTGACAGAGGCTCAAAATCGAGTATTAAGTGCACGGCTTGCAGCTGCTTGTCTTCACTTATGAATATCTCCGACCTTAGCAACTTGTTGAGACCCTGAACGTTGACCAAGCGAAGTCTCGAAGCAGTGTGCCTCTTATGTACAAAAACATCCGAGAATGAAATTAGGGTTAGACCAACAAAATTCGCCGTCAAAGGAAGACAAAATGTTTAGGGGGAAGATAATAAAACTAAAAGGGCTAAATCCCATGTTGAGGAACCTAATCCTAGGGTACCCCACCTGGTTCTCCCTCCCGAGTTGGGTAGGGTAGACCGTTATGCCACTCCCCAAACGCGATCAGGTAATCATCTTTCATGCCCTTACTGGACTTAGGAAGACATGATACCATTTTAATGATGTTGGACCGATATTTGAGGTAAAATCCTGCATCGGAAAGGGAATGACACTCGTACATGTGAACGATGTTGTGCCATGTGAGCCCTAAGCTCATCTGCTCATTGAGAGCATTAACACTCCCTAAGACTCTAAAAAGTTTGGGAGTGCACAAGTGGGCGCATAGTTTGTGGTTGATTAGACAGTCTTGGGTCACCCTACCCATGGGGAGTGTCATTTCTCCCTCTATGAAAGCAATCATAGGAATAACGACCTCCCCTTCCTTTCTATCTGTGACTATTTGGTCTGGAGCACAACACCGCAGGGCTACTCCCTACGAAATGTGGTACTTAGCCTTGAAGCCCTTCATGCCGACTGGAGAGTCTACGAGGTGCTTAAACCTACCCATTTGGTTAAACTAAAAGTAGATGTGTGACATTTTTAAGGAAAGGAAATAAAAGATGGAAGGCTGAGGAGACTGGCTGAGAAGAAAATGACCTAGAAGAAAAAGAACTTATGAGAATAAGTATGTGTATTGCTTCTGGTACTTCTTAAAGGTTCAAATTTTGTAAAGGAAAAAACTTGGAGACTTTGGGAACTTGGGAAGCTTTGAAGATTTAAGAGTTAGGAATTGTTTGAGAGCTTGAAAGATCTTAAAAGTTTGCGAATTTGTAAAGTAAAGAGGAAAAATAAAACCCTCCAGGTGCTTTATATAGAGGGGGGAATTAAGTGGGAGTTATCTCGCTCAAAATTCAAGGAGAAACGCTTACCGTTAGATCTACATCCCATCGTAGGATGCGAGAAACAAAGTGCCGTCTGGAGCAATTAATGACGCATCGCGAACTCCGAAGCGTCAGGAACGGTTATTAGGCACACAAAACGATGCTCTCACATGTGCAAATCAAATGGATAAATGGTCTTAAACTCTTAAAAATCAAAACCCCACTTTTTCTCCTTGGATAAGGGGAAAAACCGGAGTTTTTAGGGGCTATTGTAAGGATAAAGGCCAAAAATTGAAAATTGTATATTGGGCCTTAGGCCTTGACCAAGGATTTTGGTTGGTCTGAGGACGAATAAACAGTAGTGAAGGTGTTAAGCTTAGAATATCATGAATAGGGTGCAAATGGAAAAGTTGGGGAAGGTGATTCGAGGAGGAGTATCTCTTTGGATAAACAAAGCACAGATCAATTATATATCCTATCGTTCAAAGTGACCTTCCAAGAAATTCTACTGATAGGGACGTGCACTGTGAACGTACAAGAGAGGTGGAAGCTCAGAAATATCTGAGAGAAAGCTGCTGCTACTGCATTGAATACTCTGTAACTAACTCTTTGGCCGCATTAATGAGGAAGTAATCTCTGAACAATGTTTTTTAGCCTTACGCTACCACCAAAGACTTCAGGAAGGTGCTAATGGGACAAGCATCAACACCAACCATCTGTCCTGCACGTGAAGGGTAGAGATGAAAAGGGAAGATAGTATAAAAGAAGAAGGGGACAACGAGAGAAGGGGATCGAAAATCAAGAAAAGAAACACTGTAGCAATCAGGAATCAAACTTGTAATAGAACCTTATGAAAAATATATAAGAACCAGTCTCATCGGACATTGCCGATAACATTTTTCTTTAGTTTAAATTTGTTTATTTTCATTCCTTTGTCACGAAGATCTACCTTATTTTGTTGTCTGATTCACTAAAGCCAAGTCATCCAACCCACTCTCTATAAATTCATTGTTTTGGGTTTTTTGAGCCTATGTCCATCTACCTTTTGGGTTAGGAATTCAAATCTGGTCCTTACAATTTTAACGTGTTGTATATTAAAATAAAAATTGGGATGTTGAGTATATTGTAAAATTGTATAATATAATAAATAAAGCAGCTTTTGAGATGATAAAATATAATAGTTTGAAGATAACGGATGCTAATACTCTAAGAGTTACTACATAATATATCAAATCCAAAACAAGATAATATAATTGAAATCCTCTATATTTAAAAAAAGACTTGATTTAGGTTTAGTGCATCTAGTGCATTGGACTTGGTCAAATGGTGACACATGTTTAAAAGTGGACATATGTTATCATCTCAACGAATCCAGTATTATTGGATATTGGACCTAAGCCTGCCCTTAAAAAAAAAAAAACCAAATAACTATCTAGTAAAAAGAAAACCCAATCATTTTAAAAATTTTGCTAAGTATCAAATGCAAAACAGGATGATATAATTAAAATCCTCACTCCTCAATATATTTTGAAAAAATAACAAATAACAATCCAATAAAAAAATTATGAAACAGTGAACCCGACAACTTTTTTAATACAGTATCATCAATTATATCCACGTGCATCGAGTATAGGACTTTGTGTCAAGGTATAGAGAAAGTACTCAGTACAAAAACATACCACATAGCTATATAAAAAAATAATAAGGCTTTGTTTGGGAGTTCATAAGAGAATAAAATAGAATGAAATGTATTTAAGTAAGGAAAAAGAATGGAAAAGAATGGAATGGAATGAAATTAAGTAACCTTGATTAGATGTTTTAAAATAAAGGAATGAAAATGAATGGAATGTAAGTAATCTTGTTTGAGAGTAACAGGAAATGAATGAAATGAAATCATCTTATGATAAATTACTATTAGACTCATATTTTAAAATAAATGATTGAATATATAGGGATATTTTGAGAGTTTTAATAAAAAAATCATTAAATCTAATTTCATTCCCTTACATTCCTTCCAATTTTGGGGGAATAAAAATTTGAGATTTTAAGGGAATAGAGAAGAATGAGTATTCCTTCCTATTCATTCTATTTCCTCCTACTTAAACTTCTAAACAGAAAAATGAGTTTTTCATTTTCTCCATTAAAACTCCCAAACAAAGGAATGAAAGAATATTCTAATTTTTTTTTCATTCATTTTTATTCCATTTCATTTCCTCCTTTCAAACGAGACCTAAGAATACACTGAAAGGAGATTACGACAAGAATTGTAATATTTATTACTAAGAATAAAATGTGTTGTAATGTAATAACTAAATCTATTCATAAGTTTAGTTGCGAATTATAAAATTAGAATAAAACTTAAGATTTATTTTAGGAAATATCTCACTCATACAATTATATCTCCTTAAGAATAGTTATTTTTTAAACTTAAAAGAGATATGTATTATTTTTTATGATTTTTTTTTTTTTATAATTGTTAGATGTATATAGAAAGTTTGTTTATTTAAAAATATATTAAATTTAAAATTATTACACTTATTAAAGAATAACTAATACAACAATTTTAGAAAGAAATAATTATTCTTTATTTTAAAAAATAATTTTTCATAAAGAATTCTATTCTTGTAATAAAAACATGACAAATCTAAAAAAAATAACTAAACTTTAAGAATAACATGCCTATTATAGTCTATAGAACATGCGGAGTGACGTGTGCAAAATTCTGCAAATAAAACTCTCCCTCTCTGTTTCAATTTGGATGACCGGAGGAGAGGTGGTGGCTCCTGGGGGTGGCGGAGCCATGTCCACCTATCTCCCCGAGGATGTGGTCCTCAAAATGCTCTCCATGTTCCCCGCAAAATCTCTTCTCCGATTCAGATGCGTGTGCAAATCTTGGCTATTTCTCATTGGCACACCAGATTTCCTCTCCAATAATCTTTTCAACCATTCCATTATCAACAACACCACAACATACACCACGCCCCATCAACTCCTCCTCGTAAAACGCACAGTTGAGTCCACACCCAGAACTCAAACTCACTCTTTCCTCTCGTACCACACGCTTGCCTTGTTGTCTCAGACAGTTCTTGATCTTCCACAAAACCCACGCGAGCCTAAGATCGTGGGTTCTTGTAATGGCTTACTTTGTCTCTTTGACCATGATATCTTTGTCTATAACCCCGCCACGTCAGAGCTCAAGGCACTCCCTCCCGCGTCCAACGTGGACAATGTCTGTTTCGGTTTCGATTCCAAACGCAACGAGTTTAAGGTCATGAGGATTCGTTATGTTCCAATACGTGAACCGCCGGTTCTTCAAACGGACCTGGAAGTTCAGGTTCTTCGTCTGAACCGGGTAGCCGAGGTGTATAGTCTAAACAGTGGTTGTTCATGGAGAAAGCTTATCAATATGGTAGACAATGATGATGTGGCTTGTTCTTCAACTCCCAGCATGGCTTATGCAAATGGGGTTTGTTTCTGGTGTGGTTTTAACGACGAGAAGGTTGTTGCTTTCGACGTGAGCGACGAGGTGTTCCAAACGACGCCGTTGCCGGATGCTATTAGCCTTTTTGGGAATCGCTTTGAGTATGGGAGGACTTTCACGGTGCTAAATGAATTGGTTACTATGATAGTTTTTCCTAAGAAAGAAGAGGCGGAGACGTGTTTTGATATCTGGGTGTTGTTTGAGTTTGGTGTTAAGGAGTCATGGACTAGGCTTGTGAGGATAGGAGGCTTTCTTGGTTTAGAAAGGCCGTTGGGGTTTTGGAAGAATGGAGAGTTGTTTGTGGAGAACAGAGAGGGACAGCTGGTTTTGTGTGACCCTTTCACTCAAAGAGTAAGAAATCTTCACGTTGATGGTGTAAAGGGATCGTTGCAAGTTTTATATTACACGCAGAGTTCGGTTTCAATCGAGGAGGGTAACAATTCCTGAGGTAAATTGTTCATTCATGCCCTTTTCTTTTGATTTGCATTTGGTTCTAAATTTTTTATTTGAATTTTGATTTGTGCCGTTGTGGTTTTGTTTGAGTAAGAGCCTTGAAATTGACTATAGCTGGTAATGCGTGAATGAATGGATTGGTAGCTTTGTTAGATTGGCAATTGCTTTTGTATATGAGGTTCGGAGGCAGAAATAAGATAGGTGTAAATGTAATGACAAGGATTCATAATTCATTGTTGTGGTCGAACACAAATAAATTCTGCTGGTAGTTTCATATATATCTATAGTGAATCTATTGGGCCCTTGGCAATTGATGTTTGTGACTAATCCAAATTTTGTACAAACCCATTTGATTTTTAAGCTTCGGTTATGAATGATAACATTGATTTGAATTAAACAATATAGAGAAGCAATATTTTTCCAGCCAACAAATCACAGCCAATAAAAGGTCAATGAAATTATAAATGCTATATGAACAAAGCTTTACAATGAGCTGCATACTGTGTTTATACATGGTTCAAATTTAGGGTAGGAAGACAACAGCTTGGCAATTTTGCTGATGTCTGCTTATAGATTTCTTTGGGAGACTTGAGCTCATTTATGAAACTGGACTAAATATTTTTAAAAGGGTTATGATTTTACATAATTGCTTTCAATCCTCAATATTTACAAACATTTATGTTGGTTCATAAAACTTTTGGGGTAGTTGATTATATGACTAGATAACTTCAAAATATGTCTCACTTTTCTTGATGGCCGTGTTGATATAGCTGAAAGTTAGAATAAGAAAAATGTGTAATGAAATGGTGGTTTGAAAATTTACCCTATCTTAGCTGTATCAGATCAAATGTGGTTTTGTTGCTTGGTAGAACATATTCTCTCTGTCTCTCTCATGCTAGCTAAGGGAACGTAATATTTCCTGGAGACGAGGCATAGAATAATAATTGCTTTAGTAATGCACATCAGTTAGGATCTTCACAGGCATTGATCCGCAACATTGTGGCCTGTAGAAGATTAAGCTCAAATTGCTTTATAGATAATAGTGAATGACCTCCTGGAGTACAATTGTGTCAAAGTCTCTGACCATGGAGACATCAAACACTTGGTCCGCAATTTGGATTTTTGGTGCTATTCTAGTTGGTGCTCGTGACTGATTCTCTCTCTCTCTCTCTCTCTTTTTCGCAATGAAATTCTTATAATTTCATTAAACATAGACTGAAATACAACACATCATAGCAGTCCATTATGCAGAAATACACGGAGCTTTATCATGACATACCTGTGGATCAATACAAGGTGGTGTGTCTTCAGGCCATACTTTCTCCCTGTTTCCGTACTGTATGTGCTTGGCTATTAGGCATGCTGCTTGGTTAGCCTTCCTTCGTGTCAGATTGAAGGAAAATGCAGAAAAACCTGCTGTTTTTTTTTTTTTTTTTTTTAATTCCTTGAACCAGATAGCTATAGCTTGCTCCTATATTCTCCAAATTCTTTACAGCCGAGAAAACCTTACTGTGCAAATGCAATCACCTTCCATCATGATACGACAAAAACCCATGTAATAAGTGAACAACATTCCTGTTTCCAATGCCAGAGCTTCAATTTCTGGTACTTGGAAAACCCCATTAATTCTATTAAACATAGCTACCATGAAATCTCCTTTGGAGTCGAACAATGATACCAGTACAATTCCAGAATATTGATCATGTTCATATAAAGCACCATCAATGTTTACCTGTTACCAATCCAAGGGAGGGGGCTTCTAATAACATCCCTGATTGATACTGAAAGATTGGTCCTGCGTTAGCATAGGACATAATCCACACTATAACACTTGCACTTCACTATGTATCTGCTGTGGTACACCACTTCCATCCTCATGAACTATGTTGTTCATGAATCATGTTTTTCCATAGTGCCCTAGCTATACATAAGAAAGATCCCACTGCCTCTGAATTGAAGAATTTGAATTCATAATCTGCACAGCAAGGTTAGTAAAATCCTCCATCTGGCCATCCAATAGCGACAGATTCCCTATATACCCAACAGCTTCTGCAATTGGACATTTTATTAATTCATGAATTACAGTCTCATTCTCTAATTAGCAGACATGGCATATTATGCATTTCTCGTATAGTGTGCTATAAGCTATTTGACGTTCATCACTATGCTATAATTGTAAGAAATGAATTTTTGAAAAATTCTGTTATTTTGTCTATATTAGAATTTAATTAGCTACCAGTTCTAGAATTATTTTATGTTTCTAGACGGTCTTTGAGTCCTAGTTTGTTTGTGAGAGATTCTTCTCTTTATTGTATGCCTTTCACGGAGTCATGGCTAAGTATCATTATGGATAAAAAGTTTAAATCAATTTTTCATTAACAGAAAATATTTTCTCTGAATTTGGGTTCATCCTTCTCAAACTCTACCAATGATTGCTATCTACTATCTAGTAATAAAGCTAATTCAGGCCAAGACATAAGAAGATTATCATCAAGCAACTTTAGCTGTTGGCTTCAAATTCTTCTCATGTTTCCCTAATGCGATGATGGCAATGTTCTCATCTTGGTTGAAATGTTAAGAAAAAAGGAAGAGTGCACTTTGCCTTTAAGAAATGGGTGATTCCCAATGGATGTGGCATGGGAAGTTGGGGCAGAATATTTGGTCCATTCTTTGCTTGTCCGTTATCTCTATGTCACTAGATTTAAACATGGCAGGTACAGCCAAGGAGTATCATCTTTTTTTCCCTGAAATAAGTAATGCCCAGAGAGTTTCAGTGTTATTGGTATATAATGTCCGAGGACTGAGGGTTCTAGAGGCAATTGCTTTGAGAAGAACCTCTCACATTCCCTTTTATAATGAAATCATTTTAGTGTTAAATTAGAGTATTGCTCAATCTTTGTTAATACTTTTGAAGTTTCAATTTAAGGTCTCATGGGGCCTATAGTATTCACCTTGTGTTGTGGTTTTTGTTGCTAAATTCAAGGTGTTGTTCTGTGCATTTTATGTAGTCAATTATTATCCCAGAAAGAACAAATGGTGTCAAGTGAGAAAATTTAGAGATTGGATGTGCCTTTCATGTCTTTTTTGGATAATTCGATAGTTAGGGGAGAGAGGATTTGAAGAAGGGTTTTGAATACCATTATTTTTTAGCTAGTTGTGCTTAGCCTAGTTGTTTATCTCTCAATAAATGTGATCCCTAGTTGTTGAATTGTTTCCAGGATTATATTCTTTCTTGCCACTATTATGACAGTGTTTGTGCCTGTCAACGATATGGGTTATTCCTATATGATAATCTTCCATAAGGAACTCTTAGTTGAAGTCAAGCTTGCTAATTATTTATCACAATTTGCTAAAAAAATAAGTTACTTTCTTCAAAACCATTTCTTCAATGTCGGAAATTTAGGTAAGTATGCAGCACCTTTCCTCATAACCGTCTCAAGTAAAATTAATTTCTCTATTGTGCAATTGTGCATTATCAGAAACACATACTGCTTCTGTTCTTTTGCATCAATCATTCTGGTTTCTAAGTGATTGGTTTAAAACCTATGTCCATGCAGATAATATATCAGTATTCTTTTTTTTAATTAACAGTAGATTTGTTTGACGATTCTTTTAATGAGCCCTTCTGGCTTCTTTCAGTATTTCTCCCTCCAATTTTACAGTGCTTACTAGAGCAGGTTGCAACTTCTAGAACAATTTGTGCACAATGCCTACCTAGGATGTTATTACTCTTGTGAAAATTCTTCTCAATACATTGCCTCTGTTTTTGTAAAATTACTGTCGCATTCTTATGGAGGCAAGTTTGATCGATCATACTTGTAAAAGTAAGTTATTGTTTGCACCACATAACTTATTGTGGGATTTATATTTTTCTAAAACATTCATTGGATTTTTTATTTTTGCTGAATAAACAAACCATTCATTGGATTAATGCCCTATCTTACTTGCCAAATATCGAATCAATTGGTCTGGATTTAGTCATCCCATGCATGTACTCACTTTTCTTCTTATAGATGTACTTCTTTAAACACTGGTTGAGAGTATGAGACAGCTACTAGGTTCTAACCAACTTGAGTTTTGCAGCATAAAGTATGAGGAGAATGTGAAATCAAATTGTGACTGAAAGGACTACACCCCGTTAGTTGATTTTAGATAAATTAAATCGATTTTGTACATTTCCTGATTACATGATCAAAATTCAATTTCTAGTTGATTTACCACAGTAAAATATGTTACAAAATAACCAATAAAGATTGACCCAAGCTTTTTTGATAACAATGTAAAAAATTAATGGATGCAACCAAAGGTAAAAAAAAAACACACACACACACATCAGGAATTAAACCGTGTCTCCAAAGGAAAATTCACCATTAAAGTCGAAGTTTTTCTTTAGTAATACTTTTTTTTGTTTTTGTTTTTTTGGGGATAAAACGTCATCATTCAACCACAAAAAGTAGACAACTGGAGCAACCGATACAAGATAGAGGAAACACCTCCAATCGAAACCAACAAAAGAGACAACAATACAAAGGCTTCTGCTATATCTAAATCAGCTGTTTATCCATCTAATTCTCTTAAACAGCTAAAACAGAGAAAAAAAGAAAAAATAAATAAATAAATAAAGAAAAAATTTCTATAAAGAACAAGCAGCAAAAAAATATTAGAAACTCAAGTAAGACTAACAAAATTAGCCTCCAAATATTCTAAAGCAATGAGAAGTAGCGTTTCTGGCTAGGAATGCCTGGGAGAGCTTCATTCTACTTGTTCCAAATCATCGAGTTAGCTGCAAAAAATATTGTAATTTCTGGCTCTTTTAATTCGTTTATCATTTGGTTTACCACATCCACACAGGATAGATTCTAGCATTGGAACAGATTATGTCTGTACAGTTCCACACCTCTAGTAATTCTAATAAACGTGAGAGAAATACTACCTTGAGCAATGGGCTTTTTTGAATTGCAACAATCTAGTTGTTACCAAATTGGGATAATCTAGCTAGCTAAACCAATTTCTTGAGCCTGAAACAGGAAAAAAAAGATTCCTTTGGAACCCATGAAATTTGAATTCGGGCCTAGTCAGTTAGCACTAAACTTGGTTAGAAAGCTTTTTTCATGGCTTGGCTAATTAGGCCAAGATTTGAGGGACATATAACAGATTACCTTAGGCTATGTGTTGTTTTTTCATGTTTGTAGCTTGCATATGGGCTACTCATAGGCTCATGGATTTTGCAAGTATTTTAAGCCCACTTGTTAAAATCTACCTCTAGGGCCTAAGGATAAGCTCAAATAGGCTAATCTTTCCTAAGACTGTAAATTAATCAAGCTGATTATAAACAACTCGGGTTTGACTCGATAAAAAACTTGTTTATATTTGTTTGTTTATAAATAAGCCTAGCTTGAGCCTAGATTTTTAAACTCATTTAATAAACAAGTCGAGTCAAAGCAAAAAAATTTGTTCATGAACAAACTCATAAACTATTAGACTTGATACAAAACAATTCAAACGTAGATTCATTTATAAGTTTATATGTATTAGCTAAATATACTCATTATACATATTTTAATAATGATATGGCTAATATGGGACCACTACACATTACATTAATTTTTTCCTTCCTCTAAACTGACCAAGAACTACTTTAGACTATAGTTACATTTAAAAATAAATAAATAAATTAAGTGGGCTACATATGATCATTTCCTATCAATCATCTAAAGTAAAATTATTAAACATGTTAGTATTTTCTCATTCATAATAGTTACAAACATGTATTTTTCTAGTTTTCACCATCTAATATGAATGTAAAAATTATATTTTAAACACTTGCTGAAGCTGTAAACAAGGAATAATGAATGAATGAATTTAATTATGTAAATTTGTAATTTGAATAATGTCTAGTCTTAAGTAGGATTAGATGCATGATAGTTATATATATTTTTTAGATCTTAAGTTCAAAAGCTTAACCTGAGCTTGAGTTTGAACTAGATATTAAGTTTGAGTTTAGCTTGACTAATTAATTAAGTCAAGCCAAGCTAAACTCACACTTTTTGGCTTTTCCACGAGCTCAAGTTCAAACACTATTTTTAGGCTTGTCACTATCTCAAACGAAACTTGAACTTTTGACTTCTCCTAACGAATCAAACTTGAAATATACACTTCTCGGTTCATTTACTATCTTAAATTCCTTCCCTTCCGTAACCCCCTTCAAAATTCCCATTACATAGGCTTGGGCTTGGCCTATTGTTAAAAAAAAAAAAAAGAAAAAAAAAAAGAAAAGAAAGGTAATTGGGCTTGAACAATATCACGCCTTTGAGCCATCCCAAAGACATCTCCATTCTTGTTGTGTGTATAAAAAATAAAATAAAAATCCAGGGAAAAAATTGTTTTTAACTTTTTATATTCAATCTCGGTGATTTTAAAAAATAAACAATAAAAAATTCTTTGCCGCGGTGAGTGAGGGACGAATAAAGAGTGGAAGTTAAGAAAAATTCTTAGGTAGTCCCGGAGTATAGTGAAATGGTGCTCCCTCCTCTCACATTCATGGTGAACCCTATTATGAATTTAATGAGTGGACCTCACCATGAATGTGAGAGGAGGGAGCACCATTCTCCGTGCTCCGGGAATACCTAAGAATTACTCGGAAGTTAAAGCGGTGTCCAAGATATTGAAGAAAAAGAAGAGGAGAGAGAGTGTGGAGAAGTGTATAAGAAACGACGCCGGTTTATACGGAAAAGAGAACAGAGCTGGATAATCCGTGGTCGTTTCATTGGTAGAGACAGTCGTAATCGTAGTCGTAGTCGTAGTCGTAGTCGTAGTCGTATTCGTAGACAATAAATAAATAAGATCGGAAGTCGGAACCTTATTCAGGGGAGAGAGACACAAAAGAAAAAGCTTGGCTCCGGGTTAGGAGAAAGGGAATTCCACAGCACGTCGTCGTTTTACTGGTAGCAAGTGAGTTTCTATCTCTCTCTTATAATCTTTCACGTTCTGTTATACTCACTCACTAATGAATTTATCAAAATCTCAAACTTTCTCTGCTCCGCCAAAGCCAATCTTAATCCCTCTATATTAAGAACTCACTCGCATATATAACTGCGTAAAAAGTTAGCCCTAACTCTCTCTTTCAATACCACTTATCAATTCAGCTTATCAGCATTCAAGTGCCTGACGGTTACTTCAGATTTTCAGTTTTATACATACTTCTTTTAAATCAATGAATAAAAAAGAAGAAAGGAAAAAAAAAAAAACTCTGGCACTCTTTTTGGCCATTTTCAATAGGCGTAGTGTAGGGAAGTTGCTATTTGCTATTCATATACAACTTAGTTTCCAGGATAGTGCTGAAATGAGTGAAATGTGCTAATTTTTGTTGCATTTTTACCCAATTTGCTGACTACAATTAAAGGATCTTGAATTCTCCTGGGTAGAATTTAAGTTCAAATTTTCCTCATTCATGTTATCTTAGTTAAATTTTCATTTTCCGCCTTTTATTGGATACTAGAAGAGTTTGTGCGGGGACACAAAAATTCAATCACCTCCATGTCACCAAATTAGAGGGATTAATTGGTATGCCATTTTTTAAATCCGCGAGTCTGCGGGCAAAGTGGACAATATCATGCCTGTGAAAGTTCGGGGCGCGACAGTTGGAATATTACATCTCCTTCTCTATGTTTAGAAATTTGTAAAAAAATTTATGGTTGAAAAGGAATTTAGTTCTTAGCAGCTAGCTAACAGTTTGCGCTTTGTATTGTTTGTGATTCTGAGGTTTCTATGTTGCAGGGGGAGGATTAAAACTTAAATGGTAGCTTGCTAGAAAAGTGTAAAGTATTTATTTGTAATGGATGTAAAGTCTCTAGCAAAGTCAAAGAGGGCTCACACTCAAAGCCATAGTAAAAGGCCCCATGGCTCTCATGCAAATCAGAAATCAAAAGCCCCGTCTGTTGGAACTAATGATGCCGGAAGGGCAAAGAAGCCTTTGGGAAAGCAAGTTCCAGAGAAACCCCATCGGTCTCAGGGTGCGTCTAGACTTCCCACAAACTGGGACCGCTACGAGGAAGAATTTGATTCAGGGTCTGAAGATCCATCCATCAGTAATAGCACTAGTCAACCTTCTGATGTTATTTTGCCAAAGAGTAAAGGAGCAGACTATTGTCACCTGATTGCTGAGGCTCAGTCTCAATCTCAGTCAAATTTATACATGGATAGCTTTCCTTCTTTGGATGATGTTATGCCTGGTGTGTCCTCGCTTCTCTTTGATTCTTAGGTGTAATTTTTTTTATGTCATTTAAGAAATTTTAGCTGTTTATATATGAGCCAATATAGTTGTTGACCTATACTGGGCTGTTTACGTAACTCAGATGCATAGCATTTTAATCCAATTAAAAGTTTCCATTTCTATCATGTTGTTATACTTTGGTTTTCATCGCTTTGATCAGACATTTTTGTGGAAATAAGCATCTATATCCATAGGTTTGTTACTGTTGATGAAATATTTTTCTTTATCTTCATAAGGTGGTGTAATTAGTATCTGATGATTCACTTAAGCTATTTTCATAATGTTTTTCGGTACTTTTAAAAAAAATTGTTGTGATTAATTTCTGTACATATCCCATTCTGGAAGTGAATATTACTCATGGCATGTAAATTTGGCCTATTTTTAAGATATTAATTGATTATGCCACAGGAAGGTTGCAAGTTCATTCCCTTCCTGATTAGTATATTTGAGACAAACTCTGACATGGTTACCATTTCCTTTTCCTCAGATAATTAATCTTTCCATCAGTTGCTGTGGGTCATATCTTTTTCTATAAAACAGGAAATTGAAAAAAAAAGTAGCTGTATTTACTTATCCATTGGCTTTCACTGTCGCTGCCTAATAAATAGATGGTGTTAAGGTTTCAATTTGAAGCAATTGTTATAAAATTAATGGCTAATTTGACAGGAGAATTCAATCAGGGACTAGGCCCAATGCTGTCAGTTAGGGGAGAGGGCGTTCTATCGTGGATTGGAAATGATAATTTTGTTGTAGAAGACAAGACAGCTGCAACTCATGAGGTAGTTTTTTCTCCCCCCCCCCCCCCCCCCCCCTTCTTTTTCCCCCCCATTATTTACTCTTTGGAACAAGCGAAACAATTTTGAAAACTGGGAGAAAAGGAGAGCTTGGGCATTTTTTTCCCATTTCAGAGAATCTCTCAGAAACACTTTCGCCTGCTTGATTATAATGGAACTTTACAATTTTTATGTTCAATTCAGTTGCTTAGTCAATGTTGTGAGTAGAGGCATGACTCTCTCTCTCTCTCTCTCTCTCTCTCTCTCTCTCTGAGAATTGATTTGGTTTTCTTGACTTGAAACTTACCAAACTTATTGCTCTTGACACTGGATTGTTCCCCATCTTAGTAGTTCAAATGACTTCCTTTTGCAATTTGATTGTCAAGAATACTTGAATGCCACAAACGCACCAATAAATGCTTGTATGTGCCTGTGTTAAAGACACAATTGTTATCTGGGAAAGTGAAAAATTAAACACTGCATTTATTTTGGAGTCATTTTAATAAATTGGATATGCAATACATCAGGCCGCAATGTAATTCCAGGTTGAGGTTGGGTTTGGTTGTTGAAATACCACACAGTTTATAGGATTTACTTTACATTGACTTTCATGTCTACCATGGGTTTTCTTGTAGGAGTTTTTATAGCATGAAGCTATGTTGGAGTCTTCCTTAAATAAAAGGGGAAAAAGGGGGTAGTACATTCCTCACAATGAAGAAATGACATTGCCTCTGTTGAGTGGCACTGGAAAAGTTGCTATTTCTCTCTACCATAGGTGTGCCTCTTTTTTTTTGTATGAAGGTCTAACTCTGGGAATTTGAACTTCCAAGTAAGCATCAGAATCTGTGTATAACTGAACCTCCTGACTACATGTGCTTGTGGAGGGTTTAGGGTTTAGGAGGATTTTTGATCTAGGGTTTAGAGTTGTTGAAGAAAGGGTTGTAGGGCTGTGTTAGGAATTAAAAGTGGTTTGATGAGTTTTTTGATGGCTAAATTGGTGGAAAAAAATATGTGGGATTTTAGGGGTTTCAGAGGTAAAAGAAAGGGCTTGATTTGGGGTTGTAAGGAAGAAGGAAATAAGAGATTTTTTTGGTGCTCAGGGGTTTCACCATAACTTATTAAATAAAACCCCCATTAAAAACTTTTTTAACCCTTGGAAACATTTAACTAGACCTTTAAAACCACACTCCACAAGTAGTAACAATGTTGCTTGGACACTTTAAAGATGTGCTAGATACATTAGTCTGACCGAACGCAGCATGGCAAGTGAGGCATGGGGTATATCATATATGTTCTGTACGTTTGTTCCTTCTTTCCAGTGTATAAAATTCTATAGCATGTCAAAGCAAGAGGTAAAAAAGAGAGAAGGGAATCTAACTTGAATAATCATGGGGGTTTGAAAAATAATATTGAAGCAACACATGTTCTTATAAATATGACAGGCAAGCCAAATTGTGCCTTGCAATTCCATTTTAAGCAATGCACTTTTTATTGTTATTGTTTTATTAGAGATTTGCTTCCGGCCACCTGTGGCTGTTATGTAAAATTTAGTTGGCTAACATGTTCCTCCAACCTCTTTTTTCTTTCTTCTTTCCAACCTGGGTGGTTAATCGTACAGGCATCATTTCTCTCCTTGAATTTGCATGCTCTTGCTGAACAACTTGCGAAAATTGACTTATCACAGAGGCTATTCATTGAAGCAAATCTATTACCACCTGAGCTGGTATGTTTAATTTTCCATTGTGATGTTGAAAATTATTTGGTGACTCTGTAGCAAGTTTTATAATGACTACATGAAGAGTAAAACTAGCATCTATTAGTATTAACAAAATATAAACAAAAGATAAATGTTTTATTTTTTTACATTTCAACTCAATCATCTATCAAAATGGACCTCAATGTTCTTTTAATTCCCAAAAATCATCTATGCTTGATTTTGTTCCAAATTTCACAGAAATTTCCCTTTCAATGTACAAAACCAAAGAATTTGTTAGAAAATCATCTACCTCCTTTCCTAAATTCCAAAATGACAATAGCATTCTTTAAGGCTCTATTTGGTGAGAAATCTTCAGTGTTAAAAGAACAAAAAAGATGATTATAAGAGTGGAAAGAATCTTGTTTGTTTCAACTGTTGTTTGCCTTTAGGAGTAATTAAGAAGGAATTTGTTGGTGTCAAGAGCCATGTAGCTCAGCTAGCATCTCCTAGTGTTCTAATGGAGATGTCCAGGATTCATATCCACCTTCTCCCATTGTAACTATCAAATTATCCCAAAAAAAGAAGAAGGAATTTGCTGGCAACATTTAGAATTGGCTGTCCAGAGACAATAGGACATGTATGTTAGCGATTATACTATTCCTAAAATGTTTCAGTGGAAAAAAACCTGAAGTCAATTGAACATTTATACTATTGTTTAGTACAATTCTTCAAACTCATGTTTACAAATCAACTATGTTCAATTTGTGGTATGCCCATAAAAAGGGGCTATATGAACTTCATATCAAAACTTTTGATATCTTCATAATATCTGAGATGCCCTCAGTTTTTATTCTAAAGAAGTCAATGTTGTATGTTACATCTCACACACTATACATCAGTGCACAGAGGGAATAGAGACAAGCAGATGTCAAGAATCTAACAAGATGCAAACATGTTATGGTCAAGCATCCACAACAATATCTGAGAAATTTTCTGAGAAGTTTAAGATTGAAGATCGAAGTTCCGAGGTTACATCATCTGGCTCCTCTGGAAGTAGCACAAATCAAACCTTGTCCAGCCGTGAGTCGATTTCAGTGAAGTACATTGATGTTGATCTCAGAGAAATTGGCAAATCTACTCAAAATGAAGCATCACAATCAACAGCAGAACTCAGTGTGAAGTCTGTTTTGGACCCTCAAAAGAAACTCTCCACATTTGAGGCAGCAGATGCAGAGGAGGAATTGGATGTGCTTCTAGACTCTTTTGGAGAGACCAAGAAGGCTTTTAGTTCCTCTGATTTTAGGTCCAATAACCCCTTTCCTGTTTCACAAAAAGAAGTTTATGTGCCTCCATCACTTTCAAAGATAGGGACAGATTCATCTAAAATTTCGTCAGGTATTGCTAATCTTGACGATGCACTTGATGACTTACTTGAGGAAACATCAAATGTGATGAACCAAACTGGTTTATCGCAGTCTCTGGAAGAAAAGGCCATCCACCGTGTTCAGTCTTCTTCTTCACACTCTGGAACCAAGTCCAAAGTTTTAGATGAATTTGATTCATGGTTGGATACAATTTGATATAGGTTTGAAATTCTTACCCATCTAACCTAAGATCTTGTGTTAAATTTGTGTTCAAGGTTAGCTCTGCCCTTACCTTTTAAGTAAAATTCATCCAATGGTCAATGGTTCTTAAAAAGAAACAATTTGAGAAAGTTCAATTGTGCAAAATGATATTCCAGATACGCCTATGCGATATAATGGGAAACAACCTGTATACCTGCATAATTTGGTTAAACTTGTACGAGGGTCTTGGTGGTGAAAATTTTAAACCAAAAACCCCAGATATCCTAGGAAAAACACTACATCCTGGAATACATATTTTTCTCTGGTTATAGACATGAAAGGTGGTCTTATATTTATTCTTCCCTGAACATATTAAGATTTTTTTTTTTTGGATACTATTAAGCTGCCCTGTTAAAAATAAGCAACTTTTCAAGCAGGACGGTAGATTCTTTTGATCAAAGCAAAGGCATTGTTGATATAAATGGTATATTTTCGAACCCTTGGAAATTTATGTATAATATCCATTGAAGGAAAATAATTACCAAGCTTCCAAAACTTTGGAGCAGAGGCTGTGTATCCAAAAGAATGTAATTAATGTGTTGCTAGAAATATTTCAAGCACTGCAAATAGGTTGCGTTTGAAGTATAATGTGTTGCTAAAAATATTTCAAGCACTGCAAATAGGTTGCGTTTAGAAATATTTCAAGCACTGCAGTCGCTCCCACCCAACCAAATTACATGAACAAACAAAAATCCGTCGTCTTTCTTGCAGGGCTATAATTTCTAGACCATAGAAGAAGAATTGGAAATTGTTAGAAATAACGATGATTGTTACTTACAGACCAGGAGAGGGACAGGAGGAAATACCAGCCAGTGAAGCTACCAAAAACTCCTGATCCTTATCTTTCAGAGGGTCCTCCTCTTTCTTCCCAGCATTGCAAAGACAGGCAACGGTGGTGGCTGTATAATCCCCATTTTCTACAATATCTACCACTTCTAGATCCTCTCCAACCGTATCCTGCTCTGGCAAGAAAGGAGATAGCATTTGCATAAGCTCATACAATTTTTTTTTTTTTTAATTTGTTTATTTTAGCATAAAAAACCACTATTTTTATTTTACCTATTCACTTTTCAAAACCCCCTATATCAAATAATTTATTTTACACCACATTTTATTAAAATGTCAATTTCTCTTAATTGTTTCTCATTTTTCGCATACAACAATCTCTATCTACTCTATTTCTTCATTATTAGAATAGGTAAAGAAATAATAAAAAATTAAATGTAAAATGAATAGTACTATTGTAAATTTACCCAATTACTGTAATAATCATATATTTTTACACAACTTTACATGGACTGACGTGGATGAGTTTTGAACTTATTAATTGGTTAAAATGTGACAATTTTTCTATTATACAAACACTAATACGAGTGCTCTAACCATACTATTTAACAATTTTCCATATGATAATAACATGTCTTGTTTTATTAAGGTCTAATTATTTTATTATATTTGGTCACTTTATTTTTATGAGGTCATACATATAATTTATTTAGAAATATGTTAATTTTTTTAGCATGTTAATATTTTATTGTATAAGTTAATTTTTTTTTAGCATGTTAATATTTTATTGTGAATTATTAATTATTGGGAATTATTAATTGCTGAATTATTTAGAAATTCACTAGTATGACATTTGTCCTTTGACAAGTGTCCCAAGTTGTTGAATCCCTAGGGATTTGATATAAATTTGTGACATTCCCAAGGGTTTCAAAAGTACAATAATCATTCCACTCTTGGGGGTAAACTCCCAAAATTGATTAAGGTATTCTAGATTTCATATAATACTTTACCAAATAAATTTCTTTTAATTTTGACTATTTATTTTATAATAAATGGTTTATATAATATGCCACATCATTAGTTTAATAACAAAACCTAAAAATAATTATGCCATGTCAACTAATTAAAATAAACAAAGTGACATGTCAGATATTTTAATTTTCTTAATTTTCAAAAACTTTATCAACACAGATCTAAAACCTAATCTCACAATCGTGACACTCGCTAGAGGTTTAAAAACACCAATCTAAAATACAATCTCACAGTCGTCACTCTATTGGAGGTAAATTGTGTTATCAGTGTCCACTAATTTCATGATCATAGCAGGTCCTTAATTTTATGGTTATGTTTCAACTTTTGGAGTCATCATTGGCTCTCTTCTTTCTTTCTTTCTTTCTTTTTTTTTTTTTTTTTTTTGGTTAGAAGGCTAGATATATTAACAACAAAAGAACTTACAAATTGGCCACAGGGGCCAAAGTAGTGGCTACCTGCCTATAATAATACAACCCATTCACATCAAATATAAGAAGTCTATCTAATTCAACAGAGGGGGAAACTTCAAAAATAACAAAATCCTCCCTTATACAGCAACCTTTCTTGGCCAAAAGATTAGCACACTTGTTTACTTCTTTATACACATGAGCTACCCGAACTTGTGTGAATCTTGCTATAAGGGATCTGCAATAAAAAAGCAATAGAGATACTTTAATATTAGTGCTGTTAGTATTTTTAACATCTCCACAATAACCTTATCATCAAGCTCCACTTCTAAACACCCAATACCCAGCTGAATAGCAAGGTTTAAACTATCTCTTAGTGCCCATAATTCAGCCATCACACTTGTCGTGTGCCCAATAGATCTCAAATACCCCTTAATCCATCTCCCTTCACTGTTTCAGGTCAACCCTCTACTGCCTACCTTACTTAGGTTCCCCAATGAAACTTCATTAGTGTTGAGCTTGTGCCAACCCGAAAAAGGCTTGGAACATTTAATAGGAATAGCAATCCTGGGAGATTTTTGTTTAACCTTGTTGACACAAAAATGAAATTCCTTAGCTTGACTTAAGCACACCTTATCAAGTGTTGGATTTGGAACAGAATTTTCAAACACAACAAAATTTCTATTTTTCCACAAGGACCAAATAGTATAAAGGAATAATGTGCACCAAGGAATGAATCCTTTATGCAACACTCCACTCAAATAGTTGGTCTTTAACCAAGCCTCAAGACCATCAGCAAAGGAAGCAACGTGCGTTGGAGGAACCTCCAATTTTCACCACAAATCACGAGCATAAACACAATCATGAGGTATATGAATAATAGACTCATTCTGTTCTCTACATATCAAGCACAACGTATCACAATTGATACCCTACCCGGTTACACTTCCTTAACTTGGATGCTACCATGTAAACACAGCCAAAGAAAATTTATAATTTTTGGTAGAATGTCCAATTTCCACTGAACTGTGTGACATTTTCTTCACCTTGATTTGCAAGTCTATAAGTTGAATTTGTAGTGAATTCTCCATTCTTGGAGAACCTCCACATCACCGTGTCTCTCCCACTCCCATAAATTTGGATTGGAATTGTCTTAATTTTTTCTTTGATGGCCTGTGGTAAGTCGAAAGAAATAAGATCCCACTTCCATTCATGACAATAGCATAGGTCCGAGATCCTCAAATTTAGCTCCTCCTACCTAAGAGGACCTTCAATCATACCCCGTAATGAGTCACCATTAATCCAATTATCCATCCATACACTCACCCCTAATCCATTACCAATCCCCCAAACAATCCCTTTTTTTAAGATAAGGAAACCTAAACTGATGGCTTTCCAATTAGGGAAAGAGGGAAGTTTTTCAGGATCTCTTAACCTTACTCTCGAGTTAGCACAGTATTTTTTCAGTATAACCTTTTTGCCACAAAGCATCCTGTTCATGATACATCCTTCAATTTAGCTTAGATAACAAATCTATATTTTTAGCTCTTGCCTCTTGTATTCCCAATCCCCCTTCATCTTTGGACTCACTATTTTATTCCAACCCACCATGTGCATCTTCCTTCTCTCGTTCGTGGACCCCCATAAAAAGTCTCGGTTAATTTTATCCAACTTATCACAAACATGCACAGGTAATACAGCCCCTTGCATCACATGATTTGGAATGGCAGACATAACTGACTTAATAAGCACAGCCCACCCTGCAAAGGAAAGATATTTCGCCTTCCATCCCACAAGCTTATTCATAACCCTCTCCACAATGAAATTATAGGGATTTTTGGGGACCCCTCGATGTTTAAGAGGAAACCTGAGATACTTCCTTATATTATTGGTCTCTTTGATGCCTAACCTTTCACTTATTTCGTCGTTCAACTCATCACTCACATTTGGAGAAAAATAAATTCTAGATTTATCAGGGCTAATCTTTTGGCTAGATTCTCTACAAAATTTTCCAAGCACATCTGAAATTGCTTCGCATCCATGCAAATTAGCTTTGCTAAATAGGATTATGTTGAGATCTTTAGGTGTTTCTTATCACAATCTTGACACCTCTCGATAGCTAGGTAGATCGATCGAGCAAAGTTCTGTCCCTTTGACAACTCCTCGATAGCTTCTCAATAGTTGTATCTATCGAAGTTTAAAGCTCGACACCTCTCAATCGATTGAGGTTATGAAAATTCAGATTTCCAGATCTGATTTTCGGCCCATGTTGACATGTATATGTAGGGTTTCTTTTCTCACATCCCTAGACTTATATAAGGTTTATTTTAGAAGCCGTCACACAAGAGAATAAAAGGAGAACGAATGCAAAAGGTGACCGATACCTTATTCTCTCTGAAAGAAGCTACTGGGTCTTTGCGCCTTTGGGTTTTATAACCAAGCGCTTCTTGATCTTCATTGTTGATGAAGTGAAGAACTTTGCAGCCAACATTCTTTTTCCATAAGTTGGTAAGTGAGTCACGTACTGGCATTCATGCAAAGGAGTTAGTCACGTACTGGGATCTGTACATCAAAAAAGGTGACGTTCATATATTGAAGAGTTCAGAGGTTCTAAAGTGGTAGAAGGTTTCTGTTGTGAGTTCATCTACGAGGATTGTAGAGTCTAGGGACAAATGTTTTGTACTATATCTGAAACTTCTTTTTACTATAGTGTATTGCTTTACGGGAAGGTTTCCCTCCAGGTTTTTTACTGTAAAACTAGTTTGTTTCATTTGTTTTCCTGAGTCATCATATCTTGTCTTATTTACTTTTCCGCTGCATTCATTATTGACATGATATTGATATTTATTTGTTTTAACAAGTTTTATTCATAATAAATCTAATTAACAACTTGGATTTAAAACTTTTTAATTCTATCAACCGGGGTCTAAATTTCCCAACAAGTGGTATCAGAGCGGGTTCACTCTGATTGAATTACTTTCCTAAGTGTGATCCTTGACCCTTGTTGTCATGGAGAAGAATTTTAATTCTTTTATGTACTTTAGTAGACATACTAGGACACGTGCTTTTTCATCTTTACGGCCAAAGACTCGTGCTGTGTGGGTGAGAAAGGAACCTAAGACTTAATTGTCTTTTCTGTTTGTTCTTTACTTTAATTCTTTTTATCTATAGTAGGACTCTCTTTGCTTGATTTCTTATATGCTTTTAGAATCATGCTTTCATGCATTTGCACCATTCTATCATGTCTTCATGCATATGCATCTTTCTTTCATGCTTTCATGTTGTTTGTCTGTTTTTGTTTGGTTGTTCATTTTTTATTTTGTTTTGTTTTCAAAATAAAAATAAAAAGAAAAAAAATACAAAAACAGCATGTGTTTGTGTACATTGGTACATGTGTACCTTAGATGGTCATTGAAACAAAGTTTTCTAAACTTTGTATCTTTTGTAACTTAGATGAGCACCTCTATGCACAACTAAGCAAGTGAGCTTTGTGGCTCTTGGTTGTGATGAGTAAGATTAAGTAATTTCTTGTACTTAATACTCGTATCACTCTTTTTGACGGAAAGGAATAGAAAATCCTAAGAGAAAGGTATAAATAACCATCTTACCACTGTTGTTTGCCAATCATAAATGACATCTGTATGTTTCGGCATAGCAAAAGTGTGATGTCAATGACATTTATGTGCCTCGGCGTGAAAAAATTGGAATGTCAAATATCATTGGGTATTTTTTTTCTCTCTCTTATATGTCTATGCATGATATGCTCAATAAAAGAAAAATATGCAAAGAAAAAATAAAAATTAAAAAGATAAAAATGCTTTTAAATATAATTGCAAGCGTGTATTCTAGGAGATGTGGGAGTTATATGATGTACCTTGAAGGTGATAGTCCCCATCAAACAGTTATGATTATGTGTGAGTTAAAGTGATTTTCTCATATCTCAAATCGTTATAGTATGCATACAATTATGAAATCTTGTGATATTTTTCACACATAACACGCAATATTCTTTACTACTCTTGATATATGTGTAGGTACAATGTGATTTGGTCATCACAAGGTTTACATGTGTTAATGTATGCTCACTAAACTGTCTTGACTTATTTTTTAAATATAAAATTGGTTAGATTTGTTTTGTGTGTGTGTGTGTTTTGGGATCTATGTGCTTAACATTTTTTTTGTTTATAGATTTGTTTTTCACATGTTTTGCATCCTTCTATTATCTTGTCATCCATAGCATCTTGTTTCATTACATTTATGCATTTATATGAATTTCTTTGTACCCCTTTGGTCATCCTTGATCATCTTTATATTTCTTAGGTAAAACTTTCTAGTTTCTTGTACCCTTTGTCAATCATGACAAAAAGGGAGAAAAATTGTGGAGAATATGTGGTTTCTTTTTAAGATTCTACCTGTTAAGGGAAGAAATACATGTCTCTGTAAGGGGGAGATGTGTTTCATCTTGTTAGGGGGAATGCTTACCTCCCTTTTCTTGTACACCGGTCTTGTAATCATGTTTACATACATTGTATTTATCTTGGATATATATATATATATATATAATGATGTATGTCTTCTTTCACCTACCTCTACATGTGTTGTTTCTTTTCTATTTCCATACACATGTTTCTTATTTGTATGCAATCTTTTAATTCTGTCTCACACTAAGATGCCTTGATGAGTTTTGTCTAAAGTGTTTCAGAAATCAGAAATACAAGTTGTCAAAGTTTACTTGCCATAAACTTTCTTCTTGCAAAGTTTTTCAAGAGTTTGTGTTCGGATAGATTTTGTTGTATGTAACAAGTGAGTATGAGTTGAGTGATTTATGACTTCTCTCATATGTTCATTTGTTTGTTGTGGTTTTGTCACGGATTGCCAAAGGGGGATATTGTTAGGATATATGTGATTCATTTGTTAGGAACATATGTCAATATTTTATGTAATTGGCTAATCATTTGACAAAACGTACTTTACTTGTATTTGGGTAGATCTAGGATGTGTTTAATACTTAAGGAACAAAAGTTCAAGTCTAGTATTGAAACTATGCAAATCTGTCTAAAAAACAAATGAAGAAGTGCTAATTTTTTTAAAGCTTGATTGCTGCTCGACACCTCTATTGGAAAATCTAGTTTTGTATCTCATACAAAACACACAGCGGAAGCAACAAATACGGATTTACTTCAATCATGAAAGATAACATGTAGCCATAAATTCTAGAACAAAGAATAGAAAGCGTACCTTGATGCAGTGAATTTCAAAACCTTGACTTGAGAATACCTTTAATCTTCATCTCAATTCCACATGGTGCCCAAGATGTGTGGTCTTTCAATCAGTTTTTTGTACATAGATTCTCAAAGAAAATTTTTCTTCTTCTCCTTGGGGAGAAAAACTTATTTCTTTTCCTTCCATCATACGTACGTTATAACTACATGAGTAGTTTCTTTATTTAATAAATCTTATTAAATAATGACTGATTATCTAATTAGATTAGCCTTTTGGGCCTACCAAATTGGGTTTTAGTTTGCGGCTTGAGATGGGACCAAAGGGAACAAATAAGACTCTAGTTCCAATGGGCCTTGGGCTTTTCTGTCAACTCTTGACAAGTCCAAAGTTACCATTAATTATATTCAATACCACTATAAGAATATAATTGCACTCTAGGCCTTATTAATAAATTATATCCCAAGACTTTATTATTCATACAACCCCTTCATTAAAATATTCGTAGTAATACAAAGTCATGAATATAGACTGTCACTTTGAAGATTACTACATCTTAATCCTTGAGTACCCAGTTTAATCCTTTATGTTATTCAATATATACTTATGAAATCCAATTCCACAAATATATATATACTTTAGTAACTCCTTACTAAAGTAGTTGAGCTCAACTCTCTGAATAACCATACCCATTAAACTTATCTCAAGGGAATATTTTATATCTCCATTAAAAGATTATGAATTTCATCTTAAGAATATATGTTCCATCAACACTAAATGCGGCTGCCCAACATACTGAGGTTTTGACCGTAACTTATAGATCTCACTCCTGATATATCAAAGAAACCTACATCTCATGATCAGGTCCATTATTCTCTTAGGATTTAGAGTTGATGTAAATAGAAGTCGTGAGATTTATTATTCATTTGACAGTCGTTAGGAGAATAATAAATCTCACAGCGGTCCAGTTCAATATGTCTTAACTCTTAAAACATATCAACATATCAACTAGAAGTCTCCACTTCCATGATCAAGACAAATCATCTTAGTTGATATGTTATAGTCTTCGCAGATGAAATGCCCAATTTCATCACCGATTATGAACTAAAATTCTGAGTTTACAAAGAACTTGTGATTTATATCTTCTGTGACTAAATCACATAAATCACATACTATGCATCTCATGGACTAAAATAATGTCCCATTAGATTATTTATAAATAGTCTCATATAATTAAACAATTTAATTATTTATGACATGCCAATAAATTGGATTTTAGGGCATAAATCCCAACAATCTCCCACTTGCCCTCAAAGACAATTTACCATATATCCAACACTTATCTCCCTTTAGAGTAATTCATATTCACTCTAAGGCAATGTTTGAAAACAAGTTTCAGCCAGATTTATTGCATAAATTATCTTTTCTACTACTACTTACACTTAATGTGTATCTTCATCACCTAGGATAAACACATATCTTGAAGTCCAACTTCATGATTCACAATCAAACTACAAACTATAAATCAGTATTTGTACATCCAGTAAACATCAAAACTTCACTTTTGTGAATAAGCATATAATCCCTCATTATCCTAAGATAGATGAGTATATGCTTTACTCCTACTTAAATAAGTGATCTTTGATTCAATTGATATTTGCTTACTATGCCCACTGCAAAATAGATATTTAGCCTAGTATATAGCATAGCATAAAGACTCCCTATTGATTTAATATAAGGAACCGTCTTAATATGCTCTTCCTTTTATATGTCTTAGGAATATAATCCTATATAAAGGAACTTCAAACTTAAAAGGAAAGAATCCTTTCTTGAAGTATTACATGCTATACTTGGCTAGAATCTAATCTACTTAAGCAATTTGAGATAGACCCAACATCCTAATTTCTGAATTTTAACAAAGTTATAATTCTTAGGATGTGACTAGCCTTTCCCAAGTACTTTATATCAAACTAGACTAGACAACCAAAAATTCCATTGATGACAACAACTCAACATCATTCTAAATGATTAGAATGTTATCAACATACATTAAAAAATTTATTATTCTATATAACTTTTACACACATAAGGCCTTTTAATACTTGATCAAAAGCAAACAATTTGATTGTTTGATCAAAGATGATATTTTATGATTTAAATGCTTACTTTAGTTCATAAATGAATTTTAAGCAACTTGCATATTAAACACTACTGGTTCTTTGCTATGAACAAGTCTAATTACATCATATAAATGTCTTCCTCAAGATATCTACTAAAAAAAGCTTTCTTGATATCTATTGCCATATTTCATTCAAATGAAATATAATGAACAAGAGAATCTAGATAGAGTCAAACTTGACTATTGGTGAAAAAAATCTTTTCATAATCGAAACATTTCTTTTTGAATAAATCTTTTCGCCACTAGTCTTGACTTTGAAGGTTTGCACCTTCAAAACTATCAATCTCATTTACTTGTGGACCTATTTGAAAACAATAGGCTTAATGCAATTAAGCACCTCTACAAGTTCTAGACTTTAAATAAAATCTAATTCTATTCTCATAACCTTGAATCAGTAATCCATATTCATATCATCTATTGCTTTTTACGTAGGACCAAGGATCAAATTCATATCCTTGTGAAATAACTACAAAAGTTTATTCCAAAACTATAAATTTATTTGGTAATCCTCCCACTACGATGTTGTACTAGTGTAATAGTTATCTATAGAATAATATCTCGTGGTGTATCTAATACAACCATCTCATTTCCAAATGTATTTTATAGTTTTCCTAAAACAAATTCTGACATTTTTTTTCTAGAACAATCTACCTTTACTTTGAAAGAGCCCTATTCCTCCTTTATATATGCACTAACTTAAAGAAGTCATTGGAACTTCATTCCTTTTCGAAAAGGAATCCTAGATCATATTATCCTCTAAATAGAATTCATAGATTGTGAATATAACAAAATAATGGTTCTAAAAGCCCATCTTTCACCAATCTTAAATACCATTTAGATTAATAAGATCTAGACATAAGTGCCAAAACATACAAAATCAAAGGATGAAAACTTTCTTTTTAAAAAAGTAAAACATGTAAATTTCCATCTAGAAAACAATCATGGACAATGCTTAGCTTTACCAAAATTAGAAACACTTTCCTTTTGGTCATGCTTTTAAGTCTAATTTCCTTTTGGCAACTACTAGGGCAACTAACTTGTCCAACTGTTTGGTATTTTAATTCCTCTTCTTATCACCCTTACCTTTCGGTTCAGGCTAAGAATTTGAATTAAATCATATCGATCTTAGCCTTAACTTTTAGGATGTTTTCCATTGCGTAGATATCACTCATCAATTCAAATAATATAAAAAGAATTTATTTTCAAAACAATCTGAATTGATCAAATGATTCTAACAAAGACTTGTGGATCATATCCACATGAGATTAACATTTAATCTCTACATCTAAGAATTCCAATTCATTTTAAAAATAAAATATTTCATAAAATGATTTAGAAATGGAACTCCTTAAGTCTTTCTCAGCACTCAATATGATTCATACCAAACATCTCATTTAGACTTAATATAAAGTCTAAGTCTAGTACTAACTCTTGCATCTCATGCTATAGCACAATTGAGATAGAGGCCAATGAACATTTTAGCATTTCAATGGAGACTATGATCACATCATAAGCTATCTTCCATAAATGCATCATGTATAGGAAATTATGACAATGTTGAATCAAATACATATATATGTACTTCAGCTCCTTTAAGCACCATGTCCAAAATTATTTCTTAGTTAATGTGATTCAACTAAAATAGTAGCTAGAGAACAAAATTTTTTGACAACTTTATTTTGAGACTATGAACTTAAATACCAGGACATTATCATTTTGCATCCATAACCATATATTATGGAACCCATAAAACATACTATACTAGGTGCAACGACAATCCAATCCATGTCTATAATTCCTTGGTAGCAAGTTTATTATAAACACATTAATTGGTTGAGAATTATTCTCATTATTAGTGCTATCATGATAACTCTTATCATACACTAATAAAATGCCGTATAATCTTCAGCCTCTAAGTAATAATGACATAGCTCCTTTGGGAGGTTAACATTACACTTAGTCTAGTGTACACCATTATCTAAAATCATGTATAGCCACATTTCATCGCCCTTTATAGTGTTTAAACTTGTAGTACCGTAAAACAAAACACCTTCCTTTGGGATTGCGAGGCATATACACCAAGACGAGGTGCTTGTTCACACTACTTTAAACGGATAAGTTCAATCTTGTAGTACCATGAAGTAAACACCCTCCTTTGGGATCGCGAGGCATATACGCCAAGACGAGGTGCTTACCCCATACCACTATGAACCGATAATGGAGGCCATGAGATCCAACCCTTGTATCTCTCTCCCACTAGAAATTTTAAAACAAGTAGATTGTCCTGAAATCATTGTGATCAAATCACAATTTTAACCCTACACATTAAATGTGTTTAATTGTTTAAATTCAATGTGATGTTACTAAATCACGTCACAATAGCGTAACGAACATTCGCGTAATCACAAAGAAGTTTAGCCTTGTAATCCGTGAAGTAAATACCCTCCGCATGGAATGCAAGACTCAAAGTCAAGACAAGGTATATTCACATTACAATAAACTTAACAAAATGGTTATTTCAGCACTCCCACTCATTATTTGGGTTTTTCTTCAAATAATTGTGATCCTATCACAACTAACAACCTTGCATTTGTTAAAGACTCTAATCTTATTAGAATCACTAATTAAAATGGAAGTCCTAAACTATTTAGGATTCCTTAAACACTAATGAATCAAAAATTAGTTATATAGAACTCTATCCTTAATTTACTAGATAAAGTATTCTAATCTCATTAGAAACTATATATAACTTTAATTAGAATTTTAATCTCATTAAAAACCTCTAATTAAAATAAATCAAGGACTATTAATCATAAAATGATTTAGTACCAAGAGTTCTATTTAACTAACATCTTTGATCTCATTAGGTCTATTAGTTAGAACCATGTGTAATCTAATCACACGTAACCTTGCTCTTAAAAAACTTGAAAACACTTAGAAAAAATTCTGATTTTCTTTCTTTCGATCAATCGAATGTGCCTCTCGATTGATCGAAAAAATTAAAAAAAAAATTCGAACTTGACCACCTTACTTGTTCGATCGATACTCAATTGCCTCTCGATCGATCGAAAAACAAATTCGATCGATCGACTATCAATCGAAAATCAATCTACTTAAAAAGTCTGATTACAATTTCACTCGATCGATCAAAAGTGATTTTCGATCGATCGAAACTCATGAAACTTGAATTTTCAGAAATTTTCTAAGGCAGTTTTCTACGGTTTTTCTTGAACAAACAACTAATCGTTTTTGACATCTTCATTGTTTTCTTCCAAAAACACTTTTGATTTTATCAACGAAGATTTTTAGATCAAACATTAGGGTTTTCAATATCAAAATTAGAACCATAATAATGCTAGAAACCTTGAAAACACAATCCTAACCTCATTAGGAATAAATTTCATAATCCTAGCATTAACCAACTGTTTGATCATGAAAAAAATAGAATACAAGGCAAGCATCAATACTCGTTCAACATTCAAATCTTAATACATATAAACATGAACTAATATCATGGTTTGTACATCCGCACATTAATATATATTAAGCAATTCATGAAAATAGGCCTTGAATCCTTGATAACGTATAAATATATCAAGCAAGACTAACAATAATACACGTTTACCATACAATCATATATGTATCACTAGCGAAAAGTCAAACACCACTTGATACAATATAATAACCAACATGATATTCATCCTTGGTATGAACCCGATATCAGCATGTTTCAAATAAGTTAATGGCATTGGGAACGGTTATCAAACAAAATTCAACTATCAACTATAACCAACCAATGCAAAACAAAATTCTCATGCTTTGACCGTTCTACCAGTTTTATTTAAGAAAACTTTAAAATTGATGGCAAAGTCGAATATTAAATGATTACATGAGAATCAATGTACATCATTCCTATCCGATTATGTTTATAAACCACTTCAATAATCTGTTCGCAAGATGTGCAGATGGTGTCCTTGATGAATACAAACACCAAAAACACACGGTAGAAAACAGAAATTACAGCCGTGGCAACAAACAATAATTAATATATCTCATATATTAATCATGGCAGTTCCAAAAACAAAATTATGCAGAAAATTTACTACAGAAAATAAAAACACCAAGAAAACGATTTTTCTTTAATTCTAAAATTCAATCACATGTTATACAAACATGATATTGAAGACCGCTCTGATACCATTCGTTGGAAAATTTAGTTTTGTATCTTATACAAAACACACAGCGGAAGCAACAAACACGGATCTACTTCAATCATGAAAGATAACATGTAGCCATAAATTCTAGAACAAAGAATAGAAAGCGTACCTTGATGCAGTGAATTTCAAAACCTTGACTTGAGAATACCTTTAATCTTCATCTCAATTCCACATGGTGCCCAAGATGTGTGGTCTCTCAATCAGTCTTTTGTACATAGATTCTCAAAGAAAATTCTTCTTCTCCTTGTGGAGAAAAACTAATTTCTTTTCCTTTCATCATACGTACGTTATAACTATATGAGTAGTTTCTTTATTTAATAACTCTTATTAAATAATGACTGATTATCTAATTGGATTAGCCTTTTGGGCCTACCCAATTGGACTTTAGTTTGTGGCTTGAGATGTGACCAAAGGGAACAAATAAGACTCTAGCTCCAATGAGCCTTGGGCTTTTCTGTCAACTCTTGACAAGTCCAAAGTTACCATTAATTATATTCAATACCACTATAAGAATATAATTGCACTCTAGGCCTTATTAATAAATTATATTACAAGACTTTATTATTCATACAATCCCTTCATTAAAATATTCGTAGTAATACAAAGTCATGAATATAGACTGCCACTTTGAAGATTACTACATCTTAATCCTTGAGTACCCAGTTTAATCCTTTATGTTATTCAATATATACTTATGAAATCCAATTCCACAAATATATATATACTTTAGTAACTCCTTACTAAAGTGGTTGGGCCCAACTCTCTGAATAACCATACCCATTAAACTTATCTCAAGAGAATACTTTATATCTCCATTAAGAGATTATGAATTCCATCTTGAGAATATATGTTCCATCAACACTAAATGCGGCTGCCCAACATACTGAGATTTTGACTGTAACTTATAGATCTCACTCCTGATATATCAAAGCAACCTACATCTCATGATCAGGTCCATTATTCTCTTAGGATTTAGAGTTGATGTAAATAGAAGTCGTGAGATTTATTATTCATTTGACAGTCGTTAGGAGAATAATAAATCTCACAGCGGCCCAGTTCAATATGTCTTAACTCTTAAAACATATCAACATATCAACTAGAAGTCTCCACTTCCATGATCAAGACAAATCATCTTAGTTGATATGTTATAGTCTTCGCAGATGAAATGCCTAATTTCATCACCGACTACGAACTAAAATTCTGAGTTTACAAAGAACTTGTGATTTATATCTTCTGTGACTAAATCACATAAATCACATACTATGCATCTCATGGACTAAAATAATGTCCCATTAGTTTATTTATAAATAGTCTCATATAATTAAACAATTTAATTATTTATGACATGCCAATAAATTGGATTTTAGGGCATAAATCCCAACATCCTCTCGACAGCTAGGCGATAAAAAACTAGGCTATTTATCGAGATCTTCAGGTGTTTTTTATCGTAATCTTAACACCTCTTGATAGCTAGGTCGATCGATCGAGCAAAGTTCTGTCCTCTCGACAGCTCCTCGATAACTTCTCAATAGCTGTATCTGTCAAAGTTTAAAGCTCGACACCTCTCAATCGATCGAGGTTACGAAAATTTAGATTTCCAAATCTGATTTTCAGCCCATGTTGACATGTATGTGTAGGGTTTCTTTTCTCATAACCTTAGACCTATATAATGCTTATTTTAGAGGCTGTCACATAAGAGAACAAAAGGAGAACGAATGCAAAAGGTGACCGATGCCTTATTCTCTCTGAAAGAAGTTACTGCATCTTTGTGCCTTTGGGTTTTGTAACCAAGTGCTTCTTGATCTTCATTGTTGATGAAGTGAAAAAATTTGCAGCCAATATTCTTCTTCCTCAAGTTGGTAAGTGAGTCACGTATTAGAATTCATGCAAAGGAGTTAGTCAAGTACTGGGATTCGTGCATCAAAAAGGGTGGCGTTCATATATTGAAGAGTTCAAAGGTTCTGAAGCGGTAGAAGGTTTCTGTTGTAAGTTCATCTACGGGGATTGTAGAGTTTAGGGACAAAAGTTTTGTACTAGATCTTAAACTTCTCTTTACTATAGTGGATTGCTTTTCGAGAAGGTTTCCACCCAAGTTTTATACTATGAAACTAGTTTGTTTCATTAGTTTTCTTGGATTATTATATCTTGTCTTATTTACTTTTCCGCTGCATTCATTATTGACATGATATTGATGTTTGTTTGTTTTAACAAGTTTTATTCATAATAAATCTAATTAACAACTTGGATTTAAAACTTGTTAATTATATCAACCGGGGTCTAAATTTCCCAACAATCGTGGGTCCTACAAATCACCAAAGATTTCAATAACACCATAAACACTCAAGTAGGCTCTTGAGCACTAGCAATGGGGGTGTAAAAACCCCCTGTTGCTATTTTACCATCTGAACCCTTAAATTCCATCCACATCCGGGTTTGCAAACCTAAAAAGTTTTACATCTCAATTACTAGGGTTGTCCACGGGTCGATTTTGGACCTAATCCGGACCTAACTCGCCGGCGTCAGGTGGAAGGCGAAAGGACTCGAAACCGACCACCGGCATCTATTGGTTGAGTTGGTTATGGGTTTGGTGATGCTCGGGTCGGTTCGGTCGGTGGAAAGAGTTGCCAGATCCTGCAAACGTCACTGGAATCTTCGAAAACTTTGCCAAAATCTACAAAAACTCACTCCATTTGCACCGAAAATCGTTGAGATCACGAGATCACCACCAATTTTGGACGGAGAACTCGAGATCTCCACCCGATTTGGGTGAAAATCGCAAGATCTACACCGGATCTGGGCGGAGAACTCAAGATCTCCACCGGATCTGAGCATAGAAAGGAAGACCTCCACTAAAACTGGGCTGATCTGAGAGAGAAAAGGAGGAAAATCTCGTGAAATCTACCTATTCTTCGGTCGGGTTGGTTTCAGCGGGTTGAGAGAAGTGAAACCGAAACTTGAACCGTCGAGGGTCGAGTTTCATTGGACAAAACCATCATCGACCGTGGTGGTGCTCAGGTTGGTCGGCTTTCAATTTCGGTGGCAGCGGGTCGAGCGGGTCTTGGACACCTCTATCAGTTACAGTAAAGGCAATTGCATTAGTCATTGCAAAGTACAAAAAGTGTAAAAATTTACACAACATAGCACAAAAAACACCTGCATCAGTCCATGTAAAACTTTGTAAATATCCAAACTTGCTACAGTAAGCATGCATATATGCACGGTTACTATAGCTTTGCATCTTATTATTTTATTAATTTCCCAATTTGGCTCTTTTTTTTCTCTCTCTTCTCCCTTTAAAACTAACTGAGGCTTCTTTTCTTCTCCCTCATATTCTTGTTCCTCTGTTACAGAGCAACACACCCACAAGGCAATCCAACACAAAGACACACAAACACACCCACACGGACAAACCAATAGATAGCTTATGGATTGGCAGCACCAGCGGAGATGCCGTTTATGAGTCAACATAAGTGGATCCGTGGATCGGTGGTGGAGATAAGCGTTTTTGGGTCTACTGGATCAATAGATCAATGCTTGTGGAAGAGATTGATGCTTGTGGAGGAGATCACTATCTTTTTCTCTCCAATAGCTTATGCTTTTTTTCTCTCTCCCCCCTTTATCTTACTCTTCCCCTCTAACTTCTTCTCATAACAAAACCACAAAATCACCCATGCCCCAGCCTCAACCACTAATTTTGAGAAATCTATAGAAGAAAAAAAAGAAAGAATAAAGAGCAGAAGGAAGAAGGAAAAGGAGAACAAGAAAGAGGGAGATGGTTCAGAGAAAAAAAAAAAGAGAGTTGGTGTGAGAAAAAGAAAGAAAAAGGTGGGTGGGGCCATGTGGGGAGTTGTTTGTTTGATATAATAAAAAATTAAAGAAATATTATTATTTAAATAAAATTGGTAGAATAGACAAACTGATGTAGATGTTTTGTAAAAATAAGTGTGTAAAATAGAAAAATTATGTTTTTTTTTTTTGGCAAAATAGACAGAAATTTTGTATCATCTGATGTAGATGCTCTGAGGTTGCATATTTGCAACCTTACTGTTCATGAGGATGTAAAAAATTTATAATTTTTTACTCTCTTCCTCTCACTTCAGAGGTTAGACTCCTCTACCTCTCTCTTCTTTTTCTTTTTTCTCATCTCTTTCTCTCACGCTCTCTACTCTCCACGCTCACGGTGAAGTCTCCCACTTCTCAAGATTGGCTTTGGGTATGAAGAAAAAGGCTTCAAATATGCTTTGGGTGGCTTCAGATTGGCGTGGGGTCATCGGGGCTGTGGGTAGGCGTGGGTTCGTTCTGGCATGGGTGGCCGTTGGTGGGTTGTTTTCTTCTCTATGGGGTCATGGGCCGCCATGGGTAGGTGGTTTTGCTCGCCTTGGGGTTGTGGGTTTTGCTCGCCGTGGGTCTTGTGTGTTTAGATTTGGGTTTTTGTGGGTATTTTTAGTGATGAATCAGTGTTTAGATCTGAGTATTTTGGCACCTGAGTTTTTGTTGGAGTGTTCTCGATGCTGCTGCTGTAGGTGGGTGTTTCAGTGGTGTTGTTGTGGGTTACTGTTGCTGTTGTTGTTGGTGGTTAAAGGTGATAGGTTGTCGTTGGTGGGTTGTCGTTGCCGTGGGTTTGGTGTTACAATGGTGGGTTTAGCGGTTTGATTTGGTGTTTTAATGGAGTGGAGTTTCAAAGGTGGTGGTAGTGGTGGTGGTGTTTCTAGTGGTTGAATTTGGTGTTCGGTAGTGCTAGTGTGTTTCTAGGTGTTTGGTGTTTGGTGTTTGAGAAGAGATAATAATTTTAAATATTATTTGATGGTATATTTTATATTATTTTAATGAGTTGTTTGTAAAAATAGAAACTGGAATGTTGGGAGAGTTGCAAAATGAGATTGTAAAATAGATAAAGTAAGTTTTTTGGTTGTAAAATAGAACTTTTTTTAGCATCCCAAATGCTAATGCTACCTCCTCCAACATCATACAAACTCTCCTATCAAAGACCCTAACAAAACAAAACACCAAAAAAATACCTTCCATGCCTAACCCATCACCAGAATAAATCCTGCCTCTTTCCATTTACCAAAAATGCTTAAAACCCCAAAACTGCTAAGCTCCTTTTTCACACCAACAAATAGCTAGCTCCCTCTACCAAAATCCCAAAAAAAAAAAAAAAAAAAAAAAAAAAAAAAAAAAAAACTAGGAAAGCACCCTCCATTCTCCTTTCTTTGAGAGACTCAAAGCCATAGAAAAATCCAACATTCTCCATATACCCGAAACTCTCAACAATGACAACAGCAGCAACGACAACAACAACAGCCATTCCCTACAACAACAAACTACAGTCACAAGAAACTTCAACAGGCAAAGACAATCACAAGCAGTAAGCAGCATCATAGGTAGCAACATCAAAAAAAAAAAAAAGAAGAGAGAATAGAGCATACCAGAGACTACCGATCATTTTTTCTCACTTAATCTCATTCTCGCATTTTTCTTTTCCAATTTTAGTTCAAGCCTAACTTAAAGTTTGTTCCTTTCCAGTTGTCAACAAAGCATAGAAACAAACATAATAAAGAAGCAGACAGTTAAAGAAACAAAAGGAATACAAGGGAGGTAACACTGAACCTTTTCCCAAAGCATTTTACTCTCCATCCATGTAATGCTTGCTAGTCTCTACATTTTCAAATATCTAGATTTGTCCACACACCTACATAGAACATGTATACATCTTCACACAAGCATGCATTTTTGAACAAAAAAACTCATACTTTTCTGTTAGTTTTGCTTATACATATTTTGCTCAGATTCACATTCATACATGAACATAGCACACACACTTCCAGCATAGAAAATACTCAAACAGACATAACCAAGCAACGAAACAAAGATACACTTAGCCGTTTTAAACCAAACCAAAACATAAATCTCTTCTTTTCAAACCCGTAACCCTAAAAATCCAAATAAAAAATACAAAGCAAAACATGTATCCAAACCATAATACCCAAATAAAAAATACCCATTGCAGAAACAAGCATCCTTACCCACATACCCGTACACATCACACGGCCAAATCACAACAAACATGAACACACACCCTATACCCGACACTGAAATCCATAAATAACCAAACAAAAAATAGGAAAGAGAGGGAGTTTCAGCCATGGCTGCTTTGCTTTGAGAGAAGAAAAGAGAAGAGGAGATCTAGAGAGAGGGGGAAGAGAGCTTAGGTTCAGCCATGACAGAGAGAGTGGAGGAGGGTTTAATTTGAGAGGATATAAGATTAAGAAGAAATTAAGAGAAATCAAAAGCAAGGAAATAAAAAATGAAAGGTAAAATGCAAAACACACCCTAAAGTTTAGGGGTGTTTAGATTTTACACTTTGAAGTTTCAGAAGTTGGATCTTACACCCTGAAGTTCTATTCCATTTGCATCAGTAGCCTCTTCATCTGTTTTTTGCTTATATATTCGTGACATATCAGTTTACCATGTATGCCAATTGTTCCAATAAAAATATGACACGTGTAATACTATTCAACGTAATTAAGTAACTTAAAAAATCTTTAAAAATATATTAAAATAATTCTTTAAAATTTGTTAAATTATAATAATAATAATAATAATAATAATAATAATAATAATAATTATTATTATTATTATTATTATTTTCTTTTTTAATATTTTTCGGATGAACAATAGAAATCCAAATGGTGGAACTCAAATTTAGCAGATCAAGAATTGAATCAAGAATTAGACAAAGTCACCAAACCAAAATGACATCAAAAATAGAAGTTACAAAACCCATAATTTATCAAACAAATCATAAAGAGCAACGCTGATAATCAATCCCAAAAACCTGAGTATCTCACCAAAATCCATACCAACTCTCAAGCCCAGAAAACCCCTTATCAACTCACAGCCTTTTACTCAAATCCACACCAACAAAACTCATGACCTTTTCTCTTCTTGACTTTCAGATATGGGTTTTATTTGACTTAGAACCTTCATTAATCTATCTCTCTCTCAACCATCTCTTAACCAGATTTCTCTTAGAACTCATCGATGAACGGCGGACAGTTTGGCGACTGAGGATGAGGACCATGTAACTTGAGGATGACGATTTAGGCTTTGAATCTCTCAAACCTAGTCACTTTGGCTCCTCAAGCTACTCAGTTGCGATCATTAGAGAAACAACACAATGAAACTCTGAGGGAGAATAGTTTGGAGTTTTTGTTTTTGAGCAATGACGGTAGTTTGGAAGACGATGAGTCATTGGAGAATCCGAATCTACAATGGGTTTGATGTTGTGCTAAGTTGATGGTTCCAACTAGGTTACTTTGATGATTCGATTTTTAGGGTTCAAATTTTTTCAGGTTTGATTTGTTGGGGGAAATTTAAATTTTTGGTCCATTTCATGATTTAATTTAGATTCCAAATCTACTTTTGGGTTCCAATTCTTTGGAAAAATTTTGCTGGATTGATAATGAAATTTTTTCACATTAAACAATCAGGGGTTTTGTAACTTTTGTTGTTGATGTTGTTTTGGTTTTGTTTGATTCTTTGATATGATTTTTGCATTTTCGAATGTTCGAATCTTCATCTGAAAAATGGTATAAAGAAAAAAAATTTATAAAAAATTAATTTAACATATTAAAAAAAAATTATTATATATTTTTAAAGATTTTTTAAGTTAGTTAATTATGTTGAATAATAATATGCACGTGTCATATTTTTATTGGAACAATTGGCATACACGGTAAATTGATGTGTCACCTAACAGATACATAAGCAAAAAATAGATGGATGAGCTGCTGATGCAAACGAAATAGAATTTCAAGATGTAAAATTCAACTTCTGAAACTTCAAGATGTAAAATCCAAATACCCTTAAACTCTAGGGGCGTGTTTTGTATTTTACCCAAAAATGAAATAAAGTAATAAGGGATGGATAATAGGGTGTGAGGTGTCGCAATTTCATTGGTGCATTAGAGATTCCCCTAAGCTCTGATTGGTGGGGAGAAATTGTATTAAGATATAGCTGGACTGGGTTGACCCAGTCCAACCCACATGACCCGTAAAGCCACCCATCAACTTAAGCCCAATTCCAACCTTTAAGTCCAATCCGAAAATACACTAACCTCCACCCAACAAGCCCAGCAGCCCATGCACTTAATTGAAATCCAAACAAACAAGCTTCGGCCCAATTCAATTCACTCAAGCCCACACACTTTTAAAACCACAACCCATTATCTTTAGCCCAACATGGAAATCAAACCCAGCCCCTTAACACAGCCCACACCATCAACAATCAGAAACCCACAAATTATAAACATAAGATTCAGCCCAATATGGAAATTAAACTTTTGCTTGATTAAACCTAAGCCCAACCTGTGTACCCACCAACATAAACCTTTCTCAAAATTATGAAATTACCCCAAATCTTTAAAAAGGTGACATTCTTTTCATCACACTTTATAGGAATTTAACCTTTGTGTTCTTGTTATTTCTTTGTGTACTTTTACATGAGATAAAATACTTAGGGAAAAAGAATTGCAAAATTGCATTTGATACCCTATGCTATGCTATGGATTGATATAAGTTTTACTAATTTCCCTCTGCAATTTTCTTTCCTAATATATGCCATGAAATCACATGTTTAGCTATGCATTTAATCTTGTTTTCTAAAAATAAATTGTCCACATGTAATTTTAGGATAGATTATATATGACATACATCCACATGCCATCCTAGCATATGCTTGCTTCCTTTTATAGCACATGCACATGCATAACATCGATTCTTTAAAATAAATTGCAAAATATTTTACTTGTTGTTTAAATTGTGAAATTTAAGATTAAATCTGAAACAAGGTGTTAACATTTTGGATAAGCATTGTGTGAAGCCTAACATCTTCTCCGCATGTAACTGAGCTTTTGGATCCATGACTTCTGGTTAGAAACATATTTTTTAGGAGCCCTTAGGGTTTTCTTAGTTAATTTAGCAAATAAAATCAATTAGACTTAGGTAACCAATCACATCTTAGAATTTTAATGGTCGGTGACGACTCATAAAAATGAATATAATTAAGGAAGTTCACTTGCACACATCTCACCCTAGTGTTTACACGTGTCACACACTTTTTGCATTTTACACCAGACAAGCGTCATTTAATGAAAAATCCTCAACGATTTTGGGGACAATGTCGAACACGGCCAAAATTCGGGCAAGACAATAAACTTAGCATAGCCCTTTTAAAATTGTTCCTCATCCTCCTTTATCAACCTCACAGTCAGAACAACAATCTCCTTACAAATATTCTCTATCATTACCTCTCACTCAAAACAATAAGTAAAGTGCCAACATATTCTTACCTGTTTGGGTAAGTGTATCATGACTTACCCATGGGCTAACAACTCCTTTGAGGAGGTCTCAAACCCTTCTCCTCCTAGAGGAATCATCATCACTCCTACCATCCCTCATGCTGAACTTAGCATAGTCCTTATGAAATAGCTTCTAATCTTCCTGTCTTAATCTTATAGTTGGAACCACAATCTCCTTACAAATATTCTCTATCACTACCTCTTGCTCAAAACACGTATGATGCTAACTCATACACACCTTGGTAAAAAATTCCATAGCTGTCAAGACAAGTATATCATGACATGATAATTTAGTAAGATTTTTTTATCAATAAGGTGAAAACTAATATGGGAGTATATCTCATACTTTATATTAGTTTTCGCATTATTGGTAAAAGATCGTACCCAATCTTCGGGTCATATTATGCTTGCCTTGACAGCTATAGAATTTTTTACCAAGGTGTGTATGAGCTGGCACCATACCTATTTTGAGCAAGAGTTAGTGGTAGAGAATAATTGTAGGGAGATTGTGGTTCTGACTATAAAATTAAGACATGAGAATGAGAAGCTGTTTCAAAAAGATTATGCTAAGTTCATCATGAGGGATGGTAGGGTTGGTGATAATTACTTTAGGAGGAGAAGGGCTTGTGACCTCCTCAAAGGAGTTGTTAGCCACTATGATAGTTGTTAGTCACTAAGATAGTTGGGGGTTTATTTGTTTTGAAGTCCTATTGGGATGTGAGCCCTGTGATGATGCTTTGTGATCAATTGTTTTAACCACACTTGCATCGCATTACATATCACCACCATCTCATGTCTCTAAGGCAATACTGTAGTTTCAACTGTTTGATCTCAAAATACATTTCACAAAATTAATTTTGAGGTTACAACAATCAAAATGAAAGTTCATGAGCATTAATCAAACCACCGAATTAAAAGATATCTAGAAAGAAGTTTCAACGATGAAATGCACTTGCATGAATCCAGTCCCAACCATATGTGATTATGATATCTTAATTTTAATTGGTATAATTTTAGTCCAAATTGAAGTTATTTCGTGTCATAATGCTATTGGTTGAGGATAAGATTTACATTGAGATTGTATGCATCTAATTTAATCCAAGGTCAACGCATTTATTGATTCCTTGCAAAATTTGTAAAAATTGATTAGATAAATAAATGAATTATTAATTAATTAATTGGACATATTTGGAATTAATTTGCTAAGCTTGTGGATCAAGAAAGTTAGAAAATAGAGTTGAAATTCATAGGAAATTAAATCTCAATTGAAAATGGAAACAGATAGACCCGAAAAGGAAAAGATCCCAAAGGATTAGGACCAAGTGCCAATCAGCACTTGGTCAGAACCTCCCGAGTTTCTTTGCTTTTCAGTTCAACTTGCTTCCCACTCAGTTTGAATTTGATTCCTACATTTTTCACTCAGAAACCCTAATTTTTTTAAGTTCCACATTGCTTAGAAAATCAACCCTAGCTCCCCCCACATCTAGTATAAATACCTTACTCCACCTTCAATCCAAAAATACACTATGTATCTCATAAACTCTAGAAATTTTTAGGGCTTCCTAGCAAACTGAGATTTCCCTCTCCCTTTATTCTTATTCTCTAGGGTTAGTATTAAGAAGGTGTCTTTGGTGTCTTGGACCTCTTGGTCTCAATTCACTTGAGGGCATAGTTTGGACCTTTTGCTTTCTTACTTGGAGTGCTCAGGAGTTCTGGTGCATGTAGTTAAGGTTTCTTAACCTCTTTCCTTTTAATTATGCCCTAGCTTTTAAATTCAAGTGTGCTTTTATTTTCTAGGTTTTTACATGTTCTTGTTTGTTAGCATGTTAAATCTAGGTTGTTCTTAGCTTTGAATGAACTAGGGTTTTTCAATTTCAATATCATGTTCACATGCTCTTAGCTTAGGATTTTTCAATTTTAAATAACATGGCCACATGCTCTTAGATTATGGTTTTTCATTTCCAAATAATATGTTCACATGCTTTTAGATTACGGTTTTTTAATTTCAATATTATGCTCACAGGCTCTTAAATCAGGGTTTTTCAATTCCAAATAAATGTTATCATGCTCTTAGATTATGGTTTATCACATCACACACATATTCACCATATCTTTCAATTATTTCAATATCAAATCTATGCATGCCTTGAATAGGGTTTCATCATGCCCTTGTTTATTTCAATCACATATCTTGCTTGGATGATATAAACTCTTAAATGATATGATATGATCATTAGCCACCAAATCCTAGAAGAGTAGTTTTACCAAGTAGGTTGAGTGCCTAAAACCTTCCGAATTTTGTAACTTAGTCTTCAAACTTAAATCAGAGGTTAGTAAATTATGTTTTTCCTTGTAATCATTTTTTTTTTTTTTTTTCTAGATTGCAACTAAGAAACAAAGTTTTGTACTTTTGTTTTAGACTGTATCTAGAACCAAAGTAATGTAATTTTAGTTAATTTCAATTCATCAATAGCAATGTACTCTTCAATTCATTTGGTTTTTTAATTTTTTCAATTAAATAAGTGGCAACTTCATTGTAAATTTCTTAACTTAAGAATGATAATAACATTAGTAGAACCTTCACCCTTTCTTGAGAAGCAATAACACGACTCCACCATGGATTATGCCAAACCTTGTTTGAAAAAAGGTTAGGCTGGGAGGCGCGGTCTCTCACAGACAATTGTAGCACTGATATCTTAGGCAAGAGGTGGGCTTACTATTGAGGACTTGTCCATTATTAAGGGCTTATCTCACTCTTATATAAAATGATTTATTTTTAACGTACTCTGTTTCTCTTTCACTCTGTTTCTCTTTCTGCTTTATGAAACCTCTTCCAAGTAATCCCAGTTAGTGGATTTTCTACCGATTTTTTTTTTTTTTACTGATTCTTTCTGCAGCTTCGCTAACACTTATAAGACAGACAAGTAACAAAGTTGCAAGATCTTGTACCATGCATGGTGATGTGGAATATTTGTTAATTGTTTTCTTCGTTAGATTACAATGCACAGCAAGCATATAGAAGTTCCAGAACTAATGTGGTTCATCACTAGGTATTTTTCTCTTTCAATTAAAAAAAAAGCCTCCATCTTCCTGAAGTTGTCATTGTGTCTTGTTTAGCCTGCATCTGTCAACAAATTGTAGGCTATATTGCGGCCAACCAAGTTATATTGTTAGCTTCATCATACATGTATGCTAATGCGATAATGGCCGTAGCGGGTGAATGCAATTAGAAGTTGAACGCATCTGTTGTGAATAACATATTTTACTTTACCACGAACCAGAATATAAAATGGCACAAGTTGCATGGAAAAACGGAAGAATACACATTAAAATACAGGAAAAATTCACGTTCGAAGGTTAACCTTCTTCCCTGGTAGTTGGATCAGTACATCTCGAGGGTATTGTACTCCTGGACATTACTTCACCCAAGGGAGTGGTCTACAGTACGGGCCATTTGGTCTTTCTTGAATTTATTGTTTCAAAGCTGATGCCGACCTATAAAATGATTAGGCGTAGCACTCTCTTGATGTTAATTAGGATTTGAATTTATGAGACCTATTGGTGCCAACCACGTGGTCCGTGGTCGGATTCCCATGCTGATAGCTCTTATTTTGTGTTCACTTGATCCATCTTAATTCCCACATTTATATGGTCATTTTCATTCTATTCAATTGGTATATCAATTTCCTCTGTTCTACTTCTATCCGCTATAAGTTTCATCATGAAACAGGCGGATAAGGAACTTTGGTGAACATTACTGAATGTTCAAAATATGCGAAAAACACAATGAATTTTTAGACCCCAATTTACAAATTATCCATTCAAGCTTACAATCAAACAATAAATGTGCGGAACATGAACATAAGCTAAAACAAAATTGATAAACAATCTAAACCATAAATAATCACAACCACAGCAGTAATTAAATGGCAAAGATAAAGGAAAAAGATATGTAAACACAAGGACAACACTTGATGTGTTATCGAAGAGGAAATCGAAGCCCTCGGCGTAAAACCTCTCCGCCGCCTTCCAAGCGGTCAATAATTCACTAGAAAATGTAGTTGGGATACATGAACAGCAATAGACCCTCCAAGCCTAATCTACCCGGTGTACCTAAGCCCTTCAAGCTTTTTGCTCCAACGAGGTTACGCCGAACTTATGTCTTTTCTAACTTACCAGATTTCGTTATAGCCCATAGCATCAACCAATATGAATTGGTCCCTTCCTAACTGCTTTCCAAAGCACCAAACAGCCTTCTCACAGATATGAGTATGGTGAGAAAAGGATTTGGCTAAGAACCTCTCAAAGATGTAACAATGGAGAGGATGAGAGTAGAGGAGTTTGAAGAGTCTCTTATGTGAAGATTGTGGATGAATCAATCTTGTTTCTCTCTAGGTTTCTCTCTTAAAATTATCTCTGGAAGCTCTCTACATTTCGTGGGTATAAGGGTCTATATACAGTGGTGTGTGTTTGGAATGCAAAGGGTCAGTTTTTCCAAAACAGAGTTAGTTGGCGGCTTGGCCTTGCGACTGGACTGAGTCGCGAGTTCAAGTCGTGAGCTAACAAAACGGCCAAGCTGGATTTTTTGTCCAATAGTGCTCTAGTTGACGTGACTGTTCATCTTCTCTGCACGCTTCACTCGTGTGCTGCAGTTGGCGGCTTGCTAGTCGCGAGTCCCAGCCGCGAGTCTCTGCATCCTTGCACAATCTTAAGTATTTCTTTACACTCTCTCACACACTACTCTTACATGATTCCCACCTAAATGCAAGGTTACTAAATGCTGAATTACAAGCAAATTTGGCACGGAATAAAGCCAACAAAATGGTTGATTAAATTTAACCTTACAATTACAAATCACAAAGGGTAAAAAACATAAGGTCATTGTATCGTAGTGGATGAAACTAGAAGTGAAGTTAATACTAAGTTAGAAATTTGGTAAAATATTCTAGAATCTGAAGACTTTAGTAAAACAGAGATGAAGGGACTCTGTAAGACTTGACGGTCAAGAGATACTAAAGAGCGAGAGCGTTCAATATCTTGGATAATTAGTACATAAAGATAGAGAGATTGAAGAGGATGTAAATAATAAAATAAAAGTAGGGTGGATGAAGTGGAAAAGTGCACCAAGAATATTGTGTGATAATAGAATACTTATTAAGTTAAAGGAAAATTTTATCAGACTACTATAAGACGAGATATGCTCTATGGTACTTTATGGTACTTTATGTTGAGCTATTAAGAGCTATTAAGACTTAAGAAGCAACAAATCCATAAAATGAGTGTACTTGAAATAAGAATATTAAGATGGAAAACTAGAAATAAATGAAAAAATAGTATTTGAAATAAGGAAATTCACTTATAAATAGGAGTGGCTCCCTATAGATAGAAAAATGAGGGACAGTTGTTTAAGTTGGTTTGCTCATGTTCAAAAAATAGCAAGTAATGCATCAATAAGAAAGAGTGAGTTAATTCAAGTTAAGAGAGCGATAAAAGTAGAAGACTACTAAAAATAACATTAGTAGAAATAGTAAAAAATGACATGTGAATTAAGAAAGTAATAGAGAGTATGTCTTTGGATGGACTAGAATGGACGAAAATTATGTGGTCGGTCCTAACTAACTTGTTGAGAATTCATAGGCTTTGTTATTGTATACACTTTTAGTTGGTCAAAAAAAAAAAAAAAAAAAAGATTTGCATGTGCTCGGTTCTAGATATCCTTCTTTCTCAAAAGCTTTCTACTCAGCCTTGAATTATGGTGATGAGCAACCAATGCTTTCTACATATCCTTCTTTCTCAAAACCAATGCTTATACATAAAGATCCATAAAATGTCCAAGGTAGTTGATAGGGTTTTTGAATTTTAATTGGTTATTCTAGAGTTAAGGGTATTTTAATAATTCTACAATCATTGGTATAAGCCATAGTTATGAACCATATGTTTTAATTTAAAAATAAGTAAATCTTATTTAGTTTATGGATCTTTATGTATAAGTATTGGTTTACTTCAAATATAATTTGGTCTGTTAGTCAAAGTAGGAATCCTAGTTTTACTAGGAGAAGTTAAGTGTTGGTTAATAAAATTGAGTGTTAAGTAGTGATGCATGTTGGCCATGGGGTTCCTTTCTCCTCCCTTTCTCTTCTTTCTTTTTTATCTTCTTCTTTTCTTTCTTTTAGTTACCGTTTGCAGGTTACTATTCATCGGTATTGTTCACGATATTGTTCACATGTTAAAAAAAAAAAAAAAAACTTTATTTCGATTTATTTCTTTTCTTTTTAACCATAAATCCAACATTTTCTCTCTTGAAACCTGACTTCCCCTTCTAAAATGATTCCAACCTCAAAATCTACAAATCATCCTAAACCTAAACCCACCACAAAGAGAAAATTCTCGAATTTGTCCTACGTCACATGGTTACTAAAACCTAATCTAGATACTAAAATCTTATGATTTTACAATCTTGTAAAGCTAAAATAATTTGGATCTCAACGAACAAACAAGATCTAGGAAAATCTGAATATTTTAAAACATTTTACTCATCCCAAAATTACTAGTTCTGAACTGTTTTTCGTTTGAGTCTATATGACATAGGATTTGAAGTATGAGGATCATTTGAATATTTTAAATTTGGTGTCGGTGAAAATTTGGTGGGAAGAGGTAGAATAAGTATCTTCAAGAATATTGGTGAGAAGAGTAGGAGCCCCAATCTGTAAGTGGCATTCCCAAAATTTATAACTAAAACATTATGTTATGCGCAAAAAGTACTAGTTTTTAGCATTTTATAGACATTTAACCTTATATCCTTAAAATGATAATGAATTTTTTTTATCATGCATCTACGATATTAGTTGCTATCATTCTTGTTTGTAAAATCAAACAATCTAGTCTTAAAAATCCTACCACCAATCTTTGGTAGGATCCTGATTTTAACAACATTTTACAAAGTAGATAAGATTTCTAATTAATAATTTTTATAGTGAATAAGAATCTATGGAGAATTTTCAACAACCACATGGTCCAATGGCATCTTAGTGTTGAGTTAGCGGAAGCTCTGATACTAGAATGTTGATCAAAAGATTGAACAAAGAGTTTTTATTAAAAACTAGGACTCTTTGAATTACAACACTTTACAAGCACTGATGTTTGACTCCCATAACTGACACTAGTGCACTATAAACACGGCACTTCCTCACCAAACACACTTGCACACACCTCACTTCTAGACACCAACACACACTAGCTCTTGACTCTATTTTACTCTACACACTTGCTACCTATAGCACACACTTCAGCACCTCATACAACTTCACACATCTCTCACTTTGTGCTTTTTTGACACACTTCACTTCACAACTCTCTCACTCACCTCATTACAACTATTTATACTAGATGTATGTTGGTTAGGAAACCAACTTGAAGCTTCTAGCTTCTTCCTTTTTATTGGCATTAAATTAATGCCTTTCTCCAACCTTCTAGACACCTTATAAATTTGTGGCTAAAATTCACTAGTGCAGGAAAGCTTTTAAAGAAAATATGAAAACTATTTTCGAGATAATTCCGGAAAGAGAGCAAGAGAGAAATGTCTGGAATTACAGAGAAATTTTTAGAAATAGAGAGAGATTGTGTGAGAAGTTCTAGAAGTTTCTAGAGAGAGGCAGTATTGATTTTTAACACTTAGGGCCTATGGATTTGAAAGTGGGTGTCAGGGGGTATTTGGTTTTTCAAGCCAAGTGTTATACTTTTATACGAGGGTGAAGAGTTCTTTTTATCACCTGTTCATGATGTTTATCACATATCTTTCCTTCTGAAACTACTTATAAAAAGTACTGCACATCCTTAGTGCGTGGTTACTCTACAAGTATAAGTACTTGTGGGTATGGGGGGGTAAGGGTCAAGGTTCAAGTTTTTAGGAAAGAGTTTCACACATATATACACTAAGATTAAGTTAAAGTAGAATTTCTATCTTGTAAAAAAAAAAAAAAATAATAATAATAATAATAATAATAATAAACTACTTATAAAAGAATCATTCCCGTATGTCTTGAAATTGTGTATTCCACCAGTACTGAAGTTTCTAAATGAACTCCTTTAGCTGAAATGAAATTGTCCATTGTGTGGCTCCATCTAGTGCTTTAATTCAAAATATATATAGGTAGCCTTGGCCATTCCTGCCGGTCGAATTAGCAAAGATACTGCAGTTAAGGAATTTTTGGGCAAAATATACAAAAATCAGGAATGATACTTTTTTTTTTTAATAAGAAATTTTGTATCATTTATTATAATTCCTTTCTCAAATTCCAAAATGACAATAGCATTCCTTAAGGCTTTATTTTTAGCTGAGAAATCTTCAGAGTGTTAGAAGAACAAAATGATAATTATTGGAATGGAGAGAATCTTGTTTGTTTCAACTATTGTTTAGGCTGCCTTTAGGAGTACTTAAGAAGGACTTTGCTGGCAATAGGATTTAGAATCGTCCGTCCAAAGACAATATGACATATATATTAGCAAGTATACTATTCCTTAAACGTTTCAGTGGAAATAAACCTGAAGCCAATTTAACATTTAATACCATTGTTTAGTACAAATCTTCAAACTCATGTTTGCAAGTCAACTATGTTCAATTTGTGGTTTGCCCATGAAAAGCGGCATATATGAACTTTGCATTGGCACTTCTTTGATATCTTCATAATATCTGAGATTCCCTTAATTTTATTCTACAGAAGTCAATGCTTTTAGTTACATCTCACACGGTTTATATATCAGTGCACAGAGGGAGAAAAGACAAGCAGATGAAAAGAATCTGATAAGATGCCAACATATTATAGTGAAGCAGCCACAACAAAATCTGAAAAATTTTCTGAGAAGTTTAAGATTGAAGATCGAAATTCCGAGATTATATCATCTGACTCCTCTGGCAGTAGCACAAAGCCATGAGTCGATTACAGTGAATTACATTGATGTTGATCTGAGACACATTGGCAAATCAAGTCAAAATGAAGCATCACAGTCAACAGAAGAATTCAGTGTGAAGTCTGTTTTTTTTGAGGCAGCAGATGCAGAGGAGTAATTAGATATGCTGCTAGACTCTTTTGGAGAGACCAAGAAGACTCTTAATTCCTCTGATTTCGGGTCCAATTACTCCTTTCCTGTTACACAAAAAGAAGTTTATGTGGCTCCATCACTTCCAATGATGGATTCATCTAAGACTTGGTCAGGTATGCTAATCTCGATGATGCACTTGATGACTTACTTGAGGAAACTTCCAATGTGCTGAACCAAAATGGTTTATCACGGTCACTCGAAGAAAAGGCTGTCCCTCATGTTCAATCTTCTTGTTACACAAAAAGAAGTTAACGTGGCTCCATCACTTTCAAGGATTGGGTCAGATTCATCTAAAACTCCGCCAGGTATTGCTAATCTTGATGATGCACTTGATGACTTACTTGAGGAAACTTCCAATGTGATGAACCAAAATGGTTTATCGCGGTCACTCGAAGAAAAGGCTGTCCCTCATTGTTCAATCTTCTTCCTCTCACTCTAGAACCAAGTCCCAAGTGTGATGTGAATTTGATTCATGGTTAGATACAATTTGATGTCGTTTTAAAAATTCTTACCCATCTAACCTAAGCTCTTGTGTTAGTTTTGTGTTCAAGGTTAACTCTGCCCTTACCTTCCAAGTAAAACTCTTCTAGGGTCTATGGTTCTGAAAAAGAAACAACTTGAGAAAGTTCATTTGTGCGAAATGATATTCTATAAGTGCGTATTCAATAGAGTAATGCTAGGACAACAATATTTGCCACAATTTGTTTACGTAGCAAGTTGTAGCAAAAATTGTGACAAAAGTAGTGTTCCTAGCATTTTCTAATTCAATAAGATGGGAAAGAACCAGTGTATGCCTGCACAATTTGGTTGCACTTGTTTGAGGGTCCTGGTGGTGAAAATTTAAACAAGATATCCTAGGAAAAACACTATATTGTGTAATACATATTTTTCTCTGTTTATAAACTTGAAAGCTAGTCTAAAATTTATTATTCCCAGAACATATTAAGCTGTTTGTGTTTTTTTTTTTTTTTTTTTTTCCTGGATACTATTAAGCAGCCTTGTTAAAAATCAACAGAATTGTCCAACCAGTACAGCAGATTATCTTGATCAAAGCTAAGGCATTGTTGATACAGATGGTATGTTTTCAAACCCTGTGCACTTCATGAGTAAGATAAAAGATCCATTGAAGTGAAATAGTTACCAAGTTCTTTACTCTGGAGCAGAGACCGTGAATCCTAAATGTAGTGGGGAAATGACTAGTGCACACGCCCACAAAGTTGCGTGTAACAAAATTTTAAACTGAAATCGTAATTCAATTAAAAAAATATCTTAAGAGGTAGTGTGTCAATATATTAATATCTATGCCTTAAAATTAGCGAATAGGTTGCGTTTAGAAAATATTTCAAGCACTCAAATCACTCCCACCCCACCAAATCACATCAACAGACAAAATCCATCATCTTTCTTGTGGGCCTATAAATTCTAAACGATAGAAGAGGAATTGGAAATTGTAAGCAATAATGATGATTGTTACTTGCTAACAATCAAGACATGCCCGTGTAGAATTTGAAACTCAAACCAATTCACATGTCCCATTAAATGGGCATATTGACTAACTTTCTTTTGATGAAAAATGGGATATTGACTAACAGTACTTTAAAATTAGGCCATTTAAATGAAGGCCACAGCTGTGATTCCCCCTATCATTGCTAAAAGGGCCCAGAAATGAGATATAATATTACCCTCCAGGATAATTTTAAAAAAAGAAAGTTAGGTGGATATAATAAGTTACCTCCATGTGATGCAAGGATGTGTCTTTTTGACCAAACCAACAAAACGAAATTTCACTGGACACAACTGGAAACAGCTATGCACTTTACAAATACTACCAAAACTTTAAACTTACAAAGAAGTAAAGGCCTTCCAAGAAATATAGAGAGAACCAAAAGGGGGAAAAGGTACAAATGAAAATAAGAAGAAGATGCAAGAAATTTGGGCTTGTTTCTTAGCGTTGTTTGAACAATAATTTTTATTGTTTAAACAATACAATATATATTTTCACAATATTTTTTCATCTACACATATTTCTACCATATTTAAACAATATTACTAAAATAATGATACCAAATGGATATTTAATCTGCCGTTATTTTATCACTTATATCCTCTAAACAAAACAAGAAAAAAATCTGCATTTCTTTTAATACAAATTCTAAAGTTGCAAATAAAAATAAAAATAAAAACTTGTTGAGAAGATAAATTTAAATTAAATTAAAAAAAAAAAAAAAAAGGTTACAAAATTGCATGAGTCAAAGCCACAAGGCCCCCGCTTCTTTTAATATAGGAACCAACTCTCCAGAAATATGTGTTGCCATAACTCGATCCAATCCACCAAACAACCTGCCCCCAATAAAAACTGCCGGAAATTGAACCTTCCCATCTTTTCCATTGCTAATCATCTCCAATTCCTTAACAACCCCAACCTCATCTTTCTCATCAACCTCATAAACTGCAGGGTTTACACCGAGGCCTAAAAGTAAGCGCTTCACTACATGGCTCATGCAGCACCCACGCCTAGCAATTACTATCACTGCATTCTCTGCCACCATGTTTAACATAATATTTTCTGATTCCTCAGCTTTTAAGGCTTTGGATGAAACAAGCTGAGGTATATTGGTATTATTGTTGATGAAGTGGGTTCTGGTGTGAAGTGGTTGCCATGACTTGTAAGGTATTGCTTCTTGCATGCTGTGAGAGATTTTTTGTAGAGAGAAAAACAGAGAGAGAGAGAGAGAGAGAGTGTGTGTGGGTGTGTGGGGTTTATTTTGCCTAATTGGTGTGGCAAGGAGAGAGTATAAATAGTGGGGGAGACTTGGAAACTTGAAAGGGTCATACGTCAACGGCAGTTGGGCACTTGGGCTTTTGCTTACGCGTTGTAATATGTCATTTGGTTGTCTGACGTTTACTTTGTGTCACTCTTTGTACTAATGTGTTTAATTGAGGTACTTAGTGAGCCTGACTTTTTTTTATTTATTTTTCTTAAAAAATTTTGTTAGTACTACACACTTTCACGCACATTTTACTATAATTGTTTTACGTGATAGACTGTAATTGATAAAAAAAGTAATAAATTCAAGTAATAGTAATAAATTATTAATTACAATACGTCACGTAAGGCAATTATAGCAAAGTGTGTAAGACTAATATTATTGCTTTTTTATTATTCCTTCTTGGTGGTCACTATAAAAATTGTCTAAAGGCCATGTATCAATTTTTAGATAGAATATCATTGATCTAGATTAGATGTAAGCAAAGCGTGGGTGAAATTTCAACTTGTGGTGACGTCTACCAAACCAAATAAACAAAACCACGTTGTGTCACCCAATACCCATGGAAAAGATTCCACGTTATTATCGGCCAAAGCGTACACGGTGTAGTGATAATCCATAGAAAGTTGGAAATATATTTATTATTAAAAAAATAATTGTATACTACGTCAGCATGAAATTGAGCTCTACGAAGCGTTTCGTCAGAAATAGTAGACTATTTTATACGGTGTTCAAATTTAGGTTGCCCATTGTTGCCGTATTGATCAGGTACGACCGTTTTGTACCATGGCATAGCCGTTTAGGTGCTATCATCACCTTCTTGGCAATTTCCTGTACATACATACATTCAAATACAATCCACATGTTGCAAGGCCGGTGTTGAATGTCCTTTTTCTTCTTCTAACCGCTCTTCCATTGAATTTTTACAATTACTTCTTATTGTAATTAAACCAAATTTATAATAATTATCATATTTTATTATAGGGTTAAATTTGTCACACAAATTATTTTACACACTTAATAAAACAATTGAAATAGTGATTTAAAATTACGATTTCTCAATTCACAATTTTAGTTATCTTTTGGGGTCTATGTAAAATAATTTGTGTGTAATAAACACTATTTTATTTCATAATTAATTACTTCCATTTAGCCTAATCAATTCCTGCTTTCAGTGTAAGTTTGGTCTTATTCCATTCTCCATAGACTTAGTGTGCCTTGGATATGCTTTAAAAAGATTTGTTTTTTTGCTTTTTGTCTCAACTTTTGCAAATAACCTAACTATCAAAAATATTGACCAAACTAAACCTAAATAGACTATGCCTAATATGGGTCCTAGCCTAACTCATGGCCAAAGAGTTGTACATTAATTTATTGACTTCGTACCGTTTGGTTGTCTTATAGAAAAAGTGATGGTTATTCATTTGTGCAACTGATAAAATTTTTCACTGAAGTGTGGTGTTATAGAAAATAACACACAAAGAAACATCTCTCTCTCTCTCTCTCTCTCTCTCTCTCTCTCTCATCAATTTTATCAAAGCATTTATGTTGTGGATGTATGTGTTTTGTTCTCGTAACAGACACCACTAGTGAGTCTCATCAATACATATCGTAGGAGGCTTAGAATTTAAAACACTAACTTTAATGTTTTTTGAAATAAAATAGCTTTTAATTTTTTATAATACATTTAACATAAAGTTACCAAAAATAATAACTTTTAATAAATATTATGCAAATAAGCTTTATGAAATAAGCAAAATCCAATCACCCTAATTTGAAAGTAGATTTTTTTTTTCTTTTATGTTAAACTATATAAGAGAAGGAGATGATGAAATTTATAGTCATCAATCCATCTAAAACTAAATGAGAATGACTAGAGACTTAAATTTATAAGTAGCTAGTTAAACTGTCATAGATGACATAATGCTTTTTTTTTTTTTTTTTTTTTTATGGGAATGACATAATGCTTTATATAAATATAATAGAATTTGAAACTTATGACTAGGTGGCAAACAATTAGCTAAAATACTAATAAGTTTTTTGGGTGTAGGTGAGATGCAAACTTAGAGTTATAGTTCTTTTTTGCTGAAACTTAAGAGTTATAATTCTGAATTTCATATACTTATAATATTTTATTTTTAAATAGAAAATTTTAAGAAAATTTACATACAATTAATCTAAACTAAAATTAATAAGCTAGGTTATATACACAGATAAATGATATGTCCACAATATTTTCACAATATTTTTACAACAAATCTTAAGTGACAAGTTGTTATTAGTTGTTATTGTTGAGATAAAAAAAGTAATCTTACTATTAGGTTCAAATTTGAACCAATAACAACTAACCACCTATGATTTATTGTAAAAATATTATGAACGTAGCATCTCTCATATACGCATCGTCATCCAATTTTTGTATACTCCTTAATCTTAAGGGAATCTTTTTAAGATGAGTGACATCATTGTGTCATATGTCATGACGTGAATTAACAAATAACAACTTTATCCGTTACTTTAAAGAATGTCACGATTACATCAATATATGTTTGCAATACTCAAATTAATAATTAATGAATATTACAAATTTCTTCTTGATTTATACTTCTTTCCCTTGTTATTTTCTTAATAAATTATTTATTTTATCTATATCAAGTGGTTGTGTTTGTATAATTGTATTAATTTTTTATCCACTATCCAAATTTTCTTTCTTTTTGAAAAAAAAAAACAAAAAAACTAAAATGTGAAGAACTTGTAAATGGCATAATAGTATAATACGTTGTTTGTTTAGTTCGTATACGAAGACAAAGAGAAAAGGAAAGCCTTAGGGCGGACGGTGCGCAAAGCCCACGTCAGCAAAAGGGGGGAACGTTAATTTCACTCATATATCATCATCTGTGTGGTGTGATTTCACGACCGGGTCCCGCCACGTGGCGTAGATAACTCTCCCTTCACCTTACGTCACCAGCTTCCCAAACTGAGCTGTCTATGTCCACCACGCGGCAGATCAAACGCGAACTTTCGCGAGCCGTGACGCAATCGTGACATCAGAGCGCACCCAGTTTTAGTCCGTTGTAGTGTCGTGTGCCATAACGCCACCACCACGTGTTCCACGCCGACTAGAGCTGTTATCAGGTTCTTTGCGGCGCAGGGCTTGCACTTTGGACTTGACATTAATCTCTCATCGTTCTTTTATGGCCTTGTGGGATTGGAATTGGATTTGGGGAGATCATATTATGTCATAATATGTATTGTATGGTTCGATTTCAGTAAATATCACCCAAATGATAATTATATATTTAATATATTCTACTTCTTTAATTTTTTTTTTTTTATAAAGATTATGAGACCTTTAATAATTTTGACAATTTACTTTAATTTACTTTAATCGTTTATGTATAATTATGAACAAAAATGGTTATTTTGAAAGATACAATAGAATTACCTTATGTTGTCCATTTCATAATAATTGTTCTTATTATCAGGTTAAAAAACCAATCAATTTTTGGTGTAAATAGGATATGAATCCAAGATTTTATATTCGATATTAAAAAGATTTATTAGTTAAACTAACTGGAACCTACAAATAGTTATTTAATAAATAGCTTTTTTTTTTTTTTTTAAGAATACTATTGATGCCCAATTTTTTGACAAAGGGCCCAACAGTAAAAGAAGCCCAACAATAAGAAAAGTGAGAAGGAGAAAATGGTAAAGAAATAAGGAAAAGAGCCCAGTAGGCTGGAATGGCAAAATTAATGGCCAACATGCCCACAAGAATAAAAAGAGGTAAAGAGTGAGTAAATGGGTTGAGGAAGCCTAATGAATGAAGTAATAAGCCCATGTAAATAATAAGAGGTAAAGAGAAAGTAAATGGGTCAAGGAAGCCCAATAAACTTAACGGGTTAGGTTAAAGGCCAATAACCCCGAAAAGTAATAAGAGATAAATATGTGGTAATTAGGCTGAGGAAGTCCAAAGAATCTAGCAAAAAGCCCATGGGAGTAAAAGAGGTAAAGAAGAAGTAAATAATTTTTTGTGTAGATAGGATATGACTATCAGTGTCTCCAACTCTAGGAGTAAAGAGTGAGTGTTTGTGAGCTCTTTTTTTATTATAAATTTATATATTATTTGTGTGAGTATGTGTATGATACTGATTGTGTGTATTATTTATTTATTTATTGTTATAATGTTATTTGTATGAATGTGTCCATGTATAATGTAAATATAATATAAATGTATATAGTTTAATAATTAGTAAATATAGAGAGTTTGTTACATGTGTGTATTGTTATTATGTTATAATAATATTTTGTTATAGATTTAGTGATTTAAAAAAGAAAGAAAGTAAAATCAGTGATTATTCAAGCATTTGATTAGTTAAGTAAACACACAGTATATTATGTATATGAGATTGAATTTTATAAGGATATAGTGTAAAATCCAAATTTTACTCCTCTAATCCCAATATGCCTAATCATCATATTGCATATTAAAGAATAAGCAAACCACACTCAATCAATGCTAATACCTATTTGAAAATTCAACTTAACTATGAGTTTATTAAGATGTTATTATGTGTGATAAGATGTATTGAATTTTAAGTAAAAAGCTAATGTGTCAATCTTTTATATATGTATGAATGGGTGTAGCTCTTTGGCTTAATAATTAATTCAATGCATGTAGGTTGAGTTTTGTCATTTAGTTTAGAATATTTTTATATAAACAATGACTAATAGATAATGACAATTGCATAAAAATAAAAATGTTATATAAACTTAGCAAAATAAAATTGTTACACCTTCCTATATTGACAATAGATAATGACAACTCCCAATGATCATGTAAGAATTTCAAAATATGAGAATTTGTAGAAGGAAATTATAAAATTTCATGTATATGCATGATTTTTTTTTCGTTGATAACTCGATATATTTAAGTTTTCTTTTTACTAAATTTTGTTCAACTTAAAGTTTTTTAATGAACCACCTTGAACAAAATCCTGAAGACTCCATTGGTTATACGACCTTTAATTTTAACAATAATTAGACTATGGATAATGAGGTGCAATTTACATTTTTTTTTTTTTTGGGTACAATTGGGGTGGTGATTGTAAATTTTTATAGTTTAAAATACAAATGATGTTGTTATTAAGAATATAAATTAATAAATAAATTACAATTCATAATTTATATAATAAAAATATAGATAATGATACTTCATTTTAAATTAGAGAAAAAATTTGGAGATAATACCTTGTTGTTGTGCCTCGTAATATCTCATGACGAGAAATATATTACCATCAATTTCATAAGTTTGAGATGGTGGAGCTAAGGCGTGGACTAGGTCGTTTTCTTGATTTGATACATGTTGTCCACAATTTTTTTTGGTGTAGTAGACTAAATATTTTTGCATGCCGACTTTAGGATACAGCAAGCTTAGCCACCAAGCTATATATCTTAACAAATACACCATTTATAGTATAAGAATCTCTCAAACAGTACTTTTTTTTGAATCGATAATAATGTTTAGTGGGGATATATATATTGTAGGGTTCAAATTTTGTAGGCCAAGCCCAAAATATTTGGATTGTGAGCCCAACGAACCCAGAACAATGAATTTGTAGAGAGTGGGCGAAAAAGCTGGGCTGGTTATGAATTTAGCAACGGTACACTTTGGCGAATTAGGATGAACTGAAGTAAAAACACTTGAAAACTAAATAAAACTCAAATCCGAAGAGGCTTGTTATTCATGGAAAGGTGAATACAATTCTTCCTGTTCTTTTCTTTCTCAAATTTTTCTCCCCCCTTCATTTAGAGGCCCATTACATTTATATATTCTTCGTCCTCCTCATCTTCACCGTACACCTGTTCTTTATCTAAGCATTCACTTGAGTACATGTCACATCAGACATTTGCTTTAGTTTTCCGTGAGTGGTGGTAGCTGAGATTGCACTGTTCAGGGGTCTTCTCCACATAAATGTGGTCAGAAAAGTTGCTGCAGTGCATTAAATGCGGTGGTAACAGTTTTTTCTTTTAGATATTTCTCTGTTCTTATCATCTCTAGGCATGCCCAAAGCTTGTCCTCATCGTGGAAATAGTTGGGAAGGTCACTCAGACCTTCAGTATATTTGCTTGATCAAGTTCCCTTGGAATCCGAGGAGAATGACATCTTTGGACCAATAGGGCTCTCTTCGGACTGCTCCTCTTGTTCATTTCTAGGTATATTTCTTTCACCTGGACTCTTTTCTAATCCATTTCTTCTCTTCGGACACATAGTAATATTCGAATTGGACCCTAGGCCCAACACATGACGTTAGATTCTTACACCCACATATATATATATATATATATATCGTAATAAAGATCATGTTTAATGGGATTAAATAATAGAAATAACTTTCCTCTTTTTTTGAGAGAGTTTCAACTTATAGCATCCGTCCCTGATGATAACTTTTTATTATCAAATTAAGACACCAATCAGTTTTTGATATAGATGGAAATTGAACTCTAGATCCCTTATTCAACAATCAAAGATTTTACCAGTTGAGTTAATAGAACCAACTTTTTCAAATAGTTTACCTACTAATAACTATTCCCCACATCAATAGTTTGTAGAAAAGTTTGTGACCTTAATATTTTCCAAACCAAAAACTCAAATTCATGCGAAACCACTCACCACATCAGTAGTAAAATAGTATATGATTTTAATATTTTCCAAATCTAAAACTCAAATTCATGTCTCTAGTAGGGAGTTTCACACACGCACACACACACACACACACACATATATATATATATATATATTGTTGAGAAATCAAACATATATACTTAGATTAGGTTAGAGTAGAACCTCTATCTTGTAAAGAAAAAAAAAAGTTAAAATTTAAGAGGAAAAAAATACTTACTTTTAATTGTGGATTTTGTAAGCATCCTATTATAATTATACGTAAGATTGCTCTTTGATTTTTCAGTTTATTCAGAAAAATTATATATAAATGATTAGATATAAGAGTTTTGACATTATCAACTGATAGAAAACGAAACTTGAGTCTAAATTCATTTTATACCCTTTTAGTAAAGCTCAAACTTGTTCTGATAGGGTTGCGATGGGTTGAAAAGTGAAATCCCCATTAAAATGTTGTATCATCATTCGCAATTTCATATTTTTTCCCCAAAATAGAAGAGAGTTTTTATCCCGTGTATGTTCTAATTTTGAGAATAATGTATGTTCTAATTAAATCTAAAAAAGCTAAAAGAATGATTCAGTATAGCCGAAAATGTTGCATGGTCGAGTCATTGGTAATAATAATTTCAGAACCAAAATTCTACGCCTGATAATTCTTTTTCTATAAAAGAGTTAATTTCGTTGGAACACAGGAAGAATCATGGGGATAGAAAAAGTGACACTTTGAATATTTTAGAGATTTAAGAAGTGTCAAACAAATTTTTTTTTGAGAAACAGAAGTGTCAAACATTGAATGAGGATAAGAATGAGTGATGGACATGCAATATTAAAGTAAATGGAACATTCATTGTCAAATTTGATTTAAAACATGGGAAATCGAAAATAAAATGGGGATATAATTTCCTTAGATTTTTTTTTTTGTTTTTTTTGAGAAGGAATTTCCTTAAATATTGCAAATCCAAATTCTATGTAGACCTTTCTTAAAAAAAAAAAAAAATCCACGTAGACTAGTCCAATCATAACTAGTTCCCAACCATGAGGAGTTTGAATTTGAATACACAAATCAATTTATAAAATATGGGAAAAAAAAAAAAAAAAACCCTTTTCATTGTGCTTAAAGGGATTTTTTTTTTTTTTTTTTTTTTTTTTTTTTTTTTTTTTTTTCCAACCTCCTTCAAATTTATAGATTAAAAAAAAAAAAAAAAAAAAAAGAACAATTCGTTCAACTTTGATTGCCCCTTTTTTTTGGGCAGAAAGTTAAATAATTGATAAGAAAAGTATGCCTCTCTTTTCTTGATCATAATCTTGAGAAATATATATTGGTATGACAAATGCGGAATGCCAACAACACGAAACCATTACATACTCTTTTTATTTTTATTTTTATTTTTTGAACCCTAGATCTCTTATTTAACCATTAAAAACTTTATCAATTAAGTTAATTGAAGCAGACTACTGCCTTTATTTATTTATTTTTTTTATTTTTAGAAAGCTTTTGTAGGGTTAAGGGCCCAGATTGTATATTGGGCCTAGGGTCTAGACTGAGAGCATAGTAATCCGAGAGCAAATGAATGGTGTTGGATGGATCAAGCTTAAAATCTATTGACTGAGATACGCATGGAAGGGTGGTCCGAGGAAGAATATCTCCTCGGATATGCTAAGTACAGCTCAAATGTATGTCTCGATATTCAGGGGGACATTCCAGAAAGCTGTAATGATAGAGATGTGCATCATGAACGTACAAGAAGGATAGGAACTCAAAAATATCCAAGAAAAAACTGCTACCACCACATTAAATGCCTTGCAGTTAACTTTTTGATCACATTTATGTGAATAAGACCTCTTGAATAGTGCTGTCTTGGCAACCACAACTCACAAAAGGCCAGAAAGGGTGTCTGATAGGACAAACACTCAAGTGGTGACTCAAAAGATCAACAAATGTAGGGTTAAGATCATCCAAAAAGAATTATATAATGCAAGAGGCCTTTCATAAAAGGAAGGGGGAGAGAAAAATAGAAAGCATTGTAGCAATCTCAACAACTCCTGTAATCATTCTCATTCAATATTTACTAGAACAGAGCTCTTTGGATTGTGTTGAGAACAAATTTTCTTAGGTAAACTTAGTTCATCTTTGTTTGATCGTCATGAAAACTCATTTTAACTGTTATCTATGCACTAAAGTCTAGTTTTTTGTCACACTTTTTACAAATTTATGATACTGGGCTCACTAGGCTAACATCCCATACGTCTTGGGTTTGGGTTACAAATCGTGTCCCTACAGCTTTATTTTATTATTATTATTATTAATATTTTTTTTAAAGTTATTTTATTAACTTGGACTCTTGGAGGCACTATTTGTGCGTTAAAACATTGTTCTTAGTGTGCGTTAGGGAAGTGCGTTTCCCAAATGCGTTTATGTTTTTCTTTCTTTTTTATTATTATTATTATTTTTTTTTACTTTTCAGCTTTTTCGGCCAGCTTTTTTGACTTTTCTAATGAACAGTATATATTATGTATTGTTTACGAACCCACAAATTTCATTTTTTATTAACTTTTTCATTAAAAATGGGTCTCACGATACTATTCACACATTTAAAAATTATTTTGTTATAGTGTTTTTTAGTTTTCAGTTTCAGTTTTCAGCAGTATCGAAACGAACTCTTAGTATCAACGTGAAGCATAAAAAAGATAATTAACACGTCAAAACCTGACGTAAACCAATATATCAGATCAAGGAATTGACAATTGGCAAGACGTAAGACTTGGGAAATTCCAATAAGCTGACATAAGAACCTTGCATCACCTAAAGTCCTAAGCTGGATTTAGATTGTTTTATAATCTTAAACAAAATAGATTAATAACGTGAGGTGTACGCTAAACATATTTGTTATACCACATTTTATATTGGGTTAGTTTAGGATATACCTTTGATTAGGGGTGGTAAAGTAAGCCCAAGCTCATTTGCTTACTCAAATTCACCCACTTTAATTGAACTCAAACCCACCAAATTATTAGTTGAATTAAATGGGCATCAACCTAATTAGACCCAATGATTATTGAGTTTTAACTAAAAACCCAATGAGGCCCATTTAACCCAAAAACAATATACCCAAATTCAACCTAGCCTTTCTCAAAAAAAAAAAAAAAAAAAAAAAAAAAAAAACCCTCAGACGTTTTAGTGTTTCAGGGTTTTCATTTTCCTTCATTTTCTCAGCCTCCAAACACTTCTCTCTCTCTCTCTCTCGCTTCCTCTCTCTCTCTTTCTCTCTCTAGCTCTCACAGAGAACAATGAGGCACAACAAACACAATACAGAGACCCTCTACTGGACATGTACATAGATCCGAGCTTCAAAACCCTGAAGATCTCGGCGTAGACCTCTTCGAGCTTCGGCGTGTGGTAGGTGGCCTCGATCGGGTATGCGTTGTCGAAGCTGTTGTCCGGGAATGGCATCTAGAGGAAGTTCCTGCACACTACCTCATAGAGCGAGTCGAGCCTGGCTTTCTTGTTGTGAATACAGGCTTGATTCACTTGGTAATCGTTGATAGTGATGCCCACGACCTTTGCGCGTGAGTGGGCCGCGATGGCTTGCATGGGCCCACCGACTCCACACCCAACGTGAAGGACTTGATCTCTGGGCTTCACGTCTATCAAATCGATGACCATTTCTTTGTGGATGCATGAGGCCTTACGGTTGGACTTTCCGGCAATCGACAGTGAGAAATGGAAGGATTGGCCCCAACCCCACTCGTAAATGTTGGTGACTAAGTTGTAGAAAGTGTCGACAAAATCTGGGACTTTCTCGGCGGTTTTGATCTCTTTTGGGCAGTGGAAGAAGGACCAAAATTGCTTGTAATTGTCTTGAACTTTCTTGGATGAGATTGAACCGTAGGAGAGATCGACGGCTTTTTTGCCCTTTTGTTCAACGGAGCCAAGTACGCAAACAAACCAGTAGACTCTAGAGAGAGAGAGAGGGAAGCACCAGAGATTGGAATTTTCTCGAGAAAGTTAGAGAGGGAAAATGAATGAAATGAAAGTTTCTTAGAAATCAAACAGAGAGAAGTGAAAGTTTTTTGGTTAGAATTGAAGGGGGGAGGCAATGGAGGAGAAAGAGAAAGAAATTTTAGATCCAAAAAAAGTTTTTTCTTTTTCCCAGGAAAGTAGAGCGGAGACTAGAGAGAGTGGAAAATGGAATCCAAGAAAGTGTTGAGTATTCACGTTAATGGCATTTTGGTAATTTTGATTATTGGGTAATTGGGTGAGTTGGGGTTTACTCATAATAATTGGATTGGGTTAGATTTGGGTTAGAAACAATTAATTAAATAGGTTTTAATGAGTAAATGGGTTTTATAAACCCAACCCAATTATGCCCATCCCAAACCCACCCTTTTGACACCCCTACCCTTGATGGACTCGAATCAATTTCTTGAGGAGAATTAGATTTTGATTATATGATGAAGAAACCCCATTTCTTTTCTTATAGTTTTCCTCGAATGTTACGCATCTATGTAACCAGGATTCCATATGTAACATGGACAAGGCACCAATTCAATAATTCTACTAGTTAGAATGTGAGAAATATTACATTTGAGATTTTCTTTTTCTTTTTTTAATACAAAAAAAAATAAAATAAATTGTATTGCGCTCAAAAATATGAAAGGGAGATTAATCATTTTCATAAATAAATGGTCTTCCAAACCGATCAAGTAAATAACTATATACCAAGAGTTAAATAATACAGCTGAATGACACTTCTTGATGTTTTTCATTAAGATGTTTTTTTTTTTTTTTTGAGAAAGAAGATGTTTTTTAGGTTCAAATCTACTCCAATTGTAACTATCAGATTATCTTTTTTATAAAAGTATATTAATAAATGTAGGAAGGACATTATTATTTTGATGTGAGCTATGTATAGTAGCATATTCCATTATAGATATTCCAAAAGATGGGGAAGAAAAAACTCTGTCCAGTTGCCACCCAAATCCAAATGTCAGATTAAGATGTAGTCATCCTGCTTGTACTTAATATTCAATGAAACTATCTGGCTGGAATCCAGCTAACATCATATAAATGGTGCATTTGATTATTGTACAATCTATCAAGACCAATAACATATTCCTATCCAAAAAAAAAAAAAAAAAAAAATGTTTGAGTAATTGGGATCGAATTTAAGATTATGAACACATATAAGGCAATTCATGAAATGTGGCAGCTGGTAATTAATTACTACTTTGTTTTTTCATGGAAAAGGGAAAAAAAAAGCAAGAGAATTTTGCATCATTATTTATTGAGTAAAATACAGTACACTTCAGGCTTATGTTAATACTAGTTAGATCCAAGATATGTCAAAACTGACTATTTTTTTTTTAGAAGAATCAAAACTGATTAACTTGGTTCCTAATCACAATGATAAAGAGGAGAAAAATGAGTAATGGTTTAGGAACCAAATTTGTCAATTTTGAAATGTCTTAAACTTGATTGATATTAACCTAAATCTCAAGGGTATTGAGTCCATTGATTGTATTTTATCATAATTTCTTTTAAGTTGATATTCAAAATAATAATAAAAAATTTCAATAATTTTCGTTGCCTTGGAACCACAGTATTTATTTACAATTTAAAATTTACAATGTTGAACACGGAATTGGCATAGAGCCAGCTTGCAACCTAATGGGTCCTATGATTGGTTTGTGTGCTAATCAGTGAGGAGGAAGATTGTTATTAAATTAAAAGAAAGAAGTAATATATAGAGAGAATGGTGGGAAGGCAAAGCAAAAGACCAAATTATTATTCAACCATTCAACGCAAAAATGGGGCCCCAAAAACAAAAATTAAAGAAAAGAGTAGCCGATTTTGGAACAGTGATTTTCTAACCAACCCTTGTGACATGTATTTACCATGATATAAAATGAATCTTAATCAATATGCCCCCAACCCTCTAGAAATGAAACACATTTTGTCTGATTAGTTAGATAACAAATAATTATTTAGAAATGAAAGACACTGTTTTTCCATTAAAAAGACAAAATGAAACACATTGCTCTCCATAACTTATTGAATTCAAACAAACAGTGTCTACTTTTGAAGCATCAATTATTGAAAACATCTTAAAGGCACGCATTTGGGATTCATATATACCACAAATTTTATATGCAAACTATGTCTCCCTTTTTATCCTTTTAGACCCATCAGAAACCATTTGCTATTTGTTACTATTCGGCAAGTGTCTTTATGTTTTATTTTATTCTCTTCCTTACAATCATTACTTTATTGTTTAAGAATATAATAACTTGTATTATAAGATGTCATAAATTAAGGCAGCTGAAGGGTACCATGAAAAGGCATGTCATCTATTAAAATTTTCAATACATCTTTTAATGGTATACTTCAAGCTGTTCAATCATGATTTTTTTTGGTTCAATTATAATTCAACGAACCTGCTCATTTCTTTGTCAAATGGAGAGAGAGAGAGAGAGAGAGAGAGAGAGGTTTAAAGTTTTGGGCTTATACATAGTGCTGTCCCAAATGAAAAGGAAAGGGCCTAGTTTTGGCACAACTTTTAATTAAGTGCTTTGGGCTTTAGAGCTTACACCTGTTGCTGTTCTAAATGAAAAGGCAAGGACCTAGTTTTGATTCAATTGTTCATTAATGGACTTGGGCTTTATCCTTTGGGGCTTATATATGTTGTTGTCCTAACTGGAAAGGCAAAGGGCCTAGTTTGGGTTCAATTTTTCACCATGGTTATAGAAACCTAATGCCGGTGAATAGGCCCATTACCCAAATTTCTTTTTCTTCTATAGTGAATTACTGACCGGAAAAAAAAAAAAAAAAAAAAAATCCTTTTTCATCTATAAAGATTTTTTTTATTATTATTATAATTTTATAGTTTTTAGAATAATAATAAACTAGTAAACCCACCAATTTTACTTGTAAACTTTGCAACAAACTTCAGAAATGAAGAATTTGAGCCATGCAATCTCTCAAAATTTTCAAAATGGTTTCAAGGGCCCACTTTCTAATTGATAGGCCCATTGAAGACATTATGAAAATTTCCCCACCAAACTCATCCTCACTGCATCTAATTATAGTCAAACACAGATACATATTGTCATGTATGTTTATATGTGGTATTATCAAGGTTTTGAAACTCGGATCGGACCGTACGGTCTGACCGGAAAAACCTCGAACCGTTCAGCTTTACAGTCTGTTTAGGGTGAAGAATCGTTCTATGCAAAAAAAAGCAAGTACCCGTACGGACCGTAGTTCGACCGCCCAGTTCTGTGAACCGTGACCGGTTTTTGAGGTTCGGACGGTTTCTTTTTGTTTTCAGCTTTTCCGGTGATTTTTGGCCAATACACCGGTATGAAGTTATGATTAGATTTAGAAGAAATGAAAGAACACGAAGAAGAACAAAAATCAGAAGGAAATCTGATAATTTCAGATCTTGAACAAAGGGATTTATAAGGAAAAAAAAAAAAAAAAAAAGAACCAGAGAAGAAGAAGACAAGTTCCTAAAAAAAAAAAAAAGGAAGAAGAAGAAGTTCAAACCCGATTGAATTCTAAATCCCCAAATTGAAATTCCAAACCCCAACCCACGTTGAAATCCCTCTTCACAGGTCATAACCACATCTCTTCTCTCACCTATTCCTCACGAATGATTAAAGCTCCTTTCATCTCGCTGACTCCATTCCGAAACCATTTTGAATAGCTCTGAAACTAACCCAACCAACCACGAATCAAAGTTAGAGATAGAACGAACTTAAGCAAAGAGGAAGAGCAAATCTAAAGAAGAAAAAAAAAAGATTTAATTACATTGAAAGAAAGAAAGTGAATTAGAATAATGTTGGCGTTGCAACCAAAGCTAATTTAATTCGCATGTGATCTGTGAAGGGTCCCCTAGATTGCTAAAACTGGCTACTCTATCTTATTCAGTTTTTAGCTTACGGGGTATTGTTTGATTTGTGAGAGAGAGTTTAAAATGGGTGGCGTGGTTTGGATTTGATTTTTGATTTTGTGTGTTCTTTTTGTTTTGGATTGTTATAGTACTAGTGAGTTGCTTCACTGTTATTACTTATTCATTCTCAGTACGAAAGGGAGTCTGTGATTGTGCGGCGTTGTATTGAATTTGAAACGTTTATAGACATTATCATAATAATGAAGTAGTAGTAGCAGGCAGTAGCAGTACAGTATGGAATGAGTTACAGAACTATTCATCAATGGTTTCAGAATGGAGTCGGGCAAGATGAGAGGAGCTTTGATTGTTCGTGAGAAATAGGTGAGAGAAGATGTGGTTGTGACGGATTCAGATCCTCTAGATTTCCTAGGATACTCTATTGTATTAGAAGCTTTTGCTTTTAGATTGTAATTCAGTGTGTACTGTTAGATGAATAATGGAACCTGCTTACATCGCAGACGGAATGTACACGTGGAACAAATTTAATTAAAATATAAATAGTCATCATATGTGTCTTAATTTAAATCCCTAAATTGAAATTCCAAACCCTAACCCACGTTGAGATCCTTATTCACAAGTCACAATCGGATTCAGATCTTCTAGATTTCCTTGGGTACTCTACTAAATGGATTTCCTTAAATTCTAGCCACTCTTTAATAATTTAATGGTCAAGATTCTGCCATATCAGCATTCTACTAACAATAATCTTAATTGTTTTGTTTGTAATATTATTTTATTTATTGTTAGTGGAATGCTGACATGGCAGAATCTTGACCATTAAATCATTAAAGAATGGTTAAGATTTAAGGAAATCTATTTGGTAGAGTACCCAAGAAAATCTAGAGGATCTGAAGCCGGCTGTGACGTGTGAATAGGGATCTCAACGTAGGTTGGGGTTTGGAATTTCAATTTGGGGATTTAAATTAAGATATATATGATGACTATTTATATTTTAATTAAATTTGTGCCACGTGTACATTCCGTTTGCGATGTAAGCAGGTTCCGTTATTCATCTAACAGTAGGGACTAAATTGGTTGTGACTTGAAAATAGCAGGAACCAAATTGACTGCTCTCAAAATGTAGGGACCAAATTGACCGTGTCTCCAAAATGTAAGAACCAAAATGATGTTTTTGCCTAAAAAGTATTGTAATAAAGTTATTAATTATTTTTGTTAAGTAAACTTTAATTGTTGTTACTTAGAGTACTTTAGTTTATTATCCATTAGTTTTTATCTTTACTCTTTTCAATTCTTTTATTTAACAATTCAACTCAACTTTGAAAACTTATTAGTTTTTGTAATTGATTAGGAAGAATTTTTGTTGTGTCTTTTATATTACTTTATTAAAAATACAACCCAACTATGTAATTATCATTAAAAAAAAAAAAAAATTATCTTCACTCCCTATTGTCCCACAACTCACTTCCACTACCTCACACTTAATTGTTTTTTTATTGTTTATACTTTACCGCTCACTTAATTATCTTTTTATGAGATTTAAGATCAACAAATTACTAATTTTTGTTGTTGGACTTGCTATGTTTTTTTTTCCCCAAATTTTAAATCAAATTGGTTTGTTATTGGATTTTTTTTTTCTTTTTGTTTAAAAATGTCAAGATGAAGGTTTGTGTTGAATTATTTTATTATTGGGCTTCTTTTAAAGGGTTCAAATTTTTATTTTAGGATGGTCATAACCAAAAAAAATAAATAAATAAAATTATTATATAAAAAGTTTTTTGTCCTCTCTTTTCCTCTACCTTATGTGTGTGTTTTTGCTTCTAAAAAAAGAAAAGAATGGGTAATTGTCTCATATTGCTTAAGAGAGTGTCTTGTGTGTAGTATAACTTACCCCTCACTTAAAAGTTACCATGACTTTTGAGTGGAGTTTTTAGTATGCTTTTGTGTTAGAACCATTTTTCATCTCCCTTTGTGTTAGAACCATTTTCCCTCTCCTTGTGTGTGTGTGTGTGTTTGTCTCTAAAAAAAGAAAAATTGGTCCCAAGTCAGGGGGTTCAATTGAACCCCCTAAAGTCAATATGGAGCCGCCACTAGGTGAAAATCGAGCATTGCTTCAGAGAGGCTAACAAAGTGGCAGATTCTCTTGCTAAATATGAATGTTCACAAGTAGAACATTTTATTGTATTTTCTTAGCCTCTTCCTATCGTATTAGAGGCTTTGCTTTTAGATTGTAATTCAGTGTCTACTCCCTAATCTATTCGGGCTTCCCCTTTAGCTTTGTTTAATAGACTCTCTTATTACCACAAAAAAAGAAAAGGAAGATCCATTTTTTCTAAATTTTAGAATGAGATTATTTTTTTCCTGGGCATAAATTCAAGTATTCAACGATTACAATAAGAGATAGAGGTTTTGATTTTGGATGTCTCTATTAAAAACACCATATATAAGTTGCCAGTTAAGCTATAAAGTTCCTAATAGAATAAAAAGTTGAGAATTTTGAAAAGTGATTTCAGGTCTTAAAAAATGATTTTAGAAATAAGTTTATATTACTATTTTTGACTTTTAAAGTTTGTACTTATTTTTCATTTCGATGTCTTCATTTTGAGAATTTCATTTTGGTGTATCAAATTTGATTATTTTTTCTCTATGTTCATAAGTAATTTGGCTATTAGAGAACTAAACTAATACTAAACTTTAATCAAATAAGTAGATCTAAAATCACTTTTTAATTTTTATGGATAGATCACCAAACACAATGTTTTTAATCAAGTAGGTAAACCAATACCCAATATCGATCATTCTTCGAAACCAAAAGCTGGAAACATATGACAACAAACTCATGTTACAATTAAAAAAATGCATAAAACAAAAGCCAAAAAAAAAAAAAAAAAAAAATGAAAGAGAAAGAAATAGAAATAACATGAATGTAGATATACATGGCAATTCTAAATTAAACCAAAAAAAGAAAAAGAAAATGAAAATGAAAAAGAGACATTCCCAACATTTCTTCTCAAGAGAGAGCCCCCATGCAAGCCAACCCTAGCCCAAGAGTCAAACCCAAACCTACCACATTTCTCCCTCCTGCACTTGTACCAGGGGAAGGTGCTGAGGTGTTTGTTGAATTATTCGAGCTGCTTGATGGGGCTTTCGCCTGTGTTGGAGCTGAAGCTGGAGACTTAGCTCCAAACAATTCCTCAGGCAACAATACCTTGTCCACTTGGTAAACCGCCAATGGAGGTTGTTGCCTTAGTGCATTGTTGATTTGTGTCGAATCGATCCCTGTTGATACATTCACTTGGTTGCCTTGGCCTGTAAAGTTAAGCCCCCAATTGCCATTTGCGCCTGAGGCTTGAGTAGGAACTGGATTGCTAACTGTTAGGAGATCAGTTAGGCTGTAGTATTTAGGTGTTATATGGTATTGAATAAGTAAGACTTTGTTCTGGTTTGTGAGGCCATTTAAGGCACCTGATGGGAGGTTGTTGAAGGCATTGTCAGTGGGTGCAAAGACAGACAAGCCTTGAGCAGAGTTGTTGAGCTGGTTCGCGATTTGGGTGTCTGTTTGGGTCTCCTGGAGGAGGCGAATTAAGGTACTGTATTGGCCATTTTTTTCAAGGATTGCTGTGAGGTTGAGAGGGCCTGAGGGAGATGGTGCTGGGGCTGAGGTTTGGGCTTGAGTCTGAGGTGAGAGGAGGAGGAGAAGTTGGATATTGAGGGTAATGAGAATGAGAGATAGAGTTGTCGAAGCCATGATGCTGGTTGAAGAGGTTGTGGACTTCTGGTAGAGACTAAAAGCTAGGGGATTTATGGGATTAGATGTATGGGTTGGGGCTTTGTTGGAATGAGCTGGCTGTAGACTAATTATGTCCAAAAATACCATAAAAAAAAAACTGGGGAATATATTTGATTTTTTAAATGAAAAGATAAAGAAAATGTGATATATAATTTTTTTTTGGGGTAAACTAGGAGATATATAATTAAACCATATATTTTTGTGTTGCCTTGAACATAACCCACATTTGTTTAACTTAGTTGTTATTAGTCCACTAATTTGTAATCGAATTCAAATGAATTTTTATTAATATACAATGCGATTTAGTTGTTGACTTATTTGATGCGGCATAGTGTGAGTGTGTTCCAACTTCCAATTCCTCTTAATTCGTTGTATTGGAAAAGTTGGTAGATCTATTTGGGTAGAAACCGACACTAATATCATTAATTAGCTGGGATGGAATATATTATATATTATGAGAAAGATTTATTTCACTTTTCTCCTTCTAATGTGGTGTCCAGAGTTTTCGAGTACCAAATTATATTCTTTCATCCTACGATATCAAGTAATTATAAGGAGTAGTTCCTTGAAAATAACCTTAAAATGTTAATTAAGAGTTTTGAACTTAGATCTGCCGGGGATTATATTATACCATAAAACATCTTATCTAGGGTTGTATACATATATGGTTGCTGTTTTTGAACTGACATGCTTTTATGTTATCACCAAAAACGAAAATAAATATTAAAACCGTACAAGTTGACCAATCGACGTTACAATTTTCGATTGTCCCTGTCTCCCCACTTGCTGTAATATATGTTGGCTGAATTGGCAAACTATGCGTTCTTGAATCTTGATCATAGTTTACTGGACAAGTCATAGTTTTGTAAAAACCAGTCTCAATTAATCTTTATCACAGAGTGAGCTACAGCCTGTTAGCTTGTGATTAATGGCCTGTTTGGAAGTTTAGAGAGGAGGAGAGTCGAGGGGAGGAGAGTAGAGTAGAATGATTATCCTTCACCTTGTTTGGATGTTTTTAAAATTAGTAAGGAGGAAGGGAGTAGTTAGCCCTTCTTCTTGTTTGGATGTTTTAAAAATTAGGAGGGAAAAGAGAGGAAATGATTTAAATAGACAAATTTACCTATATTTAAAAATTAACTTGCAACATTAGTCTATTATTAATTTGTTAAATTAAATAATTCTTTAATAAACATTCTCATTCCATCAAATACCATTAGTAAACTAATAAAACTACTATTAACTATTATAAAAAAAAATTTATTACCTCAAAAAAAAATTATAATAAAAATCAAAAACCTTCTCCATTTTCCTCAACTTTCCCGAGAAACAAACAATTCCCACAAGTTGCAGCCAAGCAAAACGACTTGGTAGTTCACGACGAATGGGAAGCACGCGCTGGGCAGCCTAATCACGGTCCAGAAATGATACCTGTAAACCACGGAGGACAGCAATGTCGTTAGCAGAATCGCGAGAACTTGAAACGATTGTGTGCCGAGCGGGAAGCAGAGGAGCCACTGAAACGGCGTCGTCGTTTTAGTTCGTCGCCAGAACCAGCGCGTGTCTCGGATCTCCGTCACCGCGGAAAGGAGAATGCCGGTGTAAATGCGTGCTCTCATCGACGCCGATTCCGGCGAAACCCAGGTCCAGATCCAGAGACCATATAGAAACCAGCTTGGCAGCTCATATTGTAGTTTTCGCTTCTCTCTGTTGATTTAATCACTAGTTTTTGAGTTCGAATTGTGGTGTTGTGTTCTTGATCTTGTGCTTTTTTCGGGTTACAGCTGTGAGATTCTGAGAAAAATTTTGTGGCTTTAATTTCTGTTTGGGTGCTCTGAAAATGTAGGAAAAGGGAAAGGAATTGAAATTTGAGTATTGTGTATTTTGTTGGTCGTTTTGTTTGTTAGAAAATAAAACTTTTTGAAAGAGGAAAGTGTTTGTTTTTGGTGGCTTTTCCGGTTCAGAATTTCTAAAAGTTTAGCACTAAATTATTTATTTTCTCAGGAAACAAACAAAGATTATTTAAATAATTGATTTGTGATTTTGTTAATTTAGAAAGGGTAAATTGATAAATTCATTTGGTTAATAATTTATCTACTTTACTCTCCCTTCAAATCTCTCCAATTTGGGGGAATTAAAAATGAGAGGTTAGAGGTAGTTGAAACCCCTCCAAACCCCTCCCCCTCCTTCCTTAAAAAACTTCCAAACAAGATAATTGAATTACTCTCCCTCCCTTTACTCTACTCCCCTCCTTTTTTTTAACATCCAAACAGGCCATAACAGATGCATAAATCAGTTGGGTGTATGAGAAAGCTTGCAGTCCTTGATAATGGCATGTCAAGGTTTTTCTCAACTTTTTTCCATTGAACCCAAGTCGACTGTAGAATCTGATGAGAATCCAATCCCAACTTGATTTCAATGGAACAGAAATTTGGCCAGATTAGGCTAGACTTGAACCCCACATACCCATACAAATTCAAAGTCACATTACCTAATCTACATATTTTAATCGAAGTCGGACAAACATAAGGTATATATCCTCAATTTGGCAGCCTGGCTTAACTTGTCATGTGGAATATTAGCGAGCACCCCCAACAACTATGTTGTTGTCCCTACACACATATTCTATTATTCTAAAATGATGCAAAATTATAGAATCATAACGTGTTAGAAAGATGTTCTTGTAAGTCCCATTGTATTGTGTTTGTCCCATCTAATTAAACTGTGTTAAGTTCTTGTATTATTGTCCAATGTGGACCTTCTGATAGTTCATAGTTCCATCAACATCATTGATGCAAACCCAATTATGTTTTTATGAGGAGAACATTCAGCACAAAAATAACCGAGCTATTATATTATGGCTCATCTAATCTGTGTAAGTTACTGTATTATTGAATGTGTCTTTTGGAGTAAAAGCATGTGATCAAAAGCTGCACATTTAAATTAGCGCGAAGTATTTATCATTTGTACGCCTAGATCTAATAATTAATTTCCCCTAAGCGTGGAAAGAACCAATGATCTGCTATATGTATGCAAGGTTGTTTATGCAGTGGCACTTAGCTTTATGTCCATGTCCTATATTAATGAGGAGACCTAAACTAACCCATAAATTATAGGGTTTGTTGGTATGTCCTAATTTTGACAGATAATATATGTCTCTAAAATAATGTCTCCCAGTATCATTCTGAGACCTCCCAAGTCCCTACCCCACTAGCCCCCAAAAAATATATTTCACAAAAAAGCTACTTAATTTAGAGATTTGAAAATGTGGAAAGGGAAGATGTTGTCCAAGGCTAGTAAGGAAATTCTGATTGAAGTAGTTGCGCAATCTATTCCTACTTACACTATGAGTGTTTTTCAACTCCCTTTGAAACTTTGTGATGAGCTGGATGCAATGTGTGCTAAGTTCTGGTGAGGACAGTTGAGGAATGAAATGAAAATTCATTGGCAGAGGTGGGAAAAATTGACACTATCAAAGAGGGAGGGAGGAATGGGCTTTAGGGATTTAAGGGCCTTTAATTTAGCAATGCTAGCTAAACAAGGGTGGAGGTTGCTGCATGATAATAATTCTGTGGTGTTTCAATGCCTCAAATCTAGATATTTTCCAAGAACTTTCTCTCTTTGTTGCTAAGGAGTCACCAAATTGCTCTTTTGTTTGGAAGAGTATTGTGGTTGCTTTTCCTATTTTGAGGCCTGGATGTTGTTGGAGAGTTGGGACTGGCCAATCAATTCGGATTCTAGGGGATAAATGGATATCGTATTATCCAACAAATGCACCTCTAAATCTAGTGAAAGATGAAGTTCGTGAGGCGACTGTTGCTGAATTAATTGACCAAGACTTGCATGCATGGAAGGCTGATTTTATCATGGATATGTTTGAAAAAGAAGATGCCAAAGCTATTTGTAGAATACAGCTCAGCCGAAGACATATGGAGGACTTATGATCTGGATGCACCAAAGGAAGGGGATTTTTACTGTTAAATCTACTTACAAGGTGGCTAGGGAAGTATTGAGAGAAGGAAGGGTAGCTAGAAGTTCTCGGGGTTGTGCTGGAAAGGAGGTTTGGTTTGCAATTTGGAAGCTTAGAATTCCTAACAAAATAAAGGTGTTTGGGTGGAGAGCTTGTAATGAAATTTTACCAACAAAATTGAATCTATCTAAGAGAAAATTTTTTGCAGATGCGATGTGCCCAATTTGCTTGAGGTTTCCAGAATCAATTGTCCATGCACTTGGGAATGTGGTGCGGCTACAAATGCGTGGGCAGGTAGCTTAAAAATTTTGCAAAAAAGTGGGTAAAGTATGGCAAATATGCTTCAGTTAATGGAATACTTAATGGAGCGGGTAGAGTCTCATGATATGGAGGTTGTGCTCATTCAAGCATGGCTGATTTGGAATCAAAGAAATCATGTTGTGCATGGAGGTAAGTTTCATGATCCAGGCTGGTTGAATAATCGGGCAACAGAGTTTCTTAAGGAGTTTCGGACTACATTAGTACTGATGGGACTAGCACACGAAGGGCAATCTTCTCAGGACACCTGGCAGCCCCCTCCTCCTTCGATCTTCAAGCTTAACTTTGATGCAGCTCTCTTTTCGTCTCTTAACAGTTCAAGTTTTGGTGCAGTTATCCGGAATGAAAAAGGAGAGGTTATGGTAGCCATGGCAGCAAAGGGTCCTGAGGTATCTTGTAGCGAGGAGGCTGAGTTTCTTGCATGTCGGAAAGCTATTGAATTTGCTATTGATGCTGGCTTCTCTGAACTTGTCATTGAAGGCGATAATTCTTCTATTATGAAAGCTGTTTTGACTTTGCAGGATGATTATTCTTTGCTCTTGGGAATGTAATTGGGGATATTCATCATTTGGTTAGGAACTTGCAATGGGTTAGGATTGAATGTACTAGGTGAGGGGGGAATAGAGTTGCTCATGAGTTAGCTCAATTTGCTAGAAACATTAGTCATGATTTGTTTTGGATGAAAGATGTTCCTCCAATAGCTAGGGAAGCTTTGTACCAAGATGCTAATTTTTCTAATTAATTGAATGATATGCTTCTGTTTCCAAAAAAAAAAAATGTGTGACCACTGAATAATATCTAAAACGTTTAAAATGATCCAATATGATTATTTACTGGCGTGAAAAAGCATCACTAACCGTATAATTAAGAAGTTTTTACGCAATTAGTGCTTCGGAATAGTTTACTTATAAATAAAGTATAAAGTTTTCCTTCAAATTAATTAGTTTGAAATCTATTTTAACTATTGTGTGACGTTTTCTATGATTATCTACGTGTATCTTTGATTAAGTGATGAGTAAGTTATCTAAATTAGTTATGTGACAATTAAATATATTATAGGGTTAAGAAAAAACATATGATCAATTTAATTGTAATGTGAAAGGGTGAATGAATTTTCCTTTGAACCCATTTGAAAATTTCTTTATAAGCAATTTAATTATGACATCTGAACCAAAATTTTAAACAAATTATGTACTTCCATGTTCTATGTAAACGAATGGCAAAAGGACTTACAACTCTCTCTCTCTCTCAAAAGAAACTAGAATCTTTGGATTTAATTACTCTTCTAATGATTATTTTTTTTTAATACGATTTACTCTTCTAATATAACTAGGAAGTTTTGGGCTCTCTCTCTCTCTCTCTCTTTTCTTTTTTTTCTTTTTTTTTTTTAAGAAATAAAAAAGAATTAGTCCAAAGTTTTGGGATAAGTTTAAGGCAATAACTCTATATAGTCACAATAAATTTCTCAAAATATTTCACAACTTTTGAGCTAGTTAATTACTAATAGAAAATAATAAGGTAATGTTAATGATAGTCCTTGATAAAAACTTACAAATTCAATTATTGTGAAAATTTGGAAAAACTTAAATATAGTTATTTAGGTGAAGTTCCCCAATTAAATTTACCCATGTAGATGCTTTGATCGATGAACTATATGTTTAATGCAATGGTGCTTATTAAATTTCTCTTTAATGGGATGCCTAAATTCGAAAGTTCTCAGCCTAGGGTTTCTCTCTAACCCTAGACTATAGAATCCCTAGTTCCCTTTCTCCTTGAGAAAGACGGTTTTCCCTATAGCATCTCATGTGCTAGTAGGGTTCTAGCGAGGTTTTCCTTCTTGTAATTGTTATTACTCTTGAGCATGGGTATGGAGGAGCTAATAAGGAAGTGTGACGGTCTGTCTCTATTGGCGAAGGAAGGAGAGAGGGTGGTGTTGCCGAAGAAACTAACCAAGGCGGAATATGTGTTGGCTACGAAATTCCTTACGAAGAGAACTTTGAATGTGGAAGTGGTGGCAACGTTTCGACCGTTGTGGAGAACAAAGGAGAGCTTTTGTGTGAGTAACACTGGGAATAATATTCTACTCTTTGAGTTTGAACTAGAAGTTGTTGCAAAAAAGGTCCTTCAGGGTGAGCCTTGGTCGTTTGATAGACATTTAGTGATTCTACAGCAGTTTAATGGTAGCAAGGCCATATAAGAGTTGGAGTTTAGAGTTTGTGCTTTTTGGGTTCAAATTCATGATCTTAACTTTAAGTTCATGACTCCGAACACGGCAGAGTTTATCGGCAAAACTATCAGTCTGATTATCAAGTCCAGCGATCCAATGGAGATGAAAGGAGGTACCTTCATGTGGGTTAGGGTTAAGGTTGATGTTACCCGCCCCCTCTGTCAAGGAAGAAAGATTAGTTTTGATGAAGAGGTTGAAGGGTGGGTGGCTTCCTATATGAACGGCTACTAAACATTTGCTTCTAGTGTGGAATGTTATAGCATGACGACAAAGATTGCGAAGTGTGGTTGAAGAGTAAAGGTTCCTTTACAGTGGAGCACCAGCAGTACGGGCATTGGATACAGGCCTCCCAATTTAGTCCAATGCGTCGTTAATACATTGAGGTTAAGGGTTATGAACAAAAGGGGTCACAAACTTCGTCTAGGGTTGGGCGGTCAAAGAGTAGGACTCAACAGGTGAAACATGGTACTTATCCGAGGTTGACAAGGGAGGGTGGAACAGTGGAGACAATGTTGGAAAGGCAAAAAAGTATGGTGGTGCTGAGGGCGAGTTCTCCGGCGTTCACAAATTCAAATCTGTGTGATCTCGGGATTGACGAAAACTCAATTTTGAATCAAACAGGTAGGATTTTGAGGCACTGATAGAGGATATTGATAAGTAGATTTTGAATGCTGGGAATGTATCTGATCCTATTGTCATGGAGATCATTAAGGAGATTAAGGGGGATGGCACTAAACTGGATAACAAAGGTAGTGTTGTTTTGAACATAGAAAATGTGGGTAAGTGTCCAGAGCTAGAAGACAATCATGTGTCCAATTTTGAAGTCAATGGAGTGGGTAGTGTGAGCTTCACAATGGGTTGGGCTGAACCAAAGGGTAAGAATGAAAGCCCGAAAAAACCAAAAAAGATAGGCAAGGGGATGTTGACAGAGGGAAGGAAAGAAATACGTGGACAGGATGCTAACAAAGAAACGGAAAAAGGGAGCTGGACTAGACTGCTCAATAGGTCAACTACTACTAGAGATCATGACATGGGTGAGACTGATTTAGGGCCTAAAAGGAAGATCTCTATAGTGAACAATCTAGATGGAGATGTGAACGAAAAGGAAAAGAAGATGAAATTAGAAGAGGAGACTAAAATCCTGGGTTCTCTCTTTGCTACACAATCAGGAGCGGTGAAGGTTGCTAAGCAACCCCGCCAAGCCTAATGAGTTTCTTAAGTTGGAATTGTCGAGGGCTTGAGAACCCTCAGATAGTTAGTGCCTTGTAGAAAGTTATTAGATTAGAGAAGCCCAAAATTGTTTTGTTAATGGAAACAAAGTCAGACGTAGATTGGATGAAGGTGATTTGAGATTGGTTTGGTTTTAAGGAGAGTCATGTAGTTCCTAGTGATGGTTCAAGTAGTGGACTGGCATTGTTTTGGAATTCAAAAATTAAAATGCAAATCCTGAGCTCTTCTCTGTCCCATATTGATGGTATTGTTGATGAGCGAAGTACTTCCACAAAATGGCATATGACAAGGTTTTATGGCAATCTGGATACTTCAAGAAGGGTGGAATCATGGCAACTCCTCATTTCTCTCTTTGGAGTGTCTCCCTTGACTTGGTTAATTATTGGGGATTTTAATGAAATTAGGAGAGCTTTAGAAAAGGAGGGTGGTGCTTCACGACTTAAACAACAAATGGCCCGCTTCAATAATGTTATTAATTCTTGTGGGCTTAATGAGGTGGAGTATATTGGGCCTAAATTCACTTGGATCTATCAAAGAAGTGATGGTTATCAAATAAGAGAAAGATTAGATAAAGCATTGGTGAATTCGGACTGGGCTTCAAAGTTTCCTTCGGCAAAGCTGTTACATAAGTCCTTATCTACATCAAATCATAGTCCTCTGATTCTATAGATGGTGGCTGAAAGGAAATGGACTAAATCTAAAAGGTGTTTTAGATTTGAGTCCATGTGGTTGAAAGACTCCAAGTGTGAGGAAATTGTGTCAGAAGCATGAAATGAGGGATTGGTGGCTGCTTCTTCACATCCCTTGCTGTCGTGTTTAGATTCATGCAAGACTAGATTACAGGCATGGAATCGGGATGAGTTTGGGCATGTGGGAAAGGAAATAGCTCAGCTTCAGAAGCTCTTGGAATGTTTGGAGATGCAGCCAATTAGTCCAGATGTAATAAAAAATATGAGGGAGACTAGAATGGAGCTTAATTGTTGGCTTGAGAAAGAGGCTGCCATGTGGAAACAAAGATCTCGGGTAGACTGGTTTAAAGAAGGGGATCGCAATACAAGCTTCTTCCATGCAAAGGCATCTTCTTGCTTTCAGAAAAACTTAATTAAAGGGATTCTGGATTCAAATGATGTTTGGCAGGAAGAGGAGGCTGAAATTGAAAAGGTATTTGTGGAGTATTATTCAGAACTTTTCTCCTTAGCCAACCCCACAGACTTTAATGAGATTTTGGAAGTAGTCCAACCGAAAGTGTCCAGGCACATGAATGATCAATTGATAAAGGAGTTTCAACCTAGTAAGGTCTCTAAGCACTGAAGTAGATGTACCCACTAAAAACCCTAGGACCTGATGGCATGCCGCCCTTGTTCTACCAGCATTTTTGGCCGACTGTAAGTAATGTAGTAACTAAAACTGTCCTTGATTTCCTTAATTTTGGTGTTATTCCTCCTAATTTCAATGAAACTCAAATTGTTTTAATCCTTAAAGTAAATAGGCCTCAGAGAGTAATTGAATATAGACCTATCAGTTTATGTAATGTGATGTATAAAATGGTTGCCAAGACTCTTGCTAACAGGTTGAAGAAAATTCTCCCAACTATCATTAGTGATACTCTGAGTGCTTTTGTCAATGGTAAACTCATCACTGACAATATATTAATTGCTTTTGAAATAATACATCATATCAGCCAAAGGAAAACGTGGCAAAAGGGAGAGATGACAATGAAGCTAGACAAAAGCAAAGCTTCTGATAGGGTGGAATGGGTGTGTTTGGATAAAATTATGGAGAAATTGGATTTTCATCCAAGATGGCGGAATCTTATGCTGCAGTGTGTCTCCTTTGTGACTTACTCTATCAGAATCAATGGTAAGCCCGAAGGCCACATCTCCCTAATGAGAGGTCTTAGACAAGGTGATCTGCTTTCTCCCTATCTCTTCCTTCTTTGTGCTAAGGGTTTATCAACCCTGATTAAGAAAGTTGTTGCCGATAGGTCCATGGAAGGCATCTCTGTATGCAGAAATGGTCCTTGTCTATCTCACCTATTTTTTTGTAGATGATAGTATTATTTTTTGCAAAACTACTCTGAGTACCTTGGGCATGCTGTGCAACGTCCTACCATTTGGGTGGCATGCTTTTGCAACGTTCTCAGAGTCCCACATTGAAAGAATTTTCCCCCACTTTCTGCTTTATAAGCTTTGAAGCGAAGGAGTAGTGTACCATCAGTTATTATTATGGGTACCTTGGGCATGCTTTGCAACGCCTACGTTTTGGGTGGCATGACTACTCTTTCGCTTCAAAGCTTATAAGGCAGAAAGTGGGGGAAGATTCTTTTGATGTGGGACTCCGAGGACGTTGCAAAAGCATGCCACCTAAAGGGTAGGACGTTGCAAAGCATGCCCAAGGTACCCACAGTTACCATTAGTGAATATGATGCACTCCAGAGAATTCTAAAGGTCTATGAAGAAGTGTCAGGGCAACAATTAAATAGGGCAAAGACTTCGCTCTATTTCAATAGTAATACAACTAAAAAAATCCAAGAAGAGATAAAGGCCAGATTTGGGGTGCAAGTTATAAAGCAACATGAAAAATATTTGGGTTTGCCTTCTCTGGTGGGGAAGAATAAGAAGAACTCTTTCAAGGAGATTAAGGAAAAATTGGCCAAAAAACTGGCTGGTTGGAAGGAAAAACTACTTTTAAAAGTAGGGAAGGAAATTTTGATTAAAGTGGTGGCTTAAGCAATTCTGACATATGCTATGAATTGTTTCAAGATCCCAGATTCATTTTGTGAGGAGATGACTAGCCTTATGAGGAATTTTTGGTGGGGCCAACAAAAGGAGGAGAGGAAGATGGTTTGGATTAGTTGGGACAAACTTTGCAACCCCAAATCTCAAGGTGGTATGGGGTTTAAAAAACTAAAGCAGTTCAACCTTGCTTTGTTAGCAAAACAGGGTTGGAGGTTACAATTGGGTGGAGATTCACTACTATATCGAGTTTTTAAGGCTAAGTATTTTCCTAGATGTGACTTTCTTCAAGCTAGTTTGGGTGCAAACCCTTCGTTTGCTTGGAGGAGAATTATGGCTAGGCAGAATATAGTAAAAAAGGGAATACATGACAGGTAGGCAATGGTGACAGCATCCAAATTTGGATGGACAAGTGGATGCCCACTCCCTCCACGTATAAGGTAGTCTCTCCCCCTGTTGGTCTACCTATGGAGGCTCGGGTTAGGGAGTTATTGAACCAAATTCTGGGACGTGGAGAACAGAGCTAGTTCGAAGCATTTTCCTTCCACATGAAGTCGATGAGATTTGTAGCATTGCCCTGAGCTTTAAGCTACCTGAGGATAAGCATGTATGGGCTCAAACAAATAATGGTAGGTTCAGTGTTTGAAGTGCCTATAAAATTGCAATGGACTTGGCCTCTGAAAGTATTGCTGGGGCTGCTTCAGATGATAGTAGACAAAGGAATTTTTGGAAGCTCCTATGGAAGATTAATAACTCTTACAAGGTCTGTCACTTTGCTTGGAGAGCATGCAAAGATATTCTTCCCAACAAAGAAAATTTAGTAAGGAGGAAAGTGCTTGCTGAAGGTACCTATGAGATGTGCCAATCGGGTTTAGAGACGTCTGGTCATCTGTTTTGGAAGTGTGAACAGGTGTGCGAAGCTTGGGCCCTGTTGAAGATCTTCCTTGCTCATACAAATGTCCAGTTCCACTCTTTCATGGACATGTTATGGTATGGAGTCTTTGAGGTAGATTGGGACACCTTGCAGATCGAAAGAATGGTAATTGTTGCGTGGGCTCTATGGACAACTCGAAATGAAGTTCGGATTGGAGGTGTGAAGAAAAGTGTAAATAAGATTGTTAATGATGCGTTGGAGTACCTAACTAAGTATCAGGCATGTGTTAAAGACCCTGAAAAGCCACGTAATGTTCGACCTACATTCTGGAAGCCGCCACCATGGAATAAGTTCAAAATTAATATTGACGGGGTTGTGTTTGCTTCACAAAAAGCTTCTGGTGTGGGTGTCTTGGTTCAAGATGCAGATGGTAACATTATTAGCGCTCTTAGTAAGAAGATTTGGGCCCCTCTTAAAGCTGTAGAAGTAGAAGCGAAGGCTGTGGAGACCGGATTGCAATTTGCGAAAGACCTCCTCATTCAAGACTTTATCCTCGAAAGTGATTCTCTGCTAGTGACCAATGCTTTAAAGGAACTCTCTCCTCCTCCCTCATCTATGGTTTCCATCATATACAACTCCTTATTAGCTTCTAGGGAGTTTCTAGAGGTTGAGTTCTCCCATGTTCGTAGGCAAGGAAATAAGCCGGCTCACTTATTAGCAAAATATGCCCAAGGCATAGATGACTTTTCAGTTTGGTTAGAAGAAGATCCTTGTTTCATTGTACAAGCTCTTCTACAATATTTCCCATTAAAAAAAAAAAAAAAAACTATATGTTTGAATTTAATTGTCCTTAAAAAGATAACATTGATTTCTGATAATAACTCTTTATTATCAGACCAAGACACCAATTAGTTTTGGTGAAAATGGGGATTGAACCCCAGATATCTTATACAACTATCAGAGACTTTACCAGTTGAGCTAACTGGAACCCACATCAATGAGCAATATGGTTGAATTTAATTGTCATTAAAAAATAACATTTATTTAATTGTATTGGTCAATACAATCATATGAGTAAATCTCTTTATTTTTTTGGATAGGGGTGAATTTTTTTTTTTTAAATGTTTTATAATTCACATAGCTGAACTTAGTTAGAATATCTAAGGTTTTATATTTGAAAAATTATGCAATATTCCAAGATTGAATAGTGACATATTCTTTTGATCTCTTATTTAAGACAAATATTAAATCCTATTATTATTAATTTTATTAGTGAGATTTACAATTATTGTACTCATAGCGTTACTCAAATTTAATGTCCCCTTTCTATTTGTGTGTGAGAAAGCCCAACGCCATATGTTGGGCCTGTGGCCCAGTTTGAATATAACTTTCTGTCCGAAGAGGTTGAAAGGATCAATGCTTTGCCATCCTGGAAAAAATTCAACCAAGGAAGGATTATTATTGCGTCCGAAGACAACCTGGCATGTCCGAAGAAGTTCCGCTCGTCAGACCTCCAAAGAACTTGATCAAGTAGAAGATTCCTCAGAGGGGAGTGCTGGGCATTCCTAAGCACGGAGATATCCTGAAATATCTTACAAATAAAGCTGCCATCACCGCATTTAATGCACTGCAACAACTTTCCTGGCCGCATTTATGTGGAGAAGACACCTGAACAGTGAAACCTCAGCCACTACCACTCACTGCAGATTAAAGCAAACTCCTGATGTGACTAATACTCAAGTGGACGCTTAGATGAGGGACAAGTGTGCGGTGAGGATGAAGGAAAAGGTGTATATATAAAGAAACATGTCTAACATAGAGGGGGGGAGATTTATTTTTTACGAATGAGAAAAAGGCAAGACCTCTTCGGATTAAAGATACTTTTATTGAATAATCGCCTGAGTGCTTTCTTGCCCTGTTTAGTTTGCTTGAACCGTTGCTAAATCCATATCCAGCCCAGCTGTTCAACCCATTCTCTACAAATTCATTGTTGGGGATTTGTTGGGCTTGTAACACGGGAAGTTATTGTTTAGCCCATCAAATTTCGACCCTACAATTGGCGCCGTCTGTGGGAAACAGCTTGAGCCAAGGTGGAAGCAACACCTCAAAGAATGGCTGAACCAAGGCAACGACTAGCGGAATCCAAATCGTCTCGGCACACCGATCCCTTTCTTCATCTGGAACGGAGGCAGGATCGTGAGGGCAGTGTACACACCGTACGTGACGATCAAAACCAGTCGCATGGAAAGAGCCACATGTCCCATGCAGAGAAAAACAAAGACATGCAGAAGGAAATCGATAGGCTAAAGAGGGAGTTGCGCCATGCGAAGAGAAAGCGTAGTCCCTCGTACTCTGATGAAGATGCGGAGGACGAATAGGATGTTGTTTACAAACAGAAACTTCGAACGCCAGTCGGTGAATCCTTTACCTACGAGAAAATGTGGCATGACGAGGGGAACCCTCAAAACCCCTTACCTAGAGGCGTAGGGAACGACGCTATGAGTAAAGCCCTGGATCAGATTTCCAGATCTCCCTTTACTCGTAACATCGAGAATGCTAGACTTCCTCGACGTTTCCACCAGCCTACATTCACCATTTATAATGGCCGGACAGACCTAGTGGAACATGTGAGCCATTTCAACCAGAGGATGGTCGTCCACTCCAGGGACGAAGCCCTGATGTGCAGAGTCTTCCCATCCAGCTTGGGACCGATAGCCATAAGGTGGTTTGACAATCTGAAAGCAAAATCTATAAGCTCTTTCCAAGAGCTGACTCAAGCATTTGGCTCACGTTTTGTCACGTGCCGAAGGGTTCCGCAGTCTATGGCTTCCCTGTTGTCAGTCAGTATGAAAGGAGGGGAGACTCTGAAGTCGTATTCAGATAGGTTCTGGGAAACATATAACGAGGTAGAGGAAGATTGTGAACTGGTGGCCATCAGCTCTTTTAAACTGGGCCTCCCCACTGAACATCCCTTAAGAACGTCCTTAACGCGCAAGCCTGCTACCAATATACGCCAGCTGATGGATAGAATCGATAAGTACAAGAGAGTCGAAGAAGATCAGCAGCAAAGTAAGGGAAAGGAGAAGGTTATCCCTTAGGAGGGGAGGGATTTCAGGACAGACAGGCAGAACCTTAACAGGCCGAGGAAGGACTGGGCCGGACAAAGTACAGCGAACTTCCAGACGATCAATGCAGTTTTTCGTGAACCAGTACACCAGGTCCTGGATAAAATAAAAAATGAACCGTTCTTCAAGAGGCCGAACAAGATGGTAGGAAACCCTGAAAGGCGCAACCATAATCTTTACTGTCAGTATCACCTTGACCATGGGCATGCTACTGAGGATTGCAGGAGCCTGTGGGACCATCTGGATCAGCTGGTTAGCGAAGGCAGACTAAAGCACCTTCTACACCACTCATATGGTCAGGGAAATCACACAAATGCAGGGCCCAGGAGAGGCGATTCTGTGAAACCTCCCTTGGGCACAATCAATGTTATTTTTGCGACACCAGGAAGGACGTGGTCTTGCCCATCTAGAATACTGTCTGTTGCTCGGCTGTCCTCGGAGAGTGGTAACAGAGAGCTGAAGAGATTCAGAATGGAGGTTCCGGTTTTGGGATTTTCGGACAATGACAAAATCGGGACTATACAGCCTCACGATGACGCCCTGGTAGTAACCCTGAGAATAGGTGGATACGACGTGAAGAGGGTGATGGTAAATGAGGGCAGCGTCGCAGAAATAATGTACCCAGACCTATATAGGGGGTTGAACTTATCCCCCGAAGACCTAACTCCGTACAGATCCCCTTTAGTTAGTTTTGATGGCAAAGTGATCATTCTGAAGGGCCAAATCAGACTACCTGTGCAAATCGGACACGAGACGGTGGAAGTAGATTTCATAGTGGTGGACGCCTACTCACCCTACACTGCTATTGTGGGTAGACCTTGGCTTCATACCCTCGGGGCTGTATCCTCCACACTTCATCAGAAAATTAAATATCTGTCCGACGGGGTAGTTGAGGAGATTCGAGGAGATCAGTCTACATCCAGGCAATGTCTAGTGGCAGCCATACAGCACCAACCTCAGGCTGAGCTCTTGGACCATAACGAAGAGAGTTTATAGCAATCAAAGCCTTCGGTGCTGGACACCGAGACCTCGGCCGAAGAGGCAGAATGCGAAGGTTTGGAAAGAGTAATGGTGGATAACGACCCAGAGAAGTTTTTTCAAGTCGGATCCATGCTGCTTCCTCAAGAGAAGGAAGAGCTGATAGAGTTCCTCAGGGCAAACGTAGATGTATTTGCATGGGACTCTGCTGAAGCCCCTGGGGTAAGCCCAGATTTTATTTGCCACCATCTAAACGTTAATCCCACCATCGTCCTTAAGAAGCAACCGCTCCGGCGTCCTTCGAGGGAACACGCTGACGTGGTTAGGGATGAAGTGATGAAACTCAAGCAGGCGGGGGCTATTAAAGAGATCTTTTACCCCGAATGGCTGGCTAACACGCTGGTGGTAAAAAAGAAAAACGGAAAGTGGCGTGTGTGTGTGGACTTCACCGATCTTAATAGAGCTTGCCCGAAGGATCCGTTTCCCATACCGAAGATAGACCAACTAGTTGATGCTACTGTGGGACACCCTCGGATGAGTTTCTTAGACGCATTCGAGGGCTATCATCAGATACCACTGGCTATCGCTGATCAAGAGAAAACAGCTTTCGTAACCCCTGTGGGGAATTATCACTACAAGGTAATGCCGTTCGGCTTGAAAAATGTAGGGGCTACCTATCAGAGGATGATGACCAGAATGTTTGAGCCGCAGTTGGGTAAAAGCATGGAAGTTTATATTGACGACATGGTGGTAAAAAGCAAAATCATAGCTGAGCATATTGGGGACCTTAGGGACGTCTTTGAAATTCTGAGGAGACACAGACTGCGCCTGAATGCTTCCAAGTGTTCGTTCGGTGTTGGATCGGGCAAGTTCTTAGGGTATATGGTCACTCACAGGGGAATCGAGGTTAACCCCGATCAGATAAAGGCCATCAATAATTTGCGAGCTCTCTGGAACCCCAAGGAAATTCAGAAGTTGACTGGGATGACCGCTGCCCTCAATAGATTCATTTCCAGATCGGCGGACAGGTGTAGGCCTTTCTTCTCATTGATCAATAAATGGAAGGATTTCGAATGGACGGAGGAATGCGCTATTGCTTTTCAGCAACTTAAGGACTACCTGGCTAGACCTCCCATCATGTCCAGTCCTGAGCCAGATGAAGTCTTGTTTGCTTACATTGCTGTGGCTCCTAATGCCGTAAGCTTGGTGCTGATCCAAACAGACTGTGGTGTACAAAAACCAGTTTATTACGTAAGCAAGTCACTGCAGGAAGCGGAGGTTCGTTATTTGCCGCTGGAGAAAGCCATTCTGGCAGTCGTGCTAGGTACGAAGAAGCTGCCCCATTATTTTCAAGCCCACACCGTTATAGTCCTCACCCAGCTTCCACTTAGGGCCATACTCCGAAGCGCCGATTACACCGGAAGGATTGCCAAGTGGGGGACGATCCTCGGGGCTTTTGATATCAAGTACATGCCTCGCACATCAGTGAAGGGCTAGGTCCTTGCGGACTTAGTCGCCAAGTTCGCAGAACCCCATTTAGAGGAGGTAACACCAATGCTGGGCACTACAGGAAGGACCGTTGGTATGGTTTCTTCACAGAGCCCCCTGCCCTGGGGAGTGTACGTGGACGGCGCATCGAATCAGCGAGGCTCATGAGTGGGGCTAGTGCTAATATCCCCAGAGAGAATTATCATCGAAAAAGCATTAAGGCTAGACTTCTCAGCAACAAATAACGAGGCGGAATATGAGGCTTTGTTGATGGGGATGAAGATGGTTCGAAGGATGGGAGGAAAGTCAATTGAGATGTTCTCGGACTCAAGGCTAGTCGTTGGCCAAGTGTTGGGAGAATTCGAGGCGAAAGACGAAAGGATGCAGGGATACTTGAGCCTGACTAAGTCCCTGCAATCCGAGTTCGAATCCTTCAACCTGCAGCACATCCCCAGAAGTGGCAATTCACATGCTGATTCTTTAGCCACCCTGGCCACCTTTTCAGCACAGGAATTGCCGAGGGTTATCCTCGTCGAGGACATACAGAGACCTACGGAGTTAAGAAAAAAGGCATCCCAAGTTTATTGCGTCGAAACCAGCCCGTGTTGGATAGACTCCATCATCAAGTTTCTGAAGGACGATGCGTTGCCCGAAGAAAAAGGGGAAGCGGACAAAGTACGGAGAAGAGCTACAAGATTCTGGTTATCCGAGGATCACAAACTTTATAAACGCTCCTATTCAGGCCCATACTTATTGTGCATGCACCCGGAGGCAACTGAACCCTTACTAGAGGAATTGCACGAAGGGATCTGTGGAAACCATACCGGTGGGAGGTCTTTGGCTCACCGAGCCGTTACTCAGGGTTATTGGTGGCCGAATATGCAGAAAGAGGCCTATGAATACGTCAAAAAGTGTGATCAATGCCAGCGGTTTGCGCCGAACATACATCAGCCCGGGGGCGTGCTTAATCCGCTGACCAGCCCATGGCCCTTCGCTCAATGGGGGCTGGATATTGTAGGCCCATTCCCTAAGGCAGCGGGAAATAAGAAATACCTCATGGTCGGCACGGACTATTTCACCAAGTGGGTCGAAGCCGAACCTTTAGCAAACATCAGAGATGTGGATGTAAAAAAATTCATCTGGAAAAATATTGTCACGCGGTTTGGGGTCCCCCGTACCCTCATATCGGACAATGGGCTTCAATTCGACAGCAAAGCATTCAGGAATTATTGTAGTGAGCTGGGAATCACGAACAGATATTCTACCCCAGCATACCTCCAGGGAAATGGGCAAGCGGAGGCCGTCAATAAAGTCATCGTTAACAGATTGAAGAAAAGGCTAGACGAAGCCAAGGGTAGATGAGTGGAAGAGTTGCCTCACGTGTTGTGGGCATATAGAACTACGCCTCGCAGGTCTACAGGGGAAACCCCCTTTTCGATGACCTATGGGGCTGAAGCCGTGATACCTTTAGAGACTGGATTCCCAACGTACAGGATAAACTCCTTTGATCCGATCAGCAACAACGGACAGCTGGAAAAGAGTTTGGATCTAATTGAAGAACGAAGGGAAAATGCAATGGTCCGACTGGCACATTACCAGCAGAAACTAAAGCAGGGCTATAACGCCAATATTAGGCTGAAACCCTAGAGCTTGGTGATCTGGTTCTAAGGAAGGTAGTAGGCAATGCAAAGAATCCAGCCTGGGGAAAGCTGGGACCGAACTGGGAAGGGCCATATCGCATCACTTCGAGGGCTGGCGTTGGAGCGTACTTCCTAGAAGACCTGGATAATCATGTAGTGCCCCGTCCATGGGATGTAAATAACCTCAAAAGGTACTATTATTAAAAGAATTTCCCTTTCAGTCATGATACCATTCTGTTATGTTAAGTTCTCATAAGTGTTTAAACTTAAATCCAATCATGCCTGCAGTCTTCGGACCAGATGATTTGGGTTAGTTAACACTCCCTTTACGATTCTTAAGTGTTTAAACTTAAATCCAATCATGCCTGTAGTCTTTGGACCAGATGATTCGGGTTAGTTAACACTCCCTTTACGATTCTTAAGTGTTTAAACTTAAATCCAATCATGCCTACAGTCTTCGGACCAGATGATTTGGGTTAGTTAACACTCCCTTTACGATTCATAAGTGTTTAAATTTAAATCCAATCGTGCCTGCAGTTTTCGGACCAGATGATTTGGGTTAGTTAACACTTCCTTTACGATTCTTAAGTGTTTAAACTTAAATCCAATCATGCCTGCAGTCTTCGGACCAGATGATTTGGGTTAGTTAACACTCCCTTTACGATTCTTAAGTGTTTAAACTTAAATCCAATCATGCCTGCAGTCTTCGGACCAGATGATTCGGGTTAGTTAACACTCCCTTTACGATTCTTAAGTGTTTAAACTTAAATCCAATCATGCCTGCAGTCTTCGGACCAGATGATTCGGGTTAGTTAACACTCCCTTTACGATTCTTAAGTGTTCAAAACTTAAATCCAATCATGCCTGTTGTCTTAGGACCAAATGATTCTGGTTAGTTGACACTCGTTCACGTTATTAATCTAATCTGGTGCTTAGCGGAAAATGCAAACTTAAGCCAAAATTACGTAAACTGTCATTATCGTAAGGCCTTGTTCAAACGTGTCTAAAAGATTACCGTGGTTTTGACTGACTCTTAGTTATTAAACCATCATTGTTAACCATAATGACACAATCTAACATACTCCGTAAAAGCAACAGTGAACAAAAAGTAAACTACTTCATTCATTGAAAAGGCAATTTCATTACAAAATAGGTGATAAAGGGGCCTAACTATTACACAGTTCTAACATTCTAAGCCTTATTCTGAGGCACTGGATCAATCTTGGGCAGATCACCCGCATCTCCAGTCTGAAGAGGCGCTTGGCTCGTCTCGGCTGGGACTGCAAGATTTTGACTGGCTGAGGTAGCTTCCAAGGCGTCTGGCAGGTCATAGAGATCAGGGTCATAGTAAACACTCCCAGGCTGCCTCAGTGTAGACTCTGGGGGAACTCCGGCCGCGTCAAGGCATTTGCCCCACGTTATCTCACAGTACCCCCTGCAGACCTTGGCAAACTCCTCGGTCAGCCTTGTCTGGGTCTCTTGCACCCCCAGCAGGTAGGCAGCCTGCTTCTCGGCCTCAACTGCTTCCTTGGCTAGCTGAGCGTCCTCCTTGGCCTTTGTAGCAGCATCCCTGGCTTTGTCTACCTTAGCCCGAAGTTCTTTCACCAATGCCCTCTCTGTTTCCAGATTGACTTTGGTGATATATAACTTCTGGTGTTGGTCTTCGGCTTGCTTTTCAATATTCTTCAGGCCTGCCTCCGCACTTTTCTTCGCCTTCGTCTCCTCCTTCAGCTGCTCGAAGATGCGGGCGCACTCGCCTTTTGCAACGCTTAGTGCTTTCTCGACCTCCTCCTTTGATTGCACCTCAGCTTGCACTTCAATCTCTTTCTTTTTGTTCCACTCCTCAGCGACAAATATCTGCTGGGCGATCTGCACAACAGACGAATATTCCTTATTGTTAGTTATTGGACATAGTAAAAAGAGGGTAAGTAGGTTAATTCCCTTACCATGCCTAGATCCTTTTTTAGGGATAAGAAAAGCTCCTGCTGGTTGAAGCGCTTGTAAGAATCCATGTCCCTGGGAAGGAGCAGGGGCTGCTTCAAAGCGTCCGCAATGTAACCGGCCTTGCCTCCACCATAATTTCTGATGGAGGCATCATAGGGGATGTCCGCACCATCCAGCGTTACCTTCGGAGGCCATGTCCGAGAGCCCTGGCGCACTTCGGCGGCTAAAGGTTCCTCCCTACTTTCAGTAGATGAACCCCTTTTTTCCCTGGTATCGTAGGCCACCTTCTGCTGCTTGGGCCCCTTTTTAGGCATAGCCTCAGTGCCTTCAGCCTCGGTCGCAACCCTTTTCTTCTTTAGATCCGGCAGCGGCATTAAGCTGGGATCTAAAGGGGCCTGAGGAGGAAGAGGAGGGAGATCCGCGGCTGGCTAGGATGGACCAGTGCCTTTGGAGGCGGCCTTCTGTTTTCTATTCTTCATCAACTCTAATAAGCTCTGCATGTCTTCGTCCGAAGAATAGGCAGACACGATTAGTCTCTTTGGATGGGCAGCCGATTGCCTATCTGTTTCCTCGACTTCTATAATTTGAATCTCTTCCGAAGACTCACCCTCAAATCTGAACTGGTCGATCTGCTCGTCAAGTGAGGGTGTAGAAGAAGCAACTCTTTCCTCCTCTGCTACTGGTTCAAGGGGAACTTGTTGAACGGGCTGAACGAGCAGTGGTATACCCTGCGGATTAGGATGGGGCATCGGGGCGAGGTCGAAGGGAGCTAAGAAGTTCTTCCGAGCTACGTTAATGCGGTTGATGCGGCGATCCCCGAGTGTTATTGCGTTACCGATCGGCTGAAGTTCGGTCTTCGGAGTATGGCCGAGGATGAGGGGAACGGACCTAAGCTGTCCGTCTTCACTTACAAAAATCTCCGACCGAAGAAGGTAGTTCAGAGCCGCGGTATTAGTATGACTCAGCCGAGGACCTACGTGACGTCTATCTGTAAACATTGCAATAGAACTGTCAAAAAAAGATTGAAATATGACGAAGGGAATTCCAAATAGCCGAAAGCAAAAAATGTTAGAGAATCTCAATGGGGGATGTCCCACCTGGCTCTCCTGGCTGGGTTGGGCAATGAATTCCATCATGCCATGCGCCCGAGACGATCAGATAATCGTCCATCATCCCTTTATTAGACTTGGGGAGACAGGAGAGAAGTCTGACGACATCGGATCGGGACCTTAGATAGTATCCCGCTCCCTCTTTGGTACGACACTCATACATGTGTACCACATCGTGCCAGGTTAGTCCCAATCCTAAGTGACGGTTTAGGTCGTCAACTGCCCCTAAAATCCTAAACGTGTTAGGTGCGCACTGGTCAGGGCTAAGCCTATGGGCAGTAAGGTAACTTCTGGTAACTAGACCCATGGGGATGGTCATTCCCCCCTCCAGGAAAGCGATAATGGGGATTATAACTTCACCCACTTCTCGGTCCGTTAGTAAGCCCTCCGTGGGGCAATACTTCAAGCCCACTTCCTGAGGAATGCGATATGTCGCCCTAAACTTCTCTATCTAGGAGGGGCTGTCCACTAGGTATTTAAATCTACCCATTTTTGAGTTAGGTTAGAGGGAGGGGAATGCGAAACAGCAACTGAAGAAAATCTACCAAAGGCCGAAGAGGCAATCTGAATAGATTTCGAAAATCTCGAGCAAATAACTTACGCAGAATCGGATTGGAAGATGTTCTTTAGCCTCGCGGGAAGATGGTAGCGGATTCTGAGACGATTCGAAGTAGATGACAGAGAAGGCTTTGGGAGTCTGAACGCTTGAGTTCGCTGGAGAGTCTGAAATTTGTAGAGTGAGAAAACAACCCCCTCTGGGACTTTATATAGAGGTGGGCAAGGCGTTGGGATTTATCCCACCTGAAATTTTTAGGGGAATCTCGTCCGTTGGATTTGCGACGTGCCATTAAATTTCATGGACAAGACGCCGCCTGGCGCAATTAATGACGCCTCGGAAATGACGCAACAGCAGTGGTAATAAAGAAGGCGCCCAGATGCATGCGCGCACACACGTGTGGAGTCAAAAATTCAATGCTTTCACTGGGCAAAATCAAAACCCCATTTTTTCTCTTCGGATGCGAAGGAAAAATTGGAATTTTGAGGGGCTATTGTGTGTGAGAAAGCCCAACGCTATATGTTGGGCCTGTGGCCAGTTTGAATATAACTTTCTGTCCGAAGAGGTTGAAAGGATCAATGCTTTGCCGTCCTGGAAAAAATTCAACCAAGGAAGGATTATTATTGCGTCCGAAGACAACCTGGCATGTCCGAAGAAGTTCCGCTCGTCAGACCTCCAAAGAACTTGATCAAGTAGAAGATTCCTTAGAGGGGAGTGCTGGGCATTCCTAAGCATGGAGATATCCTGAAATATCTTACAAATAAAGCTGCCATCACCGCATTTAATGCACTGCAACAACTTTCCTAACCGCATTTATGTGGAGAAGACACCTGAACAGTGAAACCTCAACCACTACCACTCACTACAGATTAAAGCAAACTCCTGATGTGACTAATACTCAAGTGGACGCTTAGATGAAGGACAAGTGTGCGGTGAGGATGAGGGAAAAAGGTGTATATATAAAGAAACATGTCTAACATAGAGGGGGGGAGATTTATTTTTTACGAATGAGAAAAAGGCAAGACCTCTTCGGATTAAAGATACTTTTATTGAATAATCGCCTGAGTGCTTTCTTGCCCTGTTTCGTTTGCTTGAACCGTTGCTAAATCCATATCCAGCCCAGCTGTTCAACCCATTCTCTACAAATTCGTTGTTGGGGATTTGTTGGGCTTGTAACACGGGAAGTTATTGTTTAGCCCATCAAATTTCGACCCTACACTATTTTTTTATTAAAAAAAAAATGAAGGCTCCCTTAAACTGAACAAAGGAGAGAAACTTTACAAACTTCTCATATATTTTTATATTAAGTATAAATTTTGAAAATTTAATTGTTGGATTGCATGTTCTTATTATATTCTACATGCTTGCAAAATTTTAAGAAGATCAAAAATTAATTACTATGTCATCAACCAAATGTTAAAATTTTACATTTTTATGATCTAAATTTGTGTATGAAAATTAATTTTATTTATTGAATAGTAAATAACATCTAATTTGAACAAAATTTAATATATATGTTAAGAACATAAAGAACGTAAGACTCGTCGGTTAGATTTTCAAAATTTACACTAAAAAAAGAAATATATAATAAATTTGAAGAGTTTATTTTTAAATTAATTTGGAGAGGAATTTTGTTCTCTTAAACTTGGGAGAGTATTCATACTTGGGGAGTTGGGACTGCTTTTAATAAAGAAAAGAAAACGGCCAAAAACAAAAGAGAGAAAGCGCAACGCTGCGTTTGAGTAATAAAATGAAAACGGTAATGAGCCAAACTACGTCGTTTGTTGATGTTAAAAGTTAAAACATCCAATTTCCATTTTCCAACGGTAACCAACCACTCCAATCCACAACCAGGTTGATAAGTCCTAATTCTGAAAGTTGGGTGTGTGCACACATTGAAGAGAGAGAATATGGAATTTCATGAAGCCCATTTGAAAAATGCTATCTTTTTTGGGTATTGCATTGCATTGCTTTTTCCATTGTTAATGTTATTCTGTGTCTTGTTTTATATTTTAAGATCCTAGCCCCTAATTGGTGTATCTGTGGATTTTCTTGGGTGGGTTTTCTAGGAAATTGCAAATTCTGATCCAATTTATGGTTTAACTTAGAATGAGATTATCTTGGTTTTTCCTACTTCCAATAATTGGTCAAAAGCTGAATTTGGTTCTAAAATTTGAAATGGGTATATTCTTAATAACCCAAACCCAATGTTGGCATTTGGGAAAACGATTTGGAGTTCTGGCTTTGGATTTAGTCTATTTAAATGTGATACTAAGGTTACTTAAAAGTTAAAACTGCTATCTGGAGTGTTTTTGTAATTGATTAATGAAACGGTAATGCATCATAATTGGCTCTCTTGTTTGTATGTATGTATGTACTAGAATGTTACATGACATGACATTGAGACCTCATTCATTTGAGTTAATTATGCATCTTGGAAAATCAGACCAGAGTAGCTAGTTTTTTTTTAACTAAAAAATTGTTGTTGTTTTTTCGTTGCTGTGTTGTGATTGTGGTATGTTCCTCGAATAAATTGCATCTTGCACTATAGGATTGTGGCGCTTCTAAAATGGGAGTTGGAGAAAGAATATTTATAAATTTCTTGGAAAGTAAAGTTATATACATTAGCGGGTGCAGAAATTATTATATGTCATTATCAATGTGCTGGTGATTGAAGACAGATAATATGCCAGAGCCAGAGGCATCTTCTTCAGTGATGGAAGTGATTTCTCCAGTGTCCCTACTACTTTCTACTTCTTTCCAGCTGCTCCCGAAGGAGATCTCACCATCGTAGGTTTCTCTGGTTATGATCGTGGGGTTTGCTTCCTCTTTGGTGATTTCTGTAGTTGAAAGGATTGTTATAGCTGGGTTAAGAGTACTGGCGGACTGCACTTCCTGTTCTGTGATTTCTGGGGCTGAGGAAGAAGGGCTCATGACTGCTAATGGAGGAAGGTGTTCATGGTCTGGGAGATTTTTCCTTTGTATTCCTGTTATTGAAGTGTCAGGAGGCAATGAATTTAATGAGTGTAGACTTGAAGTGGATCGATTTTTGCAAAGACTGCGTCTGGCATTCTTCTGCCAATTTTTGAGACCTCTAACTACGCGCTCGGTAAACACTGCGGTCTTCATGCTAGAGCCCATCTGTGACAGTCATTAACCACATTCCAAAACAAAACAAAAAATCAATTGAAGTTACAAGTTACAACCCAACTCAATCTTTATGTGTCTGTTAAGATGTGAAATATGTGTGTGTGTTAATTCTATTGTTGTCATTCCTTTGTATTCACACAAAGCCTTTTGACACAAGATGACATGATGAGTGTAATGTAGCCTGTGGAGCTGCCCATGCTTAAAGAATTTCAACTGCGGCCTTCAATACAACTTTAGTTTTCTTTACCTTTAGGAACCTTTTGACACAATTTTGGACTGTTTTAGTTGATTACTGGAGCAATAACTTTCTGATGAAGGAGCAACCAAACTTGGTCTGTTCAAAGTTATTATTTCATGGTACCAGAATATTTAAAGCTAGTTCTATAAATCTTCTACACATCAAGGGTGTAAACCCCTTGTTTTTAACTCTATGGAAGAAGTATCAATCTTAGGCTCCTAATCTTACTAGTTTGGTTCTAACATTCCTTTACTGGTACATTGTTTCTACAATGTTGTAATCATGGAATTGCTTACAATGTTACCCTGATTCTTGATTTTTTTAAACCTCATTCGCTAGAAATACTAGTTTGCATTTTGTTGATACATTAAAATTAGAATTCTCATACTAATTTTTGGTAATAGAGTCTATCTGTTTTTGTAGCCTGCTTATCTCTCTCTCTCTCTCTCTCTCTCTCTCTCTCTCTCTCTCTATATATATATATATATTATTTCATTTTTTGGACTTCAGGAATTGGTTCCATTATCTTCTATATATTCAATTTAAAACTCTCTCTATCTCATTAATAAATATTTAGTAACTTGTTTGTGAATACAAATGTTTTACATTATAAATTTATAATACAGCAGCCATCATTTATTGGATTCCAGTATTCCTGTTAGCGTAGGGAAGGGATATGTTTGTACCTGGGTGACAAGTGCGTAAAGAGGCAGGGTGACATAACCACAAATGAGCTGCACAGCAATGCCCATGGTAATTCTTATGGTGAAGTCCTCCGTTTTTTCATTGAAGCAAGACCTTAGGCCATACTCGTACTGTTATTGACAATGAGTCAGCTTAGGATGTAAAAATCTTGAGTTTACAAACTTAAGATACCTACGCATGTCCAGATGAAAAATGCCAGCTGAAAGGAGTTCTGCAAAAAATACATCAGCTTTTAGGATTTTATCATGTATGTAGAAATCCATTTAGGATAAACTTCCCTTTGTCTGTGTTCAAGAAGCATATGCTAATTTATGAGCACTCACTCAAATTCAAGTGGACTTTCCAAAAATGTTCAATTTCTTTTCATATATAATTGCAAAATTTTACATGAATTTGTGCTGATATAGGAATGGTTAATCTTCATTGATTTTCATAATATCTGTCTTTTTTCATTGAAGGGGAAGTTAATATCCATTCTACGATTAAGGGCAAGTCACATTAATTTCAAAGTGCAAGAAGACTACTCTCTATATTGATCTGGAAAAGATATGGCAACTTATTTTATGAATTTTGGTTCCTTCATTACATTTTGATGTTTGGATTTGAAGAAAAGATAGGATATAAGATAATGTAGATAGAGTCTCTAGTTGTGTGGTTTCACCACATGAATATTCATATTAATGTTGAATATATTATGCCTCTGTACTTCAAGTATACTTGAGTTCAAAAGGGACCACCAGTTATGGAAGGATCCTGGCTGTCAGATTACATGGGGATTCGCATAAGGAGATGCATGGATGGTCTAGATCTCTAAGTTGTAGGAGTCTAGGGGGAAAAATTAAAATTGATATGCTTTTGTTTCAATTAGATGTGTATAACCAATGTTTATGATATTCTATACCTGGATCAGGTTGAGCTGGAGGAGATGGAGAAGCCAGTTGGGTCGACCAAACCAGAAATAATCATCACTAGGCTTCACAAGAAAAGTTCCTCGAGTCACAGTGTTCTCCTTGCAACTCTCCATACACATTTTGGTTATTGTGACTTCCAGCTTTGTCCCCACAACCAGAACAATCTTTATATAAAATTGATAGCGGACAAAAGCAACATCAGGGAAAAAAATAAATAAAAAATAATAATGTGATTTCATCAAGCATGATATTAACAGTGTTACATAATATTGTTGATTGATCTCACCACTAGGGGAATAAAAGGTAGCCAATAGTAATTATAAAATTCTGCAAAAATGGCAGGTAGAACAGTGTTAAAAGAATGTGACTTATTTTTCCAAATACCACTACACCTCTGAAATATGGTCATTCAAAATTATAAAAACATAAGAAAACTATATTCGATTCATTTGCTTACCATTTGCGCTGAAAAATATGAATAGTATGGAAAAGATCCAGATGTAGAATCTGCAAGAGTGAACTAAAAAATCTTATAGCTTGAATTATTGTCCTATATCTTGTCATCACTATTTTTAGTTTCCTTCTTATATTTTTCTAATTTATACTTGTCATGTACACGGATCTAGTCAATCTGGTATGAATTTTATATTTTGCAATTGTCTTTACCTGATTCCAACAACCTGCTCAAAATCATCATCAAAAGTCCTGGTAAGAAGTTTGTGGAAGTTGAAATTGCTGCCTGCAGCCACATTGGCCTGCATAACCAACCAAGTAAATTCAGTTCTAAGCTTTGAAGGAATATTGACATCTCACTTGGGTTTTTGAACTCATGAGGCTTGCTCTATTCTGGCCTGAACACATTGTGAACTTATTCAGTGTTTTGTTTGACATGCTTATTACTGCTAAAAAGTCAATGCCTAAAGCTTTTTACATTTCTTATAGTTAAGATTGTATCCATAGCTTCACATGCTTTCTTCTCAGCTAAATTGTCTTGATGATCTGACTTACCATAATGAACCCATTGCGAAGAGTTAAGTAATCAGTTTTTGAGACTGAACCACTGAATTGTCGAGCGAAGCAAGCCTAAAGAATAGAAAGAATAGAAAATGTCATTAGTGTCTTTGGAACCATAGTCAAGGAAATGTGGCTTTCAATTGCTTGATGAAACCATTGTATTTGGTTATATATATATAAAATTTTAAATAATTGGCTTCAATTAAACTATTGAAGAGAAGCAGCCTGATTTTTAGCAAACACTAATTAGGTACATTTTCAGAGTCACAAGAGAAATGCTTTTAACATTCTATTCTCAGGCACTTTTCTTTGTCTCTTTTTCCTTCTTCTTCTTCTTTCCACCCCACCCTCCCCCCGGCCCCCCATGTTTTTTGAGGTAGAATCTTTTGCAATGTACACTAATGAATCAGACTGCATTTTGGCACAAAATAGTTTGCCTATGCCTTTGAAACTTTTGAATTCCTCAAAATAGTGTCACATGCTCGAAAGAAGGGGATGAAAGAAGATGTAAGAATAAACGTATTGAAACTATGCGCTGAATTCATTAGATATCATTCACCTTTGAGAATTTATTCATGTCATTTGGCACTTATATTGAGCTAATTGCTGCAGGTTAGGTGCTGATATTCTACTCACTTACCGGCCAAAGTAAGAGGGGGTGATTACTCCAGAACTTCAGATGACGTCTCCCAAAAGATGTTTGGCGGGTAAGCCGAAACCTCGTTGCATCTGTACATATGAAATTATCATAAAAATAAATATTTTATAGATACAGTTTGGAATTTGATGCTGCGTATGTTTGTTTATGATTAAAATTTATACTTCTGTAGAATGTCTTGTATATATAAATTCCTTTAACCATCTAGTTTGATGAAACTGTAGTTTGATGTTGGTCAAAAAATAAACGTGATACTTTCTGTCCGGAATACAGATATAAAACTTATAAAAAAAATTATCAAATGCATAATGATAACTGTAAAGATGAATGAGGTTCCAATAATTTTTTGTGCTGATGTTTTTGTCACATTATCTGTGCAGTACAGGCTCTGAGATCTTTCATTGCATCTTGTGGAATTGTCTTCATGAGTCTAGTAAAAAAGGATAGTAGACCTTGATCGGGCAGCCTATGTTCAATATGGAATGAAGATTGCTCCATAATTTTAAAATTCAGTAACAGTTAAGAATGCCAGTAATTTCATTCTAGCCTTCGCTGCAGTCATTGCTATGACTTGCATTGCATAGGTACAACAATTGGAGCAAATGTGACTATAGCAATAACAATTCACTGGAGTAGCTAAGGAGGGCCATCTTAATACATAGAGCAATGAAAATAACACAGAGAAACAATATAGGTTACCATTGGCAATCTGATGATGAAGTGTCCGAGTCTCTTCCTCCCATGCTTTCCATTTACTCATCTGTTTAGAATATACATATTTTCAAAAAGTTAAAAGCAACATAAAATACAATGGCTACCTGAAGAAATTATTTTTATAATCTTCTGTCTTAGTAATAAGAATATGAAATAAATTGATGATCATTTTTACTTTTCTTTTAATGTCTTACAAGTGGCCACTACACTTGATTAGTATTCAGTAATAATGATGAGAGACATAAGAATTAATGATTAGGGCTATTGATTAATGTGATGTGTTGAATGTCACCATCAAATGATGAACTTAATAACGATTAAGCTCTGACGAGACTTAAATATGGGATCGGATTAAAGATGCTAGAGAGCAGGTCAGAATGGGAATGTGCCTGGTTTGGGAGAGAAAAAAAGCCTTTACAAACCCAGACCCATTTAAAATTTTCCATCTCACACTCCTCCCCTTTAAATTTGAAAAACCTAAACCCATCCTGAACCTGTCCATATATCTTACCATGAGTTAGGTCGAATGGCTGGGTTAACTTAAAATTCAACATCTGAAATACTATTTAAGCACTTTTACACTAACTTAAGTGATATTTATAATTCAATCCAAACATAATCGAGCTCTATAACTACTCAATCATCATCATAATTCATTATGTTCAAACCACTAGAAAAATAATGTAAATCCAAAATAGCGTTTTAATTTTTTTTACATCACATAAAATTAAGTTCTAACTGTCCATTATATATTAGAAGCCAAAACACCACCTAAGTTGTTTAACCACATATCACTTCCACTTTTCATTCTCCAAAATATTTCAATACAGTACGATTAAGAAATTATATGACTTAAAAAGCTACCAATCCAAGGCCTTCCCAAATCCTAGTGGACTTAAAAAATTTGAATCCAAACCCATTCCATAACCATTTAAAAATCTCAAACTCTTATCATTAGGTTGGATCAGGTTGCGATGGAAAACCCATTAAATCTGACGCATTGCCATCCATAAAGCAGAGGGGCTAGCAGAATATTGTTGTCCATGACATGGACATGAAATACCTCAAGCTTAATTTTAGTTCACATCCAGCCAAGCCTTAGGTTTGTGCTTATTTTTTCTTCTAAAGGGCAGAAAAAAGAAGGGGTAAAAATGAAAATAACAAAAAAGACAGGGAATGGAGCTAATTCTGCAGTCAAGTTAGAATAAATGACAATTGTCTTGCTGTTGTAAAATGGAAAGTACTGTATTTATCCCATTAATTGACCTAATAATGAAAATATACATTTGCCCTTTCCAAAGGCGGAATACTGGAAATGTAACGATCTGCATAATTAAGGTTTATTCAATTAATTGACCAAATAAAATATTCAACAGAAAACCACGTAATAAAAAAAGTACTTTATTTGGGGGTCTAGGAGGGAAATAATTCAAGCCGCGGAATTAGCAATATGTTATAATTACCTCTTAAAAAAAAAAAATACTTTATTTATCTTCCTAAGATAAAGTAGGTTCAATTTATGATCCTTCATGCATTCCACAGTTGTCTTTGTTCATCAGAAGAGATAAATTACAAAAAAAATATAGATCAGGATACTCCTAAGGCTTTAAAAAAAATAGAGCCACTAGCAATAGCAGAGGAAAGAATATCCTCATGTTCTCTATCTTTTTTGTTATATTGCTGGGGATTATGATACTTGAGTTGTTTATATTTTGATTTAAAGCTTTACCAACCAAAATTTATTCCTGTCGGGCCCGACAGATAATTTTGTTCAAAGAATTGCTGTTCAATTGATTGTCTTCCATGATGAGAACAATTCATGTCACTATGCAAAGAGATTCTTAACCAAACAACCACTCCCCCAAAACCAAAAGAAAAAGAAAAAAGAAAAAAGATTCAAGATCAAAAGTATATTTTTTGAAAAATATTTATTATTCTAAAAACTTAAACTATTAGGAAATTGTGAATTTAATCATTTAATTATAATTTTAATACTCATCTTCATGCGTGGACCCAAACTTATTAAGAGGGCCCAACACATGAGATTTTTAACAATTTAAATAGGAGATAAAGTGGAGGCCGTAATTGAACTCAGAATCTCCTACTTTGATACCACATTAAATTACTAATTGTTCCAAAAGTTTAAGTTGTTAGAAAATAGTGAATTTAATCATTTAATCAAAATTCTAATATATTTAATGAAACAGTGAAAAGTACCAACAACTAGTAGCTAACGTATCAGTTTTGCAAGAATTGAATTGCTTCAATACCTTGGCCACCCCAAGACACATGGTTAATATGCAGTACAAAACATGAAACACTGCTAAGAAAGAGATGAAGACATTTAGATGCATGATTCCTTCCCTTGACACCAGAGAAACCATTCCCTATGAAATAAGAGAAAAATAAATATTAGAAGCAGTGAATCTCGTATCATAGACTCAATAGTAATTAATATCATAAGTTCATAAGCCCCTTCATCAATGTCCCAAAGGACACTCCAATTAGTCTTTTTTAGTGAATTGTTTTAGCATGTGAAATATTCGTAAAAAAAATCATAAGTGATTATTGGAGATTGATGAAGTACAAAAAATTGATATTCTTTACCTTTGATTCACAGTAATCATCATCCATGATTTCATTAGAAAGTGTTGCACTGGAATTTGTTCCTGAAATTTGTGTCTCTGATGAGAAAACTGGTTCTACTAACTTGACAGGATCTTTGCATGGATGAAAAGAATTCGCCATAGCTTGGGTGATGCAAATTTTTGATATGGGTACTTCCGTTATTTTAAGAAGCAATGATATGAAACCGAAATTCATCATTTCTATGATAAGTTCAAAACATTAGTGAACAAATGATTAGTAATCAAACCTGTTATAGAGCAAAATTTGTTTATAAGAACTAGAAATGAACTTGAACTCTCACCAATATAATAGAAATATCGACAAGTCTTATACTTTTTTCATTTTTCTTATTGCTGCAGGATGCTAGGCTTGTACTAGTACTAACCTGTTTTGATCTTGACCAAAGCCCTATATAGGGCTTTTCTGCTCCTTTTCCTGAGAAACTGAAGCATGCAAACCAGCCTCATCATCTAAGGCTCACCCTTATAGAGCCCATAGTCCCATACAAATTAAATGATCAAATAACTATATACAACTTGTACCTCAGTTAGATGGTGGAGACCAGCATCAATCATAAAAGATAGCAGAAAGAAGGACAAACAAATAGTTGAGACAGCCCATGTTGGAGTTTCTTCAAGAGAACCTTTCCCTTGGTCCATCTCTCCCTATGTCTTCTTTGTCTAGGCATTTGCCCATATAGACTTAGTTTATATACACATTTTGAATAAGTGATAGCAAGGTGGTGGATTTGTCAAACACATCCCAATCTGATTGGAATAATACGGTACGATGAATGGTTTCCTTACTTTCCTTCTCCATGCATTTTGAAAAAGTTGTGCATGTCACTATACAAGTAAATTACTAAATTCATCAATACTTTGGCACTGCACCAAATAAACAAACCAAAAAAAGTCGGCAGATATGGTTAAAATAATATAGAATTTCTTATCAAAACAACTGTAGTAGCTGGTAAGTGTAACTTAGTTTTTTCTTTCTTCCTTTTTTGACATCAATGAACCTAAATTTTCACCTCATCAATGGTAGGAAAATCTCAATATTTGAGACTTAGAAAGTTGGAACAAACTTTATTTATCTTGATTTTTTTTTTTTCATTCCTTTTTTGCGGTTCCCTTTAGCTGTATGAAGAGCTACTCTCATTATGTTTGGTTCCTTATGTTGTGTATTTAGGAACTATGGTGTATCTGATCAAATAATTGCTTGATTTCTCTGAGTAATGTAAACTTGAACTCCCCTCCTGACTCCGAAGTAACGAATTTGGTTGGTAGAATAGCTAGACCTAGATGTCATATACACCTTTTTGACTAAGACGTCATATACTCTTAAATTGTCTAAATACATGTACAAAATGTCAACTATGAGCTCGTTTTAAAGGTATAAATGTATAATCTCTTTTATGATTTCACACTTAATGACCCACCAACGGTATTTATAAGAGTACTGCACTGATCACCAGAATTGCAGGTAAAAACCGTGGACTCCATCACTTACAAAATATGGAGCTCACATAGTTAAGACACTATTTTCGAGTTTAAAATTTGATCTATAGCCAATATATATGTTCCTGTAATCCTAAATGCTTCATTGTAATTTTATACAGTAAAACAATCTGACCGCTGTGGGAAGTCTTCAATATGGAATTTTTTGTTGCTTTGAGCAACATGGAATTTTTCGTTGCTTTGAAGTTCAAAGCAACAAAAAATTCCATGTTGAAGATGAGTTTATGTTAGGCTAAGAAAAGTTAAAGGGCATAATGATTGATGAATACCAAAATGAGGACGTGTTATATTTTGATTTATCAAGAAGATGCAATAATTCAAACAACGTCAAGTGGACATTAATCCTGCACTCAAAGTCAATTCTTGAGCATGCGTAAATCAAAGGTAATGCGCTTATCAATATGTAAGATGTTACTTGGCTTATTCTTTTTTTTTTTTTTTTTTTGAGAGTAACTTGGCTTATTATGAGTCTATAGGAGACGAAACTATTTTATAGATTCCATTCTACCGTACGGAAGTTCTAGATATCAGGATTATAAAATTTTTTATCATAAGTTTCTACATGAGCCCTTAACAAAGATTATATATAGGGTAATTATTGGATACTCCTAGAGTATTATAAATGCGTGCTCTCTCTCTTACATAACTGTGGGTCCTAATAATTAAATTTATGGTAGGATCCACAATTCATGTGAGAGGAAGGAGTACGCATTTGTGGTACTCTCAGAGTATTCAATAATTTTCCATATATAAGGATTTACTAATACTCTTATGGCATACATTAATAAACCGTTTTAGAAAACGTTTTATGAAAAAACAAAAAAGTAATGAACTCTTTTGATAGTTTTTTCAATTCCCCATAAAAACTTTTTCAAAACTTTCTCGAACTTTCCATTTAGGCTAACTCTTCTGTCTCTTCATTGCATGATGAGTCTTTAATTTTTCCTCAGAAAAATGAAAATATCATATATACTTTAAAGGGGATAACCAGGTCAAAATTATGCGGGGATATATATATATATATATATATATATCTCAAGACCACGACAATTCTTCAATACAGATTACAGACCACAAAATTTCTTCGATGCTTCCCCCAACAAATATCATATGCGCTTACTACCTCTTGTCTTCAACTCACCACAGTAAAATATTAGGTAATGTTTACACAATAAGTATGTTTTTCATTTAATGCATTAATAAATTGAATTTTTTGAGTATAAAATTTTGTGATCTTTGACTATATTCATTTTTGTCGAATTGTAACGATTTGAAGCAGTTTACTTATATATATATATATATATATATAGAATCCTAATGAATTTTTTTTTTGGGGGGGGGGGGGGGGGGGGATAGAGCATTGAAAGAAAAGAAGAAAAAACAGATGTGCCAAACATAAATATTCATAGATAAAAGATTAAATATAGTGATATTGAGTGTGAGTCTCGTTGCCAATAATAGTACTAGAAGTTTGAATAGAAAACGTCATGAGTGCCAAGTGGGTGGTATATGGGCCAGTCAAGTTGGAGCGGAAGAGTTCTTGGGGTTTGAACTTTGAAAAATTTTAATATTTTGTCCATTAATTAATTTGAAATAGCATGTCACAAGTCACAAGATCAGTGGAGTTGAAATTATTTCCTCTTTTAGCTGTTTGAAACGGAAGCGTTACGCACCTTATATTTTTGTGGACAAGGAGACACCGGCTGTTGCAAAACAAGATTTAGTTCGAAAGTATTAAATAGAAATTTCTGAGTCTTTGCTTAAACACTTGCGTCTAATGGCTTAAATATGAATGTAAATAAAGTTTAGCCTGATTGATTCCTAGGATAGATCATTAATAAGGTGTTTGGACTTTGGATGGTGGGGGTGAGTTTAATAAACCTTGTTCGGATGTTTTTAACAGTCTGCTTATGAATACAACAATTTTTTCATCAAATTTCACAGTTTGTAGACTCATGTAATTGTGATTTGTGAGTAGGCAACATAAAGTAGTAAGTTGCACAAGAAAGAACATATTTAGTACTTATAATTGCATAAATTAACAAGTTATGAAATTAAGTGTGTGATTGATTCTCTAAAATTATTCTTACTAATGAGACCTCTATGACAGAGAGAGCAATATTGTTTTCTTATTCAAAATATGAGACAGTCTCTTATACTTGTACTCATCTTTCATTTCAAATAATTCATATTTGATCTTTTTTGTATGTTTCAAGAATAATATTATTTCCTTGTTTTCTTTTCTTGAGTTTATTCTTTTCATGGATTTAGAATAACAAGATATTCTCGGTTAATTGCATTTAAACTTTAAAGCTAAAGAAAGAAAAGATGTTTGAATCAAGGTAGTTAATACTGTACTGGTACTGGTCGTACTAGCCGGTATGTACCGTACCGGTATGTATACCGGTATTGAAACATCAACGTTTAACACCGGTTTAAATACCGGTCGTACCGGCTAATTTCGGGCAATATTGGCAGGTACCGGGTGTACCGGCCGGTACAAAAAAAAAATTATTTATTTATTTATTTAAGTTTTGTAATTTTTGAATTTTTGTTAGGGCAGAATGGTAATTTATTTATATTAACTTATTAGTATTATTTGTTTTCTTAGTATGCAATGGTAACTTTTAAGCTTTCTATTTTTTATATTGTGTTTTTTTTTTCTTTTAATTGATACTAAAGTCTAAAACCATGAATAATTAGTTCTGAATTGAAGAAATATTTTATGGTAAACTTTTATATTTATTATAATTATATATATACACACACATACATATATATATATATATTTATAAATATAAAAAATAGTAGTAAACCCAAAACGGTACACTGGTATTAACCAGTATCCGAAATATATCGTATTGCTGGCCAAACTAATACTGTCTTCGATACGGTATTGACTCCCTTGATTTAAATATTTTTACTCTAGTCTAATCTAAGTGTATATGTGTGTGAAACTCTCTTCTAGAGACTTGAACTTTAACCCTTGCTCTCTACACCCCACAAGCACTTATACTTGTAGAGTGACCATCACACCAAGAGTGTGGTGGTGGTGGTAGTTGTTTTTTTTTTTTTTTTTTTGTTTCCCCTTCTATAATGAAATAAACTAATAGTATATCAGTGCTGAAAATAGTCAAACATTAATTGGCGGCCTCCGTACATATTGAACATGTATGTTCATCATTTGCATGTTAAGTTTCCAAGTTTGATTTCTACAACATGATGCCATCAAGAGGTAGTCAAGATCTTCAACTGATATTCGCTTTCCCTCTTTTAGTTTGGTAGCCTTTAAAAAAAAAAAAAAGTGAGTTTCTGTTGGCTCTTGGATACTTTTGACACTGTTCGTTGCCACTAATTCAAACTCAGAACGCGATTTCATTCCTTAATTTTGTCTTTCGGCTTCTCGTTGTTGCGTACACAGCCGATATAGGAAGTCAGCTTCTAATTCCATGAATAAATTCTCTTGTTAGAGGTTTTGGGCCGGACCAATCCAAATGAGTATTTCACAGTGCATGATCTGGTTCAGTCTCGGAAGGCAGCAGAATTGCTAGAAAACATGGTTCAGTCTCTTCCATATACCACTCTACATGATTAATAATGACTGTCAACTTTGATATTCTATCTCGAAGAAGATTGATATATTTGTGGCATCGAAGCAGGATTTTCTAAATCCTTAGTCCTTGGTTTTCAATTTTTTTGTTGAAGACTTTCGAAATTCTAGAACTACTAGTACCAAACTTTGTTTCCTTTGCTTTTTTACAAATAACTACCGAGAAATATATAAGAATTAAGAACAATAATTATCTAATTACACGTGAGACGGCTCCAGATTTTTTTTTTTAATGAGTTATTAAAAAAACTTAAATTAAACATAATTTAATATAAAGAGAATTTGAATATATTAAATTATCGACAAAAAAAAAAAGATAAAACGTAAATACATTAAGTTTATAATTTTTTTTATGAATTTTTATATTTTGAAAAAATTATATGATAGTTACTTTTATGTACAGCTGCCCATGGCATGAGATATATCGCATCCTCCCCCACACGGTTATGCATATATGATGCACGAGAAGGGGCTAATGACTCACATTTTAATAGGCACTTTTTGTGAGTTATAGAGAACACACGAGAAAAATTAAAATCTTCCTCTTTTCCATCAATTTCTATAAATACAGATACAAATATTGTTTGTTTTATTCTCACTGCACGAAAAAACCTATATTGCAACAAAAAGGAACTTTGGTGACAATAGGAACTAACTTAGTCTGTGAAGCTTTTTTTGTTGTAATTGGGACTTAAAAATATTAATTGATTGCGACAATATTTTATTTGTTGCAATAACTTGTAATAATTTTGTTGCAATAGACTAATCACTCCTTTAGATTCCCCAAATTTATTTTCCCAAAATTTTCATTACTGTTATTTCAAAAAAATTCCCTTTTCCTTCAAATTTTCATTACACGTACATTTCATGGTTCTCTAATGGTGGATTCAGTAAAGCACACTGTGGGTTAAAGCAATCGAAGACTCACCACCAATTCCGAGCTCTCCTCTAACTAGAAGAAGATCTTTAAGAATGACAACCACATCGGCTTTGCCATTGCCGGACTTACCGCCAATTGTTGTGTTCTCTCTTACAAGTCTCCTCTTCTTGTTGGTTGACTCATTGTTCAACTCGCCGATAAGGCTCAGGTCCTCATTTCTCTAACGCTAACCCGGTATATACTACCTTTTTCGAAAATGTAGTTGTTCATCACTGTATTTGCGATTTCGAGTTGTTGTTAATGAGTGATTGATTATGGAAGCTTTAGGGTTTTGGATTTGCTTACTGAGTGATATTGTGGATTTAGATTGAGTTTTTGTTAATTTCTTTGTATTTGCTTATTGAAATTTTAGGATTAAACTTAGTTTTGTGAGTGTAAAATTTTAGGATTTAGAAAATTTTTCAATGTTTTGTCTATGATAATTCCAATATATATTTAACACTTTATAGAATACATAACTCAAAACTGCATGTACTTGCAATGTTTTTATGAGCTAAATTTTTTTGAAGAAAGTGTACTGTTTGTGGCAACTTTTTATGCTTTAGGTCTTAATTTGGATGTGATTTTGATAAGGTAATCGTACACCTTCCAAGTGATACTGGAATTGTTTGCTGTTGGTGGAGGCAGAGTTTGCTTTTGGTGGATACGTCCTCTCTTATTAGGTAGTTAACTTGCAACTTTTCATGCTATAATTTCTGATTTCCAAATTTTTCCTCATTGTTGTGTGCTCACTTCCTTGATATTGCCTTGGGTAGTGTTTGTTCGTTTAGACCCCTTGAAACAAATTGTTTAACCTAATTAATTAACTAAGTTGATTATTAGGTTTATTATTTAGATCTAGGTTAAACAAGCATATATCATATCATGCATAAAAGTGAAAAAGTAAATAACACCACGATATAATGACCTAGGAAAACCAATGAAACGAACCGTTTCAAGGTAAAAACTTTAGGAGGATTTGACCTAGCTATTCTCAAGGTAAAGTAAATCCACTATAAGAGAATTGAAGTTTTTATAATCATATTTAACCCTAAATCTATTGCTACCTCATGTAGTAACTTACTGATACGACCATGTGCAAGCTCCGAATCTACGAACTCTTTCTCTTCTTAGATTTGTAACACACAAACTCCCACGTTTGTGACTTTAAGATCTTACTCAAAGGTTTAGCAACACAAACTCTCTAGTTTGTGACTCCAAGACCACCCTTGAAGATTTAAATCATCAGCTATTGTTGATCTTGTTGCAACAACTTCAGATCTACCGGTTTTAATAGTATGAGAATGATTTTTAGTAGTGGCTTTGATAGAGGAAGACACAATACTTTTTAGATTTCACAAGAGCACCTCCAAAATCTCTAAGAGCTCTAAAAGCGTAGTTAGGGTTTTTCTTTATATACTAGAAGTGTTTCACTTGAAACCCAAAACGTTTAAGTAAAGTTTGGGTTGAAATAGAATTCTGCAAAATTTCATGTTTGCGAATCTAATTTTCGATCAATCGAATTTCACTGAATTTGAACTCTCCTTTTTGTAGCTTCAATGTTCTTGAATTTGAACTCTCCTTTCTATAGCTTGAATGTTCTTGTATTTTGACTTGTAGTACCTTGAGCATTGTCTAATAAACTCTATAGACTCTAAGATCTATACCTAGACAAGTTTGTACTCACGGTTTGCCAATTGTTCTAAACTTTTAGAATCTTACAGCTAGTCAATTACTGTTGCAGTAACCTATCGCAACAAATATTTTGTTGCAATAAATTATAGCAACAATATTTTTTGTGCAATAAATTGCAAATTCTGATTCAATTTATGGTTTAACTTAGAATGAGATTATTTTGGTTGTTCCTACTTCCAACAATTGGTCCAAAGCTGAATTTGGTTCTAAAATTTGAAATGGGTATATTCTTAATAACCCAAACCCAATGTTGGCATTTGGGAAAACAATTTAGAGTTCTGGCTTTGGATTTAGTCTATTTAAATGAGATATTAAGGTTACTTAAAAGGTTAAAAACTGTTATCTAGAGTGTTTTTGTAATTTGATTAATGAAACTGTAATGCATCAAAATTGGCTCTCTTGTATGTATTAAAATTCTACATGACATGACATTGATAGTTGATACCTCATTTATTTGAGTTAATTATGTATCTTGGAAAGTCAGACCAGAGTGATTAGTTTTTTTCTATTTAAAAAAAATTGTTGTTGTTGATGTTGTTTTTGTTGCTGTGTTGTGCTTGTGGTATGTTCCTTGAATAGATTGCATCTGTACTATAAGAATTAAGAGTGTGGAGCTTCTAAGTCACTAAATTGATGAGATGCTGTAAAATGGTAGTTAGAGAAAGAATATTTATAAGGAAAGTAAAATTATATACATTAACGGGTGCAGAAATTATTATATATCATTATCAATGTGCTGGTGATTGAAGACAGATTATATGTCGTCATCTTCAGTGATTGAAGTGATTTCTCCTGTGCCCCTACTACTTTCTGGTTCTTTCCAGCTGCTCCCAAAGGAGATCTCACCATCGTAGGTTCCTCTGGTTATGATCGCTGGATTTGCTTCCTCTTTGGTGATTTCTGTAGTTGAAAGGATTGTTATAGCCAGGTTAGGAGTATTGGAGGAATGCACTTCCTGTTCTGTGATTTCTGGGGCTGAGGAAGAAGGGCCCATGACTGCTAATGGATGACGGTGTTCATAGTCTGGGAGATTTTTCCTTTGTATTCCTGTTATTGAAGTGTCAGCAGTGTCAGGAGGCAATGAATTTAATGAGTGTATACTTGAAGTGGATCGATTTTGGGAAAGACTGCGTCTGGCATTCTCCTGCCAATTTTTGAGACCTCTAACTACGCGCTCGGTAAACACTGCGGTCTTCATGCTAGAGCCCATCTGTGACGGTCATTGACCAGATTTAAAAAAAAAAAAAAAAAAAAAATCAATTGAAGTTACAAGTTACAACCCAACTCAATTTTTATGTGTCTGTTAAGATGTGAAATATGTGTGTGAGTGTTAATTCTATTGTTGTCATTCCTTTGTGTTCACACAACGACTTTTGACACCAGATGACATGATGAGTGTAATGTAGCCTGTGGAGCTGCCCATGCTTAAAGAATTTCAACTGTGGCCTTCAATACAACTTTAGCTTTCTTTACCTTTAGGGACCTTTTGACACAATTTTGGACTGTTTTAGTGGATTACTGGAGCAATAACTTTCTGATGAAGGAGCAGCCAAACTTGGTCTGTTCAAAGTTATTATTTCATGGTACCAGAATTTTAAAGTTATTTCTATAAATCTTCTACACATCAAGGGTGTAAACCCCTTGTTTTTAACTCTATGGAAGAAGTGTCAATCTTAGGCTCCTAATCTTACTAGTTTGGTTCTAACATTCCTTTGCTGGTACATTGTTTCTACAATGTTGTAGTCATGGAATTGCTTACAATGTTACCCTGCTTCTTGATTTTTTTAAACCTCATTTGCTAGAAATACTAGTTTGCATTTTGTTGATACATTAAAATTAGAATTCTCATACTAATTTTTGGTAATAGAGTCTATCTGTTTTTGTAGCCTGCTTATCTCTCTCTCTCTCTCTCTATATATATATATATATATATATTATTTCATTTTTTGGACTTCAGGAATTGGTTCCATTATCTTCTATATATTCAATTTAAAACTCTCTCTATCTCATTAATAAATATTTAGTAACTTGTTTGTGAATACAAATGTTTTACATTATAAATTTATAATACAGCAGCCCATCATTTATTGGATTTCAGTATTCCTTTTAGCGTAGGGAAGGGATATGTTTGTACCTGGGTGACAAGTGCATAAAGAGGCAGGGTGACATAACCACAAATAAGCTGCACAGCAATGCCCATGGTAATTCTTATGGTGAAGTCCTCCGTTTTTTCATTGAAGCAAGACCTTAGGCCATACTCGTACTGTTATTGACAATGAGTCAGCTTAGGATGTAAAAATCTTGAGTTTACAAACTTAAGATACCTACCCATGTCCAGATGAAAAATGCCAGCTGAAAGGAGTTCTGCAAAAAATACATCAGCTTTTAGGATTTTATCATGTATGTAGAAATCCATTTAGGATAAACTTCCTTTTGTCTGTGTTCAAGAAGCATATGCTAATTTATGAGCACTCACTCAAATTCAAGTGGACTTTCCAAAAATGTTCAATTTCTTTTCATATATAATTGCAAAATTTTACATGAATTTGTGCTGATATAGGAATGGTAATCTTCATTGATTTTCATAATATCTGTCTTTTTTCATTGAAGGGGAAGTTAATATCCATTCTACGATTAAGGGTAAGTCACATTAATTTCAAATGTGCAAGAAGACTACTCTCTGTATTGATCTGGAAAAGATATGGAACTTATTTTATGAATTTTGGTTCCTTCATTACATTTTGATGTTTGGATTTAAAGAAAAGATAGGATATAAGATAATGTAGATAGAGTCTCTAGTTGTGTGGTTTCACTACATGAATATTCATATTAATGTTGAATATATTATGCCTCTGTACTTCAACTATACTTATGAGTTCAAAAGGGACCACCTGTTATGGAAGGATCCTGGTTGTCAGATTACATGGGGACTTGCATAAGGAGATGCATGGATGGTCTAGATCTCTAAGATGTAGGATTGTAGAGGAAAAAATTAAAATTGTATGCTTTTGTTTCAATTAGATGTGTATAACCAATGTTTATGATATTCTATACCTGGATCAGGTTGAGCTGGAGGAGATGGAGAAGCCAATTGGGTCGACCAAACCAGAAATAATCATCACTAGGCTTCACAAGAAATGTTCCTCGAGTCACAGGGTTCTCCTTGCAACTCTCCATACACATTTTGGTTAATGTGACTTCCAGCTTTGTCCCCACAACCAGAACAATCTTCATATAAAAATGATAGCAGACAAAAGTAGCATCAGGGAAAAAAATAAATAAAAAATAAAAATGTGATTTCATCAAGCATGATATTAACAATGTGTTACATAATATTTTTGATTGATCTCACCACTAGGGGAATAAAAGGTAGCCAGTAGTAATTATAAAATTCTGCAAAAATGGCAGGTAGAACAGTGTTAAAAGAATGTGACTTATTTTTGCAAAATACCACTACACCTCTGAAATATTGGCATTCAAAATTATTAAAACATAAGAAAACTATATTCAATTCATTTGCTTACCATTTGCGCTGAAAAATATGAATAGTATGGAAAAGATCCAGATGTAGAACCTGCAAGAGTGAACTAAAAAATCTTATAGCTTGAATTATTGTCCTATATCTTGTCATCACTATTTTTAGTTTCCTTGTTATATTTTTCTAATTTATACATGTACATGGATCTAGTCAATCTGGTATGAATTTTATATTTTGCAATTGTCTTTACCTGATTCCAACAACCTGCTCAAAATCATCATCAATAGTCCTGGTAAGAAGTTTGTGGAAGTTGAAATTGCTGCCTGCAGCGACATTGGCCTGCATAACCAACCAAGGAAATTCAGTTCTAAGCTTTGAAGGAATATTGACATCTCACTTGGGTTTTTGAACTCATGAGGCTTGCTCTATTCTGGCCTGAACACATTGTAAACTTATTCAGTGTTTTGTTTGACATGTTTATTACTGCTTTAAAGTCAATGCCTAAGGCTTTTTACATTTTTTATAGTTAAGATTGTATCCATAGCTTTACATGCTTTCTTCTCAGCCAAATTGTCTTGATGATCTGACTTACCATAATGAACCCATTGCGAAGAGTTAAGTAATCAGTTTTTGAGACTGAACCACTGAATTGTCGAGTGAAGCAAGCCTAAAGAATAGAAAATGTCATTAGTGTCTTTGGAACCATAGTCAAGGAAATGTGGCTTTCAATTGCCTGATGAAACCATTGTATTTGGTGATATATATAATTTTTAATAATTGGCTTCAATTAAACTATTGAAAAGGAGCAGTCTGATTTTTAGCAAACACTAATTAGGTACATTTTCACAGTCACAAGAGAAATCCTTTCAACATTCTATTCTTAGGCACTTTTCTTTGTCTCTTTTTCCTTCTTCTTCTTTCCACCCCACCCTCCCCCCCCGCCCCGTGTTTTTTGAGGTAGAATCTTTTGCAATGTACGCTAATGAATCAGACTGCATTTTGCACAAAATAGTTTGCCTATGCATTTGAAACCTTTGAATACCTCAAAATAGTGTCACCCACTCGAAAGAAGAAGGGGATGAAAGAAGATGTAAGAATAAACGTATTGAAACTTTGTGCTGAAATCATTAGATATCATTCACCTTTGAGAATTTATTCATGACATTTGGCACATATATTGAGTTAATTGCTGCAGGTTAGGTGCTGATATTCTACTCACTTACCGGCCAAAGTAAGAGGGGGTGATTACTCCAGAACTTCAGATGACGTCTCCCAAAAGATGTTTGGCGGGTAAGCCGAAATCTCCTTGCATCTGTACATATGAAATTATCATTAAAATAAATATTTTATGGATACATTTTGGAATTTGATGCTGTGTATGTTTGTTTATGATTAGAATTTATACTTCTGTAGGATGTCTTGTATATATAAATTCCTTTAACCATCTAGTTTGATGAAACTGTAGTTTGATGTTGGTCAAAAAATAAATGTGATACTTTCTGTCCAGAATACAGATATAAAACTTATAAAAAAATTATCGAATGCATAATGATAACTGTAAAGATGAATGAGGTTCCAATAATTTTTTGTGCTGATGTTTTTGTCACATTATCTGTGCAGTATAGGCTTTGAGATCATTCATTGCATCTTGTGGAATTGTCTTCATGATTCTAGTAAAAAGGATAGTAGACCTTGATCGGGCAGCCTATGTTCAATATGGAATGAAGATTGCTCCATAATTTTAAAATTCAGTAACAGTTAAGAATGCCAGTAATATCATTCTAGCCTTCGCTGCAGTCACTGCTATGATTTGCATTGCATAGGTACAACAGTTGGAGCAAATGTGACTATAACAATAAAAATTCACTGGAGTAGCTAAGGAGGGCCATCTTAATACATAGAGCAATGAAAATAACATAGAGAAACAATGTAGGTTACCATTAGCAATCTGATGATGAAGTGTCCGAGTCTCTTCCTCCCATGCTTTCCATTTGCTCATCTGTTTATCATATATATATTTTCAAAAAGTTAAAAGCAACATAAAATACAATGGCTACCTGAAGAAATTATTTTTATAATCTTCTGTCATAGTAATAAGAATATGAAATAAATTGATGATCATTTTTACTTTTCTTTTTATGTTTTACAAGTGAGCACTACACTTGATTATTATTTATTAGTAATGATGAGAGACATAAGAATTAATGATTAGGGCTATTGATTAATGTGATGTGTTGAATGTCACCATTAAATGATGAACTTGATAACGATTAAGCTCTGACAAGACTTAAATACGGGATAGGATTAAAGATGCTGCAGAGCAGGTCGGAATGGGAATGTGCCAGGTTTGGGAGAGAAAAAATGCCCTTTCCAAACCCAGACCCATTAAAAATTTTCCATCTCAAACTCTTCCCCTTTAAATTTGAAAAACCTAAACCCGTCCTGAACCTGTCCATATATCTTAGCATGAGTTAGGTTGAATGGCCGGGTTAACTTAAAATTCAACATCTAAAATACTATTTAAGCACTTTTACACTAACTTAAGTGATATTTATAATACAATCCAAACATAATCGAGCTCTATAACTACTCAATCATCATCATAATTCATTATGTTCAAACCACTAGAAAAATATTGTAAATCCAATATAGCGTTTTAATTTTTTTTACATCACATAAAATTAAGTTCTAACTGTCCATTAAATATTAGAAGCCAAAACACCACCTAAGTTGTTTAACCACATATCACTTCCACTTTCCATTCTCCAAAATATTTCAATACAGTAGAAATTATGACTTAAAAAGCTACTAATCCAAGCCCTTCCCAAATCCTAGTGGACTTAAAAACATTTGAATCCAAACCCATTCCATACCCATTTAAAAATCTCAAACTCTTATCATTAGGTCGGATCAGGTTGCGACGGAAAACCCATTAAATCTGATGAATTGCCGTCCCTAAAGCAGAGGGGCTAGCAGAATATTGTTGTCCATGGCCTGGCCATGAAATACCTCAAGCTTCATTTTAGTTCACATCCAGCCAAGCCCTGGGTTTGTGCTTATTTTTTCTTCCAAAGGGAAGAAAAAAGAAGGGGTAAAAAAGAAAATAACAAAAATGACAGTGGTTTAGGCTTACTGAGAGGGAATGGAGCTAATTCTGCAGTCAAGTTAGAAAAAATGACAAATGTCTTGGTGTAGTAAAATGGTAAGTACTGTATTTATTCAATTAATTGACCTATAATGAAAATATATATTTGCCCTTTCCAAAGGTGGAAAACTGGAAATGTAATGATCTGCATAATTAAGATTTATTCAATTAATTGATCAAATAAAATATTCAACAGAAAACCGAGTAATAAAAAAAGTACTGTATTTATCTTCCTAAGATAAAGTAGGTTCAATTTATGATCCTCCATGTATTCCACAGTTGTCTTTGTTCATCAGAAGAGATAAATTACAAAAAAAGTATAGATCAGGACACTCCTAAGGCTTTAAAAAAGATAGAGCCACTAGCAATAGCAGAGGAAAGAATATGCTCATATTCTCTATCTTTTTTTTTTTTATATTGCTGGGGATTATGATTCTTGAGTTGTTTATATTTTGACTTAATTAAAGCTTTACCAACCGAAATTTATTCCTGTTGGGCCCGACAGATTATTTGTTGAAAGAATTGCTTTTCAATTGATTGTCTTCCATGATGAGAACAATTCATGTCACTATGCAAAGGGATTCTTAACCACACAACCACTCCCCCAAAACCCCAAAAAAAAAAAAAAAAAAAAAAAAAAAAAAAAAAAAATCAATATCAAAAATATATTTTTTGACAAAATATCTATTATTCCAAAAACTTAAACCGTTAAGAAATAGTAAATTTAATCATTTAATCATAATCTTAATACTTTCCTTAACGTGTGGACCCAAACTATTATGAGAGGCCCAACACATGAGATTTTTAACAATTTAAATGGGAGGTAAACTGGAGGTTGGAATTGAACTCAGAATCTCTTGCTTTGATGCTACATTAAATTACCAGTCATCCCAAAAGTTTAAGTTGTTAGGAAATAGTGAATTTAATCATTTAACCAAAATTCTAATTAAATAAACAGTGAAAAGTACCAACAACTAGCTAACGTATAAGTTTTGCAAGAATTGAATTGCTTCAATACCTTGGCCGTCCCAAGACACATGGTTAATATGCAGTACAAAACATGAAACACTGCTAAGAAAGAGATGAAGACATTTAGATGCATGATTCCTTCCCTTGACACCAGAGAAACCATTCCCTATGAAATAAGAGAAAAATAAATATTAGAAGCAGTGAATCTCGTATCATAGACTCATAGTAATTAATATCTTAAGTTCATAAGCCCCTTCATCAATGTCCCAAAGGACACTCCAATTAGTCTTTTTTAGTGAATTGTTTTAGCATGTGAAATATTCGTAAAAAAAATTATTAGTGATTATTGGAGATTGATGAAGTACAAAAAATTGATATTTTTTACCTTTGATTCACAGTAATTATCATCCATGATTTCATTAGAAAGTGTTGCACTGGAATTTGATCCTGAAATTTGTGTCTCTGATGAGAAAACTGGTTCTACAAACTTGACAGGATCTTTGCATGGATGAAAAGAATTTGCCACAGCTTGAGTGATGCAAATTTTTGATATGGGTACTTCCGTTATGTTGAGAAGCAATGATATGAAACCGAAATTCATCATTTCTATGATAAGTTCAAAACATTAGTGGACAAATGATTAGTAATCAAAACCTGTTATAGAGCAAAATTTGTTTATAAGAACTAGAAATGAACTTGAACTCTCACCAATATAATAGAAAGCCTATCGACAAGTCTTATACTTTTTTCATTTTTCTTATTGCTGCAGTATGCTAGGCTTGTACTAACCTGTTTTGATCTTGACCAAAGCCCTATATAGGGCTTTTCTGCTCCTTTTCCTGAGAAACTGAAGCATGCAAACCAACCTCATCATCTAAGGCACACCCTTATAGACCCCATAGTCCAATACACATTGAATGATCAAATAACCATATACAACTTGTACCTCGGTTAGATGGTGGAGACCAGCATCAATCATAAAAGATAGCAGAAAGAAGGACAAGCAAATAGTTGAGACAGCCCATGTTGGTGTTTCTTCAAGAGAACCTTTCCTTCTGTCCATCTCTCCCTATGTCTTCTTTGTCTATGCATTTGCCTATATAGACCTAGTTTATATACACATTTTAAATCAGTAAGGTAGAGGATTTGTCAAACACATCCCAATCTGATTGGAATAATTCCCGTACGGTACGGTGAATGGTTTCCTTACCTTCCTTCTCCATGCATTTTAAAAAAATTGTGCATGTCACTGTCAGGGCCGGCCTAGGCCTAGGCCACTTAGGTCAGCACCTAGGCCCCCTACTAAAGAAATGCTCCAAATTTTGGAGCAAAAATTGATATATCTTAAAAAAAAAAATTATTAGAGATATAAGAAAAAAAAGTTAGTTTTATAATTTTCTTCTATTTTTAAGAAGTTTCAAAGTATTGAGTAATGTTAGAGATAATACAACTTTAGATACATGAGTTTTTCAAATAGAGTAATACTATAGTTTTACAAATTATTTTACAACATTTTTACAAACTGTTGTTGTGGTCAGCTTCTTACTTGTTCTCATCGAGGCCCACTGATAACATTACTTTTTTATTTATCTATAATCATTCACCACATCATCAGTTTGTAAAAGTTTTTGTAAAAGAATTTGTATCTGTAGCATTTTCCCTTATAAATATATGTATCACTAATCGCAAGAAATAATTCAAATAGGGAAATGCTAGAAATTTATTAATTTGACTTGAAAAATTTACAAATTGATGTGATAATTAATATAATATGTGGACGTCAATAACCTATTAAATGCATTTTTGAATTATTTTTTGTGATTAATTATACATCTTTGTAAGCCTCATGTTATAATCTTTCTTCCTTTTTTGACATCAGTGAACCTAAATTTTCACAGTATAAGAGCATTAGCATTGAGAGGATGATGAGGAGACACCGGCACCGGCTGTTGCAAAACAAGATTTAGTTCGAAAGTTTTAAATAGAAATGTTTGAGTCTTTGCTTAAACACCTGCGTCTAATGGCTTAAATATGAATGTAAATAAAGTTTAGCCTGATCGATTCCTAGGATAGATCATTAATAAGGTGTTTGGACTCTGGATGGTGGGGGTGAGTTTAATAAACCTTGTTTGGATGTTTTTAACAGTCCACTTATGAATACAATTATTTTTTCATCAAATTTCATAGCTTGCTGACTCATGTAATTGTGATTTGTGAGTAGGCAACATAAAGTAGTGAGTTGCACAAGAAAGAACATCTCTAGTATTTACAATTGCATAAATCAACAAGTTATGAAATTGAATGTATGATTGATTCTCTAAAATTATTCTTACTAACGAGACCTCTATAATAGGGAGCAATATTACTTTCTTATTCAAAATATGAGACTCGTCCCTTAGACTGGTACTCATCTTTCATTTCAAATAATTCATATTTGATCTTTTTTTGTATGTTTCGAGAATAATATCATTTCCTTGTTTTCTTTTCTTGAGTTTATTCTTTTCATGGAATCAGAATTGCAAGATATCGATTAATTTGCGTTTAAACTTTAAAGCCAAAGAAAGAAAAGATGTTTGAATTTGTTGAGAGTCATTTTCAAAGCTCAACCACCAGTTTGTCTGTTTGCAATTGCATGCATCTTAGCATATTCATCATTTACCTTTATCTTCTTTTTATAATGAAATAAACTAATAGTATCAGTGCTGAAAACAGTCAAACATTAATTGGCGGCCTCCGTACATACTGAACATGTATATTCATCATTTGCATGTTAAGTTTCCAAGTTTGATTTCTACAACACGATGCCATCAAGAGGTAGTCAAGATCTTCACCTGATATTCTCTTTACCTCCCCTCAAAATAAAAAATAAAAAAAAGATATTCTCTTCACCTCTTTTAGTTTGGTAGCCTTTGAAAAAAAAAAAAAAACAAAAGTGAGTTTCTGTTGGCTCTTGGATCCTTTTGACACTATTCGTTGCCATTAATTCAAACTCAAAACGCGATTTCATTCCTTAATTTTGTCTTTCGGCTTCTCATTGTTGCGTACACAGCCGATATAGGAAGTCAGCTTCTAATTCCATATTTCCATTTATAAATTCTCTTGTTAGAGGTTCTGGGCCGGACCAATTCAAATGAGTATTTCAGTGCATGATCTAGTTCAGTCTCGGAAGGCAGCAGAATTGCTAGAAATGAACCTTCCATATACCACTCACATGATTAATAATGACTGTTAACTTTGATATTCTATCTCGAAGAAGATTGATATATTTGTGGCATCGAAGCAGGCTTTTCTAATCCTTAGTCCTTGGTTTTCAATTTTTTTGTTGAAGACTTTCGAAATACTACAACAAACAGTACCAAACTTTGTTTCCTTTGCTTTTCTACAAATAACTACCGAGAAATATATAAGAACAATAATTATCTTATTATACGTGAGACGGCTTCAGGATTTTTATTTTTTTATTTTTTAAACTAGTCACTAATTCGTACGATGCACGGGATAGTTAAATAAAAAGACAATTAACCAACATCACGTTAAGGTAAAAGAATTAGTGAGAGACTGATTTGCCCACTAAGAATTTAAAAGAAAAAAATATTGATATAATAAAATTTAAGAAATTTAGAAATAGAAAATTGGGTTAATAATATGCATATTATAGACATTTTGCTAGTTAGCGTTTAAAAAAAATGGATCTGTCATAATTAAATAAAATACAATGAAAATAAATATTTAACTTCTATGCTTTTCATTAGTTTAGAAGTGTTGTCTAACGTAGAATGTTATTGGGTTGTAAGAAAGATTTTTATAAAATGTTAATACCATATATATATGCTTATATTGTCAATGTCTCATTGCAGGTGCATAGTTACTGAAACCTACAAAATAATTTACAATTCTTAAATTAATAAAGCAAAATTTCCAAAAGTTATATATATATATATATATATATACACACACTCAAAACTGATATAAACTACAAAGATAAAAAAAAAAAAAAAAATCTTATTTAGTCGTATTAATAACAATATAAACAATTCAAAACATGGAACATTATCAAATTTATAACACATAATTCCATTATCTTTTACGTTGAATCCAAAAAATAATTAATTGAAATTAATCCAAACAAATAATTAATCAACCAAAAATTAAAGCTTTAATTAAGAAAACAAAAAATCACATGAACCCTAAATAAAAATTTTCAATAAAGAAAAAGCATATAAGGTAAAGAATTAAGATCAACCTACTAAGACGCAAATACCAAAAACCCCAAAACTTAAACCTTCCAAATTTTATAGAATCCCCAAATTTTACTTCAAAACCAAACAAAACCCTTCAAATTCAAAAAATTCATATATAATATACCAAATAAAAATTTACCACACCTTGGGTTGGAAGACATAGGTTGCAGCTTTGATTTTTCTCCAAAAAATAGAGATGCTTCATCTACTGTATACAATATAAAATAATTATTAGAAATTTCAACCCAAAAACCAAACCCACAAAAACACTATCAAAATATAGAGATTAACCCAAATACTTAGAAAAAAATAAATTCTAAACATAACAAAACAATAAGATAGAATGAAAATTTCAGACACATATGAAAGCAAATAAAAAAAACAAAACCTACATTTTTTTTTTTTTTTTTAGTTGAGTCTCTCTCCTTATTTTTTTAATTTTAAAGTGAAGTTAAGTTTAGGGTTTTGAGATGGTAATTGCTAGGGTTTTAAGGAGAGAAGAAAGAGTCCTACCAAGAGTGTAAATAATATAAACAATTCAAAACATGGAACATTATCAAATTTATAACACCTAATTCCATTATCTTTTACGTTGAATCCAAACAAATAATTAATCAACCAAAAATCAAAGCTTTAATAAAAAAAAAAACAAAAAATCACATGAACCCAAATAAAAATTCTCAATAAAGTAAGAATATATAAAAATTTACCACACCTTGGACTGGAAGACATAGGTTGCATCTTTGATTTTTCTCCAAAAAATAGAAATGTTTTATCTGCCATATACAATATAAAATAATTATTAGAATTTCAACCCAAAAACCAAACCCATAAAAATACTATCAAAATATAGAGATTAACCCAAATACTTAGAAGAAAATTAATTCTAAACATAATAAAATAATAAGATAGAATGAAAATTTCAGGCACATATGAAAGCAAATAAAAAAGACAAAACCAACGGGTTTTTTTTTTTTTTTTTTTACGTGAGTCTCTCTCATTCTTATTTTTTTAATCTTAAAGTGAAGTTGAATTTAGGGTTTTGAGATGGTAATTGCTAGGGTTTTAAGGAGAGAAGAGAGAGTCCTACCAGAGTCTCTCTCTTTTTTTCTTAATCCTAAAGTTTTTTTTTTTTTTTTTTTTTGTGAGTCCTTTTTAGAAAAAAAAAAAAAAAAATCAAACCTAAAGTGAGTCATTTTTTTTTAATTCTAACGTGAGGTATCTTAAAAAATTATAATTATCTACAATAATAATAATAATAATAATAATAATAATAATAATAATAATAATAATAATAAAAAATATAGATGATGATTTTTGTGATAAGTTGATGTAGGATAGAATTTACAATTTAATTTTGATATTTTTATGCAAAAAACGTTATTTTAGGTCTAGATGATTTATTTCCTTATTTTTAGGTTCTTTTAATGTTTTTTTAGGTTAAATTTGGTTCCTATTATGGTTAGGTATTAATTAGGGCTTATTTTAGAATATATTTTCTTGTCCATCAAGTTTTATAGAACCCTTAAATAGGCCTCCAAGTTTGTATACGTTTTTCAATATTATTGATATTAATAAAAATTCAAACTTTTGTCTATTATTTTTCTGGTGGATTCTATATAAGATATAAAACCTAAAATAAAAAGAATCTAAAATAAAAAGGAAAAGAAAATAGTGATGGTGTGAAAAATTGTGAGAACTTCAAAGGTTTCGGTTTTATATATATATATATATATAGATGAGTCATTGGAAAGTATATGTGGAATTCGTGGGTGGATTTAGCTGTAAATATTTGATTTGGATCAAATTTCGTGTTTAGAATCAAGGTAAAAGGAAAAGATTTTTTTTTTTTTTTTGAGAAGTTTGGCTTGAAATGGGGCCTAAGAGTACAAATGGGCCAGTTTGTTTCTTGTTTGAAAGGCAAATTTGATTTGTAAACTATTGCAAAGGAAGTCGAGTTTTGTTGGTCCTAAGAAGGTATATTATGAGTTGGAGAGAATATTTTGGATACCCAGAAGTTTTTTTTTTTTTGGGAGTATGGAGATGAAAAATTCAATATTTCTTTTGTTATTTGTTGTAAACCTTTTGTTTCAGTTTTATATATGAAATTCTTTTCCTTGGTTGCTTCATTTTACCGCTCTAAAGGTGTGATGAAAAAATTATTTCACTCACAAATGTATAATACTTATCATACTTTTAAGTATTTTATTGTGATTGAAAAATATAATAATTTTAAATTATAGTAAAAACAAATTATTAAAATTTATTCAAAAAATAGAAAAACCTCATAGTGGGTTCTCAAAGGCTAGGGTATATATATATATATATATATCTTCTTTTTGGTAAATATTATTACTAAATCTATATATTGTTTTTAGAACATAGAGTTCTAAAAACAAATTTGTTGTAGCTCATTCCGATCTTAGCCACGTCAGTGACCCAACCACTTGAGATTCCAGCCATCTTAATAAAAACAAGAGGCCCACCCATTGAAATTAAAAAAACAAAAAAACAAACGAAAACGTAGGAGTGAAACACAAAACAAAAACAATAACAAAACGAAAACGTAAAAAGTAGAAAACACAAAAACTATAATCAAAACAGGAAACAATACACCCCCAACCTTCATTCCATTCTGTTCTGTTCAGATCATTGTCAAGTTCAAGATCCCAAAAACAAAGGAAAAAAAAAGCAAAAAAGTAGTGGTGGATGGCAAAAACCAACAAGTATACCTCCATTAACTTCAATCAGATCTACGAGAAAACCCTTCCTTCCAATTCCAATCCCAACTCCAAACCCATCAAAAACCCATCTTCCTCTTCGTCTTCCTCTTCACCCTCTTACTCTGCAATCTCTTCTCCCAAGACCCATGGCCGCATGTTGGTCCTGACCCGACCCACACCCACATCCAAGCCCAAACCCATCACCACTCCATCACCACCTCCGCCACCGCAACCTCTTTCTCCACAGCCCCAGCAAAGCCAGCTGATCCCCGATCGGACCCGGTCTGATCCCGGTTCGGACCAGATTTCTCTTCGTCCGTTGGGTAGTACCGGTTCCGGTTCGTCTGCTCTGTCACCGGTTTCGAGCTTTGAGAGGGACAAGGAGGTGGTGGGTGTGGTCACGTCTCCGAAGCCGGACAAATTTGTGCCTCCGCATCTTAGGCCCGGTTTTTCGGGGAGGGAGGAGCGGATTGGGCCGGATGTGGTCCGGGTCAGGGAATCGGGGCGGAACAATTTCGGGTCCCCGGGTAGGTACGGAGAGGATGGGCGGCCCAAATCGGGTGGTGGGTATGAGAGGATGATGAGGGGTGATGAATCGGAGCTGGGAATGGCGAATCGGCCAAGATCGAGTGGAAGCCGGCCTGGTTCGAGTGGATGGTATGGTTCTTTGCTTATTTTTGTCTGTTTATTCAATTTTTGTCTTCTTGTTACTGTAAATTTTTTGGTTGAATTTTTTTTGGGTACTTGTTGCTTTGATTTTTTAAAGAAATGTTCTTTTTTTGGCATAATAAGGTTCACCACTTGATCCTTTGTTGGATATTTAATGTAGAACAAGTTATGCAGCATGTTTTTTAATAGGACAGGAATATGGTTTGAAATGAGATATTGTTTGTTTTTTTTTTGGAAGGGGGGTAATCAGTGTGCAATTTTAATTGGTGGAAGGAGTTGAGGAGACTAGAGAGCATGGGCAAGAAAGATTTGTGTTCAGAAATATTTTCAGTGGCCGTAATTTGTTTTTTGGAGTGTTACCTGGTGGTATTGCCACTTTTCTACAATCAGGAGAGGAATTTGAAACCTGGTTCTCCTAATAAAAGAGATCAGGCTATGCCACTGAGCTACAAAGCTCTTGGCAAGTGGTATTGCTACTTTTTATTTATTTTTTTTTTTAATAGGAGTGGTATTGCTACTTGATTGAACAACAATACATATGGTCTAGAATAGTGGGTTATTCTTTGTTGGCATTTTTCTTATGATGAATCATTGAGAAAAGGTCTAGATGCTACTTAAGGTTGCAATTTATTTATTTTTATTTATTTATTTTTAAGTAGCAAAACATGAGTGGCCATTATGCTGTATGGATGATGTTGAGACTTGAGAGAGTTAGAATTGTCATGCATTGTGTCTCTAATTTAATTCTCTATCTCTATGCATACTTGTTAAAGAATGTACATATTCATATGTTCAACAGGTTCCTCTGGCCTGAATGACATGAAAGGGTTATTTAATGTGATGAAATATAATAGATAATTAGTTAACGTAAGCATATGATAAGATAAGGATAAGAGTGAACTCTATAATAACCACGGGTGGCAGGGTACTTTGTTATGGTGTGTATTTGTTTAGTCTTTTAGAGAATAGTGGACGTGCTCAAGTTATGAGCTGCAGTGGTTCATATTGAATCAGGTTTGGTTGATGTTTATAATGGAATTAGATGAGGTGGAATTTGGAATTTAAAACAATGATAGTGTGGGATGAACTCTAGTGGGACCAATGATGCAGTTTTTGAGTGACGAAGGTTGCTAGGACAACGTATTGAAAGGAAAAGAATGAGAATAGAGGGGTACCAAAAAAGGGTGAGATCAGAGATAATGTTTTTGATGGGAAGTAGGGAGAGAATGGAATAGAAATATATTCGAAGGTCTAGAGATGAGAGTGGAGGGGGTGAAATCCAAGTTTGTTGGGACTCTTTTAATCTAGGTTACTTTGAATGGGAGTAGTCCTTTGGACTTCTGTAAATTTAGTCTCGTTGTCCTTGATAAGAAGGGGCTTATGTATTGTTTTTTAATATAGATAAATTTATTTTAGGAAAAAAAATGTTTATGATGAAAAAGATGCGGTTGGCAACTGTTGCTGAAAATGAGAGAATGAAATAACAAACTGATTATGTGACTAGTTTTAGTTCACTAATTAGGAAGGTAGTGAAGCCAGCCCACTCTGAACATTCCCTAAAAGTGTTAGAGGCCTTTATTCCTAGCTTTTGTTTCCATTTCCTCCCTTTTTTTTTTTTTTTTTTTTTATTTTTTTTTACAGCCACTTGATTTGGGATGTTGAGATCTTGTACAATAATGTAGCTTTAGTCGCTTCTTTCTTTCTCTTTTAAATCAAGTTTAGTGTGTTTCTTTTCATAGATATAAATTAATTTTCTGTAACATTTTCTTCTTTGGTATATTTTGTTGTTAGAAGTATGGCTTTGATTATGTGTGGTTTATATGTAAAATTTGTATATTGACGTCTTGAATTGAGGTTGATTTTGTGTACAGTTGAGACTTTTTAAGGGGTTGGGGTTTCATCCAATATTTTCTCAGCTAACTTATTAAAGTCTGGATCCCAATTCCTTATTAGTTTTTCCAATATTAGTTTGATATGTAGCTCCTCTGTCAACTTTTGCTCTGTAATGTATCTAGCCTTCTAAATTCTAATGTCATCATCTTATTCCTCTCATTGCAAATTGAACCAAATTCAGTGGAAATCCCCCACTTGGGTTTTGCCCTGTTTATGGGTTGAAAATATATATCTGGGTTTTTGGTAAGGCTGGGATCTGACTTTGGTTTGGGATATATTATATATATGAAATTAATGGGCAGCAATGCAGTGTATTGATGTATAAAATTGCTGTGCCCAATGCATTGGACAATATGGAGATGCTGTGAGTGGCACATTTGAGGTTGATTTTGAGGCATGCGACCTTTATCATGCCTATAAGGTAAGAAAGAATGGTTAGAGTGTTGGGCTTTGTAGAGCCTAATTGTGTTTGATCCGGTTGATGACCCGACCGAAATAATGTTGCATGGTTTTTAATGGGAGATTTTCTGAGGCTTAGTCCATGGAGCGGAGGCTTGGGCCGACAATTTGTTGGCTTGTTTTGTAGCTCATTGTGTATCCTGTGCGCAAGATTTAGAAAATGCAGCTTGATGATTAGTGTTTTGTTGTTGTCGTGTTTTAGAGAGAGAAAAACATTGTATCGCCGCACTTTATATTTTTCCCTGATAATAGTAAAATCCCTGCAACTCCGTAGACATAGGCAAATTGCCGAACCACGTAAATATTGTCTTGTGCGTGTGATTGTTTTTCTTTGGGTGTGTTTTCTCCATTTTTGTTTCTCACGTTTTGGGAATTTCGGGTTGAATTCCCTACATAGAGAGATGAGAGTGCTGTGATAGGAAAGGCCTGCCACAATGCACACTATCATATGATATATGGGGGTTCTCAATGTTTATGTATTTTAACTTGTGTTTATTAGCTTACCAAAACTGCGCGCCCACCCCCCCCCCCCCCCCAAAAAAAAAAACACTCCAATTTTTATGGTGGAAGGTGCTACTGTTTTCCCAATTAGGTAATAGTTGATAGGATGAACCTGTGGAAACATTGTGAATGTGGTTTTTTTTTTTTTTGTTTGTTCCAGCTCACATAGTGAATGATGGGACCCATGTGAAAATTGATACACATTTAGAAACGTGGGTTAGGTAAAAGGAAATAAGTTGAACCAGGGGAAACATTATGAAAAATGTATCTTGGTCTCATCTCACATATTGAATGACTAAGTGTAAATTGCGTAATTGCTAGAAATGTGCAAATACAAATACTTTGATAGTGGTCAGTTTTACTAGAAAAACCTAAGAAAAGATCTATGCTGTTTGTGAGGTAAATTAGTATTGATCTAGTTCCTCTAAACTAGGACTAATCCCCTTATCCAAATTTATAGTCTTTCTGCTTTTATTAGGCAAATGGGCTCTTTGATGCACCAAGCTGGTCTTATGTATGATTGGCATAAAATAAAATTTCATCACAATGAAAGCAGTCATTCATGATTGTGTGCCATGAGAAAATAAAAATTTAGTAAGCTGATCAGATTTTTGGAATGAACAATGCCACGCATAAATGTAGGATATTCTTTTTTAATATTGCTCTGCCTGTTGGATTATTTACTGACTATATTTATCACCGTGAACAATGCTCAGATTATTTTGGTGAATTGATTCTTTCCTGCGGACAAGGATGGGCCGTACTTGATGCCACAAAGGGATTCTCTATAGGGACCAACTTCTGTCATTTTTCTCTCTGGAACTGGCCTTGAATTTCAGAATGAATGGAATTTCAATTTTTGGAAGATAGTATCCAATCAGGTGGCACCTTCTCAACCCCAAGTGACTGGATTTTTGCCAAATTTTGAAGTGCTGTATCGCAAAAGATAGGCTTAGGCATCTAAGTCTTTTTAATGCTTGATCATTGGTTCTGTTATTCAGGTTCCAGTGAAATGCAGAATTAACATGTTTGATTTTCAGTTTTAAGGTTCTTTTTATCTGTTTTTAGGTTAGCATCTTGTTGGGATGCTTCCAATTACTTTGTTATATGCCTTCACGGTACTCTTTGATGATCCTACTTCTGTAAAAAGATTTATTTCGTGGCATTACCTATCTCATATACTTTTACAAATCAAAGAATCTATCTCATTACTTTTTGCATTTAATTTTATTGCATTTAATTTTGTTGTCATTTGCTTATGTTGCGAAATTGTAGCTGGACCTGTGTTATGCAGTAGTAGGGGTGTCAAATAGGTGGGTTTGGGGTGGACATAATTATGTTGAGTATATAAAACCCTTTTACTCATTAAAACCCATTTAATTAATTGCTTCTAATCCAAATTCAACTCAACTCAATTATTATGAGTAAACATTAACTCACCCAATTATCAAAATAATCAAAATGCCATTAAAGTGAAAACTCCAATACTTTCTTGGATTCTCTTTTCCACTCTATTTAGTCTCCATTCTTGAGTTTAAAAAATTCCACATAAGAACATCCACATTAGCAATTATATTAAAAATTCAAATAAAAAAAATATTTTCTTTTCTTTTCTATTTTCTCTCACTTTCTTGGCAACCAAATAGTGCAACAAATACAAAAAAAAAAAAATGTCATTTTAAGTTCAAAACTTTCCCGGGAAAAAGAAAAAACTTTTCTTTACAATGGCCTCAGTTGCAAAAAAAACGATAATGTGAAGGAAGGAGTCGTTTAGTGGGCCCAAGCTGACTCTACAAAAGGCGCCGCGATCCATGGAAACCGTTATGGATCGCTGGAAACGACACCATCTGAGGACTCCTCTCGTCGTTCCTGAAGATTGCCACAACGATTCCGACTCATCATCTTCGATGATCGATGGCAACAACAACAACAACATCAACGATGACAATGATACCGCGCCGTCATCTTTTTTTAATTTGTTGTGCCAAAAAACACCGCTGCCTTTTGATCTCAATCTGTCGCCGTTGGATTTGGACCACAACGTTGACTTTGTTGGTGATGATCTCAACTGCACCACCGCTTTGTGTCTCTAATTTATTCTCCATGATTATTATGATTATAATTATGATGATCAATGATTTTTCTTTTTCTTTTTTTAATTTTGTTGTATCTCTTTTTTTTTTTTTTTATTTAATCCAAAAAAAAAAAAAAGAAATTTATGAGATAAAGATTATTATAAATTGATGATCTTAAATTTTAGTATAACGGTTATGCTCACTTTGTGTTTATTTATTTATTTTTAATTTTATTTTATGAGAAGAGCTGGGTTGAATTTAGGTAAATTGTTTTTGGGTTAAATGGGTCTCATTGGATTTTTAGTTAAAACCCAATTATCACTGGGTCTAATTGGGTTGATGCTCATTTAACCTAACTAATAATTAGATGGGTTTTGGTTCAATTAGAGTTGGTAGATTTAGGTGGATAAATGAGTTTGGGCATACTTTGCTACCCCTATGCATTAGCAAGAAATGCAATAAGCCAAAATAATGCTAAGAGTAATACCATGTAATTGCATATTTTGGTGTTCAACTAGATGAGATGTCTACGACTTTTTTATCTATTTAGTTTAGACCTTGCATTGGAACTGTCCCATAATTGGCAGTTATTTATTTATTGATATTGGATAGAAATCCTAATGCGATTACTCAAAAGCAGTTAATGTGTGCTTGGGAGGTACCAATCTGCCTAAGGTGGTTGGTGGTTATTTATTTATTTATTTTTATGAATGTTCATGCATGTTCTATTAATCGGAGGGAAAAGATTCTTATTACATTAATTGATGATTTCTTCAAATTCACATATGCATATTTGATGTTAAATTAATGCTAGTCTTTTTACATATTCAAATGATAAGGACAAAATAAAAATAAAAATAAAATATGGACATAGATTAAAATTTATTATACTTGGATATAAAAATACTTGGAAAAGGTGCTTAAAAGATTTAAATGATGAAATGTCACATTGTTGAGCTTCTCATATTCAGATGCATGAATTTAAGCGAAAGATAATTGTGTGCCATAATTTGTGATTGATTGGCACCCAGTATAAGCCTTTTTTATACATGGGTCCGTGAGTACGCCATAAAAAAAATTGGGTTTCACTATCTGGTTTAAGTCTGGAAATCAACTTTAGACCCCTATGTAAACATTTAACGAAACCAGATATAGTTAAGGTGGTGCAATATCCATCATTTACAGTGTTTACCATTTAACATTGTACAACTTAAGGTCTTGGATTTGACCAATCTTGAATCTACCACTCTCATTGTACACCTTAAGGTCTCAGCTCTCAGTTTCTACTACTCGCGTTGCATCTTCTACTGCAAACTTAACTCGAAGCTAATCTCCATCAGCTCAAGGTCTTCATCCACCTATTGTTGTTCAACAAGAACACAAATGATAATCTCTCAATTTTCAATCTCAAATTCCATGTCGAACCAATGATCTTGCAATGGGGTTATAATCTTATTTGCAGTATGGTGGCTGCATTCACCGTGGGTGGTAGCATATACGGTGGTGTGGGTTGCGGTGTATTTGGATGAAGGGAGAAATTAAGAATAAAAATAAAAGAAAAGATATTTTAATAAAACAAAGAAAAAAATGAGGTGTTTTTTGTTTTGTTTCTATGAATTGTTAAAATTAGAGAAATAATCTTCATATAAGTTAAAATTTTATTTAAAAATTGGCCTAGCCTAATATAGACTTTTTTTTTTCAATAATATTTTTATATTTGATGTGATGTTTTGCAATTATTACAGTAAGTGTTGCTTGGCACGTGTCAATGCAAGTGGACCAGAAATAAATATTGAATATAAGAGGTGACAATGACATATGTTGAAAAATTAAGACTTATCTCAATTTGGCCGACACATTTTGGTTTGTAGTGTTCTGATTAAATACAATTAAAAAGAAGAAGATATTTTAATAATAAAACAAAGGAGGTTTTATTTTTATTTTTATTTTTAATTTAATGAATAGTTAAAATAGAGAGATTATCTTCTTAAGTTAAAATTTTATTTTAAAAATTGGGCTTAACATCGGCCTAGCCTAATTTTAACTTTTTGTTTTCCATCGTTGACATGTGATGTTTAGATTTGACGTGATGTTTTGCAATTATTACAATGATGTTGCTTAAAGATAAAAAACTTAAAAAAAGCGTTTCAAGACTTAAGGGTTATATTAGTGGACAAGAAATGGATATTGAATACAGAAGGTGACATTGACATATGTAGACAAATTAAGAAGATGACTTGTCTTAATTTGGCGTATGTGTTTTGGTTTGTTAGTGCTCTGATTACGTATAATTAAAAATTGTGAAAAGTTTCAATCTAGAAAGTGAAAGTAAAATAAAAAATCTTGTGGGATTTCTTTTTAAAAATCTGGTTAAAAATATTACTAAATAAAATATCTCACTCCTCTCCTCTCTGGGATTCACCAACCTACTACACTCACCCATTGAGAATTTCTTGTTTAGATACAATGAGATGTTGTACATAGAATTTATATGAAATGAAATTATCATTTCTTAACGAGAGGCGAAAGACAATTTACATAGGGAAACACTCGCAAATAGAGATAGGAGAAACATCATCATTTATTCATAATACATAGTAATTGGGATTGCAAATACATTACCACTACCCTGTTGTTGACAAGGCTCAAGGGTAAACCTCAATGAGAGACCTGAGACCCATAATAGGAGTTATCTTATAGTGGCTGAAGCCAGCAGCCAAGAAGAGCTTCTTCCATTCTTTTTCGTTACGTTCTTTGCCTGTCAGGTAGACCATCATCACCAGATCAAAGCATAATTGTGTTTCGGTTGACTCCTTGTCCATTTCCTGGATTTCAAGGACCATGTCTATGATTATCACCTTCCCTTCCTTGTTTTTGCTCAAAATTGCTTCTCTACATTGCTTCAATATCTTCACACACTCTTCGTCGCTCCAGTCATGCAGAATCCACTAAATGTGAAGTTTAAGCCACAGTTTAGACGCTTGTAATAACATTAGAAAAGAACATTTTATCTATAAAAACATGATCGTATATACTATAAAGTATGCATAATGTTGAAATGGCAAGAACTAGAACTGGTGGTACCCTTTTTTTTAATAAATTGGAAATCCTACACTACTACTCGAACACATTCCCCCATTCCCCTAAACCCCCTAAGCTCCAAGGCATGGGGAGGTACCATCCTGCATAACGGGTGGGTGGTGAGCTGGTGGTAAGCTAGCGCTATATATGGTTCTAAGAAGTGGTATTAGAGCGAGTTTACAGGTTCAAATACCTAGGTGCCGCTGGGGTGATTGTGAACCTTATGGGGGTTAGCAATCACCTACCGTCAGCACCCTATATTCACTGTCTCACTTGTAGCATGACATTAGTACTTGATAGCTTAGCTTACTGGTGCAACCAGCGGTGGTGCTCCCTTATGGCCAGGGTGGTCTGGGACTACTCTAATTTGAAAAAAAAAAATTATATATAATAATTTAAAATTTTATATTTATTTATCTTTAAATTTTTTTTTAAGACCATCTTGAATATTTTTGTGCTAATAAAATTAAAATTTTTTCGATTATTTGAGCAACTTAACAATATATTAAAGTTTTTCAAGCAAAAAGGAAAAACTCAAAAAAAAAAAAAAATTGAACTAAAATCTGAAAAAAAAATAATAATAATAATAATAATAAAACTACTACAGACTGGGCAGTGGCCTATCTCATGATTTTTACAATTTATGCTTTTAAATTTTATCACATCTTCATCTACATTTTTACATCTATGTTTTTCCTTTCTCTTTATTCGTAACTTCTATGGCTTCTGCTAGTACTAGTGCGGCAATGTCTCTTCTCAAGTTTTGAGTCTCAAATTTCTTAATACGATTTTTTTTAGCTGTACAAGTACTTTGTTCATTTCTTTACTTTTCATTTTTTTTTCTTTTGAGGTTTTTTTTTAGTTTACAGAATGCAAATTTGTTTTGGTTTTAAGAATATTTTTTTTTTTAAGCACAAATTTCATGCCGGCCGAATCTTGAATTTCGGCCGGTATTTACTAAAACATCCGAAATACTCAAAATAGACTGGAATGACTTAAAATTTTTTCTGAAGTGGAATAGGGTAGGTTACTGTTCCGGTTTGTTTATTAGGATAGTATTTTCCGGCCGTTACGGCTGAAACGGAATGAAATTAATAACATTAAATCAAATCTAATTACCTTAAGGTTAAAAAGAAATAAGATTATGTAATTTATACTTTATAAGAAGGACCTTGAACTAAATTCTTGGAGCCACCATTGGGTGCAACACAGTGCAAAACCCCTCATGCCTACCCACAACAGGTGCAAACGCAAGGCTTTTGTGTGGTTAGCATCTCTGTCTTAACAGAACTCTTTTAATTTCAGTTAAAATTGAGAGGATCCTGAGATAAAGTTCTATAAGCTTCATAAAACTAAAATAAAGCTAATAATAATCACGATGATAGAATTTAAAACATCTGTATCTACCTTGAGTAAAACTGCGTTTGCTGGAGGTATTGCCTCAAACATGTCCCCTCCAATAAAGTCCAAGTTCTTGGTCCCCTGCATGTTAGCTACAACATGTGGAAGATCAAACACAGTACACTGAATGTCAGGGAACTCGTTTGAAATGGCAATAGCCATAGCTCCTGTGCCACCCCCTACATCCACCAAGGACTTTAATCCCTTGAACACCCATTTACACTCTTTGATCAGAACCCTCACGATCAACTCAGAGTCACTAAGCATGGCATTATAAAACATGTTTGTGAACCTTGGTTCATGAGCCACACAATCCCAAAAGGTCATCCCATGTTTCATCTCAAATGGGGTGGGATCATTGTTTCTGAGCCAAGTACCCAAGAAATCCCATGTGCTAGTCAATATGGGATCGACTTGGACAAGAAAAAACGGTGCTGCACTCAAGGGCTCATCTTTTAGGAGAAGGCGGGAAGCAAGAGTTAGAGAATACTCTTCTTCTTGCTCACTTTCATCAAATTTTTGTTTAGCAAAGAAGCCAGAGTGAACTAGGATGCGCATAAGGCGGTAGACGCAGTGAGATTTGGTAGGGTGGACTTGAAGTGCAGAGACAAGCTTGGAAAGAGACATGGGTTGGCCATGTTTGTGGATGATATCTGGTATGCCTAATTGAATTGCACATTTCAGTGACATTGAGTTTATGAAATTGAAAGCAAGATTCCATATATGGGCTTGAGCTTGAAGTAGCTCACTAGCACTTACTTCATTGCTCAAATCCATTATAAATGGTCCAAAGCTGCTGTCTGCTTCATGCCACGAGACATTGATTTCTATATATAGTAGTGAAGCTTGTTACTAGAGATAGATGGAGTGAAGGAATTTGACGAAGCATGCTTTTGCTTTTCAGCTGAATAAGGAAAGTTGACGGTGGAAACATAATTAGCACGTTTTCTAAGCTAATGGCTTGTTTGGAAGTTTAGAGACGGAGGAGAGTACAAAAGAGTAGAGGGGACGAGAGTAATGAGAATGAGAGTAGAGGAGAATTGTTATCCTCCACCTTATTTGAATATCTTTAAAATTAATAAGGGGGCATGAAGTAATTAGCTCTTTCTCTTATTTGGATGTTTTAAAAATTAGGATGGAAATGAGATAAAATGATTTAAATAGACAAATTTACTCATTTTTGAAAATGGACTTGCAACATTGGTCTATGATTAATTTGTTAGATTAAATAATTATTTAATTAACATTCTCATTCATAGGAATTTTTGAGTTTCACTATTCCAACTTACTGTAGCATGGTTGTTAAAATTAAATAATATATTTTATTCTACAGTAATTTTCTCTCTCCACTTTAATTAAAAAAAAATCACTCTTTCTCTCTCTTCTCTCTGCCTCTTGCCCAACGTTTCTTTCATCTCTCAGTGCTCTCCTCTCTCCCATCTCTCGGCGGTGATGGCAACGGTGAAGGCAGTGGCAGATCCTTGAAGTCTGAAGGCGACGACGGCAGTGGCAGTTGAAGATTAATCCTTTTTGGGTTTTGCCTTTGTGGGTTTTGGGTTTAGATTGATGCTTCAATGAAGGCCTGTTTTTGCTTGCTTGCGTGGGTTTTGGGCTTGAATCGATGCTACCTTTGCCGCCGTCGCCGCTGCTCAACCTAGCACTCTAACCCCTCTACCTATTTTTCCCTTCACTCTCTCGCACTTGACGAACCCAGATTTGTTGTCTTTTTCAGATTTGAGCTGCTAACATGTTTTTGTATTTGTGTGTGTGTGTGTGTGTGTGTGTGTGTGTGTGTGTGTGTGTGTGTGTGTGTGTGTGTGTGATTTTCATTGTAATATGTCTGATTGTGGAGTGTGATATTCATTGTTGTCTGATTGTGGAGTGGTTTGAATCAGATATGTCAGTGAAATAATGAGATTTATTTTTTTTCATTCACCTTAAATTTTCTCAGGAAACAAAGAAAGATTATTTATATAATCGGTTTGTAATTTTGTTAATTTAGAAAGATAAAATGGGGAATTCATTTGGTCAATAATTTGTCTACTCTCCTCTCCCTCCAAATCTTTTCAATTTTGGGGAATTAAAATTGAGGGGTTAGAGGTAGTTGGAACCCTTCCCCCTCATTCCTTAAAAAACTTACAAACATGGTAATTGAATTACTCTTTCTCCCTCTACTCTACTCCTCTTTTTTTTTTTTAAACATCCAAACAAGCCATAAATATGTGTGATTTAAAAGTTTCTCATGCATTTTGTTTTGCATGCTTTTCACATTTTAATTCAATACCAGGGTTGACAATACAAGTCTTTCTTGCTTTACTTTTTTATTAAATTTTTTTTTTTTTTGATGGTTCCCTTGGATCTATCAACTATATACGGATCGATTTAAGAGAAAAATAATATATGCACAATATTTTCACAATAAATTTTAAGTAACAAGTTGTTACTTGGTTGTTATTGGTAAGAAAAAAAAGTAATTTTAATGGTGAGTTCAAATTAGAACTAGCAACAACTTACAATCTAAAATTTATTATAAAAATTTTATGAATTTAAAACTCTATTAATTGAAATAAGAAAAAGAGCGGATAACTGGTTTATATTTTCCTTGTTTTAATTTTGATATAACAATGGTTGATTCTCGTCCAGGTTTAATTAAGAGAATGTCCACAGGCGGTGTATTCAAGGCAGACTAGAGTCATTTACTCCTCAATTGTTAATTCTAGGTCAAACTATTTGGTTGGTTTTAAACCATTAGCAATTTTAGTTCCTCAAGTTTAAAATGACTGCTTTTAATCCTAAAAATGATGGGTTTTAGTTTTTCAAGTTTTAAGTAACTGATTTTAGTCCCTTTCAAACTTAAAATGATTAGGCCTTTGATCCTTAGTGTATCTTTTTTTTTTTTTTGAGAATGAAAAATATGGGTCTTTATGGCTATATTACACTCTCGAGCAGAGAGCCACTTGACAAGCCACCTAGCTGAAGGGTACTTGCCAAACTGTGTGGGGGATAAACCCCGCTAAGTATGCCTACTAACGGACTCCTGCAGGCAGCGGGATTCGAACCTAGGTATGGTGCACAAAGCGTCCGAACCTTACCCACTCAACCAAGCCCCCGTTGGCTAATTCTTGGTGTATCTAATAGAATGATAATGTGTCAATTTTTAGTTTGAGGACTAAGAGCAGTGATCGCATTAAACTCCTCATTTTCTATTCGTCTGACAAGTGATCCTTCCCCTAGTTGTCTTCCATTGGAAATTTGGAGCACCTTAATTTGAATCCTCCTTTGCCTCTGCTTTCAATACCAGACCTTCCAAATCCACAAGCAACTCCAAATTCTCTATCATGAAGACCTCTGTCACCCAATTTCAGCACAGAACAATATCTTTAGCATCTGTAAACGCCTATTGAGAAGTGCACCAATTTTCCCTGTAGCAGTGCGCTTTCAATTTTCCTTCACGTTGTGCATGTGTTCGTTTATGGATAGGAATTCTTCTTAATTGACTAGACCAATGATTTGCATGGTTTGGTGGTTTACTGTTCTCTTGAAGGCGCGCATGGGAACAGCAAAAGAGTTTTTAACTCTTGCACAGAAAAATTATTAGTAGGATTCTTTTCATAATTTATTGATCATTATAATTTGTCGCTAAAAGTAGATACACAGCTAAAGATTCTGAAATCTTAGACAAAATTAACTTTAGTTTTTTCTTTTTTTCCTCATGAACCATTCATCATCTTCACTATACTTTCAAGCTAATCTTTGCCGATATGGTTCATATACAAACATTATATTTCAATTGGTTTCGTTAATTTTTTAATTATTTAGAGAAAGTGGAGTGAAAATAATGAGAAGATAAAGTCTTTGTGATAGTGTAAATGGTCAGATTTTCTAATTTTGATTTAGAGAAAACGAATGAGAGCAACCGACACTACAGTGTCTGGTTCGGCGCCATGCTTAAAAGAGAACATCCTTCTGATATCCACCTCTTGTTTGATAATTGAAAAGATATTTAATTGTTCTCATATTTTTGGTATCAAGCATCCATGATCCATGTATTTCTTTTTAGATATGGAACTTAACGAAATGCTCTCTTACATTCTTAAAAAAAAAAAAAAAAAAAATGCTCTCTTAAATTTTCTTTCTTCTAAGTTAAAATATAAAGTTTAGTTACAAAATTGGTTGTAGACTTTGTTACAACCTTACTTAATATCTTTTTATTAAAAGTGAATTTTGACAAATCCGCCATTGGATTATATTTTCTTTTTATATCCTTCATGCTTGCAAATTTTTTAGAAAATAAAAGTTAAATAACCATGTCATCAATAAATTATTTGAATTGCAAATTTTTGTAATTTAAAATTATACATAAAATATAAGCTTATAAATTATATAGTAAATAATATCTGATTGACACAAAATTTGACATGTGTATTAAGAGTATAAAGAATATGCAATTCAACGGTTAGATTTTCAAAATATGTAATAATATTCATTTTATTGAATAAGGTTATAGTCTAAGGTTACAACCAATTTTGTAGCTAAACTTTATTTATCAATTATTAAAAAGCCACCAATCAAGTAATTTAATAATCCATGTATTTCTTTTTAGATATGGAACTTAACGAAATGATCCCTCTTAACCTTTCTTTCTTCTAAGTTGAAATCAATAATCAAAAATCCCTGAGTATCCCATTAAAAAAAAAAAAAAAAATCACCTAAGTAATTCCATAATCCATGTATTTCTTTTTAGATATGGAACTGAACAAAATCCTCTCTCTTAATCTTTCTTTCTTCTAAGTTGAAATCAATAATAAAAATGTCACCAAGTAATTCCAAGATCACACCCTTTATCACACTTTTTTTTTTTTTTTAAATTTTTTACAACTATTACTTTAACCGATTGCCTACCTTTTTAACATAGTCTCACCATTTGTTATTTATCACTTACAACTTATCGTATTAGAGTTATGAAAAAGTTGTGGCACAAAAGGTTGTTGCTGTAGATTTTTTCAAAGTCACCTGTATACACCTTAATAGAGATTGCATGAAATATTGTCGTTATATAAGAGAGTGGAAGTACTTATACCTTGTTAGTTGTTAGTTAGTGTTGTTCAAGGGTCAGTTTGGGTTGGGTTAGGGCTTTACTAGGATTCGACTCAATCCCACTAGGCAGTAGAACATGGATCTACTGCCAAACGTGAGCACCAATGGGTCAGATTGCGTTAGTTTCGGTCAAAACCAAAAGAGATTGCGGTGATCGAGATGTCAACAAAAATGATGAAGATTAGATGAGATTTCTCCAAATCTAGTGGAAAACTCACAATGTGAGATCTCGCTAGATTTGATAGAAATCTTACCAAATCTAGCAAGATCTCGTCAAATTTAGCTAAGATTTCACTAGATTTAGTGGATCTCGCCAGAATTGCCTTTGGTCATCAGTCAAACCAAGTTTCTTAGATTTTGGAGGAGAGAACCCAAGACTCAATCCACTAGATTTAGGTTTTGAAGGCGAATAACCACCGCCAACTGCTACAGCCACCATATTGGATTGGATTTGGTGTGGGCCTAATTGGACCCCTCAAGTGGGTTGGGTTAACAGGTCTCTTGGGCATCCATATTATTACCTATCATTTTTGGATCAAATCTAGTCAAGTAATTGGGGGGGGGGGGGGGGGGGGGGGAAGGCATTGGCATTGGCATTGGCAATGGCCTCGGCTACGATATGTGTGCCTCCTGAAACATCAACCAATGTTATTAATTACGCTAACACACCCTTTCTCCTGAAATGGTTATGCATTGGCTCTTGGCCTGCATGACCATATGGGACCAGACGTTGACATGATTAATGTCATGTCAACGTCTTCGTTAGACATCAATCTAGCATAACAAAGAGGAGTGTTGTGTTACACTGAGTGATTATTCTTGATGAGAGTATGAGACAAGAAGCATGGGTAAGCATTGTGGACGGTGATCACACCATGACAGTGCGGTACACCTCTCACACATTTATGTCTTCTTATAGGATTAAATATTGCAAAATTAGTCTAGAAGCCGTTAATCTGCTTGAACCCAAAAGAAATGTATGGGTAGGGATTTTTGGATTCATAAACCAAAATGGGTGAACTTGTACTCGACATGTTGAAAAAGACTAGTCAAGTCAGGTCGGGTCGCGAGTCACACAAATTGACCATTTTTTTTTCCAAGGGAATTTGTTTATTTATTTGACTCTATGGAACTGTGTTAAAAATTTGATTACAATAATTTTATTTTTAAATGATTAGGAATTGTCCTATTATGAAAGTTCACACACACAAACACACACCATCAAGTAGACTTGATTGAATGTTCTCATGGCGAAAAGAGCATTGCAATCAGTTTTTTGAGCTACCTTTAATGGCATATGATCTTTTGAGTATTCCTATAACTATGGTTAATTACATAAACTTTTAGCACAGAATGTAAAGTTAGTATCAATCTTGTATTTTGCCAAAGATTGTTGAAGCTTTAATTTGCACTTGGAATTTGTTGTGCGATAGCGGAAGCTCTGATGCCATTTCTTGTATAATAGCACTCATTGATTTGAACAAATTACAATAAAGGCAAATAAGTCAACAAGCACCACGTAAAGAATACAATAATTTATGAGGTTTGTCATATAACATATCTCCATAGAAAGAATTTTTTTTTCGAGAAACAAATTAATTGCTAAACTCACACGCACATACTTTAATTACACTCTCTCACCAAGCTCACCATAGAGAGAGATTGAGTATGCATTTGGCATTGGCTTAAAAAATCAGTTTTTTTTACTATTTAGTTTATTTTTTCTACTATTTATAGTCCCTATTGCATTTTTTGGTACTGTTTATGAGTCTTATTGTATTATTTCAGCTATTTTTCATTTTATCTACAATACTTTCATAAATTTTTTTTTCAGTTTTAGCTAAATAAATTGTTCCTAAGTAGACACTAAATCTACTATTCCCAATGTAGATTAAAATGCTTAACCTCTCTCATGTAACTCTCATCATATGCATTCTATCAACCCAAAAAACTATTAAATTTCCTTTTTCTATAGAGAACTGATACCTTTTCTTCTAATGTTTTTGCAGTCAAGATAATTTTGTTAAACTAAAAAAAAAATTAAGAGAAAAAAAAATTTCTACTAATTAAAAGACTTCTAAAAAAAATTTACTTATCTAAAAAAAATTAAAAGAAATTCAAGTGCTGCCACAATTCTTTAAACAATATATATCAATGTTGAATAAGAAAACAGGGAAAAAAAGAAAAAAGAAAAAGAAAAAGAAAAAGAAAAAAAGCCCAAGTGATTGTCACAATTATTTCCAAATATTCATTGTCCTATTACTGAAAGACTTCTTAAGAAATTTTACTTCTCTAGAAGAATTAAAAGAAGTTAAAGTGGTGTTTATATATATATATATATATACACACACATATATAAATATATATGTTGAATAACCCAAAAAAAAAAAAAGTGCAAGTACTATCACAATTTAAAAAAAATAATATTATCCTATTATTAAAAGGCTTCTTAAAAAAATTTACTACTTCTCTAATAAAATTTCAAAAGTTCAATTGTTGCCACATTCTTTAAAAGAAATATACAAAAAAAAAAAGGTAAAAATGTTGCCACAATTCTAAAAAAATATTGAAAAATCATTCTCCTACGATTTGTTAAAAAATTACTTCTATAAAGAAAATGATAAGAAGATTAAGTTTTGCCAGAAAATTTTTTAAAAAGAAAAGGCTAATGAAAAAGTTTGGTTGCAAACTTAAGCAATCCCATGCCCAATATAATGTCGTTTTTAAAAAGCCATGTGCTCATTGACTGAAGCGGACGAGCTTATATATATAAGGCAATCATGGATCCATGCACTGACTAACCGGACAAGTCACCGGCAAGCGATTAATTTTAGCTATTAGCCAAAGGAATCTCATAAAAAGAAAAAAAAGAAGAATGGATAACTGTCCCATTCTGCTTAAAGGAGTGTGTTGTGGTGGTATAATTTGAGTGAAGTTTGTGTTTATGGTGTGTCTTTATATTCGAACATCTTTCACTCTTTCTTGTATGTGTGAGTTTGTTTCTTAAAAAAAAAAAACAATAAAATCTTATTTTACATATTTTGTTGAAAATGTATTTAAAGTTGAATAGTAATAAAGAGTTGTATTTGCGCATTGCATATTTTCTAGTTTGCATAAAACTGAAAGTTGATCGTCTGTCCTTAGCCTTAGTACTATAGTAGTCTAAGGTTTTGTCAAGGGGCATGGTCCTTAGCAATTTTCTTCATTTAGCCTTCCACTGCATCAAGCCTTTACATTTTTGTCAAAATACTAATCCATTATCATATGTTAATGATGTATAAATTAATATTTTGACATAAATTCAAAGGTTTGATGATGTGCAAAGGCTATTGGGTAGATATTTATTAAAGTTACACAACTTAATATTTTTTATTAGTTGATATATTTAAAATCTTACAATTGGATTACACATTTTTATTTCCCTTAATATGTATATCAAATTTTGTGTTAATTGGATATTATTTATTATTTGATTAATTATTTTACAAATAAAATAGTTATTAATCTCTTATCATCTCTATATTTTGCAAATATAGAGATAATATAAAGAGGTACTGTAATATCTGACCAATAATTTATATTTTTAACTTATTTTAGTGAGATATAATATATAATTTCTAAATATAGTGGAGTAATATAACCAAATTAATTTTCTAATTATCATAACACATAATGAGTATTAATTATACATCATAAAGATTATTTCTTATTAAAATTAAAAAAAATAAACTGACAGCATATTGTGTGGTACATCAACTAGTGGTAAATAATTGCACACACCTTCAATACAAGATAGAACATTAATACATTATTGTAGTTAGAGTCAACATATTACTGATAACACACATGAGCACATAAGAAACCAAAATTTAATAATATAATGCATACATGAAAATCCATCAAACTTGCAAGAACTTTTTAAGGATACACTTCAATAAGAGCCCTTAAACCTAGTATGGGGGTTATCTTATAGTTACTAAAACCAGCATCCATAAATAGCTTAGCCCATTCTTTCTCATTTCTCTCTCTTCCTTTCACTAATACCATCATCACCATGTCAAAAAAGAGTTGTGTCTCAGTTGACTTTTTATCTTCCTTTTGATTCTCCATCATCAACTCTATGATAATCACTTTTCCCTTCTTATCATTGGTAGCGATTGCCTCCTTGCATCGCTTAAGCAGTTTCACGCAGTCCTCTTCATTCCAATCATGCAATATCCACTGTTTCCTCATTTGCAAGACCAATCAAAAACACTAAAACTGTATGAGGTTAAACCCTTAGACATAATGAAATTTTAAATTCTTTTATAATTATTTTATTTAGTCCATGCTATTAAAATAAGCATGGTTAGGCAAAGAAACAAACTAATTTACCAAAATTGAAAAAAAATGAAATGCATGAAATGAAACATACCTAGTTACATGAAACAAGCTTAATATTTTGAAAATTCTAAGAGTGGATTACATGTTCATTGTATTCTTGACATGTATGTCATATTTTGTATCTATTGAATGTTAATTACTTCATATTAATAAAATCATGTTTCATACAAAATTTTAAAATAAAAAATTTGAAATTTAAATTATTTTATAGATAAGACAATTATTAGCCTCTAATAGTATTGATGTTTTGAATACATATAGTGCATAACAAGACAATTTTTTAGAATGATGGATTTTTCATAGAAAAACGTCCAAAAGTTACACCGTAAACCATGTGTAACTTGAAGCAAATTTTATATATGTGTGTGTGTTGGAGGGACATGATAATTTTTATTGAATAGAATTTGGATAAAGTTAAGATATAAAATTGGTTGTAGTTTAAAACAACAACCTTACTTAATAAAATAAATATTATTACATATTTTAAGAATCTAACACTTAAATTGTATGTTCTTTGTATTCTTAATACACATGACAAATTTTGTATCAATTAGATGTTATTTACTATATGATCTATAAGTTAATATTTTATTCATAATTTTAAACTACAAAAACTTATAATTTAAACAATTTATTGATGAGATATCTATTAGTCTTTAATTTTATAGAAATTTGCAAGAATGAAAGATATAAGATGAAGATGTAATCTAATGGTAGATTTATCAAAATTCACCTTTAATAAAAAGATATTGAGTATGGTTATAACCTAAAACTACAACAAATTTTATAATTAAACTTTGCCCATAGAATTTTTAAAAGGATAAAAGAAAATTTTGAAGACTTTGGGAGCTATAGCGCAGTTCTCCCATGTGGGTTTGCCACTACATGAATAAAGTTGATCCACAATATAGATATTTGGAAATAAATTGTGAAAATGCCTCTAGTCACCGAATGTAAACCATATGATATGTACGACCATTCATGTACTGGGTGGAAATAGCACTAAAATATATATTTTACCTTCATAAAAACAGCATCAGCAGGAGGAATTGCCTCAAACATGTCCCCTCCAACATATTTCAAGTTCTTACTCCCTTGAAAGTCAGCAACTACGTGTGGGAGATCAAATACGGTGCAGTCTATATCTGGGAATGTATCGGCAATGGCCTTGGTCACAGTTCCTGTGCCACCTCCAACGTCAACAAATGACTTCAGTCCCTCAAACACCCCCTTACACTTGTCAACCACAATGCTCATGACTAAGCGTGCATCGCTAGCCATAGCATCATTGAAAATATTAGCAAATTTTGGTTCATCCCCCCCATAATCCCAAAATGTCTTCCCGTGAGCCGTGTCAAATGGCGTAAGATCCTCATTTTGGAACCAAGTGGTCAAATAATTCCATGGCGTTGTCAACATTGGATCAACCATGGCTAGTAAGAAAGGTCTCACACTCAAGGGATTGTCCTTAAGGAGGAGCCTGGAAGATTCAGTCAGCACATACGCTTCTTCTTGGTCAATTTCGTTAGTATTTTTTGAAGCAAAGAAGCCAGAGTGGATCAAAATGCGCATGAGGCGGTAGACATGGGGAGTTTTTGTAGGATGGATTGGTAGTGCAGTGATGAGCTCAGAGAGAGTCATGGGTTTGCCATGGTTGTGGATGATATCTGGTATACCTAGTTCAATTGCACATTTAAGGGACATAGAGTTTACAAAGTTGAAAATATGGTTCCATATGTGGGCTTGAGCATCAAGTAGCTCAGTAGCATTTTCACCTGGAACCAATTTGAAACTAAGCTGTTTAGTGCCACTCATTTTGTTTTTTTACATACCAACTCTATAGAACATTTAGCTTATATATATTATATCGAGAATTGATTGATTTTCTCATATCTTATCGACAGCCAATAGTATTTGGACAACAGAAAATGGTTTCGTTGTAAATTGATCGATACAAAAAGACAAAGAATGAAAAAGATATGTATCCCCATTAGCAATTAATCAAGAGAGATTGTGAAAATGCAACACGCGCTTTAGGAAAATGGACCCTACGCTATTTTGTTTCTTTTTGGCATGTGGTGGTTTGTAATTCTGTGGTGCATTATATTCATAAAAAAAAGTAAAATTCTGTGGCGCATGATTTTTGCATGATTGATTTTGTTTAATGAGAGATAAAGTTCCATTTAGCAAAAGATATAAGAAATAATTAAATCATTTCATCTTTGCATAATATGTCTTATGATTTATTTTGTTGAAAGAATTATATAGGTAATGTCGTCTTGTTAGAAATGTTCTCAAATTCTTATTTGGATTAGATTTCATTAATGGGTTTTCTTCGTAGGGAAGTAGAGGATTTTTTGTTTTCATCGTTTAAGAATTAATTGAATATTTTTGTCCATCAAAGAAGAAAATTGAAACTTTATAAATAGGTATTATTGTAAATGGTTTAATGGCTGTTACTTAAGAAAGAGTCCCCCACATAAAGAGATGAGAAAACTCCTAAAAGAACTCAAGCGAGTGGGATTTTTTGAAGAATAATTTAGTAGGTTTTTTTTTTTTTTTTTTGGTGGAGATTGAAGGATACCCATAATTGTGTGTTAAGAGTGAGTTTGTTTCATGTGCATAAGGTTTATGAGATTGTGTTTGTGAGTATGTAAAGTTCGGTTAAATGTTGTCGTAATATACCTATATTGTTGATCATAGAGGATTTTGTCTATAATTTCATGTAGATGTAGGTTTGGAATTAGGCTAATTATGTTAAATATTGATGTTTTTGAAGATATTTATTTCTTATTTGCCCAAATCACAACACGTTTTTTCCCCCCCACTGCACGTTTTAAATGCTTATTTCAATTTTGTCAATTAGGTTTGCTAGATCTGTGATTCTAAAAAAAAAAAAAAAAAAAAAAGATTTGGTAGATCTACTTTCCTCATCAGGATAATTGAAGCCAGATAGATTATGGAATTCACGTGATAGTCAATGAGAAAATATAATAATAGAACTGATTTTAAATGTATTTTATTCAACATAAAAAAGAACTCATTTTATATTATATTAGATATCAATCTTTTAATACTAGTGCAGTGCATGGTTTCCCTTCAGTTATCCGGAACTCTACCACTGCCCTCGATATCATCTAGGTAATGATATATTGTCTCATAAAAACTCCAATCTATTTCAGATTGGCAGTTCACAACTTCACATTAGTTAAAATTTATGCCATGTCTTATACAATTATTAGCATCGGCAAAAAATTTCCATTCTAAAATTTATAAAGATCCTCAAGCTTCAAAAATGAAAATGGATTGGTATAAGGCTCTAGAAGACCAGAACATCCACCAATCACCTATAACCTTTGGAAAGAGGCGAAGAAAAGGCTAGGAACTAGAGAAGCTCTATCAATTATCTAAATCTACCTTTTAATTTTCTTATGTAAATCTTTCTTTCAAAGTGTAGAATTTCATTGTGTCTTGTTCTATCAATATCCCTTTTGATGTTTACGTGTATGATAATTCAAAAGGAGTTAAATTTATTGCATACAAATTGTTTTATATTGTTTTACACACCTCAAAATCACCTTCACTTCCTCACTTAGAAGTTGTTTTTGGAGGTGCATGTAAAAAATTTGTAAAACAGCTTGTCTAATAAACATTACTCGTTGAAAAAAATATTTAAATGTCTTAGGCCTATTCTTGGTATCAAGTGTCCATCTATTTCTTTTTAAATATGGAACTTAACTAAATGCTCTCTCTTAACTGTTCTTTCTTCCAAGTTTGAAATCAATAATCAACCCCAAAATTATTTTGACTTATTCAAAAGTCACCGGTATACACCTTAAAGGGAGATTGCATCTAAAGGAACCGCATCTACATGAAATATGTCCGCTATATAAGAGTGTGGCAGCACTTATACCTTGTTACCTATCATTTTAGGATCAAATATAGTAAAGTAATTGAGAGGGAGGAGCACATTGGCATTGGTAATAACCTTGGCTACAATACGAGTGCCTTTTTAAACATAAATTAATGTCCTTAACTCCACAAATTAACACACCCTTACTGAGTTGGTCTTGAAATGTTTATGCATTGGCTCCCGGCCTGCAAGAGCAATTGGAACCCGTTGTTGACAGGATTAATGCCATGACTTCGTTAAACTTCAATATAGCATTATAAAGAGGAGTGTTGAGTTACACTGAGGGATTATCCTCGGTGTGCTGAGAAGCATGAGTCTCCGTTTGGATTCAGCGATTCACGTTTGCGTTTGCGTTTTTTTTTTTTTTTTTTTTTTTTTTTCCACACGTGTTTCTAGCTTTCCCAGCCAATTTTTTTACTGTAGCAATACTGTTGCGGTTACTGTTCATTAAACAGTAGCCGCAACATTTGACTTTTCTACAAAATTTTACTGTTCATGGACCCACAATTTTCACTTTTCAGCAACTTTTTCATTAAAAATAGGTCCCACGGTACTATTTACACATTTAAAAATTATTTTGCTACAGTATTTTCAGTTTTCAGTTTTCAGCTGTATCCAAATGGACCCTCAAGTATCAAGAACAATACGTTAGAAAACGTATTTTATTCACATTGGTGTTATTCCAAGTAAACGCCTATTGAGAAGTGCACCATGTTTCCTTGTGGCAGTGTTCTTTCATTCACATTGTGTATATATTATTTCATCTATGGATAAGAATTCTTCATAACTAGACCATTGAATTTTCATGGTTTGGGGGTTTACTCATTACTGTTCTCTTGAAGGCGCGCATGGGAACAATATGTAAAATAAAGAGCTTTTAACTCTTGCACGGAAAAATCATTGGCAGGATTCTTTTCATAATTTATTGATCATTATAATTTGTCGCTAAAAGTAGATATAAAGCAAAAGATTCTGAAATCTTAGGCCAAAAAATTAACATTAGTTTTTTCTCATGAACCATTCATCCTCGTCACAATACTTTAAAGGTAATCTTTACCGACAGCGATGTGGTTCATACTTTATTTGGCTTCGTTAATTTTTAATAATATAGGGAAAGTGGAGTGAACATAATGAGAAAGACAAAGCCTTGGTGATGGTGTAAATAGTCAGACTTTCTAATTTTGATTTAGGAAAAAAAAAAAAAAAAAAAAAACCGAGAGGTGTTTGGTTTGCCATGCATAAAAGAGAATATCTTTCTAATATTCGCCCTTTGTTTAATAATTGAAAAGATGAAAGTTTAAATAGTGTGTAAAACACCTATGAACGTTTAGACCTTCAATTCACAAATTATCAATATAAGCTTTTAATCAAACAAGGTATGTGCGGAATACGAAAATAAGTTAAAACAGAATTGGTAAAACAATCTAAATTGAAATTAATCACAACTATGGCAGTAATTAAAAGGCAAAGATTAAGGGAAGAGAGTTACAAACACAAAGACAATATAGCGATGTGTTATCGAAGAGGAAACCAAAATTCTCGGCGAAAAACTTTTCCGCCACTCTCAAAGCAGTCAATAATCCACTAGAGAATAAAGTTGGGATACATGAATAGCAGAAGACCCTCCAAGCCTAATCTACCCAGTGCACTTAAGCCTTTTAAGCTTCTTGCTCTAACAGGGATACGCTGAACCTTAACTTCTCTAGTTTACCGAATCCTGCTATAGCCCATTGCATCAACCAAAATGAATTGGTCCCTTCTGAACTACTTTCTAAGCACCAAAAATACCTCCTCACAGATATTGGTATGGTGAGATAAGGATTTCGCTAAATGTACCTCTTAAGGATATGTCAATGGAGAGAGTGAGAGTAAAGGAATTTGGAGAATCAAATGATGAAGATCGTGAATGAATCAATCTTGTTTTTCTCTAAGGTTTCTCTCTCAAAATTCTCTCTAAAAAGCTCTCTACATTTCGTGGGTATAAATGTATTTATAGTAGGGTGTATGAGGAATGCGAAGAGTCAGTTATAACCAAACAGGGCATTCTAGCGACTCAAGCTCGCTACTGGAACGAGATGCGAGCTAATTTCCTAGCCAGACTGGAGGTTTTGTCCTGTAGTGCAACAGCTGGCATGACCCTTCAGCTTCCCCTACATGCTTCACATGTGTGCCACCTTTGGCGACTCGCCAGTCGTGAGATCTAGTCACGAGGCTTTTCTTGAGTGCACACTTTTGAGCTTTTCTTCACATTCTCTCACACACTACCCTTATATGATTCCTACCTAAATACAGGGTTTCTAAATGTTGAATTACAAACAAATTTGGCACGGAATGAAGCCAACAAAATGATTGAATAAATTTAGCCTTACAATCTCCCTCTTTGACTATTCCGTGACAAAACCCTAAAACAAACTCTAAACTTAATATGTGAGTTGGGAACAGTTGAAAAAAGTCACTTGCACCTAACTTTAGAATCTGTAAAACTCTTGAACCATACGGACAAGTATTTCCTGAAAACAACAACATAATACGATCATTGTAAGCAGAAAACTTAAAATGCATATGGAGCAAGCAAAATGCGATCAAGCAATAAAGAATTAAAGCAATATAGCATGGCTTGACCAAACAGGAACAATCACTATAAATGGTGACCACAATGATCATTCACATAAGGAATGAACATCCGGACATGCAAGCTAATAAACTTAATGCAAAGTATCATTTGTATGTCCAACACTTAACCGATACAACAACACAAGGTAATTGCATCAAAAGATATAAAATCCAATAAGGGCACAAGAGTGAAGTACTAAATAAAATGCATAACATTAACTAAAAGTAATGAGCTACAAAGCAAAGGCACAAAAACATATAGTTTAAATAGCTAAACATAATCATGAACTATGAGCAAAGCAAAAACATAGTTAATATAACACAAAGCTCTTTCTCTTTTTCTCCCCCTATCATATCACTCCTCCTATCATGAATCATAGGAGCTGTGATGAACTTGAAACATATATACCTATAACTTGAAACACTTGTATAAAACACATTAGACTCTCAAGGTAAAGCAAATACTAAAAGGACAAGTATAATGTAACAAGTAAATTGCGATCAAGTAAACATGATGTGAAACCATTTAAATTGATTGGATTTTGATGTAAAAATATTGAAAGAGAGGTTTTAGGGAGAATGAGAGAGGTTTAAAACAGGTTTCCCACAAAAAAAAAAAACTCTTTAAAAAGCTATTTCTGGGCGTTTCGTGATTGGCGAGTCGCGAGATGAGTTACGAGTAAGTCACAAACCATTTTGTGTAAGCTCGCGATTGGATCTCGTGACTAGACGAGTTGCCAAAACAAGTAGCCAAAACTTGCTACTTGTGAGAGTAGCCAAAACGAGTAGCCAAAAATTCTGACACCTGTTTTTCAATATGAAACATGTTTAAACAATGAAAAACAAAGTAAACACTAAATATGAACACAAAGAGTGATAAAGATCACTTCCAAAAACATATAAAATGATCAAAAATTTTTTTGGTTTGATCCATATATAGTTTAGCACACATACAACACATTTAAACAAGTACAATCAAACAAATGAATAAGGCATTCGTTGAACATTAGTCATGTGTGTTGTGTGTGTGTATCAAATGTGAAATAATTCTTAGTCTAGAGTGAAACTTCAATGATCAATTCAATCAAGTCATACACAATTAGTACTAAGTCAGATGGTCTATCTCAATTAAAGAAATGAACATATATAACCTCCCACAACAAAATGATTACATATTTTTGAAACTTTTCATTTGGCTTTTTTATAATTCACAACATTTGATTATTTTGATCTATACATCTCTTTTTGAGATTAATGCCTAAAATTTTTGATATTTTAATTCGATGAACAAGCCTTTGGCTTTTGGGCACTATACATTTTCATTACAAGTCGCTTTTCCTTTTTTCTAGTCGAATATTAGTATGTGCGACGGTTTTTGCAGCTCATTATCTCTTTTCGAGATTTAACATTATTTGAGCTCTTTAAGTAAAAATATAAAAGAGTGGGAAGATATATAGACACAAGTCTACGCACGTATCAAAACCAACATGATTATAGACTAATCATTCATGACAAGCTTGAAAATAGATTTACAACAATCACACATAAATGTCAAGATTTTTCCCACAATGATATAAGTGCATAAAGAACAATTTAACCTCATAAATGCACAAAGCCATTTGTACGAAGATACAAGGCTAAACTTATATGAGATATGTGCTCAAATATATACGATCAAACTTTTTGAATTTTTCACTATTTATATAGTTTTGGCTTTTTTACTCACACAAAACTAAAACATAAAAGTAAGATAAAAACAAAAGCAATGCCTACAAAGAAATGCAAGATGTACAAAATGCATGAAGATATGACATTCAATGCATGAAGGGTCCTAGAAAGATCAAAAGAATTAGATCAAGGACCAAAAAAATAAAAGCTCGACCATAGGAACCCTTCCAAACCAAATAGATCGATTGTTTGGAATGAGTGTCTCATAAGAAGTGAGACGATGGTTGAAAGAATGAGAACCGAAGATGCACATAAACAAGGAGTTAAGAGCATTAAATACTTTCTTTAACAACGTGCTATTTTCACTCAAAACTGGTTTACCATTTTTAGCACAATTTCCAAGAAACTCAAGTTTCTCTTTTCTTTTGATTCTTTTAAAAGCATGAAACTTAGAGCAATGAAGTCTTAGATGACCAAAAGCACCACAATGGTGACAAACAATGTGTTTAGGTCTATTAGGCTTTTTAGGAAGTGATCTAGCCTTAGGATTTTGTTCTCTCTTCAACTTACAACATTGATGTCTTATATGACCAATCACACCACAATGGTGGCAAGTTGGAACAAACTTAGATTCATCCAAAACCTTAGTTTGATACCTAAACAAAGGCTTTGACTTAATAGTCTTTCTCTCTACCTTTTGATTTCTTTTGTATGGAGGAATGTATACTGATTTGTCCTTTGAGGTAGAACACACAATAGGCACAAAATTAGGTACCACAACATGATTGCAACAAATATTTTCATCATTTTTAGTAATAGGTTTAGTAATCAAACACTTGGTATGCATCTTAAGAGATTCATTTTTACATTTTAGCTCATCAACAAGTTTGTTAGACAAAACAAGTTTAGCGTTCAAGTCCATATTCAAACATTCAAACTCTTTTAGCTTTTCAAGAGAATTTTCAGCAAGTATTTTATATTTCTTAACTAATTTGTTGGATTCATTGAGCTTAGCAATCAAATCATCATTTTCACAAAATAACTTGCTCAAATTCTTTTGAAACTTCTTAGCCTTTTTCTTCAAGAATTTATCATTTGGAATATCAACAACACCCAATGATTCAAGTAACATGTCATCACAATCATGAGGATAAACACTTATAGAGGCATTTTCACAAACACGTGACATGCTACAAACATCAACAACCAAGGAAGCATACAAATCATTATCCATGGCAACCAGCACAAGGGGTCAAGGATTACACTTAGGTATTTAAACTATAACAAGTGTACTCGCTCTGATATCAATTGAAAGTTCAAATAGTGTGTAAAACACCTATGAACATTTAGACCCCCAATTCACAAATTACCAACATATGCTTATAATTAAACAATGTATGTGCGGAATATGAAAATAAGCTAAAACAGAATTAGTAAAACAATCTAAACTGAAATTAATCACAACCACAACAGTAATTAAAAAGGCAAAGATTAAGGGAAGAGAGATGCAAGTACAAAAACAACACAGCGATGTGTTATTGAAGAGAAAATCAAAGTCCACGGCGAAAAACCTCTCGGCTGCCTTCTAAGCGGTCAATAATCCACTAGAGAATAAAGTTGGGATACATGAATAGTAGAAGACCCTCCAAGCCTAATCTACCCAGTGTATCTAAGCCCTCCAAGCTTGTTGCTCCAACAGGGTTATGCCGAACATTGTCTTCTCTAGCTTACCAGATCTCGCAATAGCCTATTGCATCAACCAAAATGAATTGGTTCCTTCTGAACTACTTCCCAAGCACCAAAATACCTCTTTACAGATATGAGTATGGTAAGATAAGGATTTGGCTAAATATACCTCTTAAGGATATGTCAATGGAGAAGGTGAGAGTAGAGAAATTTGGAGAATCAAATGATGAAGATTGTGAATGAGTCAATCTTTTTTTTCTTTAGGGTTTCTCTCTCAAAATTATCTCTAAAAAGCTCTCTACATTTCGTGGGTATAAGGTATTTATAGTAGGGTGTATAAGGAATGCGAAGAGTCAGTTACAACCAAACAAGGCATTCTGGCGACTTGAGCTTGCGACTGGAACGAGTCACGAGCTAATTGCCTGGCCAGACTAGAGGTTTTGTCCTATAGTGCAACAACTGGTGTAACCATTCAGCTCCCCCTGCATGCTTCACATCTATGCCACCTTTGATGACTCGCCAGTCGCGAGATTTAGTCACGAGGCTTTTCTTGAATGCACACTCTTGAGCTTTTTTTTTTCACACTCTCTCACACACTACCCTTACATAATTCCTACATAAATACAGGGTTTCTAAATGCTGAATTACAAGCAAATTTGGTACGGAATAAAGCCAACGAAATGATTGAATAAATTCAACCTTACAAAAGATATTTAATTGCTCTTCAGGTATCCATGATCCATCTATTTCTTTTCAATTTGGAACTTAACGAAATACTCTCCCTTAACCTTTCTTTCTTCTAATTTGAAATCAATCAAACCAAAATTATTTTGACTAATTCAAAATTCGCTAGAATACACCTTAAGAGAGATTGCATTTGCAGGGACTACAAGAAATGTATTCGCCATACAAGAGAGTGGGAGTACTTATACATTGTTACCTATCATTTTTGGATCAAGTATAGTGAAGTAATTCATGGGGAACACATTGTTGTATATATAGATATATACATGAATAAGTTGTAATAATAATGTTTGAGTTTTGAGAATATTATTTTATAAAGTTGATAAAGTGAAAATTCAAGTTTTAAAATTTTTTAAGTAAAAATTCAAAATTCAGTATTTTCTATCAGTTGAAGCCTTGGGTCAATCGATCTTAATGGTAAGGAAATAATCCTAGAGTCTCTAGATGATTTGATCGATATTCGATTCCTGTTATAGTCACTAAAACCAACATTCAAAAATAATTTAGCCCATTCTTTCTCATTTCTCTCTCTTCTTGTGACCAATACCATCATCAGCATGTCAAAGAAGAGTTGCGTTTCAATGGACTTCTCATCTAGTTCTTAATCACCATATCAATGATAATCACCTTTCCTTTCCTTTCCTGCCATTTTCTGTGATTGCCGCCTCATATTGCTTAAAGTATTTTCATGCATTCCTCATCATTTCAATCGTGCAATACCCACTGTTGACATTTACAATAACAATAAGAAATGCCAAAAACGCGAGTGGTTCAAAGTTCAGACCTTTGGAGAAGGCAAAATTTGCTGAATAGTGCCATTTTAGAAAAAAAAAAAATGGTAAATAGGATGCGGTTGAAGTAATTAGTTAAGTAGATTGTTTTTGGAACTCGAGTTTGTCAAACTCAAGTTCCAAAAACAGTCTTAACTAATTACCTTCGTCTGTGTGCTACTTTATTAAATTTTTTCTAAAAGCATTCTATTTGGCAAATTTTGCCTTTGGATAACAATGATGATACCACCCTTGTGATTGTTTATTATAGTTTTATTTGTGCATGCCATAAAGTGAAGCCAGTTTGGCTAATAAAGAAAATTATTTACCTGTTTAGGAAAAAAGGAAACTTATTTATCCAAATATAAAACCAAAATGAATCTATCTTTGCTTCTTTGTTTGATTCCTTCTGCGAAATTATTGTTGAAAGGAAGTCAGTAGCATGACAAAAGCAAGATGCCTTTGGAGTTTCTACTTGGTATTGTATTCTGAGTGCACTTTTAGAGAACGTGGAGGGTCCTTTCTGTCAAAGACGTACATATTGAATTTGGGTCACATGGTGCTATTGAAAAGCGATTGGATGCATTCACCCAATCACTTTTCAATAGCACCATGTGACCCAAATTCAATATGTACGTCTTTGACAGAAAGGACCCTCCACGTTCTCTAAAAGTGCACTCAGAATACAATACCAGAGTAGAAACTCCCCTTATTGAATTTCAGATTTTGCAAGATGTAATTAATTTGGACATTGGTCCGTATCAATGAATTCCAGGTAGGATGTTTACAATCAAAAAAAAAGAAAAGAAAAAAGCGATTGGATGATATTGCTTTACAAATTAGTGATGCAATTCAAAATTTTCATGATGGTGGAATGTGAAATTGGGGAGCTTTCTTGCTTAGTGCTCGAATTGGGGACGGTGAAATGGGGACTCAAATAGGGTTTGCAACTTTGTAATGGATAAAATATGAAGGGTAAAGCCACTGTCTATTGTATATTTCTTTATTTATTAATTTATGTCAGTAAAAATATGTCATTTTAATTATTACTGCGTTAGACTTCTTTTTTTTTTTTTTTTTTTTTTTTTGAGAATTGAGAATTGAGGGAAATTACTATGTTAGACTTCTATACAAAAAAAATTAACAAAACTAAATGGAATCAATAGTACTCATTTTTGAAACTTTAAAGACTAAAATAGTTCATTTAAAGCATTTAATATTAGGCTAGTCTGATGCTAAAAATATGGCTAAAGAACCACATCTATATATTACTAAAAGCTGAAGCGTAGCGTTTAATGCTGCTGCTCTCACGTTGTGCCACATCAGCTGCCACGTCATTTTTTTTTTCTTTTCTTTTTAAAATATAATTTTTCTATAATTTTAAAATGGTTTTTACATTTTTCAGCCCTATAAATGCAGCCCACTACTTATTTATTTACTTCCACTATCACCCTATAATAAATCTAGCCCACTACTTATTTATTTACTCCCACTATCACCCTATAATAAATCTGTATAATTAATCCAGCCAACTTCTTATTTATTTAGTTCTATTATCAAGCTCAACCCAAAGCCTTTTCAGTTCAGCTTTTAGGTGTTTTTTTTTTTTTTTTCCTTTTTCTTTAAGTTGAAAAGGCTCACACAAAACCCTTCTTTTTTTTTCTTTTTTGTGTGAGCCTTTTTTTTTCCTATAATTGTTTTTAACGTTTATTTTTTTAATATTTACACTTCTCCAACCTTTCTCTTTCCCTTACCATTTCATCTCCCCATTACTTCTTCAATCTTTCTTCCTCCTTTATCTTTTTATCTCCCCACTACCCTCTACATTAATATCATTCTTCCTCTTTCCCTTCATCTTCCTTTATTTTTGTCTTTTCTTATTCACACCCTCTTACTATAAATTTGTCACTATCTCTTCTATTCCATGCATAGTTTTTCCTCAAAAAAAAGGTTCCCTCTCTCTCTCTCTCTCTAAATTTTTTGGTGGATTTTTTTTATTTTTCTTGCATCTCTACTTTAGGTTGATAATTTTTTATATTCTTTAAAACTTTATTTTTGGTTAATGCGATTTAGTTTTGTTTTTTAAGTTGTGATTTAGTTTTGTTATTTAAATTGTTGTTGTTGTTGTTTATTTATTTTTTATTCTCTTTGAATGTTAAATGTTATCATATTGCGTTCTAAAGAATTATATATAGCATATAAAAATATAATATTATTCTATTACATAGCATGATTTGGATAATTTGGTATTTATTCTATTACATAGCATGATTTTTTATAGTGCTCAATTTAGATGTTAAATTATGAGACTTTACTAATTTTTGTTTATTTTCTAATCCTTTGTGGTGGACAAAGTACTCTTAATAGTTGTACTAGAAGTACGTTATAATTCCATTTATTTAAAGAAAAGCAAAGGTTAGCCAAACAAAAATAATCGGATAGGTGACAAATTTTAACTTTTGCAATTTTATTTTAATTATTATTATTTTATAACAATGCATGTATAGAAATTTAATTCTTAGATTTTGCTAATAATTGTTTATTTGATAATATGTTTTGGGCGGCCGAAATTATAATTTCTACAAAGAAAATAACCTTAATAGATTATCAAAAACAAAATTTTATCCTAATATTGGTTCAATTAATCATTGTTAAGTTTTATTAATTTTTTTTAGTTTATGTTTTTTTTGGTGTTTTGGATTGATCCTATATTACATTTATGATTGTTCTTATAATAAATAAAAATATAATTACGAAATACATTACTCATTATTAGATTAGTTTAAATTGTAAATTTTTTTTTTTTAATAAAACCACCATAAAAATAATTATCACGCGCAACGCGCGGGTTTGCGGCTAGTATATGTAATATTTGGGACTGTTTAATGTATAATCCATATTTCTTAGGGAGGGGAAAAACTTTCAACACGTAAACTTGAGGTCCAACTTAATTTTTCTCAAGCAATCCGAGTTACTTCAATTTGAGGATATATTTTATTAATTAGTGCAATTTCAGCACATGGGATAGTGTTTTGAAATAATGAATAAACAGATTATAATTAATTACGCATACAAATAAAAGTACCTAGAGGAATTAGCTCAAAAAATAGATTTACCTTCAATAAAACTCCATCTGCGGGAGGAATCGCTTCAAACATGTTCCCCTTCCCCCCAAGATATATCAAGTTCTCAGTCCCTTGCAAGTCAGCAACAGCCTGAGGGAGATCCAATACGGTGCACTTCAGATTCGGGAATTCATCGGCAATGGTGTTTGCTGCAGTTTCTATGCCGCCCCCAACATCAACCAATGACTCCAATCCCTCAAACACCCTCTTGCACTTATCAATCACCACACTCATGACTAAGCAGGCATCATTAACCATGGCATCATTGAAAGGAATGAGTGTTTCATCATATCCATTACATTCATCTCCACTTAAACTTTTAAACAAGAGAATAATATTTCCATTTCCTTGTTTGGAAATTTTAACAGTTTTTCTATTAAAACTCTCAAATAAGATGCTCCGCGACACTAACTGCCACATGCAGTTTTGGTATTGGTGTTTTGAGTGTATTCTCTTATCTCATTCCCTTTCCCCTATATATATGTGTGTGTGTGTTTCTCAAAAAAAAAAAAAAAAAAAAAAAACTCTCAAATAAGAGAAAAATGAATATTTCAAAATAATTAATTTTATTATTCCTTATAAATAAGCATTGTTGCAAAGGGAAATAGTGTTGTGATTTTTGTCCTTTAAAATAGTGTTGTGTTTTTGTGTCCTGTGTAGATAAAATTGATTGTGTACTATTAAATTTTTAAACAATGAGGAAAATTGGGAAATCACAAATGCCAAATTGGTGGCAAGCTCGGAAAATTTTAAGGGAAATTCTACAAAACTAGCAACTTCCCCCCCTTTTGTAAAGGTATAATAATGCCTTGGGAAGGTAACATGTGTGCTACTCATGGTAAAGGAATTGAAAAACCAGTGAACAATGAAGTTGCGTGAGACAATTAGCAGTATGGCACGTAATGCTGCTACCAAGCTTGTTCCCACAACTTATCTTGTAGAGCGGTGTTGGTTGCATGCATCCATACTAAACTAAAAATTTGAGATCAAATGGATTGTTTGCTTTTGGATTTACCGAAATTTGGCTGAACAGAGAAATCACAGATTCACAAATACCAAATCGGCAGAAAGCCAGCAAGTATAGGTTGAGTTGCTAGGCATGTTTTAATTGTCAGAAACAAATTGAAAAAAGATAATGAAAAACAATGCGGATGAGAGACCTCCACAAAGTTGAAAACTAGATGGATGGCACCTAGGATACTACCAACCTCCCACAAATTGTCGTGTAGTCATGGCGGTGGCATCCAAGGTTGTCCACGTTCTAAATGCCACCAATTAATTAAATGTTGGCTGCCTCTCTCTCTCTCTCTCATCAATTTCCTCTCTAAATAAAATTGAATAAAGTTTTTCTCGAAACTAGTTTAAAGAGAAATCTTACAAATTTATTATATTTCTTTATATTGAGTGTAAATTTTGAAAATCTAACTATTGAGTTATATGTTCTTATTATATCTTTTATGCTTGCAAAATTTCAAGAAGATAAAAAATCAATTGCTGTGTTATTAAACAAATGTTAAAATTTTAAGTTTTTGTGATTTAAAAAATTGTGTATAAAAATAAGTTTATTGATCGTATATTAAATAACATCCGATTTGAACGAGATTTGATATGCATGTTAAGAACAAAAGGAACATGAAATTCAATGATTAAATTTTTAAAAATTCACATTTAAAAAATATATATATGAGAAGTTTGAAGAGTTTCTCCTCTAACTAATTTGGAGAGAAATTTTGTTCAATAAAATTTCATTTGTCTTTTTTAATACTAAAATTTAAGAGCGTTCATGGGTTGATCCAGTTAGGTTTGGGCTCAACTCGGACTCGACATGATCACGATAGTCTATTTGGGTTAGGAAAGATGATGAAAAGTGCTTATCCATTTAAATAGTCCTCATGGCACTAGAGATTACCAAATGTGTATATATATATATATATATATATTGGCCGAGGGTGCTTATGGCAAATGACAAGAAGTGGATAACACATTACTTTTTCTCATGAATGTGAAGTCGAAGCCTCATAGGAGTGTAACCTTTTGGGTTGGAAAGGCTGATAAAGTCTATGGTCAAAAGGTACCATAAAAATATCTAGGTTCCTTGCACTTAATTAGGGGTGTCCATGGGATGGTTTGTGTCGAGTTTGTGCCTAACTAGGACTCGACTCAATCATTTTAGGTGGAGAAGGATGGAACCCACCACCAACCCGTCAGGCACGTCGGATCGGGCCTTATCGAGTCATGGTCGGGTATCAGTTTTTGTCAGGTTTGTGATAAAAGGAGAAGATTTAACCAGATCTGGCTGAGAATTCACCAGATTTGGCTGAGATCTCCTTATAATAGTGGAGAGAGAAAGAAAAATCTTACTGGAATGAGGTGATGATACAAAAATTTGATTGGAATGTTGATGTGGACGGCAAAGGAAGCTTCAAAGCCAGAAAAAGGGTTGAAGAAAAGATTTTTGGAGAGGTTAGGTTTGTCAGGTTTCAAGCACTCTCACCAGTCAGTCTAACCAACTTCTTCGAGTCTGTGTGTTTGGCAAAAATTAAAAAGTCAGCTTATTTTACTATTTAGTTTATTTTTACTATTATTCATGGGCCGCACTGCACTTTTTGGTACTATTCATAGGTCTTACTGTACTATTTCGACTAACTTTTACCTTTATCTACTGTACTTTTAGCAAAAAGTTTTCAGTTTCAGTAAAATAAACGAATCCCAAACAAACCCTATATCTTCCCTAACCACCACCGACTAACAAGCTCATCGGATTGGTCAAATTTTGTATCGGATAATTGTGGGTCAGTTGGTCTCTTGGGGTTTCATCGATCTTGGACAAGCCTACACTTAGTACTCTCTTGGGAAAAAACGAAATAGGATTAGAGAAAAGCTGCCAACATGGACTTTGATAGAAGTGGCATTAAAAGCAAAGGCACTACTCATTGAATTTCTTGATGTGCAAAGGAACCTCCTAGAGATGTCCAACCGAGGTGTCCAGTTAGGTGGAACCCTCGAGGTGAAGGAATGTACAAAGAAAATTTTGATTGAGTGATTTTCTCTTAGTTCTCCCTAACTAGTATTTATGCGGTGATCCAAGATTCTTGTTCGAGTGTAATAGCAGTCTTTAGCCAAAAAATTCTACTACCTCACTTATTAGATCTGGTGGAAGCTTTGGCAGCTAGTAAAGGGAGCAGTAAATTTTGTTGTAGAACTTTGCATTTCTTAGGTGGAGTTCGAAGAAGATATTCAAAGAGTTATCACAGCAATCAACAATTAGATGCCTCATAATACTATGTTTAGTCATGTAATTGAAGAGATTTGGTTGTTGTTAGATGCTTTTCGTAAGTGAAGTTTTGGACATGTAAATAGGTAGGGTAACTAGCTTGCCTATTCCCTTGCTATAAGAGTAGTTCTATTTGTAGACATTGATGTATGGGTAGAAGATCTATCATCTGAGTTGGACGTTGTATTCCAAGTTGATTAACATCATTTATAAAAACCTTTCTTACCGGTTCCTCAAAGACAAGTGTCATAGAAGGATTGAGAGGAAGTATTGGTCAAATATATGATTGTCTTGTATTGTTCACCCAAGAGCCTTGTGTTTAATTCTAAATCCAAATGTGTTGTGGATGGTTTTAGAAGCCAAACCTGTGATAATTGGTATTTTTGGATAGTGTTTCTATATCTAATTACAATATGGTCACACTGGACACCATAAACCTATGGCACTAGAGGTTTCAGTCATGTAAGCTTTAATAACATTTCTAAAATATCTAAAATAAGATAATTAGAGGGGTGCCAAAGTGTGGGGGTCAACCCAACAAACCAAAAGTAAAAACAAATTGTCCAAAGACCATAGTTGATCACGATGGTTGTTCTCAATCCGCCTATCTAGATGGCCAATCTCAATGACCAAACTCAAACTATCACATTTAATGCTAGAGACCTATCCTATTTGTCTACATATTGGGGTTGTTGACCTAACACACATCCCTTTAGCCAACTTGAGGGGAGAACTAGTTGGCAAATCAACCACTAAATTTTATGTCAAATTCCCATAAAAAAATATTCTTTCTGCTTTCTTTATGCACCACAAACACCCCTTCACTTAGCAGAAATATAAGGCCTAACAAACTCTGTGTCTTGTAGTTCTTTATATTTCTCATCTTCTCTATTGGTTTTCTAACTTAACCATAGTTGACAATGGGTTTCGGCACTCAACCCCCACACCTCGAGGTGTTTGGTGATGCTAGGTGTGGATGTGTGTGACTAGTGTAGACACTTGGGGTGATATGTGCACATTAATGAGTCTTTTTATTCATTTTTTCATTTTTTAGGAGTACCCACCAAATATGGAGTTTTCTAGGTGTGATTGATCATCTATGTCTAATTTATATAAAGTCCTAATTAAGGTTATCCTAAGGTTTCTTAAGCTAAAAGATAAGGCATATGTCTTGAACTAAAGACATGGACAAAAAAGTTCTATTATATGTGGGGAAGGTGTTAGGCACTCCACAATGCCTATTCTAAGATAGTAACTTACTTTAATTTCATCCCTATCTTCTATCATTTAAAGAGAAACTAACAAATTTGATAATTTGTTTTGTTTTTTTTTTTTCAAAGGGTCATGTGATACAAAGTGCATGTGCCACATATATGTGAAATTTAAAGCAATCCAACTAGGCATACTTAAGTTACATATTAAAAGGAAGTTGCGTATTCGAGTATAAAGGGAAACTAAATTTATCATTCACTTCTCATATGATTCCCATGCAAAAGAGTCATCAATAGAAAAGGTTAGATTTAGGAGGAGGGGGATTTTGTGGGCTTGGTTGATTTTTACTATCCATAAGCTCAATTGATTTGAACCATAGACAATCTCTCTCTTTAGGCTCTTTGGTAGTGGTACTTTGGGTTATTGGTTTGAACTTAGTGAGAAAGTGTAATTAATGTGTGTGTGTTTTTAGCAATTAGTTTGTTTCTCAAAAAAAAAAAAAAAAAAGAAAAAAAAAAAAAGAAGAAGAAGAAGAAGAAGACAATTTCTCTCTTTAAAAATCATTTTTTGAAAAAAAAAAAGTTTTATTTGAATTTTTGAAAAGTGAGTTTTGAATTTTTAAATGGAAAATTACTTTGGAAGGAAAAAACTAATTTTGGAGATATTTTGAAAAAAGTGATATTTTCTTGGATATTTTGGAAGATATTTTTGAAACACTCATGAGTTTTTCTAGGAAATAATATTTTTAATGAAAAAGAAATTTATCATGAGTTGTTAGAGAGAAAATGAGATTTTATGAAATATTCCTTTGAAAAACTTTTTTTTTTTTCCCAAGGGAAAGTGAAATTTCATATGTATAAAAAAGTTACCTTTGAGAGAAATTCCATGGTTTTTTCAAAGAAAAATATTTTGAAGATGAGAAATCCATGGTTTTTATTTTTTATTTTTTTTTATGTGGAATTTTGGGTCTCTTAGAAAATATTTTCAAAGTAGTTCTCATGGGTTTTACAAGAAAAAGTGTTTTGAAAAGTAAAATTTCCATGGTTTTATGGAGTTTTCATGGAAAGTAACTTTGGAAGGCATGTGGATGGAAAACTTATTTACATCCCAGTTTTTATTTTTATATATTACCCAATAAAATAATATAAACTACCTAATTAAATAATAAAAAGTATTTTTATCTCTCTCTTTCCTTCCACTATCTTTTTCTCTTCACACACAACCACAAGATTAAATATTATTTTTTTCTTTACAACCTTACTATTCATAGGTTACAAATTTTTTTAGGTATACAAATCTAGATGGAGTGGGTTTTTACTTTCTTGAGATGTAAAATAGGGTGTTTACACTTCAAAACTAGAAAAATTGGGAAAAAAACAAACTGAAAAAGTGCTAGAATTGGGATATAGGCCAGGCCCAAACTAAGTCCATGCCTAGGACACGCTGGACTAATTTAATCTTGAACTGACAATTGTAGCTAGCTCTAGCTACCAAAGCAGCAGCCCTCCCAGTCATCCAAATGCATCAAAAACCTTCTAGAATTCTCCCAAATTACCAAAAACTCTCCAAAATTCTCAAGAATAATAATCTCTTTTTTATAATCTAAGTCTTCAAGTGTAATTTCTAGTCATTTCCTTACATTTTTCCATTGTTTTTATGATCTTGGTGATCGAATACGATGCTCGTGTGCATGAGTAATATTTTGGTTGATTTATAATAAGGGTATGCTTATATGAGTGTTGTCTTGTATGCTTTAGTTACTTTAGGATTTTAATTTCAACTTTGTGAATAACTTGTGTAGAGAGGGAAAATTTCCGACTTATCACAAGCTGACATGTCACATTACCAAGTCTACAAAATACAGCCAATTACAAAGCGCCACGTATTGCTGCTAGGTTTTGCTATCACTACGTAAAAACCAACAGAAATTTGCCAAGTGTCATGCAAAAAACCAATCACGCATCAGTGCATGTAAGCGATGATATAAGCCACATCGCACGTGTAAGCAATAACATAAGCGAACCAATCAGGCTGTGACAAGTGTCACCAATCAGACTTCGTCACGTGTCGCTCATCTACCTCCAAAATCCTATAAATAGAAGCCTTTCTAAGACATTTAGAAGGACACCAATCTATCTGAAGCATAAGCAACATCAGAGAAGATTCAGAAGCACTCAGAAGTACAGAAGCTCTACAGGAATCAAGTTTCAAGCCTTCAAGAACTTCAAGAACTTCAAACTCAAAATTGAAGAACATTCGAAGTAGAATCATCCAAACTATCTACCTAGATCTCAAATTTCACTAGAATCAAGCTTAAAAGCCTCCAGAAGCCTCAACAAATCATAAATCAATGAAGCTCTACGGATCCAAGCCTCTAAAGCACTAAAGAACTTCCACCACAAACCTTTGAAGACGAAGAACTCACCAAGAACGCGAAGAACATACCAAGAACACGAAGAACAAAGAATTTCTAACAAGCTCATAGCTAGAGATTCATTGTGATTTCGTTTCAAGGGTCTTCGATCCATCCTTTAGCCAAATTGAAGTATATTTGGTGTTCAAATCAAAATGACATTATTATGATTCCAATCAATAAGTCTTTCAAGGAGATTGAATCAGAGGATCATTCTTTTGTAATCATAGAAAATTGTACCACACAATCATCAATACAAATTCGCATTTGTAAAACTATTTTACTTGTTTGATTTATTTCAGACTAGAAATTTAGTTGTCTACATATTCTGGCACACCTAGTAGGACCTCTCCACCTCACATCTCTTTCTCCTTCAAAAGAAAAGAAATTCGACATCATTTTGCTACCAGCTTCAATGGCCTCTAACAAGAATGTCCGAAAATCAGTAGTTAATGCTTCCAGTGCCGATGATTATGTCAGCCCAATCACTCGTAGTCAATCCAAGGGTCTTGACCGACTTCAACCCCAGCCAACCAAAGAAAGCCAAGTTCCTACTGTCATCTCTTTGGACTTTCTTGCAAATAGGAAAGCTACCACTAAGGATTCATCTAGCTCGAAAGATTTGGAGATTAATAATGAATCATCCCCAACAAAGACCTTTTCTATCAACTCTTCACCCGTGATGAAAAGCTTAAGGAATGAAGTACCTTTGACTTATCCTGTTTCATCATTTTCTCCATCATATCTAGAGGTCATGCCAGTAATGATGACTAACACCTCTACCATGGATGAAAAGATGGCTGAAATGGAACAAAGGGTCATCCTTCTTACCAAAGAACTAGAAGAAAAGGACGTTAAAATTGCTACCCTAATGAATAAGCTGGAGGTACAAGATTCGAGTGAACCAAGTCTTGGCCCTGAGCACCTACCAGGCTTTACCTCGAAATGAGAAAATCTCGGGGGTGATAAAGGAAAAGGAGGTGAAGGCCCTTCTCAACACGGACATTCCACCTCAATGGCCTCGATATCTGTCTAACAATTGCAGGACATGATAACGAATACTATTTGAGCACAAAACAGAGGTTCTTTTACAAGTTCTCTCATATATTCAAAGCCCTATACAAAGTGCATTGATAATATGAGGATGCCAAATGGGTATCAACCTCCCAAGTTCTTGCAATTTGATGGCAAAGGAAACCCTAAGCAACACGTGGCTCACTTTGTAGAAACCTATGAGAATGCAGGGACTCATGGAGACCTTTATGTAAAGCAGTTTGTTCGTTCACTAAAAGGGAATGCCTTTGATTGGTATACAGACTTAGAACCCAAGTCAACCGATAGTTGTGAACAACTTGAAAGAGACTTTTTCAATCGATTCTACAGCACACGGCGCACGGTAAGCATGATGGAGCTTACCAATATCAAACAGTGGAAAGATGAGCCCGTCGTGGATTATATCAATCGATGCGTTCTTTGAGTCTAGATTGCAAGGATAGACTTTCTGAAATATCTGCTATAGAAATGTGCATCCAAGGCATGCATTGGGGACTTCTCTACATCCTTCAAGGGATAAAGCATGACGTGGAATTGAGTATTTCTAGCCATGGAAATACAAAATCTCCCATACCTTAGGAAAGGAAAAAAAGACGGGAAATAAGGAAAAATGACAAGAATGCAAAAAGTAATATCAAAGACTCAATGAATGTCAACCCTGCCCCAGTCAAAATTTCCACAAGAAATGTGAAGGCTAATGAAAAGCGGCCCAAGGGAAGCCAACAGCATGAGACGCGTTGCTCATCACTTAAGGAATGGGAACAAAAGGTGTATCCTTTCTTAGATGCCGATATGCCCGAAATGCTAGAACAACTGCTCAAGTTGAAATTAATTGAGTTTCCAGAATGTAAACGACCGGAAGAGATGGGAAAAGTTGATAACCCAAACTATTGTAAGTATCATTGCATCATAAGCCATCCAATCCAAAAATGTTTTGTTCTTAAAGAACTCATCATGAAGCTAGCCAAGGAAAGGAAAATCGACTTGAATTCTAATGATGTTGCTCAGTCAAACCTTGCAACATTCGCTTGTGGGTTACCTAGTTGTATGTCTCTAACTACAAAGCAAGGGGCAAATACCACTCTCGTCCAATTTGGTTCTTTGGAACCTGTTTAAGTTTAGCTTTCACAAAAAGCATCTAATTATAATTCAAATGATGATAAAAGGTCGACAATGGATGAGGAAGAAGGCTGGACAATGGTTACTCGCAGGAGATGGAAGAAGAGACGAGCATTCTCTCTTCATTTGGTCACCCAAGAGTCCAAAAGAGCACAAAACCAAATTCAGCCTCGGTTAAGAAGAAGGAGTGATAAAAGGAAAGAAAGACTAGCAACAAAAATGTATGACGATTCGGCACAAACCCAAAAACTTCGAAATCTCATCACATTGGAAGAATTCTTCCCCCATAAAATTCTTTCAAAATGACTCAGCTGAGGCCGTTCACATGGTCTCTCGTTGCAAAATTTAGGAAGAAAAGGAGGATGTTGACCATGGTGGTCCAAGTGAAACCTTGTCATCTTTGGAGGAACTCCAATCTCGGGTCGATGAAGTTGAACCCTTGCAATCCTTCATCTCACCAAAAGAAGTACTCACCCAAGTTTTTGAAAAGCCAGAGATGTACACTTCTTTTATCAACACGCTTCAACAAACACAGGAATGTTAAGCGTGCTCTCCAAACTTAACTTTCATTGATGAGGATCTTTCATTGACGGAGGTTCAGCTGTTAATATACAACCAAAAATGACAATGAGATGACTTGGTCTTACTATGGAGGAATTATCGTACATTCGTTTGGTCATTCAAGGTTTTAACCAAGGAGGACAATGCGCAATCAGCATGATACACTTGGAATTAATCATTAGAGAATTGACAAGCAACGTTTTGTTCCATGTCATTGATGCCAAGACAGCTTACAACATGTTGTTAAGACGTCCATGAATCCATGGAAACAGAATAGTGCCGTCAACTTTGCATCAGTGTTTCAAGTACCTTTAAAATGGAATAAAGAAAGTCAATGCCGACTTGAAGCCTTTTGCTGAGATTAAAGCTCACTTTGCTGACGCAAAATTTTATATAGAAGATGACATTCCTAGTGAAGTTCTCCCAATTGAGATCCCATCCATAGAAGGCAAGCAGGCTGAAAAGAAGCATGTTGAATTCATCACTAAAAAGGATGTTCGTGCCCCAAAGAAAGATCCAGAATATGGGAATGATCATTCTAGTGAATCTACTAGTAATTCAATGAGAGCGAAAATTGCAACACCTTCTAATAACCCGCCATTCCTTCGGTATGTACCATTATCATGCCGCAAGAATGGACAATCACCATTCGTGGAGTGCCTTCAATCTATGGAAGACATGGGAAGGCCTCCTGTAAAGCTCATAATGGAGGATGTAGTCATATTGAAAGAAAATCATGTCATGCCTTTAACTTCATCCGCAAATCCTTTGCCCTCAAAGCCACTAAATGGATTCGTAAGGTCTTTACAAAGTCTGACCGAGCATGGTATTCTACCAAGTGAACGGACGAAAGAATGGTTCAACCCAAAGTCATATAGACTGTTAGCCAAAGCAGGGTACGATTTCTTAAAACAAGGCGACTTAGGGAAACTAATTCCAGAAGCCACCGGAGAAAAGATGCATGGCCTTAGCAAAACACAAAGGAAAATGCGGCTTGAAGGGCATAAAATTCCTATCCCGAAGACCATATTAGGTTATACTCTAGAACAACCAGCTCAAATATGGATCAAGAGAAAAAGCAATGCTTTAAGTTCACAATACATAACAGTGGAGGTCGGCGAAAGTTTGAATCAAAGAAAAGATCGCTTTTTATCGCACGTCTCAGTGTTTGATTGCATTAAGGCCTCATCGTCACGAATCACAGTGTTTGACAAGTTAAATACAACTTGCTTAACACAAAATTGTGACACTCTTGCTTGTAGATCAGTCTTTGATTGATTGGGGGCAGCAAAAAGGCCCGTTGATGGTTGCTCTCAAAACTCAGTAAACTTTGAGGTTCAAAAGGAAGAGAAAGCTAATGATAAGATCCGCAGTAGCATTCCTTCATGCATGAAATGTAACTCTACCCTAGATATCAGCACTGAAGGATCGCTTAGAGTCAAAAGACGAACGATTGTGCACACAAGTCAGTCACTTATCCATAATGAGCAAATTGAAGAGGTATCATCCTCGTTTCTCATTACAATAGAAGAGGATACACTTTCAGATGCTAAAACAGCCAATGAAGAGGTAGATGAAGCTCCTCCAGCCTTAGAAGATGGAGGACAGGCTACAGTTGATGAACTTAAAGAGTTCAATTTAGGAACTACTGAAGAACCTCGGCCAACTTTCATCAGTGCACTTCTCACCCCTGAAGAAGAAGAAGGGTACCTCAAGCTCCTAGTAGAATACAAAGACGTGTTTGCTTGGACTTACAAGGAAATGCCTGGGCTCAATCCAAGTATTGCTCTACATCATTTGGCAGTAGCGAAGGGCGTACGCCCAGTTAAACAAGCCCAAAGACACTTTCGACCGGAGCTTATCCCTCAAATAGAAACTGAGGTCAATAAGCTAATGGAGGCAGGCTTCATTCGTGAAGTACAGTACCCAGAATGGATTGCTAACATCGTCCTTGTCAAAAAGAAGAATGGACAAATCTGGGTGTGCGTTGACTTTTGTGATTTGAACAATACATGTCCCAAGGATGATTTTCCATTACCCATTACTGAGGTCATGGTTGACGCCACTATCGGTCATGAAACTTTATCTTTCATGGATGGTTCTTCAGGTTACAACCAAATTTGAATGAATCCAAAGGACGAAGAGCTTACAGCTTTTCATACTCCTAAGAGCATTTATTGTTACAAAGTAATGCTTTTCAGACTAAAGAACACTGATGCTACTTATCAACGGGCCATGCAAAAGATCTTTGATAATGTACTTCATAAATATTTGGAGTGTTATGTCGATGATCTAGTGGTTAAAACAAAAAGAAGGGAATACCATTTGGCAGACCGTAAATGCGCTTTCGGCGTAACATCTGGGAAATTTCTTGGTTTCATTGTGAGGCACCGTGGTATTGAAATTGACCAATCCAAAATTGAAACTATCCAGAAAATGCCAAAGCCCAAGAATTTGGAGAACTTAGAGGCTTGCAGGGAAAACTAGCCTACATATGACGATTTATCTAAAACTTGGCTGGTCGATGTCAACCTTTCAATAGATTGATGAAAAAGGATATGCGCTTTGAATGGGATGAGGCTTGTAGCAACGCTTTTGAACGCATCAAAAGATACTAGCTTAATTCTCCAGTTTTGGGTGCTCCTATCCTAAGAAAGCCTTCGGTGCTGTACATCACGGCACAAGAAAAGTCTTTGGGTACTCTTATAGCACAAGAAAATGAGGAGGGGAAAGAGAGAGCCCTTTTTTTTATCTAAGTCGAACTTTCAATGGGGCTGAATTAAATTATTTTCCTATTAAAAAGATGTGTCTCGCTCTTTTCTTTGCCATCGACAAACTGGAGAACTACATGCAAGCTTATACAGTTCGTTTGATAGCAAAAGCAGACCTGATTAAATATGTTCTCTCTTGGCCAATGGTTTCAGGTCGTATAGCTCGATGGGCAGTCTTGTTACAACAATATGACCTTGCATGCGTTCCACAAAAAGCTGTCAAAGGACAAGCATTGGCAGATTTCTTAGTTGATCACCCAGTTCCATCTGATTGGGAGTTCTTCGATGATTTCCCAGATGAAGACGTGTTCTACATTGAAGTAATACCACCATGGATGATGTTCTTTGATAGGGCTGCACATCAAGAAGGAGTAGGGGCAGGTGTAGTATTTGTTTCTCCACAACGGCAAATACTTCTATACTCGTTCTTATTAAGCGAACTTTGCTCTAACAACGTAGCCGAATATCAAGCATTGATTATTGGTCTACAAATGGCCATTGTGAGGGGCATATCGCCATTGCGATGGGCATATCACAACTTGAGATCTTTGGGGATTCCAAATTAGTTATCAACCAAATCTTGGAGCAGTATGACGTCAAGAAGGAAGACCTCATCCCCTATTGCAAATATGCGAAGAAGTTGCTAGCAAATTTTGAGGCCATCACATTGAAGCATATACCAAGGAAGAAGAATAGACAGGTCGATGCTTTAGCTAATTTGGCTGTCGCCTTAGCATTATCCCAAGAAGAGACAACTAAAGTCGCTATTTCCCAAAGGTGGGTGGTACCACTCATGGTTGAAGAAGAAGAAGAAAAAGAGCAAGCCAACATCATTTCTGTATGCCTTGTGAAAAAGAAGGTTGTCCGTCTTGCTAGTTTCCTAGGAGCCGGGTACCTGCTATTTCCTCTATACCAAAAAGTAATCCTGTCGCAAACACTTACTTTCCCTTGTCTCTTCAGCCAGTTTTGAAGGTGATGATATGCCATGAAAAGGTAGCGACAGCTGCATGACAGGTAGGGTCATCCTTGGTCATTGGTTCCATCTAGCTCTTGTGCATTGGGTACTACTTTGTCATAAAATGAACCTGTGCAAGGAAGTCCACCAAGAATGGAAAGATCCCATGGTGTAATGGAAATTTCCCCAATTGAGGTATGGAGGGTATTGGTTGACGAACTCCAATGCTTATAAAATGCTTTCATGAGATTCTCACCATAATCATATGTGAACAAGGAGGCAAAGACAGCACTGTAGAAGTGGGTCGCATCAAAGAGGTGTTTACATCGACCAAGAAAGGAAGAAGTAGGAAAACCCTCCGTTTGCGCTGAAAGATGAATCCCAATTGGCACGTCGTGTAATTATCTCTCGTCCTAAAGTGTTGTATGGCTTTGACTTAGCAACATTTTTATGATGCGAAGCAAGAAGGATAGTTGTCTCCAAGTTAGAGCCACCATCAGAAGGAATGACTTGTGACCATTTTGGCAAATTGATAGGGTAAAAGTTATGGCCCCATCTCTCTAAAAATCTTCCAATTATGGGCAGACGAACAATCAAAGTCGTAGCCTTTGCATCCTTGTCGTCTTTCTCTTTACAAATGAACAAGGCTCGTTCTTGGCCAATCTTCAAATCCTTAAAAAAGAGAATCATGATAGTTGTGAAAAAAAAAGGGGGGGGGGGATTAGTACAGACAAAACATTAAGAAGAAAAAAAAAGGGTAGAGTTTCTATGCAGAGGATTACGCTACCCACTGAAATAAAAAGGCAGAGTTTTTCTACACAGTATTATGATACCCATTGAAGACTATGCTTGTGCAACTCAATGCATGCCCCATATGGCCTCATATAGGGAAACTTCTAAAACTAACAGACAAAAAGAGAAAAAGATCCAGGCAGTTAAAACATTCTACTTTCAAAAGATCCTGTACCAACCTTGAAAAAATTAAGAGCCCACAAATGCATTATGGTGTCAGAAAGAAAAATACTGCACTAGACTTGGGATGATGTTCTAGCCCACGTAGTGTTCAAAGCAACTTGTGGTGCCGACCTTGAAAGCAGAGACACTTGCTGATTTATCAATGTCAAATATTGTCAGAACCGCAATGTAGACTAAAATGGCAACAAGTCCAACAATGCCTGCCATCTCCTCTTCCAGATTTTTAAAACTTTTGACAAGATTTCACAAAAAAATCAGCCCACAGAAATCTTCTAAGGACTTCGAACAACAAAACCCAGAAAAAGACGTGCACAGTGGAGCCACGACGCGCCGTCACGCGCGGCCACAAATTCTCAACGAACCGTGGGTTTCTCACTTAAATTTGCACAAATCTGAGAAACTTTTTACAAAACTGGTGACACCACTAGATCCATCAGCCCTCGATTTGTAAAACCCAAAAAGATCATCAAGAATGGAGCCACAATGCGCCACCACGCGCCGCCATAAGCTCGCGATGGCCTACGGTTTAGTTTCTCAAAACTGTGCAAATATGTTCACAATTTTAGAAAACTGACAAAACCATGGTCTTCTACGGCCTTAGATTGACGAAACCCAAAAATTTTGGGACCAAAAGAGCCACCATGCGCCACCAGAGACTCCGGTGTCGCTGCCTCAGACCCACGCATCGACATGTGCCACCATCATCAGATTACGCATGCCCATGCGCCACGCGCCCTGCTTTGACACGCGCCTCATTGTATGATGTCACGGATGACGTCATCAAACCTGGTTTGACCTGGACTGACTTGGAAATCTAACTCAGATTTGAACCACCTGTAAAAAAAGCAAAAAAAAAATGCTTTAACCAAGTTTGACCTTTGACTTTGACCAAAAAGTCAAAATTTTCCAAAGGGGTCTGTCCCACTTAGTCGCGTACATTCCGATTTTGGTATCCGTTTCTTTATCCGAGACTTGAAAATTGTGCAAACTGTCCAGTTTCTAGAAAGTTGACTTTTGCACAAATCCTGACCAAAAGTCAATTTTCAAGAAGGACCTGTCTTGCTTAATTTTTTGCGTAGATTTTGATTTTGGGGTCTATTTATTCATCTAAGAAACCAAAATTGCTCAAGTAGCATGATTCTAAGACTATTGGCTTTAATGTGAACTTTGACCAAGAATCAAGATGTCCAAGTAAAGCTTGTCCTATTCAAATTTTCACATAGATTCTGATTTTGAAATCCGCTTGTTTGTTTTGGACTTGGAAACCACCTATGTAACCCACTTTTCCGAAGTAATAGCAATGTCCAAAACTTAAAATCCCAAAATCAAAATTTAAGATTCATCCTTTTAATTTGGATCCCCTCAGGGTTATTCTTCAGATTTCATCAAGGCTTCCTTTCAAAGCACAAATGAACTCTCACAAGTGTGTCTTGAATTTGAAATTACGTTGGGTCACCATTTTAACCTACCATTTCCGTTCGATGCCTACCAGTCTTCCGCCTACCATTCCCCTTTCCATGCCAAACATTCCCACCTACTGTTCGATGTCTACCAGTCGGGAATCTACCATTCTCACCAAAAATTCTCAAATGCCATTCTCAACTACCCATCTACCATTCTTCATCTCTCCACTATAAATAGAAGGGTCGGATTCATCAAAAACTCATCAAGAGAAACACACTAAGTCATGAAATGAAGATTTGCTACTTTCAAATTTTCAAGTCCTCATTCTTACAGCCATTTCTCACTATGGCTTCATCATTCTTAACACTTAGCAACCAATATTGCTTCCTAATCAGTTTGAGATCAACCCTCTCATGGTTCAGTAGAAACCCTCTTCACAGCATCATTATAGTTTTAAGATCCAAAAAAATTTGTTTCTCCACTTAACGACCACCTTTGTCCATAAAATTACTCATAACAAGGTCTGTTTCGTCCTCCAATGCTTCTGTGGACTTGGTTGGCCAGGAAATCCAAGTCCAGCAGAGACACCTGTTCCTAACCTCAGGTCACCTGTGGTCTTTCTCCAATTGCTTGGTCTTCCAGCAAAAACAGCGGTTCGAAACAAATAGCAACTTGGCTAATTTCTAATACCAGAATCACAAGTTAGCTCCATCTTTCATTTTTTTGTGCTTTTCCAACAAGTAGCAGTAAGTGAAGATGGTAAAAAGTGTTGGGGTATCCTACAAATTACCTTCCATCCAACACTTGAAACAACCTCCAAGGCACCAGCTCATTAGAATTCAGCCTTTAGAGCCGGTAAATGGTCACCAAAGCCATATTCCATATCCCCACCAGTGTGGGACCCAAAGGTCATCGTTGTTGGTACCTCAAAACACATTTTCTGGAATTACTCGAACTTAAATTTAGCTTGAAGTATTTCAGAAAACATACTTCTAAAATTACTTTAACTTAACGTCTGGCAGCATGGTCCCATCACACAGGCGCATTCTACGACTTGCCGTCGGACCTCATTTAGCATGCAGTCAGTCCCCAATCCCAAGGTATACTTCCCAGAAATATCTACACCAGAGGGTCCCCAACGTACAAGGCCAGTGCCATGGTGGCGTATGTTTCACCCATTTGCTTTGCTTCATACCTGTCTTCTTCACCACCAACATTAGCATCCCCAAAATCCCTAAGCTTCTGAAATTACCTCAACTTAACCTGAGTGATGCGATAACACAAGCACATTCAACCACATTCCCACATGGCCTCACTATAATCCGAAGTATACTCTTCCGAGATAACTTCACCAGAAGTTCTTAAAAACACGAGGCTAGCCCCATGACTTTGCATGATGTACCATACTAACATTTTCACCTCTTCCCCATCTTCTACACCCTGTGATCGCCGCTAACGATCCAAAATATTCTTTTGAAATTACTTCAACTTAACCTCTGCTAAGAAGGCTTTGTCACGCAAGTACATTCAAATACTCGTAGACCCCTTTTCAGTCTCATTAAAGCCTTTTACATGGGTGGGTCTACTCCTCAGAAATTATCTCATCCTGTTGAAAGCTCCACCACGTTTGACTATTTCACTTAAAATGTCAAGTGTAAAGATCCATTTTTCGAAACTCATTCCCACACCACACTCTAAAACTGTGTGTGTGTGAACGAGTCTCAAGGGGGCATTTGTAGAGAGGGAAAATTTCCGACTTATCACAAGTTGACACGTCACACTACCAAGTCCACAAAATACAGCCAATTACAAAGCGCCACGTATTGCAGCTAGGTTTTGCTATCACTACTCAGAAACCAACAAAAATTTGCCAAGTGTCATGCAAAAAACCAAACACGTATCAGTGCATATAAGCGATGACATAAGTCGCCTCGCACGTGTAAGCGATGACATTAGCGGACCAATCAGGCTGTGACTTGTGTCACCAATCAGACTTCGCCACGTGTCGCTCATCCACCTCCAAATTCCTATAAATAGAAGCCTTCTTAAGACATTTAGAAGGACACCAAGCCATCTGAAGCACAAGCAGCATCAGAAAAGATTTAGAAGCACTCAGAAGTACAAAAGCTCTGTAGGAATCAAGCCTCAAAGCCTTCAAGAACTTCAAACTCAAAATCGAAGAACATTTGAAGCAGAATCATCCAAACTATCTGCCTAGATCTCAAATTTCACTAGAATCAAGTTCAAAAGCCTCCACAAACCTCAACAAATCATAAATCAACGAAGCTCTACGAATCCAAGCCTTTAAAGCACCGAAGAACTTCCACCACAAACCTTCGAAGATGAAGAACACACCAAGAGCACGAAGAACGCACCAAGAACATGAAGAACAAAGAATTTCTAGTAAGCTCATAGCCAGAGATTTATTGTGATTCTGTTTCAAGGGTCTTCGATCCATCCTTCAGCCAAATTGAAGTGTATTTGGTGTTCAAATCAAAGTCACATTATTACAATTCCAATCAATAAGTCTTTCAAGGAGATCGAATCAGAGGATCACTCTTTTGTGATCACAGAGAATTGTACCACACAATCATCAATACAAATTTGCATTTGTGAAACTATTTTACTTGTTTGATTTATTTCAGACTAGAAATTTAGTCATCTACAACTTGTTTTAATCTTTATGCACATGCATAGTGAATTATGAATTTATATGATTATTGGTTTGCTTATCCATGATTTTTTGGCCATTGAAAAATGGATATGGCATGCATGCATAAACGAGAATGGTAGTATTACAACTATGAAAGGTATGTCTTAACCAATATACCCCATGCATCATAATTTACATGAACATGCATAATGGATTGTTGGCTTTCTTATTTACATTGTCTTAGTGATTTCCATGAGTTGCTAACATGCTTGGACAAATAGATAATGAATAATATCTCATTTCACATGGTAGTACTTATTTGATAGATTAACGTTTATAAATGATTGTCTGATCTCACATGAGTAAATATGTATATATGCATGTATGTGAGAATTAATGAGTTAGCTATGTATGTGGATTTTCATTCCATGGAATATTTACCCAAGCATGATATTGTCCTTGTTCTTATGAATCATTTCCTTATTTGTGTGTTCTTATGATTATTGTTTCCCCTTTTTGAATGGGCTTATATATTAGTTCTTTAGCTAATATTGTAAATTCCATCACATTACATCAAATGGCTTGATTAAAATTCTCTCTCAAAAACATTTCAAAATTTTACATTTTTTTGCAAATTGTCTTTTTAAAAAGCTTTCACAATGATTTTCAAAATAAAGGCTCTAATAAATTGTTTTAAAAATAGTTTTTCCCACTTGCTCTAAAATAATTAATTAATAAGTGGTCTATCAAAAAATCAACACAATTTACAACCATTCAAGTCAAATAAATTTTTTTCAAAGAAAATAAAAAGAAAACTGTTTCAAATATTCACACACAAAAAATAAATAAATAAAAAGAGCTTTTGTCGAATGATTTATCATATATTTAGTGTGCGTTAGGTATGGATGAAATTTGATAACTTATTTTACTATTTGGCTTATTTTTACTATTATTCATGGGTCTCACTGTACTTTTTGATATTATTTATGGGTCTTACTGTATTATTTCAGCTAACTTTTTCCTTTATTTGCAGTACTTTTAGCGACAGACTTTGAAGGTACTAAATTCAGAAGATACATTGCAGTATTTAAAGCATATCCCCAAAAGGAAATTGGTAGAGTCGAATAACTCAACATGGACCTAACCATATCTAAAAGAGTCCTATTCCTTCTTTCCGCTACACCATTTTGTTGTGGAGTTCCAGGTGCAGTCATTTAGGAGACAATCCCATTTTCAGTTAAGTAATCCTTAAAATCCCCAAAAAGGTATTCGCCACCTCGATCAGATCAAATGGCTTTTATGCGTTTGCCTAATTGATTCTCAACTTCAGCCCTAAACTCTTTAAACTTTTTAAAGGCTTCGGACTTCCGTTTCATTAGGTACACATAACCAAATCTAGAGTAATCATCAGTGAAAGTAATGAAATACTCATAGCCACCTCTTGCCTGGATTGACATCGGACCACATACATCTGAATGTACTAGTTCTAGTAAATCTTGTGCTTTTCTACCTTTTGCATTAAAAGGTCGTTTGGTCATTTTACCTTCCAAACAAGATTCACAAACTGGAAATTCATCAAAGTCCATGGGCTGTAAAAGACCATCTTTGATCAGTCTTTGAATTCTGTTGGAATTAATGTGATCCAAACGCAAGTGCCAAAGATATCCATCACTAGTAGAAGGAAATTTTCTCTTTAATGATTTTACATGAGAGTTATTATCTAATTCAGAATTATATAATTCATGCTTATCAGGAGTTAAAATATAAAGACTATCAACAATATTGCTAGAACAGATAAACATTTTACCCTTCTTTATTACAACATTGTCTTTAAGGATAACACAATATCCATGTTTACCCAAATAAGTTGCAGAAATTAAATTCCTACGAACATTAGGTACATAGAGACAGTCTTCTAATATTAAAACTCTAGATTCAAAACGCAAATTAAAAACACCAACAACTACAATTGGAATCCTGCTCCCATCAGCCAAAGTAAGAAACAATTCCTCTTCTTTAAGTTTTCTGGTCTCCTGGAACCCCTGCAAAGAAATGCAGATATGATTAGTACAACCTAAATCCACACACTAGGAATCTGTGGGATTTTGTACTAAACATATTTCAAGGAGGAAAGAACTATTCATACCCTTATTATTGGCAGCCTTGAATTTTGGACAATTCCTCTTCCAATTTCCTTTCTCACCACAATGGAAACATTTTCCTTTGAGCTTCTTTCCTTTATCAGCAACCCCTAAGACAATTTGTTTACTCTCTTGCTTATTGAAGTCCTTCTTCTTCTTCTTTTTACCCTTGCCTTTCGACTTAGGTTGAGAAGTAGAAGCTTCACCCACATTGGCTTCAACATTAGAAGTACCAAGAATGCCTTCCACCGCTACCAGCTCATTCATTAATTCAGACAAAGAGTAAATCTTTTTGTTCATATTATAATTGAGTCTGAATTCCTTGAATGATTCTGGTAGTGACTAGAGTATCATATCCACTTGGGATTCTCCATCAATATCGGCACCTAAAACTTCTAATGTATTCAAATTAGAGATCATTGTAAGATAATGCTCCCTCACTGAACCACTTTCAGCCATTTTGGTATTATAAATTTGCCTCATGGTTTCTTGCCTTACAGATCGACCTTGCTCACCAAACATCTCTTTTAGACTAAACATTATGTTCGAAGCTAGTTATATATCTTGCATTTGATGCTGTAGAACATTTGAGATAGATACTAGAATGTAGCACTCGGCCATCTCATTAGATTTCTGCCAATGATCATATCGTTGTTTTTCCTTAAGAGGAGCATCTAATGAAGGAAAGCTAGGACATGGTTTAGTAAGCACATATTTGTGCTCTTCAGCGGTGAGAACTATGTCCAAATTTCTTTTCCAGTCAACATAATTAGATCCAGTCAGTTTGTTTTGATTAAGAATGGTAACAAGTGGGCTAAAAGATGCCATGTTCAAATCTGAAAATAAAAAACATGAATATAATTAGTAAACTGGATATTATCGATTTAGCATATAAACATATAATATGGAACCTTAATAAAACCATAATATAATATATGAAACGACAACCCAATCCCATATTCAATATCCCTCAGCATAGAGTGAATATAAAATACTATGATTGATTGAGAACTATTCTCATCATTAGTGCTATCATGATAACTCTTAACAAACACTAATAATATGCCGTTATACATTTGGCCTCTAAATAATGATAGTAAGAACTCAGCATAGAGGATACTATAATATTTAGTCTAGTGTATACCATTGTCTAGAATCATGTGTAGCCACATTTCATCCCCTTAACAGGCTTATTTTGTAGTACCATGATACAAAAAACCCTCCGCATGGAATGCAAAGCTCAAGGCTAAGACAAGGTGTTTGATCAAACCACTATAAACCAAGAAATTCAATCTTGTAGTACCATGAAATAAATACTCTCCGCATGGAATGCTAAGCTCGAAGCAAAGACAAAATATATATTTCACACTACTATGAACCGACAATGGAGATCGTGAGATCCAACCCTTGTATCTCTCTCCCACTAGATGTTTTAAAATAAAGGTTTTTATTTTGTAAACACGTGTAAACCAATCACACACTACCTTGCTCTTTATACATTTGAAAACACTTAGAAAAAGTCAAAAATTCCCTTCAGTGGCATTTTCGCGAGTATCTCGCGAAAAGGCGTAAGAAAAAAATAGTGAAAACACAAAATTCAGACAGAAACTTTCGCTACTGTCTCGCGGGTATCTCACGACTAAGCGTATCCACGAAAAACCCGTGTTTTCAGTTTTTGAAGGGAAACTCTAAACAGTTTCAACGGTTTTCTATGAACAAACAAATACCATATGAACATGACTGACAGAATTTGATATCAAAATAGAATTCCATTGATGCTATAGCCTTAAAATTCAATTTAACATTCTTAAATTCAAATTTGAACAACATCATAACATCAATATCAGTTTTTATCAAATCATAGTTTCAACAACCATTCAGAAAATTAAATAAATATATAATCTTCTAACATATTGAAACTATTATCTCTAATTCCAAAACTCATAAAATATGTTATACATATTGGAAATTGAAGACCGCTCTGATACCATTTGATGGAAATATGAATGTACGCAGCGGAAATAATATTAATTAAGCGAATCTACAACATTCACAATTGATAACATGTGCCATATAAGTTTCAGAATTAGAGAACAAGAGAGTGTACCTTAAAGTGGTGAAATTCAAAACCGAAGATCAGAAGTTCTTGAGAAGACTTTCAATCTTCACTCCAACTCCACTAGATGCCCAAGATGTGTGGTCTCTTAATCAGTTATATGTATATGTTTCTGGAGAGAACCTAAGAGTGTCCAACACTCACATACCAATTTTTTGCTATTGTGATTATCACCAAAAAATCTGTATGTTTCTCTCCTATAACGGATTATCTAATTTGGGCCAACCTTTTGGGCTTTTCCAATTGGGCTTTAGTATGTGGCTTGGAGTGGGACCAAAAGGCAACAAATAATACACTAGCTCCAATGGGCCTTGGGCTTTTCTGTCAACTCTTGACAAGTCCAAAGTTACCATTAACTATATTTAATACCACTATATAAATATAGTTGCACTCTAGGCCTTATTAATAAATTATATCCCGAGACTTTATTGTACATGCAACCCCTTCATTAAATATTCGTAGTAACACAAAGTCATGAATAAAGACTACCACTTTGTGAATTATTACATCTTAATCCTTGAGTACCCGGTTTAATCCTTTAATGTTATTCATCATATGTTTATGAAATCCAATTTCATAAATATATACTTTAGTCTTACTAAAGTGGTTAGGCCTAACTCTTCTGAATAACAAATCCATTAAACTTATCTCAAAGGAATATTTTGTATCTCCGTTAAGAGATTATGAATTCCATCTTGAAAATATATGTTCTATCAACACTAAATGTGGCTGCCCAATATACTGAGGTTTTGACCGTTACTTTAGATCTCACTCCTTATATATCAAAGCAACCTACACTTCATGATCAGGTCCATTATTCTTTCAGGATTAAGAGTTCATGCAAATATAAGTCATGAGATTTATTATTCATTTGACAGTCATTAGTAGAATAATAAATCTCACAGCGGTTTAGTTCAATATGTCTTAACTCTTAAAATATATCAACATACCAACTAGAAGTCTCCACTTCTATGATCAAGACAAATCATCGTAGTTGATATGTTATAGTCTTCGAAGATAAAATGCCCAATTTCATCACCGACCACGAACTAATATTCTAAGTTTACAAAGAACTTGTGATTTATATCTTCTGTGACTTTTCACATAAATCACATACTATGCATCTCATGGACTATATGATAATATCCAAATATTCATGTTACCATTATTTCATATAATAATAAAACAACTTTATTAATTACAATACTAAGTCATACATCACGTCAAACACAATGTCATACATAATATAATACATAGCATCATACAATACGATTCTAGGGCACTAATCCCAACAGAGGTTTTATTTGGCTGTTTTTTCTTTTACCAACTACCTATCCCTATGAATGCAGAACAAAAAATGACTTAGATTGTCTTTGATGACATTGTGCACCTTTGTTTAGTATTACCTATAATTTTCAATTTCAAAGAAGGTAGTAAATAATCAAAGAATATAATAATTCCTATTTGGAAAAGATTATAATATTAGTAAAGTAGGAAAAACAAAAAATTTAATATGAGGCCAAAACATTGAAAGAGACAGAATAAACATCCGGATTTTAATTCAAATTCGAATAACAAAAAGTAGTGGTAAGGATGTAAATTAAGTAGAAGAGAGAATTGGCTGAAGAAATCAATTTGTAAAGATAGAAGCTGGCTAAAACATGCAAATCAAAGCCAATTGAAACAGGAATAGAGTAAATGAACAAAATGTAAAACAAAGTATGAGATAAATAAAAAGAAAATCAGCATTCAAGCAAACTATAAAAATAAAGATCTATGGACAAATAAAAAAACTGACAGAGGTGCCATTCGTTTGAGGATGTGGCAATTTAGAACTTTTATTAAGTGGTGTGAAACGGTTTAAATTGTTAAAAAATATATTTATTAATACTTCTAAAAATTATTTATAATTGTATTTGAAATTTTAGATATCAAAGAAGAAAAGGGATTTTCATTTTTTGGTAGAGAAAACAGTAAAAAAGAAATGAGTTTTTCATTTTTTGGTAGAGAAAACAGTAAAAAGAAAGAGGCAGCAATTCAAAGAGCTTGAATAGTCATTAATTAAATAAATGAATGTTCAAAAGCACAGAGATTAAAAAAGTGATAGGGATCTATATAGGATGCATTTGTGATTTGGTTCTATCAAGTTTAAAAAGCTTTCACTATTATGCATTTTTGAATGCAGATCATGCCGTCAGAAATAATATTCACAACAAAACATCTAAAGAATGAGAATGTACATCTGAATTTAAGTTCATATTCGAACACAGAGAATTGATACGTACCTTTCGTTTGTTTGCGTTTAGTTCCGATTATGTTAGTCACGGAGTTGCGTCGAACTCTATCTCTGTATCTCAAATCCCTAAATTGACAGCAAATCTATAGAAGACAATAGAGTAAGAGATTAAACCAATTCTAAGCTATCTATTTACATAAATTAAACAAACTACTCCTAACCAAAAAACCTAAATCATAACCAATCAAACCAAAATACCTGAATCATAAATAATGCCCAAATGGATCTCTCAAAAAAAAAAAAAAAAAAAAAAAAAAACCCACTACCTAAAATTAAAAACAAAACATCTGGGCTGTGTGTGTGCATATATATATATATATATGTATATATATATATATATATATATAAATTTTTTATTAAAAACGGTTAAAGCAAAATAAACAAAAGGCTTGCAACAAAAAAACCCTAGTATCTCAAATCCCTAAATTGACAGCAAACCTAAAGAAGACAATAGAGTAAGAGATTAAACCAATTCTAACCGGTCTATTTACATAAATTAAACAAAACTACTCCTAACCAAAAAACCTAAATCATAACCAATCAAACCAAAATGCGTGAATCATAAATAATGCCCAAATGGATCTCTCAAAAAAAAAAAAAAAAAAAAACCCCCACTGTCTAAAATTAAAAACAGAACATATGGGCTTTGTGTGTGTGTGTGTATATATATATAATTTTTTTTATTAAAAACGGTTTAAGAAAAATAAACAAAAGACTTGCAACTAAAAAAACCTAGCAATACAAAGAGGGAAGGAGAAAGTCCCCGATCGAAAGTTCAGATTCACCCTCACTTCCACCTCTCCGATGCAAATCCATATACACAAATCAAAATAGAAAATTTAAAATGAAGAAAGAAAATCCAAAAGGAAACGAAAAAAAGAAAGAAGAGAAACCTTTAATCGCACGATTCTCTGCTGCATGGCGATGGCCGGCCGTACGAATCTTCATTGGATCGCAAGTTTTTTTTTTTTTTTTTTTTTTTCTCTGTGCCGCAATATCGATAGGTGTTTTCTTTTAGAAAGAGAAAATGTTTAGCAGTGTCTGATGAAAAGAGACGGCTAGGGTTTTTCTAATTGCAACTTTTTTATTTTGTTTTAAGTGGTTAGTTTTTTTTTTTTTTTTTACCCAGAGGCTCCAATAAGTGTTTTACATAGTGAAAGATTGTAATGTATCGCCTTTTAAATTGTAAACGTGGTAGCACCTCCTTAAAAGGCTTCTACTATTATATATAGTATATGATTACATTTTAATGAATACTCATTTTAGGCAAGGAAAAAAAAAAAAAGATAACAAAAGGCATGCGTCATTGAATTTTCCATTGGATAAATTATAAGTTTCGAAGATTTAAACCTAGAAAATCAATTTTTTGGTAACAAATAAAACACCTTATATTACCATTCCAACTTTTTAAGTATTACTACCATCTAAAACTCAAAATACATGAATAAATTTTTTGGGATGTTAAAATTTAGCCACTACACAATGGAATATTTTAAAAATCATAAGTTTTCATTAGGGTTTAATTGAGAGAATAGAAATATGACATATTTTTTCTTTTCCAAAATATTAAGGGGAAAATTGCTTGATTTTAAAATTTAAGGAGAAATTGTGAACTACCCCAAACATAAAAGATGAAAAATGTTTTAATCCTAAGTTTTTTTTTTTTGGTTTTTATGTGCAAAACTATGTGTTTTTACTTAAAATTGTGCATAAAGAAAACAAAATACAAAAATTCAGCCTAAGAAAAATTTACTCGAAACAGTGAATTTTGGATCATCAAAAATTGACTAATAAAAAAAAAAGATTCGAACAACATAAAGAATGGTACAATATTTTCATAATACCTTTATAACTTTATTATATTTTACTTTGATTTACTATATTGTGACAATAATAAGATGTCTTAACATTTTCACAAGAGAAATTTTATGTCCACAACATTTTCATTGCACATCATAAATAATAGATTGTTACGGGTTGTTATTGGTGGGCAAAATAGTAATTTCATTGGTAAGTTTATATTAGAATAAGAATTTACCATCTAAGATTTGTAATGAAAATGTTGTAAAAAATGTTGTGGATGTAGCAGTTTTTTTTTTTTTTTTTTTTTTTTTTACAATACCTTTATTTTTAGTTGTGATTGGTTTCAATATGATATTTTATTATTTTATTTTGACATATAAAGAATTAACACCTCAACAATTGTAAAAATATTATGGAAATTTATTGTGTTAATATTTCATTATTATTATATAAACAAGTTAAACGAAGATATTACCAACCAAAAAAAAAGCAAAAAAAAAAAAAAAAGCAAAAAAAAAAAAAAAAAAAAAAAAAAAAAAAAAAAGAGGAAGAAGAAGAAGAAGAAGAAGAAGAAGAAGAAGTTGCATGTAACAATGGGAATTTCAAGACATTTCCATTACAAATCATAAGTAGTAGTATGTTGTTATGGGTTGGTGGGGCAATAAAAGTAATTTCATCATTTGTAAGTTTAAATTAAAATAATAATTTACCACGTAAAATTTGTTATGAAAATATTATGAAAAATGTTATAGACATAGTACTTTTTTTTTTTCGCAATACTTTTATTTTTGAAAAATGATATGTCCACAAAATTTTCACAACACTTTCACAATAAATTCTAAGTGGTAGGTTGTTATTGGTTGGACAAAAAAATCATTTAAGTTGTGAATTCAAATTAAAACCGATAATAACTTGCCACTTATGATTTATTTTGAAAATGTTGGTTTCAATATGATATTTTATTATTTTATTTTCACATAAAAAAATTAACATCTCAACAATTGTAAAAATACTGTGGCAATTTATTGTGTTAATATTTTATTATTATTATATAAGCAAGTTCAAAAAAAAAAAAAAAAAAAAGTGAAAGGCAAGTAACAGTGGGATTGAACAAACCAAATTACTATAGCACAAGCACTGTAGAGCTATACCATTTGCGCTTTTTATGTAAAAAAAAAAAAAAAAAAAAAAAAAAAAAAGGCTTACAGGTACCCCCCCAACATATAATTTTAACGGGGTAAATTTTCTGCCTTAGGGTTTTTTTTTTTTTTTTTTTTGGGGGGGGGGGGGGGGGGGGGACTAAACATCGGCCTCAAAATATTATTTCTGGTTTGTGTTTCATTCAATATATTTCTTTCTTTGAGCGTAAGGTACAAGAACATGTCCAATTCTTCAAACTGTCCTGGACAAGCAACGAGAGTGTTTGCATTTTTCTTGTTCTTTTTTTATGGAAAGGGTGCTTGCATTATTGATCCTATAGTTACTTTTCTTTTTTAATTGAACCACTATTTTGCAAGAAATAAAAAGAAAAGAAAGTGAAATTGAAAGTGAAAGTGAAAGCATTTGTAGCATTATGGTTCTTCAACTTTCGAGATTTCAATTTCAAACTTCTCAGGTGTGGTATATGGTCCACACCTACTTAGATCCGGCAATTGCACTTCAATACGTGGCAAGGCATTGTACTCAGAGGCTGCAAAAAAACAACCTAGCTTTGGTGATTTGACCCACTTCAGCCCCACCTTCTCACTTAAAAATCTAAGAAGCTCTTTATGTGATGTACTCTTGTTCCAAGTTGTTGGACACGATTGCCCCATCTCACCTTTCTTCCTTGGTCTTGACATCACCTGATTTTCTCCCACACATAGTGGAACTTCCTCACTAATCATGATCCCGTGGCCTCCATCATCAGCAATTTCTTGCAACTCCTTTGCAAACTCAAGAGCCCTCAACACTTCAACCATTTTGGGTCTTTGATCTCTATCTTCACACACACATTTATATGCGATATTTGCATACATCTTCAAAGACTCCGGTGACATTTGATCAATCAGATGAGGATCAATGATCTGATCAAGTTTACCTTCTTCAAAACACAAACTGGCCCAAGATGCCAGACCTTGTTGCTCATAATCTAAGCCCATATCCACTGCTGGTCTAGCACACAACACCTCAAACAACACCACCCCAAATCCATAAACATCAGACTTTACAGTTAAATGGCTGGTCCAAAAATACTCAGGGTCCATATACCCAAACGTTCCCTTCACATCAGTAGTGACGTGGCTCATTGACAGTCTTGTAGGGCCCAATCTTGAAATCCCAAAGTCCGAAACTTTGGGTACCCAATTTTGGTCCAAAAGAATGTTGCTAGTCTTGACATCGCGGTGTATGATTGCGTGCTCCTCACCTTCATGAAGGTACAATATTCCCCGAGAAGCACCAATGCAAATCTCCAACCTCTGTTTCCATGACAATGGAGGATTATCTGTGTTGTAAAGATGATCATGAAGTGCTCCGTGAGCCATTAACTCATATACAATGATCATGACCCGTTCATCGTTGCAGTAACCTATCAAAGATACCAGATGGGGGTGGCGAAGCTTTGAAAGCATTTCGACCTCTGTCTGAAACTCATGAAACCCTTGTCTTGAAGTTCGCCCAAGAACTTTGATCGCAACTGGAGTGTGTTCATGATCGATATGACCTCTCCATACATGACCAAAGCCGCCTTTTCCAATGATAAGGTTCGGGTCAAAGTTGTTTGTGGCAGTCTTGATTTCTTGGAGAGTAAAGCGACGGCCAAGTGCTTGTAGAATCGGTGGTGTTTCGCTTTTGATGGACTTCGTTCTCATCCTTCTCCAGATAATTGTTAAGCCCAAGAGAAATATGACAGATATAGCACCTACAGTGGCTTCAATATAGATTACTGATCTTGTGCCGCCCTTGGAATACTTGAAAGGAAGTGGTTGTGGGGCAGGTGATTTGAGCGGGGAAGGGGAAGGAGGGTGTGGAACTTCAGGATTTGGAGCCGCGAGATTGGCATCAGAGTTATTCAATTTGAACAACTCGAGACCATTGAGGATAGCATCAGAATAACCAGAGCTTGAATTAGCATTAGGACGAAGCTCTATAAAGAGAGAGGTCTTACCATTACTCTCTTTATTTGGTATCATCACAACATAGTCCCTATAAACCGGAATGCCTTGCCCACCGCTCCAAGTGATAAAATCAGCAGAAATCTCTCCCGTCTTATTTCTTATGGAAATTCGGAACCCATTGTTACTTCTCTGCTTTACCTCCGGTTGGATTTTGCAGAAGTGGAGTCTCACGAGGTATTTGAACTCCGAGTCCACTGGCAATCTCCAAGTAAGATTGTACCGTTTGTTGTCTTCGGATGTTCTTGTAGTTCGGGCGGTCTGATAGACTTCCTTTGGTGCTGTGTAAGGAGGTATGCTTGTGTAGTTGATCTGAATTGCCCCATTACTAATAGAGTTTACTTTTGAAGCAAGAAAGAAGTCGGTGTCATTAAGCCATTTCCGAAAAAGCTTGCCGGAGTCATTTATTGGTGAAATGGAGTGCCCACCCACGTTTAGTCGGTAAATCATCTCAAGAGCACTGTTGTTTTGGATATGGAATTGAGAGTAATGGCCGACAAGAGGTACACCTTTATCCCCAAATTGACTGTAATAAAGGCTGGTGGGCATCGAGACAATTTCAATCCCATTTATAAATGCATATGAAGCATTTATAGATGGAGTGAAGGTTATGTTCAGTGTCTGATCCTGTATCACATTCACGCAAAATTCTTTGACAAGGGATTTTGATCCTATACTGAAGTTGCTAAGTAGAGTGAAGGGACCAGTAGTAACAGTGAAAAAGGCCTTAGACATATCAAAATTATCATAATATGTAGAAGGGTTAAAGTACAATCTTATGAATTTTTGGCCAGGACTAACACGGAATGTGTAGGTGAATTGAGAACGAAAGATTCGAGCGGTTTTGTAAGGGTCATGATCAATGGATGAGCCATGGGGATTGGAGAGTGTAAAGGTGTTCTTAGATTGTTCTAAGGAAACAAATTTTGAGTGAATACCTACATCTCCAGTCCACTCTCGGCCATCTGGGTCAGTTGAGATGCCGGAGGAGCCACAGTTTAGCATGATATCACTGATGAAGGAGTATGTAGGGGAGGGCTTAGCAGTGACTGTAATTGTTAGGTAATTGAAGAAGGAGGACACTGAGAATAGGTAAACGTAAAATCTACTAGAGTTTCCCATGGTAGACTGTGACAAAACTTAGAAGTGTTTGCGAAGCTGCGACTGCGAGCGATATAAAACATGTACATCGGAGTGGAAGTGTACATAGCATTGCGCGGGGAAGCCCGCGTGGATGGTCAAGAGAACCGCGTGGTTTCTTTTTGTATATAGATAAGATGGCTACAATTATTATTTGGAAATGGGAGATTGGTGACTCTTGGTCCTCTACGAGAGCCAAAAGGTGGGACTTCTCAGTTGATTAGTATAAGTATTCGTCAAAAAGCACACCCCGTATAATATTTTTAATTATTAGTCAAAAGCACACTAAAGCTAAAGTTAGTGTGGAAAACTAACCAGCACGTGAAAGAATCTTTATTATTGTCACAAAGATGCCGGAGTTGATCTTCAAACCTTAAAGCAATAATGCAAATAACAAAACAAAGAGTTGGGTTGTTGTCGGCATAGTAACAATTTAAATTTTACGTGTTAGTCTCAAATAGACATTGAAAGCACTATCATAATTTTCAAGATAAAAACACTTATAAACCCACGTTTGAAAAAAAAAAAAAAAAAAAAAAAAATTACAGGACACCTATCTTAAGCACACATTCTCAACCAATTAGTAATGTATGAAACTTATCCCATGGAGCTTGGCAATAAGGGCAAAACTAGAGCAATGACTCTCGTCAAACCAGAGGGCAAAGGGGGGAGCTGAGGGAAGATGGTAATTGTGTGTTATGACTCACTTATGTTATTCCTACATTCGATGTCAATAATAGGGCCCCAACATCTTTTTTGATGAATAATAAAATTGTATTAAATAAAATAGAGCCCCAATGCATTGAATTTACAATTTAGTAAACAAGTGATTGTTTCTTGTTGCCATTCGAATGAAGTGTGCAACAAGTTCTCTTTACATTCCCTTGGTGGCATGATCTATAATAAACCATCATTTGATAAAATTGAAAATCGTGCATTTTAAATGCCAAAACATCTGTTAATTACATTGCAAAGAGATAAATGTATGTAATTGAAAACTTTTAATTACATTGCAAAGAGATTATGTATGTAATTGAAAAGTTCTTTGGAACCCATTGGACAACTCCCACCTCAAAACTCCTTTATATGGAATCTCTCAATACATAATGGAGGTTAAAAAAAGAGAGGTGCTATGTCAACAATATTTTTACAACATTTTTACAATAAATCATAGGTGGTTAGTTATTATTCATTCAAATTTGAACCTAACACCAAGATTACTTTTTTGCTCCAATAATAACAACTAGTAACAACCTGCCACTTAAAATTTGTTGTAAAAATGTTGTGGACATATCATTTCTCTTAAAAAAAATTCCAGTGCATGGTCAACATGAGTCAACCAAATAAATGCCACCTAGCATGCACACATGCAACAGAGAGAGAGACAGAGTATTAAACATGAAAATTTTAAATATATTGGGCAACGATATTACCACATGGAGGTTATGGGAAATTATTTTCTAACCTTTGAAGTGCATCTAAAAATACTTGCAAGTAATTTGTCATACTCTCCCAACTTGTGTATTTGAACGTAAACTTCATATCAAAATCACACGCAGACAATCTCAACGGCTAAAATATGAACATGAACTATGAGTTCTCTGTACAACTTGCATATATTATGTATAAATATACATATATGGACAATTTGATTTGTAGCAAGTTTTTAGTACTATACTACAATGCGTTTTGACAAACAGTTTCAGCCATAGTGCTGAAGCATTAGGTCTCTCTCTCATTCTCTAATCAATTTTAGCATGTACTTATTTAATAACCACAAAATTTTCTGTAGTTCATTAAAAGCAAAAGCCAAGCTAGCACTAAGAAGTGCAAACCTAGCCAAGAAAATCCAGGTAAAAGCCCTGAAAGTGGATGCGATATTTGAGCAATGGACGATTTGATATTTCAAAAGAAAGTTATTGCATTTAATCAAGGTAAACAAGAAAAAATTATTATTAAATCAGAAATTGCTTATTGATACTATATTTGGACAGATAAACTTGGAGTTCAATAGAAAAGGGTTAAGCATAATGGATATTTGTAGGTGAATTTTGTCATATTATTTTTAATTATCATATATTAATCCATGTTTTCATATGCGACACGTGGTATGTAGACTTGACCAAATCATGGTCACTAGGGATGAAAAACATTCAAGCAAAAGGCTAAGCAAAGCATAGTGTAAAACTGTTGTTGATACCTATTTTAGTGACATTTTTTCGACAAGCTTAATTCATGTATTATATTTTTATTTTATTCCTTTAATCATGGCTCAAGTCCATGCAACATATTGGGAATACTGAGAAAGTGTGGTTTGGAAGGTATGAGTCGATTTTCTTAGAACTTTTTGTATGAGCCCAACTTAAGCGTGCCACCAAGTGGGCAAGGGACGTTGGTAGCACCTCAAGCTCATGGATTACGTTTTTTACCCTAAATTTCCACCCCAAAAGAGATTTTATACTTTGACTGACTATGGCCTAAAGTTTCTACCCTAACTCATTTTTGCCTTTAAAACATAGTTGACTCCTCTAGTTGTTAGCCCTCGCTTAGGTGAGCCTCCCAAGAGTCTAAAACAACTGAAAATAAGGAGCCAATTAATGGGGGCTTAGTCAAATGTTTCCTTAATTATGCATAAAGCAAGGTAATTCTTAAACCCAATTGATTAAGCAAATATGAACCAAATATCAATTTAGCACTTAGGAGGTCCAAAGCCTCTCTCCTTGCCCAAAACCAATCACTAAGAGCACCTAAAACTCAATATAAAAGACCCCAATTAGATTCAAAATAGACCAACCACGTTTTACCCTTGGAGCTGAAACTTTAGAGTAAAAGTCTATTCAACCAACTAACATTCTCACAATGCTGAAGATTAGGGTGGAAACATGGGTACAAGAGAACCCTCCCTTTCTTCCTTATGACCTCTCTCAATTTACTCTTCTCGCTAAATGTGGATAGAAGTTTCAAACCTATTGTTTTTATGTATTTTTCTACACTTTTGTTATTAATTTTAAAGCAAAAACCCATTCATCCAGGATGCATTCTCACAATTTCAAAACTTGGGGATGGAAATATGGGAATAGGGGAACCTTCTCTCTCTTTCTCATGACCTCTCTCAATTTCCTCTTTTGGCTGACTATGGGTCAAATTTTCATATTTGTGTACTTTTTCTCAAGGTGGCCGACACTGTACCATACTAGCTGGTACGACCGGTATTTACAGTTCCAGTACGTGCACTGGTACTGAAACGTAGCTATTTCGTACTAGTTTAAATACTAGCCATACTAGCTGATTTCGGGCATACCGGCCGATACAGGAAAAAGCCTTTTTTTTTTTTTTTTTTTTCCTTTTTAGTTTTGTAATTTTTAAATTTTTATAAGGGCAGAATAATAACTTATTTGTACTATTTATTTTCTTAGTATGCAATGAACAATTAAGCTTTTTTTTATATTTTTATATTGTGTTTTTTTTTTCTTTTCTTTTCTTTTAGTTGATGCTAAAGACTAAAACCATGCATAATTTTTTCTGAATTGAGGTAATGTTTTATGGTAAACTTTTATTTTTATTATATATATATATATATATATTTATAAATATAGAAAATAGCAATAAACCTGAAATAGTATACTAGTATTGACCAGTACCGAAATATATCATTACTGGCCAAACCGATATAGCTTCCGGTACGAGATTGATTTCCTTACTTTTTCTACATTTTATTGTATTTCAACTCATTTTGATTTCTCTTTTGTTAAAGCACCATTAGCCTCTACTCACTAAATATTGGAATTTTTTGCCTTGATACTCCCTACAAATAATTACTTCTAAAGAACCCAAGGGGAGATTTAGATTGTTCTTGCATTTTTGGCCCTTGTCGCAAAACGTCCCCAACAACTGTCAACATGACATATCAATTTCACTACATGACTTATAAAAAGGATGAGCATATTAAGATAATGCCCAAACCTCCAAGATGAAATCTTATGCATAAAGATACACTGTACACATAACCCTTTGAAAAACATTATAGCACCATGTGGATGTTCAATATCACTCTTACAGCATATTTAAAAAAGGGCAAACCACCTAAGCAGCAATTTAGAAAACATTTGTTGGCAATGTTGAGCATCAAAGATGATTAAATCAAATTAATTAACATGTACAAAAAAACCATGATAGACGCATCATTACAATATCTTTTTGCAAGATAATGTGTCACAACATTGAACAATTTCACATAAAAAGTTCAATTATTTACATTTCCAATTAACAGCACGCATATGAAGCATCACATAAGATCATAAACTTTAGTGGTGAAGTTAAGGTGAAAATATTTTGGCATGATGATTGTACATAATGAATATTTGAATTTTATAAGGCCTTCCTAGAGGTTTTCTTAATTCCCTAAAGCTTCATCTATATAGTAAGTGACACGGTATTATATATATCTGGTCAAACTTCACTGGATCAAACTTGAAAATATAACCCCCAAAAAAAAGAAAGTAAAATTGAAGTTATTTCAACACAAGCCAATGAAATTCACAACATGCTCAAATGTTCAAAGCTTCTGTACAATGTAAGTACACTTGCATTATAACAAATATTTGATTATCTCACTCTTGACTCTTCTATGCCATACAACCTAAGAAGAAGAAAATAATACATGAATGGTTAAGAAAAGTATCAAGGAAGGTAATTCTTGGTCCTTATCTAAACTTGAAAGCACCTACCTTAAAAAAAGCATTTGGAATGGTGTTAGTCATAAAATCAATAACAAAGCCTCCAGTTATCGTTCTCAATAGTCCACAAATAGCCGTAATGCCACCAAATATCATATCTACCAAATATCATATCTACATTGCTCTGCATTAAAGTCCACATGGAACCTTATTTCGGATGTTGTTAACTTCATTCATAGAAATGAGCAATGAGCCTCTTATTTTATTTCCCTTTAAACCTGGAATCAAGAGGGGCACAATCAATTAATAAAGTTACAATTACCATGTAAAAGACATTACAATAAGTCAAACTTGCTTCATAAATTCATGCATTGCAACTAACAAGTAATAACCAATTTAATTATATATCAAAAAAAAAAAAATATTAATAATTGTTCAATATTGCCTTGAATTCCTAATTAGTTTGGTTTGGATTTCATTGACATAGAAGGGAAGGTTTTTCCTTAGTGTAGAAAACAAGGAATTTATTTGGTGTGGAAGATAATGATTCTCCTTGACATTAGAAAGAAAAATATTCATTATTGATGAAGTAATGAGTATTTCTTATCCATCAAGGAATGAGTTTGAAACTTTATAAATTGGCACTATTGCAAGGGGTTTGCTGGCTTATGCCAATATTCCTCCCACATAGGGAGAGGAAAAAAACTGCTAGAAGAATATTAGTGGGTTTCTCAAAAACGAATTTGGTAGATTTTTGGGGGGTTGAAATCAAGATTACTCATGGTTGTGTGCAGAGAGTTTGTTTGTTTTATGAGTGTAAGAGAGCTATTGGATGTTTTGGGGCTTTGGGTTTGTGAGTGTTGATTAATGTCATTATAATCCATATCATTGATAGTGGATATTTTGGTTAGCCTTGCCCATGGATATGGGCATGGAGTTGGATGAATCACACAAAATATTATTGTCTCTTGTGGATGTTTTATTTTCTTGTTTATGTGAATGCACTTGTGTGAGACTCAAATTACAATAATTGATGTTACAACTTCTGCTATTGCATAACAATTTGTATCAAAACTCAAGGTTGGATCGTGGTGAAGTTAAAGAGAAAATTATGTCTAGTGCATCTTTGAAGTTTGTTCAAGGTAGATGTGCGCACAAGTTTTGGCTTAGATGTGGAATCAACGATCAAATTGTTCAAGAAAAGCTTGCTTGGATTAAGGAAAAGTTCTTTCAATAAAAAATGAAGATTGCCTGATGTAATTGGAGTCAATGTGGAGATTTGTTGAATATTGCCTCAAATTCCTTTTTTTTTTTTTTTTTTTTTTTGATTTGATTTCCTTGATGTAGAAGAGAAGGTTTTTCCTTGATGTAGAAGGGAAGGTTTTTCCTTGATGTAAGAGGGAAGATTTTTCTTAGTGTAGAAGAAAATGAATTTACTTGGCATGAAAAACAAGGATTCTCCTTGACATATAGGAAAAATATTTCTTATTAAAGAAGTAATGAGTATTCCTTAATTATTGCATTGTCAAAGATTGGAGCTTTATTAGCTTACTTTGCTTTCATTCTCTTGGTTGATGGTACCAAATTTGCCTCTAGAGCAAAATTTCAACAAATCAAAGCTAGTTATCTTCATGTTGTGTTGACAATCACACTTGATGGTCCTAAAAAAATTAACTCATTAGGAACCAAATAAATGATGAAAACTCACTGAATTGCCTCCTTAAAAGAATCACATTGAGCTCAAAATCCTAGAATACATAACTCACACACACATTCATTGACACAAAATTTCTTCACATAGAGAGAGAGAGAGAGAGAAAGAGAGAACAATAGGTTAGGATACGGGATTTCAATTTTGTTCTTGAAATTTGAAATTATATGTTAGGACAATTTTGTAATTAAAAATATATTTTTTCCATAAATTATGATAATGTGAATTTTTTGGTAATCTTAGATTACCGTAATGTTAGGTAATAATAAACAAACCAAACACTATATGGAAACATTACAGTAATATGACTAAAATGTGTATCACATTATGGCAAATCAAATGTTGCCTAAGTAATGTTGCATCCACAATATCTTTATAATAATTTTACAACAAAACTTATGAGGCAAGTTGCTACTGATTATAATTTGACCCCATCACTAGCATCACTTTTTTACTCATTAGTTACAACTTGCTATGTAGAGATTTTTTTCAAAAATGTTGGGAATGTATATTACTCTTTTACTTACAAACTTTAAATTTATGATGTCTTTTGGTGTTACCCATTTTGCATGGCAAAAAGGGCCAAGGATGTGGGCTAAATCCTTCCCTTGAAATGGGTTCGGGGGTAGGAGTGGGTATCAGAAGACCCTACTCTGCTTATATATAAAAAATTTAAAAAAAATTACTTTTAAAATAATTTTATAGGTTTTTATTTATACTACAAATATACTTTTTAACTTTCCAACTTTAAATATTGATGTCTTTTGGTGTTATGTTATTAAATTAATATTTCTATGATAAAGATTTAAATTTTTTTATAATTTTTAATTGTTGTATTGTTATTTTTTAATTATTTATGACTTTTAATACTTGAATTATTGTATTGCTATGTTTTAGAAATTTTTATAATATTAGAACTCAATTGTTTTATTTTTATTTTTTATGTTTATGGTTTTTTTTTAATAAAAAAAAAAAAACAAAATTGAGAGGGCAGGGGACAGGTGTGGGGAAAAATGGTGGGGGCGAGAAATTAAAAATAATAATAATAATAATCTATACTTATTCTGTTGCTATTCCTATGTGGAAGGTCAAATATGCCAGCCAGGTTGGCATGTGATTTATTTATTTTTAATTATAAATAGAGCATAATATATCTTCATTCGTCAATAATAATAATAATAAATCTTAATATACCATGTCATAATTATGAAAAAATTATAAAAAATTGTTGTGACTAGATAGAATTAGTATTGCATAAAATATCCATCATATCACAAGTCTTCCACAACAATTTACTTGACTCTTGAAGGACTTCATTACTTAGTGCAATTTCCTTGAGGGCGTGGAACACATGTTAAGCAGTGAGCCTTTTCTGCCGAAGACCACATTTCTTCTTTGTGTCCGAGTATTCTTTTGTCCGTTTATGATCTCATCTTTGTAGCTTTTTTGTATTGACCATAAAAGAAACCAAAAACATAAACATTTGGAGTCCATTATCACTTTCCCAATCATTTTGGAGTTTCTTCCTCAAGACTTCGCAAGTCTTCCCTACCCCACAATAATTTTCCGCGTACCAGACTATCAGTTATCAGTTATCACCATCATTATTCGCGTGGAAAGAATAGTCTTGACATGATATTATAAATCAACTTGTCCGCTTGAACGAATTATGTCAATTATCACATTCTTTTGTAATAACTTTTTAATTTTCTTTTGAAAATCTCTTACACTCCTCTTATTTTTCTTGTTCTTTTTATTAATCTTTGTTTTCTTTGCCATGGTTGCCCCTTTCTTTCTTTTATTATTATTTTTATATATATATAGGAAAAAGTTAATAAATATCCTAAAGGTCAATGTTTAAAAAATATTTTTTTAAAAAAATTTATAAGCAAAAAAAATAATTAATTCTTTTTAATAATATTTTATATTTTTCTAGAAAAGTGGTATAAAAAATTTTCTAAAATAGTTTATTTACAATTGGCCTAAGGGCATTTATTAACCACGAATCCTCTTAATTCCAGTTTATTTTGGTCAATTTCAACTTGTATTGAGATTTCACGTGGAACAACTAATATGGTTTTGTTCATTTTCTATATGTGACAAAAAGAAATTTACAGGAAAAAAATTGGTAGATTATCAATGGCAGATAAAAAAAGTAATTTTAATAATAAGTCTAGATAAGAACTGATAAAACTTTATATACTCAATTTTTGTAAGGTTTTTTTTTTTTTTTTTTTTTTTTTTTGGTGTTTGTAACTTAGCTTGTGTGTACAAATGAAGCGAGACTTAAAATTTTCATCATAAAAGATGAGTTTTATTTTTTTATTTTCAAGGAAATGAGTGGTCCACCTTTTTCTATTGTTTTCTTATTCTCTCATTCTTTTTTGTTGTATTTGATATTTTATGAAATAATTTATTATTCAATTTTTAATTTATATAATATAAAATTGATAAAATTGTCACATATTTGAATATATTGTATTATAAATATTTATAAAAATAAATAAAAATTGTGGTAATTCCTATAGGTAATTTTGTAATATTCTTTTCTAATCAAAACATAATTGACTACTTTGGTAAATAATAAGAAAGGAACAAGAACTACGCAATAATTTTCCGCCTGCCAGACTATCAGTTATCAGTGAGTCCAAATCATTACTCACGCGGAAAGAATAGTCCCCACATCATATTAAAAATTTTGTAATAACTTTTTAATTATTTTCTTTTGAAAAAAACTGACCCTCGTTCTCCCTGTCTCTGCTACAATGGGCAACACGAATCTTTGCACCACAGTCCTACCATGTTTAACTTTCACAACTCTTTACCTCGCCTTCTTGCTGCTCCACTTGTCCAACACATTAGCCATTAACTCTCCGTCTCCTTACAAACCAGTCGATAATATTATCCTTAACTGTGGCTCCTCTGACAATTCGACTGCATTAGATGGTCGGACCTGGACTTGGAGATGTCAATTCAAAATTCTTCCCTCAAGAACTATCACAAAACCAGGCCTCTCTAGCCACAAACTCACTTAAGCAATCCTTATCTGCTTCCCAAGTACCCTATACCACTGCCCGCTTGTCTGTCTCCCCATTCACCTACATATTCCCAATCACTACCGGCCAAAAATTCGTTCGACTATACTTCTAACCGGCTTCGTATGGAAATTTTGACCGGTCTAAAGCCCTCTTCTCTGGGAAAGTTGGACCTTTTACTCTTCTTAGCAACTTTAGCGCTTCACTTACTGCTGATGCCGATGGCGATCCAGGTGACACCATATATAGAGAGTTCTGTGTCAACATCAAGGAAGATGAGAAGCTGAATTTAACCTTCACTCCAAGCGAGTCCAGTTCATTTGCTTTTGTCAACGGAATTGAAATCTTGTCCATACCCGCTAATCTCTATTACACTCCGTCTGACGTTGAAGGGCTCCAATTTATTGGCCAGACGAACCAGTACCTCATCGGTAACAGAACTGCTCTCGAGATGGTATACAGAATAAATGTTGGAGGAAGCTACATCTCACCCACTGAAGACACTGGAATGCTCCGGAGATGGGAACCGGACGTGGAGTACTTGATACCCCGAAAATCTGCTTTACCAGTTAACATGACTATTGAAATAATGTTCGCCAAAATACCTCCGTACACTGCGCCGCAAACTGTCTATCGAACTGCGTGGACTATGGGGACGGAAAAAGCTTTCAATAAGAACCACAATCTCACTTGGGAATTTCCTGTAGATTCTGAGTTTGATTATGCTGTTAGTCTACACTTCTGCGAGTTTGAACCAGAGTTGGTTGATTGGCACGACCGAGTGTTTCTTATTTTCATAGCAAATCAAACCGCTGAAAAAGCAGCCGACGTTATGGTTTGGAGTGATCGGAGAAAAGGTGTTCCCGTATACAATGACTACGCTGTGTCGATGGTTGGTAAAGAAGGCGATCGCGAGAAGAAAACGAACCTCTATATCATCCTACAAGCAAACCCGGAAGACTGGAAGACTACTTTCAACGATGCAATCTTCAATGGCATCGAAATCTTCAAAATAAGCGACCCCAGTGGCAATCTCGCAGGACCCAACCCCGGCCCACTTCCATTAACTCCTCCAACGGCTGTGCCACCGAAAAATTTAGTAGAGGCCAAAAATTATAGAGCAACAATAACCGCCGTCGTTGGTGGTGGAGTTTCCGGCTTTACTATACTCTTGATTCTCGTAGTCTTTATCTTCTAACTAGCCAAAAGAGTCAACGATTCCGACAACTCAACAAAGGTAAGCGGGTCTGTAGGAAATTTAACCCGATTTCCAACCTATGAGAAACAAAAAAATACATAAAACACACGCCAAAGAAAATAATCAAATGCACAAGACAGTATTTACGTGGTTCGGCAATTTGCCTACGTCCACAGAGTTGCAGGGATTTCACTATTATCAGGGAAAAATACAAAAGTGCGGCTACAGTGTTTCTCTCTCTCTCTCTCTGAAACACGACAACAAGACAAAAACCTAATCACCAAAAAATGGCTTTTATATCTTGCGCACATGATTACAATGGGCTACAAAACGAGCCAAACATAAACTAGGCTCCATAAAACCCAACAAATCTCCCACTTGGAGCCTAGTTCAATTACCAACATCAGCCGCTATCCTCCAAAAAGCAATCCCTCGTCCCTGCAACTCATCCTCCTGTCCTCAAGCTAGAAAACCAATTGAAGCTGCACACAGCTTCAACTTCTCAATAGTGACACCCTTAGTCAACATGTCTGCTAGGTTCTTAGATCCACAAATCTTCTCAAGTATTACCAATTTATCTTCAATAAGGTACTGGATAAAGTGGTATTTTGTCTGTATGTGTTTCGACTTTAAATGAAAAGCCGAATTTTTGGCAAGAAAGATTGCACTCTGACTGTCACTGTATAGAATGCCCATCTCCTGCTTCTTACCCAATTCATCTAAGAAACCATGTAACCAAATCATCTCCTTTCCAGCTTCAGTTGCTGCAACATACTCAGCTTCTGTAGTAAACAAAGTAACAATCTTTTGTAGATTTGAAACCCATGACATAGCTATACCACCCAGAGTAAAAACAAACCCAGTAGTACTCTTTCTACTATCAATATCACCAGCAAAATCAGCATCTACATAACCCTGCAGTTTCAAACTTGCACCTGTAAAGCAAGGACATGTATCTGATGAACCCTTCAGATATCTCAGAATCCACTTGACTGCCTCCCAATGTTGCTTTCCAGGCCTACTCATGAATCTGCTCACAACTCCCACTACATGTGCAATGTCTGGCCTTGTACACATCATAGCATACATCAAGTTGCCAATGGCTGAGGCATAGGGCACCTTGCTCATATGGTCCCTTTCTTCTTCTATCTTTTGTGACTGTTTCTTGCACAGTTTGAAATAACTACCCAAGGGTGTGCTCACTGATTTAGCTTCATTCATATTGAACCTGCTGAGAACTTTTTTCACATACTCTGACTATGAAAACTTCAATGTACAATTAGCCTTGTCTCTAATGATTCTCATACCAAGGATTTGCTTTGCAGCTCCCAAATCCTTCATTACAAACTGTTTGGACAATTGCTTCTTCAGATTATTAATCTCCTCAGTGCTAGACCCTGCAATAAGCATATCATCCACATACAACAGTAATATGAAGTAAGAATTGTCAAAAGACTTAACATAGCAACAGTGATCAGCTTCACATCTCTTGAATCCAATTCTATGCGTAAAACTATCAAATTTCTTGTACCATTGTCTTGGAACTTGTTTTAGGCCATACAAGCTGTTTCTCAATTTGCAGACTAGATTCTTTTGTCCCTGAACAATGAACTCTTCTGGCTAAATCATGTAAAGATCTTCCTCCAAGTCACCATGAAGGAATGCTGTCTTCACATCTAACAGCTCAAGATGTAAATTTTCGGCATCCACCATTCCCAACACTAGTCTAATTGTTTTCATCTTCACAACTGGAGAAAATATCTCTGTGTAGTCAATGCCCTCCTTTTGTTGGAACCCTTTAACAACTAATCTGGCCTTGTAACGTTTGCTACCATCATGCTCATTCTTTATTCTGTGTACCCATTTGTTGTGCAAAACCTTCTTTCCTACTTGCAATTCAGTCAGTTCCCATGTGTGATTCCTCAACAAGAAATCCATCTCATCCTTCATGGCTAACTCCCACTTGCTTGAATTCTCATCTTGCAAGGCTTCTTTATAACACTCTGGCTCATCACCATCAGTCAACAGGAGATAATTTAGAGTGGGTGAATAACGTTGTGGAGGTCTAATGTTCCTGGAAGATCTGCGGACTTCAGCTACAGGTGTACTTTGATCTACCTGTGAATTTGCATTCTCCTTATTTTCTTCACCCCTTTTCTGGACAGTACTTTCAGTCAATCCATCTAAGTTTACAAACTCAGATTTCTTTTGATCTATCTCTGCAACATCTGATACTATAGTTGACCTGTCCTTATACATAACCTGTTCATTAAATATCACATTTATACTTCTGATGATTTTCCTGTTTTGTTCATCCCAAAACCTATAGCCAAATTTCTCATCACCATAGCCAATAAAAAAGCATATTTTAGACTTTGCATCAAGTTTACTACGAGCATCAAAATCAATATTAACATGAAAAACACAACCAAAAACTTTTAAATGTGAAAACTTTACCTCTTTACCACTCTAAACCTCCTCAGGAAGTCTGAACTCCATGGGAACTGATGGCCCTCGGTTTATCAGGTAAGCTGCTGTAGAGAGGGAAATTCCCGACCTATCACAAGCTGACATGTCACACTACCAAGTCCACAAAATACAGTCAATTACAAAGTGCCACGTATTGCTACTAGGGTTTGCTATCACTGCTCAGAAGCCAACAGAAATTTGCCAAGTGTCATGCAATAACCAATCACACATCAGTGCACGTGTAAGCGATGACATAATCAGCCTCGCACGTGTAAGCGATGACCTAAGCAACCTCGCACGTGTAAGCAATGACACAAGCGGACCAATCAGATTGTGACATGTGTCACCAATCAAACTCTGCCACGTGTCGCTCACCCACCTCCAAACTCCTATAAATAGAAGCCTTCCTAAGGCATTTCAGAGGGATCTGAGATCTGGAGGGCGGAAGGAGGGCACCAAGCCATTTGAAGCACAAGCAGCATCAGAGAAGATTCAGAAGTACTGAAGCTCTGCCGGAACCAAGCTCTAAAGCCTCTAGCAACTTCAAGAACTTCAACTTCAAAATCGAAGAACATTCGAAGTAGAATCATCCAAACTACCTGCCTAGATCTCAAAGTTCACTGGAATCAAGCTCAAAAGCCTCCAGAAACCTCACAAACCACAAATCAGTGAAGTTCAACGGATTCAAGCCTCTAAAGCACCGAAGAACTTCCACCACAAGCCTTCAAATACAAAGAACATTCAAAGAGGAATCATCCAAATCATATTCCTAGATCTCAAAGCTCACTGGAATCAAGCTCAAAAGCCTCCAGAAACCTCAATAAATCACAAATCAGCGAAGCTCTACGGATTCAAGCCTCTAAAGCACCGAAGAACTTCCACCACAAACCTTCGAAGACGAAGAACACACCAAGAACATGAAGAACACACGAAGAACACGAAGAACGTGAAGAACAAAGGATTTCTAACAAGCTCATAGCCAGAGATTCATTGTAATTCCGTTTCAAAGATCTTTGATCCATTCCTCAGCCAAATTGAAGGATATTTTGTGTTCAAATCAAAATCACATTACCACAAATCCAATCAACAAATCTTTTAAGGAGATTGAATCAGAGGATCACAGTTTTGTAATCAACAGAGAATTGTACCACACAATCATCAATACAAATTCGCACTTGTGACACTATTTTATTTGTTTGACTTTATTTCGAACCGAGAAATTTAGTCGTCCACATATTCTGGCACGCCCAGTGGGACATCTCTGCCTCTCATCTCATTCTCCTTCAAAGAAAGAAATCATCATCATCTTGCTACCAACTTCAATGGCCACTAGCAAGAACATTCAAGCTTCAACAATAGCTACTTCAATTAAACTTGGTATAGCTACCACCAACAAATGCATTAGTGCAATCAATTGTAGCCAACCCAAAACAAACAATCAACTTCAATATCAATCAACCAAGGAAGCCAAGGTCCAGACAATCATCTCCTTAGACCTTCTCACAAGAAACAAGGTCATCAACAAGGACATCTCCACCTTGGAACACCTCAAGTATGGGGGCAAATCCCCTCCTTCCTTCACAAGAAGTTGTTCGCACGATTTCTCTCCCATCAAAGGGAGCCAAAAAGATGAGATTTCACGTGCTCACTCCAATCCATTCTCTTCTCCATCATCTTGGGAAGTTGTATCAGTCATGATGACTAACACCACTACCATGGAAGAAAAGATGGTTGAAATGGAACAAAGGGTCGTCCTTCTCACAAAAGCACTTGAAGATAAGGACCTCCAAATTGCAACTTTAATGAACAAACTCGAAGTACAAGATCTTGGTGAATCAAGCCATGGTCATAAATTCACATCCGCAAAGGATGACGAAGGGAGAGAAATTGAAGACACTTCCCGACGGGAACAATCTACTTCGGTTGCTTCATTGTCAGTCCAACAATTACAAGACATGATAACAAATACCATCCGAGCACAATATGGAGGTTCTTCTACAAGTTCTCTCACATATTCAAAACCCTACACAAAGTGCATCGACAACATGAGGATGCCAAATGGGTATCAACCCCCCAAGTTCTTGCAGTTTGATGGCAAAGGAAACCCTAAGCAACACGTGGCTCACTTTGTAGAAACCTGTGAGAATGCAGGGACTCAAGGAGGCCTCTTTGTAAAGCAATTCGTCCGTTCACTAAAAGGGAATGCCTTTGATTGGTATACAGACTTAGAACCCGAGTCAATCGATAGTTGGGAACAACTTGAAAGAGAGTTCCTCAACCGATTCTACAGCACACGACGCACGATAGGCATGATGGAGCTTACTAATACCAAGCAATGGGAAGATGAGCCGGTGGTCGATTATATCAATCGATGGCGTTCTTTGAGTCTAGATTGCAAGGATAGACTTTCTGAAATTTATGCTGTAGAGATATGCATCCAAGGCATGCATTGGGGACTTCTTTACATCCTTCAAGGGATAAAGCCTCGAACATTTGAAGAGTTAGCAACTCGTGCGCATGACATGGAGCTGAGCATTGCTAGCCGAGGAAATACAAAACCTCCCATACCTGAGGAAAGCGTAAAGGAAGTAAGGAGGAATGATAGAAATGCAAAAGTCAGCCTCAAAAACCCAATGGTGGTTAACACTACCAAAGTCAAGGTTCCAAGAAGAGAAGCAAAGGCAAATGAAAAACTGCTTGAAGGATGGCAAAAGAACGAAATGCGTCGTCTGAATTTTAAGGAACGTGAGCAAAAAGCATATCAGTTTCCTGATGAAGATGTGCCAAACATCTTAGAACAACTACTGCAGTCGAAGCTAATTGAATTGCCAGAATGCAAGCGGCCAGAAGACATGGTGAAAGTTGATGACCCTAACTACTGCAAATATCATCGCATCATTGGCCACCCAATCCAAAAATGCTTCGTCTTCAAAGAACAAATCATGAAGCTTGCCAAAGAAAACAAGATTGATCTAGACTTCAATGAAGTTGTCGGGTCAAACCATGTGACCATTGCTTGTGATGGACTTCCAACTCTCAAGCAGGGGGCAAACACCCACGAAGCTTACAAATTAATTGACAATGATGATGAAAGGATCAGCCCCATCAATGGGAAGTTCCTTAAACACTCCTATGCTTGAACATCGAGGAATGTTCCTCGGCAAGAGCTTAAACTACCCACTGTAATGCTGCAAGGGTACATGATGTCTTCCCATTACCTTTGAAAGCATACCAATAAACAGAAATTAATCCCACTCTATGTCACCAATTGCTAGTGTGGCGTAGTGGTTGGAGGCCCAAGTCGCCCTTGAGAGGTCTCGGGTTCGATTAGTGGTGATACCCACTATTACACACTGAGCCCTCCTTTTTTGCAAAAAAAAAAAACAAAAAAAACAAAAACAAAAAAAAATCTTTGGAACTACGCGATGACTTGATCCCTCTCGAGGGTACGTAGGCAACTTAGTATCTTTTGCTAAGTTCAGTCACGCACTAAAAAAAAAAAAAATTATTGTCAAATTATGAAAAAAAAAAAAAAAAAAAAAAACAAAACAAAGAAATCGTTCAAATGAAAAGAAACTATCAAAAAAAAAAATCTGTTGAACTACGTGATGACTTGATCCCTCTTCGGGGTACGTAGGCAGCTTAGTACTTGTCACTAAGTTCAGTCACATGAAAAGAAAAAGGATTGCCAGTCTAGCTTGAAGAATTTTCTGACGGTCATCAATATTCTTTTAAGGTTCCTTTGGATGGCAAGACACTGCTTAAAGACAGTCAACTGCTCAATAGGATGATCGAAGAGCGTTGTAGTTGAAGATGAAGGCTGTAAGGCATTGACGATGCTTAGCTTTCCTTGAAATGATGATAAACATAAGTTGATTCTTGGTTGTGGAGCAAAATAAAATCTTCAACATCTTTTGCAAGAAATGAAGTCTGCATGGCATTGCCCATCTTCTATGGACATTCTCCCACGTTTCTGAAGTATGCTTTGCATCACTTATCTTCTGGGAGCATCTTCTTGTACCTTGCAAGTCTATACTACATCGTATCTCTTCTAGGTTGAGCCACTTCATAGCTCTGAAATTCGAACCACATCATCTCCCTTCTGAGTGGTGTCATTTTACATCATGTCTCTGAAATTTGGATGACGTCAACTTCCTCCAGAATGATGATAGATTATATATCCGAAGTCGGTGTTGCATCATCTCTCCTCTATGGGCATGTTCATGCAGTGTTGAATTCTTGGTGGCATGTTCTGACATCTTCAAAGTATTGGCATCATTCTTTCCCTCATCTTCAAGGTTTTGTTGGCATTTCCTTGCATCTTCAAAGTCTTGATAGGAACTCCTTGCATCTTCAACGTCTTGTTGGCATCTCTGAAATCTTTATGTCTGGCTACAGTGCTATGCACCTTCGATGTCTAAGCTATGTTGCCTCTGAAAATTGGTGTTGTTGTAGCTTTATTATAAAGGTCAATGTTGGTGCAACTTCAATGCGAGTGCAAGTGCTAATGTGGAGTGTTGTCAAGGCTTCATGGCAAAGATGGATGTTGGCATGACTTCAGTGCTAATGGGGAGTGTTGTCATGGCTTCATGGCAAAAATGGATGTCGACACAACTTTGGTGCGAATGAAGTGTTAACGTGGCTTCATGATAAAGATGAATGTTGGCACAACTTCAGTGGAAATATTGATGCAACTTCAATATGACTTCAGTGCTAATGTGGAGTGTTGACATGGCTTCACGACAAAGATGAATGTTGGTGCAATTTCAATGCAATATGAAGTATTGACATGGCTTCACGGCAAAGATGAACGTTGGTGCAACTTCAATGCAATATGAAGTGTTGACATGGCTTCATGGCGAAGAAAAATATGGATGCAGCTTCATTGTGAAGGCAAATGTTAATATGGCTTCCGTACAAGGACAAATACTAGCATGGCTTCATGGTAAAAACATTTGACGTGGCTACGTTGCAAGGACCGTTGAGATGGCTACGTTGAAAAGACAAGTGTTGGTACAGCTTAATTGCCAAGACAAAGGTCAAGTACTAGAAATAGCATCATTGAATCATGAACACCTTTGATAATATTGTTGCCTAGATAATTGTTGCTATAAGAACGTTGGTATAAAGCTCGATGTTAAAGCCCAAAGAATAAAGGAAAGTCTGCTGCATAACAAAAATGAGCAATAACAAAGAACTTGTCAGAAGAAAATCTCATGGCACGTCTAAACAAAAAAAAGAAAGAAGAAAAAAAAAATCAGAGAAAGAGAGAGCTTTAATTGTAATCTCTAGCCTGTGAAAAAAAAGGAGAAGTTAGTACAAACCAAGCATGTGAAAAAAAAAATTAGAAAAAAAAAAAAAAAAAAAAAGCATAATTTCTCTACGTATCATGCTATCCACTGAAGACTGCTTGTACAGATTAGTGCATGCCTTGGGTGGCTTTATATAGAGAACTTCTTGGATAACAAACAAAAAGAAAAAGGAGAGCTGGCAAGCCATTAAATGCTGACACCAAATAGGTAATGTTTGAAGTCAGAATTTGCAACTCAAATGCACTCAAAGTCAAAAAATACTGCACTAGACTTCAGGAAAAAATGCTTAAAGGCCTGCAAAGAGGAGTAGCTTGTTTCACTGTGTCACCAACTATTGAGAACAGCAGAGACACTCAGTGGATAGCCTGGAACTACTCCCTGTCTTAGTTGTCAACGTTGTCAAAATAGCCATCGCCAAAGAAGACCAAAATGCCAACAAAATCAACAATATCTGCTGTCCAGATTTCTAAAACTTCTGACAAGATTTCACAAAAATCAATCCACCTAAATCTTCTAGGGACTTCAGGCTACAAAGACTCGGAGAAAATCAAACTCAGTAGACTATCCACGTGCTCCCATGCGCGGCCACGAACTCACAGTGACCAACGGAGTAGTCTTTCAAAATCTGTGCAAATCTGTTCAGGATTTCACAAAACTGAACCCACAGGGACCTTAAACGGACTTCGATCTACAAAACCCAGAAAGATCATCATCAAAGGAGCTGCCACGCGCCACCACGCGCCGCCACAAGCTCGCGATAACCAACGGTTTAATCCTTGAAATCTGTGCAAATCAGTCCACCAATTCAGAAAAAAGACCATACCACTAGATCCAACAGCCTTTACTCTACAAAACCTGAAAATTTCAGGCCCAAACGACGAGTCACGCGCCACCACGCGCCGCCTGAAGGTCCGGAGTTCGTAGCGTCAGTTTCACGCGCCGCCCCGCAAAACCACGCGCTCACACGCGCTGGTTGTTTCACACGCGCTTACACGCGCCTTATGACATCATGGATGACGTCATCATCCACACTCCGGTCTGACCCGTTTGACCTGGACCGACTCAGAAATCTGACCCGGCCCGAACCGCCTGCAAAAAAAAAAAAAGAGAGAGAGAAAGAGGAAAAGGTTTGACCAAGTTTGACTTTTGACTTTGACCAAAAAGTCAAAATTTTGAAAATGGGCCTGTCCCACTCGGTTTTTCGAGTACATTCCGATTTTGGAATCCGTTTCTTCATTTGAAACTCGGAAATTGTGCAAACGTCCAATTTCCAAAAAGTTGACTATTGTGTAAATGTTGACCAAAAGTCAAAATTTTTAAGATAGACCTATCTTGCTCAATTTTTCACGTACATTCCAATTTTGGAGTCCGTTCCATCATTTGAAACTCGGAAATTACACAAATAACCCAATTCCAAGATATTTGTCTTTTATGTTAAAATCAACCCAAAGTTAAGATTTTCAAGCCAGACTTGTCTTGCATAGTTTTTCGTGACTTAGAAATCACCAATCTAACTCACATCTCCTAAGTATTGACAATGTCAAAAACTAAAGCTCTCAATATCAAAATTTGAGATTCATCCATTTAGTTTGGATCCCCTCAGGGTTATTCTCCAGACTTCATTAAGGCTTCCCTTTCAAAGTACAGATGAACTCTCACAAGTGTGTCTTGAACTTGAAATTACATTGGGTCACCAGCTCTATCAACCATTCCCCCTTTCGGTGCCAAACAGTCCCACCTACCGTTCGGTGCCTACCGGTCGGGAATCTACCATTCTCACCAAAAAATTCTCAACCACCATTCTCAACTACCAACCTACCATTCTTCATTTCTCCACTATAAATAGAAAGGCCGGGTTCAAAAAAAAAAACTCATCAAAAAAAAAAAAAAAAAAAAAAAAAGAAGAAGAAAACACACTAAGTCATGAAATGAAGATTTGTTTCTTTCAAATTTTCAAGTCCTCCTTCTCACAGCCATTTCCCACTATGGCTTCATCATTCTCAACACTTAGCAACCAATATTGCTTCATAATCCGTTTGAAATCTACCCTCTCATGGTTCGGTAGAAACCCTCTTCACAACATCATTGTAGTTTTGAGATCCAAACAAATTTTGTTTCTCCCCTTAACGACCACAATTGTCCATAAAATTACTCATAACATGGTCTGCATTGTAGTTCCATGCTTCCTCAGACTTGGTTGGCCAGGGAATCCAAGTCCAGCAGAAGCACCCGTTCCTAACCTCAGGTCTCCTGTAGTCTCTTTCCAATTGCTTGGTCTTCCAGTAGAGGCAACGGTTCGGAACAAACAGCAACTTGGCTGGTTTCTAAGACCAGAATCACAAGTTAGCTCCATCTTTCATTCTTTTGTGCCTTTCCAACAAGAAACAGTGAATGAAGATGGTAAAAATTGTTGGGGTATCCTACAAATTGTCTTTCATCCAACACTTGAAACAACCTCCAAGGCACCAGCTCATCAGAATTCAGCCTTTGGAGCCGGTAAATGGTCACCAGAGCCTTATTCCATGTCCCAACCATAGTGGGATCCAAAGGTCATCGTTGCTGGTACCTCAAAACACACTTTCTGGAATTACTCCAACTTAAAATCAGCTTGAAGAATTTCAGAAAATACTCTTCTGAAATTACTTCAACTTAACGTCTGTCGGCATGGTCCCATTACACAAGTACATTCTATGACTTGTTGTCAGACCCCAAGCAACATACAGTCAGTCCCATATTCAAAGGTGTACTTCCCATAAACATCTACACCAAAGGATTCCCAACGTACAGGGCTAGCGCCATGGTGGCATGTGTTTCACCCATTCACTTTGCTTCATCTCCATCTTCCACACCCTGTGATCGCCGCCAACGATCCAAAACACTCTTCTGAAGTTACTTCAACTTAACCTCTGCTGAGAAGGCTTGGTCATGCAAGTACATTCAAATACTGGCAGACCCCTTTTCGGCCTCATCAAAACCTTTCATATGGGTGGGTCTACTCCTCAGAAATTATCTCATCCTGCTGAAAGCTCCACCACCTTCAATCACTTCATTTGAAGAGTCAAGTGCAAAAGTCTTTTTTTTCGAAACTCATTCCCACACTACACTCGAAACTGTATGCGTGAACGAGTTTCGAGGGGCATTTGTAGAGAGGGAAAATTCCCGACCTATCACAAGCTGACATGTCACACTACCAAGTCCACAAAATACAGTCAATTACAAAGTGTCACGTATTGCTACTAGGGTTTGCTATCACTGCTCAGAAGCCAACAGAAATTTGCCAAGTGTCATGCAATAACCAATCACACATCAGTGCACGTGTAAGCGATGACATAATCAGCCTCGCACATGTAAGCGATGACCCAAGCAACCTCGCACGTGTAAGCAATGACACAAGCGGACCAATCAGATTGTGACATGTGTCACCAATCAAACTCTGCCACGTGTCGCTCACCCACCTCCAAACTCCTATAAATAGAAGCCTTCCTAAGGCATTTTAGAAGGATCTGAGATCTGGAGGGCGGAAGGAGGGCACCAAGCCATCTGAAGCACAAGCAGCATCAGAGAAGATTTAGAAGTACTGAAGCTCTGCCGGAACCAAGCTCTAAAGCCTCTAGCAACTTCAAGAACTTCAACTTCAAAATCAAAGAACATTCGAAGTAGAATCATCCAAACTACCTGCCTAGATCTCAAAGTTCACTGGAATCAAGCTCAAAAGCTTCCAGAAACCTCACAAACCACAAATCAGTGAAGTTCAACGGATTCAAGCCTCTAAAGCACCGAAGAACTTCCACCACAAGCCTTCAAATACAAAGAACATTCAAAGAGGAATCATCCAAATCATATTCCTAGATCTCAAAGCTCACTGGAATCAAGCTCAAAAGCCTCCAGAAACCTCAATAAATCACAAATTAGCGAAGCTCTACGGATTCAAGCCTCTAAAGCACCGAAGAACTTCCACCACAAACCTTCGAAGACGAAGAACACACCAAGAACACGAAGAACACACGAAGAACACGAAGAACGTGAAGAACAAAGGATTTCTAACAAGCTCATAGCTAGAGATTCATTGTAATTCCGTTTCAAAGATCTTTGATCCATTCCTCAGCCAAATTGAAGGATATTTTGTGTTCAAATCAAAATCACATTACCATAAATCCAATCAACAAATCTTTTAAGGAGATTGAATCAGAGGATCACAGTTTTGTAATCAACAGAGAATTGTACCACACAATCATCAATACAAATTCGCACTTGTGACACTATTTTATTTGTTTGACTTTATTTCGAACCGAGAAATTTAGTCGTCCACAGCTACAGTGCTAACAGCATCAGCCCAAAAAGTTTTTGTAGTCCAGCATGCAACCTCATACTTCTAGCATGCTCATTGAGAGTTCTATTCATGCGCTCAGCCACACCATTATGTTGTGGTGTCCCAGGAATGGTTTTCTCCATTCTAATTCCCTGTGCAGTACAATACTCATTGAACCCTCCATCTATGTACTATCCTCCATTATCTGACCTCAAACATTTTACTTTCAAATCTGTTTTTGTCTCAACCATGACCTTCCACTTCTTAAAGGTTTCAAATACATCAGATTTATTTTTCAGAAAATAAACCCAGACCTTTCTGCTTGAGTCATCAATGAAAGTGATGTAATACCTTAAACCTCCAAAGGATGCAACCGGAAAAGGCTCCCACAAATCAGTGTGTACTAACTCCAATTTTTCAGCCTTCGGTGTCCTGCCAGTTTTCAAGAAGCTCACATTTTTCTGCTTTCCTAAGATGCAGCTTTCACACATGTCAAAATCAATGGACTTTAATTCTAGTAGTTTTCCTTTTGACAACAGCATCTTTATCCCTTTCTCACTCATGTGACCAAGTTTACGGTGCCATAGGTTTGTATCAGTACTTGCATCAATAACTGCAATTGTGTCTCTTGGACTTGAGGTCATATATAGAGTACCAGTCTTCTTTCCACGAGCCAATACTCTAGCTCCCTTTGTAACCTTCCAAGTACCACCAACAAATAGTATTGCATGCCTTTCATCATCAAGTTGTCCAACAGAAATCAGATACCCCCTCAGGTCAAGAATATGTCGAATCTTCTCCAGTAACCAAACAGACCCATTGGGCAACACTATCTGGACATCTCCCATACCCACAGCATCCAAAGCTAAACCATCAGCCAAATACACCTTACCAAAATCATCTGCAACATAATTCTGTATGATTTCTTGGTGTGGAGTGGTATGAAACTTAGTTCCTAAATCCAAAACCCAATCATCAAGTAGACTGTCTACTACAAGAAGTAATGCATCTTGTACCTCTTCTGTTACATCATTAGCAGAATCATCTTCATTCTTCTTCTTAGAAATTTTGCACTGATTCCTAAAGTGACCTGTTTTCCCACAATTCCAGCATTGTACTTGTTGGCCTGATCTAGATTTACTTCTGTTCCAATTAGAATTTTGGGATTTTGATCTACCCCGATTTGAATTTCTATTATTACCTCTGCCTCTTGTCTCAAGGTTTAGGGCAGAACCAGATCCTGAGATTTCACCTGCATCTCTTCTGCGAATCTCCTCAGCCAGAATTAAATCTCGTATATCTTTGTACTTGAGCTTTTCCTTTCCTGTAGAATTGCTTACTGCCATCCTTATTGCTTCCCAACTGTTTGGCAAAGAAGCCAAGAAGATCAGAGCACGAATCACATCACCAAAATCAATTTCTACATACGACAATTGATTTGTGATAGTGTTAAATTCATTCAGATGTTGTGCTACTGATACGTTCTCTGCCATCTTCAGATTGAACAGCTTCTTCATCAAATGCACCTTGTTGTTTGCTGACGGCTTTTCATACATACTAGACAAAGCCTTCATCAAATTTGCTATGGTCTTCTTCTTTACAACATTGTGCACAACAGACCTAGACAGAGTTAACTTGATAACTCCCAGTACCTGTCTGTCAAGAAGAGCCTATTCCTCAGCCTTTATCGCCTCAGGTTTTGTCCCCAAAAGAGGCAGATGCAATTTCCTCCCATAACGATAATCTTCAATCTGCATCCTCCAATACGCGAAGTCTGTACCATCAAACTTTTCTATTTCAGACGTCTTTCTTGCTTCCTCTGCCATTGCTCCCACTCAAACCTAACTTGGTTCTGATACCAGTTGTAGGGAATTCAACCCGATTCCCAACCTGTGAGAAACAAAAAAAATAGAGAAAACACACGCCAAAGGAAATAATCACACGCACAAGACAGTATTTACGTGGTTCGGCAATTTGCCTACGTCCACGGAGTTGCAGGGATTTCACTATTATCAGGGAAAAATACAAAAGTGTAGCTATAGTGTTTCTCTCTCTCTCTCTAAAACACGACAACAAAACAAAACCCTAATCACCAAAAAACGGCTTTTATATCCTGCGTACAAGATTACAATGGGCAATAAAACGGGCCAAACATAAACTAGGCTCCATAAAGTCTAAATTTCTTGACAAACAGGTACTGGGAGTTATCAGGTTAACTCTGTCTAGGTCTGTTGCACACAATATTGTAAAGGAGAAGACCACAGTAGATTTGATGAAGGCTTTGTCTAGTATGTATGAAAAGCCGTCAGCAAATAACAAGGTGTATCTGATGAAGAAACTGTTCAATCGGAAGATGGCAGAGAATGCATCAATAGCACAACATTTGAATGAATTTAACACTATTACAAATCAATTGTCGTCTGTAGAAATTGATTTTGATGATGAGATTCGTGCTCTGATAGTCTTGACTTCTTTGCCAAACAGTTGGGAGACAATGAGGATGGCAGTAAGCAATTCTACAGGAAAGGAAAAACTCAAGTACAATGATATACGAGATTTAATTCTGGCTGAAGAGATTCGCAGAAGAGATGCAGGTGAAACCTCAGGATCTTTCTGCCTTAAACCATGAGATAAGAGGCAGAGATAATAACAGAAATTCAAATCGGGGCAGATCAAAATCCAAAAATTCTAATCGAAACAGAAGTAAATCTAGATCAGGCCAACAAGTACAATGTAGGAATTGTGGAAAAACAGGTCACTTTAGAAACCAGAGCAAAAGTCGTAAGAAGAAGAATGAAGATGATTCTGCTAATACTGTAACAGAAGAGGTACATGATGCATTACTTCTTGCAGTAGACAATCCACTTGATGATTGGATTTTGGATTCAGGAGCTTCGTTTCATACCACTCCACACCGAGAAATCATACAGAATTATGTTGTAGGTGATTTTGGTAAGATGTATTTGGCTGATGGTTCAGCTTTGGATGTTGTGGGTATGGGAGATGTCCGGATATTGTTCCCAATGGGTCTATTTGGTTACTGGAAAAGGTTCGACATATTCCTGACCTGATGAGGAATCTGATTTCTGTTGGATAACTTGATGATGAAGGGCATGCAATACTATTTGTTGGTGGTACTTGGAAGGTTACAAAGGGAGCTAGAGTATTGGCTCATGAAAAGAAAACTGGTACTCTATATATGACCTCAAGTCCAAGAGACACAATTGCAATTGCTGATGCAAGTACTGATACAAACCTATGGTATCGCAGACTTGGTCACATGAGTGAGAAAGGGATGAACTGTTGTCAAAAGGAAAACTACTAGAATTGAAGTCCATTGATTTTGACATGTGTGAAAGCTACATCTTAGGAAAGTAGAAAAATGTAAGCTTCTTGAAAACTGGCAGGACACCGAAGGCTGAAAAATTGGAGTTAGTACACACTGATTTATGGGGGCCTTCTCCGGTTGCATCCCTTGGACGTTTAAGGTACTACTTCACTTTCATTGATGACTCAAGCAAAAAGGTATGGGTTTATTTTCTGAAAAATAAATCTGATGTATTTGAAACCTTTAAGAAGTCGAAGGTCATTGTTGAGACAAAAACAGGTTTGAAAGTAAAATGTTTGAGGTCAGATAATGGAGGATAGTACATAGATAGAGGGTTCAGTGAGTATTGTGCTACACAGGGAATTCGAATGGAGAAAACCATTCTTGGAACACCACAACAGAATGGTGTGGCTGAGCGCATGAATAGAACTCTCAATGAGCATGCTAGGAGTATGAGGTTGCATGTTGGACTACCAAAAATTTTTTGGGCTAATGCTGTTAGCACTGCAGCTTACCTAATAAACCGAGGGCCATCAGTTCCCATGGAGTTCAGACTTCCTAAGGAGGTTTAGAGCGGTAAAGAGGTAAAGTTTTCACATTTAAAAGTTTTTTGTTGTGTTTCTTATGTTCATATTGATTCTAATGCTCGTAGTAAACTTGATGCAAAGTCCAAAAATATGTTTTTTCATTGGCTATGGTGATGAGAAATTTGGCTATAGATTTTGGGATGAACAAAACAAGAAAATCATCAGAAGTAGAAATGTGATATTTAATGAACAGGTTATATATAAGGACACGTCAACTGTAGTATTAGATGTTGCAGAGATAGATCAAAAGAAATCTGAGTTTGTCAACTTAGATGGATTGACTGAAAGTACTGTCCAAAAAAAGGGTGAAGAAAATAAGGAGAATGCAGATTCACAAGTAGATCAGAGTACACCTGTAGCTGAAGTCAGCAGATCTTCTAGGAACATTAAACCTCCATAGCGTTATTCACACACTCTAAATTATCTCCTGTTAACTGATGGTGGTGAGCCAGAGTGTTATAAAGAAGCCTTGCAAGATGAGAATTCAAGCAAGTGGGAGTTAGCCTTGAAGGATAAGATGGATTCCTTGTTGGGGAATCAGATATGGGAACTGATTGAATTGCCAGTAGAAAAGAAGGCTTTGCACAATAAATGGGTATACAGAATAAAGAATGAGCATGATGGTAGCAAACGTTACAAGGCCAGATTAGTTGTTAAAGGGTTCCAACAGAAGAAGAGCATTGACTACATAGAGATATTTTCTCCAATTGTGAAGATGTCAACAATCAGACTAGTGTTGGGAATGGTGGCTGTAAAAAATTTACATCTTGAACAATTTGATGTGAAGACGGCATTCCTTCATGGTGACTTAGAGGAAGATCTTTACATGATTCAGCCAAAAGGGTTCATTGTTTAGGGACAAGAGAATCTAGTCGGCAAACTGAGAAAGAGCTTGTATGGCCTAAAACAAGTTCCAAGACAATGGTACAAGAAATTTGACAATTTTATGCATAGAATTGGGTTCAAGAGATATGAAGCTGATCACTGTTGCTATGTTAAGTCTTTTGACAATTCTTACATTATATTATTGTTGTATGTGGATGATATGCTTATTGCAGGGTCTAGCACTGAGGAGATTAATAATCTGAAGAAGTAATTGTCCAAACAATTTGTAATGAAGGATTTGGGAGCTGCAAAGCAAATCCTTGGTATGAGAATCATTAGAGACAAGGCTAATTGTACATTGAAGTTTTCAAAGTCAGAGTATGTGAAGAAAGTTCTCAGCAGGTTCAATATGAATGAAGCTAAACCAGTGAGCACACCCTTGGATAGTCATTTCAAACTGTGCAAGGAACAATCACGAAAGACAGAAGAAGAAAGGAACCATATGAGCAAGGTGCCCTATGCCTCAGCCATTGGTAGCTTGATGTGTGCTATGGTGTGTACAAGGCTAGACATTCCACATGCAGTGGGAGTTGTGAGCAGATTCATGAGTAGGCCTGGAAAGTAGCATTGGGAGGCAGTCAAGTGGATTTTGAGATATCTGAAGGGTTCATTAGATACATGTCTTTGCTTCACAAGTGCAAGTTTGAAACTGCAGGGTTATGTAGATGCTGATTTTGCTGGTGATATTGATAGTAGAAAGAGTACTACTGAGTTTGTTTTTACTCTGGGTGGTATAGCTATATCATGGGTTTCAAATCTACAAAAGATTGTTACTTTGTCTACTACAGAAGCTGAGTATATTGCAGCAATTGAAGCTGGAAAGGAGATAATTTGGTTACATGGTTTCTTAGATGAATTGGGTAAAAAGCAGGAGATGGGCATTCTACACAGTGACAGTCAGAGTGCAATCTTTCTTGCCAAAAATTTGGCTTTTCATTCAAAGTCGAAGCACATACAGACAAACTACCACTTTATCCGATACCTTGTTGAAGATAAATTGGTAATACTTGAGAAGATTTGTGGATCTAAGAACCCAGCAGACATGTTGACTAAGGGTGTCACTATTGAGAAGTTGAAGCTGTGTGCAACTTCAATTGGTCTTTTAGCTTGAGGACAGGAGGATGAGTTGCAGGGATGAGGGATTGCTTTTTGGAGGATAGCGGCTGGTGTTGGTGATTGAACTAGTCTCCAAATGGGAGATTTATTGGACTTTATGGAGCCTAGTTTATGTTTGGCCTGTTTTGTAGCCCATTGTAATCCTGTGCGTAGGATATAAAAGCCGTTTTTTGGTGATTAAGGTTTTGTCTTGTTGTCGTGTTTCAGAGGGAGAGAGAGAAACACTGTAGCCGCACTTTTATATTTTTCCCTGATAATAGTGAAATCCCTGCCGCTCCGTGGACGTAGGCAAATTGCCGAACCACGTAAATACTGTCTTATGCGTGTGATTATTTTCTTTGGCGTGTGTTTTCTCTATTTTTTTTTTTTTTTGTTTCTCACAAGTTGAGAATCGGGTTGAATTCCCTACAACAGGTCAACTCTACCGTGTAGTTTGTCTCGTTACTTCTCACTCCCTGAGATTAAATCGGCTACCAACAATTTTGACAATGAATTTATTATTGGTACTAGAGGGTTCGGTGATGTGTACAAATGATACATTAATGGTGAGGTTACCCCAATTGCAATCAAACGATTAAAATTAGGTTCTCAACAAATAGCTCAAGAATTCAAAACAGAAATCGTGATATTGTCTCGACTCCGCCACCTCCATCTTGTTTCTCTGATTGGATATTGTGAGGATGGAAACCAGATGATACTCGTGTATGATTACATGGTTCATGGGACCCTTCGTGACCATCTCTATAATGCCAAGTATCAGCCACTTACTTGGAAGCAACGACTCCAAATTTGTATTGGTGCAACACATGGTTTGAACTACCTTCATACAGGCGCGACACATACAATCATTCATCGTGATATGAAGAATACAAATATCTTATTAGATGATCAATGGTTGGCCAAGGTGTCTGATTTCAGGTTGTCAAAATTTGGTCCCATTATGTCCCATGTTAGCACAGTGGTTAAAGGTACATTTGGATATTTGGACCTGGAATATTATTGCTTTCAACAACTAACTGAGAAGTCTGATGTGTACACTTTTGGTGTGGTGTTGTGTGAAGTGTTGTGTGGAAGGCCTCCGATAATACGTATGACTAAGGAACAGCCAATGGGTCTAGCAGCATTGGTCCTGCAGTGCTATCACTATGGAAAGCTTGATCAAATTGTTGATCCATCTTTGAAGGGGGAAATTGAACCAAAATGTTTGAAGAAATTTGGCAAGATTGTAGTGAATTGTTTGCTTGACAATGGAACCAAACGACCATCAATGAATGATGTGGTTGGAGGGCTTGAGTTAGCATTGGAGTTGCAAGAGAATGTAGAAAAAGATGTCAAGCTTGATTTGACAGAAGAAACTGACATGAATGATGATGATAAGCATGCTCTGATCCCTATGTCCGATGTCAATAAAAGTGATGACATGATTTTTAGTAGCAGTGGAAAACTATCAAGTACTAATTGCAATAGTCAAGTGACCATAGTAAGCCAAGGAAGTTTTGCTAGTAAGGATTCAGATGGATTGATGTCCCTCAAGGCAGTGTTCTCTGATATTATGGATCCTAAAGGTCGATAAACAAAGTTTAAAAAAAAAAAAGTTTCTAGTTGAATTTTTAATATATGTGATTGTATCTACCTAAGTCCTTACTTAATTTCCTCCTTGAATTACGAAACTTTGAATCTATAGAACATTCCCTAATTTGCTATTGAGCCTTAGAGCACTAGCATCCTGGTTTGTAAATCAGTTTCTATTTTACTATCTAGAAAGTTATTTTTGTTGGAAATATGCATGTGCGCAATGGAAAAAATTAATGGATCACTTCATTCGCAATTGATAAAATGTGCTATGTAAGTTTCAGAATATAAGAACAAGAGAATGTACCTTGATGGGGTGAAATTCAAAACCAAAGATTAGAAGCACTTGGGAACACTTTTAATCTTCACTCCAATTCCACTTGATGTCCAAGAAGTGTGGTCTCTCAATCAGTTATATGTGTATGTTCTAGAGAGAATGAAAGAGTGTCCAACACTCGCATACATACCATTTCATGTTCTTACAAAATTATGAATGTTTCTCTCAATATAACTGATTATCTAATTGGGCTAGCCTTTTGGGCATTTCCAATTGGGTTTTAGTATGTGGCTAGGAGTGAAACCAAAAAGGAACAAATAAGACACTAGCTCTAATGGGCTTTGGGCTATTCTGTCAGCTCTTGACAAGTACAAAGTTACCATTAATTATATTTAATACTATTATATAAATATAATTGCACTCTAGGCCTTATTAATAAATTATATCCCAAGATTTTATTGTACATGCAACTCTTTCATAAAATATTCATAGTAATACAAAGTCATAAATAAAGACTATCACTTTGTAGATTACTACATCTTAATCATTGAATACCCGGTTTAATCCTTTTAAAAATTATTCATCATATATTTATAAAATCCAATTTCATAAATATATATACTTTAGTAATTTCTTACCAAAGTGGTTAGACCTAACTCTTTGAATAATTGAACTCATTAAACTTATCTCAAAGGAATATTTTATATCTCCGTTAAGAGACTATGAATTCCATCTTGAGAATATATGTTCCATCAACACTAAATGTGGCTGCCCAACATACTGAGGTTTTAATTGTTACTTTAGATCTCACTCCTGATATATCAAAGCAACCTACACTCCATGATCAGGTCCATTATTTTCTCAGGATTAAGAGTTCATGTAAATAGAAGTCGTGAGATTTATTATTCATTTGACAGTCGTTAGGAGAATAATAAATCTCACAGCAGTCCAGTTCGATATGTCTTAACTCTTAAAATATATCAACACATCAACTAGAAGTCTTCACTTTCATGATCAAAACAAATCATCTTAATTGATATGTTATAGTCTTCGCAGATGAAATACCCAATTTTATCACCAACTACGAACTAAAATTCTGAGTTTATAAAGAACTTGTGACTTATAACTTCTGTGACTGAATCACAAAAATCACATACTATGCATCTCATGGACTATATGATAATGTCTGAATATTCATGTTATCATTATTTTAGATAATAATAAAACAACTTTGTTAATCACAACATTAAGTTATACATAATGTCTTACATAGCATCATACAATAGGATTTAAGGGCACTAATCCTAACAATCTCTCACTTGCCCTAAAGACTATTGTGCACTAATCTAACTCCCATTCCCTCCAAATGTGACTTGAAAGTCCTTTGAGGCAAGGCTTTGGTAAATGGATCTGCTAAATTATTTGCACTTTCAATCTTTGCAACCACTACATCTCCATGAGCAATGATGTCTCGAATGATGTGATATTTTCTCTCAATGTGCTTTCCTTTCTTATAATTCCTTGGATGTTTGGATTGTGCAACTACTCCACTATTGTCGCAAAACAATGTAATGGGAACCTGCTCTATTCTCACTACACCAAGGTCAGAAAGGAATTTCTTGAGCCATACAGATTCCTTTGCCGCTTCACAAGCAGCAACATACTCAACTTCCATGGTGGAGTCCACAATACAAGATTGCTTAACACTCCTCCAAGTTATGGCTCCACCTCCCAAGGTGAAAACACATCCTAAAGTGGATTTTCTGAAATCTAGATCTGATTGAAAGTCTGAATCTGTATAGCTTGATAGGCCACAAACGAATTAACCCCTTGTGATAAATTAACTAATTAATTTAGCTAAGTGAATTAATTAAGTTAATTAATCATGCAAACGCGTGACAGCATAAACAAATCACCAATAAACTAATTATACAGCTAAAAATAAATGACATGGTGATTTGTTTACGAATAAGGAAAACCTCGCGGCAAAAACCCCACCGGATGATTTTCAGGTCACCACTCCCGAAACTCCACTATTATCACAACAAGTGGTTATAAGTAAAGGAATCCTAAGTACCTTACCAACCTACAGTTGAACCCTTAGCCCAATACCTAATTAGACTTATTCTGTAGTGACAATTTCCTCTTTTGATGCACGACTCCCATGTATCGAGAAGCTATCGAGAAGACAGAAGAATTCTTAATCGATTCACCAGGTATCGAGGAGTTGTCAAGATTGCGATAAGAAAAAGCTTGAGAAGCTCGACAGATAGCAAGGTATCGAGGAGTTGTCGAGCTTGCTTTTAAAATAGTTTTTCGAGAAGTGAAAAACACAGATATGAATGCAATCAAACATGCAACTCAACCAATGATCCAATCAACATATTAAACTCTCAAAATCATCTCTTAACAAAAATTTTAAGCACATGGACCCCAAAAACACACGCACATACTAAACAAGTCTAACCAATTTTATATTTCAAAAACAAGTCAAGACAGTTTAGTGAGCATACATAAGTACATGTAAACCTAGTGATGGCCAAATCACATTGTATCTGCACATGTATCAAGAGTAGCAAAGAATATTGTATGTTGTGTGTGAAAAACATCACAAGATTGCATAAGTGTATACATGTTATGACGATTTGAAATATGAGAAAATCACTTTAACTCACACACAATCATAACTATTTGATGGGGATTATCACCTTCGAGGTACATCCTATAACTCTCACATCTCCTAGAATACACGCTTGCAACCATTTTTAAAGCATTTTTTTTTTATCTTTTTGCTTTTTATTTTCTTTGCATATTTTCTTTTTATTTAGCGTATCATGCATGGGCACAAGAAAGAGAAAAGAAATACCCATTGATATTTGACATTCCAATTTTGTTTTGCCGAAGCACACAAATGTCATTGACACTGCACTTTTGCTATGCCGAAGCATACAGGTGTCGTTAATGATTGACGAACAACAGTGGTGAGATGGTTATTTATGCCTTTCTCTTAGGATTTTCTAGTCCTACCTGTCAAAAAGAGTGATATGAGTGTTAAGTCTAAGAGATAACTTAATCTTACTCATCACAAACAAGAGACACAAAGCTCACTTGCTTAGTTGTGCATAAGATGCTCATCTAAGCTACAAATGATACAAAGTTTAGAAAACTTTGTTTCAATGGCCATCCAAAATACACAAGTACCAATGTACACAAAACACACAATGTTTTTGTATTTTTCTGATTTTTCAAAAAAAAAAATTTATTTGAAAAACAAAAATAAGCAAAACTGAAAATAAAAAAACAAAAACATGTTAAACAAAGCAAAGCATAAAACTAGATGCAAACGCATGAGGAAGAAGGAGGAGAGAAGGAAATCAGTCCATGGAGATAACACCAATGTTTTGACGAAGGAATTCAAAACGTTTGTTGTCAAGAGGTTTGGTGAACGAGTCAGCCTTCTGATCATCGGTGTGAATAAGCTCAAGAGTGAGAATACCATCTTCGACAAGCTCCCTAATGAAGTGATGTCGAATCTCTATGTGTTTGGTTCGAGAATGTTGAACCTGATTCTTAGAGATATTGATGGCACTGGTATTGTCACAGTAGATAGTGAGATGTTCTTGACAAATACCATAATCATGAAGGAGTTTTTGCATCCAGAGGAGTTAGGTGCAACAGCTACCAGTAACAATGTACTCAGCTTCTGCAGTAGATAAAGAGATGGAGTTCTGCTTTTTGCTCATCCAAGAGACAAGATTGTTACCTACATAAAAACAACCCCCTGATGTACTCTTCCTATCATCAGTATTCCTAGCCCAATCCGCATCAAAATACTCAACTAAGACATCATTTGTGTCCTTGTTGTACTACACACCAAACTCAGCAGTGGTTTTGACATACTTTATGATTCTTTTTAAAGCAGTCATATGTGATTCTTTAGGGTTAGCCTGATATCTAGTACACACACCAACACTATAACTAATGTCAGGTCTACTAGCAGTAAGGTAAAGAAAACTATCTATCATGCTTCTATATAGAAAAGGATTAACACTCTTGCCTAACATGTCTATAGTGAGTTTAACATTTGGGCTCATAGGGGTTCGAACAGAACTAGAAAATTCCAAACCAAACTTTTTCACAAGATTCTTAGCATATTTAGATTGAGATAGGAATATACCTGAATCTTATTGACGAATTTGCAATCCAAGGAAGTGAGTTAGCTTTCCAATCATGCTCATCTTAAACTCGGCTTGCATGAGTTTTGAGAAACCATGAGCAAATTCATCCTTAGTTGACCCAAAGATGATATCATCAACATATACTTGAGCAACTATCAACTCGTCATCTTGCTTTTTGATGAAGAAAGTTTGATCAGCTTTTCCTCTTATGAACCCATGTGACATCAAATATTGAGTAAGTCTGTCATACCAAGCTCTAGGGGCTTGCTTCAACCCATAAAGTGCCTTTTTGAGGTATAACACATGATCCAAAAAGTGTGGATCAATTAATCCTTTTGGTTGAGCCACATAGACATCCTCTTTAAGCAGCCCATTCAAGAAAGCAGTCTTCACATCCATCTGATAAAGTTTGAACTTCAGATGACATGCTAGGGTAAGGAGAATCCTAATGGACTCCATTTGGGCAACTGAGGCAAATGTTTCATCATAGTCTACTCCTTCCATTTGTGAGTATCCTTAAGCTGCAAGTTGAGTCTTGCTGCAAATCACATTGCCTTCTTCATCAGTCTTATTGCGGAATATCCACTTTGTACCGATGATGTGCTTACCCTCCGGTCTAGGTACTAGGGTCCAAACATCATTCCTCTGAAATTGTAGCAATTCATCATGCATTGCTTCAACCCAACTTTCATCTTGTAGTACTTCCTCAACTTTCTTGGGTTCAACCTGTGACAAGTAGCAAGAATAAGACACGAAGTTAGCAACACATTTATCAACTGTACATTTCCTTAATGTGAGTTCATTCATGTTTCCCTCAATAACTTCTGGAGGATGATTTAATTTAATCCTAGAGGAAGGTTCTTTCTCCTCATAAGATTTGGAATCTGGTGAAGTAGGTATGTTTGCAGATTCTTCCACAACACTCGGAGTACCAGGAGTACTTGGAGATGCAGGATCTTGTTCAACAATGTCTTGAACTTCCTTGGGCTCAAGAGGAAGAATTTCTTTGGGGAGTTCCTTAATGCCGTTCTCAAAACTAGAATCTGAAGACTCATCAATGACAACATTTACTGTCTCCATTACCTTCATAGTTCTTTTGTTATATACCCAATAGGCCTTGCTTGTAGAAGAGTAACCCAGAAACATACCTTCATCACTCCGAGAGTCAAACTTTCCCACATTCTCTCTATCCTTGAGGATGAAACAAGTACTTCCAAATATTCTGAAATACATCACATTTGGCTTCCTTCCTTTCCATAACTCATAGGTAGTCTTTTTGGTACTGGGTCTGAAGTACACCCTATTAACCGTACGACATGTAGTGTTCACGGCTTCTCTCCACAAGTTTCTAGCCACATCTTTGTTGTGCAACATGGCTCTGGCCATCTCTTGAATAACCCTATTCTTCCTTTCTACCACACCATTTTGCTGAGGAGTAATAAGAGCAGAGAATTCTTGAGATATAACTGATCTTGCAAAAGGACTCCATATAAGAGTTCTCGAATTCTTTACCATGGTCATTTCGTCTTCGATCTATCTTTAGACTCTTTTCATTCTACAATCTTGTGCACAAGGCCTCAATATGCTCAGGAGCATCAGATTTGGATCATAGGAGAATGACCCAAGTGTATCTAGTAAAGTCGTCTACCACAGCCATGATGTATCTCTTACCACCAAAAGACTCGGTTCTAGTTGGACCCATAAGATCTAAATGTAAAAGCTCCAATAGTCTAGATGTAGCTGATGTTTGTGTACCTGGATGCTTAGCTTTCGTCTGTTTTCCAAGTTGACATGGTCCACATACTACATTGCTCATTCTACTAAGCTTTGGTATCCCCAAGACAGATTCATGCTTAGATACAATAGAAAGATGTTTGTAACTAGCATGTCTCATTCGTTGATGCCATAGATCTTCATTAGGCAAATGAATGCTATTGCACACAATATCATCATCAAGAACGAATCCATAGCAGTTGTCTAAAGTGCGAACACCATTAATGAGCTTCTTTCTAGACTCATCCATGACAAGACACTTTCCTTTTGAGAATAGTACCATGAAGTCTTGATCACATATCTAACTTATGCTCAACAGGTTCACTCTTAAACCTTCTACATAAAGAACATTTGCAATGTCTGGCAGTCCAGGTAAAGAGATGATTCCTTTCTCTTTAATCTGTGACTTGCTTCCATCACCAAAAGTGACATTGCCACCTTTCTTTGACTCGAAAACCTTGAAAAGGGATCGGTCTCCGGTCATGTGTCTTGAGCAACCATTGTCAAGGTACCACAAACATGTGTCCATTACTTTAAATGCGAATTTCATCATGAAACACACTTCGTGCTTAGATGACAAATCAGTAGGAATGGTACTTTCTCTCAATTGCCTTTTATGAGCTAAGACTTTAACTTTCACTCTTCTCAGACAAACTCCTTTGCATATTTTCATTCTGAGACAGTCTAGTTTCTTCTTAGTCAAACTGAGATCTTTTCCAATAGTCATCAAAAGAGAATTCAAATAACTTTTAGACTTGTATTTTCTGAGACACTTAAACAAATAGAGATTAGAAAAACAAAATGTATTTGAAAACAAAGATCTCTTTAAGCAGGTTAAAGCCATGACAACAGGGGTTAATGGATCAAACACAGCAAAGATTAACCTAATCAGAGTGTGCCTGCTCTAATACCACTTGATAGGCCACAAACGAATTGACCCCTTGTGATAAATTAACCAATTAATTTAGCCAAGTGAATTAATTAAGTTAAGTAATCATGCAAACGTGTGGCAGCACAAACAAATCACCAATAAACTAATTATGTAGCAGAAAATAAATGACACAGTGATTTGTTTACGAATGGGGAAAACCTCACGGCAAAAACCCCACCGGGTGATTTTCTGTTCACCACTCTTGAAACTCCACTATTATCACAACAAGCGGTTACAAGTAAAGGAATTCTAAGTACCTTACTAACCTACAGTTGAACCCTTATCCCAATACACAATTGGACTTGTTCTGTAGTGACAATTTTCCCTTTTGATGCACGGCTCCTAAGTACGTGACTAACCAATTTGTGCGGATCCTAGTATGCAACTTCAATCACCAACTAGAAAGAATGGTTGGCTGCAAAGTTCTTCAATTCATCCGCACAATGAAGATCAAGAAGATGATTGGTCATAAAACTCAAAGGTGCACATACACAGCAACTTCTTCAGAAGAGATGAGCTAGGTTAAGAACTTCGTCTCCAGTCACAATTTGCTTGAACAAAGTTTGCTCAATGCTTGTGCAACTTGTGAACTCTTTGACAGCCCTTAACACAATCATTTTATATGTCTACGGTTAGGAGAAAAGAATGCCAAAAAACACATTCACAGATCCCAAGAAATCAAATAAAAAATTATGATTTTATAAACCTTAACAGATAGAAGCTATCGAGAATGTGTCGAGCAAGTGTCGAGCAGGTGTTGAGCTTACGGGCTTGAACAGCTTTCTAAACCTTGACACATGCTAGCTGTCGAGCTTTAGTAATCTTACACTTTTGGCTTGTTCTCTTGGACAGGCTTGTAAGCTTCCATACTTGATCTTGAAACATGGTTTCTTGAAGTATTTCAACACATCCTAGATCTACCCAAATACAAGTAAAGTGCGTTTTGTCTAAGGATTAGCCAACTACATAAATATTGGCATATGTTCCTAACATGAATCACATATGTCCTAACATAGCCAATGGGAATCAAATCCTCACACCGATAAACAAGCATATAATCTCTCATTCTCCATAGATACTTGAGAATATGCTTTACTGCTTGCCAATGTTTTGGTCCTGGATTTGATTGATATTGGTTGACCATGCCAACTGAATAACAGATATTTGGTATAGTACAAAGCATGGCATACATGAGACTTCTTACAGCAAAAGTATAAGGAACTTGTCTCATCATATTTTCTTCCTCTTGAGTCTTAGGCCTTTGGTCATCAGACAGAGGAACTCCATGTCTGAAAGGAAGTAATCTTTTCTTGGAGTTTTGCATGCTAAACCATTCTAGAACTTTATCTGCATATCCAGCTTGCGATAAGCCTAACATCTTATTCTTGCGATCTCGCTAATGCTTGATCCCTAGAATAAAGTTAGCCTCACCCAAGTCCTTCATATCAAATTGGCTTGACAACCAAATCTTTACTGATGACATTACCCCTACATCATTTCCAATGAGTAGAATATCATCAACATAAAGCACTAGGAACATTACTACTTTGTCTTGATGTCTTTTGTACACATATGGTTCATCAAGATTTTGTTCAAAACCAAATGATTTGATTGCTTGATCAAATCTGATGTTCCATGACCTAGATGCTTGCTTAAGTCCATAAATGGACCTTTTCAACTTGCATACCATATGCTCTTGGTTCTTTGCAATGAAACCTTCCAATTGTATCATATAGATTTCTTCTTCAAGATTGCCATTTAGAAAAGTAGTCTTGACATCCATTTGCCAAATCTCATAATCATAATGAGCAACAATGGATAAGAGAATTCTGATAGATTTAAGCATTGCTACTGGTGAAAAGGTTTCTTCATAATCAATGCCTTCTTTTTGTGTATATCTTTTCACCACTAGCCTTGCTTTAAAGGTTTTAACCTTTCCATCTATCCCTCTCTTTCTCTTATAAACCCATTTGCAAACAACAGGTTTAATGTCGTTAAGCGCCTTTACAAGATCCCAAACTTGATTGGAATACATAGAATTTAATTCAGATTTCATAGCTTTGACCTAATGATGTGCATCTATATCATTCATTGTTTCTTCATAAGTGTAAGGATCAGTTTCAGCCTCTTTTGAGATAGCTTCACAAGTTTCTCACAGACCTATAAATCTTATAGGAGGCCGAACAATTCTCCCACTAAGACGAGGCACCTATGTACTAGTCATCTCATGCGTAATATCTGGTGGTGTATCTAATACAGCCACATCATCCCTCATTTCATCCATTGGTAGTTCATTTATAGGTTCATTCATTTCAGCCAAAACAACTTTATTTCTAGGATTAAAATTATTCACATAATCATCCTCTGAAAATTTGGCATGTGTGCTAACAAACACTTTGTTATCTTTATGATTATAGAATAAATAACCCTTTGTTTCTTTTGAATACCCTTAAAACATGCATACTTCGGTTTTAGCTTCCAACTTATTAGATTTCCTTTTCAACACATGTGCTGAACATCCCCAAATGTGGAGATATTTCATACTAGGCTTATGCCCACTCCATAATTCCTTAGGTGTGTTGGGAACAAATTTTAATGGAACTAAATTCAAAATATGCATTGCAGTTTTTAGTGCATATCCCAAAAAAAAAAAACTGGTAAAGTTGAATAACTCATCATGGACCTAACCATTTCTAAAAGAGTCCTATTCCTTCTTTCTGCTACACCATTATGTTGGGGAGTTCCAAGTGCAGTCAATTGGCTTCCATTTTGAGTTAAGTAATCCTTGAAATCCTCAAGAAGGTATTCGCCATCACGATCAGATCAAATGGCCTTTATGCATTTACCTAATTGATTTTTAACTTCAACCCTAAACTCTTTGAACTTTTCAAAGGCTTCGGACTTCCGTCTCATTAGGTACACATAACCATATCTTGAATAATCATCGGTAAAAGTGATGAAGTACTCATAATGTCCTTTTGCTTAGGTTGACATAGGACCACATACATCTATATGAACTAATTCAAGCAACTCTTGGGCTCTTCTACCTATTGCATTAAGGTCGTTTGGTCATTTTGCCTTCCACACAAGATTCACAAACTGGAAATTCATCAAAGTCCAATGGCTCTAAGAGTCCATCTTTGATCAGTCTTTGAATTCTGTTTGGATTAATATGACCTATTTGTTTTTAAACCCCTTAAACAACAATTGGATTAACCTAATTAACAAGCCAAGTTATTACTTAGTCCAAATTCCAAATCTAGGTTATCACAATCAAACAATCATATCATGCATAGTAGCGAAAATATAAATAACACAATCATATGATGACTCAGGAAAACCAAACTGGTAAGAAACCTAAGGAGGATTTAACCTAGCTATCTTCAAGGTAAACCTGAATCCACTATATGAAAGAATCGAAGTTTGTACAATTTGTTGGGTTCTAAGAAAATAGGAATTAATGTATTAGAACTTCAATTTGTATTTTGTTGGCAAACCATGATCAAAACATTTAGTCTAGGTTTAGGTTTGCTCAAAGTATGTTTATTTGTAAAATTGGAATCGAGTGATTGCAGAATTTATTGGACTAAATCTGTAAGTCTCGATCGATCGAAAATTAGACTCGATCGATCGAACCACGTACGGATTTATTTTTCTGCAGAGTTCCAGTTCAGCCCAAACTCTATTTAAACGTCTTAGGGTTCAAGTAAAACACTCCTATATATAAGGAAAACCCTAGAACGTTTTTGAGATTTTTAGAGAGAGAGATTAGAGTGCCTCTTGTGCCTCCTTTTATTTTTAGGGTTTTGTACCCAAACCTCTCTAAGTCTTTGTTGCTCATATTTGCTGTTTATGTGAATCTCTTGTGAGATCTTTGAGGAGCTTTCCTTCACATAAACTTAGGGTTTTCAAGGTAGAAATATTTTCTACATCTTGATGATCAACAAGGTTGCTGTCATTGAAGCTTAAAGAATATCAAGCGGGGGTGCTTGTAGCTGATTGAGGAATTCAAGAAAGAAGTAATCCGTGGACTTGGAGCCTGCGCGTGGTCGTGTCAGGAAGTTTTACTGGTGGGTAGCATTAGGAAGTCAAGCGGGGAGCTTGTAAGTCCTTTTGTAAGAACTTCAATTCTTTCTTAGTGGATTCCGTTTTGCCTTGAGGATCGGTGGGTAAAATCCTCCCCAGGTTTTTTACCTTTGGTTTTCCTGGGTGATCATATCTTGTGTTATTTATTATTCCGCTGCTATATATTCTTGATATGATTATTTGATTGTTTTAACCTAGAATTGCTTAATTTGACTAAGTAACAACTTGGCTAATTAATCTAGGCTACACAATCTGTTTGTTTAAGGGGTCTAAACCGTTCACAATTGAACTTAGACCACTAACATTCTATTGCTACCTACCTGTAAAACTTACTAACATGACCACGTGCAAGTTCTGAATTCACAGACTCCTTCTTTCTTGGATTCTCTAGCAAGTACAAGCACCCCCGCTTATATATCTTTAAACTCTTATGGTAACAACTGAATGATCATCAAGTTCTTGAACGAATCTCCTTCTTGATAATCCTAAGCTTGTGTGAAGGCAAGCACCTTTCAGATCTCATAAGAGATTCACACAAACAGCAATATGAGCAACCACTAAAATGTGGCTAGGGTTACCCTTTTATACCTAAGGCAAAACATAAAACCCTAAACGTTTTAATGAACTAAGGCTGAGTTGGAATTTTGTAGAAAAACGCATTCTGCCTGAGATTCAATTGATCGAGCCTAAGCTTTGATCGATCGAGCCAGGCCGAAATGCACTAATACTTCTACAGCCGCTTGATTCCAACTTTACATAAATGGCACAACTTTGAGCAAGTCTAAACAAGACTAAATAACATGTTTTGATCATGATTTGCCAACAATACACATTAAAGTTCTAATACATAAGTTCCTAAAGTACTTAGAACCTAACAAACTCCCCATTTGGTAATCCGTAACAAAACATAAACTAAAAGCTCAAAATTTACAAAGAGAAAGCCCTTTACAAATAAAATGCTCATTACAACAAATCCAATCATAACTACTATCCATCAGTTGCAAGTGTAGACAGCAGCTCAATTGAATCAACCTGTATATTTCCTGAAACACTAAACAAGACGCATAAATGCATGTGTGGAAAATACAAATAAACAAAATAAATTCTTGATTTCACAAAACACAAAATAAAGACATATATTAATGAATAACTGATAAATATAAATCAATAAGCAATGAAACAAGAAACATATATAACAAAATAAATGTATCTCCCCCTAACATGAATAGCCCAACAAAATACATCAAGAGCCAAAAAGGTAAATACACAGTGCAGCTCCTAGATACAATCTAATCACCACAAGCTCCAAAACAATCAATACTCCCCCTATCAACAAAAATAACCTCTACAAGCTACACAAATGCTAAATGCTACTCCCCCTTTTTGTGATGAAATGCCAAAGGGCAATCAGAATCCATCATCAAAATGAGGTGGCGGTGAGGATCATCGAAACTGTGCCAACTCTGCTTACAAGGCACGGATCTCATCGGGCACATCCACCAAAATCTATCCATAAGCCACCTGAACAGTCAAGACATGATCCAACGTATTGAGAATGTCAGAAGCATCCGAAGTAGTCGGTGGAGGAACAGTAGCAGCACTAGACGCCTTAGCCTGTGCATCACCTGTAGAAGTGGGAGGAGGGGGTACAGTACTAGAAGGCTCAACTCTAGCGCTTCTCAAATAAGCAGCCCTCTGCCCGAAGGAAAAAGGCACCTATGAGACCAATAATGTGTACGGGCTCAGACGCGGAGAAACCACTCAAACCTAAGTGTAACAAAATCCTATGAATGAAAATAGGATAAACAAGAACATGACCAACAGCACTACTCCTATGAATTTCGTTCAAAGAACAAAGAAACAGATGAGGGAAAGAAATAGAAGCACCAGAAACAAGTGCATACAAAAACACACATCGCTCAATAGGGATGGTATGGAAATGAGAAATAGGCCACAAAGAATGACACGCTATCCGAAGAAAGAGATAGGTAGTCTCAGGAAGCTTAGCGAACGTGATCCGAGGATCATAACCCCACTAGATAGAAGACCTAGTGATGTACACACACACGGGGAGAGGAGAGAAGGTCTTCAAAAAAGTAACAGTGGTGTATATCCAAATGGGTCTAACTCTTGGATATACAGCGCAAACTTAAAACCTCTTTAACTCGCACTCATTTTTTTGATGAACTGAAAATTCTACACCAAAATGAGAAATCTTTTTAATGAATAGTATAGAACTATAGATAAGAAAAAATAATTCAAATTCCTCAAAATTAAGATACACATTTTACACTTAACCTACAGGTCCTACATAATCATTTTTATAACGTCTATTAAGATACACATTTTATATTTTTTAAGTTCCCTTTTGAGTCTGTCTTCATGTGTGACATATCTAATTTAGTCAAATTCTCATCTAATTAAGTTTCATTTTGAATTATGGAAATAATTTAAGGAGCCCAAAATAACAAGTGCTCAATTACAGGGCAATCCCAATTACTTGTATGATACATACATATATGTTGGAGATGATAGTGGGATTTGGTTTTATATATATATATATATATATGTGTGTGTGTGTGTGTGTGTGTATGTATGTATGTATGTATATATAAAATAGTTTATGCTATTTTATTCATTTTATTTAATGAAAATTTAACTATTACCATAAATGTCTAACTTATTTTGACTATTCTTAAAAATCAATTATCGAAAGTATTCTTTAAAATTTTCATCTAATAGTTTATTGTTTGTTGAATTGTTTTTCAATAATAGTGAAGGGAAAATTAAAATTAAAAATAAAAAACCCTAACTCGAGACCAACCCGAAACCTAACCTGACCATAGACCAACATTTTTGGGTTGGGTCAGGTTCCTCCTTGGAAAATTCGAGTCAGGTTGCAGGTGACTAGAAACCCAACCCATACTGACCCAAATTCAATCCTAGTCATTTTACATGTTAATAACCATATAAGAAAAACGTTACATCTACCATATTTTCACAACAAATTATAGGTGGTTAGTTGTTATTGATTTAAATTTGAACCTACTATTGTGATTACTTTTTTATCCCAATAATAACAACCAGTAACAACCTGTCATTTTAAAATTTGTTATGGAAATTATTGCAAAAATATTGTGAATATAGAATTTCTCATCATATAAACTAATAATTTTAGTACTTGAAAAAAAAAAGGTGTGCGAATAAAAACAACCTTATCTACCATGGCCCATCCCGACTGGGAGAGCCTGGAGCAATACTAAGACTACACTGATTTCCCACCTGCAGGCTATCATTACTCACGCGGATAAACTCAGCCTTTGCGTAAGTAAGAAAGAATAGTCTAGACATCATATTATAAAGCAGCTTGTCCACTTGAACTAAATATCACTACCTTTGTTATTATTTTCCTTTGAAAATCACTCAGACTCGTTCTCCCCGACTTTGCTACAATGGGCAACTACTAATCCTTGCACCATAGTCCGACAATGTTTAACTTTCACACATCTTTACCTCGCCTTCTTGCTGCACCACTTGTCCAACACATTAGCCAGTGACTCACCATCTCCTTACAAACCAGTCGGCAGTCGATAATATTATACTTATCTGTGGCTCCTCTGACAATTCGACTGCATTAGATGGTCGGATCCTGAACTGGAGATGTGAATTCAAAATTCTTCCCTTAAGAACTATTACAAAACCAAGACTCTCTAACCACAAACTCAATTAAGAAAAACTGGGAATGTTATTACATTTTTTTTTCTATCTTTAAAATTGAGAAAATAATTTTATTTTTCCATTTAAGGGCTGATATGGCAATTTCAAATATCTATTAAATATTATTTTATTTTTAACGTAAACGTTAAGGTGCCAATTGTGCAATCTATTAGCTACGTAAACATTTTCATTAGTGAGTTAACTGTAGTGACTAAATCGACTGCTAGTTGAAAATAACAGAAATCAAATTGACTAAGATTCCAAAATATAGGTACCAAATCTGTATTTTTGTCTATTTTAATTTCTTTAAACATAAAGAAGTGACATTTTAGTTTTTTGCCAAACCATTTCACTTCCTACCCATGAGTTATCATAATATCCTCATGGACCGACAATATGGTAAATGGAATTCGGAACCATTGAATTTATGACACATCTTTTAAATCTATTGAGTTCACCACTCGGATGTCCACAAAGGAACTAAAGTAATATGACATTTTCTATGTTCACTGCTAATACAATTTTTATTCTATACCAATTATAATATAGGATCTTAATAATTATGAAAACAATTATAAAAATGTTAGTTACACTTAAAGTCTAGAGACTTGTGCTGTTCTAATAAAATAAAAAAATAAAAGTTAACCGATATAGTGAGGATTTGTTAAAACTGTTTTAGAAAACTTTTAATGAAAAAAAAGATTTATATTTTTCTTATAAAATTTAAAAATTATTTATTAACAACGTATAATTTTCGTCTGTATTATGAATTATCGCATTAAAAGTCATTTTGGAGTCTCCCTGGAGACTTGTCAAAGTCTTTTTCTCAAGTCTTCCCTGCGCCACTTCTATTGGGTCGACAGCAACTTAAAGTCCTTACTAGTCCTACCAATAATTTCCTTAGAACTGTCCACTTCAACTCTTCTCGCATAGTAAAGAAAGAAATAAAATAAATTAAGGTAAAAGTAAAAATCGTGTTCTACAAACTTGACCATTCGTGAGTCATCCAGTACTTCCCGTTCAGGTAAGGTGTGGATCTAATATTCAGTTGCACTGGACCTGTTGAGATTATAACACGTGTCTATTTTTGAATAAATGGCACTATCTTAACGGGTCAAGTGCACTAGATGCACTAGACCTAAACCAGTACAATGGGCAAACCTAGCAACACGTTCTATCTTTACCTCACCTTGTTGTTGTACCACTTGACCAACGCCGTTTCCGGTGACTCTCCTCCTTACACACCTGTCGATAATATTATCCTCAACTGTGGCCCTTCCAGCAACTCCATAGCCTTAGATGGTCGGACCTGGTTTGGTGACATTAATTCTAAATTCTTCCCTCAAGAACTATCTCAAAACCAAGAATCTCTAACCACTAGTGCAACTCAACAATCCCCCTTTGCTTCCCAACTACCCTATTCCATTGCCTGCTTTTCTTTCTCCCCTTACGCCTTTCCAGTCACTTCCGGCCAAAAATTCATTCGACTTTATCAGAAAAATTGTGGTAAAAACTGATTTCATTAATAAATGATGAATTACAGAGCTTAGTATATATGTTGTACAGAGAAGGAAGAAACCACCAAAAACTAACACACACTTACACGTGTTGTACAGTACTTATAACAAACATTTACACGTGCTAACTATCAACAACTATTATACAGTAACTACAAGTCGTTTTGTTGCTTTAATCTAAAACTACTATCGTTTTGTTTCAAGTATGTTCTACAATTTGCCTTGCATCCTTGATTCACTTCAGTCAAGTTCACCTACCCTTGCTTCTGTTTATTGCCTTCATTCTGATACTCCCCCTTAAGGGAAACTACTGAATGTATATTGATCATTCTCATTTTACAAATGAGACTTGAAAACTAATTAAAATTCAATGCTTTAGACAACAAATTTGTGAGCTGACAGTGAGACCTGACATGATTCAATTTGATGACCTTTTCCAGCACTTTATCTCTAACTACATGACATTCTATTTCAATATGTTTGGTCCTTTCATGAAACACTGGACTTGATCTAATGTGTAAGGCTGCCTGGCTATCACAGAATAGCAAGGCTTCCCTTTTGTGTTCAACACCAAAGTCTTTAAGGAAGTATAGTATCCACACTATCTCACAACTAGCCACTGTCATTGCCCTGTATTCTGCTTCTGCTGAGGATCTAGACACTGTAGATTGCTTCTTTAATTTCCATGAGACCAAAGAGTCCCCAATGAATATGCTATAGCCTGTGACAGACCTCCTAGTGTCAAGACAGGAAGCCTAATCAGAATCTGTAAAACCCTTGACATGTAATTTTGTCTTGGTTGAAAACAAGATGCCTTTCCCTGGTTCATTCTTCAAATACTGTAGAATTTTATTCACTGCATCCAAATGTGGCTTCCTTGGCTTAGCCATGTATTGACTCAACCTATGAATTGCATAGGTGATGTCTGGCCTAGTGATAGTCAAATACAACAACCTTCCAATTAGCCTTCTGTAAGCACTTGGGTCTTTGAGTTCTTCCCTTTCATACTTACTCAATCTTACATTTTGCTCCATTGGTGTTTTAGCTAGTTTACACCCTAACAGACCAGCATCACTCAACACTTCAAGAGTGTATTTTCTTTGACAAATATGTTAGGACATATGTGATTCACTAGTTAGGAACATATGTCACTATTTTATGTAATTGGTTAATCTTTTGATAAAACGCACTTTACTTGTAATTGGATAGCTCTAGGATGTGTTTAATACTTCAAGAAAGTTTGTTTCAAGATCAAGTGTTGAAGCCATGCAAGTCTGTCTAAGTTTCAAGTCTGAAAATGTGCCTGTCATTAAAGCTCGACAGCTAGCCATCTATCGAGCTTGAAGAGATGTTCCAACCCCATGGCTTGACAACAACTTGATAGCTAGGCATCTGTCGAGGTTTATGAAAAACAGAATTTCAGTTCTGTTTTGACTCTAATCCATGATTGTATATTTGGACTTTCTTTTCTCACAACCCTAGACATATAAAAGGATTATTTTAAGGGCCATCAAAGGTGAAACAAGTTGCACAAGTGTTGAGCAAAGTTTGTTCAAGCAAATTGTGACTAGAGGCAGAATTTGCCTAGTTCATCTTTCTTGTGAAGAAGTTGCTGTGTTTATGTACCGTAGGATTTTATGACTAAGCATCTTCTAGATCTTCATCACTGTGATGAACTGAAGAATTTTGCAGCCAACAACTCTCTCTAGTTGGTGATTGAAGTCGCGTACTGGGATTCAAGCAATTGGTTAGTCATGTATTGGGAGTTATGCATTACAAGGAGAAATTGTCACTATAGAACAAGTCCAATTGGGTATTGGAGTAAGGGTTCAACTGTAGGTTGGTATAAGGTACTAGGATTCCTTTACTTGTAACTACTTGTTGTGATAATAGTGGATTCTCGGGAGTGGTAACCTTAAAATAACCAAGTGGGGTTTTTGCCGTGTAAGTTTTCCCCATTTGTAAACAAATCATCATGTCAATTTAATTTCCGCTGCATACTTAGTTTAATTGGTGATTTGTTTGTGCTACCATGCATTTACATGTTAATTTGATTAATTAAATAAACTTAGCTAATTAATCAATTAATTCATCACAAGGGGTCAATACGTTTTTAGCCTGTCAAGTGGTATCAGAGCAGGCACACTCTAATTAGGGTTAATCTTTGTTGTGTGACCCATTAACCCCTGTTGTCATGGCTGTAACCGACTTGAAGAGATCTTTGTTTTCAAATACAACTTATTTTTCTAATTTCTATTTGTTTAAGTGTCTCAGAAAGTCTAAAAGTTATTTGAATTCTCTTATGTTAACTATTGGAAAAGATCTCAGTTTGACTAAGAAGAAACTAGACTGTCTCAAAATGAAAATGTGGAAAGGAGTTCATCTGAGAAGAGTAAAAATTAAAGGCTTCGCTCATAAAAGGCAGATAAGAGAAAGCACCATTCCCACTGATCTGTCATCTAAGCACAAAGTGTGTTTTATGATGAAGTCCGCATTTAAAGTTATGGACACATGTTTATGGTACCTTGACAGCGGTTGCTCAAGACACATGACTGAAGACCAATCTCTCTTCAAGGTTTTTGAGTCTAAGAAAGGTGGCAATGTCACTTTTGGTGATGGGAGCAAATCATAAATTAAAGGGAAGGGAATCATCTCTCTGCCTAGACTACCAGACATTGCAAATATTCTATATGTAAAAGGTCTAAGGGTGAACCTGTTGAGTATAAGTCAAATATGTGATTAAGACTTTATGGTGCTATTCTCAAAGGGAAAGTGTCTTGTCATGGATGAGTCTGGAAAGAAACTCATAAGTGGTGTTCGCACTCTAGATAATTGTTATGGATTGGTTTTCGATGCTGATATTGTGTGTAACAGCATTCGTTTGCCATATGAAAATCTATGGCATCAACGGGTGGGGCATGCTAGTTACAAACATCTTTCTATTGTATCTAAGCATGAATCAGTCTTGGGGATACCAAAGCTTAGTAGAATGGGTAATGTGGTGTGTGGACCATGTCAGCTTAGGAAACAGACGAAAGTTAAGCATCCGGGCACTCAGACATCAGCTATATCTAGGCCATTGGAGCTTCTACATCTAGATCTTATGGGTCCAACTAGAACCGAGTCTCTTGGTGGTAAGAGATACATCAAGGTTGTGGTAGACGACTTCACTAGGTACACTTGGGTTATTCTTTTACGATCCAAGTCTGATGCTCCTGAGTACATTGAAGCCTTGTGTATAAGACTTCAGAATGAAAAAAGCCTGAAGATTGATCCAATTCGAAGTGACCATGGTAAAGAATTTGAGAACTCGTATATGGAGTCCTTTTGCACCAGATCAGGTATATCTCAAGAATTCTCTGCTCCTATTACTCCTCAGCAGAATGGTATAGTAGAAAGAAAGAACATGGTTATTTAGGAGATGGCCAGAGCCATGTTGCACAACAAGGATGTGGCTAGAAACTTATGGGGAGAAGCCGTTAATATTGCTTGTCATACGGTTAATAGGGTGTACTTTAGACCCAGTACCAAGAAGACTCCATATGAGTTATGGAAAGGAAGGAAGCCGAATATGAAGTATTTCAGAATTTTTGGAAGTACTTGTTTCATCCTCAAGGATAGAGAGAATGTGGGAAAGTTTGACTCCTGGAGCAATGAAGGTATATTTCTGGGCTATTCCTCTACAAGCAAGGCTTATCGGGTATACAACAAAAGAACTATGAAAGTAATGGAGACAGTGAATGTTGTTATTGATGAGTTTTCAGATTATGGTTCTGAGAAAGGTATTGAGTAATTCCCCAAAGAAATTCTTCCTCTTAAGCATAAGGAAGTTCAAGAAATTGTTGAACAAGAACCTACATCTCCAAGTACTCCCGGTACTCCTAATGTTGTGGAAGATTCTACAGATATACCCACTTCACCAGATTCTAAATCCCATGAAGAGAAAGGACATTCCTCCAGGATTAAATTAAATCATCCTCTAGAAGTTATTATGGGAAACATGAATGAACTCACATTAAGGAAATGTACAGTTGATAAATGTGTTGCTAACTTTGTGTCCTATTCTTGTTATTTGTCACAAGTTGAACCCACTAAAGTTGAGGAAGCTCTTCAGGATGAAAGTTGGGTCAAAGCAATGCATGATAAACTACTTCAGTTTCAGAGGAATGATGTCTGTACTTTAGTACCTAGACCAGAGGATGAGCACATCATCGGCACAAAGTGGATATTTCGCAATAAGACTGATGAGAAGGGCAATGTGATCCGTAACAAGGTTCGGCTTATAGCTCAAGGATACTCACAAATGGAAGAAGTATATTATGATGAAACATTTACCCCAATTACCCATATGGAGTCCATCAGAATTCTCCTTGCCCTAGCTTGTCACCTAAAATTCAAGCTTTACCAGATGGATGTAAAGACTACTTTCTTGAATGAGCTACTTAAAGAAGATGTCTATATGGCACAACCAAAAGGATTCATTAATCCTTACTTTCCAGATCATGTGTTGTACCTCAAAAAGGCACTTTATGGGTTGAAACAAGCCCCTAGGGCTTGGTATGATAGGCTCACGCAATACTTGGTGTCACATGGGTTCATAAGAGGAAAGGCTGATCAAACTCTCTTCATTAAAAAGGAAGATGGCGAGTTGATCATGGCTAAAGTCTATGTTGATGATATCATCTTTAGGTCTACAAAGGATGAACTTGCTCATAGCTTCTCAAAACTCATGCAGGCCAAGTTTGAGATGAGTATGATTGTAGAGCTAACTCACTTCCTTGGATTGCAGATTCATCAACAAGATTCAGGTATATTCCCATCTCAGTCTAAATATGCTAAGAATCTTGTGAAAAAGTTTGGTTTGAAATCTGCTAGTTCAGTTAGAACCCTTATAGCTCAAATGTTAAACTCACTGTTAACTTGTTAGGAAAAAATGTTGATCCTTCTCTCTATTGAAGCATGATAGGTAGTCTTCTTTACCTTACTACTAGTAGACCTGACATTAGTTACAGTGTGGGAGTGTATACTAGATATCAAGCTAATCCCAAAGAATCTCATTTGACTGCTTTAAAAAGAATCATAAAGTATGTCAAAACCGCTACCAACTTTGGTGTGTGGTATAGCAAGGACACAAATGATGTCTTAGCTGGATATTCTAACACTGATTAGGCTGGGAATGCTGATAATAGAAAAAGTACATCAAGGGGTTGTTTTTATGTGGGTAATAATCTTATCTCCTGGATGAGCAAAAACAGAACTCCGTCTCATTATCCACTACAGAAGTTGTGTACATTGCTGCCGATAGCTGTTGCACCCAACTCCTATGGATGCAAAAACTCCTCCATGATTATGGTATTTGTCAAGAGCATCTTGCCATCTACTGTGACAATACCAGTGCCATTAACATCTCTAAGAATCCGGTTCAACATTCTTAAACTAAACACATAGAGATTCAACATCACTTCATTAGGGAGCTTGTCGAAGATGGTACCCTCACTCTTGAGTTTATTCACACTAATGATCAGAAGGATGATTTGTTCACCAAACCTCTAGACAACAAACATTTTGAATTCCTTCGTCAAAACATCAGTGTAATCTCCATGGATTGATCTTTTTCTCTCCTCCTTCTTCCTCATGCATTTGCATCTAGTTTTTATGCTTTGCTTTGTTTAAAATGTTTTTTGTTTGTTTTTAGTTTTGTTTATTTTGTTTTTGAAAAAAAATAAAATAAAATAAATTGAAAAATCAGAAAAATACAAAAACAGTGTGTGTTTTGTGTACATTGGTACTTGTGTACCTTGAATGGCCATTGAAACAAAGTTTTCTAAACTTTATATCTTTTGTAGCTTAAATGAGCATCTCTATGCACAACTAAGAAAGTGAGCTTTGTGACTTATGTTTGTAATGAGTAAGATTAAGTAATCTCTTGTACTTAACACTAGTATCACTCTTTTTGACAGGAATGACTAAAAAATTCTAAGAGAAAGGCATAAATAACCATCTCATCACTGTTGCCCGCCAATCATGAAACGACATTTGTGTGCTTCGACATAGCAAAATTGGAATGTCAAAAGCTTAACATCATTGGGTATTTCTTTTCTTTCTCTTATATGCACATGCATGATTTTCTCAAAAAGAAAAATATGTAAAGAAAATAAAAGCAAAAAGATCAAAATGCTTTATATATGATTGTAAGCATGTATTCTAGAAGATGTGGGAATTATAGAATGTACCTCAAAGGTGATAGTCCCAATCAAATAGTTATGATTATGTGTGAGTTAAAGTGATTTTCTCATATCTCAAATCGTCATAATATGAAGATGCTTTTGCAATCTTGCGATGTTTTTCACACACAACACGCAATATTCTTTGCTACTCTTGATATATGTGCAAGTATAATGTGATTTGGCCATCACAAGGTTTTACATGTGTTAATGTATGCTCACTAAACTGTCTTAACTTGTTTTTGATATATAAAATTGGTTAGACTTGTTATGTGTGTGTGTGTGTGTGTGTTTTTGGGATCTATGTGCTTAAAATTGTTGTTGAGAGATGATTTTGAGAGTTTAAAATGTTGATTGGATCCTTGGTTGAGTTGCATGCTTGATTGCATTCATATCTGTGTTTTTCCCTTCTTGAAAACTGTTTTTAAGCAATCTCGACAGCTTCTCAACACCTGACTATCTATCGAGCTTTTCACCTTCTTTTATTGCAATCTCGACAGCTTCTCGACAACTAGGTGGATCGATCGAGAAAGTTCCTAACCTCTCGATAGCTCCTCAAAAACTAGGTGGATCAATTGAGATTCTTTGTAAGCTTTTCTGTTTATTCCTCGACAGATTCTCGATAGCTTCATCTATTGACGCTTTAACTCTCGACACCTATATCAACATCTATCTCGACACCTCTTGACACCTCTATCTGTCAAGATTTACTAAACTACTATATATTTGTTCAACACGATCCATTTGTCATTTTGCTCGATATCTCTCTCAATTATCTGACCTTTCACCTCCTAAAACTCTCTCACTCACTCCAAACTTCTTCCTCAAGTTCTTAAAGTTTTTTCAAGTTTTTTCTTCACTTGGTAAGTTTCTAATCTATCTTTTTCATGCATTTCATGTTTTGAAACCTTTTTTTTTTTTTTTTTTTTTGAGAAAGTTCATGTTTTGAAACCTAGGTTGTGGAGTTTTTGAAAATTTTGGGGTTGTTCAAAATTGATGAGTTTTTGTTGAAATTTTGGGATGGGTTTTTGATTAAATGATCTTTAAATCTCATGCACTGCATCACATTTGCATTATAATAGTATTATCATGCATTTTAAATGTGTGCAATTGATTGTGTGCTGGTAGGATTGGATTGGGCTGAGCCCATGATGCGTTTTATATTGCATGTCACATGTTCATGCATTTCCATAAATATGTTCTTACTTTTTAATATATCTTGATATATTTGAATTGTTTTGGGACTTTTCTGATTGTCTTTCTCTTTCCCATCTCATTTCATTCTTTCTATCATAGATGTCCATAAGGATTCGGCATCTCGTGATAAGCTCATCTTCCCTTCGGATATCACGAGGATAGTGGTTCATTCTTCAAATAAGATGCCTTTCCCTGGTTCATTCTTCAAATACTGTAGAATTTTATGCACTGCATCCAAATGTGGCTTCCTTGGCTTGGCCATGTATTGACTCAACCTATGAATTGCATAGGTGATGTCTGGCCTAGTAATAGTCAAATACAACAACCTTCCAATTAGCCTTCTGTATGCACTTGGGTCTTTGAGTTCTTCCCTTTTCTACTTACTCAATCTTACATTTTGCTCCATTAGTGTTTTAGCTAGTTTACACCCTAACAGACCAGCATCACTCAACACTTCAAGAGTGTATTTTCTTTGACAAAGATGTTAGGACATATGTGATTCACTTGTTAGGAACATATGTCACTATTTTATATAATTAGCTAATCCTTTGACAAAACGCCTTTACTTGTAATTGGGTAGATTTAGGATGTATTTAATACTTCAAGAAAGTTTGTTTCAAGATCAAGTGTTGAAGCCATATAAGTCTGTCCAAGTTTCAAGTCTGAAAAAGTGTCTGTCATTAAAACTCGACAGCTAGCCATCTATCGAGCTTGAAGAGCTATTCCAGCCCTTTAGCTCAACAGCAGCTCGACAGCTAGGCATCTGTTGAGGTTTATGAAAAACAGAATTTTAGTTCTATTTTAACTCTAATCTATGATTGTATGTTTGGGGTTTCTTTTCTCACAACCCTAGACATATAAAAGGATTATTTTAAGGACCGTCAAAGGTGGAACAAGTTGCACAAATGTTAAGCAAAGTTTGTTTAAGCAAATTGTGTCCAGAGGCAGAATTTGCCCTAGTTCATCTTTCTTGTGAAGAAGTTGCTGTGTTTGTGCACCGTAGGATTTTATGACCAAGCATCTTTTAGATCTTCATCGTTATGATGAAGTGAAGAACTTTAGAGCTAACAACTCTTTCTAGTTAGTGATTTAAGTCGCGTACTAAGATCGGTGTAATTGGTTAGTCACGTACTGGGGGCCATGCTTTACAAGGAGAGATTATCACTACAGAACAAGTCCAATTGGGTCTTGGGATAAGGGTTCAACTGTAGGTTGGTATAAGGTACCGATATAGCTTTACTTGTAACTGCTTGTTGTGATAATATTGGATTCTCGGGAGTAGTAACCTTAAAATCACCCGGTGGGGTTTTTGCCGTGTAGGTTTTCCCCATTCGTAAACAAATCATCGTGTCAATTTAATTTCCACTACATACTTAGTTTAATTGGTGATTTGTTTGTGCTACCACGTGTTTGCATGTTAATTTGATTAATTAAATAAACTTGACTAATTAATCAATTAATTCATCACAAGGGGTCAATACGTTTTTAGCCTGTCAAAAGAGATATTCCCTGATCTGATCTTGTAATCTCCAAACCAAGGAAGTACCTCAGATCACCCAAATCCTTCAATTTAAACTTTTGATCCAGCAACACCTTGAACTGATCCACCTCCTTCTTGTCATTACATGCTATCAAAACATCATCTACATAGACCAATAGAACCATGAAACCATGTTTTTTTTTTTTTTTTTTTTGTCTAGTGAAGAGGGAGTAGTCTGCTTTGGCCTAAACAAAGCCCAACTAGATCAAGGTATTGGAAAATTTGGCAAACCATTGCCTAAAAGCCTGCTTAAGACCATAAAGAGATTTATTCAACTTACAAACCATCTCCCCTTGGCTCTGAAACCCTGGTGGAAGAGTCATATAAACCTCCTCAAACAAGTCCCCATGCAAAAAAGCATTATTGACATCAAGCTGTCCAAGATACTAGCCCTTCACTGTAGCCACTACCAAAAGGCATTAGACAAAAACCATTATGGCAATACGTGAAAAAGTTTCAGTATAATCAACCCCTTCCTTTTGTGTGAAACCTTCAGCCACCAACCTAGCCTTATACCTTTCTATTGAACCATTAGACTTGTACTTGATTTTATAAACTCATTTACAACCAATTGGCTTCTTATTGGCCAGCAAGGGTGTCAAAGTCCAAATTTGATTTGCTTCTAGAGCTGCTATTTCAGCAGCCATTGCCTCTTGCCATTTAGGATCAGAAATAGCTTGGTAATAGTAGGAAGGTTCAACAACAAAATAAATGGAACAATAAAAATGCTTATAGGAAGGAGAAAGAAACTGATAAGAAAGATGAGAAGATAAAGAATGTGAAGTACCTTAATGAAGAGCAACAGTAGTGGGAATTGAGGATACCTGATTACAGTGATAAGCTTGGAGATAAAAGGGTTATTTATGAATCCTAGCAGACCATCTAAGAGGAATTGGATCAACAAAGGGCTCAGGTGGTTCAGCAGGGACATCTTGTAAGAATTCATCATCAAGCTCATTGTGAACTTGAATGATAGAATCATCAAGATGATCAGATAAGAGTGGAGCAAAATGTAATGTTGAATGAGGAAGAGTTGAATCCAAAAGATCAATAGAAATAGATGGAGGACAAGGTAAAGGAATGGAATGAGTAGCTAAAGAAGAACAAGAATTAGATTGATAGGGAAACATAAACTCATGAAACACAACATCCCTAGAAATGAAGACTGAATGAGATTGAAGATCAAGCACCTTATAACCCTTCACATTAAAAGGATAACCAAGGAAAACACACCTCCTGGCTCTAGGAGAGAATTTGGACCTGGTTTGAGCTATAGTAGAAGCATAGCACCCAACCAAAAACTTTCAAATGATCATAGCAAGGAGGTTGTTTAAAAAGTTCATAAGGGGTTTTATTATTTAATAAGAGTGAATGTAATCTGTTAATCAAATAAGTAGTAGTAAGGATGCAATCACCCCAAAATTGAATAGGGATATTAGACTAAAAATGTAACATTTACACGTGCTAACTATCAACAGCTATTATACAGTAACTACAAGTTGTTTTGTTGCTTTAATCTAAAACTACAGTCATTTTGTTTCAAATCTGTTCTGCAGTTTTCCTTGCATCCTTGATTCACTTCAGTCAATCTCACCTGCCCTTGCTTCTGTTTATTGCCTTCATTCTAACAGACTTTACTTCTACCCAGCTTTGTACTCCAAGTTTGACCGCTCTGAATCCCTCTTCTCTATCAAAGCTGGACTTTTACTCTTCTTTACAACTTTAACGCATCACTCATGGCAGATGCCGATGGTGATTCCGGTGATACCATATCTAGAGAGTTCTGTGTCAACATTAAGGAAGATGAGAGGCTGAACTTAACCTTCATACCAAGTGCTTCTAGTTCATTTGATTTCATCAACGGAATTGAAATCTTGTCTATGCCTACTAATCACACACGAGCATAAGATTTCAATGCTATTTCGGTGTTCATTTTTTAGAATTAGCCTTATGATACTTCTGGCCATATTAGTAGTTCTAAATGTGCAATTTTTGTAGGCAAAAAGTATAAACCTCAAATTGAAATAAGTGGAAATTATGACATTAAACCATATATATATATATATATATTTCATGAACAAAAAGAAAATATTGAGTAAATACCTTTCAATTTTTAATTGGAACAATTGCCAATTGCCGACTTGGTGAAGACAACCTTGGGGCCAAAGGGAATGGTAAATCTTTTTTTTTTTTTTTTTTTCAGACTTGAGAGGATGTTGCTCTCTTAGGAATGTAGCCTCCGCAATGAACTTTAACGGCTAGGTTGTCAACCATTATTTGCAAAATTTTATCCAGAAAAACATAAAACAACCTTGCTTGAGGATAGAGATGGGAGAGATCGGAAAAAAATTAGCAGAGGATTTTGTTTTATTTTCAAAAGTGATAATTGATTATCCTATCCAATTGTTAAGACTTTCAAGTTTTTAAACGTGGGTATAGACATGTAGATGTAAGGAATTTTTTTTTGTTGGGAAATATCAATAGTTGTGTTTGTGAACAATTAAGTCTTTAAGTTTTTCATTCTCACCAAAAAAAAAAAGTCTTTAAGTTTTATAAAGTTAATAAATGCCTATGAAACCAAAGTAATGGTAAGTATTCATTGTAAGCCAAATTAATGGCAATAGTTTACAAACTGAAGGTTGTACACAGAAAAATCACCAAACCACTCAATCTCAAACAAATTCGTTTTCTCTGGGACACGAAATTTTCAATTTTGTAATATGTAATACATGACATACATAACAAAAAACAAAATGTATATCTTGAAATTAAAGCTAGCAACAAAATGAAAGGTCAAACAAAAAACACAAACACACACTCACAAAATCTCTAAATTAAAACCCATACCTCCAAACACTCAACTCACCAATGAACTCTCTTGGCTGGAACTCAAATTCTGCTCCCATAGTTGTGCAATGATGTAATCCTGAAGCAACCTCCATTAAAGGCTTACAACCGCATCAAATTACTATGAACACCCACCAAGACGTGTTGTAGAGATTTTTAACTTCCTTCACTTTTTATAGTAGTAATCCAAAACTCTTGTTAGAGAAGCGATGTTTTTTTTTTTTTTTTTTTTTTTTTTTTTTTTTTTTTTAATAAGAATCTCAATTTCAAAATATATACATGTGTTACATATTTTTAACTTCCTTTAGTTATTTTAGTCGTAGTTATCCAAAACTGTTATCAAAGATAACATGGTTTATTATTATTATTATTTTTTAAAGAATCTGAACGTGGGTTTTTTTTTTTTTTTTTTGGATAGGGCTGAACATGGGTTGGGTTAGTATGTGGTATCTGAAATTTTCTGGATTTTTTTTTAATTTCAGTTTTTTTTATTAGAGTAATTATCTGAAACTCTTGTTAAAGATAACAGTTTTTTTTTTTTTTTTAAGAATCTAAACGTGGGTTGGGTTTGGATGCGATATTTGAAGTTTTTTGGATTTGTTTTTAACTTTCAATTTTTTTTAGCAGAGTAGTTATCCAAAACTTTTGTTATAGAATTGAAAGTTTTTTTTTTTTTTTTAATTATTATTCGAAACTTTTTTTTTTATGGGAGTTATCAGAAACTTTTTTTTTTTTTTTTTTTTAGAAATTTATAAGAAACTTTGGTTATAGAATTGAAAGTGGTTAAAAAAATAAAAATAAAAATTTGAACGTGGAATTTTTTTTTTTTTTTTTTTTTTGAGAAACATTTGAACGTGGGTTTGAATGTGATTTTTTTTTTTTACATGTCTAACCCTACCATTTAAGTTTTACAAACTGATAAATTTGAGAGTATTTTAGGTGTCAAAATTGAGAAATCCAAACAGAGAAAACCTCTTAAATAGTAGTATAGATAACTATAATATTTTTTATGGATATAATTATAACCATACTACTTTAACTGATCAATTAGTTTAAGATTAGGTCATGCCCACCAATGACCTCTAGATACATGGTTTTTTTTTTTTTTTTTAATGTTATTTTGATGAAGATGTTTAGGATTTGAATTCCTCTCTCTCTCCCCTACATAAAATGAATCTAAAAAAAATTAGCATATATTCATTAATGTGATCATAGTAACATATATAATTTTATAGAAGTAGTAACATGTGACCGTTTATCTTTTTTGTTGTCCTAATTGCTTGTATTATTTCCCATACTTTTTTTATTTTTAATCCCAAAATAAAATTAGAGTTATGTTAAGTCTTTTCTAATCATAAACTTAATTAACTCATTATTATTGGAGGTTGGTTGAACCAAACTTAAGAGTGTTGGTAGTTCAGTTACAATATAGTTAGAAGCCAAAAAAAAAAAATATATATATATATATATACAAAAAAAAAAAAATTTGCATACACAATTATATTTTTCAGCTTTTTTTTTTTTTCTTTTTTTATGCCAACTGAGTAATAAGTTCTCAATAGTAGATAATAAAGTAATATCAGTGATAGGCTAATGTAAAAGTCAATAACAAGTTGTCAACTTAAGAGTTCTAAAAATTGTTGCGTACGTAAAATTATAAAAGGAATTTTATTATTTCAAGGTTTTTAATTATTTTTAACTTTCATAATAGGTCTCTCTCTTTTGAAATTTGTGTGTTCTTTATGAAGGGTGTAACCTAGGTAGCCAACCAACCATGTTAGGACTTCTTATTTGATTACTATCACCCTTAAAAAAAAAAAAAGGGAAATGCTAACGAGTGCCCTTAGGGCACTGGTTAATAATTCATTTAAAGAAAGTTTTTATAGGAAATGAAAAAAAAAAAAAAAAAGTAATTAATATTTTGACAGCTTTTTTCATTTCCCATAAAAATGGTATCAAAACTTCTCTAAAATTGATTATTAATGAATGCCCTAAGGGCACTCGTTAGCATGACCCTTAAAATTATTAAAGAGTTTTTTTTTTTTTTTTTTTTGGTTGCTGCCCTTCTTGTATTTAGAAAGTTCCTCATTTGCCAATTGGAAATTGAGGAGTGAACTAACTCAAGCATGTCAAATTAAGGTAATACTTGTTTAGTATCTTAGGTAGAACATCATTAGCAGAATTAGTTTGCTAGATAAAGCTATATTTGAAACAGCATAATCAAAGGCAAATGGCAAAGTTAAGGTGCCAAGTCTTTGTATCACAAGAGGCATGAGGTATCAAAAAGGTGCTCACCCAAGTGAAGCAAGGTGCCAAACTCTATATAATGAACTCAAATCATATGTGTCTAATACTCATTAGGCATAGTTTAAATTTTCTAACTGGTAGGAGGCTCTACTAATTAATCTATAAATAGACTTTACAACAATATGAAAAAATTTCAAAAAACGAGTAAGGGCAAATGTCCCTCCTTCACCATCTATTACCTTGTCAACTTTTAGCCTCTAATAACAAACTCAATAGTTATTGTTTCTAGTACTTACGGAGTGATGATGTTGTGTTGACACCCCATTTTGCAACCAGCATTTAACCTCACCGAGAGGGTAAAATGGTAATTTTGACTTGGAAATATGCATCTTAATTCTGGTCATTAGATTTTTAATCTCATTTCATCAAAATGATCTTGATGTTGTAACGATCAAATCGACTGGTCATAAGCCCTAATCAGACCATCAGATTGAAAGTTATCATCAAATCAAGTTTTAATGGCCGAGGTGCACCATCACAAATTGAGTCTGACTATATGTGATTATGAACAATTGATTCCAATTGGTTATAATTCTAATCAATTTGAGATCAATGATGTGTCATAATTTGATTGGTTGGGACTACATTTTATGGTGAGATTGCATACACCTAATTAATTAGATAGTTAAACATTAATTATTCAATGAGTAATTTGTGCAATTATCTTTTAATTAGAGTAAATTTGGAACCAATTAAGTCTGAAATGGGAGTGATTGGAGCCATTTAATGTTAATTGGGAGCTAATTTGGGACCTATTAATGTTAATTGTGCTGAAACCATTTTCTAACAAATGACCTCTTCTCACCATTTCATCAATATCTCTTATAACATTTTGAATCTGTGAATGAGGTTAATTTTCCCAAAAACTAGACATCCGGGGCTTCAATTTGAGCACAAGAACGAGGCAATTCCGATCAGAATTGAGTCAGATATGATTTTTTGAAGTTAGCTCTACAAGCTGTTACAGCAGCTACGGGAAAACCGAATTTTGGCTTGTTCCTCACTCCTACCAATCTTTCCATTTAATGCACCAGATTTTCCCTAAGGCTAAAATGAGGTCTAGGTTCATAATCCTTGTCAACCCTCATTAAATAGCCTTCCATTCATATTCCCCTCACTACTACTATATAAACCCTCCCTCTCATTCATTCCAGAGCACACAAAAAAAACCCCTCTCTTCTCCTCTCTTGACTTCTAGTGAAGTAAAGTAGTTTTGTCATATCTTGGTCTTCCTGAGACTCAAGGTATTGAGTGAGACTCACTCTCCCTCTCCTAGTTCTTCTTCTTTTCTCTACCCTTAGGACCTCCACCAAGAATCTCCTCCTCCACCGTATGGATCTTGCATGAAGGTATAATCCCTTTCCTTAACTTGTTTTTTATGTTGCCATGATGAGAGTTTAAGATTAAAGCATGATAGTAACTATTTAAATTCCCTCGAATATCTTTGAATGTTCTTAATTGTTCTTATATGTTCTTCGCATGTTCTTGGTTGTTCATCACATGTTCATGCATATCACTAGTTTTAATCTTAAATCCACATCAAAAATATGAAAAACATGTTTGTCTAATATTTCTTTCAAATCCTTGAATCTAGGTTATCACCATTCACACACATTCACTAGAATTTATTTTTTTTTCAATCCAAATGTAATGCTCAATAAATTGAATTAGGGTTTATCACATGCACACACATCAAATTCAACATGCAAATTGATTGACATATTGGATGATATGATATGAATGTTGGCCACCATAGTCTAGAAGACCGGTTTCACCGGGCAAGGTGGGTGCCTAACACCTTCCCACTTTGTAACATAGCCTCCGAACTTAGATCAAGGGTTGATAGACCAATACTTATCCTTGTAATTTTCAATTTCTAGATTGTAACTAGGAAACAAAGCCATGTATTTTATCTTAGATTGTATCTAGGACCAAAGCCATGTAATTTTCCTATGATCAATGTAAATTCAATTGCAAATTAATAAAATGAGGAATTTTTCAATTATGGTTTTCTTATTTTTCCAATAATTAAATAAGTGGCGACTCCATTGTAAAACCCTTAATCTAAAGGGGAAAATATAACTAGTCGAACCTCCATTTTGAGAGGCAATAACACGACTCCACCCATTCACGTGGGTTTGGCCTAACATTCCTATAAAAAATGGGGCCGAGGGCGCGGTCTCTCACAGTGGCGACTCCGCTGGGGATATTGAGGGCTAGGCTTCAATTAGGTTATGGTGGCCAACCATGTCATTGTTTGTTTATTGCTTTTTGTATATAATATGTCTAATATGTCATTATATTGCATGTCATGCATCATTTGCTTGAATGAAATTTATTTTATTTGTGTGCTAGCCCGGAAGCCCGGTAGTATTAGCCGTGGATTGTGGTCTTCCTGAGACTCACATACCCAGCGGTGAACCTACCACCCACCGCGACAAGGATCATCATGGTTATGCCATGGTGGTTCATAGGGACAAACTGTACCGTTCGGACCAACGCGGCGCTCCTGGCGTCACAAGTTGGGAGGTACGACGTCCTAGCTTGTGGGAACCTTTGACCTACCTTCTACCCATGTTGTAATGACCCATAGAACCTACCTTTAGGTCGGTCCATGTTAATTGCATTGCATTATGCATGTGTTTGGCCGTTGTTTGAACCATGATGAGCCCAAGTCCAACGCTTGAGCCCATCATGATTGTTTGAACCTTGTATGTTGTGAATGAACTGAAACCTAAAAGCCTATGATTGAACTCTACTTGGCATGGAGGGCCAAAATTGTTTCTTGAATGAGTCTAAGCCCAACACTTAAGCCCATCGAAGGTGTATAGACATGATCAACATCAAAGGCCAAAAGCTCACAAGATGCATGCCTTCCAAGTGCAAACCCAAGTCATTTTATCATAATCAAGGTTCAAGCATACCAAGTCTCAAGCATCTTAAATGGACCAAGAAGAAGCAAGTGGCCCAACTTTGCCTCACTCCACATTTGGTTTGCAACATCATGGTTAAGCTTAAAGTTTGTTTGTTTATTCCATGTTTCTATGTTTTTTTGAATTCAAAATTTTCATGTAGCATTTAATGAGCTTTGTTTTTGTATATATAAAATAAAAACAAAAAAAAAAATTTTCAAGATTTCCAAATCTTTCCCAAAAAAAAAAGAGAAAAAATTTCAAATGAAAAAAGTCTTTGGACTAGGGGCATTGAGCAATTAAGTCATTTAAAAAAAAAATTTCTTTGAACTAGGGGCATTGGACTTCCTAGTGACTTTTTCAAAAAGACCCAATTTTTTCTTTCAAGATTAAAAAAAAAGAAAAAAAGAAAAAGAAAAGAAGAAGTCTCCTTTTCAAAATGGTACATGAGGATCCCTTGGACAAAACATTTTCTATATCTTGGTGTTTAAAGGCTTGAGCAATCAAATTGTACCAAGGAATGATTAATTTCATTTAATCCATGTAAAAACTTTTGCTACTTGACTTAGAATATAAGAAGAAATGGTCTTAAAAGGCAATCAAAAAGAATCCATCCATTGAAAAATCCCAAGGAACCATACACTCAAACCAATTTTCAAAGATCTTTTGTTTCACAACATTAGAGCATTCATACTTTTTCTTTTAAGATGAATTTATTAAAAGAGCTTAAGTCATTGTGCCTACAAGCAAGCATTGCTAGGGATAGGAGGCCATCTTTGGTAAAACAAGATTATACCTTAATACCTTGAATGATCATTATCCATTGCTAACCCATTTGAGCTTTTAAACACTTAGCCTCTTTTTTGCATGAACCCACTAAAATCTAAACCTAGGGTGGGAAAATTCAAAGTATGTATGCTTGAATCTCATGTTAAGGAGGAGTCGACCTTGAGCTTTGAAGCTAATTGATAAAGCTCTCCTAGAGGACATGAAAGACAAGAAGAGAATTCATTAAGCTAAAGATAAGAGATCATCAAAAAAAAAAAAAAAAAAATGAGCTTTCACTCAATCAAGAAAAGAGAAATGAAATTCCATCAATTTGAGAAAAAAAAAGAGTGCATCAAGTTTGAAGAGCCTAAAATTCATCATGCGAAGAAGAATACAAGATTCATCCAAAGGAGATTTCATCAAAAAAGGAAAGATTCATCAAGCATAGAAATGTGCAAGTGCATCGAGCCAAGAAAGATGTAAAAAGAGTGCATCAAAATGACTTAAGCTAAGAAAAACAAGGAAGGCAAAAGATCCTCAAAAAGTTCATTCAATCAAAAGATGAAAGACAAAAAAAAAAAAAAAAAAAAAGCTTGCTAAGCTGAAAACCCAAAGGGCAGTCTAGGCAAAAGTTAGGGCCAAAAAAAAAAAAAAAAAAAAAAAAAAAAAGGGAGCCCACTAGGCTGAAAACCCAAAAAGGCAGTCTAGGCAAAAGTTAGGGCCAAAGAAAAAGAAAAAAAAAAAAAAAAAAAAAAAAAAAAAGAGCCCACTAGACTGAAAACCCAAAAGGGCGGTTTAGGCAAAAGTTAGGGCCAAAAAAAAAAAAAAAAAAAAGCCCACTAGGCTGAAAACCCAAAAGGGCGGTTTAGGCAAAAGTTAGGGCTAAAGAAAAGAAAAAAAAAAAATTGAAAAATCCTACCAAGTTGGAAACTTGAGGATGCAACCTAAAAAGAGAAGAATTTTACAAGATGAAAGTCTAGAGATATGATTCAAGAGGAATGAGCATAAAAACAAATGTTGATACAAGTTATCAATGAAGACTAGTGAGAAGATGGCAAAGAAGAAATGGGAAAACTTCTCCAATACTTGATTTTTGAGTAATGCATACTTGGGGGAACATCATAGGGAATTTTGAGCCTTTTTATATCATTCATTTCATAACCTAAACCTGGCCTACATTACAACCCATGAATAAGACCCCCTTGAAGTCTTGCTAATTGTAGGCACATCTTAAATTCTAATAATATTTTTTCTCTTGAATTAAAAAGGAAAAGTGCTTAAAATTGTCACCCCACAGAATCATATGTCCGAGGACAAAACTTCTCAAATTCTCAAACCCTCAAAATGACTCAAGAAAACTTTCAAACTTAGAGCTCTCTCCTTGTTTGCACCCAATAATGTGATTCCTAAATATTATCACATTTTATTTCTTGATTGCCTTTGAAGACATAATCTGATAATGTTCAAAAGGATGAAGCAAATTTGATTACATGAGTTTAATGATCTAGATCCTTCCCAATCAAAGAGATTTGTTTGATTCTTAAACATTTTGATTTTCCAAAATGGTTGTTCAAAGGATCACATCTTGTTCAAAAAAAAAAAAGAAAAAAAAGAAAAGGGAAATCTGTTTTTTTCAAAAAAAAAAAAAAAAAAAAAAAAAAAGTCATTCTTTTTCAAAATCCAGTTTTCTTGAACTACGTCTTGACCTGATCATCTACGAGAGAGGTACGTAGGCAGCCTTGCAGAGGTCCGGTCCCATTCACCCAAACAACCTTGGAGAACAAAGTCAAAACAATTGTTTGGGTGCATGTTAGGTTAAGCCCATTTGTTTGCATTGAGCATGTTTAAACTTGAAGCATTGGCCTATTTATATTGTGTGCAAGTTTTCATGATAATTGGTTTCTAACAAGCTAGAGAAAGAAATTCTTGTTGTAGGAACCAAGGATGGCGAACCATGATCTTTTCTCATGTTCCCCAATGGTCACAACATCAAATGAATTCAGCTTCAATCTAAGCATGAAATATGCCTTAAACTAGGGGCATTGGGTAAGTACTTCCAATTCATTTCAATGAATAAATCCATTGCTAATTGAAATTATCTTTTTGTAGGAATTAAGTAAGGACTTATCCAGCAATCCGCATCAACTTCCATCCAAAGTTATTCTCATTCAAAGGATAGTTTTTTTAAATAAAAAAATAGTCATCATGAATAAATCTTCATCACTTTTATTCCATCTTCATCTTCATCTTCCTCACTTTTTGATAATGAACAAATCTTCATATTTCAAAAAAAAAAAAAAAAAAAAAAAAAAAAGAGGAAATTTTCAAAAAAGGCCTTGGGACTAGGGGCATTGGGCTCATACTTCTTAGGTTACCATATAAAAAAAAAATCATCAATCAAAATTTTCAATTCCTTCAAAAAATTCAGGATTTCCAAATTTAAAAAAAAAAAAAAAAAATCATCAGTCAAAATTTTCAATTCCTTCAAACAATTCAAGGTTTCAAATTAAAAAAAAAAAAAAAAAAAAATCTTCATTAAATTCTTCTTCCAGAACAGAAAGCTATGATCCTCTTCCATATTCTCCAGTCGTGCAACATCAAGTCAATTGTCCACCTTCAGCATTCATCAAAGCATGGAATATGTCCTAAACTAGGGGCATTTGCCAGGTATGCCAAAGTCTTTTCAATGAATAACTCTGTTACTAATTGAAAATATTTATTTTGTAGTTACTAGGGTAAAAGGCCCACACACATCGGTATGAATAATGCCTTTCAAATCCTTGGACCTCTGGGAAGCATGTCCAAACTCCAATCCATTGGACCTCTGGGAAGCACGTCCAAAATGCAACTCCATCGGACCTCTGGGAAGCACGTCCAAATTTCAAATCCATTGGACCTCTGGAAAGCACGTCCAAACTTCAATTCCATCGGACCTCTGGGAAGCACGTCCCAATTCAATCCACGGACCTCTGGGAAGCACGTCCAAATTTCAAATCCATTGGACCTCTGGGAAGCACGTCCAAAATCCAACTTCATCGGACCTCTGGGAAGCACGTCCAAATTCAATCCACGGACCTCTGGGAAGCACGTCCAAATTTCAAATCCATTGGACCTCTGGGAAGCACGTCCAAATTCAATCCACGGACCTCTGGGAAGCACGTCCAAACTTCAATCCATCGGACCTCTGGGAAGCACGTCCAAATTTCAATCCACGGACCTCTGGGAAGCACGTCCACACTCCAACTCCATCGGACCTCTGGGAAGCACGTCCAAATTTCAAATCCATTGGACCTCTGGGAAGCACGTCCAAACTTCAATTCCATCAGACCTTTGGGAAGCACGTCCAAATTCAATCCATGGACCTCTGGGAAGCAAGTCCAAACTCCAACTCCATCGGACCTCTGGGAAGCACGTCCAAATTTCAAATCCATCAGACCTCTGGGAAGCACGTCCAAATTTCAAATCCATTGGACCTCTGGAAAGCACGTCCAAACTTCAATCCATCGGACCTCTGGGAAGCACGTCCAAATTCAATCCACGGACCTCTGGGAAGCACGTCCAAATTCAATCCACGGACCTCTGGGAAGCACGTCCAAACTTCAATCCATTGGACCTCTGGGAAGCACGTCCAAATTTCAAATCCATTGGACCTCTAGGAAGCACGTCCAAAATCCAACTCCATCGGACCTCTGGGAAGCACGTCCAAGTTTCAAATCCATTGGACCTCTGGGAAGCACGTCCAAACTTCAATCCATCGGACCTCTGGGAAGCACGTCCAAACTCCAACTCCATCGGACCTTTGGGAAGCACGTCCAAATTTCAAATCCATTGGACCTCTGGGAAGCATGTCCAAACTTCAATCCATCAGACCTCTGGGAAGCACGTCCAAATTCAATCCACGGACCTCTGGGAAGCACATCCAAACTTCAATCCATCAGACCTCTGGGAAGCACGTCCAAAACCTCAAATCCATCGGACCTCTGGGAAGCACGTCCAAAATTCAAGATCATGACTGAAATCCTCATCTTGTCGTGACCACTGGTAAGCATGTCTTGTACTCATTTCTTTTCCACAAAAAAAAAAAAAAAAAAAAAAGGGCTGCATGTATGAACTACGTTTGGACCTGATCCTCTCACCAAGAGGTACGTAGGCAATCTCCCTTAAGATTCGGTCCACATTTTGATCCACTACATGACGATCTACATTCTTATCTGCATGCATCATACATTCACCACGGTTAAATACTGCTTGCAAAGTTAGGTGTCTCTTTCATACATTGACATTCGCTTTTCAAGCTCTGTCAATGAGGGGCATTCTGTTGACACCCCATTTTGCAACCAGCATTTAACCTCACCGAGAGGGTAAAATGGTAATTTTGACTTGGAAATATGCATCTTAATTCTGGTCATTAGATTTTTAATCTCATTTCATCAAAATGATCTTGATGTTGTAACGATCAAATCGACTGGTCATAAGCCCTAATCAGACCATCAGATTGAAAGTTATCATCAAATCAAGTTTTAATGGCCGAGGTGCACTATCACAAATTGAGTCTGACTATATGTGATTATGAACAATTGATTCCAATTGGTTATAATTCTAATCAATTTGAGATCAATGATGTGTCATAATTTGATTGGTTGGGACTACATTTTATGGTGAGATTGCATACACCTAATTAATTAGATAGTTAAACATTAATTATTCAATGAGTAATTTGTGCAATTATCTTTTAATTAGAGTAAATTTGGAACCAATTAAGTCTGAAATGGGAGTGATTGGAGCCATTTAATGTTAATTGGGAGCTAATTTGGGACCTATTAATGTTAATTGTGCTGAAACCATTTTCTAACAAATGACCTCTTCTCACCATTTCATCAATATCTCTTATAACATTTTGAATCTGTGAATGAGGTTAATTTTCCCAGAAACTAGACATCCGGGGCTTCAATTTGAGCACAAGAACGAGGCAATTCCGATCAGAATTGAGTCAGATATGATTTTTTGAAGTTAGCTCTACAAGCTGTTACAGCAGCTACGGGAAAACCGAATTTTGGCTTGTTCCTCACTCCTACCAATCTTTCCATTTAATGCACCAGATTTTCCCTAAGGCTAAAATGAGGTCTAGGTTCATAATCCTTGTCAACCCTCATTAAATAGCCTTCCATTCATATTCCCCTCACTACTACCATATAAACCCTCCCTCTCATTCATTCCAGAGCACACAAAAAAAACCCCTCTCTTCTCCTCTCTTGACTTCTAGTGAAGTAGAGTAGTTTTGTCATATCTTGGTCTTCCTGAGACTCAAGGTATTGAGTGAGACTCACTCTCCCTCTCCTAGTTCTTCTTCTTTCCTCTACCCTTAGGACCTCCACCAAGAATCTCCTCCTCCACCGTATGGATCTTGCATGAAGGTATAATCCCTTTCCTTAACTTGTTTTTTATGTTGCCATGATGAGAGTTTAAGATTAAAGCATGATAGTAACTATTTAAATTCCCTCGAATATCTTTGAATGTTCTTAATTGTTCTTATATGTTCTTCGCATGTTCTTAGTTGTTCATCACATGTTCATGCATATCACTAGTTTTAATCTTAAATCCACATCAAAAATATGAAAAACATGTTTGTCTAATATTTCTTTCAAATCCTTGAATCTAGGTTATCACCATTCACACACATTCACTAGAATTTATTTTTTTTTCAATCCAAATGTAATGCTCAATAAATTGAATTAGGGTTTATCACATGCACACACATCAAATTCAACATGCAAATTGATTGACATATTGGATGATATGATATGAATGTTGGCCACCATAGTCTAGAAGACCGGTTTCACCGGGCAAGGTGGGTGCCTAACACCTTCCCACTTTGTAACATAGCCTCCGAACTTAGATCAAGGGTTGATAGACCAATACTTATCCTTGTAATTTTCAATTTCTAGATTGTAACTAGGAAACAAAGCCATGTATTTTATCTTAGATTGTATCTAGGACCAAAGCCATGTAATTTTCCTATGATCAATGTAAATTCAATTGCAAATTAATAAAATGAGGAATTTTTCAATTATGGTTTTCTTATTTTTCCAATAATTAAATAAGTGGCGACTCCATTGTAAAACCCTTAATCTAAAGGGGAAAATATAACTAGTCGAACCTCCATTTTAAGAGGCAATAACACGACTCCACCCATTCACGTGAGTTTGGCCCAACACTCCTATAAAAAATGGGGCCGAGGGCGCGGTCTCTCACATGTTGTTACCTTATAGTTTAGTCTCATCAAACTTAAAGTGGTCATTTTTTTATGAGGTGTTTTCTTTAGATACCTGTATATATGAATGCTTTCTTTTAGCACACATTTAATTCATACTCACCATTTTTTTTTTGGAAATAGCTGGATAACCCATCACTTCCTGCTGCCATAATGGGGGCAGCTACATCTGTTATTGCTTTGGGTGTTGTTCTTTTGAAAGGACTAAGATCTAGAAGAGCTATGCCTAGAGAACCTCATGTCAATCGAGAGTATGAAAGAGACATATATGAATGATATTCTTTGTAGAGGTGATACGCGTTGTCTCCATCATATAAGGATGAGACCCATTGCTTTTTATGCGCTATGTAAAATTTTGAGCGAGAATAATCTACTTCAAGAGACCATTCATATGTCCATTAAAGAACAAGTGTTAATTTTTTTTACACACTATTAGGCATGATGTGAGGTTTCGAGTTGGTGGGAGGTTTTATAGATCAGTTGAGACAGTGCACTGATACTTTAGGCATGTCCTTAGAGCAATTTTGCAATTATACAAAAACATGATTAGAGAGCCTAACAAAGATATACCCTTGGAGATAAGAAATAGCAGCAGGTTTAACTCCTATTTTAAGGTAAATTCCAAAGGCTTTCATTTTCCCTTTTTTTTATATACATATAAAGATATAAGATAAATGTAACTTATATTGGTCATAATTAGGATTGTGTGGGAGCTATTGATGGAACTCATGTTCATGCATCTGTTCCAATTCAAATACGAGGAAGGTTTCGTAGCCGAAAGGATGGAACAACACAAAATGTCCTCGCTGCTGCTATCTTTGACTTAAAATTCACTTATGTATTAGCTGGTTGGGAAGGAAGTGCACATGATGCACGTGTCTTAAATGATGCACTCTCTAGGCTAAAGGGATTAAAAATTCCTAAAGGTATTATAGGAATAGAAAGTGATTTTATTATGGATAATAGCTTTTGGAGTGATTTCTTTTCCTTTTGACTATGAACGTGTAGGTAAATATTATCTTGGTGATGTTGGTTATGGAGTTTGAAAAGGAATTATATCCCCTTATCATGGTGTTCACTACTATTTGAAAGAGTTTAGTGATAACCCACCAAGAAATGACAAAGAATTATTCAATCTTCGCCATTCTTCTTTACGCACTAGCATTGAGCGTTGTTTTGGGGTTTTGAAGAAATGTTTCGTGTGTTAGATGTAGAACCTTTTTGGTCATTCCCAACACGAGTGGATGTAGTCTTAGCTTGTTGCATAATTCACAATCATATAATAGGAGTTGACCCTTTAGACTCAATTATGAGCAATGGGCTTCGTGGTAGTCCACTTGCAAATGATAGTACAAGTAGAAGAGTCCAACAATCACAAAGGGAAGTCCAAGAAGAAAATAGAGAATGGGTTCAAAAACGGGATGATATTTGTCATAAAATGTGGGAGGATTATAATGCTATGGAGTGATTTCATACTCTTTATATTAGTTGGTTGTGTAATGGATTTTTTTTTGTTTCATATTATCAAGACTTTTATGTTATAGTTATTTTTGTTTGGCATGGACACCCCCAGTTCATATTTTGTATTGAATTTTATTTATATTCTTCTTTCATTTTGTCTCATTTTTCTTGTAAATATCATTGTAATAGAATTGCAATGGAAAATAAAAAGGATACTCAAAAGGTCAAGGACACCAAGACCAACTTTAGGTGGTCACAACCAATGCAAAATTTATTACTTGAGATACTTGCAGATGAGGCTCTTCATGGAAATAAGCAATCCAACACTTTTAAACATGCATCATATGCTAAAGTAGCTGAAGCAATTACTGAGAAATTTATGACTGAATGTACTCCAAAGCATGTGGAACATCGCTTTAAAACACTCAGAACCAATTGGAATACAATTTCATTACTTCATAATAAGAAAGGCGGGTTTGGATGGAATGATGATTTGAAAATGATCACCTGTGATAGGACAGTGTATGATGAAGAAGTCAAGGTAAGAAACTTTTATTATTTTTATTTTATAAGTAGAAACTTTTTAGTTTGTATCATTGTAAAGTTTAAATTTTTTTCATTATTCTTATTGCTCTCATATTAGTTTTTTACTCTTTTTCTATCTTATTTTTTAATTGTTTCTTTTCCTTTCTTTACACAGCACATCCAAATCATGCACAATTTCTAAACAAGAAAATTTAGATGTTTAATGAGATGGCTTTGGTTGTGGGTAAGGATATGGCTACAGGAGGTTTTTCCAAGGGAGTAGGTGATATAGATGTAGAAGCATTGGATGACTCACCTCTACTTGTTGATGCTAATGTTAATGACATGTCCAAAAAGAAGCAAGTTGATCCCTCACATGTGGCCTCAAATGAAACAAGGTCTCACAGGAAACGAAGTCATACAACTTGGTAAGGTTGCTTCTGCAATAGAAAAGATTTCTGAAAATCAGCTAAATTTTGGTAGTCTTTATGAAGAAGTTATGAAGATGGATGGGTTTGAAGAATATATGATTGCATCTGCATTTGACCATTTGAATAGGGATGAAAAACAAGCAAGGTCATTCATGTTGAAAAATGACAAGCTTTGTAGACAATGGCTGCAGAACTTCTTTGACAACTATTTAAGCCAATTTTGATTATGTAGGTGCATTTTTATTAGAATTTATGATTTTCTATTTGGACAATTTGGCATTTTGGTATTTATCAAACTATTTGGTGTCTAGTTTGTAGGTTTTAAGATCATTTTAATGGGTATTGGTTTGCAACTTTTAGTCCTTTTGTTTCATGGGCATGTGGATCTGGAAGCAACTTTTAGTCTTGTTTTTGGCTAAAAATTATTTTAATATGGAATGATTGGTTTGCCATTGTTACTAGTGGATATTGATTGCATAATTTTGGTGGTTAATAGTGTAAGTGTCATGCTCAATCATGACAGGAAGCTGAGAAAGCTATTCGCTACAAAGGTGTGGGATGGTAAAAGTTAAGCACTTCTTGCCACTATGCATATTTTTGTTCACTTGGTATTGATGCTTAGAGTTCCAGAGCCACAAAAATTGCAATGGTATAACTGTAATGAGATAGTTTTCTAAAAAAATAAGATAGTTTTCCAAAAAAATGTTTGTACATACCAAACACTAGAAAACATTCTCAAGCCTATTTTCAAGGTCGTTACCAAACACTAGAAAATAAGATAGTTTTCCAAAAAATGTTCTCTAGAAAATGATCTATTTTCTAGAAAACATTTTTTGGAAAACTATCTTATTTTCTAGTGTTTGGTAACGACCTTAAAAATAGGCTTGAGAATGTTTTCTAGTGTTTGGTATGTAATGTTCTCTAGAAAATGATCTATTTTCTAGAAAACATTAATGCTAAAACAAACAGAGTGTCAGAGCGATAGTATTAAGATGTGAATAAACATCATTCATCCACACCAATAAACCACTTACACGTTTCGCATGTCTATCAAGGTTTTGAATTATAGAATGAGTAATGCTACAACTACAAATTATTTTACAAATTATTGATGTGGCAAATTCTTACTAGTTCTAATCTAAGCTCACTACTAACATCACATTTTTACATATCAATAATTATTCGGAAGATGCTAAAGCCACATTAGCCGTTTTAAAAATATTATAAAATAATTTGTACATGTAGCATTACTCTTATTGAATTACTTTGTCTCCAAACATGGGAAAAACTAATAACACTTAGGGCATATTTGGTAGATTGTAATAGGCGTTGTAATGTAATAGTTATTCCTATGGTTTAGTTATTCTTTAGTTTGGTTATATTTTTATTACAAGGAATAGTCATTTCTTATGAATAGCTATTCTTCAAAATGAGGAATAATTATTCCTCTTTAAAAAGTAGTATTAGTTATTCCTTAGTAAATGAAATAATTTCAAAATTTAATATATTTCCAAATAAATAAACTTTTCATATACATCTAACAATTATAAAAATAAGAAATCATAAAAAATAACACATATCTCTCTTAAATTTAAAAATAACAATTTTTAAGAAGATATAATTGTATGAGTAAGATATTTCCTAAAATAAATGTTAAGTTTCATTCTAGTGGTTATAACTCACAACCAAACTAATGAATATGTTTAGTTATTACATTACAACACACTTTATTACTAGTAATATAGATTACAATTCCTATCATAATCCTCATTCAATGTACCAAAGTATCCTTAGGACACGTTTGGTAGACTATAATAGGCACCATAATGTAACAGCTATTCCTATGATTTAACTATTCAATAGTTTAGTTATGCTTTTATTACAGGGAATAGTCATTCTTTATGAATAGCTATTAGCTATTCTTTAAAATGAGAAATAACTATTCCTCTCTAAAAATGTTGTAATAGCTATTCTTTATTAAATGTAATAATTTATAACATTAATATATTCATGAATAAATAAACTTTCCATATCCAACTAACAATTATGGAAATAAAAAATCATCAAAAAATAACTCATCTCTCTAAAATTTAAAACATATAATTTTCTAGGAAATATAATTGTATGAATGAGATATTTCCTAAAATAGATCATAAGTTTTATTCTAATGTTACAACTCACAACCAAACTAATGAATATGTTTAATTATTCCATTACAACATATTTTATTCCTGGTAATAAAAATTATCATTTCTTTTGTAATCTATATTCAGTGTACCAAACATACCCTTAAGGCATCTATAAGGATGTATGCATCAGGTATCAAATGACCAAAAGAAGCAAAAGACTCATTCTTCCAAATATAACTTTATTTGGTACAATCCACTTTATTATACTTCCAAAAATAACTTTATTTTCTAAACAAAAGTGATCTACCAATAATATAAAACTAAAGATACGGAGAAATTCAAAGAGAGAAATATTATATCCATAATATTTTTACAATTCATTTTCTTATCCCTCCAAAAATAAATTTATTATCTAAATGATGGTGATCAAACAATAAGACAAAACTAAATACAAAGATAAATTCAGAAAAAGAAATGATATATCTAAAATATTTTTACAACACTATTGCAACAAATTCTAAGTTGTAGATTGTTATTAGTATTCAAAAAAGCAATTTTAATTGTTAATTCAAATGAAAGATTATATAAAAATCATATATATAAAATAATAATAGATAAAAAAAATATATGAAAAAAAACTATAAATAAAAAAAACCCCATAAAAATTAAGATAATTGTTTTATATTTAATTTTTTTTCCCCTTGCTGGAAATAACTGTAGCAAAATTAAAGGTGTATAGGAATTTTTTTTTTTTTTTTTTGAGGATGAATATTAGCTAATAGAAATGAAATATAAATGATAGTATAATATAAAAGAGGAATTAGCTAGATATGCATTGGGCTCTCTCTCAAAAAAAAAAAAAAAAAAAGATATGCATTGGGCTTCGCTGGAAAGTCCTCTACTATATTGGAGCCCAATAACTCGTACTAAAAAGTTAAAGAGAGAGAAACAAAAACCTTGATACTTTGATTGATTGAACGCTTTAAAAACCCAAAACTCTCACATTGTAAACGCTGTCTCCTCAAAGCTCTTTCAGATTTCTGCAGCAATTAATTTGTCCAATACTTTTGAGGTAACAAAAAAAAAATTCATTTTTGTTTTCCGTGCTTTCTGTTTTCTGTGTTTTCTATGTGTTTTTCAATTTGGGCATAGTTGCTTTAGTGTGTATTAGGGTTTAGAATGAATCGGTAACAGTTACAGAATCCCTAGAGAAAATCGCAGTGTGTCCCAACTGATTTTCACTTTTTTTTTTATTCCTTAATTTTAGAATAAATAAATATTTACTCAAGCAAGTAAGTTAAGATTCTTTCTTTGAAGTTGCTTTTTTTTTTTTTTACTTTTCTTTTCCTGCACTTTCTCAGCAACCAAACAGGTAATTTTGTGTTAAAATTGGTTTCTTGCAATTTATTTCATCTGGGTTATTTTTGTTGGTTGGGATTATTAGTATGCAAATAGTTTTTTTTAGCTTAAATTAAAGAAACTTAAGCTTTATTGTTTCAGCATCCAAACAGAGCTTTATTTGATTGTTTTTTTTTATGGGGCATTGAATGGATTTTGATATTGGAACATTTTGCATTGAAAAATAGTCATTGATAATCAATTTGACTTTGTCAGGGCTTTGGAGGAGGGAAGCAATGCCAAAGGGTTCTAAGAGCAATTGTGGGTCGGCGTCGCACCAGCTCTTGAAGGAGAAGGCGAAGAACAGGGTGAATGATCTTGAAGGGATGTTCACTGACCTCCAATCCGCAAGGAAGGAGCGGCGATCTAATGACATTGCGGTTTTGGAGGAGCGAGTACATCAGATGTTGCGAGAGTGGAAATCCGAGCTCAATGATCCGTCCCCGGCTTCCTCTTTAGTTGTATGTAGCTTTTATCCTTTGGTAGAACTTGAATTTAGCATTGTCTTTGTGTGAAAAGGTTGTTATTGGTATATAAGTTTCTGTATGTGTATTGTCTAGGGTGGTAGTCTTGGATCATTTTCAGAGGAATTAGAACAGCTATTGCAACAGTGGGGCGAGGAAGATGATGCAACTAGTCCATTAAAAGAACTGGCACCATTGAAACGTGAAGTTGATCTTCAAAACTTTCATGACAGCGATTTAACAGCATTTCCAGAGGTTAGTTCTTTTTTCTTTGGAGTGAACTTGGAGTTCAGGGGGATATTTAAGTGATTGTGCGAGCAAATTCTTTGGCTAATTATCCATGAACACAGCACTTCACCATCGTTTTGCTGAGGAAATTGCAGAAAATAAAAAGAAATTTGGACTTTGAATATTAGATTTATGTCATTTTGATGTTCAAAATAATATCCTCAGTTCAACAAGACCTTTTAATTTCTTTTCATGCTCATTTTTTGGTTTGCTGACTCTTTTTTTATTGTTAAGTTACACAAGCACTCTATGTGTCTTGAACCCATGACCTCACCCTCCAGCTAGAGGTTATGTGGGGAGGAGGTGCCAATTGAGCTAGACCTAGAACTTATTATGCTTCGCTAATTACAAAACATATTTCGGGAATGTTAGCAATTTGAATGATGGTAATATGAGAATCCGAACAAGTGAGAATGTTGGAGGTTTTATCTTATTTTTTATAAAATGACACTCTCGTATATGTATATATAATGCACATGGGTTTTTTTTATTAATATTCAAGATAAAAATTGTAATACCTTATGGGAATGTTTTAATTAATTGTAACAAATATATGAATGTTATATTCCCAGGAAATTGGAAGGAATACGACTAATAAATCAAATGCGAGAATCCTATGTTCTAAGGAATATGCTTTCAAGAATTTATGATTAAGGTTTTGTTGCAACATAACCCCCCACAAGGCAGCCTCTTGAAGGATTTCCCCTCTTATCATCATCTCATTTCTTATGCTCTGATCTCTCTCTCTCTCTAGGCATAAGACTTGCTGCCTTTCTTTCCCTTTGCAGGCCTTATCTTACTGTTTGCATGTGTTGTAAATGATGACTTTTACTACCTCTATGGTGTCAAGTCATATAGCTTAGTCCACACAACCCTTTGATTGAGATTCATGATACTCAAAGGCACTTTCTATGCAGTTCAGTTCTAGATTTACTATTCTTATTAATGATGTGCGTACATTAATTATTAATTTCATGCAAAAATTGCTTAAGGGTCGGACTGTATCTAAACCACCCCTCCCAGGACCTCATTTAGAGAATGTTTAGAACGCAAGGACATGGAAGAGAGGGGGTGGGGGGGGGGGAGGTGCGGTATAGTATATTCCACCTAAGTCAAAGGTTTGCATTACTTTAATATATTCATTTATTTGTGTTTCAATCCTTGAGAGCTTTTATTGGGTTTCATTTTTATTCATTTGTTAGTCTTTCAGCATATAAAGGGTATAATACTTAGACATGATAGATAACTGATGAGCTGAACACTTGGTCTTTGCCAGGATTGTTTTATTAATGAACAGCCCAAAGAAGATGGTTTTCAAGGTTTTGATCAATGCAAAGCCTCTGTTTCAAGTGTGCACAACAAGGTTGTTAATAACTCACAGTTTACAAATCAGTTGGATAGTCATCAGTTCAATATACCACAGGACTTTGAGCATATCACAGTGGTTAATAACTCAAATTTGAGTACTCAGTTGGAATGTCATCAGTTTGATTTACATCAAGACTTTGATTATGGGCTTCTCATTGGAGCCAATGACACTGAACAGTGTGAACAGGATACTATACCCATCATTATGCCAAATATCTGCCCTCCACCATCTGCTTTCTTGGGACCAAAATGTGCTCTATGGGATTGTTTCAGGCCTGCTCAAGGATCTACATTGTGCCAAGACTATTGCAGTAGTGGTCATGCTGTTCTAGCATTAAATGAGGGTCTCCCTGGCATGACTCCAATTTTGCGACCTGGAGGCATTAGTTTGAAGGATGGTCCATTATTTTCTGCTCTTAGTGCTAAGACACATGGAAAGGAAGTGGGCATCCCTAAATGTGAAGGTGCTGCTAATACAAAATCTCCGTGGAATGCTCCAGGTAAACCTATGTAGTTCCACTTCATTTTTTTTATGTTTTCTTTTGGGCTTATCTTATTTACATACCAGTTGTTATCTTGCATATCCATTTTGCTGTATGCTTACTTATATTGAGATATGGCAGATGTAATGTGATGTGGTTCAGTTTCATTTGAGGAAGTTAATCTTTGCATGCTTAATTACATAGCATTTGGGTGATTCAGTATGACAGTAATGTTCTTTTAGTTTTTCTAACTTGCTGTCTTCAATGTTGTAGAGCTATTCGATCTTGCTTTCCTTGAGGGTGAAAAAATTAGGGAGTGGCTCTTTTTTGATAAGTCTAGAAGGGCATTTGAGAGTGGAAATAGAAAGCAGAGATCATTGCCAGACTATAATGGACGTGGTTGGCATGAATCAAGGAAGCAGGTGATGAAGGAATATGGCGGGCAGAAGAGGTCCTATTACATGGATCCACAGCCTCTTAACTGTCGTGAATGGCATTTATATGAATATGAGATCAGCAACCATGATGCTTGTGCATTATATAGATTGGAACTCAAGCATGTTGATGAAAAGAAGAGTCCTAAAGGAAAATTGACAAACGATTCGCTTGCTGATCTGCAGAAGAAGATGGGAAGGCTCACTGCTGAAGGTTCTCCAGATAATGGACACCCCATTAAGAGCAGGACAAAGGTTAATAAAAGGCCTGATGCGGGAAATGCTAATTTTGCTCAAAATCAGACCACCTTGAACTCCGAATCGCTGACTGATGGTTCAAGTGCTCCATGAAATAATCCATGACTGCTATGGTACATATTTGAGGAGTCTTGCCTGCATATGGAAACTAGTACATAAGACAGACAAGTTGAATCAGCTTTTCACTGTAGAAACTGGTGGAATTGCTGAACTGTGCTGACATATAAATGATAGTTTGTTTCTGGTGATCAACTGCATGAGCCCCACTTTTGTTACCAGGGGACAATTCTGCTTGCTATATTACCTGTTTAGAGGTTTGTTTTGGATTTCCCTTTTTAAGCTGGTGGGTATACTATAATTTCTGATTGACATTTAACATATAGTCCTATAGGCTTCTACTTCCTATGAGTTTCTAAACCATGGGGTTGGTGCTAGTGAAGATTGCTAGAATTGTATAGGGGAAGGGAAATTGTTTCTGTAGTTGCTTCCTTCCTGCATCTTGCTGGTTCATTTTGTAGGTGATGGGACACAAAATATTTAAGAGTATGTTCAGAAAATTTATTTTGCTGGCTGTACCATCAATGGGAGTCATTCATGTATGCAAATCTTCTCTCTTGTTGAATGATGTCTCGAATTGAACATTTCTTGTTCCAATTTTCTTTGGTGGCATCTTTGTTACATTACTGATATCATTTATGTTGAGTCAATATATTGTGTGCTTTGTTTTCTGGATTCATTATGAGTTCCATCGGTGAATTGAATGTATTTAATCCTGTTTCAAGAAGGGATTGAATACAATATTTTGTTTCACTTGGGAGTGACACTTATGAGTCATGTATCTATAATGAGTTGCCTTTTATTCTGGAACTCACATATAATTGTTACGTTAGAGCAACCAAGTCTACACCGCAGAGCTTGTCATCCCTTGTTAATATTGGCCTCCTAAGTAACTTTAAATATCTCCATGAAAACCTAGTGACGATCATTGTAATTGTAGTATTGCAGTGTAAAACTTAAGAAGTGATACAGTAGGTTTCTGAATGTAGCAGGGATTGCTAGCTTCATTGATTTCCATTGGAAAAATGTGAACTAAATTGATTGTTTGCTTCATCCCCTCGCCCCATTCTTTTTTCTCTCCTTCTCATCATTATCATGCATCTCAACTTGATCACATTCATATATGTCTCAATTAATTAAGCACATATTCAAATTTTGCCGCTATTTGATTTCCTAGATAAGTGAATTTTGAAAATTATATTATTGCTATGCTGGACCTTGACAATTGGCCAAGGTTGAGTGACCTTAATAGATTCATTACAATTCACATTCACAGTGACAGTTTTCACAAGACAAGGTTTCTTCTCTCAACCCCCCCAACCCAAGAAAAAAAAAAGGGGGGGCCAATTGACCCCAAAAGGCTGTTAGCAGCAACAACAATATTGAGAACACGCAAGACTTTTACGTCATTCAAGCAGCAGATAGCTGCACCTGCACAACAAAGCACTGCTCTCTACGGATAGAAACATGAACCTTTCAAATGCCAAACAACAAGTTGTCCATGATTTAATTGCACAACAGAGAACCACGCTATTCTGAGTTGTCGATAATTTTGTGACAAGAATAGCTATACCTGGCAACAAACTTATAAATTATCCAACCAAATCTTGAAGATTCTAACAGAAATCGTCAATACAAGATGACTCTGAATCTTCGCTGCTCAAGAGGTCTCTGAGTCTGGTATGATTGGCTTTGACCTCCCTCCCAACCTCACTGTCAACCTCCATTACTATACTCACTCGTTACATACGTTTCCTTTGTGAACAAACCATCTTCTCCTTTCTCAATTTCCACCCCCAACCTTCAAATTTTATATAGAGAATGAAGTATCATGATTTATGTATAAAAGCAGAAAAATAGGTAAAATTTTATTTAAGTCAGTTTTTATTTTATCTTCAGTAGAGTAATACATGGTGAAGGAAAGTTAAAATATTTTCAAATTTGATTTTGGTGTTGAGAGAGATTATATGGTGCGTGGCCATATGAGAAAGTAAATGATTAATGTTGACAATGTACCCTATGAGAAACAAACACATAAAATAAAATAAAATAAATTGAAATCAAATCGTTATGGGAAATTGATCGTTAATGATAATTTGGTACACTTAATTTTGTTATATAATTTACGATTTCAAATGAATTGGATTTTTATTATCTCATAATTTTTGGAACATTCTTGAGGGGAGGGAGCTCATCTTTTGTTTTTTGTTTTTCTGTTTTAAAAAAAAAAAATGATTAATTTGAAATTTTTTACCAGCATAAGTGGTCTTGCCCAAGAGTCGCCCTTAGAGAGAGAGAGAGAGAGAGAGAGAGAGAGAGAGAGAGAGAGAGAGAGAGAGAGAGAGAGAGAGAGAGAGAGAGAGAGAGAGAGAGAGAGAGAGAGAGGACTTTTCCAAATTAGAATATTTTACACAAAAGCCTTGGGTGTATTGGGTCATTCACAGGCCATTGCCTCTCTCTCTCTCTCTCTCTCTCTCTCTAATATTTTTGATAAGCTTTTTTTAGTTGAAGTCCAAAAAAACACACAATAATTTCTATCACATCATACTGAATTTCCCATAAAATGATATTTTGTTTCAAATCTATATCTCAGCCACTCACGACACATGAAATTTGCACATTTGTAAGTCCCAAGTGTTGTGAGATGTTAGAAATACATCCGAAACATAATATACCCATTTCAAAACCACCTCTATTTCCCTGGAAAAACCCATTGGTATAATTCAATAGCTAGCTAGAACTCGGGGAGTAGGTTTCCATATGTGATCGAAAAATTATCTAGCTTTTGTCTTTTTCCCTAATAATGGTAAAAGTTATACAATGTATGTATGAGATACATGATGTTATATCAACTAAAATTATATTTTTAAAACATGATTTCAGCTAAGTAAAATTATGAAATTGTATTTGTAAAATACAATTGGAATTAAAATTGTGAAATCGAGTTTTGAAAACACATATGAACCCTCCAAATACCACGCAACACATTATTCATGGTCCAACATCTTGACAAAGAACCATGTTATTTTAGAGTTAACAAACTTTTACGACAAGAATAGCCATACTTGGCTAGAAACTCATAAATTATCCAACCATATCTTTAAGATTCTGACAGAAACCATCAATATAAGATGACTCTAAATCTTCACTGCTCAAGAGCTCTCGGAGTTTGGCATGATTGGCTCTGACCTCCCTCCCTACCTCACTGTCAACCTCCATCACAATCTTCACTGCTTTACAGACGCTTTCTTTTGTGAACAAACCATCTTCTTCACCTTTCTCAACTTCCACTCCAACCTTCAAAATGTTGCTCATCATCCTTGCATTGAAAAACTGGTCACATATATGCGGTAACAATACCAGCTGACACTTGTTCATCAAAGCTTCGAATAAAGAACCTAACCCACAGTGTGTGATGAAACACCCTATTGATGGGTGCTCTAAAATCTGTAGTTGTTGAACCCATCCACCATGTACTATCCCTCTTCCTTGAACCCTATCTTCAAACCCTTCTGGAAATGCTTCTTCAATAGACTCAGCCCCGCATGGCGGTTTAAGTGCTGCCAGAAATGGCCAGCCCGAAAGTTCCAACCCCAACACCAATTCCTGGAATTGATCTTTGTTTAAGAAGCACTCACTTCCAAATGCACAGTATATTACTGATCCGGCCTCAAATCTTCCTAGCCACTCAATCCATTTTTCTTCTAAACTAGTAGAAGTAGCTGACTTCGGTATGACTGGTCCTGCAAGAAATACAGGCTTTCCAAAATGGCTTTCAAGATTGTCAATATAAGGTCCCTCAATTTCTCTGCATGTCCTGAATCCTAGTGCGTCACATTGACTTACGCTTGTGAACAGGCGATCAGCTAAAAGGACATCGCTACCAAAGTTCAGAGTCTTTAATGCAGCCAAGGCTCGTTCTTCATGGACATGGAGTTTGATGGATGATGAAGACAATACTGGAAAACTAGACCCAGGCTGTTGCATATTGTCAACATGTGCAGTACTGGAACAATATACTGTGAGTGGAGTGACAATGGCGTAGAGAATTGACCTGATACCTAGGCTGCGGACCAATTTTGGTATCCAATGGGCAAAATCAAAGAAGACAATGTCCGGTTTAAGTTCACAAAGAAGAAGTTCAATATGACTCTCAGATCGATCCATGGCAGTCATAATGAGAGGTTGCAAATGGACAGGCACATCGGAAGTGGTCTCAGCACCAAGAGGGAGACCATCTACATGGGGAACAATTATGGGGACAAAGGTGATGAGATCCGGGTAGAGGTTGAGAGTCTGTAATTTTGATTGTGTTTTGGTGGGAATCAGGAAGGAGATTCTATGGCCTTTCTGGGCTAGTTTGTTTGAAAGGTGGAGAAACGAGGTAAGGTGACCAAGAGCAAACCAGGCGTACATTAACAAGTGCAACGATGTTGCACCCATATCTTTCTGATTCTCTGAGTCAATTAATCCGGGCTGCAGGAGCTGAAGCTAAAATAACTTGCAACAACAAAAACAAAACTGTAGAGAAAAATAATTAGCGGATGGTAGGAGAAGAGTAATGAGTGAGAAGTTAAGGGAAAAGTACGTAACAGTAAGTTAAGATTCAGCAAAAAATAACAACAATAATAATAATATTAATACAACAACGGTCACAAACTTGCTAAATGCACATTTACAGTATACATACAGCCACGTGAGCTGAAATCATATTTTGAGAAAAAAGATTTCAATTAAAATTGTAAATGAGTAAAAAATAGTATTTTGAAAACATGATTTCAATCGAAATTGTAAAATCGTGTCACTTACGTGTGCTGTGGGAGTTGGAAATGGAAAAGTAGGTTAACAGGAAGGTTTAGAGTTCACAAAGACCCAAACGTGTTTGTTTATTCACCAAAGAATCATATTATTTTATGACAATTCCCTGGTCATCCTTTTTTCATTTTGGTGGTTAGATCACAGATCTCAAACCAACTGCCTAACTCCCTGTTCATCCCCTTTTCATTTTGGTTGTTAGATCACAGTTCTCAAACCATTGTCTAACTGAAGCTATTAATAAGAAAAACAATAATTATAATGTCCTCCGCCATTTGCTTCTTATCCATTATGAATAGATTTTTATTTATTTTTTATAATACAATAGTCACAACGGGGTGGAAGAATTTGAATTTCTGAATATCAAAGGCACTTAGCATGACAATAAATAATGATGGAAAGAGAAATTTTCACATAAATTAATAACTACGGATAACTTTTCTTTAAAAATAATTAGATAAAATATTATCAAGGTATTTGTTCTAATTGCTAGAGACAATTCTATATGTATAAAAACAATTTTTTTGAAAGCTTTATTTTTCCTTATTTAAGTTCTTTAATGCATTCTTGAGAAAAACTTCTTTATGAAACCAGTTTTATCATTTTAATTTTTCAAGTTACACCAATTTGTTAAGTTATAGTTTCTTATGTGGGACAACCTTACATGGTTTACGATTTTGAATTTGATTCTATCTTTCGTCAGGCAAAAGCATGGATTTCCAACTTTTTATAAGGTTTGAATGTTGATAGCTGCTAGCCTATGTTGAATTTTAAGTGATTTTGACTTCATCAATTGAGGGCAAGAGAGCTTGAGGGGGAAAGAGAGATTCTAAAAGATGAAAATATATATATATATATATATATATTTTTTTTTTTTTTTATTTAACCCACTAAAAGGCCATATCATCTATATCTATATCTATATCTATATATTACTAAAAGCTGAAGCGTAGCGTTTAATGCTGCTGCTCTCACGTTGTGCCACATCAGCTGCCACGTCATTTTTTTTTTCTTTTCTTTTTAAAATATAATTTTTCTATAATTTTAAAATGGTTTTTACATTTTTCAGCCCTATAAATGCAGCCCACTACTTATTTATTTACTTCAACTATCACCCTATAATAAATCTAGCCCACTACTTATTTATTTACTCCCACTATCACCCTATAATAAATCTGTATAATTAATCCAGCCAACTTCTTATTTATTTAGTTCTATTATCAAGCTCAACCCAAAGCCTTTTCAGTTCAGCTTTTAGGTGTTTTTTTTTTTTTTTTTTCCTTTTTCTTTAAGTTGAAAAGGCTCACACAAAACCCTTCTTTTTTTTTCTTTTTTGTGTGAGCCTTTTTTTTTCCTATAATTGTTTTTAACGTTTATTTTTTTAATATTTACACTTCTCCAACCTTTCTCTTTTCCTTACCATTTCATCTCCCCATTACTTCTTCAATCTTTCTTCCTCCTTTATCTTTTTATCTCCCCACTACCCTCTACATTAATATCATTCTTCCTCTTTCCCTTCATCTTCCTTTATTTTTGTCTTTTCTTATTCACACCCTCTTACTATAAATTTGTCACTATCTCTTCTATTCCATGCATAGTTTTTCCTCAAAAAAAAGGTTCCCTCTCTCTCTCTCTCTCTAAATTTTTTGGTGGATTTTTTTTATTTTTCTTGCATCTCTACTTTAGGTTGATAATTTTTTATATTCTTTAAAACTTTATTTTTGGTTAATGCGATTTAGTTTTGTTTTTTAAGTTGTGATTTAGTTTTGTTATTTAAATTGTTGTTGTTGTTGTTTATTTATTTTTTATTCTCTTTGAATGTTAAATGTTATCATATTGCGTTCTAAAGAATTATATATAGCATATAAAAATATAATATTATTCTATTACATAGCATGATTTGGATAATTTGGTATTTATTCTATTACATAGCATGATTTTTTATAGTGCTCAATTTAGATGTTAAATTATGAGACTTTACTAATTTTTGTTTATTTTCTAATCCTTTGTGGTGGACAAAGTACTCTTAATAGTTGTACTAGAAGTACGTTATAATTCCATTTATTTAAAGAAAAGCAAAGGTTAGCCAAACAAAAATAATCGGATAGGTGACAAATTTTAACTTTTGCAATTTTATTTTAATTATTATTATTTTATAACAATGCATGTATAGAAATTTAATTCTTAGATTTTGCTAATAATTGTTTATTTGATAATATGTTTTGGGCGGCCGAAATTATAATTTCTACAAAGAAAATAACCTTAATAGATTATCAAAAACAAAATTTTATCCTAATATTGGTTCAATTAATCATTGTTAAGTTTTATTAATTTTTTTTAGTTTATGTTTTTTTTGGTGTTTTGGATTGATCCTATATTACATTTATGATTGTTCTTATAATAAATAAAAATATAATTACGAAATACATTACTCATTATTAGATTAGTTTAAATTGTAAATTTTTTTTTTTTAATAAAACCACCATAAAAATAATTATCACGCGCAACGCGCGGGTTTGCGGCTAGTTATATCTAAAAGCTAAAAAGTAGCATTTATTGTTACTACGTTCTCATTGAGCCACATCAGCGGCCACATTATCCACCCATCTCCAACATTCTTTTTTTTTTTTTTAAGTCTTTTTTTTTTCCTTATAAATTTCTCAACTTATTATTATACTTTCTCCAACTTTTCTCCTCTCTTTTTCATTTTTATCTCCCTACTACTATCTACCTTAATTAGTATCACTGGAGAAGTATTGAGTATTCCAAGAATACCATAAATGCGTATTCCCCTTCTTACATAACTGTGGGTCTCACTAATTAAATTTATAGTGAGACTTACAATTCATGTGAGAGAGGAGATTATGCATTTATGGTACTCTTGGAGTATTTAATAATTTTCGAGTATTACTTTTCCTCTATCCCTTTATCTTCTTTTATTTTTGGCTTTTCTTATTCCTCTCCTCTTACCATAAATTTACAACTCTCTCTCTCTCTCTCTCTAGATAGATAGTTTTGCTACACACAAAATGTTATTTCTCTCTCTTTCTCTATCTCAAAATTTTGTTTTTCTTTTTTTGGTGGATTGTTTTTTAATTTTCTTGCATCTCTACTTTAGGTTAATGAATAATAAATTTGTATTATTTGGAACTCTAATTTGGGTTGATTTGATTAAGTTGTGTTGTAAGTTGTTATTTTTTTTTTTTTTTTTTTTTTTGATTTTATAGATGTTATCCTATTACAATATAAAGATATTATATAAGAATATAATATTATTTTATTACATACAATAGCCTGATTTGGATAATTTAGTGTTTATTTAATATATTTTTTATTTTTCTTTTCATATTATTTTTTATAAATTTCTTATTATTCTCTCTTGAAAAAGTGGTTATTCTCTCTCTCTCTCTCTTGATTTTTTTATTCTTTCTTGCAACTCTACTTTACATTGATGAGTCATTGTAATTTTTAAAACTCTAATTTGGGTTCATACGTTTTGTGCCCTTAGCTTTTCACCATAGAAAATAATGGAATTGCTTAAGTGCGCTAAAATATATTAGTTAAAATCGAGGGTGTGTGTACGGTGTGCGTAAGAGTTATATTCCTTGTGTTTGTGATCAACCGCATGAGCCCCAATTTTATGGGTATTCTGTAATTTCGGATTGACGGTTACGTATAGATCTATAGGCTGCCTCTACTTCATGGAATTTCTAAACCATGGGGTTAATGCTAATGATGATTGCTAGAATTGTATGGGGAAAAGGAAATATTTTTCTGTAGTTGTTTCCTACCTGCATCTTGCTGGTTCATTTTCTCTCCTTCCCATCATCGTTACATATCTCAACTTGATCACATTCATGTATGTCTCAATTAAGCACATATTCAAAATTTGCAACTATTTGATTCCTAGCTAAGTGAATTTTGAAAATTAGATGATAGCTGTGTTGGACCATGACAATTGATCAAGGTTGAGTGACCTTCATAGATTCATTACAATTTACAATCGCAGTGACAGATTTGACAAGACATGGTTTCTTAATATAAGCAGCAGAGCACTGCTAAATTGAACATTTCTTGTTCTAGCATTTTTGTTACATTACTAAATTGAACATTTTTGTTTGAGATTTCCACTGGAAAGATGTGAACTAATTTGATTATTTCCTTCATCCTCTCCCCCCATTTTTTTCTCTCCTTCCCATCATTGTCAAACATTTCCAGTTGATCACATTCATGTATGTCTCAAGTAATTAAGCACATATTCAAAATTTCCAACTATTTGATTTCCTAGATAAGTAAATTTTGAAAATTATATGATAGCTATGCTGGACCATGACAATTGGCCAAGGTTAAGTGACCTTAATTGATTCATTACAATTTACAATCACAGTGACAGTTTTCACAAGACAAGGTTTCTTATTTCACCAAAGAAAACGGGGGGCCAAGGGACCCCAACAGGGTTCTTGCAGCAACGGTAATATTGAAAACACGAGTCTAAAACGTCATGTAAGCAACAGATGGCTGCACCTGCACAATAGAACACTGCTCTAAGGATAGAAGCATGAACCCACCACATTCCACACAACACATTGTTCATGATAAAATTGCCAGGCTACAAACTCATAAATTATCCAACCAAATCTTGAAGATTCTGACAGAAACCGTCAATATAAGATGACTCTAAATCTTCGCTGCTTAAGAGGTCTCTAAGTTTGGCATGATTTGCTCGGACCTCCCTCCCAACTTCACTGTCATCCTCCATCACTGTCCTTACTGCCTTACAGACGCTTTCTTCTGTGAACAAACCATCTTCTTCTCCCTTCTCAATTTCCACTCTAACCTTCAAATTGTTACTCATTATCCTTGCATTGAAAACCTGGTCAACTACCTGCGGTAACATCACCAGCTGACACTGACTCATCAATCCTTCAAACAAAGAACCTAACCCGCAGTGTGTGATAAAGCACCCAACTGATGGGTGATCTAAAATCAACAGTTGTTGAACCCATCCACCATGTACTGCCCCTACTCCTTGAACCTCTCTTCAAACCCTTCTGGCAATGCTTCTTCAATAGACTCAGCCCCTAATGGTGGTTTAAGTGCTGCTAGAAATGGCCAACCCGCAAGCTCCAGACCCAATACTTATTCCTAGAATTGATCTCTCTTTAAAGTGCATTCACTTCCAAATGCACAGTATATTATAGATCCTGCCTTGAATTTTCCTGTTGAGCTTTGTGGAGCCTAGCTGTGTTTGATCTGGTTGACGACCTGACCCGATCCGAAATAATGTTGCGTGTTTTTTAATAGGAGATTTTCTAAGGCTTAGTCCATGGAGTGGAGTCTTGGGCCAATAAGCCCAAGCAGGAGCGCTCATTGTGTATTCTGTGCGCAGGAGGTAGAAAAACGTAATTTTTGTGATTAGGGTTTTTCTTGTTGTTGTCGTTTTTGAGAGAGAGAGAAACACAATAGCCGCACTTTGTATTTTTCCCTGATAATAGTGAAATCCCAGCAATTCCGTGGACGTAGGCAAATTGCCGAACCACGTAAATATTATCTTGTGCTATGACTTTTTTTTTTTTTTTTTTGGGCATGTGTTTTCTCTATTTTTTGTTTCTCACAGGTTGGGATTTCGGGTTGAATTCCCTACAATTGGTATCAAAGCCTAGAATGTGGGAGCAATGGCAGGGGTAGCAGGAAGGCGTTTGGAATAGAAAAGTTTTATGGCACAGACTTCGCGTATTGGAGGATGCAGATTGAAGATTATCTCTATAGGAGAAAATTGTATCTGCCTCTTATAGGGACAAAACCTAAGACTATGAAGGTCGAGAAATGGGCTCTTCTTAATAAACAGGTACTGGAAGTTATCAGGTTAACTCTATCTAGGTCTGTTGAACACAACGTTGTAGAGGAGAAGACCACAGCAGATCTAATAAAGGCTTTGTCTGGTATGTATGAAAAGCCGTCAGCAAATAACAAAGTGCATTTGATGAAGAAACTATTCAATTTGAAGATGGCAGAGAACGCATCAGTAGCACAACATCTGAATGAATTTAACATAATCACAAATCAATTGTCGTATGTATAAATTGATTTTGATGACGAGATCCGTGCACTGATCGTTTTGGCTTTTTTGCCAAACAATTATGAGGCAATGAGGATGGCAATAAGTAATTCTACAGGAAAAGAAAAGCTAAAGTACAATGTGTAAAGTTATTATTTACAACTATGTTTTTGTTGGCTTTTATTCTGTGCCAAATTTGATTGTAATTATTATCAATCGTTTATACCTTGTATCTATTGTGGGATTGGTTGTAAGGGTTGTGTGATAGAGAAAGAGTGTGAAGATTCAAGCATTTGAAGGCTGAAGAATTCTTGTGGGTATGTCGTGACCTAGCTTCCCGCGAAGTGAATCATGTGCCTTGCACATGCTGGAATGTGAAGGGTCAGGCCAGGTGAAGACAACTGTGTCTCGCGAGTATCTCGCGAGTAAGGCCTTCCCACGAAACACCAGCAAAGCATTCTGTTCTGCCAACCTATACTGAATGACTCACACTTTCTGTGTCTATCCTATATATACCATCATTACTCACAAATGTTGAGGAATGCTTCAGAGAGAAAACCTTAGCCCAACACATTGAGAATTAGAGATTGTCCTACCCACATTTCTCTATACACTTGCTTGTGGTATTTCCTTAACTCTTCCCTCTCCATTTTTCATATCATTGAGAGGTTGATAGCCCAAACACTTACCACACCCTTTGAGAGTGTTGAGTGACGTTTTGGTGCTGCTGAAAAGTATTGGAAGAAGTCAAGGATGACAGATGCAACATAGAGCTTGTTACGGGATCCGAAATGCTAGACAAGACAGGGTTCCGAGAAGCCTTATTGGAGTAGGAGCTTAGAGGGCTTAGGTACATCGGGTAGATTAGGCTTGAAGGGTCTCTTGCTAACCCATGTATCCCAACTGATTGTCTAGTGGATCGATTTCCGCTTGAAGGGTGGCGGAGAGGTTTTTCACCGAGTTCTTCGGTTTCCTCTTCGATAACACGTCTCGGTGTTATCTATGTTTGCATCATTCTTCCCTACTCTTGTTCATTTCATATTTACTGCTGTGTTGCTTTAAATATGGATTAGAGTAGTCGTCTTGCTTGTACGCTTGTGTTTACACTATTCCGTACTTAATATTAAGTTAGTGTAAAATCAATAAAGCTGTAATTTTAATTTAGGGGTCTAAACCGCTCGTGTGTTTTCGACACATTTTCGAGCTTTCAATTGGTATCAGAGCAGGTACACTCGCTGTGGTTTAAATACCTGAGTGTGATCCTTGACCCTTTCTTGAGATGGATAGGTTTCAATCCCTAAATGTTCCACCATTTTTTATGATAACAATTATGCTTTCTGGAAAGTTAGGATGAGAGCATTTCTATGCTCTATAGATGATACCGTTTGGGATGCGGTTGAAATAGGCTGGACTAAGCCAGAGGCAGCCAAATCCACTTGGGATAAGGCAGCTCTCGCGGCAACCAATGCTAATAGTAAAGCCTTAAATGCTATCTTTTGTGGTGTGTCCCCTAATGAATTCTACAGGATCTCTCATATGACAATAGCCAAGGAAGCTTGAGAGATTTTGGAGACTACCTATGAGGGTACAAAGAAAGTTAAAGACACAAAACTTCAGATGCTTACCACCAAATTTGAAGAGCTAAAGATGGGTGATAATGAACCGTTTGATTCATTCTATGGGAAGCTCAATAAAATTGTAATTTCTAAACTCAATCTTGGTGAGAAGATTGAAGACACTAAAGTGGTGAGAAAAATATTGAGGTCCTTGCCTGAAAATTTTAGAGCAAAGGTTACAGCCATAGAAGAGAGCAAAGACTTGGATGAGATCAAAATCCAAGAGTTGATAGGGTCTCTCCAAACGTATGAGCTGGGACTTCCTTCTCACAAGACGAGTAAATCTCTCGCTCTTAAAACAATCGCCGAAAAAATGGATGATTCTTTTGAAGAAGATGTTGTGGAGAAGGAGGTTGCATTTCTTGCAAAAAACTTCAGAAAATTCCTGAGAATGAAGAACAATGGAAGACAGTTCAGTAAAGGGAAGTTCTCATCCTCAAAAGGAGACAGAAAGAGTATAAGAAGAAGGAAGAGAAGGAGTCTCAAGTACCCCAAGGCATTGTGTGCTATGAGTGCAATGGCCATGGACATCTGAAGAAGGAGTGTCCAAATTTTCTGAGAGGAAAAGGCAAGGCTTATGCCACAACACTCAGTGATACAGATTCATCCAATTCTGACTCAGAAGAGAGCTGTGACGGAGAAGAAAATTACTCCGCTTTTATGACTATTGAACATGTTGAATCCTTTGAGGACTTGCATCAACTTGTACAAGAACTTGGTGAGCACAGTGATGAAGAATCCATGGGGATTGTGGAAGAATCAGATGCCGATGATGATGAGGATATAGCTAGTCTTCAAGAGAATTACTCCATACTCCTTGAGAAGTCAGGAGAGTATGCAAGAATAGCCAAGGCAACTATGAGAAAAATGAAGAAAGCAGAGGAAGATTACCGAAGTCTCTTGGTCAAACATAAGGAGGCTAAATGCAAAATAGAAAAGCTGAATGGTGAGCAGTCAGAAGCTTACTTAAAGATCAGATTCTTGGAGCTTGAGGTGGTTCAAGCCAATGCCAAGATAGAAAGGGTCTCCACCAAGAAGCTGGATGATGTAATTTCTTCTCAAAAGCAGTTTTCAGATAAATCCGAACTAGGATACACTGGAGAAAGCAGTGTAGCTGCTGTGAATATCTCCAAAGAAGTAAAGTTTGTAAAGGCCAAAGAGCCGGTTGTAGTCGCTCCCACTGTGGAAAAAGTAAAGGTTAAAAAGAAGAAGATGGGAATAGATCAAAGGGTGGTGAATAAGCCCAGAAACCAACCTACAGTGAGAACTGAAGCAAGAGGGAGATCTCGTTCACAACCATAAAGAGGTCCTAGAACAAACCACATCTGTCATTATTGTGGTCTTCAAGGACATACTCGACCCAATTGTCATAAGCTAATTGCCTTAAAGAATGCAACAGTTCGAAGATCAAACGGACCAAGAAATGACAAGAGAAATTGGACTACTAAGCCATCAAGAGGTCGAAATGGAGATCCAAATGTGATGGACGTGATGAAAATGATAGGCGCATTCACCACGTGCTTGGAAAGCTTCTCCAGGAGGTTTGAAAGTCCTAACTCCCGTACCCAATCCCATAGGGATATCACCCTAAACGCACGTGTCATGTGGGTGAAAAAGGGTACTCATGCATAAGCATCAGAACATGTCCATGCACTAATACTTCCAATGTTTAGGGACATTCTCTCATGCATCATATCATGCATCGTTATCAATTTTAGCATGTTTCCTTTACTTATTTTGGTTTGTACCTGTTTTGTTGATCTTACTTTTCTTGCTCTGTTTTGGGTATGTTCAAAAAATTTCAAAAACCCATAAAAAATTGAAAAATCTCAAAAAATTTGATCACTTGTTTTATGCATATCTCATGTGAGTTTGGCCTAGTACCTTCGTACTAATGGCGTAGTGCATTTACGATTTTGGCTTGTTATGTATGCACAAATGCTTGGCTTGTTATGTATACACTCTTTTCTATGTGGAAGATATCTTGAAAACTATGTGTGATTGTTGTAAATAGATCTTCGAGCTTGTCATGAATGGTTGGTCAATAGTCTTGATTGGTCTTGATACTTGCATAGACTTGTGTCTATATCTCTTCCCACTTTATTTTTTGTTTTTGCAAAAAGAGCTCACCAAATGTAAATCTCCAAATGAAAAGAGATATTGAGTTGCAAAAGCCTGTTGCACACACTAGTATTCGACTAGGAAAAAGGGAAAGCAACTCTTTTTAATATGTTTGTATGGTGCTCAAAAAGCCAAAGGCTAATCTTCAATGTTGAAATATCATAAATTTCAAGCACCAATCTCAAAATGAGATGTTTTGTCCAAAAAAAATAAAATGGACCAATTGTTATGCTTTATACAGAAGCCAATGAAAAGCTTTTAAGTTATATATTCAATGTATGGGAGGTCATATATACTCATTTCTATAATGGAAATAGTCCCCTTGATTTCGTATCAGTTGTGTATGACTCGATTGAATTGATTGTTCGCGTAAAATAATCTGCAAGCACACAAAATCGTAACAAGTAGTAAAGTGTTTTTAGAAAACGAATGTCGAACCCACAGGGATTAACTATGTTATTGAATACCGAAATTCACTAAATTAATTACTATTTGGAAAAATCAAAAATAAATGGAATGTTCTACTATCTGAATTAAATTAAACTATTTAATAAAAATAAATCTACGAATAAAAAATTAACAAAAGCGCAAAAATATAAAAGTGTAAAAATATGATAAGAATGGATCTAGAGCGGTTGATTTCACCTAACAAGTCCCACACAATTTATTCTTCCTAATTATCTCCCATTGATGATTAAAAATTCCTTAAGTATTCAATATCTTCTCTCGAATAATATCAAAAATATCTTCAACTAACAATTCCATATCTCTATGTGAATTTAATTAATTGGAGACTCATTACGTACGTTGAATTTTCTGAAAAATCACACTTATTGCGGTAAAGCATCTCTACTTTCGCTCAACTAGTGGTGTTTAATTCTAGAACTAAAATAACAAATCACCTCTCGGTCTCATTGTAATTCAATTGATCAAACCATAATTCATAAAAAATAATAAGCATTAAGAATAAGAATTAAACACTCAATCACGGAAATATTAAAAATAAAATAATTCAGAATATAAATTGTGTGTTCATTGCTAGACTACATCAACGCTCTAGAAAATAAAATTTAGTTCATAATGAAACTGAAAAGAAAACAAATAAAACTTATGGCTTTCATCTGATGGTTGATCAACATGAAGCTCTCGCCTTTGTCCTCAGATCCTCCTCTTTAGAAAGAGTCCTAAAAGCAAAATCTTCAATGCGGCTCTGCCTTTTCCTCTCAGGTTTCTCCTCTCTTCTTTTTACCTTAAAGAGCCTTTAAATAGGTCAAGGAATCCTATTACAAGTTGAATTCCCATTTGGAAAAAATCCCAGATTTTTAGGCTTCACTTATCTGACGATTTTGGCCCATTTAATTTCAGAATTCAGACTTTTGGTAAACTACAAAGTTGTAGCCCTTTAAGTTAACTTTCCAGCCCAACTTGAATCATCTCGATTGGATATCTGAACCCAAAGTTATGCTGAAAATACTAACTGATGTGCAGGCTGGAATCCTAATCCGAATTGGACTTGGATTTTGTGCAAAATTCCTTTGATTCCTTGCTCTTCTCATTCCTTCAAAGCACAAATGAATAGATAAATATAAATAAAAAATCAAATCAAATCAAAAGAAATAAAGGAAAACTAACAATTTTAATAAATAAGAGGATAATAAAAATCATGTAAAAATTACACTTATCATTGATCATTGAAGCTTCGCTCTAGTCTAAGGACTATTTCACATTTGATACTCACACACAACACACAAGACTTTGATTAATCAATGCCTATCTCATTTGTGTGATTGTATATGTTCAAATGTCATGTGTATGCTCAAGAACTGGTTGATCAATCCCAAAAAGATTTTTGAGTGTTTTATATGTTTTTGAAAGTGATTTTATACTTTCGTGTGTTTATTTCTTTGTCAAAATGCATTTTGTGTGTTTTTGTCAAAATCTAGTTTAGGGGTTGTTTCGCGAGAAGCTCGTAACTTAGAGCGTCCCGCGAAAAGTGTTTGAGGGAAATAAATTTTTTGCAAATTTACTCGGAGACTTTCGCGACTGTTTCTCGACCAACAGCTTCTCGCGAAATGCTGTTTGGCAAAAACTAAAATTTTCCAAATTCACACAGAGAATTTCGCGACTGTCTCGCGACCTAAAGCTTCTCACGAAAGTTTTTTGTACTTCAGTGGCCATTTTCACGAGTGTCTCGCGAGTGTCTCGCTACTCTCTAACCTGCGAAAAACGCGTGTTTTCAGTTTTATATAGTAGATGTGACAGTTTTTCAAATCATAAAAACTTCCCTTGCATAACCTCCTTTGAACCCTTTCAACCCAAATCACTATTTCATTCAATCCTCTTCAATCCAAGCACCTTTTCTGCATTTTTCTCTTCAAGTTATGTTTTCTAAACAATTCTTTTTGGGTTTTTGCTTAGATTATGCAGATTTTTTGTTAGGGTTTTGAAAATTGGGAATTTTCGAAATTTGGGTTAGGTTTCCTCTATTAGGTGAATTTTCTTCAAAATTTTTGATTGGGTCGAGTCCCATTTGATTATTGTGCATCTATGTTGGCCCCTTGTGGCATTTTAACGTGTATTGAGGGTAGATTTTACCATGTTCATACATTTGTCATTCTTAGAATGCTTTTGTGCATGTTAGGTGTTTGTTAAAATGTCCGAGTGACATTTTTGTGCTTAATTGGATTCAAGTGAGTTCCAATTTATGGGATTCCAAATGTTTAACCTTATTTTACTTGGTTTGGTCTTTGATCAAGTGTTTCATACACTTTGCTCATGATGCACTCACTAGGCACACTTAGGCACACCTCATGCATCTCGTGCCGCACACACATGCATCAGTACATGCACACAAGCTCACACACATGCACTGTTTATTGTTTTCAAGCATTAGGTTTATATTGTCTTGTTCTGTATGTTTAAGCATGCTGGTTTGAGTTAGTTATGCTCTGTTTTAAACTATTTCACTTGTTTTTTTTTCTCTAACATGGATCTAATCATCTTTGGGTGTTCTGTTTTTGGTGTTTGTGCACTTTTCTTTGTCTGCTTTGTGAATTTGTGCAGATGTCTCCCACCAAGCACGCAGCTAAGAAGAAATTATCTTCAAAACGTGCTCGCACCGATTCTGAGCATTTCAAGTCAACATAGGCTGATATGAAGTACAATGATTGTTATCAGCACAAAACAATCATCATGGAAAGGGTAGTTCAAATGGAATCTCTAGAGGGCACCTTCATTCCAGATATTTTCAAAGAAAGGACGTGGACCAAGTTGCTGACCCCAAGTGGTGTGGTCTACTTAGAAATCATCAGAGAATTCTTCTCAAATGCCACGGTAGAAGATGATCACATCAACTGCTGGGTGAGAAGGAAAGAGTTTGTCATAACGAGGGATAGCATTCAAGACTTTCTTGAAGTTCGTCCTCTATCTCAGCCGATCACTACCCAATATGAGGATAAATTGGGATCTATTGCAGACATGGTAAGAACACTTCATGGGACAATGACTAAAAATGCCATGAACACAATACCGTTTTCACCAGAGATGAGGACCTTAGCCTATGTGATGATTCACAATCTGTACCCAGTGACAAACCTAACTACATTGTCTGCTCCGAGGACCTTCTTCTTATATGATCTCTTCACTCACAAAGAGATTGATATCTGTGGGCACATCTTTCACTTATTGAAGAAGAGTATTAGCAAGCAGAACTCCAGGACCATCATGCCCTTTCCCACTCTCATCATGGGCCTCATTGCAAAGGAGAGGCTCAAACTCCCAAGTGGCCTCACAATAGTTCAAAGGAACTATCCCATTGGTGCTCATACCTTAACTAGGAGCACAGCCCACATCAGAGGTTCCAGGACAGGTGTGCATACCATCCCACAACCTTGTGTTCAGCAAGATGAGGATGAAGATACAGAGGAAGAGATTGATAGATTCACTTCTGCTCCAGAGACTTCAGCACAGCCATCGTCTTCAGCTCCAGCACAAGGATTAAGCAAACTTGATCAATTGCTAGCTAAAATGGATCAGATGTCTACAGTGCTTGATTCCCATGTGCAACACACTGCAAACCAGTTTGCATACCTTCAAGGACAAATCACTGCATTGTCTTCACAGATACAAGAAATGCAAGGATCAGATTCAGAGTCCGATGAGTTCTAGCCTCTTTGGCCATTCCGCTCAAAAAGGGGGAGAAAATTTTGAGAGGGAGCTATAGAAAAGCTTGCACAGCATTAGGGGGAGCATAAATTTAGAACTTAGAAACATTGGTTATTGGTTCACAGATGGTTTTAGTTTTGTTATTTTTAGTAGCTTTTATAACTATTTTTTACTGCTTTTAGTTTAAAGTTTTGATACTCTGTTTTAACTTTAGTTTAATTTCAGTGTTATTTCAGTTGCTTTGTGTTTATCTCTATGCTTTGTGGCATTCCTGCTTTGTGGCATTACACTTGTACCCATAATGCTTTTGTAAGCTGTTAAGGGTTTGTTTGCATGCAAAGTTTTTGTAGGCTTTTATGATTTGTGCCATGCATATGCAGTACCTTGCTTATGCAGCCTTTTGCTTGTGTACTTGAAGTTTTAATGTCATACATTTTACTTCAGTACATCACTCTTGTGCTCTAGTAGGATTGTTCCTAGATATAAATACTTCGTGTATTTTGCATTGGTTGAGTGTTGGATTTGCAAATGATACTCTTCAAATGAGCTTATCATCTTGCATGTCCGGATGTTCATTCCCTGTGTGGATGAGCATAGTAATCACTTCTGTATAGTGATTGCTTGTTTGGTCAAGCCATGGTTTATTCATTTATCTTATTTATACTTGATCGCTTTTTACTTGTTCTGTACGTACCTTGTGTTCAACTTGTCATAAGCTTAATGAAAGTTTATTTGTGTGCAAGTGTTTCAAGTTACAGGTATATACGTGCAAGTGCAACACAGCTTCTAGATTAGGTGTGAGTGAGTTTTGCCTGTGTTCCCAAACTCACGTTTAAGTCTAGAGTCTGTTTTAGGGTTTTGTCACGAAATAGCCAAAGGAGGAGATTGTAAAGTTATTATTTACAACTATGTTTTTGTTGGCTTTTATTCCGTGCCAAATTTGATTGTAATTATTATCAATCGTTTATACCCTATATCTATTGTGGGATTGGTTGTAAGGGTTGTGTGATAGAGAGAAAGTGTGAAGACTCAAGCATTTGAAGGCTGAAGAATTCTCGCAGGTATGTCACGACCTAGCTTCCTGCGAAGTGAATCATGTGTCCTGCACATGCTGGAATGCGAAGAATCAGGCTAGGTGGAGACAGCTGTGTCTCGCGAGTATCTCGCGGGTAAGGCCTTCCCACGAGACACCCGCGAGGCATTCTGTTCTGCCAGCCTGTACTGAATGACTCACACTTTCTATGCCTATCCTATATATACAAGGTTTTGAAACCCGGACCGTTCATTGAACTATAAAAGGGAGAGGTTCAAGGTTTTTAAGGTCGAACCGAGATTGAACCGGGGTCAAACCGTAATGACGTCATAATTAATTTAATAATTATTTAAATATAAATAAATATATTAAATTAGTAAAAATAAAAAAATTAACTAAAATATAAATAAACATATCTTATTTTGACTTACAATTTCAGAGTTACTGTTTATATATATATATATAGTCTTAAAATTTTAAGTTCATATTTCAATCTTTAAGCCCAAATAATAATAATAATAATAGTTGTGACGGTAAGGATCAATAAAATTGGAGACTATTTGTGATGGTAACTTGGTAAGAATCAATTCAAAAAAGTCCTTCCGTGTTTGGTTGTTGAAAAGTAGAGTGTTTGGGAGTGAATACTATTAAAATATGAGGAGAGAGAGTTAATTTGGCAAAACAAAGACCGAATTTAGAAGTAATTCCACATTCCTATTTCGGAATTCAACTAAAAATTTTGGACAAATGGGACGAACTTGACACTGTAATTAGGCATTAGAAAAATCGAGTTGGATTGAAGTCCTGTATATATAATTAATTATCCTAAAGATACTTTGCGTGTCCCACTCATACCTACTCCCTAGGTTGCATTATCACTCTGACAGACACATCAACGCCACCACAAATTTGACAAACAAAACATCACTCTCCACCACATATTTCAAAAGCACCAGACTCTCTAATTGACCAAAATCAAAAGAGAACAGAAACTAGAAAAAGCAAATCTAACATTTGCAAGAATTAGCACACAGCTGCAGTTTCTTCATCCACTTGCAGGAATCAACACATGTTTTCTCTCCACCTTCCAAATCAATTTCAGCATCCAAAGCAACAAGGTACTGAAATCATCTATCTTCAAATCAGCTCTAGAAGTTCAGAGACACAAGCCTTGAAGAAAAGAGTTTCAAATGGCAGCCAAACTTTAGCTTCGTCCACAAAGGCCTGAACTTGTGCTTTCTTTTCTTCGTTGTCTTCTTCTTCTTTGTGTTTTTTTTTTAATCCTTACAAATCAATGGTTCTAGATCTGAAAAAAAGAGGAACCGTCCGAACCTCAAAAACCGGCCATGGTTCTCAGAACCGTACGGTCCGACCACGGTTCGCACGGGTCCCTGTTTTTTTGCCATTGAACGGTTCTTGAAGCTAAAAAAACCGCAAAATTGAGAGGTTCGGGGGTTTTCCGGTCGGACCGTACGGTCCGGTCCGGGTTTCAAAACCTTGTATATATACCCTCATTACCCACAAATGTTGAGGAATTCTTCAGAGAAAAGACCCTAGCCAAACACATTGAAAATTAGAGATTGTCCTACCCACATTTCTCTATATACTTGCTTGTGGTATTTCCTCAACTCTTCCCTCTCCATTTTCCATATCATTGAGAGGTTGATAGCCCAAACAATTACCACACCCTTTGAGAGTGTTGAGTGACGTTTTGGTGCTGCTGGGAAGCATTGGAAGAAGCTAAGGATGGCAGATGCAACATGGAGCTTGTTGTGGGATCCGAAGTGCTAGACAAGACAGGGTTCCGAGAAGCCTTGTTGGAGTAGGAGCTTGGAGGGCTTAGGTACATCGGGTAGATTAGGCTTGGAGGGTCTCTTGCTAACCCATGTATCCTAACTGATTGTCTAGTGGATCGATTTCCGCTTAGAGGGCAGCGGAGAGGTTTTTCACCGAGTTCTTCGGTTTCCTCTTCGATAACACGTCTCGGTGTTATCTGTGTTTGCATCCTTCTTCCCTACTCTTGTTCATTTCATTTTTACTACTGTGTTGCTTTAAATATGGATTAGAGTAGTTGTCTTGCTTGTACGCTTATGTTTACACTATTCCGCACTTAGTATTAAGTTAGTGTAAAATCAACCAAGCCGTAATTTTAATTTGGGGGTCTAAACCGCTCGTGTGTTTTCGACACATTTTCGAGCTTTCACAATGACATACAAGATTTAATTCTGGCTAAAGAGATTCATAGAAGAGATGCAAGCGAAACCTCAGGATCTGGTTCTACCCTAAATCTTGAGACAAGAGGCAGAAGTAATGACAGAAATTCAAATCGGTGCAAATCAAAATCTAGAAATTCTAATCGGAACAGAAGTAAATCTTGATCAAGCCAACAAGTATGATGCTAGAACTATGGGAAAATAGGTCACTTTAGAAGGCAATGCAAAAATCCTAAGAAGAAGAATGAAGATGATTCTGCTAATACTGTAATAGAAGAGGTACAAGATGCACTACTTCTTACAGTAGACAGTCCACCTGATGATTGGGTTTTGTACTCAGGAACTTCGTTTCATACCACTCCATACCGAGAAATCATACAAAATTATATTGCAGGTGATTTTGATAAGGTGTATTTGGCTGATGGTTCAGCCTTGGATGTTATAGGTATGGGAGACGTCCGGATATTGTTGCCCAATGGATCTGTTTGGTTACTGAAGAAGGTTCAATATATTCCTGACCTAAGGAGGAATCTGATTTCTGTTGGACAACTTGATGATGAAGAGTATGCAATACTATTTGTTGGTGGTACTTGGAAAGTTACAAAGGGAGCTAGAGTATTGGCTCGTAGAAAGAAGATTGGCACTCTATATATGACCTCAAGTTCAAAAGATACAATTGCAGTTGCTGAAGCAAGTATTGATACAAGCCTATGGCACCGCAGGTTTGGTCACATAAGTGAGAAATGGATGAAGATGCTGCTGTCAAGAGAAAAGCTACCAGAATTGAAGTCCATTGATTTTGACATGTGTGAAAGCTGCATCTTAGGAAAGCAGAAAAATGTGAGCTTCTTGAAAACTGGCAGGACACCAAAACTGAAAAATTGGAGTTAGTACACACTAATTTGTGGGGGCCTTCTCCGGTTACATCCCTTGAAGGTTCAAAGTACTACATCACCTTCATTGATGACTCAAGCAGAAAGGTATGGGTTTATTTTCTAAAAAATAAATCTAATGTATTTGAAACTTTTAAGAAGTGGAAGGCCATGGTTGAGATAGAAACATGTTTGAAAGTAAAATGTTTGAGGTCAGATAATGGAGGAGAGTACATAGATGGAGGGTTCAGTAAGTATTGTGCTGCACAGGGAATTAGGATAGAGAAGACCATTCCTGGGACACCATAGCAAAATGGTGTAGCTGAGCGCATGAGTAGAACACTCAATGAGCGTGCTAGGAGTATGAGGTTGCATGCTGGACTACCAAAAACTTTATGGACTAATGCTGTTAGCACTACAGCTTACTTGATAAACAGAGGGTCATCAGTTCCCATGGAGTTCAGACTTCCTGAGCAGGTTTGGAGCAGTAAAGAGGTAAAGTTTTTACATTTAAAAGTTTTTTATTGTATTTCTTATGTTCATATTGATTCTGATGCTCATAGTAAACTTGATGCAAAGTCTAAAATATGTTTTTTCATTGGCTATGGTGATGAGAAATTTGGCTATAGGTTTTGGGATGAGCAAAACAGAAAAATCATTAGAAATAAAAATGTGATATTTAATGAACAGGTTATGTATAAGGACAGGTCAACTGTAGCGTCAGATGTTATAAAGATAGATCAAAAGAAATCTAAGCTTGTCAACTTAAATGAATTGACTAAAAGTACTATCTAGAATAAGGGTGAAGAAGATAAGGAGAATATAGATTCACAAGTAAATCAGAGTACACCTGTAGCTAAAGTCCGTAGATCTTTCAGGAACATTAGACCTCCACAGCGTTATTCACCCACTCTAACTTATCTCCTGTTGACTAATGGTGGTGAGTCAGAGTGTTATAATGAAGCCTTGCAAGATAAGAATTCAAGCAAGTGGGAGTTAGCCATGAAGGATGAGATGGATTCCTTGTTGGGGAATTAAACATGGGAACTGACTGAATTGTTAGTAGGAAAAAAGGCTTTGCACAATAAGTGGGTATACAGAATAAAGAATGAGCATGATGGTAGCAAACATTACAAGGCTAGATTGGTTGTTAAAGGGTTCTAGCAAAAGGAGGGCATTGACTACACAGAGATATTTTCTTCAGTTGTGAAGATGTCAACAATTAGACTGGTACTGGGAATTGTGGCTGCAAAAAACTTACATCTTGAGCAGTTAGATGTGAAGATGGCATTCCTTCATAGTGACTTGGAGGAAGACATTTACATGATTCAACCAGAAGGGTTCATTGTTCAAGGACAAGAGAATATAGTCTGCAAACTGAGAAAGAGATTGTGTGGCCTAAAACAAGCTCCAAGACAGTGGTACAAGAAATTTGACAGTTTTATGCATAAAATTGGGTTCAAGAGATGTGAAGCTGATCATTGTTGTTATATTAAATTCTTTGACAATTCTTATACCATTTTACTGTTGTATGTGGATGATATGCTCATTGCATGGTCTAGCATTAAGGAGATTAATAATATGAAGAAGCAATTGTCAAAACAGTTTGCAATGAAGGATTTGGGAGCTACAAAGCAAATCCTTGGTATGAGAATCATTAGAGACATGGCTAATGGTACATTGAAGCTTTCACAGTCAAAGTATGTGAAGAAAGTTCTCGGTAGGCTCAACATGAATGAAGCTAAACCAGTGAGCACACCCTTGGGTAGTCATTTCAAACTGAGCAAAGAACAGTCACCAAAGATAGAAGAAGAAATGGACTATATGAGCAAGGTGCCCTATGCCTCAGTGATTGGCAGCTTGATGTATACTATGGTGTGTACAAGGCCAAACATTGCACATGCAGTAGGAGTTGTGAGCAGATTCATGAATAGACTTGGAAAGCAACATTGGGAGGCAGTCAAGTGAATTCTGAGATATCTGAAGGGTTTATCAAATACATGTCTTTGCTACACAGGTGCAAGTTTGAAAGTGCAAGGTTATGTAGATGCTGATTTTGCTAGTGATATTGATAGTAGAAAGAGTACTACTAGATTTGTATTTACTCTGGGTGGTACAGCTATATCATGGGCTTCAAATCTGTAAAAGATTGTTACTTTGTCTACTACAGAAGCTGAGTATGTTGCAGCAACTGAAGCTGGAAAGGAAATGATTTGGCTACATGGTTTCTTAGATGAATTGGGTAAGAAGCAAGAGATGGGCATTCTACACAGTGACAGTCAAAGTGCAATTTTTCTTGCTAAAAATTTGGCTTTTCATTCAAAGTCGAAACATATACAGACAAAATACCATTTTATCCGATATCTTGTTGAAGATAAGCTAGTAATACTTGAGAAGATTTGTAGATCTAAGAACCTGATAGACATGTTGACTAAGGGTGTCACTATTGAGAAGCTGAAGCTGTGTGCAGCTTCAATTGGCCTTCTAGCTTGAGGACAGGAGGATGAGTTGCAGTGATGAGGGATTGCTTTTGGAGGATAGCGACTGATGTTGGTGATTGAACTAGTCTCCAAATGGGAGATTTGTTGGGCTTTGTGGGCAGCTTCAGTTGGCCATCTAGCTTGAGGACAAGAGGATGAGTTGCAAGGATGAAGGATTGCTTTTGGAGGATAGCGGCTGATGTTAGTGATTGAACTAGTCTCCAAGTAGGAGATTTGTTGAGCTTTGTGGAGCCTAGTTGTGTTTGATCCAATTAACGACCTAAATCGACCCGAAATAATGTTACGTATTTTTTAATGGGAGATTTTCTGAGGCTTAGTGCATGAAGTACAGGCTTAGGCTGATGAGACTTGGGCTAATAGGCCCAAGCCAGAGCGCTCATTGTGTATCCTTTGCGCAGGAGGTAGAAAAACGCAATTTTGGTGATTAGGATTTTTCTTGTTGTTGTCGTTTTTGAGAGAGAGAAACACTGTAGCCGCACTTTGTATTTTTCCCTAATAATAGTGAAATCTCTGCAACTCCGTGAACGTAGGCAAATTGCTGAACCACATAAATATTGTCTTGTGCTGTGATTGTTTTTTTTTTTTTTTCTTTGGCGTGTGTTTTCTCCATTTTTTGTTTCTCACAGGTTGGGATTTCGGGTTGAATTCCCTACATTTTCCTATCCACTTGAACCATTTTTCATCTCATGTAGGTGTTGGTGGCTTTGGTATTACTGGCCCTGAAAGAAATACGGGCTTCCCTAAATGGCTTCCAAGATTGTCAATATAAGTTCCCTCAATTTCTCTACAAGTCCTGAATGCTATAGCGTCACATTGACTTAATCCAGACAGGCGATCAAAGAAAATGACATTGCCACCTGACTTCATAGCTTGGAATGCAGCAAATTCTCGAGGTTCATGGTTATGGAGCTTGATGGGTCATGATATTGGGAAACCAGACTGGGGCTGCATAGGGTCAACCTTAGTAAAGTTTTTGCCACTATGCTGCCCTGCTCCTGCAAGGGACATATTGAAATAAGATACTGTAATTAGTGGAGTGACAACGGAGTAGAGAATTGACCTGATACCTAGGCTGCGGGCCAATTTTGTTAGCCAATAAGCAAAATCAAAGAAGACAATGTCCGGTTTAAGTTTGCGGAGAAGAAGTTAAATATGACTCTCAGAGCGATCCATAGCAGTCATAATGTGTGGATGCAAATGGAGAGGCACATCAGAAGTGGCCTCAGCACCTGTAGGGAGGCCATCTACATGGGGAACAATTATGGGGGCAAAGGTGATGAGATCTGGGTAGAGATTGAAAGTCTCTAACTTTGATTGTGTTTTGGTGGGAATTAAGAAGGAGATTCTATGGCCTTTTTGGGCTTAGTTTGTTTGACAAGTGGATATACGGGTGAAGGTGGCCAATATCAAACCAAGGGTACATTACCAAGTGCAATGATGTTGCAACCATGTTTTCCTAAGAGCCAGTTGATCCAGGCTGATGCTGATGCTGAAGCTGAAGCAACTAGCAACAAAAAGATTGTAGAGATCGAGCAATTAGTGCATGATTCGTGATGTTTGCTTTTTTGAGTTGAACAAATTAAGTAAAAAATTGGATAGGGGAACAAATTATTCCTGAGAAGGATTGGACTCAAGCCAAGCAAAGTTGATTATTAATCCTAATTTGTCTAAATCTAATGGCCTTTAAGGACCAAAATTTTAAGAGAACAAAATGAGAAGTACTACATTAACCACATTTTCAAAACAAATTATAGGTTTTAAGTAGTAAATTGTTATTGGTTATAATTTGTATCTACTACAAAAATTATTTTTTTACCTATCCAATAACAACCTGTAACAATCTGGCACTTAGAATTTGTTGTGAAAATGTTTAGAACATAGCATTTTCTTGAAGAAAAATAAAAAACATAAATCAATATATATATATATATACACACATAAGTAGAGATCTTTTGCGGGAGAGCATGAGGTTCTTCTATGTGGTGCTCTCTTATTAGATTAGTAGAGCAATTCCATGAAAGCTTTTATATATATATAAAATATGAATTAAGAAAATTGAGTTTCAAAACATTTAACAATATTGTAGTTAAACATAAATATTATACAACAAAATGATTATTATAAATAGATCTTAAAAAAAATTAAAAAGATTTCAAATGAATTTGCAAAGTATCCTCGTCAAGGTAGTCAATACCGTACTGGTATGTATACCAGTATCGAAACATCAACGTTTCGTACCGGTTTAAATACCCGCCGTACCAGCCATGTACCGGCCATACCAGCCATTTCGGGCAATACCGGCTGGTACTGGGTGTACCGGCTACTATAGAAAAAAGTTTTTTTTTTTTTTTTTGTAAGTTTTGTAATTTTTGAATTTTTTTTAGGAAAAAATGGTAACTTATTTGCATTAACTTATTTGTTTTTTCCTTTTAATTGATACTAAAGTCTAAAACCATAAATAATTAGTTCTGAATTGAGGAAATATTTTATGGTAAATTTTTATATTTATTATAATACACACACACACACACACACACACACACACACATATATATATATATGTATATATTTATTTATTTATTTATAAATATAAAAAATAGAGGTAAACTCGAAACTGTACACTGGTATTGACCGGTATCCGAAATATATCGTACCGCTGGCCAAATCGGTACAGTCTCCGGTACGGTATTGACTCCCTTAATCCACGTATCGTGCAGGAAATTATCTGGTTAGTAAACATTCATCCGAGACAATGCTCAAGCTAGAGAAACTCCAAATTTCTGTTATATGAGGTAAAAATTAGAACAAAGTTTAGCTACAAAATTTATTGTAGCCTAAGGCTACAACATTACTCAATATCATTTACATTACTACATATTTTGAAAATCTAACTGTTGAATTACATGTTCTTTATATTCTTAATACACATATCAAATTTTGTGCCAATTTGATATTATTTATTATATGATCTATAAGCTTACATTCATAATTTTAAAATAAAAAATTGATATTTCATTCAAATGCAAGACCAACATAACACAATCAAAGGTTTGACTTCATTCTTGAACTCTCACTCAGTCTTTAATTAGTTTCTCTTCTTATCAAAGCTGCATCTCTCAGTCATCGGTGATGGGAGTCAAATCAAAAGGTGGAGCTAGAACTTGTTAAAATTGCAATCCAAAGACTTGTTGAAGAGAGGAAAATCAAAGAAACCTCCAGTACTGATTTCCTCGTCCAAGACGATGTCGTTGATGACCAGCTTCTCCTCTCCAAATTGCTCTCTCAACTATTATTTGATTACCTCTTTAAATCTATAAGATGGGTTGCACACCCACGAAGAGAGGAAAATAGCAATACCTAAGATGGGCTGGCCAAAGAGGAGAAGAGAGGTGGAGGGTAGTGGCTGGCTGGAGAGGAGAAATGAGGGTAGCTTCTCCTCTCTCTTACCCGTTTTAGATTTTGGACTTGGAGATTTGATTTGGTTGATTCAGGTTACCAGTTTGATTCGTGAGGGTTCTTATGTGTAAATTCAATTTTGTAATTTTTAACAACAAAAAATGCCACATCATTTAAAAAAAAAAAAAAAAACAACAACAACAACAACAACTGTCATTATTCCGTTAGCCATGTAAGCAACACCACTAACGGAAGTTAACAGAAGGACTTAAATAGCTCATTATGAAAACTTGGGGGACCAATTGTACTCAGTTAAAACCAGAGGAACCAATTATGCACACAGGATTAACTTGAGGGACCAATAGTGTAGTTTCGTCTTAATTTTTCAAGTTCAACCAATTTTGTTAAGTTATAGTTTCTTATGTGGGACAACCTTACATGGTATATGATTTTCAATTTGATTCTATCTTTCAACAAGCAAAAGCATGGATTCCAACTTTTTATAAGGTTTGAATATTGATAGCCTATGACCACCGCCCACGTTAGGCGAGTTGGTACCTTCCCAAGTTTTGAAGGTTTGAGGGATTCATAGACCTAAGTTCAGGTAGTCCTAAGGTGGGGAGGGGTGAGGTTATACTATCAATTGTCAAAAAAAAAAAAAAAAAATAAAATAAAATAAAATAAAATAAAGAATGTTGATAGCCTATGTAGAATTTTAAGTGATTTTGACTTCATCAATTGAGGGCAAGAGAGCTTATGGGAGAAAGAGAGATTCCAAAAGATGATAAATAAATTTCCAAAAAAATAAAACCCACTAAAAGGCCTTATCATTCTAAATTTAAAGTTGGGTGTAAAGGCCATATCAATCGTTTGGGTAAATGTGAATTATTAACCTTGATTGATCTTTAGAGTTTTTTAGGTAGCTCTTATCTTATCAAAGTTATGTTGGATGTACACATGTGAGTAAAGTCTAATATTAAATAATAATGAGAAGAATGAGTAGTTAATATAACATAATTGAATACATATCCATTAGGCGTAAGCCTTTTGAAGTTAAAGTTGATCTCTATATGTTATATTAATTACTCAAAAAAACTCCCCAAGATGCTTATCTCCCCAACAAGTTATTACATATGTCTACCGTCTTTTCAAAAAAAAAAAAAAAAACGTGTCTACCGAATTTTGGTCACATTAAGAATGTTAGTTTTCTAAGGAGGATTTCTATATATAATGAGGCCTCTATTCTACTAATAATAGGACAAATCTTGGAGTCTGGTTAAAGACTTTAAACATGTCATTAGAGACTTCCTTAATTGATTTCAGTTCTCTTTCATTTTATATTCATGTCTCTTACTCCTTTATTTTATTGTCACATTATATATGTGTTCTAGGTTATGTATATCAATTGCATTAGAAGAAACCATTGTTATACTAGAAGAAGTGTCTAATTTGAGAAAACTCATAAGTTAAAATTTTCAAATGGTCAATTTCTTTGGTTTTATTTTTGTTTTAATAAAGACGAATTATGTTAACCCAACCAATAACGATAACTAAAACTTCAAAAGATAAAATTACAAAATAAATTTTAGTATCTAATGGAATTGGGTAGTTTTTCAACGTTCTTTTAATAAGATTAGGGCCTCCCTCTCTGTGTCTCCCAGTATGGCTGTCTCCCACTCCAAGCCTTGATCTGAGGACTTTTAGTTTTTAACCGTAGAAACTAATGGAATTGCTTGAATGCACTGATATACATATGTTAGTTAAAATCAAGAGTGTGTGTACGCTGTGTGTAAGAGTTATTTCCCTTTCATTTGTGATCAATCGCATAAGCCCCAGTTTTGTGGGCATTCTGTAATTTCGGATTGACCGTTAACATAAAGTCCTACAGGCTGCCTCTACTTCTTCGAGTTTCTAAACCATGGGGTTGGTGCTAATGATGATTGCTAGAATTCTATAGGGAAACGTAAATGTTTTCTGTAGTCGTTTCCTACCTGCATCTGCTGGTTCATTTTGTAGGTGATGGGACACAAAAGATTTAATTTAACAGTATGTTAGACAATTTATTTTGCTGGATGTATCATCTGTGGGAGTAATACATGTATGCAAATCTTCTTTCTTGAAGAATGACAACTTAAATTGAACATTTCTTGTTCTTGCATCTTGTTACTTACATTACTAAATTGAACATTTTCGTTTGAGATTTCCATTGTAATGATGTGAACTAAATTGATTGTTTGTTTCGTCCTCTCTCCCCATTCCATCAACGTCACACATCTCAACTTGATCACACTCATGTGTGTCTCAATTAGTTAAGTACATATTCAAAATTTGCAACTATTTCATTCCTAGCTAAGTGAATTTTGAAAATTAGATGATAGCTATGTTGGACCATGACAATTGATCAAGGATGAGTGACCTTAATAGATTCATTACAATTTACAATTACAGTGACAGTTTTCACTAGATAAGGTTTCTTATTTCACCCAAAAAAAAAGAGGGGGGTGGGGCAAGAGACCCCAAAAGGGTTCCTGCAGCAACAATAATATTGAAAACGTCATATAAGCTGCAAAGCACAGCTATCTTAGGATAGAAACATGAACCCTCCAAATACCACACAACACATTGTTCATGATTAAATTGCATGATAGAGAACCACACTATTCTGAGCTGTCGATAATTTTGTGACAAGAATAGCCATACCTAACTACAAACTCATAAATTATCCAACCAAATCTTGAAGACTCTGACAGAAACTGTCAATATAAGATGACTCTAAATATTCGCTGCTCAAGAGGTCTCTGAGTTTGGCATGATTGGCTTTGACCTCCCTCCCAACCTCGTTGTCATCCTCCATCACAGTCCTCACTGCCTTACATACGCTTTCCTTAGTGAACAAACCATCTTCTTCTCCCTTCTCAATTTCCACTCCCACCTTCAAGTTGTTACTCATTATCCTTGCATTGAAAAACTGGTCACCTGCATGTGGTAACAATACCAGCTGACACTGATTCATCAATCCTTCAAATAATATACTGGGAAACCAGATCGGGGTTGCATAGGGTCAACCTCAGTAAATTTGTTACCACTATGTTGCCCTTCTCCTGCAGGGGACATAGTGAAATAATATACTGTAAGTGGAGTGACAGTGGAGTAGAGAACTGACTTGATACCTAGGCTGCGGGCCAATTTTGGTAGCCAATAAGCAAAATCAAAGACGACAATGTCTGGTTTAAGATCAAGGAGAAGAAGTTCAATATCACTCTCAGTGCAATCCATGGCAGTCATAATGAGTGGTTGCAAATGGACAGGCACGTCGGAAGTGGTCTCAGCGCCAGGAGGGAGGCCATCTATATGGGGAACAATTATGGGGACAAAGGTGATGAGATCTGGGTAGAGGTTGAAAGTCTCTAATTTTGATTGTGTTTTGGTGGGAATTAAGAAGGAGATTCTATGGCCATTTTGGGCGATTTTGTTTGACAGGTGGAGATAGGCGTTAAGGTGGCCAAGAGCAAACCAAAGATACACTACCAAGTGCAATGATGTAGCAACCATGTTTTCCTAAGAGTCAATTGATCCAGGCTGATTCTGAAGCTGAAGCAACTAGCAACAAAAAGATTGTAGAGAACAATTAGTGCATGATACGTAATGTTTGCTTTTTTGAGTTGAACAAATTATGCTAAAAATTGGATAAGGGAACACATTATTCTTTAAAAATATTGGAATTGATTTATTAATCCTAATTTGTTTAAAACTGATGGCCTTTAAAAGCATCACCCAAAGTTGTTAGGACAAGAATTTTAAGAGAATAAAATTAGTTAATAAGTATCTGAGACATTGCTCATGCTAGAGAAACTCCGAACTTTCGTTACATAGGGTAAAAAATATACCAAAACCACAAAACCAATAAGCTGAAATTTGAAACCCAAAAACATATTGATATTAACTAAAATTGAGAAGCAACAGAGAAACTATTAAACATATAGTAAAATATCACAAAAAGAAGAGTCTTGTGGTACACCAAAATGTCTGCTTTGTTTTCACATAAATGCACCAAAAAATGTGGAACACTACCAAAATCTCAATAACGTTTAGAAGAGATGGTAAATTATGAACAAAAACTGCAGATATAGGAAGAATATATAAAACGTCCATATTTAAGGAAAAAGTTTTGCTATAAATTTAATTGTAGGCAATAGCTACATCTCTTACTAAAAAAGTTAAAATTACATATTTTGATAATATAATCGTTGGATTACATGTTCTTTATGTTCTTAACATGCATGTCAAATTTTGTATTAATCGAATATTATTTACTATTCGAATTATAAAACTTAATTTTTTACGCATAATTTTAAAATACAAGAACTGAAAATTTAAATAATTGATTAATGACATAGTTATTGATATTTAATCTTTTAAAAATTTTGCCAAATACAGAGTATATAAGAAAAAAATAAAATATAAAGAAGAATTTGTCAAAATTCACATCCAATAAAATGACATTAAAGGAAGTTGTAATCATTAGCTGCAATATATATATATATATATTAAATGTAGCCAAACTTGGTTCCTAACTTATATTGCTTTAAAATAGAAATCCCCCAAAATCTCTTGGCAAAATGTTTAAATATATTCAAATACAAAACCCTTTGCAGTTCAATGCAAAGTTCACAAGTAAAAAGTAAGAAAAACAGAACGCATAGCATAAGTGCAGAAAACCTGAAATACGCTCTTGAAGTGTCTATCAGTTACTAAAGGAAACATAAGATGAGAATAACCAAAAAAAAGACAAAGAACAAGTATGAATATGATGTGAAAACAATTATCAGTTGGACTATTGATGAGGTAAAATCGTTGCCTTGAGGCTTGACTCTTGAGAGAGTAATTTTGAGGACGCAACACAGAGAGGGAACATTGGTCGCGTCCGTTGTGCCGAGAGAGAACGTATTTGGGAACCTATTTGTAGCTGAAGAGTGGCAGCAATAAGATTCGTTGCTCTCTCTCTCTCTCTCACTCATAAAGTCCTTTTATTTTAAGCGTTTGTTAAGTCAAGCTCAAAAGAGACTAAAAAAATACAAAAGAGAGCTTTCAAGATTTAAGTCGAGTTCATCGAGTGATAAAAGAATCAACGTAAAAGCCTAAAAGGTTCTGCCACTTATATTCAAGGGACTCAAATTCCACAAGTTTTGTAAACCTAGAAGGAATTAATCAAGTTTGTGGCCTTTGAAACTTATTGGGCTTTGTGGAGTATGTTACAATATAGGACTAAATATATTTCTCATACTTGACTTGATTAATAAAACTTTTTATGTGGCATTTAGTATGGAGGAATCCACATTACTTTTACCATTCAGATTCTTGGAAATGTGATTCCTTTCGATCTAAATGCCTAAAAATATAACTATTCTTATATTTGGTTTCATTGGGAATCTAATAAGATTCTTAGAAATGTGAGATGATAATATTTGATTTATTCCTAAGAATTTTAAATGAGTTATTTATTTTTCTCATTCTATCCTTATATTTGAATGTGAACTACTAAGTCCTTTAAAAAAATCTTCCTCTAAATAAATAATTAAAAACAAAATATAAGAATTGTATAATGAAAAACAAAATATAAAAATCTACACATTTTGTATTATTGTATAACAAACATCAAAAGTACCAAATAGGATACAAATTATTGACATTGTACTATAACATATGAATCTAGAAACAAAGCCATTTCTCTCTTTTTTTTTTTTTTTTTTTTTTAAAAAAAACAAATGAAGCCACCAATCCAAATCTATATTTCTAGCAACTAAACAAAACCAAGATCTGAGATGCGAATAGATATATTAACAAATTTTCATGAAAATAAATCCATTAATAATTTGTTGAGCAACACACACACAACAGTAAAAGTGAATACCTAGCAATAATGGAGGATCCCTTTCAAACTTTTTTTTTTCCACACGTAAAACCTAAATAGAACTTTGTTAAAAAATATATCAACAGAATTGTCTATCCTGTTTATGTTGTTTTTGCGAGAAAATATATTGATGATTTGTTTTATATTTTATCTTAACTAGCCGCAAACCCGCGCGTTGCGCGTGATAATTATTTTTATGGTGGTTTTATTAAAAAAAAAAAATTTACAATTTAAACTAATCTAATAATGAGTAATGTATTTCGTAATTATATTTTTATTTATTATAAGAACAATCATAAATGTAATATAGGATCAATCCAAAACACCAAAAAAAACATAAACTAAAAAAAATTAATAAAACTTAACAATGATTAATTGAACCAATATTAGGATAAAATTTTGTTTTTGATAATCTATTAAGGTTATTTTCTTTGTAGAAATTATAATTTCGGCCGCCCAAAACATATTATCAAATAAACAATTATTAGCAAAATCTAAGAATTAAATTTCTATACATGCATTGTTATAAAATAATAATAATTAAAATAAAATTGCAAAAGTTAAAATTTGTCACCTATCCGATTATTTTTGTTTGGCTAACCTTTGCTTTTCTTTAAATAAATGGAATTATAACGTACTTCTAGTACAACTATTAAGAGTACTTTGTCCACCACAAAGGATTAGAAAATAAACAAAAATTAGTAAAGTCTCATAATTTAACATCTAAATTGAGCACTATAAAAAATCATGCTATGTAATAGAATAAATACCAAATTATCCAAATCATGCTATGTAATAGAATAATATTATATTTTTATATGCTATATATAATTCTTTAGAACGCAATATGATAACATTTAACATTCAAAGAGAATAAAAAATAAATAAACAACAACAACAACAATTTAAATAACAAAACTAAATCACAACTTAAAAAACAAAACTAAATCGCATTAACCAAAAATAAAGTTTTAAAGAATATAAAAAATTATCAACCTAAAGTAGAGATGCAAGAAAAATAAAAAAAATCCACCAAAAAATTTAGAGAGAGAGAGAGAGAGGGAACCTTTTTTTTGAGGAAAAACTATGCATGGAATAGAAGAGATAGTGACAAATTTATAGTAAGAGGGTGTGAATAAGAAAAGACAAAAATAAAGGAAGATGAAGGGAAAGAGGAAGAATGATATTAATGTAGAGGGTAGTGGGGAGATAAAAAGATAAAGGAGGAAGAAAGATTGAAGAAGTAATGGGGAGATGAAATGGTAAGGGAAAGAGAAAGGTTGGAGAAGTGTAAATATTAAAAAAATAAACGTTAAAAACAATTATAGGAAAAAAAAAGGCTCACACAAAAAAGAAAAAAAAAGAAGGGTTTTGTGTGAGCCTTTTCAACTTAAAGAAAAAGGAAAAAAAAAAAAAAAAAACACCTAAAAGCTGAACTGAAAAGGCTTTGGGTTGAGCTTGATAATAGAACTAAATAAATAAGAAGTTGGCTGGATTAATTATACAGATTTATTATAGGGTGATAGTGGGAGTAAATAAATAAGTAGTGGGCTAGATTTATTATAGGGTGATAGTGGAAGTAAATAAATAAGTAGTGGGCTGCATTTATAGGGCTGAAAAATGTAAAAACCATTTTAAAATTATAGAAAAATTATATTTTAAAAAGAAAAGAAAAAAAAAATGACGTGGCAGCTGATGTGGCACAACGTGAGAGCAGCAGCATTAAACGCTACGCTTCAGCTTTTAGTAATATATAGATTGCTTAATTGATAAGGAAAAGAGGTTAAAATTGTCGATTTATAAAAAATACACTTTCTTTTAAACTTGAAAATCTGGATACCCACCTGTTTTAAAGGAAATTCTCATTCCTACTGAAAAGGGGTTAAAGGGGGAGTCTAGATTTTACTGGCATCTAATTCCCTAGCGTGATTTGCAACCAAACATGAGAATTTTTAAACATTCTTAAGAATCCTAAAATATTACCTCGTACCAAATGCCACATTAAAGTATTTTGCACCTATTACTATTCATTCCAAGTTCATTATTCATTTCTTTTGTATTTCGCTACCACATTAAATTTATATATATTTTGTTCTATCTTTTTTTGGAGTTTATTTAACTTACTCACAAATTAGTTCATATAACGGCCCAAATAGGTCGCAACGAGCCAAATTCAGTTCACCCAACATTGAAACATACTATAGGCCCTCTTCAATGACCCAAGATTCATATCAAGCTTAGGCCAGTGAACTGTCCTAAAAAAAAAAGGGCCCCACAAGTATCATAAGTATGACGTCCATTATTACTTACTTTACCAATAAGAGCATTCTTAGCAAGCATTGTATATGCTAAAAGATGCTTTTTTTAGCATTTATATCCCAAAAGTTTGCTCCATCAAAAATGGTATATCTTAAAAATTTTGCCATACTGCTACAGTGCGCTCTCATTTTTGAGAGCGCACTGTAGCTGTATTGTAAAATAAATAATATTATTTTAAAACTTTCTCTCTCTTCTTCCCTTTAAAAAAGTATTTTATTTCTCACTTTTTATTCTTTCCTTCTTCTCTGTTCAGACCTGCCGTTCCTCTCTTCCTTCTTTTTTTTTTTTTTTTTTTTTTTCCTTCTTCTTTCTTCTCTCGCTCTCTGAAATCGATGTCCCTGTGGCTCCCCGCTTGAAGCTATCTCATGACTTGGATTAGAACCAATGAAGCTACTTCCCTTCCAATTTTTTTCAGTGGGTTTCGATGGTGGGTCACGGTGGCGGTGATTTGTGGGTTTGATTTGGAGGCACGGTGGTGAGATCGGTGAGTGCATGGGTTGAATCTTTGGGTTACAATTTTGTTTTGATGGCTGGTTGTTTTTGCTAGATGGTTGTGGTTTTGCTTTTTTTTTTTTTTTTTTTTCCTTCCAGCAATGGGTTAGATCAGCCACCGGTGAGTGCTTGTCTGAGATTTTGTTTTTGCAGTGGATGGTTGTTTTGTGGTGGTTGGGTGGTGGTTGGTTGTGATTTTGGTGGATGGTTCTGGTTATACTTTGGGTTTTTTCTTTTTCTTTTCTTCCTGCAGGTGGCTGTGTTTGCCACGGTGGTGCTGTGACTTGTGGTGGTGGTGGCAATGGTGGGTTGTGGTTGCTACAATGGTGGTGATGGCAAGTGGAGCGGTGGTAGGGGTGGTGGCGGAGGCGGTTGCTTTAGTTATCTGTGTAATTGTTTTATTATTATTTTAATGAGTAGTTTATATTATTTAAATAAAATTGTAAAAAATATAGAAGCTTTGATGTATGGTGTATCTTAAAATGGAGTGGTATAATTGATAAAGTAGGTTTTTGAAGTGTTAAATGCTAAAATTTTTAGAATGTTTGATGAGAATGCTCTAATAGAAGCACGAAAGAAGGATGTTATCGACAATCTGTTGCACCTCACTTCCCAAATATTCGCACGTTAAGTTGTAATTTTCCTTCTTGTTTGTTGGTTTTATTCCGTGCCTATTCCTTTGTAATTTCATGCATAGTTTTATTGTATTTGTGGGCTTTATTGTAATTGGGTTGGGTTTGAAAGTCCATTGAAGAGTAACTGGAAATGCATTTTCACTATACAATTTGCGTAACAAGTGACCCGCAAAATGAACGTGTAGATTGCACGTGAGAGTTCAAAAATCATTTAGAATTGCACTTCGTGAGACAAACTCACTAGACACCCTATCGCACGAGATTCCTGCAAGTTGCTCGGTACTAGAGTGAATTTTATTATTCTAGATCGGTTGTTTTACCTTTCCCATACCCACTATACATAGATCATATTCTCACGAGCCCTAAGCACCCAATACCTAAGCACCCAATAGAGAGTAAAGAGAATTGAGTCTATCCTTGTGAGAGCCAAACACTATTGATTCTCTGTTCTCTTCCCTCTCATCATTGTCAAAATTCATCATTGCAAGTTTGTATAATTTAAAATTATACATAAATTATAAACTTATAGATTATATAGTAAATAATATCCGATTGACACAAAATTTAATATGTATATTAAGAGCATAAAGAACATGCAATTTAACAGTTAAATTTTCAAAATATGTAATAATATTTATTTTATTGAGTAGGTTTGTAGCCTTAGGTTACAAACTTAATTAATATTTTTTATTATAGGTGAATTTTGACAAATCTATCATTGAATTACATCTTCTTCTTATATCCTCTATACTTTAAAGATCACTAGCTATGTCATCAATAATTTTTTAAATGACAAGTTTTTGTAATTTAAAATTATACATAAAATATAAACTTATAGATTATATAGTAAATAATATCTAATTGATACAAAATTTGACATGTGTATTTCGAGCGTAAAGAACATGCAATTCAACGATTGTAGTAATATTTATTTTATTGAGTAAGTTTGTACTCTTAGGTTACAACCTTAATTAATATCTCTTTATTATAGGTGAATTTTGACAAATTCACTATTAGGTTACATCTTCTTCTTATATCCTCTATGCTTACAAAATTTCAAGAAAATTAAAGATCACTAGCTATATCATCAATAAATTTTTTTAAATTCCAAGTTTTTGTAATTTAAAATTTTACATAAAATATAAACTTATAGATTATATAGTAAATAATATCTAATTGATACAAAATTTGACATATGTATTAAGAGCATAAAAAAAATATAATTCAATAGTTAAATTTTCAAAATATGTGGTAATATTTATTTTATTGAATGAGTTTGTAGCCTTAAGGTACAACCAATTTTGTAAACTTAAATTACAACAAATTTTGTAGCTAAATTTTGTCCTTATGTTTATTCATGCAATTGGTAATAGCATTCTTAGTTAATTACGTAAACTCCACTTTACTTGTTAATTAGACTTAACTTAGTTGTAATTAAAATTTGGCATCTAAAAATATTGCCTAGTTAATTAGGTCATATTATCTCAACGCATAGTAGCAGCAGTAAATGCTTGCCTTCCATATCTTTAAAATCATCTCCCCTGTAGTCCGTAATACCTTCCAAGTTCCAACCAAGCCCTGATGCCAATTTCCTATTGTCCTCACACTTTCCTGGTGCCTGCTCCATCTAAAATTTTCTGGCTTAACTGCTGCTAAATCTAGTTTTTAGGAATACAATTAGCTTGGAGGGGAAGTGAGAGCCATTCCTTTTGCCTTCTTAAGTTTACAATTCAACAAACATATCTAATCTTTATATGTATAGTGTATACAGATCAATCAAAATCTTCAAGATATTCTCAGACATGTCTTTCTTCCAACCTTAAACTTGGGGCCTTTTCAAAAGCAAACCAGGAACAGTAGTTTGCAAGGCCTGCCATAACTATTTGATTTCCAAGATTAGAGAATTTTGAAAATGAGATGGCAACTATGTTGGAACATGACAAAATGACCTTGAAGGATTTATTGTTATTTACAATCACTGTGACAGTTTACACAAGTTTACACAAGACAGGGCCAAGAGTCTTTATCTCCACACAAAAAAAAAGACCAAGTGAACTCAAAAGGCTTATTGCAGCAACAGCAATATTGAAACCACAAGACTAAAAAGTCATACAAGCAACAGATGACTGCACAAGCACAACAAAGTACAGCTCTCTTAAGGAAGCCACCAAATACCATGCAACGCATTGTTCATGATTCAAGCTTCACAGTAAAGAACCATGTTGTTCAGAGCTGACAAAGTTTTACAACAAGAATAGCCATACTTGACTAGAAACTCATAAATTATCCAACCAAATATTTAAGATTCTGACAGAAACCATCAGTATAAGATGACTCTAAATCTTCACTGCTCAAGAGCTCTCTGAGTTTGGCATGATTGGTTCTGACCTCCCTCCCAACCTCACTGTCAACCTCCATCACCTTATTCACTGCCTTACAGACACTTTCCTCTGTGAACAAACCGTCTTCACCTTTCTCAACTTCCACCCCAACCTTCAAATTGTTACTCATTATCCTTGCATTCAAAATCTGGTCACCTACACGCGGTAAGAGTACCAGTTGACACTGATTCATTAACGCTTCAAAATAAGAACCTGACCCGCAGTTTGTGGTGAAACACCCAACTGATGGGTGCTTTAAAATTAGCAGTTGTTGAACCCATCCGTCATGTACTATCCATCATCCTTGAACCCTCTCTTCAAACCCTTCTGGCAAGGCTTCTTCAATAGACTCAGCCCCAAAAAGCGGCTTAAGTGCTGCCAGAAATGGCCAACCTGAAAGCTCAAGACCCAACACTAATTCCTGGAATCGATCTTTGTTTAACATGCACTCACTTCCGAATGCACAGTATATAACTGATCTGATCTTCAATCGTCCTAGCCACTTAACCCATTTTTCTTCTAAAGTAGAAGTTGGTTGCTTTGGTATGACTGGTCCTGAAAGAAATACAGACTTCCCAAAATGGCTTTCAAGATTGTCAATATAAGGTCCCTCAATTTCTCTACACGTCCTGAGTCCTAGTGCATCACATTGACTTAAGCTAGTGAACAGGCGATTATGGAATACAACACCACTACCAAACTTCATGGTCTTTATTGCATCGAAGGCTCGTGCTTCATGGACATGGAGCTTGATGAATGATGATACTGAGAAACTAGATGGGGGCTGCATAAGGTCAACCTCAGGTAAGTTGTTGCCAGTATGTTGCTCTGCTCCAGCAGGGGGCATAGTGTAATAATCTACTGTAAGTGGACTGACTGTGGCATAGAGAATTGATCTGATACCAAGGCTACGGGCCAATTTTGGTAACCAATGGGTAAAATCAAAGAAGACAATGTCTGGTTTAAGGTCATGGAGAACAAGTTCAATATCACTTTCAGTGCGATCCATTGCAGTCATAATGAGAGGGTGCAAATGGTCAGGCACATCTGAAGTGGTCTCAGCACCAGGAGGGAGGCCATCCACATGGGGAACAGTGATGGGGACAAAGGTGATGAGATCTGGGTAGAGGTTGAAAGTCCCTAACTTTGATTGCGTTTTGGTGGGAATCAAGAAGGATAGCCTTTCTGGGCTAGTTTGTTTGATAGGTGGAGATAAGGGGTAAGGTGGCCAAGAGCAAAAAAGGGGTACATTACCAAGTGCAATGATGTTGCATCCATATCTTTCTATGAGTCCATTGATGTGTGCTGGACCTGAAGCTAAAGCAACCGGCAACAAAAAGACTGTAGAGAATATAATCAGCACATGATAGGAGATGATTGCCTTTTTTACTCGACCAGTTTATGTAGGAGCCTAAAAATTTTGGGGGCAAAGACATGCATTTCGTATCAATTTATTTGACTTTTTGCTTATTATTTGTTGAATGTGTGCTAAGTATATTTGTACCAGAAAAAAGTGAGACTTAAAAAATTGAACATGAGCAAAATTAACAACAACAACGCTTTTGTTTCAAAATTTTGGGATTGACTATGGATCTTCAATAGATTAGTCAAGGTCAGCTCACATGTATTATTTTCCTCCGGTCTGTTATTCTATCTAAAGTCATGCTTTTGGTTACTTCCTTAATTAATATGTACTTTTTATTACTTCTACTAATGTGATCTTTGGTCTTCCTCTACATTTTTTTGGTTCTCTCAACAGCATTAGCAAAATAAGCTAAAAGCTAAATGAAAAGGCATGTGGCAAACAGTTGGCAGGGAACATTGTACTCTGCCAGAGATTGTGTCTTCTTGAAGAAATGAAAAATCGAAGTAAGAGGATTTTGGTTTTGAGAAGTGAAAGAAAAGATTTTACCTCTTTGGCTACGGTGAAGTTGGTTTTGACATTGTTGGGCTGGGTAGATATTCCAGCAGCAGATAAGATACAAAGATACTTTCAACATCGCAACCAACCAGCCCTTATAAGTAGAGAAAGATGCCCCAATTGTCTGCAGCAAACAGAGAACGAAGTGCTGCTGCTACAGAACTGTTTTTCCTTTGATTTACTATTCCAACAAGAACATTTAACTTACGTCTCCAAACCCCTTTATAATCATACCACTAAACTTAGTTAACTAAACCAGACACGAGTTGAACTAGAGTCTCGAGTTATAACTTAGTTTATATACTTAAAAGTAACAGTTTGTGAACGGTGCCACACCATAGCATCTGATACAAGTCACCCTCTCCTCCTTTCTTGTCTCTTTCAGTTGTCACATGTCACCACTCTTATAAAATTAAAGAGATAAATCAAAAATATGATACATACATACATATATATATATATATATAAACTGTTAGACGTCCTCTGCCTCTCTAACCGAAAGGAAGCTGAGCACTCATTCCATCTTTTCTTCCATAATTTGAAATTTTTGCTACAGCTTGAATTTGAGCCATGAATTTCCATTTCAATACAGCTGTTTTTGGAAGAATCAGCATGAGATTCCAATCCTCTAATGCATGCTTTTAAAACTCCTCTAGAAGATTACACATTTTCTTTCTCCTTTTCCATGTCTAAACATCTATAGTCTACATAAGAAGAAAAACAAGAATAAGGCAAGTGAAAATTCTACAAAAAAATTACAAACCGTCAAACACGCACAGACAGCTGTAACATATAGAGGGCTGTGAAAATAGCACCTTGTCTTTTATGTTTTTAACTTAGAATCGCCATCAACCTTCTTCTCTGTTTTTTTTTTTTTTTTTTTTTTTTTTTTTTTTAAAGGTTTAGTTGCCAACAGCATAATCAACTACACTGAATAAAATATACTTCCAAATGTGAGAGAAGAATCAATAATCAGTCAAACACAGGAAAAGAAATTTAGATAGTACAAACTTTGACTTGGTGAAGGATAAAACAAGTTGTAGAGATTTCACAACAGCATCAAAATTCAATGAGATCAATGTTAAGGAAATCATCTGTTTGATCCAGAAAAGAGAGAGAAGGATTGGAATCTGGCTGAGAGAAGTATAATATTTATGACTCCTAATTCTGTTTAAAAATGATGGCCTTCAAAAGCATCAACCAAGGTTGTTAGGACCAAAATTTTGAGAGAATGAAAAGTGAAAAATGAAAAACATAAAATTAGCGACAAAAAAAAAAAAAAAAAAAAAATTCATCCAAGACTATGCTCACCTAGAGAAAACTCCGTATTTTGCTTATTTAATGGAAAAAATATTCCAGAACCACAAAACCCTTAAGCTGAAACTCAATCTAGAAACATATGTTTTAACTAAAACCGCGAACAATTAATCATACAGTGAACATGTAGAAACATATATATTAACTAAAACCGCGAGGCAGAAAAGAAACAAGTAATCATATAGTAAACATATAACAAAAGGAACAGTCTTTAAGTTTACTATGCTTTCACATAAATACACCAAAAATGTGGAACACATAACCAAAATGTGTAGAAGAGATGGTTAATGATAAACAAACAAAAACTAAACAATTAGGAAGTATAAAAATATTTATATTACTCTAATTGCTTCAATATAGAAATCCCCCAAAATCTACAAGCAAAATGGCTAAAAATATTCAAATACTAAACTAATTCTACCGAAGACCTCTCTTTCTCTTTGCAGCAAAATGCAAAGATCACAAATCCCATCAACAAAATTTGAAGGAGTTGAGTAACTCTTTGTGCAATAGTCACTCCACAAATAACTCCACAAGTATAAGTGTTTGTAAAGTGTGAGGGGAGAAAGGAGGGGGGAGGGGGGGAGGACCGTGGGTTCAAATCTATTGGAAGAAGCTTCTTACACATACATTTAAGATTATACTAAAGTAGAATTTCTATCTTGTATATAAACATTTTCTTATGCATTATATATGTAGCATTGGTTGTTGAATCTTCTTATGACAAATGCTCTAGTTCAAATCAAAGGCTGGTGAGACAAAAGAAGAGTGAACAAGAGATGGACTGTCTTATTGAAATAGCATATAGCCGAAAGCAGTACAGGTTTTGTCTCAACTAAAAATGAGAGAGAATTGTGGCTCCTAGGCCTAGCTACTGCTAAACTGAAGCCCAAGCATTTGCATCGATCCAGTTAAAAGCTATAGGGCTCAGAAAAGCATCAGGGATGCCGAAGGAAGTGACCAAGGCAAGTGCATGTGGCCGTAGTTCACTGCAAAGTTTTGTCACTTCTTTCCTCACTGCAGCAGCGTTGTCCATTGACAAGTACCCATATCGGAGGAAAGCAGCATCTTCTTCCAAGCAAATCAAGGCATACATGGATCTCAAGAGAGCTAATACATCCTGAAGAAAAGATAAACAAATATTCAGCAACTGAATTTTTTTTTTTTTTTTTTTTTTTTTTAATTTTACATTCTTCCACTTTAACAATAAAAGCTATCAAATCTGCAGAAGTCATAGTTGCAAGCATACAATGGGATCGTAATTAAACTATCAATACCCAAATTTTCAAATATATACATATTAGTATCTTATAAACAACTTGGATCTTAGCATTATAAAAGCTTTGACTGCAGTTATACTGAAACCTCCCAAATATGCTAGTTATTATCTCTTAAACCAGAGCCCTTCTCATTCCATATTCTAGTAAAAACCTAGTAATGGCTGCACATCATACATCTCTAGTGATATGATGAAAATATACTCACCCCACCCCAGTGAACACAACAGGACAATAAGGAACCGGTTTCAGATCTTTTAGAAATTCAATAACGAAACTTGATTATCAAATAGATATGATTATAGGCAATATATAAAAGCAATTACTAAGAATTACCTTCAATGAACCTGCAGGTACAGTTGCCTCAGTCTGTATAAAGGTTTGCAGTAGCTCTCGTTCTGAATAAGCTCTGCCCAAGTCTCCTGCAAGCTGATAACTCTGGTGCAGAGAAGGGTAAACAACAATGAGAAAGAGGGAGACAGAGGGAGAGAGATGCCTTGTAAGTAACAGAAACAAGTTCTCACCAAAATGAAGGCATACTCTTTGCTTTCTCCCTGTGCTTGAAATTGAGATACTTCAGCAGCAAAACGATTCAGCAGATCCCGCTCTCTTAAGAAAAATGCATCAGTCTGATATACACAAGTGGTGAGACATATCTACAAATTTAAACATCAATAACATATAGAGCAGAAAAATAGCTAAAATTATATTACTTGGAATTTGCTGCACCGAAGGGTAGAGCTTGTAAGTTGAGATGGGATGACAGGGCAAGGATTATTCATGTGTTCTAACCCAAATCCTTTAAATGGTTTGTTACTCTTCTTAGATGCTATATATACTGCAAGCAGTGCCTTGCTGACCTGAAAAAACATATTTAATCCAAAAGTTCCACTGCTTCAGACATAATTACACAAAAGGTAAAACTGAGTAGAATAATACTTAAATTAGTACAACGATTAAGAATCAAACAGTAAAATTTCCTTTCAATGTTTCTCACTAAGTATTAACATATAAATTCAGTCAGAAAATTAAGATTCAACCAATAGTTTGAGTTATGTTCAGCTCTAGAGAAGCATTATTAACTGAATAATGATAACTGAGGATATGTTAGCGATATTCAATTTAAAACAATTTCAAGCATCGTTGCAGTTGATACTACTTCAATCACATCTATGTAAGGTCACCATTCTACAATCCATAAAAACAGACTTTACAGAAGCAATGGCTCACACACCACAACCTCATGCCCTCTTTTCTTTTTTGTTTTATTTTGAGGTCACCCTCTTAGACAATATGTCATAAAACAACATGTCCATTCCTTGGAAGAGTATTTGGGGTGTGAAGGCTCCAAGTCATGTGTCGTTTTTTGTTTGGACAGCTGCATGGGGGAGGGTTCTCACAACGGACGATTTGAGGAAAAGAGGCTGCACTATTATGGATTGGTGTTTCCTATGTAAATGTAATGGGGAGAGTGTGGATCATTTGCTTCTATACTATGGTGAGGTTTTTCGGTTATGGAGCTTTGCCCTTAGATCTTTTGTTGTTTCTTGGGTTCTACTTAAAAGGGTTATTGACATGCTAGCCGGTTGGACGAATTGGTTGGGGAAGCATTCATCAAATGTTTGGAATTTGGTACCACATTGTGTGGTGTGGATTATTTTGAGGGAGAGAAATAATCACATATTTGAAGATTTGGTGCTTTTTGGGGATAAGCTCTTAGAATTGTTTGCAACCACTTTGTTTGATCGGTCTCGTGCGTGGGGTTTTACTTCTTCGAAATCCATTCTGTTGTTTTTAGATTCACTTTTTTCTTGTACATAAGTTGTTTTGTGTTCTTTTGTTGCTTGTAAATATTTCCTTCATTTACTTCATCCCTTTGATGGAGTAGCTTCTTTTTAATACAAATTTTTCTTACCTATCAAAAAAAAAATCTTCTTTTAAAAAAAAAAAAATGTAGACTTGATCTACCTGCTGCATCAGAACATTGTTGTCCCCCTCAAAAGTGGACTGCACATCATATTCACCTTTCAGATGACCAACAAGATTTTCAGTCTTCAGACCTTGTCCTCCACAGGCTTCACGACATTCCTGATACATTATCAATTGAACTTTATTGAGGCCAGTTTCTATAGATATAGCCAAATCCAAATATAGTTGAAGTTCTGACCTGAAGGTTTCTCATATTATGCCACGTGAAAGTAGCCTTGAATGCACTTGAAAGAACATGTATGAGTTTGTTTGACTCAGGTGTTCTCTTCACATATATCTGTTTCAAATAATTTACAGCAAAACTCATAGCATATCTGCCAGCAGGAGAAAAAAAAAATGAACAATGGGTCAGCAGCATCACTTGTACATAAGGATGGTTAACGTAATTACATAGTAAATATTAATAATAGCATCAGGCCATTTATAGTCATGATCTAAAAGTAGAATATCTGCCCTTCACCATGTATTAAAATAAGAGCTGCACACTACAATATCAAGGCTAACTTAATTTTTCTTTTTTCGATTGTTGTGAGGCCAACTTCTTCTTTTCTTTTCTTTTCTTTTCTTTTTTCTTTTCTTTTTTTTTTCTTTTAATGACGTAGGAGAACTTAACTCAAATTAGTTGTACATTGAAGAGCATACTGTACAACAATCCTCACTATTAATCAAACTCCCATGAGCAATTAACCCCACCAACAAAACCAATTACCTGGTAATCAAGGGGATTTTCACCCCTAATGGGCTAAGAAATTTATCCTCATGCCCAGAAGTTTATTCTCAAAGAAATAACCTATGGGTTGTGTAAGAAAAGCATTAAATCCATTTCCAAGTTGTCTATCTCACTCACATATGAAAAACTGCCAATAGCATTAGGATGTTTGTTTATAATACCAAAAGTGCAATGTTTACGAATCACTATGCTGAATAAGAAGGAATCTTTACTTCAAGATCAAACGGCAACATACTTAAACTTGCAGAAAAGACTGTATTGCAAGATCAATTACCCAAATATATTGTCACAAACAGCATATATACACTAAGTATACTAGGCTTCTCAAACCAGTAAAGCTAGAAACAGCATCAAATTACACTGCATGAATTGTAATTGGAAGAGCAAGAGAAATTTTTATTGTAAATCAATTTCAAAAAGATTTGATTGTCACAAAGCCATTATTCAAGTACGTACGTCTTTGCAAGCAGAGGCAACAGTCGCCGTTGATGGCTCGGGTAATCAAGCAAAAGGACTTCACGCCCATTTGGTGTGACAGAAAAGGCCCGTCTTGTCAGTGAGTACCTTATGGCAATTGCTAAGCCAATCTGATAAAGTAGAATGGTATAATATCAATCATAATTGATTTTAGTAGGAGTTGCATGAACCCAAAATTAACTTCTTTTTTTGGGGTTGGATGGGAGGGGGAGGGGTTGTCAAAATTACATACAAATATTAGATTGACAACAACAACAACAACAACAACAAAAACAAAAAACACAAAACACAAAACACAAAACACAAAAACAAAAGGTACCTGCAGTCCTTTGCTTAAAATATATATGTTACCTTTGACGCATAAATTGCACTGGCTGAAATAGTTATACGGCCAGATGTCAAAGGGGCCAAGAATGCTGCAAATCTCTAGAAAAAGTAATTACAAATAAGAGATTGTTCGTGTAATTATTAGTTCAAGCTCTAGACAATATCTTCTTCTACAGGATAGAAAGAAGATCGCCAGCCAAACAAAAGACATAGGCAGAGAAAAAGGAAGAAAGACAGAAATATAATGAAACAGGTGGAAAAGAAATGAGAAGACATTATCTATCTGGAAAGAGAACCACCTGATCCGGGTCTTTTATTGCACTTAGATATTGCCCATCTGGTGAAACATCAGCTACTGAATTCAATAAGTTCTCTCTGGGGATTCGCACATTGTCAAACCTGAAACATCTCCAAAGCATATATATATATATATATATCGGATTAAAGAATTTTATAATGGCAGTTATTTGCAGATTATGTAATGTCTAACAAAAGAGAGTAACTATTACCAGATTTGACCATTGTCAACACCATTTAAACCAATTTTATGACCACAATCAGCTATTCGGATGTTTGGACAGACGTTGCCATCTGCATCCCTGATTTGGGCAATTAATGCATGGACTCCTTGATTTTCCCCATTTATGTTGAGCTGGGAAAAGACTATAGTGTGTGTCGCATGCTAAACATCAAGAAAAGAATAGCATGTCAGTGTAGATGAATCAGAAGCAGGATTTTTAAGCTGTAAAGTAAACCTTGATAAGGGACAAGAAAGAGAAATGGGAAAACTTAAAAAAAATAAATAAATAACTTACGTTAGCAGCTCCTCCAATCCAATACTTCTGGGCAGATTCACAGGGAGTGTTAATGACAAATTCTCCAGTGTTAGAATCATAAGTGGTGACTGTTTCAATCCCTCGAACCTAAAATAATTAGCCTAGGAAACAATTAGTAAAAACAACCAAGAGAGAGAATAAAATGTTGTGCAAAGGTCTAAAACCCCAAACCAATTAAACAACTGTCACATACATTACTCCCGTGGCCTAACTCAGTCATCGCAAAGCAACCCTTGACCACATAATTTTCAGTGTCCCTCAGCCACCTGTCATGATGTCGTTTTGTGCCAAAAAACTGGATGGCACCACCCCTGAAATTTATGAAGAGACAACCGGAATGGCTAATCAATTTCTGTCCTATCATAACATCACTGAAAATTTTTACTCGTAAATACGTCCAAGAATTTTTTTTTTGTTTTTTCCCTAATGTGGTGTTCAAAGCTCCTTGAGCACCTTACTATTCCCTCATGTATGTGTAGTACCCCATCCCACACAAACCAGGTAATACATATTTTGTTTAATCTATTTTCAGCAACCATTTGGACTATGAAGGTTAAGGCAACAACCATTCCAACCCCACTAAAAATTCTATACTTCTAATAGCCAGCATTTAGATGAAAACAATTGAAATTTTTTCACCCTGTTGCACCATATTTGAATCTATTTCAAAATGCATTGACGAATAAAGCAAAAAAAAAAATCCACATACCATCAAATCCCAATTCCAGAAAATTTAATTTCATTCACACACACACACACACAAAATTCAAGCCTCAAAACGCTCATTTTATCATGTCCCAAAACATGTCAGCAACCAAAAAACACAGAAGACTAACTCCAAAAACAACATCACCATCGTGATAAATATAAAAAAAGAGAACAACATACATACCACAAAAAGAAATGAACTCCAAGCTTAATGGCGAGGGAGTGATCGAAAATTCCAACAACCTCCAAAAGCGCGAACTTCCTCAACTCAACATCTGGATTTCTTTCCGTAAGCCAACCTTGAAAGACACCCTTTTCCAACAAATACCAAATCCGCTTCATGGTCATCTCTCGCTGCTGCTCCATTGACTGGTTATAGTCAGGAGAGAAAAACACTTTTTGCCCACGTTGTTTGGGATTGAAAAGCCGACTCTGGGTGATAAGGCCAAAGAGCCAATCACGATCAGGGATATTGTGAGAGTCGAGGTATACGCGCATGTCGGTGGGGTTGAAAGAGAATGGCTCGTTGAGGTCAGGAGGAGAGTAGTTGAGGCAAGAGTTGGAGGAGAGAGGTGGCGCAGCTGAGAGTGAGGTGGGTTCGCCGTGGAGGAGGAGGTGGTTGGTGAGGACCTGGGTGCGCCTTGTGATTTGTTGCTCCATTTTTGAGCTTGAGAGAGAGTCAAAATGTCGAGGATGAAGATGAAATGGTCGGAAAATTGGGATTGGAATTTGGGAACAGAGAGGGAAGGAGATATACGTATGTATGTACTTAATAATGCTGATAATAGTAGTAGCCAAGGTTAGGTGGAGGCACGCGCGCGGGTTAGTTAAACATCGCCACTTGTTTTGTGACTTTGTCCCTTCTTTCTTTTTTGGGGAAAAGACACCTGTTTTTGTCACCTAATTGGTATTTTTTTTTTATTTTTTTTTGGTCATCAAAAGATATAACATTAAACTTAGGAATTAATAAGTCTATTACATCTTAGACTAGCTTTATCAGAAGCTAGAATATTTTCCACCACCGACGGTGGGTTCAAAAAGATAACAAAAGAAGCTAGACTAGTGGCTCCAAGTTTGGCCAATGCATCAGCACATTGGTTGGCCTCTCTGTAGATGTGGACAATCTTCTTGTTGGGAAACTCTCTCAATAGGTTCCTGCAATCAGTTAATAATGGCTCCATTAACAAGTTGATAATATTATTGTTCAAAAGTAAAACAACACTTAAGGCATCCAATTCTATAATGAGATTGTCTATCCCCATCTCCTTAGCTAATAGAAGTCCATCTCTTAGTGCCCACATCTCAGCCATGCAGCTGTTAGAGCACCCAAGAGGCCTTGCATAGCCTTCACCTAATTGGTATTTTTTGTATTTTCAATGGAATGTTTAGGTTTGAAATTTTTTTACACTCAACTATTGAATTATTGAAAAAATAACTATAAACACAGTTACAATTACAATGGTTCTTGTAATTTACTTTTGTGGCCATGACATGGCATAGTTGGCATATTACATAATTGATAATAGTCTAATTTTGTATATTTATATCACTATTAAAAAGTATTATCATACTAAATTTATGTTAATTCGTAAGTTTTGGAATAATGTTAAATAATTATTTTTGTGCTTAAGATGTATTTTAATACATGAATATGTCATTTGCAGGAGAATTAGTTTAAATCTAGCAAGAAAGGCATGAGTGGATTTGTGCAAAGAAGATTACTAATGGACTTTATTTTTATAAGGGCCATAATGAAATTAAAGATGGTCAACTCAATGAATTATGAGCCCAATTGGAGCAAAAATTCAAAAGAAATTTGCACCAAATCCAAGTTCAATTTGAACCATGATTCCCACTTACATAACTTTTAGTATTTTGGGCATTATTTTTAGCTTAATGAGCATATATATACTGATCATGTTCGACAAATAAATATTTTTAAAACTTTGTACCATGGTTTGGCTCATGATGCTTGACATGAGGCTTCTCTTGTCTAGGAGGTGATATTACATGTTTCAATTACATGTATCCACCCCTATGTGAAAGGTGTAGCAAAAACATGATAGTTTTTCCCCTTGTTTAGGCTTAACATGGTATGAGATATATAGTTTTTTTTTTTTAATAGATATGATGGTGGATCTTGATGAGAAAGATCTTTGATTACCTCAAGAATAACAATGAAAAAAACTAGGATTATAGAATATAGAGTGACGTTTGAATCATCTAAATAACCCAATATGAAAAAGTTTATATACACAATTTTAATTCCATAATTATATATAGGTAAAAATAACTTTTTTGTTCCCTATATTTTGGCCATGTTTTCATTTTGGTTCCTGTTGTCATTTTACTCAGGGGCAGAGCTATGTGTAGCTATAGGAGGGCCATCCACACCACACCACAACCCCCCCCCCCCCCCCCCCCCCCCCCAAAAAAAAAAAAAAACTCTTTCTAAAACAACTTACTTTCTCCCCCTCCCAAGTCCCAAAACATTAGCCAAAAGTTCTATTGACATTTAATTTTAGCTCAGCATTTTGGCTTCATTCACATTTTTCCCAAAACTTTTTAAACCGTTCACTTCTTTTCTTTCTCCCCCTCCCAAGTCCCAAAACATTAGCCAAAAGTTCTATTGACAATTAATTTTAGCTCAGCATTCTGGCTTCATTCACATTTTTCCCAAAACTTTTTAAACCGTTCACTTCCTTTCTAGCTACCACTCAAGTCTCTCATTAGAACCTGTGCTCTCACATTTACTTTTTTTAGATCTACTTTTGGCTTAAAATACCCTCTAATAATGCCAATCCATAATTCACTTTGTTTAGCAAATACTCTCACATTATCTTTGTTTAGCTGTTTAATGACTTTATATAATAATGGACCATATATATAGTTTGTTCTTTCTTCCTTAATAAAGAATTTTTCTTATTTGAATCTAAATGAAAATAGCTTTAAAATCTTGATAGGTTCAAAAACCTTCTTTTCAGTTTTTTCATTTCTATTTTTTCAAATCATGCTTTATGTTTTTTTCCCTTTAAATTATTTAACCAATTGGCAATTGATAAGCTTTTCTCACTATTTTTATTTAGAATTACAAATTGGCTTCTACTTAAATTTGGAGAATCTAAATTGATGGACAATATTGGTTGTTTCACTTACTTAGTATTTTGAGTGATGACTTTAATGGAAGATGCTAAGTCTTTTTTTTATTTATTTATTTTTTTTAATATATTTGTTATATGATACTTTTGCAAACAGGTAACTTTTGTGTGTGAATGTGTATATATAGCATCTCGCCCCCTCCCCCTCCCCTCCCCCACACACTAATTCATGGTTCCGCGCCTAATCTCACTTTCAAAGAACGTATTATTATATATGATTAATGGAATAAAATACTAACTTTTTTTTGAGAAAGAAAATACTAACTTAAAATAGCATAGTTTATAAATAAAACTTTGTCCATATTATAATGGAAATGCCAGGCTGGCAAGCATAGATTGAGACGTCCTTCTAAAAAAAAATAAAAGAAAACGATTAAGATATGAATTTATAGTTTTAAAAAAAATTAATTAAGTATATGTTCCTCTTTTATATATATATATATATATAGACTTGAGTCTAAGTTACACCTAGTGTAACTCTAAGTAATGTTACACCACCCAATAACTTGTTATTGAATTAGTATTTTGAAAATCCAACCGTTGAATTACATGTTCTACATATTCTTAACATACATGCCAATTTTCATATCAATTGGATACTATTTACCATTTGATCCATAAACTCATATTTTATGCATTATTTTAAACTACAAAAATTTGAATTTGAACAATTGATTGATGACATGGATATTAATTTTTGATCACCTTAAAATTTTGCAAGCATAAAAAATATACAAAGATAATGTAATCTAACAGTGGATTTGTCAATATTTGCATCCAATTAAAAAATATTGAGTGGTGTAACATTACTTAGAGTTACACCAGATGTAACTTGAACCTAACTCATATATATATATATATATAGTGTTTTACTAATATATGGGGGCATACATTAGCAAAACCATTTTAGGAAATTTTTTTGGGAAAATAAAAAAGTGATTGACTTTCTCGACAATTTTTTCAATTTTCAATAAAAAGTTTCTTAAAATAGATGAATAATATATGTCATAAAAGCATACATTAACTAAACTCATATATATAAATTATCAATAATTTGAAAGTGGTAGTGTGGTACATTGATAATTGATATTAAAAAACTATTGGGTAGATTATTTAATTGGTTTATAATCTTTACGTTGTGTGTCAATTTAGTAATAGACCTTTCAAATATGTCAATTCATCTTTTGGTATTGTGTCTATTTGCTCAGTGATGGATCAAAAATGCTCACCTTTATTATTAAGGGCATAGATCATTTTGACATAATACTAAAAAATTATAAACCAATTTGACACATTTAAAATGTCAATAACTAAATTGACACGAATTGTAAATGTTATGGACTAGATAAATAATTTACTCAAAATTTTTGTGATTTGTGTTTGTTTTAGGGATTACATTTTTTTTTTTAAATATTTTATTTATATATGTGAAACAAAAATGTAAAAGTTAATTTATTTATAAAAATCTAAATTAAATGTTAGATTATTTATAGGAGAAAATTGTTTGTAAATTCTTTAAGAGTATTAATTTAGAAACTATTTTTATAAATACTTTATGAAAAAAAATGATAAGAAAAAATTTATAATTTTTTATATTCTCTATAAAAATAATATTAAAATTTTTTTAATATAATTTATTAATAGTTGTTATTTAACAGTTACCTTCAAAATACTGGTTAACCTCACCCTTTAAAAAATAATGTCAGACCTACCAACAATAGACCTGCAGTATTTTGTTTTTTTTTTTTTTTTTTTGGTAGAAAGGAAATTTCATTAGAACTAAACAGCAAACAAAGGCTCAGAACCGATCCTATTGACATACAAATCATTGGCATCAGCCTCCAAAATACTAGTTAAGTACACAGGCAGACCGGAAAACACAATAAAATCACTGTCAAGCAGCAGACCTATTCTAGCTAAAAAATCAGCACGCTTATTTGCCTTCCTGTAAATATGTCTGAACCTTTTTGGTTGAATTTGATTAGCCATATGTCTGCAATCTTCCAAGATAGAGGATACAACAGAATTGAGATGCAGTATTTTGTTGAGATGCGTGCAATCTTCATCCACAAGGGATGTGATGTGATTGTCATCCTCCTCGATTGTCGATAGTTGCAAGTTTCCAACATTTCAGCAGTGGGAGTGGAATGTGAGGTTGGGCCTAGAGTCCAGACAATTTGGCTAGATCACGCATGGATTTGGACTGGGCCCGAACATTTATTATCCATCCTCCCATTTCGCCACGTCCTTTTTTTTTTTTTTTTTTTTCTCTCTCTCTACCGACCTCTAACTTTTATGGTAAACGACCTCTGAACTTTTACCCTTGCTCTTATCTAATCTCTACATACTTTAATAAAATCACAAGTGAAAATTATAACTTTATGATAGATTTGGAAGTTTCCATGGCAAAGTCAGGAACTTTTGTTTAGACTAAATTGCAACACTAATATATTTAAGGGTGGTGTCATGTTAAGGTTAGGGTTCTCCTGAAACCACCCTAACTTGAAATTTTTTTCTTTATATATAATAATTTAAAAAATTTTATTTGTCTATCCTTCAAAAAAATTTGAAAACACCTTCAATTTTTTTTTATGCCAATAAAATTAAATTTTGCTACATAATTTGTTTTACATCCAGTGGATGAATGATTGCTTGGTTGTATACATTGAAAAAAAATGTAGCTTGTAGCATTAATAATGAAACTATCATGCAACGATTTCAAAATATGAAAACTCATAGAAGGCAATTGTAAATTTTATGTATTTACTTGTTTTTTTATTGTTGTCAATATATGAATTCGTCTTTTTATTAGATTGTATAATTTATATTTCTTAAGGAATATTCTGAGAAAAATTTCTAGAGCCACTACTGAATATATTTATCAAGATAACCTCTTACACACACACATATATATACATGTTTTTTTTTATTATATACACACTTTTTTATTTGATAAGTTATATACATACACACACCCAACAACAACAAAAAAGTTTAGTATTTTCAATCAAAATTATGTTTGATGACAATCTTTCAGAAAATTAATAAAATTTATTTTTACCATTTTCATAGTGAAATTCTTAAAAAGTTTCATTTTCTATACAAATTATCAAATTTTATACTAATGTAAGTAAAAAATCATTCAATTGAACTAATGAAATTTTCAAAAACATGAATGATCCAAAACTTGGATTGACAAGTTAGGCTCTAAACATATTTGAAGCTATATTGTTTTAACTCATTATGTGGCAACTAAAGAGACATTTCATGTATGTTAATCCTACAATCACAAAGGAATGAATTCCGAACATTTAACCTTGGCCAAGCAAGAACTATCTACCCTCTTTTTAGAAGGCTTCATTGAACCTACAACCTCTCTATGGGCGTGTGAAGCCTTTTATGTCAACAAGCATGCTGAGCAAGTACGAGGAAAACTCAGATTGGTGATCAATTACTAGGATCTTAATCATTTCCTTACAGATGATAAATTCCCTTTGCCAAACAAGAGTGCTCTTTTTTAGCATCTTTCAAATGCTAAAGTATTCTCAAAGTTTGATCTTAAAGCAGGATTTTGGCAATTAGGAATCCATCCAGAAGAAAGATATAAGACGGCTTTCTGCATCCCGGACCACAATTATCAATGGACTGTCATGCCTTTTAGTCTCAAAAATGTTCCATCCCAATTCCAAAAAACAATGGTAACACTGTTCCAACCCCTCTTGACCAATGCATTAATTTATGTGGATGATATCCTTTTGTTCTCAAAAGATGAAAAATCCCATGAAAAGTTGCTTACTGAATTTTATAATTTGGTGAAATCTCAAGGGATAATGCTTTTAGAAAAGAAAATGGTCATGGGACAGTCTTCCATAGACTTCTTGGGAGTAAACATTTCAAATGGAAAGTATAGTTTGCAGCCTCATATAGCTGTCTCTCTTGGTGAATTCCCAAATAAGCTCACAAATGCCAAGCAGATATAACAGTTTCTTGGAATTGTTAATTATATGTCAGACTTTATTCCAAAAATATCCAAATACAGGAATTGTCTAGCTCAATTGTTGAAGAAATCACCTCCAGAATGGAATTCTGTTCATACAGAAGCAGTCCAACAATTGAAAAAATTAGCAGAAAAGCTTCCTTCTTTGTAGATTCTAGAACCAGGTAAACGGATACTACAAACAAATGTAAGTGATGAATATTGGGCAGCAGCTCTCTTTGAAGAAGTTAATGGCAAAAGAAGTATTTGTGGTTATAAAAGTGGTGCATTCAAGCTTTCAGAACTTCATTACTACTCCACTTTCAAAGAGATCCTAGCAATCAAACATAGGATTGAAAAATTTCAATTCCATCTCCTTGGGCATAATTTTTTAGTAGAAATGAATATGTCTTCCTTTCCCAAAATGCTCCATTTCAAAAGAAAAATGCTCTCACATCCTCAGTTACTCAGATGGTCAAATTGGTTTTCACAATGGTCTTTTCAAGTCAAGTACATCAAAGGTAAAGATAACCTTATCACTGATTACCTCTCTAGAAAACCTTCAGTTCTTAATACCACCATTATTCCTCCACCCTTGTGTGTATATCCTATTACTGATCCCTCCTCATCCTCAAGCTCTTCCTCTGTAGATCCTGATGATATCCTTAACATGGTAGAAACTCTTCCCACAAAAATAAAAGACCAAATAAAGACCTTGACCCTTGAAGCTAGATCTAAAAGAATTATCAAAATCCTTCATGATTACCTTAAAAAGCACCAGTGCTACTTTCTTGCTATTTTCCTTGATATAGACCAACTATGGAAAACCCTTTTTGCCTTTTGGATAACCAATTGGACTGTTGTACATTATCTTTACATGTGGTATTTACTCAATGAATATTACCCATGTCTTCATTTTGAACCAGAGTTTTATAGGTATATCTTCCCTCATGGAAATAAATATTTCCACAAATTCTAGTTTAAAATCTTGAAAAATGATGCTCATGATGGTGAATGGATAAAGTATCCCAAAACAAAACACCCAAGATTTAGTCACAAAGTCACTTCAGCATGTTTGGCAGCCAAGCTCAATTCTAGAAATAATATCCGAGCAGAAGGAATTTTCCACCCTGCAGAGATGTATTGGGTTACTAATTCAGATGGCACTCTCCATACACATTTGGATGTTTCTTGGGTATCCTATCTCCATGCTCTCACAATGGCGGAATCTCTTAATAAAGGAATCTTTCTTGAGATAATACCAACTAATCTAGATGTTTATAGACAACAATGGCCACATGAAGATCATTGGTAAATGCTTAATCCTCTTATTGGATATGATGACCCTCACTATCATAACCATGATCCAAATGCTGATGTTGATGAAGAATGGTTCCAAGGAAGAGATGAATGGGACTAGACGTCTTTCACACTTAAAAAAAAAAAAAAAAGGGTTCCTAGAAAAGTCTTTGTCAGAAGCATATCTAAGTGAGTTTACCCAGGCAAACAGGCCCTTCCTCGGTTTGACACCTGTTGATCAACTCCAACATTTGGTAACCAGGGCCCCTACTCTTTATGCATGAGAACCTTATCCTGACATGCACATGGTAGAGCTCTATCCGGAAGCAGATATATCTCCAACCAAGCCCCTGCCTTTTTGGCCACTTGTAAATCCCTGAATTAGGCCCCTACTTTTTCTAGAATGTATAATGTACGTTGTATGGTCTATAAATAGAGTCCTTGTAAGCCTCAGAAGGCAGAGGGAGAGTGAAAGAAGCCCTTATAACCATTATAAGTCTATTGTAAGATGTTCTTCTGAGTCTCCTATATCTGATGTAAAAAAGTTGTTAAATCTAATAATATCTCTTGTCTTGTTGTATCTTCATGTTATCTTTTATATGCTCTTAACAATATACGTCATTAACCAGTATCTATAATTCTCTTAAGGAGGAATTCAGAGTGGCTGTTTGCACAACAGTCATTGATAATCTAGAATTTTAAAAAGTCAAAGGGGTCAATTGTAAATAAATGAGGGACTTGGGTCCAGGTGAGAAGATGTTGTTTATGCAAAAGTCCTTTTGAAGACTATCTAAGGCTAGGTACTTGATGAAGGAGATCAAATCCTATAAGAAGGTCTTTGCCTATAAGAGGAGATCTAAGGACTTGATATTTGATGGTAAGAGTTGGGAAAATTCTGATGAGGATAGGCTTACTTTTTAAGGTGATTAAAAATGTTTCTTCATTTGCCGCTCTGAACATTTAATGATGAGGTAATCAAAATTCTTTAGGTAAGATCTTAGGATGGAGAATTGTTGCTGCTGCTCCTATGTCAAACAAGGCTATTACTGGAATAGGTCTATAATAAGTATCAAGAAGGATATTTACTTGGGCTATGGGTGTGAGACTGGTTAGGGGGGCTATGATAAGTTGGGATGTATAGATGATTTGGATTTCTAGGTCTAAATCCTATTCATTGTCTGGATTTGAATCTTTTTCTAAAGTGGAATAAGCCATAATTGCCAAAGCTTGAAGTGAGTAATCATCATCTAGTGAAAAGAGTGATTCTACATTTGAGAAAGGAGTATCATCTGCATGAATCTGTGCTTGCTCCAGGAGTTTTGCTGCCTTTTTCTTTTTTGGACAATTTTTTGCAAGCGTGGTCTTCTGCATACAAAACAGACTTTTGATGTTTTTCCTTTGAACTGCTTTCTTTTAAAAAATTTCAATTTTTTCTTCCTAAAAGATTTTTTCTTTTGACGTGCATGATGTCTTTTCTTCCAAGAATATTTCTTGAAATGATCTCTTCTTTTTGTTGGACAGGCACAATTCTTCTCATAGCACTTAATCTGCAAATATTTTCTTTTACACTTGTCCTTGAGTTTGCTATGAATCTTGTCAATTTCTAAAAGAAATTTTCTTTGGTTGCAAAGTTTTTCTAAGGCATTAAGCACATGTTGATAAATTTCTCCCAAGGAAGTTTGCTGTAGTGTTATTTTTTGGAGATTCATCATACGGAGAGTCTCATCTCCCAATGGTTTTGGAAGGGAGTTAGGAAAGGTATGCTTGAAATTAACATCATCCATACCATTAAAAGAGTAGTATCTCCTTGACATTCTATCAAAATGTTTCTCCAAGTCTTTTCTTTCAAATGTACAACATTTCATTAGTAGGAATTCTTCTCGTGCTACTTCCGTGTAGTGAGTCACTGGGCCAAGAAATTCATTATGGACAATCGTGAAAAAGTCTTCCAGTATATTGCATTAGGCTACCTGTCTTTATCTATATTCCCCTAGGTTAATCCACCATTCTCTTAATCTTCCTGTGATCCTTGCAACGATTTTGGCAATAATCTAGGAAACAGTGGCATTTGGGGCTTGAAGTTCAGCTATGCACCAAGCGTACATGTTAAAAAACTCATCATGCCATCTGGAATGAGGAACGTTATCAAGAGTGAACAAATGCTTTGAGTCTGTGGTTAGTGAATAAGTCAACCTTGTTTGATATTCTGGAATAAAGGGTGGTGGAGGAAAGATTAGTGGTGGTGGAGGTGGAGGCTTTTTAGGACGAAGAACATTATCTTCTTCTTCCACTTTTGGTTTAGTATTTTTCATAAACACTTTCTCTAGACCAAGATCAGACAAATCCAATTCAGAATCCTCAATTATTAGGATCACAAAAGGTTCTCTCGAATCTTCAAGAGTGAGGGTTTTGAGAAATGATGAAATTAGATTTGGGTGGTCAGGATCCACAGCCAGCATGTTCATATCAGGAGGTCTGGAAGATGCACCTACAGTTAGATCTCGGGGTTGGTATAATGGTTCTTTGTCTTTTTTGATAGGAGAAGGTTCACTTCGTGGTCCAGGTTGGGGCTCTAGTTGAGATGTAATTGAATATGTTATAGCAGGAAAAATTCCACTTGGTTTAAAAGGGTTATGGTCAGGATGTGTTATGGCTAATGGTTGAAGGTTTTGATAGGGAGAAATTAAGGAAAATGGAGAGGTCGAAGGTATAAACAAGTCTTTATATAATGATTGTCGAGGTTGAAAAGGCATATGAACATGTATCGGAGAAGTCTAAGTGACTTCTTTCTGTGATCTTTCCATGGATTGAAGTTGTAACAACAACTATTTCCTTTCTTTTTCTTTTTGTCCAATAAGAGGAAAAGAAACAGACAAATCTTTAACTGTAGAAGCAATGATTGCCAATTTTCTGTTCAACTGTTTTGATTTTCTTCCTCAAATCTTCAATAAGGGAGTTTGAGGATGAGAAAGTATGAGTAACTACCTCAACCATTTTTTGTTGATTGTCCAAGATCTTTGAAAGAACATGGTTTTGTGCCACAGCATTTTCTGCTTGCTAGTTTAAAGCTGCTTCTGCTGAAGAGACCTGTTTCTTAGTTCCATTTGGATTAGTTCCAACAGGATTTTTGATTTTCCAAACATGTTTGGTGTTGGTTTGAGGATGATCAAACCTTTCTAACAGGGGAAAGTTCTGTGAATAGAAAGGTGAAGCTTGGTCAAATATGTAACATGGTAAGGGCTTTTGTATATGGGTTTGGTCAATAGGAAGGGGTTGACATTTTGATATTTGGGAAAGGACTTTCTGGTAGTATGGGATTAATGGAGGTTTCTGGTTTTGGTCATGATTTTCTTTGCATGAAGGGGGAGAGGGAAGGGTTTGCTTTCTGGTTCTAGGATAGAGAATATAATAATCAAACGTTCTAGAGAGTTCTCCAAGGAGGTCAACTTCTGGATCTCCTGTTTCATATCTTTCTTTGAGTTTTTGCTGGGAAGATTTTTTTCTTTCTTCGTGAATGATCTTCTTCAAAGGTTTCTTCTTCTTGGCAGTCAACACAATCACAAATATCCCATCAGATGTGATTAGAATGTGATTTACCTTCATAGCAAGACTTTCCATTTTCACAAAATGCTTTAATTTTAAGACCATCTTCACCAACATATGAGATTAGTTGGAGCATAGCCATTTGAGTCGGAAAGACTGTTACATCTTTCTTTTTTGGAGGGGCCGTTAAAAATCTTGTCTCCACTTCACCGTTTGCTTTTCTAATAAAGAAAGGCTCATTTGACTAGATTGGCTTAGTTGCCTGATGAAGCATCTCATATTTTGTAATCCATGATTCTGGGAAAATAGAGGTCATTTGTTCCCTATTGAGTTGTCTCGGAACAAATTTACACATAGGTGTCACCCCTGGATCAACTTGAATAAGTAGAGCATCATTGGATTGAGCTAGGTCTGGCACCGCCATATCGAAAGCATGATTATGGAGTCTGTAGGCAAGTTGATAATGGAGTGTAGCAGCAAATGTGTCTTGCACTTGAGAGACTCCTGTAATCTGAACCTGTACTTTAAGAGCATCACAAAGGTGAAGATCCCTGAGAGACATGTTAAAGTTGGAAAAAAGGGTTACAAAAACTGTTCCCGCATTAGAATAGTCTGCACAGTTCCTATAACTGCATTTTGGTATTCTAAGAATCTAGAATCAACAAGAGAAATTCTAGAGGCTATAGGAAGTCCCTTTCTCCCATGGAAAGTTAGTGCTAGCCTTACTGCACCAAAATGAAGGTGTGTGTACCCTTTGTTTTTTTGCCATGGAATCACAAACTCTCTGGGAAGGGCAAGAGTGATGAAATTTTCTGTTTCACTTGTTGGAATATTAAACTGGTCAAATTTAGAAGCTTGGACATATTCTTTTACAGTAGAAGGATGAGAAGGACCTAGAAACTTTTTTATGGATTGTTTGAAAGAAGTTTGGAGTTTGTCAAACACAGTATAAGGATTTACAATAGGGAAATTAGTGATAGGAATCTTACTATCTTCAGGTACGTGAGAAATTTCATACAAGTAATCTAATCTATTAGCAGTAGATTTACGAAGGGAAAGGTCAAAGGCAAGACTAGTAGTATTAGTGATTTTTGAGGATATACTTGCCATGATAGTTTCTTTTGGAAAGAACTGTTTACCAAAGGCCTCACAGGACTACAACACCAACACAGGCTTAAACGTCCACAAGGTAACTATGGAAAACAAGATAAATTCAAACATGTTTGGTGCCAAACTTTATCAAATATTTAACAAATATAAGAACACATTTTACAATAAAAAAAAAAAAAGAATTGCAAAAAATAAAGTTATGTCTCTATAACTATTACTTTGGAAATTTCAATTTTGAAAATATAATTTTCAATTTAGAGATCTATAGCATCAAGGATGATGAACTCATCATAGCTAACTCGCTGAGTAGCTATGATGAGTTCTCCCCCAAATAATTACATGACCTACGGAAAACTCCCATGGTGAATTTTCATGCTATGAGCAAGCAAATAACCAAGTAACTAATGTCAAAGAAGAAGATAACAAAATTTCTCAAAAAAAGGGAAGAGAAAAAGTATGGAAGGAAGGAAAAAGATCTGACATAAAAATTTGGAAAGGTCACACTTTATCACCATAAACTATGTCTCTTATTACACTTAATTTGCACCATAAACTTTTCGAATGCACATTATGCACTCTAAAGTACAATCTTTGTTACACATTGTACCCCGACATCAAATTTGTTGTTACCTTGAATGGAAAAAAAATGACATCAGGTGAAAAGACCTAATTGCCTCTCTTCTCAATACTTTAAAAACGAAAGATAAATTACACTTTACTACCCTAAATCATACTCTTGATTACATTTTGCATCCTAAATTTTGAATTTTCATTAAAGTTAACAACAAACTTAACAACAGAGTGCAAAATGTACAAGGGTCATAGTTTAGGGTGTAAAATGTGCATTAGAGCATCCGCATCAATCTGTCTAAAATTTTCTGTCTATTTTACACTAAGAACTTACTTTTTCTATTTTACACAAGCAATTTATAAAAACACCCATATTAGATCATCTATTATAAACTATGTTTTCTTTAAATAATCATTTATTATTATTATTATTTTATTTAACTTACCCACCTACCCACTACCTACTGCCCACTACCCTCAATATCCATCACACAATGTCGCTCTTTCTCTCTATTTTTCTCATTTTTCAGAACAACACTCTCTCTTCTTCATGGCCCAACCTTCTCCTCTCTAACTCTAAAACTCTTTTTCTCTCACAATTAGCCATAGCCAGAGGTCACCTTGAGCTCCATCCAGGGCCAAAAGCCCCAAAGCCTTCACCATGCCATCACTAGTGGCAGCAAAGATCAACTGCAACACTGCCACAAACAGTGGTCCAAATCTCCTCTCTCTTATGGCAGTAGCAAACACTCCACCCAAGCTTCGATGGCACCGGTGATAGCAGCTTTGGCGTGAGTTTTGGGTTCGATTTTCTGTTGATTTTGGGTTCGATTTTCTGTTGATTTTTGGTTTGATTTTCCATTGATTTTTTGGTTGGATTATTATGTGTTGTAATGGTGGTAGTGGGGTGATGTTGGGTTAAGGTGGTGGGTGGATGGTTGATCGGCTGTGCTCTTTAGATGAAGAGAGAGAGAGAGAGAGAGAGAGAGAGAGAGAGAGATGAGGTAGAAGTGAGAGCTCTAACCGGTGAGAGAGAAAATAAAATAAAATATTGATTTGCAAAACTACAGTAACTGTGTAAATATACACGTTACTGTAGCAAATGTATATATATACCCCCATTTTAGAATGATTAATGTGGAAGATTTTTGAGATAAAATGTGTAAAATTTGTTACTTTTTGTATTTTGCAAAAGTTTACATCCACTGATGCGGATGCTCTTAGAAAAGTTTATAGTGCAAAATGTAATATAGGGTATAGTTTAGGATCATAGAGTGTAATTTCTCTTGAAAATTTTAAACAATGAGCTTCTTAAATTTTATTATTATTATTTTTTTTTATCTGGATGAAAGCACTTTTAGGTGTTAGTCTCAAATCCACTACCAAAAAATAACTGACTTTCAAAGTAAGTTACTACACCAATTTGTTTTTTTTTTTTTTTTATGTAGGCAAAGTTCAAATATAAGATTTCTTATTTAACAATGAAAGGCATTACCAAATACAAACTGAAAGAACTGGGACACACTATCATATCCTATACTTGGCAATGTAATACTTATAAAAAAAAAAAAATTTATCATAAAAAAAATTTTTAATTTTTTTTAATTTAAATTGTAATTTTTTTATCTCTTGCAAAATTAATAGTTAATAATTGGTTATTTGTGATTATGAATATTATGATAATTTATATTACGTCATTATATATGTTATATGACTTGTCAATTTATAGACATAAAACCACTTAATTATAATGCTATAATACAAATATCGGTCACATACTTTTCATAAATTTTTTTCTTTAACATTTTATAAAATATTATTTTTAACCATTGCATTTTTTTAAAATGAAAATTGATGGTGAATGGTTACTTGCTGAACTATATAAATAATACAATTTTTTTAATTAATTTCATATTTGTACTATATATATATATATATATATATCAAGTTCATCCACATGTGATGTGACTTTGTTGCGTTGTTATTTAAACACACATGAATTCTTCATATAAAATATTATTTAAATAAGCTCCTCATTCTAATTTTTTTTGAGAAAATTGTACTAACTCTTTGAAGTATTTCGTTATATGCTCACTTTTCTTATAGTTTAAAAAAAGACACTCACCTTCTCTAAAACGCAAATTAACGCAAATTATTTATGCTGCCCTCTTCTTCTTTTTTCTTCTTCTTTTTTGAGAAGAAGATATGCTGCCCACTTCTAATGACTAAAAAAGGGTTTAAACAATCTAAAGAAAAAAAAAATACTTTAACAGAATCCCAAATTTTTTATTAAAAATAAAGTCAATGACAATTTAAGTGGAGGATAAATGAAATTTGAAATTTTTAAATCATTTTTTTTAGTCATATAGGAGAGTTCAATGTAAATAATTTACATTTTAACGAAAGCAAACATCTTATTTTGAACTAGATAGGTGCACAGTGTTTTGATTAACCTAAAGTTACTGATTAGGGACATATAAGTAAATTACTAGACTATGAATACTCCCACAACCAATTGGTTGTCGGAAAATTATTAAGCACTGGTAAAGTATAATAATGTAATACTTCCTCCTTCCACATTTATTATGAATTTTGCCATAAATTTAATTAGTGAGATCTATCATGAAAGTGAGAGTGAGAATACCATGCCACCATATTTCTAGATTAACTAATAATTACTCTAGTTTTCCTACAACATTTGGAATTTGTGTTTTTAACCTCCATTCATACAGTTATTTAGGTTTTTTTTAGGAAATTTCTTACAAAATGCCCTAAAGATAGTGGTTAAAATGCATTTAATGTTTTATTAAATAATATTTTTATACATTTTTCAAAAAATAAAGTCACAATAAAGTTGTGCATGTAAGCTAATAGATCATTAACACATGTATATTTATTGTTTAAAAAGTGTACATTACAGCTCATAATTGAACATTTATTAATTTGTGCCATTGTGAGATAGAACGCTCCTTAATAGATCCCCCCTTTTTAATAAAAAAATCTTTCAATTTTCTTAAAAAAAAAAAAAAAAAAAACTCATCTTACACATTGAAAAACTACATGTTGTTTCAATTAGGCACATGAAAAGTTGTAGTAAAGTTGTACCTTCCCTTTTTTCTTTTTTTATTTATAATACTAGTTTTTTGTTCATGAATACTAAAGTTGTACGTTTTTTTTCTTTGCTAATCATAGTAAATCACGTGGAAAGCTGTGCATGCTTTTGTAAGGATATGATTTCTCCCTAAATTAATCTTCTTATATCTTGGCGCGTAGATGCCCTTTTTGTTCATATATTTTAGGTCAATTTTTATTTTGATCCATAGATTTTTATTTTATCCTTTTTAGTCCCTAAAATAAAAAATGCATTTCATTTTAGTCCTTACCATTATTCATTTAACAAAAATTACTGATGTGGCAAACAGAATACACTGTTATACAATAAATACTGACGTAAACATTAAAATAATATTAAAAAATTATTTGTTATTTAATAAATGCCACCTCAAATCCACGTCAGCTTAGAATTTTAAATTTTCATTGATCAATTTAAAAATAAAAAATAGAATTAAAAATAAAAAACACATGAATTCAGATCTAACATCCTTTTCATCAAGAACACAGAAGAGCACAACCCAAAAAAAAAAATCATACAAACCCAGAAAATCAAACACAAGTACAGAAGAAAATCAAACTCAAAAAAATCATAAATAAATATTGTACAAAACAAAATCAATCCACATATATACATAAAAAATAAAAAAATAAAAAAATAAAAAACTTGAATTTAGATCTGGTAATTTGTTGGTTTCTCCCTTTTCATCTCTCTCTCAAACACAGAAAAGAAACAAAACAAATCTAAAGTTGGGCTTTGAATCTAATAGCAACCCATGGATACAACAATTACAACCAAATCTAAACAATGTGAAAACCCAGATCAGCAAAATCATAACCCACAATTACATAGACAAAATTTCAGAGCCCAAACCCAAAACTCAACCCAGTTTTTTTTCACCAATTACTTAGAGACAAAACTCAAATACATTCAACAATTACACAAAGACAAAACTCAACACAGATTTTCTTATGCTTTCTAAGAAACCAAACAAAAAACTCAAATCCCAAATCGATGAACAAAACCCAAGATTCGAAACTACAAATCGCCACGGATTTAGAGAGAGAGAGAGAGAGAGAGATGGGTTTTTGGCCATGGGTTTAGAGAGAGAGAGAGTTGGGTTTTCGACCAAGGTTGAGAGAGAGAGGGCAGGGTTTTCGGTCTGAGAGAGTTGGGTTTTGGCTAAGGTTTAGAGAGAGAGAGAGAGAAAGCTGGGTTTTCGGCCATGAATTTAGAGAGAGAGAGTTGGGATTTCGGCCATGGATTTAGAGAGAGAAGGCTCACCTTCAACGGAAACCACCTTCAATCACCTCCGATCCAACTTAACCCGAAACCACCATCAGCCACCTCCACCTTCACCTTGAGAGAGCGCTTGAGATTTTCGTCGAGAGAAAGAGTGCTTGGAGATTAGAAATTGATAAATTAGAAATTCTAATTTCTATATTATTCACAGAGAGAGAGGTTGGAGCTTTTAGAAGACTTTTTTTATTTATATTATTTTTATTTAATTTCTATATTCATTTATGATTTTTTTGAGTTTGATTTTCTTGTGTTTGATTTTTTGGGTTTGTATGATTTTTTCTGGGTTGTGCTCTTCTGTGTTCTTGATGAAGAGAATGTTAGATCTAAATTCATTTGTTTTTTTATTTTTAATTCTGTTTTTTATTTTTAAAAAATTGATCAATTAAAATTTAAAAATTCTAAGTTGACATGGATCTAAGATGGCATTTATTAAATAACAAATAATTTTTTTTAACATTATTTTAATGTCCACGTAAGTATTTACTGTATCAACAATGTATTTCGTTTACCATATCAACAATTTTTGTTAAGTGAGTAACGACAAGGACCAAAATGGAACGCGTTTTTCATTTTAGAGACTAAAAGCGATAAAATGAAAATGTAGGAACCAAAATAAAAATTGACCCAAACTGAAGAGACCAAAAGTACATTTAGGCCTTATGTCTTTTAATTGAATGTAAAATTTGAAATTTCACGGTTTGATCATTTGAAATTTGTTCTATCAAGAATATGCAAATAAACAATTAAATTTTTAAAATTTACATCCGACAAGAATATATCAGCGGAGTTTGAAGGAATTTCTTTTCAATACTTTTATCTTCTGTGGTACTAGTTTTTTTCTTGTCACTACAATTTTCTAGATATTTTTCTTGGAATACCAAATCGGCATCTGATTTCTGTGTTTCAACATGAATAACAGCTGTTCAAAACTATCAAAAAAAGAAAAAAGAAAAAAAGCTGTTCAAAACCCTCAACTTACTCACCAACCCAAACCAAAAGACAATTTTGTCCCTGACAATTTTTCAAAACTCCGCCAAATCTTCCCTTTATTTCTTCTCGTCTCAAAAGTTCCAACAAATCTATTTCCCCAAAAATAACCTTTCCGGCTCTAAAAAAGCAAAAAACCATGTTTTTCTCCAATCACTCTCACCTATCCACACTGCCTTCCACCCGCAACTGCCGCCTGCCCCACCGCCTGCATAGCCGCGCTTCCGCTCCGACCTCCTCATTCCGGTTCTGACCACCTCCAGGTACTCTCTCTCTCTCTCTCTCTCTCTCTCTCACTTTCTTCCCATCTGAAAATTGAAACCCAAACTCCAAAGGTATTTCTGACTTTGCCAGCCTGGATTTGCTATGTGTACTTTTTTCCCTTTTTTGGTTATAACTTATAACAAACAAGCACACTAGCTACCTATAATTCCAACAAACCAACACCATTCTCGTGATTTTGAACTTTCTGAATTCAAGTGCTACTATTTATAATTATAAAGCAAAGGCCTTTGCTTCATAGTTCATAACTTACAAAAAATTGAAAAAAATCTTATGGAATTCCAAGCATTCCAGGACAATGCTTGGTACGAGGTTGAATTGGTAAGCAATGGTGACATACTCACCATTAAGTACAAGAACTTTGCGGACGAATGGGATGAGATATATCATGTGGGGAGATTCAATACTGTGAAAGAGATAGAGGATTTCGGGGCCAGGTTTCGGCGTAGTAGCGTGCAGTTGCAAGATGGGGAGTGCAGGAAAGTCGTCGCGGGCATGAAAGTTTGCGCCACGCATTATACTGATAGTGGGGAAGTTAAATTCTACGATGCAACTGTTCACGAGGTGCAAAAGATCCAACATTCGTTTAAGAATGGAGAAGAAGAGTGTTATTGCATATTTGTGCTTTTGTGGCAACATGGTCCTTCAAAAGGCACAAAAACATATGCAAGTGTTGCTAGTATTTGCCTGATCCGACATATGCAAGGGCTTGTTGATCAAGCCCTCGACTCCTTCTTGAAGATAGCGAGAGAGAGACTGGGAATTGCATCCCATAATCAGGATTCTTGTGTTCAAAAAGGTCCGGTACGCGAAGACCCAGGTACTTCATCATCTTATCAAACAAATTCTTTCATAGATGTTGATGCATTTTTTGAGAAATTAAGGAGAGTCAGACGGTTTAGATGTGCGGCCAGAACTTTTGAAGGGAGACTTAATGGTCAATGTAAAAAGTGATCGAATTAACGTGGAATGATCAGAAGGAAAGAGTGTCAAATAAACGATGTGAATATAAGTATTGTGGAGATGATGCTAGGCAGAGTTGAGTAGTTTAAAAGGCCTACGAACATACGATGTGGCTATGTCCACGAGGAGTAGTTCTGGTTGCTTTATGAGTTTGTTGGGGAATAGTTCTGGTTGCTTTACTGTAAAGAGTGCATATCTGGTGGCTATGTCAACGGGGAGAAGGGAGGAAACTGGGAATTTATCCAATGATGCAGGTATGAGCTACTTTTGGCATTCCTTGTGGCATCTGAATCTACCTAGAAGAGATACAGAAGGTTGGGATGGGGGTGCTTATTAGAATGATCAAGGCTTGTTTATTGCTGCTCTAAGCTCTCTGGAAAATTTAGGTCTACGCTGAGGAAGCTGAAGCTCCTGCTGCTGTTTGTACTCTGTTTTTTGCTGCCTGTGTGTGTCCTTTTGAAGTGGTTGTAGAGGGTGATTCTCTTATGGTAATCGAAGCTTTGAAATCTGATGTGCCAAATTTATCTAAAAGTAGGCCATTAGCTGGATTTAGTTAAACACATGGGTAGATCTTTTAGGGAGATTTTCTTTAACCATGTCAGTGGGGAAGGTAATGGTGTTGTTCATATGCTCGCCATGCTAAAACTTTTTGTATTTATTCTGTCTGGTTGGAGGTGGCTCCTGTTTCTGCAATGCAGCCTCTAAAGATGTAACTTTTGGTTAGTTAATGACATGTTTCGCTTATTTCTATCCAAAAAAAAAAAAACTCTTAGATTCTAAGCTACAGTGACAGCTCTTCCACTAATTGTTACATACATAACCTATATGAGTAGAAGAATTGATTGAAGCTTGGACAAAAGATCAGTAAGTCCATGGTTGAATGTATCAATTTGAAGCTAATTACATGCATAACAAGATCAAAGATGATTGCTACCCATTATTTTATGCTACACTTCATAAAATGTTCATTCAGAATCAGTTAAATGGCTTGAGAGCATGAGCAACTATCTTGTTTCTTTTGATATATATTGTTTTTTATTTTGAAATATAAACCAGAAACTCTAGGGGATTAGAATCTTAAGAGTAAGAGTTGTGAGATAAGATAGACTTTTTTAGCAGGAGCGAGTTTGAGTGAAAAGGCACGATTTTAAGGTTCTTTCTTCCTATTGGCTCTTCGGGTTCAGGTTGGAAATGCCCCAAACTCCTTTATGTCAACACCGCTGTAACTCAAGTATATGGATTGACAAACATTGACATGGTGCCGCTTTGCTGAAATTTACATAAATCTTTTTCCTCTGGAGGCTGCAACACCTTCCATTATTCAATTAAAAGAACTTAATAACACTTTGGTTTAGTGAACAGTTTGGTAAAATGCCCAAGAAGGGTGGCTTAAAAGATAGTGAAAAGTTATTCATGTGTATAAAACATAAACTGTTGAAACTTTTTGTATCACTGTATGACACATGCCCTTTTACCATCTATGATGAAAATGGCTCTCATCTCAAGAGGCTGTAAAACCTTCCATCATTCAATCATATCAGATTTGGATCCATACATTAGGGGGTGCAATTACTCCCTCACTTCACTTGCAATAAAATAAAAAATAAAAAAATAAAAAATTTGCTTCACTTTTTTACATTTTACCTCTATTTTATTTATATATTTTTTATTCAAGGATCGGGAATGAAAGTTGATTTTTTTAACTCTCAATTTCAGATATTGAGAACAATTGCATATGGTGGGCAATACCTAAGGTATTGCACATATTCTAAATCCAACTTATAACACTTAGGCTTAGGGAACAGATTAATAATATACCCCAGAAGGGTGGCTTAATAGATTGTGCAAAGTTATTTCATGTGTATAAAACACCAACTGTAAAAACCTTTTGTATCACTGTATGATACACGCCCTCTGACCGTCTATGATGAAAATGGTTTTCATCTCAAGAGGCTGCAACCTCCTCCATCATTATTCAATTAAACCAACTTATAACACTTTGGTATACTGTGAACAGTTTGGAAAAATATGGAAGAAGAGTGACTTAAAAGAAGAGTTAACCTTTAGCACTCCAGTATAAAGCTGAAAGCAAGGCCAGAAAAATATTGTGGATGTGGAACCTTAAATAAACTGCCAAGTTTATTACTCAAAACCATCTTAAAGCTTCATCGAGCACATGTTAAACAATTTCTCATTCACCACCACCAACAACATTGGTAATAACTGATGACAGGATTGGAGTTCAATTGCTCCTGTCTACCATCCAGATGCATCTCATCCGCATATTTAAATGAATCCACAATGTTCAATTAAAGATAATAATAATAATAATAATAATAATAATAATAATAAAATCTATGCATTCATTGGATCACCATCCCAAGCCACACCACAGAGCAACAAATGTTACTTGGCATGGCAACAGGAATCTTGGCTGTTGAATTCAACATCAAACAAGTAAGAAAAGAAAAGAGGAAACAAAGCAAACTGAATTTCAATACCATCTGGTCAATCAATCAAATACAATAACACTAATATCGTAGTAAACCTCAAAACTCCAAATTGCACAATCAAATGTAACCTAATCAACCAGCTATGAACTAGAATAATACTCTGAGCGAATGTGAAAAAGAAAAAGAAGGGGAAAAAATACTTTACATCTAAATACAGGCCTTCATCGTAACTCCAACAAGATTCTAGAGCCTTGGTACATGATACGTCATAGACGTGATTTGTTCACTAAGCATTCCCATGTGGTCTCATTCTATCGTGTAACAAAGACTTATATGTTCTAAACCACATAGAAATTTAAAAAAAAAAAGAAAAAAAAAAAGAAAAAAAAAAAAAAGATACTATTTTATACCAACAGGGCTTTCACCATTTGCAGAGGCTAAGCAGAGCAGCATCCAACTTTTTTCACGGCTGATACATCATCTTTAGAGCCAACATTAATAGTCTGTCCCTTGGGCAAGGCTCCTGGGTCATCCCCAACGTCAAGAGCCTTCCTGCTGACTACACGATATATCTGAGAGAGCACTTCAGTGAAGGCATTTTCCACATTCAAGGACTCTAGGGCAGAGGTTTCCATGAAAAAGGTATTCTCTCTCTCGGCAAAAGCTGTGGCATCCTCAGTTGAAACAGCACGCAAGTGACGCAAATCTGCCTTGTTTCCCACAAGCATGATGACAATGTTGGAATCAGTATGATCACGAAGCTCCTTTAACCATCTCTCCACATTTTCAAAAGTGACATGTCTAGTGACATCATAGACAAGCAATGCACCAACAGCTCCTCTGTAGTATGCACTTGTGATTGCACGATATCTGTAGCACAGAATGTAAAATGAGAAGTCTACAATGAATGATAACATGGAATCAACAGAGAGTAAATTATTTTGTTCCACAAATAAAGAAAATGAGTACATGAAGAAAAAAGTAAAAATCAGAAAAAGGCGATTTCCTTGTAAAAATAGAGAGAAAGAAAAGGTCCAATCTAAACAGATCCAATAACTTATAAAATTAAAATACAAACATAAAAAGTTAAAAACTCTATCTTCTCTATCTTTCTTTGTTTCCATACCGGGAAAAAAAAATTAAGCTAGTGTATCAAAGTCATTGATTAGCTTAAGATGGAAATTAGTAACCCACAAAAAGTGAGAAAATGTAAAACAAATAAAAGGCTTCAGGAACCAAAGAGATTAAATTAGGAACTGCGTGACATGCAAGAAAAAGAAAGGAATTTTCAAACCTCAAAAAGGCAAATACAATTACTTCAAAACCATTCAACTTATTTTTAAGATGAGATAATCCTTCCTTTGAACTTCTGAAAGATAAACAAAACAAATAAAACTTTGATGACATAGTCATATGTTTGTGACATATCTAAATTGATTTGATCCTCAAGTCATTTACCAAAGTTTACAGTTCTCCAAAGAAGATACAGAGTTTGGGTAAATTGTACTTTCCCATTCCAAAGTATGAGGTGCGTAGCAATTTTCCTCTAAATTCAAAATTGAGCAATCAATCCATAGCATTAAGAGAAACGACAAATAATCACCTGCTGTTGGAAATTGCTGTTAACTAGTTTCCAAAGATAAGAGAATGTGTTTCAAACCTTTTTTTAATACTTTTTTCCCTTGGTGAGACAAAAATAGTGCAGAGGAACATATACTAATCTGTCTCTTAGAATTGGATGATATCATACAACTTTATGAACTAATTGTTTTGCTCTACAATGTTAAAAAATTTGTCTCATGATTTTGTGAAAATCATATGCTCCTTGACTTACCTGGTTTAAAACATCCCCCATTTGAATACTTATTAGGTGTGCCCCTGAAATATAAGCAAGGTGTGTTCATCTTAATCAATTCATGAAGCACAGCATTTTACACCATCGGCAGCCCAAGAACTAAACTATAAGCCTAATCACTATAAGCATTATTAACGTCCACTCGCTCCCCACCATCTCTTACACAATACAAAAACCCTCTTTCCTACATTTAACACAATTGAATTACAACAACAACAATCATGCCTTACTCCCAAAATTTTGGGGTCGGCTGTGGATCCAAAACAGATTAGTTAGCACCGTCCACATATATTCTTTTCCTCCATTCTGTTCTATCAAAAGTCATACTCTCTATAGCTTCCTTAACATGTCTTTTTTACTGCTTCCTTAACACAATCTAATTATTAACCCCCCAAAAAAAAACTACGTTGCCAGCTTGAACAATATCAAAATCCATGATCAACCATACCAAATCCAATGAAGAAAAAAAAAGGAAAAAAGAAAGAAAGAAAGAATGAATATAAACAATCAAAACCAAGGAGAATTATAAAGCATGAATCAAATTCATTGATTACCCATTACCCTTCACACAAAAACAACACATTTGACACATAACCCACATTCCAATTATCCAAGACACGCCATGACCCACATTCAATATTGTGAAACACACCCAAGATCCAAAATAAGAAACCCATTACGAAAAAAAAGAAAAAAAAATGAGAAATGGGGATGGGGTTGACCTTTCTTGGCCGGCAGTATCCCAAATCTGGGCCTTGACGACCTTGTCATCGACATGAATGCTACGCGTAGCGAATTCGACGCCGATGGTGGATTTGGACTCGAGGCTGAACTCGTTTCGCGTGAACCTGGAAAGCAGATTGGACTTGCCGACGCCTGAGTCGCCGATTAGCACCACCTTGAATAGGTAGTCGTAGTCGTCGTCCGCTCTATACGCCCCCATTTTATTTTGTTCGTTTGTCTTTTGAGCTTGAAATTTGAGGTAGGAAACGAGGGTTTGAAGGATCAGAATATGAAAATAGGTTTGGATTTGATTTCAATGGGATCGGGAAATGGTTTTTGAATTTCTTCGCATTTGAGATTGAGAGAGAGAGAGAGAGAGAGAGAGGGAGAGGCTTGTATTTGTAAAATACTACGACGGAAGAGAGAGAGAAATTCAAAGCTAAAGTTAAAAATAAAGAGAAATTCAAAGCTAAAAGTTAAAAATAAATATATAAGCATTTTTGTGGTTGAAAAAGATAGAAATACCGAATTATGATGAAGGTAAATTATCATAATAAATATATAGGTATTTTTGTGATTAAAAAATAAATATATAAATATTTTTGTGATCAGAAAATATATAAGAATTTATATAAATAGATATAAATTCAAAGATAAAGTTAAAAATATTCTCATTACACTAATGTATTCTTGTAATTGAAAAATGCAATAATTCCGAATTATAATCAATGTAAATTATTAATCTTTAGGAAAAAAAATTAGAAGAGCATCCGAGGGATCGAGACTAGCTTAAAAGTGATTAATCCATAAAAGAAAAACATGGTTTAGGGTTCTAAATACTTGCTAGGATTGTATTAGCAACTTTCAGTATTTAATATAAATTCGTTACAAAAAGTGTAGCAAAATTCTTTCACATCTCTTGACTTTGCTATGGAAAGAATCTTTTTTTTTTTTTTTGATGGGAAGACTATGTTTTCATTTATTGATTACCAAAAAAATTGCTTACATCCTGGGCACACGCGTGCTCAATTAGGCTAGGAGTTTCCTCCAACCATACCACAAAATCCCCAATATGCCTTGCAAATTGGGCTAAAATATGGGCCGGCCTGTTGCCTTGCCTCTTTACATGACTGAAAGAAATACAACGGAAATTCTGTGCTGACAATAGAATGCTAGAAACAATAGTATCAATACAGGTGGGGGCCTCTGTGGCATCTACGAGCATCTGGTAAAGGCCCAATGAATCTGTTTCGCATACAATGTCCCTAAAGCCCATCTCCCACGCAAATTGGACTGCTACCTCCATAGGTTTTGCTTCAGCTTCCAATGTGGCCAAGGGTGCAAGGATCCTCCTGCTCATCGCTGCCAACACATTGCCTTCCCCGTCACGAACCACGTCCCTATTCCAGTAGCTTGTAACTCCTTTAGCACAGCAGTATCCACATTCAGCTTGTAGAGAGGGTGCTCGGGTGGATGCCACTTCACAGATTCTATTGGTCTGTTTGGGGGTACTTCCTCTGTTGCAGCATGGTAATCCTGCAATAAAGTTAAAACCCTCTTGATAATGGTTTTTCCAGTGCTTTGTGGACCTCCATGCCGAACAATATTTCGGTTTTCCAAATTTCCCAACACATTGTCATAGTGGTTTCCAACAGCCCCGAGTTCGGTATATTACATTTCATAATTTTCCACACCACATCCATGAAACTCCACCACGGTTCTATGTGAAAAGGGAAGACCGGTTTGCTATTCTCCCATATATTTTTGGCTTTCTCACAAAACCAGAACATATGACAGTTTGTTTCGGGTTCTCTTCCGCACTCACTACACAGCTCATCCTTTGTTATCATTCGTTGCCTTAGATTCACTTTGTTGGCAAGGATATCTCTACAAGCCCTCCAAGAAAAGTTTTTGATTTTATTTGGTATTTTCATTCTCCAAATCCGCCACCAAATTTGCTTCCCTTCGGTGTCATCTGAGCTTGCTCCGCCTCTGCCCAACCTTCTATCATCCATTATTAAATTGTAGGCACTGTGAATCGTGAATTTGTCTTTTGCTATGCAAGCCCAAACCAATTTATCCGGAGGAAAGCTTGTGCTCAGAGGGATGCCTAGCACCGTGTCTGCCTCATGGGGCCAAAATATCTGTCTAACCAAAGAAACATTCCACTCCTTTCTCTCATGATCAATCAGCTCACAGACTCTAGCATCGGCCTCAAGAGAGTTTTGTGGAGAGATTACCTTATATAAGGTTGGTGTAGGTAGCCACTTGTCATCCCATATCTTGATACTACGCCCATCTCCTACTCTCCACCGTAGCCCCTTGTTTACCACTTCCTGTGCTGACATTATGCTTCTCCATACGAATGAAGGGTTGTGACCGAGCTTTGCTTGGCTGAAACTACTATCCGGAAAATACTTGGCTTTAAACATGCGAGCAAACAGAGAGTGAGAATTTGTCTGTAGTCTCCATCCTTGCTTGGCTAAAAGTGCTTTGTTAAAACCCTTCAAATCCCAGAAGCCCATGCCCCCTTTCTCTTTTGGCTGACACAACTTTTCCTAGCTCATCCACGCAACCCTTTTCTCCTTCTTCTTCTACCCCCACCAGAATTGACTCACCATGCTAGTTAGCTCATCACACAAAGCATTAAGGAGTTTGAAGCAACTCATTGTGTAGGTTGGGGCAGCTTGAGCCACAGCCTTAATGAGAACTTCTTTTCCAGCCGTCGAGAGCAACTTTTCTTTCCACCCAGCCAACTTCTTTGCCACTTTCGCTTTTAACTGGGCAAAAGTATTAGCCTTGGATTTACCAATTAGGGAAGGCAGACCAAGATAAGTTTCATGTTGTCTGATTACTTGAGCACCAAACAAATTTTTAATTGCTTCCTGAACCTCCATAGAAGTGTAACGGCTGAAGTATAGAGCTGTTTTTTCCTTGTTCAACTGCTGACCCGAAGATTCTTCATACACCTTCAAAATCCTTAGAATCTCAGTACTCTCCTTCACAGTTGCCCGGCCAAAAATGAGGCTGTCATCTGCGAAAAAGAGATGTGACACTCTCGGCCCTCTTCTACATGCTGAAACACCTCTCAGCTGTTTACTTTGCACGGCTTGGTGAAGCATTGCCGATAAACCTTCTGCACACAGTAGGAAGAGGCAAGGTGATAGTGAGTCCCCCTGCCTCAACCCTCTTGAAGATATTATCTGCCCTGTTGGTACTCCATTAATGTGGACTGCATAGGTAACTGTGCTGATGCATCTCAGGATTAGACCTATCCATCTTTTTGCAAAGCCCATCTTCCGCATGATCTGCTCCAAACATCTCCATTCAACCCTGTCGTAGGCCTTGCTCATATCGAGCTTCAATGCCATTTCCCCTTCCTTGCCCTTCCTTTTTTGACTGATGTGAAACATAGTCTCCGAGGCCATCAGCACATTGTCTGTAATGAGCCGCTCTGCCACAAAAGCGCTCTAATTCTCGCAGATCAGATTAGGCAGCAGCTAATTCAGCCTGTTTGCAATAGTCTTGGAAGCAATTTTATAAACTACATTACACAAACTTATAAGGCGGTATTCAGTTACAAGTTTGGGTTCTTTCACTTTTTGGATTAAAACTATATGGGTTTCATTGAAATTCAAGGGGGTAATGCCCAAATTCAAAAAATCCAAAACAGTTTTAGACACAACAGCACTTACAGTGGGCCAAAATTTCTGATAAAAAATGGGAAGGCATCCCATCTGGTCTAGGAGCAGTGGTTGGAAACATCTGCTTCAGTGCTCTCTCCACTTCCTCTACCCAGAATTCCCGTGTCAAGAGAAAATTTGTCTGGTCAGAGACTTTTTTGTGAACAACACTAATAAGCTCCTCATTGACCTCTGGGTTTGAGGTAGAGAAGAGTTTTTTGAAATAATTCACAAAAGTGGTTCCAATCTCCTCTACTTCATCCCTCTACACCCCCATATCATCTGTCACTCCTAAAATCGTGTTCCGTTAGAATCTGTTTGAGGCCTTTCTGTGAAAAAACGAGGTGTTTCTATCTCCCGCTTTAAGCCAACTAATGCGACTTCTCTGCTGCCACATTGTCTCTTCTATATCTAGGAGTTTATTCAGCTCAACCCTCGTGTTTTGAAGATCTTCCATAACTATGTATGACCCTTTTAGGCACTCTAAGCGCTCTAGCTTATTTTGAAGAGCCGCAATCTTTTTGCCTACATGACCAAAACAGTTTTTATTCCACACCGTCAGGGCTATACGGCATTCTTCCAGGCGTCGAGAGAGAGTAGATGTGGACCCACTGCATTCTCCCTTTTCCCAAGCATTCACTACCACATTGGCACAAGATTCCTCCTTAATCCACATTTCTTCGAAACGAAAGAGTTTCGGCCTTCGTTGCTTAGGCTTTCGCTTTGGTACCTCCTTCAGCAATAAGAAGCAGTGGTCAGAATTTGAATTAGCCTTGTGATGTAATTGAAAATCCGGGAAATGCCTAGACCACCCAACAGAGACCAGAGCTCTGTCTAGACGTTCCCGAATCCATCCTCGATTGCCTAACTTCTTGCTCCAAGTAAACTCCTGTCCTATGTACCCCTAAATCCCGAAGCTGACATGTGTTTATTGCCTCACAGAAATTTGCCATCTGGCCTGCTGGTCTTCTACTTCCCCCTTCCTTCTAACCGCTGTGCATCAACTCATTAAAATCACCCACACAGACCCACGATAGTGAATTACCCCTGGATAATCGTTTAAGAAGTTGCCATGACTCAACTCTCTTACTTGTTTCCGGGTTGCCGTAAAAGCCCGTGAATCTCCACTCTTTTGCACCACCCCCTGGCTTGATTATGGCATCGATGTGGCTCTCTGAGAAAGACTGTACATCCACAGTCAGAGATGGTTTACATAGAAGTGCTAATCCGCCGCTCCGTCCCACACTTGACACCACTAGACCTTGGGAGCATTTTACTCGATCCTTAACTTCCTTTATTTCTGAAATAAAAAGCTTAGTTTTCATTAAAAAAATTAAAATGGGATCTTCAGAAGTCACTACCTTCTCATGGGCACGAACTGTTCAGCGGTTCCTAAGCCCCCGACAGTTCCAGACGAGCGAACTCATTGATTCCGGCGGAGCTGACCTGCAGCCTCCACCGATCCCATGTTTTTTGCCATAAGCTGACCCATCTCCACCACCTCTCCTTCAGACTTACTTCTCTTCTTCGACAAAGCATTCTCATCGAGCTCCTGTAATCATCTTGATTTCTTCCTTTTACCACCGATCTCCGCCGCTGACTTGCTTTCACCCTCGCCTTGCACACCCGCTCAAGGAATCCGCTTCCATGTACCCAGAATTTCCCCCGTTTGCGTACCAGTAGCGCGAATCGCCGGCGCTCTCCCTGGGTATGTATTCTCTTTACCCACCCCTTTATCTGAGAAAAATTCATCTCTCTAGAAGTGCCCTGGCTCACCAGCCCCTTTTGTGGATATTTTGTCGCAAACCTGAGTTAAGTACTCGGATCCCATTGAGCTTAAGTTCCCAACTTGAGCCACTTTGTTGTTTTGGGCCACACTAGGAATAGCTGAAGCCTTTTGGGGGTATGCATACGGGCCGGTATGGGTTAAGTCCACCCCTTTATATGAAAAAGCTGCTTCTCTCGCGCATGGGCCTTGCTTCGTGGGCTGAAAGTCTGCAGTCATTAGGCCCAGCTCCTTTAACCCCATAGAGTTTGTTTGCCATTTTGAATTTTCCTTATTTTCCCCCTTCAGAATATCAATGGCATTTACGGCCTGATCTAACTCCCTTAACTGCTCTTCGAATCTCTCAGATCGCAAGAATGTTGGCGCCTCATCCTCTGTTTCCATATTTGAAATTGGTGGTGGATCCGCTTGTGGTATCGCTGCCATCCCTTTGGTCGGATCGTAGTTCGGAAACCGTAATCCCTGGTTCGATTGTGCAGGCTGATTATTACCTGGTTGCTCCCTCTTTCTTCCCTCCGCCATCCCCCCTGACTTTCGTTTTGGCACCTCTGCCATTTGTGGTCTTTGCAGCCGGTCTGAATCTGTTCTCAACCAAGGCCCAAATTGTCTATCTTCAGTCCCTAGTGATTCTTTGCTACTGATCCAAAGAGGGCAGTCCCTATCGTCATGCTCTAACAAACCACACCAGTAACAGAAAATGGGTAACCTTTCGTACCGAAAATCCACCCATCCCGTCTTACCCCCTCCCATTCGCACAGACCGCCCTCTGCATAATGGTTGCGTCATGTCCACAACTATCCTTACCCATAGATACTTGCTCATGCTGAATCCCTTCTCTCCTACGTCCACCTTCTCTATCGTCCCCACTGATCCAACAATTCTTTTAGCCACTTCTCTGGTTTGCATCCTCATTGGTAATCCATGAATCTGGATCCAGAAAGGGCTTTTATCAAAGCTAATAGAGGAGACCGAGTCTCCTGGTTCGAACTTGTGGAGAATCACCAAATATTTATCAAAAGACCATGGACTTGCCCATAACACACGTTCCATGTCCTCCTTATTTTGAAAAACAAACAACGTTGTATTGTCTCCTGCGTCCTGTACCTCAAAGTTCTCCGACGTTTTCCATATCGGCTTTAGAGCTCTTACTATTGCTTCCAAGTTAATACGTCGCTTAGTTAAAAACTTTGCGGCCAAAATGAACCCTTCCGCTATTTCTTCTTCATCCAACTCCACTTCATCACCCTCATGTTCTGAGAGTTTTAGGTTCTCACATTTCTTTGCCAAATCTTCCATTCTGTTTTTTTGATCGATAACAGGGGATGAAAACCTTTTCTACCACGAAGGAGAAACTATTCTGACCTTAGGCCAGCGCCGTTTTTCACCCCTCGGTTTTCTAGAGAGAAAACCTAGAGAGAAAACCTAAAGAATCTTTTCTCATACATAACATTGAAATTTTTCCAAAAATTAATTTGGAATATTACTTTAACAATTAATAAGGAATGTCTTATATAGAAACTATTTCTTAAGTAGAATATAAATATTAGACATATTGATAGATAGATACAAACATAGTTAGGGACCTAGGGTCTTTGCTTTACAAAGCTAATTTTTAAGTACATAAATGATAATCACTTCGAATATTCCTTGAAGTCATGCCATCAAATAATAGTGTGACTCATCTGAACTCATCCAATTTAGCCTTTATGCAATCCAACAGAATTGAGAGCAAATAAACCTGGAAAAAAGAGAGAAGAAAAAAAAAATGTTACATCTATTTTAATGCAAAGTGATGATGCACAAAGATTGGTAGGTTGGAATGCTTCGAGCATGGTGATGGCTTAGGACTTGAAAGGAAAGAAAAGAATGTCGAGGGTGACTGGTGTAACCTGGCCAAGGAATCTCCGACGGTTAAGTCAGTTTTCTCTCCAGAACACAAGGATGGAAAACTGTCAATAGTATAACTTACCTTGGGTGAATGTGACTTAGTCTTTTTATAGAGAGTTGGAAGTGGGTCTACTTGTTCAAATCCACTACCACTGTAGGAGATGGGTGGAGTTAATGGAGAAAAATTGAAGCGGGTTTCGAGGAATTCTCTCCATGTTCCAAAGTGATAGATCGTGGTTTGATTATGTAAAGCTTATAAAGAATTCCTCTGAAATTTACCCAAGTGTTGTATGGTCATCCATACCCTTGTGCACCTTGGACGATTACTCTCAATCGTCCATAACCTTGTGAGTCATGGACGACCATCCTAACTTGGACGGTTACTATATCTTATGGAGGGATCTTATTCATGTTTGGTGTGCTTCTATTGGGCTTCTTCTCTTGTAAAACCCTACGGACGTGTTCTGGTCATGAACGACCACCATGAATGAGCTAAACTTGGGGTAGACGTTATCAGTTGCCCCCTTGTCCTTGTGTCGTCCAGCAGATTATAGAATTGGAGACTTCGCTTGCATTTGTGATGGAGCAACTTGCCCATTCAGAGGCGAGGCCTAAAGAGCATTTTGCCCAAGCACTAGCTCAATTAGAAGCAAGGCATCAAAAGCAACTCGCCCAATTAGATGTGAGGCATGAAGAGCATCTTGCCCAAGCACTAGCCCAATCAGAAGCAAGGCATCAAGAGCAACTCGCCTAATCAGATGCAAGGCATCAAGAGCAAATGAGAGAAATGATGTTGCACATGAAAGAAATGTTCATCTAATTTAGCCCACATATGCGTTCTTCACAGCCTTCTTAGGTACTAAAACTGTTACATTTAATTTTACGAAACTCGCGTGTTTATTGCAATGCATTGTTATATGATATTAATACGATGTCTTTAATATATTCAGGATAACGCTACTAATTCATGAGGACTCTTCATGGATATTGATCAAATCATTTTGTATTATTTTTTGGCTGATCATGAAGGAATATTGTAGACAGGAATATTGCTGTGTTAACTTGAATGTATATATATCATTTATTATTTTGATATTATAGACAAGTTGATATGTAGATGGGTTGATCATGCCTTTCAAAGAATGACAATCTGTTTCTAAACAAAATTTTTTAACTGAATCTCTTGTATATTGAGAATGATGTCATGTGGCTAGGAATTTAGAGACTAAAAATTTTTTTTTTTTATAATCTAATATCATCTTTTATTTTGTGGTTGGTAGAATTGCAGATCACTCTAAATTGGTAGGTGCATTTCACAGAAAGCAGGATTTCAATGATGTTGTAGAGGTAAGTAATTTTAGTATTTTTACCTATCAAAAAAAAAAAAAAAAAAGGTTCATCTACGTTTGCTTGGTTCTTGTTCACTTGAAATGTTTGTGGAATTTGCCTATTCAATGCGAAAATATTGGCTCTATGAGTAGTGGTACTTCACCCATTGTATGCTCATATTTTTGTAACGTATGGATGGATACAGCCAGAGCTAAGAACACTGGATATAAAGACTTTGGAAGAGGAACATAACACCGTTTTATTGGACAATGCTGGAGTAATTGGAGTACTTGCAGACTCTGCCAAGCCAAATTGAAA